>JAMRYA010000016.1:0-2710027 GCA_024447215.1 Panagrolaimus sp. LJ2400 | reverse complement strand
TTAGGCTTAGGCTTAGGCTTAGTCTTAAGCCCCGAGATTTGTGAACATCTCAAAATGGATATGTTTTACTATGAAAACGCTTAAACATGATCATTTTGTTCGTTTTTATTCCAAAACACTCCATTGCTAATGAATTACTGCAACAATTATATGTTTTAATTCGTCTACTTAAGCTTAAGCTTCGAGATTTGTGAACATCTCAAAATGGATATGTTTTACTATGAAAAACGCTTAAACATGATCATTTTGTTCGTTTTTATTCCAAAACACTCCATTGCTAATGAATTACTGCAACAATTATATGTTTTAATTCGTCTACTTAAGCTTAAGCTTCGAGATTTGTGAACATCTCAAAATGGATATGTTTTACTATGAAAACGCTTAAACATGATCATTTTGTTCGTTTTTATTCCAAAACACTCCATTGCTAATAATTTACTGCATCTATTATATGTTTACAGTTTCTACTTTAGGCTTAGGCTTAGGCTTAGTTCTAAGCCCCGAAATTTGTGAACATCTCAAAATGGATATGTTTTACTATGAAAACGCTAAAACATGATCACTTTGTTCGTTTTTATTCCAAAACACTCCATTGCTAATGAATTACTGCAACTTTTAAATGTTTTACATTTTCAACTATAGGCTTAGGCTTAGGCTTAGTTCTAAGCCCCGAAATTAGTGAACATCTCAAAATGAATATGTTTTACTATGAAAACGCATAAATATGGTCACTTTGTTCGTTTTTATTCCAAAACACTCCATTGCTAATCAATTACTGCATCTGTTATATGTTTTACATTTTCTACTTTAGGCTTAGGCTTAGGCTTAGTCTTAAGCCCCGAGATTTGTGAACATCTCAAAATGGATATGTTTTACTATGAAAACGCTTAAACGTGATCATTTTGTTCGTTTTTATTCCAAAACACTCCATTGCTAATGAATTACTGCAACAATTATATGTTTTAATTCGTCTACTTAAGCTTAAGCTTCGAGATTTGTGAACATCTCAAAATGGATATGTTTTACTATGAAAACGCTGAAACATGATCACTTTGTTCGTTTTTATTCCAAAACACTCCATTGCTAATGAATTACTGCATCTTTTATATGTTTTACATTTTCTACTTTAGGCTTAGGCTTAGGCTTAGTCTTAAGCCCCGAGATTTGTGAACATCTCAAAATGGATATGTTTTACTATGAAAACGCTCAAACATGATCATTTTGTTCGTTTTTATTCCAAAACACTCCATTGCTAATGAATTACTGCAACTTTTATATGTTTTAATTCGTCTACTTAAGCTTAAGCTTCGAGATTTGTGAACATCTCAAAATGGATATGTTTTACTATGAAAACGCTGAAACATGATCACTTTGTTCGTTTTTATTCCAAAACACTCCATTGCTAATGAATTACTGCATCTTTTATATGTTTTACATTTTCTACTTTAGGCTTAGGCTTAGGCTTAGTCTTAAGCCCCGAGATTTGTGAACATCTCAAAATGGATATGTTTTACTATGAAAACGCTTAAATATGATCACTTTGTTCGTTTTAATTCCAAAACACTCTATTGCTAATGAATTACTGCAACTTTTATATGTTTTAATTCGTCTACTTAAGCTTAAGCTTCGAGATTTGTGAACATCTCAAAATGGATATGTTTTACTATGAAAACGCTTAAACATGATCATTTTGTTCGTTTTTATTCCAAAACACTCCATTGCTAATAATTTACTGCATCTTTTAAATGTTTTACATTTTCAACTATAGGCTTAGGCTTAGGCTTAGTTCTAAGCCCCGAAATTAGTGAACATCTCAAAATGAATATGTTTTACTATGAAAAACGCATAAATATGGTCACTTTGTTCGTTTTTATTCCAAAACACTCCATTGCTAATCAATTACTGCATCTGTTATATGTTTTACATTTTCTTCTTTAGGCTTAGGCTTAGGCTTAGTCTTAAGCCCCGAGATTTGTGAACATCTCAAAATGGATATGTTTTACTATGAAAACGCTTAAACGTGATCATTTTGTTCGTTTTTATTCCAAAACACTCCATGCTAATGAATTACTGCAACAATTATATGTTTTAATTCGTCTACTTAAGCTTAAGCTTCGAGATTTGTGAACATCTCAAAATGGATATGTTTTACTATGAAAACGCTGAAACATGATCACTTTGTTCGTTTTTAATCCAAAACACTCCATTGCTAATGAATTACTGCATCTTTTATATGTTTTACATTTTCTACTTTAGGCTTAGGCTTAGGCTTAGTTCTAAGCCCCGAAATTTGTGAACATCTCAAAATGGATATGTTTTACTATGAAAACGCTAAAACATGATCACTTTGTTCGTTTTTATTACAAAACACTCCATTGCTAATGAATTACTGCAACTTTTAAATGTTTTACATTTTCAACTATAGGCTTAGGCTTAGGCTTAGTTCTAAGCCCCGAAATTAGTGAACATCTCAAAATGAATATGTTTTACTATGAAAACGCTTAAACATGATCATTTTGTTCGTTTTTATTCCAAAACACTCCATTGCTAATCAATTACTGCATCTGTTATATGTTTTACATTTTCTACTTTAGGCTTAGGCTTAGGCTTAGTCTTAAGCCCCGAGATTTGTGAACATCTCAAAATGGATATGTTTTACTATGGAAACGCTTAAACAAGATCACTTTGTTCGTTTTTATTCCAAAACACTCCATTGCTAATGAATTACTGCAACAATTATATGTTTTAATTCGTCTACTTAAGCTTAAGCTTCGAGATTTGTGAACATCTCAAAATGGATATGTTTTACTATGAAAACGCTTAAACGTGATCATTTTGTTCGTTTTTATTCCAAAACACTCCATTGCTAATGAATTACTGCAACTTTTAAATGTTTTACATTTTCAACTATAGGCTTAGGCTTAGGCTTAGTTCTAAGCCCCGAAATTTCGTGAACATCTAAAAATGGATATGTTTTACTATGAAAACGCATAAATATGGTCACTTTGTTCGTTTTTATTCCAAAACACTCCATTGCTAATGAATTACTGCAACTTTTAAATGTTTTACATTTTCAACTATAGGCTTAGGCTTAGGCTTAGTTCTAAGCCCCGAAATTAGTGAACATCTCAAAATGAATATGTTTTACTATGAAAACGCATAAATATGGTCACTTTGTTCGTTTTTATTCCAAAACACTCCATTGCTAATCAATTACTGCATCTGTTATATGTTTTACATTTTCTACTTTAGGCTTAGGCTTAGGCTTAGTCTTAAGCCCCGAGATTTGTGAACATCTCAAAATGGATATGTTTTACTATGAAAACGCTTAAACAAGATCACTTTGTTCGTTTTTATTCCAAAACACTCCATTGCTAATAATTTACTGCATCTATTATATGTTTACAGTTTCTACTTTAGGCTTAGGCTTAGGCTTAGTTCTAAGCCCCGAAATTTGTGAACATCTCAAAATGGATATGTTTTACTATGAAAACGCTGAAACATGATCACTTTGTTCGTTTTTATTCCAAAACACTCCATTGCTAATGAATTACTGCATCTTTTATATGTTTTACATTTTCTACTTTAGGCTTAGGCTTAGGCTTAGTCTTAAGCCCCGAGATTTGTGAACATCTCAAAATGGATATGTTTTACTATGAAAACGCTCAAACATGATCATTTTGTTCGTTTTTATTCCAAAACACTCCATTGCTAATGAATTACTGCAACTTTTATATGTTTTAATTCGTCTACTTAAGCATAAGCTTCGAGATTTGTGAACATCTCAAAATGGATATGTTTTACTATGAAAACGCTAAAACATGATCACTTTGTTCGTTTTTATTACAAAACACTCCATTGCTAATGAATTACTGCAACTTTTAAATGTTTTACATTTTCAACTATAGGCTTAGGCTTAGGCTTAGTTCTAAGCCCCGAAATTAGTGAACATCTCAAAATGAATATGTTTTACTATGAAAACGCATAAATATGGTCACTTTGTTCGTTTTTATTCCAAAACACTCCATTGCTAATCAATTACTGCATCTGTTATATGTTTTACATTTTCTACTTTAGGCTTAGGCTTAGGCTTAGTCTTAAGCCCCGAGATTTGTGAACATCTCAAAATGGATATGTTTTACTATGAAAACGCTTAAACATGATCATTTTGTTCGTTTTTATTCCAAAACACTCCATTGCTAATCAATTACTGCAACAATTATATGTTTTAATTCGTCTACTTAAGCTTAAGCCCCGAGATTTGTGAACATCTCAAAATGGATATGTTTTACTATGAAAACGCTTAAACAAGATCACTTTGTTCGTTTTTATTCCAAAACACTCCATTGCTAATGAATTACTGCAACTTTTAAATGTTTTACATTTTCAACTATAGGCTTAGGCTTAGGCTTAGTTCTAAGCCCCGAAATTAGTGAACATCTCAAAATGAATATGTTTTTACTATGAAAACGCATAAATATGGTCACTTTGTTCGTTTTTATTCCAAAACACTCCATTGTTAATCAATTACTGCATCTGTTATATGTTTTACATTTTCTACTTTAGGCTTAGGCTTAGGCTTAGTCTTAAGCCCCGAGATTTGTGAACATCTCAAAATGGATATGTTTTACTATGAAAACGCTTAAACAAGATCACTTTGTTCGTTTTTATTCCAAAACACTCCATTGCTAATAATTTACTGCATCTATTATATGTTTACAGTTTCTACTTTAGGCTTAGGCTTAGGCTTAGTTCTAAGCCCCGAAATTTGTGAACATCTCAAAATGGATATGTTTTACTATGAAAACGCTAAAACATGATCATTTTGTTCGTTTTTATTCCAAAACACTCCATTGCTAATAAATTACTGCATCTTTTACATGTTTTACATTTTCTACTTTAGGCTTAGGCTTAGGCTTAGTCTTAAGCCCCGAGATTTGTGAACATCTCAAAATGGATATGTTTTACTATGAAAACGCTTAAATATGATCATTTTGTTCGTTTTTATTCCAAAACACTCCATTGCTAATGAATTACTGCAACAATTATATGTTTTAATTCGTCTATTTAAGCTTAAGCTTCGAGATTTGTGAACATCTCAAAATGGATATGTTTTACTATGAAAACGCTTAAACATGATCATTTTGTTCGTTTTTATTCCAAAACACTCCATTGCTAATAATTTACTGCATCTATTATATGTTTACAGTTTCTACTTTAGGCTTAGGCTTAGGCTTAGTTCTAAGCCCCGAAATTTGTGAACATCTCAAAATGGATATGTTTTACTATGAAAACGCTAAAACATGATCATTTTGTTCGTTTTTATTCCAAAACACTCCATTGCTAATAAATTACTGCATCTTTTACATGTTTTACATTTTCTACTTTAGGCTTAGGCTTAGGCTTAGTCTTAAGCCCCGAGATTTGTGAACATCTCAAAATGGATATGTTTTACTATGAAAACGCTTAAATATGATCACTTTGTTCGTTTTAATTCCAAAACACTCTATTGCTAATGAATTACTGCAACTTTTATATGTTTTAATTCGTCTACTTAAGCTTAAGCCCCGAGATTTGTTAACATCTCAAAATGGATATGCTTTCCTATGAAAACGCTCAAACATGATCACTTTGTTCGTTTTTATTCCAAAACACTCCATTGCTAATGAATTACTGCATCTTTTATATGTTTTACATTTTCTACTTAGGCTTAGGCTTAGGCTTAAGCCCCGAGATTTGTGAACTTCTCAAAATCGATATGTTTTACTATGAAAACGCTTAAACAAGATCACTTTGTTCGTTTTTATTCCAAAACACTCCATTGCTAATGAATTACTGCATCTGTTATATGTTTTACATTTTCAACTTTAGGCTTAGGCTTAGGCTTAGTCTTAAGCCCCGAGATTTGTGAACAACTCAAAATGGATATGTTTTACTATGAAAACGCTAAAACATGATCACTTTGTTCGTTTTTATTCCAAAACACTCCACTGCTAATGAATTACTGCAACTTTGAAATGTTTTACATTTTCAACTTTAGGCTTAGGCTTAGGCTTAGTTCTAAGCCCCGAAATTAGTGAACATCTCAAAATGGATATGTTTTACTATGAAAACGCTTAAACAAGATCACTTTGTTCGTTTTTATTCCAAAACACTCCATTGCTAAAAATTTACTGCATCTATTATATGTTTTACATTTTCAACTTTAGGCTTAGGCTTAGGCTTAGTCTTAAGCCCCGAGATTTGTGAACATCTCAAAATGGATATGTTTTACTATGAAAACGCTAAAACATGATCACTTTGTTCGTTTTTATTCCAAAACACTCCATTGCTAATGAATTACTGCAACAATTATATGTTTTAATTCGTCTACTTAAGCTTAAGCTTCGAGATTTGTGAACATCTCAAAATGGATATGTTTTACTATGAAAACGCTTAAACATGATCATTTTGTTCGTTTTTATTCCAAAACACTTCATTGCTAATGAATTACTGCAACAATTATATGTTTTAATTCGTCAACTTAAGCTTAAGCTTCGAGATTTGAGAACATCTCAAAATGGATATGTGTTACTATGAAAACGCTGAAACATGATCACTTTGTTCGTTTTTATTCCAAAACACTCCATTGCTAATGAATTACTGCATGCATCTTTTATATGTTTTACATTTTCTACTTTAGGCTTAGGCTTAGGCTTAGTTCTAAGCCCCGAAATTAGTGAACATCTCAGAATGAATATGTTTTACTATGAAAACGCATAAATATGGTCACTTTGTTCGTTTTTATTCCAAAACACTCCATTGCTAATCAATTACTGCATCTGTTATATGTTTTACATTTTCTACTTTAGGCTTAGGCTTAGGCTTAGTCTTAAGCCCCGAGATTTGTGAACATCTCAAAATGGATATGTTTTACTATGAAAACGCTTAAACATGATCATTTTGTTCGTTTTTATTCCAAAACACTCATTGCTAATGAATTACTGCAACAATTATATGTTTTAATTCGTCTACTTAAGCTTAAGCTTCGAGATTTTGTGAACATCTCAAAATGGATTATGTTTTACTATGAAAACGCTTAAACATGATCATTTTGTTCGTTTTTATTCCAAAACACACCATTGCTAATAATTTACTGCATCTATTATATGTTTACAGTTTCTACTTTAGGCTTAGGCTTAGGCTTAGTTCTAAGCCCCGAAATTTGTGAACATCTCAAAATGGATATGTTTTTACTATGAAAACGCTAAAACATGATCACTTTGTTCGTTTTTATTCCAAAACACTCCATTGCTAATGAATTACTGCAACTTTTAAATGTTTTACATTTTTAACTTTAGGCTTAGGCTTAGGCTTAGTTCTAAGCCCCAAAATTAGTGAACATCTCAAAATGAATATGTTTTACTATGAAAACGCTTAAACATGATCATTTTGTTCGTTTTTATTTCAAAACACTCCATTGCTAATGAATTACTGCAACAATTATATGTTTTAATTCGTCTACTTAAGCTTAAGCCCCGAGATTTGTGAACATCTCAAAATGGATATGTTTTACTATGAAAACGCTTAAACAAGATCACTTTGTTCGTTTTTATTCCAAAACACTCCATTGCTAATAATTTACTACATCTATTATATGTTTTACATTTTCAACTATAGGCATAGGCTTAGGCTTAGTTCTAAGCCCCGAAATTAGTGAACATCTCAAAATGAATATGTTTTACTATGAAAACGCATAAATATGGTCACTTTGTTCGTTTTTATTCCAAAACACTCCATTGCTAATCAATTACTGCATCTGTTATATGTTTTACATTTTCTACTTTAGGCTTAGGCTTAGGCTTAGTCTTAAGCCCCGAGATTTGTGAACATCTCAAAATGGATATGTTTTACTATGAAAACGCTAAAACATGATCACTTTGTTCGTTTTTATTCCAAAACACTCCATTGCTAATGAATTACTGCAACTTTTAAATGTTTTACATTTTCAACTTTAGGCTTAGGCTTAGGCTTAGTACTAAGCCCCGAAATTAGTGAACATCTCAAAATGGATATGTTTTACTATGAAAACGCTTAAACAAGATCACTTTGTTCGTTTTTATTCCAAAACACTCCATTGCTAATCAATTACTGCAACTTTTATATGTTTTTATTTGTCTACTTAAGCTTAAGCCCCGAGATTTGTGAACATCTCAAAATGGATATGTTTTACTATTAAAACGCTTAAATATGATCACTTTGTTCGTTTTTATTCCAAAACACTCCTTTGCTAATCAATTACTGCATCTATTATATGTTTTACATTTTCTACTTTAGGCTTAGGCTTAGGCTTAGTCTTAAGCCCCGAGATTTGTGAACATCTCAAAATGGATATGTTTTACTATGAAAACGCTTAAATATGATCACTTTGTTCGTTTTATTCCAAAACACTCCATTGCTAATGAATTACTGCAACTTTTAAATGTTTTACATTTTCAACTTTAGGCTTAGGCTTAGGCTTAGTTCTAAGCCCCGAAATTAGTGAAAATCTCAAAATGGATATGTTTTACTATGAAAACGCTTATACAAGATCACTTTGTTCGTTTTTATTCCAAAACACTCCATTGCTAATGAATTACTGCATCTTTTATATGTTTTACATTTTCAACTTTAGGCTAGGCTTAGGCTTAGTCTAAAGCCCCGAGATTTGTGAAAATCTCAAAATGGATATGTTTTACTATGAAAACGCTTTAATATGATCACTTTGTTCGTTTTTATTCCAAAACACTCCATTTCTTATGAATTACTGCAACTTTTATATGTTTTTATTCGTCTACTTAAGCTTAAGCCCCGAGATTTGTGAACATCTCAAAATGGATATGTTTTACTATTAAAACGCTTAAATATGATCACTTTGTTCGTTTTTATTCAAAACACTCCATTGCTAAAAATTTACTGCATCTATTGTATGTTTTACATTTTCAACTTTAGGCTTAGGCTTAGGCTTAGTCTTAAGCCCCGAGATTTGTGAACATCTCAAAATGGATATGTTTTACTATGAAAACGCTAAAACATGATCACTTTGTTCGTTTTTATTCCAAAACACTCCATTGCTAATGAATTACTGCAACAATTATATGTTTTAATTCGTCTACTTAAGCTTAAGCTTCGAGATTTGTGAACATCTCAAAATGGATATGTTTTACTATGAAAACGCTTTAAACATGATCATTTTGTTCGTTTTTATTCCAAAACACTTCATTGCTAATGAATTACTGCAACAATTATATGTTTTAATTCGTCTACTTAAGCTTAAGCTTCGAGATTTGTGAACATCTCAAAATGGATATGTTTTACTATGAAAACGCTTAAACATGATCATTTTGTTCGTTTTTATTCCAAAACACTTCATTGCTAATGAATTACTGCAACAATTATATGTTTTAATTCGTCTACTTAAGCTTAAGCTTCGAGATTTGAGAACATCTCAAAATGGATATGTTTTACTATGAAAACGCTAAAACATGATCACTTTGTTCGTTTTTATTCCAAAACACTCCATTGCTAATGAATTACTGCAACTTTTAAATGTTTTACATTTTTAACTTTAGGCTTAGGCTTAGGCTTAGTTCTAAGCCCCAAAATTAGTGAACATCTCAAAATGAATATGTTTTACTATGAAAACGCTTAAACATGATCATTTTGTTCGTTTTTATTCCAAAACACTCCATTGCTAATGAATTACTGCAACAATTATATGTTTTAATTCGTCTACTTAAGCTTAAGCCCCGAGATTTATGAACATCTCAAAATGGATATGTTTTACTATGAAAACGCTTAAACAAGATCACTTTGTTCGTTTTTATTCCAAAACACTCCATTGCTAATAATTTACTGCATCTATTATATGTTTTACATTTTCAACTATAGGCATAGGCTTAGGCTTAGTTCTAAGCCCCGAAATTAGTGAACATCTCAAAATGGATATGTTTTACTATGAAAACGCTAAAACATGATCACTTTGTTCGTTTTTATTCCAAAACACTCCATTGCTAATGAATTACTGCAACAATTATATGTTTTAATTCGTCTACTTAAGCTTAATCCCCGAGATTTATGAACATCTCAAAATGGATATGTTTTACTATGAAAACGCTTAAACAAGATCACTTTGTTCGTTTTTATTCCAAAACACTCCATTGCTAATAATTTACTGCATCTATTATATGTTTTTACATTTTCAACTATAGGCATAGGCTTAGGCTTAGTTCTAAGCCCCGAAATTAGTGAACATCTCAAAATGAATATGTTTTACTATGAAAACGCATAAATATGGTCACTTTGTTCGTTTTTATTCCAAAACACTCCATTGCTAATCAATTACTGAATCTGTTATATGTTTTACATTTTCAACTTTAGGCTTAGGCTTAGGCTTAGTCTTAAGCCCCGAGATTTGTGAACATCTCAAAATGGATATGCTTTACTATGAAAACGCTCAAACATGATCACTTTTTTCGTTTTTTTTCCAAAACACTCCATTGCTAATGAATTACTGCATCTATTATATGTTTTACATTTTCAACTTTAGGCTTAGGCTTAGGCTTAGTCTTAAGCCCCGAGATTTGTGAACATCTCAAAATGGATATGTTTTTACTATGAAAACGCTAAAACATGATCACTTTGTTCGTTTTTATTCCAAAACACTCCATTGCTAATGAATTACTGCATCTTTTATATGTTTTACATTTTCAACTTTAGGCTAGGCTTAGGCTTAGTCTTAAGCCCCGAGATTTGTGAACATCTCAAAATGGATATGTTTTACTATGAAAACGCTTTAATATGATCACTTTGTTCGTTTTTATTCCAAAACACTCCATTTCTTATGAATTACTGCAACTTTTATATGTTTTTATTTGTCTACTTAAGCTTAAGCCCCGAGATTTGTGAACATCTCAAAATGGATATGTTTTACTATTAAAACGCTTAAATATGATCACTTTGTTCGTTTTTATTCCAAAACACTCCTTTGCTAATCAATTACTGCATCTATTATATGTTTTACATTTTCTACTTTAGGCTTAGGCTTAGGCTTAGTCTGAAGCCCCGAGATTTGTGAACATCTCAAAATGGATATGTTTTACTATGAAAACGCTTAAATATGATCACTTTGTTCGTTTTATTCCAAAACACTCCATTGCTAATGAATTACTGCAACTTTTAAATGTTTTACATTTTCAACTTTATGCTTAGGCTTAGGCTTAGTTCTAAGCCCCGAAATTAGTGAAAATCTCAAATGGATATGTTTTACTATGAAAACGCTTATACAAGATCACTTTGTTCGTTTTTATTCCAAAACACTCCATTACTAATGAATTACTGCATCTTTTATATGTTTTACATTTTCAACTTTAGGCTAGGCTTAGGCTTAGTCTAAAGCCCCGAGATTTGTGAAAATCTCAAAATGGATATGTTTTACTATGAAAACGCTTTAATATGATCACTTTGTTCGTTTTTATTCCAAAACACTCCATTTCTTATGAATTACTGCAACTTTTATATGTTTTTATTCGTCTACTTAAGCTTAAGCCCCGAGATTTGTGAACATCTCAAAATGGATATGTTTTACTATTAAAACGCTTAAATATGATCACTTTGTTCGTTTTTATTCCAAAACACTCCATTGCTAAAAATTTACTGCATCTATTGTATGTTTTACATTTTCAACTTTAGGCTTAGGCTTAGGCTTAGTCTTAAGCCCCGAGATTTGTGAACATCTCAAAATGGATATGTTTTACTATGAAAACGCTAAAACATGATCACTTTGTTCGTTTTATTCCAAAACACTCCATTGCTAATGAATTACTGCAACAATTATATGTTTTAATTCGTCTACTTAAGCTTAAGCTTCGAGATTTGTGAACATCTCAAAATGGATATGTTTTACTATGAAAACGCTTAAACATGATCATTTTGTTCGTTTTTATTCCAAAACACTTCATTGCTAATGAATTACTGCAACAATTATATGTTTTAATTCGTCTACTTAAGCTTAAGCTTCGAGATTTGAGAACATCTCAAAATGGATATGTTTTACTATGAAAACGCTGAAACATGATCACTTTGTTCGTTTTTATTCCAAAACACTCCATTGCTAATGAATTACTGCATGCATCTTTTATATGTTTTACATTTTCAACTTTAGGCTAGGCTTAGGCTTAGTCTAAAGCCCCGAGATTTGTGAAAATCTCAAAATGGATATGTTTTACTATGAAAACGCTTTAATATGATCACTTTGTTCGTTTTTATTCCAAAACACTCCATTTCTTATGAATTACTGCAACTTTTATATGTTTTTATTCGTCTACTTAAGCTTAAGCCCCGAGATTTGTGAACATCTCAAAATGGATATGTTTTACTATAAAAACGCTTAAATATGATCACTTTGTTCGTTTTTATTCCAAAACACTCCATTGCTAAAAATTTACTGCATCTATTGTATGTTTTACATTTTCAACTTTAGGCTTAGGCTTAGGCTTAGTCTTAAGCCCCGAGATTTGTGAACATCTCAAAATGGATATGTTTTACTATGAAAACGCTAAAACATGATCACTTTGTTCGTTTTTATTCCAAAACACTCCATTGCTAATGAATTACTGCAACAATTATATGTTTTAATTCGTCTACTTAAGCTTAAGCTTCGAGATTTGTGAACATCTCAAAATGGATATGTTTTACTATGAAAACGCTTAAACATGATCATTTGTTCGTTTTTATTCCAAAACACTTCATTGCTAATGAATTACTGCAACAATTATATGTTTTAATTCGTCTACTTAAGCTTAAGCTTCGAGATTTGAGAACATCTCAAAATGGATATGTTTTACTATGAAAACGCTGAAACATGATCACTTTGTTCGTTTTTATTCCAAAACACTCCATTGCTAATGAATTACTGCATGCATCTTTTATATGTTTTACATTTTCTACTTTAGGCTTAGGCTTAGGCTTAGTTCTAAGCCCCGAAATTAGTGAACATCTCAAAATGAATATGTTTTACTACGAAAACGCATAAATATGGTCACTTTGTTCGTTTTTATTCCAAAACACTCCATTGCTAATCAATTACTGCATCTGTTATATGTTTTACATTTTCTACTTTAGGCTTAGGCTTAGGCTTAGTCTTAAGCCCCGAGATTTGTGAACATCTCAAAATGGATATGTTTTACTATGAAAACGCTTAAACATGATCATTTTGTTCGTTTTTATTCCAAAACACTCCATTGCTAATAATTTACTGCATCTGTTATATGTTTACAGTTTCTACTTTAGGCTTAGGCTTAGGCTTAGTTCTAAGCCCCGAAATTTGTGAACATCTCAAAATGGATATGTTTTACTATGAAAACGCTAAAACATGATCACTTTGTTCGTTTTTATTCCAAAACACTCCATTGCTAATGAATTACTGCATCTAATATATGTTTTACATTTTCTACTTTAGGCTTAGGCTTAGGCTTAGTTCTAAGCCCCGAAATTAGTAAACATCTCAAAATGAATATGTTTTACTATGAAAACGCTTAAACATGATCATTTTGTTCGTTTTTATTCCAAAACACTCCATTGCTAATGAATTACTGCAACAATTATATGTTTTAATTCGTCTACTTAAGCTTAAGCCCCGAGATTTATGAACATCTCAAAATGGATATGTTTTACTATGAAAACGCTTAAACAAGATCATTTTGTTCGTTTTTATTCCAAAACACTCCATTGCTAATAATTTACTGCATCTATTATATGTTTTACATTTTCAACTATAGGCTTAGGCTTAGGCTTAGTTCTAAGCCCCGAAATTAGTGAACATCTCAAAATGAATATGTTTTACTATGAAAACGCATAATATGGTCACTTTGTTCGTTTTTATTCCAAAACACTCCATTGCTAATCAATTACTGCATCTGTTATATGTTATACATTTTCTACTTTAGGCTTAGGCTTAGGCTTAGTCTTAAGCCCCGAGATTTGTGAACATCTCAAAATGGATATGTTTTACTATGAAAACGCTAAAACATGATCACTTTGTTCGTTTTTAGTCCAAAACAACTCCATTGCTAATGAATTACTGCAACTTTTAAATGTTTTACATTTTCAACTTTAGGCTTAGGCTTAGGCTTAGTTCTAAGCCCCGAAATTAGTGAACATCTCAAAATGGATATGTTTTACTATGAAAACGCTTAAACAAGATCACTTTGTTCGTTTTTATTCCAAAACACTCCATTGCTAATGAATTACTGCATCTTTTATATGTTTTACATTTTCTACTTTAGGCTTAGGCTTAGGCTTAGTTCTAAGCCCCGAGATTAGTGAACATCTCAAAATGGATATGTTTTACTATGAAAACGCTTAAACATGATCATTTTGTTCGTTTTTATTCCAAAACACTCCATTGCTAATGAATTACTGCAACAATTATATGTTTTAATTCGTCTACTTAAGCTTAAGCTTCGAGATTTGTGAACATCTCAAAATGGATATGTTTTACTATAATAAACGCTTAAACATGATCATTTTGTTCGTTTTTATTCCAAAACACTCCATTGCTAATGAATTACTGCAACAATTGTATGTTTTAATTCGTCTACTTAAGCTTAAGCTTCGAGATTTGTGAACATCTCAAAATGGATATGTTTTACTATGAAAACGCTTAAACATGATCATTTTGTTCGTTTTTATTCCAAAACACTCCATTGCTAATGAATTACTGCAACAATTATATGTTTTAATTCGTCTACTTAAGCTTAAGCTTCGAGATTTGTGAACATCTCAAAATGGATATGTTTTACTATGAAAACGCTTAAACATGATCATTTTGTTCGTTTTTATTCCAAAACACTTCATTGCTAATGAATTACTGCAACAATTATATGTTTTAATTCGTCTACTTAAGCTTAAGCTTCGAGATTTGAGAACATCTCAAAATGGATATGTTTTACTATGAAAACGCTGAAACATGATCACTTTGTTCGTTTTTATTCCAAAACACTCCATTGCTAATGAATTACTGCATGCATCTTTTATATGTTTTACATTTTCTACTTTAGGCTTAGGCTTAGGCTTAGTTCTAAGCCCCGAAATTAGTGAACATCTCAAAATGAATATGTTTTACTACGAAAACGCATAAATATGGTCACTTTGTTCGTTTTTATTCCAAAACACTCCATTGCTAATCAATTACTGCATCTGTTATATGTTTTACATTTTCTACTTTAGGCTTAGGCTTAGGCTTAGTCTTAAGCCCCGAGATTTGTGAACATCTCAAAATGGATATGTTTTACTATGAAAACGCTTAAACATGATCATTTTGTTCGTTTTTATTCCAAAACACTCCATTGCTAATAATTTACTGCATCTGTTATATGTTTACAGTTTCTACTTTAGGCTTAGGCTTAGGCTTAGTTCTAAGCCCCGAAATTTGTGAACATCTCAAAATGGATATGTTTTACTATGAAAACGCTAAAACATGATCACTTTGTTCGTTTTTATTCCAAAACACTCCATTGCTAATGAATTACTGCATCTAATATATGTTTTACATTTTCTACTTTAGGCTTAGGCTTAGGCTTAGTTCTAAGCCCCGAAATTAGTAAACATCTCAAAATGAATATGTTTTACTATGAAAACGCTTAAACATGATCATTTTGTTCGTTTTTATTCCAAAACACTCCATTGCTAATGAATTACTGCAACAATTATATGTTTTAATTCGTCTACTTAAGCTTAAGCCCCGAGATTTATGAACATCTCAAAATGGATATGTTTTACTATGAAAACGCTTAAACAAGATCATTTTGTTCGTTTTTATTCCAAAACACTCCATTGCTAATAATTTACTGCATCTATTATATGTTTTACATTTTCAACTATAGGCTTAGGCTTAGGCTTAGTTCTAAGCCCCGAAATTAGTGAACATCTCAAAATGAATATGTTTTACTATGAAAACGCATAAATATGGTCACTTTGTTCGTTTTTATTCCAAAACACTCCATTGCTAATCAATTACTGCATCTGTTATATGTTATACATTTTCTACTTTAGGCTTAGGCTTAGGCTTAGTCTTAAGCCCCGAGATTTGTGAACATCTCAAAATGGATATGTTTTACTATGAAAACGCTAAAACATGATCACTTTGTTCGTTTTTAGTCCAAAACACTCCATTGCTAATGAATTACTGCAACTTTTAAATGTTTTACATTTTCAACTTTAGGCTTAGGCTTAGGCTTAGTTCTAAGCCCCGAAATTAGTGAACATCTCAAAATGGATATGTTTTACTATGAAAACGCTTAAACAAGATCACTTTGTTCGTTTTTATTCCAAAACACTCCATTGCTAATGAATTACTGCATCTTTTATATGTTTTACATTTTCTACTTTAGGCTTAGGCTTAGGCTTAGTTCTAAGCCCCGAGATTAGTGAACATCTCAAAATGGATATGTTTTACTATGAAAACGCTTAAACATGATCATTTTGTTCGTTTTTATTCCAAAACACTCCATTGCTAATGAATTACTGCAACAATTATATGTTTTAATTCGTCTACTTAAGCTTAAGCTTCGAGATTTGTGAACATCTCAAAATGGATATGTTTTACTATAATAAACGCTTAAACATGATCATTTTGTTCGTTTTTATTCCAAAACACTCCATTGCTAATGAATTACTGCAACAATTGTATGTTTTAATTCGTCTACTTAAGCTTAAGCTTCGAGATTTGTGAACATCTCAAAATGGATATGTTTTACTATGAAAACGCTTAAACATGATCATTTTGTTCGTTTTTATTCCAAAACACTTCATTGCTAATGAATTACTGCAACAATTATATGTTTTAATTCGTCTACTTAAGCTTAAGCTTCGAGATTTGAGAACATCTCAAAATGGATATGTTTTACTATGAAAACGCTTAAATATGATCACTTTGTTCGTTTTTATTCCAAAACACTCCATTGCTAATCAATTACTGCATCTATTATATGTTTTAATTCGTCTACTTAAGCTTAAGCCCCGAAATTTGTGAACATCTCAAAATGGATATGTTTTACTATGAAAACGCTTAAACAAGATCACTTTGTTCGTTTTTATTCCAAAACACTCCATTGCTAATCAATTACTGCATCTTTTATATGTTTACATTTTCTACTTTAGGCTTAGGCTTAGGCTTAGTCTTAAGCCCCGAGATTTGCGAACATCTCAAAATGGATATGTTTTACTATGAAAACGCTTAAACATGATCATTTTGTTCGTTTTTATTCCAAAACACTCCATTGCTAATAAATTACTGCATCTTTTATATTTTTTACATTTTCTACTTTAGGCTAAGGCTTAGGCTTAGTCTTAAGCCCCGAGATTTGTGAACATCTCAAAATGGATATGCTTTACAATGAAAACGCTTAAACATGATCATTTTGTTCGTTTTTATTCCAAAACACTCCATTGCTAATAAATTACTGCATTTTTTATATGTTTTACATTTTCTACTTTAGGCTTAGGCTTAGTCTATAGCCCCGAGATTTGTGAACATCTCAAAATGAATATATTTTACTATGAAAACGCTTAAACAAGATCACTTTTTTCGTTTATATTCCAAAACACTCCATTGCTAATGAATTACTGCATCTTTTATATGTTTTACATTTTCTACTTCAGGCTTAGGCTTAGGCTTAGTTCTAAGCCCCGAAATTAGTGAACATCTCAAAATGGATATGTTTTACTATGAAAACGCTTAAACAAGATCACTTTTTTCGTTTATATTCCAAAACACTCCATTGCTAATGAATTACTGCATCTTTTATATGTTTTACATTTTCTACTTTAGGCTTAGGCTTAGGCTTAGTTCTAAGCCCCGAAATTAGTGAACATCTCAAAATGGATATGTTTTACTATGAAAACGCTTAAACAAGATCACTTTTTTCGTTTATATTCCAAAACACTCCATTGCTAATCAATTACTGCATCTTTTATATGTTTTACATTTTCTACTTCAGGCTTAGGCTTAGGCTTAGTTCTAAGCCCCGAAATTAGTGAACATCTCAAAATGGATATGTTTTACTATGAAAACGCTTAAACAAGATCACTTTTTTCGTTTATATTCCAAAACACTCCATTGCTAATGAATTACTGCATCTTTTATATGTTTTACATTTTCTACTTTAGGCTTAGGCTTAGGCTTAGTTCTAAGCCCCGAGATTTGTGAACATCTCAAAATGGATATGCTTTACTATGAAAACGATCAAACATGATCACTTTGTTCGTTTTTATTCCAAAACACTCCATTGCTAATGAATTACTGCATCTAATATATGTTTTACATTTTCTACTTTAGGCTTAGGCTTAGGCTTAGTTCTAAGCCCCGAAATTAGTGAACATCTCAAAATGGATATGTTTTACTATGAAAACGCTAAAACATGATCACTTTGTTCGTTTTTATTCCAAAACACTCCATTGCTAATGAATTACTGCAACTTTTAAATGTTTTACATTTTCAACTTTAGGCTTAGGCTTAGGCTTAGTTCTAAGCCCCGAAATTAGTGAACATCTCAAAATGGATATGTTTTACTATGAAAACGCTTTAATATGATCACTTTGTTCGTTTTTATTCCAAAACACTGCATTTCTTATGAATTACTGCAACTTTTATATGTTTTAATTCGTCTACTTAAGCTTAAGCCCCGAAATTTGTGTACATCTCAAAATGGATATGTTTTACTATGAAAACGCTAAAACAAGATCACTTTGTTCGTTTTTATTCCAAAACACTCCATTGCTAATCAATTACTGCATCTTTTATATGTTTTACATTTTCTACTTTAGGCTTAGGCTTAGGCTTAGTTCTAAGCCCCGAAATTAGTGAACATCTCAAAATGGATATGTTTTACTATGAAAACGCTTAAACAAGATCACTTTGTTCGTTATTATTCCAAAACACTCCATTGCTAATGAATTACTGCATCTTTTATATGTTTTACATTTTCAACTTTAGGCTTAGGCTTAGGCTTAGTTCTAAGCCCCGAAATTAGTGAACATCTCAAAATGGATATGTTTTACTATGAAAACGCTTAAACAAGATCACTTTGTTCGTTTTTATTCCAAAACACTCCATTGTTAATCAATTACTGCATCTATTATATGTTTTACATTTTCTACTTCAGGCTTAGGCTTAGGCTTAGTCTTAAGCCCCGAGATTTGTGAACATCTCAAAATGGATATGTTTTACTATGAAAACGCTTAAACAAGATCACTTTTTTCGTTTATATTCCAAAACACTCCATTGCTAATGAATTACTGCATCTTTTATATTTTTTACATTTTCTACTTTAGGCTTAGGCTTAGGCTTAGTTCTAAGCCCCGAAATTAGTGAACATCTCAAAATGGATATGTTTTACTATGAAAACGCTTAAACAAGATCACTTTGTTCGTTTTTATTCCAAAACACTCCATTGCTAATGAATTACTGCATCTTTTATATGTTTTACATTTTCTACTTTAGGCTTAGGCTTAGGCTTAGTCTTAAGCCCCGAGATTTGTGAACATCTCAAAATGGATATGTTTTACTATAAAAACGCTAAAACAAGATCACTTTTTTCGTTTATATTCCAAAACACTCCATTGCTAATAATTTACTGCATCTATTATATGTTTTACATTTTCTACTTTAGGCTTAGGCTTAGGCTTAGTCTTAAGCCCCGAGATTTGTGAACATCTCAAAATGGATATGTTTTACTATGAAAACGCTTAAATATGATCACTTTGTTCGTTTTTATTCCAAAACACTCCATTGCTAATGAATTACTGCATCTATTATATGTTTTACATTTTCTACTTTAGGCTTAGGCTTAGGCTTAGTTCTAAGCCCCGAAATTAGTGAACATCTCAAAATGGATATGTTTTACTATGAAAACGCTTTACTTTGATCATTTTGTTAGTTTTTATTCCAAAACACTCCATTGCTATTGAATTACTGCACCTTTTATGTGTTTTACATTTTCTACTTTAGGCTTAGGCTTAGGCTTAGTTCTAAGCCCCGAGATTTGTGAACATCTCAAAATGGATATGTTTTACTATGAAAACGCTTTACTTTGATCATTTTGTTAGTTTTTATTCCAAAACACTCCATTGCTATTGAATTACTGCACCTTTTATATGTTTTACATTTTCTACTTTTGGCTTAGGCTTAGGCATAGTCTTAAACCCCGAGATTTGTGAACATCTCAAAATGGATATGTTTTACTATGAAAACGCTTTACTTTGATCATTTTGTTAGTTTTTATTCCAAAACACTCCATTGCTATTGAATTACTGCACCTTTTATATGTTTTACATTTTCTACTTTAGGATTAGGCTTAGGCTTAGTCTTAAGCCCCGAGATTTGTGAACATCTCAAAATGGATATGCTTTACTATGAAAACGCTCAAACATGATCACTTTGTTCGTTTTTATTCCAAAACGCTCCATTGCTAATGAATTACCGCATCTATTATATGTTTTACATTTTCTACTTTAGGCTTAGGCTTAGGCTTAGTTCTAAGCCCCGAAATTAGTGAACATCTCAAAATGGATATGTTTTACTATGAAAACGCTTTAATATGATCACTTTGTTCGTTTTTATTCCAAAACACTGCATTTCTTATGAATTACTGCAACTTTTATATGTTTTAATTCGTCTACTTAAGCTTAAGCCCCGAAATTTGTGTACATCTCAAAATGGATATGTTTTACTATGAAAACGCTTAAACAAGATCACTTTGTTCGTTTTTATTCCAAAACACTCCATTGCTAATCAGTTACTGCATCTTTTATATGTTTTACATTTTCTACTTTAGGCTTAGGCTTAGGCTTAGTTCTAAGCCCCGAAATTAGTGAACATCTCAAAATGGATATGTTTTACTATGAAAACGCTTAAACAAGATCACTTTGTTCGTTTTTATTCCAAAACACTCCATTGCTAATCAATTACTGCATCTATTATATGTTTTACATTTTCTACTTCAGGCTTAGGCTTAGGCTAAGTCTTAAGCCCCGAGATTTGTGAACATCTCAAAATGGATATGTTTTACTATGAAAACGCTTAAACAAGATCACTTTTTTCGTTTATATTCCAAAACACTCCATTGCTAATGAATTACTGCATCTTTTATATGTTTTACATTTTCTACTTTAGGCTTAGGCTTAGGCTTAGTTCTAAGCCCCGAAATTAGTGAACATCTCAAAATGGATATGTTTTACTATGAAAACGCTTTAATATGATCACTTTGTTCGTTTTTATTCCAAAACACTCCATTGCTAATGAATTACTGCATCTTTTATATGTTTTACATTTTCTTCTTTAGGCTTAGGCTTAGGCTTAGTTCTAAGCCCCGAAATTAGTGAACATCTCAAAATGGATATGTTTTACTATGAAAACGCTAAAACATGATCACTTTGTTCGTTTTTATTCCAAAACACTCCATTGCTAATGAATTACTGCAACTTTTAAATGTTTTACATTTTCAACTTTAGGCTTAGGCTTAGGCTTAGTTCTAAGCCCCGAAATTAGTGAACATCTCAAAATGGATATGTTTTACTATGAAAACGCTTTAATATGATCACTTTGTTCGTTTTTATTCCAAAACACTGCATTTCTTATGAATTACTGCAACTTTTATATGTTTTAATTCGTCTACTTAAGCTTAAGCCCCGAAATTTGTGTACATCTCAAAATGGATATGTTTTACTATGAAAACGCTTAAACAAGATCACTTTGTTCGTTTTTATTCCAAAACACTCCATTGCTAATCAGTTACTGCATCTTTTATATGTTTTACATTTTCTACTTTAGGCTTAGGCTTAGGCTTAGTTCTAAGCCCCGAAATTTGTGTACATCTCAAAATGGATATGTTTTACTATGAAAACGCTTAAACAAGATCACTTTGTTCGTTTTTATTCCAAAACACTCCATTGCTAATCAGTTACTGCATCTTTTATATGTTTTACATTTTCTACTTTAGGCTTAGGCTTAGGCTTAGTTCTAAGCCCCGAAATTAGTGAACATCTCAAAATGGATATGTTTTACTATGAAAACGCTTTAATATGATCACTTTGTTCGTTTTTATTCCAAAACACTGCATTTCTTATGAATTACTGCAACTTTTATATGTTTTAATTCGTCTACTTAAGCTTAAGCCCCGAAATTTGTGTACATCTCAAAATGGATATGTTTTACTATGAAAACGCTTAAACAAGATCACTTTGTTCGTTTTTATTCCAAAACACTCCATTGCTAATCAGTTACTGCATCTTTTATATGTTTTACATTTTCTACTTTAGGCTTAGGCTTAGGCTTAGTTCTAAGCCCCGAAATTAGTGAACATCTCAAAATGGATATGTTTTACTATGAAAACGCTTAAACAAGATCACTTTGTTCGTTTTTATTCCAAAACACTCCATTGCTAATCAATTACTGCATCTATTATATGTTTTACATTTTCTACTTCAGGCTTAGGCTTAGGCTAAGTCTTAAGCCCCGAGATTTGTGAACATCTCAAAATGGATATGTTTTACTATGAAAACGCTTAAACAAGATCACTTTTTTCGTTTATATTCCAAAACACTCCATTGCTAATGAATTACTGCATCTTTTATATGTTTTACATTTTCTACTTTAGGCTTAGGCTTAGGCTTAGTTCTAAGCCCCGAAATTAGTGAACATCTCAAAATGGATATGTTTTACTATGAAAACGCTTTAATATGATCACTTTGTTCGTTTTTATTCCAAAACACTCCATTGCTAATGAATTACTGCATCTTTTATATGTTTTACATTTTCTTCTTTAGGCTTAGGCTTAGGCTTAGTTCTAAGCCCCGAAATTAGTGAACATCTCAAAATGGATATGTTTTACTATGAAAACGCTAAAACATGATCACTTTGTTCGTTTTTATTCCAAAACACTCCATTGCTAATGAATTACTGCAACTTTTAAATGTTTTACATTTTCAACTTTAGGCTTAGGCTAAGGCTTAGTTCTAAGCCCCGAAATTAGTGAACATCTCAAAATGGATATGTTTTACTATGAAAACGCTTTAATATGATCACTTTGTTCGTTTTTATTCCAAAACACTGCATTTCTTATGAATTACTGCAACTTTTATATGTTTTAATTCGTCTACTTAAGCTTAAGCCCCGAAATTTGTGTACATCTCAAAATGGATATGTTTTACTATGAAAACGCTTAAACAAGATCACTTTGTTCGTTTTTATTCCAAAACACTGCATTTCTTATGAATTACTGCAACTTTTATATGTTTTAATTCGTCTACTTAAGCTTAAGCCCCGAAATTTGTGTACATCTCAAAATGGATATGTTTTACTATGAAAACGCTTAAACAAGATCACTTTGTTCGTTTTTATTCCAAAACACTCCATTGCTAATCAGTTACTGCATCTTTTATATGTTTTACATTTTCTACTTTAGGCTTAGGCTTAGGCTTAGTTCTAAGCCCCGAAATTAGTGAACATCTCAAAATGGATATGTTTTACTATGAAAACGCTTAAACAAGATCACTTTGTTCGTTTTTATTCCAAAACACTCCATTGCTAATCAATTACTGCATCTATTATATGTTTTACATTTTCTACTTCAGGCTTAGGCTTAGGCTTAGTCTTAAGCCCCGAGATTTGTGAACATCTCAAAATGGATATGTTTTACTATGAAAACGCTTTAATATGATCACTTTGTTCGTTTTTATTCCAAAACACTCCATTGCTAATGAATTACTGCAACTTTTAAATGTTTTACATTTTCAACTTTAGGCTTAGGCTTAGGCTTAGTTCTAAGCCCCGAAATTAGTGAACATCTCAAAATGGATATGTTTTACTATGAAAACGCTTTAATATGATCACTTTGTTCGTTTTTATTCCAAAACACTCCATTGCTAATGAATTACTGCATCTTTTATATGTTTTACATTTTCTTCTTTAGGCTTAGGCTTAGGCTTAGTTCTAAGCCCCGAAATTAGTGAACATCTCAAAATGGATATGTTTTACTATGAAAACGCTTAAACAAGATCACTTTGTTCGTTTTTATTCCAAAACACTCCATTGCTAATCAATTACTGCATCTATTATATGTTTTACATTTTCTACTTCAGGCTTAGGCTTAGGCTTAGTCTTAAGCCCCGAGATTTGTGAACATCTCAAAATGGATATGTTTTACTATGAAAACGCTTAAACAAGATCACTTTTTTCGTTTATATTCCAAAACACTCCATTGCTAATGAATTACTGCATCTTTTATATGTTTTACATTTTCTACTTTAGGCTTAGGCTTAGGCTTAGTTCTAAGCCCCGAAATTAGTGAACATCTCAAAATGGATATGTTTTACTATGAAAACGCTTTAATATGATCACTTTGTTCGTTTTTATTCCAAAACACTCCATTGCTAATGAATTACTGCATCTTTTATATGTTTTACATTTTCTTCTTTAGGCTTAGGCTTAGGCTTAGTTCTAAGCCCCGAAATTAGTGAACATCTCAAAATGGATATGTTTTACTATGAAAACGCTAAAACATGATCACTTTGTTCGTTTTTATTCCAAAACACTCCATTGCTAATGAATTACTGCAACTTTTAAATGTTTTACATTTTCAACTTTAGGCTTAGGCTTAGGCTTAGTTCTAAGCCCCGAAATTAGTGAACATCTCAAAATGGATATGTTTTACTATGAAAACGCTTTAATATGATCACTTTGTTCGTTTTTATTCCAAAACACTGCATTTCTTATGAATTACTGCAACTTTTATATGTTTTAATTCGTCTACTTAAGCTTAAGCCCCGAAATTTGTGTACATCTCAAAATGGATATGTTTTACTATGAAAACGCTTAAACAAGATCACTTTGTTCGTTTTTATTCCAAAACACTCCATTGCTAATCAATTACTGCATCTTTTATATGTTTTACATTTTCAACTTTAGGCTTAGGCTTAGGCTTAGTTCTAAGCCCCGAAATTAGTGAACATCTCAAAATGGATATGTTTTACTATGAAAACGCTTTAATATGATCACTTTGTTCGTTTTTATTCCAAAACACTCCATTGCTAATGAATTACTGCAACTTTTAAATGTTTTACATTTTCAACTTTAGGCTTAGGCTTAGGCTTAGTTCTAAGCCCCGAAATTAGTGAACATCTCAAAATGGATATGTTTTACTATGAAAACGCTTTAATATGATCACTTTGTTCGTTTTTATTCCAAAACACTCCATTGCTAATGAATTACTGCAACTTTTAAATGTTTTACATTTTCAACTTTAGGCTTAGGCTTAGGCTTAGTTCTAAGCCCCGAAATTAGTGAACATCTCAAAATGGATATGTTTTACTATGAAAACGCTTTAATATGATCACTTTGTTCGTTTTTATTCCAAAACACTCCATTGCTAATCAATTACTGCATCTTTTATATGTTTTACATTTTCTACTTTAGGCTTAGGCTTAGGCTTAGTTCTAAGCCCCGAAATTAGTGAACATCTCAAAATGGATATGTTTTACTATGAAAACGCTTTAATATGATCACTTTGTTCGTTTTTATTCCAAAACACTCCATTGCAAATGAATTACTGCAACTTTTAAATGTTTTACATTTTCTACTTTAGGCTTAGGCTTAGGCTTAGTTCTAAGCCCCGAAATTAGTGAACATCTCAAAATGGATATGTTTTACTATGAAAACGCTAAAACATGATCACTTTGTTCGTTTTTATTCCAAAACACTCCATTGCTAATGAATTACTGCAACTTTTAAATGTTTTACATTTTCAACTTTAGGCTTAGGCTTAGGCTTAGTTCTAAGCCCCGAAATTAGTGAACATCTCAAAATGGATATGTTTTACTATGAAAACGCTTTAATATGATCACTTTGTTCGTTTTTATTCCAAAACACTGCATTTCTTATGAATTACTGCAACTTTTATATGTTTTAATTCGTCTACTTAAGCTTAAGCCCCGAAATTTGTGTACATCTCAAAATGGATATGTTTTACTATGAAAACGCTTAAACAAGATCACTTTGTTCGTTTTTATTCCAAAACACTCCATTGCTAATCAATTACTGCATCTTTTATATGTTTTACATTTTCTACTTTAGGCTTAGGCTTAGGCTTAGTTCTAAGCCCCGAAATTAGTGAACATCTCAAAATGGATATGTTTTACTATGAAAACGCTTAAACAAGATCACTTTGTTCGTTTTTATTCCAAAACACTCCATTGCTAATCAATTACTGCATCTATTATATGTTTTACATTTTCTACTTCAGGCTTAGGCTTAGGCTTAGTCTTAAGCCCCGAGATTTGTGAACATCTCAAAATGGATATGTTTTACTATGAAAACGCTTAAACAAGATCACTTTTTTCGTTTATATTCCAAAACACTCCATTGCTAATGAATTACTGCATCTTTTATATGTTTTACATTTTCTACTTTAGGCTTAGGCTTAGGCTTAGTTCTAAGCCCCGAAATTAGTGAACATCTCAAAATGGATATGTTTTACTATGAAAACGCTTAAACAAGATCACTTTGTTCGTTTTTATTTCAAAACACTCCATTGCTAATGAATTACTGCATCTTTTATATGTTTTACATTTTCTACTTTAGGCTTAGGCTTAGGCTTAGTTCTAAGCCCCGAAATTAGTGAACATCTCAAAATGGATATGTTTTACTATGAAAACGCTAAAACATGATCACTTTGTTCGTTTTTATTCCAAAACACTCCATTGCTAATGAATTACTGCAACTTTTAAATGTTTTACATTTTCAACTTTAGGCTTAGGCTTAGGCTTAGTTCTAAGCCCCGAAATTAGTGAACATCTCAAAATGGATATGTTTTACTATGAAAACGCTTTAATATGATCACTTTGTTCGTTTTTATTCCAAAACACTGCATTTCTTATGAATTACTGCAACTTTTATATGTTTTAATTCGTCTACTTAAGCTTAAGCCCCGAAATTTGTGTACATCTCAAAATGGATATGTTTTACTATGAAAACGCTTAAACAAGATCACTTTGTTCGTTTTTATTCCAAAACACTCCATTGCTAATCAATTGCTGCATCTATTATATGTTTTACATTTTCTACTTCAGGCTTAGGCTTAGGCTTAGTCTTAAGCCCCGAGATTTGTGAACATCTCAAAATGGATATGTTTTACTATGAAAACGCTTAAACAAGATCACTTTTTTCGTTTATATTCCAAAACACTCCATTGCTAATGAATTACTGCATCTTTTATATGTTTTACATTTTCTACTTTAGGCTTAGGCTTAGGCTTAGTTCTAAGCCCCGAAATTAGTGAACATCTCAAAATGGATATGTTTTACTATGAAAACGCTTAAACAAGATCACTTTGTTCGTTTTTATTCCAAAACACTCCATTGCTAATCAATTGCTGCATCTATTATATGTTTTACATTTTCTACTTCAGGCTTAGGCTTAGGCTTAGTCTTAAGCCCCGAGATTTGTGAACATCTCAAAATGGATATGTTTTACTATGAAAACGCTTAAACAAGATCACTTTTTTCGTTTATATTCCAAAACACTCCATTGCTAATGAATTACTGCATCTTTTATATGTTTTACATTTTCTACTTTAGGCTTAGGCTTAGGCTTAGTTCTAAGCCCCGAAATTAGTGAACATCTCAAAATGGCTATGTTTTACTATGAAAACGCTTAAACAAGATCACTTTGTTCGTTTTTATTCCAAAACACTCCATTGCTAATCAATTACTGCATCTATTATATGTTTTACATTTTCTACTTTAGGCTTAGGCTTAGGCTTAGTCTTAAGCCCCGAGATTTGTGAACATCTCAAAATGGATATGCTTTACTATGAAAACGCTCAAACATGATCACTTTGTTCGTTTTTATTCCAAAACACTCCATTGCTAATGAATTACTGCATCTATTATATGTTTTACATTTTCTACTTTAGGCTTAGGCTTAGGCTTAGTTCTAAGCCCCGAAATAAGTGAACATCTCAAAATGGATATGTTTTACTATGAAAACGCTTTACTTTGATCATTTTGTTAGTTTTTATTCCAAAACACTCCATTGCTATTGAATTACTGCACCTTTTATGTGTTTTACATTTTCTACTTTAGGCTTAGGCTTAGTTCTAAGCCCCGAGATTTGTGAACATCTCAAAATGGATATGTTTTACTATGAAAACGCTTTACTTTGATCATTTTGTTAGTTTTTATTCCAAAACACTCCATTGCTATTGAATTACTGCACCATGTATATGTTTTACATTTTCTACTTTTGGCTTAGGCTTAGGCATAGTCTTAAACCCCGAGATTTGTGAACATCTCAAAATGGATATGTTTTACTATGAAAACGCTTTACTTTGATCATTTTGTTAGTTTTTATTCCAAAACACTCCATTGCTATTGAATTACTGCACCTTTTATATGTTTTACATTTTCTACTTTAGGTTTAGGCTTAGGCTTACTCTTAAGCCCCGAGATTTGTGAACATCTCAAAATGGATATGCTTTACTATGAAAACGCTCAAACATGATCACTTTGTTCGTTTTTATTCCAAAACGCTCCATTGCTAATGAATTACCGCATCTATTATATGTTTTACATTTTCTACTTTAGGCTTAGGCTTAGGCTTAGTTCTAAGCCCCGAAATTAGTGAACATCTCAAAATGGATATGTTTTACTATGAAAACGCTTTAATATGATCACTTTGTTCGTTTTTATTCCAAAACACTGCATTTCTTATGAATTACTGCAACTTTTATATGTTTTAATTCGTCTACTTAAGCTTAAGCCCCGAAATTTGTGTACATCTCAAAATGGATATGTTTTACTATGAAAACGCTTAAACAAGATCACTTTGTTCGTTTTTATTCCAAAACACTCCATTGCTAATCAATTACTGCATCTTTTATATGTTTTACATTTTCTACTTTAGGCTTAGGCTTAGTCTTAGTTCTGAGCCCCGAAATTAGTGAACATCTCAAAATGGATATGTTTTACTATGAAAACGCTTAAACAAGATCACTTTGTTCGTTTTTATTCCAAAACACTCCATTGCTAATCAATTACTGCATCTATTATATGTTTTACATTTTCTACTTCAGGCTTAGGCTTAGGCTTAGTCTTAAGCCCCGAGATTTGTGAACATCTCAAAATGGATATGTTTTACTATGAAAACGCTTAAACAAGATCACTTTTTTCGTTTATATTCCAAAACACTCCATTGCTAATGAATTACTGCATCTTTTATATGTTTTACATTTTCTACTTTAGGCTTAGGCTTAGGCTTAGTTCTAAGCCCCGAAATTAGTGAACATCTCAAAATGGATATGTTTTACTATGAAAACGCTTAAACAAGATCACTTTGTTCGTTTTTATTCCAAAACACTCCATTGCTAATGAATTACTGCATCTTTTATATGTTTTACATTTTCTACTTTAGGCTTAGGCTTAGGCTTAGTTCTAAGCCCCGAAATTAGTGAACATCTCAAAATGGATATGTTTTACTATGAAAACGCTAAAACATGATCACTTTGTTCGTTTTTATTCCAAAACACTCCATTGCTAATGAATTACTGCAACTTTTAAATGTTTTACATTTTCAATTTTAGGCTTAGGCTTAGGCTTAGTTCTAAGCCCCGAAATTAGTGAACATCTCAAAATGGATATGTTTTACTATGAAAACGCTTTAATATGATCACTTTGTTCGTTTTTATTCCAAAACACTGCATTTCTTATGAATTACTGCAACTTTTATATGTTTTAATTCGTCTACTTAAGCTTAAGCCCCGAAATTTGTGTACATCTCAAAATGGATATGTTTTACTATGAAAACGCTTAAACAAGATCACTTTGTTCGTTTTTATTCCAAAACACTCCATTGCTAATCAATTACTGCATCTTTTATATGTTTTACATTTTCTACTTTAGGCTTAGGCTTAGGCTTAGTTCTAAGCCCCGAAATTAGTGAACATCTCAAAATGGATATGTTTTACTATGAAAACGCTTAAACAAGATCACTTTGTTCGTTTTTATTCCAAAACACTCCATTGCTAATCAATTACTGCATCTATTATATGTTTTACATTTTCTACTTCAGGCTTAGGCTTAGGCTTAGTCTTAAGCCCCGAGATTTGTGAACATCTCAAAATGGATATGTTTTACTATGAAAACGCTTAAACAAGATCACTTTTTTCGTTTATATTCCAAAACACTCCATTGCTAATGAATTACTGCATCTTTTATATGTTTTACATTTTCTACTTTAGGCTTAGGCTTAGGCTTAGTTCTAAGCCCCGAAATTAGTGAACATCTCAAAATGGATATGTTTTACTATGAAAACGCTTAAACAAGATCACTTTGTTCGTTTTTATTCCAAAACACTCCATTGCTAATGAATTACTGCATCTTTTATATGTTTTACATTTTCTACTTTAGGCTTAGGCTTAGGCTTAGTCTTAAGCCCCGAGATTAGTGAACATCTCAAAATGGATATGTTTTACTATGAAAACGCTTTACTTTGATCATTTTGTTAGTTTTTATTCCAAAACACTCCATTGCTATTGAATTACTGCACCTTTTATATGTTTTACATTTTCTACTTTTGGCTTAGGCTTAGGCATAGTCTTAAACCCCGAGATTTGTGAACATCTCAAAATGGATATGTTTTACTATGAAAACGCTTTACTTTGATCATTTTGTTAGTTTTTATTCCAAAACACTCCATTGCTATTGAATTACTGCACCTTTATATGTTTTACATTTTCTACTTTAGGATTAGGCTTAGGCTTAGTCTTAAGCCCCGAGATTTGTGAACATCTCAAAATGGATATGCTTTACTATGAAAACGCTCAAACATGATCACTTTGTTCGTTTTTATTCCAAAACGCTCCATTGCTAATGAATTACCGCATCTATTATATGTTTTACATTTTCTACTTTAGGCTTAGGCTTAGGCTTAGTTCTAAGCCCCGAAATTAGTGAACATCTCAAAATGGATATGTTTTACTATGAAAACGCTTTACTTTGATTATTTCGTTAGTTTTTATTCCAAAACACTCCATTGCTATTGAATTACTGCACCTTTTATATGTTTTACATTTTCTACTTTTGGCTTAGGCTTAGGCATAGTCTTAAACCCCGAGATTTGTGAACATCTCAAAATGGATATGTTTTACTATGAAAACGCTTTACTTTGATCATTTTGTTAGTTTTTATTCCAAAACACTCCATTGCTATTGAATTACTGCACCTTTTATATGTTTTACATTTTCTACTTTAGGATTAGGCTTAGGCTTAGTCTTAAGCCCCGAGATTTGTGAACATCTCAAAATGGACATGCTTTACTATGAAAACGCTCAAACATGATCACTTTGTTCGTTTTTATTCCAAAACGCTCCATTGCTAATGAATTACCGCATCTATTATATGTTTTACATTTTCTACTTTAGGCTTAGGCTTAGGCTTAGTCTTAAGCCCCGAGATTTGTGAACATCTCAAAATGGATATGCTTTACTATGAAAACGCTTAAACAAGATCACTTTGTTCGTTTTTATTCCAAAACACTCCATTGCTAATCAATTACTGCATCTTTTATATGTTTTACATTTTCTACTTTAGGCTTAGGCTTAGGCTTAGTTCTAAGCCCCGAAATTAGTGAACATCTCAAAATGGATATGTTTTACTATGAAAACGCTTAAACAAGATCACTTTGTTCGTTTTTATTCCAAAACACTCCATTGCTAATCAATTACTGCATCTATTATATGTTTTACATTTTCTACTTCAGGCTTAGGCTTAGGCTTAGTCTTAAGCCCCGAGATTTGTGAACATCTCAAAATGGATATGTTTTACTATGAAAACGCTTAAACAAGATCACTTTTTTCGTTTATATTCCAAAACACTCCATTGCTAATGAATTACTGCATCTTTTATATGTCTTACATTTTCTACTTTAGGCTTAGGCTTAGGCTTAGTTCTAAGCCCCGAAATTAGTGAACATCTCAAAATGGATATGTTTTACTATGAAAACGCTTAAACAAGATCACTTTGTTCGTTTTTATTCCAAAACACTCCATTGCTAATGAATTACTGCATCTTTTATATGTTTTACATTTTCTACTTTAGGCTTAGGCTTAGGCATAGTCTTAAACCCCGAGATTTGTGAACATCTCAAAATGGATATGCTTTACTATGAAAACGCTCAAACATGATCACTTTGTTCGTTTTTATTCCAAAACGCTCCATTGCTAATGAATTACCGCATCTATTATATGTTTTACATTTTCTACTTTAGGCTTAGGCTTAGGCTTAGTTCTAAGCCCCGAAATTAGTGAACATCTCAAAATGGATATGTTTTACTATGAAAACGCTTTACTTTGATTATTTCGTTAGTTTTTATTCCAAAACACTCCATTGCTATTGAATTACTGCACCTTTTATATGTTTTACATTTTCTACTTTTGGCTTAGGCTTAGGCATAGTCTTAAACCCCGAGATTTGTGAACATCTCAAAATGGATATGTTTTACTATGAAAACGCTTTACTTTGATCATTTTGTTAGTTTTTATTCCAAAACACTCCATTGCTATTGAATTACTGCACCTTTTATATGTTTTACATTTTCTACTTTAGGATTAGGCTTAGGCTTAGTCTTAAGCCCCGAGATTTGTGAACATCTCAAAATGGACATGCTTTACTATGAAAACGCTCAAACATGATCACTTTGTTCGTTTTTATTCCAAAACGCTCCATTGCTAATGAATTACCGCATCTATTATATGTTTTACATTTTCTACTTTAGGCTTAGGCTTAGGCTTAGTCTTAAGCCCCGAGATTTGTGAACATCTCAAAATGGATATGCTTTACTATGAAAACGCTTAAACAAGATCACTTTGTTCGTTTTTATTCCAAAACACTCCATTGCTAATCAATTACTGCATCTTTTATATGTTTTACATTTTCTACTTTAGGCTTAGGCTTAGGCTTAGTTCTAAGCCCCGAAATTAGTGAACATCTCAAAATGGATATGTTTTACTATGAAAACGCTTAAACAAGATCACTTTGTTCGTTTTTATTCCAAAACACTCCATTGCTAATCAATTACTGCATCTATTATATGTTTTACATTTTCTACTTCAGGCTTAGGCTTAGGCTTAGTCTTAAGCCCCGAGATTTGTGAACATCTCAAAATGGATATGTTTTACTATGAAAACGCTTAAACAAGATCACTTTTTTCGTTTATATTCCAAAACACTCCATTGCTAATGAATTACTGCATCTTTTATATGTCTTACATTTTCTACTTTAGGCTTAGGCTTAGGCTTAGTTCTAAGCCCCGAAATTAGTGAACATCTCAAAATGGATATGTTTTACTATGAAAACGCTTAAACAAGATCACTTTGTTCGTTTTTATTCCAAAACACTCCATTGCTAATGAATTACTGCATCTTTTATATGTTTTACATTTTCTACTTTAGGCTTAGGCTTAGGCTTAGTCTTAAGCCCCGAGATTTGTGAACATCTCAAAATGGATATGTTTTACTATTTATCCCATACAAATATAACTCTACTACAATTAGCCCTTTCCCCATTTATTGGCACTGTCGAGGGTGTTTCTTTCTTTTTCGAAATTTGAATATCAAAGTTTCAACAGAAAGAACATAGAAATTTCAAGTGAGGAAGGAAGTTTGAATTTCAAGCTCTCGCAAACTTTTTTCGTACTTGACATTTTGCCAACGCTCAACGTTGACTTGAGCTTCCCTTTTTCTAAAGACCTCACTTTTCCCTCGGCAGCAACCTGTCGAATAGTCATCACCTTTTTTCTCTCACTCTTTTAATGACTATCATCTTTTAATTATTATTAGATATATATAGATCTCCATCACAGTAAGTTTACTTGTAAAACAAGTATTTTATTACATTATTGGGGATATTGTTATTATAAATCTGCGCCAACGTCGGCCAGATTAAGATTTTTAGATTTATCATCAATTGAACAATATCGAATGGACCTTTTATAAGCTTCATGGGAAGCAAAAACATAGATGATTTAAACAAATTATCACCTTCACGGGAAGGATTTTAATGATAATGTTTAACACGCCTGGGCAGCAGATGTTAATGGTTATTCATGCATGTGGAATTTATATAGGCTTTAAAATCTTCCGCTTTATTTTTGATGCTGACTTGATTTACGGCATATGTGTTGGAATTGGTTCATCTTTGCATATATAAAGAATGCTTGCTGCATCTATTATAGGTCCAAACGTCGATATTGTTATCACATCGTTCAGCTCGGGCTGTATTTATATATGCGTTGATGTTTTTAAACATATATTATTGTTATAGTTTCACGGGAAACACAAAATAACTTTTACATTTAACATCACTGGAGACAGCTTAAATTTTCAGAAAGCAGTATTACTAGGTATGGGAAAATTCAACATCGTGGTTATATGATATGGTATATTTGTGTGGTATAGTGGTTAAAGCGTTTGTGTGACGAACAGAAAGAGCATGGGTTCGATTCCTTTTCACTCATCGCTGTGATGCAGACCCTTGGTGGTTCGAATCGCAAGATTTTTCTACCGTATGATTAAAGTACAGTCTCCAAACCCACGGGGGTTACCGTATATGTTAAACATTTGCAGCTATCAATTTCGTTTATCAGTTTAGCTTTCTCAAAATCAAATTACAATTACAGTATGACATGTTGCATTAAAATTTTTTGTGCAGCATTAAATATTCACAGCTACCGGCAAATACATATTACATACTTCACGGGAAGCTGGTTAAGTAATATTCTTTTTAGGCATTAATGCAGTTTTTTGTTGCTGTTACATATACGTAGTTCCAGTTGTCTATAATTATGTATTTTGCTACCGCTTCAAAGACAAGGATAACATTATCATTATTTGTCGACATCATTCATTGATTAATGATACACGTGGATGTGTTAATCAGCTGTGTATAATCTGTATACCACGGCAGCTGCAGCATTATCATAGTTTTTGGAAAACATCACTGCCTTAATTTCGGTTGAAACGTTTATAGAATTTGGCTTTAAAAACAACTTTGCTACGGAGCAATAAAAAACTCTTAAATTAATAGAGTAAAGAGTTGTAAATGTTTTTATCAAATTACATGGACGAAAAACGAAAAGCCAAGCATGTTTCTTTGAAGACCTGACATATTGATTGAGCAAATTGTCAAACAGATATGACGCAGATCCTCCAATTTATTTGACTTTGCTCATCTTTTAGCTGACATACGATAGCATTTTACAGCTAATAACTTATTTTATGTAAAATATTCTTGAAATTTTTCAAGATATATTTTTGTTGTTACCTAGCTTCACGGGAAGTAAACTGTCTGATTAAATCGCGTACACTCATCAGACAAAAACACACTCTTTGTTTTAAGTTTCTTAAAAATCAGATAGGACGAAATCTAAGTAAAATTGTTACAGGTTTTATATGCAATGTGTTTTGGGTTAACTATGGAAGTAAGTTTGAAGAACTGTTTAGGATTACTGTAGCCAGTATTTTGGCTGTTGATAGAACCACGAGACTTATTAAATATTTCACTCTTGCTGAAGGATGTGAACTAACTATAAGAATATAAAGCAACATATAATCTACCAAATGATTCTGTTAAATGCATGTACAACAATCTCACGACTATTGCATTTTGTTGCTTTCTTCCTATGATTTCGTCTAAACTTCTCGGGAAGTTACATTATCGAATCTGATATAAGTATGTCCTAAGCTTATGGTAACGCTGTGTTTATCAAACATTCTATTGTTGTGGAAAAACTATGCGTACTTTGTTCGGCATTGAGAATAAGACTGAAGTTATGATTTGACAAATTCAGCGCTCGTTTATGTTTCTGATGCTCTAAAATAGCGAGAACTGAACGCTATTGTGCCTTGATTATAATTGTTTTTGCGTGTTACGGAACACAAACTGAAAACGGACAAATTTGTTTAATCGGTTATCAGGACTCATAATTACTGGCACATTTATCCGACGAAATAAGCAGAGATATTATAAAGAGCATTTAGATATTTGATGTATATATATGCACATATAAAGTTGAAAATCAAGGAAAAACGATGATAATTATTTGCACGGGCAAATTGATTGCGATATCATTTTCAAAGCATTCATTGTTATTATTCTAATGAATTTGTAAACGTAGCAAATAGTTAAATCGAAGCGAATATAAAAATGTCTTTTCTGCTACGCAACAATAAACAAAAGTTTTTGAAATTTTGTAGGTTACTGTAAGTCAACTCACAGGAAAACCATTACACGCTTCATGGATAAGGATCAATTATTGTGTTACGGTACACAAAAATTAAGATTAAAGATGAATTCCTTTCATATTCGTTTTTTGCTGATTCGTCAAAAATCTAGATCAATGTCATTTTGGAGAATGCCACGTGGTTATATTTATTTTCTCCTTTAAGCCAAAAATTTGACAATTTTATAATGATCCATTATTAATGGATGCTTTAAGTGACAGATGGACTCGTTTTTTGTTTCAAATATTATATATTGGCAATATCATTGCGTTAAAGAAAACTTTCAAAATCTGGTACATTAAATGCAATTAATGTACGGACATTGATTATTTTGCATTTTAAGAGTTTATAGATTGATATACTTCAAATTAAAAGTTTTCATTGTCAAATGAATGTGCCTAACACTTGGCATTACATCAAGAAAAACTATGTTGTCCATCAAGTATCCGAAACTTCCTTTTGTTTAAAGGTACAGTAATCGTAAACAGAATGCAACACTTTCATTACTGTATAAAACTACCATTTTGTGGCTGAACTTATTTTGGAGAAATACCACGAGGATTCAGCTAATTTCTCCAGTATGCCTACTTATCCTTTAATCAAAAATTCAGCTACATAACTACCGAATTTTGTTGAATTTTTACGTTTATCGTCAACGATTAAAGAAATAAAAAGGCAATGATATTTTTAGAATTTCTATAAATTGCTTCCTTGAAAACGAATCTTATTCACAAATTTGAATTTTGGAGCTGCGGAAATATAACAACTTGAATTGATTTTACTTGAACAATAGATCAAAAGAGGTTCAAATGTGATAAAAACATTCAAACTTACTCAATTCAGGAAAAAGTGATATTCGAAATTCTTTATTCTCTTATCACTCGAAATTTCTATGTTCTTTCTGTTGAAACTTTGATATTCAAATTTCGAAAAAGAAAGAAACACCCTCGACAGTGCCAATAAATGGGGAAAGGGCTAATTGTAGTAGAGTTATATTTGTATGTGATAATATATTTTTTCCTTCAATTTATTAAATAAATCTAGTAAAAAATAATAAAAAAACGCTAAAACAAGATCACTTTTTTCGTTTATATTCCAAAACACTCCATTGCTAATGAATTACTGCATCTTTTATATGTTTTACATTTTCTACTTTAGGCTTAGGCTTAGGCTTAGTTCTAAGCCCCGAAATTAGTGAACATCTCAAAATGGATATGTTTTACTATGAAAACGCTTTACTTTGATTATTTCGTTAGTTTTTATTCCAAAACACTCCATTGCTATTGAATTACTGCACCTTTTATGTGTTTTACATTTTCTACTTTAGGCTTAGGCTTAGGCTTAGTTCTAAGCCCCGAGATTTGTGAACATCTCAAAATGGATATGCTTTACTATGAAAACGCTCAAACATGATCACTTTGTTCGTTTTTATTCCAAAACACTCCATTGCTAATGAATTACCGCATCTATTATATGTTTTACATTTTCTACTTTAGGCTTAGGCTTAGGCTTAGTTCTAAGCCCCGAAATTAGTGAACATCTCAAAATGGATATGTTTTACTATGAAAACGCTTTACTTTGATCATTTTGTTAGTTTTTATTCCAAAACACTCCATTGCTATTAAATTACTGCACCTTTTATATGTTTTACATTTTCTACTTTAGGCTTAGGCTTAGGCTTAGTTCTAAGCCCCGAAATTAGTGAACATCTCAAAATGGATATGTTTTACTATGAAGACGCTTAAATATGATCACTTTGTTCGTTTTTATTCCAAAACACTCCATTGCTATTGAATTACTGCACCTTTTATATGTTTTACATTTTCTACTTTAGGCTTAGGCTTAGGCTTTGTTCTAAGCCCCGAGATTTGTGAACATCTCAAAATGGATATGGTTTACTATGAAAACGCTTAAACAAGATCACTTTGTTCGTTTTTATTCCAAAACACTCTATTGCTAATGAATTACTGCAACTTTTAAATGTTTTACATTTTCTACTTTAGGCTTTGGCTTAGGCTTAGTTCTAAGCCCCGAGATTTGTGAACATCTCAAAATGGATATGTTTTACTATGAAAACGCTTAAATATGATCATTTTGTTCGTTTTTATTCCAAAACACTCTATTGCTAATAAATTACTGCACCTTTTATATGTTTTACATTTTCTACTTTAGGCTTAGGCTTAGGCTTAGTTCTAAGCCCCGAGATTTGTGAATATCTCAAAATGGATATGTTTTACTATGAAAACGCTTAAACAAGATCACTGTTTTCGTTTATATTCCAAAACACTCCATTGCTAATAATTTACTGCATCTATTATATGTTTTACATTTTCTACTTTAGGCTTAGGCTTATGCTTAGTCTTAAGCCCCGAGATTTGTGAACATCTCAAAATGAATATGTTTTACTATGAAGACGCTTAAATATGATCATTTTGTTCGTTTTTATTCCAAAACACTCCATTGCTAATGAATTACTGCATCTTTTATATGTTTTACATTTTCTACTTTAGGCTTAGGCTTAGGCTTAGTCTTAAGCCCCGAGATTTGTGAACATCTCAAAATGGATATGTTTTACTATGTAAACGCTTTAATTTGATCATTTTGTTCGTTTTTATTCCAAAACACTCCATTGCTAATGAATTACTGCAACTTTTATATGTTTTTATTCGTCTACTTAAGCATAAGCCCCGAGATTTGTGAACATCTCAAAATGGATATGTTTTACTATGTAAACGCTTTAATTTGATCATTTTGTTCGTTTTTATTCCAAAACACTCCATTGCTAATGAATTACTGCAACTTTTATATGTTTTTATTCGTCTACTTAAGCTTAAGCCCCGAGATTTGTGAACATCTCAAAATGGATATGTTTTACTATGAAAACGCTTTAATTTGATCATTTTGTTCGTTTATATTCCAAAACACTCCATTGCTAATGAATTACTGCATCTTTTATATGTTTTACATTTTCTACTTTAGGCTTAGGCTTAGGCTTAGTACTAAGCCCCGAAATTAGTGAACATCTCAAAATGGATATGTTTTACTATGAAAATGCTTTTACATAATCACTTTGTTCGTTTTTATTCCAAAACACTCCATTGCTAATGTATTACTTCAACTTTTATAAGTTCTTTGTTTTCTTCGCTAATGAGCTTTTATAAGCACGTTTAATAATCCCCAAATAATGGCTACCTCAAAACTAGCCGTATATTGATTTTTTAAAGTTTTTCTATACTTTTGGGACTCTGCAAAATTGCAAAGTTAGTGAATTTCGAGCATTCTCGAAGCCGAAGTCTATTATCTCCGCGGATAAATTGGTTTTCAACGATGCTGAATCCCTTGGGGGTCTAACGGAGAAATTTTTGAAATCACCTCAATCAACAATTTGTTAGGTGTTTCTATACTTATGGGACAAACTTTATCAGTCATATGTCAAAGCTGTTGACCAAATTTAATAACATTTCAATATAGGGGTGGATTTCTATTTTGTAAACTGAAGACATGACTTTGACAATTTTGAATTAAATATTTTATTCAAAAATACAAAGTTAAAATTACAAAGAGATAAAGCCATTAATGTACAAGCACATAGTCATTGCAACATATGTGTAAAAAAATGTTTTCTGTATCACCATTTTACATATCTTACAATATCGTTTCTGGGATTTTTTCGACAGAAATATTTTCGTAATTCATTTAATGCAATTAAAAAGATTCCAAATGCAGCAACAACCCCCCAACACTGTGCAGGAATTGGTGCACCACCAAGAAAAGTATTTAATCCTAAAACACGGGGTTGTTACTTTCAAGGGTATGCAAATTTACCAGGAACATAAACCATTGCTGCAAGCATAACTAATTCTGCGATAAGGGCCATATTTGAATACTAAAGAAAGATTTATTAAAAATATTGAAAAAGCTTTAGTTACCATATTTCGGAAAACTCCATGTTTAAATATTGATTGCCGACGAGTTCGAACACCATAAATATGCCAAAACTAAAATTTAAAGTATTTTGCTAAAGATGCAAATTTAAAGATCTTAAATAACCTGTCCAAAAACAATTCCAACTTGCCATGCTGAACATGCTTGCCGATTAATATAAAGCTGTTCTTTGACGGAGAATGTTCGGCCATTACTAACAAAATCTTTGCCACCCTCTTGCCATGATTCTAAGGCAGACATCCATAAATCGGATATATTTATGCCATGATACCTATACATCTTCGAATAATTAATGAAAACTGACATTAAAGTAACAAACCAAAAAATGCAACAATAAGATAAAAAGCATCCAAGTGACTGGATTTGTCCAGCATAGGTGTATGAATATCCCAGTAGTGTATTACTAACAAGAACCTTTTTGCGGGTTCTTGGTTCACGCTCCATTACTCCGCCTTCCATCGGTTCTTTGCACATTGCCATCCCGGGCCAGATTTCTGTACCAAGGTCAATGGCAAGAATCTAAATTTAAACGTACACATACGTGCAACTGTTGGCAAACATACCTGTAATGGTGTAATGCCAACTGGGAATCCAAAGCAAAAATTAATTATAATTGGCCATATCTTAAATTCGTAAAGTTAATTTCATTTTTCCAACCACATTTTTTTCGACCAAAAACAACTTACTTCTGGAAACGAATGAATTTGTGTGTATCCTAGCAGTTTTTTAATGTTATCAAACATCATTCTTCCTTCTCGAATGCCATCAACAATTGATGCAAAGTTGTCATTCATCTAAAATATAATTATATTAAGCTATTTATTGTTGCAAAATTACAATACCAATATGATGTCTGAAGCTTCTTTTGCAACGCTTGACCCCGAACCCATGGCGACCCTAAAATTTAAAATTAGAATTTAGGACAATTTATCCTAACTAAAAAAAACTCCCCCAATATCCGCACGTTTAAGTGCAGGTGCATCGTTTACCTAAAAGGCAATGGTTTTGCTCTTACTCGTTCATACTGTGTCTTCAATAAAATGCTTACGCCATCTCCAGTCATTGCAATAATTTGTTTACGTTTTTGGCATTGTTCAACAATTAAAAGTTTTTGTTCAGGAGTTGTTCGAGCAAAAACAAGTGCCCGTTTTGCAATTAATCGATCCCAATCTTTCTCCGATAAATCATTTATATCTTCACCTTTTATTACTTCCCAATCCTCTTCATCGTTCTAAAACACTATTATTCATATTTGTGATTCATGTCCGAAGGAAGAAACTTACATCTTCATCAATAAGACCAATTTGTTTTGCAATGGCTGCAGCTGTAAGATCATGATCTCCAGTTACCATAAAAACTTTTATTCCTGCTGTTTTACAAAGTTTTAAAGCATCGGCAGTTTCTTCTTTTGGTGGATCCATAATTGCACACATGCCAGAAAAGACTAAATCTTCGTGGGGGAAGTTTTCTTCATCGGCATTAAATTCAGTATCTGGAGAAGCTGTAAACTTTTTATATGCAAATCCAATAACTCGTCGGCCATCTTGTCCAAACTTTTCATATGTTTCCTAAAAGCAGTAGTGTGATTAAACTTTTCTGTTACGCAATTAAAAATTCATTAGCAAATATTAAGTTGCGTCTCATTATAAAAAACTTACATCAAATCTTTTCCTCTCTTCTTCACTCAATTCTTTTTCACCATCTTTTGTCAAAATATGTGTACATTTATCTATCAAAATTTCTGATGCTCCTTTGACAATTACTTCTAAATCACTGTCTTTTCCTTCATCTCCTGCTTTTCTACAAATCACCAAGTGATACTTTAATCTTGAAGAAAATGGAATTTCAAAAAGAATGTCGGCTTTTTCACGAGCTTCTGAAGCATCCATTAATTTATCTGAGTATTGCAACATTGCCACCTCAGATGGACTCTAAAAATTTGTTTACTTTATTTTGTAATCAATTAAGTAAAGCATTATTAAAAAGCAATATCTTTGAAAATGTAAAATTAATAGCTTACACCAATTGCTGGTCTGGCATCATCGTCTTCAATGGGATCCTTTTGCTTCTTCTTTCCTTTTCTGTGAAATCTGTGCATAAAATGCCCCTTGGATTTGTGGTGAAGTGGCTCAGTTTCATCATACGGCATTTCAATTTTGACTTTTGAATTTTTACGTTTTACAGTTTTATCAGTCGAACCATTTTGAGTAATATTTTTTTGATAAGTTAAACCATTTTTACTTTTATCATCAGACTTATTTTTAGACGATGATTTGTCGTCTTTTTTCTTCTGATCTTTTTTCTTGTCGTCACCTTTTCCGTGGTTGTCTTTTTCATCTTCAAATTTAGCGCTATTACAAAGGCACATGGCTTCAACAATTCTTTGAAAAGCTTCTGATTTATCAGAATCTTTTTCTGGAATTTCAGATATTATTTCATCTGAATACCAAATATCCGTGACTCTAAAAGTTTTTTACTTTATATTAGAATCCATAAAGTAAACAAACTTCATAATATTTTTCGTCAAAGTTCCAGTTTTGTCTGTTGCAATAATGTTACCTAAGAAGAATAGTTAAGAATAGTTACTCGGTCATATTGTGCCTTCAAGAAAATTACTTACACGACCCAAGAGCTTCAACAACATCTAATCTTTTTAAGTAAACTTTTCGGCTTGCTAAACGTCTTGCAACAACCGTAATTACTGAAGTTACAGTAGCTGGAAGCCCGCAAGGCACCATCCCAATTGCGCAAACCCTAAAATAAATTCTTATTAACAAATTTATTCTTCGGCAAAAACTCACAAAAATCCATCTGCCATTAATCGAACAACATTATTCCATTTGTGCACGAATCCACCAGCAACAAATACCGCTACGGCAACACTCGTTGCAACAACAACCAGAAATTTAACAAATCTTGACATTTGCTTTTCAAGCCGAGATTTATTATCTTCTTGACCTGTAGTCATGGTTGCAATCTTCCCAATAACAGTATCATTTCCAGTTCGAATTACAACTCCCATTCCAGAACCTTCCACACACATTGAACCATTAAAGGCAATATTGTGTGCATCAAATGCAGTTTCACCATCTTTTTCGGGGACTTCTGGTGTACAATCAACTGGTTCAGATTCTCCTGTGATAGATGAAGCTTCAAGCTTAAGTTGTTCACATTGCTAAAAAATACTCTTTAGCGCATTTATTTGCCGATAATAACTCACTAATATTCTGATATCAGCTGGAACTGTTGAACCAGATTTTATTTTAACCAAATCCCCAACAACTAAATCCACCGTCTCCACTTCTTCTTCCTTTCCATCTCGGATAACTTCACATTTTTCTGGAAGCAAATTTTCAAATCCTTTTACGGCTCTTCGCGCTTCTCGCTCTTGCCAAAATGATACAAAGCACATGCCAATGATCATCACAAGAATAATTATAGAAACCCATAAGCGTTCCATTTGACTAAAAAATTTTAAATTACAATGAAAACAAATTTATTTTAACTATACCTTGTATCAGATAAATACCCAATGAATGAAAGGCCATCAGCAACAAGCAACAAAACCCATAACAAATTTAAAAATTGTCGCAAAAATAACTCTAAATCACTCATTTCTTTTGCTTTTGGCAATTCATTTTTTCCATTTTCCTTAAATTTTTCCTATTAAAACATTTAAGTTTTATTAAACACAAACTTCAAGCTTTTTCTTAGCATCTGATGTCGATAAGCCTTTACTTTCAAGTGGATTTTCAACATTTATTCCCGATTCTTTAAATTTTGATGCAATCTTTTTTGCATCCCATTTATGCTCCGATATTTCACTAAAATACTTTTTATTATTTTCGATGTTTTGAATTTACTGAAAATTTTACTCTCGCAAATTTCGTCCTGGAGCTTTTTCGATATCTTTTTCATCTCCCTCATCGTTCTTATTTTTATGACATAAAAGTCTATCACTCAATTTCTGATATTTTCCAGGAGGTGCTTTGTGTTTTTCAGAAACCACAGACAAAGATGACGAGGTTAATGATTCTGTGATTGAAGACGAGGATGTGGATGATAAAGAGGAGGATGAGGATTGAAGTTTAGATTTAGACTTGGATGTGGACGTGGATAAAGATGTGGATGAGGAAGAAGAACTTGGCATTCTTCTATTAATTAATAAAGTCTAAAATGTAACAAATAACTTAAGGGCACGTTATAGTTAAAGAAAGACATGCATGAAAATAGCGAAAAATTAGATTCAATTATTTTAAAGATATTAATTTTTATACTTTTTTAATCAAAAAAACCAAGACACCAGTTTATTATGAGATAAATTAGACAAAATAAACTTTTGATTTTATTGAAAAGCAAAAACAGATGTCTGTTAATTTCTTAAGAGATCAACAATTGATCGTTCAACTGTATACTTTGTCGATAATAGCTATTTTATTTTTCCTTGTTGATAAGCACTGCCACCTTTCGTGAACTTGTTGATTTCACTGTTTATGCTTATTTCAGTGCTTTAAAAAAAACTTTTATTTTATTTACTCTGCAGACCATGGTCATTTTTCTAGAAAAATAAAAAAATACATATATTGCATTTTTCGATAAGCTTATTATTCTCATCGATGATGTCTTCGTCCGTCGTTATCAAAGCAATCCATTTTGGGCATTGTGTTCTTTGGGGTGTACGAACTCACAAAACAAATAACACCCATAATAAAGTTTAAATTTCAAATATTGTGGCTTTTTATTTTAACTATATACGATGTCTAACATGACACTTACTGTAGAAGAAAGCTTTAAATAGTTTGTTAATAAAGTAAACATTTTTATATCAATTGCTGCAGTATCAGAGCCATTACTGGGATATCCTTTCATAAGCGGTCATTTATATTTGTTTTTAATTTAACGTGCAATTGAATTGAAGCATTAATGTGTTTTTTTATTTCATAAAAACTCTTGGAGAGCTTTTCAAAAAAGAATTATTTTCTTCCAAATAATTGCAGTTATTTTCTCCTCTAATTTAAAAGCAATACAAAAAAAAGGCAAAACAAGGAAGATGTAACAAATTGCTATCACATCCTGATTTTAAATTCACAGAAAAATACATAAAGTTTAAACAGCAAATTTGAAGAAAATTATATGCGATGAATAGATAATTCATTTGCACAGTAATAAGTTTTCAAAGTCTTACTAAAAATGTATATAATTATAAAATAAATTTGATCAGTTTGAACTGTTTTTAAAAAAGCTGAAATGTGTTAAGATAATTAGTGTTATTACTCACTACCGCTTTATTCAAGCGGAAAAGAAGGAGGGATTTAAAAAAAGGATAAGAACACTTTTAAAACAAAAGTCGTAAATTTTTAAGCAGAAAACCATGTGTTTTTCAATAATTTACGTCTGTAACAAAAAATTTTAAAAGTGGCATTCATAATAGAAGGGTTCGAAAATTATTTATTAGTGTTTTTAGGGAGAAAAATAGTTTTTATTTTTCTGCTTTGATAAATTGGATAAATTATTTTTGCACACTTTTACTAGGAAATTTTTTTTTCATATTCTTAAGAACGAATATCATCCATTTATTATTCATTGTTTATATTAAAACAATGACTAAGTCATTATTAATTATTACAACTAAATTAGTTTAATTAAACTTTAACGCCAATTATTATTCAACTTTCTTCGTTTCTCTCTAAATTGAAGCTTCTTTAAAGATGGCTGCTTTAGAGAATTTCCGATTCTATCATGAACCAGAACCTGGCTTTGAGCTAATGCCTTGGATTCGACTAGTTTCGGTCATTCAATTGATTACCGAATTTTTAACAATTATTCATGTCTCCTACATTTTATTCATTTTTGTGAAGGTCAAAGTCTGTCATAAAAATTTGCGAACAATTTGTTTCTTCTTCTTGATTGATTTAATTGTTAAAGCTGTGTTTAAGTATGTTTTAAGTTTTGATTATAGTAATAATTATTTCATTTTAGTATAATAGTGTTGTTAAAATTTATTACTGATAAAACAATTGTGTGGGAGAAGATTGGATATTTTATTGTAAATTTTTGTCAGTGGACTTCTAATGCTGCATATTATTTTTATCCAATTTCATTCTTTTCGGAACGTTCAATCTCGTTAATTTGGGCAAAAAATTATGAAACTTTTTATTCTTCCACTTTGTTAGCTGCATTATGTTTATTTCCTGTAAGTTTTGTTTTTTTGAAAATATATTACTGGACAATTTTTAATGTTACAGTATTCTTTTTGTCGTTAAAATTTTACATTGACGAAACTGTTTTTCAAAAAAAATAATAACTTTTTTTAGCTAATTATTGCTATTTATATTACCATTCATGTCTTCTATCTCTATTTTTGGATTCCAATTACTTATGTTTATATTTTTTCTAATAGCTTTTTAATTTTTTGTTGGACGGTATTTTTAATTTAAAAATATTTTTATATTTAACATTATTTTTAATATATTTAATATATTTAAAAATATTGTATGAATAACATTATTTTAGGGTTATTTGCTGATTTTCTTAATAACTCGAAAATACAGTAAACAAGCAGTGGGACAAAGTTTGTCAGAAAAATTTCAAAGATATGAAAATTTAAAAACTAATCAAACAATGTTTTGGTTTGCAGTTGTTTCATGGATTAGCGTAATCATGGGTACTATCTATATTCAAGTATTTACGCATTACAAATTAATTTTGTAAGTTTTTCTTTCTTTGAATTATATCATCTCTCACATGCATGGTTGACACTATAGATATAAAAAGTTATGGTGCGTTTTTGTTTTTTAACGTATGCAAATTTTAGCCCTGAATTAAGTGTAATAAACATGGATGCAATAAGTCGTTTAATACTTGACACCATTCAAGCTGTTATATTTCTAATATTGCCGGCCTCATTTACATTTACTCACAGCAAATTGAAAGCAAAATATTTGTAAGTATTTTGAAAGATTTTACCGATAAATGAAAAGCGTTTTTAGGAATGCTTTCAAGTGTTTCAAGAAAGAGACAAAAGTGTCCGTTTCAACAACCATTTCTTATCCGCTTCCAGTCGTTGAATCAGTAATGGGAAAAAATTTGGTATGCAAAAACGAACAAGAACATTACTTTAAAATGCTAGCATCTGACTGGGATGAAAAACTAAAACAAAATAATAAATAATTTTCATGTTGAAACAATAATAAGTGTTCTTTATTATTCTGTCACTTTGTTTTTACAAGTTTTTTTAAATAAAATGGTATAATATATGCCATGTTGCATAAACACGAAATTATAGAAAGTTAGATAAGATTCAACAAGCTTAAACACATATTCATTTGTTACCGCTTTCCCTGCTACAAGCAAAAACAATGTCAATTACCTTTAAAACTTTTGACATCTTCAGTATTTTAAATTTTGAAATATTCTTGAAGCTCTCAGTTTTGATGGTATTTCAACTTTTATTTAAGTCTGATTGGGGAAGATTTTACAACCATTATTGTTGCATACATTTTGTAAATTCAAATTATGCGTATGTTGATGCGATTTGATAAGTAAAATTCATGAACATTTATTTATATATAAAAAAGACTTTATAATTTCAATCGATTTTTATTTTCAATTTGCGTATTTGTCTTATCAAATATCTATTCATTAAAAAATGGTGAAAGAAGTACAATGCTCTATTGTCATACGTACATTCAACTTTAAATTTTATTTAACATCTGAATGTTTAGTATCGTGTGATAAGAAATATTTAAGTAGTTACACCCTTTTATTTTATTTTTTCCTATTAGTCAGGAATTTATTTTTAAAAAAATTCATTTGAACTTTTGTTTAACTTCTTTTAGCATGGATCCTCCACCACCATCTTATGATGAAATTGAAAATGGTTATCCTCGACAACCTACTGGTGTGCCAAAGCCATCGAGCAATGTTAGAAGGTCAGCCCCACCAACAACCAATAATGCAATGCCTCAGAATACTTCTGCAGCAGTAATTTCTCCTCCCGGTAATGCAATTTATACAATCAATGCAGCTCCACATGTTCAACAACAAAGACCTGGAAATAGTACTGTATACATTTCACAAGGACAACCAGGTAAATTCGAAGAGTTAATGATTGACAGATTTATGGATAACACATAAATTTTAAATACATTGTCTAAAATCTGTTTTCACGATAATCAAAACTTTTAACCTTTTATTTTTAGTTTACATTATCCCAAAAGCAGCAGTTGATGAAGCGCATCGAGCAGCCAGTTTCCGAAGAAATTGTATTCTATGTTTTGTAATTACGAAATTAATTGTTATCGCCATTGTCGTTATCATCGTTCTAAGCACTGATTCATCATAAAAAAATTTTTCCACAGTAACTCTATTTTATTTATGAGTGCTTATATTGTAATTGATTAAAATATTTATTATTCAGTAGACAAGGTCTTTGATTAATCAAACGTGTGCTAAAAATGTTTTTACAATAAAAAATGTTTTATAAAAGAAAATCGCCCATCTTAAGGACGTATTTATTGTATTTTTATAAATGTTATTAAACTCTGATTTTTTTGTTCTTTCATTGTGTTTCTTGTAAAACAGTGTAATTTCTTTTTTGACGAAAATATTTACGAGCTTCATTGTATACTGTAAAGGTGAAAGCAGTCATGCCTGCATAAAACGAGAAGACCACAGCACTATAAAAGCAATCATATCGAGCAGCTGAAAAGAACATCCATTTAGCATTTGAGTGAATACAGTTTATTTTAAAAAAGCATACCTTTTCTTGCTTCATGTTCTGTAATAACACCGTATTTATATCGATTGACAAAATTTTCAGGCAAAGCAATTCCCAAAACAATTAAAGCAATGATTCCAAAGAAAAGTAAAATAGTAACAATTAAAACAACCATCGATGAAACAAACAAATAATTTGGGTTTTCTTTCCTAATTCCAAAATATGCAAGCATTGAAACCGAAAAAAATGCTAAGAATGTGATAATTGGGATATAGAATGGATAATATGGAGTTGGATTGAATATTGCTGAGAAAGAAAAAAATATCCAAATCCATGCAAGGATTTTTGCGCATGTCTAAAATTATTGATATATGTCATCCAGCATTTTAAACATACTGTAACTGGCTCATCCCAGTAAACTTTTTCTTCAATCATTGTAAATTCTTTTCAAAAAGATTTCAACTATTAATGTTTTTACAACAAAATATTATGACCAGAAAACAAAAATACGGAGTGATGATAGCTATCATTCTTGTTTTGATAAAAGAAAAAGTCATGAGAAAAATCAATGAACATTTTTTCCTCTAATTTTGTCATTGTGCAAATAATGTTTTTAAGCAAGCTTTTGATGTTTTCAGGTAGTCCATAATTATTATAAACTAAAATATTACACTGAAAACTGAAATAACAGCCAAAAAAGCTTAACTCGTATTGAATAAATTATCGAGTATTCAAGCTGATATTTATAAGATATTTACAGTAAATATTACAGAGATGTGCTGTTGGCATACAAACTGTATCATTTATCACAAAAACTGTTTGTTTTCCTTTAAAATATTCATCAAGTTCCATTTTTAAATAAACGGAATTAAGTTTTTGAAGTACAAAGTATAAAAAACACACAAAAAAACAGATGTTTTGAAAAAATAAAAATAAGTTTTTCGGTTACAGTGTTTAAAAAAGTTCTTGTGCCCCCATTTAAAATTATGAATACAAAATTATATTGTTTTTTTTTAAAATGGAAAACATTCTTCAAAACACCTACTTATATTTTGGAGAGGAGGTAATTACAAACTTCAAAGCACCTGTTCTTTGCTTAATCAAAAATTGTAAAAAAATAGTTTTTTACACTTTTTTTATGTGTGTAAAAAAGTTATGAATGAAAGTGGCGGTGCTGTTTCCGTTTATACTCTCAAAGACATCGAAGCTTATGGTCGTCGGCTGCATTTTAATACTGTACTTAATACCTCACTAAATGGAGTAGCTGCGTATTTAGTAATAAAACATTCAACAAAAGCAATGAAATTATATCGATATTTTATTTTACTAACAATTTTTGGTGCTTGGATCATGGACTTTCATTCATCTTTCATTTTTGGACTTTTTGCATTGTTTCCATTTCCTATTATTTGTTCTGCAGGAATTTCAAGACATTGGGGATGGTTTTGGGGTGAAACATTAAATTATGTAGGTTTTAGATTTGACCAAGATTTAAGCAAACACCATATTACAGGCTCTCATGCACATTTCATTCAGCTTTGGTGGAATGTCAATTTTTTATGCATTTTTATATCAATATTGTTCACTCAATTCTACGGCACAAATGTTTCATCGACCTCTTTCAGTAGTAGCAATGTTAGCTTCAATGATTTTATACGGAGTTCCACCAGCAATTTTATTTTTCATAAATGTCGATTATGAAGCTGCAAAATTATATGTTAAAGCTAATGCCCCTCATTTTTATGACCTCTTCATGGCAGGAGCATGTAATACCAATCAAATAAATATATGGTTTTTATATTACCTCATTGATGTGCTGCTTCAAATTTTTGGCGCATACTTTTTCGCAGTATTTTACGGAATAAAAATTTTAAGAAAACTTCGTGGAATGAAAGCTTCAATGTCAACGACAAGCTTAAAAGCTCATAAGCAACTTGTTCTTGCTTTAATGGTTCAAATGGCAATTCCTGGAATCTTTATTGTTATTCCAGTCTCATTTTTAATGGTTTATGTGGCAATTGGTGCCAGCGATATTGCAGGTGACTGACTTACTGTAAACATTTTGATTTTAAATCTATTGCTTTAGAGCTTTCACAATGGTTGCTACAATTTTTTGGACTTCATTCTTCTGGAAATGCTCTTGCCATCATTATCATTATTAAACCATATCGACAAGCAATCATTTCATGGATAATAAAAATCAAGCGATTCATCTTAAGACAAAAATCCAGCGATGGCACAGTAATTTGGCTATCTTCTCATTCATCAACAACTGCAATTCATTCTCAAAATTAATTACTCGCCTCATTTCTTACCTCAATTATCTGCGTTTTCCGTGTGTGCCGTCATTCATGAATAATCGAAATCACTTTATAAATAGTAATCTTTTAAAAAAGCATTTGAACATTTTGGCAATAAGAAATTAATTGCAAAGTTTATGCTCAGTTAGTCACAGATAAATTGCAATTAATATCCATGACTAACTGAGCATAAATTTGGCCATAAAAGTTTTCCACAATTATAATAATTGACAATGAAAATACTAAAACTGCAAAAATACATAGCTATAAACGTAACACTTCTTCACTAGTTTTTTCGAAACACAAATAATAAAGAATTGTGGCAAAGCTTTTATTTATATTTAACGCGACCACCCATGAAAATAATAAATTATCATATTATTAAAAAACCTCTTGATATCACTTCCCGGAGGTCTCTTTTATTGAAGTTCCTAAAACAGAGAGATTATCATAATTAAGTGTTCGATTAAAACTTTCTATTGGGTGGTCTCACGTAGGTGGGCAGAATTTAACATTTTTATGCGTTTTTTTATGTCAAATAAGTACAAAGCATTTTTTAGAAACTAAAAGTGCTAATCAATAACTTATAAACACAGTAATAAAATTATTCTCGACTGGCAAATAAAATCGAACTGATGATCCACTTTGTGATTTCGAAATTTCACAGTGATACCTTCAAAAAGGGAAATTTCTAATAGGGGATGGCCCAGATAACATGTGACACAATTGAGGGCGGATCGGGTATTTTTTTATGACGCCACTTTGATTTGTGTCACGTGACATCGGGAGAGCCCCTTATTTGAAATTGCGTGATATTGAAAATCTTTTTGTACACATTCTAGCATCTATAAATGTAAGAATAACCCATTTGTTTTAAACCATTTTTAATTACTTTATTCTTCATACTCCTACAATACAGTTAGGGAACAATTTGCACCCATATTTTCTACCTATAATAAGAAATTGTTGAAACCCCATTTTTTATTACAAAAAAAAATATGAATGTGATTTATGTTCATTGTAGTATCTTTCCTTTCTACCCTGAAAAATAAATGATTAATGAAATTTTAGTTCTTCCTTGACTTTTATGAATGAAAAAATAAAATAAATAGATAAAACAAGAAAGGGAAATAAATCTCCACCATCATTATTAACTAAAACAATCATTGATTTAAAAAATATATTTTTAGAAACACTTCTTAAAAAGGAAATCACAGGTTTATAATTAAAGTTTAATGAGCTTCCTTCGTGATGATTGTCTTTTTGCTGATTAATTTGTTATTTTAGTGTTTGCAATGCTTAAATGAGTGAGTGGTAGAATCAAAAAGCACAGTTTCTATTTTTTCATTTATTAATACATGTTCATTTGTTTCTTATTGATTTTATTATTCCTTTAGCTATCAGCTTACATGGTAACAAAACTGGCAGAGTTTTTGAAAAATATAGCAGTTTGCTAGAAACAACATTTTTTTTTAAAACAAAGCTTCTTTTTTCCACTAGAATTTAACAAACTTTTTTCGTAAAACAAACAGGATTCAAATTTTTTTGTGGTTTGTGTTTACTTGATAACGATTAATTTGACATTTTTTTTAAAAATGTTTAGAAATTATATCATGATTTTATTGATTTTGGGTTTGCTGTAAATTATTGTTTGTGAAATAAGATATTAGGGCAATTTTCGATGCATCTCTTTTAATTCCAGCACATTCCATAATCTTCCAGACATTCTAGCTTTGAGTCGTATAAAATTGATTTATTGTTTTTTTTGCTCAGGCAAAAACACTAACTTCAAGTAGTTTTCTTTAGATAGTAGACTATACCATATAACAATCAAAACACTTTTTTTCTCGTGGATTATTTGATACTTTTATCTCATTTTTTAACAACATTTTTTACGTAATTATCCGACAGTATCAAACTTAAACTATGGACATACTTTTCATTCTATTTTCTCTTTACTGTTTTGTAAATCGTAAAATTTCATATCCGTAATCTAATTTTTTTAGGCAACGATGCCGTCCAAACGTCGAAAAGATAGTGCAGCATCTATATCACTATTAAAAAATTATGATGAAGAAAATGAACAAACTACAATAACAAGAAACGGAACTTCTTTAAAAGTAATTAATCCAATTGGTACAAATATTGAAAAAATCCAAAAGTCTCAATATCATGCTAGTCGGCAGAATTCTCAATCGTACAAATTTTCAAGCAATAATAATGTAAGTTTAACAAATTTTTTGAAAATAGAAACGAACACTACGGCTAAGCATTTTTATAGTTATTATCGCCATTATTAGCAAAATATTAATTAAAATAGATGTGAAGACTTAAAAAATATTATAATTCTTAGACTATTTTCTCTATTTATCCGACAAAATCATAATATGATTATTCTTGACTTTCAGTGATGTTTACCACATTTTTCAACGTCCATAATTTATATTTTATTTTTATGTTTTTTCTTGGTTGTTTCCTGACAGGCTTTTTACCCTTTGACGCTTTTAGACGACAAAAGCTTGTAAATTTATGAAACATCATCACCCATTTTATTTTTTACAATTCCCATAGTTATTCATTTTTTATCATGATTTTTTATTTGTCTGTTTTTTATTTCTTTTTGATAAACATTTTTGACAAAACACTTTTTCAAAAATGCGTATTTGTTGTGAGATTCTTTGGGTTCTAGTTAAAATCTCTTTCATCTTCTCTAAAAAGTGTAATTTAAAAATACCTATTAAGAAGTTAATTATTTTTATGAACTGTTATATTTAAACTATTTTATGCATTTTTATAACCTCAAAAACTATTTATGATTGGAGCATTACGTATCAGTTTTTGTTCGCTCTCTTTGTTTTCTGTCTTTTTTGTAACAATCGCGAGGGAGATCATTGTTTGCTTATTTATTTTTGCAGTTGCAAAAAGTATCTGTTCCTTTTTACTCACATTTTTAGAAAACATGTTTCTTTTAAAAATCTTATAATTTCTGTTTGTTTAACTTTTTAAAATGGTTTTTGTTAAACAAAAAAGTTCAAAAGTTTGCTACAGTATCCAATGAAAATGAAATATAAAAGAAAGTGGCACTCACAAATAATTTAATGCAACACCTTCAAAAAGAGACAATTCTTGCTGTTTCTAGAAAAATCTGCGATCATAAAAAAAGAGATTTGAGTCATTACATTATTAATCATAATTGTCATCTCAACACTTTCTTTTGTGTTTCTCTCAAAAATCTCCTTTTTTCTTTTCTTCGACTTTCCCAAATAAAGATCTAAAAGGTGTGTTATGTCATAAAAGTACTTTGTCTTTTATTACATCTGCAACTTTTTTTAAAAAAATAGGATAGTATATGTTATTTGTTGATTTTTTAAAAAAATGATCCCTTCCACCCTCTCAACTAAGACATTTGACTTCGAAATTATTGACCTAAAATAACCATCAACAAAAAAAAGAAAGAATTTTGTCATTTTTAAAATTATTTTCTTTGCTATTGTTAAAAATTAAAATCAGTAGAAAATTGTTTTTTTAAAAGTACAAAACTAAAAACTTGTAAGGCAGTTTCGATTAAAGATAAACTGATAGGATGTTTTTAAGGAGAAAGCTGTTATTGCTTTTTAAAGTTTTAGAACTGTTTTTTGAAAATCAAAAAAAGCATGGGGTTTTTACTGCTAGCTTTTCTTGTTGCAGAAACCTTATCATTGATGTATTTTTCTAACGATCATACTCATGTATTCTTTGCGCTGTTAGCTTCCTTAACGAGAGAAAACACGGGTTGAGTGGGAAAATGAGTAAATGTTTTTGAAGCATTTTAAAAATTTTATTGCTTTTGTCAAGGACCCAATTTTATTTGATCACTTGAAATTAATCACAAAAATTGAGAAAAGATCAACTTTCAATTTGTTTTAAGTCATTTTAAATTTTTTAAGTTTTAATCAAAGATACTGACAACCGAATTAATTCTTTCTTGTTTACTTTTTCACTGAACTCCTGTTCAGGGTTGTGCTCATTTTTAACCTTTAAAAATTGTATTTACTTTTGTTGCTCTTCTGTAATTTGAACCAGTTTTTTGTAGACGGTTTCCTGTTTGCTTCTTCTCATTAATTTCAAACTAATTTACTTTCATTCCTTTGCCCTTTGAACGTGAAACTTTTGAGCTTTATAACCAGATTTTTCACTGTTTCTTTATCAAAATTTTTCTGTTCCATTTTTCACTCTCTTAGATGCTATTAATCAACAAAATTATATTATTATCTATAAACTTTCAACTTTCAACTTTTTCCCCTCTATATAACTTCCGTTTATTTATTTTCTGATTACCGTTTTCTTCCTTTGCAAAAAAAATAATGGAATCTCTCTTTTGCTTTTTCTTGTTTTCATGTTTGTGTCATATTTCTAATTATCACTGCTTCTTCTTTAATCCTTTTATCAACAATAGCATCTCGAAAAAAGCTTTTATCATCCAGCATTCTTTCTTTCTCAATATTGAGCTTTCCGCTTGATATTTTGTTTTTTTTCTTCGACAGCAACAAATCTTAGAAGTTTTTTGTTCTTCTTTTTCCGATTGTTTTAAAAAGGTTTTCCCTTCAATAAACGTTCATCGTTGATACTCTCTCACACGCTCTTTTTCTCTTTCAAAGTCAATTGTAATTTCAACCTTTATTTATTTGTTTAATTTTTTTGCAGTTTTATGTATTTCGCAAATTTCAAAAAGAAAGCTCTTCAGTTTTCACCTCTTAGAACTATCACTTTTAAGAGTGTTGCTTGCAACACTTTAAAAGTCATATTTGTTAGAAAAAAACAACAACAGCTTTATTTTTCCCTTTAAATTGTTTCTTTTGTTATTTTTTTATTTCTTATAGATGATCCTTTAATATTTTTCGAGGTTACTGTATTTGTCAAGTTTTTGAAGAGCAATTTCTTTGTCATTTTTTTTCTTATCCAAAAAAGTAAAGGGGTTTTCTGGTGACCGAAACCAACAGCTTTGAATTGTTATCAATTTCATCCTTCTTAAATATTCTAAAAAAATTTAATCTGTTTTAACTCTGTTTTGTGTTTTTTTCTTTGGAGAGGCGTTCCAAAAATGTATTTTAATAGCAGGAGTTTTTTTGTTTTTGGTGGCAGTATTAAATTGTACACTATTTTTTAGCTATTTGGGAGGTATAAAACCGACGAAGCAATTAATTTACAAAAACCTGGCATGGCTGTAATATCTCCAGTTAATAATGGTACAACAGAATCAACTTCAAAAAAGGGCGGAAGTTTTATAAAATCCCTTAAATCATTTTTTATTCGTCGAAGACGAGGAAGAACAATTTCAAAGGAGAGCATCTTAGAAGAAAACAATGATGAAAGTTTAGTGAATTTTAAAAAGAGAAAACCATGGTATCGAAGACTATTTCTTTCAAGTACGAATCTTTTATTCTGTTACGTTTATTAAAAACACATTTTAGAACGCGTTAGATTTATTGGAAAACAGTTAATTGAAGATTGGTTATTTTTGGCACTATTAGGTATTATTATGGCATTGCTGTCATTTGGAATGGATTGGGCAATAGAATTTTTGCAAAGAGGTACTGTTTTTTATTTTTAGGGATAAACATTAAAATCATAAACAATTTTAGAACATGCTGATCTAATGCATGTAATTAATGAAAAGATGACAGGTGATGGTGCAACAAGTTTTGTGCAATATTTACTTTGGGTTTTTTATGCAATTCTATTAGTCACTTGTTCAGCTTTATTTTCCTTTTATATGGCACCGCAGGCAATCGTAAGTGCACTTTTTATAGGAAATATGTGTGCGTTACCGTAATCTCCTTTTAGGGTTCTGGCATTCCAGAAATGAAAACAATTTTACGTGGTGTTATTCTTAAAGAATATTTAACCTTCAGAACTTTGATATCAAAAATTGTTGGATTAACGTTATCCCTTGGATCTGGGTTACCCATAGGAAAAGAAGGTGAGTCAGATGCAATAACTGTAATATAAATTACAATCCCCGACTTCATTTTTCGAACACTCTTCACTTCACTTCACCTCACTTCACTTCACTTTTACGTTTCTTAGCACGAAAAATAGCATTGAAAAATTTATTTTTTTAAAATTTTTAAAATTTTCAGTTATATTTTTCGTGCTAAGAAACGTAAAAGTGAAGTGAAGTGAGGTGAAGTGAAGTGAAGAGTGTTCGAAAAATGAAGTCGGGGATTGTACATTAAAAATTAGGTCCATTTGTGCATGTGGCTTCAATCGTAGCAAACCTTCTAAGCCATTTGGTCAATTCCTTTCATGGACCATATGCAAATGAATCTCGGTCATCTGAAATGCTAGCAGCTGGTTGTGCAGTTGGTGTCGCATGCACGTTTTCTGCGCCTGTTGGAGGTTTGTTTTGTTTTATCATTATTTCTTTCCTCTTTCCCTCTTCTTAATACCAGCTTATTCAATTTGATCTGTGAAAAAGAGGGAGAGGGTGAAAAGTGCAGACATCATTACGTCATGATTGTTGTTTATTATATAGAACTCATTTTCAGGTGTATTATTTTCCATTGAAGTAACAAGTGTTTATTTTGCGGTAAGGGATTTTACTGCAAAATATTTAAGCACATCGATACTTTCTTTACTGTAATAATTATTATGCAAATATTTTTGTAGGTGCGCAACTATTGGAGAGGATTTTTTGCAGCTACATGTTCTGCAACAATTTTTCGTTTATTAAGAGTTGTAGACAAAAAAGCATGTAAGTTATTATTGAAGAAAAATAAAGGAAAGATCAAACAAAATGAAAAAGCATCTCTGACCCCAAAAAAGTTGATTTAAAAAAGCCTAAAATTACTGTAGCGAAATTTGTCGTTGAAAGAAATGAACCTTTTCTGGACTTTGTACTTTTGTATGATAAATCTTTCACGTTCTTTCATTTGTTTTTGTTATCAATCATTGGCTTCCGTAAATTTGTTGATCTATTTAATGTATTTTAGTGACGGTTGTTGCCTTCTACCAAACATCATTTCCTCGTGAAGCATTTATTCCAAGTGAACTTCCGATTTTTGCATTAATTGGGTGTGTTCTTTTTGCTTCTACTTTTGTAGCAGATTAGCTTTTTTTAGTGAATACTGTAATTTAAATTTTTTAGGCTAATATGTGGAGTACTATCAGCTGCATTTATTCTTCTTCAAAGACGAATGGTATTATTTTTAAGAAGAAATAAATTTGCAAAAAATGTTTTTCAAAAATAGTAAGCAAAGTAGTCATTAATGTAAAGATATTAATTTCAACACACATTTTTAGTTGGTTAATTTATCCAATTTTCATCTCTGCATTTGTTTCATCCCTAACGTTTCATGAAGGATTTGGACGATTCATTGGCGGGGAACAAAAATTCAGTAAAGCTGCTGTAAACTTTTTCGATAATTGCACATTTTCTGAAACAAATAATGCATCTGCAAGATACTGCTCAGAAAGCATTGTTCGTAACTGGACTGATAACGGCGCTCTTTCACCTTTCGTAACCTTAAGTGTATTTACTATTGTTTTTGTAAGTTATTAAAAAGATCCATGTTTGTAATGACTCAGAATTATTGCAGTACTTTTTAATTGCATTGGCTTCAACAGTTCCTATTCCATCTGGAATTTTTGGGCCATCATTTATTGTTGGAGGAGCCATGGGAAGATTGGTTGGAGAATTTGTTGCAGTTGTATGGAAGGATCGAGAATTTGAAGTTTTTCCTGGTGTGTATGCTGTAGTTGGGGCAGCAGCATTTTGTGGTGGTGTTACGCATACAGTTTCTGTTGCAGTCATTGTCTTTGAATTAACTGGACAATTAATGTATATTTTGCCTGTTATGGTTCGTTTGCTCTATATTGCTGAATTACAGCAATAATTGATTTTAGATAGCAGTTTTAATCGCAAATGCCGTCTCATCATATCTTCAACCATCAATTTATGATTCGATTATTAAAATCAAGCATCTGCCGTACCTGCCGGATATCCCTCATACATCATCGAAGTAAGTTTTTTTGAATGCAAGTCAAAGTCACGATATGTATTTTAGTTTCCATGGAATTTGTGTTGAACAATTTATGACATCGAATGTCAAATATTTATCCAAAAATTCTACATATGATGAACTTGAAAATATGTTATCAAAAATGCCGAAACTCAAAGCTTTTCCAGTTGTTGAAGATGATCGTATGTTTTTGTTTTAATTATATAATTAATGAACATGTTATTTAAGAAAATCCCGTGCTGATTGGTTCATGCAGTCGTGCAATACTTTTACAAGCTTTGGATAAACATGTTGGACCTGAAGCTCGGCAAGTAGAAGCGAATCGTCGAATTAAAGAAGCTATTGCAGATATTGATCGAAGATTTAAACTTGTTGATCGACAACGAAATGAATCTGATTACCAAGGTTCCCTTGAAGCAGTATCTGCAATTGCAACAGCAACAACAGCAGGAAGACGACCATCTATATTTGAAAACTTTAAACTTGATGTCCAAGATAATGTGTCCCCAACATCACCGTCTATCCCAAACATTGTAATTGCTGCCCCAACTCCAACTGATAATATAAAAACTTTTGATTTTTCAAATCGTCGAACCCAATCTACTACAATTCCAGAATCCCCATCATCTTCGACAGCAGCAGATGAAGAAAAACAACGCCGTCGAGCACAAAGCTCAGTTACAAATCGACAAAATTCAGTTACAAGCCGATTTACTGTAGTTCCAGTCAACGATATTAAATCTCCAAATGTTCCCGGTTTAAGACCTGGTGGAAGAAGAGGTGGTCTTTCTGTTGAAAATATTCTTGAACGTGGATCAATAAGTGAATGTGAAGAAGGAAAACGAAAGAACTCCAATGATAGCGTAACCACATCAACAACAGCAACAAGTTCACTTGAAAAATTATCTAATCGATTATCACATACATCTCTAATGTCAACCATCAAAAATGGGCTTAAACGTGAAAGACCAAAAAGTTTTAATGGTGAAAATGAAACAACTACATCAGCTGTAAATGGAGTAGCCAATAATAATCATACAATTGGAGATATGTTTCGATCAATGCTTACATTTGGAAAATCTCGTAATCAAGGAAGCGATGAATATGATTTATCTGGTGATGAAAAGAAGCTATGGGAGCTACAACGTTTATCAGAAAAAATTAATTTTGACGAAGTTAGCGTTGATCCGGCGCCTTTCCAGCTTGTTGAAAAAAGTAGTCTCTTCAAAGTTCATTCATTGTTTTCTTTGCTTGGACTTAATCGAGCTTATGTTACAAAATGTGGAAGACTGGTTGGTGTTGTTGCTTTAAGAGATGTAAGCTTCTAATGTTTATTTTTAATATCAATATCATATCTCATTTTCAGCTTCGTATTGCGATAGAAAAAGTTCAAGATGGTACCTTATTTACTAACAGTGGATCAATATATGCTCCACCACCAAAACGTTCAAGTGAACTGTTATTTGAAGGTGGGCATTTAATGGACCGTTCAGCTTCTGATGAACAAGATGCAGATGATGCTGAAAATGATAAACTTACTGTAAGCTTTTTTATACAATTGTGTTGAAAGTGATTAAAACTTATGCCTATATGTTTACAGAGGCGTCCAGTGGTTATTTCACGTACGGGTTCACAACTTGGTGATAAAAGATATGCCGAATTAGCAGCAGAACTTGCAAAAGCTCAGGAAGAACCCCTTCAAGACCCCAATCATCTCTCAGTTAATCCACAGCGATTTAATGCAATCTCTGATCCATGCATTGTAACTAAATTTGAAGAAACTTCTGGAATGAAAGAAGAATCTCGTCCATCTGGTTCAGCACTTACACAGTCAGATCAAAGACCTCGATGTCCATCAATTAGAATAAATTCTGAATCCTCCTCTCCAACAATTTCAGCAAAATCCATCGAAGATGATTCAAATGCTGATCCAAAAAAGAAGAGAAGAACATCCCGTCATGTACAAATTGTAATTCCCCCAACACCAGATTATAAAAAAAATAATAAACCAACATTTGACTTTTCTTCTTCCTCTGCAGATGAAGATGAAAAGCATTAATTAATTTTCTCCACAGAATATTCTTTAATCTTGTAACGGGTTTTGTGCATAATTTTAGTTTTAAATCTCCATATCTTTCTTCATTCTTTTTCAATGAAAAATGCGTGTTTTTGTTTTTTGACCAAAAACGGGAAATACTTTTAACTTTTAAATATTTGTTAATATCTGCATGTATAAAATCGAAATAAATTATTTCAATTATTAATTTGCCATAATTTACACTTAAATTTAAAAACACTTTTATCCCAATATTGTATCCAAAAAACCACATAAAAAAGTTAAATTGTTTCTTGATTTTTATGTTAGTTCCTGAAACTTGGACGACTATTTTTTATGATCACCAGATAGCAAAATACATGTAAGAATAAATGTTTGCATACAGATAACAACACCTTTTATTGGCCATTATTCCACTGTTGTATAAATCAATATTTATTTTTTACACACTTGAATTTCTTTTATTGTTGAAATCCGGATCATAGCTAGAATGGCATCTAATACCAAAGATGAGCAGCAACAAAAGGTTCGTTGACAAATATAGCTTTTTGAAAACATTTTTCAAATTTAGGATACGAATTTCGATTTAGCGGAGATGAAAAAGACACTTCCAATGACAGAGAATCGAAATGCTTTTACGATGGACATTGATGAATTGGGTACTGTAGGAATTTTAACAAAAATAAATCTTGAAGATCAAAAAGTGGCTAAAGCAGTTGAAAAAGAGCTTGAGCATATCGCTGCAGGGGTTGATATTGTTACAGAAACGTTTAGGAACGGTGGAAGATTAATTTATATTGGAGCTGGAACAAGCGGTCGACTTGGAATTTTAGATGCATCAGAATGCCCACCCACTTATGGAGTTCAAAAAGGAATGGTTATAGGTAATTCGAAAAAATATTTTTGTATGGTCTAGAAAATATTCAATTCATGAAATTTAGGCTTAATTGCTGGAGGCAGAAAAGCTATTGAAGAACCCGTTGAAGGCGCAGAAGATACTCCATCTTTTGCAGTTGATGATTTAAAAGAAATAAATTTTTCGAATAAAGATGTTTTGTGCGGAATTGCCGCGTGTGGAAAAACCCCCTATGTAATCGGGGGGCTTGAATATGCCAAAAGCATGGGTGCCAAAACCATCGCAATTGCTTGCTCAAAAGATTCAGCAATTGGAAATATTGCACATGTTAGAATTGAAATCATTGGTAATGGATTTCTTATATCCTATCCATTGATATATCGTTGTTTTAGTTGGTCCTGAAGTGGTGACCGGTTCAACTCGAATGAAAGCAGGTACAGCACAAAAGCTTGTTCTAAATATGCTAACAACTGCGTCAATGATTAAGCTTGGAAAAGTCTATGGAAATTTAATGATCGACGTACAAGCATGGAATAAAAAATTGGTTGAACGATGCAAAAGAATTTGGATGGAATGCACCGATGGAGGCTATGATGAAGCGTGCAAATATCTCGAAGAAACAAAATTCAATGTGAAAGAAGCAATTTTAATGAAGCTAGCTGATATCAGTCATAATGAAGCTGAAAGACGCCTTAAAATAGCTAATGGACATTTTAAAACTGCTTTAAATATGGAATAACTGTGGTGAAAAATGTTGTTAGTTTAGATAAAAACCTTGTTTATTGATTTTAACATAACATTTAAATTATGCATTTTTTGAAGCTTTATAAATTTTTCAAATTAATTATTCTTTAAAATTAGGAGATGTTGGAGGTGCTAAATATCGTTCAGAAATAAAGAAACAAAAGCATCCCCAAATTGCTGTGCCACATAAAATAATAAAATGCCATTGAAGTTGGATGTATTTACTCCAAAAGAATGCCGCACATGTTACCATTGCCTAAAATTTGAATAATTATATTTTGAGACACTTTTTAGCACTTTTCAAAAGGATGCTTCAAAAACTAACATGGAAAAATTTATATGTTGAAAAAGCTTGTGCACTTTTATTTGGATATTCTGAAATTAAAAACGAATAAATTTGCGTATTCCAACAGGAGTCTCCAAAGCCCAAGAAGAATCCACAAATAAGAACCAATGCAACACTAAAAAAGTTTAATTATTTGTATCGCAAAAAATGAAATATTGCCTTGGCTCTTTAAAAACTCCATGGTCATCCGTTTTATCAAGGGGAGACTGCTTTGGTAAATTTAGAAATATAAATGTATAAACAGTTAAATGTATTAGCATGCCAGCAAACACTATCATAAATCTTGGAATATTTTTCATTTTTGTTGAAATTATTCTAATTATAGCACCACCTAAAATTTGGATTAATGATGCTTATTAAGTAAACTGATATGATCGTGAACAAAAATTCCCTAACTATTCCTTTAAAAAAACAAAAATGATTACTTGTAAAAAGTCCAAGACCTTCGCAAATAGCTGTCAGAGCAACAATGGCTTTAGGATTGTCACCAATTTTTTTCGTATTTGAAATACAAGTTGAATAAACACCACTCCAAAAACTCAGTTCAACTCCAACATATGCAAATACAAATGCCATAACTAACATCCTTTTTGTTGACATTAATTTAAACATTGATTCTATAAAAAATATTGTAATAAAAAACAAAAGTTTTTATTTGCATTCACGACCGACGTATTGAAATCGTCAATAATTTTCAACATTGATTTATTTTTGTTACAATCGAAAAAAACTTACTAATCATTTTTAAGGGTTTCTTTTTTGGTTGTGTAATCCCACTTGCGGGTTCGGGCATCCTCAACATAGCTAACACTCCAATCCCAATTAAAATGGCACCCAAGAATACACTGTATAATATTTTTACTGTTGAATCTGATATATCATCTTTTTCATCCCTTTTTGCATTCCGGAATACAACATACATAAAAATTCCACCTATTACAAGACTAAAAAGACGTTTTAAATAAGCCAACATTTTCGTAAACTCTAACTTTGCCTGTGAAACAGCCCAAAACAAGCCACTCTGTTTTCCGGAAGTTTCTTTTGTCGAATTTAATGCCATATACGCTCCTTCTGCTGTCCATATCACTTAATATGGGCACTCTATTAAACACTAAAACTATAAAGGCTACATACGCGCTGATCCAAATCCAATAATTAAAGAAGAAATAATTAAAAATGTATAATTTAGAAAAAAGAAACCAGCAATAAAAAGGGCATAAGTAGATGCTCCAAGAATCATTGTCCATTTTGATCCAAGCCAGTTAATTATTACTGGAGCAAATAATAAATTTCCAAACATATTTCCACCATAAATAAGTGATAGCCTAAAAAAGAATGTTAGTTAGAACAAAAATCTCAATATTTATTAGTTGGAAACAAGTCTAATAAAACTATACCCCAAATATCCGGTATGCTTAGTCATTTTTCCTCGATCCGCATAACTATCCATAACCATTTCTTCAATAAAACCCTGTGAATTAAATGATGAAAATATCAATAAAAAGGCCATAGATACTTGTATCACATTTACAGTATATCCATCGATGTTTATCCCCATATTTCTTTCTTTTATCCTTCCTTCCAGTTTCTTATTCCTTCTTTTCCAGTTTCACAGTTGTTCTTTCTGACAATAAAAAAACTTTTATGGCCTGTTTCATTAACGGAAATTTAGTACAAAGAAAATGTGATAACAACATTTTTACAACCATGTAAAACATGGCTTTTTCTTCCCAATTAAAGTTGTTTTATTATAGAAATGTAGTCCACTTTTTTGTGCTTCTAACTGATTGAACTTTTAAGCTTATTGTGGAACTAAGAAAAACAATGATTTATGCTGGAATTGAAGGGTTCATTTTCTTTCTTTGTTGATTTTCGCATCACTTTAAAAGTTTTTAGGGGTGCCACTCATTCAAAGCTTATTTTAATCAAGATTTCTGAAGATGGAAAAATTGAAAAATTATATGAAGAAGAGGGTCAAAGTTTAAACTGTGTAATTCATGGTGCTGATTTTACTTGTAATTATATTTCAAACTGGATTCAAACAACTGCTCAAAAGCTTGAAATTTCTTTGCCTATTGATGGAGTGGTAATTTTTAAATACATATTTATTTTAATTCTTTCAATTTGGTGTTACTAATTTTAGGGAATGGGTTTAGCAGGAGCTGGAAATACACAAATTACACAGTCAATTACTGATATCTTTCAAACAAAATTTTCAAATATTACAAAAAGTTGCTTCGTAACCAATGATGCTATTGCTGCAATTGCAAGTGCTTTTAAAACTGGTACTTGAAAATTCCATTTTTTAAAAACAAAAAAAATTTTAGGTGGTGTTGTTTTGATTGCCGGAACGGGATCTGCTTGTCGATATTTGAGCAATTCAGGTGAAATATTTGGAACTGGAGGGAATGGTCATTTAATTGAAGACTGTGGAGGTGGATTTTGGATTGCACAAAAGTAAAAGCACTTAACTATCATTCATTACTTACCTCAAATTTTAGAGCAGTTCAGACAATTTTCAATCACGAAGAAGGCTTGGAAGCTGCTGCTTTTCCGATTGAGCACTTAAAAACATTAATCATGGATTATTTTAAATTAAAAGAATTTCGAGATATTTTGAATATTTTTTATGGTCCAAATTTTTCGAAAGCTTACATTGCTTCGTTTTGCAAAGTTGTAGCTGAAAGTAAATTTTACATGATGTTTGCGATGGTTAAATATGCAGATTTTAGATGCCCATAAAGACCTTCTGTGTAAACATCTGCTGGAACAAGCAGGAGAAGCTTTAGCTCGACATTTAATCGCCATTTCCCGGAATTTCGATGATGAAATGCTTGAAAATGTTTCAATTTTATTAGTTGGTTCAGTGTTTCAAAGTTGGGATATCTTAAAAATTGGTAAAATAATTTTACATCAAAGCATTACAGAAATATACGTTTTAGGTTTCATTAAAACTCTTCAAACAAAGCCATCAAAAATGAGACATTTATCATTTTATTCTTTAAAAGAAAGTGCCGCTTTGGGTGCTGCAATTTTAGCTGCTAAAAATTCGGACACTTTTCTTGACTTTAATTACAGTACCACAAAATTTGTTGATTCAATTTTGCCGTCAGAAATCATTTTTTGAAGCCGATGCATAAAATATAAATTGCTCATAACTTTATTTGATGCTAGCATAAATGTTGCTTTTTTTGTCGAACAATAAATTCAATCTCAAAAAACATTGTTAGATATTAAAAATAGAATTAGTATGATTAAAAAGTTGGTTTCAACACCTTTTTCTAACAATTACGTCTTTCATTTCCAATATGATTCATAGTTTTATTTTTTTTGTATGACTTATGGAAAAAAGAAAACAATTTTTTTTTCTTTGTATTTTTGTTTTCTTAGGTTTCAGTCTAGCCGAACACCATTTAAAATGAGAAAAAAATATCTGATTTGAAAGAATATTTCCATCAAAAAAAATATGATTCTATTTATGATTTTAACTTTGTTAAATTTTATTATTGTTGTTTTTGTTCAAAGTGATTCAGCTTTCGTTAATAATGTCACAGATTTTTATATTCCGGTTATATGGGAAGCTGAAACCTATCCCAATCCATTATCAAATGATAATTATTATAAATGTAATCTAAAATATAAATCGCGTTTATGTGACCCTGAAAACATTTTATCTGAAGCAGCTCGAAAAAATATTATTCAAGAATTAAAAATTCTTCGAAATAATACTTCTAATAAGAATGCCAAAGAATATTGTGATCAACAGGGTGTAATTGGAGGTGTGGCAGTTGCGAATAGATTTGTTGGTGGAAGTTCATTGGTATATTTTGTCCATTTTTTTTGATTAATTAGCCTTTTTGTTTCTTTCAGACATTAAAGTATCACGCATATGAGCTTTTACAAAAATGGAAAATGGATGACGTTTGTGAAAAAGCAATTATAATTGTAATTGCAGTAAAAGATCGAAGTTTTTGGATTTCAAAAGATACAAATATTCCAATTCATGGAAGCTATTTTACACAGCTCTTTGAAAATCAGGTTTTTATTCATATCACTTACAATTAATGAATACATACTTTTTTAGAAACACATTTTACGTTCTGGTGATTATGAAACAGCATTAATTAATGTAATTCAAACACTTCCAAGTATTATAAATAGTAATAACGAAACAAATAAATGGGAACAAATTTCTGATATTATTATTATTATAATATTAGTTTTGATTATATTTACTTTGGCTGTTCTGTTTTGTATGTATTGTGATCGTTCTAGTCGTGGTTGCTCATCAGGGGGTTACAGCAGTGGCACAAGTTCTTACGGAGAAAACTACGGTTACAGTAGTGGCGGTGGAGGTAGTGGTGGAAGTGGAAGTGGAAGTGGTGGTGGTGGAGATTGGTAAATCACTGACTTGTTCATTATATGTTGCAACCTTGTCTTACTGAATAAAGCATGAATTAAAGCTTTTAAACAATAACTGCGTTATCTTTTAATCAGTATAAAAATTGCAACGTGATTATCAATAATTTGTGTCGCTTATAATTTTTAAAGGCATTTTTTCATCAAAAAACACCTGTAATAATTCAAACCATGAATCTTAAACTTCTGTAAGCTATTCTTTTCCTAATAAAATCTTTTTTGTTGTTGTTTATATAAATAATATATAAGAAATAAAACTAGTTTGCCTTTTTGAATACGCAAGGTCAGAAAAGGAAACAGGTAATAAGAATGGGAGTCCCAAAATGAACTATCAATCATTCCTGCTTTGTTCCACCTCTGATCAATATATACAAAAATCGTTTTAAACTTAAAACTTTTTCATTTCTAACTTTTGTTCTGACAAAAAATGAAACTTTTTATTGCTGCTATCATCTTTACATTTATCATTGGAATTAGTGGGAAATCATGGGATAGCTCAAATTTCCCGAATCCAAAGAAACGCGGTGAATGTATTGTTGAAAGAAGTGCATATTTGTGTGATCCTGATATGTTAATTAGTCCAAGTGGCCGAGATAAAGTTGTTAAAGCTTTAAATGATTTGGAAAAGAACTCTCGAAATCAAAGTGCAGGAACTTTCTGTGATAAACAAGGCATAACAGCTGCCGTTGCCGCGGGAAAAGAATTTCAAGGAAGTCAAAAAGTAAGTAAACTTAGTTATAGATATTCTTGTTAATTTCTAAATCTGTATATAGGAACTTGATAAAATTGCTTCTGATTTATACAACAAATGGAGATTGGATAATGAATGCGAAAAAAGTTTTATTCTTGTTCGAAGTGGCACATCTTCTGATGCCAAATATGCCGTTGAAGCTGGTAAAGGCGTGCCATTGACAAAACAAGAAATTCAGAAACTTTTCAAAAAGGTGAGAGCAAAAATATAGATGTCATTTTTTAGTCGCACAGGATTAGTGTTGTTATTTACAAAAAATAGATACATGTTTTTAATCTATTATAATTGTTTTTAGAAATCCCCAAGTTTACTCGAATCTATTTTGAAGGTTGTTGAAGCTGTTGAAAAGAAAGCTCAAGAACCTAAAGGCGCAAAGAAAGGATTACTATCAAAAATTTTTGGTTAAATATAAAACCTTTTTTGTAGTATTATTTTTTAATATTAATTAAATAAAGTAACAAAATAAAAAGATTGTGTTTGAAAAATTTCTTTTAATGCTACAAAAAAACGTCTTTGATTTGATAAATAACTTTTCAAAGGTCAAAGAAAAATAAAAGCCTATCAAAAAAATATAACACCTGCTTCCTTCCTTCAATAAACAAAAATCTTTAATTTTGCAAAAGTATTCAATATTTCGCGTGTTTAGCAAAATGTCGAACATAAACACGATTATAAATTTGGAAGAAATTTTTGATAATTCCATGACTCGCATTTATTCTTCTGCTGTAAATTTTGCAGTAATTTTAACACTCTGTTTTGCGCCATTTTATTATTATTTAATTATCAAAAAATCTACACCCGCAATGAATAACTATAAAAAAGTTTTATTAATTTATACAAGCTACAGTATGCTCGTGACATTATCAATGGCATTTGCAAAACCTGGAATCGCGCTTCCCTTAAACACATATATCCCAATTGGATGGATACCCAATCTTCCAGAAATTCCAACAATAATTTGTTATGATATTTTGCTGATTTCTGGTGGACTTTTAAATGACATTTTGCTGATTGCATTAATCCAGAGATATTTTAATGTTTCAAAAATTATTCTTCGACAGAATCCAATTTGTAAATGGTTATCTTATCTCTTTATCATCGCTATTGATTTTGCAGCTGAATCTTCTTTGGTACTCGGGTTTAATGTTAGCTTTCTTCCAAACGATAAATTGCTTTCATATTTTCATGACAAACTCCAAGACCCAAATGGATTTCTAAAATCTCATCCATATGTCGCTGTTGCCGCAAACATTAATCAAAACTATTATCTTCTTTATGCGTATTTTATTAATGTTACCGTAATCATATTACGTTTAATAATATTTGCAATAATTTTATACAAAAATTTAACTTTCGCCAAAAGATTATCCAGAAATGGATCAATAGCTACAGTATCCCTCCATAAAATGCTGGTTAAAACTGTCATAACTCAAATCTCCATTGCTTTTATATTTACGAGATTTCCACAAATTGTTCTTTATCTTTCACTCGAAACCTCGAACTGGATTTCCATAACTGCCGCAGGATATTATTATTTAATATCATTAAGCTTTTTACCATTGATTGATATGGTGATCACAGTATATTTTGTAACACCATATCGGAATTTCGTTATTAATTTATTTTATTCAGCAAAATTTCGTCAAGGTGCTATAGGACCTTCTATTCAACTAGGTGGAATCAAAAGTGTTCAAAGCTTTTAAACCATTCAGGAAACGCCGCACAGCTTTCTTTGTATTAATAAGCTTTAATCCAAAGATATGTCAATTTACAAGTACTTTAATTACAAAAAACATATTTTATTGTTTTAGTTTGATGATAAAACATAAAATATCCATTTTCTTATTGCTTTTTTGTGTGTTTTTTAATTCGAAATTTAACGTTTTGTTTTATTACGTAAAACTTGTAGAACAAATTCAACGTGTAATATCGCTATATTAATAAATGCTTGCGAAAACTCTTTAACCAGATTTAGTTAAAACAAGCTGTTAACTTTATTGAAATAAATCGATTACTGTAGCATAGAATGTAGCGACAGATTAAAGACTGATATAAGAACTTTTATGTCACAAACTTCATTAAAAATATTTGTTTTTAGTTGCATAAATAAAATAGAATATTTTATTTCACATTCACATTTTAATGGGGGGAAAATATCCGACTTTGCAAAAACTACAGAAATTTTCACCTGCTTTTAACTATGGCAGTAACTAAGAAAACAACAATTCAACTTGTATGACATTTAAAAGGCGTATTGTAATTAATGGATTGTCTTTGGATAATCAAAAAAAACTTGAATATCTTTTACTGAATTTTTTTCGATTTTTTAAATAAAGAAAAATGGGTCAAAAATTGAGAGCTTAAAAAAATTCGACCAAGGTTAGTTTTAAAATAAACGCAAATCTCTTTTCAATCTCCTTTTCTTTTTCTCTTCTCCTCTTTTCAGATCACCTTTCAAAGATCATTTCTAGAATTTTCATGAACTGAAGAGATAGAAAATTGTGTCTTTAAAGTTTCTGTTGAAAATTGTAACTATAGTTTAGCTTAAACCTTCTTCCTTGAGAGGCAAAGTGAGTGATTAGCTACAATTGTAGTAAATGTTTTAGAGCCACAGTTCAGCTTCATATTATTTATTATGCATCATTGTTCACGCGCTCTTCATCTTTTGAGAACAATGATGACATTTAATTTTGTGATTTGTTTTTTATGCTGTTGGGAGTTTCAAATGAGTGTTTGGAGAAAGAGGAATTACAAAGCGATTAATCCTTTGAATTTTTTGTGATGTTTGCTTTTTTTTCACTTTCTTTTGTTTGCCAGAAAAACTTCTCTGACAAGTTTCTGCAAAGACATTTTTAAAGACACACCAATTACTTATAAAAATTAAACACAAGTGTTCTTAGACATGAACACGTCACAAATATTGGCACATTTATCTCTCTTTTAACTTTTAATCAATCTTTTAAAAAATAAGGCTTAATCCCGATTTATCTCCATCAGTTTAAACTCCGCTTTTGCACACCTGTTTTTGTTTGCGCCCACAAAATTTAAAAAACAAAAACACTCAAAATATTTTAAAAATTTTGTGTAAAAATAATTCTTTTTAAAAAAAGAGAACCCCCTCAAGAGTGACGACAACGATAAAGCAAGCACAGATCTGCATCAGACACATACATTGATAGTTTTTGTAAGCAAGCAAGCAAAGTGGATCATCATCATCATAAAAACCTGTGCAAACAAAATTCATGCTTTTCTTTTTTCCATCAAACTTTGTCTCAAAAAATTTTTTGATTTCTATTTTTTTTCGAGGAAATACTTTTACTTCCCTCTATATAACAAAAAACTATAAGTTTACATTTACTTAAAAAACAGTTTTTTATTTTCTCAAAAAAAATACAATAAAAAAGTTTTTATTTGAACTTTTCGAAATATTTTTGTGTTTGACAAATAAAAATTTTGCCGAATTTTAAATGCATTTTTGTTGTAGATTTCACATGACATACTATTGCTACCATTAAAAGGATGAACTTCAAGGACACGCTTAAAGGTCAAAAAATACTAAAAATACAGCTGTTAGAGGAGATGAAACAGTTTTTTATTGAAAGAATAGAAATGTTTCTGAACAATTGTTATAGGATCTTAAAACTTGTCAAGTCTAACACTGCAGCATTGCGGCTAGATTCCGTGATGCATGAATTCAAGGTCATTTTAGAAGGCCTTCTAAAAGGTCAAAGAACTTGCATATTTTACATTCACACAAATTTTTAGCAAGTATTTTTGTAAATTTTTTTTTGAAACTTCATGGATCAACTGTGTTCGTCTAATAAGAAAAGAAATATATTTCAAAGGAGGAGAAAAACACTTATTTTTTAACGTTTTTCTGCAAAAAATTGTTTTGATGTATTTTTGATGAAATATCCAAATAGAAACCATCAAAACAATGATCTTCAAAAATTCATGAATTTTTTATTTGCATTTTTGTACAAAAGTACACGTAATCCTAAAAAAGTATACTTTGTTTGGAAAAAGATCTATTTTTGTTTGTTTCAAAACATCCATATTTTTTGCAATGAAATCATCATCTATTCCCTTAGGCAATAGTATCAAAAAAGCATCAATGAATCAAATGAAGCCCTTTTATGATGCGTCAGGTGTTATTTGTTTCTTCTTTCGCCTTCAAAAAAAAATGCTTCTAGATTGATCCTTCGCTTTCTATGATAAAGTGTTTTTGACCTTTGAAATCACAATCGTAAACGCAGTAGATTTATTTAAAGCCGATAATTATCTTCATTAATCCATCTCTCTATCATCTTCGTCAATAACAACAATATGCAATGATCACGGCTACTATTATTCTTCACATGTTTGTCTTGTTCTGTTCCCTCATTCAAACAAAAACATTAATCCCTTTTTTTATTTTCAAAATGACTCACGTATTTTTTTGTGGTTGATTTTTCATCAACAATAGAGAGAGAGAGTCAGGAAGAAGGAAAAAACTAGTTGAATTTGGTCTCTCTCTCTGTCTATTTCATCAAAGAAGAAAGAATCGCGAAAAGGAAGGAAAAGGATAGAAAAAAGGCGGAGCTTTTTTACTTTCCCGAAAAAAAATTTGGGATATAAAGCCCCTCGGAAGTGACCGAGTTTTGACGCTTCAATGCGCAAACACACCTATCTATATACGCAATATTATTTTTGTGGTCTCTCTTCCTCTCGCATCATTTCTCTCTCTTTTATTTCAATCAACAAAATCAAACACATCAAATTGGATTACGTGTTTGATTTTGTATTTAATTTTTATATAGAATTTGCCAGGTTTTTACCCTTTTTGTTGGTTGTTTATTTGCGCGAGCTAGGCCGAGCGAGGTGATAGTTATCAGCGCGAGTGAACTCATGAGAAAGAGAAGGGAGCACGAGAGAGAGAGGAACTTTCGAGAATTTTTTTTGTTGGACAAATGTTTGATCGGGCATTTTTTCATTGCTGTTTTTTTTCTCTTCGTCTTTTTTTATCATTTGCTTTTATTTATTCCGTGGTATTCATGTAGATATATATCTTTGTTGCCTCAATTTCTAATTATCTCATTTCTTTTTCAGATTAATTAACGATGAAATACTTTACTCTTTGTGCCTTGGCGCTTATTGCCTGTGCTGTTGCTAATCCTGCTAAAAGATTCGCAGGTTTTGGAGGTGTTCTCTCATCTGTTGGTGGTAATCTTGGATGTGTTGTTACTGGAAATAAATTATTTATTAATGGTTTATTTGAAAAAAATCTTACGTCTGGAGAACAAGAGGAAGTATGAAAATTGATCATTTCAAAACGTTCTTTTTTAATTGTTATCATTTTTAGTTTGCTGATTACGAACAACAACTTCAATCTTTCAAGCAAGAAATCAAAAAAGTTATTGCACAACGTCGTCAAGAATTAATGGAACAACGCCGCCAAAATGGTTCTGGACAAGGACAAACTGGTATGCTTTTAATGGAAAATGGTAATGATGATTCTTCTTCATCATCTGATGTATCCTCTGCATCATCCTCATCATCAAATTCATCACTTCCAAAACCACCACAAAAGCCTTCATTCTGCGCTGGTGATATCACAACTCAATATATCTTTGATGGATGCAAAGTTCAAGTAAGTATCTCTAACACTTTTAATGATCTTTTTAATCACAACATTTTTTTAGAATGGAAAAGTATATGTTGGTAATGAATATGCTCGTGATTTAACTTCTGATGAAGTTCAACGTCTCCAAGATTTTGATCAAAAAATGACTAAATACCAAGAGCAACTCCAATCAAGTCTTCAACAACAAGTTAAAGAATTATTTGGTGATCAACTTGCTCAACTTTTTGGCTCTGGACGTTCTAATTCTTCTTCTTCCGCTGTCGCTTCAACCCCTGCTCCATCCTCTGATGAAGCCACAACTGCTTCAGCACTTGAATCAGCTCCAGAAGCTCCAAATTTCTGTACCATTGTTTATTAAAAACAATAACCTTCCATATACTTGTATCTCATCTCTTTTCATCTTTGTATTTTTAACATTTTTTTGCAATCTTTTATGTATTTTTTTATTTTGCACAAAACTATAAATTAATTACGAGTTTTTTAATTTGTTTGGATATGTTTGAGAGGGAAATAGATAAATAACACTAGTAAATTGTAATATGTTAAAATCAGATATGATAAAATTCAAGTATTAAAAGAATAATGGCGAAGTGGATGACGCTCACATTAAATACAGTATCCTATCAAAAATGCAATGCTTTCTGTGATAACCATTGTGGAAAAAAACGATGCATCAAAATCAATATTACTCGATGCAATTTTACAAACTCTTCAACTCTTTTTTGACAAGCGTTCAAAATTTAAAATGAAACATTTTTTGCAATAAAAGAACTACTAAAAAAAGACTCACTTTCAGAAGATGACAGATGCTTCAAAATTTTAATTACATTGACATCGTTATTTTACATTCATCATCTGGCACCCACATGTATTTCCTCTCTTTTTTCATTCAGTCAATAAAAACGGCCCCTCTTAGATATATTTTAATAATAATTTATGTATAATAGCTGTAATGAAAAAATTTAAGTACTGTGTGTAGTGGCTTCAAAGGAATAGAATTTCAAAGGGTTAATTTATTTCTTTCAATTTTCCATAACTTTTTACCAATTTTTAATAAGTGCCAACCAACTATCATTGAAAAGGAGTCACTCTCATGCTTTTTTTCGAAATAAAGACAAAAGTATTAATTATGTATTAGCTGAATATTCAAGGCCTCAATTAAAAAAGAAGAAGCAGAAATAAAATCAAAGCAACTTCTATTATATAGATATACTAAGAAGTTCAACAAAAAAATATTCTTCCAGTCATATTTCTATTTCAACCTTTGAACAAATTTAAAAGAAGTTATTCCTCAACTTTTATTTTACTGTACTATTTCTGACGACAACATCAAATAGAATGTGTGATATACAGTAATCTGCTATAATCAATATTACATTTCCTTAATTGTTTTGTAAGTTTTAAATGTTTTCATTTTTAAAAAATTTGTTCATGGAGAATTACGGTACGAAATTACAGTAACCAAAAAACTGTTTTACTTTAATTCTGTCTCTCTTTCTCTTCTCAATGTTAAAGCCGAATTTAAGCTTTAACCAATTATAATACTACAGTACCCTTCAACAACTTTTTTTCCCAAAAAGCTGTAATTTTCGTCCGCAGCAAAAAAACTCTCAGCAACCTTATCTTTTTCCTTTACTTGCAGGTTGTAAACATTTTTTGCACAAGCTAAACAACCGCAAAGATCTTTTCTTTTTTTAAAAATTTTTGCGGTTATTTTATTCATTTTTACCACATTTGAAAAATAAAAACTTATTATTTTATCAACTTTTACCGGAGTCTTGGTAGAACTAACAATTGTAAATAAATAATATTTTAAGGCAAATGATAGCAAAAAAACGTATTTTTGTTGATAAAAAGGTATAGAGTTACTGTAGAGGTATAAAGCTTTTGTGAATTTGTCCTTGATCATATTTTCACTATTTTAGTTCATTCAGACCTTTCTTAGAATTTTGCAAAATTTTAAAGCAATCTAGGGTAAAATTAGAAAAAAATAGCACCTGTTTTTCAACATTATAATTTCCTGTGTTACATCAAAAGAAAAACATGACCATAACAAGCATCGTTAAACACCCCCTCTATTAAAAACTACTGTTTTTTTCTAGCTTAAAATAAAAAACAAATTATTTTTACAAAGTTACATTTGTTTTTTTGAGTTGTGAAAGTGGATCTGTGTGGTAAACAAACAAAAATATATGAAATATGAATCAAACGACGACGACGAGCGTAATCAATGGATATGAAAAAGTTGATGACAAATTTGTACAAGGAATGGATGCATTGGTAGCATTTCATACGGTAAATGTAATCCTTGGAACATTTTGTACTATAATTGCTGCAACAAATTTATTCATATTTCTTAGCACTGCCAAATTTAGAATAATGTACAAGGTTCGTTTCTAAAACTTAATTTAAATGCTTATTTTGCCACACTTTGGTTTAGATTTTAACGGTCTTAGCTGTTGCTGATCTAATTAATACAGTCTCAAAGATTATGATGGGTATTAATCGAAAAAATCTTTACAGTAATATATTAGAAACACATCTAATTCCAATAAGAAATTCATGGGATTGTGGTTGTGAGCCGTGGCTATGGATGCAAGGAATTGGTAAGTAAAAATAGTTTATTATTATTTTTTGTAAAAAAAGATACCTGCCAACATGCAACATTAACATAAAATACATAAAAAAGAGATCAAAAAATTTCACAAATAAAAAATATATTAGCGCCCTCTTTTTTGAAAAGCTCCACGGCCAGATTTCATTGGAGGTCCATCAGATCCGTTTTCACCATGAGGTCTTTTTCTATCTCCATGATTACCACCGCCTCCACGACCACCACCACGTGGAGCACCACCGCCCCGATTCATTTGTTTCTTGAATTGTTTATTTTGTCGTTGATTTTGACGCATATTCTTTGAATCTTCTCGTAGCTTCGTCATTGCTTCTGGAGATACTCGAAATACTTTGATTGAAGTTCCACGAATAAATATTTCTGGTACTCGATGAAATACATCTCCATCCTATAAAATAGCAATTATTATCGGTAAAGCAAGGTAAAGAAACAAACTTTTGAAGTACAAATTGCATCTCTTAGATGAATATTCATAAAAGTATCAACAGAAACTAAATGTCCATTATACGTTTCACCAGATTTTAATTCAATCAACATAGCACTATTTTGAGCACATTTGATTAATGATAGTGGAAGCTAAAATATTAAAATGTATTTAAAGGGGTTTTTAAAAGATATAAAAGAACTTACAAGCATTTTTACAGAGTTTCTTGCTTTTTTGTTGAAAGCAAAAAGTTTCGTAAAAAAGTTAGCAGCTTTAAAAAAAAATAGCAGCTGAAAAGCGTTGGCATACATAAACAAAATGCCAAAAAAGCGCACTTTGTTTTTTTCTGAAAAAAGTACTTTGTGTTCTAATAAATACTGTAACGCTTAATTTAAAAAACTGCATTAACAATTTATGACTGTAATTATTTAAAACAAAAGTTCAGTAATTACTAATACATCGTCTTGTATTATAGGTGACTTATGGCCACCAATTATTCAATTTTGCATGGGTATGGAAAGAGCAGTTTCAATAATGTATCCCATGTTTTACCGAGACAAATTTGAAAGGAAGTAAGTTTTATTAAGCTCATTTATTTTAAAATAAAATTTTTTAATAATACTACAATACTATTGGATCTATAAAATAGCAATATACTTCCGCAATAACACGTGACACATCTAGCACAAATTAATACAAACTGTAATTTTTTTAGTTCAAAGTATATAATTTTGGTTACGGTATTATTTGTACTAATATCATTAATGGTAGGATTTACGCTAGCTTTTTCATCTCGAGATGCCGGAAATGTGTTATATTATTGTGGAAGGAAAGCAGCTTTTTCAAAAGTATACGGTACATTTATATATGCAACGAATGTATTTTGTTACATGTTTGGATTTATATTTAATTTAATGGCATATATTAAAGCGTTAACACTGAAAAAAACTCCGCAAGCGTTTGTGTCCTTCTTTGATTAATGAATCAACGTTTGTGTTTTTTAGATCTCGGCTAAATCATATCCGGAAAATACGGTATTATCTTTGCATTTCATTACTTTCTACCATACTTGTAAGTGTACCAAATTTAATTTCAATCTTCTCTGTATGGGTTAAAGAAGTTGATAATGCTATTTCGAAGCCAGCTGTTTGGATGGTATAATTTAAATTACCGTGACCTTTATTTAGCAAACATAAATACTATTTAGGCATGTTTTAATTCAGCACTTTCACCATTTGTATATTTTGCATTTAATCGAGATTACCGTAATCGATGCTTTCAATTCATCGAATTTCATTCACATAGCCCAAAAGTTATTACTGCTTATACGGCAACAACTCGAGCAAGAAACCAAATTACCGTGACACCATCAATAGCAGCGGACAGATAAAATTTTAAATTTAGGTTTTATATCATAAAAGTACGAATTATTAAAAGAAAAACTTTCGATCTTTTTTACGCTATATTTTCTAAAAACTGCATTCATCAAAAAAGAGAATAGTCTTCATAGATTTTTTGAAGGTTTCATTCGTAACCAATTTTGTAGAAAACTTATGTATAAAATTTAGAATTTATTTATTGTTATTATTTAACCATAAATATTTGTAAGAGATTTTGCATCATTATTTGCAGGAGGAGACTGCCTTCCACTTTCATCAACATTATTGATTGATGTTAAAGTTTTAATTGCTGATTGTAAAAATGTTGAACATGTTTGAAGCCATTGTCTCGCTGATGCTGTTTGTAACTTTCCACTTCTAACCAGAGTTGAAGCTTTTGGAGGATTTTTTATTTTTGATTGACTGTCTCTGCAAAGCAACAAATTAATACGTTTTTAAAATTTAAAACAATACTTACGATAATGGCTGTAATGCATTATTAACGGATTGCTGCTGATTCTTTTGTAATCGATACATAAAACCTTCTAATCCTCTTATTGGATTTCGAAGGGATGTTAAATTTCGATCAATTGATGACAACATCCTTTGATCGGCAATTCTATAACAATCTTCAAATATCGAATCACTCAACTTTAGCTGTAACTTTACCCTCCATCTAAATGATACAGTTGACCACTTTGAGCATTTACAGAAGTTTGCATTTGTCGGGCAACATCTATCAGCTGTCCGTATTTGCCTGCCGTGGATGGAAATACTCCATTACAAAATGAAACAATAAAACCAAAAAATAAAATTAATGACAACATTATTTTTTTACAAAATTAGAAAATGACGAGAGTTTACGAGAAACAATGGTTTCTAAAAAATAAATACGTTTCTCTCTTATTTTTTTCGAGGAAAAGAAAAAACATGAATCATTGAGAAAACACACAACGGGAAAAGACCAGTTTTTGTTTGCTGAAAAAAAAGAGGGATCAAAGAGAGCTGAAGTTTAAAAGGTTGAAAGAAAAAGCAAACACAAAAATCCCACAAGTATGCAGAGTTCAAATTAAAGCTGTCGTTTGAAAAATATCTTTTTTAAATTTCTAAGAAAATATTTATAGACGAAATTATACAACAGAAGCTCTGTAATTTTAAACCATTTTAGCAAACAGTCATTGAATTTATTTATTTGCAATGCCCAAAAAATAAAGGTTAAACATAATATAAAATTAATTAAATATTTGGTTGTTCGAAAAGTTCGTGCAGGTGTTTGAACCGCTAGCATATTTTTAATTTTTGATGAAATATTTTAATTTCTTTTGTAAAAGGTGCCTAGGGATGTCAGAAATGATGCCTGAAAAGCATTTTTGGGTATCTTTAAAATTGGCGGATTTTGGGGGGATATACGGGGATTAACCCGGATTTCAGCATATTTTGCACAAAAATTCAACAAAACAAATTTCAAAATATGCAAATTTTAGCCTCAAAATGATGAGCAATATGTCAGAAACCCTATCCAAAATATTGTGCCAATGTTAAAAACACCAAATCCGGTTTATGCAAATTTTTTCTAAAATAGCATAAAAAACCGTTAATTTAACTTATGAAGAAAAAATTTGCATAAACCAGATCTGGTATTTTTAACATTGGCACAATATTTTGGATAGGGTTTCTGACATATTGCTCATCATTTTGAGGCTAAAATTTGCATATTTTGAAATTTGTTTTGTTGAATTTTTGTGCAAAATATGCTGAAATCCGGGTTAATCCCCGTATATCCCCCCAAAATCCGCCAATTTTAAAGATACCCAAAAATGCTTTTCAGGCATCATTTCTGACATCCCTAGGCACCTTTTACAAAAGAAATTAAAATATTTCATCAAAAATTAAAAATATGCTAGTGGTTCAAACACCTGCACGAACTTTTCGAACAACCTGATAATATAAGTGAATGAACAAGACCGCTGACTTGATGAGTTTGTGGAACTGCTGTTGAATTGAACAGATCTATATTACTTTTAGGCCGCATATACCCTTTGACCCCGTCTGGAACAAAAAAGTTTAAAACCTTCGTTAAAAGTCGTGTAAAATTTTACACGAATTTCCACGAATTTCTACAGTTTTCTACGATTTACCACAATTTTCCACGAATTTTTTAAATTTTGTTTTATTTCTGTGTCGTTTTTCGGGGTTGGGGGTGTTGCTTGGATTCCAGAGGAGGTCAAAAGGGATATTGGGGTGCAATTGCGCAAAAATGAAAAACGGAACAAAAAGGGAAAAAATCGTGGAAAACTGTGGAAAAACATGCTAAATTTTACACGAGTTTCCACGAATGTTTTTAACTTTTTTCCATGTTTTTTTGTCGTTTTTAGATAATCCAGTTATGTTTTCAATCAACTTTTTCAGATTACCATGAGATATGTGCCCTTCTAAAAGCATTAGTTATAATATTGATTTTTGCCTTTTACTATTGTGTTTTTTATATTTTCTAATCAGTATTGCAACAAGTATATCATGTCTTTTATAACTCATTGAAATTTAGATAAAATTTTAAATATGAAAAGCATATTAACTCAGCAGAGTAGTGATCAAATCCATCGATACCAAAAATATGTTTCTTAGGTACATTACTTTAAAGTTTAAAGCGGTTTCTACAGTTTTTAGTGTTTGTTAAACTAAAATTTAATTATTAATACAGTATACAATAGTAATTTTATTCAAAAACAATAAAAATTTGTCAAAGTACAATAGTAATAAAAAAACAAAACAAACATACAACAATTAAAAAAAACAAGTGTCTCGTTTCTATAATATACAACAATAGAAAAACGTTTTACCCATTAAAAATGATTGAAAGCTAGTAACGAGTTTAAAGAGTAAAGTGGATTAATGCTTTCACATAGTGAATGAAACAATAATAAGTAAAAAAAGTGATATATAGAATCAGTACCAAAAACAAAAGGCGAGAGAATGATATGAAACGAAAGATTACGGTATGTCTATTTTTGGTTAAGAATTTTGAGGAATATTTTGTGGTAATTGATTCATAGCAACAGCAGCAGGAGCATCACCATTTTGATTAGAAGAATGTAAAGGATTTACAAAAGTATTTGGAGTTGTAGCAGTATTGGATGGTTGATGAGACGAAGAACGATTACGGTAACGCTGCCATATCTCAGATATATTTTCACCAAGCTCTTGTCGAGATCGAAGAATAAAAGAGGTGCCTGAAAAAGTAAATTAATCCTGCAGAAACGAGGGAGATAGCAAAAGCTTACTTTGTTAGTTTTAAATGAAAGTGTTAGAAGAAAAATAATGTTTAAAGATCACCATCACCAAAAATATATAATCTTTATTTACAAACCTAGATGTAGCAGTCGATCAGCAGCAACTAAAACATGCAGTTTGTTAGATTTATAAACTACTATAGGAATTAAACTTACATTCTTCCCTAACATCTGGAGTTGAAAAATCTGGTGGTTGTGCAGAGGCAAGAAATTCTTTCAATGATGATCTTTCAACTTTAAGTCCTTCATTACATAGTTCTTTTACAGCTTCATAAGCATCCATAATAATTGCAATAAATAGTGAAAGTACAACATAAATAAATAATGCAACAAATATATAAATATATACTTTTCCAAATATATTAATCGTTGTATTTGAATCATTTATTGTATAAAATGTTGCAAACATATCATCACCATTTAATAATGAGAATAATGCTTCAGATGATTGTGAAAGTGTTCGGAACTATAACAGAAGAGAATTATAATGTTTTGTTTAATTAATTGTACAGTTACAATGTAGTTTTATTTTAAAAATAAATAAAAACTAACCTTAATAGAATATGGTCCAATGATAACCCAGCCAGCAAGTAAAAATCCAAGATATAAAATAATTGTACAAACCATAAATCGAAGAATATTTGGAAGTGCTTTTTTGAGAGTTAACATTAAAACATTATATTGATTAAAGAATCCCAAATATCGGAATAGCCCCAAATAAACAAGTAGTACACCAAGACCGAGTAAAATACCCGTAAGTGTAAATAAGCTTGAATCAAAATCCTGAAACAATATTATATAGAAAAGTATTCGGTATTTAAAAAAACATACCCTGAATTCAATAGATATCTTTGCAATTGTTCCAAGAATAATAAAAGCATCGTTGATTACAATCATGACATACCAAAGATTTAAAAATTCCCATCTATCTGACCACTGGAGTTCAATTCCAAGAATTCTTAAAAAGTATCTTTGTGTTTCAATTTGTAATAAATATGCTTTGATTAAAGCTCGAGAACATAGCAAAAGAGAAGCTAAACAACAAATTAATACTGCAATATCAACAACCGAAATTATAATTGAATCAGCAGAATATGGTCCAACTAAAATACTTACAATATATTTACAGTAACTAATACAAAAGACAAACCTTGAAGAACTTTTCCATTACAAAGATTGACATATGAAATGAGAGTATTAAGTCGAACAAAAACTTGTCCACTATGCCTTGAATTATCAAATGTTATTTCAGTTCTAATTAAATAACATTCAGGCTTTTGATCCGTTGAAGCTGCAGAGAAATGAATAGTTCGAAGATTAAATTTTAGAGATGCCTTTGAAATAATTAAAGCATCTTCGGCTTTAAAAGTAATATTTCGATCATGTAAAAACTGCCGAATATTCATTGGATTATCTTTGATTTTATCAATTTCTGCATGTGAAAAATTTAATTTAAAACGTTCTAAAAACTTAGGTTGTTGATTACGTTAGATATAAATTTAAAAAAGTTACCGGTAACTTCACTAACATCAAAAACATATGTATCATTTTCAACTAACACATCGGCAATTCTTTCAATGCTCAAATCTAATGGTGGAATATGTGAAAAGTGATCATCTTTATCAAGGAATCCAGGTCGAGGTATTGAAGTGTCATAACTGAATGATGCAAATGATTCATTTCCAATATTATAATACTAAAAATATAGATTAGTTAGTAACAGAAAAATAAATAATAGATCTACGGTATTCAACATTATTATAATAATAACTTACGGCAGTAACAATATGACTAAAATGCTGTATTATTTCATCACTTGAAAATACAGCGTATCGTCCGCTTTCAGGTGGATATACGACAGCATCTAAAATATTCTTGCATTAGAATATAAGTTAGAGTAGTGCAAAAACAAACCACGTGAGTCATCCCAATTCTTTAAAAACTTATGCCGCATTACCGTAACCGTTTCATCCAAAAAATCAACATGTGATATTCGAAGTTGCGCAAAAAGTATTAATTGAAGCGACACAATCACAACTTTAAAAATTTGAAGAGCAAGTTTAAATGGAAATTGACGACGAATTCTGAATTTTTGCATTGGATCCAGAAAAAAGAATTGCAAATGTCGTCGAAGTCTTTGAAGATTATCCCGATCTTTGTCATCCAGCTGCGTCATTCTTTCGTTAAAATTTATCATATTATTTGGTAGATCAAATAGTGAAGACTCTGTTGCCGATCGAGCATTCTCCAAATTATTATATCCACCACGTCTCATCTGAAATAACAAAGTTACAGTAATTACGTTAAATAGAAAATTACTACTACAAAAGTTTATTTTAATGTTAAAATCTATTTCTCTAGCTGTCATTAACTTCTAAATTTTCAATGCTATCTTTAACTTTTTGATAGCAGCAAGAAGCAATATAATCCATTTATTTTTTATCAAACAAATTGAAATGAATTGATCGATTTTAGACCAAATCTTAAAAAAAACAAAATGTGAATTTCTTAAAAATGCCTCATGTTGAATGTTTTTTGTTTCAAAAATCAAAAAATTTTAAAAAGTTTGTCAAAGAACGAGTTACAAAAACACATGACGCCCTATGATGGTTGGAAATGATTAGTTTTGACTATTGTTCTTCTGATGACTCATCTTCTTTTCCTTTCTCAAAACTTCTACTTTGGGTCCCAAAAATAAAACAACAAAAAAAGAAACTTTAAACTTTTTAACACTTTTTTTCTTATTTTACAGGAAACAAAAAACGGTTACCTCAATTTCAGATTTTTCCGTATTTACTTTAGCTGTTTTCGACATTGTTTTTTTCTCTAACAAAAAAAACTTTTATTAAAAAATAAAATCCTTTTTTTATTTAAAAAAAGAAGGTATTGGGTTGATTCACACCAGTAGAGAAACAACTGCTTTTTTTCGTAGGTATTAATCTTTTTAAATCAATAAATAATAGAATTTATTTCAAATGGATCTCAAAAACTAAATTTATAAATAGGTTTTTTTGCTCCCATCCTCTTTTTTATTAGTCACTAAATTTTTTTAATAAATGTAAAATCGTTTTTTGACGCTTTTATGACGCAAAAGCGACTACCTTTTTAGTTAGAAACATTTATCACTTTTTTGACCTTTGCTCATAGTTTCGGTAGGGAAAGAATGATTAATACAGTTTTGCATTTTAAACGTGTAATTTAAAATTCATAACTACTCATATAACTACCTACAGTAATCTTTAGCCAAAAAAACTTACATTAAACTTTTTTGCAGAACTTCGAGCACCGTGTAATGGTAACAATTGAATCTTTTCAGAATTATTATTATTTGATTTTTTATTTTCAATAAATAAATATTCTTTTGTTTTATTCCATGCGTTATCAGATAAATTATTAATCAACAGCCAATACTTGAAAAATGTTAATTGAGATGTTGTTGATGATGCTGCTACTGTAGTATTGGTACTGGAATCTTTGATAGTACCGTAATCTTTGCCTAACATAACAAATAACAATAATTAAGTGTGATAATAATTTAAATCAAATAAGGATCCACCGAGTTTTAACTCGTTTTTACCAAAAAAGTATCGCTCTCGCGTGAGATTATTTAAAACTCTTTTGTTCATCAACAACAAATTCTTTTTAATACAAATCAAAATCAAAAAAATTGATACTTTTGTTTATGTTTGTCAAAAACTAAAAAATGAATAGAAATAAAACTAAAATTTGTACATAAAAAAAATAAATAACCACGCATAAAAAATAAAAACGATACATAACAGATCGGCAGATAAAGATCTGCACCTAAATTGTCCTAACATCAAAAAATACCTAATGCCAAAAAGTGGACATGGCACAAAATAATAGAGAGGTAAAAATATTTACAATAATAATGTGAGCAAAAGAGAGAGTGAGGAGGACGGAAAACACTTTTCTTTTTCATCTTTAAAATCGATCTTATCACCAACTTCAACGTTTTTTCTTTCTTTCGTCTGCTTTTTAGACTATTTCGGTGACATCAATCCATTCAACATTGAAGGGGAAGAAGGAGTATATCGTCCACTGCCATTACCTTTCATCGAAGCAGATGAACTTGAATAATTCCTGCCATTATTTGAATGTTCACGATAAGATTCTTCATCAAAAAAGTATTCCATTGCTGGCCAAATATCATCACGATTTAATCGAGCAAGAAAAGTTGCTCGTAACTAAAAAAACAATAATAATAATTAATACTTTTTTGATAAAAAAAACAAAAACATGTCTTTTTTTCAAAGAACGCTAATAAACACGAAAAACAAATATGCTTACTTGAAGTTCAGCAGGAGAAATAATTCTAGGGCTTATAAGTTTTGAAAGAATTGTTTCAGCTGCGTATAATTCTGTAACATAATCAAGCTTCTTTTCAATATGACTTCCGAGCTATAAATAATAGATACTGTAGCTCTACAAAATAGTCAAAAACTTACAGTTTTTAAAGTCTTGCTGAAAGATTTTTTAAGCTCTTTTGTATTCCAACCCATTAAGACACCACATTCTTCCAAAAATACTTTAACATCTTGTCCATATCGGAAAAGTGAAATTGAAATAACATTTGCAGCAATATGTGGCTTTGGTCTTTGATCGGGATTAATCTTCAACATTTGATATGTAACATTTTTAACAGCATAATTAAGTCGTCGTGGAAGTGCTGGAATTTCTACTTCTTCATATGTTTCACTGGACATTCGAGAATAAAATGGATTAATTCTATAAAAATGAAGATAAGTTACATATTTACAGTAATCCTTTCAAACCTTGTAAACATTTCATAACCTGAAAAAAAGAAAATGAAAAAATATAAGCTTTCATACACAAAAAAGTTACCTAATGTAGCAGCAGCCCATGTATCAGCCATTTCAAAATTCACTTCACTTCCTGGACCAGGTTTTGCTCGACGAATTTCAGGTGCACGTAGACATAAATTTCCACCCAAATCAACGCCGTCTTCTGAATACTTAACTTTCCATGAACCATTTGATAAAGCACTTCCAAAATCACTTAAAACCAAATGTGGGACTTCTCCTAAAATATTTAATTTCACAATATACTGTAATCCACAAAAGATATTCAAACCTTCAAAATTAAAATCAACTAAGCAATTATCTGATTTCATATCCCGATGTGAAATGCAATGCTCATATAAAAAGACAATAGCTTCAAGAAGTTGTCCATACATAACACGCAAAGTCCAATAATTTCGTTTTTGTGTTAACATATATTCTCGAAGTGTCATACGGTATCTTTTCATTACAATGAATAATGTTCTAGATTCATGATCAAGTGCAATGTAATCAGTATGTTGTGGAAGGGCTTCTGGATATCGCTCTTCTGCACCAGGTAAAATTGGCATTATATCAGTAAAAGCTGTATGAAGCTTAATAACATTTGGATGATTCTTTGGCAAAAAATTAATACTAAAAACAATGTATTGTAGCAACGAAATTACTGTTACTAATTCTTACTTTCCCATTTTTCCTTTAGCTAATTTTGCAGTTAAAGGAATCAGCTCCGGGCCCATTTCTTCCCATAAATATCGTTCTGGTCTTTCAAAATTGTAATTGAACATAATTTTAAGTGCCAATGGAAATTCGTTTAAATTTGATTCTTGTAGTAACAAAGCATTAAATTGTGCATCAGGATTCTTTTTTCGAAGTTCATATACAGCTGCTGAGCAACCACATGCAATATGATTACCTTAAATATTAAATATTTATTACAGTAATAATAAACAAATATATACCAATTTCATATCCATTAAGTTGATTTGGATATTCTGAATCTAGAAGACTTTTATTGTACCGTACATTTGTATTGAATACATCCTTAAATAAACTATTTAAAATTTAATGCTTAAAGTAAAAAAAACTCACTCGAATTCTTTCAATAACTCCAACATTTTTACGTCGATGAAGTTTATAGAGTCCCCGAAAACGATTCCGATGCCGTTCACGTTCATGAAAATTAGAAAATTGTTGTAAATGGATTGCTGCAAAAGGCCGTAAAAATAGACGACTGCTACGGATTGCCTGTTGAAACTACAACATACATTAGTTTTAGATTACTTTAAAAAGATATGTAAACTTACAGTTCTTAAAAATGGATTTCTTGATAATGGAGTTCTTGCAGCTTGACTGATTATTTTTCTTGTTGCTGGTTTAATAGCTTTGAATGCAGCTTTATTTGAAGGAATGAGTCTTGCATTTTGAATTCTTATAACTGCCTATAAAAATACAACAGTGGTTTGAAAACTAGTTTTAAATGAATTAAATCGATCTTTGAGAAGAAGAAAAATAGAAACCTCATGACCAAGTCGATAAACTGCTTTCCCGATTCCACGAAGCATCTTCTTGTTTTTTAATAACTTTAATTTTGTAAACAAAAAGTTTACAAAAAGTTATTAAATTCTAATAACACATTGAAAAAATATAAATACAAGTCTGAAATTTAAGAAGCGCTTAATTAAAACATAAATAAACAAAGCGCGGAGGATATATATTTACACGATTAAAAGTGTATAAAAGGTTTGTAGCAAAAAGGCATAACAACAACCAAAATAAAATGTTAAACAATTTTTCTCGATAAATAAAAGTTATAACAAAGCGTGATTATTGATTGTTCAGAAAAAAACACAAGGGAAAAATTTTTTGCAGAGCAAAAAAAGTAGAAAGAACTTTTAAACAAAAATGGGTCCAAAGTTGATTGAGCACCAACTGTTTTCATCGTCATGCTTTTGTTTTTTTATTCTTTGTCGTCAAAAAATAATGATGTCAATTCTATTTTTTAACAGTAAAAACAAATTTAGATGTTAAACTACCGTACTCTCTTTGGTAGAATACTGTAAATACAAAAGCAATAGCAAAATGATTTTTATTTTTTCGAAAAAACTATTTTTTTAAATCATCATATATAATTACATATCCGTGAAATAAAAAACAAACAATAAACAACAATAAAAAAAGATAAAGAAAAAAGAGGGAATTATTTTTTCTTATAATTTTTGAGACCGTGTACATTTGTACCAAGTATACTATACCTACTGCAAAATAGAAAAACAATAAAACATACTTAAAATAAAAAAAGAGAAATCTCAAAACTTTCATGGAAACATATAAAAGCGTAAAAAGGATGAAAAACGGTATAAAAATGAATTCAAGCACGGGATTGGATGGAAGAGACTAGCACAGGATGATAACAATAATAACAAAAAAGCATATAAAATGTATAAGATTTCTTTCTTTAATCAATTGTAATAACTTCTACCGGATCTTTTAACCATGGATCCATCATTGCTAAAAATGTAAAAAGTAATTTTTAAAATTATTGGCAAAAACGGAAATACCTTGAATAGGTTGATATCTTCTTGCAGGTTCATATTCCAAACATCTAGATAAAAAGTGAACAAGCTTTGATTCAATCTAAAATAATAAAATAAAGTATACAAGATTGTACAAATGAATAAAATACATACTCTTGTCTTCAATACAGTATCCCATGATTTTTCACCAGGAGTAACTCTTGGATTACCTTTAGGAGATTTATTTGGAATATACGTTACAGTACCATTTGGAAGCTTTGTAGGTTGGCAATATCTTGGTTGACCACCATTTCGAAAATAATCAGCACTTGCTTTCCCTCGGGCAATAAGAGATGCTGGTGGTAAACCTGCAATGAAAAATATGTAAAGGTAATCAAAGCATGAGTATGAGAAACGAACCATTTAATTCCATAATTACACTTAATTGATCATTACGATTTTCACCCGGAAATAATGGATATCCCGCAATAAGCTCATAAATTATACAACCAAAAGACCTATAAAAGCATTATTATTAAGAGCATGCTTTCCACAAATTTCTTACCACATATCTATAGGAGAACCAAAAGATGCATTTAAGAGAACTTCAGGAGCACGATAAAATCTTGATTGAATATATGTATAACAGCTTTTTCCTTCATAACAAGCACTTCCAAAATCAATGAGTTTAATTCTGTCAGTGTTATCGTTACTAAGAAGAATATTCTCAGGTTTCAAGTCACAGTGAACAATCTGCTGTTCTTTAAGAAAATTTAATGCCATTAAAACTTCATTTGCAATTGGCTTTACTTGCTAAAAGAAGATATACAGTAATATTTTATAAAAGGGGGCAAAATTCTTACTGAACATGTAAGACCTTTGAATTTTCTTTTCTTCAATATATCATACAAGCTTAAACCCATAAGTTCAAAAACTACACATTGATGGCCTCGAAATTCAAAATAATTCAATAGCTTTATAATATTACTGCCTCCAGGTCCATTGATAGTATTTAAATGTAAAAGAATGTCAGCTTCAATTGCGGCACTTTGAGCAACCTTTGGAGTACTGCAAAAGGGACATCAATGTAAGTCATAAATATGCAAATTAGTAATTACCTTCGTACAATTTTAACAGCAACTGAATTTTTTCTTTTATGATCATAACATTTATACACCTAAAAAGTATTATTTTAGATTTGCGTACTAAAATGTAGACGATGTTAACTCACTTGACCAAAACTTCCGGAGCCCAAACTTTTAAAAACCTCATATCTGTATCCAAGGTGGTCCTAAAAGTATTTTTTACCCGTAATGTAAATCTATAGGAAAAGTGCTTTATACCTGTAACGTAAATCTATAGCTCCCTTTTGCATCATCATATCCACCAGTTGCGGGATTATCAGGTTGTAATTTTTGCATAAGATTACCAGTAAAATATATTCGATGAAATGTTAAAATTTCATTCTGTTCAAATGCAGTCAAATTATTTCGATAAATTTGTAAAGCTTCTGCTGGAGTAAAACCTTTTGCGATAGGACGATGTTTAGCTGCAAAAAAGGAAAGGGATCATTGTATCACATTAAAGTTTATGAAGCATACTTAAAGTTTGCTGCTCAAAATGTGGTACAGTTGATGATGATCTGGAGGATGAAGATGTTGATGTAGAAGTATCATCAAGGATTGTAATTTCTGCATTATCCACTTCCATCATTATTGGTATATGTAAAATTCCCGTCGTTTTTCTAAAAATCGCTATAACGGTTACAAATCAATGATATATATTTACAAAATAGAAAGCGTAAAATCTGGAAAAGAAATATTTCACAAAAATGGTTTTGTTATATTGATGTAAACATCAGACAAGCATTTCAACAAATGCCATTAAAACCAAGTAAATAGATAGAAAGGGTTGTTGTAACCATCAATTTTTTTCAAAAACAACGGAGATGATGAATAAGATGGAGAAGAAAAAAGTAGTTGTGTAAAGGCTTGTGACATACAACATCAACGAAAAAGAAGAAAATAACAACTCCAAAAGAGAGGAACCAAACAAAAAGTAGTTCGTCCTTCTTTCTTTCGGTTTTTTTCTGCTGCTTTCAAAAATCGAACAAAAATTTAAGAGACTTTTTGCCAAATGCTTTTGCTATTTTGAAAAGTTTGAAAAAAAGTTGAAACAAAAGATATTTTTTGTTTTGCTATTTTGCTTTCAACTGTTAAGCTTGTTATGATATAAATGAGTAAAAATTAAGTACACAAATACTCGAGAAGATTATTACAAAGTTGTTTTCTGAACAGGTGATTCTTAAATATAATGGTTCATGATCAAACGGTTCTCGATGAATTATATCAATTTTATGCATTGTTTTTTTCTAGATTACTGTAACACAAATTTTGTAAAATCTTTTTTATTTTTCAACCAACAAAAAAAGAAAGAAATATGCATTTATTGTTTTTCAAAGCAAAAACATTACAATAATTTTTCAGTTTTAACGGTTCTGAAAAAAACGGTCTTATGTTTTTTTAAATCTTGACAAATAAAAAAACATGTTTAACTTTTACTTTTTGATGTCTTATTATTTTTTAAAAATATGTATGTATATCGAATAAACGTCATTTTTTATACCTTTTTCTTTTTATTCATTAGTTATAATGAGATATGGGATCACACATCTGTCTCTGGGGCCAATGAAAGATTTGATGATAATTGGCTTAGTGGTTTTGAACAAGCCCTTAGGGGATGGATGTGTGCTTTATAAAATGCTGTAATGTTTATTACCTGCTTCTTTATAGAAAAATAGGATTCAGTTTGCATTTTGGTTCATGTTTGAAGAGTTTTGGTGCTTTGGACTGCAGATATTTGACAAGAAAAAAAATTTAATACAAACAAAACTGTTTGTATTAAATTTTTAGGTAACCAATTTTTGCACAAAAATAAAATAAAAAAATAACAAGGTCATTTTTTGTTGTTGACTGTTTTTTAATGGTCATTTTTTTAACGTCTGTAACTTTTTTGAAGTCTTCAAAAAAGTATCAAAACAAGACAGACCAAAGAAGAAAAAAGAGAGAGATAACTTTTTGTTTTACAAAAATCTTTCAATTTTTTTAAAACACAGGTAAGGTTTTGATGGGCGGTGTCTCGCCGGAAGCAAAAATCATTATACTCAAAAAAAACTTTCCATTCATTTTTTGCGGTCGATTTTTTTGCCTTCATTGTTTCCATCTGAAATCGATTATTCTCATTCTTCTTCTGTGTTCTTCTCACCCCCTTAAAAAAGAAACCCCCTATTGGGACCCCTTGTAGTTCTTTTTAACTCTCTATGATGCGTGACTCTCTTTTTCAATGAACATGAAATTTTTACTTTTTTAAACTAAAAAAAATAATTTTATAGTGTAAAAACAAAATTTCGAAAAATCGTTCATTAAGAAGAACACTCACAATTGATTGTTCTTCTTCTGTTTTCACATTCAATGGATTTTTATTATTATTATTTGTTAATTGCTTTAAATGTGCTGTTACTATTGGTTGATAAAAGTGATGAAGCTCCAGCAACAGCATGTCGATCATGTGGTGGACATTGTAAAGCAAATGAAGTATTAGCTGTTAATGTCACAGATACTGAATTACTGTAAGTTTTGTTTTACGTCTTTAATTCATAGGATTTAAAATTTGTAAAAACTGAAATTTGAATAATGACTGTTTTTGTACTACAGTAACTTTTTTAAATGTACAGTAGGACAGGATTCTATTCGTGTCAATGATAATCGCGTTTTCGTACTTCCAAAATGCTTTTAAATTTTTAATTCTAAGAAAATTATTGTGTTTTTTAATTTCAAACATTACTTTACATTTCAAATTCCTAAAAATGTATAACACAAATATTTATTGTTTTTGTTTATCATTTGTTTTGCTGTAGATTTTACGTAAACACAAAAATTCCGATCTCATTACAAAATTGATAACCGTAACAATAAACTTGTTGTCCCCTTTCTTTCCGTTTTTGAGTAGCCTACAAACTTATTTTTAATTAAAATTTATAAAATTTATTTCTAATTAAAAGTAACAATTTACCATTCTTTGAATTAGATTTTATTGTATCTTTTTTCTGTGATAAGATTGTCTTAACAAACCTTGTAATAATATTATTTTTTTGTCCTTCATTGTGTTTCGTATTTTTTCTTTAAACCCATCTCTCTTTTTTATTTATACGTGCAAGTATAGTTAACCGACAGAAAGGCGCCAACCTTTAATAGTAGTAATAGCGTAGTTTAATCGTCTTTCATTAAACTACTACTTTCTTCTCTTTTTTCTCCTCTGTTTTGCGAAAAAATGAATGAAATATGTTCTTTTTAATTTTTGTGGCAGCTTTTCTTTTTTCCTTCTAAAATTAATAAGCATATAATTATTGCAACTTTTTTATGTATGCAATTTGCACAGTGTTACTTTTATGTTACCTTTTTTGCTTAAAAGGGGAAAATGAAGCGTTACAAAATATATCAATGATGTAATCTGTATCAAAGTCGGTGTAATGTAACACATGGGAACTAAAAAAACAACAGATTGCTATTTTGCTGAACGATTTTTTAAGTGATAAGATTTCATAGTTGCATTTGCATTATTAATTCTTACCATTCTAAGTACATAAATTAATGCTAAATGCCATTTGGGAATATTTTAGTTTTCTCTAATTCTTCTTTAAAGATAGATATGTGGAAAAATGATTACAGTAAACTCAACATAATGCAGGTATTCTTTATTTCTAGCGATTAATGCTTTAACTCATTCAATGTAGCATGCTTCTCAGAAATTATTCTTTGATCTTATCACGTCACATTATCTTTTTCATTTTCTATTATAAAAATGACCATTACAAAGAAAATTTCACGTTCCTTCTTTTCTTTCACAGACTGCGCGCTTAACAAGGCAATAAAAAATTAGAAAAGAAAAGTCTTTCAAACACACACAGAAAATTCTCATAAAAAACCATCTTTTAATATTTTTTTATGTGCTAACATTTTCGAGGTCGTTTAATGACATTTTAATATAATTATTATTAAAACGGAACCGGAAAAAAGGAAGAGATGGTTCAATCAAAAATCGGAAAATAAGAAAAAAAATGAATCTTTCATCATGAAAGAAAGAGCAAAAAACTGTTCGCTTTTCTTGAATTTGATAGAAAATAAATTAATGAGAAAAAATGAAAGCAATTTTCAAAAGTCATGTTTTAAAATATCATATAATTTTTTAAGGGATGCCATTGTTGATAATGAAACTGTAAGAATATTAAATATTTCAACATCTGAAAATATTTCTGTGGGTGATAATGGAAATGTAGTAAATGCAACGACAGAAATTAGAGAGAGGCGTTCAAAACGTGAATCATACATTGAAAAACGAACATGTTCAAGCAGATTTCAGCTAGAACTTTTTATGATTCCTGTTTCAATTGCCATGATTCCATTGGCATTAGTTTCTCTGCTGCTATGTGTTTGTTTTTGTGGCCCGAAAGAAACAAGAGGTTTGTTAATTTTATTTGTCTTTTAACAGCGAATCTGCACCGAATTCATTTGAATTGGATGACAGCTTAATAAGCCAAATTCAAAGGTTTTATTGAATCCACTAGTTAAAATTCAAAAACAATTTCCTCGTTTTTGATTTGATGATTATTTCAAATTTTCTAGACCAGTCAAGCTAAATTCAAAACTTTAATAAATTTTTCTCCACATTTCTTTTAAAACCCACTCAATAAAGCCAATCACTTTTCAGGACGTGCACCAGAAAAAATCCTTGGTCTACGATTAAGTCAACGGAAAAAGTTTGAAAATGAGCTAGATAAAGTTTCAATGAAATCTGTTGAAAAGACGATGAAAGTGAATGACGAAGAAGAGCTAGAGTATAAAGATGGATACGTGCAAAGACGTGATTCCAAGAAGACTCGATTTTCAACAAATGTACTATTTATTGAACCACCAATGCGTCGGGCCTCATCTGTCTCCTGTTTGGAAGGCCTTCAATCTCGAAGTGGAAGCTTTGCAGTTCCCGTGCCTCAAACAACTGCAGATGAAATAAATGAAGAAATGGAGAATAGAAAATTATCTCGACATATCAGCTTTAATGATAGTGTGTCAGTTTTGGGTGAAGATTCTGAAACTATTTCACCTCTTCCAGAATCAGTTAAAAGAAAATCGATTTTTAAGCGATCAGTAAGTGTAAATTAGGAATAGTTTTAAGGAAAAACTGGTAAATATTCAATTCAGAGAGGGGAATTAATGTAATAGATTCATTCTTTTCTCTTTTTTGTTTATGAAAATCTGAGCTTTATTTAATTACGGTAACAGGCTCTAATAAAAAAAGCATCAAAGAAATATTTTAATTAGGAACTGTTGGGTTTTTCCCTTAAGAAATGTCATTTTGCTTCTATGGGGAGAGAAGAAAAGCACAAGGAAATAAAATGGCATTACTTGGTGGAAGAATTTAATAATCTAGGGAGTTTATAGCCTCAGGGATTTAAAAATAAATTTTTGTTGTTGATTATCTAAAAAATATACTATAGCTGTTTTTTTTCTTGTTGTAAATGTTTGTATATATTTGTTTTAAATTTTCTTTCTTTTTTTTGACAATGGAAAATGAAATATTTTACTATAATTCTGCGGGAAAACAAAAGCTTTTATAAAATAAAAGCTGAATTTATGATAAATGACAAAGCTTAATACAGCCTAATAAAAAATTAATTTTAAAGACAACCGAATTGCCGTGAAACTTTATCTCAAGTAGAAGTTATTTGAACTTTTTAAAATGCTTATTAAAATTAATAAATTTTTAAAAATAATTTATTCAACAGAAAAATACAAGAGCACAAACATTCAAATAAGACGTTGATCTGAATCATATTCTTTTGTGAGAAGCTAAAAAACAAAACTTTCATTATTTTGCAAAATTAATAAAATTCATACCTCCAATATCCTCCAACCATTTGCTTGCATCTTCAAAATATACGAAGGGTCTTCATTACGGTAATTAATTCGAACAGTTCTTAATGAATAAATCAGCGAGCTGGCAAGTCTTGCCCGCATTGAAACTAAAATATACTCCAAGTCAGCAGCTTCCCGCTTATTGTTATATCCTTTAATAACAGATTTAGCAATAATTCTCCAATTATCTTCTTTTGCATCCACAGCAAGATATAACACCAATGCCGCAATATCGTAGATAAGCAAAGAGATATGTGTATCACCAAAATCTAATAATCCTGTAATTTCATAATTATTTTCCAAAAGCTTTTGTAGCAGCACATTTGTTTCATTGAAATCAGAATGAATAAATCCAGATTTCAAGGAATCTCTATGAGAGACGACATCTTTTCGTAAATCATCAAAACCTCTTTGACATAGTTCGATCTGGGCTTTGTTAGTCATATGATTTTCCTTAACTTGATGATGAAATTCGGCTTCTAAATTATCCCAATTTTCATTGCACAGAAAATGGCACCATCCATCATATGCCGGATGAGTGAAATCGGATGTAGCATCATGGAAAGTAGCTAATAAATTTCCCATTAATTCATATACGATATCATTGTATCCAATCTTTTCTAGCATTAATCCTGGCAAAAAGGTAAATAACCGTATTGGAGCTGTTACTAAAAAATAGTTGTTTTTTTGAAGTTTGTAAAAGAAAATTAGTTCAAATTCATGATTTTTTATTAAAATCGGAGCTTTCAGCACAAAAATGCCTGCAAAAAAATTCTTACCTTCATCAGTCATATTAACAACCTTCCACAAAGTGCCATCAATCGTTGGCAACGTTACAGCACATGGAATACCTTTGCTTCGTAAATGTTTTGCTAACTTTGTTTGTCCATCAAGTAATAAAGGATTAGAAGCTTCTAGAGGATTTGTAAATTTAACAATAAAAGTTGTTTCATTTCTTTGGGTCAGCTCAGAATTTGCTGTCGAATCAAAAGAAACATTTTCAATTCTAAAATTCAAATCATCATAACCCGTAAGTTTATGAACAATACAATCAGCAATGCCATAAATATCCTTTAGAATTATTCTAAGCTTGGATTCTTCAATTACCGGAGTTTGGGTAATAGTTGAAATTGAATAATTTTGTGAGAACATTGTAAGGTATGACAGTGAACTAGTAGAAGTTTTTGTGTAATAATAGACAACTAACTGAGAGACTAACTAAGAGAGCTTATCGAAATGTAGTTAGTCTTGGTGGACCTTTTGTCTAGTTTAATGAAAAACGAATGTAATCAAAAATCAATAAACATTGGTTTTTTGCATTAAAACTGAAACTTTTTTTAAAAACAAAAAAAGACCATCTTTAATTGCACCCTTGCATTTGTAGCATTATTCTTTGAGTCCTTTCAATACTTGATGACTGACTACAAAAAAGATGTTCTTTGATACAGAACTCTCAAAAAAGTAATAACAATTTCATCAAAAAACATGTGTACCCAAAAATAGTATGTACAATTTCAGCAGCTTTGTTTTAGTTTATCTTATTCAAATATTGCTTTTGAAAGCTACTATCTAATCACGTGGTTTCTTTTTCTTGCTTAAGTTTTTTGGGATGATACAAGTTTTATGTTTTGTACATTTGGAAAGAACGACCGAAATAAGAAAAAGTAATAAAAAAATCTTGCGAAAAGCTGACCAAAATAAAAAAGTTTTTTTTGTTATCAGTGATAATGAAAAAAAGTATTTCTGCATCGCTCCCGGAACTTTCTTCAATGACTTGAATTCAGCAAAAATAAAAATTGGACTAAAAAATAATGACCATACAAAAATTTTCATTTCTGATAAAACAAAAAGAAATAATTGCATCAGCTTCTGCCAATACAGTTTTTGGTTGCTTATAAAAAGGCCATCAAAATGAAAGAAAAAATTCATTCGAAAGGCGAGCACTTTCTCACTAACCATCAAAGATGAATCGCCTAATTATATTTGTAGTTGCTGCTTTGCTTGCTGTGGTGTTTGCTGCACCCGCTGCTGATCTTGTAACGTCTTTGCCAGGAGCTAATTTCACCATTCCATTCAAACATTATTCTGGATATCTTAAAGCTTCAGATAAAAAGAACTTTCATTACTGGTTTACTGAAGCTTACAACAATCCTACAAGCAGTCCAGTATTGTTATGGTTGAATGGTGGACCAGGTTGTTCATCACTTGGTGGCTTAATCGAAGAATTGGGACCCTTCCATGTAAGTGACAATGGAAATACAGTCTATGAAAATCCCTATGCATGGAATCGTGTCGGAAATGTCATCTTCATGGAATCACCCGCTGGTGTTGGCTTCTCTTATGACAGCTCTGGCAATGTTGCTACAAGTGATGATGAAGTTGCAACAAACAATTACAATGCACTCGTTGATTTCTTTACCACAAAATTCCCAGAATACAAAAATAATGAATTCTATATTACTGGTGAATCATATGGTGGTATGTTCTCTTTCATTCTAGTAATCTGAAACTACAACGCAATGTTTTTCAGGTGTCTATGTTCCAACCTTGGCAGTTAAAGTAGCAGCCGATAAAACAAATTTCCCACATTTTAAAGGAGTTGCAATTGGAAATGGAATTTATTCTTTCCCATTAAATTATAATACAATGGTTCCATTATTTTATTACCATGGATTAGTTCGTCAAACTTTGTATGATAAAATTGCAACTGATTGCTGCAAAGGAAATACGTACAAATGTGATTATTATACAATCTTAAATGGATTTAGTCAATGTTCATCTCTTGTTAATCAACTTCTTGATCAAGGGGAAGATCTTGATCCATATAATCTTTACAGGTTTGTTTTCGCTAAGGTCTCTAGTAACGAAATTAAAAAAAAATTTGATTTTCTTTTAACAAAAGTTTTGATCCCTACATAGATATCATTTTTAGCACTTGTTATCTCAATTCTGGATCATCATCTAAACGTGATTTTATTCGTCGAATGATCAATCATAAATCCAAGCTCAAACTTAGCAAAAAATCCAGCCGTGCCGGAGACCTTCCACTTTGTGCCCAAAGCAATAACACTGAAGTTTATCTTAATCGTGCAGATGTTCGAACTGCTTTACATATTGCAAGTAATGTAGGTCATTGGACCGACTGTTCCAATGAAGTCGGATATTTCTATGAAACAACACACGATGATGTTAGCCCTGAATTCAAAAATCTCATCTCAAATAACATTAGAATTTTGACCTATAACGGTGATGTAGATACTGTATGCAATTTTGCCTTGAATACTCAATTCGTTTCAAATCTTGGACAACAACTTAAACCAGATTCATACGATTCTTCCGAATGGTACTATCGTGCTGAAACTCCATCTGTTGCTGGATTTGTAACCCGATATACCGGAAATTTGGATTTCGTAACTGTACGAGGTAGTGGACATTTCGTTCCAGAAGATAAGCCCCGTGAAGCTCTGCAACTCATTTATAATTTCATCCATCAACGTGATTATTCACTTCCCGTTCCAACTTAAATCTATCTCTCTAATGCATGTACACATATTTCTTTTTTTGTAGATTTAATAAAATTTAAAACTTGTTTAACAATATCGACCACAAACAAGTAATTGCAACTTTTCTTATAAATTTAGCATAAACATAAATACAAAAGACTTGTTTTGCCAAAGCTCTGTCGAAAAAAATAAATCTCAGTTTGATTTACATTTATTCATTTAATTGTAATTGCGAGATAAATATAAGATTACAATAAAGTCGTTATAATAATTTACAATTCTTTATGACCAAAATTTATGAAATTGCATTTAACTTTCTTCAGCTCACATGCCGCTTTAAGCTGTTCTTCCACACGCTTTTGAGATACAGTGTCGAATTCGTTAAAAATATAAAACCCGAATTCAATCGGTTTTTTTCCCAATTCTATTTTTATGGCTTTTTTATGCTCCTTCAACAGAAGTGCCATTAAAAAGCTTGGTGATGCAGCTTTTTTATTTTTACTGTAATCATCAAATTCTAGCAAAACTGGGTTGTCATCATCTCGGATAATATTAAATCCCCATTCTGAATCGGTTTGTATTTTGTCTGATGGCATCGACATAATTTTTAGTAAATCTAAAATATTTTAGAATGTCAGAATACTTCTTTAAAATTTTATGATATGGCATACGATATACGATAAAAGATGGTTTCTTTTCATCAATATCCAAAGCTCGATCAACGATTGCCGGTTTTTCATTTTCAAAACTTAAAAATAGATTTCTTCCATCAAGTCCTAAAATTTAAAAATTTTATAACTATGCAACTTTAAATATAAAATTTACCATTCCAGCTTTCCAAAAACTTGTAACTATCTTTCTTTTCATCCCAAATACAAATAACTGAAAGATTATCAAGTAATCCTATAACTGGAATCTTTAAATCTCTGCATTTATCGTTTAATGCCTCAGGTAATGTTTTCATATTTTCAAGTATTATTGGTTCTTGTTTGAATGATGGAATTTGATTAGCATCGATGTTAAAAGTTAATTTTATTTGATGGCATTTTTCTTTTAATGTTCTTTCACCTGTTATTACCGTTCCCACATCACCGTTTAATACAATTATCTAAAAAAACCTATTTATAGGTATCTTTTATCGAGTATGCTTACATAAAAATAATTATGAATTCTAGGCACAATACATGATTGTGAAAATGGTAAACTTCTTATTGATGCATTATTGGGCAAGAGAAAGTCCTCACATTCCCGAAAATACAATTTCCTTACAACAAAATATTTGGAATCCCACTGTTGAAAATATCGATATTTATTATATGTGCCATCGAAAACATGTCTTGCAATTTCAAGAAGGATTTTTGATGACGATGATTTAAAACTGTTTTCTAAGAAAATAGCCTCTGCAGGTTTAAAAATTTCAGTTTTCAAAACATTCATTAATTTTATGGTACGCAAAGATGGCGACGAATTGATCACAACTATTTTTCCGCCAGCACCAAAATTTTTAAGAAGCTCTCTACGTATGTTGAATAAGCTCAAACATAAAATTTGTTCACTTTCAGATATATTATATCCTTCATTATTTGTAGAAAGAATAACTCTATGTAGAGTATTTTCATTGACAAATATTATTAGTAAGCTATCAATAGTCTGAGGGCTACAGTCTGCAAGAATTAATGCCGAATAAATATGCAAAGTTTCGTCTGAAACAAAGTAATACGGTATTTTAAGGTCTTCAAATGCTTCAGCCAATTTTATGCAAATATTAACATTTAAACGGCCAAGTCTTTTATCCACGTAATTAAAAATCTTTAAAATTAATGCTTTATAACGATGTCGACATGACAATAATTTTCCGAGCAAATCATTTATTAAATGGGCAATAGTAAAGCACAACTCTGTTACTGCTTTACCACTATTACAGTCAAGAGTTAAAATATTCATTGAAGTTGGAATTGGAGAATTAACAAATCCAATCAAATTTTTATCATTCTTTTCCATCTCGGTAAATATATTTTGTTGGTAAAAGTGTTTTTAAAACAAAATGTGATAAAGCTAAGAAGCCATTTTATGTAATTTAAAAAAAAAAAAGTTACCACGGAAACCTTTATTTTGTTTCTATTTTTACTTTTTACGCACAAAAATGTAGAATTCTTTTATAAATATGATATTTTAAAATAGGATTAATGTAATAAAAGATTATCCATTAAAAAATTATTTTTTTTTAAATTATAAACAATCATACAATAAAAAAGATATAACTTTTACAGATATATTAAAGAGAGTTTGCAGAATAATCAATTTTAGTTTTTTCTAGGTTCACATCAGCGATTCTCATGAACCTTTTTGATATGAATAAGAACTCTATCATAAAAGTTTTATGAAAATTTTTTTAGTGCATTATCTGAATTATTTTCATTGTTTTCATATTTTCGGTGATTTTCGAAGTTTTCATTTTTAGGTATAGTCGAACCTCATTGTAATGACTCTCGATATAACGTCTACCACGTTATAACGTCCTTGTTCTGCGGTCCCTTCGAGAGTGAATCAATATAAATTGACCTTGTTATAACGTCTCCCTCATTATAACGACGTTTTTTCACAGTCCCTTGAAAGTTGTTATAACGACGTTCGACTGTAACTGGAAAAAAGGCGTTTAAAGTAGATCTAATGAGATATCAATTCAATTACAAATGTTTTGATTAATTAAAAAAAATGATAAATTTATTATTGTTTCGGTTAAAAAAAGTTTAAATGTATATTTTACTCTAGTTTTCTTTAAGATTTAAAATTCACATTTTTCAGTGAAAAAACATTACTTTTTTTTGGCAATTTGCCAAAAAAAATGTTTCTATGTTCAGCATGTTCAGCTCAATGAAACTGAAGCTGCAAAAATATATATTTTACTTTAATTATGTTACAAAAATTATTATCTCAAGCAAACAATCAATTTTATTATTAAGTTCATAATTAAAGAAGAATAATAAATAAAATAAAAGTCATAAAAAGGACAGATCGTTTTTTAATAAAAAAGGCTTAAAAATATATAAAGTATTGTTTCTGTTAAAAAATAGCAATATTTAAACCATTTTTTAAAAAGAGTTGATGTCAAAATAAATTTGACACTTTTTTGATCACATTTAACAAAAAATGTTTTGTTAAAAGTTTTTTGTTTGTTAATACTTCACAGTGTTAAACGTTGCTTCAAAAAATGTCAAAAAATTGCAGTCTGCTTTTTTCTTTGTTCTTGTTTGTCAGTTCGTTCATGTTTTTCTCTCAACAAAAACTGCGAAGAAATAGTACCTCTTTGCTTCTTTTTCCCGTCCTGCGTTTTGTCTTACATGTTAAACATAAAAGTGCATATTTTCACATCAAAACTCACGTTTAAGTATCGCTTCTCGGCCTATTGGCTAAGATCAAAGTGTAGATAATTTTTCCATAGTTTGAATCTAAAACTTCTGAATCGGGACTGTGAAATTCAAAGTGCTTCGTGCCTTTATTTCTGCCTGGTGTTTGTTTTACTTTCATTCGGTTTGGGTGAATTATTCGGGCTACTTTTGAAATGCGATAAATGGTCATCATTAGCACGTTATCATCTTATCAACTCTGATTATTTTTTCTGGTTGCTGCTCATTTTTATTTTTTGCTCAACCTGCTCTTCTCTGGTAGACAAAGGTTACGTGAGTCTTTTATTTAAATATTTTTCGCTTGCGTCTTTCTGCTTGAGCTTTAGCTCGCGTTAGCACTGCAATTTTCCTATAGCGAAATTATCCTTTTACAATTTTTTATAATATTAAACTTTAAACTTTTAATTCTTTTTTTTCCTTATTTAATATTATTTTTTTTTTTTCTTTTGTAACTGATTTTTTTTTGTTGTTTTTTTCTTCTTTTCTTCGTACTTTGTCAGCATGCCTCCTAAAGCTTCAAGAAATACTGGTGATCGTAATGGAGTCAAATTTATTGTGCCCTTCTCTGGAAAACCTCAGTGCCCCAAATGCTTGCCACTGATTCGGGAATATGGTACATTCTCTGATCTGAAGAAACATATCACCTTGAAGTCTGGCCATCAAATGGACTGTTTTATTTGCTGCAAATACTGCAATCAAGTTCTTGCTGATATGAAAAAGGCACACATCCATATTAGAAGCTGCAAGAAAGCTGACAATGCAGAAGTCAAAGCCTATTTTGATAAATCAAAGGCTCCACCACCCGAAAAAATTCAAAGGGTTCCAAATCGCCTAACAAATGCATCAGTTTCAACAACATCTCCAACACAACATCCACCTGCAGCTCCAGCCACAAGTCAAACTTCCCGAGTCCGTCAACATTCAACAAGTTCAAATGCTTCATCCCAAAATCTTGAATCTCCATCAACACCTCCAATTGCAAATCGAACACGTTCAAAGTCGAGATCAAGATCCACATCAGTTTCGAGTTCTGCACCATCTTTGCAACCACCATCTCAAATTGTTGCAGTAAACCGAACTCGACTTCATTCAATCATGGAAGACTCTGAAACACCTTTAGTTTCAGATGCAACACCCCTTCCTGATCTTGATGAACTTGATGCATGGGTAACAACTGAAGCTGAAATATCTCAACAATCAAACACGCTCAACTTGGAATCTTCACCTCTAGATGCTAATACCGTTGAACAACCTACCAATACAAGCACAACTGATAATGACATTCCGGTTTACACTCTAGAGGTAGCAACGCAAGCTCAATCTTTCTCTCCAACAGCTTCACAACAACTTCCAGTATCTTTTTCAACATCATCGGATCCTTGGGAGAAAAGATTTGATTCTTGTCAGAAACAAGTTGAATTTGAAAAAATTTATGACGAATACACAGTATTTCTCCAAAGCAAAGGCAAATCGATATCAACACCAGGAGAAGCAACTCCAGAAATTCCTGAACAAACTCAACCTCAACTTCGACAACCTGAACATCAACCTCAACAACCACATCAAGCTCATCATCCTCCAAATCCTGCTGTTGCTGGAAGAAGAAGACCTGAACAACATCGTGGAAAAGAATATCGTCCAAAAAAGAAAGTCGACATTAAAGCAGCCAAAAAACTTCAACATATGTACAGGATCAACAAGAAGAAAGCCTTCACAAAAATCACCACTGAAGGGCCATCACAATTCTGTGAAATTGATCCTGAAATTGTCACCAATCACTTTGAAAAAATCTATGCTGCAAGTGATCGTCAACCAACAGAACAACCCCCAGAAGTTCCTCTTCTTGAACCGGTAGAAGGCGATTCAGATCCCCTCTCAAAGAAGTTTACAACTGCTGAAGTACATGATCGTCTCAAAGCATCCAAGAATACTGCACCAGGACCAGATACTATCAACTATAATATGCTAAAAAAATCTGATCCAACAACCACTGTTCTTACCTCCATCTTCAATGCTGTACTTCGGCTTGAACATATTCCACAATCTTGGAATAATTCACAAACGGTTCTCATCCACAAGAAGGGCTCAACTGATAATATTTCAAACTGGCGTCCAATTGCCCTTTCCAACTGCATCTCAAAACTTTTTGCATCTGTCCTTGCTCATCGTCTTACTTCCTGGGCAATGGCCAATAATCGTCTTTCAAGTAGTCAAAAAGGCTTCCTTCCTTTTGAAGGCTGCCTCGAACATAATTTTGAACTCCAATCGATTATTCAACATGCAAAAAGAACCAGAACAACTGCACTTATATCATGGCTGGATCTCGAAAATGCCTTTGGATCAGTTCCTCATTCAACAATCTTTCAATCACTGGAATTAGCTGGTGTACATGAAGACTCAATTAAAATTATCAAGCTTCTCTATGCTCAATGTACCACTACTATCCGATGCTCAACTGGTCCAACTGATCCAATCAAAATTCAATCTGGTGTTAAACAAGGCTGTCCTCTTAGCCCGATTGTCTTCAACTTTGCCATTGATCCAGTCTTGCGTGCAATAGAACATCTCAACGTTGGAATTGAACTACATGGCAGAAATCATAGTGTTAAAGGCTATGCTGATGACCTTGCAACGATTGCTCGTTCTAAATCTGCTCTCCAACAACAACTCGATACTGCAACAATCGTCTCCAACTGGGCAGGATTCAAATTTAATGGAAAGAAATGTGCAACACTTCATATTGATGGAAAGAAAAAACAAGCTGTAGCTTCCAAGTTCAAAATCCAAGATCAACAAATGCAAGTCTTGAATGAAGATCAATCTTATGAACATCTTGGTGTTCCAACTGGCTACAAAATTCAACCATCAGCAACTGAAACTATCCAACAAATGACAGAAGAAGTAAAAAAGATTGATGCCTCTCTACTAGCACCTTGGCAAAAGTTTGATGCTCTCAACACCTTTGTACTTTCAAAACTTAACTTTCATCTCAAAGGTGGTATGGTACCGAAAAAGCCGCTAAATGAACTTGATCAACTCATCAAACGCCTCGGAAAAAAATGGCTCAATCTTCCTCAACAAGCATCTCCTGAAATCCTCTATCTTCCCTACTCACGTGGTGGAATGAATCTTCTTCCAACATCTCTCTTCGCCGATGTCTCACAAGTATCACATGCCCATCGTCTTCTTACTTCAAACGATCCAAATACGCGGCAAATGGCAAAGGATATGATGAAAGATGTTGTCGACAAAAGAATGAAGAAAGATGCATCTCCTGAAGAAATAATCAAATATTACAACGGCTTATTTGAAGGAATTCCAACTGGTTCAAATGACTATACTTCATGCTGGACTAGACTGCGTGCTGCAACAAGAAGACTACAACACAAAATCGACATTGAATGGCAACTTGATCAAAATGGTGAAATTGTTCTCTTCATTAACAACTTCAAAGCTCAACGAAAAATCGTCGAAATTCAACTCAAAGATGCAGTTCGCCGCCATTTTCTTCTGAATCTCATCAAAAAACCTGATCAAGGAAAAGTATTCGAAGTCATCGCCAACTCTCCAGTCGCAAATCACTTTATGCATGATGGTAACTTTACTCGTTTCGCTGAATGGCGTTTCATCCATCGTGCTCGACTTGGTGTTGTTCCACTTAATGGCTGCAGAAGATATGGAAATGATAACAACAAAAGATGCCGACGCTGTGGAGACCCAAATGAAACACTCCCACATGTTCTTAATCATTGCAATCCTCATATGGTTACAATCAAAAAAAGACATGACGCTATACTGGATCGTCTAATTAAAGCAACAAAATTGAAGCCAACTCAAACGATTCGTGAAGATCTCTGCGTCCCTGGTGTTGTATCCAATCTTCGTCCTGATCTTGTAATTATCGATGAAACCAACAAAACTGCTACAATCATCGACGTTTGCTGTCCTTTTGAAAATCGCCATGAATCTCTTGTTGCAGCTCGTAAACGAAAATTAGGCAACTACAATGACATATATGAACAACTCAAAGAACAAAAATATGATGTATTTCTGGACGCTTTCGTCGTCGGCTCTCTTGGAGGTTATGATCCAGAAAACTTCAAATGCTTGATCAAACTTGGAATCAATAGAAAATATGCTGAACTGATGAAGAAGCTCATGGTATCTGAAACAATAAAATGGTCAAGAAATATCTACATCGAACATGTCACCGGACAACGACAATACTAAAAAAAAAAAAAAAAAAAAAACTCTCTTATATTTTAATTGTATTGTAATAACAAATAAATTTTTTATTTACGTTGTCTTAACTAATCCTAATCTCTTGTTTCAGCTATTTCAGATAATTTTCAGGTTCCATTTCATATAAAAAACTCGTGCTCCGATGATCCATTTCAACTCTTTTTTTATCGTGCTAAAACTCCCGACTCGTGCAAACTCTTCATATCCGCTGCTTTTAAACCAACGGATCCTCAACAACTTCTTATATCCGTCAATGTATTCAACTGGTGGATCAAAAACGCTTCAACTGGAGAAGAAAAAACCCTGCGTGGCTTTTTTCTTTCATAACTTGTCTCGTCTTTTCTCTCTATTTTTATAGGTCACATGTATTAAATGTAACTTTGTTTGTTTCATATTTATGCCATTTTCTATTGTATGTAATTTCCCTGTAGTTTCTTTCAAATAAATCATATCTGTTCTTATAGTTTTAACCAACTATACGGTGCTTATTAGTACCACAGTGGTTAATTAATTTTTGGGATCTGGTTGAATGCGGAAGCTTGCTTCCCTTCGACCGCGGGTCGACCTGGTATTGCACATACCTCCAGGAACGGCCCATTCCCCTTCGGAGGAAAAATATAATTATTTAATTAAAATTACTTATTACAAGTAATAATAGCATATTAACATTAAATTGCTATAGTTTATTATGACGCATCACGATGTTCATTTAATGTTCTTCATTTAAAAACTCCTTACTTTTCTAAAATTTTTGATGCTTTTTTAAATGCATTATTGACAAGTTTTTTAAAAACTTTCTAAATGAAACATATAAAATACATGTGAAAGATTTCTATTATTTACAAAATAAAAAAACACTGACAATTATTTTTGTTGTAAAAATGGTAATCTCAAACACAAAAGTACTTTCTCAAAGAACTATTTTTGCATTTACAAATGGCAAGACAAAAAAGAATAAAATACTTTTGACATTTAACATTTTGAAGTGCAAAATATATTAATAGGTGATTAATATGGTAAGCTATGGGAGTTATTATAACTCTAACAGCTGCATATAAACACCCCCCATTTTGTACATATCATGAAAAAAGACAAAAATAATGATGTCAATTTAAAAAAATCGTTCAAAAAGTTTTAAATAATTATTTTTTTGCAAGAGAAAACAGGTGCACAAATATATTTATGACAAACATAAAAGTATAAGCAGTATATAAAAAATGGTTTCTTGTGATAAAAAATTAATCATTTTCTATGTTTTCCCTTTTTTAGTTGCCCTTATATGATTTAACTTTTCATATTATTACTCATATTCTAACCCTGTTGAACTACTGATGCTTCTAAAATAATACCCTTTTAAATAATTATTAGGTCTCAAGAGTGTCTGGTGAAAATGAAAGTAAAGTTTTAAAAGGAGGTAATAACTTTTTACTTCTACTTTTATCAAATGCGTCAAAAAAAGAATAGTTCAAAACAGTGCCACTTTTTTTTGAAATTTTAGACTTTTAAAATTTTGAATATTACTTTGTGTATGCTGATGTCAAAAAAGTAACAATGTCGGATTGCCATGAAGCTGGTGAAATTCATTATTCACTTTATTATAATATTGTTTTGGGTACAGTAATTGTTGTAAATGCTTCAGCTTTAATAATGATTTATAAAGCTGTACCGTTTATTTTTAAAACTCATGTATGCTTTTTGTTATCCTATTGTTTTACAGTAATCATTTTAAATTTTAGACATTTCATTCAAACTTGAAAGTACTTTTATTAAATTTGACTTTGGCACTTTTCCTTCGAACATTGTTTACAAGTGCTCGAGCTGGCTATCGTATTACTCGAGCAATTACCGTTTCTGATCCCTGTGGCTTTGTAAGTACAGTAATTCAATGTGCAATAGAAGCAAATATTCAATCAGTACCATTTTCGGCAATTGTTTATTGCTTTCCAGTAATCTGTATTGAAAGGTTAATTGCAACAATTTTACGAAAAAGTTATGAAAAACGAAATTTTGTTAAATTATTTATTTGTATTTCTATTGCTGTGGTAAGTGTGTATCCAAATTATGACTAACATTATGTTGTGGTTTTAGTGGATTTATTCTATAGCCAGATATGTTAGAGCAGATATGAATTTAACAAATCCTACTAGTCCCGTGGTGTACTGTAGCTCAATTATGACAACTGAAAGTGTTACATTTGAAAATTTTATAAATAATGAACAATTTTATTGCCCAGTTTTTTGTTGCGTTTTATCATTTGGGATTATCGTTTTTTGTAGAAATCGAAGAAAGTAAGTTTTAAGAGTTTTTTAGCTATGTAGCTTGTGTCATACCATGATGCCTTCCATATCACTAACTTGGAAAATGCTTATAAAGATATGCTAAAACAAAGTTTCAGTTTATTCTATAAATCTCGATCCGCTGATCACTCTTTATCAAATCGATACCAGTTATCCGAAATAATTCGAACAACTCAAACCGTTCTTCTTCTTTGCATGTGTTTTTCATTCCTTTACATAATTTATCGATTGCATTTACTCATACAAATACAGTATTTTCATGTAACAAATTTAAAAAGTTTTAGTGTTGTAAAGGTAAGCATTAATTTTTTGTCGTCATGTGTTAAAAAGTGGCATGTTATTTTTAGGAAATAAGCAGTCTCTGCGTAATTCCAATTGTAGCAAATATTTTTGGAGTTACGTTTTTATTTCTCAGAAAAGATTCAAGAAGAAATAGCACCAGCAGCAACAGTCAACAACAATCACTTAATATTTTTAAACTTAAAAAGAAGCAACACTTCTATCAAAATAATACTGTATCCCCAATGAAAGCTGAATCAGATGCATACTTTAAAATTTATTCTGTTTCATGGAAATAAAAATAAATCTATTTTTATCGGAATTGTTTCTTCTATCTTTCAAACATTAAACATTTGAAAATCAATGTTCAGCATTCGAGAAAGCAAATCTAAAAATACAAAAGTATGCAAAAAATTTGTGGTACATTTGCACCCCACAATTCTAAATAACCGAACGATGAGCTTTTAACTCAAAGAAACGTTAAAAAAGAGTCTAAAAATACAAATCGGAAATTGCTACATGCCGATCAATAGACAGAAATCATAGAAAGGATCAACAAACATGAATGAATATAGGGAAAAAGGGTTTTGAAATTGAAGAAAAAATAGCACAAAGAAGACTGTCTGTTGAGCTGTGATTTTTCTTGCAGCTAGTATTTAAGCAAGTGGTTTAAATGTGAAAGAACAAAACAGTGTTCAAAAGCTTTTAAAGAAATCAAGCGTTTGATCACCGTTGGTATAATGGATTTTTATTTGTTCTTAATTGCTGGAAGAATAATAACGACAAAAAGATGGGAAGAAACTCAGTTAATTGGTATGTTTATTTTTTCTGAAAACTTAATACATTTATTGTATTAGCACTTTTTTAAATTATAAGTTGAATTTTATACTAAAAATAACGCTGAAAGTTTTCCATTTTGTTTTCTTTATAATTTCTATTCTTTGTTCCAAATTAAACTTCACTCTCTATGTTTACAGTAATGAATTTAGGTAAACCTTGTGTATTTTGTTTTTCTTCCTTCCGCGTGCCAAAAATTATTACTCTTTTTTGTACTCTTTTAATTAGTTTCCCTAAAGAGTAAAGAATCATAAAAAAATGGTTTTAGTGAACTTTTATTTATTTTGATACTTCTTCTTAATTGTTATTATTATTATTCAAAAACAGGGGAATCTCCAACTACGCTGAAAAAATTTTATGAAGCACTTTTTTATTACTCAAAAAAAATAAAAAGTTGGTTTATACTTTCGAGGTCGAAACAATGTAAACCTAAATTTCTCTTTTTTATTACTTTACTTTAACTGCGCAAAAATAATCAACATTAGAAGAAAAAAAACTTTGAAATAAAAAAGTTTCTGTGAAAGAGAGGGGGTGATGATCAACCGATGTATGATTCTGATCAACCACAAAATATGAGAGAAGTTAAGGCGGAGTTCGGGAAGCACCATCAGAAGAAAAATATTCTGTAAATGACTATAAAATATTTTGTTCTTCTAAAAAGAGGGTGGATATAAATAGTTGTTGTTGACTTGTGGGTATTTAAAAAGAAATAAAAGGTCTCTCCCACAAAAAGTGTTTTTTATTTTTGAGAAGGTGAATCGTTTTTGAAACTTTTTTCTCGATGAAAATGAAGCCGGTACATTCTCAGACTACGGGTAAGCTATTGCTCTTATAGATTTTAGCATATTTCTTTGTTACTGCAATAACTTCTTCCAATCTATTAATTTAGCAAGTCTTTAGGTTAAGGAAGATTTTTTCTTCTTTATTTATTGCTTTTATTAATTCATTCATTTGATAAAACTCTTAACAGTGAAAAGATGCTTTAAAAAACATATCGTATAGTAGCTTTGATCTCATAAATAATGTAGCAGTTTTTTAAAGATTAAAACCTTGCTAGACAAATTAAAAACATAAGAATGATTCTTTTATCATTTTTCGGTTTCCCCCAAAACAATTTCCGTCATAAAATTTGTTAAATGATTGTTTCTTCGTCAAATCTAAATCAAAAAATTTTATGTACTTTTTTGGGGAAAGACTTCTTTGTTGCACGAGTTCTTTTTTTGTTGTTTCAATGAATGAATGATAAATGGCAGAAACCACCTTCATCATCTCTTTTCCTTTCTTCTTCCGCCAGTCATAAAAAAATTCTGAAATACATAAAAAACTAAAACTTTTTTGAAGCTATTTATTTTCGTTTTTATTGTTAGAGGCTCTCATAAACATTGCTATTAAAAATGTTTAAAGTAATTAAAAAGCAAAAATAAACACAAGAACTTTTTAGTCGAACAATACAGTAAAATTTTGAATCGAAAATCATCACTTCGTAATATCCTTCAATTAACGGCAGATGGACTTTCCAATGCATTTGCAAGAGACCAGAAGACACCAGAAGATTTAATCTTTGATTTATTTAAAATTCCAAATAAAAATGAAGCATCTATTGGTAGGCTTTCTACCGTATTCTTGCTTACCTAAAAGAAGCTTTACAGGTAAACTATTAACTGTACTTAAAACATATGGCTTACAAGATACAGATCCAAGACTCCGTCCAATGATTGATAGAATTCGAAAAATCGAAGAAGCTAAAGAAGAACAAGATCATGAAGGTTTGTTCATTTTACGAGGGTGTTTTATGGAGAGGGTTAAATTGTGGAGTTTCAAAAGCTTAATTATGCGAAATTTCACGGCTTCTGTTAATTTTGTTTGTGCAATTTAAATCTGCGAACATATTTTAGCTAAAGATCCAAGACATTGGAAATTATCAAAAAATGATTTTAAGTTGTAAGTTTTTAATGATCACCGATAAAATTTCAAAATTTTGATCTTTTTAGATGTGTCAATGAATGTTTATCATTAATTTCTCGAACCCTTCAAAACAATCTTGTTGTTCCATCATGGTATCAATTTACGTCAATTATGAAAGAAATTTATGCTACTGTATGTTTTTTCACCTTTGAAAAACTGGATTACATTTAAAAATATTTTGTAGTGTATTGATGTCAAAGATGGAAATGTTGCTACTTACATTCCACAGTTGGCTCGCGTAAATCCAGATTATTGGGGAGTTTCAATCTGCACAATTGATGGACAACGAATGGATTTTGGTAGTACAAAAGTACCATTTTGTATGCAATCAATTTCAAAAGCATTTAATTATGCATTAGCTGCAAGTGAATTGGGAGCAGATATTGTATGCTACATTTAACGCCCTTAGGCATGGATTAACTATATCCATTTAAGGTACATTCGTTTGTTGGTCAGGAACCATCTGGTCGTTTATTCAATGAGATTTGTCTTGATTCTAAAAGTACGGGTTTTAACTTTTGCGAAGAAGAAATAATAATATCCTAATCTCTCTTTTTAGATCGACCCCATAATCCTATGGTAAATAGTGGTGCCATCATTGTCTCATCACTTATTCAAAATAAAAAGAATTATGCTGATCGATTTGAATATGTTAGTAATTTTTACACAATATGCCTTTATCATAACGACAATTACAGATGTTATCACAATATCGTAAAATTGCTGGAAATGAATATGTTGGTTTTAATAATGCTGTATTCCTTTCTGAAAGAGCAACAGCCGATCGAAATTATGCCTTAGCGTATTACATGAAAGAGAATGGATGCTTCCCACCTGAAACTTCAAGCTTAACAGATGCTTTAGATTTCTATTTTCAACTTTGTTCATTGGAAACAACTTGTGAATCTTTGAGTGTTATGGCCGCAACATTAGCAAATGGTGGAGTTTGTCCATTGACAGAAGAAAGATGCATTGATTCAAGGCCATGTCGAGATGTTCTAAGCTTAATGTATAGTTGTGGGTATGTTAATTGTTGTGGAAATGTTGAGGGGATTTAATGAATTATAATTTTTAGAATGTATGATTATTCAGGACAATTCAGTTTTCATGTTGGTCTTCCTGCAAAATCTGGTGTTTCAGGTATGTCTTCATTTTAGTGTTATAACTACAACTTCTATGCTAAACATATTTTTAGGTGCAATGATTGTTGTAATTCCAAATTTAATGGGAATTTGCTTGTACAGTCCACCACTTGACAGACTTGGAAACTCCTGTAAAGGTGTTGCATTTTGTAAAGAAATGATTTCTCGATTCTCATTCCATAATTATGATTCTCTCCGAAATACGGAATCCAATAATAAATTTGATCCTCGTAAGCGACATGGTGATTTAGAAAAGGATCAAGTTGTTGCATTACTTTTTGCTGCAAAAGCAGGAGATTTAAATACAATTAGAAGAATTTATCTTCAAGGAATTGTATGTGTACTTTAATGTCTGGAGTATCAATTAATATCCATTCATTTTATTTTAGGATATGGAAATGGCAGATTACGATAAACGAACAGCGCTCCATTTAGCAGCCTCTGAGGGCCACCTAGAAACAGTTAAATTTTTGATAAATATTGCTCGAGTAAAAGTTGATCCTCGAGATCGTTGGAATCGAATTCCAATGGATGATGCAATAACATTTGGGCATCCGGCAATTGCAGCTTTACTTGAAAAAGCAATGGTTTTAACAGATTCTGGAATTCAAGAAGGTAATGAAGAATCACCAGCTTCATCATGTGCCTCTATCAAAGCAACTGGAGGACACCTACCAAGAAATATTTCAGTTGCAACTTCAGATTCCAGTGATGACGAAGATGAATCAACCGATAGCTTTAGCCTTTCATCTTCCAATTCTAAGAAAATCCTTTTCACTCTTGGTGAATGTTCAATTTCCCCAGTTTCAGCCGTACAAACAAAACCCCAATGAATAAAATGAGCCAATACTTTTGTCATTCTTAAAAATGTATTTGAATATAATGTTATTTTATTTGTAACAAATTTGTTTTAAAATGTTAAGCAATAAAGTTTTATCTTCTGCAATGCCTTATTATTAAAATATGACACAAAATTTTAAAATAGAAGATTTGAACATTGTTTGCTTTAGTAAAAACAAAAGCAATTACACTTTCAACTAATTCATCAATTATTTAAGCGTTTGTTGAAGGATAATTATTAATTGATTTTATCACCTCCAATGATATGTTTACTTTCATGCTTTTTTAATTTGTTTATTTTTTCCAAAAATAAAATTATTTTTATTTCACTGTCATTCTTATCTTCTCTTTTTGGTAGGCTAAGCATACAAGTAATAAAAGGTTCTGATAAAAAAGTATTTTTGTGATTCATAAAAATAAACTTTACAGATTTTTAATTCTTTTGGCTTTCTCTAGGTTCTTTTAATTTTTTCAAAATTTATTTATCGTTTTTATGGCAGAAAAAATCATTTCAAAACCCAAAGTTAAATGTGTTTTTATTGGTAGTGCTTGTATAGGAAAAACATGTATTGCATACACTTATGTCAATGGCATGTTTCCTGATGTGTATGTTCCATCAGTGTTTGACAACTATGTTAAAGAACTTACAATAGATAATATTCCGGTTACACTTGATTTATGGGATACGATAGATTACGACCCTTGTCTTTTTCTAATACTGATTTTTTCCTGTTTTGTTTTTCCGTTGATTTGCCACATTCTTTGGACGATGTTTATAAAAAGTGGATAAAATATGTTCGCGGATATTGCCCTCAAACTCCTATTTTTCTTGCATGTGAGTTTTTTATATTAAAAGCTTGTTCCAACAGCAGAATCAAACAAAAGAAGAATCACCGATAAATCATTTCAATATAATAAATTTGTAGGTTTAAAAAATGAATTACGTGGCAATGCTGACACGATCAAATGGTACGGAAAAGAATATGATACAGAAGCAGGAAAAGACATGGCTAAAAAGATTGGTGCAATAAAATATTTTGAATGCTCGGCTCACGATAAACAAAGTTATGACGAAATGTTTGAAGAAATGGTACGATATTCACTTCAGAAGAAATGTTTACTCCCTAAAAAACCTAAGAATGATCAAAAGCAGTGTATAATTATTTGAGACATTAATTTTTATATCATTACACATTTGTGTGTATACTTCGAAATATTGTTTGTATTTGATTTTGTTTAAATGTATCTGTTGTTGCAAAGATAACCAAAAAATTCAATTATTATTTTTTATGTTTCACTTAACTTTTTTTTATTTAAATGTTTTTGTTTTGTGAATTAACAAATTGCATAAAAATTTTATTGGTCGGAAAGAGTGATTATCCAACAAAAATTTTAAACATTTTTAGAATCTTCAGATATGCGAAAAAGAATTATAAAACTTGTGGCTCTTTTTCACAAATCAAATTATCAATAATCATTCCACCATCATTACTATAAAATTTATTTTGAGCCCAGTCATCACATGGCTTTCCAATCCAAATATTTCCAACATTTTTTGTTCCTGAATTATCCGGTTCATTTGGAGCCCATTTCTGATAATCAAATGCACTTCCATCTGACCATTCCCAATTTGTGCCATTGCTACTAGCTTTATTATTTAAGCCAATCCAAGTCTGGGCTTTCCAGCTGCATTCATTTGAAGAGTATGCCGATGCCAACTCTGTAATAAATGCCATTTCTTCATCGCTATGAATTGAAGCTAAATGTGATTTTTGATAGACACATGTCCGCTCAGCTTCTGACCAATATGTTGGCTTTTTCATCACGTGATAACATTTATTTGTGCCATTAAATTTCGTCCATGAAGGTAAACATTTATCCGGTATTGCAGTGGTCAAACAAACAAATGGCTTTGAACCTGAGCAGTCGTCTGATTTCCAATATCCTGAACTTGTAATCATCGCTCCACAATTGAATGATATCTGTGGTTGACCTTTATTCCAATCACTAAAATTAAAGGATGTTTTATCCATCCATGTCCAGGCTCCTCCACCATAAATTGCACCAATCCAAAAATCAGAATTTGAATTATTTCCAAATTTTGCTGCAGCTTGTTCTAAAAAACAGCAATATTAAATCTCAAAGATTAAAAGCGTTGTATATCAAAGGCTACTTCAAAGCGCGCTTCTAAACTTCTAAAAATAATAAGCACTTACGACTCAAATACACATTATCAAGCATGTTATGAATGGAAGCCAAATGTCCTCCCAAATTAGTGCAATAATCTTCAGCATGAGGAAAATACGTTGCATCTGTATTAAACCAATAACATAAATTTGGATCTGAAAATGTTGGAATAAAATCTCCAGGACACTCGGAATTTGAATATCGTAACAAGCTGAATGTTAAAGCTAAAAACACAAACATCTTTGATTTTTTCCTGCTGAAAAACAACACCTTTTTAATGATTGATATCATCTTGTTTTTATTTTAACTTTTTTGATGACATTTAAAATGATTATCAATGTCATCAAATGCTTTACACCTCACTTTTCTAGCCTACGAAAATTGGGTACATTTTTTCAATGTCAAATGTATAAAAGTTCATACAGCAACAACAAGTGAACTGAGAACAACCGAGTTTTTGTTAACAAAGAATCATCAACATTTTTGATGTTTAAAATCCCTTTTAAGGATTGCAGTGGAATATAATAGTCACCATTATGTTCAATAAAGATGAGTCACCGTTTCTTCAAATACGTCATTAAAATAATGATATGTCTACGCTTGCAAAAACACAATGAAAATTAAGTTGAGACATTTTTATTTACATTAGGTTCAATACATATATATACATACAAATATCAGTTACATATATTTATATTAGACTAGAATCACATATCATTGATGCCCGGTTTATAAGTGCGATATCAATATTGACGAAGACCTTGACGTGTATCTAAAATATTGTTCTTTAAATCAATGAATAATGTTATAATAACAATGGAAACTTACAATAATCATGTGTGAGATTTCTTGGTGCAGAAACAGTATCCAATGGAATATCTTCATAAAATGGATTAGAATTTCGTGGTTGTTGTTGAGGAAGAGGATGTTGTTGATGAAGACTAGTTGATGGAAGAAGAAGATTATTACGAGATTGAGATTGTGCTGCTACTGCTCCATGAAGACTTTCACCACTTGAAGATGAATGTGTTGTAACCTTGTAAGTCTTGAGGATAGGTTGTCCCTTTTTATTTGCATAAAGAGTTGATTGACTTCGAGTTACAGTTGTTGTAGTTTCAGGTGGAGCATGTGTTGGAAGAACAGAATGAACTCGTCGACGTGAACCATTTCCCCCAGATGGATGTGCAGCACAATAGCAACAAAGTATCATAAGTCCAATTAAAGTTAAAGCTGATGCAATAATTAATAATGTTAATCCATATTCTCCAAAAATTGATGGCTCTTCTGTTGTAGTTGTTGATGGAAAGGTTGAAGTGAAAAGATGATCTACTGCTCTCTTTACCAACATTAATTTCTTATCCATAATCATTTTCAGCCGCCAGTCAGTTACAAACACACAAAAAAAATGAATGAATGAATCAAAAGATGCGTTCATCCCAGAGGTGCTTAAATATTGAAAGTTGGAAATGGAAAAATGAAAATTTACATTTTTTTGCATGGGAAAAGCACTTTTTGTCATCACATATTTTTGCTCCTTATATACTAGCTATGGAATGCGATTGAAAAGTTTTTTAACATTTTTAACATAAATTCATTGACATACTCTATATAAATTTGATCAAAGTTGATTTTTTCTTCTGCTTCAAGACGTTATTGCCATAAGAGGATGGATCTCAAAATCACACTTTTTTCATCAATCGAAAAAAGTTTATTCAATTTTTTCTAAGTATTCTTTCAAGGCAATAAATGTCAGCGTGCCGCAATTTAAGTCTTCAGATCAAAGGGGGGACAAATTTGTTCAAGTACGGAAGAAGGGACAGCAATGACAAAAAAAACAATTATTATAAGTTCTAGAGGAGTAGAGGTGACAAAAAGGCGCGCAAAAAATATTTCGGCTTTGCTCCCCAAAAAAAGAGACTGATTTATTTGAAATTGTCTTTCTTCTTCGATTTTTTTTGACGGAATATTTTTTGTTGGTTTATTTTTTTAACTAATTAATGAATTAATTATTATTGGAGGATCATGAAGTCATTTTTAAATATTTTTAAAGGAAAAGATGGAAAAGATAAGGTTTGTTATTATCACGAAGAGGGTTACTGTAGTACTATCAATTCAATCATTATTTTTAGAGACGTGTACAATTTGATCGTCGAATTCAAGTAAAAGATGCTACTCCAACCAGGCGACAATCACATCAACCTCAAAAAAAGTCAACTTCTGTATTTCGTGATGATATGTATATTGGGAAAACAGCTGGATATAATACACCTGGACAACCTCGAAATCGAAAGCCACTTGAATCATGCCCTGGTAATATTGTCACTGCACCACCACCACTTCTATCTGCTATTCATTCTTCACCATCAACAAATAGTGAAACAGCAGAATTTGAATTTGATGAACATCGACAAAATTCCTTCAGCTCTGAAAATGAAATTGATTATTATGCTCGGTATAAGCATTACAAGAAGCTATCAAAAATTCTTTCAAATCAAAATAACAATCTTCAACTGCTTTTACATCATTATGAACGTCAACCACCTGCAGTTCCAGATTCAGAAGAACTTGAACGACTTCGAGTTGAAAATGCTGAACTTCGTATGAGATATAATCAACTGACAATTGAAATTGAACGAGCTCTATCATATCAAAAACCATCATATTTTCATCATCTGCCATCAATGCAACAACATCAACCAAGTTATCCAATGTATTCACATCATCATCAACAACAGCACGGATATCCTGGATTTAATCTTAATCACCAACCTTCATATCCTTCATCAACAAATTTTCCAAATTATTCTCCAAATTCGCCAAGAAATTTCTCTGCAAATGGTCAATATGATCAATCTGAAACTGATAACAACACAGATCACGGTGAACATGAAAAAAATATATTTGGTAATTCTATTCCAAAAGTTGCTGATTTAAATGTTCGTCCTCCTTCTGCAATTCCAAAATCTGATGAAGATATTTGTTAAATTTGTTTGCTGTATTTTTCTTTCTTTTGTATCTATTGTATTTGTTATCATTTTTTCATATTTTTATAGTAAAAAAAGATTATTTGACAGAATTTTTTTCGAACATTTAAAAGCAATTCATTACAGTATGATCAGTGGTTTTATATGAAATCAAAGCATGCAATTTTTTAAAATAAGCTTGATTATTATTGTGGTTTGTTTGTTTCAACTACAAAAACAGGAACCTTTTATAAAAAAGAGGGGGTAGAATCAGTTTCCGCTTTCTTGTTTGTTCAATGCTCAAATTGGCACCTGTCGATTGTTTTTTTAAATGAGAAAAAACTGCGCAACAAAAGAAAAAAAGAAGGTGAGGTCTCTCTTTTGCTGCTGCTATTATTATTGTATGTTTTGTTTGTTGCACATGAAGAATTTTTTTTAAAAAGTAGTTGCAATGTGACATTTGATCTTTCAAACATTGTAATTTAGGATAAGGGCTTTTTTGGTGAAGAGGAAAAAGGTATATAATTTTGTTATTCGACAAAAAAAGGATTGAATTCTTGCGAGACTTTTTTTAAGGTTGCATAAATAAGGACAATAGACGATAGTTTGGCCATGACTGTAGAATTTTTTTTCTGTTTCAGGTCAATGAACATTTAAAACTCCAAAAAAGTTTTATATTTGACAACAACTTTGCCTCTTAGAAAAAAAGACTATGTTTATTTTCAATCACAGAGATATAAAGATTTTCCATTGTTTTAAAACAAAAAATTGAGTGCAAAAATAAACATGAGCCATTTTTGGCAAAGATTGATGATTTTTTTGGTAAATGTGTGAAAAGTTGTTAGAGCATGAGATATTTCCCTGCATGCAGGCCTACAAATATGTGTTCAAAAAGTTGTTAATGGGTAATGCTTTTTTCATTCAACAGTGGCAGAGCGAAGATCACAATCAACAAAATTATTTTCAGCAAACCACTTGACTTTATGTGCTTTTTTCCCTTTGCCTAGGTCAATGCTGCTACTGCAACAACTTCTTCTGTTAATGCTAAAAAATTTGCAAATGTCTTTTTTCATTTCCTGTTGCATCTTTTCTAAATCCGGATTTTCTAGTCAGTTTTCTTTTGATTTTTGTAAAAAATATCAAATTTCAAGATAGTTTTTTTTATTGCATTCCACTTTTTCCTCTTTGTCGGCATTCTTTCTTCTTTTCCTTCTTATGTCTTCCACTTTCAAACACCTGTCTGTCAAAAGTTTGAGCTACCTTTTTTGATCCAATTTTTGTATAACCAAAAAAATAATTTTTTGAAACATCTGGAACATCTGCGTTCAAAATTTTTCGGTGTTACTTCCGTTGCATGTTATGGTTGTTGTCGTTGGGGGTGTCTGTTGTTTTAACTAATTTTTATGTTCAAATCACACACGATAATCGTTTTTCATTGTTTTTGAAGCTTAAACTTCACCCTTTCTTTGCTTCCTTGTGTATTTGTTTGCTTCGTCGATATGCTTATTTGTATTTTTTTAAACATTAATTAAAAATGAGCAGCTGAAAGTATTGTAACCAAAAAAAAGAAATGTACACAAAAAAGTGTGACACCCCAAAAATGGTGAGGTAATTAAAAGGTCAAAATTGAAGGTAATTAACTTTGCATTTCGGATATTTCAAACAAAGAAAGCAAGAAAGAGATATATCTTGTGAGAGTGGAAAAAGAAATCCAGGTGGTTTAGCTTTAGAGAGCTTAATAAGGATTTGTTGACAACATTCATCCATGATAGATTACGATTGAAGCGTATTTAACAAGAGATGGAGAGATAATTATTTTTGTTCAAAATATTTTTTTCAAAAAATATGGTAAAATAATGTTAATTTAGATGGCATAATTACTGGCGCCGTAATACATTGCCTTAACATCGGAAATGTTGTAACTTTTTAAATTTATTTGGATTACTGTATATGAACGCTCATAGTCTTATTTTCACAAACTTTAAACTAATGAACTTTTTGTTGGCAATTTTGATTCAAAAACAAGTTGTAAAGCTGTTCTAACATCTGCGGCCATTTCACATTTTTCCAGTTTTCTGATAATAGCACTTTTAATAGCGGCATCTTTTTTGATATTTTTGTTTTTGATAAATCCGATCACTTTGATTTCCTTCTAAAAACTTTTTCTTTTCTCAAGTACCCCATTATTCCATTATTGTTGTTTCTAAAATGCCATTTAAACTCTCATCATCAAAATGGCATTTAACATTCATTCAAGAAACAATGTTGCTTTAATCTTCATCCTTTCTCTTAAACTTATCCAAACTTTTTACCCATTATTTCCGTTTTTAATCCCCTTTGACTTTTATTATTTTTTTATCGGTAGTTTTTTTAATGTCAAATTTCACCGACTTTTTTCAATCAAAATATGTATTAATCAAATAATTGCCTCTTTTCTCTCTTCTAAGCTTTGTTCAACTTTGAACATGCACTTTTTTCTTTCAAGTTTCAATTGACATCTTTAGTCCTTAATATTTGTCCTTAATCCTCTTCTATTATTTTATCGCATTTGATTTAAAAGTAAATTTTTTTGATTTCCATTTTTATTCATTCAAGGTAAAAAGCGATGCGGCATTTTTAGCTTTGAAGATTCTTCTTTCTTTCAATGGCATGTTTCTTTTTCTTTGTGTAATACAGACAAAAAGAGAGAAGAGTTGCGCGCTTGCTGAACTTTTGTTTTTTTTGTTTGTTTTAGTTTTCAACACTTTTATTGTATGTATTCTTTTTTGCTGCCTTTCTTCTTTGAATAAAAAACAATGTTGGCGGAATTCCGAAAGAAAAAACAACAAACTTTTTTAAAAATTGGTTTCCTTTTATTTTTGAAAAAAGAGCTGCAGAAAAAAAGGTTGTGTTTTTTATATTTCTTTGTTTGACTTTTTTTAATTTCAAATTTTTGAACTTTTTTCAAAGGTAAAACGTCTATGCTGGGAACGGAAGGAAGCGATATGAAAAGAAAGTCTAAACTTTTTTTGTGTTTCTTTGTTGCTTTTTGACATTATGGATGGCAGTAATTTTGGGAAGATACATTTTCAAAAAAATAGTTTATTTTGCCAATTTATTTTTAGTTTTCTTTTATTTGAGTTACTGTAGTCTAAGAGTACTTGTGCTTTTTTATAGTTGAAAGAAGTGTAAAATGGTTGTATTAATTTCAATGGAAAGTGGTTGGAATAATTTAAGATTAGTTTTTATGATGATGATAATTATAGTGAGAGTTTATCTCTCTGAGAAAATCAAAAACAAACAATTCATGATCCTTTTTGCAAATTTTCTTTTCTTTTTTGAGAATCTAAAGATAAGATTGATTCCCCAAAAATCGTATGCTTTTTTGAGATTTTTTAATGATGGAACGATTAAATTCATTTTTTGATCAAAATCATGTTTCTTTTTTTTAAAAAAAGATTTTAACTAGACGATTTTTTCACAGTTGGAATTCTCGGTCAATCGGTTCACTGCTGTGACAAATGAGATGGTGTTCCCCCTCTTTCTTTTCTTTGACGAAACAAAACAATAAATTATTGCCAAAGCTATTTTTTGTGTGTTTGAAGCGATGAGCTTTTTTTTTCAAGAGGAGAAGGCGATAATCCGAATGCCGTTTTATTTCTTCCTCTTTCTTTTACATAAAAAAAGTGACCCAACCCTCTTTATTTCTTTGTTCGAGATTGACTTGAATGACCACTGCCACCACCACTTTAGAAGAGGAAGGGAAGAAAAGCTTTAGTGCGCGTTCTTTCCCTCTTTCCAACATTAATGTTCTTTTTTTGAATGAATGTTAATAAAGAGGGGGATCACTTAACCGGTGTAATATCTCCTTCCTCTTTTTCACTTTTGTATTTTATGAACTTTTTTTATGTGCAATATTTTTTTGAAGTGATACTGAAGAGGATTTTTTCGTATTGTTTAGTCTAGACTTAAGGATTCTATATTTGCATTAAGTATCACTTTTTTGAGAGATTTACAAAGTTGATTAGATTTTCTTGTATGCCTGCTTCCGATTGTACTATTATTAAAGGGAAAACATCTGCAGGTGGGCTTATCCCTCTTTACCTCTATTTTTTGCAATATGCTTTTTTTATCGATGTTAGAAATCTGAGGGAAAACTTTCCTGGAAGTTGATTGTTGACAAAAAGGTTCATGTTCTCCTAAAAACCACAACGAATAGATTTATTTTCCCATCACAACATTTTTCTGTCTTCTCAGCTTCTTCTATTTCCGGTCAATTAATGTTCCCAAAATAAAGAAATCAACACATTTGATTTCAATGCCTTTGAGAAATAAAAGGTGGTTTATGGCAAAAGTCATCTTTTTCTATCCATTCACCAAATAGACACCATTCTGCTTGTTTTTTACAACCACTCTTGTATCAATTTTTTTCCCATGCCAGGCTTCTGCTTTTTTTTGTGAAGAAGATGGGATCATCACACCAACTGTTGCTGGAAGACTATAGTAGCAAAAAGAATATTTGACTTTTTTTGGATTTTTGATTTTTTATGATCTTTCTTTCTTCCATTTTTTCTAATAAAAAGTGTGCCTTGCGCAAGATCTCTTTCTCATTTATTATTTATGGCTTTCTTTCAATGTTTTATTTTTCAAATCTAATAAAAGAAGCTGTTGTTTTTATTTTGTTTAGAAAATTCAAATTTTGATATTTGATTTTTATTTGAAAAATTTAAAGAAAACTAGATTTTTTGAATTTTTTTCAAAATCGAAAATTAATGTAGACTTTAAATGTAATTTTAAATTGTTTTGTAATCTTTAGATTATTGTAGTCAACAATAAATTTTATTTGTGTAGAGTGATACATATCTTTGTTACTTGTTCTTATCAACTACTGTAAATTCATTGAATTAAGTTATCCCCTTTTGAAAATACCTTAACGAACTTCCTTCCACTTGAACACAGTTGTTCCTAATCAAAAAAACCTTCAGTGCACATTAATAAAACTGACCATCAACTCTTTCTGCTTTTTCTCCTGACATTTTTACAAACTTTAAAAAAACCATCAAAAAAGAAGAGAATAGAACCATTGTTATTTATACCTTTTTTGAATTAAATACCAATACCCTCTTCCCATCTTTGCTTCTTTGGTGCCGGAAAATAAATAGTCTTTATTTATATGCCCCTTCTTTTATTGATATTTATTTACTTTTATGAAAAATAACTGTCTATCATTTTTATTTGAATGTGGTAATTACATACCTTTCTTCTTTCGGTTTTTTATGCACTAATAAAAACACTACTTCTTTTTTTCTTCCTTGAAATTTATCCCGCCTAAAATGAAGTAACTAAAAGAGTTTCAAAAAAGAGAAAGAAGCGATCGGTAGTCATCAGAAGAAGAAGGAAAATGACTACCCTCAAAAATTGAGTGACAGCCGATTGCCTTTTTTTATAACTGCTTCTGTGTTGTGTTGTTTTTTTCATGTTTGATTCATATAAATTTTTTTTTGAATTGCGCACACGCGTTTCTTTCTTCTTCTTTTGCAGCTGAATTGAATACTGTTCATTTGAATGCCCGCGTTTTTTTCTTCCTTTTTTCATAGGCACGCAATAGCAAAGAACGACGGGGCTTTTTTATGCCATCAAAAAAAATATTAGAGATGAAAAAAATCGAAAGTCCATCTGTTGTCCGTCATCATTATTCCAAGTGGTCAGTGAGTCAGTCTCTCTTACGCAAATATAGGCATACACACACACATTGGATAGGATCCCAATCAGCAGCTTGTTTTCAGCTCTTTTTTCTCTCTCTCTTTCGAGCTTTTACGAAAGCAATCCAAAATGGAGTGAAAAAAGGGCACATTTGATGGAGCTCCCCTTTTTTTTGAAGAAGAAGAAAGTGATCCTTGCCTTTATTTGTTTAAAACATTTTTGAATCGATGCTACTGTAAATGGAAGAGATTCTTTTGGATTTTACTTTGATTTTTAGGTCAAAAAAGTGCCGTTTCTTTCTGTTCTCTCTATCTTTTAACCATCACACCTTTCTTTCTTCATTTTTTTGTTTACAGTTTTTCTTTGTTTGCTTTTTTTTAAAAATAAGATTTATACATTTTTTTGCATCAAAAAATTCATGTTCAATATGCCACAAAACGAGGTCGTCATTCTTCTAACATATAAAATGGCACCTCCAAATACGGCAGAAAATGGGGAATGATTGATTGGCAGGCAGATAATAATATTTTTCTTCGGCTTCTGCTGCTACTGCCGTTATCGTGACACCCAATCTCTGTTTTTTTTGTGACAAATAATTCAAAAACATTATTGCCGTCAAATATTGTATGTACAAGTTTTTTTCTCTTTCGCTTTTGGCATTTTTCTCATTCCTTTTAAATATTTAATTACAGTATGCTCTTGTTTTTTAAAAAGTTCAAATTTTAATTACTCTTTTTTCACCCACTTTTTTTCATGATCTCTTGTTTTCTTTTTCTCTACCACATTTTTCTCAATGCCTTCCTTTGACCACCTCATATTTCTTTCTTTTTCTGCCTCATTGTTTTTTGTTTCCAAACCTGCGCAAGAAACCAATGACACAAATTTGCCAGAAAAAAAATTGCGCATGCATCCACCATATTTTTCTTCTTGCAAATACATTTATTTTTTTTGAAAGTGTGCCAAATTGATTTATCGTGTTTCCCCCTTCATATAAATGTCTTCATCTTTTGTCCGTGTATATTCTCGTCAGTTTTGTTACTTTACTGAAAAAACAAAGATAATTTATTACATCTATTATTATATTTAGAGTTGAAGGAAGAACAATGTCAAATGATGCATCAGTTTCATCAATATCTTCATCAACACATTATGATGATAGCGAAAAAGAATCTGGAGTAGGAGATGGTAATGAATCAAGTCAATTAGGAATGGAAGAAGTAAATCAAGCTGTCTCCGAAGCAACCACAGCACGAATGGAGCCACAATCTACTAAAGTATGTCTCATTAATTTCATTGCATCATAAATTTTTCTTTATTTAATGTTTCCTTTTTTGCAGGTATATTATTATATCGATAAAGGAACAGATCCATTTGCAACAATCGTCGATGTTCCACCTTCTCAAATTACGCTGAAACATTTTAAAGCAACATTGCCACATACAAATTATAAATATTTTAATCATAATATTGTTGATGGAGTTACTGAAAAGACTGAAGTTAAAGATGATAATGAAATTCTTTTACCATCAGATAATAATAAAATATTTATGACTATTTTAACTGATGAACAAGCAACTCCAATTGCACCTGCTCAACATTCAATTGTACCATTAAGAAAGCAATCTCAAGCTGTATGTTTATCCTTTTATTGTTTTGTTTATAAAAAATATCTTTTAGCTTCAACATCCAAATTATCGTGGTTCAAGATTTTCAAAGCTGCCAACAACCAATAATTATCTAAGACGTCAAGGTTCACTTTCAAAAGGTCGTAAAAATTCATATGCTGAAGATACCGATTATGGAGATTCATATGCCCATGGAGCATTCTCTGATGGTGATTCGTCTATTTTTACTGAATTTACATCTGTTTCACAACAACGTAAACGATTCCGGCATACTCGTAAACCACTTCATCATCGTCGCCTTTCACCTTCATTTGTTTCAACGTCATTCTCAGATGCTTCGATGGCAATAGATGTTATAGAAGTTTCATTTGATTTATCACAAGGACGTCTTGGTCTTAAAATCTTAATCAACGAAGAACAACATTCCACGCATCAACAAATTTGTATTATTGTTGCAGAAGTTGAACCTGGATCTCTTGCAGCTCGTGATAGAAGAATAAAGAAAAATATGATTATCTTAGAAGTCAATGAATTTCGGCTAAGCGAATATGGAAAAGAGGAAGCTGAATCCATTTTAAAAGAAGCATGCAGTGGTCGTCAACGTATTGTAACATTTGTTTTTGCTCAAACTGAACGTGAAAGGTTTAATCCACATGATGATACCGTATATCCTGTTGATACAAGTACATGGGTTAAACAAACAATGTTTCATACAAATTTACCAAATACCAATTTACCTGCAATTAATGAAGGTATGTCTTTTTTAAACTTTTCAATAAAGCTTTTGCGCTTTACATTAGTACATGCTATCTAGCCTAAAACCATTAGTATTCTTTAAACATCTTTCATTTTTCTTTTAAAGATTCCATAGTTTATTTATGTGCTCGGATTCTATCGAACAATTTATTATTTTTTTTGTTTTAATCCATTTTAAATAAAGACCTCCCAAAAATTAAGATTGTTTTTTTTTCCAAAATTGAGCACGCTTACAGAATATCGCTTTTCACCAAATCCGTTAAAATTGGTACACAATCCATGCTGTTTGGCTGCAAATGGTTTTCCATCTTCAGGTGTTGGATCGTCTCTATGTTCAGAGTCATCATATCCCGCAAATGCAAACATGACTCAATTGTATCAACGTCAACCAAAAAGATTTAATGTTCACAAAAATAGTAATGTTGATATTGCTGTTGCAATGGTATTACCGGGTGGCTTAGAACTTAAACATAAAGTAAATGGAAAGAAGACATTTGCATCTACAGAAATAGTTGATTGGTTACGATCAAATGTACATGGTTTGGAAGAATCAGAAAAATGTCAAAAATTTGCAAATAAGCTTGTTGAAGATGGTTTGATTGACCTTGCAATGGAGAAGAAATTTCATGTTAATACTGAAGGGCATTATTATTTTACTGATAAATTGAAAAGTAAGTTTTTGAATTTCTTTTTCTTTCATAAATATAATTGCAACAGTTTTAGAACTTGCATTGGCACAAATGAATAAGCAAAAGCCTACAATGGATGATACACTTTATATTCCACAAAAAGGTATTTTCTCAAAATTTAAAAGATTTTTGTGTGTTGGACCAAATCGAACTAAACAACCTCATCCACAACCCGTTCAACCACAATTTCGGCAACCTCATCATCCTGCGGCAGTTGGAGCAGTTCGACAATTACATGATGAAAATTCTCCTCCATCATTCGCTCAACCTCCACAATATCCACCATATAGATCATCGCTATATACTCAAAGTAGAACTCATCAAACTTATATTCCATAGGAAATTTGTATTACATATGTTTTTACACCCATCATATATTTTTATTTTATTTCGTATCTTCTTTTTATATCTCTCTTTGACGGGTTTCTTTCTTTTTAATTATTTTTTTGTTAGTTTGTTTTTGTTATTTTAATGATTCTTTCGATTTGTATTGTTTCTCATTTTGAATACAATTTTACAGTATATCTTTGTAATTTCTTTTGAACATTATTGTTGAAAGAATCTGCAGTTTTTGTTGTTTCTCTATTTTTACTTTTTTATTATTGTTGTTTTTAAAAAAGAATTTGTTAATTGGAAACAACTTTCATCATTTATTAGTTGAATATGAATATCTTTAAATTAATTATCTCTTGTTGAATTTTTTAGCAGACAAAACAATTGTAAATTTTGAATGGGATTAATGTAAAAGGAGTTTAAACTTGATAAGGTGGAATTGCGCGATAATATGGTATTACTTCACGCTTTCTTTGAAGTTGTCGAATACGGTATTGTTGACATGGGGAATACGCTGAGCAGGAAAGTAATCCAACAAAAATACATCCTAAAATAGAGTAAAATACAGTTGTTATTTAAACGATGATTACTGTACCAAAACAAAACATACAACCCACAAGTGATACAACGACGAAAATTGTTGTAAAATGTAATATCTGAAAAAAAAAGTTGAAAATGCGTAGAAATTTTAGAGGAACAAAAGGCTTTCAAAGTTTCCAACTGAAATCATCTTAAAATTCTAATAACTAAAAAATTACTGTACCTGATACCACGTAACAATATCACGTAATGGATGTTCAATCATAGTAATAATAAATGATTTTTTATTTTACAACAATTTTTAGCTGCCATTCCACAGAAGAAGAAAAAAACTGCATTAATTTTTTGCAGTTAAAAAAAACAATTCCCAACAAAAACAAAGTTTCTGCAGTGCCATTTTCAACTTTTGCGGAAAAGCTCATTTTTGGTTGTGTCGTCATTTTTCATTGTCATCAAAGAAGTTCTTTCTTGCTTAACACAAAGCTTTGTTCTTCTTTTTTTCTGTTTTTGACTTTGTTTTTTATTAAGTCTCTAGAGGCTCATTTTTTGCCTTAACTCTCTCTCTCTTCTCTTTGGTTATTTCTAGACATTGGTTTTTTGTTGTTAAAATACTGACAAACAATATCCAAAAAAGCTTTATTTAAGAAAAAGTTTAGCATTATCATTTAAACACTTACAAATCAATCAATAATTAAAGAAGAATACTATCATTATTATTTTGTAATATCAAAGAAATCTTCACGTAAAACTTTGAATGGTTCTCCAAAAGCAGTAAGTTGAACATGTTTAGATTCTTCTGATTCATCGGTAAGCCATTTACCACATGGAAATTGATATAATAAATTATTTGTATGTTCAATAACATTTACAGAATGAAGTTTCCATGTTGACCCATCAGTACCACGGGGATGAAGCCATACATCAACAGTTTTTAATTGATTCAATTGATTTTGTTCTGTAAGCACAAAAAGATCAGACTAAAATTAACGCTGTTATAAATGCACGGTACATGATAAAAAAACACTTACATGAGCACGTTGAAATTTTCGTCGATGACTAATTGAACAATTTAGACGACCTAAAATGATATATGTGTTATTCTATTCAATATCAGAATCAAACTTACATTTGCTTGTTTTATTACCATCTTTATCTCCCAATTGAATAAAAACTGATCCATCTGTTGATGCATTTTGATCAGATGAAGTTCGAACAACAATTGAATATGCACAAAATTCATCCGCTGTTGAAGCTACACTACTAACAGATAATTCAGTTTTAATTTGATCACTTGTTCTTGATTGAGTTTCTGCATCATTTACACTCATCCTTCTTTCTTACTTTGCTCTCTTTTGGTGAAGTTGTTGCTGCTGCGCTGCTATATTTAATTTTAGCGAAACAAAATAAATGTTTTTATATCACTGTGACAATGTCATGATGAATAATGCAAATTTTTGCTAAAGCTATGCACTAAATTTTCTTTTTTTATTACTACATTCTCTTTTAAAATTTTTTTGAAGATCTGTCAAAATAAGTGTAAATAAACAGAGCAGCCTACAGTAACAGGAGATATTTTTGCACATCTACCGCATTGAACTGATTTATTTAAAAATATTTTATGTTTCAAATATATAAAATTTATTTTCACTAGAAGTAAAACATGATTTTCAATATAAAACATTGTGCATAAACATTCTAAAGGCTTTAAAATACCAAATTTAAATATTTGTATATCTATGGAATGTTATTCAAATGAATATTCCTTCCGTAATTTTAAATTCTTTTCTATAAGATTTAGCTTTAACAATAGATTATTACAGTAACCTTTTACGTAATTAATTAAACAAATATTGTTATGAATGACTCCATTGTTTTTTGTATGTACAATTAAACATTTACCGTGAATGATGTATTGTATTTCTTAATCCATGTTCGGTATTTTTTTTTCGAAAAATTATTTAAAACACAAAATTACATGTTTTTAGTGTTTAAAAAAAGACTGATGAATCATTTTTCATTAAACATGACTTTCATCATGTTTCATGTACTCCTGCCACGGCTTTTTAAGAGGAGAGAGCATTCCATTTACGTACATATCCTTTAGTAATCAGTTTATGGTCAGTTAATAAAAAATCATGGGTTTAGTTACGTCAATGCTTCTGAAATTTATTTTTAGTTTACAGTAGTATGAGAGTGTAAGTCAGAATAAATTATGTCTTTGGCATGAGACCAAAAACAAGCAAATACTGTATAAAAGTTTAAACATAGATGAAGTTTGCAATAACTTTATGCGTTTCATTAAACTAAGTTATTCTGACCCACACATTTCAAATCAAAATTATTAAGCCATCTCAAAAATTCAAAAAACAATAAACAAAAGCTTTCAAAGCTTGTAATAAATTTAGAATGCATAAAATGCATGCAAAATGTGGTGGTATAAAATAATTCCATCACTAAACGTCATTTTTTGTTTGCAGTTTAGCATAGCTTAACTTACAAATACTCTTCCCGTATAAGCTGAGCTTAGCTTATATGTGTCTACATATATTTTATGCCGAAATCAAAAACCAAAAAATAAAAATTCATCAGACAAAGCGGCTCATCATTCCAGAGAAGACGATCTGTATTGTTTTTTTGCAAAAATAGACTTTTATTATTTGTAAGCACAATTTGTTTTTTTGCAGCATCAAAACTAAACCAAATTGCTTTTTGCTGCAGCTTTTTCATGGACATCAGCATTATTAAATTAAATTTATTTTTGCAGCCAAAAACATGGATGATAAAACAAAAGGTTATTTTCTATCTTTTTTTCATCAGACAAAATTGTGTTTTTAAAAACGGCATTGCATTATTTGCGGCCTATTTTTTTTATGACTGCTACCTATTTTTATTTTCAGTGCCTATTTTTTTTTAAATTTGACCTATTTTTTTTGCAAGTGCCTATTTTATTTGAAATTTTACCTATCAGCATAAAATAATTTTATTTTCACACATGTACATAAAAAAACAATGAAATATCAAAAAAACAACAAAAAAGTAATACAGTAATTTGAACATGTCAATTCATTGATAAAGCAGGACCACGTTTTTTAGGACGACCAGGCCGTTTTCGAGATGTTTCATTGATAAATTGCATTAATGGTGGCATGTTAGGAAACGGTAGACCATTGAATTTTGATTGAATCACAATTGAATGTTTGCAGATTACACGAGTTGCACCCACTGGACATGTACAAGTGTAAAAATTATCAAAAATTTTTGAGCGAGCAACAATAACGACATTCTTCTGGAATTTACGAATATCTTCAACATTACAGTTTCCTTCAATTCTGGTACATAATTCAGGCATTTCTTCATTACTTAAATTTGATTCAGATCTTCGAACATAATAATAATTTTTTTCTTCATTGAATAAAACAAGAGTTTTTCCACGTAAAATATAAGCTTTTCTCCAATCATCATCAGAAATTCGTATAATATCACTTGGATACTTTTTATCACGACATTTAATTAAATATTTCTTCAATCGAACAAATGATGCTTTATTTGATCTTCTTTAACTGTATTACTTTTTTGTTGTTTTTTTGATATTTCATTGTTTTTTTATGTACATGTGTGAAAATAAAATTATTTTATGCTGATAGGTAAAATTTCAAATAAAATAGGCACTTGCAAAAAAAATAGGTAAAATTTAAAATAAAATAGGCACTGAAAATAAAAATAGGCACTTTCAAAAAAAAGAGGTCAAATTTAAAAAAAAATAGGCACTGAGAAAAAAGATAGGTAGCAGTCATAAAAAAAATAGGCCAAAATTAATGTTTTCCCTTTAAAAACACAATTTTTTCTGGGAAGAAAAAGGAACAGCAACAATATTTTTTGCACTTTTGTTCAAAGATGACACATAATTTGTCTCATCTACAAAAAAAAGATATAAAAGATAGCTTTTAACAAAATTAAAGGAAACCGTATTTTTTTTATAAGAATTGTATTTTTGAAGCTTTTGCTTTTTCTAAATCACTTCTGTTTATAAAATCCATTATCTATTTTCCACCAGATTTTCTTAAGCCTTTTTAGGCCACAAAATTAGTTAAAACCGTGTTTTTCAAGTAGCGGTTTTGTCTTTATCTTTCCCAGTCACACTGCCACATAAGATGTGTCAGGGTAATTTACTACTTTTTCCCGGTTTTTCTCTCATTTATTATCTTTTTGGCCTATTACAATACGTTCTTGCTTTTATTTTGAACAACAACATACGATTTCTGTTTTATAATATTTTGTTACGTATGTGTTTGCTTCCCTGGGATTTTGTAGTTATTACAAATCAGTTGAAATACAACAAAGCAACCGCAAAAGTGCATTCATTTATTCATATCAAAAATGAATGCTTTCCGGTCAAAAAAATAAATGTTGTAATGCTTTTAAATCGTCACATTCTTTTTTCATGTGGGTTTTTTTGTTTGATATCAAAGCATGCTTAAAACACACACACATTTTTTTTGATAAGAATTAAATCTCTTTGATGATCGTGATCGGAAATGAAACGAAGATTTTCACATTTGATAATTCTGATATTTAACTGCTTTTTAAAAGAATTTAAAACATTTATTCATTTTTGCTTTAAAGAATGCTACATTCTTTCATGCCTTTTTTAAAAGAAGTTACGGTAATCCTTTGTTGATGTACTCTGTTGGAGATACAAGTAAATACTTTATGTTAAAATTAAAAAAAAATTTTGAAACATTAATCTGATGTTATTGTTTTTTGTATTTTGAAAGTTTTTTAAAAGTCGGCTGTCTTTTTTGTATTGTTTTTTTCATTCATTCATTTAATGCATTTCACTGGAACACACTACTTTCATTCATTAATTTTTACGGCATTTTGTAACTATAAAAATGTAAAAGAAAAGGGAATCTTATTGACTTAAGTGCTAAAGAACTGATTAACCCCCCTCCACACAAAAATTTTGTTTTTATTTCAAAACGCCTTTTTTTAAATTTAAATTTTTTTCGTTTGCTGACTCACCTCAATAACAGCAATGGGGAGGCATTTACCAAAACTTCACCCTTTTTAAACAAAGAATTTTCCGGACATGAGACAACAACTCATTTTTTTTCGGGAATAAATTTCAAAAGAATTTTTAAAAAAATAAAGTTTTTTTAACCTTTGATATTTTTTGTGTCCGTGTACCTCAAAGGAGAGAGAAAAACTTTATTCCGGCTACTTTCTTTGAAATATTATAGAGGTGTTTTAAACGTAATACAAGCCTTTTTTTAAAGATAAGTGTTCCAAATTTACTTCTGCTTCATAGAACATTTTTGGTGGTGGTGTCATAGTGGCAATTGAAGCCATTAAAATTTCTAAGAACTTTTAGAAAAAAGCTTTTCCGTTCAATTTTTTTGTATATTTTTTTATAACAATAGAAAAGTTGTTAAAAGCATTAAATTGAATCATAAATAAAATATGTTTCACACAAACAATGACGACATAACATCATAAGGATGTAGTGCCAGAGAAGGTGGCGTTTGAATTTTGTTTATAAAAACCTATTTTTTGAATTATAGCAGTAGTAAATGTTTGATTTCTTTATTTTTTTAATGTAGTGGAATTCTAAAAATTGATCAAAGTTTGAATTCATTTCTCTTTGTTTTTAGATACGCCATCTTTCATTAAAGATTTTTCTTTAATCACTTTGATTACCAAAAAATTATCTTTATCTCACTTTTCTTAGAATAAAAAATGTATGAAAAACAACAACGTTATCTCCAAAAGAATACATGCATTTTATATCTACCATTTGTGTTCTTGATAAATGTTAATCTTTATTTTTAAGTAATTTCAAATAACAAGGTTATCATACTGTACAAACATCCGTGAGTAATTTAACATTCTTCCTTTTTGAGATGGGCTTAAATCACATGAAAGCTTTTTTATCTTCTTTTTTTTGGTTTTCTCCTCCCTGTTTTGGTTTTGTATAAAATGGCTTCTTTTTGGGTTCAAAATTCCAAAATAACTGACACTTACTGTAAAAATGTTAAGTATTTCTACAGTATACTTACTTTTTATTCTTGCACTATTTCACCTGCTTCTTTGTTCTCTTTGTAAACATTACGTTTTTTGGAATTCCAAAAAGTTTAATAAGTTTTCTCGTAAACTACTTTTGCAGAGCCACCTGCACTTTTGCGTTTGCAAAAAAATGTAGTACGTTTCTCAAGTTTACTTATTTCGTTTTCCCATTGCCTACGTATTCAGTTCCTTGAGTTTATACAAAATTGGTGTTTCTCACGAAACATACGAATTTCCAAAAATATTCCAAAATTTATAGTTGTACTTATTTCTGAGCTGCTAAATAAAGACGTACATTTAATAATAGTGACAAGACTATTTTTAATTTTTCTCCAAAAAAATTAATTTTATTTTTTGCGAGGGCGAAAATTTGATTATAGCGTTTCTCCTAAAAGAAGGAAATGATTACATTTTTTGAAACATAATTTTGAACTTGAAATTGTCTATAACATTTTTTGTAAAACGCAAACGTATGATTACATATTTTTGTAGGCGGAAAACACCGTTTTTTTAAAAAATTGGGAGGTTGCATTATTATAACAATAAAATTTTAAAGAATGTGGAGTTTGTTACTAACCATTTTTGGGAGCTTTGTTGAAAGACGAATGGATAAACGAAAAGATTAATCTTTTTTGTTTTTTGATTTCTGTGATTCGAGAGGATTGAAGTTTTGTTCCACAAAAAATATATTTTTTATGGTCAACAGTATACTGAAATCCCAAATATCTGAATGGAATTTTGTAATATTTTTTAAAGCATTTTGAGTTAAGCTTCTTTGAATGATTTCTTTCTATGCGGCTCTGAAATTTTATAGTTTTTGTAACACTTGTACAGTAACCCTAAAAGTATCTTGTTGTCCAGTGATATAAAATTGCTTCGTGTTACTTTAATTTTCAAAAATTTTAATCTGTTTACTTTCACTTCTATTAAAAAATTTTTTATGCAAAATCCCATAGGAATTTTAAGTATTAAATTAGATTTATTGTTAACAACAAATAATTTTACTATTATTATTACTATTTGTACACATAGCAAAATAGTAATAATAAAATTGTTATAAAATTTTTTGTTTTGTTTTCAAAAGGAAACAAGCAATTTTATCATCACCTGCAAATTCTCACGTATTTTTTGTGCAAATAAAATTTGTCATTTTCTTTATTACAGTAATGTTTAAATTAGTAAGCAAAGTGACTTGTTAAAAAATGAGTTTGTTTTTGTTTCGTTTTAAAAAAGAAAGAATTACCACGCTTTCTTAGAAATATTTTAATTTTATTTTGAGTTTGTACATCTGTGTTTTGTAGGTATTATTACAAAAATATACTATCCATTTCCTTTTCTGAACCTTTATTTTTAATGATCACAAAAAACAAAGGCGCGTTTGTAGTTCTTTGCTTTTACAGTTGGCAAAAAAGAGAGGGTTTGTTGTGTCATTTTCAGTCATCATCAAATTACTTACTTGTGATTATAAATTATTTTGACGCCGATGGCGGCTTCTTGTTTTTTAAGGAAACGCATAAAACCAAAGGGAAGGAATGAGTGAGGTAATAATCACCCCAGTATTTTTGTACAGGGAAGATAGGAGCTATAAAAAGACAAAGCTTTTGGTTTCAAAGCTCAAAAAATGCATGTTATTTTTGTTTTTTGTCTCTTTTTTGTGTTTGGCTTCTTTCGATGCAAAAAGATTGGGTTTACTGTAAAATGTAAAAAAGATATTTGACTTTACACTTTTTGTTGAAAGCTAAAACCTATGAAAGGTAATCATAGGTTTTCAAAGAATGAAGTAACTTTTATTAGACTTCATTGAAGTGGAATTGTAGCAACACTTTTAAACAATTAACCTTGTTGAAAACTATAAAATCTATAATTTATATTTCTACAATTAAACTTTAGTTTTTGACTTTAAAGCTTTAGAGGAAACCCTTCTAAGACAAAACTTTGTTAGCAGGATTACCTTCTTCCTAAAAGAAGGAGGCAACAACCTTTGATCTTTTGAAATCCTTCTGCTTCTTTTGTTTGACTTATCTCAAATTTATCTTTTTTTTTGTTAAAGTATTTGCAGAGGATTTGACCAAAAAAATTTTCTTTTGTCTTATTAAATTCCATATTTTTAGTAATTATTTTGTGGTGCCTACAAGGAGTTAGGTGCCAATAAGTACCACTTCCATTTTATTTTCATTATGATTAATTGAACTAACAATAAAAAATGTTTTTTCGTATCGGTTTATTCTATGTGTTTTGTGTAGGCAACAGCAGCAGCGCCTGCAAAAGGAAGGAAATTGCGTTTATAACTTTTTTTTTAAAAATTTGTTATAATTTTTTTCATATTTCTGTAAATGGTTTGAGGTTTTAGTTTGAACGATTAAAGATGAGTTAAGTAGGTTGCTAATTTTTGTTCATTGTTGTCTCCGCTTTTGGTATTTAAACTCTCGAAAAAAAGTTTAGTGAGCTATTTTGAAATTTTTCTGAGTTCATAATATCACTGAGCTTCTCTAGAAAAAATTAATCCAGTTTTAGCATTTTTCAAAGATTTGTATTATACTGTAATCCCTCTCTCTCTGAAATCATTACCTCTTAAGATACCACTGAATGAATTCATTTTCATTAAAGACCATTTTTAGATGCCAATCTATTTCATTAATCTTTACGCAAATGAGTCTTAGAAATGTTAATACTGTATTTACTATGCTTTGAATGATTACATATAGAAGAATGATTTTTTGATTCCTTTTTTTGGTGATTGATCTCTGTGAAACATAACCCCTAAAAATTACGGTAACTTTATATTGACGTAATTTGTATTAAAAATCTCATATAAAAATTTATATTTTAACATATCCAATCTACAATATATGATATGTATCTCTGTGTATGTATTCCGGAATCAAATCCCATTTGGGGAATAATAATGTCATTTTTGAGAGATCGGATTTAAACAAGCCCTCCGGGAATCTTTGAAGTACTTTTATTGGAATCGTTGGAAGCATGGCTCTAAACGGTTTTTTAATTGCGTAAGTAACGTAAATGTGTTTAATGAGATTTATGGACTTTTATAATTTACGGTGTTGCTGTTACTGCTTTCTGATGATTTTACTATTTTTACAGCTAATTAGAATTTGTTAAAAAAATTTATGATTACAAAAAAATTTTAGTTGTACTTTAAAAAAAAACTTTCGAGATATTTTTATGTTTCGTAGAAAAGTAATAATTTATGGATACCCTTCCTTTTTTTACAGCTCGAGAAGTGTAGTTGTAAAGTGATACCCTTAAGCTAGTACTACCGTATTTCAAAAGTTTATATAACAATCACATTTTTTTCAAAAAAATTTCATTTTAAGCTCACAAGAGAAATGCCAACATTTTGGCATGTGCCATGTCTGCCATTTAAATAGCTTCCACCTGTTGCCAAGTTTATGAACTGATTCATTCATCACTTCTCTTTCTCTATTTTTTTATTTCCTTAATGACACTAGGTGCCTTCTATCTATATGGGGAGATGAGTTATATGAGTCAAGTAATAAAAGTTATCTAAGCATTGCAGTGCCTTATTCATGACGCTTGTTTTTAAACCATTTGAGAATTTGTCCATTACAAAAGACAATCTCTTTGATAATTACCACCCCCATAACAAAAAAAATGTAATTTTCAAAAGTTTAAAAACAAAGCATATTTTTCGGTATTAGTGTGTAATATTTTCCGGTGATGTCTCAACAATAGGAATTTATTATAATAAGTTATTTCCGGCAGTGACCAATAAAAATATCTTTAAAAAATAAACCGAAGATGACAGTTATTACTTACTTATTCTTCCGTCCGTTGTTTTTAAGTTGCTTACGTATTTTTCTTTCTTCTCTTGTGCCATTTTGCTAAACAAATACAACCCAAAAAAGGAAGATTAATTTTTGGGATACTATATTTGACACCTATAAAAAAATGTTTTTAATGAAACTATGTTTCTTTCGAAAAAAGCTGAAGAAGATGAAATAAGCCTTTTTTGAAGGGCACAAACAAATAACAATCCAAAAGAATGAATGAAAAGGAATTTTTAAGGAGATGAAAAAACATTTCAATTGTGCCTAAAAGATTTAAGTGATAGAGAGATGTTGTTTGCTTCATTTACCTATGTGTTTTTTATTTATTAACCTTTTGCTTTTTAACGTTTAAATGATGTAATAAAATATTATTTTTTAATATTTTCAAAGCAGTAATATTTTTATTTTTTGACATTGGTTTTTAACATTTTATTTAAAACCCATGTCAAAGCTCTCTCTCTGTTTTTTTCATCTAAATTCTTTTAAAACAATCTTCTTAAAAGATAATTTCCGAAAAAAAATCTTTTAAAAAATAAAGAAGATTTTAGAGAGGCTTTTTTTCTTAATTTACCAAATTAGAAGGTTTCTCTTTTTTTATGGTGCTTTGTGTTTTACGTCGTGTTTTTCTTCTGTATCTCTCTCTCTCTCATGTTTTGGATAATAAAAATTAGGTAAACGAGAAGATTTTTTTACTATTATGTTTTTTATTTAATTCTGGTAATATCCCATTTTCATAAAAAAGTAAATGTATCCTTTAAGCTTTTTTAGCTACAAAAATTAATAAAAAAAAACAAAAAGATTTTCCATTGTTATTTGTTTCATTCATTGTTCAACACACTTTTGCCTTACAGTATCTTTTTTATCAGCCCTTCTTAACATTTATATCATGTAATTAATTTTTTCGCGCGTTTATACTTTACAATTACCGTATGCCTTTCAACGTTTTTAAATGTTAAATTATTTTAGCAAGTAATAAAAATAAAAAATGTCTTCGACAACAATAATTACTGTAACATTTACAATTATAATGTTTATTGTATGTACAATTGAATGTTATCCATCAGTAGTGATATCCTCCTCTTCACAATATGATGAAAGACATCCCCTTCAAATTCCATATAAAGCATCTTCAGCAACAACCTACAGATTGAAGATCCGCGATTTACCTTCTGATTCTGCATTTGCTGCATCAGAGCAGAGAAGAAAGAGACAAATTTCATCGTTTAATGGTATGGATGATTCAGTTGATGATACCCTTGCACGATTAGATATTATTTGTAATAAGCTTAAAAAGCGTTCAGCTGCATCTGCAGCACATTCAAATCGAAGATCTCGTGATACTGAACAACTACTTTCATTTTTGTGTAAATCTATGGTACTTGATGATTCTGATCTCATCTAATAATAAATATTTCATAATTATAATTTATATATAAATATCTGTTCTGTCTAGACTTTTGTATGTATCTTTTATTTTTTTGTTAAAAGTCATTATTATTAATAATTAAGAAAATTAATAAAATGTCTTCCATGTTTTTTTTTCCTTCATACCCGCCAATGATATATTTGTATGTATTTGTTTTTTTTACGTTTTTTTCATTTAAAATGTATAAAAAATTCTATTTTTTGTTATTTTCATTATTAATTAATTTTTACAAATATTGCACTTTTAAAAACAAAAAAATAGAGAGGGATCTATGAAGAATTGAGATAACAAGAAAAAAAAGGAGGGTGGAAAATAATAAGGAAGTATAATTTTAAATATCGAAAGTCAAGCATGCTTAAGTGCTGCGGGTGCATTCATACTGTATCTGCTAAATTTGTATTTACAAGTGTTAAAGGTTCTCAAATACGAGCTGGATCAGAATTTGAATAAGCAGATACAAGATTATTTGCAATATCGAACCACCTTTGAATTGGAATATCAACTGATCGATCTCGTACAGCAACTTCTGAACCCAACAATTTATTACCTTGTTTATTCACGAATTTAATATTTCCATCTGACCATTGAATTCCTAGAAAATAATATTTTTAGTATGTGTGTGTATAATTAACACTCTCAAGAGAGACATATTCTTTTAAGGCTAAGGCTACGGTAGAAAAGCATATTTATAGTTATAAAAAATCTTTCTAAAGCTACAATAAAAACTTCATTTTTTCTCATTAAAAGGCAACTAAAAGTTCATTTGTACTACCTTTTTCATTAAATTTTCCACCCATTAAAGATCCCAAAGGATCATCAGGATCAGCATTCTCTCGAACAACCAATCGATCAAATGTATTTCCGCCAGTGTCGATTTGAGTAGCAGGAGAATTATTGTCCAAAATTCCGGTCCATGGACCAAATAAATTTTGTGCATTTATAATTGGCTGCTGCTGCGGTTGCTGTTCATTGGGCAATGGACTTCGACGTACATCTTCTGTTGTTTTTCGATATGGATTTAATGGTTGCATCCAATCTGGCATTAACTGTAATATTAATTACTTATCTTTAGTCTCTATCACATCCTTCAAACTTGTTGAATAAATCTTGGATTAAGCATATCCAGCCCTAAAATTGGTGGTGGAGTTGTGGTAGTTGTTGCAGGCGGGGCTACTGTAAATAAACCCATCACATCTTTTGCAATGCTCGACCATTGTCCAGCATTTGTTGCTCCTCTGCCGTTGCTGCTTCCAATTGGCATTAATGGATGATTTGGTTCAATATCTTCTTGTTGACGATTATTTTGTTGTGGCCTGAATAGATTTGAAACAGAAGAAACTAATGATGCACTCGAAGAAGTTAGCCGGGAAGCCGTTGAATCATCTGACGAGACTTGTCTGTTGATTCCGAATGGAGGTAACAAACTTGAAATAAAAGATGTTGGCGAAGATTCTGGGCTATCACGAGATCTTCTGTTCTCTGAGGTTGATGATGGAGCAAACATTTCCATTACATCTCGAAATAAACGGCCAGATGTTTGAATCATTTCATCTGAACAAACCCAGATTCATTACAACCCAATGATACAGTAACCTTACCATTCTGTGCCTTAACTGATATACAAATAATACTTAAATAAATAAATATGAAACGCATTTTACTCGATTCAACATTGAAAAAAAAAGTTACACAAACACGTAAACTAACTTCTTTTTTTATTCAATTTCACTATGACCTCCTTTCTCTTTCTTTCAGTTTTTTTACTCCCCATGGCGCCCTACGAACCTTTTTTCATTTTTTCAGATTTGTTTGATCGCAGATCGCGCAAAAAAGATTTTCTTGATCTTCATGCATACATATAATCATTTATCCAATATATATTCATTTGTCATTATAACAAAAAAACATGAAATAATTCTTTATATGGAAAATTTCAAACACTTTTCCTAGTAATATTACACATATAAACTAAATACACATAATCAATGATGGCCCCGCCAGGAGGTATGGCCGTGCTTCAAATAGGAGTAAGTTTCTTCAATGGCAATAATGCCAACAGTAAGAGCAACACCAGGCTTAAATCCCCAACTTGCAAGCTATAATTAAAGATTGAAAATTAAACAATGATAAAAGTCTAAAATACACAAACCTTGACGAAATGTTGCCATTGTGAAGTACGCATTTCTTTTGTAAACATCCATACATAATTTCTGTAATGAATATGGTAGAATTTGATTGATATAACATATGCAAAATTACCTGACCCATGGATCTTTAAGTCCAAGTCTTCCAAGGCGTTTTTGATGTTGAACTAATTCAGGACATTGTTGAATACTATTGTAAATTTGATAATTGGGAATATGGGGTTCGTGATGTCCGTGGCCTCCCATCTAAAATAGTAATAATAATTAATACTTGAAAATTGAATATAAAAACAGTGTAAACAAAGCAAAAATTCAATCGTTTTTTTTGCAAAATTTTTTTTAAACAATGTTGTTTTTTTCGTTCAAAGACAAACTTCCAACCACCGCCATTTTGTTTGAAGCGGGTTTTCTTCGTTCGATTTTTTAGGAGGAGGCGAAGTTTGCCTCTCTGCTTTCTGAAACCCCTCTAATATCTCAAAAGAGGTTCACAGAAATCAGCCAAGGGTAAAAATCTTCAACAAATATTTTATTGTGAATGTTTTATTCAAAAACTGATTGCTTATTTTACTGTAGGTAAGTGTCTAAAAGTTTGCTTTAATTTGGCCACGTTGATTAACAAGCCGCCCTGTTTGAGAGACTGTTTCTCTCTCTTGCTTTTTTGCCAACATGTCCTATTTTTGAGTTTACTTTTTATGCTAATATTTTGGGTGTCTTTATGCTTTGTTAAAAATTTTTAACAACAACTGTTTAAAAAATTACATTTTTTTGAAAAAATTTTTAACCAGTTTTTGATTTTTGGCCTTATTCTTGTCTGTCACCTCAAAATCGGCTCTTTTTTATGTACCTCCTTTTATAGTCCTTTCATTTTTAGATATGCTGAATTCTATAACTTTTTATATTTATAATAGTTTATGCAATTTGGTATTATTTATCAGTAATTTAATTGGATTTAAATCTTTAAAAAATTTGATTGAAGTTTCTTTTGGTATGTTTCTTTTTTCATTTGGATTTTACTTTTATATTAATGATATATTTTAGATAGACAGAAGAATTTATCTTTAACTGCACCAAATCATATTGGAATTGCATTTGTTGAAGAAGATTTGATAACTTATGTAAGTTCAGTGTTCTACATTTGATATAATCATTGATTTTTTAGAAACATATCTTTGATTTAATATTACATTCAACAACATATGGGATTAAAAGAATAACATTTTATGATCCATGGTCAAGAATAAAATCTGATAAAATAAAATTTATTAAAGATTTAAGAAAGTATTTGAAAAATAGTCATTCTTCAATTATTCCTATTTTCAATAATGATGAATCAGAAGCTGTGGAATCTAATAATAAAAGAAATATTCATATAACAATTCTTGGTGCAGATGATGGAAGAGGGTCATTGGTGAATGTCTGCAAAAAGGTTTGTTTTTATTACTTTTATGTCCCCAATTACAGTAACCTTTTTGCTATTCAGTTATGTCATCTTTCACGTGAAATAAAAATTGAAGATATTGATGAAGAACTACAAAAGCAATCAATTTTTGAACCAGATTTGTTAATTAAAATTGGATCTATTCAATCACTTGCTGGATATCCACCTTGGTCATTACGTGTAACAGAAATTATTAGTTTATCAAGGCTTTCAACAGATTCAAATTTCACAAAATCTCAATTTGAAAATATTTTGCTAAATTTTTCAAGGCGTGAACGTCGTCTAGGACGCTAATTATAATTACTATTATTGTTGTTATTATAAAGTATTACTGTACGGTGAAATATTTTTTATGTTTTTTCCTTTAAAATGTTAATAATTTATTATTATTATATATGTTTGATTTGATGACATCTTTCTTCTTTTACGTTGTTGTATGCTTTAAACTATGAACTAGAAACTATAATGATTGTTATTATAAAAAAATTAAAGAAGAAAATGAAATTGAAACAAAACGAAGTGAAAGAAAAAAGTTTAGAGCTTTTTTGACAATATCTGTTTTTTTTTGTGAAAGTAATAAAAGTGTTGTGTTTTTTTCTCCCTCTAATTCGTCATCAAAATCAGTGTTGATGATGATGACAAAATGAAACAAACAAAACAAAAATGTTGTTGCCTGGGAAAATATACTTTTTCAGCTTACATAGTTAGAAACGAAAAGGACCAAAGCTGTGCGCGCTGCTTTACTCTGTTCCATTTTCTCTTTTTTGTGTCTGTAAGAAGGAAACACAACACATTTCTTTCTTTTTTTTTGAAACCTTTCTCATCGTCTAGCATCTCCATCATCATCTATTTTTAAAAAGGGTCGAAGAGAAAATTGTATTGTTATTTTAAATGTGTATTGTTTTTCCCCCAAAATTTTTATTTAAAACGTTTCACTTTTGTTTAAACATTTCTAATTCTCTAACAATTCTTTTAGGATTGATTCCTTATGGGGCTGTTAACAAAAGGTACACCTCTTAGTTGGGCAGAACTTGTTCCACATGTTGAATATATAAAAGTTAGTCATTGCTTTTTCTTTTGTTTCATTGATTCATTTCTTCTTACATTTTTCAGCTTCACGGTATTGCACAATTTATTGCTTTATATCATCGCCTAAAAGAACGTCAAGGTGATCAACTTAAATGGGGAGATGGTATGTTTAGTTTATTCAAAGATTCTTTGTTTACATTTATGATAATTTAGAAGTTGAATATACACTGGTAAAATTTGATCATGAAGCTAAGAAAGTACGAGTTGCTTTAAGAGCAGATGATATTCTTAAAAATTTACAAGCTCAAATAGAAGTCAATAATGTAATTGGAAATGAAAATTGTACTTCATGGGTTCCTGAATTTGCTGGATATATGATTGAAGGTTTCTTTGCATGTGTATAAATTACTGTAACATTTGTTATTTTTAGGTACACCAGGAGCTCCATATGGTGGTTTGCTGGCTTGCTTTAATGGTCAGCGAGGTATGGGATTGTTCAGATTTGATATCAGCAAAATAATACAACATTTGAAATCTTCTTGCCCTTTAAAATCGCCGAAGTCAAATCTGGATAATCCCAAATTTAATTTTGAAATTATCTTTATATTAACTTAAATTTTATTTAGTTGTTGAATCAAATATGATATTAAGAAGAGCAGAAGTTTCAAGATTATTAAAGAAAGATGAATCGCTACTTTCAATATCTTTTCCAGCATTGGGCACACCAGATTTTACCTATCCTTCAACGAAACCAAATCCAGATGATCCCGAAGGCGCTGGTATTTCTTTGTTCTTTCCAGGTACTTATTTACTTTACTCTTCTCTTTTTTGTATAACTTTTTCATAAATATAATTCAACAAAAGTTGAACACCGACAAATTATTACTTATATATGCCATTATTTTAGATGATGCAATTTACCAAGGACATCCAAGATTCAGAAATTTAGTTCGAAATATTCGTGGAAGAAGAGGTGAAAAAGTTGCAATAAATGTTCCAATATTTAGAGATATTAAAACTCCATCACCATTTATTGTAAGCATTTGATTCTAAAACTTTATTTGTTATGATTCAAACATTCTAGGAACATTTTTCAAATCCTGAACATGCTTTAGCTGCAAAACATGACCACATTTATATGGATCATATGGGGTAGGTATACTGTAGCTTTTTAATGAAGCTAATTTATTACAGACTTTTTTATTTCTGAATGAAAGAAATTGTAATTTCCGTTAATTTAATAGTTACAGTACACTAACCCATACCAAATTAAAAAATTTATAGATTTGGTATGGGTTGCTGCTGCCTACAAATGACGTTTCAAGCTGTTAATATCGATGAAGCTAGATGGTTATATGATCAGCTAACTCCAATTACACCAATTATGGTTGCACTTTCTGCCGCAACACCAATCTTTCGTTCATATTTAGCAGATGTAGATTCCAGATGGGATATTATTTCAGCTTCAGTTGATGACCGAACTCTTGAAGAACGTGGAATGATACCTCTTAAGAATAATAAATTTGTTATTAAAAAATCTCGTTATGATACAACTGATTGCTATATTTATGAATGTTCTGCACCATATAATGATATTGAACTAGAATATGATGAAAAAATTCTTCAACAATTACTTGATGGTGGAATTGATATTCATTTAGCTAAACATATTGCTGTATGTTTTTATTAATAATAATTGCAGAATTTACAGTAAAACCATATTTTAGCATATGTTTATTCGTGATCCGCTACAAGTATTTAAAGAAAGAATTGAACAAGATGATACAAAATCAACAGAACATTTTGAAACAATTCAGTCATCAAATTGGATGAATATGAGATTTAAGCCACCACCGCCAGATAATCCATCAATTGGTTGGAGAGTTGAATTTCGTCCAACTGAAGTACAGCTAACTGATTTTGAGGTATTTCTTTAGTTCCTTTTCTTTCAAACTATTTTATAAATTTTGTTTAAGAATGCTGCATATTGTTGTTTTGTTGTTCTTCTTACACGTGTTATTATCTCATACAATCTTACATTTGTAATGAATATTTCAAAAGTTACTGAAAATATGAAACGTGCACAAAAGAGAGATGCAGTATTAAATGAAAAGCTACATTTTCGAAGCAAACTTGCAACATGTGATACTCCACCTGAAGCTAAAAAAGCTGGTGTCGCAAAAGAACCTTCTTTTGATACTGTAGAAATGACTGTGAATGAAATTGTTAATGGTAAGTTTTGCTTTTTTATTTTAAATATTAAAAGTAATATTACACTATTCTTTTCAAAAAAAATATTTTCTAATTTTGAATTACAGTAGTAATTTTGAATTTTTCAGGAGATGGCAAAAACTTCCCAGGATTGGTGCCATTAATTAGACAATTTCTTGATGATTCTGATTTAGATGTTGATACCCGATGCACAATAACACAATATTTAACATTTATTCAACAACGAGCTTCTGGTGAAATTTTTACTTTAGCACATTGGATGCGTCAATTTGTTCAAGATCATCCGAAATATGAAAAAGATTCACATGTTCCTGATGAAATTACTTATGATCTTTTAAAAATTGTAAGCTTTTAAAAAATAGTGTTGGTTACGGTAGCAATATTTAAATTTTAGATGGATGAAGTTTCACGTGGCGAAAAGCATTGCTCAAAACTGCTGGGATGTTTCAGAAGTAAAACAGATCATCGAATTCCTTCAGCAGTTCGTCGAGCAGAAGAAGCATTAGCTGTGGCATCATCTAAACGAAAAGCTCAATAAACAAAAAGAAAGCAAGAATATGTCTCTGTTCTCTTTTTTATCTCTATCTTTTTTTTACACTTGTTTTCTTTACTTTTTTACGAGTCTTAATCTACATAGGATTTTAGCAGAAGTTTTTATATATCTTTTTTTATATGCCTTTAAAAGTATGTCTCTCTCTTTCTTTTTCATCTTTCTCCTCTTACTTCCTTTTTGACTTTGGCATTTAGTTTTGATAGAAAAAAAGAGAAGAAAGAAATGACTTTGCAACCACCTGGCTTGTTTTAAGCCTAAATGGCGGCTGTCTCCTTTCTTTCACTTTTTTTCATTTTAATTTTTTTCTACTACCAGTGTTTCTTTTCTCTATCAAGCTATCCCTTTCACTTTTTAGCGTTTAATGCAAAAAAAGAGAGAGCCAACGCCTGTTTTTTTGCATTTAATCGATTCTTTGGCACTTTTTTTTGCTACTAAAAAGTGTTAAAAGAAACAAAACTTTGTATTTTAATTTAGTCTAAATTTTTTTTCAAATTCATTCAAAAAAAAGTAATTCTATTTTGGATTTTTATTTGTTTATTTACAAAAAGAATTAAATATGTGTGTTATGTGCCATAAGAATACCAAAGTGAAAACCTAAGCAAATCTTTGTTTATCTTTTAAAGATCAGATTTGCAAGTTCTTCACTTAGATATTCTATTATGCCACTTGTTTTATTCATGTCATTAAATTCTCTTATTTTATTTTTGTAATTCCTTCTCTTATTACTACTGTATGAGCTCCAATGATTATTACTGTAATATTGTTTTTTTGTTTGTTTCATTAAAGTGATTTATATTAAATTATTGTTGGTTTTACTAAATACCATGGTAAGCAAAAATAATTTTTATGATTGAATAGATTTTTTTGAATTTGAATTATATTAATGTAAAATTGTTTATGTTTTAGGGTTTTAAAAAAAACAATAAATATTTAATTTTAAATTTTGCAAAGTTGTGATAAGATAAAAAGGTTTTCAGGATCCTTTAATATCTTTTTAAAATGAGCATTGATAATACGATGTTGGTTAAATGGCTTTAAATTCAGTTTTCTTCGTTTTCCATCAGTGAATACGGTATTTTTGAAAACATCAAAAAGTTTTTTTATAACTTTTTACACTTTATTTTTTCCATTCATACTATATTAAAAAAAGTTTTTGAAGGCATAATTAGTGCCAGCTGGCACAAAAAGCAAGAAGAAGCAGAAGATCCTTTGTGTACTTTTTTGTCTCCCATAAAAATGATGTGTTTTTATCTCTCCCTTTCTAGTTTTCTTTTGTTTTTCAGATCGCTGTAAAAAATGTGCTAACACTTTTTTTTCATAAATATCTTTGGGTATCAACACAACTACAACACATTTAAAAGTGAAAGTGAAAGACAAAAAAAGATGGAAAAGTTAGTTGTTTTGATCTTTTCTTTTTGCATTTTATAAAAAAAAATCTTTTAAAAAGCAGTCACCTTTTAAAAATATAATAATGAAGCATGGTAGATAGAATATGACAGTCCTCAAGGGATCTAATTATCTCTTTTTAATTGTGTGTAAAAACGCAAAAATACAAATCTTTTATTCACCGAATTTTAGTAATAATAGTACCCGATTGCTTTTGTTAAGAATAAAACAAATAAAAATTTTAATAAACAAAAAACGTAAAAATAAAAACCGTATAATTTTTTGAGATCTTTGAAAATCAAAATTGAGCAAAAATACTGATTGAGAAAAATGCATTAAATTTTGAGCAAAACTTTTCGCGAGGATCACTTTGAGGCTAAGATGATGGATGCCTTATAATAGGTAGCATTGGATCATTTGGGATTACAATAATAGAATCTGGTTGACTTTCTAAATCCTCTGGAATTGGTTCTGCCCATACAGGTGCAATTGCCTGATGGAGAAATATTTGTGAAGGTGTTTGTACCATTGACGTGGCGATTAAGGATTTACTCGCCGATCGAACTCTCTCTTGTGCTTCTTTAATCTTTGTTAAATGCATTTCATCATCTTTTCTTCTACAGCAAATTATCTTTATTAGTCGATCACGAAATAGCTAAAAAAAGTCATGATTAATTTATTTAGCAGTTTTTGTGTTCTGAGGGTACGTGTTAATCCTATGAATTTTGTGCATTTCCTTCCTGCCAAGTGCTAACATGTTTTTTTGCTGCAAATTCTTGTAACAATTGTGTGTAAAAATATATTATTTTTTTTATTTGATTAATGAGAGTTTTTTTAAGTTTGGCATTAATTTTAAGCCACTTTCAACTCCTTTTTTTAAAGAAAAGCGAGACAAAGATTGATAGGTTTTACGTCACACTTTTCGGCCTCTTTGTTAATAATTAATATCCAAATGTGTCATCGCCACTATCAACTGTTCCGGCTTATTTTAGAAAATCTTTTAATTTTTCCTTGTTTTTTTAAATAAGAATTTGAAAACATTATGTCTTGGTTACTATAGTATATTTTCACACAATTTAAAAGTCCGTAAAATTAAAAAACGCTTTTTAGCATAGCTATTATAAAATTCAAATTTCAAAAAGTGCTTTTTAAAAAGCGTTTATAAAGTTTCATGAAAATATGCCGAAAAAATAAAATCATTGAAGCATTAAATGGTTAAAAATATTTAAGATTCTGAGAAGCTGCTTTAAAAAAATGTTGGCATTTCTTGGGAAACTTAATAGTAAGAGCTTGATCCTTGTAATAATGCATTAATACTTTTTTGTAGCTAAAAGCTATCCCGAAAAAAGTGAGATTTTGCATGCATCATTGAATGAATGAAAATCTAGCTAACCTGTGGGGCTGCACACATGCACATAACAATTGCCCAGCCACCCAGTAAACAAATTCCAAGCAAAAATTTTGCATCTAATTCTTCCATTTGCAGTCTTTAAGGCTATAAAAATTAAAGTATTTTAGAAACTTTTAAAAGGTATATTTTTAAAAAAGCGATCAGTTTTTAAAAGAATCCACGTAAATCATACGTTTCACATTTTTTGTTTCATTTTAAAAATTAATGACAAGACAACGAGGAAAAATTGAATTGAAAATGGTGTTAAAGAGAAACAACAAAATGTGACGGTGTAAATGATACTAGCGAAAACAAAGAGAAGAAAAAAGGAGAAAAGCGTAGGCCATGGCAAAAAATGTTCATGTTTTTTGGGGGTATAAAAACAAAGGCAGGAGAAAAACTGAACAAATTTTCTGCATCATTTTTGCAAGCTTAAAAAATTTAGGAAACATGAAAGAGATGAAAGAGAAAAGGGAACACAAAGGACATCCAAAAACACGTGCTTTGTCAAGTTTTTGTTGTTTTTCTCTCTACGTTTATCCCCCCTTCTGTTTTTTTCTCCTTAAAAAGTTGAAGACAAAAGATTGGTGATGCTGCTTCTGACGGAAGCAAAAAGCACATGTAAGAATTTGAAATCGGATATTTGTGTGAGAGTTTCTCTTCTTTTTATCAGGCACAAGCATGTTAAAAAAACGTTGAAAGCAAGTTAGGAAGCTCTGCTAAAATTGCAGAAGAAGAATGACTTTTATCTTCTCAATTGTGTTTTTTTCGAAAAAACATTTTTATGGATATTTAAACCGTTTACTAAAATTTTAAGTACGTTGTAAAAAAGTATTGCCCCCAAAATTATTTTGGCATAAAATTTACGATGGCCCAAAAAGAACGGATGTTGTAGCGATATTTTAAAAGTAAGTAAGTAAAAAAACTTTTGTTTAAAAATTTACGACATGAATAAATTTTCGAACAGCAGCAGCACGAAAGATATAAGAGGGGATATTTATCTGTTTTTGCTTTGCAAGGAATAAAAAGTCGTTAAAAGTAGGATAAATGAGAGCGTTTATCTTTAGGGTTGTCAAAGCAAAGAGAGAGAGAGATCTTTCTTTTTGTCGAATTTTAAAGCTTAACACAGAGAAAAACGTCAACGCCAAAAACTTGAATATTTTTTGGGAAGAAAAGTGCAAGCTTGAATTTTTTTTTGTCAGTCAACTGGCACCCCGTAACAACACCAACGGGGAAAAATACATAAACTAAAAACTCTATTTTTTGCTTGAATTAAAAAAGTGAAGAATAAGCTTGAAGAAAAAAAGATGAACACGCTTTAACTGCTCTGGGAGAAAACAGCAGCAACTAACAAAAATTTTTATAAAAAATAAACGAACAACAAACAACCCTCCCAAAAAATAGTGTTTCTCCGGGAAATATGGAAATTAAAATTTTAGGGAGGGAGTTTTAGGCGTTTAAGCTTGTTTAGGAAATGGCATGGCAAAGGAAAAGAAGAGAAACATAAGAATAAGAGTCTTGACAGACTGATTCAAGTGAGCAAGTGAGTGAGTGTCAAATATTAACAAGCATTGACACCCCTTTTCTTCTTCTGAAATTTGAAGCTTTAAATGTTTAAAAAGAATGAAAGAATTCTGTTTCGGTCTATTTTTTGGAAATGAAGAAAATGAAAAAAAGGGAAGATACAAAGGAGGAGGAGGAAACGAGAATAAAACAATTCCCAAAACAATGCTTAAAAAACAAATTTATCTATGTTTCTGACTCTTATTTTTATGGCTTTTTGCCATTTTTTGTTTTACCAGTTTAAAAATGCGATAGGCTAGCATCTTCTTCTCTCTCTCTTGCAAAATAGCAAGATATTGAATCCTTTCTCCCTCATTTTATTTTCTCCTGTGAGAATTGCTAGAAAAATGGAGGATACGTTACAAACAAAATGGCTACATTATTTTTCATTCTTACTTCTTCTGGTTTGCAATTGATAGACGACATGTCTTCTCCTATACTTCTTCTTATTCCTGCTTCTGAAAACCCTCTTCCTACTATTATATTCTTCCCCCTCCAAAGCAAGCATTCGGGTCAAAATATAAACTTAAATAGAAGAAAATGACAATAAAATTGACAGGAAGCCAGCTATTGTTGTTATTTCTTCCTCCATAAATGTCATAAGATCCATCAAAAACATCATAAATAAAACCCCCTCCATCTAAACTACACATGTTATTGAACCTACCTAACATTTACTATGTGCAATTTAGGTTTCAAATGGATTTGAGCCAGAAATTATACGATAAAGCTCCGGAAGTTCTTTCAAGGTTTGCTCAAGATTTTTTGGATTCTGAAAGTTTTGAAAGCGAAGAAAATGAAAAACAAGATGGAATCACGAACAACAGTAGAAGCAATGAAAGTGACAGCAATGAATGTAACAAAAATTATAAATTAATGTTACAAAAAGTTGAACTTTTATTTCAAGTTCGTGAATAGCAAAAAAGAAAAACATAAAAGTTAAAAAAAATAAATTTTCAGATATCTCAAAGCAAGGAAGAAACAGATTTAGCTGTAAAAGCGGCAATAAAATGGGCTAAAAATGCCAGTGAAGATAGAAAGAAAGATCGTGAAAAAGCATCTTTTGAAATTGGTTAGTTCTTTTCTTTTTTGTGAAGGAAATTCTTCTATGAAAGTGTGTGTGATGAAGCATGGATAAGCGAGAGAGAAGGAAATGGTAGTATATACTACATATTTTATAACCAATTTCATTTTTTTTTGCCATAAAAGGAGGAAGAAACGCTTTGATGACGTAAAAATTATTCAATCAAGCGTAAATCAAAAAAAGAGGGATAACAACATTGCATGAGTAAAGTTAATTAATTATAGATGTTTCCCTTAAGGGAGTTCAAAAAAGCATAACATTAAAACAGTTGTAGTAATAGTAATTGTAGCCAAAAAACACAAAAGCATCACGCTATATAACTACAGTATACACCTTAAACACATTTTCTAACATGTATAACTTTTCATTAACCATACTCTTATAGGTAACATTCTTAACAACCTTGCCATAACAGCTGCAATTCATAATCTTCCATCTGAATGCTCTACTAAAATTAATTTTCCACTTAACCTTCCACCATCTCCAACCTCCTCTTTGTCATCCTTGCCTAAAAGAGTTCGAGTTAAAATTGCTGGAAGAATGTAATTCATTCCTTAACATCGTTATCATAACACTTATTTTAAATTTTTTAGAGACATAGCTGGTGGATGGACTGATACCCCTCCAATTACATATGAACTTGAAGCCCCACATGTTTTAAATGCTGCAATAAAAGTTGATGGTCAAAAACCGATTCAAGCTGATATTTATCCCTTGGATCATCTCTCAGGATTATGGGTATCCACAGGTGAAGGAACACTTCGATGCTTTGAAACCAAAAATGAAATAATCGAAAATGCACAAAAACCATCTGAAAGTTGTTCGTTGATTTGTGCCGTAATTGTCACGTCAGGGATTCTTGAAAGTTTTGAGGATAAAAAATGGGCAAAAGATGATACAGTATCCATTTGTGGTAAATCAAAACAGCTACAATTTGAATCAAGTGGAATGAAATTTGGTGGATTATTTATCCAATGTCATTCAAATTTACCACATGGAAGTGGATTGGGTACTAGCAGTATTTTATCGGGTGCTGTATTAGCAGGGCTATGGACATTATTTAATAAAAGATTTACAAATGACGATATTATTAGAGGTGTAAGTTTAAATTTAACCTTGTAAATCGGAATCTTTTAAGTACCAACAATATTTAGGTATTAAAGGTAGAACAATATCATACAACAGGTGGTGGATGGCAAGATCAAGTTGGTGGAATTATTCCTGGGATAAAGATTGGATCACTTTCACATCATCGCTCTGTCACTTACAAAATCCTTCCGATTACAAAGACATTCGAAGAATCCCTGAATCAAAGGCTATTTTTAATTTATACTGGAAAAACTCGACTTGCAAAAAATCTCCTTCAAACTGTTTTACTTAATTGGATTCAACGCGATTTGGATATTGTTTTGGCATTTCGAACTTTAGCTTCTGAAGCTGAAAAAGCTGCAAAGCTAATGGCTGCTGGAATATTTCCATTTGAGATTGTCGAAAGTTATCATGAAATAAAGAAAAAACTTGCAGTTGGAAGTGAACCAACTTTTGTTGGAGATTTAATCAAAGATTTAAAGCATGCTGGAATTGTTGAAGCTGCATGGATTGCCGGGGCTGGTGGTGGTGGATATTTGTATGTTTATTTGAAAGAAAATGTGGCACGTGAGAATTTGGAAACTTATATCAGCAATTATCCTGAATATTCGCTTCTGAAGGTTTCTTCTGTTGAAATTGACAATGATCCACTTGAAATTGAAATTTTATAATTATTAGTTGTTTTTAACTATTTTACTATTACTAATTCATTTTTGATTAAAAAATCGTGCAGTTTTGAATATTAGTCAATTTAAAGCCCGCTGTGCTTAAACACGAAACTTCTTATTGTAGCTTTGCTTTATCAATCGTTTTTTAACTTTCAGTATCACAACTTTTTTGCCTTACTTTTTCGTTCCATATCGATCCTTCACTTAACAATTTGCATATTTTCAATTTTAGTCAACTTTTTTGATATTCGGTTATCTTATTTTTTGTTATTATCACATTCCCGTGTACTTTTTTGTTCTTGCCTTATCCATTGTTTTTTGCTCATAAAAAAGATATATTTATTTTTCAATAAATTTATTTATTTTTTATTACAAATTTATTCCTCGGGTTTTTACAATAACCTTTTTATACTATCTACCTGTTAAAGTATATCTTTTTCAATTAACTTGTTTTTAGATTTTAAAATGGAAAAAAAGAAAGCAGAAAAAGAAAAGGAGAAACTTTGCGAGAAAGAAAAGCAACGTGTTTTTATAGAAGAATATTCAGGTCAACCAGTGCAAATTTATAAATCTGCTTTATCTGAACCAACAAGGATATCAAAAACAAAAAATTTTACATTTTGGGTTAAAGCTAAAAGCTTCTTTGTGACAGTATTTCTTCCACAAGGATATCCACATACTGTTACTTCGGATTATGTTGAGTAAGCTGCTTATTGACTAATAGTAACTATTTGAACATCTTTATTACTCTTCAGATATCAAACATGGGATACACTACAAGCATTTTCAAGTTCATTAGTTGGTGCATTGGCAACTGCAGCAGTTTTGAAAGGTGTTGGAGTTGGAAATCAGGTATTTTTTAAAAAAATAATTTTGTGTAGTGGTATAATAGATTTTAGGAAGCCACAGTACTTGCTGCATCAATAACATGGCTGGTAAAAGATGGTACTGGAATGATTGGAAGAATTATATTTGCATGGGCAAAAGGAACTGAACTTGATTCTAGTAAGCTATTTTTTAAACGACTGTTTTTGACGGTTATTATTTGATTCCTGTTGCACTTTGTCAAATCTTAATTTTTAGATTGCAAAAAATGGAGATTAGTTGCAGATGTTTTCAATGATTTGGCGTTCATAATTGATATAACTGCACCACATTTTTCTGGTGCCTTATTTCCTGCATTCTGTTGTGTTTCATCATTCTTACGTGCAATTGTTGGTGTCTCAGGTGGTGCAACTCGAACAGCTGTAACTCGGCATCAAGCTCGTCGTAATAATTTGGCAGATGTGGCAGCAAAAGATGGCTCACAAGAAACTTTAGTCAATTTTATTTCTCTTATTGTAAGCTTAATTATGCTTCCGGCAGTCAATGATTCTCCAATGCTTGTATGGATTTTGGCAACAATATTTATTACATTTCATATCTTTGCAAATTTTAAAGCTGTTCGAGCTCTCAAATTTGATACTTTAAATCAAAAACGTTTATCAATTTGTGTCAAAGGTTTTTGTGATGGTATTATTCCTTCGGCAAGTTTTTTTTATCATTAGTGCTGCAATACAGCATGCTTGTGTTAAACACATGTTTAATATGATGTTTTAAGGTTGCTAAAACAAATGCTGAAGAACCGCTTTTTTCTCGACTTGGACCAACCAAACATTTTGGATGTTCATTAGCTGATACTATGGTAATTGTTCCTTCTCTTACATTATGCTTTTAACAAATATTTATAGAAATTTGTAAATCATAAAGAATCTTCAACAATGACAGAACCACATCATGGTCGATGGCTTGCAAGATATGTCAAAGGAACTATTCCTTCCCATGATGCCGCGTATATTTCACTCAGGAATGATGCAACATTTGATGATCAATTAGATGCGGCATTTGCAATTGAATATCGAGCAAATAATAAATCATGGCCAACGTTAGAAGATTTGGATGAATTTCGTGAAGAAATGTCTGATTGTGGTTGGGTGCTGGATTCACATCAATTAGATTTTGAGGAATGGAGATTTCGTGAAAAAGCTACTTAACAACATATGCTACCAAAGAGAAGAATGGAAGAAACTAATTTATTATTGTTATTGCAAAAAAGTGACTAGCCTTATTAATTTTAGTATTTATTTTTGAGTTAACGGCAGCGCCGGATTTTCAATGCAAACTTACTGTTATTTAAAATATTCTTTTATGGTTTTTGTTTTTTTATAATAAAGTTATTGACTTATGATAGTTTAAAATTGAAATTGATGAAAATATCATAGACACAATAACAACTCATTAAGAGTATCATTCGGTAAAACCAACAATTCAATTCTCAAATTTTGACAAAATTGTTGCAAAATATTTTGATCATTACGAATGACGAGGTGATAATCATGGCTGCATTTTCACAAAAACATCAAAACCTTTGGATTCTAAAATGGACGGAATATAGATAAGATAAATTCATTTTTGATAGAAAATGCTTTTCTGAAATTCCAAATGATTTAATATCGATATTCCAGCGTTTATAAATTTTTGCACAATTTAATCCATTCTGAATATCAATCCTATAAAAGAAGTTACATAAAATAACAATATGGTAAGAAGAAACCTTTTCAATCTGTAGGAGCCAATTCATCTTCACTATCCTCATCTTCTTTATCGGAATCATCATCTACTTCATTGTAAATTAAAAAATCTTAAACATCGAAAAAAAGTAAAAAGAGCTATAAAATTAGAGATATCATCAGAACATCCAAAAACATATGCAAATAAAATTATGCAAAAAATAAAATGCAAAACGAATGAATTCCCATGAAGACTGCAAAAAAGTATATATAAGAAAAAAAATGATAAAAACGCTTAGTCTTATCAAATGCTCTCGGTATGCTGCGGTCGTTTCATCTCTCATCAAAATACAAAAATTCCACGTCTTTCGCTGCTCCTTCGACAACAAAAGAAAGTAGCCGTCCATGGTAATTCAATGTATGCTAAGGCTAAGTTTTTTCATTGCTTTGGGGTTCTCGGGGAGATATTAAGTGGTTTACTTAATGCATGATATCAAGTTGGGTTTTATGAATCTTTTTTTTATCTCAATGTGTACTTTTGGCATGAGATTGGTTTCCTCAAAAATAAAAGAGCTAAAGCGATATCAATTTGGGGTTTTTGAATCATTTTTTTTTATCTCAATGTGTACTTTTGGCACGAGATTGGTTTCCTCAAAATTAAAAGAGTTTCTATGATATCAATTTGGGGTTTTTGAATCATTTTTTTTATCTCAATGTGTACTTTTGGCACGAGATTGGTTTCCTCAAAATTAAAAGAGTTTCTATGATATCAATTTGGGGTTTTTGAATCATTTTTTTTTATCTCAATGTGTACTTTTGGCACGAGATTGGTTTCCTCAAAAATAATTGAGCTAAAGCGATATCAATTTGGGGTTTTTGAATCATTTTTTTTATCTCAATGTGTACTTTTGGCACGAGATTGGTTTCCTCAAAAATAATTGAGCTAAAGCGATATCAATTTGGGGTTTTTGAATCATTTTTTTTATCTCAATGTGTACTTTTGGCACGAGATTGGTTTCCTCAAAAATAAAAGAGCTAAAGCGATATCAATTTGGGGTTTTTGAATCATTTTTTTTATCTCAATGTGTACTTTTGGCATGAGATTGGTTTCCTCAAAAATAAAAGAGCTAAAGCGATATCAATTTGGGGTTTTTGAATCATTTTTTTTATCTCAATGTGTACTTTTGGCACGAGATTGGTTTCCTCAAAAATAAAAGAGCTAAAGCGATATCAATTTGGGGTTTTTGAATCATTTTTTTTATCTCAATGTGTACTTTTGGCACGAGATTGGTTTCCTCAAAAATAATTGAGCTAAAGCGATATCAATTTGGGGTTTTTGAATCATTTTTTTTATCTCAATGTGTACTTTTGGCACGAGATTGGTTTCCTCAAAAATAATTGAGCTAAAGCGATATCAATTTGGGGTTTTTGAATCATTTTTTTTATCTCAATGTGTACTTTTGGCACGAGATTGGTTTCCTCAAAAATAATTGAGCTAAAGCGATATCAATTTGGGGTTTTTGAATCATTTTTTTTATCTCAATGTGTACTTTTGGCACGGGATTGGTTTCCTCAAAAATAATTGAGCTAAAGCGATATCAATTTGGGGTTTTTGAATCATTTTTTTTATCTCAATGTGTACTTTTGGCACGAGATTGGTTTCCTCAAAAATAAAAGAGCTAAAGCGATATCAATTTGGGGTTTTTGAATCATTTTTTTTATCTCAATGTGTACTTTTGGCACGGGATTGGTTTCCTCAAAAATAATTGAGCTAAAGCGATATCAATTTGGGGTTTTTGAATCATTTTTTTTATCTCAATGTGTACTTTTGGCACGAGATTGGTTTCCTCAAAAATAAAAGAGCTAAAGCGATATCAATTTGGGGTTTTTGAATCATTTTTTTTATCTCAATGTGTACTTTTGGCACGAGATTGGTTTCCTCAAAAATAAAAGAGCTAAAGCGATATCAATTTGGGGTTTTTGAATCATTTTTTTTATCTCAATGTGTACTTTTGGCATGAGATTGGTTTCCTCAAAAATAAAAGAGCTAAAGCGATATCAATTTGGGGTTTTTGAATCATTTTTTTTATCTCAATGTGTACTTTTGGCACGAGATTGGTTTCCTCAAAAATAACTGAGCTAAAGCGATATCAATTCGGGGTTTTTGAATCATTTTTTTTTATCTCAATGTGTACTTTTGGCACGAGATTGGTTTCCTCAAAAATAATTGAGCTAAAGCGATATCAATTTGGGGTTTTTGAATCATTTTTTTTATCTCAATGTGTACTTTTGGCACGAGATTGGTTTCCTCAAAAATAATTGAGCTAAAGCGATATCAATTTGGGGTTTTTGAATCATTTTTTTTTATCTCAATGTGTACTTTTGGCACGAGATTGGTTTCCTCAAAAATAACTGAGCTAAAGCGATATCAATTTGGGGTTTTTGAATCATTTTTTTTTATCTCAATGTGTACTTTTGGCACGAGATTGGTTTCCTCAAAAATAATTGAGCTAAAGCGATATCAATTTGGGGTTTTTGAATCATTTTTTTTATCTCAATGTGTACTTTTGGCACGGGATTGGTTTCCTCAAAAATAATTGAGCTAAAGCGATATCAATTTGGGGTTTTTGAATCATTTTTTTTATCTCAATGTGTACTTTTGGCACGAGATTGGTTTCCTCAAAAATAATTGAGCTAAAGCGATATCAATTTGGGGTTTTTGAATCATTTTTTTTTATCTCAATGTGTACTTTTGGCACGAGATTGGTTTCCTCAAAAATAATTGAGCTAAAGCGATATCAATTTGGGGTTTTTGAATCATTTTTTTTATCTCAATGTGTACTTTTGGCACGGGATTGGTTTCCTCAAAAATAATTGAGCTAAAGCGATATCAATTTGGGGTTTTTGAATCATTTTTTTTTATCTCAATGTGTACTTTTGGCACGAGATTGGTTTCCTCAAAAATAATTGAGCTAAAGCGATATCAATTTGGGGTTTTTGAATCATTTTTTTTATCTCAATGTGTACTTTTGGCACGGGATTGGTTTCCTCAAAAATAATTGAGCTAAAGCGATATCAATTTGGGGTTTTTGAATCATTTTTTTTATCTCAATGTGTACTTTTGGCACGGGATTGGTTTCCTCAAAAATAATTGAGCTAAAGCGATATCAATTTGGGGTTTTTGAATCATTTTTTTTTATCTCAATGTGTACTTTTGGCACGAGATTGGTTTCCTCAAAAATAATTGAGCTAAAGCGATATCAATTTGGGGTTTTTGAATCATTTTTTTTATCTCAATGTGTACTTTTGGCACGGGATTGGTTTCCTCAAAAATAATTGAGCTAAAGCGATATCAATTTGGGGTTTTTGAATCATTTTTTTTTATCTCAATGTGTACTTTTGGCACGAGATTGGTTTCCTCAAAAATAATTGAGCTAAAGCGATATCAATTTGGGGTTTTTGAATCATTTTTTTTATCTCAATGTGTACTTTTGGCACGGGATTGGTTTCCTCAAAAATAATTGAGCTAAAGCGATATCAATTTGGGGTTTTTGAATCATTTTTTTTTATCTCAATGTGTACTTTTGGCACGGGATTGGTTTCCTCAAAAATAATTGAGCTAAAGCGATATCAATTTGGGGTTTTTGAATCATTTTTTTTTATCTCAATGTGTACTTTTGGCACGAGATTGGTTTCCTCAAAAATAATTGAGCTAAAGCGATATCAATTTGGGGTTTTTGAATCATTTTTTTTATCTCAATGTGTACTTTTGGCACGGGATTGGTTTCCTCAAAAATAATTGAGCTAAAGCGATATCAATTTGGGGTTTTTGAATCATTTTTTTTTATCTCAATGTGTACTTTTGGCACGAGATTGGTTTCCTCAAAAATAATTGAGCTAAAGCGATATCAATTTGGGGTTTTTGAATCATTTTTTTTATCTCAATGTGTACTTTTGGCACGGGATTGGTTTCCTCAAAAATAATTGAGCTAAAGCGATATCAATTTGGGGTTTTTGAATCATTTTTTTTATCTCAATGTGTACTTTTGGCACGAGATTGGTTTCCTCAAAAATAAAAGAGCTAAAGCGATATCAATTTGGGGTTTTTGAATCATTTTTTTTATCTCAATGTGTACTTTTGGCACGAGATTGGTTTCCTCAAAAATAATTGAGCTAAAGCGATATCAATTTGGGGTTTTTGAATCATTTTTTTTATCTCAATGTGTACTTTTGGCACGAGATTGGTTTCCTCAAAAATAAAAGAGCTAAAGCGATATCAATTTGGGGTTTTTGAATCATTTTTTTTATCTCAATGTGTACTTTTGGCACGAGATTGGTTTCCTCAAAAATAAAAGAGCTAAAGCGATATCAATTTGGGGTTTTTGAATCATTTTTTTTATCTCAATGTGTACTTTTGGCACGAGATTGGTTTCCTCAAAAATAAAAGAGCTAAAGCGATATCAATTTGGGGTTTTTGAATCATTTTTTTTATCTCAATGTGTACTTTTGGCACGAGATTGGTTTCCTCAAAAATAATTGAGCTAAAGCGATATCAATTTGGGGTTTTTGAATCATTTTTTTTATCTCAATGTGTACTTTTGGCACGAGATTGGTTTCCTCAAAAATAATTGAGCTAAAGCGATATCAATTTGGGGTTTTTGAATCATTTTTTTTATCTCAATGTGTACTTTTGGCACGAGATTGGTTTCCTCAAAAATAATTGAGCTAAAGCGATATCAATTTGGGGTTTTTGAATCATTTTTTTTATCTCAATGTGTACTTTTGGCACGAGATTGGTTTCCTCAAAAATAAAAGAGCTAAAGCGATATCAATTTGGGGTTTTTGAATCATTTTTTTTATCTCAATGTGTACTTTTGGCACGAGATTGGTTTCCTCAAAAATAAAAGAGCTAAAGCGATATCAATTTGGGGTTTTTGAATCATTTTTTTTATCTCAATGTGTACTTTTGGCACGAGATTGGTTTCCTCAAAAATAAAAGAGCTAAAGCGATATCAATTTGGGGTTTTTGAATCATTTTTTTTATCTCAATGTGTACTTTTGGCACGAGATTGGTTTCCTCAAAAATAAAAGAGCTAAAGCGATATCAATTTGGGGTTTTTGAATCATTTTTTTTATCTCAATGTGTACTTTTGGCACGAGATTGGTTTCCTCAAAAATAATTGAGCTAAAGCGATATCAATTTGGGGTTTTTGAATCATTTTTTTTATCTCAATGTGTACTTTTGGCACGAGATTGGTTTCCTCAAAAATAAAAGAGCTAAAGCGATATCAATTTGGGGTTTTTGAATCATTTTTTTTATCTCAATGTGTACTTTTGGCATGAGATTGGTTTCCTCAAAAATAAAAGAGCTAAAGCGATATCAATTTGGGGTTTTTGAATCATTTTTTTTATCTCAATGTGTACTTTTGGCACGAGATTGGTTTCCTCAAAAATAAAAGAGCTAAAGCGATATCAATTTGGGGTTTTTGAATCATTTTTTTTATCTCAATGTGTACTTTTGGCACGAGATTGGTTTCCTCAAAAATAAAAGAGCTAAAGCGATATCAATTTGGGGTTTTTGAATCATTTTTTTTATCTCAATGTGTACTTTTGGCACGAGATTGGTTTCCTCAAAAATAAAAGAGCTAAAGCGATATCAATTTGGGGTTTTTGAATCATTTTTTTTATCTCAATGTGTACTTTTGGCACGAGATTGGTTTCCTCAAAAATAAAAGAGCTAAAGCGATATCAATTTGGGGTTTTTGAATCATTTTTTTTATCTCAATGTGTACTTTTGGCACGAGATTGGTTTCCTCAAAAATAAAAGAGCTAAAGCGATATCAATTTGGGGTTTTTGAATCATTTTTTTTATCTCAATGTGTACTTTTGGCATGAGATTGGTTTCCTCAAAAATAAAAGAGCTAAAGCGATATCAATTTGGGGTTTTTGAATCATTTTTTTTATCTCAATGTGTACTTTTGGCACGAGATTGGTTTCCTCAAAAATAATTGAGCTAAAGCGATATCAATTTGGGGTTTTTGAATCATTTTTTTTATCTCAATGTGTACTTTTGGCACGAGATTGGTTTCCTCAAAAATAATTGAGCTAAAGCGATATCAATTTGGGGTTTTTGAATCATTTTTTTTATCTAAATGTGTACTTTTGGCACGAGATTGGTTTCCTCAAAAATAATTGAGCTAAAGCGATATCAATTTGGGGTTTTTGAATCATTTTTTTTATCTCAATGTGTACTTTTGGCACGAGATTGGTTTCCTCAAAAATAATTGAGCTAAAGCGATATCATTATGGGTTTTATGGGATTTTGCAGTTATCGGAAACAAATTGTTGAAATATAAATTAGAAATTTAAATTTAGCAATTTCATAATTTACCAAAGTTATTATTAAGTGCTTCTCCTGTTTTAATGAAAATTTTTGTTGTTACTGATAGCTATATGTTAGTATAAAAAGTAACTGTTTTTAGCAAACGTTATACTTTTATTGTAGTTTTTTTTAGCACTACTGTGTGCATTCCAGTTTTGTTTTTGTTGGTAACATGCATCTTTTGATTAATAAAAATCACTTATTTTCGTGTAACTTAATGTTTTTCAAATGTTGAGAAAACTGCTCACTAATTTAATGATTTTTATTTTAAAAAAATTAAACATTTAATACTTTAAAAAAGTAATAATATCTGGACAATTTCTGCAGGAAAGTTTTTTGGACATTAAAAAAATTTTGAAAAATATCTTTGCACATATTTTTGTTGCCAAACATTAAAAAAATAGAAATTTTGTTAAAACATAATTTTTAAAGCACCTATTTTTGTGAGGAAATTATTTAAAAAAAATCGAGAAAATACCAAACTTTTGAAACAAAGTAATTGAAAAAGATTTTCTGTCGATTATTTTTAAATTTAAAAAAGAAACAATTTTAAAAAATTAAAGAAATATTGGCACATGAGCAGCAGTAATAAAAAGAAGAAGAAATAATATCTGTGTAAAAAAGAAAATATTACCAAAAAAAGAAGAAGCAGTAAGAAAAAAAAATATAAAACAATAGAAATCTGATGGGAAAAACCAGTTTTAGCTTTGCTTTTGTGGAAGCAAAAATTTATTAAAAAATATAAAAAATTTTTGAGTGTTGACTACCCGAAAAAAAGCATACAATAAAAAATTTAAATCTTTTTTGTTTCTTAATACTAATAAAAAAGCACCCGTTCATTTATCTGCAGTTGCTGGTGTTGTGTTTGTCAGCTACCATTTTCAGTTTTGGGATCATCCAAATCTCCACCAGCTAAAAACACGGACCCCGGCGAGCCAGGGATTGAAGTCTCAGCATTTTGGGATCTTATTTTTGAAGGTGTTGCAGTTGTTGAAGATTTTCCGGTGGTTATTTCGCCATTATTCTTTGTTGATCTGGCGGATTCTGGCTCTTCTGGGATCCTCGCTAAATACCATTGCCGATTTTCTTCTAACTGATCCAAGATTGTTTGAGCATCAGGATATACTAAATCAGCCCATGTTTCAAATAACGGATGAACAATATAATCAATAAATCCAACCTAAAAATTAATGATTATTTATTGTTGTGTTAATAATCACTATAGTAAAACATACTTGTGATTTTTCAATTGTAACATTTCCTCGATCACACATTGGTGAAACTTCTAGCCCTTGTTCCTTCTCTTTATCACCTTGTCTCCAGTATTCTTCCAAAATACGCTCATTCCAAGAACGGTATAATTCAATGGGTTTTGTTGGATTTGATAGATCTGCCAAATGTATCATTGATTGAAGAACCTTAAAATTTGCATATTATTATCTCATACCATAACACCAAAATATACCTGTATTCTATCGTTATATTTATCCAAACAAACAATTGATGAATTTGAAACTTTTTTAGCTTCAACCATAGTTTTGAGGTCAGCTAATAAAGACATGTGTTTTGACATGTCTGTGGCAAGTACCATTTCGATAACAGTTTTTCGGAAACTTTGTCTCTGTTTTCGGCTCCAGCTTGCTAAGAAATCACAATTTGATTCTTGTAAAAGTTTAAATGCAACAGCTAAATGATGCTGTTCTAGCACTGATTCATCATTATACATAATGGCAAGTTCAGAATCTGAAAAAAGAGAGAAAGGTTTTAGAATTAAGAATTCAGATTGATTGTAATAAAGGATTGGCTAAAGAAAAACGTTCCAAAATGGGAACAAAGAAAGTAATGTTATAATTTCATATGTTTTGAAATAGGAAATAAAACATACTTGAATTAATTAAATATTGATTTGTAAAACCAGGATGATCAACGTCATGAATTGCTGATGCAAAAATAGCTGCAAATACTTCTAAATCAGAAAATACCCCCTTAAAAATATATTTTATTCTACTGCCGTCTCATTAACTAAAACGAACCGATAAAGCTGGTGAAGAAATTAAAACATGCATAGATTGTGCAACATCAGCAGCATGAATTTGATTATGATATGGATTATCACGATAATGATGTTCCAAGTGCAGCAAATATGTCACCAATACAGATGGATGAATTTCGAATAACTTTATTAATCCACGTTCTCGTAATACGGTATATGTGACAGCTGTTAACGAATGATTCTTTGATAGTTGATGAATTTTAAAAATATTTGGACCCCAATCATTTAGCTAAAAATTGATATGATTTTAATTAATTGGTAATTGTGTGTATTGATGCGAGTGATATTTGTTTGCAACTTCTTTGTCTTTCATCGGAATCAATTTTTGCAAAAAAAAGTTTTTTTTCAATTGTTTCTCATTTGCAGAAGAGAAAATCTCAAAAGAAAAAAGAATTTTTTCGGCGTCATATAAATCGAAAAGTTTGTTGTTGGATGTTTTTTGTTTCCGGAAAAACTAACTTCAAAAATTTCAGTCAACGGTAATTTTTGTTTTGCTTTGCGACATGCTGTTTTCTTTTTTGACAAATTACATTTAAACTTTTGCTTGCTTTTTCCGTAAAAATAATAATAAAGTTTTTTTCTCAACAAACTGGTCAATAACAAGAAAAGTTGAAAGCTAAAAAGTGTGGGAAGTATTTTTTAGAATAAGTGCAAGGAATTTGTATGGATTAATATATATCAATCTTTAGCCTTGGAAACAAAAAAGAGCCCTTTTTTGCAATAAATAAAAATGTGCCATAAATGTTGCAAATATGCAAAAGCTTAAGCTTTTGCAGAGAAAGTGCAAATTACTGTAATCGAATTTGTCTTGGAAGAAAAAAAAGCAAATGTCACGCTAATGCAATAAAAATTACTGTCCTTTAACCTTCAGAAAATAAAAAAACATTGCCCTCTATTTTTTGCAGAAAAAAATTTGTAATTAAGAAACCGTTTTCTTTTCTTTTTCTTTAAAAGTTTTAAAAGATGCAATTTTGAAAGATGTCTAAAATGACAACAATTAAAAGGCGCCAATTACAAAAAGGAAAAGTGATCATGAATGATCTCAATGACACTACCACGAGGCTTTTCTTCCTTTTTCAAATGATCTCAAAAATTTTTAACTCGATTTGTCACATAAAATTCCCCCTCTCTTTTTTCTTTTCTATTGGATCGTAGTTATAGCAGTATGATAGTAACGGTAAACATCATCACCATGTATTACTAATTAACCGAACTAACTAACCATCACAAAAGAAAGAGAGGGGAAAGACTCTTTAAAATCAAAAACAATTTCCGGTTGTTTTAAAATTTTAATCACTTTTTTTATTTCCAAAAGTCTCTCTCTCTTTCTTTCTCACTTTTGCATTGTATTACTGCCCTCAAGGCATCATCATCAACACAAAGAAGAAAGTAGAGAAAAAGAGAGAGAAGTCAAGTCACAGACAGACATTACCGGAAATGGCAGAGATCAAAAAAAGAAAGAAAAAAAGGTTTTTTGTTATAGTAATCATTATCATTAACTTCATGCATTCATGACCATATAAATATTATTTCGCGTGCAAGAAATTTAAGAAGATGCATAAATTATTTTTGAAGAAAAAAATTTATGTCTCTTTTGTTTGCAGAAAAAATGTGGGAAATAGTAATAAAAAATATGTTATGATTTTACACTAAAACGTGACTACTATTTTTTTGCTTCTAAAAAAATAAATATCGTAGAAAACAATAAACTGCAAAAACAAAGATCTTTAAAAATTTTTTAAAGCAAAACGAAATTCAAGCGGATTCAAGCCAATGGCATTTGCGCTGACCGCTGAGCTATTCGATCACTCGCAATTTTAACAACTTTTTAACATTTTTTGGTAATTTTAAAAAGAATATCAATAACTTACTCTTTGCATGTACACTGCAATTTCTTTTGCACATTCAATACCATATTCTGGTGGAACACCATGTGCTGAAGACCGCAACCTTCTAACTCCGCTGATTTTTGACATTGCAGCAGTTTTTGCTTTGTTGAATAGGGATAATTGTGGAGAATGGCATCCCGATGTTGATGGATCCGATAATGGTATTGACTGAAATTTAGAATACTTTGAATAATAGGAATAGTAATAACAAAAATAATATGAATATGGATGGATTAAAGACAACATTTTTATAAAACACTTTTTTGAAAGAATGAAAAAAGACTAAAAATTGGTGCTATACGGATTTTAGAAATCCGTGCATATTTCAAAAAACTGTAAAAAAGTGGAAGTTGAGAGTGGACAGATAAATGTCCAAATGGCATTCATTTCAACTATCAAACGAGGAAGAAGAGAAAAGTTTGCAATTTTTAAAGAATAAAAATGCGAATAAAAAAATGTGAGAAGAAGATTACCGGAAACAATTGAAGACTTCTTCCTTCAATTGTTGAAAGTAGGGTAAAAAGAAAAAGAAAATGTTTCACAGGAAAGAAAGAATTTTATTTTTTTAATGGTAGTCGTCGTCGGCACGCAGCAAAAGAAAAAGAAATGTACATAATTCTTGCCAGGAGAGGCCATCCTACTTTTCTTTAAAGGAGAAAAACTTATGACCTCTTCTCGTGTCTGCTTCCACCGTTGCAGTGTGCCATCGATGGATGGAAGTAGACGGCAACAACGGAACAAACAATTACAATATCAGGTCACAAGTCACGTTTTTTTATTTACTTTTGTTTAAAAAGTTTTTTAGTAAACATGCTTTTAAAAAAACAGGCAGACGGCCTTTAAAGAAGAAAGGTGTAAGATTTCAATGATGATGCCAAAATGAAAGGAACGGAGCAACAAAACTTACATTATGTTGACCAGCAACAACCGCTGCAGCAGCTGCAACAAGATCTTTATCATTATTTCCTTCATCTTCATCTTTGTCCATATAAGTATTAATAAGATATTTCGATACTTGTACGCCAGATTTTGATGATTCAGCAAAATGTGATAATTCTTTATTAAGTAATTTTCGAAACTAAAATTTAAAAAAAAACATTAGAATAAATTATATAGGATTACGGTAACTGATACATTTTCATCAGGTTCTTCGGAAAAAAACATTTAAATAAATATTTTGTATTCTATTTTTCTTACCAAAATTGATCAAAATAATAAATAATTAAGAAATTAGTCAGTCTATTATACCTCCAATAACCACTACTACAATTACTATTACAATTACTTTTAACTCCCGTGATGTTCATTAAAGAAGAGAGAGAAAAAGAAAACAAAAATAAAAGAACCTCTTTTTCTCTGAACCCCAAAAGAAGGAAGGCAAAAAAAGGGGCAGTCAAAACCATTTTTTTTATTTGTTGTTCCCTTTCTTCCCCTTCTTTTTTGAAGCCTTCTTTTTGCAGTCTTCCTTCTTCTTTCTTCGTTGTCTTCTTCTTTGATTCTTCCCTCTAGAGATCTGTGTTCCTTTTTTTTCTTTTGAATCTTTTAAAAAGAAGATTCTGATTTAAACCGAAACGAAGCGTTGTTCCTTGTGTTTTTTGCAAACTATGCTTTTTAACAAGTTTCCGTCGAAGAATATCGAAAAAAGTGCTTCGGCGTCCGGCGCCTCAATGACGCCATGTGACCTCTGAATTTGAATGAATGAAATGAAATGAAACGAAGAAGGAACGGAAGAAGTAAGTTTCGTTTTTCTTTGAATCGAATCTTCTCTCTCTTTTTAAAGCTTCCGCTATTTGACAAATTTAGTTTTAAATTATTTTTCTACGCATAATTGAGTTAAAAAAAACATAGTTGTTCTTTCGGTATAACCTATTGTCGTACATGTACTAATAAGTTATTGTACCCCCAAGAGGGTGATATCCCCATAAGAGTCCTCCCTCAAATATCATTTAACTCAAACATTTTTCTCAAAATCTCTCAAACTGATGTCATTCCCAAAAGATTTTAAAAAGAAATTATTACCTTGCTAGATGCCATTTCACTAACAGATCGATGAATTTGTATTGTTTCTAGCTGGTCTAAACACCAATCCAGTTCTTCTAATGTTTCTTGGGCGCATTGCATGGCCTGTTCTGGTAGCTGTGTATTATGAAGGGGCGGCCTTCGAGGTGTTCGATATTTATCATCTCCAGTTGTAGCAGGCAAATTTGAAATTGCAACAAAATTTGATCGAACATTTCTAAGTGATGCTAATAGCTGTGCAAATGGTGTAACTATCAAATCATCTCCATGTCTAAAATAATGATAACAATTATCAGTGACAGCAGTGCTATACATGTTGGGATTCAATTTTTAGTGTTCTTATTACCCTTAAAACTCTAAAATACTTGTTTACTAATATCTTTGACCTTTAAAATTGAACTTATTTGTGTATTTTCTTTAAAAAGTGCAAACCGTCTAAAAAACTAACTAACTACAATCGCTTCTTTAAAAATGAAAAATAAACAAATAAGAAATTAGATCCATGAAAGAAAAGAAATATTTTGAAATTGAGCTTCCGTTAAAGAAAAAGAAAGAATGAAAGTAGATCTTCTCGCTCTCTCTTTGGCACACTTTAATTTAATCCCCCTTTCTGACGTAAAAATCAAAAACCAAAAACAACAGTCTTTGCTACTTTGAACAACAGCAGCAGCTGTAAAATAAACTTTTAAAAAAACTGACCCTGGAAATTTCGAAAAAAGAGGGACCAACAACAAAGTTGTTTAAAAAGTAATTAAACAATTTAAAAAGGTTTCTTCAAATTTTACCGTAGACGTTTTAAAATGTAAATAAAAAAGTTTTAGAGTGAATTATTAATTACCCCTTTTCCAGACAGCTTCAAAAAGTAGTATTCAAAGTTTGTTTTTAAAATAATTCTCACAGTATTTCCGGGTTATAATTTTTAAAGGTTAAAACCGGAAGCAAAAACATACATTTTTTAAGAGAGAAAGAGAGAAGACTCAAAAAGGTAATTGAATTTTAAGAATGTTTCCCTTTGAACTTGAAAAAAAGAAAGATGTATGAAATTTATAAAATTTAAAACAATCTGTAAAGGCTAATAAAATATTTTGATAAATAAAAAGAATATAGACATACTGTATTTTTGTTAATAAAATATTACAAACAGTCGTAAATAATTCAATCATGAGACTGACTTTTCAAAAGTGAGCAAAATGCATAAACACAAAAAGAGAGAGAGAGAACAGAAAAACAGGTGAAAAATTTCAAGACACAATTGAAATATAAAAAAAACAATAAATATATAAAAAGTCATGTTTTTGCATAAAATTAACAACAAAAAAAGTTTTTAGTTACGTTTAAAAAACGAAAAAAGATCAAACTTTTTTTTGCACAAAAAACGTGATTTCTTTTTTTTTGCAGACACAAAAAAGACACAGAACAAAGAGATCAGATTTGATATATCTCTCTTCCTTGAAAAGGAATCTTTTCTACAAATCTTACCTGTGTTGATGCGGTGACTTTTTATCAGTGGAAGATGAAAATGCCCATTTAAATGCCGCTAATTTTGATGCAGCTAACATAATTTTTATGTTATAAATATGCGAGAATTTTAGAGCAAAATCTGTAGACCAAAAAAAATGCAAATATTATTATTCAAAATTGAAGGGGACTTCTTTAGTTTTTTCTTTTCAATGGTTTTTTACAACCCTTCTCTTTCAATTTCACATTTAAGGAAGCATAAAAAAATGGCCCACAATTTTTCTGTTGTTTTTATATTCTTCTTTTTTCGGTTGACTCTCAGAAATAAAAACGCACAAACAAAAAAAAGTGGAACATATATTTTTTTGAAGCTTTTAAATGTTTTTTTCTGAATGATTTTTTTGCTATCAAAAATGGGGGCAAAAAGAAGGGGAATAGCCAAAAAGCAGAGAGAAGAAGAAAGTGGGGAAAAGTGGAGAATTGACAAGAGTTTTGCTGGAAAAAAAAGTATGTTTGGCGTATTTTTTTCAAAAAAGGGGTATTGAAAAAGCAAAAAAGAAAGAATGCGGCTCCTTTTTTGGTGGGGTTTTTTGTGTTAGCTAGCCTTACTTTTGCGCTTCCTCTTTTCTATTTTACAAGAAAATATCTATCAATGAATGAATGTCGAACAAGCAAGCGCAAGCAGCATATAACAACAACAGTTCAGTTTAGTTGTTTGAGGTTTCGTGTTGCAGCAATTTGTGTCTTTAAGAATTAAAAAGAAAAGAAAAAAGGAAATGGCAGCAGCAGTTAAAAACTTTTTTTTTGTTGTGGATGGTGTGAAAAACGAAGGAATGGCTTAGATAACAAGTTGCTGTTACTCGGTCAGAATAAGGTATGAATATGTGTATATTTCTCTCTGGATATGAAAATGAAAAAGTTAGTTAATTAAAATTTAGTTTGCACTTTTTGAATTAAACAGAAAAGTATAATAGCTGTGTTTTGTTCTTTATACGTTTGAAGGCCAAAGTTAAGCTCTCAATTGCTCTTTTTTGTAGTTATTATCAACTTTTTGGCACTGATCCAAAAAAATAATCAGAAAATGACAGTATCAATTTTTATAACAAATTTTGTTAATCGTAAAACTACATTTCTCACTCCTTAAAAAATTAATCATTTTCAAAATGCCACAGTTCCCCTTTTAAAAAACTTTAGTCTTGTTTCAAAACTTGTTTTTCTTCTTCATTTTCTTTTTTGCTTCCTCCACTTTTCTCTTAAACTTATCAAAATTCAATAAAATTATTTGTTTCTTTTGTTTTTTTTTGCGTTTCAAAAAGTGCATGCATAAAATTATGTATTTTTTTTCTTCTCTGGCATCTGTGTGCTTCATTGGAGGGAAAAGAAAGAAGAAAACGTGAAAAAAGAGAGAGGAGGAAAGAATATGTGTATTATAAAAACAAAATTATTTTAATCGCATTTGTGTTATGTAAGAACACAGAAAGAGAGTAAGTTAGTTTGCCTGCTTGCCTGTTAGCAGTAAGGCACTGCTTGTCTTTTTTGTTATGTTTTTTTAAAGCAAAATTCTGCTTTTAATTTAAAAATCTTTTTTTGCCAAAACCGAAAATCCGCAAGAAAAAAAAATGCCTTTGCTTTGTTAGAGAAAAAAAATGGGTTTTTTCTTGCAAAAAAAACAAGAGACAATTAAAAGCAGATTTTTAACAACATAAAAAATATAAATTTAAAATGCATTGAAAAAATGTGGAACAGCTGGGGACTCAAAAATATAAGTATGTTTTTTGCAATAAAATTTTTTAAAGGTTTATAATTTCTTACTTAAAGACCATATTTTTTTCATTAAATATGAAAATAAAAGAAGATAAAAGATTAATTAATAAAACAAAAATAATAATAATAATAATATTTTTAACATTTAAAATAAAAATAATAAAAGTACACAAAAATCAATTACAAGATTTTTTTGGGTAAACATGAAATAGTGCAAAAAGACTCTTTTCTTTCATTAACCTTTAATGATAAAAAGATAACATTCTTTTAGAGAAAGACAATGGAAATATTGCTACCTAAATGTTTTTGCAAGAACGATGGAAAAGCATTGAAAGAAATTTTAAAGAAGATTATTGTTGGTGGAAAACATCCAAATCTTTGTAGTCTTCCGAATACAATCAGAGAAAAAGATATTCAAAAAGATAAGAAATGATAAAATAATGATGATAAAAGTTAAAGAATAAAAAGAATTAATTAAACGTTTGTTTTAAAAAATTTGTTAAAAAGTTTTTAAAGACAGACAAAAAAGAAGGAATAAAGAAGCATGTATTGTATGATGTAAGAAGTTAGAAGCAGCGATTTCTCATTGTCACCGAAGAAGAAAAAAAGAATGAGGTCCCAAAGGAGGCGATAAAATAAAATTTTCATTGATCTCTTTTTTCTCCTTTTTCTCTTTCTCGTTTTCGTTCGTTTTAACAGATAATAAAATGAAACATTTTTTTATTTTATCTTATCATCTCTTCTGGGAATTTCTTTTTGTCCTCTTCTTTTTCTTCTTCTTCAAAATTATTTATTTTTGGAATCTTTTTTTTTGGTTTTGGTTTGGTTTAAAGGGTTTCAGAAGGATTTTTAAAAAAGAGTTTAAATGGATGGAAAAGTATGCCATGCAATATGGCTAAGAATGAATTTGCATAATTTTTCCAACCCATTTTAAGGAGGCTATTTAAAAAGAAAAGTATCTTACTGAGGATCAGTTGAAGCGACAGAAGATGCACGGGAAACAGGCCGACACGAGGATGACGATAAAATATCTCGATCTGTATCAGCTTTATATAAAAAAGATTCGCGACGAGCATGTGACCCAACATTTAATAAATTATGATGAAAATGTCCTGTTGATGATGAGGATGGAATCGATGAATGGTCATATGATCCACCAGCAATTGTTGAAGTTGTTGAAATGGGGGTTGCCGTTGACGGAGCGGTTGTAGAGGTCGTTGAAGAAGTTGAAGAATTATTGATTGTTGTAGGGCTAAAATTATTCAGGATTCCTTGATTTCGTGATGGTGAGCGACGAAAAAAATGATTAAATGGATGATGAAAATTATTATGACTATGGCTATTGCTATGAGATTCCCCTCCACCACCACCACCACTACGACGTAAAATTCCAAATGATACAACTTTTGATGCTTTCGATTTGGATGGTGATGCCGTTGTTGATGAAGATGAAGGTGGTGCCATTGCACCTTACACCTTTTTCTTTACTCTGTTTTGGTTTTTGCCCAAAAAATATAAATGAACAAAGCTCCGCCTCCCTTTTCTTTTATTACCACCACCTTTACCCTTTTTTATGAGACTTTAAACCTGCGCAAAGGCAGTGAATTAAAGTCCCACCAAAATGAAGGAGGGCAAAGGTATTTGAAAGGCAGCGTTTCTTGCAAATTGAAAAGGGAGAGAGACCACCAAAGCCGTTGTTGATAATATTGCCAGAAGGGGGGATATAAATAAATAAATACACAGAAGGTTAATGACAGCAAGAAATTAAATTTTGTTTATCTTTTTTTGGAAGAAAAAAACAATGTTTTTGTTTGCAGAAAAAAAGTAAGTAAGTAAATAAAAATAAATAATTAAATAATAATAATAAACTTCATTGAATTGAATTGAAATTAAATTTTGATGTGAAATAATAAAAATGAAATAAAGAAATAATAATGTTGATGTTTGTGGTAGTAGTGTTGAAAAGCATATAATAGCAGCAAAAAACTAATATTTAGAAAAAAAGAAATAAGCAACAAATGAAAAGTTTGTGACTTTTTCTCCTTAGTTTTATGTTATTTTGATGGACACCAGGAACCAAGAGCAGGCAGGCAAACAAGCTTCCAAAAACAAAACAAAAAATAATACTTTTTTTGTGGGAAAAAGTCAAAGGCGTTTTTGAAAATAAAGAAGAAGCTTTTTGGGAGAAGAAGATTTTTTGTGTGAAGAAGAAAAGGGAGGGGGACAAATGAGTTTGTTCTTGAAAGGGAGGAGTCAGTATCTTCCTCTTCTTCTTTTTTTCTAACATGCTTCTTTCTTTTTTGGTGCGTCTTCTTCATTTTTTTATGCCTTTGTTCTGGGACGACGACTTCTTCTTTTTTCTTTCTTGCTAACTCCTCTTGTTGAAGACAAGGAGAAAAAAGATATATTCCCGTGCCACACTTTTTTTCCGTTTAGTTTTTGCCATCAAATGCAAGCAGCAAGGATTGGGAGGAGTTCTTCAAAAAAAAATATTTATAAGCTTGTTCTTCACTTTTTCCTTTTCCTTTCTTAAAAGCACAAAACAGCGGAAATGTGCCAGCAGCTTTCTTTTGCAGCAACAGCAGCCAAAAAAACACCCCAAAAGAAAATTTTTGAAGCTTTCAAAAAAATATATATCAAAAATGTGTGTGTCCTCAAAAAAGAGCGTCATCTTTTTCCCGTTAAAAAAAGAGTTTGTTCGATCGAAAAGACTAAGAAAAGAGTTACATCATTCTTTTGCCAAAAGGGACTCAAGCAAGGGCAAGCTTATATATTTAGTATTCAATAGTTTTCTTCTTCTTCTTCTGGTAGTGGTTGTTTGTATCTATGCCGGTGGGAGGCTGACTAGCTGGGGTTGACGACTAGCTGGAGGAAGATGTTGCTGCTGGCTGCATTTACGCATTTCTCATCCACGCTTATTCCTCCTCCCAAAAAATGCTTGAATTTTTTTAGAAAGACAAAAAAGAAGCGTTCATTCTTCCGTGACTCTTCTTCTTCATTCATTTCAATCTATCTTCTATCTTCTTCTATCCAAACAAAATTTTGATGTTATGTCTCAAAAAGAAAAAGAAAACAAGACTCAATGAACTTAAAAAAAACGAAAAAAAGGGTTTTAGGAGAAACGAGGGAGATTTGAGCAAAAAACAAACTTTTTTTGATATATATTTGTGGTGTGTTTGTCATTTTTGGAGGAAGAAAACAAGCAGGAGAATAAAAAAAAGAAGAAGCTTTTGAGAGACGGGTTAATGAAAGTGAAAAGGCTTTAGGGAATTAAATACTGAAAAAAGAGACACAATCAAGAGGGGTCAATTAGTTTTTAAAACGAAGAACGAAAGAGAAACGTCTAAGTGTCAAAGTTTGGTTTGTGCTTGATTGAAACATAATAAATTTTATCATTTTTGGGTTAAATCTTAAACGTTGTGTATGCAAAAATAGAAAGAAAATTCTTACCGTCGTCCACTGACAAACCAGACAGTATGTCGACGAGCCCCAGATGGCGTAGATGTCATGCTTCTTCTTGGACCATTAACAACAACAACAATGACAACCAAAAAAATATTATCAAAAAAAGGAAGAGAGTGTTTTTTAGTTACCTACAGTATGATTTTAAAAATGAAAAGATTGCTTTAAAAAAAGTTATCAATAATAATATACACGGATTTTTACACGTCTGAAGACAAGACCAAAGAACCCCCTTCAAAAAAGAATGTGTGACGTAAAAGTTTAAAAATTATGCTTTCTTTTTTGGCCCTGAAATTTTTTTTTTCAAAAAAAACCAAAGCCAAAAAAGTGTGAAAGAATATTTGCTTTAATATTCTATTGTTAAAAATTTTTTGAAGCTTTTTAAAAAAAGACTTTTCTGCTATTTTTGTGCAAAAAAAATAAATTTGGAAAAAATTACAAAAAAAACTGTGTTTTGTTTAAACAAATTTCCAAAAAATTGATCGATATTTTAAGTTCAAAGCAATCAAGAAGTAGAAATTATTTTAACAGAACTAACACAGTTACAGCAAAAATGAAAAAAAACTGTAAAAAGAATAAGAAAGAACTATATTTGGAGGCAGAAATAATAGAATAAAGTCTTTAACCCAATTTTGGCTCCGACTTTAGCATGGACCATTTTTTCTTACAAAAAAAAGAAAGAAATGTTCCGTCACCGGAAATTATTCAAGCGGAACCATCATTTTTCTTTTGGTTATGAAAAATAAAAGACAATCTTGGGCAAGATGCCATCTTTCGTTTTGGATTTATCGATAACCACGAAGAAGAAAGTGATGTCGATACGGAATCTCTTTTTTTCTTTTTCAAGTCTCTAAACAAAAAAAATACTGACGACAGATGCCTCAACATTTAATCGAGTTAATTGCCCCATTTTTTTCTGCTTATTTTTTTTTATTTGTATTTTTTCTCCCCCCTTTGAAAAAAGTATCGAACTAAAAACTAACTAACTAATAGAGTATTTATTTACTTAAGTTTTAACAAACCAAAAAACATGCACAAAGAAATTGCCAATAAATGTTTGAAACTACATCATTAAAAAGAAAACTTTGAATTAGTTTCTTAATAATATTTAAAAATTGGTGATAAAAATTATTAAAAAAATATAAAAAATGTTTCAAAAGAAGGAATACAAAACACATATTTATAAAAAACATTTAAGAGAGAGAAAAAAGAGGGAGTTCGAAACTTTCTAGAATTATTGTATACCTTTTCGTTACTCCAAGAGAGTGTAATGTAAAAAGTAAAAACGGCATTTTTGAATCAAAGTTTTGCAAAAAAGTTTATTTTAGTTACATTTTTCTTTCTAACTATTTATATGAAGACAATAGTTTTTAGTTTAAAAAAGAGGAAGTTCCCAAAAATGAGGTGTGATTAGAATTTTAATTAAATAACAACATCTTTTTGAAAAGAATAGAATAAAACTACGTTGTACTTTTGTCAGAGTGAAAATTCTTCCACCAAAATCCTGAACAAAAAGAAAGAAGCAATGAACTGATGAAAACAAGGAGAAGAAAAAAATGAAACAAATTAAAGAAAAACACAAAATACGAGTCATTTGAAGAAGCTCGTTGAAGAAGGAGACAAGTGTAAGTATGAATAATAGACGGATAACATATAAGAAAGAATATTACGCAAAAAAAGGAAATGGAAACCCCAAAAAAGCACTAAAATTGAGCTAAGAAGATGAGACAATGGGAATAAGCTTCTTTCATCTTTTCTCATTTATGTGTCAAAATATTAAAACCAAATGCAGAAACTGAAAGCTGAATCTTCTTCTTCTTCTTCACACTTGACACGTTCAAGTAAGTGACACGCCTAAAGCATTTTTGTTTGAGAATTGAGACATTTGAAAAAAGGATATACTACAATCAAATATTGCCACCACCAAAAAAATCAGTCAACAATGTTGTCCTTCAGAAACTGAAGCAAAAAAACTAATTTTAAAGCTTTCAAGTGCTCCTCTTCTTCCATATCCATGTACATCTATAGAACATATTTCCTTGCGGCATTTCTTTTTCATTCTATCATTTGTTTCTTTTTTATTTTTGAAAACCTTAAAATGAAAATGAGGGTTGCCATAAATCTGTCTCAAGATTTGCCATTCTTGAATTTGAATTAAATGGGATCACATCGAAAGAAATTGTTAAAGATTTACGATTTTTTAAACAGTAAAAAAACAACATAAAATGTGTCACTTTTTTAGCAGAAAGAATGGTTACAACAATCTAGGGTGAACCTTTCTGCTTTCGGGTCTCTTGAAATGAAAACAAAAGAAAAAATACATTAATTTAACGTCAAAGTCAGGCATGGAAGGAAGAAAAGAAGAAGAAGCACGTAAAACCTTTTCAAAAAAAGGGGCTTAAAATTCTTCCCAAATTTTTTTTTGTTTCTGGTGGAACTCTAACGAACTAACAAAAGATGAAGCAGGAGGACCAAAATGAAGAAGAATAGAAATTGACTTTTTTATAAAAAAAAGTAACGAAAAATGAATCCACCAGCATTTACAGGATCGGATGTCGGAATTCTTTTTCCTTCTTTCTACTTCTTCGTTAAATGATGCAGGCAACAACCACAACATCATCAACAGAAACAACAACAACATCGACGATGGCTTCGAGAAAAAAAATTTTGGTAGACGACGTCAAAAGTGAAAAACTATCAAATAAATGCGTTTTTTAAAAAACACTTTTTAAATATATTATGAAAAATTCAGCCCTTAAAAGCTTTCCATTTAAGGGTAGCTTTCTTCTAATAAATGAAAGAAGAAACAATACATAAATGTCTCAAAAGTGAAAGAAGCATCCCAGACAGAATTTTTGATAATAATAAAACGTCTAAACTCAGAAATAATAATTATTTTTTGGAGCTTTGAAAAAATGAAATGATTGAAAGCAATCAAAGTAAAGAACATTCTTGAGGTCAATACTACTTTTGAGACTAACTCGACTACAGTAGTTTGTCACATGGTGCAAGTAGTACTAAAAACACATTCCAACAAAATAACTTTTAAACATGATTTTTTAAAAGAAAAATTTGAAACCGGAAATTCTCAATCATTATAATTAACGATAATTAGAAAAACGAATAGCATCTTTTAAAAAGCGGCATATTTAAGTTCATCAAAGAAAAAAAAAGAAAAAAAGATGAATTTGTGATGGCTTTTTTCTCCTCATTTTTTTGAGTGGGAAAATAATAGTAATGATGAAGTCAAGAAAAAAAGAAAAACGTTAACGACATACTTTATTTTATTTTTTGCCTTTTAGCGATCATCATCATTTCCTTCTTCAACTTTTTGCTTTGAGAAATTAAAGCAGATGGTTGGCAGAAAAAAGAAAGAAAGAAATTCTTATTTAGTTAGGAGTTAGTTACATGGAAGAAAAACAATAGAAAAAAAGAATAGCTTTGAGAAGAAAAAAAGATGGAAAAAATATTTCTCCTTTGATCAATATTTTGATTTTTTTTATTGACTTAAAAAAAGTGTCAACGATTTTAACAATCAAAAGCAAAGTGAAGAAGAGCTTTGCTTTTCAATGAGAGGGTTTTCAATATTCCATTTTTTTGAGAATTGTTTTAAGCAAATATCAATCGTGGACCATCAAAAATAAATTTTCGTGGATGGATGAAAAAAACGAAAACTGAAAAAAGATAAAAGAAAGCGTTTTTTGACCCTTTTTTCTCCCAAAAAGGAAATTATTCAAAACTCAAAACTGAAGTACAGAAGGAAGGAAATTCAGAAGTAGAAGGATAGAAAAATACATGTATATTTGTTATACAAAATGTAATCACACTTTTTTTAACAACTCCATTTTTTCGACAATAGCAGTAACTAAAAAATGTGTGACAAAAAAGAATAAATGCTTTTTTTGGGAGAAGGAAAACATGAAAAAAAACCGGGAGGAAGAAGAATAAGAATAATGAGGGTGTTTATGGAGGGGGCATTTTTAAGTGGAATCGGCTGCATATTTTTGTTGGGGAGTTTGGTTGCTAAGATTCACGTGAAAAAATAAAATATTATGGAAATGTTTTTGTAACATCAGAAAAAAAAACAGGAAAAATATCTAGGCCAAATACAGGACTTTAAACAAAGAAAAAATTTTGCAAATAATAATATGTAGAATAAATTTGCAAAAAGAAGTTTTGAATGATACGTTTTTAGCGTGATTTTTATACCCTTAAAAATAAAGTTTAAAAACTATACGGATATCCTGTGATAAACTGCTGATTTTTCCCACACAATCAGAAAAACTAAATATAGAAATGAAAAAAAGGACAAAGTTTCAAGGCTAACATCTTTAAAATTTACGATTCGCTTTTGATTTTGCGATTACCCGAAAAAAAACTTAAAAATTTATTACTTTTTTGCTGCTGCAATCTGTTGCCAGATTTACTTTAGTTTAAGTGGTAGTGGTATCAATCTCTAGACAAAAAGATGTATAAAAAATATCTCTTTTGATTGTCTGTTAGCATTTGGCGAGATTTTGGAAAAAAGTGATAAAACAAAAAAAGAAGTTTAAACAAAAATATTGGAAGCAGATTTTGTTGAAGAAAAGATAGACAAAACTTTTGTCACAAAAAGAAAACAGAGATATCAATCTTTTTTTTCTTCGATCAAAGAAAAGATATCCTCGTGGTTGGTATTAGACTTTGTATTTATTTATTTATATCCCCTTTGACTCTGGCAATTTTCAACAACAATATTAACACCTTCATCTTCATCATCAATTTTGCATTCATTTGATGATCGGGGAAAAAGGGAAATGAAAAGTATACGTAAAATATTATTTTAAGGGATTTTTTTGTTATATATTTGAGGCATTACGAAAAACGCTTAAAAAATTGTTACTAAATTTGTAATAATGATAAAATTAGTAGCATTTGTCACTTATAGCTCTCAAACAGAATTCCCGAAAGATTCAAAAACTGTAGTTTTAAAAAGTGCAAAACCTACTATTCAGGAATTGAGGGGGGTGTTGCTAAAAATAATCCGATTTAAAGAAAATAATTAATAATAAGCCAAATTACCAGTTGTCCATGATCGATATTGCCTCCATGCTTGTCGGCGATTAACAAGTGTCATATTTTAAATATAAAAATAATAATATTAACTTTTTCTTTTCTTTTTTGCTTTGCCTTGTTTCAGAAAAGCATTTGAATAATACCAAAAAATCGAAGTAATATTTATAAGGCAAAAGTAAAAGCAGAAGAGGGAAATAACTGTAATATATCTTTTTCTTTCTTCCTTCTTTCGTTTTTACTTGTTTGACGTGGGTTGGTAGTTGTTGGAGAAAGATGGGGTTGGTTGGTGTTGGCTCTTCAGCAGTCACACAAAAAATATTTATGTAATAAATTTCTTCTAAAAAAGCACCTTAAAAATGGGATAAAGAAAAAAGTATTAATGCATTTTATATCTTTCAAAGAAGAAGAAATACAAAAACGAAAGCAAGCAGAGATATTTCTGATTTTTAACACGGTTATTACTTAACAAAAGGGAGGGGGTAAAACAAGGAAAAAGAAAAAATGAATATATGGGCATAAAATAAAAAAAGAGGATTAAATGAGTAAAGCTTTTTCTGTTTTAAAAAAATGTATGACTTAAAAGTCATCGTCGTCAAAAAGAAGAAAATATTACAGAGATGATGATGAACATGAAGAACATGCTAAGGAACCAAAGGAAAGAAGAAAAAACAAATGAATATTATTCGTTCAAAGTCGTCAAGGCAAGCAAGAAAGTAGGCAGTTAACAAGCAACAAAAAAAACGATGAATATTTTTTGAGCTCATTTTTCTCATTATATCTTTTTTAAAACATGATATATATTTTTTAAGGGTTAAAATTCTGTTTTTTTTTTCAAAACAACAATTTCAAACCGCCTGTTTTTTTTCAACGTATGGGGTGGATGGATGTAATAATGAGATGATGACGGAAGACAAAAAAATATATGTAAAAGGGAAAGCCCCAAGGAGGAAAAAAAATATGTGTCCCCATCTTGCAGCTATGTTAATTGTCATAATGATGCTTTTGAAAACACAAAATGGACATCACCAACAACGAACAAGCATGCATGCATGGAAGTGAATTCCCAAATATTTGCCCATTTAGGAAAAAGATAAATACTGCTGCTGCTCTGCTTCTTCCAAAACAAGTTCAAGCTTAAAACTTTTTAAAAAACAAAAATATTTATTTTGCAAAAGAAAAATTAGCTGCTCTTTTTTGAAAGCACTTTTAAGAGAGGAGGAAATAGTTAAAAGTTTTTAAAAAAGTAGTTTAATTGTCACTGAATGAAAATGAATGACTATTTATTTATTCTTTTGGTGTCATGCCTTGAAGGGATTATTATCAAACTCAAACTATATCTATTTCTTTTTTTGAGCTAAACAAATACGCACAGAGATTAAAAGAGGATTAAGTTTAATGACTTAAAGAAAGATGGTTGTTAGTAATTTATTTCTTAGTAATAATTCCGTCAAAAGATTTGAAACTAATTTTATGAGATTAAAAAAGGATTAACAGTTACATTTTTTCTAAACAAATTAATTAATTATGTAACATTGCTTTTTAATAATCGCTCTGTTTTGATGAGCGAAAACCTATAATTTTTTTAATTATTTAAAAAATGTGTTCTAAACACACGAAATGTCTTGATCTTTTGAAACACTGCCTCAAAAGCAATTCTTGTACTGAGATTGTATAAACAGATTTCTTGCCCTAAAAGTACAAAGTCAACCAACAAGTTTGTCACAATAACTAAAAAGTAAGAAAACACATTCATTATAAAAACTTTTTACAACCTTTTTTATGCAAAATAAATATACAACAATCTCAGTACCACCAGCAATACCACCTCACAAATACCAACTAGTTTTTTTAATACAAAGTCGTCATAAAACTTTATTCCCAAAAAAATTAAAAAAATATTTTGTTATGCCTCCTTGAACAAATGTCAAAGCATTTTAGGAGCCATTTTTTGGCCTTCATTCATTCTTCCCAAAAATAAAATGTAAACATAAATTTATTATATTTACTTTTTTTCTTCTTTAAACCTTAACCCCAATTTTCTTTTCTTTTTTTTATGCCAAAAAAGCAATTGTTGTAAAAATTTTATTTATGCAATAAGTTTTTATTGTAAAAACATTTTTTTCTTAAATATTATATATAAAACTGGTTTTTTCAATTTTAAACTTTTTGTTTGAATAATAATTTTTTTCAAACAAATCTTTTTCTTTTCGAAAATGTTTTAACACAAAAACGGGGACGAAAAACGTTATTTATTATTTTTGCCACCATCGCCACCAACAAAAAACCATAACGGCTGCTTTTACAAAATGAGATTTTTTCTTTCTTTCGACATCACCAAAAAGGGCAAAAATGAAAAAGATGAAAAACGACCCTGGATTTTTGATTGGTATTTTTTCCATATTCTTTTTGCAATAAAGATTTGGGTGTTTTTTTCGACTTTTAGCATTAGTTTTTTAGATTGAAAAAAAGTAACGCTTTTTTATAATAAATAAAAAAATGTTTTTAAAAAGGGGCATAAAAAGGGCTATAAAGGATAAGTCTTTTGCAAAACACAAATATTTTAAAAAAGAATTTTCAAGGCTAGCATTACCGTAATCGAATCTGTTACCATGTTAGATAAATACGTTTTACAATGAATAAAATGTTTTTAAAAAGGAACGTTAAAAGGTCACCCAAAAAATGGTTTGTGGCAGAAACAAATATTTTGAGCAATCTCTTCAATACCGTAATCAAATCCATTATCGTACTTCAAACGCAATCAGCTAACACTTAAGCTTATAGTTTGACCTTCAATCTCCTTCTTCTTCTTCCATCAAGGAAGAAAGAGTCAAAGATTTATATTCTTCTAAAAGTACGTACGTTATCAAACATACATAAGTAAAAGAAATCTAATAAAATCAATGATTTAATGAGGAATAAAAATGCAAAAGATTTATTCATTTCTTTCAATGGCATTAGCCCCAGCATATGTCAATTCAACATTTGGTTCCTCTTCTTTTTTGTGACCGATTTATGTGCAAAAAAAAGTTTTCAGGATATAAATTTCTATTAGCAAATGTTTTAAAGTTTTCACTTTTTGAAGAAAAAAGAGCAGCAGCAAAAAAACGATGTGATCAAAAGCAATCAAAAGGTTGTGTGTGATTTGACGTCATTGAATTAGAATCACATAAAATGTGGCAGCAAACTTTGTTGTTGCTGTGTAACATTGATGACGTTAAAAAAACCCACAAAAAAACTTTGCATCAAAAAAATGCCAAAATATTTGTGGTAGAAAAAGAAATGAGGGGAAAATATTAAATTAAGAAAATAGGAGCATGATATATTAAATACTGTACCACTGTAATAGTTACAACTCGACTTTTATACTTTCTTCAAAGACAAAACCATTCCACAAAAAAATTTAAACTGGAATTTTTTAATATAAAAAACACAGTAACAACCTTCAGAAGCCGCGTTGATCTCTCACAGCGGGTGGTTCAAAGAAATAACAAAAAAAAACATGAAAAAAATTATTTTCAATAATTAAATTCTTCTTTCTTGTTTTCAGACAAAAAAAACAATTGAATTTTCGCAAAAACAATTGTGCTCTCAACTTTTCTTTTGTTTTTTGATATTTTTCAAGCGGCAAAAAGCAAGTTAAAACTTAAAAAAAAAAGAAGAGATGCCGAAAAAATATTCAAAAATATGTCTGTTTCTTTTTTCACCAAATTCTTTCTTTTTCTTCCTTCCAAGTTAAGTAGATGCCTTAGGAAAGAAACTTTGGAACTAAAAAATAATAGTAAAAGTATTCTCCGAACTTTTAACTGCAAAGAAAGTATTTTAATTTTTTCAAAATTACCAAGAAAAGATAAAAATAAACAATAAAAATAAAAGTTCTTAAAATTAGGTGGTCATGTTCTAACAAAGCGCTTTTAATAATCGCGTGAAAACAACGATTTTTAAGAATAAAGTAATGTTACTTATTGATGCCTGCAGGGTTACGGTATATTTATAGACTTCAACACCAGAGATAAAATCACTTTTTAACTAGGAAGTAACAAAGAATAGCGTTAAAATTACAGAAGCCAAAATAGCGTAGCCAGGAAAAAAAACTTCAGTTTCTAAGCTTAAAAGTGAAACCTTTTCAAAAAAAAGTCTTAAATAATCAAAAGCCATCAAAATTTGATGGACTGAAAAAAATAAATTTTTCATTTCACTTTGAAAATCTTGCAAATATATACTCTCTCAAAAAGAAGCATCCCATTAAAACTAAGTAAAATCACGTTCAAAAATTTTCTATTTAAATTGTAAAACAGAAATGCAATTGCAAAATAAAAAAGCAATTTGTAAAACGTTTTTTCAAAGAAAAAAGAAAGAAAGATGCGCAACGGCTCATTAATTCTATTTAGAAAGCAGAAGCTTGCTTACAAAAAAGCAAGATGGGGAGTCAGTTGTCGTTTATTTCTGCGCGTCGTTGCTGAACAAGAAGAAGTACATAATTCAGTTACTTTTCTTCTTCTTTTTCCTTTTACGCGCTTCTTCAAAAGACAGAAGACAAAAATGGCTTTTTAGCTAATTGGAGCCATTACAAATTTAAGCTTAAATGTTTTTCTTCTCTCTTCTTTTTTTGTTTTTAAACAAAAAATAATATGCTTTTTTTAAAACAAATATTTTTATAACAAATTTTGAAAGACTTTTTTTTAAAAAATAAAAATAAAAGGAATAAATAAAGCACGAAAAATAAAAAATGAAAAAAATATCCAAGGCAATAAATGGGTTTTTTTAAATTTTGTACAAAGGTTTTTATACAGCTGTTACAGGTCCAATATCGGCTGCAATAGCAGCTAACGGATGACTGTGATGAAGATGATGTGGTTGTTGGGGGTTTTGTTGTTGAAGTTGAATTGAAGCTAACGGTGTTCTTCCTGCCGTCGCTGAAGTAGAAGACGGAATTCCAATGATTTGATAAAGTTGTGACGTAAAGTCAGCAAAATTTCGACGTAATTCACGCTAAAAAAAAGAGGGTTGAAGAAGAAGAAATGTAATTTTTTCTTTTGTTTTTTTAAGAAGCAGGGGGAGGATGACAATTTGGGAAGTTTCAAGCATTTCCCTTCCAAAAAAACAAAGGCAATCTTTTTTTAAGAGATAACAAAAAGAAAAAAGGATGTCAAAAAGGAACATGCAACAATTTCTTCTTTTTTCGCTTGCAGTTTTTTGATTGAAAAACGTTTGGCTTTTTTGAAGCGGCAAAAAAGAAGATGTGGGTGTTCAAATTTTTAAAAGATGACAAAGTGTGACATCTTTTTGTTTTTCTTTGCAAGTGTACCCCGCATGCGTTTTGTTAGCACATTGCTTATGAATCATACCTGATAATCAGTTTGATCTGCACCAATCAGCTGTTCATTTTTTGCTAATGCATCACTGCATTTCTTTGTAAAATCTTTGAAACAAAGTCGAAGCTTATTTTGTAGTTTATCACGTGGCTTTCCTCTTTCATCCAGTGACATGCTTGATAAGAATACTTTTGCAATCTAAAATTTCGTTTATTAGCCTGAACATATAATTGTCATGCCACGGCACTTACTTGTACAGGCCCAACATTAACAGTTGTCCCGATACATCCCTGCAAAACCATTTGAAGCATTTTTGCATCAGGTGGTGAGAAGATTGTAGCAGCAGTTAATTCTCGAGTTTTCTTTTGAATATCTTCTATTGCCACTTCAATTGGAGATAGGGTTGTCTGCTCACGGCCTATAACTCTTAAGCGAGTTTTTAAATATGGAAAACTGTATTGTGTTGTTAGAATCGTTCTTCGCTTAAATTGATCCTTCAACTCGCCATGTGCCTTTCCATCTTTTGTAAATGGAGTTGCATAAGAGAAATGTCGAAGCTTGTAATTGCATTGTAAATGTGTTCCCCTTCGACGACGCTCCCATACTTCTAAATGTGGTTCAACGTATGTAATTTGAAGGCATGCCTTTTCAGGATTCAGTCTTCTTGGATCAACATCATTTGAATCTTTTATCACTTCAACATTCGTTTTTCCGAGTCTTTCAGCATAAAATGCTTCCAAGCGATGACTGATTTCTGATAGCTTTGTAATTGCAGGTTCTTTGTAAACAAATTCTTCACCATTTAAATCACCAAATCGATATCCATAAAATCCAACTCGGAAATATGTGCCAAAGCAGCGTTTATCTGATCCAGGCAAAGGTGTTGGAAATGCATCAGAAACATCTAAGACAGCAGTGATAGGTGGATCAACTTTTTTTAACTGATCAGCAATATGTTGATGTAAATGTGCCAGTCGTGTGAAATCATTCCGTTCTTCATATAACGGCAAAATAAGTTTATACACATTTGGCAGAAGTTCAAACATTTGAGCTTTTTCATAAAAATTTGCAACTTTTTCAATTAAATGCACAAATCCATCGATTGAAAAATGTGCTGATTCACATACTCCATCATTATCAGGAGATATTACGTCATCAGAAGTAGCAGATTCTTCCAAAATATTTTCACTTAATTCTTCAAAAGCAACTGCGCCCTTTGGAAGTGGATATTCACCAAATGACCGCATTGAAAGATATTCAACAACTAATGCCGCGCAATGTCTGTAAAAATAGAGGGTCATGCAAATAGTAGAGATCTTATTACAAGATAAACTTACAGTATACACTGGGCAGCTTCAGCATAATTTTCACGTTCAGCATGTTTATTGGCAATATTAATTAACCATGTCAGCCTTAAATCTGGATTTGTCTGATAACCTTTTGCAATTCGATACATTAAATCTATCAACATTTCAAAATCATTTGAAACATTCTTCATTTTTACAGTATCCGATAAAATCATATGCAAATTGAAGACGAGATCTTTGGTTTGTGTAGCAAAAGAAGTTTTCTGCAGTTCAGAAGAAACGGATAAATCATTTTCCAAATATGTGAGCAAAGTTTTAAGAGATCGACGAAGATTTGATTCATGCAGAGCAAAGCCATATGACGAAGCATTTGAGACAAGTGTTGAAAGAGACATTGTAATCTGCATTTTAACTTTGCTGAAACTTGATGAATGTTCAAAGGCATTTCTCATAAGTAGGTAGAGAGATGCAGCAGCATTTGATCGGATTTTTGGAAGTCGAGATGCTAGATGTCGCAAGAGTTGAAGACAAAGCTCTGCACAAAGTTCTGTTCGTTCTTCAAAAATTAAAGAAGCATAATTTGCAACGATCGATCTTTGAGTTGCAAAAACAGATTCCAACGCTTGCACAGATTGATGACAAGCAAAAATATGCATTAAAAGTCGAACAAGAATTGGTCGAAGATAATGAAGGTGATCGGAAGCAGGCATTGCTAAAACTTTTAGCAAAGTTTCCATTGTATCTACTGTGATTAAGGTCACTTCGGTTGCAACTTGTTTCTCCAAGGCTATTTCAACTTCAGATGGATGTGAATAGATTGTTGTTTCTGAAATGTGGCAAGAACATTAATACAATGAGATGTGAAATTTACAATTTAAAAATTTAAAATTTTGTTTTTTCGAAATTAATTTAAATAAACAAAATTGATTTTGAAATCCATAAAAAACTTACTTCTTTTTCGACTCATACATCCAATATCTTCCATTCTCCATCGAATTGTTCCTGTTACTTTTTCACCGCCAAATAAACTTGAAGTTTCAATTGTTTTCATAATCAGAGTTTCATCAGGTTCCATGCATGCAGCAGAGCTATCAATAACGGCAGATGAAGCAGTTGAACCAAGGGCATTCTGTTTTGATGGATCATATTCGAAGCAAGAAACACAAAGTTGAAGTAAATCAACAAATTGATGGACTCTTTGTGGTGAGAGTTCACGCATCCAATGTTTCAAAGTTGATTTATCAATATTTTTAATAACCCAACAGAAGCAGATTAAAAGTTGTTGGGTGAGATCTTTTGAGAGAGTATGAGTAATAAATGATTTTGAATGTTTAGAGCTTTCAGATTGTGTTAATCCGCTAATAGCTAAAGCTACTTTTGGATTAACACCTGGTGAATGTTTGGTTTTTCGTGGAAATACAGGTGTACTAAAACAAGTATTTTTGATATCAAAATTATGTTGTAATAATAACATACCCATCTAGACATTGTCCATATGGATCAAAGAGACATCCTCGAACATCCATCAAAATTCCAACCAACGGCAAATAAAGTGATGCTACTCGATTCTTTAATGCTGAATCAGAGAGCCTTAAATCTGTTTCATGTGTTGCAAGCAACGTTTTAACCAATGCAATAGTTTTTGCTTGTGCCATTGAATTTGTTGAATGTAGCGTGGCACTTAAATCTGATAAAACTACTCCCAACAAAAAATGCTTTGATTTATATGATGATGAAAGTTCAAGCAGATTGGAAGGACATTGTGAATCAGTTGCATGACTTGATGATTCTCGCGATGATAAACTTGATGACCCTGTTGGGCTTGGTGGACCTCCACCAGATGTTCCTTGATTATTTGATGTCGATGAGATTGCATTAATTCCATTATTGAATGAGCTGTTTGAAGTTTTGAAAGGTGATTGATAGATTGAATTTGAAGTTGCTCCAGAGGATGAGCTTGTTGATGGCGAAAGATCAAATGGTAAATTGATGATTGTAAAATGTTCATGTGAACAAATAATTCTCAAAAATGCAATTCGAAGTGACATTAAAGATGTTTGAGAAGCTTCGGAAGGAGCTTGTGAAAGCTTTTCAGAAAAGATAACAAGGTAATCTCGAATCAGCTGTAGCGAAAAGGATCGATCCATCAGAGATAAAGAATCCCGTAGGAAAAATCCCAAGCTTGCATTCACAGATCGGGCTTGTCGTGGATCTTTGATAATTTTTTCAATGACATCGTTGATTAAAATTGTCACCAAAGTATGAATATTTTGAAGAAAAGTATCACGGAATCGAAGTTTTCGTGGCAAAAAGAAGCGATTGCATGCACCCAAATATTCTGACATTGCTTTATACTGTAAAAATTTTGACGTAAGAGGGTTTTTGAAATTATTTTAAGAATAACTTACAATTAACTCAAGAAAGAACCATGAAAATGTTGAAGTGGTTTCTCGAATTGATCCGGTACTTTTGACCAAAAATGCAGCGATTTCTTCATGCATTAGCTAAAAATGGGAATGTTGTAATTCTAATTTTTGAAATCAAAATTCCGTGATTGAACAGAAACCACAATTTTCATATTTCTCACTCACCTTTCGATCACCATCAATTTCAGTTTCTTCAACACTTGCCAAAAGTTTATTAGATGTTTTTCTTTCATAATTTTTTATTACATTTATTAAATCCACGCTGTCTCGAGCACTATTCCTTGGTGAAGCGATATCTTCAAATCCTGCTAATGGCGCTGAACCCATTGGAAATTTTCTTGTTGGAGTTTCATCTTGTCCTTTTAGACAATCACTCGTTGTAATTTTGTAATAATTTAAGTATGTTGTAAGTAGTTGACTTCTGCCAAGGTTATCAACAGAATTATCCAAAAGCATTGTACAAACCTAAAAGAATTGTTGAACAATGCTTATATTACAGTATTACACAAATTACAAACCTTTACCAAATGACATAAAGTTTCAAAGCATGCTTGTGTTAAGGCAGCCGTAAAAGGTTGACAACCAATCAAAGTTAAAATTCGATCCAAAATTGCATATAAAAAATTTGCTAATGGTTGCGGTGGAGCTTTGATCACGCCTTTCACAACTTCAATCATTCGAGTTTCTGTTGGAGTCGGAATATTAGGTTTTCTGGAGTCAGATTTAAGAGCTTGAAAAGTCGTAAAAAAGTTTGCAAGAAATTCATCTTGTGGATGAATGGTTGATACTGCAGAAATGGAGACTTGAAAAAGTGGCTTATGTGCATCTAACCATTTAATGGAGGGGACATTAACAAATGGTGAAAGATAGCAAATTGATGATGGAAGTGGCTCCAATGAAATTGGAAGTGCAAATTCTCCTGTTTGTAGCTGTCCATTTCGATATAGCGGATGCCACTGAAATAGGTTACTGTAAAAGTATAATATGCAAATAAGGGGAGCATACAGTAAATCCGATAGGAGTTTCTAAAGTTTCAGATGGTTTTCCAGGTTTACAAGAAATATGCAAAAATGTAAATAAGATATGATGCCCATCATTAAGGTCAACAGGAAGCTGGAATTTCGCTTCATCGCCAAATTGTGGAGATCTAAAATTTGCATATGCATATTAAGGTGTTCACAAAAATGATAAACATACTTATTATGATAGAGAACAGAGGTATAAGCTTTGTCGGAAAAATTTGAAGTACTTGATTTTCCGAATACAACTTTTAAAGGTTTTGAATGTGAATCCATAATCTGCATTCGAATACAAATATTTCTTGCATTTCCAGGTCTTGCAGAAAAGTTTACATGTTTTGGATGTATGTATAGCAGATTACTGAAATTGAGATTAAGATAGTAGGGATTACTACAAATTTATAAACCTTACCGATAATAAGTATTTACTGTAAAATCTTTTGCCTTTGCAAATGGAAGAATATCTTTTGTTAGTGGATCAGAAATCTCCCGAACAAATGGTTGCATTGGAATTAACTCAGCTGATAGTTTAGCAGGAATTTCATCCAATTTCATCAAAGATAATTCTAATTTAAGTTCAATTGGAATAGCTTTAAGTCTTCCCAATTTCGATGAATTTGATTTTTTTGCTTCTATTAAGGTTTTAATTAACTCATCATCTGTTAACCGATCAGGATCTTGTTTATAGAAGGAATTAACATTAACAAGTAAAGGCTGTAAAGATTCAATTTTGGAAATTCTTTGTTGCATCATTAAATTGCTATCCACTACAGTAGCCGGCTGGGAAAGGGTTGCCGATGAAGTAAAAAATGATTTTTTCTTGCTCGGTGTATCCAAGATTTGTGATGTAATTGTTGCCGATGACGCAGTATGTTGAAGGGTTTCAGAAGTCATTGTTGAAATTCGATCTGCAGATATTATGGATTCAGTTTCATGATATTGTGAACCACCTCCAAGTGATTCTAACTCTTCATCAATACGATTCATTGGATCACCAATATCAAAAATTGATAAATTTGATGCATTTAAAAGCACCGCATTCAAATCCAAAGCAGCCCATCCAAATGGCATCCGATAATTCCCTAATCGCGAACAATATTCTTTTGCATTTTGGTATAATTTTTCTTTATTCTTTTCTTCTTTTGTATATGGTTCAATTGCTTCACCGATATCACAAGATTGAAGAATTTTTTCAAGTTTAAAAACAAGAAATAATCCCGGCCGAATATCAGTGACAGAGAACATCGCCTGCCGACATTTGCTTGCTTCTTCTTCAAGTCCCAAATGCCCTCGAACAAGTGAAAGTAGATCTTCAGAATTTAAATCAAAATAAAAATTTTCTGATAGCTTTTTCTTTTCATTAATATCGTATAAAGCTGCACTGGCAAATAGCGGTTCAAATATTGGATCAAGATTAAGCTAAAAAGAGGATATATGAACTCCAACTTGTGCTTTTGAAAAATACCTTTAAAAGTCGAACAACTAATCTTTGAGTTGTTGTAGATTCTGTTGGACACGAAATTTTTGGTCGCTTTTCAATTACTTCTGCTTCAGATTCAAGAGGTAATAAGTTAATTAAATAATTTGAACGATTTGTTGAACGCTTCTTCTCATTTGCTTCATCAATTTGTGAGCGAGAAAGCTTTAAAGTAACATTTGGAACAATTGGATCACAGGTTGAAGCATGTAACTGCTGACATTGTGAATCATCTTTTGACCCCGTTGAACCATTGGATTCTATTGAAATTGTTGATTCACGATTTCCATGTGGCTAAAGAATTATGCAAATTTACTCATGGCTAAAATAACAATAAACATACATGATCTCCAACTTGTGAAACAGATCTTAACGGAATTCTACCTGGTGCTTCTTCAAGCTCAGCCGTATCATTCTCAAATACCTGCTTTGAATTTAACTCTGCAATTTGTTTTCGTTGTTGGGTCATTCGGGAATAACTTTCAGCCGATGAAAATGATTCGTATCTTCTTTCAACAACCGTAAAATCTTTTTCATACGAGACTATCAAATCTTTTACTTGAGTTTCAACAGAATCAGAGGACAGCGCTTCAAATACTGCCGGATTTTGAATAGATTTATTTCGAGGTATCACAACTATATCCACATCTTTTTCCGTTAAATCTCTGATCCTAGAAAAAGTCTTGGGGTTTTATGGAAGCAATAAAATTTAATTTAAAAAACCTTTGTGGAGAGGAAGAGACAGCCTTAATTTCTGTTCGAGCAATTACTCGTGAAGATAGCGCTTCCTCAACATCCACAGGATTTGCAATATCTGTCAAAATTATTCTCTGCTGACTTGAAGATGATGAGGACATTGCAGCATTTGGATCAAACGTTTCTGGTTGATTTCCAGCAACAGCAATATATGAACCTTCTAAAACTTTTCGTCGAACTTCAGCTGCTGTTAATCTAAAACCGAAAGGGTTTATTTGTTAATTAACAGATTTAACATGTGGTTTTAATATATATGTTCAATGGGGAGAAAATCGGTCCCCAATAAAATTTTAGAGAAACTTACCGAGATTTTTTGGCACTAAATGAACGTGTTCCTTCAGTCATTGTTTTTTAGTTTTCAGTTTTAACAAAACTAAATTCATTCTTTGACGCAAAAAACAGCCAAATGTGTAACTTAAAAAAACACAGAAAAGATTAACTTTTTTTAAATCTGTTTTTAAGTCTTCACCATCAAATGAACAAAAAATAAATGAGGGGGTAATCAATTGAGTGTCAAAGTCAAAGTTAAGGAAAATATACAACAAATCTCCTGAGGCAAAAAAGTGGTAAGATATATTACTTTTGCCTTGTATGAATGTAAAGGAATGAGTAAGCTTTTACTTATTCTTGCAACAGCAGCGAGAAAAAGCTTTTTCTTTCCAAAAACACACGGTTTAATATTCGCCTTCCTTTAGACGAAAAAGCAAAAGGATGGACACAACAAAAACAGCCAAAAAATATATATGTTCAAAGTGAGAGAGTGGACAGCTGCCAGTCGGCTTACTTTTTTCCCTTCAATTCATTTTTTTGAATAAAAAAGACGCGCACAAAATATTCGCGCCACTTCTGTTGCTGCTGCTTGCTGATGTTCTCTCTCTTTCCCTCTTCGAAGGGTTCCGGTCAATAAAAAACACACTCAACAAAAAAAAGATTTTTTTATTTGATCGAAACTAATTTTTTTATTATGCTCTTTAAAAATCCGTTTTTTATTACTTGAGATTTTGCTTTGTAATTGGAGCTTCATTCTATCTGAAAAAAAAACAAGTTTAAAAAATTTGTTGGAGCATAGCCATTTTTTGTCTCTTTCCAATGGATCACTGCAAAATACGTTTTTTATTACGCACATAAACAAATAAAGTTGTGAATTAAATGACAAATAAAGAAACAACAACAAAAAAAAGAAGTTTCATCCATCGTAAATACTACAGTATATCAGCAATACTGTTAATGGCAAAAATCTTAAAGACAAAAGATCATCAGCTTACAAATAAATTGAGTAACGTTCTCGACGGCCTTCGTTAAAACTTCGTTTAAAAATTAAAACAACTTTAAATTTCGGAGGTTTATTTTCTTTTTTTCAGGCTTCTTCTATATCATCCAGGTCTTGCTCAAAACGTTTAAATTATGCAAATACTCTTGATTAAACGTAAATTCAGCAATGGCATTTGATAAAAAATAATTTTCTCTGCGACTCCGTTCTAATATTTTGTTCCAAAATCTTATCTCTTCGTCTACGAGAAAAATTTCATTTTCTTTACACTTCAAAATTTCCATTCAAATTTTTCTCATAGGTTGGGTTCTGGTTTATTGGAAGGAACTACATAACCACCACCACAAAAATAACAATGTAAAGTACATAACAAAAAGATAAAAGTTACAGTAAGACCTAAGCAAGAGAGAGTTACGGTAAGACATTGTGGTGGCGACTTTGAAAATATCACTTGAATAAGCGGAACATTTGTTGATCAGGAACTTCGGCAACTTGTATAATAAGAAAATATATAATGTTGATAAGCAACCACTTGAAAATCAGATCATTTCTGGAGACCACCAAGTATGGATGATACGTTAGCTGTTGATTTCGCACTAGCTTGAACATAAGCTTTTTTAGACGATGCAGATTTCCAACGACATCCACGATCAAGTTCAGCTTCAGTACATCCTGCATCTATAGCAGCTGTTGCAGCACTACCACGAAATGAATGTAAAGTAATCTTTTCGTTAATACCAAGTTCAATCAGAGATTTCTTCAGATCATTCAGAGCAGCATTATAGGAGCACGGTCTATCGTTACCAGAAAAGGAGGGAAACAGAAACTGGGACTTGGGGCACTTCTTTATCCAGTTTTCGATTACTTCAACCGGGCAATAATCATTCTTTAGCCGGGATATAAAAACATTTTCTGGTGGACCGTTTTGATTCTTTTTAGACTTTACGAGAATTACTTTAACGTTACTTTGAGTAAAAGTTAAATCAGTTTTTAATAGAGATAAAGCTTCCGAAGGACGAAAAAAAAAACCAGAGAATAATGTAATTATTAAAGTACCTAACCTGCTTTTCATTCTATCATCGGACCCCGCCAGAGGGAAAAACAATAACATTTGATCAGTAGAGATTTGTTCTTTGTGACGTACAGGTGGAGCTCTTCTTGCAATCGTTTTTGTTACCAAGTTCATATATGGCGAAGGAGCATAACTCGACTTAGAACCATTTTTCTTTCCAAAAAACGTTACTGCCGCAGTAATAGTAGCGGCTTTTGACTTTGAATCACTTGCAACAGTCATCAAATAAAGGGGTAATAATTCGTCATCGGTAATTGCAGTCACTTGATACAAAGAAGCTTTCCATTTCTTAAACTTTTCATATTCGGTAGTATACGTTTTTTGGGTCTTTTCAGCTAATCCAGCCATAACAAAGTTTTCAATTTCATTAGCATTTATTGTCTTTCCAGGGTTCAGTTCAGCCAGCTTTATAAATCGCTTTTCTAAAAGAATTCATGCAACCAAGCATATACAGTATATATCTTCCAGTAGTTATTACAACACAAAAGCAAATCCCAGTCTTTCATTCCCAGTCTTTAAGTATTTAACAAGCCATTAAACCCATTCAGTTTAGTAACAGAATAATAAGTAAAACATCGATCTATTCAGCTCAGTAACTGAATAACAAGTATAGCCTGTGCTCCAGTCTTCTTTCACTGATTCTACCAAGGAACAGGACAAAGGTCAAGGTCATACAGGGACAGATACGGCAAGTGTCCAGGTCATAGAAAGGATGATCCGTATCAACCACCTGTCTGAAAAATGTTAACGTGTTATAAAATAAACATACCAAAAAGCTAAAAATAATGAGTGATTATAAACTTGCCTCAGGTGATACGGATTTACCTCATAGGGGAAGGGTGGGCGGGAAAATACACACAATTCTTTTTTCCTTCCAGAAACGCAGAATGGGGGAAAAAGCTGTCACTCATTTGCTTATATAGAAAAATTTTTCATGTAAATTTTTTCGTTTCAAGAAAACTGCAATTTTCTCTGCGACTCCGTTCTAATATTTTGTTCCAAAATCTTATCTCTTCGTCTACGAGAAAAATTTCATTTTCTTTACACTTCAAAATTTCCATTCAAATTTTTCTCATAGGTTGGGTTCTGGTTTATTGGAAGGAACTACATAACCACCACCACAAAAATAACAGAAATTGTTTTAGAATGTTCGAAGAACGGAATATAACCAAACACTTTGTAAACCAAGGAAGGATATAGGAAACAGTACGTTATCAATGAAGCGATTAGCTTTACAGTATCAAATGGCATAAGGCATATATCATACACTCTCTTTGTCAGAATTATCTTGGGATAACAGAAGGAAAATGGAATCACTTTTCAAGCAAGCATCAGTAAACATATAGCCACATTCAGGTCCGGAATAATATATAGCTTTTCTTTGGGAACTCTGAAAGTGTCAGAAACAAACTCTTCCCGATTAACAGAAGTATTTTAACAGTGGAATTATAGTCAGCAAAGGCCATTTACGAAATCCAAGGCTACAAGTACATTTCAGGATAAAGGTTACGGTAGGAAAAAACTAATCATTACCAAGCATTAAAGCATTAAAGGAACAGTACGTTATAAGTAGTAATTCGTTTTACAGTAAATAATGGCATAAGGCATATATCATACACTCTCTTTGTCAGAATTATCTTGGGATAACAGAAGGAAAATGGAATCACTTTTCAAGAAGGCATCAGTAAACATATAGCCACATTCAGGTCCGGAATAATATATAGCTTTTCTTTGGGAACTCTGAAAGTGTCAGAAACAAACTCTTCCCGATTAACAGAAGTATTTTAACAGTGGAATTATAGTCAGCAAAGGCCATTTACGAAATCCAAGGCTACAAGTACATTTCAGGATAAAGGTTACGGTAGGAAAAAACTAATCATTACCAAGCATTAAAGCATTAAAGGAACAGTACGTTATAAGTAGTAATTCGTTTTACAGTAAATAATGGCATAAGGCATATATCATACACTCTCTTTGTCAGAATTATCTTGGGATAACAGAAGGAAAATGGAATCACTTTTCAAGAAGGCATCAGTAAACATATAGCCACATTCAGGTCCGGAATAATATATAGCTTTTCTTTGGGAACTCTGAAAGTGTCAGAAACAAACTCTTCCCGATTAACAGAAGTATTTTAACAGTGGAATTATAGTCAGCAAAGGCCATTTACGAAATCCAAGGCTACAAGTACATTTCAGGATAAAGGTTACGGTAGGAAAAAACTAATCATTACCAAGCATTAAAGCATTAAAGGAACAGTACGTTATAAGTAGTAATTCGTTTTACAGTAAATAATGGCATAAGGCATATATCATACACTCTCTTTGTCAGAATTATCTTGGGATAACAGAAGGAAAATGGAATCACTTTTCAAGAAAGCATCAGTAAACATATAGCCACATTCAGGTCCGGAATAATATATAGCTTTTCTTTGGGAACTCTGAAAGTGTCAGAAACAAGCTTTTTCCAATTATCAGAAGTATCTTTTAACAGTGGAATTATAGTTAACGAAGGCCATAAAGAAAGTTCAACGCTACAAGTACATTTCAGGATAAAGGTTACAGCAGGAAAAAAACAAATCAATTCCAACCATTAAAGAATAAAAGGAACAGTACGTTATAAGAAGTAACTCGCTGTACAGTAAATAATGGCATAAGGCATATATTGTAAAGTCACTTTATCAGAATTATCTTGGGATAACCGGAGGAAAATGGAATCACTTTTCAAGAAAGAATCGGTAAACATAGAGCCACGTTCATGTTCGGGATAATATATAGCTTTTCTTTGGGAACTCTGAAAGTGTCCGAAACAAGCTCTTTCCAATTATCAGAAGTATCTTTTTACAGTGGAATTAAAGTCAACGACGGCCATTAAGGGAATCCAAGTATACAAATACATCAATGTTTCAGGATAAAGGTTACGGTAGTAAAAAAACAGATCCATTCCAAACATAAAGGAATAAAATGAACAGTACGTTATGAAAGAAGTAATCTGCTTTACAGTATATAATGGCATAATACAATCTCTTTAACGAAAGTATATCGAAATATCCGAAGGAACATGTAATCATTTTTCGGAAAAGAATCGACAAACAGAGATTCATGATTATAAACCAGAAATAAGGAACGGCTTTTATTTGAGAACTTTAGAATTACCAGAAACTTGGAGGAAATACAAGGAAACAAGCACCTCGTTGTTTCAGGATAAAGATTACGGTAGGAAAAAACAAATCAATTGCAAACACTGAGGAATAAAAGGAACAGTCACAAGAAGTAATTAGTTTTACAGTATATAATGGCATAAGCAGTATATCGTACAATCTGTTTAACGGTAGCATACCAAAATAACCGAAGGAACATAGAATCACTTTTCAGAAAAGTATCGACAAACAAAGCTCCGTGATTGAAAACCGGGAATAAGGAACGACTTTTACTTGGGAACTTTTAGAAGTATCCGAAACAGACTCTTTTAAGGTAGCATAGCAAAATAACCGAAGGAACATAGAATCACTTTTCAGAAAAATATCGACAAACAAAGCTCCGTGATTGTAAACCAAGAATAAGGAACGGCTTGTACTTGGGAACTTCAAAAGTATCAGAAACAGACTCTTTCCAATTACTGGAAGTAACTTTTAATAGTGGTATTACAGTTAATAAAGTCATAAAAACATGTACGTAAAAGTTACATTAGGAAATGATAGGTTAATACCAAAGAAGCAATATATTAAAACAGTAATATCGGGACCTTTCCAACAAAAAACAAAGGAAATTTTTACAACCTGGGATGTATGTACATGAACTTCGGGCAATCAATATGGTCATTCGGTTTTGATAGGTTATAAATCATACATGGCTTTTCTGTATTATGGGCAACAAAAAAGTGGGCTAAGCACTTGGGGTGGTTCCGGCACTTCTTCAGAGGAAGTATGGCCATTTGGGATAGTTAACTTTGGTTGAGTTACATCAGGCTTGATCGGTAACTTATATCCTTCTTAAACAATATCTTGGATATATCTGGTGGCACCAATAGGTCTCCAGAAACTTCCCACTAATGAATTAACTTGAAAAAAAAAAAAAAAACTCACAGATCACTTGAGCAAGATCACAAAGTACATTAGCATTAAAGATATTTTTGCTTTAGAAATATCATCCACCTTCTTGTAAAGTTCAGCTGTTATCTTTGTTAAAGATTCTAACCACCCTTTTGTTAAAGATTTCTTTCTATGCTTTCGACGAGGACCTTCATCACTACTATCATCACGTCTTTTTCTTTCCGCAACTTGGTGGATCATATGCTGCCATATTTCAAACCCTTGATTAACATCAAACACCACGAATAATCTTCTTCCAAAAAAAAAAAATAATAAGCACTTGAAAAAATACACACAATTCTTTTTTCCTTCCAGAAACGCAGAATGGGGGAAAAAGCTGTCACTCATTTGCTTATATAGAAAAATTTTTCATGTAAATTTTTCGTTTCAAGAAAACTGCAATTTTCGGCAAATTCCATAAAATCTTTTGAATCAATTTTTGAAATAAGCGATAGAAAAAACTGTTTCATTTTTGTTGGAATCTTGCATAAAACAGAAGTTTAAAATTTCACCAGATTGATTATTTGAAAATTACTTTTTGTAACGTGGAACCTATACGTATTTTTGTGTCACAGTTATTTCTTAAAATACCGTAACTAGAAAACGTTTTTCTTAATAAAAATATTATGATTTTATTCTTCACTTTTTCTATGTTTTCTTTCTATTTTTCTTTATCTTCTATGCATTAAATAAGATGAGTTTTTTTCTTGCTTTTGCCAAAACAAGTACTTACTTTACTTATTAATTCTGTAACCTATTCTTTTACTTATGATGTTTCAAATTACAAAATATAATTAAAATTTTAGTTATCTTTTTTCTCTAAATTGAACATTTCTTACCCCTCCTTTAAGATATACGCATTTCGGGGGAGTCGAAAATCGATCGATTATTTTTGTCTTTGTTTTTCGAAGAACGACAAAAACCTGCATCTTTTCTTGTGGTCTCAGACACTTAAGTAAACAATTTTTAAGTTTGCAAATTTATAAAAGTGATCTTATGTATTTATGGTTAGTTATATCCTTTATTATGCATTGATGATCGTGGATTTTTAGAAGTAGTTTGTCATAACTTGGAATGGCAGAATTAACTGAACAGGAAGCAGTGGATAATTTAGTAAATTCCCTAAGTACAAGCAATTTATTAAGCGATTACTCTGTAATTGAGAAACCTGATAATCATGAAAATGTTACAAAGGCTGCAACAAGTCAGCGAGAGAAACGAGAAAATAATGAAGTTTTTGAAAACAATGCTTCAGAAATTGATAAAGTTGAATCAACAATTAAAACTTCCATGAAAACTGGTAAAATCGGTAATTCCGTTCAACGACAAAACCGACTGAATATTTTTAAAAAATATAAAAATAATTTGATGTTAAGTGAATTGTTTACTGATATTCCAAAAGAACTATATAGCTCCTGGACAATGGTTGCATGCCCACAAGGGGATAAATGTCTGGTTGTTGCGGAAAATGTGAGTTTAATACATCATAATTAAGGATGTTGCTGCTGTCGTAATTAATGCTAACCTTCAAGTTTTGGAGGTAATCATAAATAACATGTTTCATGTTTTAGGGTATTACACAAGTTTTTAACAGATGTGGTGTACATATTGGTAAATTTAAAAGTGGTATTCCTGGTGGTGGTGCTGCAGGACATGATAAAACTATCCTTGATTGTATTCGTCATCCAAAAAATAAAAAGCAATTCTATATTCTTGACGTTCTATACGCAAATAGAATGTCCTTCAAGAAAATTGAAGCTGTTGTTCGACTGAATCAACTTGAAGCTTTAGCTGAAGAAATTGTAATTAATCAAAAAACACTTAATGAAAAGAAAATTCCACATTTTACCGTACCACCTCGCTGCCCTTGCACTGCCGAAGAAATGGAAAAGATGATGTCTGAATTAAAAGACTTTGAACTTATGGGTTTACGATTTTATCAAAATAACGGAGAATATATTCGTGGATATACACCTTTAGTCGGATGGCTTGAAGCATGGATGCTTCCAGAAGTTTTGAATGTCCCTGTTCATGATTCTTATAAAACCAATAAGAATAATTTAACAGTAGAAGAATATGTTATTAATTACAACAAAAAACGCAGTCAATGGAAATCGTTGAAGAAAAATATAACTCAAGAAAGTACAGAAGAAGATGATGGTTTTGTTATTATTGATTAATATTAGTTTTGTATTTTGTAAATAATTTGTTTAATGTATACTGTAAAAATTAAATTTTAATCAAAAATTATTTGTTATTGTAATGTTTAAATATCTCCTTTAACAATGGTTGACAAAATCTTGAATCCTTTTTAAAATTAATTGATTGTGACCCATTGCAATATCATAGCCATGTTCACGGCGATTATCCAATGTATCTATAATTTTATACATTTTTGAAAGCTGTTATAAAAAATTAAGCTAATTCCAAAGATATCTGGTGAAAGTAGAATTTTCTAACTCATTTTAAAATTGAAAACGTGTTCTGTTTTTTTACTAAATATATGATACAATGGGTGACTACATGTTCATCCCTTTTTTATTTTATTTTTTCCATTTTTTTAGTTAAACGTTTTCTAGAAGACTAAATTACATAAAACTTTTAGAAAAACAGGTCTATATCACTTTTGGACCCCTATATACCCCTTGACATCCGATGGAATCCAAACAACGCCCCAACCTCGAAAAATGACAAAAAAGAATGTATAAAAGTATTAAAAAATCGTGGAAAATCATAAAAAATTGTAGAAAGTCGTGGAAATTTTTTTTACGATTTTTCACGAAGGGTTCAACATGTTTGCATTTTGTCAACTGTTGTAATTTTGTAATAAACTTGAAGATTTTAATAAATAAACAAAAAAACTACAGTATCATAGTTCTTTTTAAATGTATTTAATTTTTAAACTGTTTTTTGTCAACTTTTGTTGGCAAAGGGTTCTTCTTGAAAACTGTGTTTTTAATGTTGGACTTCTTTTTATAAAAAGGTGTGTAATAAATAACGTTAGTGTAAGAATTAATTGTCAATTCAAGATGACAATCAATAGTTTTATTTATCCACCATCATTATTAGATAATATTAATGTTGAATTATCTGAAGGCTATCAAATTCGTCCATTAGCTGCACATGATTTTGATAATGGTTTTCTACAACTTTTATCTCAGCTAACTGTTGTTGGAGAAGTTACATCGAAAGAAGCTTTGAATCGCTTTCAAACAATGGCTTCAATGGATCCGCTATCTTATTATATTACTGTTATTGAAGATATTCAGTATGTTTTTTTTATCTTAAAACTACGTATTTTTAACTTTTGTTTTTAGAACTCATCGAATTGTTGGTGCTGCAACACTTGTAATTGAACTTAAATTTATTCATGGAATTGGTTGCCGTGGTCGTATTGAAGATGTTGTTGTTGATAAAGAAAAGCGTGGACTTGGCCTTGCTAAATCTCTCAATGAAACTCTTGTCTCACTTGCAAAAAGCCTTGGTGTTTATAAACTCTCCCTTGAATGTAAAGATGCTTTGATTCCGTTCTATGAAAAATTTGGATACAAAAAAGATGAAGGAAATAATTTTCTTGTTCAACGTTTTGATTAAATTATTTGTTGTGTTTGTGCTACATTTTTTATGTCGGGTTTTTTTCCTAATTGGTGATGGGTATTTTTTCTTTGTCGTGCATAATCATTTTTTGCATTTTATTTAACTTTGATAACAGATTTTAATATTTTGTAAAATAAATTAGAGATTTATTATTAAATGAATGGTCTAAACAATATTGAAACAATTACCAACTTTAAGAATACTGTAACTTTGTTTTTGAGGCTTTTACTACAGGAAAAAGTCCTAGCGCGAAGCGATTTCACATTTTTTTATAAAAAATATTTGAACCAACTTTTTCCAATTTTTATGTTTATCCAATAGTTAATCTACCTTTTTTTGTATCTTTTATAGAAACTAATGTTTAGCTCTGTATTTAAAACGTGTAACATTTGTTAAACCTAGATAACCATTTTTAACATTAGTATAAAATCGAACATTTCAGGTTAATTGTTGAATTGAATGTCGGCCGAACAAAGATTTTTTGAAAGAGTTGTTTGTAAACCAATTGCATTTGGAAAAGTTGCTGTACCAGAAGCTGCATTGGCTGACGAAGGACTTCTTGTTCCACCTGAGCTACTTCAAGACTGTGATCAAGAACGTAAACAAGGAAAGCCTTGGGACGACAAGCGCCCATTATTTATGTGCTTGGATCACAATCATTCTGAAAATCAAAATTAAATGGGTAACGAAAATAGTCGTTCATCCAATCCTTCTTCTGCAGGTCCATCTTCTTCTACTGGGGGTGGCGGTGTTTCATCTTCTTTTTCATTTTTAGCTCGTAAAAGTAAGAGTGTTTAAGTCCTATGTTTTGTAATATATGTACATTATAATTTTAGATAATCCACAATCTCGTCATTCACAAATCGTAACTGTTAATGCAAGGGGAGATCCGATCGGGGATCCCAAAGACGATGAAGATCTTAAACGATTAAAAGAAATTCAACGTTTTACTCCAATATTAAAAGGATGTCTTCCGGGTATGCGAGATGGTACAGATATCTATTCAAAAATTGATTCAAAACCTTTTATTCGTTTTGCTCATCGTTTTCAAACTCATTTGGCCATATGCTCAACCTGCGTAGGATCTGAACAATCCACTGTGTTTTCTAATATTGTACAAGTAAGGTTTTTTCATTTATCTCATACTTACGAAAAAAACTTCGTTTTTACAAATATCCTGAGATTGTCTGTTGGTTTGTACATTTTAATTATTCAATTATTTTCAGACTGATCAAGCCATGTCTGCTGTTACATTAAAGTTATCTCAAAATTCTCGTCAATTTGAGCGTCTTTGTGAAGAATTGCGTAAAGTAAAAGAATTACAAGAACGTCTTGAAAGTGTTGATCTCCTATTGCAAGAAGTTATTCCAGTATTAGAAACATTAAATGAATTGCTACCTGACATGGATAGATTGCCACCACTTTGTTTAATGCCAAGATCATCCTATTCTTCAATCGGAAATTCAACTGCTACAACTCCCGCCGCCCCTTCAACAGCAACACCAACTTTAGATTCAAGAAATCTTTCCATTGAACCAGCAGAAGAATGTCAAGTTGTCGATAAAGAATTTTAATTAATTTATTAACTTTATTGCATTTTTATCACTTTTGTAAATATATAATATCTTTTTTTATCATGTGAACAAAAATAAATTGCATTTGAATTTCAGCTTTTGTTTCTTTATTGTTCTCTACAGTATACTTATCTTACATCATATCTTCAGTATATTTAACAGTAATAACTATTTGCAAGTAATTTTATATAACTTGAACCCTTTAAATTCCAGAAAATGTCCCGTGAACCAGATTTAAGTTTTATTCAGCCAGATGTAAATCTTAAGGATGTTTCGAGATTAGAAACAAAAAAGATTATTCATTTAACCAATGAGTTTCTTCTGCGGGTAGCTGATATTTCCAATTCATTCATGCAAAATATGGAGTCCAAAATTTTTGAATTAGAAAAAAAGATTGATGCTTTGGATACGGTATTAGTATTAGTTGAAACAAAGGTTCTATTTTCGAAGAAAACATTTTCGCTTAATTTGAATTTTTATAGCTTGCAAACGTTGAAGTTAAAAATGCTGCTGATATTGTACCAGCATCAGTTTCTAATGTTGAAGAACCAAAAACAGTAGTAGTTAATGAACCCATGCCATCGTCTACAGTACCGCAACTTCCTGAAAGTATTCCTGCTGCTGCCCCTCCATCCCATGAACCTGTCAGTGAGCTAAAACAAGAAATTCCTCCATCTATCCCCCCACCAGAACCAAAGACTGATGAAGGAAAAATAAAAATTAGTGAGCATCCATCATTTTCAAAATATTTTAAAATGCTTCGTCTTGTAAGTGCTTTTTTGCAGTTGTGCTTGAATTTATGTATCTCAAATATATATTTTGTAGGGTATCCCAGAACTTGGAGTTAAACAAAAAATGGCATCTGAAGGTGTTGATGCTAATTTGCTGGATACTCCAAATGCCTTAATTGATGCCCCTAAACCACAAGAATCGGATAATGATGGTTCAGAAAGTGACAGCTCATTTTCATCTTCTTCAACAGATTGATTTTAAAATTTATTTATTTCTTGTAAAATATTTATGAAAAAAATGTGTAGTAAAAATTAATTTATTTAAACATTTTTGGAAAATTCAGATCCCACATTTTTTTGTTTCCCAGCTGATAAAATTTGAATAACATTTTTTTCCGATTCGCTTTTTCCACATTCAATGCGTTCACTTTATTTTCTCTGCATCGTCTTGTTTGATTTCGTGTTTAAAAAATAATGTCAGATCCTCCACCACCACATGCTCCAGGTCAAGAAGCTCAAAGTTCTTCACCAGTAACATCAAATTCACCAAATGAAAAGAATAAGAATGCAAAAGATCCAAAGAATGCTGATAAAAATCATGAAGTACAAAATAATCAACAACCTATGGAATTAGCAAATCCTGAACAACAAAAAGAAGAAATTGGAGCATTCAAAAAATTATTTTTGAAAATTGGTCAATCTGTTGGTACTGTTAAAACTTCGGATTTTGGTGAAGATTATTTAGCTGCTGTTACAGAAGTTGATAATTATAAGGTATGCATTTGATCTTGTGTTCTTGTATAGTGTATTAACCTTATATTTTAGGCATTTTTACAATATTTGATGAATTCTGTTGTTAAAATTCTTCAACAAAATGAAGGCTTTATTGTTCCTGATAATAAAATCGGTCCATCACTTCGTTGTCCGATTGAAGCACCAAATGGTGAAGATCCATATGAACATTTGCAGAAAGCTTTAGATGATTATTCACATGTATCATCCCATTCAAAAGAAAGTGAAGCGCTAGCTAAAATTTCAAAACATCTTGCAAAAGCTCATCGAGAATATCAAAATAAATGCCGAAAAACTTTTCATCAAATTCGTACATTCTTAAAAGTGGATATTGATGCAATTAAAGTTGAACGTGAAAAAGTATTATCGTGTCGACAACAAATGGATTTTGCAAAGCATGAACTGGAAGGATCTGCAACACCTGGTAAAACTCGAGCATATGAAAAAGCAAAGAAAGTGTATGAAACTCAATGTCAAAAAGTATGTCAATTTTTTTAAAAAGGGAGTACTGTAACTCTACGTGCATATATGTTTAGTTTAGTTATACAAACTCTTTAAAGATACTGTAGTTCTGTGTTTAACATTGGTTATTGTAATAAATCATTTTCTAGGTTATAACAATTGTAAAAGAAATGGCACAAAAGCGTGAAAAGCATCAAATTGAAGTTGTTTATTTAATGCAAGAAATGAAACATTTTCATGAATTTGCTGCTAAAGAATGTGAAAAAGTTCGTCCTGTTTTTCAAAAACTTGAAGGTATACTTTAATTTAATATTACTGATAAGAATGTCATGATTTTTTAGCTGAAACTGCAAGACTTCAACAACATAATTCTATGAATCCACTTGATGAAAGCCAAAAATAGATTTTATGAATGATTTGATAATTTTATTTTTTTAAAAAGATACATATTTTTTAAATAAAGTTTTACAAAAAACAAAATTTGTTACAGAAAAATAACCTGTTATCCTTACAGTATACCGTTTAAATAAGTTTATGAGAAAAATCTGAAATTTCTAGATTATTTTGAATTATTTAAATGTTGTTTTTTAAAACTTACACATTTTTGCAATTATTTATTTTTTTATTACCATCCCCAATCATCTGTTGCAGCTTCTTCTGTCTTCTCTTCGTCGCCCCATCCCCAATCATCTGATTTTGGTTTTGATTGAACCTTTTTAGATTTTGAAGGTGTTTGGGGTTTTTGTTTTACTGGTTCTTCAACAGCTTCTTCGTCACCCCATCCCCAATCATTTGATGTTGTTGAAGGAGGTGGTGCAGGTTTCTTGCTTACTGGGGCAACACTTTTCTTTGTTGAAGCTTTCGAAGTTTTAGATGTTGTGGAGGAAGCACGTGAAGTTGAACGTTTAGGAAGTTCATCAACAGCAGGTTCATCATTCCATGCCCATTCAGAAACTTTTGAATCTTTCTCATTTGTTTCTTTTGAACCTTCATCACCCCATCCCCAATCATCAGAAGTTGTTGTTGTTGGATCTGGTGGAGGTTGTTGAGATGGTGAAATACTTGAAGGAGTAGCTTCACGGGTTGAAGGTTTTGATGAAGATTTTTTGGGCTTTGAGGGTGCTGAAGTTTGTTGTTGAGGTTGAGGTTCATTCCATCCCCAGTCATCTGTTGTTGATTCTTCAAGATTTGGAGATGGTTCTTGAATTTTTGGGACATTTTGTTTTTTGGGTGTGCTTGATTTTGCGGGCTTTGTCTTTGGTATTGATTCTTCTTTTGAAGGAGGTACTGTAGGTTCAACAATAGCAGAAGTCAATTCCATTTCAGTTTCTTTTGGTGGAGTTTTTACTTTTGAAACTTTTATTGTGGGGATTGATGCAGGAGTTTCAGCGATATGTGTCTCTTCTTCTTTATCATCCCATCCCCAATTATCATCAGCTGGTGGAGTTGCTTCTGTTGGTTGAGATGGCTCTTCTGTTCCTTCTTCATTCCAACCCCATGAATCTGTTTCTTGTGGTCGCTGAATGGATGCAGACGGTTTTGGCTTTGATGGAACAGTAACGGATGTTTCAATATTTTCATGAAGCTTTGGTTTGTTTGAAACAACTGCTCTTGTTTTTGCACCTTGTCGAATCTTTTTAAAGTTTGCATCAACTGAAACATTTAATTCTGGAATTTCTTTCTTTTCAGGCTTCACTTCTTCTTCTACCGCTTTGAATTCTTCGATTTTGTTTGCTTCTATTTTTTCTTGAAGTTCATCAATTTCATTTTGTAATGCAACATTTGTATGTGCCAGTTCTGCAGTTGATCGGAATAGAGCATCATTATCAGCTTGCTTAGCCGTCAAACGAGCAGCTAAAATAGCAAATTGCAATTTTGCTGATACCATTGCCTTATTTGCATCTGTAGATGAGGAATCCAATTGATTTAAAGCATTATGAATAAGGCTATTCGTGGATTTCAGGCGCATATCAATGGATGCAGTTGCGCGGCAGCTTTGTGAAAACGACTCGACCAATTTTTTCCAAAAGTCTAGCTGTGATTGACTGAGTGTTGTTGAAGTTGTTGATGAAGCTGGAGAAGGATATGCCGCTTCAGATTCTGTCGCTGCAAAAGAAAAAGGTGGCAATGGCTAATGCAAAAATAAGTAATTACAAAATAAAGGGAAGTGCATTGGAAAGATATAATTGTTATCGGTGAAGAAAAGAGTGTTACAAGACATAATTTAAAAGAAAGCTACAGTAATCAAAGTTGAGACACATTTTACTTTGACAAAAACATATTTTATAAGTACTGTAACTATTTATACTAACATTGAGAAAAAACAGAAAAGTAGCAGTGAATTGTTTTGTTAGAGCGCAAAAGATCAAAGCACACAAAAAAGAAAAGCAAGCTACGAGTCGTTGTCACAAAGCTTCTAGAATGTTTTTTATAAACTGCCCATTGGAAGGCAAAAACTATTAGTGCACAAAAGAAAGACACATAGGATTTATCTCTACTTTCTTAAAAGGAAACTTACGAGATTCAGATGATCGCTGTGATTCAAGTTCTGCCAGCTTTTCATGGGCATCGCTTAGCCGAGATTCTAGTTCTCGACAAATCTGTTGTTGATTTTGTAAATTATTTGAACTTTCAAGTAACTGGTGATGTTTAAGCCTCCATCGTTCATGTAATCGTAGAATAACAGTTTCAATTCCAACTTTATCAGAATCATCAGGAAGTTGGAAATTGACCATACATTCTGAGCCTTCTTCATCACATTTTTGCATTTCTTGTATAACATTTTCACAAAATTCTATTGCTTTATGGACACGTTCAGACCATTTACATTCAGTTTCACGTCGAACATGTTCATATGCTTCATCAATGGGTAGGCGTTGAAGAGTGTCTGCAGCTTCAACCAACAACTTTTTAATTTCAAGCATTGTCCAATGTGCTGTTGCTTTTTCTCCACGAGCTTGTTGTTCTTCAACATCAGCGCTGCTTTGTAATGGATGTGATACAGCAACTCCAATATTAATCTGTTGTTCCAAATGCCGAATCTTTTCTGATCGAGCTTCAAGCTCAGCACGCATTTGTTGAGAAGTTTTTTCTAATTTTGCATATTCATTTTTAATAGCTTCTGCTGAATCAATGACATCTGATTCCACGAGAGGATCAGTAGAACCATCCATTTTTGGAATTGAAAGTTTTTGTAAAATAGTATTATAAGCATCTTGAAGTTGAGAATAATTATCTGCTAGCTGATTGTAAGCTGCATCAACTTCAGCCTTTTTATCGTACAACAGCGATAACTCATTCTTCCATTTGTTGCTTTGGTTTTGAATTTCTGCAAGCTTTTGTTGTTGCTCTGATAGCTCTTGTTTCAGGCGCTGATTTTCATTTGATGCATTTAAATTTTGTGCTTCAAGTCTTTCAATTTGTTCCAAAATTTCTTGTCGATCAAGCATTGATTTTTTGAGTTGTTGATTCAACGCCCAAACTTGTCCTCGAAGGGAATCTGCTGCATTTGCAAGCTCTTCGTTCAAAACAAATAAACTTTCAACATCTTGTGATAGATAATCCGTAAATTTGGATGTCTCCTTTACATAATCTTTTAACATTTCAGACATTTGTGGTTGTTCTTGTAGACTTGAATCTGTTACAGTATCCAAGGCAGCTTCATCTTGAAGTTGACATTGTGTTTCAACTTCAAAAGTTTTTGGACGGCTATCTGAAATTAACATTTTGTTTAATTGTGATGGTGATAAAATAGATATTATTACCATCAAAATTATTTTCAAGATTTCTTAGCGTTGAATTTACAACACTTTCAGTATTATCGTTGATATTATTCAAAGCAGCAGAAAGCTGTGCACGAAGTTGAGCATTTTCGACTTCCAACTCTCGATTGGCTTCTTCATAGGCTTTTCCAGAATAAAATTGTTCTTGTGTTTCCATTCGAGCTTCTTCTTGTGCTTCATTCAAAGCCTTTTGTAAATTTTCCAAAGTTTCACGAAGTTGCCGATTTTCTGATCCTAAAAATTTATTTATTCGAAAACCACTTTTAAATTACAACAATTCTACTTACCCAAAGTATTTCGAGTTTCTTCAGCCTCACCCAAACTTGTTCGAGCTTCTGTTAAAAATCCTTCAAGTCTTTTATTTGTATCTTTTAAATGATTATAATCGTTATCCATATTTTCCATTTGTTTTCTTAATTGACAAAGCTCTTCTTCATTTCCTGCTAATTTTGTCTTAGTTTCTTCAAGCTGTTTCAAAAGCTTTTCCAAATTTTTAAGTTGTTCTTTTACACTAAAATTCTCATTTTCAAGCTCAACATTTTCTTTAAAAGAATCTTCAGTTTTTTCTTCAGCCTTTGAAAGTTGTGTCGATAAATTTGTTGCTCTATGCTCAAAATGTTCTTTTTGTTCTAGAAGATCCCGTTCACGTTGTTCATAATATAGCTGTAATTCACGATATGATTTTTGTAATTCTGTATATTGTTGTTGTAGAGAATGGAGTTCAGCAACAGTTTCTTCAAGTTTTTGTGAACTTTCCAATTCAGAAGTTTGATCTAATTGTTGTTTCGGGTGTTGCTGTGGATATGATTGATCAACTTGTTGTTGAAGATTATTCTGCTCAATTTGTTGTTGAGGTGGATGTTGATAATAATATTGATCATGTTGATGCTGCTGTTGTTGCTGTTGATGATAATCAGCTGATTGTGTATGATATAGCTCAGTAGTTAAAGAAGGTTGTTGCTGATATCCAAAACTATTGATATGTGTTTGAATATATGGATTTGAGCTTTGAACATTTTGGGGGTGATAGAATTGAGTTTGAAGAGGACTTTCAACAGGGGCAGATGCTTCATGGTAATACTGAGGCTTCGATGATGAAGATGCTGAAGCTAAATGAACAGGAGCTTGTGCCATTTGAACATATTTTGCTGATTCACTTTGTTGTTGTTCATCAGCGATGCTGTCAGTGGGGGATTGTTGTAGTGCATGTCTTTGTGGTTGACCTTCATCGCTATCATCATAGGATTGTCGAGACGATGAAACTGCACTGGAAAGTTGTTGTGGCGGGGGTTGCTGATAAGAAAATTGGTCAGTTTTTGGGGCGGCCAAAGATGCATTTAATGCTTCTAAAGCAGTTTTCATTGTCATTGCTTCATCGATAGATGGAATTCTTTGAACTCCACTTGCTGCAATTGTTTTATCGGTTGCTCGCGTAACTAATCTCCTCATATCATCCAAGCATGTTCGAGAAAGTTCTGCTTCAACTTGAAATTGTTCAACCTGAGTTCGTAGATTTGAAACAAGTTCATCAAGGCGATTATTTTCAATTTCAAATTTGGACATTTTTTCATTTGATTCTGCTAATCCGATATTCTGCTTTTCAAGCCCATAAATTTTGTTTTCCAAAAGTGTTTTTTCTGTTTGAATTTCTTCAAACTTTTCTTGCAAAGTTTTAACTTTTCGTTCTAGATGTTTCTTTGCTTCTGTAAGTGTTGCATTCTCTTTTTGAAGCTTTTCATTTTCTGTTTTCCATTTAGCTTCTACATCTTTTGAACTCTGAACTTTATCCAACATTTCCTCATTCTTTGAAAGCTTTCGTTTAAGCTCATTGCATTCATATTCAATTGTAGCTTTTTGAGATTCTAACAAATTTTGAACTTGTGTGGCATCTTGTGCCACAGCTTCCATTTCTGTTACTTTTTCACGGAATTGTTGCAAATTATCTACTAAGTTTTCATTTTTTCGTCGAAGTTCTTCATTTTCTTCTTCTAATCTCTTTAAGTCTTCAACGCTTAATCCGGCATCCACTTCTTCGGATCTTCGATCTTCAAATACTGGTGCCATTGCAATATCTTCAACAGCATGCAAAAGTCCTAGAAAACCTTGTGCATCGTTTTGTGTTGAATTCTTTACAGATGCTAATTCAGCTTCAAGCTTTTCTTTTTCTGCTGTTACAGTATCCAACTGTTGTTGAAGTTCAAATAATTTCTGTTCATGCTCTTGGAGTTCTTGCTGGTGACGCTCTTCTTGTTGCTGTTGTTGTTGTTGTTGTAAAGAAGTATTATCAAAAGGAACGTGATGTGGTGGTTGAACATATTGTTGCTGTTGCTGGTAATGCTGGTCATGAACAATAGAGGGTGATGGTAAAGAAGAGGAAGGAGGATGGTAAACAACTTGTCGCTAAAAAAATCAATGATCAGAGTTAAAAGAAAACAAGAAAGTAAAAAGTGAGTAAGTAAGTAAGTAAGTAACAAAAAAATATTTACATTTGCATCATATCGTCGAAGATCTTCCAATGATTGTGGTTGAAATTCGTGATTTTCATGTCTTTGAATTCTTTTTAGCAGCTCTGACCTTTCTTCTTCCAAACATTTAACTTTAATGTGAAGGCCTTTGATAAGAAGCTTTTCGTCTGAAATTTTTTTAGGGAATTATTGATATGTGAATTATAGAATTTAGGTTTTAATAGATCAATTTTTAGGTTTTTTTAATTAATAATGTTTGTTTATTGTTAAAATTCGCCAGACATGTTTAAAAATGTATTTTTGAATTCTACCGTAACCCCTAGTGTTTTCTCAAAGTCTTTTAATGAAATGTTAAAAGCTTTCTTTCAATTAAAAACAATTTTAAAAATCAATTGATTGTTTATTGATAGAAAAAAGAAGCTATGGACAAATCATTGTTGAAATCATCATCGATAATAGCGAAATGGTTGCTGTGGTGTTTGCTTGCTTGTTTATACAACTGTTATTTCTTGCTTCCTTTCTCTCATTTCCTTGCAATTCTTCCACTTTTATTTCCTATCGCATTTATATTTTTTTTTGTTTTTTGTTTAGTATCTTTAAAGCAGCGTCAACTTTTTTATTTGGTTCTAAAAAGTCCAAGAAAAAAACAATAACGACAAAGTGTTAGTGTGCAGTAAAGAGACAGACTCAGACGACACATGCTGAAAAAGGACGGCAGAATGAATATGTAATAAAAAATGAAGGCTCTTCATTGAAAGGTTAAAAAAAGCTTCGCGTTCGTCCGTGGTTCTGTTTCTTTAAATTTGAATTGAGTATTTTTGTTGTTTTTCAAAAACAAAACTAACTTTTTGCGCAATTGCTGAATATTTTTGTAACAAAGTAATGTTTTTCTCGATAAAAATTGATTGAAAAAAATACTTATATTTTGTTAGTCATTCAAGTTCCGTCTTGTCATTTTTACAAGTGTTGACTTCATTTTTTTGATGACCGAAAAAGAAGAAGTTGTTAGCAAAAAATTCTTTTACGTTTTTTCTCCCTTTTTTTTCGTTGACCACTTTTTTTAAAAAAAATTCTTTGAATCAATTTTTGCTGCTGAATAACATTCACCTTTTTTTTCATATTTAACCGGTTTTAATTTGATCTCAATTTTTTTTCCTTCTATTTTCCAACAAACGTGTCACCCGTGTATTTATTATATTATTGTTTTTTCCCGATATTTCAATTTCTCTTTAAATTTTTAAAAAAAAGTCGATAAAAAAGATTCAAATCTAAAATTATTATGTGTCGTTTTAGTAAAATGACTCAACATTTTTGTCCTGTATGTAAGACACAGCTGGTTGAAAAGTTTACATGGCGAGGTATTTTGATGGCAATATTATGCTTTCCATGTGGAATTTTATGCTGTATGAGACGACGAAAATTACGATGCCAAAATTGTGATCATGAAGTAAGTTTTGCTTTTTTAATCATGCTTTTTAATTCCTTCAAACTTTTAGGTATATATTGTAAATGGCTCAGTTCCAAAAGTTGTTAAAAGTTTTAAATATTATACAAATTTTAAATGGCAATTTCGACGAAATCAAGATATCCCTGATCCACAAGTTTCAACAACTTTACCACAAAATATTGATGCTGGTCTTTCTTCTCCTCCAGATGGAACAACTACAACCACTACTGACTCAAATCAACCTGGATCAAGTCAAACCACTGAACCAAATCAAGCTCGAAATTAAATTAACCCAAAAATTTTGTTTTCAAAAACAAATGCTTAATAAAGTAATCGAAATTTTTTATTTTCTTTTTTGAGATTTGTGCAGTTTTTTAAGGTTTCTTTGTTTTGTTGAATACGCGGTATTTAGCGAGTATGTACTATTTTTTCTGTTATCTGTTAGTTTTTTATATTCCTGATTATTAATTAATTTAAGCAATAATAAATACTTACCATTTCTTTTCTTCATGATATCCTGTTTTTCAATTTCCAATGCATTCACTTTTGCACTGACTGCTTTAGCTCGAACATTTTGTAACTCTTCTATTTTTGTTGCTCCAAGTGAATCTTGCAGAAGCCCGACTCTCGTTTCATAAACAATTAAATCACCTTCCAAAACTTGAATAAGTTCATCTTGGGCAAAGATGGCTTCCTTCAACTTTTCCGCTTCATTAAATGCTAGCTGCCTTTCATCATATGCCATTTGAGTGGATTGATTTGCTTCCTTCAAACGGAGTCGAAGTTCTTCAGATTTTCGAAGTTCAGTATCCAAATCTCGGCGATATCCGATTGCAAGTTCATTTGCACCTTCAAGTTCACTTCTAAGATCAGCATCTTTCTCTTTCAATTTTTCAATCTTTTCCAAAAGCTCTGCATTTTCATCCAAAATAAAGTCACGGCTTGCTTTAAGTGCTTCATTTGTGGCATTTAATGAATCAACTTCTTTTGCCTGATTTGCTTGAAGTTCATAAATTCGACCTTCAAGTTCTTTAATCTTTGCAGCAGACGTTGCTCGAGCTCTTAAAACTTGATTTTTGCCATTTCTTCGAACATTTTCAAGCTCTTCTTCAAGCTAAAGAAACACAACTCTTATGTTTTTATCCAACTCAAAATTCTAAAACAAACTTGTTCAATTTTAAGTTGTTGTTCCGGTAATGGAGCTCGTTCAATTTCTGCAATAATCCGACGGAGTTCATCATTTTCATTTGTTAAATCAATAATTTGTTGGGCAATTTCACCATCAATTCCTTGCATTGGAACTTTCAAGGGATCAGGGGATGGATTTTCACGTTTAATTCGATCTTTCTTTCCAGGTGTATTTAAATCAAAAGTAACCTTTTTACGGTATTTTCGTGAAATTCGATTTAGAGCATGTGAAGCCGATGGAGAGGGAGACCATTCTCGATCAGGATCATCATAGGTTGCTGTTTCAGTTGTAAAAGATGAATGATCTTCTGCTGGATCTAATGGCGGTGGAGAGCCATTTCCAGTTGATAGCCGTAACTGTGGAATTGCCCGTCCTGGTGAATTTACACGTTTTTTGGAGCTACCTCCACTTCGACGTTCTGCAAATACTACATCGGTTTCTGTTGAAGCATCCTTTTTATCTCGGGCATCAATTTCCTAAATTTATTTGTATACAGGTACTGTAATTGCTGTATTTTTGTATCTTACTTGAAGTCGACGATTAACAATTTGTACTGCTTGTTTTTTAACAGCAGCAACTTCACCTTGTTCTCGAGTAAACTCTTGTAAATCCATTATTTGTCTCTCTTTTTCAAGTATGGTATTATTTAATTCAACAATTCTGCTATCTTTATACAACAGCTGATCATACATTCGTTGTAAATCAAGACTTTTTTGATGAGAGCCATTGGAAATTATTAGTGATGATAAAGTTTCAAGTTGCTGTTTTAATTCCTAAACATTTTTTTGATAAGCTCATTTATCACAACAAATAATTTAAAAACCTTTTCATTATCTTTATAAACAGCTATTTGTGCCCGTAATTCAATATTTTCATCCTCATATCTTTGAACTTTTTCCTGTGCAACGCTTAATTTGTCCCATAGCTGTTCATTCGTAAGCTAAAAATTAAATAGAAGGATACTTAATTATTAAAGCCCTGAGGGCTAGAAATTTTCTTACATTATCACCATTCTTCAATGAAAAAGAATTCGATGCCACAGGTTCAACAAGTGTTGAAACGGATTCTGATCGTTGATACGATAATGGTTCTTCCATAATTTTTTTAAATTAAAAACATAAAATAAATGCTACTAATATAATAATGAGGGGGAATAACTATGTTTAACAAGGAAATGGATAGAATTAAATAAATTGATTGGGGTTTTATATTACGTTAAATAATATTATTTCGATCGAGTCAGCAGCTCCCTTCTTTTGTTTGATCATCAAAAGAGGCTGAAAATAAAAAAGACACGTTGCAGCAGCAACCAACCAGATGCTGGCTCTTGTTTCACTGGTTTCACTCCTTGATCAACTCCGACTAACATTCCATTCAAAAGATTTTTGATTTTCGCGCAAAGAAATTTATTTCCCAAAACATAAAAAAATTTAACAAATTTTCAACACAAAAATTCATAATTAATTTTTAGCACTGCTTTTATCTCTTGCTTAACATGGCTGAAGTTGCTGAATATTCTCATGAACAAATTGATAAAGTTGGTGAAACTTTAAATGATTCAAGGTTTTAAATCATTATTCTTTAAACGTAATGTATTAACTTTTATTACATTTTTAGCCTACCATTAGCTGCAAGATTTCGAGCATTATTTATTCTTCGAAATTTAAAAGATGATCAATCTGTTGAATGGATTGGAAAAGCATTTTATGATTCATCAGCTTTGCTGAAGCATGAACTTGCTTATTGCTTAGGTCAAATGCAAAATAAATCTGCTATTCCGGTGCTATGTGATGTGTTAAAAGATGTTAAACAAGGTATGTATTTAGCTTTTTTTTATTTCTTTTTAAGTTATAATTTTTAGAACCAATGGTCCGTCATGAAGCTGGTGAAGCATTAGGTGCAATTGGAGATAAATCTGTTCTTAATTTGCTAAAAGAATATTCTGAAGACCCTCTTCCAGAAGTTGCTGAAACATGTCAGCTTGCATATCAACGTATTGAATGGGTGCATAAAGAAGGAAAAGATACAAATTCTCCATATGATTCTGTTGGTATGTTCTTTTGTATCCTTGTATTAAAATGTTCAATGTACATATTTCAGATCCAACTCCTTCATCAACCGTAAAAAATGTTGAAGAATTAAAAAAGATTCTTATTGATCCATCACAAACTTTATTTGATCGTTACAAAGCAATGTTTACTCTTCGTAATATTAACAGTGATGAATCTATTTTGGCTCTTGGTGAAGGTCTTCATTGTCCTGATTCTGCGTTATTCCGTCATGAAATTGCTTACGTGCTAGGTCAAATCCAATCTCCACTTTCTATCAAAGATTTAGCGATTGGATTAAAGAATGATAAAGAAAATTGTATGGTTCGACATGAATGTGCTGAAGCGCTGGGGGCAATTGCAACTCCAGAATGTGAAGACCTTGTTCGAGAATATGCTAAAGATATAGATCGAGTTGTACGTGAAAGTTGTGAAGTTGCAATTGATATGTCAGAATACGAGAAAAGTGGAAACTTTGAATATGCTAAGGTTGCATAAATATTATTAACTTGTTGATTTTAAAATAAATTTATTTGTTATCAGAAATGTTTGAGTGTCAGAAAAAGGTTATTGTTGCCATTTTTTATCTATAATTTTCTTGTATTTTAAAGCTAAAAATAGTTTGTTACAGTATGCTAGCTACAAGACAAACATTTAATATTACTTTGCGACTGGCAAGATTATCATGTTCTCGATCATATGCAAAAACATCAACAGATGATCCATCAAAGTTAACTCAAAATGATATTGGAAAGCTTTATCATATCCCCTTAGACACTGCAAAAGCGCTTGCATTTGAAAAAATTCTTCCATCAAAATTTAATAAACAAATTAATACTTTGGATGATTGCGCAATTCTTTGTCGGCAGCAGTTCCTTGAAGTTTTAAATTGTTTAAATGCAGTTCGAACAACTCTACCATCAATTCGAGTTGTGCTATGGGGAAAATTTGGTACTGGTAAAACTATGACAGTAGCACAAACGGTTCATTTTGCACAAACACAAAATTGGGTCATTTTTAATATTGTTGATGGTATGTTTTAATACTTTATTTTATTTGTAACAACATTTTCTTTCAGTAATGTATCTAACTCGTACTGTAAAAGATGTCCAAAGTTCAACGTATAAACCTGGTCGAATTGATTTACCTGAACATTCTGTAGCATTTCTTCAACATTTTAAACAACAGAATCAACATATTTGGAAAACTTTATCAGAGCTAAAAACTGAACGAACATATGAATGGACAAAAGTTGAAAAGACGGCACAAGATCGACCAATTACAGAACTTGTTGAAATGGGAATTGCATCACCATTCATGGCAAATGATTGCATCGGAGCGTTGGCACGCGAATTAAAAAGACATTCAACAAGTGGTGCAATTAAATTATTGGTAGCTATGGATGCTGGGAATTCATTGTATGGTAAAACTCGTATCAAAAAAGCTGATAGAACTTTTGTAAGTTGATCATTTAAAACAACCACAGTAGTCATTTGTAAATTATTTATAGGCTACACCTGATGAGCTATCATTCATTATTCAAATCAGAAAATTCTTAAAAGATAATTGGACAAATGGTCTTGTTCTTATGATTGCAGATAAGCGTGAAATCGTTGATTCTCGTGATACTTTAACAGTTCCAATTGATACACCGTTGGAACTTTTCAATGAACAAGGCTTTGAAGATATTGATCCATTTATTCCTATTGAAACAAGACTCTATACTGAAGATGAAGCTAATATTGTTCATGAATATTATAAGGAAAAGAATTGGCTTGTTACTGAAGAAGGTTTGTTTTTGCTTGTACAGCTACAGTAATCTTTTAATTATATTTTTTAGCTCGAAGTGACAAAGGTCGTCGTGAACTTTATTATTTATCTGCTTTTAATCCGTATCATTTTGAAAGATTATGTGCCTTTAATTAATTAGTTTTTTTGTTGATTTATTAGGAACTTTTATTGTTTTATTATATGTACAAGTTAGTAAAAACAAAAACAAGTGATGTAATAACTAAATGGAAAATAATCTACAGTATATTTTTTTGATAATTTCATTGAAAGGCAACTTATTATTTTGTGAATGTATATTTTGAAAGATTTATTTTTGTAAATGTTTACTGGTCATGTTCTTCTTCTTTACCTTCTGATTCTTCTTCTTTATCATCTTCTGCTTCTTCATTGTCGGATGTTGCTTCAGGCTCACTTTCAGATGATTCTTCATCACTATCAAACTTTTGTCGAGCTAATTTTGCATCCATTTCATCGGGGGTCATATATTGTGCATCAACGAAATTTTCAATTGATTCCAGCGGAATAAAACATTCAACTGAATTGGAAGAAGTATCAATCACTTGAATGATAAGCTTTGGCTCAGGTTTCTCTTGCAACTTTTCATATGCAGCTTTTAAAGCAGGATGAACTCGATATGTCATATTTAATTTTGAGAAGATTGAACCATTATGTGGACATGAAACATGTAAAACTTTTGTAACTGGAGATAACACAAGTCTTTCATAACCAAATCTTTTAAGTTGTACTGAGAAATTATGGGTATAGAAATCTTCGCCATCTTCTCCAAAAATAGCTCCAATTGCAGATTGTAAACGGCGAGATGAAGTTTGGCTTTCATCATCATAAAAGATTTGAATTGTTGAAGCACCTTGTGGAAGAAGGGATGTTAACTCAGAAAGAATTGAACGGTGGGCAGAATATGAGCCAATATGATGCTTGTAAAATAGAGTTGTAGTTCGTTGTAAAATTGAAAGATGGGGCTTTTCAGATACCTGAAATTGGGTTGAAGTGGATTACTGTAGAAGAGTTCGAAACAATTTTTTGTTTTAATTTGCTGTAACAAAATTACAGTATGCTAAACCTCTGATTGGAATTAAAAAATTTTCAAAATTGTTAGGTTTATAAATCTATTATAAATCCATGTTTTTCTTATAAAACTTTGTGAATAATTACAAAATCAGAAGTGTTCATTCATGGCTTAACTTTAAAAAAAACCAGTTAGAAAAGAACACGCTTATGGGAAAGAATCGATAAACATTCAAAAAAAAATCAAGATTGATTGGAAGCAAATAAAAAATCGCAGAAAAAACTGCTTACTTCAATTGGAGCAGTTAGACCAGAATGAATATATTGATATGTGAAATATGTGATGATAGCCAAAATGGCAGGAATCCCAACGAAGATACATAAATCTTCAAACATGTTTTAACTTTTTTTGGTTTTCTAAACCCTGAAAAACTTTTGCTTTGTAAAAAAAATTGTAGTCTAAAAAAATAAATAAAACACCAAAAAATTGATAAGAGTGTAGGCGACTGAGAAAAGAAAAAATGGAAACAGCTGACTTTTTTTATTTTTTTAAAAAATGCCACAAAAACTTTTAGACGTTGAAAAAAATTTTTCAAGCTTTTGGTCAAGGCTTGCAGCAACAGCGGCAGTAGCAGAAATTTTTAGACATATTTGTTTCTATTCCAGCTGTTTGTAGTAAGGCTCTCAACATCAACATCATCATCTTTCATTGCTGCTACAGAAAGGAAAGGGAAAAAAGTACTTTGAAGGGGGGAAAGAGAGAAAGCAGTAACATTGGACCTTTTTTTCTCTCATACTTTCATTTTTTCTTCGCGCTCGTGACGGTTCCGGTTCTTTTTACAGAAATTGAAACAAGTGGATGATGGGGGTCTTGTCTGGAGGCAGCTTTCTTTGTTCTACTTCTTCTTCTACTACTAACTTTGTCTGCTAGAAAGGTGATTGAAAGAAAAAAAAGGAAAGTAAAAAAAATCATCCCTGAAGCAACAAAAAAGAGATGATTTAAAAGTTTATTGATGGCTTTCACTTTCAACCCTTTAAAAGCAAGCAAAAAATGGAAACATTTTTTGATAACACGTTAAAGCAGCAGAAGAAAATGGCCTTCACTCTTTTGGAACAGTGCAAAAAATTGGTTTATTGTTGAAGGTTTTTATACGTCCTTTTATTTATAAAAAAAATGGGTAAACAAATTTGTTTTATAAATACGCAACAAACAAACGAAAAAAATAGAAGCAAAGGTTTACACACATGGACTTTTCAATTTTACAAACCCTTTAAAAACAATATCTAATAATCAAAAATTAGGCGGCAAAATTGAATGAATGTATTACTATTTGACACATACATGCCCACATGATAAAGAGGAACACTTTTTTTAAATAACAACTTTTTGTCCTTGAATATGTGGACGAAACATGATGCCCTCAGGCGATATGTTAAAGTTTTTAAAATAATTTTTTTTATTGTTTCTGTTAACATTGAGATCACAAAAGTCTGTAGAAACAAAAATGCCTATTCAACAAAAAAAAGTAATGAGAAAAAAAAAGAAAGGAATACAATTATAATACAAAATACATTACAGTATACCGGAAAGGAATAATAAAAAAGAGATAGAGTTGTGAAATGGAGATAATCTCCTGAAAAATAAACAACCATAGAAAAAAAGAATAAAAAAATAAACCCATAAAAAGAATAGAAAGTTTTTGTTTTTTGAAATTAAAATTTTAATCACATGTATAACCTTTTCCACCATATGGTTTACGTCGAGGTACACGTTCACAAACATCGAATGTAAGTCTCAGGCATGCTATTTCATTTTCATAAGTTAACCAAGGCAAATACTCTTCTCTGAAATTTGATTAATAAGATATCAATATATTTGGTTTCAGAAATTTTTAATACAATAGCCCTCCAAATATTATTTTTTGAATTTAACCTTGCGTTTTTGTTTCATTGCTTCAAATTCGTAGGGAGAATATAAAAGTGAAACTTTGAAGATAATAACATTTAAAAATGTGTACGAGCAATCGGTTTTAATGTTCTAAACAATGTCAAAACTGTATATGTAATTATTCAAGTGCTGAAAGCTCATTTTTAAATATAAAATAACTTTTTAGCAGTATTTTTTCAGTTTTTATTTTTTGAAATGTTCTGAAAGTAATGCAATGTTTTAGGTAGACAAAAATTGTGGTTAGACATTTTACTCATTTTTGGTAGGCAAGTTATTACTAGTAGTAAATAAACACTATATTAATTAATGTGTTAAATGGCAGAGTGAAAACGTTAACAAAAATGCATTTATGTCTCATGCGCTACTGTAGAAGATTTTGGCCAAAGTTTCAACGATGTGTCAACGGGGTTTAAAAACTGCGTTTCACAAAAGTTACAAAAATAAAAATATAATTTTGAAATTTAAGTCTTAAACCCTCTATTTCTACAATTGCGATTATTTCTAAATTCGTCAAACAAACAGTATTATTTGAAAGAAATGTTTTGTATTTCGACATTATTTCTCATCACTGTTTTTGCAATAAACTAAATGCAACTTATATAATTTTAAAATTTTTAAGGAACAGATTTTGAAAATAAATTTTAAAATTATGCTAAAAAATATTAAATAATGTTTACCTGTGCCAAATATTTTTACGATATTCAATATACCATTGTTGAAATTTTTCAAATTGTCCTCGATTAATATCCCATGTTCTTCGACGCTCTTCCAACTCTCGTAAAACAGTCTTTTCAATCTGTGCTTCTTTTGTATCTTTTTTTCTTTGAATTGAACCTGTTGCATTATATGCCATTCGAATCTTTGCAATTACAGTACCCTAAATAAATACATATTGTATTTGTAAGTAATAGAAGAAAGTAATTTACATAACCAATTTGTTGAAGAGATTGTAAAGCTCCTTTATAATCCGATTTATCCGATTGTAAGAAATCCATTTGACAATCTCCATCTGTGTCAAATGCGCTCCAATCATTAAAACAGAATTCTTTTCGAAATGTATAATACCCAGCTTTTCGAGGACAATTAAGTCCTTTAAATTGTTCAGCGAATCCCCCTCCATCATTATTTGAAGTCAGCTCATCTCGATCAATCGCTTGTAAACTTTCACAAATGTCACAGTAATAACTACAAAGATGAAAAGGAATTAGGTTAATCATTGCTTTTAATACGGTAATTTGTTTTCGTTCCAAAATTTGAAAAAAGATAAAACTAACCAATTATTACCGTATCCACCACAGCCATTATTTGATGCATTTTGACATTTAACATCGCCAAATTCTTTAACATTTAACCATTGATATTCACTTTTGGCAAAGAAACTATTGGATAAAACATCGTGATGATCATGAACACGTAAATTTCGAATTTCAAGTGTAAAACATCCTGGGAATTTTACGACTGCAGGTTTTATGTGAACTTGTCGTGGATCAATATCAACTAAACGCTTTGCATCCGGACGTGCTGCAAAAAAGAGAGAGAGATAGGGAGCGATAGATTGATAAATAAATTATATCATCACGTGACATTCACTTTAGAGAACTTACTGCACGAAGAATCAGCTCTACCAGGAATTAACCAAATATCTTGATAATGACATTGATTACGAGCTTTTGTTCGAACTGAATGTGAATTAGATGCTTGAATTCTGGCACGACATGCTGGATCAAAGACATCACATTGTAGGGGATCAGCACAAGAGATCTGTGCCACAAATGCCAAAGTTGTTGTAACAAAAAATATTTTCAAATTTAACATTGCTTTTTTTGAAGGTTTCAGGAAAATAATTTCCCCGTTGTTTGAGACAAAAGAAATTTCAATGTCTAGAAATAATAAAAAAGTTAATGTAATAATTTTGTTCTCGAATCAGAAAAAAAGAACACTGAGAAATATGAAAAAAAAAGTGTACGAGAAGGTGGTACAAAAAATATTTGTGACGTCACAGTTTCATAGGAGATACTTTTTAGAGAGTGTATCTTCTGTAAAAATTGCAAAAAAAGAATAACTTTAAAAAAAATGAGAAAAAAATAAATATGTTTCAAAAACATCGATCAAAAAAAGATATATATTTTGTGAAACACATGGAGGCGATCAGAAAAAGTTGTTTTGATTTTTGAACATTCAAAGGCATTGAAGCATACAAATTCTATTTACAAAAGCTTCCAAAAAAAATTTTGTCTACCTATGTAGTTTTTGGGAAAACATAGAAACATGATTTTCGGCATGTTTGTCCCATCACTCTTCTCATCTCCATCAGAATGGGAGACACATATAGATACACAACCAGTCATTGTGGTTAACATTTTTGACAACTATTATTATGCCGCGATAATTCAACAATTTTTTTATTTTTCAAAAACGAGAAATTTTCTTTTTTTTTTGATTCTGTCTTTTTCTTCCCTTATGGCGTTGTTGCCACTAAAAAAAAGGAAAAGAAGAAGTTGCGCACGGGGCAAAGGGGGGTGTCATCATCATCATCATTGTTGTCGGTGATTCTGTCAGAGCAGTTATCGTCGTTGTCTACACGTTCCTTCCTTCTTTTTTCCTTCCTTTTTTGCGCGACACTAATATTTCACACATGGTGGAAAAAATAAGAATCATCACCACAATTGATGCGTTCTAACACACAAAGAACTTCTTTTTTTTATTTTCATCTTTTTCCTGTTATTAAAAAAGTTTCAAAAAAAAAAATACAAAAACATTACAGAAAAAACCACTTGTGAAAAAATGTTGCTTTCTTTTTTATTAATAAAAACTACTGAAAATAGGAAATAAAAAACTTGTAAAAAATAAGGAAGGTTACGGTAATGATTGAATTAATCTTAAGCGTATTCATTTATGTTTTTGGAAATGGAAATAAGAAACAATGTACTTTGTTACATTATTCCTTAATTTCATATTTTGAATTACGGTAAAGCTGTTACAATAACAAATAGCAATAAATTATTTTAAAAGATTTCTTCTATTACCGTAATCATCTTTCCAAAACAAACAATTTTTACTAAATACATAAATCTCTCTAGTCATGAAAAACAATAATAATATATACCAGTAATTAATATGCAAAAATGTATCCTGAACATGTGCCTCTATTTATTTATTCTTTGCAACAGCTAACATATCTTGTGCCGGCTTCTAAAAAATATCAAATGTTACCAAACTACCGTACATTATTTAAAAAACGCATACTTGTAAATCAGTTGTTTCAACCCATTGCAAAAATGAACGTGTAACACTTTGATAATCTTTATCATCAAAAGTTTTGGAAAAATTTTCAAAACAACTATCCAAAAACTTTTCTAACATTTCAACTTGTACTGGTGCATCGGGCTTTTTAGAATCCATTGAAAATGTTTCATATTGTTGGGCAATTAATTCAAGGGCTGATAGTTGTGTCTGCATTTTACTTAGTTCTTCTTCATCTTTTTTAATTTCTTCATTTAGCTGTTTTACATAATCTGCTGCACGAAATAGAATAGCGGCATTCGTTGTTTTACATCCAACAAATGATGAATTTGCTGGTAACAAATCTTTTAAATCATTGTAACCTGACTAAAAAATTTTTTAGTTTTTAGTTTAAGTTTAAATGTTAGTAAATTAATGAATCATTGTTTAAAACAAAAACAATTTAGAGTTAATCAAAATTTATATCTTTGATGAAAAGTATTGGATGGCATTTTCATAAGCTGAAATAAAAACTTACATTAATCGCTTCTCGTCTTTGTCGTTCACATCTAAGATGTGTAGCCTTTTTTCGATCTGATTGATTCATGACAAAAATAACTTAAAAATCTGGAAACTAACAATCCCTCTACTGCTAAAAATTGCAACACTATTTATCATATGATAAAATTGGCAAAATGTCATGAACGTGCTGGCGTTGAGAGAAGAAAGAACCATTACAAATTCAAATTCGTTTTTTTTCTTCTGATTGCGGGCTACAAACGTATTTTTTGTAAAACCATTATTGTTATATTTTTGTATCGAAAGTATTCGTAATACCGTTTGTATTAATTTTAAAATTGTTGTTTGTAATCCTTAAATCTCTATAATGACCTTGTGGTCAAAAGGCGATTACATTCCGTCTGATTTTGAGCGTAAGATTTATTTAAACAAATTTTTTTCTCATTGAATAAACTTTTTTTAGAAGGTTTATTTAAAAGAAGAAAAATTGAAGAAACGCCTGTCTGTACTGAAATAATACCACCTGAATCAAAGGTTAAAGAAGAAGAACCTCCAAAAGTAGAAGATAAATTTACACAAAAAGTTTTAAATTCTTTTACATTTCCTTTGGGTTCACAAAATCTTCCTAGTTCACATTTTGCAAAGTCAACTAATGTATGTTTTTTTTTTACTTTTTGCTCTCTCTGTTGTATGTTAAAAAATGTATTTATAGATTTTTGATCCTACTGCTCTTTACAATTATCAACAGGTACTAAAACGTACTCCAAATCCACCTACATATATAGAAAAAGAAGAACAGCAAAGACTTCGTGAAAATCGTGATATATTTCAAAGATCACTTACAGATACTCCGAAATTTATATCGAAAAAGAGCTTATCATTACGTGAAACTTCTGTTTCATCTTTCAAAAGCGAATCTCCATTTGATACTGCTGCTCGTGATCAATATCAGCGATACTTACTCAATAATACTCCAGCTTCTTCTCATTCATTTAAATATCAAAAAGAAGATTCATTAAACGAAAGCGGGTTCTCTAAATTATTTGGTCCATCAATATTAACACCTCGAAAAGCAGAAAAAAGAAAAATGGGTAATGTTAAATCATTGTTCTTCGATCGGCTTAAGCTTACAACTTCACCATCTTTTTCCAATGATCTTGAAATTTTGGATCAATATAGAGAATCTGTAAAACAAAAACTTGTGCCATATGATGATGAATCTTATATTCAGATAGATGATGATGACGATGATATACAAAATGGAACAATTGATCTAAGGTTTGTTCACTGTCTTTTTGTTCAAAAGATAAAAGTTGTTTTTTTAGCTTTCTTGAAGAACGTCCATTTCCTAATAGATCAACTGTTGAAAGATCTATTGAAGTTCAGCCATATCCAATTGATAATGAAATTGTTAGAAAAGGATTGAATAATTCAAGGATTTATGAAATTGATGCCAATCGCGTTGATCGGGAATTCAAGCTTCACAGAGATAGCATTAATCGAATCGCTGAACGTGAAAGACATGAAAAGCATGGTTTTGAATATCAACAAAAAAGAATAAAAGATGATATTGAACATGAAAAGAAATTTCGAGATCGTTATATTGGTACTGAAAATATTGTTGTTGATTATCCTAAAGGCTCTGAATCATTCCCAGGTATGTTTTTCCTTGTGTTGTGCAATAGCTTCTTAACACTCTTACCTTTTTAGAACTTCCACCAGAAGCTACACAATTGGTTAATAGAGCTTGGCAACGGCATGCAGATGAAGATGAAATCTTTGTTGACACTTCTGCTGTAAAAATTAAAAGAAAAGATCTCAAAACTCTCTCTGGCCTTGATTGGCTTAATGATGAAGTGATTAATTTTTATTTGGACTTGGTGGTTCAAAGATCAAAAGCTGATCCATCTCTACCGAAGGTAATTTATATGACTGTGTTATTGTACCTTCTACAGTTTCTTTTTTAGGTATATGCATTTCAAACCTTCTTTTATTTGAATTTAAGCCAAAAAGGTTATGCTGCAGTCAAGAGATGGACAAGAAAAGTAGATCTTTTTGCCTATGATATATGGATTGTACCTGTTCATCTTACACATCATTGGTGCATGGCAATTGTTGATGTTCAAAATCAAAAGATTGAATATTATGATTCAATGCTTGGAAATAATAAACAAGTTTTTGAAGTTTTATCGTAAGTTTTGCTTTAGCTTTGGTGGGAACTGTCATTACTGTATTTTTATATTTTAGACAATACATTACTGCTGAAATGAAAGACAAGAAGAAGCAGGATTTGGTAACAACTAATTGGGAACGAAACTGCCGAAAAGATATTCCAACACAGCAAAATGGTAGTGATTGTGGAATGTTTGCCTGCAAGTTCGCTGAATATGCTTCCAGAAGGGCACCAATTGATTTTACTCAAGCCCATATGCCATACTTCCGAAAAAGAATTGTCTGGGAAATTTGTCAACAGAAATTGATGTGAAAGAAATTTTTTGTATTGTATTGATGTTATGTTTTTCTTGGTTGTAATGTTCGAGACTTTTTTTAATATATAAAAATTTTATTTATTATGTGTTTTAAAGATGCATTGCGATATTCTTGTTGGGCATTATAGTTTGAAATCACTTAAACAGTCACTACAGTAATCTCGTTTTTTCATTCAGAACGATCTTAACTATAATAACTTTATAACTTATTTGTGAAAAAATCATTGTAAAATTAATGGTTTGGTGGTGTACTGTAAAACTAATGTTAATAACAAAAGATGTAAAAGAAATCTTGCAGTTCAAATCATAAGATAAATTAACGCTTTCAAGAAAAATGAGCTAAGCAATAGCTTTTCAAAGACATTTTCTAGTAAAAAAACAACTCTAACTAAACTAACAAATACCAATGTTACACCAACTTGGCTCAACCAAGTCTATTGCAAAAAATTTGATAGAAATTTTAAATTTTTGATTTCATTTGATAACCTTCGTGTTAAGAAATTTGTACCTCAATGTTAGATCTGAATTTTTTTCTTCGGATTTAATCCAGATCAGTAATAATTTTATTTTCTGGAAACTCTTTTAAAGATGGAAGCTGAAAATGTGAGATCCTTTTTTTATTTCAATTAGTCATAATTTATTTTATCTATTTTAGAATCAACCTGAATGGCTGCTTAAATATGATCAATTTTATTTTGCAGAACTTTCAAAGAAAAAGAAAAATGATAAAAATGCTTTTAGCAATTTTGTGAAAAGTGTTAAACCAATTCTATCTCGTGGTTGGGATGAACGAGTTGAAGAATTTGAAATTTATAATGCTGGAATAAATCCATCAACAAAGAATCAACGTGCCTTGATTGGGGTTAAACTTACTGCTGATTGGGATAAATCAATGACAAAAGGCCCTGAAGCTAATACCCCAGAAGCAACAGAATTTCGGAAGTTTTATGGAGAAAAATCTGAAATGAGAAAGCTATTGGATGGCTCTATTCGAGAAGCTGTTGTTTGGTATAATAGCGAAAATCCTGGAAATAATAAAACACAAATTTTGGTTACAATTGCTAATTATGTTCTTGCAAAGTGAGATTCATTTTTAAAGAAAGTTTAATCAGTAATTAATTTTAGGCATTATGCACCTATTCATATTCAGCTTCGTAATTTTAATTGGAAGAAGCTTGTTACTGATACATCAGAATATGCAAAATGTTCAGCTGCATTTGAAAAACTATCTACGGCAATTCGAGATATCAAAGGTTTTCCATTGGCTGTTTCTACCGTATATTGTACTTCACCATTTTATCGTCGAACAGAACCTTTCCCTCCACTTGGTCGATTTCTTTTTACAAATTCTAAAGCTTCAAAAGTTCAAGATGATGGTGTTGCTAGAATTGCTTTAGAATTTGAGAATGATGATCCCATGGATGGTTCAACTGCAACTGTAGCAGCAAAGCATGCACCATATTTTACTCCTGCTTTATCAGGTTGATTTTATATTTAATCCTATTTGATTTAATTATTTATTTTAGTAATGCTAACAATGGAACATAGTAATAAATTCGGTGATACTCCACAAATCATTGCAAAATTTAAAACAGCTTTTTACATTGAATTGGCCCAACGATTAAAAGATGATCATAAAGTTTTTGCTGTTTCAACTGAGAAGAATCTGTTTGTTACAATTGTATGTTTCACCCTTGAATGTTGTATCCTTTTACCGTAACCCTTTTTTGTAGGATGATATTGCTTTTGACGTTGAAATTGGACAAACTAAAGAAATCGGAATTGCAAAACGTCTAGAAAATGAGAATCGACATGCTATGATTCCAGTTAATGGTGATTGGAAAACTCTTAAACATAAAATTGAATTTCTTCCACAAATGAGTAATCAAATTACTGGCCTTACACATCGCTTCTCTGCTTTTGCAGAAACTTGCCAACTTTTTAAGAAATTTCTTGCTTCACATTTCTTACTTGAACATTTTGATGATATTGCTGTTGAGCTAATTGTTGCAAATGTTTTTCTGACTCTTGATGAAGAACGTGGTAATCCACCTTTGTAAGTTTTCTTTATCAGCGATAACTCATTGACAGTATTTTTATAGGGATCCATTCTCTGGTTTTACGCATATCCTTCATCTGCTAACTTCACATGACTTTGCTAAGCAGCCATTATTTATTGATTTTAATGGTAATCTTGATTCAGAAAAGAAAGAAGCCATGATGAAGCATTTTATGAATGCTCGACCCGTTTTACCGCCTTTAATTCTTTTTACAAGTGATGATGAAAGTGGCATCAGATTCACAAAGAATGGCCCAGAAATGGTTGTATTTTCACGTCTGCTAGAATTATCTTCATGTGCTCTATTAATTATTAAAAAGCATTTGGAAGGTGTAATTGATACAACTCTTAAGGTACAGTACTCTTTTACTTCCCAAAGCAATACATTGTACATCTTTTTTAGTCAGTCTTCTTTTCTGAAATGGAAGGCTTTGATGTTGTTATTGAACTTCATAAAGAAGCAATTACATTTGGTTCATTTGGATATAATTCTGGAAAAGAAATAATTTCAAAGATTAAAAAGCCAAAACAAGATGGAATCTTGCCTATTGTCAATTTTAATCCGCCAATGAAATTTCTTGAAGAATTAAAAGTATACTTTGGAAACATTGCCCTGTTCTTTTATGATCGATACGGTGGAAAATCTATTGGAGTTTTATTTCGACCGGATTTTAAGAAAACTTTTGCTGAATATAAAGTTAATCGAACTTATTGCCGAAAAAATGTGAAAGAAGGATTGGCACCAAATATTGAAGAATTTATTGAAACTGTTCAAATTCTTGGTAGCGGAATTGTTTCTAGTGTTATCTTAGATCAAAAATGATAGCTCTTTTTTGTTGTTGATTTTATGTTTGAATTGTTGCTGAATAATAAATAAAATAGTTTATAATAATGCACATTAGTGTGTTTTAAACATTTTCAATATCAAATAGGTATATACTGTAGCTCTTGCCTTTTTTGTCCAAAAAGAGCTTTTTAAAGAAAATGAAAGCTAGCAAGTTGTAATTTAACGATTGCTAATTTAATATAATTTAATATTCTGGTACGCTATATTTACCTTCATTATGAAATTTTCGAAAAAATAGTATTTTAAATTTTAAAAGTCCACTTGACGTGTTACAGTGTGTACAAATCATGGAAGATTTTCATCTTTCAAATTTTCAAAGATATTTTATTGGCGTAATGTCCTTTAAACTTCAAATTCAACTCTCGCTTTTTTTGCTGTTGAAATTTTTTCCCCTTTTTTCACCGATGGATCCATTCTCTCTTTTTTGAAGCTACAAATCAAAAGAACTTGTTTTAGCCATGGATGATCCAAATTCTAAACAACAAAATGTCGATGATTTAGTGGATTTTATGAATACAAACAATTTATTGAATGATTATTCTGCAACAGAAAAGCATCCACGTTATGATAACTATAAAAATGTTGCAAAAGCTGCAACATGTCAAAAAGAACGCCGTGAAGAGCATCGTGAACGACAACGTTCACGCCGAAATGATGCATATAATCGTCAACGTCCTATGCTTGAAGATGATGATGGTGAAGATGAAGTTGAATCAATTACTGGAACTTCAGAAGGAATGGATGAAAGTGGCAATCCTTTTCAGCTACAAAGAAAAGCGGGTATATGTATACGATACAAAGATCAATTGATGCTTAGTGAATGGCTTATTGATATTCCAAATGAATTACATGGCTCCTGGACAATGGTGGCATCACCCAAAGGCAAAAGATGCCTTGTTATTGCTAAAGATGTAAGGTTTTTGTACTTGCTTATACAACTTTACATTAACCAATATCGTTGTTTTAGGGTCGTACAAAAGTTTATAGCAAACATGGATTTTGTCTTGATCAATTTAAAAGTGGTATTCCTGGTGGTGGAGCTGCAGGACACGGAAAAACAATCCTTGATTGTATTCGTCATCCAAAAAATAAAAAGCAATTCTATATTCTTGATGTTCTTTATGCAAATATGATGTCCTTCTGTGAAATTGAAGCTGTTGTTCGCCTAAATCAACTTGAAGCACTTGCTGAAGAAATTGTTATCAATTCACAAAGAATTCGTGGAGGGAAGGTTCCTCTTTTTACTGTACCACCTCGCTGTCCATGTACTGCTGAAGAAATGGAAAAGATGATGTCTGAACCAATGAACTTTGAACTTGATGGATTGCTTTATTACAGCAATGATGGATGGTATACTCCCGGCTATACGCCTTTGGTTGGATGGCTTGAACCTTGGATGCTTCCAGAAGTTTTGGATGTTCCTATTCATGATTGCTATAAAGCAAAAGAAAATAATTTACCTTTAAAGGAATATGTCAATGATTACAATGACAAACACAATCATCATTATGTTCATGGCCGACCATGGGAAAAGAAGAAATCTGAAGAAAGTGCTGCAAAAGAAGATGAAGAAAAAATTGTTGTTGATTAATATTTGTTTATAGTTTGATATTTAAATATTGTTGTTTGTTGTACAATTTAATTAATTGTTCGCTTTAATAAAGTTCCGGTTTTTGCAGTTCTAAATAGTTTTCTTGCAAAGGTTGTGGGGCGTCAGTCAGTAGTGTTATCTGAAATTGTTTATTTTGATAATAGTGGGTGTAGATGAGTACGGAATTTCTCGACATCTTTGTTCACAAAAGCTCCAAAAAATTGCTTGCCATTAAATGATAATGTTGTTACTATAGAATTAACAAGTTTTATCTTATTATAGCTTTTCTCCGTCTCATCTAATGTTGAGGAAAACCTGTGTTTTAAATTACTGCAAGTATTACAACATTGTGAATTCCTATATTATTGTAATTACAGATGCACACTGATTGTCTGTTTATGACAATCTCTGCATAAAAAAATTGTGAAAAAGCTTTCTTTAAAGACACTGTTGCAACAGCTGTTATATCTTTTTTCAGAATTAGTCTTTCAAAAAAATTTATATTACAGTATTTATTTTATGTTTTGCAAGAAAATAAAAAAAACTCCGCGACTTTGCTGTACTACAATTTCGTTTTTTAATTTGCAAACATTTTTGAAGCTTAAATTATGGATAAAAATTTTTATGGTAACAGAACTTTGAAAGTCATAATATGTATTGAATGAACAAAAAACAAATTTTACAAATAATAGGATCACTATAGAATATGATAAAGAAAGAGAGAGAGAGAAGAAAACAAAGAAGACCCATAAACAAATCAAAGATGATCACACGTTCGGATAAAACAAAACCAAAAAAATATAATAATAAAATGAAAAAACTAAAAGAGATGAACCGCTATTTTCACAGACAAAAAGAATTAAGAATATTATTCACAAGCCTAACTTTATAAAAAAAGCATAAACTTGATAATAGAGATTTAGGAATGAACAAGTTTAAAACATAAATAGAAATGCAATTTTAATCTTTTTCATCTATCAGCAGCGTTGTATCTGAGCTTGAATTTCGAGGTGAACTTGATGTTGACGATATCCTCGTAGAAAGAAGCTTTTTGCCATTGAGAGAGCTTGGTAAAGTTGTATTTACAAGTAGAGCCAAAAATACCATCAAAGCACCAAGCAAAAACGGCGGCCCAGGAATTAAGCTCTATAAAAAAAAGTTTTTATAGAATCAAATTTCAAAAACTTACAATATCAAAAGTAGGCTTCTCTACAACAGATTCATTTCTATTTGGTATCATAATATGATCAAATGGTTGAGGTCGAATATTTGGTACCGGGAATTGAGGCCCGACACCAATATGACCGGCTGCATCACTATCTTCCGTTAAATCCATATTGAACATGTAAAAAATAAAACCAAATATTGCAGGTCCAAATCCTTGACACAAGCCGCGAATACCCGTTAAAACACCTTGCACAGTTCCTTGTAAATCTTTGTCAGTTTGTAAGCTTACAAAAGCACTAATAGAAGGATATGAAAGTTGACTCATAGCTGCTAATATACCAGCAGTCCACATTACCCAATTTTGGGTCCCAAGACCATACCAGATTAATTGAAGAAATTGAAAGCATAAACCAATTGTAATTGTATGTTTTGAACCAACAGCTTTTGTAATCATAAGCAAAACACCAGTTTGAGCAAATACAGATAATATACCAACTAAAGCAATATAAGCCGCAACAGCTTCAGGTGAAAATCCAACAACCAATTTGAGATAAACAAAGAAACATGAAAATTGACCAGCTTCAGGGAGATATGACAAAAATACAACACCCGCAAGTTTCAATACGGTTCTATCTTCAGCAACCTAAAAGATATGTTTTAATTTTGTCATTTAATTGAACATTTATACAACATACAATTCTCAATGTGGATAATGGATCTGCAGCTCCCCAAGACATGGTATCTTGATTTGCAGCACGAGCTTTTTGTGGTAATGATTCTGGTACAAATAATACAATAAATAAAAGATCCAAAACGAATACAATTGTTGCAAGTAAAACAACAGCATCATCGGAATAACTTTTTCTAAAAAGTTGTATTGCAGAAGATTACGGTAACGTCAAAAAACTTACGATAACCATGCCCCCAAAGCAGGTGAAGTAACTAAACTTGCAGCAAATGTTGCAGAAACTAATCCACAAGCTGTAAAAATTATATTTAAAAAGGGATTAAACCAACAATAAAAAATACCAGTTGCTCGATCATGCTTTTCTGTAATATCCGCAACGTAGGCCAGTACAACCGAGAAGGTAACTAAAATTTCAATATTACTGTATTGATTTAGATTAAACAATTACAAACCTGCAAAGAAACCAGATAATGTAAAAAGTGTAAAATACCACCATGGACTAATTTTAAGTACCGGAATTGGCATACAAGTAGCAAAGACGGTTAACAATAAAAATTTCTTTCGGCCATAAACATCTGACATTGCACCAACCAGTGGAGCAGATAAGAAAGATAAAAGGCCCTGAAAGAATATGATTCATTAAAATCTATGAAGGAAGAATAAAGCATACTTTAACGCCAAGTATTAAGCCATTCATTAAAAATTTATTAGATGGAAATGTGTCTGCCAGCACGTTTATAACCGGTACCGTCAATAAACCTATAATGAAGGAATCACACTCGATTACTTTCTAGTTTATAATTAAACTTACCCCAACAAAAATATTCCATGAAAATAATCACGAGCGCATGAAATAGAGTGGCACCACCGCCCGGTTTAGCCATATTAACAAAATCGTCAGATTTAGCAATTCGACGCTTTTCAAAAATTAAAGATAATATAGATTTTCCTCGTTTTACCATTGAAGTTGAATAATCGAGGCCTGTTTGAGCCTGTAACGTTTCATGTCCTTTTTCCAGTGGATCGGCTAAAATCATAAAACAACAATAATAATAACCAAAACGAACCTCAGTAAACGTAACAAAAACACGTTGGTTTAAAAAAAAGAGGGGCGCAAAAATGATATGCAAATTAACGCATCCAGAAAAGAAAGAATTGATTGATCAATGACCCTCTTCCGTTTGTTGTGGATATTAATCAGCACTCTCTATGAAATCACAATGCAACAACACCAGAAAGATTAAAATCAAAAATTTTAATGCCACCACTTGAATACGTGAAATTATGTGTGACAGACAAACAACACAACTCTCTTAATAATAATCCAGAATCAAAGAAGAAGAAATATAAGGAACACCGCTACAAATAACAGAAAATAAATAATGTTTTAAAAAAGTTGAAACACAACCGGATGACGATGATAAAGAATTCTTCTGACACAGAAAAATATAAAAAACCGCAAAAATAAAAAATGCGGTTTCTTTTTTTCTTGTCACTTGGAAATAAAAAACTTTCACTGCTGCGCAAGAGAAAAAAGAAAGAGATGAAGACAATACTGGATCAATCAATATCTTTGTCTATTTTGTTGGAGTTTGAGTTTAAGTCTACGTTGAATAAGCAGCAATCAAAAAGGGATAATAAAAACAGGTGAGTAATAAACGTGTTAAAAACAACTTTGTTTTTTCGAGTAAAAAAGGTACAAATGCCACCAGTGTGTGTATGTGCATGTTGCAGAGATTGAAAAAAGTGAAAAGGAAAAAATTAATTTAGAGAAAGACAGCCTTTCAAAGGCTTCGATAACGGAAATTTGATTATTACTGCTACCAATATTAAAAAAGAGGTATACTTTGTAAAATTAAAATTATAAAAAGGTAGGTAAAAACTGAAATTCTTGAAGACAAAAAAAAAGGTTGAAAAAATAGAATAAATGTTTGTTTTATCACCAAGAGCAGCAGGAACTCAACCTCAGCTGTGTTTAATGCTTTTGGAAGGTGAAGAAAAAAAAGAAGAAGCAAGCACGGAAACAATGGAGGAAAACAAATAATATAATGAAAGCCAATGAAAAAAGAAGCAACAATGATGTATAAAAATTCTTTTTCTTTCATGTTGAATGTGGTGGTGTGGATGATGATGATAGAGGAGGAGGAACAAAGTGAATCATCCGATATAAATTATTTTCAACGCTTTTAACCGTTTTTTTCCACAACCAAAAACTTTTTTTTCTGTTTTGTTTGTGTTAAAAAACTCTTTCTTTCCTTCACTTTTTTTCGCTTGCAGCAGCAGGAGCAGAAAAGAAAATCACATTGTTGAATGTTCAAAAATCGAAAATAGAAAACAAACATTTAAAAAAAGATGGCCGTTGATCGATCAAAGAAAAAAATGGAACCAAAAATTTGAGCTATTAAAAATCTTTTGTAAAATCTGTTTTTAAAAAAGCGTGCCAAAATCAAATGCCCATTTTAAAATTTGTAGTTGTTATTTTTTTCCAAAATTAAATCCTTTTTTGCACATTTTATAAGCTTCAAAAACATTTTCAAATGTTTTTTGAACGTTCTTTGTAAAGTTTTTTTTTGAGATTTTGCAAGTTAAAAATTCTATACCATTTTCATTATAAAAAACTATTATAATAATTTTATGCAGCAATTATGTAAGTTTGTAAACAGTAGAGGGATCAAGATTTAAAAATAAAGAAAATAAACTCTTTTATTAATTTAAAAGTATAATATTTACATATCTACTTTTAATCCCAATTAAGTTGATCTCAAAGAACTCGATTAATCCAAAAAAAATTAAATGAATGTTTTTCGTTAAATACAAAAGGGATACTTTCACACACATTTGAAAATTACTACAATATCTTTACAAGTAGAACAGTATATAAAGTAAAACGTTCGGTTTTTTCTTTCCATAAAAGTTATTACAAATGGAAGCAGCAGCAGCTGGAGTTTTACCCCCAAAAATAGATCTCCGTAAAATTCTTGATATCACTGATAACGTCATCCTGTTTTCTGGTATTCTTCTTAATTTCACACTGCTATATTTAATCCTTCGTAAAACTAATCAACGATTAAATGAATATAAACCTATTTTACTTCAGAATTGTTTGATCGACATCTTTTATAATACAATTAATGCTGTAACTAAACCGGTATCCTTATTTTTTTAATTTTCAAAACTCGTGTTACAGTGTTTGAAGATAGGAATATTAATCTGAAGTGCTAAAAGAAAATTAAAAAGGTTATAAAGTAACGGATGATCTTTAAAACTACCGTAATTTTCTAGCTATAAAGTGTGAGAAATAGTTATTTAGTTCTCTCTTCGATTTTAAATAAGTTTATAGAATTAATAATTAGTAATTTGTATAATTAATTGAGTCATTTTGTAGAATATAATTTATTGTATCTGATTACTGTAGTTTTCATTTTACGTTATTTTCCCTTCAAAGTCCAAACTCGACTTTCTTGAAATTCAAATCTATCTAAATTACTGTTTCTTAGTGAATGTTTTAAAATTAAATCCAAAGTTTCATCGAAAACAATCAAAGCTAAAACATTCTTTCACAAATTATACAGTATAGTATCAAAACTTTTGCTATTTTGTATCTATGCTGTCATAATTACGTCAGCTTAATTACTTTGGAAAGTTCTCACGTAAAAAGAACATTTCCAAAAAAAATAAATGATTGTAAAACCTTTTGGAGTTCCATCGTGTGAATTTGTTTTTGGCGGTTTTAAAAATGTTCAGGATAGAACAATCTCGTTTGCGTAGGAACATTTAATGTTTAAAGCTTTAATTATAATTTTTGAATTCTTTGAAATAATACTATTTCTGCGCTTGATCAAACAAACCTAAAATTAAACAAATTTAATTCCATGAATAACCTTTTAAACGTTATAAAATACAATTACATTTCAGATAACAGATTTTAAATATGGAACATTTTTTGCATCTCTCACTGGAACATTTAGTCAAATCTCAGATCCCTGGAATAATATTCTCTTTGCAATTTGGGCATTTGCAATTCTATATTGCGTCACATCCATTCCAGTACAATTTTTGTATCGATACTTCTTGATTGTCAAAAGTCATCTCCTGACAAAGCTACAGTATGCTTTCATGCTATTTACGTCATTTTGTTTTGCGTTTATTTATGGCTTAATTAATTGTTACACATTTTGGCCAAATGCGAAGCAGTGGAATGAAAAAGCAAAACTTTTGAAAGCTGATTCATTTTATTATGAGGGGATTCCATCTTTTGTTTTTGCGGATATCGATAATCTCCCTTTAAAAGTTCTCTTTTCATATTGCTATTTTTTGGTTTTCTGTTCATATTTTGTTGTCATAGCTGCAAATTACAAAGCTTACAAATATCTGAAAAATATTCGATCCACAATGTCCACCTCTTCAGAAGATGTTCAAACACAAATTAATTCAACGTTTATCATTCAAGTATGTATCTTCAAGTTAATTACTTTAATAATCAATTTCTATATTTTAGGCATGTATCCCAGTTTTGACAAGCTTTGTTCCGATTGTAACGGCGTTAACAATGACATTTCTGAAAGCAAATATCCCAGGGCTAGGGATTTGTGTTAGCTTAATCTGGTCATGGATTCCATTTGCTAATCCCTTGTTAACACTAATCTTTATTAAACAATATCGAAAATATTTGTTCAATTTTTTCCGTAAAAAGGTAAACATTGTAAGCCCCGGAATTTCGGTTACTGGAAACAGCTTTCGACGAAATAAAATTAGAATGAATACAAATGCTGCATAGATCTTTTTGAATTTCTGTAATTACGAAACAAATTTTGACCTTTTTTCGTTTTTTTCTTAAGTGAAATTTTTGGCACTGTTTTCTTTTTAAAATATTTTTTTTATTGTTTATTCTTTAAAGTTATCCCATTTTATTCCTTTTTGTGACATCTGCCTGCTGCAGATATCTGTCTTTTCATAAATAAAAATAACTAATAAAAAAAACCAATTTACACACATGCTTTTTTCTCTTTTTTATTATAAAAAAACAAATGACACTTTTAATGACATCTTGAAGAAAAGAAAAATACTTTTAAAAAATAATTGGCTTTTATATAATTTTAAATAAATTTTGTATTCGTTATTGTTAAACGTCTTAAAGCCTTTTTAAAATGCAGCTCATGGTTGGTATAAATTTATATCGTTTTTCGGTAGTGCTAATTGCAAAGATGCCATGGAATCCAAAGTGATAAAAAATCTGATATAAATAATTTATGTTTATATAAATTAAGGGACATCTTTCACTGCAATCAATGAATAAGCTACAGTGGGATATCATTAATCTTTGACACAATAGTTTAGTTTAAAGAAAGTTTAATAGCTTCCTGGTTTTTTTTTGCTTTTATATCCCCCCTCCAAGTGCCAAAAGCCAAAAGTGTCAAACAATAACAACTCTCTTTCATTTTTTTATCAGGATCAAGGAAATCGATTAATCTTTTTTTTCTGTTTCTGTTCATTTATTTTTTAAGGCTTTCAAGTAATAAAAAAACAAACGAAATGTGAAGTAGAAGACAACTGACGAAAAAGATGATCATTGCCAGAGGGGTAGAAAGAAAAAAAGAACTTGCTTGATCCCCAAAAAAATTGACGGGGAAATGAAAAAAAGGGCTAGACACCGATGACAACAACATTGTTATTTGGCTGTCAACGAGATATTATATGTCGCAAATTCTTTTTGGGTTGACAATCTTACTTTGTTATTTTTTGAAGACATTCGCCGTTGAATAATATAAATATTATTTCTTTTAAACCAATTTGACCTAAAATATATTTCTTTAAAGGTAATAATTATAATAATTGGTTTTTGGTTCAGTCATTTTTTGAGTGACATTTGGTTTTTTTCTGAACCTTACTTTTTTGTACTTATTTTTTTGATTTGGCATTTTCAGGAGATCTTTGATATTTGCTTTTACATTTGTTTCGAACAAAGTATCAGAATGTTAGTTTCTGTTTTACCGATTACTTTTTGAACACGATAAAAATGTTAAAAAAAACGAGTACAATTCTCTTTTATTTCACCTTATTGTAATAAAGTTTTTCTGCAGATTCGATTCTACCTAATCATTTTTCATTCTTGTTTTACCATTTATCCTGTCAAAAAAAATTTATCCTTTGTTACTGTAACTGCTGTTTTAACTCATTTGTGCTAATTAGATTCTTACCCTTAATTACCATCGTTCCCGTTCTTTTGTAATCCGTTCCATTAAACTTTCTTTTACTTTTAATTTAAAGAAGATTATCCCCAAATGAACTTTCTTTCTTTTTTCTTCCACATCCTAAAACTTATTTTTATCCAATTTTTGTTTGCAAATTATTTTTGACCAATTTTAGAAAAAGAAGGGACATTTTTTGATACATTTGATGGAAGGCAGAAAACAAAATAATAGTTTTAGATGGCGATGGTGAGCGCCAAATTACTCTTTCTCTCTACCAAAAAAGACTTTTTTATATCATTGTTTGGCGTGTCCTTTTAATTTTTTCGCGCAAATTGCGTCCGAAATTATTTCTCGGATGTTCACTCTCGTAAAAAAAAGGGTCGTCGCCCATGTGCTCACCTTTTTCTTTCTCCACCTTCATTTTGCCGCCGATCTCCAATTTACTACCTTCAAATTTACTATACAAAAAAATGAAAAATGAGTAAGTAAAAGAAATGAAGTGACAGACTTCTGTTGCTCTTGCACTGTGGTTGGTCTTCTCTTCTTCTTTTTTCCATTTCAGTTTCAATGTTTTACTTATTTTTTTACTAACGATTAGATCAACGTGATTGATTATTATTTATTTTTAAAATTGTTTGATAACGATCAAGGCAACACATGAGGACAAAAATTTTGTAAAATTCTAAATTTTTAGTTCTTAAAGTAGCTGTTTTTGTTTTAAAATATCTCGTTTTCGTTGATGTACTTTTAAAAATTTTATAGTGAACACATTCATTCTTTTCTACTGTAATTGCTCTAATTTTAACATTCTCAAAAGTGTCATTTTAAGTTTCAATTTCACATAGACAAAGAAGAATGTTTAATTTTTTTCTTTCTTTTTTTTCTTGTTAGTACCAAGTTTGAACGTAAAAATTCTTTTTCAATCACTTTTTTCTTTTAGAATTTTCTGTTTCTGATGATCTTGTTTTTGCCCCTAATTAAGATTTTCTGATGATAAAAATTGCGCATACATGCGGGGATAAAATGTTTTCTCAACTTGTTGCTTTTCTTTGCCCTTTTTTTACATCGTCAATTAAGATGAGAAAAAAAGAAAGATTTTTAATTAATAGAAAAAAAAACTTTTTTTTATAATGAAGATTGCTTTTTTGATGTTTGCAAAAATTATTTGAATTGGACAGCTTTTTCTTGCATCATACTCTTTAAGCATAAGCTAATGACGTCAAGTTACTGTAACCATGCCATGAATGTGTCATCTTAGTTGATGTTTAATGGCTACAAATATTTTACAGTTATTTCATCATTTTTATTAATTAAACTATTTTTAAATGTTTACAGAAATCACTCTCATTTTTTTGTATATGTATTTTAGAGAGACATCATCATTCTTTTGCATCTGCTACTACTCATCTTCTTCATTGTAGATATCCCAATGGGAATAAATTTTTATTTAAGCTTATAATAATGTCAAAGCCCACCACCAAAGATGGCGGAGCCCCTCTTTAGCCCACATTATCTCCTTTTCTCTTTTTTGCCGTGTGTTTTTTCAATGTCTCATTTAAAGCTGTTTCTTCAAAAATTGTTATTTTTTTTTTAATGTTTAAAAGCCTCCAAGCTATTTACTCTCTTTTTATTTTCTTTAAATGAAGCAAAAACAGAGAAAGTTTGTTTAAGAAAAGAAAAAAAACATTCTCTTTCCGTGGAATAAATTAGTTCAATCGTTTCAAAATAAAAGCAGCAGCTTTAACCTTCTTTTTTCCCTCTCTTTCATCTTTTTTTCTGTTCGTCATTTGCCAAAGTTGGAATCTATACATTGAAAGTATGGCATTGCTTGTCCTCTATCTTATTCTATTGCTGCTACCGGAAACGTGCCGTTGCAATTATCCTCGCACTGTTTGGTTTTTTTTCTTTTGTGCGCATCCGGAAACGGTTATTTGAAATAGGAAGGTTTTTGTTCAACAAAAAAAACACGGGCAAAAGAAACATGAAAAATAATAAAGCACGGCTTTTTTTGTTGTTAGAAAATGCCGCTCCGGAAAATATTCCACAAAAAATTGGATAGACTTAAAAAGGCCTTTTGTGCCAAAACTGTGCCGAAATGGATAACAATAGTTTTCCGGCAGATATCTCCTTTCTTGTCCGTCGCGTGATTGTTCTCTTTATAGAAAATTTTTGGGTCTATTTTTTTTGACTTTTTCCGTTTTCTTTGTGAGAGATAAAGAGAGAGAGAGGAAACATATAAATGCTTTATAGCTGTTTTGCCATTTTTTTGTGAATCAAAGAATTGATGAAAAGAAACGAAAAACTTCCGGTAAAAATAAACGATGAATTGCTTTAAATTTTAGTCTTTTTTGTTGTACAATTTGCAGAATTATTTAGTTCTTGGAAAAGTACTGTAGGTCTCAAAGCGTTGTCAACTATAGAAGGATTCGTGAAGTTTTATATAAAGCATTAAATTTATATTAAAAGCATTTCTTGGATCAAGAAAATATAAACTATCGAAATTTATTATTGTGCAAAGACACTTCGAAAATATGGCTAGTTATAAACATAATTTTCGCGCAATAAACAAAAGAAAAGAAAGGGGAAGAAGTAAATCTCATTTTTCCTATGCCAATATACATACAATCACATCTTCTTTCTTTCTTTAAAAATATCGTTAGCAAAAAAATAAAAAAGAGAACAAAAAGAAAGCTTTAAACACGTTTTAAATTCTTTTATTCTGCGCTTGTTTTGTCCCATTGAAAAAAAAGAAGAAAAGCCGCCTGGTTAGGGCATTCTCAACACTTCTTCTCCATTTTCCACTAACAAGAACAACGACACCGCCAACGACGACGACTACGGCATTCTCATCCATCCAAAAAAATGTGTTCATTTTCTTCTCCTCTCCTTGCTTTTTTCTGTGCTTTAAATTTATTCTTGCGCGTATACACTTTTTTTAAAAAAATATATAAATTTAAACGCGCAAGCTTCTGCTGTTGCTTCTTGTTGCCTTGCTTGGCTTGGCTTGAAATGGAATAATGACTGCCATCAGGCATCGGAAACTATTTTCCTTTTCTTTTTTCAGCCTTCCATTTTCTTTTGTTTTAATTTATTTATTTCTGTGAAGACGACACCATAGCTTTTTTTCTTTGCCTAAACTATCTCTTTCTCTTTTTATCTCTCATTATCCCGTTAAGTCCTAATTAATCCATTATCTCTCCCCCTTTTTCTGCTTCTTCAAAGTTTACGTTTCCAAAAATATTTTATTTCTTTCTTTCATCAATCAAAAAAAGATGCTTCAGTAATATATTTTTTAAAATTTTGACATTTTCAATATTGTTTCTTTATATTTTTAAAAAGTTGTTGTCCTTTTTTTAAAATATTAATATTTGGACAACAACTTTGAATTCTATTGATGGCTATATTTCTCTGCTGTTTCTTGTATCTCCCCTCCGGGGGAAGAGCCTTATATATATTTTCCAGCTTGTCATCAAATTCGTAGTCATCCCTTTCCCCTCCTTCTTTTTTTTAATATAAAAGATAGAACGACGACAGCTTACTTTCTTCTTTTACAACTACTCTTTTATTCTTCTTTATTGAATCCATTTCAATTTTACTACTACTGCCAAAAAATATGCTGTTACTGCCGTCTTTTACTACATGCATCTGTATTTTTGGGGAATAATGGTTTAAAAACAAGCAAAAACCTTTTTCATTTTGGTAGAACTTTTTTGAAATCATTGCAGCATTATGTCTTCCAATGATGGAATTTTGATACGGTGACATCTTTTTTATGTGCTTCAAAAGTCTCCAAAGTCCCTCTCCTTTCCATTTTCCCATCAAAGTCACGTTAAAATGGATGGGAATCTCGTGGGAAAGCCGAGAAAATGCTTTTATCCATAAAAAGTTTTTTCTTCTTTATAATATTCATTCCTTGCCTGCCAGAAATTTTACTTGCCTGAATGCGCAATAAAGCTCTGCTGTGATTTTTGGTTAATGTATTTTTTTACGGTTGTTGTTTTGGAGTTTGTTTCTGCTGTTACTGCTGCTGGTAGCCCAGGGATGCTTTTACAAAAAAGAAATCTTTTTTTGGCTAAAAGCTTTTTTTTAACAACCAAGTTGGGACACTAAATGCCCTCCTGGTGTTGTCGTTTCAACTTCCAAAAAATAATATTTATTATTGTTTTTTGTGCCATTCTAATAAATTGCTTCTGTTTTCCCTCCTTTCATGCAATCCATCTTTGATGAAATATTCTTGATTATTATTTTTTGATGCTGTTATTTGAAGATGTTATTATTTAATAAATTGCCTTCCATCATAATATTTGTTTTCCTCTTTCTCTCTTCTTCTGGTTATATCCCCATGTTCAAAAGAAATTGAGCCAATTAGAAATAGCCTTTTTCTATTTTAAAAGACGGATTTGCATTTCTTTTTTCTTGAATAAATTACTTCAATTAAGTTTTAAAAAAAAGGAACAAGCTTCAATGAAATAAACCCATTCCTCCTTTTATATGTGCCATCCTTCCTTTATTTTTATTTCGGCTGTGCACTCAAATAAAAGCGATGGCCAAAAATTCTCACGGGGGTTTTGGTTTTAAAAATCTGTTTCTTTTTTCTCAACAATTCTGTCAACAAAAAATTCTGCTGAAAATGATGGAATTGTTATTTAGGTGACCGGAAATGTTATATGAGACTACTTTTAGCTTTTACTTTAAGATTGTTTTTAATTTTTGTATTCTTTTCTTTTGCATGATAATCATCGTTTCCATATTTTTAAAGTATTTCTTTATTAACAGGTTGTTAAATAAAAGTCAGGAAAAAATTGATTGTACTCTAAACAAGGCTACATCAAAAATTAATGAAACAGATGCTTATAAATCTCTTTATTAGCTTTAACTTTAAATACTGAAAAATACACAATTTTTGTTTAAAAATTATCTTTTAATCACTCTTTTCATGTTGTTTTTTTAAAGTACCATCTTACTTTAATAATCTTTTTCTGTAAATAAAGAATGATGTTGAAATTACAGTATATTCTCTTTTGGTGCCATAGTTTAAACAAAATATTGCGTGTTGCGAATTTTGGAATTTTTAATGTCTATCTAAAATGTTTCTTCTTAATGTTGAAAATCGTGCCATAGCCATCTGTTTCATCTTTGTGCTAAAGTTTGATAATATTGTTTTAAACAACTTTATTGTGCTGTTTCATTAATTTCTTCAAAAATTTCATTCTTCCACCATTAATTAAATGTACAATGAAAAAACAAAGCGTTCAAAAAGTACATTAACCCTTTTTTGTTGCGCTTTTTTTTATTTCCCCATTTTTATTGTTTGCAAATTGATTTTGAGGCAGGTGTTTAATATTTTTTTTATATTTTAATATGAATGATTTTCGATCACATTTCCATTTTCTATTTATTTATTTTTCGATCACTCTTCCTCCTTTTTTGGACCATCAAAAGTTTTTTCATTATCCCCTCCATTTTTACAAATCGGATTATCTTGTATTTCCCCGTTTTTTGTTATTATACAAAAAATTAAAATTATTTTAACAACGGTGTTGTCTGTCATTAACATATTGTCTCATTAACACTGTTGTTAAAATATTTCTCGTTGTTATTGCTCATTTCAACTTTAAAACTATCGCATGTTTTAAACCGATTTTAAATAAAAGTAGTATTGGGGCACGAGAGAGAGAGACGGTTGTCGCCAATATAATTGAATGAATGTTTGATATTTCAAAATACACAATGTTTTTTTTGAAAAAAAACTAAAAAAGTTTAGTAACTTTTTTTAAATCAAAAATTTTTAAACTTCAAAACAAGTTTTTTGAAGAGGTTTTTTTGGACAACTCATTTTCTTGCGTTTCTTGTTGTTGAAATGAAAGTAAGTTTTGTTGATTTGCCAGAATATGAAAGAAATGTAGAAAAAGAGTAAAGGAAGAAAAAACCATAAAAAGATGTGAGTTAGTTTGTACAATTGTAGAAGTAAAAAGAAAAGAAGTGAGGTAATAAATAACTGTGAAGAGAGAGAAAAGTTTGTTGGTAAAAACTTTTTGAGAGAGAAATATTTAAATGCCAAGAAGGAAGATAGTAATTATTTTATAATTGCTCCTGCTTGAGTTTAGCGAAAGCGAAAGGGCTGTTATTTTTCAAAATTCAAATCGTAGTATCAAAACTTTGTGACGTTTAAATTATGGCAATTTTACTTTCTTAAAGAAATGTAAAGTTATTGCATTTTTACGTTTTTTTAAGAGATTCAGACAATCTTTTTTTAAAATTTGATAATACCGATTTTTGAGCTTATGTTTGTCATTTTCCATTTTCATCATTTATGAAATATCTTTATTCTCTCTTGCACTTTTGCCTTACAAGGACACCTCAATATTGACAAACATTTAAAAAAACCTTTCAAATACTTCACCTTCAAGTATCTACTTCCGATCACACATATATTTCTTTCCTCCTTCTTTTCTCTTATTCTCACCCAAAAATGAGGTAGATCAAGTTCCCATTATTATTATTACTATTAGACAAGTGTAAAAAGAATGTGTCGATGATTTTTCTTTTATAATTTTTTTAAAAATCTTAGTTCTGTGCCTCAGAAACAGTTGATTTCCTTCTTACTTTTTCTTTGAAGTTGTTGCAATTGTATTTATAAAGAAAAGAATAGAGGACCACAAAAGAATGAAAAGAAAAAAGTGAAATTTCGTGAAATTGCAACAACATACACAGCAATAACCCAAACAACGACGTTTCCGCTCGCGCGCTTCTGGGGGGAACTCTGTATATATGTATTTGTGCAGTTGCAAGCTCAACAGCAGCAGAAACAGTGGTAAAAGTAAAGCGACGACAATACATTCTTTTCATCTTCATCATCCCCCTATTTTTTGAGGTCCTTTTTTTCAATTCGCATGAATAGACTTCTTTTCTATTCTTCTACTTTCTGAAATAGGCTCCATTGGAAGTTAGTTTTTTTACACGGGCGGCAGCAGCGGCCAAAAATTGAAAGAGGGCCGAAAAAAAGGAAAGCAAAGCTCATTCCTTCTTGTCGAAGGCGGAGTTATTTTTTTTCATTCCATGATGATGATGGTGGTGATGATGTTCACGGAAAAACCGGATTTGTGTATTATTCTCTTTTGGAATTATAACAAAAAAATATACATTTTTTGCCTGGGACCAGACTGGATCCCCTCAGCCTTTGATGTTGATCATGCTGATGATGTCCCTCTCTCTTTTCCCTAAGTGCCATCACTTTTTTTCTATCAAAATACATATATTTAAGTGTGTATTGTATATGATTGAAGTGTTGATGATGAGCATATTTATTATAATTTATGAAGACCCTTTTTTAAACAAAACCATTGAAAGAGGAGGAGGAATGATGATGATGGTAGCAGTAGTAGTGATGATGGTGGGAGGAGGAAGGGAATGTTGTTGAAGTTTATCGAAAAAATATTGGACCATTTCTATTTTAATCGAAGTTAATTTTCACACTAAATCGACACGCTTCTTTTTTTACATAAAACTATTATTGCCTTTTCACGGTTTTTGTTTTGTATTTCTATCTTTTTTTGTGTGAACATCTGCCCCTAACTGCCTTCTTCTTCTTCTCCTCCTGCTTCAACCACCGCCATCATCCTTTGTTTGTTACCTTCAAAAAATATTTTTCGATATTATTTTTTTTGCGCGAAGCTCAGATTTCACGTGTTTCGTGTTTTACCTCTCTTATTTCAATACCCCTCTATTTTTTTATTGTTGAAAGTTGTTGGAATAAAAGTAGCTTAAATTTTTATAAAATCTTCTATATTCTAAGTTTAAAGCTACAAACATTTTTTTGTAGATATTTTAAATGGCCATGGGGGCGGATATGGTAGATTCCACGCATGCTGCAATTCTTTACGCTCAACAAGCTGCTGCTGCAGCAGCTGCCGCGGCATCCGTTGTAACATCAGATCGAAAACCGATCGATGTTGTAATAAATGGTACTACAACAGTAACAAATCCAGCTAATGCCACACCTCTATCAAATGGTGGAATAATAAATGGACATTATTTTTCATCCACAAATGCGAATGGCACTGATCAAGCTACAACCTCTTCAGCGCCATCCCCGAATGCAGAACTTGGTGAATTGATGACAAATTTAATCATCAATTATTTACCACAAAATATGAATCAAGATGAAGTTCGAGCACTTTTTGCATCGATGGGTGAAATAGAATCCTGTAAACTTGTCCGGGATAAAGTTACTGGTAAGCTTAAAACTTTCAGCTCATTGAACTCTTTAAACAAACTGAGAAAATTCTTCCTTTTTTGTGTTAGCACTTCTTTTATTAGTTTATATTTTTTATTATTAAATTTTCTTTATTTTATTTGTTTTAAAAAAGTTTTTTTCTCAAGAAAAACGGAAACTTTTCTTTTTTTTCTCTAAACTGTAAGCACTAAGTTTTTGTTATTACTTTTTTGGAAGGGGATTTAAGTTTACTGTAATGGGAGATTTTCCTTTAAAATTCCGTTTTTTATTTTTAAAATTATTTTGGAAATTCTTTGTTTTTTGACGCAGTCTAAGATGACATCATTCTTTGAAATTCCCAAGTTCAATTTTATCTTTAACAGTTATCATAAAATTTATTATTTATTTCTTCTTGTTTCTATACCTTATTTGTTTTGTTAAATATTTTAGGCCAAAGCCTTGGTTATGCTTTCGTCAATTATGTAAGACAAGATGATGCCAAAAGAGCTATGACAAGTTACAATGGATTACGGCTACAAAATAAAACTATCAAGGTTCGTCACATCCCCCATCAAAAAAAATATATAACTCAGTTTTTTTGCACCAAAAATTTTATAAAATATATTTTTTTCTTTCAGTTTTGTTTCTATTTTTAGTTGTTTTTGTAGAAGAAAAAAGAGAGAGATTGTGGCATATTTTTTTAATCAAAATAATTGCCTGTTATTTGATACCCTTTCGTTCTTTTCAGGTATCCTTTGCACGGCCAAGCAATGAATGCATTAAAGGCGCTAATCTCTATGTCAGCGGATTACCAAAACAGATGACTCTTAAAGAGCTTGTAGAAATTTTTCGACCATATGGAAAGATAATAACGTCAAGAATATTATTTGATAATGTTACGGGTATATCTCTCTTTTTTGTAATAAAACATCACATGTACAATAATTATTTTAAGGTATTTCAAAAGGTGTTGGATTTGTACGTTTTGATAAAAAGCAAGAAGCTGAATATGCAATTGAAAAAGTGCATGGCACAACCCCTCCAGGATTCACTGAACAAATAGCTGTAAAATTTGCCAATAGCCCAGGGGCAAGAGATCGAGCAGTGCTTCAACAAATGGCAACAAACTTGACGAGTCTTGGAGCTTTAACTTCTCCGGCTGTTGCTCCAATGGCTGCCGCGGCACAAGCTCTACTTCCACTTACAACAGTTTTACGACGGAATAGTGCCGCAACAACGGGTGTCAATGGCGCAGGAGGTCCAATACGGCATACATCACAATTGGGTGCTCTAAGATATTCCCCATTAACAGCAACCCCAACATCAACATTTACCTTGGGCAATTCAACCCAGGATATTTTTGCAACGAATGCAGCCTTGCTTCAAATGGCTGCTGCAGGGAATGCTGCAACACAAGCTCAGGCACAGTTAGCTGCCTTGGCAGCTGCAGGTGTACCATGTTCTGTTGGACAAAGTTTCGGACTATCTGCTGCAAATCCCACCGGTGCAACGAATGGCATTGCCCGTTCCACCTCTCCCAGTGGCGGGTTTACTTTGATAGTTGCAAATCTTGGAAGTGAAGCAGAAGAATCAATTTTATATCGATTATTCGGGCCATTTGGTGCTGTATTAAGCGTAAAGGTTAGTTCTGCAAAAATTTCACATAAAAGCAATTCAAGCATAATAATGATGTCTTTAGATGGTTAAAGATTCAACCGAAAGATGCCGAGGCTTTGGCCTTATTACAATGGCAAATTATGAAGAAGCTTATGCCGCAGTTGGAACATTAAATGGGGCATCTGTAAATGGTCGAACAATACAGGTATACTGTAGCCACTTCAACGAAATGAACCATGCTTCAACACAACCATATTTTTTAGGTTTCATTTAAAAATGCAAATCCTGCAGGAATCTAAAAACCCATTTCTAAGTCACTCTCACTTTTCTTCTTCGTCCAAATGATTCTTTCAAAGAAAAAATATACAAAATTCTATATTTCAAAAATTATGTGCAAATCTTTTTTTACACAAAAACTATTCTTGAACCGGTCAATCAGTCATCAGTCAATCAACAGTCATTATCCAAAATTAAATGATTCGAGCAAGTCACAGATTCTAAAGACACTTTTCATCGTCTTTTTTAAATATCACTTTTGTCTGTTAAATTTATACATATGTATCTAATTTTTTAATCATATTTTAAAAAATACACAAAAAATAAAAAAATTAAAAATTCAAAAAAGTACTTGTTTTAAAAAATATTTTGCTTCTATTTTTTATTTTATTTTTTGCACAAATTTTTTTAAGTTTCATTTTTTAAAACCTTTTTTTAATTTCTTTTGGTGTGAAAAGTCCTTTATTTTTTAGTTTAATTTTTTGTTTAATCAAATCTTTTTTTAAAAAAACTTTTACAGTATTCTTCTTCATTTTATTTTTTTGTTTTGTGCTATGTTTTTTACACACATTTTATTTTTTTCCTTTATTTTTGCTTTCCTTTTTTATTTTTGGTTAACTATTAAATGAGTAAAACGTAAGCTTTTAAGTTTTATTTTTGTTTGCAAATTTGTAAAACACACTGCAAAGGACACCGCGTATTAATAATGTTCAGAGGCACTTCTAAATATAGTAAAAATAATTGATAGCTAGCAATATTCAAATGTACATGTATTTACTTACTTCAAATTACAGCTTCACTTTTGAAATCATCGTTGAAGCAAAACAATGATATAATGCAAAAATGTACACCGAGAATAGAACATGTTAAAGTTAAAAACTGCTTCAACGTGATTGACACAATCCGACTACTAAAATTACAAATTTTTAAATTAAAAGTAAACGTTTCTTAACTACACTTATCAAAGATGTAAAGTTGCAATTAGAAAGAGATTATCAATTGATAAACAAATCAAACCTATCATATAACAAATACAGAAATATTTTTATCACTTTTCCTTTGTCTTTGACACTTCATTTCAGTTCATTGACACCAAAAATCTAAACTAAATTTTGATGACTTTAACCATAGCAAAAACTTCAAGGCTATTATTATTACCGAAGTTGAATGACACATAATAAATTTTCCAAAAACAAAGAAAATTATTGTTTTTGAAAGAAAAAGATAATTTCCGGTTGACTCAAACAAACCTCTTTCATTCTTTCTTCTGTCCATCATTAACTCTTCCCAGAAATGATTTTTACGTCTTTGACAAATTCGAGGTTGCTCATGTATTGTTGTTTCAATTTACGCAACAACAGCAAAAAACACAGAAGAAAGAGAAAGGGTTCATGATCGAGAGGTTTTTTCTTCAAATATACACGCACAATTTTTGGGAAGAAGTTGGTTGAGAAATGTAAAAATTTATTAATGACGCAATTTGAATTAGGCGATCGCCTTCTTCTTCTCCATCTTCACCAACGCCGCCTTTCTTTTTAAAAAAACAAAAATTTTGATATAAAAGGAAAAGAAGAATTGAGAGAAATTCAAAACAAATTCCTTCAAAGGTTTTTTAACTTTTAAAGTCTTTTTAAAAATAATGGCTTTTAAATTTGTTGTTTTCGCGGTTGCTGCTTTGATTGCAGTTGGATTTGCATGGCCTTATGATCGGTAAGCTCTTTCATTCTTGGAATTAAATTCATTTAAACATATTTGTTTTTAGACAATTCTATGATCAACCAGAAGGCGGATATCAACGTCCATATGGTGGATATGGAAGACCAAGCTATGGCAATGAAGGTGGATATGCTAGACCTAATGGTGGATACGGTAGACCACATGGAGGATATGGTCGTCCATCTAACTTTGACAACAATAATGGTGATAGCTGGCAAGGCTCCCAAGGTTCACAGGGCTCACAATGGCAAGGACCTCAAGGTGGCAATGAAGGTGGACAATTCCATCAAGGCCCAATTCCTTCATCACCATTTGGCGGAAGATTTGATGGCTCAACTGCTGGCGAATCTCAATCACCAAATCCATCAACTTTTGGTGAAAGACTTGGTGGCCCAACTACTGGAAATAATTTCTCCCCACAAGTCAATGTTGAACCCACCAATAAAGTTGCAGAAGGCGTTAAGACCGCCAATGCTCCTCTTGACCCAAATATTGATTTAACTGGTAGCCGCGTATTCCAAAATGGTGGAGGAGATTCTGATGCCTCTTCTCCATCTGGATCTTCATCATCTGCTGATGCAGCACCCCAAAATCCTTCTGGTCCTTCTGAAAGCGAATCCTCTTCTTCATCATCCTCATCCTCAACTGGTGAAGACTTAACTGGATTACCACGTGGTAGCTCCCAATCAGGTTCTGAATCAGAATCCCGCAACAATCCTTCATCATCTGGTTCACTCTTTGGTGGAGCACAACCCGGTGAAGGAACTGATTCTGCTGGCTCTTCTTCATCATCGTCATCTTCAAACAATGAACCTGCTGTAACAATTGATCCATCTGCAACCGCTGACAGTGGCCTTGTCCTTGGTTAAACAAATTAAACATTTTACATTTTATGACATATTTAACGATCTCATAAATATAACTTTTTTGTAACATTTTTATTTATGCATTTATATGTAATGTTGTAATTAATTATCTATTCCTGGTGACAATCATTTTTTAAATAAAAGTGTAAAAACATATTTGTTTTGTCTTTCATCAACATCTTTTTTCAACAATAACAAAAAGGATGGTCATTTTCTGATCTTTAACACATATGTCAAAATTGACAATTCATTGAATTTAAAAAGACTAATTGATATCAAAGTATTTGATAAAGTGTTAACAAACTAACTAATAAAAACAAAATGTAAACATTTTCTTGCTGCTTTTTAAAACCGATGTTTGTCCATTTTTGTAGTTTCCCATGTTTTGTCTCATACTTTTAGAACCACTTGAAAGTCACACAAAGATTAATTTTTATAAGTGACCTGGGTCACTTGAAAGTAAGTTGAATGACAAATCTTGTTTGAACCTTTGAAAAGTAAACCAGACAAATATCAAAAATCATCATAGCTCCAAAAACAGACAAGATTATTTTAGATACAAAAATGACATCAAAAATTTGTGTTTTTATTTTAGCTGCTTTTATTAATTTTTGTAATGGATTTATTTATGGTGGAGGAGGTTTTAGAGGTGGTGGATTTGGAGGTGGTGGATTTGGAGGAGGTTGTGGGATGCCGCCGATTGGGGGATGCTTTGTTCCACCTATTTTGCCACCAATTTTACCATGTTGTAATCCCTGCTGTTTATATGGCTATGGAAATATTAATCCTGGAATGAATTTTGGATTTAATGGGCCAATGATCTCGCCTCAATATCCTCCATCTACTCAGTTTATTTGTCTTCCAATACCAGCAACTAAAAGAAGAAAAAAAACATGACAGTTCTCAAATGAAAAAAATGAACGGATAAAAATTTATTGTTTCTCTTTGACTGCATGCAATTACAAGGAATTTCACAACACAAATATTTGCTTTGATTACTTTTTTAAAGATGTTTTTTATTTAATTTATTTTAAATAATTTAAAGCAAAAAAACATAAATTATTTCAAAAAATGTTTTAAAGTATCTTGTCGATGCATTACAATCATTTCACGCTTTTTTCTTCCAAATCCAAAGCCTCCCATGCCAAATCCGTTTTTGGAGTTATAAAATTAACTTTTGACGACGTGAACGTCTAAGGCGGCGATGCTGTTTAACTTCTGAAATTAAAATATTTATTGGGTAAGTGAAAAAATGAGTTCTTTTAACACAATTTACGATAAAAAAATCGTGTTTGAGATGATTTTATATTCAAACATATTTTTAGCATGTTGCGCAACGTGAAAGCCGACTGCGTCGACGATGGCTTTGTTGGTTTATTTTGCAGTATTTGAACATTCTTGAATTTATGTTTTTATTTCTCAATAAAATATTGCACTAAGAAAAAATATAAAAACAAACAATAAATATATTTTTACTGTAAAGGAAATAAGAAAAATATGTAATGTCAAGCCCTTCTTCACCTTATTATTTTTAATGGTTTCCAAATTGAACATCGTAATTGTAGCATTGATGTTCAAGTTTTGGATTTCTTTTTAGAACAGGGCTAGCTAAAACTCGATCATAAAACAAACCACGGAATTGAGAATCAAGTTTATGTGGTCATTACAAATCCAATAATCAACAACAAGTATCCCCAAAAATTTGAGTATGCGCAGTGGTTTTTGTCTCCTTTGTTGAAGAATGTTTATTTGTTTGTTAGTTACAATCTCGTTTATCCCTCTAACCCTACGTCTATCTTTTTTGTTTTTTATTTTCTGTTATTTTTATGAAAAAAAAGGTTTACTGAAGATTGCAATGATTTTGAAAAAACCATGACAGTTGCAGGTGGAATAAAAGTTTCAATAAGAAAATGCCGCCAAAAATGATTAATATCTTCCTTTTATTTTTTACCTGCGTTAAATTTTTTGTATAAAATTTGCTGTGTCGATAAAATTTAGATTTTTTAAAGGTACCTTCCAAAAGTGTTAAAAAGAGAGCTTTTTGATTTTAACCCATTGTTTCTTGGCCTCAGAGAATGTGCAAATATTATGTGTTGCTTTATGTTTTTAATGTACATTCAACAAATATTTGTTTGCTTTAACTGAAAATTCAAATATTTTTTAGTCATAAAAAAGGTAGAATAATTTCCCTCAAAAAATTTGCATTTTCTCGACCATAGTTTTTTTTTCTTAATAAAGCTAAAAAAATGCAACAATTGTCGCAAAACAATATCCGAGAGCGCCTGTTTTTCACTATTATTCTAATTGTTGCTTCTCTTATTGCACAATCAAATTTTACAACACCTGTGTCGCCAAAATCTTTTTCTTTCAACAATCCGATTTATACATTTTTTTGTGATCGAACAGAAGCGCACAAAAGTTACCGGTCTGCGTTAATAAAAAATCGTCAAAAGCGAATCTCGAGAATGCTTAATCTTATTAAACGGGAAGAAAAACAAAAATAAATGTCGCATTTTTTTGATTTATTTCTTTTTTCGGCAAAACATTTGTTTTCCATACCATACTGCTGTTAGTGCAGTGTGAAAATTAACGCAAAAAAAACAAAAGGTTGTGAGTGTCGTTTACGGAGAAAAGAAGACTGTTCCTTTATGATTCCATTACTACGGTACACATTTTTTAAACTTTTTGTTGTACATTTTTCTATATTTTTATTTTGTTCTTTTGTAAAGCATTTTTTTCGTTTTATGATTGGCATTTTTAATAAATGAAAACTTTTTTTTTGTTTAAAATGTAATTTTTTTTATTGTTCATGACCAGAAATATCTAAAAAATTTTACATTGCATTACTGTTATTATTTATTTTGTTTGTTCCAAAAAAAAACCGAAATACTAACAACCACTTTGTATCTGTAATTTCTAACTGGCTTGTAAACTTCGCCTTAAACTTTCAATTAGATATCACATATCGACTTTAAAATTTACTTTTTTTAGCGTTTATTTCACTGAAAATTGATTGTATTTTTATGCAAATTCATTAATATCAGCACTTCCAAATTAAATACTTTTCAACACTAAAAACAAAACAATTCAATTCACATAATCATTAACCAATACTATTTTTTTAATGACAACAAATTTTACTTACTATTACTTCCCAAAGTTTTAAAAAATCATAATTTCCCCTGAAATCCACCTTTTTTTCGAGATAAAGATGATGAATTTTAATTCTCAAAAAAAACTACTAGAATAAACAAATTTATCTCGCAGATCCTTGACACCCTCCAAATTTTTGCACATAAAAATTCTTTTTCATACTTTTATTTTTATTTTACATCTTTTGCGCAAATATTTATGAAAAATTTTATCACTTTCTCATGTAAATTCATTTGCAGATTTGCATCTAATTGGTTAAATTTAACAACGTCATTTTTAACAACCATTTGCAATGGTGAAATTAAAAGATCGGGGCAAATGTTCCCAAAAACGAAATCCAATGTTTGAACTGTATAGCCAATTTATAACAGTAAGTTACAACTCAGTTTACTGTTGATACAACATATGTTTTAATTTACAGTTTCTTTACCTTTCTACTGTATGGATGAGCAAAACAGTTCAACCAACAAGACAACGTCCTCTTAAACGACCATTAAAAACAGAATTTGTACTTTTCGGCAAAAATTTTGGTTACTGTCTAAAATGTTTTATGATATTATTACCATTCGTAAGTCTTTCCATTTTCCAAAAAACCCAAACTTTCTATTTTGTGACATGCAAATATTCTTTTTCGTTAAACTCATATAGTAACTTTAAAACTTTTCCAAAACACAAAAGAATCTTTTTTCTAGCATAAGTCAGCAAAATTATTGCAACAGAATACCCTTTTGTTGTTTTCAGTAACTTTTGCTTAAAACTAATATTATGAGTAGTATAAGGAATTAATTGGTTGGAATATTACTTCTTAAAGATTTTCATTTTCAAACTATAAAATGTAATATAAGTGCTACAAACAAAGATATTGCATCATTATCTTATTTATGGCTATCATTTTTCCAAAAAATGTTTGACCAATTCAAAAATTAGTCTACTTTAATCTTGCCGAAAACCATGCCCACGAAGGGTCGAAACCAAGTTTTTTTCTGCACATTTTTAAGCTTCTTTAATATTTATCGTAGACATTTTTTAGAGCTTACTATTTTAAACCCATGAGGGAGAATTATAAAATTCACTTATCAGTTATATTTACACAAACAGCAAACAAGCCAAAATTGTAATAAAAGAAAAATGTGCATTATTTTTTATTCAAAAAAGCATACTCTTTCATTGTATAGCGCAATCGCTGAACTTTTTTTCTTCTTGATTTGTTGTTAATTAGTAAACAATTAACCAACAACTGATAATTAGAAAACAATAATTAACTTTGCTTCAAAAAACTGCAACAGCTTAAGGTTCATCGCTTTTAAAACATCTTTGGCAAACATTTTTTATGGTTAAATTAAATTCTAATTATGATTAAACACTACGTCAATGCCGGCTGCCCACGTGTGTCACCGGTTTTTTCAAATTTTTTAACAACTGCATCTCCATTCTGTAGTTTATAAATAACTTTTAAAATTAAATTTTAAAGCGAATTAAAAGAATTGATGTTCAAATGAGATGGTGGGGCTCTTTTATAGATAAATTTTTACCACAATTACACAAGGGTTAAGCCTTGTTTTTCAATTTCTAAAGGGGTAAGCTTCTATTGTTCAATGCAGTGACAATTAATCTAATGGGGTGACAACTATACTAAATTTTATGACATCTATTCTAAATAAAGTGACAGTTATATTAAATCAGGTGACATCTTCACTAAATGAGGTATGACACAGCTTTTTCAATTCCCCTGAGTTCTTAGAACCTGAGACCTAAGAGTAAGCCTAACGCTCGGCCTTCGGCCTCGCGCGCCCATGGTTTGCTTGGCCTGAGAATTATCCATTAACAGGCCTAAGTTAAAAGGGTTACTCACTTAGCTTTCTAATCTCCAAAATCTAATCCTGACTGTCGCTATTTTTCAAAAAATTTGGATTTAAATCATTTCAAATCAGTAAAAAACATTAAAGTAAAAACTTTTTATTTTCCTTCGAAAAAATCAGCATCTCAACACGAAAGTTTTTCACAGATATGTTTTAAAATTTCACAAGCTGGAAGTCAACGACAGCTGCGTCGTAATACAACCCGTTTTAAAACAACAATCGCACAGTATTTAAAAAAAGATATTGAAAAAACGTTTTTTAAAGTTCATTCAATCGAATAAAATATATAAATTACAGATCCCGTATTTACCAATACATTTAAATATATGGGCTGCCCAATATTTGAAGAATATCAATTATCGAAAATCAGCACTTTGGTTTATTGTTTTCTCAATTACAAAAGTTTCAAAGGTGAGTTATTCCTTAAAATTTTACCATTCAAAACCTAATAAATACATTATTTTTTATCATGCTTTATAGTTTTCTTACTAGCCCTCTTCCAACATTTATAAATCCAAAAAACAACAACACACTCTTTTTAGTTCATTCAATGGATTCCAAAGAAGAGAATTATTACGGTATTAATAAACATTTTACTTATTCAACAATTATGTATCTCCCCATCAGACTCATTTTATTTTAATTACATTCAATATTGTTTATTTCTCAATTTGACAGCTGATATTCTTTTTCCTTACTTTTTTCCACCATCACCTATTGTAGAAAATTTGTCAAACAATTTACGTGAAAGCAAAGCTGAAAATGAAAAAATTGAAGCTGAAACAACCTCACCTAAAATCCCAATTAATGTTGTTGTCTTTGGTCTTCCTTTAGATCTGCATATGGAAGAATCAGCCCTTGTCAAAGATGTAAAAGCCGAAATTTTGTCACTGTTTTATTATCCTATTGACATTCAAAGATTATATTTCAAGACCAAAAATTTGGAAAATGATAAACCACTCTCCGCCTACAATATTAGTCCTCATTGCACGATTCGTCTGCATATAGCATTATATGGAGGCGGTAAGGATAAAATCATCTTTAAAACTAAAAAAACACTTCCATATTTTACAGGAGCAAATAAAAGTAAAATGGTGTTACAGAATCCACTTATAAAAGATATCCCAGCAAACATTGTTTTACAGTCTCCATTTCTTGTACACTTTTTACAATGTCCAATTTGCAATATCGTACAACGAAATTGCGATAAAATTCAAATTATAATGCAAAACACGACGATTGAACAATTGGGTTTATTATTACAAATGAAACCTTTACCTGATACGGTTAAAGAAACAATTAAAATTCATATTGATGAAAGAGCAGCACAATGGGTAAACTTTATTAATCCTATAAACATTAAACATTCCATTTATTTTAAAGGTGGCAGAATGGACAAAAATTGATAAACGCTCACCACAATTGATCAAAAAAGTTATTTGCAATCATTTCAAAAGCTGCAAGCACTGTAAAACGAAGGGTTCCTGTTATTACATCAAATCTTTAATTTCACAATTTTCAAAAGAAATTCTCGAGAAAATTCTTTTTGATAAAACTTTGAAAAGACAATTAAGAGCTATTATTGAAAATAGTCTACTAGAAAAATCAACGGTAATTTTTTCTTAAATAACTAAAAAATTAACCATTTTTTTAACAGCAAAAAAATGATACAGTCACAAACGCTATTGCTTCACCAACTTCGGCGTGGCCATCGACTTCCTTTGCTGCAGCAACAATGGAATCAGAAAATGATAATAATACAAGGTAAAAAAGTCAATTTTTTAAACATTACACATATAAAATATTACAGCATTCATAATAAAAAACTAACGTTTCCTACATTTGGTGGCTCTTCTACTTCTGCTTCTGTTTCATCCTCATCATCGGGGCATCATGATTCTCAAAATGAAAAAAGGTAAATGTTACTAAATTTTTTTGCAAATTCCTAACACCAAAATACATTTTGCAGTACTTACGATAATCAAATTTGTACATTTGCTGGACCTTCAACTTCTACTTTTCAAATACAAAAAAGGTAATTTAAATAACAAAATGATCAATTTTGAAAAAAAGCATTACTTTTAGTCAACAGCAACAATCAATCCTATTTTGTGATGATACAACAAACGCACCACAAAAATCGAAATACGAATCAGAACTGGATAATATTATTTACAATTTAAAATTGGATGAAGGTAAGCTAAAATTAAATTTAAAAAAAATTGCTAAAGAAAACTATTTTTTTGAGAATTCCAATCTAAATCATCTGACAGTATTATCTTGCCCAAACGAAACATTAAACAAAATTCATCATCATTTGCAAATTCTATCCCTGTTAGTCTCACATCTGAAAAGGATACGTGCCACTTAAGCACTGCTATCCATATTTTATTTACCATCCCTGAATTTATTACTACCCTTCTTCAATGGAATCATGCCCTTGCTTCACATACTTTGGCTTATGAAATGAAAAATTTACTATTAAAATGTCAAAATAAAGATACAACACGTGATACAACTTATCAAACTATTGTTAGAAAAACAGAAAAAGGACCTAATAGTAAAAGACCTGGTAAGGCATTATCGAATTAACCATAAAATACTCTTCTTTAAAAAACACTTATTTAAGGACAAATGGCAGAAGATTTAAGGGAATATTTGAACACTATGATTCATTTAGTATCAAAAGCAACGTGTGAAGGCTCAACATCAGAAACATATTTACAAAAATTCCAAACTGGTGATGTAACGAAATATTACAAATGCAATGACTGTAGCAACATTTCAACAGAGGAAGATGGCTTCACTAAACTTCACCTCCCTTTGAACAACGCAACAACAATAGAACAAACAATCGTTACTTCAATTACTTCAACAAAAACAACCTTATATTACACTTGCAAGTGTTGTGGCAGAAAAGATTCAGCTAATGCAACAGAATATCAAAAAATTGATCGGTTTCCCAAAATTTTAATCCTTGATCTTGCACGTAATGTCTCAAAATATAAAAAAATAACTACGCCAATCACCTTCCCGGATTACCTAAACCTTCAACCAATTATCGATTCGCCACAAAATGATCCCCCAGCACCCCAGCTCTTGAATTGTACAACATCCGGCAAATGGTTAAATTGCTCTCCTAATGATCAACGAATTCAAAAAATGGCATCTCAAAATGATAATATTTACGAATTAATTGCTGTTTCAAATCATGATGGCTATGAATATTATTTGCATCACTATTTTGCTCATGTAAAAAAAGGGTTAAAATGGTTCAAATGTGAACATGAAAAAGTTGAACAAATTCCACCAACTGAAGTTGAATCATCTGATCGTTCTGCACATTTATTAATTTATCGGCAAGTTGATGTCATTCATTCAACTTCACAACTTTGTGATACTGATGTTACTGCAAAAATCAAACAAAATGGTTGCCGACCACCACAAAAGTAGCTTTACTTTTTTATAATGCGATAAAATTAACTATCACAGTTTCTTTATAAATTCCGCTTTTTCAACTTTCTTGCTTACTTTTAATAAAAATAGCCAAAATATTCTCGCCACACACAACCAAAAATATTTATCACATCTACGAAAAAAAATAAATTAATACTACATTTATTCTTAGAATTTGTGTGTCAAATAACTTTAAAAAACCAGGACAAACCAAAATTAAAAAAAACAATTTTTTGTCATATTATAATTTATTCACTAATCATTATGACGCTAACAATTCACGTAAAATCACAACCAAATTGATAATTTTTTTCACTCTTTGAAGCAAAAATAACATTCACATAAAAAAATGATTTTCAGCTCACATTCAAAATCATGCCCAACAGCAGTTTTATTTCTGGATAAATCAAGGTGAGAAAACCCCAAGAAATCTTTTTGATTACTAAAACTACTGTTTCAAAAAAACTATTTGACATTATAATTTTAATTTTAGCAATTATGCATCATCAACTTCATCAATATCAAGCAGTACTAGCAATTCAGATGATACAGCAACCGATTCTGAATATTCTTCATCTGAATCTGATGGTGAAAATGGAAGCGTTTCAAGCACAGCAGTCGAAAATATTGCCAATGCTTTTGCAGTATTACAAATAAGGGAACATGGTAAAGTCTTTTCATTATTAAAAATAGTTACCTTTCAATCAAACCAAAAAAATAAAGCTTCCAAGTATCAGTCGTTTGAAAATTCTATTTAAATGCAGATTTCACGTTTTAAAAAACACCATATTTCCAACGTAAATGCCGCTGGCACATGCTTTTCGTAACCATCAAAATTGAGAATTTTTAAAAATGACTTTTAAAAAATGTCTTTAGTAATAATTAAAAATGCTATACAACAAAATACAAACTAATTACACTGTAGAAGAAACTGGCACTTACTTTGAATCATTAAAACCTAAATAGTCAGTAAAGTTAAAATTAACTTTTTATGACGGAATATCTTTCAAAATGATGCTTGGCTACCTTCATGTTTTAAAAAATAAAAAAGCATGCAAGTTGCAAAAAGAGAAGAAAAGAGAAAAGAGAAATTCTTTTTTGTTCAAAAAAGTGCGCGTCTTTCGTTGTCTAACGCAAGAAGTGAACGTTTTTTTCTTTATGCTTTCTTTTAGTGCTTTCTTTTTGCTGCATAAAAAAACATGAAATAATTAAAATCAACAAAGTTACCGAACTTGCAAAATAATGCAAGCTAATTACTGAAACACTAGAATCAACGTAGACGCCGCTGGCACTTACGTTAACAAACTACAAAAAAACAACACTAGTTTTAAAAATTAAAACAGTTTTGCATTTTAAAATAAGGTAATAATAATTGGGTAACTGTAAAAAATAACATTCTTTCAGAGTATATGCAAGCAGCTTCTACGTTGTAACTAGTCTTTATTCGTAAAACTAAATTTCACACTTGCAAAACTCTTTATTAACAAGGTAGAAGCCGCTAGCATATACTCTGAAAGAATGTTATTTTTTCCAGTTACTTCATTTATTATTTTATTTAAAATACAAATTTCACGTTTCCAAAAACACCCCTATTTCAACGTAGATGCCTGAGGCACATACTTTTCGTAATCATCCAAAAAACAGAATTATCATATAGTTAAACATCTATTAGAATTTCGCATATTTGAAAATTCACCTAATTACAAGGTGGAAGCCTGACAAATACACATTGTTTAACGCGTTGAATAGAATTAGTAATATCTTTTTTTCAATTTTTAGGTAACAGAAACAGCAGTGAAGAAGATGCTCCACCAATTAAAAAACCAAAAAATGATACAACATCTAGTAATCAATCTTATATTCCAACAAATGGTAAACCATTCACTTTTTCTGTTAAGCATACCAAAATAAACATTTATAGAAAATAAAACCCCAACTCCACAAATTCATGGTGACTCGAATAATCCAATCACTTTAAGCGATGAAGAACTTAATAACAACAAATTATTACCATCTTTGAAAGAACAACTTGAAGCACAAGGATTAACGCAAGTCACAATGAAATCAGATTACAATTGTTTTTATCGCAGTTTATCATATGTTCTATATGGAAATCCAAATCAACATGCAGAATTACGTAAAGAAACAGTAAAATACATTAAATCCAGAAAAAGTGAATATGAGCATTTAATAACCGGGGAAGGAATGGAATGGAATAATTATCTCAAAAGTCAAAGTACTGTAGGCGACGGCTGGGGAGGCCCAGTTGAATTGAAGGCTTTCACTGAAAAGCATAATGTAAAAGTTACAATCTACAGTGAAACAAATCGTAAGTATTCATTACCAAAAGATATTTTGATTAAAACCCATTTACATCCCTTACAGCTCCTCAAACCCACGGACCTCCAAATGCTACTCAAAATTATTCAATCGTTCATGTCCGCGGAAATCATTATAACGCTGCTGTACCCGTTGAAACCACTGCAAAAATCAAATCAAAAAATAATAATCAAAAGGTACGCGAATATTTATTAAATAGTTCATTACAAAGTAATAAGAAAAAATTAACCAAACGAAAACAGTTAATTTAATACACGACTTTTAAATTACTGTAAATTTTTTACGAATTTTGGTTTTGAAGTAAATTTTTTACCACAATATGTACATGTCGGAAAAAACAGAAGCATTTTAAGGTAGTATTTTCTTTAGTTTTTTGAGCAACATGAATTTTTGAACTTTAATTACGGCTTTTTCAACAATCGTGTTTCTCTGAATATCTTTCTTGTCCACACAACATTACTTTAATATTAAAGCTGTCACTTTCCTCTATTTCCCAAATTTATAAGGCATTTATTATGCAATTATATTTCCATAAAATAATCTGTAGTGGATGATACAATTGAATTTTATTACTATAACGCTAATTTGTTCACCCTTGAACCTATAACTTGTAATATTAAGTAACTGCCACTTAGATAAAAATTTTAACAGTAAAATTATTATCAATAAACACAAAAATGAAATTATTTTATAATTTTTTTCTACAAAATAAGTTGACTCAACTCATCCTCATTTGATATCAAAAACATCAAACCTTTTTTGTTTTTAATTTCAAACGAACCACAAGAATGATACAAAAACACAAAATAAAAATTTACCTTTCAGGATACAAATCATGATTTACGGAACAATGCGACAAAAAATGCAGAGGACGATTACTACACAGCTGATGAAATCATTGAGAATTCACCTATCATATCTACCAAAAATAGAAATATACAATCTGAAGAAACAAAACTAATAGATATGAACACATTAAACATCAAAAAAGAACCATCATCAGATAATTCTGAAAATAGTGATGTTGAAATCCTTAATGAAGAATCTATTCGTTTAACTCAAATTAACCCGAATGTTATTGAATTAAATAAAAGAAAAGAACCAATAACAGAGAAAGAATTGGACACAATTATGAAAAAACATGCCAAACCAGATGAAGCTGATTCTCAGTGCTATTTATTAACATTCAAAAGTTGGAAGGTCGAAGAATTACTTGACAATGCTTTTTATTATGGATTTACAACTCGAGAACTATCCATCCGTCTTAATGAACACAAAATCAATGCAAAACGTGATAAAAACCCTATTGGACCATTAGTTGGATTTACAGATGAACAAATGGACCAGGTTATCATAATTGGCATTAATAAAGGAAAATACACTGTAAACAGAATTCTAGAAGCAACTTTAATCAAACTACAAGCTGAACTGTCCCCGGTTGTTAATAACATTGCATATGAAATTATTGATAGTGCTGAAATTCAACATTTAATCAATCTTCAAAGCAACCAAAGAGATAATATAATTCAAATATTGCAAAATAAAATTGAACGTGCTATTGAGAATTATGTTGCAACACAGCCTCTTATTACCTCTCATGATGACACGCTACCTTCATCAAAAACAGGGTTTGAACAATTTTTGGATATTTTAATGGACAACAATTACACCCCTTCCCAACGCCTTCTACGAGCTCTAGACTTTGAGCACCCATGGAAAGAAGGAGATCGCCCACATCACTGTTATGGAGTAGCTTTTGAAAAACATGATGCAAATGATACAATTAAACAAATAATTTATTTTGGGGAAACAATGCAACAATTACAAACACGCAGAAATGGCCACAATACTAAATCACAAAACTCGGCAATATATGATGACCTCCAAGGTCCCTACAACAACAATTTAGTCTTTATTCAATTATTATGGGAAAAAACCAACGCAGCAAAAGCAAAAGATCTCGAAGCTATTCAAATTTATCTCGGATTAAAAAGAAGATTACCACAACATTTTCATTTAAGAAATCGTTTACCCTTAGAGCCGATTCGATCTCATTACTTTAAGAAGGTACTTATAAATCAAAAGCATAAATCTCAATTAGACATCATCATCCGTGGTATAATGGAAAACATTTCAAACGCCGTTAATCGCTGTTACAATGCAAAAGCAGATAACGAAAATTTAGAATTCATATGGTTTCCATGTCAATGGCATTTTCCCAATGGCGATCGATGTACATATGCGGCAGCACGAACAGATACTTTACAAATCCATGAAAGAGTCCATACTGGAGAACGACCATATGCATGTAGATATCGTATATCTGATACAGAAGCATGTACATATGCAGCAAAACACTTAATTACTTTACAAGTCCATGAAAGAGTCCATACTGGAGAACGGCCATATGCATGTAGATATCGTATATCTGATACAGAAGCATGTACATTTGCCGCTGTGAATTCGTCTAATTTGTTAGTCCATGAAAGAGTCCATACTGGAGAACGACCATATGCATGTAGATATCGTATATCTGAAACAGAAATATGTACATATGCGGCAGCACGAACAGATACTTTACAAATCCATGAAAGAGTCCATACTGGAGAACGACCATATGCATGTAGATATCGTATATCTGAAACAGAAGTATGTACATATGCGGCAGCACGATCAGATGCTTTACAAATACATGAAAGAGTACATACTGGAGAACGACCATATGCATGTACTTTACCAGGATGTACTTTTACAACAGGCGTCCCAGCTAACTTATCCAGACATAAACAAAATCATACTGGAAAGAAATTTACATGTAAAATTGAACTTGCTGATGGGTCTATCTGCAACACGCCTTGTTCCAGATCAGATGCTTTAAAGAGGCACATGCGACAACAACACAATATCCAATAACAACTTATCGAATATCTTATTATTGTAACCTAATTAGATCAGTTTTGAATATTTAAACTTTATTTATATTATTATATCTTTATATTGTATCTAATAATGTGTGAGTTGTAAAATAGACCGCAATCATCAACCGTCGTTAAAGGATAAGCCTCCCACTCCTCCTTATTCTTCAATGGCCATTAATCTGCTGATATTTATCATTGCTTGTTCAAAATTTTAGCATTTTCTGTTTGTATTGCTTCAATTTTAATGGCATTAGGAATGGTTATTGCCAGTCGAATTTTGCATGAAGCAATGCTATTCTTCGATCTCCTATGTCATTCTTTGATGTAACACCTTTAGGGCGAATTCTTAATCGCTTTCGAAAAGTTGGTTTCTATCGCCATAACCACCATATCCACTCCATTGAGCAACAGCAAGTGCCAACATTGCAAAAATTAGAATAATTGAATAACTGGATAAAGACATATTTTGATGATAAAAAACTGATGTTCTTAGAAGAAAAACGTTGATAAAACTGAAATTTAACAAAATAATTCTATCCTTTTATACCCCTCTTTTTTTGGAATTCTGTTTTTAAACTAATACCATAAAAAAGACAAACAATTAAATTTTCATATCCTATTTTTTCTTGTTTGACCAACAGCAATTTTTTCCCAGTATCCGCCATATCCACAGAGACCAGGTTACAGGCCAAATTATCCACCGTCATTTCCAAATTATCCAATCCCTCCAAAATGTAACAGCGGGAATTGTGGGATTCCAAATCAACAAACTGGTTGCTGTAAATGTGTTGAAGAATGCAAATGCTGCAAATCTAATCCAACTCCTTGCATTAAAAATATTGTTTTGCCTTGTCCAAAAAAACAAGATGGATGTGGGTGTAATAAATAAAAAAACAATACTGTAGCTTTTTTAAATCTTTTTTTTATTGTTTTACAAACTATTTATTAAATAATGTTTCTTCACCACTTTTTTTACAATTAATAAAGACTTTTTGTAAATAAATAAATAAATAAATAAGCTACTAGTTTTTGATTTTCAGGAAATCATAATTTTTTACAGATTTCTGTAAACACTTGTTTTAAATGTTCGAAAAACAAAATTTGTATTTTTTTAAATAATAAAATTCTCTGAAAAACTTTTATATGTCTGCTTTTATCCAGAATACAATTTCTAATGTTTTTTTTAAAATTGAAGAACAACAAGCAAATTTTATAGAATAAATTGTAAAATTCCATAAAACTGTTTTGGAAATTTATGGATCTAAGATTAAAGTTTATATCATTGTAATTTTTACAATTCGTTAAAACATATAAATGTCTCCATTTTTTAATCAAAGAATATTAAGACCAACACTTTTATTGCTCTTTTCAAATAAGAATTCTGTAGCTTTTAAAGTCTGTTTTAGCAAAAAATAATTCTAAGCTTGTTAAAATATTTTCAAAAGTTAAATTTGTTTTTGGCCATTATTGCATTTGCGTTGGCGTTATCAAAAAAGATGAAATAATTTCTAGTTTGATTCGGAAAAAAAAGTTACACTCCATTTTCAATACAGTATGATTTTTACAGCAACGTCAAAGCTTGCTAAATTAATATTTTTGTTATTGTCGGTTTTTTTTTGAAATTTTAAATGTATATAATTTTGTCCACAAGGTTTTAACATTTTACAGCAGCACACAAAGTGGCTGTAACATCTTACATATAACTGCATGTAATTAAACTAAAGGTGGAGTTTAAAGAAAATTGCTTGAAACATTTGACTTCTAAGAAATGGAAGATTTCACATTTGCGGTTTGTAAAAGTCTTTGGTTGTCCATGTTAAAAATTCTGAACAAGTTTGATTTTTATAAGATATATCTGTTTAGCACTTTAACATCCTCTTTAGATAATGATATGAGTGCATTGTTGTTAGATAGTGCGTTGGGAAAGAGAATAACAGATTTTATGAAATTGTATACTTGATATTTTTTAGCTTTTTTTACTGTATAGATCTAAATCACTTTTGAAAAACATTTTATTCCGAATGTTTCCTTTTTTTCTTCTTAGTAACTGTGAGAATTTTTACAGATAAACCCGAAAATTCTGTGTTTCAAGAAAGATGTCATCGAACAATTACACCCCTGAAACCGCATACTGTGTTGGAAAGCAACCAAAAACCCTTGCAGAAAATTTTGACGCAAAGAGATGGCACATAGAATATATGATTCCATTGGTATACGGTATTCCATCTGTAATTGCTATCACTGCAGTGCTAAAAGTTTTATGGTCAAAAAAGGGTCGAAAAATGTTTCAGGGACCGTTTTACACTTTTCTTGCATGGACTCTTCTTATTGTAAGTTTATTTTTCAAATTGTTTGCAAATGTAGGCTCAAAAACAAAAAAAGCGATACGTATGCTGCATCTTTAAAAATACAAATTATGTGTTTAATTTCAAAAATGTTACAATTATATGCCCAGCTTCCCTGCCTCAAAAAGTCTTTTAAATTCCATATCACAATTATAGGATCTAATAACATGGATAATTTTATTGTATATGAATGAACTAGTTCGAGTATCATTTTTCGATTGGGCGTTTTCATGGATTGCTGAAGATGGCATCATTTCTTCATGGTTGTATGCGATTCAAATTTATTTTACTGTAATGGCATTACTCAATTCAGTAATATTAAATTTTAATCGTTTTATGGGCATTGTCTTTTTCTTGAATGATACAGAGGTAATACTATACACATGTGTTAAGTGCACAAATATTAATAGTACATGTTTTAAGTTTTGGAGACGATGGACAAAATATGTGCTTGGGCTATATTTCCTTTTTCCAATATGTTTTACATGGCATATATTTTTACGCCTGCAACCAATACGGAAATGTCGAATACAAAATTTGGATTCAACAGATGCCTATCATACCTTTGATGCCCTGTCGCCTGCATATTTTGTAAGGATTATTATAGTTGTTTTTGTGTATGCGAGATTGTGTAAACTTATGAAAACAAAATAGGAAATACTTTTTCGTCCTCTGATGAATAACTTTCTAGCCATCCTCTTTAATTTTGATCTCCAAAATTTTCAAAATTCTTTTATAGGTTCATATGGCCTCAACAATGGGATATATAATTTTTGTATGTGGTGGGCTTAATCTTTTAATGCTTGGAACAACGCTTTTTGTCCTTCTAAAGCAACATCGAGAAGATCAAATTAAACCACTTTTTCAACGACGTGGTATCCCCGAAATGAAGCTATTCATTATTGCAATTTTAAATCTTTCAAATCTTATGTTGGAAGTTATCTACTTTGTAAGCCTCTTTTTACGAAGACAATTAGAGAAACAATTATTGAAAGAAAAGCTTTCTATCAGAATTCACAGATATACGTAAAGAGTTAAAACAGGATCCCTAATAAATAACAATTATAGATTTGCATTCGGACAATAACAAATTCAAACATAAGATCAGGGTTTTTTGAAGCTCAATCATTCATGCTTGATTGGTATTATCTGTCACCTGTCTGGACCTCTATCCTCTTGATTCCAAGTCTACGGCAACAAGCTTTTCGGCCTCTCTACAAAAAATTCAAAATTGGCCAAACTACAGTAATCTCAATAACAGCAAACCAAAGTCGTGGTCATACTATCTAATAAAATTTGTTTATGTTTTCATATATGTAATTTGTTTAAATATAATCTTTCATAAAATAAATAATTTAAGAAAAATAAAAGTTTAAGAACGTCATAAAAGCAAACGAACTCAAAAACCTAGAAATGCGATTAATTTTTAAAAGAATTGATACCTTGTAAAATAGCTTGGCTCTGGAAGTTATTGTCATAGACTTTTTTGCGACTCTTTTATTAATGTCACAACATCTGTATTACGGTAATTTTTGAAGTCAACAAAAAAAGACACTTGGATAAAATAAACTTTACAGTAATTACAAGACAACAATGAAGAAATATTTTAAATAAACATATAGTTAAACATAATATTATATTATATTATCTAGAACTTTTCATAAACACCATCCTTATCTAACGCAACACTTATTATACGTAACACGTTTTGATCAATGTTGCTTTACAGTGTCAAAAATTGATAGCTTGGAAAAGTTATAGTTTTACGTGTATTATAAAAGTTTTTACATTACAAATTAAACCATTTTTAAATTCAAATAATTTATTCAATACGGTACTTTGAAAGTGACAAATTTCCCTTTAAAATATTGGTTTCGGGATACGTTCTTACTACAATCAATTAAATAAAACTGTATGTCACTGCGTCATCACATAATGTGTGGGATTCACATTATGAGTAATCTTCAATTCTATGACAAACAGCGAAAAATTTAATTAAATTTTAGCCGTGAAATTTTTTAAAGTTGATTCAAAAAAAAAACAACTTCAAAAATTTTGAAGCAGCTGTTTTCAACAAGAGAAGATTTGTCGCTTCAAGAATAACCGCTTTGTTCGTCTCGTCCGCTTGAGAAAGTTTTTTTTAGAGCAGCAACATTAAAAAACGTTCCATCCATTCTTACTTTTTTCTTTTATCTTTTTTCTATGTTTCCATTTTGAATTTTATTTCAACAGCTAAAAAATTAACGAATGCAAAGCATTGTTCCAATTTATATTACATTGGAATTAGCAAATTCTGCTCCAAAAATTAACTTTGAATTTGATCAAGTTGTTAACGGTTTGTTTCTTTCATTCTTTTCTTTTACTTTAAACATATTTTTGCATATTCCATTAGCTTTTTAGATACTTCAAAAACAGAATTTGCTGAAACTTTAAAGAAGATGAAACCAGCTAGCAGTAGTGGAAAAGCAGGTCGATCACGACCATCTGCATCACAATCTTCATCAACAAATGCTCAACCACCGACTTTGCCACCAGATGCTGCAAAAGGAAAAGCTCAAAAGATAGAGCCAACTCAAGAAAATTGTTTTGGTCGGCGAAAATACGCAGGTAAAGTATTAATTGTTACTCATAATTATAATGAATTTTACCCGTAATTTTTTCAGAAGTCGTTGTTGAAACATTTAAGCCACAAAAAGCTGGTGAAGAAAAGACTTCATTTAGTGTAGAACCATCAAGTACTTCAAGTTCAATTCAAGGTGGGAGCAGCGAACGAGCAAGCTCTATGGAACCTCAAGGTATGTATACTACGTATTGAAACATATGATTAATTAAAGCATTTTTAGGAACTGAAAAGCTATCATACTTTTGTGGAAATCCACTTGTTGAAAAAACTGAAGGAATTTTACATTTTTATCGGTCAAGGTATGTGTTTGTCCTTGTGAAATATGTTTTAATGTTGTTATATTTTAGTAATGAAGCTGCAGCACATAATGATAATTGTTCAATGCTTTGTATGATTGGTGTTCCTGCATATCTCTCCTGTAGTGAATTAATTAGTTTTGTACAACCTGCAGAAAATATTAGTGAAATGAAAATTATTCGAGATTCATCACATAATCAATATATGGTTCTTTTGAAATTCAAATCATATAAATTTACAAATTCGTTTTATGCAAAGTACAATGGTGCATATTTTAATGAAATGCTTGGAAATGAATGTTGTAATCTAATGTTTGTTGAAAAGATTGAAACAACGTCTGAAGGAAATGGTGGAAGCTTACCTCGTGATGATCTAACCGAACTTCCAACTTGTACTGTTTGTCTTGAAAGATTGGATGATAGTGTTATTACAATTCTTTGCAATCATACTTTCCATGTTCAATGCCTTCAACAATGGGCTGATACTACATGTCCTGTATGTCGTCACACTCAAACCCCTGAAGAAGTTGATACACAAAAATGTTCAAGCTGTGGCAATGGTCAAGATCTCTGGATGTGTCTTGTTTGTGGGGATATTGGATGTGGCAGATATGTTGCTGCACATGCAAATCAGCACTTTGAAACAACTGGACATACTTTTGCTTTACAAGTTGGTGGAAATCTTGTATGGGATTATGCTGGTGATAATTTTGTGCATCGAATAATCCAGAATGCTCAAGATGGTAAACTTGTTGAAGTTCAAGCTGGCAAGGATGAAAATGATGTAAGTCTCTTTTTTTATTACTGTTAATATTATAATAACCTTTTTAGAAACATTCTGATAAATTGGATGAAATTCAAACAGAATATTTATGCATGCTAACTCAACAACTTGATAAACAAAGAAATTTTTTTGAAGATAAATTACGTGCAATGGATGAATCAATGAATGGCTACCGTACTTCAATGACTAATGATATGAATGTAATGCGAACAGAACTAAATGAAACAAAGGCTGAATGTCAACAACTTAAAGCAAGCCTTGATAGTATGAAACAAGCAAAAGAGAATTTGGAGAAGAAGCTTGCAGCTGCAAATGCAAAAGTTCAAAAGCTACAAAAAGAACTTCAAGATGAACAACAAATTGCTAAGCTTGTTCGTGCAGATAAAGATGCACTTCAAAAAGAAAAAGAAGAGTTAATTTGGAAGAATAATAATGAAATTCGAGAGTTGCGTGAACAACTTCATGATTTAATGATGCACTTTGAAGCACAATCAAAAATTCAGATGACTCTTGATGGTGAAGAAGTTACCGAGCAAGAGCTACAAGGCAGCTCAATTGAAGTTCATTCAAAGCCTCAACAACATAAAAAGAAAAATAAGAAGCGTTGATTTTATTTGACTGATGTGTTTGTATACTGTATGTTGCTTGATTCTGAGCTTATTTCTTTTCTTGTATTTTCTGTGATGATGCCTTCTGTTTTTGATATGTATAGGGTTTTTATGATATCGTGTATACCAAATTTGAAAATTTTTGGATCTCTTTGTAAAAATGTATTTTATGTTGTTTGTAAAATTTTATGTATTTCTTCAATGTGAACAAGTAAATGATTATGAACCTTTTTTCTTTTAATTTAGTCTCTTGAACATGAATATTTTGTTACACATATAAGATATTTATAAGACTAGACTTTTAAACCATTTTATTACAGTAACCCCGATTTCTCTCTTCATAATTTGTTATTTTAACTTTTATATCAAAAATACATAAATGAACATTATACATAACAACAAATTTATTTTTTAGAATAATAAGAAAATTTTGCGCTACTTGCAACTTCTGATGATGATGGCTGTTCAGTTTCCGGTGGAATGAAAGTTTGATGAGATTCTAAGATTTTATTGATTCGACGTCTCCATTTTTCTCGTCTTCGTTTGAGCGCCTCTTTTTCATAATAGTATAAATTGATTGCAAATCCAAACATAATAATTGTTAAAACAGTTACAACTCCAAGTAAACTTAAAAATACAGCAAAATATGTTCGAATGTGATGTTCAACTTTTGGATCCGGAACTTTATGAATCCATTTTGTTTGATTACTACCATCTTCTGTTTTAATCGGTTGATACTTTCTCAAGGCATCCAAGGAATCCAACCATGCACAATAGTAATCCAAAAAAAGATATATATTCATTAGAACTCGAAATATCTGAAATATTCTCATGTGGATTTACTGTGTCTAAAACTCTTTTGTAATATATGATGATAAACATACCTGACATGAAATATGAGTTTTCCAAAAAAAAGTTGAAACTTTTTCTGAGATCATTAAATAGAATAATGCAGGTCCAGAAGGAAAAGTTAAAACGAACACATAATGATACGTATGCTGAAGAAATACGACATCCTTAAAAAAAGTTGTCACTAACATAGTTGCATCATAGCTGCACAATAAAAACCCCCAAAATAATAAAATCCAACGAATATTTAAACAATTTGAAATTTGTGGAACTTTTTTTGAATTTAAATTTACTTTTGTAACAATCCTGAAAAGTAATAATTAGATCCAATACCTACTTGATAAAACTGTAAATAACTTACTTCTTTTCATCCCATTCAATGCCATTTTTCGTCAATTGCGGTGGTTTATTTGATCCTTCAGAAATTGCAGTATTACAGGAAGCCATTTCACGGGTTGTATTGGACTTTGAACGTGATGTTAAAGTTGTTGTTCCACGCTTATATTCGCCATCGACTTTCATATAGCTACCAGATTTAGTATTTTCATTCTTTTTTGATGATCTTTTTGTTGATGGTGAAAGCGGTGATGGCGAGGAAACAGAATTCTTTGGCTTTTGTTGTTGTTGTTGTAATGGAGCTACCGGTGGCTGACTTGATGCTGATTTTTGTGTTGGATCCATTTGTAATTGCTCTTGATTTAGAGTTTGAGGAAGTGGCTGTTGCTGCTGTTGATTGGAAGTTACATTTTGTGATGGTTGTGATTGAGCTTGTTGAGGAGGTTTAGCTGACGATTGTTGAATATGTTCAGCAGTTTTAAGTTTATCTTTTGAAGCTGCTGTTATTTTTTGCTGCTTTTTGACACTTGTTGAACTACCTGGTAGCTTAGTTATTGGTTGAGATTTTGATAAATTTTTACTACTTGATTGTGCATCAGATTTCTTTTCACGTTTTTGAATTGATCCATTTTCATCTTCTGTTCCAGCTGCTGCTGCAGTAACAGAACCTTCACTATTTTGTGATGGTGGTTGTTGTTGGAGATGACGAAAATTTTGAGATGATTTTGTTTTAACTGCTGCTGTTGTGGCGGCTGTTGATCGAATTGATGGAATTGTATAATCGGCTGTTGAGACTCTTTCCACAGACATATTTTCTTTTGTTGATTAGAAATTGAAGATACAAAATTGGTTTTAGAGAAAAAATTTTATTCAATATGTATGCAAATTTTTTAAGCTTGAATTATGTAAGGAAAGTGTTGTTGTACTGTTACAGCATGGGATATCATTTAGCAACAGAATGGATACTGTATTTTTCAAGCCAATTTTTTATTTTTGTATAAAATCAAAGCAAAGAAGGATGAATTAATTGATTGGCGGCATTATAATTGAAATCAAATTTATTTAAATCACAAATGTTCAAGTTCAAAGAAAAATGCCGTCAACAACACTCTCCTTGTTTCAACTGTTTTAATGATTCTTTTAGTACCTGTTGTTTGTGACAAATAACATTTTTGAACTTTTTTTATACAAAAATTGGAAGTGAAAAAATTAATCAAGCAGAGAAGGCGGGTATGAAAAGAAGAAAAAAAGAGGTAAAAGAAAACCTTTAAACCTCATCATCACATCCAAGCAAAAAATCTTTCGATGAAGTATTGAACAAAAACTTTTTTGTTTTTACTGTTTTTTAGAATTTGAAAGGTCATTTTTAAAAAAATAAGTTTTTTGATGATGTTTTTGATTTAAATTTTTTTGAAGAAATCTGTGGATGTAAAAGTGCATCATCTCATTTTTTGTTCCTTCCGTTTTAGTTTCGCTTTTTTAACGCTTTTTTTCTTTTTCTTTGATATTTTAATTTAATTTTATTCAACTGACTGAACAAGGCATCATCACAAACAAAATTTCATGGATTCTTTTCTTTTGTTTAAAATAAAGTGAAACTTATTTCAGTTGAAATTTGTTGCATCTGTTTTGTGATTCATTTGTAGACGATTCTGAATTCAAATTAGACATAGTGCAGAACCCTTTGCATAAACAGTTTTAGATTCAGGTTAAGTAAATTACCACCTGCCTCAATTTCTTTGGGATAAAAATAAAGTGGATTAACTTCAAACTAAACTTTAGAATTTTACTGTTGTTTATACTATATATTTCACGTGTGGTTTTTAAACTTAGCTTAATTTGTGTTTAAAAAAATACAAAAATAAAATAAGAATTATTACAAAACTTTTTTATTATTTACAGTTACAATCATAGTGCTAATAATTTAAAAATAAATTTAATAAGCTGAAAAACACTGACAGTAACATTTAAAAATCAAAATGAAATGTTAGAGTTACTATCACAAAGATAATTTTTAAGAGATTCTCTTTTCATTTTTTGATGTTACTATTACAATTCTTCAGCTTTATAAATTTTTAAGAAAATAATTTATGTGATTCATAATTTTTTATACTAAAGTTTAGCACAAGTTAAAATTAAAAATCGATTTTTTATTACGATCAATGGAGCTTTAATATAGTTTTGCTTTGTTTATTTTAATAATAAGCATCGATAAAAAACTAATATTATAAACAAATTTCACTGTTAAATAATTTAAAATTTAAGATAAAAGCCATTCATCAGTTGTCTTTTTCCAAATTGGTAGTGATCTAAAAATGACAGCAAGTTTTAGAAATACACAGAACGTTCGCCATATTTATTTTTAATGTTTTCGTTAAAACTTCATTTTTCCATGTTTTTTAATGTTCCCGAAAATGTCATAAAAGCTCTTTTAAGTACGTTCAAACCCATTTGTTAAAAAATTTCGAACAATCTTTTCAAGTAGTTAAACACTAAAATAGCACACCCCATTACGTAAGGCGATTACGGTAGTCAGCAGCAGTCTAGTCATTTACTTAGGGACCGGCAGGTCAAAAAAAAGTTTTTGAAAATGATTATTTTGTTGTTAAAATATACTATTTTCGAACCTAACTAAGAAAAAAATGGAAACAAAAAATTATAAAAATTAATTTAAAATGCCGAAAACGCCATCTGAAAATCCGGCAAAACAAGTTTTTTTCGTCGTCAAAAAAAGTCAAAGAGAACACTCTTTTTTTGTGTGTGCATCCTTCTCTTTTTTTCCTTGCATCCGGTTCAAAAAGAAAAGAAGAGACGCACTAGCCACTAGACTTTTTCTCTTTCTTTTTTGGACACGTTTTTTAAACCTTTTTAAGCTGAAAAATGCCGTTTTTTAAGTGCCATATTTTTTCGCTTGATTTCGCGTGATTTTCCTTTACAGCATAGAATTATTTTTTGAAGAGCTTTCGAATGGTACCAAATTTATAGAATCAGCTGGAATCAGTAAAGACGTTTCCTTTTAAAAATTTTTAAAAATGCCATTTTCGACACTTTGTGCCAAAGAAAACCTTTTCAAAAATGGCATATTTGGAATCAGCGTAAAAAATTACGTCTAGTAGGTTCGATTATAAGTTTGTAAAAAAAAGTTGAAATTTTCATACTGTAACGAAGAAAAAAATGCAAAGAGAAAAGGAAAAAGTGTGCGCTGCCGGTCCCTACATTTACTCAATGATTTTTTTCTAAAAGTACATAGACAAAAGAGATACTCAATTGAGCGGATAATTTAAGAAAGGAAGGAAATCTGATTCCCGTTTTTTTTAAAAAAGACCACCACTGATATTGCTGCTGCTATTCCCCCCTCGGGTTTTTTTTTCTTCCTCTCTCTCGGTTGAATGACTGGCGTAAAAAGCGTAAAAAAGGGCATTGCGCCAGGTGGTGGTAAAAATGAAGATTGCGTGATACGATAGCAGCGATAGTAATAAGGAGAAGAGGGAAAAAATGAAGGAATGTCTGAAGGAAGGAAGAAAGTCATCTCCTCCTTTTGAAACCTTATAAGATTATTAGAGAAGAATTTTTAATGATAAAATTGAGAGAGAGGAAGAGGGATGAATGAATGGATATCATGGGGATAAAAGAAAGAGAAAAGAGGACATGATTCAAGAATTTATTCATGGAGGGAAAAAATGTGCACAGATTTGTTACATCTATTTATGGGAGAGAGTTATTTAACTGAAGCAATGAAACGGAAAAAAAGAGGGTAATTAAGTTTCAAGACCGCCTTACTTTCCTTTTAGGAGGATTAAAAATGGTGTGTGTTTTTGTCATCATCATTTCTACTGCAGAAAAAAATATGTCAGATGAGGATAAGTAAAAGTGATTTATTACCCCTAATTTTTGAGTTTAACGATTTAATTGAAGGAGTCTTATTTTGAGTATGAATTTTTTTGAAAACGTATTTCAGCGGTGTTCCTTTAATGTTTTTGTGTATTCTAACTAGTATCTCTGTAAGCTTTTTACTTAATTATTTGTGAATTTTTTACAATGTTACGTCTTGATTAACACTGTATTTTTAAAACTTTTATTTTAAATTCGTAATACTTTTTGTATTATGGTAGGTTTATCAGAAATTTTATGTTGACAGGATTTGAATTAAAACTTGTTCTTCCAAAAAAATTGAACCAGGCTGTTTTTTACAATGTTAGTACCATTTTTATTAATTTCGTTGTTCATTCTTTAGGATTTTCAAACGTTTGAAATTTGAATATAAATAAGCTTCCTTTTATCAATAACACCTTTTTTGTTACATTTCGATAAATTTTTTTATCTTATTTTCAATCACTTATCAAAAAAATAACAGGCTGAAAACTCGTGATAGTTACACCATAAAAAGAAATTGAAATGTTGAGGTTACTATCACAATGACAGTAATTGAAACATTCCATTTTCATTTTTTGATATTACTATCAGTGTTAGTCAGCGTTTTAAATTTATTATTTAGTTATTATTATGATTGTGATAGTTAAAGTAAAAAAATTCCGAACCCTTTTTATTCTGTTTATAATATACAAAAATTAGATAGCTTAAGTGTTTTCAAAAATTCTTCTTATGCTATCGTATTATCTTTTTTCTTGCTTTCTTCAATTCAGTCTTCCAATTATCGTCATCCATGCACAAACTCCAATTAAAATGATCTTTGTTATTTTTTACGAGAAACACACCACCCACATTCCATAGGAGAAGAATCTACAACTTTTTAAAATTTTTGATAGCTATCTTGAACAGTATTTTTTGCAAGTATAATTAATTACTATTTTCAACATCGCCTTTGAAGTGAAAGTTCTTTTCCCTTATTTATCTATCTCTGATCACAATTTTTTTCTGTAACTAATTAATAAAATTTTTCTTCCACATTTTTTTGCTCCCATGTTATTTCTAAACGCGTGAAAGATGTTGTTGGCGCGCATAAAGTTTTCTGATTACACGCTTTTTTTTCCCGTGGATCTCTCTCTTCCTCTCTTAAGCCCCTCCGGCGATGTCTTGAATTATGCAAAATGAAAGTTTTCACTGACTCTTTTTTTTATTATAATTTACATGTGTTTTTGGATTCGGCTTAAAAATATTTTCTTAAATAAATCAATAATTCTTCTGTTTTCACTTTTTTCTTTCAGATGGCATCCATCTTAAACTTTGGCATTTCCTTTCAACTTGCATGTTTTATAACATTTTTATTGCCATTGGGCCAAGCGTTCCGGAAATATGGTAAAGAGATTTAGGAAATCTTTAAAAGCCTCCAGTTTATAAAAAATTTATAGATAGCTCTTCGCGTTTTGAAAGTGCCACAGGCAGTAGTAGCAGCATGGAAGAATCAAATTTGTCATCATCCCCCTCGAAGCAGCCTCTTTCATCAAGAATAAGAAAACTTCCACCCCGATATTCACAACATTATTTTTCGCCATTTCAGCCCATTCAAAGTGATACAAAAACATTTATTTCGATGCCAAGCAATCCAGCAAATTTCTTCGGACCACAATCTTATTGGGCGGCCATGGCAAATCGTTTAATCGATAATGTCGTGGATAGTGTAGGGGGACATTATGCAGCAGCAAAAAAAACTGGAAAAACTTCAAACAAATCTTTTACAAGTAGTGAAGAAAGGCTTGAAACTTTTCGAAAAGCTTTAAGAAATGAAAATGCCACCCGATTACAGTATCATCAACAGCAGCCTTTATCAGAATTTAAATCAAAAGAGTCAAAAGAAGATACGACGGAAGTTGCGTTGGATATTAGATATCCATCCAGACAAAGGATACAATATGCTGACAAATATGGTAATATTGTGTCATCGGCAGAAATTGTGCAACCTGCAAAACGTCCATCAACACTTTCTCCAACAACTGCTTACCCTCCATCAACTACAACTCCACTACCATCATCTCAATTGCCACCGTCAGAATTTGGTGTTCTTCCAACTCTGCTCTTAAGGAATCCAAATGCTCGTTCTAAATTTTATCATTTGGATAAATATGCTAATCCACAGTATCCACCTGGAATTAAACGAAAAGTCTTCCGGCCTTTGAATCCTTTACCAGAATATGATCGTGATTCAGAATTCTATCGTACTACAAGTTCAGAAATTCGGCGAAAACCCATATCAAGAGTTTCATCATCAACGTATTATCATAATAGCCCTGAAAGTTCAGAAAGTCGTGAACAAAAAATCTTCAAAGAAATCAAATTCCGATCTGCGCTGAAACAAATTTTGGCAGATTTTCGAAAGCAGCATCCGTCTTCCTTTATTCATTCAAAGAATGGAAGATCACGACAGCTCAGTCAAATCGCCCAACAAGAAGGGTCTCAAAGTAATAGACGAAGAAGGCCACAAAGTCGCCGAATTGTACATTTGCCTTCCCGCTATGATCCATCAGAAGAAGAATTCAAAAGATGGTAAAAGCTAAACATTCTTTCAGAAATAAAACCCTTTTCGCAATAATAACATTTTATACTTTAAACAAAAAGTGTCTTTCAAACCTCACAATATGTGTAATATTTGTATTAATTTAAGTTGTTAATTGTATTTAATTTAAGTTAATTGTAATAAAATATTTATAAATAAGTAACTAAAAATTGAGCATAAATAAGGCAATAACGACGAAACTTCTCAATAATGAAAAGTTGGAATTTGATGAAGAAGACGGATACCAGTGTGAGGAAAACATGTGACGAGGTTGTTGCAAACGTGGAACACTCGGATCAACATCAGCAATTGCTGCTTCTATATTTATTACCCCTCGAAATATCGAACCAGAATATGTCGAAAATGGCACCCGAGAATGGATATCATTGCATCTGAAATAATATTAGGTTTCAAAATTTTTATGGTTTTCACTAAAAATTAAGGGAAAAAGATAAATATTTATGGAAAACTGCGAAACAGTTCAAATGATTTCAAAAACACAAGTTATTATTACTATTTTTAAACTTAATAAAATTTTATCATAAACAACTATATTGTTTTCTCACACAGTTCTTAACTATCTGCTATAGAAATTTAATAATTTTCAGTTACCGCACTCGAAAACCTTATTTTCTATGATGATGTTTACCTTATTAAGAATTAAAATTAATATCATGATTTTTTTGAAATATTTATTATGACGTCAAAGTTTTGTGTAACAAAATATATGAATTTTCCCGAAGCTTTTTATCACGTACAGTAACATTTTTGTAAGAAAACGAAAAAATAATTTACTCTCAGTGTTTGTAAGCTCACAAAAAAAGGATATGCGAAACGATGATTACAGAAATTGAATTCAATATTCTTTTACACAAATCATGTGTAAATTTAAAACTTTTATATATCTAATTAGTGTATCAATCTTTTTAAAATTTTTGAAAAATTCATAATCCATTATAAGGCTTAATTTTTGATACAGTAACACATTTTTTTCCTGCATTTTTAAAAATAATATTACTTTCATAATTTTTTAGCTTTGTTATTTTCAAAGCAATGACTAGCATTTCTCTTGGGAACCAATTAAATGTGAAAAACAAACCTGTGGCGACTGTTACAAATGCATGTTGTCTGAAAATGTCAGAATTTTATAAAGTAGCTTGTAATAATAAAATTCTCTTACATGATTAGCATTATCTTCACAAAGCATGGATGCACCTGCTCGTGTATTTAATAATTCAACTTTTTGTCGAGAAATTTGTAAATCTCTCATTTGCCAATCTGTTAATCTTATACACCCAGAAATGTATTGATAAATTCCACAACGCTTACATTGACCTGAAAATTGTTAAAGCTTATCATGATGTGACAGAAATGTTAGGAAGAACGAACGCATAAAGCATGCATTTCCTGTACATGTTTCGGAATGTGGCCCACATCCATTATCAGAATTAGGATCAGTTGTCCATAGCTGAACACATTTTCGACATGTTATTGTTGAAATTTCTGTATCGAGTTCAAAGGGAATTCGAAATTGCTGAGTTGAATAAAGTACGAATGAAAGTAAAATTATCAAAATGAACAGCATTTGTTTGAGAAGAAGAAGAAAAAGATAAGAGGAACCGAACCTTCTTCAAGGCATATCTGGAAAGAATAGAATTCAAAGGTAAATATTACTTTCAATTGAAAGGGAACAAGAAAAAACAATTTGTCAAAAATTTTTATAAAAATTTCAAGGTAAAATGAACGCGTGAGAGTCCTCTTTGGTGGTGGTGGATGGTTAAATGTTGTCGCGTGTCAAAAAGCGCTCCCTCATGCCATATTATTCATAAATGAATTGGAATGAAGCAACCACCACCTTTTGGGGTTGGAAGAAATATGGATAAAAACAACAAATATATAAAAATGAATGCCGTTAAGAGACTATATTTCTTTTTCCTAAAATAAAAAATGTTCAAAGTTAGCTATCCAGCGGAATGTGTAAAGGTTGATTGAATCTCTCAAGGGGATAAATGAATAAAAGCAGGCTTCACAAAGAAAAGATCTAAAACAAAATTGAAAAAGACAGATTTGGGAATGGCATAAATAAAATCCGATCTTCAAAAAGAGATAAGAGACTTTTTTTGTGGAAGAAGAACAAGTGGATATGGATAAAAACAGACAAAAAACGAAAAAAAAGGTTCCTTTTCAATGAGGATGATGATGAAGCTCAAGATGGGTGATGATGTTGTAGCAGTTGATGAAAAGAAAGAGGAGCATCTTCATCTTCAAAAGGAAAAGGCCCTTCTTTCTTCGGGCATTCCTCAATTGCATTATCGCTTTCTTCCTTCTATTTTTTTGGAAAGAAAAGCAATGTTCCAAATCCCCCGCGGGGAGGAGCTAATTTAACATTTTTTTCGTGTTTTTTTTCTTCACGAAAAACAGTTCAAGCAAGCTCTTCTTATACAACTTTCAAAATGAATATTATATCTTTTTTTCTCTTCTTGTTCTTTGTCATTTTCGGCGTTATAGTGAGAAAGTATGTATGTTAAAAGTCTATTTATTAAAAAAAACGAAGTAAGAAAAAAGAATGAGATGTTAATGAAGGGCCAAAAAGCATCAAGGAAAAAATAAGGCCGAAAAAAGATAGATCCAATTTCTGTAAATTTATCTTTTTTCTTTGCTGCTGTTGCATTCCAGCGAGATGAATGAATGAACCAAATAAGGGACAAGGTACATCACAGCTGTTTCACAATACCACCCAGCTGGTTACATCAACACTAGCTTAAAAATGTTTGCATCATTTATGCAAGTCAATGGCCCGACAAAAAACAATAACCCTGGGAACGGCACTGCTTCTTCTTCTTCTTTTAGCAATAGGAAACAGTGTCACATCTTTTTTTGACGCTGGCAGTCAGCGATGTTTTAACAATTTTCAAAAATGTTTTTTAAAGCCTAAAAACTATTTTTTAAAGTTAACTAACTAATTCATAACTATCTCCCTCTCTGGATGAACAACAACGAAGACTCAAATGTTGGAAAAAGCACCTTCTTTTTTCCATGCTTCTGTCTCGCTATGGTAACGACTAAAGTTTGTATTATTATTATTTTATAAAGAAATTAAAGGATAAAAAAGGCTTTTGGGTCAATGAAATTGTGTTAATGGTTCTTTAATTTTGAAAAGAAATGTATAAAAAATTCATTCAAAAGAAAGTAAACTTTGTTACGATTTTTGGTCCGAAGCTTGAAAGACGACATTTTTGAATATAAAGAAAGTACTTTAAACGCACAAATCGGATTTAGGTATTAAAGTTGAAAGAGAAAAAAAGGCCTTCAAAAGTAGCCACATGTGCTACAATCAGTGCAAATAAGTTGGTGTAAGTTTTGCAAAAAACGGCTGGCCAAATGATATCAATCGATTGTCTGAAGTTTTATATGAAAAGAATTTTGAAGAAAAATTAATTAACAACATAATATGTTGTTAATTAATTATGGCTTTCATGAGAAATAAACTTTTTATAAAAACAATTTATATGTCATATTGAATATAATAAGTCTTTGCCAGACATTTAATAGCTTTGTATTTCCGTTTAGTGATACGAATATCCTGTCATTAAATAATAGGTTCAAAAAAACTTAATGACTAACTTTTAATAATTGTTTAACAAACAACTTTTTGTAAAAAACACAAAAGTCACAAAAAAAATTCTCAAACTTTTTTGTGGCACCGTTGAGTCAAAAAATTTTTGAAACCGGAAAAAGCCTAATTTCCGTTTCACTGTTTTTTAACTTTTGTTTTTTCTCCCTTTCATTTTTTCAAAATAAATTTTTTATTTTTGCTTTCAAAATGAAGCATCAAACAAACAATAAAAATATAAAAATAAACCAACACAAATGGGATTTAAAACAAAGCAGCAGCGGCACAAATAAACACAACACTTTTTTTTCTTGGAATGTAAAAAGAGAAGAACATAAAAAAAGACTGTAAAAAAGATTTTTTAAAAACTGAGAAAGAAAATTAAATTAATTTTTTTAAAAAAGAACATGTCATTGATCAAAGGCACAACAAATAGAAATCACTGAAGGGATTTTTTTTAAAAAAGAAAAGAAAAACTGAGCAATTAAAAAGACTTTAACAATAAAAAATTTAATACTGTCTGAAATATGCTGGCGGTGGCAGGCGGTGTTCTCCTCCAAGTGTGTAATATCCAGATTCATGAGGATATGAAATATATGGAGTACCCGAGACACCAGACAATCTGCTATGTGGTCGTGAAACAGCAGCAGATAGGGTAGATTCTTGATGATGAGTTGGGACATCTTTGCTTGCAACAGATTTATACCATTCTTGATAGGTTACCTAAAAATGATATAGAAGATTAGATAAATTCCTTGCTGGCTAAATGTTATTACCTCTCCCATTCCCTTTGGTGTTTCTTCCGGATGACTTTTTGGTTGTGGGGATAGTTCTGGGGATGATCCAGAATTATTTGTTGGTCTTTTTAAAGTTCGATCTTGTTGTTTTGCATCATAAATTGGTTCAGAGATGTATGGCCCCGCAAATGATTGTTGCATAACTGGAGGAGCAAATGACATTTGTTTTGCAGGCTAAAATTAATCGGATTACCTTGAAGTTTCAAAGACAGATAAAAGCTTACATAAGTCTTTCTCTTCGATTTTCGGCATACACTCCAACAACAGCAACAAACAACAAAAGTAAGAATAATCAAAATTGCAATTATTACAAGAATCCATTTAATTAAATCTTGGTATTGTTTTTGTTCTTCACTTTCAACTTCTAAAAATATGATACAGTGTTATTATTAAAATTCAAATTCTTAATGTATAGACTTACTAGGTTTTTGTTCGGCTAACATAATATCGTTTGAATCAATTTGAAGATCACCAACTTTACCAGCAACAGCAATTTGCTTCAAATATGTTTCAACTTCTTTTACCGTTGGAGAATTGGATCCTTCAAATTCCATTCTGGTTAAGGCTTTAACGGGTGGACCTGCAAATTTGATAATGCCGATTCTTTGAAGTTGTGGGAATTTCTCTTTAATCTTAGGACCAAGTTGATTTCGAATACTGACAGCCATTTTTTCAGCTTGCGGTGATTCAATATCATTGAATTCATCTTTGAATGGAAGGTCCTTAAATTTAAGAACAGCATCATAGACGAAATGGGTTGGAGGTTTAAGAGCTGGGATTGTCAAAGATGGGGCTCCGGCAAGTTGGACGGTATTTTGATCGGGTTTGTGTTGTTTCTTGGTAACAACATCCCCTTCCAATGGAATAGAAGTTGTTGGAATTTCTTCTTTAGCTCCACATTTACCAAGACAAATTCTTGAGGCACTGCTAATTGGAGTTTCAAAATGTTTTCGAATTTCATTTGTGCCGCCTTCAAGATGTCCACCCGATTGTAGGAATAAGAAGAAATGGCATTCCGTTAAATCCAAATCATTTCCGGCATCTGTAGTTGCAAGAGAACGAGAGAAATTTGCCATTAATTGTCCATTAATGTATCGAGTTGAAACACCAAAGATATCTTGGGATTCGTCGATTGTTGGCCGACCGTATCCTGCTGACCATTGATCCATCACTGTAACAGATGAATCTTCAAGTACCGAAACAATAATTGCATCAGCATTCATCTGAAATTTTTATACAAATTAGCATTTAAAATAGCAAAAATAAACTAACCATTGCACCTTCATGAGAGAAGCCAATGCCACTCCACATTTTAGGTTTAAGTTTAGCCCAAAGATTAAAGTGGGCATTAACACCATCTGTTTGCCAATTAACAGCATATACGCAGTTTTCATTACATTTTGGTGGATATACGAATGATCCATGACATGGTGCAATTTCAGCTGCAGGATGTAATTGGGAAGTTTCATCTGTAACAATAGCAGGTTCAAGAACATGATCAATAACTTCACCAGAATCGGGTTCATCAATGAGATTTGATGGGGTTGTTGGTGGTCGAGTTTTAGGTTGAGCGTTTGTTGTTGGTGGAACGAATGGAGCTTCTGTAACTTCAACAGGAATGAATGGAAGTTCTGTAGTTTCAATACTTTCAGTTGTTGCTTCTGTTGTTGTTTCAGGTGTTGTTCGAGTTGCTTCAATATTTCTAATTGTTTGTACTTCAATTATTTCTTCTTCAGCTGTTGTTGATGGAGCTGATGTAGTAGTGGCAGTGCTAGTTCTGGGAGGAGCTGTTGGTGGTGGAGGAATGTAAACAGTTGTAGGATTTTCATCCAAATCAGCAATTACAGGTGTTGTGGTATTAAAGAAGTCAACATAACCAGTTTCAATATGAGCAGCACCAGAAATTCTAACAGGTAAATTTCCTTCGGGACCATTTGCCCAAAAGAATTGCGTGTTCCCAGGCATAATATTATGATCTGCAACATCTGAACCCTTGAGGGATCGTTTGAATACAACGATAGCTTCTCCATTTACTTCTGATGCACTGACATCGGTGAATGATTGTTCACCGCCAAAGAATTCATCAGGTTCAAGACCGTATTTTGATTGTGCGAATGCATCAACAACTCTACTTTTACCATCATTCAGTACTTTGACGACCGTAACATCACTGCATGCAAATGGATCCATTTTAACGTCATATTTTGTTTTTCCAGTTAATTCAGCAATTGAAATTTGGCCGATTCTTGCCATATCTGGAAGTCCAGCAAATGCAGGCTCTTCTCGGTCTTCAAATGGATTTCGAACAGCTTGTCTTCGAACACGTACTCGAGAGGGCACAGCTTTAACTGGCACACCAGCATTATCACAGATGCAAACTTTCGTTTTTGAAACTTTTGGTTGATTTAAGTCATGATAGCCGATAGGAGTTTTAGGATTCATAAAATCTTGGGATTTACGAGCAAGAACTCTTCCACCTCCAATTGGGAATAAAAAGTAATAACATTCATCCAAACGATAATCTGTTGTTTTATCATCGGGAACAATTTTACGAGAGAACCAAAGTGTCTAAAACAATAATTTATAATTAGTATGAAATAATTCAAGGAATTACCTGATAATCATCTTCAATTTTTCCACCAATATCATATAAATCTTGTCGATCAGCAGGATCAATAGCAGGTAACTGTCGGCCATATGCAAATCGATCAACAACATATGCCTTTCCATTATACACCCAACCAGTATAGATATCGCTGTTAGCCATTAAGCCATCTTTGCTAATCCCCAAGCCAGTCCATCTTCCAACGCCACGTGATTTAACTTCAAATCGAACTTCATCTCGTGACTCGTTATAGTTCCATCGAGCAATATAATCACATTTATCACCCTTACAATTTTCAGGGAATTTAAATTCATTTTCACAAGTGGGCTCGGCATCTTTTTCACCGGAAGCATCAACTTCACAAGATTTAATGCATACTTTTTCAGATGTTACATGTGGGATATTCATATGTTTAAGGATATCCCCTTGAGCATTTACTCTTCCACCCAAAACAGGGAAGAGGAAATGGAAACAATCATTATCAGTGAAGATTGCGTCAGTATTGATATCACCAGTATTACGCTTGCGGGTGAATTGTGCTCGAAGGACTCCATTTACATGTGTGCCAACAACAGTTGGAGTATAAACATTTTTGATTGGATCTTCTTTTGGTGTACTGTATGATGTTGAGCTCATATCATGAAGGGATAAAACTCCGCCAAAAGATTTAACAACAATTAAATCGGCATCTTTCATTGTACCAGATTTACTAAATCCAATTCCTGTCCACCAATTTGAAGAGATTTTAGTTTCCAAAGAAAATTCTATTTCATCAGATGCTTCTGCGAAATTCCATGATACTCGATAATCACAGTTTGAGCGACAATCTCGAGGCCATCGCCATTCACCAAAGCAAAGATCTCCAACAACTTCAGATGGAGGACCACTTGATTCTACCTTAGTTATTTCGTCATCACGGCTGGCTGCAATAGTTGTTGCTTCAGCAGATGTTCGCTTTTCAGCTGATGCAATTCTCTTTGTTGGAGTAAATGGTGTTGTCGTTGTAGTTGGTTTTGTTTCAGCGATCAATTGCTTGATAGTACTTTTTGGTGCAACTGTTTGAAGTCCGGATTCCATTGGGCCTTAAAAATAAAATTGTTTAATTAGAATTATGGTATTTTTAAAATATTTACAGTCTCCCCAGTAGATACATTCTCCGCCATTTCTAGCATAACCTTGAACACATGCACATGCCGGCTTTCCACATTCATTGCATTCATCTCGAACAAATATGGTTGTACAATCAGCTTCACAAATTCTTCCACATTCATTGACAGTTTCATTTTGAGCACATGTAAATGTTTCTCCAGCTGTAACATGTTCTCCCGAAGACGAAGATGGAGAAGTAGAAGCTGAAGATGACCATGTAACTGGAGCTGTTGGAGGTGAAGGAGTTGCTGTAGTTGATGCAGGGGTTGATTCTTCATCTTCAAGAGGTTTAAGAACTCGCTGTTCAAGTGCCGGGCAATTTGACCAATGAATACATTCACCATCAATTCGAACAAAATTATCTGCACAAGTACAAGCAGGTTGTTGGCATCTATGTGTGCATGGGGCCGTATCATACATTGTAGAACAGCTTGGTTCGCAAGAAACACCGCATTTAGCCCATGTTTGATTTTTCGGGCATTCAACTGCAACTTCTTCTTGACAAACATTAAATGGCACACATTCACTTTTAGCATTTCCAGCTCGAACAGTTCCTTCCTGGCAAACACAACGAGCTTTACCACAAGCACGAGGGCAAGATGGAATAGATTCAGGGAAAGATGTCCAATCACAGCTAGCTTCACATTCTCTTGAATATTCCGGACAATTTGAATAAACTTCATTTTCACCACATCCATCTTGAAAACATTTATGTATGTTGAAGATGTTTTTATAGTGTCTCATAAAGAAACTTACGTGCATCAACAATTTTAGTATCATTAATTCGTCGAATTGGAAGTTTATTAAAGCCATCCAAGGTATTACCTTCTTGGCCATCATTTCGAAGTGATTTTCCATCATTCAACCAAGGGCATTTTTCATTAGCATTTACTGGACGGAATCCAAAAACTGTCCATGTATTTGTTGGGAATTTTAAAACGACTTCGATTTCATTCTGCAAAGTTTTGAATTTTAAAATTATGAAATATTTCAAAGCTCGTAATTTACTTTTTCAATTTTCCAGTAAAGTTTATTTTTTGAATCGGGAGTTGATGATGGATGCTGGGTGTATTCTGCCAAATCAAGCTGTCTTGGAATGTATTTTGATTCTTTTCTACAACTTGATCCATGGAATCCCTCTAAACAATAACATGATCCATTAACACATGCACCAGATCCACATTGTTCATCGCGAGAGCATTCAACTGTAATAATTATTATATTTTGTAATTATTGCGTAAGATGAAGGGAAACAAGAAAAGAAACATACCAGTACACTCTTCTCCTTCACACTTATTTACCACAACTGGTGATTCTAAAAAGAAGTTGGGATAATTATAGGCAACCGGAAGAAGAGATACTTGCCATTAAGGATGTTGACATCTGCACATGACAGAAGTTGTGCATCATTGTTAATCGTGGATTGAACAAGTTTAATAATGCAATCTTTACATTCTGTTTGAGGGATCTCAATTTTATCTGTCGTTAATCCATTGGTTTCAAATTTTCCAGATTTTTTTGAATCTTTGATCGTTGAAATTAGCTCATAATTTGCATTTAACAGTTCTATCCTATATGAGCCTTGTACGGCAGATGGATTAAACCATACAAATTCCAAAACTTTGCCGGCTTTGATAATATTTTTTGCATCTATAAAATTTATTTATTTTTAATTGACTGTCATCTTTCCTAATTCTCTTAATTCATTTACGGTTCTTTTTTGCTTTGTCAAAGAGATTTAAAAATGTTTTAAAACGGGTGAACTTGACGTTTGTTAGTTTAATTTTCATTTGACCTGCTTTTTTTATTCTTCTTCTTCTGCCGCATTCCAATTTTGTCAAAATTTAGAAAGACGAAGAAGACTTTTCCGCAACTTTTGTCAATGATCAAATTTAAAAAAAGACAATGAGCAGCAAATTGTACAATTAAATTTCTTTGAATAAAGGAAACAAATCTTTAATGAGTTTAGGAAGATTAGCAGGAATCTATTATAACTGGATTTTTGTAATTAATTTTTTTACTGTCAATTAATTATTTTTTGTCTACCGGTTATTGCCAAAGCATACTGTAACTATGCCGAAATTGTTTTTCACCGTTTTAAAAAACACTTGTAATAATACAAAAAGTCAAAAACTCTATTTACAAAAGAAAGGTAACAGTTTTGTCGGAAAAGATTCTTAAAAAAAGAAATACAAAAGGATTTCATTTGTCGATTTTCAGTACAGTCGCATCGTTATCCCTATTTTGGACGATTGCTGTTGCTGCTGACCTTCAAGTGCCTTTGCATGCCGCTCCTTTTCCGTTGCCCCTGGATCAAGGTCATTTGCCACCATCAAATAAAATAAAACGAAAACGCGGTGGTACTAAATGATTCCGTTTAGATTAGCAAACCCCTGCCGAAAAGAGAAGTAAGAGGAGTCAGTCACCACTGGCATCTATCTATTTAAAAACAGAAAACGGTTTTGCCATGTAATAAATAAGAACAATAAAGACGACAAACGAACGAAAAAAAGAAGAAGATAGGAAGAAAATTTTTTTATATCAAACTGAAAATCGAAGATAGTAATAAAAAACTGAAAGTTAGAAAAATGATGTTACTATCCGTAAAAGTCAGCCTTCTGAAATAATGCACAACAAAAATTGTATCACTTTTTTTCTTCAAATAACAAAAAATGCTATCCGGAATTTTTGATCCTCAAAAAGCAATAAAAATTTGCATCATTTCTTTCTTCGCATCATCTTCTGAAATCATTTCATACGTTACCCCAAATTTTTCTTTCAACAAAATTTTTTTATGTAAAAAAAAGAGAAAAACACACATAAAAATGTAACGTAAAATTAGGGCTAATCAAAATTCGGATTTTTGAAGTACAACTCTTTTTTTCATTCAGAAGATTAAAGTTCCATGAAGAAACAAAATTGATTGATGTTTTTTTGGATAAAATGAAATGTGCTTAGGGAACATCCAGAGCTGACGTCAGCAGAAAATCAAAAATTTTTTACCCCTTCCATGCCTCAATCAGCAAAATTACTTTGATTTTTGCCACATTTAAGGTGAAGCGTCAGATTTGGCTTTACCCCATCCATGCCAAAACTGCTGACGTCAGCTCTGGATGCTCCCTTACAAATGGGGTCATAGCGTGTAGAAGGAAGAAGACTGTTTTTTTCGAACACTTTAAAGTCAAGATCAATTGAAAAATATTCTGGGAAGAAAAAAGAAGAGATGCATAGAAAATTTGATTCATCCAACGAAACACGGATAAAAAAATTATGTTTCAAAGAAGAAAAAAATAAAGTGTTAATGGTCCGGAAATTACGTCAAAAAAAATGAATCAGCAAAAGCCGATTTTAAACATTTCAAAATTTTAAAAAATAAAAAAAAGCTACAGTAAATTAAAAAAAAAGTATTACCGTTTTCCTGCCTCGCAGTTGGGCAAGGAGCTTCTGCATTTCTGGAAACATTGAAATCGCGTTCTAATATCCTTGCAGCTGGCTGTACTAATCTGACATGTGTGCCATCAAAAGCTATTGAAGATACGGTAAATATTATCACCACAAGGCTTAATTCTGTTAAAGGCAAGCGAGCCATTTGGCTAAAAACAAACAAAAAGATTAAGAAGCTTTTATTGTAAGCTTGTAAACAGTAAAATCAACACGGTGAAAAAAACAAAAAAAAAGTTCCAACAAGATTGCAAAAATATGTAACGTTTTTCTGGGTCTCTTTTTCACTCTCTGAAGGTCAATATAAAATTATAAATGAAAAAAACTAGATCCGCTTGGGTGATAGCAAACATAATCTAGAAAGATGGACATTACAAAAAGAAAGGGTAGGTGCCGGTCAAGTTTTTAAATGATAGTCCCAACGATATATAATGTCATCAATACATAGATATATCCGATTGCTTATTCACATCTCTTTTTTGGCCAAAGATATTATAATAAAAAAATGGTAACCACAAAAAAAGAAAGGAAGAACCCTTCTTCCAAAAAAAAACTTTTTTAAAGACAAACGATTTGCGCAACCTTGTACATAAAGATGTTCTGTGAAGAGCTACTTTAAAAACAGCAAAAAGACATTGATCATCAAGGAATGAAATAAAAGGAAAAAGTGCCGGTGAAGTCAAAAAAAATGAGTTCACATCACAGCATGACAAAAATCAATCCTGGACTGAAAAACATGGATAGTAATCTGAACGTTCAAAAACTTCAAATTTCATTTTACTATCACAAAATAAAAGCGCGGGTTATTTTTTGTTTAAAACTTGTTGCAAAAAACTTGAAAGTGTCTTTATTTTTTAAAATCCAGACAATTATAAACGGTTTTTTCTTTGTTGGATCCAGAAAAAAACTTTTTAAGTAACTGTCAACAAAGATTCGGTTCTTTTTTCCTTCAATTTTATAAGCTGTTTTTGTATGCCTTTTTTAGCGCGCTAAGGAAAAAGGGAGGAAAGAGAAATCCAATTAAATGTAATTCAAATAATAAATCTACATAGACAGATCAAAATAACAGTCTAATAATTTTTTAGTTAGAAAGCGCGACACGCTTCGTTTCGGATATGCCTTTTCTTCTTCTCCTTCCTCTTCTACTTCTACTTCTTCTTCTTCTGAATCATTCATTTCTGTTTTCCGGAATTTTTAAAAAAGGGTGTAACCCTCCTCTCTTTTTGCAAGTTTTTTTTCATAAAAATTGAAATCAAAAAGAAAGGGAAAATGAGAAAAAGAAAAGAAAAACATGTCGCATTTCCTTACAAGCAAAAAAGTGGAATCAGAATTATGAGGCGATGGCGAGGGTGGTAACTTCTTTTTCCTTAAATTTGAGTGCAATTTAGGCAAAGAAAGCTGCTCAACCGTTCTACTATTAAAAACTTCCACTGCAAAAAAAAGAGTAACACTAGAAAAAAATTTATGTACTTCAAGTTGTGGCAGTGAAAAAGATGAGCTGATTTTTTAAGACAGTAAACACAAAAAAACAAAAACTAAAAATTTGAAATAGTGTTGCAGAAAAGCAGCGCAGTGAGTTTTTGCTACTGTTCAAATGCCTTCTGTTGCCTCACAAAAAACAACATTAGGCAATAAATGTATATTTTAATTTGATTAGATTGGGGAGAACATGGTATTTTATAAAAAAAGTAGTTTATTTGAAGAAAATCAAACAAATAAAAAAACAGAAATAATATCATTGAAGTCAATGTCAGTCACTCGGTCAACGTAAAAAAAGGTCGTTCAACTTGATTACTTGAAAAAAGGGGCAAGAATGATTCAGGCCGATGGCAGTCTTTTTGCATCTTCTTTTTCTCCTTCATCTCCGCCTTCAATATTTTGTTGTCCTCGATTTTTTTCTTTCCATTTTTTACGAACGTAATTGGAAAGTGATTTGATTCTTCGGAAAATGAGAAAATAAAAGACTATGAAAAAAGATTTTCATAGTCTCTTTAACTGTGTTTTATATCAAAAAAATTGTTCAAATAAAAAATGTATTTGACGACGAGACTGAATCTGAATCGGCCTTGACTGATTTTTTTAACAATTTCAGCTAAGGAGAGCAGAGTAAATGTAAAACCACCCAAGTGTCATCGATAATTGTGTTCAATTTCTTTTGGCTTTAGAAACATAACAATTTTATTAATAAATAAAAATAGTAATAGCAAAAAAATTTTACAATAAAAAATAATAATAAAGCCAGCTACCAGCAATAATGATTAAAGAGCAGCGAAGTTTTCAATCTTTTTTTTCACAGAAAACTTTTCGAATAATGCCAATAATTTTCATTCGAACTTCTTCAATATTGCTATCACAAACAGATGTAAGATGATAAGATTCCTACAAAGTATTATTACAGTAATCGAAATGAAGAAAAAAAGGTTACAAACCTTTCCAGCAGCAATAGCTTCACGAATTTCTTTGGAATCTTCTTTATGATACATACTGCCACAATCCAAACAAACAATATGACTTACACCACGTTTAGATGCGAAAAACGCACTACCGGATGGTTTAAACGTAAGTGCAGAATTTTTGTCTCCACCTTTGGGAATAATTTGGCATGTTCTGAAAAATGTTTATTAAATGTATCGAGAGAGATATACAAACTTACAATGGCTTAAGTCGATAATTCTTTGAATCAATTATAATTTCAGGAAGATATTTGCCTTGTTCCCTCAAAAATACTTTAACTGAACAATTTTCATATTCTGCAGGATTCATATCTTTAACATCCTTTGAAGCTTGTTCAACATCTTCCATCGTGACAGAGAAACGAAAACCAATTTTTTTAATAATCAAATAAATGTAATATGCAAGAACATATACTGGTGATGGAATTGGATGAATATTTTTTGAAGAACATTTCTAAAAAAATTTTAAGTTAAAAAGATACAAGCTGACTTGTGATGACAGTAATCAAAATTCTAAAATTTGAGATTACTGTCAACGAAATAAAGCCTTATGAGACTTATTGGAAAACTGTACCTCACATCGAGTATAGAAATACTTTTCATCAATACAAATTTTCAATGATTGTAAAATTCTTGAAACGTAATTAACAGAAACAAAATCACCGCTTGTTGGCATACACATAATTCTAGAATATGGAATTGTATTGTTTAAAACCGATGGAAATTCTTTCTTTCGTTTTTCAGTTGTAACCAAAATAGCTTTATCATCTTTAAGCATTTCTTCATCAATAATTGAAATTTGTTGTTTTTGATTTGCAACACCTTTCAGTCGAACATCATATGCATCAATTCCTAAAATATTGATGGATATAATTACAGTTATTATTATGAAAAATGTACCAAGATTATGCAAGAATGGAAATAGATTAAAGAACGGTGCATCAAGAATTAAACGAATATCTTTTGGATGAACTGTTTCTTGACCTTCACTTTGTAAATTTTCAGCAACTTTCTGAAAGTTATTAATTTTTACATTTACATTTATAAATTATTAAAGAAGGGATTAAAGAATTTCGAACCTTTGCTTCTTCAACGATATCACAAAAATCGATTGTTTTCTTTGGAATTTTAACACCTGAATCAATATCAATTTTATCTTTCTTTGAAGCTTTAACTTTAGCAACTTGTGTAATATATCCTTCATTCATAATTCCATCAGCTTCAACTTTTTCAAGTTTACTAAAAAAGTAATTTTTACAATATCCAAACATATATTTGTAAACAAACCTTCTTAAAGCAGCTTCTATTTTTTCTTTAATTAAAATAACAACCAAAGCATCAGATACTGCATATAATTTTTGCTCTTGACTTAATGGACGTTGAGTCCAGTTACTATTCTGTAAATATTTGCATTAAAACACACGTTGTTTCAGGGGCCAAAAAGTAAAGTACCTGCATTTCTTTATTTAACCCATAACCCAAAATAGTTTCACAGACATCAGCAAGAGAAATATTAGCAGGTAGATTTTCAGGGAATACCGCCTTACTTGCAGGAATATTTGTGATAATAGCATGAAGTAGTTTCTGTAAACATAAAACGCGTCTTTTCTCTTCTGATAAAAGTGTTAAAAGATGGGGAAATGCATTAAAAATGAAGGCATAATCAGATCTGAAACTTATGATTATTACAGCCATTTTAAAATAATTAAACTTACAAAAATGCAAAACCAATTCGAGTAATATCTGGATCAAAAATATGTGTAAAGAAATCAGTCCAATCTTCTTCTGTAAGATCACTTTTTGATAAAATATAAACATCAATAAGACACAGCCAATCCGGAGTTGCAAGTTGAAGTACTGTAACTTTGGAATCCGTACCCGTCGCGAGTGATCCACCTTCACAGTCCAATCTAAAGTTACAGGGTGAAATATTATTACTGCAGATCAAATAGTGGCTATGCCAGTACAAACCCTAATACAGTAGGTTTGGCATCAATCAAATATTTCTGTGTAAATTCTCGAAGTGCTTTTGGAGTGCCCACAGTAATAAGTTCATAGGTTTTACCAAACAACGTAACATCTTCAATGGAATCTTCTGCTACCGGAGTAGAACATCTTCCCGCCATTCTAAAACAGGTAAATTTTAAAAAGCAGCAATGAAAACAAAAGTTTACTTTTGAGCAAATTTTTCAGCATCTGCTTCTAGCTTGTCATCAGCAATATTCAAAAATCTTGGCATTTTTGATGGCGGAATTTCAAAATACTTTGCCCAGCAATATGCATATCTTCTATCACGATACGATATAGATTCAAGAAAATCAATTTTGTATTCAATATCACGATTTCGAAAAGCTTCCTAAAAATGAAAGAAATGTCAACTACAGTCATTAAATGCTTAAAAGTACATACAACAACCAAATGTTCAAAAGTATCCCGAGATTCCTTATGATATTTATAGTTTATATCACTGATAACTCGTGCACGATGTGCTCGAAAACCAAGTTTTTCAATATCAACACCATATTTCTTTGCTTGTTTACCAATTAAATTTGGTAATTTTTGACGAGTTATTGTTTGAATAAATGGTTGCTCATAATCATTGGTATATTTTTCATGATTGAATAGTCGAACAAGAAAATCATCCAAAACTTTAAGATATTTCATTTGATCTTCTTCTGTTGAAAGAAATGTATCAAAGACATTTAAAGCTGCAATTATATGTGCTTTATAAATAATCTAAAAGAGATTGAATAAAGTTACAGAATCCAAAAATGGAAAAATATAGACATACAGTCGCAAATTGTTCATTTTTAAGATTTGTAAGTTTAAAAACATCAATCCAAGCAACACCATTCTGAAAAGTTTTTTCATCATCTAGTAATGCTCGAACTCCATCTTCAATTTCTTTGGCACGTTCTTCAGTTTCTGGATGACGAATATGAAATAATTTTTCAATTGCAGCACCATATTTAACTGCACGAAAATTTATTGCTATTGCAAAGGATGCAGTCTAAAATTAAGACATTAACATCAAATGAAAAGTGCTCAGACAAACATACCCAACATTCATCTGATACTGCAGCATTAACAACTTCTTTAGCTTCTTCATCACTATCATATTTTTGTTTTAGATATGCTTCATAACGAGAACAAATACGATGTGTAATTTCAACAGGATCCATATCTTTAATCGTTCGTAGATTGGAATCAGCAAAATTCATGAAGAGTAAAGTTGCAGCACGAGCTTGAGATTTTGGAATTTCAGCAAAGAATCTATCAATTAATTCTGCAGCTCTAGTAAGACGAACATAGCCTTCAAGTGATGGATCATTATACAAATTAACCATAGCTTTTGTTGTCTTAAGTACAAATTTTCTGTATAGAAGTGATGAATTAAATGGGCTTTCATCATCACCGCTGCTTACACTTTCATTACTCATTGTACCTATAATAAGAATAATTTATAGATTTTGTAAATCAAACAGTCGATAATATAATTATTAAAACGCGACATTAATATCACAAAAAAAGATTAAATAAGTAATTTGAATGGAGGTAATTCATACAGAATTCATAAAAACGGAGGGTTTAACAATTACAAAATGGGGCATTTACATTAAATGTATCTTAATGATTAGCAGTTTTAAAACAAAAACATTTGCATACTTTCAAATATTATCTGCAAATGGTACACTTATTAATTTTTTCAGCGTTCTGTTATTATGTTATTATTATCTATAACGTTTTACAACAATAAATTCTTTTAAAAGTTTTTGATAGCATTTACAAAAAAAGTGGAAAAATTTTTGTTGTTGGTTGTAAAAAAAGGGATATTTTCATTCCTCTCACTTTGCCAGCCACGGCGGATTTTTAGGGGTTTTAATTTGAAAAAGAAGCAGAGGAAGGAAGACACAGAGAACTAAAACAAAAGAGATCACAGCCCACAATTCAGTATGAATGATTCTTTTTTTTAAGGTTCATTTCGAAATACACTAAAGCGGAATAACGAAATATCAAACAATGCAAAAAAACATTTGTAAAAACACATTTTCAGCATATCACTTCTTTGGGCAGAATTCAGTGCCGCAACTTCATTAAAGTTTGGGTGGGATGAAAATGAGATTCGGGAGGTACCTCCTCCGGAGGTGACATTCCTACTAAATTATTAAAAAATCTTCATTTTATCTAGCACAAATGTTATTTTCCCTTTGTTTTTGCTATCTTCAAGGGTGACATGACATTCTCACCTGTGCCAATTTTGGACCCCTATGAACACTTTTACTCCTATTAGAATCCCAACAATACTCCAGACCTCAAAAAATGACAAAAAAATAAAAATAATTTTTAAAAAAACGTGAAAAACCGTGGAGAACCGTAGAAAATCGTGCTAAATTTTTCACGACTTTTCACGATTTTTTACGCTTTTCCACGGCTTTTCACGAATTTTTCAATTTTTTGTCTATTTTTCTGTCATTTTTCGGGGTTTGGGATATTGTTGGGGTTCCAGGTGGGGTCAAAGTGTACGTAGGGATTCGAAAATGTTATAGATCTGTATAGTGTACATTTTCTAAAATTTTCATGTAATTTGGATATCTAGAAATTGTTTTATTAAAAAATGGAAAAAAGAGGATCAATATTTTATCACCCAATGTATTCGACGGTCTCGCATTTTTTTTCGAAATTCCCAAATGTCAAGGATTAGAAACTATGTTTTTATTTTCAGTAAATTATTTTATTAGAGGATGTTCTATAATAAATCGAGCAATGAAGTTCTTAAACAAAACAGAAAAGGGATACCAAAATTATGGCAAAAAAAATTTTAACATAAGCATGAATAAAATAAATGAAAAAATATTTAAACTGTCATACTTAAATTAACGATAACTTTGATTACGGTAACATCATATAGACATTTCACGTTTACGTCTGGCAAACTGCGCTACTCTGCTAACAATGTTTCTTTTATAAAAATTTTTAAAGTAAATAAACACGCATCAAATGGTTATAATTACTTTTAATGTTTTACGTTCTTAAATTTTATAAGTACACATTTTAGTTTTGTTAAAATTTGTGAAACTTTAATATCAGAAAAACTAACATAATTTTCTTCAATTGAATGTTTTTTGTATTACTTTTAATTTACAGATTAATGATCAATGACTACCACTACGACAGATACGTCAAATACCGATACAATATTAACAGAAAAACTAAAAGAAACTTTGCCACATTCAATGCGACTATCATCATTAGATATTTATGAAACTTCAACACATTTTTATATTATTGGAACAGATTCAACTAAGATAAAATATCATGTGTTAAAGTTAGATAGAAATGCAGATCAATCATTCTTAATTGGTGAACCAAATCATTCGTATACACGAAAAGATGTTGATGAACTTCTGTCAACGATTTCATCGAGTTCTGGTACGCTAGCTTCTTATTAGTTTTATGCTAATGCATTGATTTTAGTTGTGACCTCACAAAAGAGCCGATCGTCTGGTAATGCATTACTTCAAACAATTAAAGGTGCATATGGTATTATTGGAGCAGTTCGATTTCTTGAAGGATATCATCTTTTGGTAATTGCATTTATTAACAGAATTAATTAGCATTGTGTAATTTTGTTTAAGGTCATTACAAAGGCTCGAGCTGTTGCATTACTAGGTCATCATGATATTTATAAAATCGAAGAAGTTCAATCAGTTTATATTCCAAGTTTAGCATCATCAGCCATGAGTCCAGATGAACAAAGATATGCGAAACTTTTTCAAGTAATTTGGTTTTTTGACTACTGCACTTACAGTACCCTTTATTTCAGTCTGTTGATTTAACAACAAATTTCTATTTTTCTTATACATATGATTTAAGTCGAACGCTACAAGAAAATGCATTAGCTCAAAGAGAACTAAAGTTTAATAAAACAAAATATCATCGAAAAATTGATTCTGATCGAAAATTCATTTGGAATGATTATCTTTTAAAGCCATTCAAGGATAATTTAGTAACTGATAAATGGTTAATTGAAATTGTTCATGGTTATGTTGGTAGGTTTATTGTTTCTATAAATAATGTTTCATTCATGTATTTTATAGGTCAACAAATAATTGAGTTACCATGTTCAAAGTTGGCTTTAATACTTATTGGTCGGAGATCTGCTGAATTTGCGGGAACTAGATTTTTAAAACGTGGAATGGATTTTACGGGTGCTGTTGCGAATGACGTTGAAACGGTATTACTTATATTTGATGCATTAACTTGGTTCACAAATATTATAGGAACAAATTGTATGGGATATGTATTCTACACCATCAATTATCACAGGCAACTTTACTGCCTACGTTCAAAGACGGGGCTCGATTCCATTATTCTGGAGTCAAGACCCTTCAACGAGAGGTGTTGTTGGAAAACCACCTGTAATTGTTGATCTAGTCGAACCCAACGCTTTCACTACTGCTGCACATTTTAAGTTTGTTTTTGTTTGCATTATTTGATTACGGTAGCTTTTCTTTTGTAGAGATCTTCGACACAAATATGGTTATCCAATTTCAATCATAAATTTAGTGAAACGTCGTGGTGGCCCAAAAACTCAAGATGAAAAAATGTTACATGCACAATTTCTTAAGACAGTACGGTATCTAAATCAATTTATGAAACCTGGAAAGAAAATTGATTATATTAGTTTTGATGTTGCAAGGTAATTATTATTACTTATATTTTAAATTTATTCATTCCCATAATCTTACAGGTGTAATAAAACTGGTCTTGTTTTACAAAGACTTGAACAAATTGGAACAAAACTAATTTTAAAGCAAGGATGGTTTCAATCTTTTAAGCATTTAAGGGTTCGTGAAATGATGAAACATTCTTCACTGGAAAGTTTTAAGCCACATTTAAGTGAAGATGGTGAAATGCTTTTACAATCTGGAATCTCAAGGACGAATTGTGTTGACTGTTTGGACAGAACAAATGTATCACAATTTGGATTAGGAAAAGCTGCATTAGGATTTCAACTGTATGCAATGGGATATCTTGCTGAACCACATATTTCAACGACATCTGAACTGTGTCGAGTGTATGAAGATATGTATGATGAACATGGTGATACAATGGCATGTTTTTTATGGAAAGCATTTGTAATAATTATTATTTCAGGCATGGCAATATGCTGGTTCACATCTTGTTCATTCAAGTAATTTTCCAATTTCTTAATCTATTATAGTTACAGTATATTCACACGTGGGCATGGGGTGCGCAAGGGTGCGATTCGCGCACCTGGTCGCGTGCGGCGTGCAAGGAAAAAACGAGGTCGCGTGCAAAAAGAGGGAAGAAAGAGAGAAAAAAGGAAAAAAAGAGGAGGAAAAGAAGAAAAGAAAAAAGAGAAGAAAGTAAAAAGAGCTGAATAAAAGAAGTTTTGTATTATTTTTCTGTAACGTTTTGAATCAGTTAACTTTGTGGTGAAATAGTTCATGAGTTATAAATTTTAAAAGAAGATTGAAGATTTTATATAAGTTATTTCTTAAAATTATTTTTGGGCACGAAAAAGTTTGACGTTTCTGCGTTAACCCTAGACGTTTTTATAAGCTTATAAATTGAATTAGACAACTTATTATTTATTTGTAATCATTTAAAAACCAAAAATTCTTGGTTGCATCCGGTTTTTATGCAAGCTGATCATTTTGACCTTGAATAGTTTTTATCTCAGAAAACTGGATTTTAAAAAAATATTTGCAACTACCAGAAAACGTTTTTGAATCTTTAAATAAAATTCGTTGAAATGGTTTTTCAAGCTATATTTGCTGATCCATCAATAGTGAAGCCCATAAGCTCTTCATTGATAACTTGAAGAATCACATTTAAAAGTATTTACTGTATAACAGTTATCTTATCTTTTTTGTGGATCAAAGTTTTGGAACATATTTTTCTTCACTTTTCCAATAACTAATCTATTTTATTTTTATGTTTTAGCTAAAGATAGTGCTTGACCTTTAGAAGTCAGTGAGGAAAATTAGAGCTTTAAACCGTTGCTATTATTCGTTTTAGACGCATCGTCCAAAATTTTTAACAATAAAAAAATAACTTTTTTTCTACAAACCCCCATTAATCATCGAGTTAGAGCCACATATTTTTTGTCTAAAAGTCGTCAAAGAATACACTAATTCTACTGTCAAAAAACAGATACATACAAAAATTTAACTCAACACCAAAAATGCATGATTTTTTTCGCATTAATTTATTTTCTCCGTATTATTTATAAAAACGCGTTTCTGGTGTATTTATTGGCACCTTAATTATCAAAAATTTTTCGGCGCCGCTACCGCGGCGCTTTATTTCACTATTCCATGACTTTTCCCACTTTGTTTTCATGAATGCCGATAAAGTAGTTAAGCAAGACATATTTTAAGTAAAAACCGACTTCATCTTAACTTATTAGTTGCAGTTATGTGGGCTTGTGCTATGTTAAATTTATATCTTTTACTTTAGTTTTTAAATTTATTGTTTATTTTCTTACAGATAGTTATTTTAAATCCAGTTATTCGAAGCACCCGTTTGTTTTAAACTAGTGTCTTTTTAATTTTGCAAAAATTATACAGGATCTAAAGATGTATTTCAAACAAAAGCGAGGCATTTAAAACAAACAATGGCTTTAAATCTGCTTAAAAAACAAAGTAAAATTTCAAAAAGATACACAAGTAGGGCCTTTTAGAACCAAAAATGATCATGTGCAAAATTATAAAATTTTAAAAATCGCAAAGGGTCCCCCCTGTGCTCGAAAAGTCGCGTGCAAAATTTTGGAAATTTGTCGCACCCTGCTGCCCACGTGTGAGTATATTCTTATATTTTAGTTAAAACATACAAAAAGACGGCAGCATTTCAAGAAAGAAGTCGAGATGTAATTCAAACAATTTCTCGATATTATTCAAATACTTTCAATGATTATGAAAAACAAAATGGTATTAATTTATTTTTGGGTTTATTTCGTCCATTTGCACATATTCGACCGCATTTATGGGATTTATTTACTGATCGATATTTACATTTTCCAATTAAACGTGAACCAAAAATTAATAATCATATTGAATGGGTTCAAAATGTTAATTCTGAAAGTGAAGATGAAATGGATGATAATGAATGGGAGGATTGGTTTAAAGAATATCCAGAAGATCGAGAATTGTATGGTATTGAACCCTATCGTACACTTGATTCTGATTCATCTGTTCCAAGAACTCCACTTCCAACTCCTGAAACGTTATATTGGAAATTTCATAAAGAACTAGAAATATCAAATTTTGAACAAATTCTTAAAGAAATTTCTCAACAAACAAATAAAAAAGTTATTTCTTTGAGTGACTTGAATCAAAGCGTCTTTCAAACGGGGTCATTTATGAAACTTTGGAAATCTGTAAGTGCCTTTGAATTTTTTTGAAACACTATTGAAATCGACTAACTTTAAGCCTGAAACAGCTCCAGTTGCGGGAAAGAAAGGACCACTTGGATCTTTTACAAATCCAGAAGAGGATGAAGATGATGAAGAAATGGTTGAGAATGCATCATATGATTCTGAATATGAGCTTGATTACAATGAAGATTTTAATCCACCATTTTTATCATCTCGACAAGGCTCAAATAGTCCAACACAACATTTACAACGTTCAGTTTCACCACCAATTGTATCATCACCCACTGGAATTGATACAGGCTTAAAATCATCTGTCGAATTTTATGGCTTTGAAATCAATGAACCAAATGGACAAAATCTTGAGAAATACGAAAGATATGCAAGCATCGCAGAAAAAGAAAAACAATATCTTGAGCTAACCAAAAACGGAGAAAGCCTATCTCTTCCACGTGATACTACTTCAAGCCTTCAACTGGAACCTCTGCTGGAATTCTCTCCATCTATCTTTACCGTTGATAGCATTTTTGAAACAGAAATTCTTGGCGCAACTGAAAATGCAATAAATATTTATAAAGAATATGTGAGCCTTAAAGATAATTTTGTTGCTAAAAATAATATTCCTGATTCATGGAATTCTTTTGTTATGTAATTTTTATTTATTTTTAATATTGTTGAAAATTTTGATAGAGTTTTATAATTTTTCACTTTAACTTATGTAAAAATAAAGTATTTTTTAAATTAAATTACTTCTGTGTTCAAACACAAGAGGCAATCTACCTAATTACTGCATTCCAATAATAATTTTAAAAATTTTTAAATCAAATCGAAAAAGTTTTTAATGTGATGTAGATTACTGTACTTTCAATCTTTTTTTTTAATTTTTCAATTGCAATGATTTCAACAATAATACAAAAATTATTGTGTCTATTGTTTTAAATAATTCGAATTTTGAAGGTTTTAAATTGTTTTAAAATTGTACAATAATTATTTTTTGTAAGCCTATGCTAACAACACTATTTGTTGCAACAAGTATGTTGAACTGCCCAAGTCCACACTTTTCGCCAGTTTTTTTAACAAATAAAAATCCATATTTTGCATTAATTGATCACAACCACACGGCGTGGTAACTATGCAATATGAACTCTCGCACAGAAAAGGAATTTAAAGTTTTCTTATTTTTTTAACAATAAAAAATAATTACAGATTTTACCAAAAATTACTGCTAAAATTAGTTTTTTAAACTTTCTCTTTTTTGTCTTGACATCCAGCAACTAATTCCCTACTATTACATATATAGCTTTTGCCAAATGGCGCTAGTTGCGATCAGATCTGTGCGTAACAAAATCATGTGCGTTCTAATACTTCTGAACTTCGAGCTTCGTTGAAGCATGCCGTAAAAGATCTCTACTCATTTTTTCTTTTTATATTTTTATAATAATCTCCAGTTAATTTTTTATCTATTCAATTAGAGATAATTTACGTTTTCTCGTCTCAGTTACTATAAATATCGCAAACAAAAGATGTCAGCAAGTTGTTCATTTCTATAGCTTAATTTGATGGTTTTTGTACAGCTGAATCAATTTTTAGTGTTTAATATTAATGGCAGTCTATAAATTAATGAAACAATAATGTTAATTCAAAAGATATTATGGAGTTTTAGTTTAAACCATAATACACATGTATCAATTACCGTAACCTCTCTCCTTGCGAAGATCAAAAAATATCTCCCAAAAATACTTTGATACTATAATTAAGACGTGAACGATAATACATATAAATAATAATTTATTGCAAGTTATAAAAATGGTAAAATAATAATTAAACATACATATTAGAATCAAACAGATTATATATTAGTTTAGCACAAACATCGGCCAGAATTACATAGAAGACCAAAGCATTCATCGCCATTATTACCAGAGCATTCTTTAGAATTGCAAAGCTTAGAGATAGCATCAGTGAAAAGTGCAAAACGATTTGCCTTATAACCTAAAAATTGCACCAAATATATCACACATATATAATTAAGGAAGAAATTCTCTTACCTTCAATACAGTCGGAAAGAGATGTAGTAGAATTACAAGAACCTTTAAGACCACCACAAGCAGAATCATCTTCATATATGTGATAAAATTGAGACATGCATTGCAATTACATTTACCAACGAATATTCCCAGGTATTTTCCACCTTCACTTCTTCCACCATAAGAATAACAGACAGAATTGAATTTACAAGTTTGATTTCCACCTGATGTTTCATTTAATGATGATGATAATCCATTTCCTCTTGTATCACCAGGTACATCAATATTACCAGACGAATTTGCAACAGAAAGACTAATACCAAGAAGAACAATAAAAATAATGCTGTATTTGACCATGATGAAGTTAGATGTATTAGTGCATAGTTTGAAGACATTCAGATGGACCAAAAATCATTGATGGAAGTTGTAGCTGAGATAAATGAAACATTTTATGATAAAGTTGAATATCCATTTTGTATTCTATTCAAGTAGCACGACTTCTTTAGGCTGCTTTTTTCTCTTTGATGACGATTCTTGTAGAAAATGAGCTAAAACAAGCGAACTAAAAACATTTTCTCGAAAAACTCTAATTGAAATCCTTTAAAAATGTCATAAGCACATTATTAAAATATAAAAACGCGATTTAAAAAACATTCCACAGAGGCATGATGCAAATAGCATCAGAATCCACCGATTTTAGCACCATGTTTCAAACCAAGCATACGCTTTATATATTTAACGCTGATGCTATCTAACAACTCTACGTGGTAGACTAAGGCTGGTTTCAGCGTTGTTGTAAAAAAAATTATGAAAAATGATTATTTATTAGCGGATTCTGTATCTTAAAGTTTCTGTAAATTATCAATTTTTTGCTTAAAAAATTTGAAAGGGAGTTCTTTCGCGCTAAGAAAACATTACCACGCCGTGCAACCAAAGATCTTAACATTGTTAAGTTAACAAGCCACGTGTTTTTAATGAAGGAGGAATAGACGACAGCTATCAAAGTTGGATCAACAAACACAATTTGTGTTATTACACATTTTTGACACAACAAAAAGAAGATCAAACAAAATGAGGCAGCTATCATCATGACACAGATTGCCAAAACGAGGATTGTTGCCATCAAAAAAAAGAACTTCGAGAATTTCATTTACTTGATTCATACGTTTTTTAAGATTTTAAAACATCTGTTCATCTTTAAATATTTACAGAAAATGCCTGAAGAAGGAAATCGATTTCCTCCATGGGTTAAAAATGCTGCAATTGCTGTTGGTGGCGCTGCCGTAGTTGGAGGTGGAGCATATTTGGCTTATCGACATTTCAGGGTAAAACATTGTTTATAGCTCATGATACTCGTATTTATGCTTACATTTTTTAGGGTAATGGTTCTTCTTCACAATCCTCGAATAATGGCAAAAGTAAGGATATTCATTGATACTGGTACAACCTTGTTACATCATTGTTTTAGGTCTAGCAGATAATATAAAACATGAAGGCAATCTTTTCTTTCAAAAAGCTGATTATTCAAAAGCTTTGGAAAAATTTAATGAAGCTGCAGAAAAATGTAAAGAAGATGAAAAAGAGCTCAAAGCTATATGTTTTCAGAATGCAGCAGCATGCTTAGAAAAATTGGTAAGAGTATTACGGTTTTCTTCCATTGCTATTTTAACAATTCATTTATGCCTTTTCAGGGAAAGTATCCAGAATGTATTCTTAAATGTACTGAAGCATTAAAATTTAAACCACGTTACGTCAAAGCTATTGCTCGTCGTGCAAGTGCCCATTCCCAATTAAATGAAGACGAAGAAGCTCTTCGAGATTACACTCTCGTAACTTTACTTGAACCAAATGGAAAAGTTATTGAAAAGTTTATTCCACAAATTGATAAAGCTCATCAAAGAATTATGCAACGAGAACTGCAAGATATTGCTTCACAGCGCCTTCTTGGCTTGGATTTTCCAATCCCACAAACATGTGCTCAAGAATGGCTTCGATATTCTGTTATTCGGGATCCAATTGTTAATCACATGAATCAACTCAGTGAACCCACAAATGAATATGAAAGAATTCTTGCTGATGTCAAAAAAGGTCACTATGACGATATTGCTAAGCGGGCTGCTGCCGAAGCAAATAATCCAGAATCTCTTCATCGATTGGATTGCATGGTTTTAGCTGCAAGATTTTATACTTTTCATAACAATTTAAATAAAGTTGTTGAATGGTTGGATAAATTCTTTGCTGAATATGAATCACTTTGTAAGCTTTACTTCTGTGTTATAATCTTTAATATATTATTCATTTCAGTGGATGAAGAAAAAGCAAAATACACTGATCTTGCCATCGCTGCTTACGGTATTAAAGCACAGCTTTCAAAAACTCTTGAAGAAGCTGAAAGCTATGTTAAAAAAGCTGAAGAACTTGATCCAACAAATACAGATGTCCGATTCGGATTTGCTGCCAATGCGATTATGCAAAAGCAAATGCCACGTGCAAGTGAAGCAATGGACCGTAATAATGCCCATTTTTGAGAAACAGTTTTAAATTTATATTTTTAGATGTCCTTGCTGTTAATCCCGATCATCCTTATGCACGATTCTACCGTACTCATTTCGATTTCACTAATGCTTGTGAAGAACAGCACATGAGTAATATTCATAATTACATTGTTGCAATGGAAAATCTTTTACAAAAATATCCACGTGCACCTATTTTTACCTATACTGTATTAAGCAACGTATGTTTTGAAATTGCTTTAAGATATTATTTTACTTTATTGCATTTTTAGATTCATTCTTCATCTGGAAATCAACCTTTGGCTATAGAAATTCTTAATAAAGGCCTTGAAGCATATCCACATTTAAGCGAATTTGTTATGTTAAAAACTATTACTGAAGCAAAGCTTAATCGGGATACTGAAGGAATTGATGCTATGACTCGTACATTCATTGATCTCTGTCAACGTGATCCAAATAATTTTGAAGCCCAAGCTACATATGCTAAAATTAGTGCTGGAAAGTAAGTTTATAAATGTAAAACATTTTGCACTCATACTTCTTTTTTTGCAGGAAAGATTGGGATAAAGCAGAAGAATGTTTCCAACGAGCTGCTATGCTTGCAAGACAACCACAAGAATTACAACTTGTTACTTCAGAATGTATTTTAATGCGTGCAAATCGTGAAGCACAACATTTATTTGATTCTTTACCAGCTGAAGCATGAGTGATATAGTTATTTGTTATGTTTTTTCTTCTTTCAAAAAATCATTTGTTTGTTATTATTACTTCGCATAGTTCGTATAGCAGTTTCCTTTATCTTTGTCAAAGAGATATTGTTTTTGATAATAAATAAACAATAAATTCAAAAATATGCTTTCAAAACATTTTAAAAAAAGTTGTTTTTACTTTTAAAAAATATTTTGGCTTCAAAATCAAATCGGCGTTTGTCCTATAAATACAGTATGCCTGTAAGGTTAAACAAGACTAAATAATTTTAAGAAATTTTTGTTTGCTTCTACGGATATATATCATCGATTATTTTGAAACTTTGGTATTAAATTGCAGATGCTTCCAACAACGAGTACAACACGAAATTTACCAACAACACTTTCCCATTCATTTTCATGTCAACAAGGTGCTTTAAGAACTGTTCGATTTAATAGTATGTTTTGCTAGCTCTTTTATGTTTCCAATGACTACAGTACACTTTAAGATGATGGCAATTATTGTTTAACTGGTGGTGTTGATAAAACAGTAGCTTTATGGAATCCATTTAAAGCGGCTCTTCTTCATTCATACACAGGATGTGGCGGAGAAATTCGTGCTATATCGAGTTCGGGTGACAACTCAATGATTATAGCTGGTGGCACAGATAAAATTGCAACAATTTTTGATGTTGAATCTGGAAAACTGCTAAAAAGATTTCGGGGTCATGGATCTTGGTATATTTTGAAAATATTCCCCATATTATTCATTCGAATATGTTTTTATAGGATTAATTCTGTTGCATTTGATGATGAATCTTCGCTAGCATTTTCAGCAGGTCAAGAAGGAATTATATATGTTTGGGATTTAAGAGATCGGAAAGAAATTGTACAAATTATGGATGAAGCAAATGATGCTGTTTTATGCATCGATATTAATGGCAGTCAAATATGTACGGGATCAGCAGATCACCGAATGAGGCTATACGATGTTCGACAAGGAAAGCTGTCGGTTGTTGATGCAGGTGAATCGGTAACTGACGTCCATATTACAGACGATAATGAATGTATACTGATGGCTTCAATGAAACAACCAATCAAAGTTATTGATAAATCAAATGGACAAATGCTAGCAGAATATAAAGGGCACTCAAATGAAGAATTTCAAATTGAATGTGGAATTTTGCCATCGAAAGATGAAGTAATCTCTGGATCAGAGGATGGATTTGTGTATATTTATGATTTTGTTGGAATGAATATTATTGCAAAACTTGATCATTCACCTGCCAAATTTATTCATTCAATTACCGTACATCCTAAGAAACCTACAATAATTACATCTGCAAGAGATCGAATTTTTGTTTGGACTTCTCCTGATGCTGTTTAAATTTATGTTTTTGATTGTTATTATTTGTAAATAAATTATTTTTTGAACACTTCTTGTTATTATTGTGATACTGTAATTGGGTTAAAAACACCATTTAATATCTTTGATATCTTCACACATGATCTAATTTACAGTAATCTTTTATAATTTAAAAAATATGGCAAAAGCTACGGAAGAAATGGATACGAAAAATCCGCCATCCAAACCAGCTCGACCTCCATCAACTCCCCCTACAGCAGGTCATTCTGGTTGGGCTAAAAATGAACAAGAAGAAGATAGAGTTGAACAGCTTATTAGAAATTCTGGCTGCTGGGATCAACATATGCGAACGGTTGAATGTATGAGTGAAAAAGAAGATTGGCGAAAATGTCAAGACGAGGTTTGTACTTTTATTTGCTTGAATTTGTTGTTTAACATTGTTCTATTTCCAGCTTAATGATTTCCGAAATTGCATGAGTAAGAATCGAAAAGATCCTGCCAAAAATAAGAAATAATAAAAATAGTTGTTTAAAATTTACTTAGTTTAGTTATTATTTAAATCCTTTGTTTTTGTTGCTTTATTTTGAAAAAATAAAATATTTTAAAAACTTTTGTTGCATGTAATTTGAAAGATTTGAATTCTGTTAAAATATCTTTTACCGTTTTTAATTATTTCTCTAATCTATTTTATAGGATGTCATTGGAAGATGTTGAAACAGTATGTAACATTTTTGGTCAATTTGATATTGGTGGAGATGATGCAACATCATCAGATACATCACAATCATCCATTGAAGATTTAACAAAGCCACCAGTATTCAATGATTCAAAACCTGGACAATTATTTTTACTTGGAGATTGGTATTTGAATCCTGATCCAATTACAAAGCCGATTTGGGATGAACTTGAAATTTTACACAAGCAAGCAATGTACTATTCATGGAGATGTCGATGGAGAGAGACCTTCAAAATTTATAAAAAGATTTACAATTCATTTGATCACAAAGGTAGCCATCGTCGAGAGATTCTTGATGCAATGGTTCATTCATCATTAAGAGGGAAACATGTCGAGCCATTAGAAGCGTCATTTTGTGCATTAAAGCATGATGTAGAAACATTTGGGGATCAACTCAATCTTTGGTCAACTACAGTAACAATTGCAGAAACACGTGGTGGTTATTTAGTTTCACCAATTGAACATATTACTGCAATTATTTATTTATGTACATTGGCTGAATGTGGAAGACATTGGGCAATGTTTGATAAAATTGATACCAGCTTTTTACCAGTGAGTTTTAAGTTTTGATTTATAAAAATATTAAAGTAATGACATTTCAGAAAAAATGTTGTTTTCGATTTGGTGCAAAAATTCGAGCATTTTTCATGCTAAAACAAGAATACAGTAATTTTGAAAGATCTGCTGATTCAATTGAAAGAATTACAGAAGATTTAATGGTTAAATTAAGAAAAGAATTATTAGAAACACATTCTGAAGAAGAGGTAAATACTCCTGTTGTTGAAATGTATGTTAAAAACAATTATTCTAGATAGTGAATGCTCGAAATCGAATGTGCAGTGATATTGTTAAAACTCCAAAACCTTCAAACTCCACTGAAGAAGCATTACAAGAACCACCACCACATGCTTGCAAACTTGATTCAATTGTTAAATCTCATGAAGAGCTGGATATTATTCGAAATCATTTTGTTACGAAGTTTTCATTCCTTTTTGAAGATAATCAAGAGCTGACCACGAAAATAAATAAACCTCAAGCACTTGCACCAGTAGAAGAAAAACCATATAAATGGGATGAAGAATCTGATGCGGAAGAAGAAGAAAGTGAAAAGATGAAAGAAGATACTCTATTACATTCTCGAACATTCCCTAATCGTGGAAGTCCACCACCAAAACATCGATCAAATCGTACAAGTGGATTTATTTAAATGATTTTTTTATGTTTGTATTTGTTAAGTTTTTTATTTTACAAAAGTAACTGTTTAAAAATAAAGAGATCAGAATTCAACTACAGTACCATTGTTGTAATCGGGCATCTCTGGAGGCCAAGTTCCAATAACTGCTGGCAATGCTTTATTCCAGAGTAGTTGATCAGTGGAACGGAAACCTTTTGCCATTTTGTTTTCAACATTTATTTGAAGGTATTCTTGTTCATTTATTCCAATGGAAGTTGTAGGCTTCCATGAATTGTCGAGTGTTGGCTTACTATAATTCTGTGTTAAAACACAATGTTATCAAGGCAGTTTAGCGATTACCCATATTTAGCAAAATTTGTCCAGGTACTTCCCAACCAATCTGCAACTTTAAATTCATCTGGTGATAACGTGCCATTATCATATAAGGGAAACCAATAGAACTCTGGCATAAAAATTAAATATAATTCTGCGCAATGGAATATTGCTAAAAGTAATTTTACTTTTTTTCGATATTCAAAAATAATTTTAACTATGCTTACGTTCCCATCCTGGTACAGTAGTTGGACGTCCGACCATCGTGGGGAATAGGAATTCGTAGGTGTAAACTTGTGAATTTTGATTAAAAACAAACCATTCAATTTCCCGACCAACAAAAGATGTGAATGAAATTCCCGAAAACATATCATTTATAATTTGAAGCCATGCAACATTATCATCATCTGCTGTCCCTGGTGGAACATAAACTCCCTCTAAAATACCTTGAACATCTGCAACTCGAGTTGTTAAATAATATGCATAAACTTGAAAAATGAATTCAACGTATTGCCTTGTATATGTTGTAATTGGATTTTGTCCATTTGCAAGCAATTGAAGATCTGTAATCAATAAGTTACTGTAAAGGTATGCGGTAGTCTGATACATACCAACTAAACTCCATTCATCTTTATTATTACCATAAATTACTGGAATATTTGGCCTGTTTTTATATAAATTTCTTGGAACACCTGGCATAAAATAGCTACTGTAATAATATCAATTAACTGTGGTTTATAACATTACCGTAGACTTACTCTTGAACAATTTGCCATCCATGTACATTTAACTTAAATTATTTTAATTGTACTTTACTTTTAGTTTTTTTTTATAATAAATAAACTTACAACTTCAGCATCTAAAAATTTTTGATAATCCATTGTTAGAAGGCAATCCTTCAAAAGATTAAATTGTCGATCTTTCCATTGTTGTTGTGTAAACGAACATAATTGATATGCTCGAGATTCAGACAAATTTTGTAAACCCATTGAACCTTCAAATGATGTCAAAATTGATCCGGATTCCATGATAGCTTGTTGAAACATATCTTAAAAAAGGTTAATGTAATCCTTTTCAAAGTTACAAAATATTACTAACTTTGAGAAACTGGCGAGAAAATATGAGCGCTAACACTTGCAGATCCAGCTGATTGCCCGAAAAGTGTTATCCGATATGGATCACCTCCAAAGTTAGCGATTTCAGATTGAATCCATCGAAGTGCTTCTACTTGATCCAACATTCCCAAATTTGGAGGAAAATCATCTGAATGTGTTGTAAAGAATCCTAGCAATCCTAATCGATATTGAATTGTTACAACAACAACATCTCGAGAAACAAGATTTCGAACAATTCCTTTAATAAAAATTAATAATTGAAAATTTGATAAATGTCATAGTAAATGAATTACCAGGTGTTGGAAAATCACCAGCGTGTCCAGTCGTAAAGGCTCCACCATGAATATAAACCATTACAGAATATTTATAAGTTGAAGCGGCATTTGGAGTATAAACATTTAGATAAAGACAATCTTCACTCATACTTAAGCCTCGAAGATTGTATGTTTGTGGACATGCAGGACCATAGGATGTTGCATTTAAAGGAGTGGTAGAAAATTTGGTAAGTGGCACAGGCTTCTAAAAATTTAACGAAAACCGTTAAAAAGTTTCGATTTCAAAATTATGTTTCCATCGATTAAGGAAATGTGCAAACAATAAACTTACATTGAAACGCAAATTTCCGATAGGGGCTTGTACATATGGTATCCCTAAAAAGACATCCGCTTCACCATACCATAGCTGAGATTTATCAGATCCATAATTTGCATGAAACCCAACAACTTGTCCTCGACTGGTTTCTACAGTAACTTGAGCTTCCACAAATCCCAACAAAAGAATTAAACTTGCAATTTTGAAGAACATGTTTATCTCTTGTCCTTAACTTGCAAGTTTCTTTCAATGCAAAATACAATAATTGAAAATGTTAGAAGGATCACCTCTCTCTTCTTTTTTGTTTCGTGTTCTTATCTTTCATTCCAAGCAATTTTTGGCAATTATTCTTGTCAAACTTCACACCTTTTTTTATTACTTTCTTCTAAAAAAGCCGGCATTAAAACAATGTAATAAAAATTATGTATAATTTTGATGAGCTTTCACGCCTTTTTTTCCCATTATCATCCTTGGAGGCCCTTAATTTCTGCATCAAAAACCTAAAAATTTTTAGGAACAAAAATTTATACCAATTTTGTGTTACAGGCTAAACATACAATCTTTGACTTTCGCCTATTCATGTTTTTGGAAGCTACATTAAAAAAAATGAATTAAATTTTTAAGAATGAACAAGGAAGAAAGAAAAGGACAACACGATCGACGGCGGCAAACTTCAAAAGAAGAAAACTCATAAAAAATGTTTAGGCGTGTTTTTGAAATAAAAATAAAGTAAAAACTGAGAAAATTATCACAGAAATATTCTCCTTTTTTTATTAGCTAATAATAAAAACAGAGCGCAAAAAGACAAGAATGCAGAGAAAAAGTTTTAATGACCAAAAGTTGAATAAATTTTTGAAGGATTTTAAAATTGTAGTAGCAGAAATTCAATGAAAAATTTTATTACTACTTTAATTTTTGTCTCGGTAGTGAGATTTCAAGGTGTTAATTCAAAATGTGTTGGAGCTGTTAGGACGACTTCATATGTTACAGTAACAACTTCTCGAGGTGATGTAACAGGATTTCGAGAGGATCATGGAGATGATAAGCGAAGATTTTATTATGGACAAGGAGACGTATTTTTGGGGATTCCATTTTTGCAGCCACCAGTTGGGAACATGAGATTTAAAGTGAGATACTTTCGAAGTGATTTAAACTACTGTAAATGTAAAATTTAGAAGCCTCAAAGATTGGATGCTTTTCCATCTTCACCACATAATGCAACATATTTACGTCCAGCATGCCCCCAACAAGGTCATGTTGATATTAGCGAAGATTGCCTTTATCTAAATATTTATACTCCAAAAGTAATTATTTTTATCACTGTTACCGTCATATTTAAATTCTTTTTTAGGCCAGTCCATCTGAAAGATATCCAGTAATGCTTTGGATACATGGCGGATCTCTTAAAACTGGAAGTGCACAAAGTTATGCCACAGCATCTGTAATTCGAAATTTTGTTTCTCGTGGAGTTGTGGTTGTAACAATACAATATCGTATGTTTATTATTATTTTGGAACTCTATAACGCTAATATATTTTTTAAGGGCTTGGAATGCTTGGATACTTTACAACTTTCACCGAGGATTTTCCTCCCAATCGTGGAGCTTTGGATCAAGTGGAAGCAATCAAATTTGTTAAAGATGAAATTCGAAATTTTGGCGGAAATCCATATCAGTAATGTTTTATATCTTGTTCAAAAACGAAGTAAAAATGCGAATTTAGAATTACACTTTTTGGACAGTCAGCGGGGTCAGCTTCTGTTGCCGCTCATGTCTTTTCACCGCTTTCACAAAGTTTGCTTGTTTTATAAAAATAAATTTTAGAAAACTTAAGCATTTTTAGATTTATTCCAAGGAGCCATAATGGAATCTGGTTCAGTTTTGACATGCTTTGATGGAGCATTAGGCTTTCAAAATACATCAGTACAGTGGGCACAGCAGTTGTGTAATTTTACATCCCAAGATTGGGATTCTTATAATTATACGGCGTTAACAACATGTCTCTCAAATATGCCATATTCGCAATGGTTGCCACTTGATGATGTAAAAGTTTTATTGATCAATTGTAATTTCGCATAAACAACAGTTTTACTTTTTAGAATTTATTACTTGGATGGCAAATGGTTCAAGATAATTATTTCCTTCCAGATGTGCCAAGAAATCTTGCTTCAAAAAGACCAAAAATTCCTGTAATGTACGGTAACTGCCGAGATGAATGGGCATATTTTGGTTCGGAAATCTTTTTATGCTAAACAAGTTCAAACAATTTCATTTTAGATTTATCATTTCTTCGAGATGGCTTAACACAACTGTCAGATTATTCTAAAAACTTTTTTGAATTATTTTTTGAGACAATGGCTTCATATTTAGCAACAAGGGAACTGGATGTTGTTGGAATGTTGGAGAATGTTTATACTCCATTTGGAACGGCAGATGATGACCATTTGGCATGGCTTAAGATTCAGAATGATGTAATTTAATATTAATTCTATTTGTTTCACTTTTAAGTATGTTATAGATTTTCACATCAACAGGCTTCACAGGATTTATTACTCGTGAAATTGATTGGCATCTTTTGAATGGGAATAAACAAGTTTATGCTTTTGAAGTAACGTATGAAAGTCAAATTGGAAGATTTTATGATTTACCTGGTTGGACTCGTATGTTTTACTTTTAATGGCATCACTATTTTACCAGTAAACCATTTTCAGCAGTATATCATAGTTGTGAAATTCCATTTCTTTGGATGATGCCAAATGACTGGTCATCTGCCGCTTCAAAAGGCCTCGTAACACAGGATGACTTAAATATGGCAGATTTCTTTGCCGATTCTTTTACTAGCTTTGCAAAATACGGTAAACCAAATTTAGATGAAGATTTTTGGCCTGCAATGAATTATTCCACTCATGCATATCTGGATATAAATAAAGATAAAATTGTTAAAGAGAACTATCGCCAAACTGATTCAACTTTATGGAATCTGGCACTTCCTCCAATTATTGGTAATTGGCCACCAGAGAGACCTGATTGGGATAACGGAACTATTGCTTTTAAAAATTATGTATTGTAGTTATACTGTATCGATCATAGAAAAAACTTTTTACAAGCAAAATAAAAATGTCCCAAATATTATTACTACAAAAATTTGTTCATTACAGTTCACTGGAAGGTCACCTTTTTTTCAAATTGAAACCAACAACCAAAATTTTGTATTTTTTATTTATTTTGTTTGTTTTTAAAACGCGTAATTTTTACTTATTACGCGTTTTAAAATATAACAGAAAAAAGATTATCCCATGAAAATAAAACTACCGTTAGTATCATTGATATAAAAGAAGATATATAAGATAACAATATAATAAAAAGTAACCTTTTAAATCTGTTGGAGAAAATTCATCGTCACAATCCCCATCATCTTCTTCATCGTAACTTAAAAAATCCTAAACATCGAAAAGAAGTAATAAGAGCTACAAATCAAAAGATCTCATCAAAAAAACCAAAAAAATATGCAAATAAAATTATGCAAAAATGAAAATGCAAAACGAATGAATTCCCACGATGACTGCAAAAAAGTATGAACAAGGAAAAAAAATGATAAAAACGTTTAGTCTTATCAAATGCTCTCAGTTAGTTGCGGTCGTCTCTCTTCTCTCATCAAAAAACAAAACTTCTTCCTGCCTCTCTGCTCCATCAACAACAAAAGAACATCGCCATTCATAGGAATTCAATGTTTGCTCCGGTAGGTTTTTTCATTGCTTTGGGGATCTCAGAAACATATTAAGTGGTTTCCCCAATATAAGAGTTTCTAATATATCAATTTGGGTTTTTTGAATCTTTTCTTTTATCTCAATGTGTACTTTTGGCACGAGATTGGGTTCCTCAAAAATAAAAGAGTTTCACTGATATCAATTTGGGTTTTTTGAATCTTTTCTTTTATCTCAATGTGTACTTTTGGCACGAGATTGGGTTCCTCAAAAATAAAAGTTTCTCTGATATCAATTTGGGTTTTTTGAATCTTTTCTTTTATCTCAATGTGTACTTTTGGCACGAGATTGGATTCCTCAAAAATAAAAGAGTTTCTCTGATATCAATTTGGGTTTTAAGAATCTTTCTTTTATCTCAATGTGTACTTTTGGCACGAGATTGGGTTCCTCAAAAATAAAAGAGTTTCACTGATATCAATTTGGGTTTTTTGAATCTTTTCTTTTATCTCAATGTGTACTTTTGGCACGAGATTGGGTTCCTCAAAAATAAAAGAGTTTCTCTGATATCAATTTGGGTTTTAAGAATCTTTCTTTTATCTCAATGTGTACTTTTGGCACGAGATTGGGTTCCTCAAAAATAAAAGTTTCTCTGATATCAATTTGGGTTTTTTGAATCTTTTCTTTTATCTCAATGTGTACTTTTGGCACGAGATTGGGTTCCTCAAAAATAAAAGAGTTTCTCTGATATCAATTTGGGTTTTAAGAATCTTTCTTTTATCTCAATGTGTACTTTTGGCACGAGATTGGGTTCCTCAAAAATAAAAGTTTCTCTGATATCAATTTGGGTTTTTTGAATCTTTTCTTTTATCTCAATGTGTACTTTTGGCACGAGATTGGGTTCCTCAAAAATAAAAGTTTCTCTGATATCAATTTGGGTTTTAAGAATCTTTCTTTTATCTCAATGTGTACTTTTGGCACGAGATTGGGTTCCTCAAAAATAAAAGAGTTTCACTGATATCAATTTGGGTTTTTTGAATCTTTTCTTTTATCTCAATGTGTACTTTTGGCACGAGATTGGGTTCCTCAAAAATAAAAGTTTCTCTGATATCAATTTGGGTTTTTTGAATCTTTTCTTTTATCTCAATGTGTACTTTTGGCACGAGATTGGGTTCCTCAAAAATAAAAGAGTTTCACTGATATCAATTTGGGTTTTTTGAATCTTTTCTTTTATCTCAATGTGTACTTTTGGCACGAGATTGGGTTCCTCAAAAATAAAAGAGTTTCTCTGATATCAATTTGGGTTTTAAGAATCTTTCTTTTATCTCAATGTGTACTTTTGGCACGAGATTGGGTTCCTCAAAAATAAAAGAGTTTCACTGATATCAATTTGGGTTTTTTGAATCTTTTCTTTTATCTCAATGTGTACTTTTGGCACGAGATTGGGTTCCTCAAAAATAAAAGAGTTTCTCTGATATCAATTTGGGTTTTTTGAATCTTTTCTTTTATCTCAATGTGTACTTTTGGCACGAGATTGGGTTCCTCAAAAATAAAAGAGTTTCTCTGATATCAATTTGGGTTTTTTGAATCTTTTCTTTTATCTCAATGTGTACTTTTGGCACGAGATTGGGTTCCTCAAAAATAAAAGAGTTTCTCTGATATCAATTTGGGTTTTTTGAATCTTTTCTTTTATCTCAATGTGTACTTTTGGCACGAGATTGGGTTCCTCAAAAATAAAAGAGTTTCTCTGATATCAATTTGGGTTTTTTGAATCTTTTCTTTTATCTCAATGTGTACTTTTGGCACGAGATTGGGTTCCTCAAAAATAAAAGAGTTTCTCTGATATCAATTTGGGTTTTTTGAATCTTTTCTTTTATCTCAATGTGTACTTTTGGCACGAGATTGGGTTCCTCAAAAATAAAAGTTTCTCTGATATCAATTTGGGTTTTAAGAATCTTTTCTTTTATCTCAATGTGTACTTTTGGCACGAGATTGGGTTCCTCAAAAATAAAAGTTTCTCTGATATCAATTTGGGTTTTAAGAATCTTTTCTTTTATCTCAATGTGTACTTTTGGCACGAGATTGGGTTCCTCAAAAATAAAAGTTTCTCTGATATCAATTTGGGTTTTAAGAATCTTTTCTTTTATCTCAATGTGTACTTTTGGCACGAGATTGGGTTCCTCAAAAATAAAAGTTTCTCTGATATCAATTTGGGTTTTAAGAATCTTTTCTTTTATCTCAATGTGTACTTTTGGCACGAGATTGGGTTCCTCAAAAATAAAAGTTTCTCTGATATCAATTTGGGTTTTAAGAATCTTTTCTTTTATCTCAATGTGTACTTTTGGCACGAGATTGGGTTCCTCAAAAATAAAAGAGTTTCACTGATATCAATTTGGGTTTTTTGAATCTTTTCTTTTATCTCAATGTGTACTTTTGGCACGAGATTGGGTTCCTCAAAAATAAAAGAGTTTCTCTGATATCAATTTGGGTTTTTTGAATCTTTTCTTTTATCTCAATGTGTACTTTTGGCACGAGATTGGGTTCCTCAAAAATAAAAGAGTTTCTCTGATATCAATTTGGGTTTTTTGAATCTTTTCTTTTATCTCAATGTGTACTTTTGGCACGAGATTGGGTTCCTCAAAAATAAAAGAGTTTCTCTGATATCAATTTGGGTTTTTTGAATCTTTTCTTTTATCTCAATGTGTACTTTTGGCACGAGATTGGGTTCCTCAAAAATAAAAGAGTTTCTCTGATATCAATTTGGGTTTTTTGAATCTTTTCTTTTATCTCAATGTGTACTTTTGGCACGAGATTGGGTTCCTCAAAAATAAAAGAGTTTCTCTGATATCAATTTGGGTTTTTTGAATCTTTTCTTTTATCTCAATGTGTACTTTTGGCACGAGATTGGGTTCCTCAAAAATAAAAGTTTCTCTGATATCAATTTGGGTTTTAAGAATCTTTTCTTTTATCTCAATGTGTACTTTTGGCACGAGATTGGGTTCCTCAAAAATAAAAGTTTCTCTGATATCAATTTGGGTTTTAAGAATCTTTTCTTTTATCTCAATGTGTACTTTTGGCACGAGATTGGGTTCCTCAAAAATAAAAGTTTCTCTGATATCAATTTGGGTTTTAAGAATCTTTTCTTTTATCTCAATGTGTACTTTTGGCACGAGATTGGGTTCCTCAAAAATAAAAGTTTCTCTGATATCAATTTGGGTTTTAAGAATCTTTTCTTTTATCTCAATGTGTACTTTTGGCACGAGATTGGGTTCCTCAAAAATAAAAGTTTCTCTGATATCAATTTGGGTTTTAAGAATCTTTTCTTTTATCTCAATGTGTACTTTTGGCACGAGATTGGGTTCCTCAAAAATAAAAGTTTCTCTGATATCAATTTGGGTTTTTTGAATCTTTTCTTTTATCTCAATGTGTACTTTTGGCACGAGATTGGGTTCCTCAAAAATAAAAGAGTTTCTCTGATATCAATTTGGGTTTTAAGAATCTTTTCTTTTATCTCAATGTGTACTTTTGGCACGAGATTGGGTTCCTCAAAAATAAAAGTTTCTCTGATATCAATTTGGGTTTTAAGAATCTTTTCTTTTATCTCAATGTGTACTTTTGGCACGAGATTGGGTTCCTCAAAAATAAAAGTTTCTCTGATATCAATTTGGGTTTTAAGAATCTTTTCTTTTATCTCAATGTGTACTTTTGGCACGAGATTGGGTTCCTCAAAAATAAAAGTTTCTCTGATATCAATTTGGGTTTTAAGAATCTTTTCTTTTATCTCAATGTGTACTTTTGGCACGAGATTGGGTTCCTCAAAAATAAAAGTTTCTCTGATATCAATTTGGGTTTTAAGAATCTTTTCTTTTATCTCAATGTGTACTTTTGGCACGAGATTGGGTTCCTCAAAAATAAAAGTTTCTCTGATATCAATTTGGGTTTTAAGAATCTTTTCTTTTATCTCAATGTGTACTTTTGGCACGAGATTGGGTTTCTCAAAAATAAAAGTTTCTCTGATATCAATTTGGGTTTTAAGAATCTTTTCTTTTATCTCAATGTGTCCTTTTGGCACGAGATTGGGTTCCTCAAAAATAAAAGTTTCTCTGATATCAATTTGGGTTTTAAGAATCTTTCTTTTATCTCAATGTGTACTTTTGGCACGAGATTGGGTTCCTCAAAAATAAAAGTTTCTCTGATATCAATTTGGGTTTTAAGAATCTTTCTTTTATCTCAATGTGTACTTTTGGCACGAGATTGGGTTCCTCAAAAATAAAAGAGTTTCACTGATATCAATTTGGGTTTTTTGAATATTTTCTTTTATCTCAATGTGTACTTTTGGCACGAGATTGGGTTCCTCAAAAATAAAAGTTTCTCTGATATCAATTTGGGTTTTAAGAATCTTTCTTTTATCTCAATGTGTACTTTTGGCACGAGATTGGGTTCCTCAAAAATAAAAGAGTTTCACTGATATCAATTTGGGTTTTTTGAATCTTTTCTTTTATCTCAATGTGTACTTTTGGCACGAGATTGGGTTCCTCAAAAATAAAAGTTTCTCTGATATCAATTTGGGTTTTTTGAATCTTTTCTTTTATCTCAATGTGTACTTTTGGCACGAGATTGGGTTCCTCAAAAATAAAAGTTTCTCTGATATCAATTTGGGTTTTTTGAATCTTTTCTTTTATCTCAATGTGTACTTTTGGCACGAGATTGGGTTCCTCAAAAATAAAAGTTTCTCTGATATCAATTTGGGTTTTTTGAATCTTTTCTTTTATCTCAATGTGTACTTTTGGCACGAGATTGGGTTCCTCAAAAATAAAAGTTTCTCTGATATCAATTTGGGTTTTAAGAATCTTTCTTTTATCTCAATGTGTACTTTTGGCACGAGATTGGGTTCCTCAAAAATAAAAGAGTTTCACTGATATCAATTTGGGTTTTTTGAATCTTTTCTTTTATCTCAATGTGTACTTTTGGCACGAGATTGGGTTCCTCAAAAATAAAAGTTTCTCTGATATCAATTTGGGTTTTAAGAATCTTTCTTTTATCTCAATGTGTACTTTTGGCACGAGATTGGGTTCCTCAAAAATAAAAGAGTTTCTCTGATATCAATTTGGGTTTTAAGAATCTTTCTTTTATCTCAATGTGTACTTTTGGCACGAGATTGGGTTCCTCAAAAATAAAAGAGTTTCTCTGATATCAATTTGGGTTTTTTGAATCTTTTCTTTTATCTCAATGTGTACTTTTGGCACGAGATTGGGTTCCTCAAAAATAAAAGAGTTTCTCTGATATCAATTTGGGTTTTAAGAATCTTTCTTTTATCTCAATGTGTACTTTTGGCACGAGATTGGGTTCCTCAAAAATAAAAGTTTCTCTGATATCAATTTGGGTTTTTTGAATCTTTTCTTTTATCTCAATGTGTACTTTTGGCACGAGATTGGGTTCCTCAAAAATAAAAGAGTTTCTCTGATATCAATTTGGGTTTTAAGAATCTTTCTTTTATCTCAATGTGTACTTTTGGCACGAGATTGGGTTCCTCAAAAATAAAAGAGTTTCACTGATATCAATTTGGGTTTTTTGAATCTTTTCTTTTATCTCAATGTGTACTTTTGGCACGAGATTGGGTTCCTCAAAAATAAAAGAGTTTCTCTGATATCAATTTGGGTTTTTTGAATCTTTTCTTTTATCTCAATGTGTACTTTTGGCACGAGATTGGGTTCCTCAAAAATAAAAGAGTTTCTCTGATATCAATTTGGGTTTTTTGAATCTTTTCTTTTATCTCAATGTGTACTTTTGGCACGAGATTGGGTTCCTCAAAAATAAAAGAGTTTCTCTGATATCAATTTGGGTTTTTTGAATCTTTTCTTTTATCTCAATGTGTACTTTTGGCACGAGATTGGGTTCCTCAAAAATAAAAGAGTTTCTCTGATATCAATTTGGGTTTTTTGAATCTTTTCTTTTATCTCAATGTGTACTTTTGGCACGAGATTGGGTTCCTCAAAAATAAAAGAGTTTCTCTGATATCAATTTGGGTTTTTTGAATCTTTTCTTTTATCTCAATGTGTACTTTTGGCACGAGATTGGGTTCCTCAAAAATAAAAGTTTCTCTGATATCAATTTGGGTTTTAAGAATCTTTCTTTTATCTCAATGTGTACTTTTGGCACGAGATTGGGTTCCTCAAAAATAAAAGAGTTTCTCTGATATCAATTTGGGTTTTTTGAATCTTTTCTTTTATCTCAATGTGTACTTTTGGCACGAGATTGGGTTCCTCAAAAATAAAAGTTTCTCTGATATCAATTTGGGTTTTAAGAATCTTTCTTTTATCTCAATGTGTACTTTTGGCACGAGATTGGGTTCCTCAAAAATAAAAGAGTTTCACTGATATCAATTTGGGTTTTTTGAATCTTTTCTTTTATCTCAATGTGTACTTTTGGCACGAGATTGGGTTCCTCAAAAATAAAAGTTTCTCTGATATCAATTTGGGTTTTAAGAATCTTTCTTTTATCTCAATGTGTACTTTTGGCACGAGATTGGGTTCCTCAAAAATAAAAGAGTTTCTCTGATATCAATTTGGGTTTTTTGAATCTTTTCTTTTATCTCAATGTGTACTTTTGGCACGAGATTGGGTTCCTCAAAAATAAAAGAGTTTCACTGATATCAATTTGGGTTTTAAGAATCTTTCTTTTATCTCAATGTGTACTTTTGGCACGAGATTGGGTTCCTCAAAAATAAAAGTTTCTCTGATATCAATTTGGGTTTTAAGAATCTTTCTTTTATCTCAATGTGTCCTTTTGGCACGAGATTGGGTTCCTCAAAAATAAAAGATTCTCTGATATCAATTTGGGTTTTAAGAATCTTTCTTTTATCTCAATGTGTACTTTTGGCACGAGATTGGGTTCCTCAAAAATAAAAGTTTCTCTGATATCAATTTGGGTTTTAAGAATCTTTTCTTTTATCTCAATGTGTACTTTTGGCACGAGATTGGGTTCCTCAAAAATAAAAGAGTTTCACTGATATCATTTTGGGTTTTTTGAATCTTTTCTTTTATCTCAATGTGTACTTTTGGCACGAGATTGGGTTCCTCAAAAATAAAAGAGTTTCTCTGATATCAATTTGGGTTTTTTGAATCTTTTCTTTTATCTCAATGTGTACTTTTGGCACGAGATTGGGTTCCTCAAAAATAAAAGAGTTTCACTGATATCAATTTGGGTTTTAAGAATCTTTCTTTTATCTCAATGTGTACTTTTGGCACGAGATTGGGTTCCTCAAAAATAAAAGTTTCTCTGATATCAATTTGGGTTTTAAGAATCTTTCTTTTATCTCAATGTGTCCTTTTGGCACGAGATTGGGTTCCTCAAAAATAAAAGATTCTCTGATATCAATTTGGGTTTTAAGAATCTTTCTTTTATCTCAATGTGTACTTTTGGCACGAGATTGGGTTCCTCAAAAATAAAAGTTTCTCTGATATCAATTTGGGTTTTAAGAATCTTTTCTTTTATCTCAATGTGTACTTTTGGCACGAGATTGGGTTCCTCAAAAATAAAAGAGTTTCACTGATATCATTTTGGGTTTTTTGAATCTTTTCTTTTATCTCAATGTGTACTTTTGGCACGAGATTGGGTTCCTCAAAAATAAAAGAGTTTCTCTGATATCAATTTGGGTTTTTTGAATCTTTTCTTTTATCTCAATGTGTACTTTTGGCACGAGATTGGGTTCCTCAAAAATAAAAGAGTTTCACTGATATCATTTTGGGTTTTTTGAATCTTTTCTTTTATCTCAATGTGTACTTTTGGCACGAGATTGGGTTCCTCAAAAATAAAAGAGTTTCACTGATATCAATTTGGGTTTTTTGAATCTTTTCTTTTATCTCAATGTGTACTTTTGGCACGAGATTGGGTTCCTCAAAAATAAAAGAGTTTCTCTGATATCAATTTGGGTTTTAAGAATCTTTCTTTTATCTCAATGTGTACTTTTGGCACGAGATTGGGTTCCTCAAAAATAAAAGAGTTTCTCTGATATCAATTTGGGTTTTAAGAATCTTTCTTTTATCTCAATGTGTACTTTTGGCACGAGATTGGGTTCCTCAAAAATAAAAGAGTTTCTCTGATATCAATTTGGGTTTTAAGAATCTTTCTTTTATCTCAATGTGTACTTTTGGCACGAGATTGGGTTCCTCAAAAATAAAAGAGTTTCTCTGATATCAATTTGGGTTTTTTGAATCTTTTCTTTTATCTCTATGTGTACTTTTGGCACGAGATTGGGTTCCTCAAAAATAAAAGAGTTTCTCTGATATCAATTTGGGTTTTAAGAATCTTTCTTTTATCTCAATGTGTACTTTTGGCACGAGATTGGGTTCCTCAAAAATAAAAGTTTCTCTGATATCAATTTGGGTTTTTTGAATCTTTTCTTTTATCTCAATGTGTACTTTTGGCACGAGATTGGGTTCCTCAAAAATAAAAGAGTTTCTCTGATATCAATTTGGGTTTTAAGAATCTTTCTTTTATCTCAATGTGTACTTTTGGCACGAGATTGGGTTCCTCAAAAATAAAAGAGTTTCACTGATATCAATTTGGGTTTTTTGAATCTTTTCTTTTATCTCAATGTGTACTTTTGGCACGAGATTGGGTTCCTCAAAAATAAAGGAGTTTCTCTGATATCAATTTGGGTTTTTTGAATATTTTCTTTTATCTCAATGTGTACTTTTGGCACGAGATTGGGTTCCTCAAAAATAAAAGTTTCTCTGATATCAATTTGGGTTTTAAGAATCTTTCTTTTATCTCAATGTGTACTTTTGGCACGAGATTGGGTTCCTCAAAAATAAAAGAGTTTCACTGATATCAATTTGGGTTTTTTGAATCTTTTCTTTTATCTCAATGTGTACTTTTGGCACGAGATTGGGTTCCTCAAAAATAAAAGAGTTTCTCTGATATCAATTTGGGTTTTAAGAATCTTTCTTTTATCTCAATGTGTACTTTTGGCACGAGATTGGGTTCCTCAAAAATAAAAGTTTCTCTGATATCAATTTGGGTTTTAAGAATCTTTCTTTTATCTCAATGTGTACTTTTGGCACGAGATTGGGTTCCTCAAAAATAAAAGAGTTTCACTGATATCAATTTGGGTTTTAAGAATCTTTCTTTTATCTCAATGTGTACTTTTGGCACGAGATTGGGTTCCTCAAAAATAAAAGAGTTTCACTGATATCAATTTGGGTTTTTTGAATCTTTTCTTTTATCTCAATGTGTACTTTTGGCACGAGATTGGGTTCCTCAAAAATAAAGGAGTTTCTCTGATATCAATTTGGGTTTTAAGAATCTTTTCTTTTATCTCAATGTGTACTTTTGGCACGAGATTGGGTTCCTCAAAAATAAAAGAGTTTCACTGATATCAATTTGGGTTTTTTGAATCTTTTCTTTTATCTCAATGTGTACTTTTGGCACGAGATTGGGTTCCTCAAAAATAAAAGAGTTTCTCTGATATCAATTTGGGTTTTAAGAATCTTTCTTTTATCTCAATGTGTACTTTTGGCACGAGATTGGGTTCCTCAAAAATAAAAGAGTTTCACTGATATCAATTTGGGTTTTTTGAATCTTTTCTTTTATCTCAATGTGTACTTTTGGCACGAGATTGGGTTCCTCAAAAATAAAAGTTTCTCTGATATCAATTTGGGTTTTAAGAATCTTTCTTTTATCTCAATGTGTACTTTTGGCACGAGATTGGGTTCCTCAAAAATAAAAGAGTTTCACTGATATCAATTTGGGTTTTTTGAATCTTTTCTTTTATCTCAATGTGTACTTTTGGCACGAGATTGGGTTCCTCAAAAATAAAAGAGTTTCTCTGATATCAATTTGGGTTTTAAGAATCTTTCTTTTATCTCAATGTGTACTTTTGGCACGAGATTGGGTTCCTCAAAAATAAAAGAGTTTCACTGATATCAATTTGGGTTTTTTGAATCTTTTCTTTTATCTCAATGTGTACTTTTGGCACGAGATTGGGTTCCTCAAAAATAAAAGTTTCTCTGATATCAATTTGGGTTTTAAGAATCTTTCTTTTATCTCAATGTGTACTTTTGGCACGAGATTGGGTTCCTCAAAAATAAAAGAGTTTCACTGATATCAATTTGGGTTTTTTGAATCTTTTCTTTTATCTCAATGTGTACTTTTGGCACGAGATTGGGTTCCTCAAAAATAAAAGTTTCTCTGATATCAATTTGGGTTTTAAGAATCTTTCTTTTATCTCAATGTGTACTTTTGGCACGAGATTGGGTTCCTCAAAAATAAAAGTTTCTCTGATATCAATTTGGGTTTTTTGAATCTTTTCTTTTATCTCAATGTGTCCTTTTGGCACGAGATTGGGTTCCTCAAAAATAAAAGTTTCTCTGATATCAATTTGGGTTTTAAGAATCTTTCTTTTATCTCAATGTGTACTTTTGGCACGAGATTGGGTTCCTCAAAAATAAAAGTTTCTCTGATATCAATTTGGGTTTTAAGAATCTTTCTTTTATCTCAATGTGTACTTTTGGCACGAGATTGGGTTCCTCAAAAATAAAAGTTTCTCTGATATCAATTTGGGTTTTAAGAATCTTTCTTTTATCTCAATGTGTACTTTTGGCACGAGATTGGGTTCCTCAAAAATAAAAGAGTTTCTCTGATATCAATTTGGGTTTTTTGAATCTTTTCTTTTATCTCAATGTGTACTTTTGGCACGAGATTGGGTTCCTCAAAAATAAAAGAGTTTCTCTGATATCAATTTGGGTTTTAAGAATCTTTCTTTTATCTCAATGTGTACTTTTGGCACGAGATTGGGTTCCTCAAAAATAAAAGAGTTTCTCTGATATCAATTTGGGTTTTAAGAATCTTTCTTTTATCTCAATGTGTACTTTTGGCACGAGATTGGGTTCCTCAAAAATAAAAGAGTTTCACTGATATCAATTTGGGTTTTAAGAATCTTTCTTTTATCTCAATGTGTACTTTTGGCACGAGATTGGGTTCCTCAAAAATAAAAGAGTTTCACTGATATCAATTTGGGTTTTAAGAATCTTTCTTTTATCTCAATGTGTACTTTTGGCACGAGATTGGGTTCCTCAAAAATAAAAGTTTCTCTGATATCAATTTGGGTTTTAAGAATCTTTCTTTTATCTCAATGTGTACTTTTGGCACGAGATTGGGTTCCTCAAAAATAAAAGTTTCTCTGATATCAATTTGGGTTTTAAGAATCTTTCTTTTATCTCAATGTGTACTTTTGGCACGAGATTGGGTTCCTCAAAAATAAAAGAGTTTCTCTGATATCAATTTGGGTTTTTTGAATCTTTTCTTTTATCTCAATGTGTACTTTTGGCACGAGATTGGGTTCCTCAAAAATAAAAGAGTTTCTCTGATATCAATTTGGGTTTTAAGAATCTTTCTTTTATCTCAATGTGTACTTTTGGCACGAGATTGGGTTCCTCAAAAATAAAAGAGTTTCACTGATATCAATTTGGGTTTTAAGAATCTTTCTTTTATCTCAATGTGTACTTTTGGCACGAGATTGGGTTCCTCAAAAATAAAAGTTTCTCTGATATCAATTTGGGTTTTAAGAATCTTTCTTTTATCTCAATGTGTCCTTTTGGCACGAGATTGGGTTCCTCAAAAATAAAAGATTCTCTGATATCAATTTGGGTTTTAAGAATCTTTCTTTTATCTCAATGTGTACTTTTGGCACGAGATTGGGTTCCTCAAAAATAAAAGAGTTTCACTGATATCATTTTGGGTTTTTTGAATCTTTTCTTTTATCTCAATGTGTACTTTTGGCACGAGATTGGGTTCCTCAAAAATAAAAGAGTTTCTCTGATATCAATTTGGGTTTTAAGAATCTTTCTTTTATCTCAATGTGTACTTTTGGCACGAGATTGGGTTCCTCAAAAATAAAAGTTTCTCTGATATCAATTTGGGTTTTAAGAATCTTTCTTTTATCTCAATGTGTACTTTTGGCACGAGATTGGGTTCCTCAAAAATAAAAGTTTCTCTGATATCAATTTGGGTTTTAAGAATCTTTTCTTTTATCTCAATGTGTACTTTTGGCACGAGATTGGGTTCCTCAAAAATAAAAGAGTTTCACTGATATCAATTTGGGTTTTTTGAATCTTTTCTTTTATCTCAATGTGTACTTTTGGCACGAGATTGGGTTCCTCAAAAATAAAAGAGTTTCTCTGATATCAATTTGGGTTTTAAGAATCTTTCTTTTATCTCAATGTGTACTTTTGGCACGAGATTGGGTTCCTCAAAAATAAAAGAGTTTCTCTGATATCAATTTGGGTTTTAAGAATCTTTCTTTTATCTCAATGTGTACTTTTGGCACGAGATTGGGTTCCTCAAAAATAAAAGAGTTTCTCTGATATCAATTTGGGTTTTAAGAATCTTTCTTTTATCTCAATGTGTACTTTTGGCACGAGATTGGGTTCCTCAAAAATAAAAGAGTTTCTCTGATATCAATTTGGGTTTTAAGAATCTTTCTTTTATCTCAATGTGTACTTTTGGCACGAGATTGGGTTCCTCAAAAATAAAAGAGTTTCTCTGATATCAATTTGGGTTTTAAGAATCTTTCTTTTATCTCAATGTGTACTTTTGGCACGAGATTGGGTTCCTCAAAAATAAAAGAGTTTCTCTGATATCAATTTGGGTTTTAAGAATCTTTCTTTTATCTCAATGTGTACTTTTGGCACGAGATTGGGTTCCTCAAAAATAAAAGTTTCTCTGATATCAATTTGGGTTTTAAGAATCTTTCTTTTATCTCAATGTGTACTTTTGGCACGAGATTGGGTTCCTCAAAAATAAAAGTTTCTCTGATATCAATTTGGGTTTTAAGAATCTTTTCTTTTATCTCAATGTGTACTTTTGGCACGAGATTGGGTTCCTCAAAAATAAAAGAGTTTCACTGATATCAATTTGGGTTTTTTGAATCTTTTCTTTTATCTCAATGTGTACTTTTGGCACGAGATTGGGTTCCTCAAAAATAAAAGAGTTTCTCTGATATCAATTTGGGTTTTAAGAATCTTTCTTTTATCTCAATGTGTACTTTTGGCACGAGATTGGGTTCCTCAAAAATAAAAGAGTTTCTCTGATATCAATTTGGGTTTTTTGAATCTTTTCTTTTATCTCAATGTGTACTTTTGGCACGAGATTGGGTTCCTCAAAAATAAAAGAGTTTCTCTGATATCAATTTGGGTTTTAAGAATCTTTCTTTTATCTCAATGTGTACTTTTGGCACGAGATTGGGTTCCTCAAAAATAAAAGAGTTTCACTGATATCAATTTGGGTTTTAAGAATCTTTCTTTTATCTCAATGTGTACTTTTGGCACGAGATTGGGTTCCTCAAAAATAAAAGTTTCTCTGATATCAATTTGGGTTTTAAGAATCTTTCTTTTATCTCAATGTGTACTTTTGGCACGAGATTGGGTTCCTCAAAAATAAAAGATTCTCTGATATCAATTTGGGTTTTAAGAATCTTTCTTTTATCTCAATGTGTACTTTTGGCACGAGATTGGGTTCCTCAAAAATAAAAGAGTTTCACTGATATCATTTTGGGTTTTTTGAATCTTTTCTTTTATCTCAATGTGTACTTTTGGCACGAGATTGGGTTCCTCAAAAATAAAAGAGTTTCTCTGATATCAATTTGGGTTTTAAGAATCTTTCTTTTATCTCAATGTGTACTTTTGGCACGAGATTGGGTTCCTCAAAAATAAAAGTTTCTCTGATATCAATTTGGGTTTTAAGAATCTTTCTTTTATCTCAATGTGTACTTTTGGCACGAGATTGGGTTCCTCAAAAATAAAAGTTTCTCTGATATCAATTTGGGTTTTAAGAATCTTTCTTTTATCTCAATGTGTACTTTTGGCACGAGATTGGGTTCCTCAAAAATAAAAGTTTCTCTGATATCAATTTGGGTTTTAAGAATCTTTCTTTTATCTCAATGTGTACTTTTGGCACGAGATTGGGTTCCTCAAAAATAAAAGTTTCTCTGATATCAATTTGGGTTTTAAGAATCTTTCTTTTATCTCAATGTGTACTTTTGGCACGAGATTGGGTTCCTCAAAAATAAAAGTTTCTCTGATATCAATTTGGGTTTTAAGAATCTTTTCTTTTATCTCAATGTGTACTTTTGGCACGAGATTGGGTTCCTCAAAAATAAAAGAGTTTCACTGATATCAATTTGGGTTTTTTGAATCTTTTCTTTTATCTCAATGTGTACTTTTGGCACGAGATTGGGTTCCTCAAAAATAAAAGAGTTTCTCTGATATCAATTTGGGTTTTAAGAATCTTTCTTTTATCTCAATGTGTACTTTTGGCACGAGATTGGGTTCCTCAAAAATAAAAGAGTTTCTCTGATATCAATTTGGGTTTTTTGAATCTTTTCTTTTATCTCAATGTGTACTTTTGGCACGAGATTGGGTTCCTCAAAAATAAAAGAGTTTCTCTGATATCAATTTGGGTTTTAAGAATCTTTCTTTTATCTCAATGTGTACTTTTGGCACGAGATTGGGTTCCTCAAAAATAAAAGAGTTTCACTGATATCAATTTGGGTTTTAAGAATCTTTCTTTTATCTCAATGTGTACTTTTGGCACGAGATTGGGTTCCTCAAAAATAAAAGTTTCTCTGATATCAATTTGGGTTTTAAGAATCTTTCTTTTATCTCAATGTGTCCTTTTGGCACGAGATTGGGTTCCTCAAAAATAAAAGATTCTCTGATATCAATTTGGGTTTTAAGAATCTTTCTTTTATCTCAATGTGTACTTTTGGCACGAGATTGGGTTCCTCAAAAATAAAAGAGTTTCACTGATATCATTTTGGGTTTTTTGAATCTTTTCTTTTATCTCAATGTGTACTTTTGGCACGAGATTGGGTTCCTCAAAAATAAAAGAGTTTCTCTGATATCAATTTGGGTTTTAAGAATCTTTCTTTTATCTCAATGTGTACTTTTGGCACGAGATTGGGTTCCTCAAAAATAAAAGTTTCTCTGATATCAATTTGGGTTTTAAGAATCTTTCTTTTATCTCAATGTGTACTTTTGGCACGAGATTGGGTTCCTCAAAAATAAAAGTTTCTCTGATATCAATTTGGGTTTTAAGAATCTTTTCTTTTATCTCAATGTGTACTTTTGGCACGAGATTGGGTTCCTCAAAAATAAAAGAGTTTCACTGATATCAATTTGGGTTTTTTGAATCTTTTCTTTTATCTCAATGTGTACTTTTGGCACGAGATTGGGTTCCTCAAAAATAAAAGAGTTTCTCTGATATCAATTTGGGTTTTAAGAATCTTTCTTTTATCTCAATGTGTACTTTTGGCACGAGATTGGGTTCCTCAAAAATAAAAGAGTTTCTCTGATATCAATTTGGGTTTTAAGAATCTTTCTTTTATCTCAATGTGTACTTTTGGCACGAGATTGGGTTCCTCAAAAATAAAAGTTTCTCTGATATCAATTTGGGTTTTAAGAATCTTTCTTTTATCTCAATGTGTACTTTTGGCACGAGATTGGGTTCCTCAAAAATAAAAGTTTCTCTGATATCAATTTGGGTTTTAAGAATCTTTCTTTTATCTCAATGTGTACTTTTGGCACGAGATTGGGTTCCTCAAAAATAAAAGTTTCTCTGATATCAATTTGGGTTTTTTGAATCTTTCTTTTATCTCAATGTGTACTTTTGGCACGAGATTGGGTTCCTCAAAAATAAAAGTTTCTCTGATATCAATTTGGGTTTTAAGAATCTTTCTTTTATCTCAATGTGTACTTTTGGCACGAGATTGGGTTCCTCAAAAATAAAAGTTTCTCTGATATCAATTTGGGTTTTAAGAATCTTTTCTTTTATCTCAATGTGTACTTTTGGCACGAGATTGGGTTCCTCAAAAATAAAAGAGTTTCACTGATATCAATTTGGGTTTTTTGAATCTTTTCTTTTATCTCAATGTGTACTTTTGGCACGAGATTGGGTTCCTCAAAAATAAAAGAGTTTCTCTGATATCAATTTGGGTTTTAAGAATCTTTCTTTTATCTCAATGTGTACTTTTGGCACGAGATTGGGTTCCTCAAAAATAAAAGAGTTTCTCTGATATCAATTTGGGTTTTAAGAATCTTTCTTTTATCTCAATGTGTACTTTTGGCACGAGATTGGGTTCCTCAAAAATAAAAGTTTCTCTGATATCAATTTGGGTTTTAAGAATCTTTCTTTTATCTCAATGTGTACTTTTGGCACGAGATTGGGTTCCTCAAAAATAAAAGTTTCTCTGATATCAATTTGGGTTTTAAGAATCTTTCTTTTATCTCAATGTGTACTTTTGGCACGAGATTGGGTTCCTCAAAAATAAAAGTTTCTCTGATATCAATTTGGGTTTTTTGAATCTTTTCTTTTATCTCAATGTGTACTTTTGGCACGAGATTGGGTTCCTCAAAAATAAAAGTTTCTCTGATATCAATTTGGGTTTTAAGAATCTTTCTTTTATCTCAATGTGTACTTTTGGCACGAGATTGGGTTCCTCAAAAATAAAAGTTTCTCTGATATCAATTTGGGTTTTAAGAATCTTTCTTTTATCTCAATGTGTACTTTTGGCACGAGATTGGGTTCCTCAAAAATAAAAGAGTTTCACTGATATCAATTTGGGTTTTAAGAATCTTTCATTTATCTCAATGTGTACTTTTGGCACGAGATTGGGTTCCTCAAAAATAAAAGAGTTTCTCTGATATCAATTTGGGTTTTAAGAATCTTTCTTTTATCTCAATGTGTACTTTTGGCACGAGATTGGGTTCCTCAAAAATAAAAGTTTCTCTGATATCAATTTGGGTTTTTTGAATCTTTTCTTTTATCTCAATGTGTACTTTTGGCACGAGATTGGGTTCCTCAAAAATAAAAGTTTCTCTGATATCAATTTGGGTTTTTTGAATCTTTTCTTTTATCTCAATGTGTACTTTTGGCACGAGATTGGGTTCCTCAAAAATAAAAGTTTCTCTGATATCAATTTGGGTTTTTTGAATCTTTTCTTTTATCTCAATGTGTACTTTTGGCACGAGATTGGGTTCCTCAAAAATAAAAGTTTCTCTGATATCAATTTGGGTTTTTTGAATCTTTTCTTTTATCTCAATGTGTACTTTTGGCACGAGATTGGGTTCCTCAAAAATAAAAGTTTCTCTGATATCAATTTGGGTTTTTTGAATCTTTTCTTTTATCTCAATGTGTACTTTTGGCACGAGATTGGGTTCCTCAAAAATAAAAGTTTCTCTGATATCAATTTGGGTTTTTTGAATCTTTTCTTTTATCTCAATGTGTACTTTTGGCACGAGATTGGGTTCCTCAAAAATAAAAGTTTCTCTGATATCAATTTGGGTTTTTTGAATCTTTTCTTTTATCTCAATGTGTACTTTTGGCACGAGATTGGGTTCCTCAAAAATAAAAGTTTCTCTGATATCAATTTGGGTTTTAAGAATCTTTGTTTTATCTCAATGTGTACTTTTGGCACGAGATTGGGTTCCTCAAAAATAAAAGAGTTTCTCTGATATCAATTTGGGTTTTTTGAATCTTTTCTTTTATCTCAATGTGTACTTTTGGCACGAGATTGGGTTCCTCAAAAATAAAAGTTTCTCTGATATCAATTTGGGTTTTTTGAATCTTTTCTTTTATCTCAATGTGTACTTTTGGCACGAGATTGGGTTCCTCAAAAATAAAAGTTTCTCTGATATCAATTTCGGTTTTTTGAATCTTTTCTTTTATCTCAATGTGTACTTTTGGCACGAGATTGGGTTCCTCAAAAATAAAAGTTTCTCTGATATCAATTTGGGTTTTAAGAATCTTTGTTTTATCTCAATGTGTACTTTTGGCACGAGATTGGGTTCCTCAAAAATAAAAGTTTCTCTGATATCAATTTGGGTTTTTTGAATCTTTTCTTTTATCTCAATGTGTACTTTTGGCACGAGATTGGGTTCCTCAAAAATAAAAGTTTCTCTGATATCAATTTGGGTTTTTTGAATCTTTTCTTTTATCTCAATGTGTACTTTTGGCACGAGATTGGGTTCCTCAAAAATAAAAGTTTCTCTGATATCAATTTGGGTTTTAAGAATCTTTCTTTTATCTCAATGTGTACTTTTGGCACGAGATTGGGTTCCTCAAAAATAAAAGTTTCTCTGATATCAATTTGGGTTTTTTGAATCTTTTCTTTTATCTCAATGTGTACTTTTGGCACGAGATTGGGTTCCTCAAAAATAAAAGAGTTTCTCTGATATCAATTTGGGTTTTAAGAATCTTTCTTTTATCTCAATGTGTACTTTTGGCACGAGATTGGGTTCCTCAAAAATAAAAGTTTCTCTGATATCAATTTGGGTTTTAAGAATCTTTCTTTTATCTCAATGTGTACTTTTGGCACGAGATTGGGTTCCTCAAAAATAAAAGTTTCTCTGATATCAATTTGGGTTTTTTGAATCTTTTCTTTTATCTCAATGTGTACTTTTGGCACGAGATTGGGTTCCTCAAAAATAAAAGAGTTTCTCTGATATCAATTTGGGTGTTAAGAATCTTTCTTTTATCTCAATGTGTACTTTTGGCACGAGATTGGTTTCTTCAAAAATTTTGGATAACCATCTTTATATCATTTCAATTATTTCTTTACTGATCGTGATGGAACTTTCTAAAGAGTTTCTAAGATATCAATTTTGGACCCAAAAAAATAGACGGAATTGCGTCATTTACGGAACCGGAATTCCGCACATCCCTCTTTGGAATGGTTTTTTCAAAAATAAAAGTTAATAATGGGAAAAATAATTTACTGGTAAATAATCCAATCTGTAATGCAGGAACCAGAATGTACTAACTTTTTGTTTGAAACACGTTGATTAAAACTTGCAGGATTTTTTGCAAAAGTTTTATAATATTAACATGCAAGGTATTGTACTGCTTTATAATAAAACATTAAATAAAGCAAACAAGTTTTTTTGTCTGCATTGCTGTCTTCAAATATCATCATTTGTTTTATTCATTTAGCAATAAAAAATGCAAAGACACAAAAATAAAGAACGCGTAATTTTTACTTATTAAAATGATAACCGTATAAACAAACAAAATATAACAGTAAAAATGAGATATTTTAAAAAAACATATTTTTTAAAATACAAAACTAAAATAAGTATGGCTTTAATTGTATCAAAATTTATAGAGAACCAATTTTCAAAAAAAATCGATGCAGCTATAAAAAAGGCAACGGAGAAATAAAGGCAATATCAAAAGTAAAAACTAATTCAAAGAAGACTAGTAAAAAGGCATAGTTCTAAATTTCAAATTCTTTTTAAATTTCAATAATATGCTGTATTTTTTGCAACAACATCATTAACGATTTCACGAATTGCAGGACGACCAATTGAAATTTCACGAATTGTTGCTTGTGCCATTCCACCTAGCAGAACTTCAGGACATGAAACAAAAACATAATTTCGATTATTGTGTTCTTCACAGATTTTTCGAACCTATGAAAATGTTTATAACTATCGTAATACAAGATGTATAAACTTACAGTATTTCTAAGTTCTTCATTTGTAGTGACCCATACAGTAAAAACTCCAGCAGAATTATTTTTGAGGCAAACTTTAAGCATGGGAAGATCAGTTTCAGAATCCCCACACACAAGAATAGTTCCAGATTTAAGGTCACATTTCATATGATCAACCAAAAGTTCAATGCCTTGCCCCTTATCAAAGATATCACCACTTTCACGCTCTTTCAAATATATTTTCATATCGGTTTCTGATTCAATCACAGATAATGTTTGCCCAGTTGGATCGATTTCTTTAACAATTTGATGAACTTTGGTAACAAGATTTTGTGTTTGTGAATCAGGAATTGAACGATTGGCATCTTGTCGTGCAATTGTTAAATGACCGTAATGTTTCTGGAGACCAGATCCGATCCTATAACAGTATCATGTACGAAAGATGTATTTTAAAATGATGATAGACTTACCATGCAAAATGTTTTAACTTTGGGTCTTCAAGTAAAAGACTAATAGCCAAGAATACGCGATCCAAAAGTTCCAAATCTTGTTCAGGAATTGATTGATCTTTGAATTTTGATGATGGATCGATAAACCATTCGCGGCCAGCAGAAGCTCCATAATAATAATATCCTTCTGGAATCGTTGAAACATCTAAGATACCAATTTGCATCATTGGGGCAGTTGTTAAAATTGCACAAGTCTGTGCACATCGACGTGCAAATTGTGCTTGAATAACTCCAGAATATGCCGGCTGTACAGAAGCTGGATAACTGCATGAATAAAGTTTTAAAGTTCCATCACGATCAGTAAAGAAATAATTGAAATGATCTGCATCTGTGAAGAGATCTCCTAAGGCCATAACTTCTTCGCGATACTTATCTTTTGATACCGGATGATATACCTATTTATTTACAAAGTTTTAAAAGTTGTATTTTAAAAAGTGGCAGACTTACTTGTAGAGTTTCAATGAATGATTCAACGTTATATACGTCATCAGATGTAACATATTTTAAGAAATTTAAATCTTTTTCAAATTCATCCAGCTCTGTTCGAATGTCAAATGATGCATGTGGAACAGCTGCATCGGGATCCCCAGAAGTCATTACACGAAGAACAGTAGAATTTGATTCACATGCTTGAAGCAAAGATTCTTTTGCATTACTCAGAGAAATTGAAAAATGTGGTTTGATGGGAATTCCTTTCAGAACTCGTTCAACAATTTGTCTTCGAACATCTCTTGTTCTCATCATAATCTATAAAAAACATGGATAAATTATTATTCATAGAATTATGGAGTACTGTAGATTTAAATTTAAGAACATCAATTAAATTGTTTTTAAAACTACTCAAAAAAAATCAAAAACAAATATCTTCCAAAACTTACCGTATAAAAATCATCTAAAGTTTTAATATCTTGTTGATGAATAACCAAATGTGACCATCCTGGATCTAAGAATGCGGCTGACCAGCGTTCAATATCATTTGCCATAATAAATTCATGAAGTTTCTTTCCATGTCGAGCTCGAACATCTTCTGGTTCAGTACAAGCTCGATAAAATGCATCACAATAATCATCAACATTGTAGACATCTGTAACACGATGGTATGTTCGTTCACCGTCATCTGGATGCAAGCCAGCCATAGTGAATTGAATTTCAGAACCAGCACCAATTGAAAGAACAAGACCTGCTTGTGGATTACATACAAGCATTTCTTTAGCGACTAAATTCATTCCATCCTTTTTAGGTGTTACAACTCCAATATCCATTGCCAAATAATGTGCTATTAAGTCTGCACGTTGAAGGCCAGAAGTTTGGAAGTACAATGGCTTCCAACCAGGATATTTATCAGTTTCGAATTCTTTATTTATTGTTTCAGATAGTTCAACACATTCATCTTGATATTTTCGATATGTATCAACTGAGCGACGATTTGTTACTGCAACTTGAAAGAGAACATCTTTTCCAATTCGATCTGGATACTTTTTAAAGTAATGCCGATATGCAAGTAGTTTTTCTCGAATTCCTTTTGTATAATCAAATCTTTCAACAGAGAATAATAAACGCATTTCTGGATCAGGATTTTCACCAAGGAACTACAAAAATATATTTACCGTAATTAAACTATAGCTTTAAAAAAAATTGTAACAAACTTTTTTACGAATTTCATGACTTTTGTTTACAGTTTCTGGATCTCGGGCAATTTTTAAGAAATCTTCATTTTTAATTGATACTGGAAAAACTCCCAATGAACAAGACCAGCCTTGGAAAGTTACGGTATTGATATCAAGATTACCATCTAAAAATTAATGTTTGTATTTAAAAGACTTTTTAACAAAAAACAAAAACATACCATATGCAATTTTAGCAGATGGAAAATGTTTTTCAACTAATTCAATAAACATTGCGCGATCTCGATGAGTTTGAAAGCCAACTTTAGTAAAACGTAAAAGACCGCGAAGAATTGGAAATGCACAAATACGGTATTTTGTAAAGAAATTATCAGGTGGTAAAAATGGAATATGTAAAAAGAAACCAATTTCAAGGTTTTGATCAAGCGATTGCATAATCATTCCAGTCAACATTAAATGATAATCATGAATCCAAATAAAATCTTGTGGACGAGAATTTCGGACAGCATCAAGGGCAAATTGGTAATTTACTCGAACATATGAGCACCAGTGATCAACTAATGTCTGCAAAAATATTACTGTAAAAAAGTTGTTTAAAAATACAATAAGCATACTTTTGGATCATCATAATCCGAAACAATATATTCTGGAAGATTATGAAGCGCAGGCCATAATAGACCATTTGATATTCCACCATAATATACATTGTAATCACCTTCTTCAACGACAACAGGATTCAATTTGTAGCTGCCTTTATTGTAATTGTTGAGGACCCCAAGAAGGGACATTTCTTCGCTAAAATCACTTTAGACAGAATTTTCGTATTCGTTAGCATATTTTTACAGATAGAGTTACGCCACAACATTCAACAGAATTATAAAAGAGAAGGGGGAATTTTCAAGCACTCACTTACCATTTTTATGTTTAAAAAAGATAGAGTTATCTCTCAATTGAATTAAGCAAAAGAAGCTCAACATTTTATCCAACAACTCTACCGTAACCCCATCAGATATTTGAGACATTGTTATGCAAACTTGTAAATTCTATTCAAATCCCTTTATTTATCAAACTCAAAATAGTCTTTTGTACAGTTTGTTTGATTACTTCCGCATGACCAAAAAAGTCGTTAAAATAAATTTGGCCATAAAAATGTCCTCAAAAATAAACAATGTCTCAAATGTTTTTTTGAAAAAGTTAAAGGAAATATTATTTGAAAAACAGCCACAATTACATCCAAATTTTTAATTACATTTTCACAACATTTAATTAATATAAATAACATACCGGATATTTTTCTTATCCGCGCTTTCATCCTCTTCTTTTTCCTCATCTGCAATAACATGAAATAAAACTTCAGCCATATTTTGTCGAATTAAAGGTAATCCAAGGGTATTCGTTGTAGGGGCCAATGGTACAGTATCATCAGAAACATTTAAAAGATCTCGCATTTTACGCTTTTCATGTTGAAGGTTCATCCCGAGGTTTGCTAACCAAATATTTTCTTCATTTGCGGACATAATTGGATCAACGCATGAAACCAAACCACCTGAGCCTTGCTTAATTTCCCATTCCCCAGATTTTTCACGAGTTAATGAAACTGGTGGAGCATTTGATACGTTTATAACACGCTGCTGGAAATGTGTATTTGCAAATGATCGAGTTGTATGATTTGTATCATCATTTGGTGAATCGGAATCATAACAGAGTGAAGCTTTATTTGAACGAGGCTTCCTTCCACTTTCATCATCAGATCCGGGAATATTTTCGAGATGTTCTTCAGAACCTCGAAGAGATTGCTGGGAACGACGACGTTGAAGATGATGAAATTGTTCACTGAATCGTTTAGCATGTACACCCAAAAGAGATTTTCGAAGACCCGGAACAGCTGCATATAATTCCCTAAAACATTTAAACAATCTAATTAACATTCATAAAAAGTACAAAACATACCGTAATCGATTTTTACCAGTATTAACATCATATAATGTTAAAGCAAAAAGTAATGAATCCCGAAACTTAGTTCCAAATGACATATCAGAATCAAAAATATACGGTACTGCAGCTCTCCAAAATTGTACCTAAAATTAATTAAATAATCTACCGTAACTCAAATAAAAAGATAAAAATGGCATACAGTATTATATCCCAATGCATTGACAAATTTTTCAAAAAATTCATGTGAGTCAAAAGAATGTTGTAGGCAATATTCCAAAATAGTAAGTAACCCTTGAAATGCAATTTCTGATTTGCTGTCTCTTCGACGCCAATATGCTGCAATTGTATCAAGTCCAACATCAATTAATTTTCCAGTTTCAAGGCTTTCATCAACTTCAGCACCAAGAGAATGAAGAGTTTTAATAATATTCTAAAAAATGGATTTAAAAGCATTAATTAACAACAGTTTCATCACCCACACATTTTAATGTTAAAGATTTTGGAAGCGTTGGCATATTTTTTTTGGCAATTGAAAAAACGCGTTTTTTAGAAACATTTAATCAACAAAGCAATTTCATTTTTTTAAGATCACATTTAAGAACATATGTGAAAATAGACAAAAGCTTAAAGGTTAAACTTAAAAAAAGAGAAAGGGACCATTAAAAACAAAGCAGTTGTGTGGATGGCATTTAATCGCAGACTTTATTTTAAAAAATCGTATTGATTTAACGATTGACTTTTGTTTTTAAAAATTTGTGTTTGATCTTTTTTAAATTATTTTGCAAGCTCCAGAATTACCAAAAATTGAATAAAACTTACATTTCGTACAGTATCCGCTTTAAATCCTGGAGCAACTGGCACCGCAACAGGTCTAATTGCTTCAGATACTCGTCGTTTTCGGAATGGTTGATCAACAAGTGGAGGGGATCGATTACCTCCCTCATTTTCATCATCCAATGAAAAGGTAGTTGTTCCATCTCCTAAAACTTAATCTTTTAATCTTCTCTAATCCGTATTAAAATAATTATAAACAAACCGTTCATTTTATCAGTTTGATTATTTGTTGTAGCAGTATCAGGTGAAACAACCATATTTTTTATTTTTCAGAAGTAATAAAACTTTTTGATCGTTTATTTTTTTATGTATTGACAGAGAGAAAAGATGAGAAAGAAGGTTCAGTTCAGAAATAGATTGAAAAAAGGAGCAATGCCCTTCGATTATCGTTCTTTTTCTTCTTCCACTTTTTTTTATCACTAAAAAAACTTTATTTTGTGTAAAACAATAAAAAACCTGATGCACATGATCAAAAATTGAACACGGTTCTCAATCTCTTTCTTATTTCTTGATTATTATTATATTTTTTAAAACAACAAAAAAACCGTCGTTGAAAAAAAACAAACAAATTTGAGAGAGGTGCAATAATAATGTTGGGAAGGAAGGAAGGATTAAAAAAGATCAAGGTCTTTTTAGTGGTCAGTTGTTGTTGGGGTGATATAGTCAAAGATTTATACTTTGAAAAAACATATAAAAAGGTTCTTCAGAAAATGCAACAAGCTAACTTTTAGGTATAGTAAGCGAAACTATGAGTTTTCATAATTTTGTGATGTAATTCATAAAAAGCATCCTGCTTAAGAATCACTTTAAGAACCCCTTACTTTCTTAATTGTGTTTTTTCAGCAACAATGTTTATTACAGAGTAAAAGTTTAGAAAATACAGAAACTCATTTTAAAAACAAATACAGGCTTACTTTAAAGGAAAGTAAAAAAAGTTTTGCGTTTTCGCATTTTTGCGTTACTCTCAACAAAAAGCAGCATAGATTTAAAACTTTTAAAAAATCAAAACTTTTCTTTGAAATATTTGGCAACGTTTTTGTTCATGTTTAATGATAAACGAAAAAAGCAAAAATCTTTGTCATTTCCTTTAAACCAAAGGGGCATTATTTTTTTTTGATAAACAACCCTAATGTTTTTTTCAAGCCCGCAAAAAAAGTAAGAAAAACATTTGCCAGTCAACAAAAGCAGCGGCAGCAGTAGCATCAAAGCGAAGCGCACGTGAAGTTCACATCTTTGGGAGTCCTCCTTTTTTCTTCAAAATATGCAACCACCAAGGCTTGCTTGCTTATTTGTTGTTTTGTTGCTGTCAGCTAGCTTCTTTCCTTGTTTTTGGGCTTTGAGTCTTCATTGCTTCTTTTTCATCTGAGTCTCAAAGACCAAAACAGTTGAATGAGAAGATGAAAAGAGAAAAGAATAGAACAGAGGGACGTCTTTCTTACAAAAGAAAAAATGACCATAAAAAATGTTTGTGGACAAACAAGTTTTAAAGGAAGAAAAAAAACATTAAATCGAGAAATTTCTTTTAATTGATTTAATGAAAGAGAGATGTGATAAGAAAGTAAACAGAAAATATGTTTGTTTAAATAGGGACAAATTTTATCATGGTTTACAAACTTAAATAGGGAAGGAAATTTTTTAACAAAGTTAAAAACTAAAATCAGCTGAAAAGTAAAGCAAAGTACAAGGTGTTTAAAATATTGTTCATTCATAGATTTTTATAGCTTTTGCGAAAGTTAGACAAAGCTGTGCCACATACAGTACCCTAATTTTTTAAAAGCCTTTCAATTTTTATAAATAAATTTAGAGAAATTCAGAACGTTTAATGAAAGGTATCTCTCTCAGTTTCTGAACAAGCAAAAATCAATGAATATAAATATACTCTCTTCGCTTTAGTTGTTTACAATTAGCAGCAGCAGCAAATCAAAAACACTTTTTTTTCTTGCAGGAAAAAAACTAGGCTTCTTTCTTTTTGCTTTGAAGGAAGAGGTAATAACATTGTTAGAAATCAAAAAACAAAACAATTTTTTGTGTTTTAACTTTTAATGACCTCCGATCGCTTTCTATTTTTTTGATTTGAAAGAGAAGTTTTGATAAATAACTTATTTTTTGAACACAAAAGATCTTTTATCTCTTCTTTTTGCTGCTCAAATTGTTAGGATTTCTGACAGTATTTTTAAAGTTATAAGAAAACAAATACAAACAACTAATACTACAGCAACTTGTATGGAGTGTATTTGCAATAATGAAAAAGAAATTTAAACTGCCTACTTCTGATTACTAATAAAGGCGTACCTATCTAGACGCTATTTTATTTCATTTTTAATTTAAAAATGAATCAATCATAAAAAAGAATGGCCACAAGAAAAGTGACTGAAGAACACAGAGAAAGAAAGAAGGCTTGAAATTTAGAAAGAAAAAGTGGCCACCATTTTTTTGTGTCTCATAAAATAAAGACCGCTGATATTTTTTCTTGATCATTTCTTGAATGAAAATATAAGCACAAAAAACTGATCATTGAAGTGTTCAGCTTCAATCAACTAACTACCGCAAAAAAAGTTTGTTAGTACTCATTCTGCACCGCCTTTGTTTTGTGTTTTTCTTTTTTTATGCCATTGCAAAAAAAGTTGAGCAGAAAGTGATCAAAGAAGAGAAATAAATATATTTTTTGAGAGTTCTTTCAAATAATAAATATATTTTTGTCTTTTCTTATAAATAAAGAAAACACCGAAAAAAAAGAAGTTTAATGACAATGATGGTTGATCGGATATTTTTATCATCAAAAATTTCCGGTGAATCCAATTCGAAACAGTTATATTTTTAAAAACGGTGAAAAATTAAGATTGATTATACATAAAACAATTTCTACACAGATTTATTGTTTATAACTAAATTTAGAAACAGTCAAGTTTTAATTTTACAGAGGTTAAATGGTCATCAGTGATCGATAAATTATTACATTGATTTTTAGACAGGCTGTTTTATGGGGATAGTAAAGGAGTAATTGAAGTTCCGGTTTTTTAAGTTACTGTCCTTAAAAATGAGCCCTATAAATCAAATAATAGAGATATTAGAAAAAACATTGATTTTTATACTTGGATAAAAAAACCGATCAAATCTAGAAATGTTTTTCATCATAACCTTAGAGTTTTAAATTAATAAAAAGGGAGTATTAAAAATTTTAAAATACGTGTAGTAGTTGTAACAGAACAACAGACCAATAATAAGGAAAGCCATAAAAAAGATATTAGAAATGTTTATGTATTATGATATATCAGACGGGGTTTATTGCAGAAAATCAAAGAAAAAAGAAAGAAAAGAGAGAGAAAGAAAGCAAACCACGCAATCTTCGAGAAACGTCTTTTTTCGTTCTTGTTTTTTCCCTACAAACGGCAAATCAGTCTTAAATGACGACAAAAGAAATAGGAGGATGCAGATTAAAAATATCGTTATGTTTTTCCTAGGTTTAGTCAAAACAGCAGGACATGGCGTTGCCCAAGAAAGTTTTCCCTCTTTCAATGAAAAATAGCGGCAATACTTTTATAATGAAAGGTGATAATTTATGTTTGCAAACAAGCAAATAATTTTTATGAAAAACAAGTTTGCACAGCATGGCAATTATAACACTTTGGTGATTTAACACCTTTTTTTCAAATAATAATTAGTTTGCAGGCTGATTTTTGAGGATAGTAATTTAAACAAACAAAAACTCAAATTTCTGTCTTACTATCCCCAAAGTGCAGCCTGTCTAAAAATAACTTCATTTTTTTGATCATAATCAAAAAGCAAATAAATAATTTCGCTCATTTAAAAAGTTTTTATTAATCGGGTTATTACATCGCTAAAACAATTTTTGACCAATTTTGACACGGGTAAAAAGTGTGAACTTTTTTTTGCAAAAATTAAAAATGATAGTAAACAAAAAAACTGCTCTTTGATCCATAAAAATGGGTGGAAATGAGATCAGTGCTAAAGATTGAAAAAATAAGAAAAGTGAAGAAGTAAAACGAACTTTGTCCTACATTTTCCATGAAAAAAGTATATTTTTTTTAACTTGGATAAAAATAAACTGTAACTACCGTATACTTCAAAGTGTAGATCGAGGTGTCAAAGGAAATGTACTGTAATAATTTTCAAATCTCTTTTAAAGCAATAAACCCATATATTTTATAGATGCACATAAATCAACAAAGAAATAAAAATAAATAAACAGAAAACAGTACATAATAATTTAGTAAAAGACGACAGTATTAATCAAATTACGATCTTGATTCCTTGCTTCAAAATCTGTAAGGATGTCATCAATTTCATAATCAACATCAAAGGATTCTTCCAACTAAAATTTGTGTGAAATAAATTTCAACAACAAAATCAAAAAACAGCACAAACCTTTTGACATAAATTTGTTACCAAATCAGCACCAACTGCAGCTTCTTTAGGATTATCTTTAATGTCAATATTAATAACATGAGCTCTTTCACCCGTGATTGGAACACGATTTTGTAGAAATTGTAAGCACTAAAGTAACTTGTTTACTGTATTGAATTAAACTAAAAAACAAAACTTACTTGATCATAAACACGCTCTTCCAAGCAAAGGATAATATCAAATTCTTCATCAGTTTTTTGAAATTTTTGTGGATAAGGTTTGATTCCTCGATTTCTATCTAACATATATAATAAACCATTTTGAGTGTATCTAAAAAATAAAAATCTTCAGTTTATCTCTATGAAAAGAAAGTTACTTTTAAACAGGCTGCTATTTATAGAATGCACCCCAATTAAAACTTACAGTTTGACATCTTTCTTTCTCAAATCTTTGTAAATATAATCATAAGTAGTTACTTCAAATTCATAAGCATTAAATTTATCAATTGAAGGACCTGGTAATTTCACTCTATTTCCTGTTCCAAAAGATTGAATATCAAATTGCATTGCTCTGTAATGTAATCAATTACAAAATATTTTTCATAAAATAATTCACTTACGCCATCTTTTTATGGACGGCCATACTTCTATTCATATTTGATGAACAAGTTACAGCAAATTTTCTGAAAAGAGATTAATAAATATTTAGAAATAAAAAAGATATTAAACTTACAGCTTTTTGTTTGACATATATCCAGACATTGTTGCAATTATGATCAAAAAATAAACGATGTGAAACTTGAAAACAAGAAAAGGTTAAAGCGTATACTGCTAAAAAATCATTTAAATAAAAAAGTTAAATTTGTTAAAAGTACAGGGTGTCCCAAATAAAGATCCAGTTTTGATTTGGCTGGCAATTTTTTTGTATTGCAGTTAAACGAAAACGGATAGCGCAGATGAGTTCAGTATCGGATAAGGTTTTGTTTGATATGAAAATTTTTAATTTTGGCGATATGCAAATTTTTTACATTATGAAGGGAGTGAGAGTAAGTGCAAACTTTTTTTTTTCATTTTTTGCTATTCCTCTCACTTTGATAGTAACCTAAACTTTTTGTTTTCGTTTTTGCTGTTACTGTCTCTAAAAATCAGCTTTATTAAAAACATTTGGAAAATCAATTTGAAAAAGGCAATTTTTCTTTCTTTGCATTCACGTGTTTATCGACGACTGTCACAACTAAAAAAAAGCTCAATGCGCTGTCTTGGTGAAAGAAAAAACAACATTTGGTTTGTTGAAAAAAGGAGCACCATTATAAAGGAATTTTTTTAAAGATATTTATCGATTTTTTAAGATAACGAAGGGCTTTTGTTTAAAATTTCAAATAAAAAGATTCAACAGTTTACGATAATTTTATTACAAAAATTATTTTAATCATCATAATCCATTTCAACGCTTCTTCCTCCAACTTCAGTGCAATAATGAAGACGGCGTTCATAATCTTGGATAACTCTCAGCATTGTTTCTTGATCAATTTCAGCAAAAGCTGCTGAAAACATTGCCTTTTTCAAATTGATTTTCCAAATGTTTTTAATAAAGCTGATTTTTAGAGACAGTAACAGCAAAAACGAAAACAAAAAGTTTAGGTTACTATCAAAGTGAGAGGAATAGCAAAAAATGAAAAAAAAAAGTTTGCACTTACTCTCACTCCCTTCATAATGTAAAAAATTTGCATATCGCCAAAATTAAAAATTTTCATATCAAACAAAACCTTATCCGATACTGAACTCATCTGCGCTATCCGTTTTCGTTTAACTGCAATACAAAAAAATTGCCAGCCAAATCAAAACTGGATCTTTATTTGGGACACCCTGTAGAAGCACAAGTTTTAAAAAAAGCTTTTCACAAACGTTTGAACTCCAAAAAATTGAAAACTTTTAGCTTTCTTCAATTTTGGCATTATGTGTCTTTACAATTATCACAGAGAACATTGGATGACGGATATATCGATATTTGTGTGACAGACGAGTGTCTGCAACAACTTAACTTTTTTATATCCACTTGAAACTTAAAATTTTTACTTTTTGTTTTAGCGTAAACGTCAATGCTTTTTCTTGTATTGTAAAAGTGTAATTAAGCTTAATTGTAATGTTTTTATAGAAAATTTTGGATAATTAACCAATTAAAGTATGCGGATATTATTGTGTTGCATAACATTATTAATCAGCTTATTTGTGATTGTATCATCATATCATAATGACCCATATAAAACTTTACAAGTTTCAAGAAGTGCTTCAGCAAAAGATATCAAAAAAGCATATAAGAAATTGGTGCTAGAATGGTATGCATAGCATGCTCTTTGAAGGATGCTTGTTTTTAAATGTGAAAATATTTTGTTTTCAGGCATCCAGACAGAAATCAAGATCCAAAAGCAAATGAAATGTTTGTACATATTAAACAAGCATATGAAGTATTATCAGATCCACAACGTAAAGAAAAATATGATCGATACGGTAGCTTCGATGAATCACCACAAAGACATGGTGGACATCATTTTAATGAATTTGTAAGATTTTTAATTTTAAGAAATTTATAAAATGCATGTACACATATTATAGTTTGATTTTGGTTTTGGTGGATTTGGAGAAAGTAATGGTGAACCAAGCTTTTTTGAAAATCATCGTATTACCTATCGAATGTATATGAATGCAATACTTGAAAGATCTCATACTCAACCATTTATTATTTTTGGGTATTCTTCTTACTGTCATTTTTGTTTTCGAATGGAGCATATTTGGAAAGAAGCGGTGAAAGATCTTGAAGATTTGGGATATGGTATAGGTACTGCAAATTCAAATTTAAAAAGCAAATATTAAGATTAACATTTTACAATGGCTTATAGGTACTGTTAATGCAATGACAGATGGAGCTCTGCTTGAGAAGCTGCGAGTTACAACTCTTCCATCAATTGTTGTCGTTGTTGAAGGACGAGTTGTACATTTCCGAAAATCCTTTAATGGAATAAATGCGAAAACTATTCGATTATTTGCTCGTGATGTTATTCCTACAACATTCTTACACAGGATTACAACCCATGTTGGATTAAAAAGATTTTTGGATCAATGGAAAACGACAAATCGAATCTCTGTTTTAATGCTTGGCACAAAAGAAGAGCCACGACTACGGTATTATTTAACCGCAATGAAATATTCACATTTTGCTCGATTTGCATATGTCTTTCTTGGATCACATCAAGAAGATATTCAAGCTTTAAGATCCGTACTAAATATCAAATGTCGAGATTGTGAGAATGTAATTATTTTCAAAGAAGAACCAGAAAAGGGTGACGCTGCAAGAATGACAATATCCACGAATCAATTTAGTCAAACTGAGCTACAAGGAATTATTGAAAAAAATAAATTTTTACAACTTCCAAGAGTATGTTTCTGTTAATATTCTTAACATATCATTAATATCTGTGCTTCTTTTAGTTATCATCAATGCAATATTTTGATGAGCTATGTCCAACAAGTTCAAGATCTCTTCGACATTACTGTATTATTCTTCCAGTTACTGATTCAGAAGCTGAGCAACCATTTGTTTCTGCACTATATCGATTTATCAAAGCTCATCCACGCTCAGATAAATCTCGTGTAAAAATTTCATACATTTATTCCAATCGACAAGCCTTCTTTTTGGAACATTTTTCTGCTCCTAAATCTTCAGCTGATGATAGCAAGAAAAAGAGTATTCTTGTGTTATGGAGAAATGAATATGTTAAAGCAAAATATGCTTGGCTAGAAGGCATTTTGAATGGCGATGAGATGGAAGAATACAAGACATTTGATTTACTTAAAGAAAAGCTACATTTAATTGAACGTGGAAATTTAAGATTAGAAGAAACATCAAAAATTGTTAATTTGGTTCGTTTTTTTTGCTGCTGCTTTATTTACTTAAGGAACAACAAAGAGAAATTTTTTATAACAAAAAAAGAACAAGGAGTTGAATTATTTATTTATTGTGTTTTATTTTTTAGGTGGATGAACATCAGCCTTCGTGGTTTACAAGGCTCTCACGAAGAGCTATACGAATGGTGGAGACTGTTTGGTTTTACATTTCAAAGGAAGAAGCTTTGCCGGTTTTGAGTGTTGTTGGAAGCTTTTTTGTTATTATGTTATGCGGATATGTACTTAATGCTGCATTTAATCCAGATAAAAAACGAGTTTCTGAGGCGCGGTTTTCTTTCGTTTACTTGTTTTAATTAATTACCGTATACCTTTTGTTTTAGAAGGATCAAGCATCATCTTCAACTGATTCTTGGCATCCTGAAGATCCTCGAATTCCTCCCCAGAGAAACGAATCAATGCGTTCAACGGCTTCCTCGCGGCAGACTCGAATTTTAAAAGAAATGGAACCAATGATACACGAGCTACGAGCAGAAACATATTTTGGTTTAATTCGTTTATTGAAACCAGGTTGCCGGTCAATTATTGTACTTGTTGATAAAGAATCTAAAGAAGTTTTGCTGCATCAATTTGCTCGACATGTTTATCCATTACGAAATAACAAAACCTTTTCATTTGGATATTTAATGATTGATAAGAATTTGACATGGTTCAAAACTTTACTTGAACAAATTCTTCCTGGTGAAGATGGTGAAGGAAGTGTTAGCTCTGCATCAACTGTTCCGGCATTGAAAAAGCTACGTGGAATTAATCCTAAGCATACGCTTGGCACCGTATTAGTTTTATGTGGTAAATAATTTAAGTTTTATCTATTTTTTCATTTTCTAATTTTTAGGATACAAGCTTTATTTCTCAATGTATCATCCAATGTATAAAACTGCAAAAGCCCCTGATAGTGATGATGAAATTTCAAGTGATTCGGATGATGGTAATAATAAATCTGCAAAAAAGGTTCGTTGTTTTGAAAGTTTTAAAATTGAGGTTACGGTAGTTTTGGTTTCTGTGATTCACAGACTCTGAATTAATTTAACTTAACAGTTTTATTTAAAAAAGTATTTTTAGAAGCTACAACAAGCTAATGATCTCAACATTGAAAATGTTTTAAATGGTTTTCCAAACTTCCTTGATAGAATGCTTGACGGCGGATCAATTCCAAGGTTTTACATACCAGAATGGCCTGATAATCTTAAATAATCTCTTAAAACAAGTGCCACTGTTTCAGTCACAGCTCAACTATATTTTATTAAATGTTTTTATATGGCAGCATATTTTTTCTTAAAGAATTTCTATAATGATTATTATCTTTTGGTTGTTATTTTTTCCTTTTATCTAGTCGTTGGCATAATAATATTAACATTATTATATATATTTTTTTGTATTGTTTTCAGTTATTTTTTTTGCAATGTCTTTGCCGAGTTTTAAATAAATTTATTTGTAAACACCAAACGTTGATGAAGCCGTTGATGAACAAAATAAAGTCTTTCTCTGGCAAAATGTAACGGGCATTTTAAGTAACAAAAGTTTCTACAATTGAATCAAATTATTGAATTTTTAAAATAATGTTAGCCAGCTTTAAATTGTGATGTGGTTTATTCTCTAAGAAATTATTTAAATATCGATTTGTTAGAAAATTAGTTTAAAGTAACATCCGTGTTTTAATAATCTTCCGCAGTTGCCTTGGCAACTGAAAAGCTGATTGCATGGATTAAAATTGAAATTTTGATTTTACATTAAGGTTACAATTATTTTTGTATTCATAGCTGTTAGTATTCCAAAATCCTTATTTAAATTCAATTGCTACTTGTTTGTATAAATCAAAGATGGCACCTCGAACATTTAAAAAAATTTTATCAGCTGGTAAAGGACCCCTCCCAGAATATACAAAAGACACAAAAGCGATATTTGATTATGAAGTGTTGCTGCCATTGGTAGATGTAAATAAAGAAGGATTTCCACAAGATAAAGATCTATATAAAACAATTGATACAACAAAAAAGTCATGGCCTCATGGATATGGTAAACCACTGGAGTATGTGTTATATCCATCTAGAAATACACAATTAAATATATCTTTTACAGATTAGTATTTGGAAAAAAATTTCAGCTACCAATTATGGAAACCTGTCTGCAGACAATGTTGGTAGATGAAATATCACAGTTTGATATTGATACAAGAGATATGATATCATTTCCAATGGTATCAGCAAAATTAAGAGATATCTCAAAAGCTGAATTACATCCAAAGCTTAAAGAAGAAGAACATCACCATCATCATTGTGCTGCTATGGGACCTGTAAAGTAAGCGTGTTGATGAGGGGTAATGTATGTAGACGAATACTGTAATTATAGAACCGGATATGAAGAATTAGATGATCTTATACAAAATCCTCGGCCAATTCGTTTAATAATGCATTTGAAAAAAATTCTATCACCAGAAGATTATAAAGTTGATTCATGGCAATTAAATGATGAAAGTAAGCTGAAACAAAGTGAAACACTTCGACAAGAAGGCAATGAACTGTTTAAAAAAGGAGAATACAATGATGCAAAAGAGAAATATCGAGAAGCTTTAACCCTTCTCGATACATTGCTCCTAAAAGAAAAACCTGGTGATCCTGAATTTATTGAATTAGATTCAAAAGTAAGATTCTGGGATACTGTAATCGTAAATACATGTTTCGTAAATTTCAGAATATTCCACTTTATCTTAATCTTTCACAGTGTTATTTAAATTTACAAAACTATTATGAAGCATTAGGAGCAGCTGAAGAAGTGTTGAAACGGGATGCAACCAATGAGAAAGGATTATTTCGAAAAGCAAAAGCTCAAATAGGTGTTTGGGATTTGGATGAAGCTGAAAGAACTTTAAGCATCCTTAAAAGCAAGCATCCTGAAACTGCAAAAACTGTTGAAGCTCTAATTGCAGTTATCAATGAAAAGCGTAAAGAGAAGAATAAAAGTGATAAAGATATGTACAAAAATATGTTTTCTGCTTATCAAAAAGATAACTAAAAAATTTTGTTGATGCTGCATAAATTATTGTTGTAATAAATTGTAATAAATGGTCTATAAACTTGCAATGTAATAATTCAGAAAAGGTCGCAAAAACGTGCCTATCGTATCTTTTTTTTCGAATTTGCTTTTAAAAAATAAAGCCAAGCTTAAAAACGCTGACAGTAATCGTTGTTTTGTAAAAATAATTTTTTTGGTTACTATTAAAAGACAATAATACTAAAATTGCTAAATTTTAAAACACGGTTACTATAAGAAAAAGTCAGTTTAATAAATTTATTCTATAATTTAATTTTGATTTTTATTATGTTCACGTTTTTTCTTTTAACGGTTTTCAAACACAAACATTTTTTTTGACGAGCTTAAAATCGTTGACAGTATCCTTATTTTGTAAAATAATTTTTTTGTGTTACTCTCAAAAGTAACAAAAAAATGCTGCAGCTTTAAAAAAATGTTATTGTCCTCAAAAGTCAGCTCAAAGAGTTTCTTATTTCCAACATTGTTTATTTTTTGAGTCAAAAAATTTTGGCTCTCCTTTTTTTCGTTTTTTCTTCAGTCGCTCACAGATTTATGTTTTTAAACACTTTTAGTTTTATAAATCTTTTTTTAGAATGTAAATATGCTTCCAGTATATACTCTATTTTTAATATCTTCTTTAACATTTGCACATCCACCAGTTGGAAGAACAGACGTTATTCGTTCAGATCATCTTGATGCCATTCCATTAGAACGTGATGGAACTTTGAATAAAGATTTTCGGAAAGAAGTTGTTTTTGGACAAAATGAATCAGATTCAAAGAAGCCAGAAAATGTAGAAGCAATGATTCGTGAAATGTTTAAGAAAGCTGACAAAGATTCAAATCAAAAAATTACTCGCGATGAATTAAAAGCTCAAATAGTAGAAAATACGAATAAGCATTTGGAAGATGGAAAAAAGGAAGCAGAAGCAAATTTTCAAGAAGTAGATGCAGATGGTGATGGTATTATTACATGGAATGAATATTTAAAGAAGTTTATTGTTCAAAAAGGTCTTGTGGATAAGAAACATGCAGATGAACATAATGAACATACATTTGATGGTGATAGTAAGTTTATTAATATGTTTTAGATATAGTAAATGATTGAACATTTTTAGCTCGACGAATGATTGATGAAGAAAAACAAAATTTTGCTGAAGCTGACGCAGATGATAACGGCCTTGACAATATCGAATGGTTGGGCTTTGAACATCCAGAATTCTCAAAAACGATGCTAAAAGATATGGCTGAAGATATTATGAGAGCTCTTGATGATAATCGTTCGTTTATGTCATTATCAAATCCTTATTATTATCATATTAATTTTAGGAGATGGAATGTTATCAAAAAGTGAATTTGCAAAAGAACCTCTCGGAGAACCAATAGATCCTGAGATGGATGTAGCTTATAAACGGCAACGTGAAAGAGAATTTGATACCGAAATTGATGTGGATAAAGATGGATTTGCAACACTTGAAGAACTTTTAAATTATGTAAATCCAAAAAATGAAAGACATGCTGTACAAGAAGTAAGTGTTCCATTTATTCTAAATCTACAGTAATCTATTGATATTATAGGTGGTAGAAATCATGGATATTGCTGATACAAATAAAGATGGAGAATTAAGTCTTGCAGAAATGTTAAATAATGCCCGAGGTTTAGCTGACTCTGGATTTGTAAAAGCTCGAAAACGACTCCATGATGATCTTTAATTCTTATTACCAAAAAATGACTATGATACTTGTTAAGTGCTTTATCAATGAATTTGCAATTATATATGTTTCTTCCCAAAGGGTTCTCAGTTATTGTATTTATATATATTATATTACTTGCCACAAAAAAGTATTTAAATAAATTATTTTCGAAAGATGCAAATTATGTTTTAAAGGGGTTTTTTTATTCATAAGCTTACCCTGTTTGATTTATCTTTTGTTTTTGCATTGTTCGAATTTGTTTTGTGTTTGGTTGATTGAAATATTGCGTGTAATAATGGGATGCTGCAAATCAAAGCATGCAAAGGGAGATGCAAAAAGCAAGAAATCTCTTAATGCAAAAAATTCAAAGAAAGAAGGAAAAGAACCAAAATCTCCAATTCAATCACCTTCTAAAATTGCTAAACCTTCAGATAAAGAAACAGAAAATAAATCAAAGAAAGAGAGTCAACAACAACAACAACCGAAAAAAGCCGAAGGAAAAACAGATAAAACAGATCTTCGCTCAAATCCAGAACCCAAAGTTGAAACTGGTGAAACCAAAGAAACAACTCAACAACAAACTGGTGTAACTCCTAAAACTACTGACGATCTACCACCAATGGTAAATTTACTTCTTTTTTGATAAATCTTATAAAAGTTTATTTTTTAGGCAAAGTGTAAAGTATTCTTTGATATTGCAATTGATCAAAAACCTATTGGACGAATTACAATGGAATTACGAGGAGATGTAAGTTGATTTTTTTAAATATTGGTATACTGTAGATTAGTATGAACTATTTTAGGTTGTTCCAAAAACAGCCGAAAATTTCCGTGCTCTCTGTACGGGTGAAAAGGGCGTTGGAAAGCTTGGAAAACCTCTTCATTACAAAGGATGCAAGTTTCATCGTGTTATTCCACAATTTATGTTACAAGGTGGCGATTTTACAATGGGAGATGGTAAGTTTTTTCTTTGTTGATTTCTTAAATTAAGTCTTGAAATTGTAGGTACTGGTGGTGAATCTATCTATGGAGAATTTTTCCCTGATGAAAATTTTACACTCAAACATGAAGGTTTGTATTTTGTATAGAAAAAAATACTGTAAATGAATATTCAATTAATTTTTAGAACCTGGAACATTGTCAATGGCTAATGCTGGACCAGATACAAATGGATCTCAATTTTTTATTTGTACAGAAGTTACTGATTGGTTGGATGACAAGCATGTTGTCTTCGGCAAAGTCATTGAAGGAATGGATGTTGTAACAGTAAGATTTCCCAGTTTCTTTATGGATAAATAATTACCGTGGTTTTCAGGCTGTGGAAAAGAAAGGATCTCAAAGTGGGAAAACTTCTGCTGAAATCATTATTTCTGATTGTGGACAACTCCCACCATAAAACTTTTCTTCAAAAAGTCGTCTGTTGAAAAATGGCTCTTATTTTTTTATTCTTCATCACTTTGTATCTTTTTCTAAATTATCTTTTCATTTCCTATTTTTGCATGTATAAATCAGTATAAAATAACTTTTATGTGTACTATTCGCGGATAATAACAAAGCAGCTTCCATATTACCTAAACATCTCAAAGTTTTTATTGAGTACATTTTCTGGAAAAAAAAGGGTTTATCACCCCATTTAAAGTTGGATTTCTAAATGCTGACTATAGGTCAAAATAGAAAGCATAAATAGAAGGGGATATCTGATATCCGTTTTTTGATACTCCGCATTCCCTTTATTGTTCTTTGAATTTTATCTGTTTCAAACAAGTCTTTATTTGTCGTCGAACGACGACAAAGCCTTTTTTGTTTAAAAGCGGAAAAACTTTAGTGACCTCTTGTTTCCTGAAAACAAAGCCAATGACAACTTCTTTAGCCTACGCAAAAAAAATCTACGTCGATTTGTTTTGAGTAATTTTAAGTTTTCTTTTATGAATGAATGAAGAAGACTGATGACGTAAAATTCATTATCAAAAAAACTTTTGCAACAATAAAACATTTTTTAATTTTGAAAAATTTTAGGGCTCTTAAAGTGGGAAAACGTCTGCTGTATTTCTGAATGTGGTAAGTTCTGAAACAAAACTCTTGTCGTCTTAAAATTTTAATAATAAATTTCAAGACAACTCCCACCAAAAAAGTCCCTTCAAAAAATCGGGTAAAAGTCGTCTGCAAAAAATGGCTCTCATCACTTTTTTATTTTATCGGTTTCTAAATTATTTCATTTCCTGTGTTTGCATGAATGTATAAAACGGTATAAAATAATTTTGCAAAAGTTTTTTTAACTTTTTGAATAAATTTTGTATGTTTTTTATATGAAAAAAAAAGTTTGGCCTGAATTTATATGAATGTAGTTGTTGTAAGTAGCTGGCGCGCAACTGCCGAAACAAAATTCAATTTCTTGTCTATAATCATCATTCAAGAAGGCAAAAATGAAGAAGAAAAAACGAACAAGATGAAAGAAGAAGAAGAAAAGGCAGACGCCGCCTGCCATTTGCCATTACAAAGATTTTTTTTCGAAAAAATCTTTTCTCTTTTTTTTCAACGGAAACTTGCATTTTTTTAAATAAAAAATTTGTTGAATATTAAAAAATCTTTACTCTTTTTTTTCTGAGTTTTTTTCTTCGGATTCAACTTCATTATGATTAGCTGCTGCTGCCGACCGACTTTTGGCTTTTTTCATCTTTTCATTTTTTCAAAATTCTTCCTTATGGCTTATTTTCGACAAGGGTGGCATTTGGAAGTGTTAAATTTGAGGCTATTAAATCACACATGATCATCGCGATGCATCAATGAAGATGATGATACATGTGATAGTCGTAATAAACATGCCCTATTCAGACAGAATTTTAGGCAATTTTATTTTTTCTGTCATTGCCAAATTTTACGTAATTTTATTTTGCAACAACAAAAATGTTGCCATCGCCATGCTTAGTCTACTACAGATGCAGATGTAAACTATCATCTCATAACAACATCCTTCTTGCAGGATTTTTTTGTCAAAATTTTTAGAAGAAAAAACAAAAATTAATTGCTTTAAAAGAACTTTTAGTAAGTACATCTTCTCAGATTTGTGAGGGTGTTTTTGACAGCTTGTTTCCGTCTCTTCCTTCATTTTTTTCCATAATTGAAAATGATGCTTCAGAAAAAAGGGGCTTTTCCTTCTTTTATTTATTTTTTTGCTTATATAACCACTTGTATGTCAGAAAAGCAAATGAAAAAAAAACATATATCACAGCCAAACAAAATAACCATGGCTATCATTCCTCAACTTACAAATCATCAAACTAATATTTTTCATTTTTGTTATTTTCAACTTTAAAAGAAATCTTTGAAGTTTAGTTTTTTGGATTAAATTTATTTGACTGATTTTTTGTGATAGTAATCATTTTTTCAAATACTGGTGTATTTTTGTTCCATCATGTATTGATAGTAACCACAAAAACTATTATGCGAAATAATAATTACTGTCAAAGTTTGTAAGCTTGTTTATAAAATTTCAAAAAAGTTTAAAAACAGAATAAGACTTACTTGCTTTTTTCTCTCGGTCTGTGAGAAAAAGTCACTTTTATTTATTTCATTCATTCAACTTTTTTTTTCTTTAAAGATGCATCTATCTCAGTCAGTCAGTTGATTAACTATTACTACGGTAAATATACTCAAATAAAAATCACATTTTTTGCTGCTGCTTCTCTTAAAATAATAATGTTTTGCCAACACTCTTAACTTCTTTTTTATGATGTTTAAGGGGGGCTCTCACCTCCTCCGCCCTCTAACTTTAAATCTTTTAACTCTCCGAAATGAACTTGAAATTGTCGAGAGGAAAGAAGAAGTGATCAGTAGTAGTAACTTAGCTCGTTTACACTTTGTTTTACTTAAAAACCGACAACATTTTTTGGCTGCTTTTTTTGTTACCGATTTTGTTCTAAAAAATTTGCGTTTTTCTCATTTTCAACTATTTTTGTCTTTCTTTCTTTGTTTGCATTTTATCAGTTTTTTGTTCCTGTTCCTCTCTATCATTATCTTTTCATCATAACAGAACACCAACTTAAAACAACTTTTAAGCAAAAAAAATAAGTGTAAAAACTAGCTAAAACATAATAGCTAATTTTATGAAAATTTTTAAAAAGGATAAAAATCAATGATTTTAGCTTTTTTCCTTGTTTGGGTTTTTAAACCTTTTTTTCTTTCAACAATTTCTTAGTCTCAGAAAACCGAGACAAAAAAATAAATCTTTGAGGTATTCTTGAAGATGCAACTTCAACTGTGGGAAATTTTCAGACTTTTTAGTCTTCTTCCTTTTTTTACTGATGCCTAAAGCTAACTTACTCTTTTTTGCTTTTTTTAAAACGGGGTTTTCAAAAGTTTTTCTTTCTACTTCTGTTAATATTAAATGGTGGTAATATTTTTTTACCAACAATAATAGATGGGTATACTTTTTTTCAGAACGCATTTTTATTACAACGCTTATTTTTAATGAAAGTAAACCTTTTATCAAAAACTCAAAATTTAAATTACTATCAAAACTTTTCTGCTTAGAACCCTTTTGCAGAACAAAAGAGTTCTGAAAAAAAATTTTCTTCTACTTTATTGTTAATAATAACCACAGCAAATGTTTTTCACTTTGATGGTTTTGTTTTTTTTAATTTTAATACCATCCGTTTTTTATAAAGCTTATTTTTAATGAAAGTAAACAAAGCTTTCCAAAATTTAAACTTTAGGTTACTATCACTAATTTTCAGCGCAGTAAAATGAAACAAAGGTTTCTTTGATAATAATAGCGTATTAAAGTTTACCTTTCTTTTGTAAACTGTTTCACTTCGATTGTCACTTGTCACATTTGTTGGTTTAATTGATTGGTTAAAGGGATAGGTTGCAATTAAGCAATTTCAGTTTCTTTTTCTTTTTGACTTTTAGCTATGCGTATTTTTTCATAACATCTTTATATGTATGTACGTATTAAATTGTTTATTTTTGGCATTTTTTAAATTTTAAAAAATTTTTGACTACACTTTGTAGTTTATTTTATGTGCTGTTAAAAAAGCAGAAATAAAATTGACGTTTAATGTGATCGTGATAGATTAACGACATGCATTGTTTTATGACGCCATTCATTGAGAGATGAAACAAGAAGGAAAAAAGAAGAAGGAACAAGCCACCAAACAAAAACTTTTGATTTTTTGCCACCACCTGAGGGAACTGGCTTATAGCCATGTTATTTTTACACTTTTTTCTTTTAAGCTAACAATGTAAATGTGTCAAAAGAAATTAGGCTATAATGTTGCAAAAAATTTCTTTTTAATAATTTTATGTAAGAAAAGCGATGCTGCTTGATTGCTCTTCTTTTGTCGGCACATTTTTTTATGTTTTGGCCTCAAATTTTTTCTTTCTTTTGTGTATTGAAAAAGATTTAAAACGGTGAAGTGAGACCAACGAAAAAAGAGCAAATAAAAATTGAACCATTTTTTTTACCTGGCTTGTTTTCTTTTTCATCTCCGGAAGTTTGGAAGTATCGTTGACGGAACGGAACGATAAAAGAGCATTTTTGTTTTGTTGCTGCTACTTTTGAGAAAAATGTTTCCATTCTTTTTATGGAAGAAGCTTCCTTGTTTTGCTTGCTTTGTATTGTTGCATCTTTGAAAAGGAAGGGGTCATTTTTTGATTGTTCTTTGATTGCTTTTGTTTGTTTGTAGAAATGCAGGCTTAAATTTACTAATTACCCAAATTTTTTTATTTTCGTTTTTAAATTTTAATGACCAATTCCACAAATTGCTTCCTCCCTTCTATTCTTAGAAAAGTGAAAAACCATGAAATTTGATTTCATGTTTTTCTACTTTTTTTATACACATTGAGAAACGTGATTCTGCTTAACAATCCTCCCCATCCCCCCAATTACTACTACTCCCATTACATAGTCTCAGAATTATCTCATTTATTCTGATGATTCAATTTTTTCAATGACCCTGAACAAAAAACAAACTCACTTCAGTTATTTCTGGGCCCCCAACTGCTTTTTTCTTTTATCTTATTCTTTTTGTTGTTACTCGGAAATTTTAAAAATTTCCTGCTGATTTTTTTATGAATTATGTTTTTTAAATTGTTTAAATTGGCTTCATCATCATCAATGAATGAGGTCTGACTACGTCTTTCAAAAAAACAGTTGTTGGTCGCCTTTGCTGTCTATGAAGTTTCATCACAAATAAATTGCCTTCAGCAAAAAGAAATATTTCTGTAATGCGTTTTTAAACTCGTTAATTCCTCTCAAGAGAATTTTCTTTCTGTACTTTTTTTGCCTAAAAATATGCAACTTTTTTATTCTATTTTGTGGGATTTTTACAAAGTCCTCATCTTCATCCTTCAAAAAAAGTCTCGTTGTTGCGTGAATCATTAGCTTTGCTTTTTCTTTTGCCATCTTTGTCGTTTATGGTTTTCTTTCTTGAAAAAGCAAGTACTAACTTTTTGCTTCCTTTTTGACAATTCTCTTCTTATGCTTTGAAAATGAAGAAGCTGAAGTTGAAGATGAAGAAAAAAAAGGAACACAAATGCGTGCTCATCTTTATTTTTTCTTCTTTTTCTTCCTTCAGTGCCCTTCTCATTCTCAATTCAAATGAAACTTTTTAAGGAAGAAGACGAAAAAGGAAAGAAAAGATTTCCACCATCACAAAAAAGGCTGCCGAAGTAGAAGAAGCAACAACTGTAAAAGAAAAGTAAAAGACAAAAGAATATATTAGGGCATTTTTTATAATATAAAAAGTGTCCCTTTGAAAAAGTATTTTTTGGTTAAATAAATTTCAAAAAAAGTAATTCAATTTCAATGCTAACAAGAAGTTAACAGTAATCAATCCAAAAATCTCCATAAGCAGTATTTTTTTTGTGAATCAATCAAAAGGATGGTTTTGAAAGCATCTCTTTCATTTAGTATTTTATTACAGGTATTTATCATAAAACATATCTGTATAAGTATTATCGTAACGTTTAGGCTTTAATTTCATCATTTACTGCTGCAGCTTCTTCCCATCAATCAAACATTCCAGTTGAAGTTCAATTAAAATATGGAAAAATAAGGGGTCAAGAGTCCATATTCCTTCACAAAAGAGTGCGTTCATATTTGTCAATTCCTTTTGCCGAGGTATTCATATTATTCGTTGTAATCCTAACAGAATTTATCTTAGCTCTTTTAGCCGCCAATTGGTGATATGAGATTTAAGCCACCGGTTGCAAAAAAACCATGGAATGGAACTGTTGATGCATCACATCTAGCACCCGCATGCTTCCAAGGTCGTGATACATATAATGAATCATTTTGGGGTTCTGAAATGTGGAATGCTAATACACCAGTATATTTTTGTCAACATAATTCCGTTTTAAGCTTGAGCATTTTAGGTAAAAGAAGATTGTTTATATCTGAATATTTGGGCACCCGCAGAAGCAAAGTAATTCTTGTAGTTTACAAAAATAAATAATTTCTTTTAATTTTAGTAATCTAACAGTAATGGTATGGATATTTGGTGGCGGGTTTTTTGCCGGTTCTCCATCTTTAATTCTTTATGATGGAAAAGCTCTTGCATTAACTGCCAATGTTGTAGTGGTAAATATTAACTATAGGTAAGTAATATTTTCTTTTTGCAAATATTAATTGACTGTAACATCTGTTTTTTAAATAGAGTATTATTTCATCAAGAAGCTTTATTTTGTTGAAATTAAATGCCTTTTTTCAAACAAAAAATTTGGAATTACTATCGCAAATTTTCAGTGCAACAAAAAAAGACAAAAAAAGAGTTGTTTTAAAAACATTTTCCGTTTACTATTAGTATTTAATGAAAATCCAACATTTATTATTTTTTACTAGATTTATTTAATAAATTGAAGGAAAAAATAAAAGTATCAAATCGGGATTTTATAAAGCTTACTTTGACTGAAAATAAACAAAACTTTCCAAAATTCAGTGTTTAAATTATTATCTCAATTTTTCAGCACAGTAAAAATCAAACATTTAAAACACTTTCAAACATGTACTTTTCTTTTTTTAGATTGGGACCATTTGGATATATATATTTCGATCATCCAGATGCGCCAGGAAATATGGGAATGCTTGATCAACAGCTTGCATTTTATTGGATTCGAGAAAATATTGCCAGATTTGGAGGCAATCCTGCTTCTATTTCGCTATTTGGAGAATCAGCTGGAGCTTCATCGATTGTTGCACATTTAATTGCCCCTGGTTCAAGGGGAATCTTCCATAATGGCATTTTGCAATCTGGAAGTCTCGATAATAAATGGAGCTTAGATTCCCCAAAACGGGCACTTGAAAAAAGTCATCAATTAGCTGATTTAGTGCAATGCAATCGAACTACTGTAAGATCAAAAAAGAAATCTTATCAAAAGACTACAGTAATAAGTTTTAGGTAACAGCAACAATTAATTGTTTAAAAGAAAGAACTCCAGAAGAACTTTTGGCACAAATGTGGAATTTGAATCTTGGATTCTTGGAATTTCCATTTGCGATAGTTTCAAAGGATCGAAATTTCTTTCGAGAATTTGATGCATTTACTGCTTTAAGAAATAAGCAATATCGGCGAGATGTTAATTTAATGATTGGTGTAAATCATGATGAAGGTTTGTTACTTTACTTTTTTATCTTTCATTTGCCATAGTTAAGAAAAACTAATTTTATATGCATATTTTACGTTATACTTTTTTGGTGGAAAAGATCCATTAGCTTGATTAGCAATAAACATGTTGAGCACAAATTATGTACATTTTTAATGTAATTTTGAAAAAAATTTGTAATCGTATAAAATTGTTTGGCTCCATTGTTTGAAGGTTGCAAGAGAGCATAAAATTAATTAATTTAAAAAATTAAATTTTTTGTAGCTATAAAAGTTTTGTATTGTTACAAACGAAACTTTAATAAAATAAAATACAATTTTAAATGTTGAGTAATAATTTAAAAAATTTTTATTATTCAATAACTGCACTTGTGTGCTACAGTATGAACTAACTACAAATTTATAAAAAAAATAAACTTTTTAGGTAATTATTGGAATATCTATAACTTACCAAAATATTTTGATGTGAATACACAACCAGAGCTTACGGTATCAGAATTGTATGAATGTGTTGATATTGCATTTGCAAGGCTACCAGAGATGGTTCGAAATGCCGCAAATTTTGTTTATCTTGGAGATGCGTGTCAAAGGCCTTCTGGTAAATCTCGACTTCTTGCAGATCATGTAAATCAAATGGTTGGAGATTATTTCTTTACATGTGATTCGATATGGTAAGGCTATTCTTTTTGTCTTCTCTTTTAATTCTTCAACTTCTTTGCTAGAATTAAACAAATTCATACTTTTAGGTTAGCTGATCAAATGGATGACGCACCCGGAAAAGTTTTTATTTATTATTTTGATCAACCATCAAGGTAAGCAAACAAAATAATACAGAATGAAGCATTTGAAAACTATAATAGGATTAAAAGTTTGAATATGCAAAAGTTCATACATTTACGGTATCAATGAACATGTTTTTTTCCTAGACGTTTTTCTTTTGCAAAAAATTATACAGGAAATATTAATATTTAAATTTTTTTCAGCGCTAATCCCTGGCCTTCCTGGACTGGCAAGTTTTCTTATTTTCTGGTACAACATCTTAAATTAAGTCTTAAAAGTTTAGGTGTCATGCATGGTTATGAAATTGAATACGTTTTCGGTGTACCAGTTTATAATACCACAGCCGGATATACAAGTCGGGAAAAAACTTTATCTCATAAAATTATTCAGTTCTGGAGTTCTTTTGCAAAAGATGGGTTCGTTCCTTCCCTTTAATTGATCTTTGTTATTTAAAAAAAAGACTAATTGCATTTTTTTGCAGTGTTCCCAGACTAACTAAACATCATCGAGAAAGTCCCGAATGGCCAGAATATAAATCAACAAATCGAAAATGGATGCATTTAAAAGGTAGGGAAATTCGATGAAATCTAAATATAACAAACTGAATTCCTTTTTATCATAGGTGGAAGTCACGTGAGATCAATTGAATCGAAAAAGGATAAAGAATGCAAAGTATGGAGAGCTGCAAGGGATATCGAATACAATGAATACCGTAAGTCTCTTGTCATAGCATAAACAAAATAATACAGACATATCTTTTAGTGCTTCCCACATCATCTTCACCCTCTTTCATCACAACAACAACAACAATAAAAATGCTCTTTCATCTTTCAATTTCAACAATCTTAACTTTTATTCTTTCATCTCTCTTCTCTTTTTAATTAGAAAAAAATTTATTAATATTAATAATAATCATTCCAGCAATTTTTTATTTTAATTATAATTAATATATTTCCTTCTCTTTTTTTATTTTCAGAGACCATAGCTTTAACATATCATAGATATAAAATAATATTAATAATTAAAATATTAAAATTATTAAGTATGTAAAGAAATAACAAAATTTTTAATTAAATGTTTTTTAAAAAACAAACAACCAAATGATAATCTCATTTTTTTATTGTTTCTTCTTTTTTATGCACTCCTTTTTTTAGACTTGTTTTTTTCTTTGACCTTGAATTAATTATTTGTAGATTAATTAAAATATTATTATTACTTACTTAGTCATTGCTATTTTGTTGTTTTCAGAACAAAAATATTTATATTCAGGGTTTTCAGATGAGTAATAGTTTGAAGCATATGATTCTCATCATTTGACACATTGAAATGTCCATAAAAGTACAGTAATCTTTAAACAATAAATTTTAAAGTCAGTGTTTTTAGAGAGTTTTGCTTCAAACTATTTACCAGTGTAATCCCCTGCTCAACCTCAGTAGTAACAAATATAAATACCGCCGTTTTCTCTCTCTTGATCCTTCGTACAAATTCTCTTTTTTCTTAAAACTCTTTTTTAACAAAGAAAATCCAAGCCGGATCGGCTTTCTTTAATCCGTTGATTTCACTCTTCTTTCTGATATACTTAATTTTAATATATTAAATTTCATAGATTTCTATTGATCATCGATTCTTTTTTCTTTAATGATAATTTTGTAATTGTTTTTTGTGCTAATAAAATAATATTTTGTTTTATAAATAAAATAGATATATGTACTTTGTACCTGTGGCTTCTCGAATATTCAAAAGCATCACAATTTTTATTTTAAAAACATTTTTTGCGGTAAAAGATGTATGTCAGCTTGGATTTAAAAGTACACGTTTAAACTTGTTTATGCTTCCAAAAGTTCAAATCGTATATCATCACTTTTCGGCACTTTTTCTAAATTTGTCAGGTTTTTTAAAGTTTTTATCGACAAAACCTCCGCAAAAATAATGCTTACATTAAAGGTTAATGAATGAGTAGTAAAAAAACATATAAAAATGTAGGAAGAATGCTCCCCATGAGGAATACCGAATACTGAGAATTATTACCAAAAAAGACCATCAATTTGAAATTCCTTTTTTTCTATTACGTATTTGAAAGCATTTTTTAAAAAAGAAAGGTAGAAGAACATGATAAAAAGAAGTAGGAGAAGAAGAAAGAGATCCCTCAGGGAATACTTGATCATTCATCAACATCATAGTCTACAAAATAATAAACATTTCTTGACTTTTTATGAATTAAGCTTGTTTATTGCAGCATCTTATCTCTCTCTCTTTCTCTTTCTTCTTTTTCTGTTTTTTTGTTGTTGAGTCTGGTAGAGAAGAGCTTAATGATAAGATTAAAGGCCATTAAATGAGAGATAAAGAAAGACGAAACATTTTTCTAGAAGAAAACGTAAATATTACGAAATGGAGTATTTTTACTAAAAACCTTTCTTTATTTTGGCAATGATGGTAATGGTTGTATATCATTTGTATAGATCACAGAGAATATCTTTTTTGTCTTTGATGTTTTCTCCCTCATTCATAATGAATGTCCCCGATTAAGATTACTATCTCTTTCTATCTTTGATATATTTCTATATCCCATTAATGAAATGCCATGGCATACACACGTGAGTGTGTGTAGTAAATTCTTCGAAACTTGATCAATGTTTTTATTATTATTATTATTCTTAAAGAAGAGATGAAAGATAAATATTTTCATTTATCTTTTTGCAGCACAGTTGTCTAAATTTATTTTAATCTCATTTTTAAATCCTTTAAAAAATGTCAAAAACTTCCATGCTACAATTTTGAGTATTTATGAAAAAGAAGAAAACATGGCGGCTACTGCTTCATCTTCAGAAGACCTTTTTGTCAAAGGTTGAAACAAATCTCAAAAATCACTCTCTTGCTTTTTCTTTTATTGTATTTTGCATTTTTCGAAATCCCAAATTTAGAATTAGTCAGTGTAGTTTTTCATCTTCATCGTCGTCAAATGATAATCTCGTTTGCTGCAAAAAACACTCTTCTTAAAATAAGGATTTGAAAGTTGTTGATAGACGTAATTTTTTTTCTTTTTTACTTCTCGTTTAACACTGACTGAAGTTGTTATTTTGGTTTCAAATTTTTTTATATTTTGCACCTATGACATAATATACGACACTAAAAATATCCTCGTGAGGATTAAATTTTTTAAACTAGTAGTACTAATTTAGAAAAAAAGAAAACCAGGAATAAAAAAAACATAAAGCATGTGTTGTCATTAGTAAAAGAGAAGGATACTGTAAGCTGTACTTTCGTAGTAAAACATTATTATACATATTTATAAAGCACAGTAAATCATTTTGTGCACTGTAGTTACATACATTAAATTATTAGGTAAATAACGCGTAATTTCTTTCAGGTAATTTATCAGAAGTGATAAAACTAATGATTACCTAAATTTATGAACAACAAAAAAATTACTCAACATTTTTTAATAAAAACTTTATATAAAGGTCAAATTAGAAGTCAAAAATAAAAAAAAAGTGATATCAGAGTTCGCTCAAAACTAAAAGAAAATTTACACATGTAATTAATTGTTTACTTTCGATTCTTTGAACTTAGACATGATCTCCTTTAAAATTCTAAACTCATCACATCTCCCATCCATCCGTACATATCCATATATCCATACATGCATATTCTATTCCGGTCTAGAATCTTAATTGCTCCTTCTTGGGTATTAAACTAATTTTTTATGCAACGTTTTTTACGTAAATTTTTTTGTTGTTTGTTTCAACTCTTTCTCTCTCCGCTTTTGCTATGAAAAGCTTGAAAAAATATTTAATTTCATATAATTTTCGTAAAAAAATACGTTTTAAATTCTAAAAAAATTTGATTACGTTTTACATGTGCCTAATTTTTGAGGCCTTGAAATATATAAGGGTCAATAATACAAAAAGCATCATAGCAGTTTGTTTTCTGATTTTCAGAAGCTGGAATGTTCTCTCTCTTCAAAAATAAAGGTCAAATTTGTTTAGGTTTTGCAAAATAAAGAAGAAGGCTAGTGTTATTTATGTAAAAAATCACGTAAATTGGACCTTCTCTAATTTGCACTTCATTATTCTTCCACCCCTATATATATGGTTGTATATTTTGTTTATAAATTATTTATGGAAAGAAAGGAAAGATACTTTCTTTCGAGTTTTGAATAATTGTTTAAAAGCGTTTCTTTTTTTACTTACTCCTTCTTTTTTTAAACGCTAATTTTTATCCGACTTTTTGTTTTTGTGGCGGGGGTTTTTTGCTTCTTCTTTCTTCTTTTTTCAAGCTTCTTTCAAGCTTGTTGATGGTTCTTTTCTGCCGCATTTCTTCTTACTACCCTAATAAAAGAAGAAGACGACAGGAAATTCTTTGATGAAATTAAGAAACCTTTCATCCGTTTGATAAAAAAATAAATAAATACAAAAAAAAGTTGTTTATTTTATTATTTTTTTCAATTAAGATATTTTAGGAAACTTTTAAGTTTAATCCTTACAAATTTTTATTTTTTGAAAACCATTTTGAGAGGTAGAAGAAGGCTGCTGGTGAGGCAGATGACTGTCATTTCCTCAAAAGAAAAGCAAAAACATGGAAATACAAAGATTTTTTTATTATTTTTAAATTTTGTTTCTTCTGCTTAGATCATTTTTTAGAATTTCATCCTCCTTCTTTTTTTCACTTTTCATAAGAAAGAATGATGAAAAAAGGGGTAACTCCCAAGAGGGGCGGAGTTTTCATGTGATCGAGATGCAGGTGGTAGTTAGAAATGAAAGGTACTTAGTTAAAAGTTATATCCCCCCTCTTTTTCTGTTAGTTGGATTTAAAAAAGGAAAGAATATTTTGTCTTCTAAAAATAAAAGGTATAAATTTCTTACTCATTTTCTCTCTTTTCTCCAGACATTAGAAGATGCGTTAACGAGCTTATGTTTCAGCTTTTCCTCGATTTTTTCTATGGGCGGGTGTGAAATATCCCTTTCTTCTTTTTGCTTTCTTCTTCCTTGGCATTTCTATTCTGTCTTTAGGTCGTAGCACGTCGCTATTATCGTCGTCGTCAAAAAACTCTTTACTTTTTTTATACTTTTACAAAAAAAATAAAAAGGGCACATACATTAACGTAGTAAAAATGGCAACTTTTTTCCACAAAAAAAGTTTTCTTTCTCAGGGAAATCTTTTTTGCAGGTAATTAAAGAATTGCTTTTTTGAGCTTTTTGATATTTTTAGAATTATATTTCTTTTTATAAAAATGTCAAAAAAGTACGTTTCTTTTTTGTGTTACTCGCGTAATACAAAAAAGAACTTTTTAATTTTTACCTTTGATACTTGCCTGGGGCATCATCATCAGCATCGCCATCAACGACGACATCAAAAGGGCCTTTTGGAAAAAAAAGGGGGGAGAGAAATTATTATTATTATTTTATATCTTTATTTTGTAACCCAATAACGTAAGCAGGCGTGTTTTTTCTTTGTTATTTGGAGTTTTAAAAAAATGTCACCTTTTTTTGCGCGCCGTTAATGAGTCTCTCATGGAATACATTTAAAGGAGGTGGATATAAAAAACTCTATATTTAAAGGTGTTGATAATTTTTAGAAATTGCCTTCCTTTTTTCATTCAATTATTCATTTATAAAAGTTATCCATCCAGTCAACACAAAAAATGGTTCGAACGATTTCGGTTCTAAGATTTTGCCTTTCATCAATTTGTTTTATAATTCTTACAATTCCATCGCTATGTTTTGTGCCATCTAGAATATCATGGCTTACAAATGGTGGAAGGAGTAGTAGCGCCAGTGGAACAGATATACCAAATGATATTGCATTACAAAATTATCATACTGATAATTTTCTTCCATTTAATTCATATAGAACTTCATCAATGCCATTACCATTATCAAGATTTATGAATGTTTTTAATCACAACAATAATAATAATGACAATAATGATAATGAGGATAATGATAGTAATGAATTTCATTCAATACATCATCAATATCAAAATGATAATAAATTGGTAAATAAACGTGGTGAAAGACTTTGTGGTGTCAGACTTCTAAAGAAGATGACAGCTGTATGCAAAAATTGCATTAAAAGTCCTGATTCTTCAGCAATCACTAAACGTGCTGGCCCTGCTGGTAAGTACTTATCATATACTTATAACTAGAATAATATCCTTTTTTTTTCATTTACTTCTATTTTTGAAAGCTTAAGCTATTACCGTAGCCTTCTCAATGTTTGTTCTTTGAAGCAAAAAATGCTGCTGCATCTTTATTTTAGTTTATAGTTTTTGAGAATGTTTAAAGTTTAAACATTTTGTATAAATTGGGTTTAATTTCATTTTTTTCTCACGTGAACTTCCATGTTTGCCGTCTGTGAAATTCGAACTTGCATGACCCAGCATCAGACTTGTTAAGCTTCTGCGGTTGGGTTGCTGCTTATGTAAACTGCATGAGAGAATTTTATAAAACTTGTTTTACATAAAACAAAGTGTGAAAATCACATGTAGTTTAAACTTTCTATGAAGAATGTGCAACAGCATAAGCTTGGGGATACTGTATTAAACATTTAATGTAACACGTATTAATGTCAAATTAACTTTTAGATATGTCCCAATTTGCTGCATATTGTTGTTCAACCGGTTGTGGCGCTGAAGATTTTCAACAATTCTGTTGCAGTTAAAAAAGCCCAGTGATCTTTAGTGAATGAAAAAAAAATACTATATCAAACTTTTTGAACGGTTTACTTTTCTCTCTCTAACTTTTTTCTTATTTAAATCTGTTATAACTTTATTATTTAATTTATTGTGTTACTGTATTTTATTTTAACTTTCAAAAAAACATGGGACGCGTTGTTACTACGGGTTCCAGCCTCTCAAAGGTGGTAGTCAAAAATCAAAAATAACGAAAATTTCGAAAAAAGAAAGTTCCCACATAATGGGTTCTCTCAAATTATACTTTTATATGTGCTTCTTTTCCGGAGCGTTTCAAAATCTGATCTCCCTTTCTTTTTCTTCCCTCCTAAAAGTACAGCTATAAAATAGCTATTTTTGATTCTTTGTTTGCTTTCGGTAATTTATATTATTTGTATTTATTATTGGATAAAGAAAAATGTAAAATTGTATAAATTTAATTTTTGTTTGTTTATTGTTCTAAAAATTCTTCGAATTTAAATAATAATTATTATATTGTTATTATTACTATTATTGTTTTGCTGCTGTTCATCATCTTCGTTTATGAGTAGTTGATGTAATATGTCTTCTTCTTCCTTCTTTCTCTTTAAAAGTATCATTTATATTTATATATATGTTTTTATATTATTATATGCTTGAATAAAACGATCTCCGGTGTGTTTTTGACAAAAAGTAGCAGAAGAAGGAGTAATAGTAAAAGAAATAAATAACAAATTATAATTTAAAAAATGTCAAAAATTTCTTTGAATGAGAGAGACATGAAACGGAAGAAGCAGCTTTTAAAAATTTTAAAGAGTGATATGAAAATTAGGGTCTCATGTTTTTTGGACACATATTATTACATGTTTGAAAGGCATATGTTTTTGTGGATCCCCCCTTTTTAAAAGTGCTCCCCCAAAAAGTTGTTGTTTTTGTTTCAAGAGTCATTTGAAAATGGGACTAAAATTGAAAGGGGGAAAAGAGATGTTTCAAGCTACTTTTGTTTCTTCTTTTCTTCTTCCCTCTCCTACGCAATACCTTTTTAGAATGCAACTGCTGCTTCTGTTGTTGCAAATAGAAAGAAGCTTTTTAGACCCGCCTAAGAAGAAAAAAGAAAAATAAACGTCATGGTATTTATATGCCATATCTGCTTTCACCGAAAATGCCATTATTTATGTATGTCTAATCTGATGATATCGTTTACTCTTCTTGTTTTGTCCAGTAAATACTAGAACAAAATCAGAACATCTTTTGATATAATAGTAGTAATTTAGTTCATTTCTCCCTCCTACTTAATGCTTTTAAGAGCAAAATTTTGTTGCTTTTTAATCTTTTCATGATGATGATACATTATTGCATTTCGTTTTCTTTGCTTGAGTAACTAACTAACCAAATTTATCTTTTGCAAAGAACCGGAAACAACAATTTTTTTTTAGAAAATTATAGATGTTAATGCTGCTGTTAATGGCAATACTAACATTGCCCCGCCACATTAATGTTTGTTGATGTTGATCACATGACTTTATAATTTCCTTCCTGTTGTTGTTGCTTGCTAGCTTTAATTAAACAACACTTTCAAATTCTTAAAAAACATCTGAATGTATACTTTTTTTACGTAAATTCGTAAAAAAGATGAATGTTTAATCTACTCATATTGCAGCAGCCAGCCGATGGAGAAGAAGAAAAGGAAAAAAGGTGTCAGAAGAAACATTGTAGCTCGAGGCATTCCTCCTCTATTGCTCCGCCTCTATTTTTTTCTCACCAAAAAAAATGTTAAAAAAAAGTGGTTAAATCTCTTTTTTTAAACACACCAATTTAAGGATAAAAAACAGTTCCCTTTCATTTTAGAAACTCTTTTTCTAACTTCTTCAAGAAATCTTGTGTGCTTCTTCTTCTTTTTTTGGTCGTGTGAACATTTTGAAACTGCTACCGTAATCCCTCTCTCTATAGTCACAAATTTTTTAGGGTGAAAAAAACGAAACACATTTCAAAAATGGATATGAAATGGTTTTATGGAATTTTTGCATTTATAACATTTGTTTCAATAACATATGCAGCTAAAAATAATATTCCACGATTGTATAGCAGCCAACAACAACAACATCGATATCGGAATCAAGTGACGTCAAATTTCAATAATAACAACAATAATTATAACAGTTACAACAGCAATAATAATATTATTAGAGATGATGAAAGATATGCTCCATCATCTTCAACAACGTCACAATGGCGACGATCCCATCAACAGCAACATTTTCCATGGAAAAATGATTATTATTTTTTTCGACAAATAAAAAATTCCAGGACTTGTGGAAAAATGTTAAAAGAACGTGTATCAAATGTTTGTGGAGGTTGCCCTCCAGATGGTCTAACATCAATAAGAAAACGATCGGGTCCGAATCCAAAAATTGTTGAAGCTTGTTGTATAGGGTTGTGTGGTGATGATCTAATTAAAACTATAGCATGTAATGAATGTAATGTTTAAATAATAATAATACTATTTGTTTATATAAAATTAGTTTAATAATAATTAAAGACAAGTAATGTCTTGAAATTCATAATTCAAAGGTTTTTTGATTTTATTAACTTTCTTGATAAAAAAAAGAAGAGAAGAAAGTAATTTTGTAATTTATCATTAAATGATTGTTTTATAATTAATTATGTTAGTTGCTTTTATTGTTTTACTGTGTTGTTATAATCTTAATTTAAAACTGTCTTTTAACCTATGGTTCTTTTGATTGAAAAATGTACATAATCACGAATTATTATTTTTTCTCCAAATTGTAAACGGGATTTTCTTTTTTACAAGAAAAAAAGTGAGATGCGAGATTATTTTTATTTCTGATGTTTAGTTATTAATTTATTTAATTTAATTTATTATAAAAAATGTTGATCATCACTTATTTAAAATATGTGTAAAACCTTTTTTGTTCTTTCTTTTTCTATGGTACTGTAATTATTTTATTTCATCTAAAATTGTTAAAAGTTTTGAGAAAAAGATTAATAATAAAGTAATATTACTTTTTTTTTAAAAAAAGTTTTTTTAACATTTCACACTTTAACATTTTATTTTACCGCTTTATTATTAAAACACGTGTAAAATTTTGTTATTTAAGTAAAAAAGGTTACATGAGAAGAATCTTTTTTTCTCTCCGCTTCTTCTTCTTTCGTCATCATCAACGATGCCATTGGCGTCTATAAAGGTTCATTGTCAAAGGTTGAAAAAAATAAAAGGAAAAAAGCTTCCGTAAACTTCTTTTTTTATTTTCCAGAAAGATGCAAAAAGAAAATACGGGAAGATAGTCGTCAAATTTCTTATGAGCATGATAGTGTGAGAAAATGAATAACAATAAACACGTGAAAGATTCATGAAATCATGTATAAAAAACCTTTTTTTTTACATATGTCATACCTGTCATACTTCTGCGTTTTTTTATATCACTATTGTTTGTTTACTTACATTTTTATACCTTACGAATACGACACCGCCGACGACAAAAAAAGAGAGAATGCATTTTTCCGTAAACCTATGAAACTTTTTTTTGCAAGAATAATTTGAAGTTGATGCAATAACTGCTTTTTCTCACAGTAGTTTTTTACGTTCCATTTTGAGAAAACCTTTGCTTTACTTCATAAACCAGGAAAGTAAAAAGGAAAGTACAAAAGTTTACTTTTTTTTGATTTCGCATTTTTAAAGGCTTCACCATTTTTTACGTTTTAATTCATCAAAAGTAAAAACTGTTCTTCAGATATTTAAAAGATTTAAAACTATAAATATTACATTTGATTTTTAAACTACAATTTTTTCCTTAAAGAGCAAAAAAGAAAATTCAAACATGAAATTTTCGTAATTTCTTTAAAATATGAAAAAAGTCTTCCATCTATAATTTCAATTTTTCATTGACATTGAAAATTATGATTGCGGGGTTTCCTTTTTTGTTTGTTGTCTGTTTTCCATGAAATTTGCTGGAAAGGGAAAGAAAAGTGATTTAAAATTAAAGCTAATCTGGTACTTCAAGTTTCAAAAAAGAATAGCAGAAACAAAAAAGTGACGAAATATTACTTTCAACTTCAATGTCAAAAAATAGGGGAAATAATTTTTTAAAAGTTAGCAAAAATGAAAAAAAGCAAAGGTTATTTTTTGTTTTCTATTACGACAATATTTTGCTTCTGACTCAATACATACATTACTGTGAATTCCCCTATCATTCCAAGACCTTTTTGAGCAAATCCCAAAATGGAGAGCAAGATCAAAGGTTTTCCTTTCTTCTCTATCTTTTTTGTTCACTTAGAAGCCAATTAACTGATGTTTTAAAATTTAAAAGTACGTCAAAAAATGGAACAAATATTTTGTTGTTTTAAATTTTTTAAAAAAAATTTTAGTTGTTGTTTATTAAATGATGATCTTCTTCGTTCTTCATCTCTTAATGCCCTTGACCAAACAAGCACAGAAAAACATCTTTCTTTACATCTATCAACAATAATATATGTAAATATACAACTACCGTAATCGTTAATAAGCATCCTTGTTCAAAAAAGATTTTTGACTCTTTTTTTTCTGGTTGTGAAAAGATATTACTGCTAAAATGCCAAAAATGAAAGTTCTTTTGGTCATTTTTTTATTCACCAGAATTGTATTAACCCAATTTTTTTAAAGAATTTTTAAATAAAAAATGTTTACAACATTCTTTTTTACTACATTTTAATATTACGGATACAAATTCTTTTTCGTAAAATGGGTAGTTAATTTTGTGCTTCATTGTTTATTAAAAAAATTTTAAATGTCAAAACCTTAGAGGAACTTTGCTGCTGTTACCTTTTTCTTTACTTTTTACAAAAAAAAGAAAGAAAAAAGTCCTCCGCTTTTGACCTTAGATTTTTTTTTCTACAGACTTCTGAAGCCACAAAAGGCAACATTAAATTAATATTTAAAAGAAGAAAAAAAACATCTCATTTATACTTTTTTTGACTATTGAAAAAAAATTGTAATTAAACTAAACTTTTTGTATTTAACCTTTTAAATTTTCTTTTTCAAATGTCAGTGCCAGCAAGAATATACATACCAATTACAGAAGATACTGTAATACTAAAATAAATTTAAATAAAGAATGTCTGTGCAAATATCAAAAATAAAAAATAATTGCAGTGGGAAAAAAGGTTAACATTTTGTATTTTTAAAAAAAACTTGTATCAAAAATGTATTTTTTTGTGTGTTACGTAAAAATCATTGGTATACGGTAATATAGACCGGAAATATAACGTAAGAAAAAAAAGTTGGTTAAAATTATTACTTTTAATAATTTTTGAAAGGTTGTAATTTAAACTTTTTAAAGCAAAAAAAACTACAGTAATTTCGTAATGTGAAATAGATGAAACATAATAAAAATGATGTATGTTTTAAAGTCGACATAAAAGTCTAAAATTTGTCACAGATAATATTTAACTAAAGATCACAAGACAATTTTGATAATCGCTGCATTCACTCAATTGCAAAAGTGCAAGTTTTACATGTAAAAGTACCCAACAATACTGTTGGAATCCCAATTTAAATTTAAACTTTCAAACAATGTTGTTGCGATTATGGGCAATCACTTCAAGGCTGTCGAGTTAACGGCATTTTCAATTTGTTGTTAAATAATTTATGTTCGAACTGCATTGTTTAGAAAAATTGTCGAAGACTCATAAAGTAGTTGCAATAAAAAAAACATCTAGCTTTTTTTGACATAAAAATTTCTGTATTTTGGTGAACACATATCTCCTAACTAGTTTCATCTAAAAATTAGTGTCTTTGCTTAAAATCATGTCTAAAAAGTGCCATCCAAAGAAATTAGGCCCCGCAAAATTTTTCTTCTTTTCCGTTTTTTTGTGATAATTAATGTTTTTTAGCATTTATTCTATGTAGCTGAAGAAGAAAAAAAAACAGCAAAAATTTTCGCAACTTTTCTTTACACAATTATCTTTCTTCTTTCCTTTCCGCAGAAATTGGGGCTATTGTTGTAAACATTTATGAATGGCTACTGCAGCAGAAGCAGGAGTAGCAGCAGCCACAGAAGCAGAAGAAGCTTCTTTGTTAATTTTTTCGCTTAAGCCTTTCTTTATTCTCGTGGAAAAAAAAAGTAAAAGTTTTTTTGAAGAAAAACACTGCAGAAGCAAAGTTTCAAATGTTTACACAAAAAAATATATTTCAAAAATTTCGTGATTTTTAAAACGTTTATAGTTAGTTTCTTTTTGGAAAAAGTTGTTTTTTAGTCAGAAGACTTTTGTAAACTAAAAATGAAAAGATGTGGAGGCGGAAGTTAAAGAAAGAAGTTAAAAAAAACAATTCCTCTTTAATAACTACTATATATTTTTGAATGAAATGAGCGTTAGAAGGTTGTTGATTCTCCCTTCTGAATAAGTGTTTTTTTATAGTAATGACTAAATTGTTTTGAATGAATTAGTCAGTCATTGTTGTGGTAGAAGGAAGGGAAGCAGAATTTTATGTAGAGTTCAAAAAGCCGCCACCGTCTTCCAAGAAAACTTGGACAATTAAAGCATTTATAGTTTAAAAATGTTTGCAAAGAATGTTGGCAAAGAATGTTTGTGTATTGCCAAAATTATCAAAAATGTCAAAAACAGTATAACTCGTGCAAATCTTTTCGCAATTTTAGCAACAATAGTGGTCATTGAAAGTTGCTTTTGAAGCTACTACATATGATTTAAATATTTGCCTCCCATCTGCTAAGGATAAGCTACTTTTTTACAATCATTTTCTCATGCCTTTTAGCTTCCAGCTTCTGATTATCCATTTTAATCTTCAAATTTTTCCCATCACCATGTCTTTTCATTTTAACCTCTTCTTTAATTTTGTTGCTGCCCAAAATTTTTAAATTGACGAAATCTTAATGTAAAGAGAGAGAGTTGAGTGTCCCTTTGCACCATTAAGCAAGAGCTCAAACAAGACTTCTGTTTCTTCCATCTGAACGCGTCTTTTTTGTTTTGTTTTTAACAAAAAAAAGTTTTTTTACGAGCAAAAAAAATATTTGGATGTCTTTATTTCGAAGGGGTTGCTTGCTGTTGCCTCTTCAAAAAATCTTGCTCGCTTCATCATTAACTTCTTTTTAGGCTTAAAAGGAGGTTCCTCTCTCACGGACGAATAAACCTTTCAAAAAAGCCAATAAACAACCACCAAAAAATATATAATAAAAGTTTAACGATAATTGTTAAAAAACACAGAAAGATTTTTAGTCAATTTCCCTTCAGTTTTCAGAGACGGCAAAACTTTGTTGTTAATGCAATAAATGTTGTTGCATTTTTCTCTTTCAATTTTTGTTTTAAAATTAGTGTTTGCGAAAATGTTTTAAGAATTTCACCATCACCTTGAAGTTATTTCATGGCTGTTGTAGTTTTCAAGCCTTTGATTAATTGTCTAACCAGGATAATTATATACATGTATATTCCTGTTTTCATTCATTTGACTACAGTAGTCTCAAACAATGTTTGACGTAATTTGTTATCGCAGTATTACCAAGATAATGATCTTTACCTACCGTATACCAAATAATGACAACATTTTAAAACATTACGTGGTTTTTGTAAAAAAATTGTGAAACATTAATTTCAATTATTGTTTACTTCGACTTTTTTTAAATTCTTTTCCCTTTCATAATTTTACCATTTCATTATTAATTTTTGGCCTCTATTTTTGCAAAAAAAGCTTTTCGACAAATACCAATTATCTCTCTCTTTTTTTATCTTTTTTCTAAAAATAAACTGTTTTGGAACCATCGAAAAAATAAATTTTAAGTGTTTATTTTGAAACGCAAAAATGCCATTTTTAAACTGCTTTTCGAGAAATTTATTCTTTGGTTGTTTTTTGTGCCATTTCATGTTACAGTACTCTTTCTAATTAAAGTCTTTTGCAGGAAAGGGCAGGAAAATGCATTCATCAACAGAAGCATGTTCAAGCTTTACAGTATCTTATCCAGCAGGAAAGCATTCAACGGCCACAACATTTGCAAGTGCAAGTGGAACAGATACCGAGCCAACGGTTTCTTTTTCATCACATTCCACTCATCCCCATCCTCAGTCACATCAACATCCGCAAGCAACTTCTGCAAATTCAAATGGCTCTTCTAATTCATCAACAAACAATAATCGGCCAACATATTTTCCAATTTGGTTAAGACTTTCAAGGCTTATTTTTGGGAAAATTCGAAGACTTCCTCGTTCAATGTCTACAACGCTTGTGCTTTTTACCGTCCATATGTACCTGACTGTGCCAGTAATAGTAAGTAACACAACACATAACATTATATGATAATTTCATCATTTGTCTTTTCAGATTGTTTGTGGAGTAACGGCTGATCTCAAAGCCTTGCTACGACCATTTCGATACATTAAAGAACAGGGATTCCTCTTTGAAGAGTTAGGGGAAGAACTTTGTGAACATTTGTAATAACACACTTTTTATGCTGCATTTTATATAAATTCAATAAAAGCTTTAATATTTATTAATATTAATTACAGTATATTTTAAATTATTTGTAAAAAGTTAAAACCCGAAAAATCCTTAGAGAAGACAGCTTTAATCCAAAACAAAAGATTGCTGTAGCGGAAAAATGAAAGATTTCATACACTAACTTTGGAGCGAAAACGGACCAAACAAAGAGATGATGTTTCATCAAAAACAACGCCGAAAGAGAAAGAAACATTGATGATGAACGATAAAACAGCAAGTGATCAGCAAAGTTTTCAAATGACGTTTGTTTCAATCTAAAATATTGTTTCAAAAACATTAAATGTTATCTGTACAAATAATTAGATTACCGTAATATCAACAGCATAATAGGACCAGAATATCCAACGAGAAAAAGTTGTATTCCAACTAATGCAGGGTTATAAAATGGCAGCCGAGTATATGCACTTGAAAGATCCAAGGTTGCTAATGAATGTGAATTACCCTAAAAACATTTGATGTTATAATAAGAAACAAATTAATAAAATCACCGTATAATAAAATGATGCAGCAATTGCTAAATAAAGTAATGATGGAGAATTTTTACATTTGTTTTGAACAATTAAATGTCCCATAATTGCACATAAAAACAGTACTATTTTGTTTGAAGGTGATGCAAGTGAGAGAATCCAAAATAAAATAGTATCTGATATTGGAGAAAATAGAATTTGACATAAAAGACTCAAATAGAATGTCAAAAGTAAAATTACAGAAAGTGATAACCAATCAGATGGAATTTGAAATGGATCTGAGAACAGACTTATTGAAAAAATTATTTTAATCCAAATTGATCCAGAATGAAGGGACAATAATACAATAATTGATGGAATATTTGATAGAGCTTGAACACTAAAACTATAAAACTGATTGCTGCATAAAAGCGAAAATAAACCTTTGATTATCAGATGGTAAAAATACAGTAATATTTTGTTTTAAAGTTTCACAAAGTCGATGAATAATCAAAATTCCCAATAAGGTAAATTCCTCATTTGTCCATTTTTTGTTTGATTTTCTTGATTGAAATAATCTTAAAGCAAGTACGGTAGAAAATAAAAAATTCCTATAAACATATTTCAAAAGAGCATTAGCAAAATTACAGTTCTTACCAAACATGTTGTTCTTCTTCGACAAAACTCGAAGCAAAATTTAGCAATGGCTGAAGAAAAACAATTAGTTGTTCAAATGAATATTCATCAATGTTTAAAATAGAAAAGCTGATTGTTGTTGCAAGAAGAGAAAAAAGAAGACCGAAAATGAGGAAATCATGTTTATATTCAGATGAAAGATATATAAAGCTTTCTTGTAATTGCTTAAACGTTTTGTAACATTTTGAAATCAAATTTGCAGTTGCTTTAGATGAAATTTTGTTGTTGCAAGAAGCTGTTGTTAGTTCAACAAGGCATGTATCAAATGCTTCTAAATACATATGATTACGGTAAATGCTTAAGTAAAACAAAAAATAAACATACCAACAATTTCATCATCTATTTTCCCAGCAGCATTGATTAATAAATGTCTTAACTGATTACCATTCTGAAGTAGTGACCATAAAGCAAAGCTATTATTGTTTTCATTTGTGATTGATTCAGGCTGAAGTTTATCAATAAATGTTACGCCCAAGCTGTTAGCAGGAATTTGAAAACCGAATAAAGAAGAGATTGTTGGAACTAAATCAACTTGTTCTATCATAAAATATTCTTGCTGTTGAATATTCTTTGATTTTTCGTTTGGACGTAGAAATACGACAGGAACATGAGTTTCTTTATATGTAGCTCCGCCATGTCCACCTAAAATACAAGTTGCAAATGTTAAAAATTTTATTAAACTACCTTCTTCTGCCATTCCATGATCTCCCAAAACAATAAATGCAAAGTTTTCTGACTCACTAGAATCCTAAAAAACACAAATACAAACACGTATATGACCCAAATATGATCTCACAAGTTTTCGGTAAATATCTTTTGCAATGGAATCCATTTCATTCAATTTTACATTTATCAAATGACTTTTAGCTCCAACAGAGTGTCCAATATGATCAAGTCCAAGATAATGTAATACTAAAATATTCCAGTCTTTCATTTGCTGTTTCTCAAATTCAGCATCCAAATGTCTCGTAACATTATCATCAACTTCCGTGTAATCTGTTACAAAGAATGATACAGTACCTTCAGATCTCGGCTCAAAAATACCATGCGGAAACATCTGAAACAAAAACTTTACTGTGTCTTTTTATCGTAATCTACTTACATTCAACCAAGTATCATCCCCATAGAAGACAGCTTTATGTCCTTCTTTAACGGCTCTTCTTAACCAATTATCTTCTGTAAATTCTCTTGAAGCTAAATTCATCGCTACATCGAGGTAAGAAGGTACAATTCCGGAGAGAAAAGCTTTTAGCCTTGGCATTGTAACGGTTGGGTGTTGTACCTTACATGTAATTACATTACCGTGTGTTGAAAGAAATGGCATTTGTTCAGGACGTGAAAAAAGAAAGTCAGATCTCCAGCCATCGATAAACATTACCACCAAACGGCTAATTGAATTTGAAGGATTCTTTAAGCATTGTGTTGACGGAGAATCTAATGCATCTTTTGATGGAGGAATCTGGACTCTTGGAGGAAAGAAGCCATTGATAAAAATATAAAGTCCAACAAACTGTATTACAAAACTCAGCAATGTTGAATAATTCATTACATCTGAATCTACAAGCGATAATTCAAATCAGTGAACACATAAGCTTGCTTTGTCACTAAAACTCTCTATGCCAATCTTAAGCATACAGTAACCTCGACTGCAAATGGTTACAATATTTACAGGAAGAAAACAATTGTATTTGCAAATCATCAAAAATAAATTTTTTTTAATTACTTTATTACATAATAACAAAATGGATGAATATAACTACATAAAAAAACAAATGCTAAGCTTTCATTGAGAGAGAATTAAAAAAAAACATAAATTAAAAGGGGGAGAAAAGCTAAAAGCAAATTTTTGGTTTGGGTCAGATATGCGGTTTTTATAAAAAAATTCCGAAAGGGCAGTAATAAAAAAAATATAGCTAATTAGCTTTATCTTAGCGAAATGCAATAAAAAAAATAAAGAGAAAAAAACCGAGTTAAATACGGCAATCAAAAGCCCTGAAGGTGCAAAGATTGCACAAATTCTGTCAAGAATGTGGTGAAAAAGTGGAGGTTGTTTTTATTGAATTTGGATTCCAGTGATTTCAACATCACCTTGAATTTGAAGTCCAGAGATATCAGATGGATCATCACCTAAAAAGTAAGGCATTAATTAACTGTATTCAAAACAATGAAAGCTTACGATGTGCAAAAGTGCAGAAGCGTTCATCATTAACAAAGATCTGAAAATTTAACGATATATGAATAGATTAAAATAGAAGTTTTACTTGGAAACCATATGATTCATTAATGATGGTTAAATCAAAGCCAACACCTTTTTCAAAGACCATTTTGCCTTCACGTTCCTAAAAAGTTTAATTTACTTCCAAAATTTAGACTGTAACTTCGTAAACATACTTCATTTCCCCATTCCCCTGCCTGAAGAGCATCTAAAAATTGAAATAGCATAAAAATAGATTAAATTAATTTAAATTTTTACTTCGAACAACATGTTTTTCACTAAATCGAGGATTGAAGTGAAGAGAGATATCACCATTACGACGAAGAAGATTAATATTAAAGTTCTTGGCTTTCTTTTCAGGTGTTCCAAAGATAAGTAATTTCTTGCCTGGAGGGAATCCACCAGCAATTCCTGATTCATATGGGACTGGGTAATATTTGCCACCTAAAATTATTGACTTATTAATCTGCATATAACCGACAGCAATTTTGATAAGTTCATCTTGTAGAAGATGGTAAGGCAAACTTATTAAACTACTGACCCCAGTGAATTTGTTTAAGATAGAGATCACCATCAACAGAAAAGTGAGAAACAGAGCTCAATGGAACACGATGTTCAAAATCTTTGAATTCTTTTTGATCAACAAAAATTTGGTAGCGATCATCATGAGAACGGATACGAATATCGAAGTTTTCACCACGTTTGATTGGATTTGATTTACGTTCTTCTTTGCCCCAATCACCATTGACAAAGCTATTGAAAACGATTTTTCCTTCATCAAAACGAACAGAAATATGAAGAGGGACATCATTTCCAGAAAAATCAGGAGTTTTATGATGAAGATTGATAGTGAAGCGTTGAGATTCTTCAATGGTTGATCCCTTTACAATAAGGGTTTGACCAGGTTCAATACGTTCTAAAAATAAAAATGTATTCCAAAATTATACTGTAGAATAGAAATAGCAAAAAATAACCTTGGAGCTGACTCCGGTAAGGAACAGTGTAGGTTTTATCTTCATGGAGATGAGCCATGTTTAAAAGGTTTCAGTAATATCAAGTTTCTGAAAAAAAGGAGAAATAAATAAAAGAGAAAAACGGACAAAAGAAATAAGTTGTACATTAAAAGGGGCACAAAAATACCACGACGTAAACAAAAATGGGAAAAAACTGAAAAAGAAGGCCGTTCAGTAATAACGACAAATACATTTTATTCCGAAATAAGAAATGAGTAAGACGATAGAAGGAGAAAAAAAACTTGTCTGCCTTGAATTTTATTTTTCAAACACAACACAAAAACACTGATAGAACGAGCAAAAAAAAGTTTCAAGTGTGCAAAAAAATATATGCGACAAAGCAAAATAACAACAAAAAAAAAGTTGGTTGAGCAAAAAAAGCGGTATAGGCAAAAATAGAAGAAGAAAATGCGCACACGCTATTATTTTTGCTTGCATCTATTTTTTTGCTGCCTCAACACAATGTTGTTTTTTAAATGTAAAAAGCATTGAAAAAAGATAGAGGGGAAAGAAAAGTATCGACAAATGAGTGGACAGGAACAAACAACAACGACGACAAAGTTAAAATGAATGCAAGAGAGGAAGAAGCAGCAACAATGCCCTAACACAGCAATAGCAGAAGAAAGCAAGCTAAAAGGCAAACCTCAGTTTGATAAACTTTTAACGATAATAATCAAGTGTTAACACTCCTCGTTTTTAACAGTAAAAAAAGTATCATCAAAATTTAGAGGAAAGAAAGGTGTATATTTTTATAGGATGTGTATGTTGCGCTTTAAATTTTACAATTTTTTTGATAAGTTTTTTTCAACATAAAAAAAAGTGAGAGAGAGAGAAAAAGCAACCTTTTGAAGTTCCTTTAGCAAAAAAAGAGAGTGAATAATTTTCGGCAAATAAGCCCCTTTTCTTCATCTACGAAACTAAAAAGGAAGAAGAAAAATGCCAAAAGAAAGACTAAAGGTTAAAAAAGTACTATTACTACCACTACTCAACAGCGCCAGATGTTCAGACACGGATGTTTACGGCAAACCAAAAACAACAACACAAAGAATGCAGCAATAAATAACATCAAAGATGAAAAATTGCAACTATTCATCATCAAGATTGTTTAACTCAAATGAATGAAAATCCACAGCCAACAAACAAAAAACTAAAAATTTCCAATACTTTTTTACGCAGCATTTGTCAACAACAATCTCACACTTTATTCTTACAGCATATATACCACCAATATTTACTCAAAACTTTTCACAAAAACCTATAACAGAAAAGCAGAAATGTTCCCCTATTGACCTCTTCTTAACCTTGCATCACCTCGCCATACATAATCACAAAATCGACTTATATTTTAAACACCAAAGAAAACTCTCGTCAGAAACAAGAAAGAACGAGAAAAAGCAATAAAATATTATACATTCAATCAAAAAAGCAGTCAAATTGTTCGTCAAAATCTCAAAGGAAACACTTAAACCAATGGGGGAAAACGGAAAAAAAGAAAACAGCCCAAGCAACAACAACATCCAAAGCAGCAGCAACAATGTTAGAAAATGAATCACGTCTCCAAAATGGGGAAGAAAACAAGGAAAAAATAAGAAGCAAAAAATGGTTTTTCCTCCGTTTTTTTTTCATAACAAGGAATGATTCATTTAAAAATAAATGTAAACCCAACCCCTTCTCTTCCTCCTTCCGATACATTCGGTCCAGCCCAACAGATAGAAAAACACAAAGGTCTACGAAAAAATAATTAAAGATAGGCAATTCACGCAAGAAAAGTAAACAAACAATCAATGCTGCTGCTGCCTGTTAAAAGCAAAGCCCATACATTTTTGTAAATAAGCCTTCTTTAAGCTTTTGAAAAATAAAAGGTCTCATGATTATTTATTTCTGCCTTTTTACTACTACTATGATGACAAATAAATAAAAAATTGGAAAGAAATTGAAGCTCAAAAATATAAAAAAAACGTATTTCTGAAGAAATAACATCTATGTGGAAAAAACGGGGCTGGAAAATAGCAACGCCTAAAATTTATGAATCATATCCCTTTTTACGAAACAAATTTGTGCAAATAAGTCATTCTCTGGCAAGCCTTAAACTGAAATGTAAAAAAACAGACAGTCAACAATTAAATGCAATTGCTGTTAAAAAATCCTTCCTATAAATGGAGATTGTCCGTACGTATCGCTCCAAAATGATTCATTCACAAATTGAAAATGAATGTTACATAAAATTTGCATAATGTCATATTTTCAACTGCTGCTGATGTCGTTGTTATTTTTTATCTTTGCTTTGAGCTTTACGGTGTGATTATTAACCAGAAGTGACTAATAGCTTGCTATTGGCTTACATTTGTTTGACTCTTAGCTCTGCTAATTGTTCATTCTGAAATTTTGCTTCACGCACTTGGGCGTGTAAAATTCCAAGGTCATACCTCCGGTAAATCTGGTGCACTAAAGGGAAACCTTATTTATCAGTAATATCGTATTACAACCATTTAGCTCTTAATTCAAATGATAGAGGATCTTATATGACACGCACAGGATCTTTTTTAGTCAGTGTAAATATATTTTGTGATTCAGCTTTTAATGTGATGGCAAATAGAATTAACTTTACATTTATATTTATTTGTGTAATAAATTTTCTATAGCGTGGACCATTGGTGGCCGCCCCGAAGGGGCGGGGCACCCCTAGTTTTAAAAGTTGTTGTAAAGCTTTGAGCATTAACATATCTAAAATTAATAAAAATAAAACACTGCAAAAATAAATTTCACAGCAAACTGCGTTTCTTATAAGAAGGGTTTATTTTCTTATGGCATCTTCCCCCGATTAAAAGAAATTAATAGTATCTTATAAGAGCAATCGTGGCGAGACCATTTTTGAATTAACCAGCCGCAAAAAAATAAAAGAATTTTTTAAAGTTTTTAAGATTATTAGCTGCCGACTAAAGCCAGCAAATAGCCAAAATTTAAATAGTCAAATTATCCGAAGAAAATTTGACTATTATGCAAATCAGCTAAAAGCTGACTTGCATAAAGCAAATTAATATCCAAAAATTAATCCTTTTAGCGGAGCAGAAATCTTTCGATCGCCGCCACACAGACCCAAAAGGATAATGGGTAATAAAACCGAAAAAAATGATGAACCGGCGAGTATTTATGCTTTTTTGCACATACCTTTCATGATAAAATCCAGCCTGGCGCCAGACAGCACAAGAGGCACTCTTTCTTATGCATTCTCTTTTTTGCAAAAGGAATGAGTGAGTTTGTCTTATAAGAACTTATAAGATCTTATAAGATTCGCCTTAAAACCGACTTATAAGAAGAAAACCTTTTCTTATAAAAAACGCAATTTGCTGTGTTGCTGATCAAAAACAAAGCAAAAATAGCAAAAATGTGTTACTGTAAAAAACGATCATCGAAAACTTTCTGCAAAAAAATTTAAATTTTATAAATTGCCGCTTAAAATGATTATGGAGTCAATTCTTGACACGAATAGGACACACACAATGGCCATGGAAGCGTTCGTTCGCGATCGCTCGCTCGCTTCCGTCGTCGGTGTTCCTACCAGCCAGCCTACCTCAAAAAAATAGTTCATTGTTTTATTTTCTTCCACTTTTTTCAAATCCCATCAAAATGTGTTTTACTTTTTTTCTTCGAGTATTTTTATATTTTATCCTTTGTTTTTTGGCCATGGCCACTAATCTGTTTGTTACTACATTTCTTTTTTTATCAAATTCTATCACTTATTAGCACCAAAATGTTTTCTGATTGATGCATTGACAGCATATTATTGTTTTTGTCCTTGAAGTACGCCTTTCACCCTTTGTGGCCATTTTTACCGAGGACACTTTTGTGTTGTTGTTCTTGTTTTTTTACCCTTCTCATTTTTTTATAGTTGTTATGTGCATAGACTTTTTCCGCAAACAGTTGTGTAATCTGACCTTTCGAATATCAAATTTGTGCTACCCTTAAGCTCTCTGCGGGTGCTATTCGCGCTTACGTATTTGAATTAACATTAACGAGTTGTTATACAGTTATTTACTTTTAGGAGTTGCTGTTTCAACTATGTCTTCAAGAGCAAAAGTATTTTTTGATGTTACCATTGGAGGTAAGGCAGCTGGCCGTATCGGACAGCATTCTGTTATTATATAGCTTTCTAACATATTCTTTTTGTAGGCAAGGCCGCGGGCAGGATCGTCATGGAATTATACAATGATGTTGTCCCAAAGACTGCTGAAAATTTCCGTGCTCTCTGTACTGGTGAAAAAGGAATGGGCAAAAGTGGCAAACCACTTCATTACAAAGGATCAAAGTTCCATCGTGTCATTCCTAACTTTATGCTTCAAGGAGGTGATTTTACTCGTGGTAATGGAACTGGTGGTGAATCAATCTATGGAGAAAAATTTGCTGATGAAAACTTCAAAGAACGTCATACTGCTCCTGGAGTTCTTTCAATGGCCAATGCTGGACCTAACACTAATGGATCTCAATTCTTCATCTGCACTGCTGTTACCAGTTGGCTTGATGGAAAGCATGTTGTCTTTGGTAAAGTTGTTGAAGGTAAGACATATTCTGTTATTATATATATAGCTATCTAACATATTCTTTTTTTATAGGCATGGACGTCGTAAAAAACATCGAAAGTCAAGGCTCTCAAAGTGGAAAAACCTCTACTGATATTGTTATTGCTGATTGTGGTGAAATGAAATAAATTCTCTTGTCTTTGTTGTAATATCTTTGTCTTATTTGCCAAAAAATAAATTATTTTTGTTTATGCATTTATTTGTTTGTTAGCATTGAAGATATGGGGATCACAAATAGAAACATGTGTGAATAATAGTAGCTAATCAGATCAGATAATACTTTTAGTTGACATGTTGTAGTGTTAGCTTCTTCAGATATTACAAATAATAGTGTGTTGCTAAATCGTTTAAAGTTGATAGGAATATCCCTCATTCAAGCACCCAAGTTTATCACTAATAGAATTTCGCCATCTCCACTCTGCTTTTTTTATAACACATTCTTACCACGAAAATACTTTTCTTTTTCAGGCCTTTGATTTTGCTTTGTAAAAATTTGTTGATTAAATTTTATTTTAAAAGTTAATATTACTTTATCATGGGTAAAAAAGTAAAGCTTGATCTTAGTGGTGAAAGTTCCGAAGAAGAAAGCGGTTTAAAAATTAATAAAAATTATGCAGAAAAATATGAACAATGGCGTTCAAAAGAAGTATTACAGAAGCGTAGGTTTTCTATTCATCATCTCTTTCATTCAATGCATATATCTTTTCTAATTTAGTAAAGGATAAATTCAAGAATAAACCTGCTGAAGAACAAGAAGGGGATGATGAAGATGAAAGCTCGTCTGAAAGTGAACCTGTAAGTTCGTAGTTATAACATCTTTTACTGTAATTATCTTTTCAAGGAATGGACAGCTGAAGATGAAAAAAGCTTTTTGCGTGCTTTGGGAGCGCTTAAAAGTAAAGATGCTAAAATTTATGATAAAAATCAAAAATTCTTTACTGAAAAACTTGATAATGGAACATCTGCAACTACAAAGCCGAAAAAGTCTAAAGAATTTGGAAAGAAAGGAATGACTTTAAGAGATTATGAAGTTGCATTAGTTACTGAAAGGAAAGGAAAATTTGATGATGAAGATATTCAAGAACAGCCACAAGACGAAGGGTATTTTAAAAAGAATCAACGGTTAAAAGATGAATTCAAAGCTATCGTTGATGATGAGAGTGAAGAAGATGAAGGATTTATGAAGAAGAGAGTTAAAACTGTTGAAGAAAAAGTTTGTTTCCCTTCATCATTATGTAGTACTTTACCGTATATTCTTTAGAAGCAAGAAGAAGAAAATTATGTTGAATGGCTGAAAGGTGAAGGAAAGGATTTAGATATAGCTGCAGATGATGATATTAAAAAGCTAAAAACTGCTTGGAATAAACCAGAATTGGATAAAAATGAACAATTTTTGCGTGATTATTTATTGAATAAAAAGTATGATGTTGATGATAATGAAGATCCTGAGTAAGTACTGTATTTTGGACTACATGACTATTAAGATGCTTTTATAGAGCTCCAACATATGAAGATATTATTCAAGATGAGGCTGAAATTGAAAAAGCTGATGACTTTGAACATAAATACAATTTTCGCTTTGAAGAACCTGATCAAGATTTCATTAAACAGTTTCCTCGTACTGTAAAAGAATCTATTCGAAAGGGCAATGAAAAGAGAAAAGAAAAGCGTGAAGAAATTAAAAAAAGAAAGGAAGAAGAGCTGAATCAAAAGAAGGAAGAAATTAAGCTGCTTAAAACTTTGAAGAAGAAAGAAATTGAAGAAAAGCTTCAAAAGGTTAAAGCAATTGCTGGTGATGAAGCTCTTCCATTAAGCATTGAAGATTTGGAAAAAGATTTTGATCCTAAAGAATATGATAAACGAATGCAGGTTAGACATTTTACCATGCTTTTTTTTAAATGTACAATATTAAATTATAGGAAATTTTTGCTAAAAAATATTATGATGATGAAGCTGATAATGAAAAGCCTGTCTTTACTGATGATTCGGAAGATGAAGAAAGTGATTATGATAATATGCAAGTTGGAACTGTTGATGGAGAAACTGAAAATGGTAATGAGGAAGATGATGGTAATGAAGAAAAAGCATCTGAAAGGCAGGATAAAGTTTCTGGACGTAAAAAGAAGAGAAATTCCAAGTTCAAAGATGTTATTCACAAGAAAAAACCTATCTTTGATCCAAATGAAAAAACCTTTGAAGATTATTTCTCAGAATATTATTCACTTGATTATGAAGATATTATTGCTGACAATTTACGTACAAAATTCAAATACCGTAATGTCCCTGCAAACAATTATGCTTTAACAACAGAAGAGGTTTGTAAACTGTAGTTTTATGATTCGCTTTTATTCCCAATATTTTTAGATCCTTTCTGCTGATGATAAGCAATTAAATCAATGGGTTTCTGTGAAGAAAGCTAGTCAATATCGTAATGAAAAAGATGAAGAATATGATCGAAAAGTTTTTGAACAGAAAGCTGCTGCAGGCAAAAAAGCTAAAATCTTTTCAAAAGAGTAAGGATTGATGTTTTAATGATTAAAATACAGTATGATGCTTTAGAATTAATCTTGATGAACCCGTTGCTGCTTCTCGAGCAAAACCAAAGAATTCTACCAAAAAGGTTCCTAATCAGAAACAACAACAGCTTCAAGTTGAACCTGTTCCTGATCCAGTAAAAAGAAAGAATCGTCGTAAAAATAAATCTGCAAAGAAAATTGCTTTTCAAAATGGACAAACTCAAAAGATTGCTGGTGTTGATGTTAATCGTCTCAAAGCTTACAGTGTTTCAAATAAAGCTCTCAAACGAAAAATTTACGGTAATACAAATGCAGCTGCAAGCAAAAAGCCAAAAACATCTTAATTTTGTTTGTTTTATGACTATTATTATATTTTGTTGTTGAGTTTATAAAAATAAATTTTATTGCTATAATAAATCTTTGGTATACTGTAATGCAATGTTTTTATGATTTGTTGCAATAAGGGTACTATGAATATTGATTGTCTTAAAAAATAAAGGACTAGTCGACTCAGCAAATTAAAACCATGCATATGTATGTACCTAACGTTTGACACAACTTGTTTATAAAGCACACAAAAGTTGCTACAATAATTTTTCTAATCCACTACTATTTCTTTTGCCACAAATAATAATGGATGATAAAATTATGAAAGAATTATATGATAAAAAGATTGCTGAGTTAAAGTTAGCAGATTTTAAAGATGACGAAGAAGTTAAGAAGCTGTTGGATGACTTTTCTGAGAAATCTTTCTTACTTCCAGAAACATGGTTAACAAGATTAAGGTAATCTTTAATTTCATATGACTGCTTGAATCATGTTTAATATTTTTAGAATTGAAGAAAAATATAACACAAATTACAACAATTCACGTGAACAAAGATATGAATTTTATTGTAAAATTTATAAGCCAATTTCGAAAAAAGCATTATCACATTTTTATTCTGAAAAACTATTTTATAGTGAATGGTTAAATCTTTGGTTTAGAACATTATTTATAAGAGAGGTAATTTGTTATAAAATTTTACTATAACTTTTTTAATTCTTCGTTTTAAGGAAAAACCATTTGATAGAATAATGAATTGTGAACATTCAAGTGAATACATTAAAAATCCGATTTTAGAAAGAAGTGACCACCAAAGCAATGTACCAAAACTAAACAACTTTTTGAGTTTTCCACATTCAAAATTATCAACAGTTTTTCAATGGTATCGAGAATTTTCAGGTATAAGTAAAAAGACCTTCGAGTTTCACGCTGTTTACACAAATGTAAATATTTTAGAATCTCCAATGACAAAGGATGTACTTCAAATGTATCAGAAAAATAAAAAGCTTTATGAAAAAATTAAAGCGGCCGAAGATGATTTAGAAAAATGGTTTACTGCTGTACTCGAAGTTGAAGATGAAAGATTTGTTATCCAAAATGTTGAATGTAAAATTGCTGCAAATCCTTTTAACACAAAACTGTGGAAATTGTATTTAAAATATTTATCCACAAAAAATCGACAAGTATGATTTTTTTTGTAAAATATCACGTCACGTAAAAAATTTTTTAGGCAGCAAATGAAGTTTATTTTCGTTATCGAAAACTTTTTGCTGATGACAAAAGTATGGAATCTAAGTTTCCTAAAATTGGTAGTAAAAATATTGTTGAAGAAGAATGTGAATATTTAAAAAGCATGAAATACAAAAGCGCAGATACTTCTGCAGAAAATGAAGCTTATGACCATTCACCAAAAATGTTCTTCAACTATAAAATTCCTCCAAAACCTCAAAAGTTTTCATTCCGATCTACTGTAATTTATTATTTAACGAAGAATGCGTTTCCAGAAGTAACCCAAAAACTTTATCATACTTGCAAATATTTCTTCTTTAAAAGCCAAGACCCGATTTGCCATTCACTTTATATTGGAAACAAATACAAATATTTAAAGCATTCATTGGTCCTTGACCTTGACAAATTAAACTTAACTAATTTTAAAAATCTTACAATTTCCAACTCTTTCTGTTTTATCCCATATGCTCCTACTCCGGAAGTCAGCGTCATGTTGCTTTCAAAATTTTTACCAAAAATTGCCTCCTGTAATGCCCGATATCTTGAAATTCGTAAACAAAATTTGTCAGTTGACGAGTATTACTTTCTTACAAAATCTAAAAGAGTAGAAAAAATCCAATTCTATGATGTCACAATCACAGATGAAAAACATGACCATATTTCATTGGAACAATTTTTTTACACTTTACCAAGTGCCTACTACATCGAGTATTTTTTTCTATCATTAAAGATAAAATTTCAGCTAAACGGTCATGTTTTAGATACATTGATATTCGAATTTCTTCAAAAACAAGAAATATTTTGAGGCATTTAAAGCGGTCAAAGAAAATTGATAATTTGTGGCTACGAATCATGAATATCGTACCAAAAGAATTACAGGTTGAAGATATTATTAGTTTTCTTGATGTAAGATTTGTTTTTCCATTTAATAAAAGCTAGCGGTAGTTGATAAACTAATGAATTTTTAGACATATACTGTGAAGGCAGATCTACGATTTGCTGTCAGAGATGAAACAACCACACTTTTCATTGATGCTATAAATAATTGAAAAGAAAATTCTGCCAGATATATGATAGGAATTTAAATCAGAAATATTCTGTGTTCCACACGCTGTAACAAAACATTTTTGATTTTCAAGTTTTTACATTAATTGAAATTCCGCCTTTTTGTTTCATTTGTTACGAAATAAAAATTTTTTTAATTAATGTTCTTACAAAATAGTAGTATAATAATGTTGTATACAGTACGAAGTAAAAGTTGCTTAAGAAAGGAAAAATACATTAATCCAATTGCCTACAACTCCTACTAAAAGTGATTCCCAAGCAAACAGCTAAAAATTCTAAGATTTCTTGTTAAACGTTCGTTATCTTGCAGAGTTTTTATAAAATCATTTTATTTACAAACAAGTAATATCAAAACGTATAACAGAAAACAACAAAAACAATGAAAGTTATTTTTGAGCCTTTCGAGGTTTGGCATTACCATCTCCAATTGCTTTGCGTTTGTTTGCAGCACCACCATACTTTTGTTCCAAATGAGAAAAGAATGCAGCAGATTCAGCTTCACGTTTCTTCTTTCTTTCAGCAAATGCTTCAAATAAATCAAAATCTTCTGCTGCCTTTCCAGATTCCTTTTGCATCTTTTTGATTGTCTTTTCTGCAGCTTTTGTTTCTTTTTCACGCTTCTTTTGACGTTTAATTCTTGCTGCTTCAGGTTCTTTAACAAATTTATCAAAAGCTTCAATTTTACCATCAGCAATAAGATCATTGAGCAAAAATCGTACTCTTTCTTCATCATCACCACCAATAACACATTCAAGAATTTTGTTGAGATCACCTTTGTACTTATTGTAATATTTGATGAGATCTTCTGTTTCTTCAGCTGAACCACGATATTTCTTAAAGAAATTTTCAATATCTTTCTTGGTGATAGGTTTAAACATTGCTCTCCAGACCATATTCCAATCCATATTTTCATTAAAGCAATCAAAACTTTCATCATCAAGAATTCCTAAAATATTGACTATATAGTTATGATTACGAAATCAATAAGCTTACCCGTAGAATCATAAAGCTCTTTCTTTGCTGGATCATTAAGAATGTTGTAAGCTTTGCTTAAGACTTGAAATTTTCGAGTTGCAGCAGCTTTTTTGTCATCTGCATCGCCAGCAAATCGATCAGGATGCCAAAGCATTGATTGTTTGTAATAAGCTTTCTTAACTAAAAAAATCTGAGGTTAATAATGAACAAAATTAATAAATAAACTAACGTTTAGCATCAGTTAAATTTTCTTTTTCTTCTTGAGTAATTTGAAGAATAAAGTAGAGATCAGTTGTACCAAAAGTATCTTTACAATCTTGACTAAATGTTGACGGCATTGTCAATAAATCACAGTGTTAATAAAGTTGAACAACAAATTATTCAGCAAAGTTTGTGAAGGAAAAATTGATGGAAAAAATTCAGCTGAGAAAATTGGCGCTCAAAAATTTTTATGAAAGATTTCTTTATATTTGTCGTGCTAAGAATTTTGTTGACCAAAGAAATTCGATGCCTTTATTTTTTCCCTTTTTCAAAGGAAAGCAAACCCTTTGAAGTATAAAAAACAAAACTTCAAACAAAGGAAGAAATTGAATTCACTAAAATATAAGCAAGGGAGCTTCCTTTATATTTGCCAGTTTCTTTAAAAAATGCCATACTTTGCAAAAAATAAATTTTAAACTTTTCTTTGCAGCATTTTTCCTCTTCTTTTCTTTCTGCTCAACATGGAACACACTATTTTCCTCTTGCGCATCAACCGAATAAAAATCCTTTTATACCACATTTGACTCAAAACAAAAAAGTGGATCGTGAGGTTTTATATTTTCGTCAACTTCAAATAAAAGTTCTCATTGATTACTACTTTTTTGAAAGAAAGGGATTACCCAACACTCCCCTCCCACATACCTCCATTAACTCTGTCATTTTTTGCGTTGGTGAAAAGTTATTGAAAAGGACATGGATGAAATGGAATAAAAAAAATATGAAAGAAAAAGAGAGCTGTCACTTGCTTGTTCAAAAAAGCCATACGACAACAACAAAACATTTGAGTGGCCGTATGCAATATGCCAATAACTGAGGTCATCAAAATGCTTTACTTTTTGTTGCACAAGTTGCAATCTTTTTAAATCTTTAAAAATGTTAATATCTTTCAAATTTGTTATACTTTAAATTTAGAATCTGCCTTTCCCTTTTGGCAAGCTTTTGGTAAAAGTCCAATTTTGTACTCTTTCTTTTTATTGACCGATTTCTCTCTACATTCTTTAAATGAAACATTATCGTACAAAAGCCCTTATCTTTCATTTTTTCATGAGTTCCTTTTAACAATCAATAATACAAGCAGCTGCTGAAGAAGAGGCTTTGTTTCACATTTCTTGAAAATTAAAAACGTGCATTCCATTAATTATTTTAAAATTAAATTTGCCACAAATTCCCTTTTTTTTGCTGGATTATTTTCTCCTTCCATGTTTTCGTTTCATGGGTTTCATTTTTATTCGTTTTGAATCTTAAAATGTTTGCCATAAATGTTTTTATTCGTGTTCTGCTTTTCAATAAAAGCTTTTAAATGACGAAGCTCTTTTGCTAAAGCAATTGTCGCTTTCCAAAAACATTCATGATTTTAATAATTTCTTAAAATTTATTTCTTTTCAGTTTTTCTCTTTTCCTTCATCTGCAACAGCAGTATTTAACATCATCGTCAAGATTTTAAACAAATATTAATTTCAAGCCAGCTGAAAAGAGGAAAAAAAACTTGTGTAAAACGCGGGTTAAAATTCTTGTTTCTCTCTTTTTTTCTCCCGACATTTTGTGCGCAAGAAAAAAAAAGAAAGTTTGTCGGGTCATTTTCATCCATCCCAAGTCATCGTCGTTTATCCTTCACAAAAAAAAGAGTATTTGACATCTGTGAAAGTGTTGTGTGTGGTTCAAAATAAAATTTTCCAGCCTACGGCAATCTTCTTCCATCATTCATTTTCATATACAGAGAGAAGATATACGACAAAAAGGTCATCGCATTTCATTCATTTTTTTGCTGTTCAAAATATTGTTGATGGTGGAAACTTTGAGCTGCGCTGCAAGGAAATAAGCAGAAAAGCAGCAGATCCAAAGAAAAACCATTCCCGGTTTGCTTCTTAAATGGCCATTTATTTTTAACCTTTGTATTTAAAACAATCGGGAAAAGAAGAAAGAAGGAAGGAAAGAACGCAGAGATTTATTTTTGTCATCGTCGTATATTTATTTCTTCGAAAAATTTGTCACTTTACTGTCAAAAATTTGTCAATAGTAGCAGCAGCACTGTTTTTGATCTCATTTTGAATTTGCTATTTTTTAAGGACAAAAAAGAACTTTTGATTGTCCCTCGTATTTTTTTTTCGTTGATGCTTTCATCGTCGTCATCATACAAAGATATTAGACATTTTTCGACACTTTATTCACTTCCATCATCATTGACGACTTCAATATTCCACCTCAAAATTCTTCGAACGAAAAAAACTCTACCGTTAATTTTGAGGACGTAATTCCACTTCTTATTGATACTGACGACAAAAAAGAGAAACGACATCTTCGTCGACGTTCGTCATCAGATATAACAACGGCTACGGGTGGAGGCAGAATCAAAATGATGATGAAATGGTATTTTGGTAGATTCCTTTTACGGCAATATATTTATCCTGCAATTGTATTTATATTACTTATTTTATTGATTAAATGGAATTCTAAACCACAAAAAATTATTATTCAACATGGAAATTGGCATGAAAGTGGGGGAAATGTTATTAAAAGTGTAAATACTTTACCAAAGGTTTGTTGACAATTTTATTTTGAAAAACTTTAATAATTTTGGGTACGGTAGTTTAAATCACTTTTTTATGAATGCTTAACTATTTTAATTTAGTTAGGGTACTGTAGGTTTTTGGTAGTACAATATTCAATTAAAAATGTTTTATTTTGGTAATTTAGAAAGCGTAACTTTTGCGTATGCAGTGTTTTTAATGATTTTAAAAGTATTTTTCTTACGTAGCCTTTGATTTTGCGATTAACCACAAAATTAAACAATTTTTGTTTTTTTAAAGGTTTTTAAAATGTTTCTTTATTTTTGAGCCTAGAAACATTTTTAGAAGATGATGACTTGTTATTTTAATAGTTTCTATTTTTGTTCAGCGAAAAAGAGGTTATCAGCTGATTGTTGCTTAACAGTGATCACTTACTTCTTATTATTATTATTTTTCATGATTAAACTTTCATAATTTTTATTTATTTTTTTGTTGCTAAAAAAGTTTTATCACACTGTTTTGTTATGCTGTTTACTGTCCCCCTCAAGATGCTTGTTTATTTTTATTTAAAAAGATATACCTCTTCGAAAACGTCTTTCTTTGTTTCTTTCTTCATGTGTTTTAATGCTTTTTAACATTTATCTATTACATAAATCACTTCCTAGTCTAGACAACAGTGAACTTAAGTCGCTGTTCAAAACCTGCAAAAACATAAATAAGTTTAAGAGATTACTGTATCTTTGGCAAATTAGATATCTCTTTTTTAATGCTTTGATTATCTCTTTTTTCTGCAAAATCTTTGCAAATGTCCATTTTTTATTTGATGAATGGTCAGTTGGCATAAATCCTTTCTCTTTCACTTTTTAACGTTTTTTCTTCAAAAATGACTCGGATCAAATTTTGGCTGCTGCCGGAACCGATGTAATCATTGAATTTAATTGCATAATGCTTGACATCTCTCTTTCTCTCTCTTTTCGAATTTTAAACTTTCAAGGACGTTTCACTTTTCAAAAATTACATCCCTTCTGGGTATTTGTAAAAAAAAGTATAAAGCCAAAAAATCATTTTGTTTGCAACTGATCTCTAGACTTGTGGATGTTTGTTATTTTTCTTTAACGTCGAAAGTCTGTTGTTAACATATTATCACAGTCATTAACAACAAGAAAAAGGAAGAATAAGCAAGCAAAAATAAATATATTAAGAAGAAGACAAAAGAGGGAGGAGAGGGTTGGAAACATTTCTTTTTTTCTAGCATCATTATTTAGCAATAAGGAAAACGTAAGAAAAATAATAAATTAAATAGAAACAAAAAATATTTGTTTAATGATTAAGGAAAGAAGGAAAAATGAAGCTCCTCCTTTTGCACCTTCAAATAGAGCAAACTTTTTTAATACTTGAATATATGTATCACCATCACATTAAGTATATTTTTGGAACAGATCAAGCACTATTATTATAAAAGCTTATTCCTGAATTCTGTCACAAAATTGTTTTTTGGAAAAAACTTGTTTATTATTTGCATTTTCGAAAAAGTATTTAAAAGTCGAATCAGTGTCATTCCTTTTCTTTCAAGCCTTCAACTTTAATCTTATTCATTTACACTAATTTTGATTCGATTTTTTGATCATGAAATATCTTGTATTTCTTAGTCTTCTATATTTATGTCAAGCAAGTGTTGTAAGGCTTCCTTTTAAGGTTTGTTGTTACTTTCGGGTTACTGTAGTTTCATTCTAATTCTTGCCAAACGATTTTTGAGCCACCGTATCTAGCTTTTTTCATTGCAATATATTTTTATCTAATATTTTTTAGCCTCCACAAGAAGTATTAAAAAATGAAGTCAATGAAAGAATAGATTCTCAAACGGGAAATGTTGTTCATGTTTCTATTTAGTAAGCAAAATTTTTTATTAACAAACATTTAACATTCAACTTTTCATTGATTCGTTTATATTAAAAAATGAAACTTATAGCGCGGAAGCACAATGTCCAGATACTTCAAGATTTATTAAACGTCAACTTGTTCCAACTTGGCAAAGATTACGTTCAACCGGAAGAGTAGAATTTAATATTGTACCATTCGGAAAAGCTCGATGTGAACCAATTGGTGATAATGATTTCAAGTGTGAATGTCAACATGGTGCTGACGAGTAGGCATAATTTTATTGTCTTAATTGGTAATGATGATTTATAATTTTTAGATGTGTCTTGAATCAATTAATGAATTGTGCAATTCATGAATTTGGTACCCCTGATCATTACATTCCAATTATTGGTTGTATTCAAGGTAGCGACAATCTTGAATCTGCAATTAAGAAATGTATTGAAAATGGAAATTATCGTCAATATGAATCAAGATTACGTGAATGTGCAGAAGGTCCACGAGGAAGACATCTCTTAGCTTTAGCCGGACAGAAGACAGCTGCACTTTCACCACCACTTTCATTTGTACCATGGGTTATGCTAGAAGATAAACGAAATGTTGATGCTTTTTATGCACTTGAAGAAAATGTTTGTAATCGATTTGAACCTCGTCCAGATGAATGTCAACCTGTTAATGGTGTACCAAATCGTCGAGCTTAATTTATTCTTCTCTCTTTCTTAAATTAGATTTATACTTAAAAACGTGTCTAAGTCAATGGTGTGCAATGCTTAGAAAAATTTTATAAAGTGCCGTTTCTTTCATCTGTGATATATTTGTATGTATTAATTAATGTATTATAGTAGAATATTAAAAATAGTTTATAAAATATAAAAAATTGTGTATTTTCACAGAGTTTTTTAATTAATAACACAAACAAACCGCAAATTATTCAATAAATATTACTGTATAAAAAAGGGGATAAAACAAGAAAATCACACGGATTATAAATTTAGTCTTCAAGATCATCTTCTTCAAGTTTTGCCTTTGCCCATCGTTCAGCTTCAAGTACGGTTTCAGTAGGGACAACCTAAAATAATATTTAAGTGTTATTGTAATGAATTACACAAAAAAAACATACTTGATGTTTTCCATTTGTTGTTGCACCAACCCATCCCATTTCAATACGAAGATTCTTTTCTTTAGATTCATCACGAACAGTAAGTAATATACGAGCTGCTTCTTTAACAAGTTCATCCATACTAAGTTCTTCTAATTTAAGCTTTTCAATTTCAGTTTTTGCAGCTTGACGATGTTTACCAACGGACCATGCCTTGTATTCATAGCATAAGCCCGATGGTTCAACAAGAAAGATTTGTGGACCACGCTATAATGTATAAAGTTATAAAAACGTTAAACACTGTTACAAAGCATAACATACATGTGGATCATAAGCTGTTAAAAAGATTGATGCACCAAATGGACGACTGATACCAAGTGTAAAAATGTGTACATATTCAGCCAAAGCATTTGCTAGCTTCTTTGTTGAAATTGGTTCACGAAATTCACGAAGATGTTTTAATGCTTCACCTTGAACGTAATCCAAAAGAGTTCGACAATCAGGATATACTCCTGCAGCAGTAATTCCAACATATTCATTTGCATTTCCAACACGAGGATTTGCATTTGGGATAAGAAGTTTCGAGCCAACAATTTTGTCAACAGCCGTTACAACGCAATCTTTTCCTCGAAGTGCAATTATAGTTCCAGAATTATCAACAGCTTTTTGAGCATATTCAACTTGAAAGATACGTCCATCAGGTGAAAATGTTGATGCAGCAAGATCATAACCAGTACCAATTGAACTCATTTTGTTGAACCTTAAACAATATATTTAAAGATTTGATGAGATTTAAAATATAGAACTTCAAAATATTTAAACACGGAGTTCGAATTTGAGGGGTAATGGAAAAAAGGCAAAGAAAAAAATCATCAAAAATTGTTTCTCGCTTTTAACAAAGTGTTGCACAACGCCAACGGAGGTGTAAAAGATAAAGATTTTTTACAAAGATTTACTGTAATTTTGTTAAGCTTTTATTAAATTTTTTAAAAAAAATTACACAAAAAGTTTAACTTTTAGATGTCGGATCCAACAATTGATGCTCTTATTTATCCCCCTGTCTCCACAGCTATAGAAGCAAAGCCATCTTCATCAGGCTTTTTCGATCGAACATTTGCATCACTTTCAACAAATCCTTTTTTTTCTGCTGGCGCAGGTCTGGCAGGACTTGGAATATTAGCACAATTTGGACGCCGATTATTAATTGTTGGAAATTCTATTGCAAGAAGAAAATTTATATCAAAGTTGCAAATTACAAATGAAGAACCGTAAGCTAACTTGTTAAACATTGTTTTAATTTGAACACATACGCATATTTTTTCAGCTCATATCAATATGTTTTGGATTTTATTAATTTACGAAGTTCTCATAAAACTCCAAATCTTACAGTAAATAGTGCATTAAGGCAATATGAAGGTGGAAAAGTTGTTGCTTCCCATATTTTATTACCGGGTCATGGGATTCATTATTTTACATACAATTATCGTTGGATTCAAGTTGAACGACAAAGAGAAGATCATCAAATTCAAAGAGATGGAATTCGAAAACCTTTGGAAACTGTAACTTTAACAAAACTTGGAGTTGATCCAAGATTTTGGGTTGACTTTTTACGAGCTGCTACAGAAGAAGCACTGGCAAAACTTGAAACTGGTTTAGTAATCAATAAGCCAATTGGAACGGAATGGAGAAGAAGTGGTGGAGTACAACCAAAAAGGCCATTAGAATCTGTGGTCCTTGCAGAAGGTGTAGCAAAAAGTATTTGTGATGATGTACAAGATTTTTTAAAAACAAGAAAATGGTATACTGATAGAGGTAAGCATAAATAAAACTCTTTATAATTCATATTTATCTTCCGTTATTTCTTTATAGGTATTCCTTATCGACGTGGATATCTTTTCTATGGTCCACCAGGAACAGGAAAAACAAGTTTTATTACAGCTTTAGCAGCACATTTTGGTTACAGTATTTGTATTCTTTCTCTTAGTGATAGACTGCTCGATGATGATAGACTTTGTTATTTAATGAATTGTGCACCTTCTAATGTACGATTTACTCTCTATATATTTTAATTATAAATGTTTCAATATTTTTAGAGCTTCATTGTCCTAGAAGATGTCGATGCTGCATTTATTTCTAAAGATCGTTTTGAAAATACCGATCACCCAGCTTATCAAGGATTAACTCGTGTTACGCTCTCCGGATTACTTAATTCTATTGATGGTGTAGCCTCTTCAGAAGAACGAATCCTATTTATGACAACAAATCATATCGAACACTTGGATGCTGCTTTAATACGACCTGGACGAGTAGACGTAAAAAAATATTTTGGTAATTGTACCCCAGAAATGATTGATCACCTATTTCGACGATTCTATGAGAATGTTTCCGAAGAACTAGTTCAAAAATTCCGTACCAAAGTAATGAATGCTGAAAAAGAAATTTCACCTGCACAAATTCAAGGACACTTGCAGCTTTTCAAAACCAATCCAGAAGCAGCTATCAACTCATTCGAATCCAATACTTAACAACTTTTTCTTAATGTAGCCATATAGTGTAATAATATAAATTGTTTAAAAAAATAAAAAATGTTTTTGTTACCAAAATAGTAATAAACAAAAAAATTCATTATAACATTTATAAGACAACAAACAGTCGAGAAAAAATCAACTTATTGAGCACCTGCTGGCTTCTTGGTGCGTGGAGCAGCTTGAGATCCTTCTCGGAATCCATTACTAAAAATATAACATGTATATAAACAAGTATGTAAATGATATAAAGAGCTTACCGGAAACGACGTTGAACAACTTTCATATGACGCATACGACCAGTACCAGTAGTACGACGACGGATAGATTTAACAGACCATTGATAAGTACGTTTTTTAGCAGCTGGATATCCGCACATTGAACAAGTATGCTTCTGAATGTGATAAGAAGAACGTCCACATCTTCGACAGAAGGTATGAGTTTTGGTGTGGCGTTTACCAAATGATTGAGTACCCTTTGTCATCTTGACTAAAAAAGATATAAAATTAAAAATGTGGATAGAAAAAGATACACGGATATCAAAAAATTAAGCGTTTTATCTACAAAGCACGGTGATAAGGATAATTAACCGTTTTAAAAAGTTTAAGAATAATTTTAATAACAAAAAATGTAAAAAACAGGCTAAAAAATAAAGGAAGAATTCAAAGAGAAAAAGTAAAAGCGAGGCTCCCAAAAAAACGTTGCATTTTTTCTAATGTTGGAGAAGGGAATCGTGTCGAGAACACTGAGTCGTCCGGTTTTTCTTTTATGCCTGCAGCTGACTTTAAAAATTTCTTTCCCTTTTTTCAACATTTTTACTAAAATTGTTATTTTAGTATTAAATTTTGCCCTAATTTTATAATTTTTATATAGTATTATTACATATGCCATCATCAATAGAATTACGAAAAGAATGGAACGTTGGAGTATTTTATACAGGTGGAGATGTTAAATTAAATAATTCTGGAGAATTACTTTTTACTGCTTGTGGAAATATCGTAAAAGTTTTGAATGCATTTAACAGTCATGAAAAGTATCTATTTTCTTTAAAGTTATCGCTATTAAATCTATTTTTGTAGATATGAAATTGGTGATTCTTCTGGTGATCAACGAGTAACATGTTTTATTATATCTCCTGATGACTCTCAAATTATCATTGCTTATTCAAATGATTTGTTACAAATTTATTCACTAGAAGCTGATTCTGCAACTTTGGTAAAACAATTTCGAGGAAATCATAGTGCGCCTATTTTGCTTATGACCTTTTCACCTGATGGCTCTTCACTTGCAACTGGAAGTGCTGATCGCTCTGTTAAAGTTTTTAGTGTAAAATCAAATTATTGCACTCATACATTTAAAGGCTTATCACTGGTATCATCATTATGTTATGCTTCAGAAAATCTTATCGTTGCTGGTTATGCTGATGGTCTTGTTAGATTTTTGGATTTAACTAAAGGTGTTAAAGGACCATCTGATATGAAAGCTCATACAAGGTTTCGTTTTCCATAACCAAATAGTAATGTTTGCAATTTTATCTTTTTAGTCAAGTAACAGCGATAAAGTTATTCCGTAATGAAAAATACCCCAATTCTGTGGTTACTGTTAGCCGAGATAAAACTTACTGTATTATTGATTTGGATTCTACTACAAAAGTTAAAACAATTCCTACATTTGAAGCAGTTGAAGATGCTGTAATATTTGATGGAAGCAAAATACTTACCGTTGGTGAAGAAGGTACTGCTAAAATTATGGATGTTATGAGTGGAAAACGCTTAAAAGCTTCTAAAATTTCAAATGAAAGATTAGAAAGTGTCGTCTACTCTCCATTAACTGGTAACTTCGTTTGTGCTTCTGCTGATCATGTTATTTTTACTTTGACTTCTTCACTTCATATGGTCAGTCAATTTGTTGGATTCAATAATGAAATTTTTGATATTTGTTATGTTTCACAAAAGAGCAATTATTTGGTGTTAGCTACAAATAGTCCAGAACTCCGAATTTATGATTTAAAAACTCGATCTTGCAAGCTTTTACCTGGTCATACTGATTGTGTTATGGCACTTTCGACTCCGCCATTTGATGATTTTGTTTTTGCAAGCAGCTCAAAAGATAATAGTGTCTTACTATGGAGGCTGCGAGATCCTGCTGTAAATGAAAGAATTAAACTTGAACCTGTTGAAGATAGCAAAGAAGGCACTGTTGACGGACCTATTTTTGCAAATCAAATTGCTGTTGCTTCTGGTCATACAGCATCTGTTACAGCAATTAAATTTTCAAATTCAAATAAAAATTCACCATTTTTGGTTTCGGTATCTTCTGATAGTACTCTCAAGCTATGGCCATTGAAAAATTTGTTTAAAAAAGAACAAGTTGAGTTGTAAGTAAATATAACCAGCTCTGACATGTTTGACATCTTTGCTTTTAGGCTAAAGCTTTCTGCTAGTGCAACTATGGTAGCACATTCTGATGATATTACATGCCTTGATATTTCTCCTAATGATAAACTTTGTGCTACAGGATCAATGGATAAATCTGTACGTCTTTGGCAAATTGATCGAGATGTTATGAAAATTGGAATTGCTGGTACAATTTCTGGTCATCGTCGAGGTATTTGGGGTATCAAATTTTCTCCAAATTCTCATACATTAGCAACATGCAGTGGTGATAATACTGTAAAGCTTTTCAATCTTCTTGATAACACATGCTTAAAAACCTTTGAAGGCCATGATTTTGCTGTTTTATCGGTTTGTTTCAAAATAATTATTATCCCTTTATGAATTTGATTTTTTAGTTAACTTATCTTTGCAACGGCACAAAATTATTATCTGGAGATGGTGGCGGAATTTTTAAAATTTGGGATGTAAATTCTGGTGTCTGCGATAAAACTTTAGAAGGTCATGATGACAAGATTTGGTCGATTGAAACAGTTACAAATTCTGAAGATAACAGCATACCTCCAAGTTATGTTACAGCTGGTGCTGACGGTACTGTCACTTTATGGAAAGATGTAACAGAAGAAATTAAAGTTGAAGAAGCAAATAAATTAGCTGAAAAAGTAGCAAATCTTCAAACTTTAACTAATTATATCCAACAAGAAAGATTTGCTGAAGCATTAAAGTATGCATTGGATTTGAATCAACCTTACAAGTACGTTTTGTGATTTTAACTCTACTTTTACCACTGATTAATTTTAGTTGCTTGACTGTTATCAACAGTGTCATTGAAAGAAAAGAAGGTGATAAACTTGGTGCTATTTTAACCGAGCTTCGACCAGAACAATTATCATTACTTTTGGATTATTCTTCTCAGTGGAATACAAATACAAGAACATATGCTGCTGCTCAAGAAGTTTTGAATTCCTTGTTTAAAACTGTTCATCCTGACGAACTGATGACACTTCCAAGCATTGGAAGAATTCTTCAAACTTTTATACCATATACTAATCGACATCTTGAAAGATTGAACAATCTTGAAACAAATGCACAGTATATGAGTTATCTTTTTACTTGCATGAGACTTTAATTAAATAGTGTAGTTGTTTTTTTTGTTATATTGTTGTTGAGTTTGAATAAATTTTTTTATCAAGTTTGTTTGTTTTTCTGCCTTTTTTGCTGTTGTTTTCAGCAACGATTACCGTAACTCTAGTTTATTTTGTTTAATATTTTTATTAAAATATTTTTAGGGTATATTTTTACAGACAACAACGACAATAATGTCTAAATCAAAGCAAAATGTTTCTGTTCCAATGGAGGAAGCTGATGTTGATATGCCAGATCTTATTGATCTAGAAGATGATGATCTTGTTGCTGAAATGCCAGAGCTTGTTGGAAAGAAAGGCCCAGAAGTTGATGAAGATGGAATGATTATTGTTAAATCAAAGGTTTATTTCTTATGAATTTTTATATTAAATTAATATTCAACTTTTCTTTTAGAAAAAAGAAAAGAAACGTGTTGAATTTGATTTATCAGAACCAGCTGATATTCAAATGGTTGAAGAACCAGAAGTTGAAAGAGTGCTAAAACCTAAACGTCTTGAATTTAAAGGTGAAGCACGTGCAGTTGCCATTCCCCCAAATAGACGTCTTGCATTTAGAAGAAATTGGGCAAAAATTATTACACCAATTGTTAAAAATTTAAAACTACAAATTCGGTAAACATTTATTCAGTTTTTGTTTAGGTAATGTATATACACTTTTTAGTTACAATACTCATAAACATCATGTCGAAATTCGTGCTCCAAAAGAAGAAGATTCTCGAAATAAACTTCAAAAAGCATCAGATTTTGTACAAGCTTTTGCTCTTGGATTTGAATTAGATGATGCACTTGCTCTTATTCGTTTGGATCACCTTTTCTTGGAAACTTTTGAAGTTAATGATGGTTGGTATTTTTATTTGAGAAAAACAAAATGACTTTATCCTTTTTTAGTGAAACCTTTAACTGGTGATCATCTTAGTCGGGCTATTGGACGTATTGCTGGTAAAGACGGTCGCACAAAATTCACGTAAGTTTTTTAATTTTTGTTTTTTAAACTAAACCATGATGTTTTTAGAATTGAAAATGTAACAAAAACTAGAATTGTTCTGGCTGATAGTAAAATTCATATTCTTGGTTCATTTCAAAATATTCGTGTTGCAAGACATTCAATTTGTTCACTTATTCTCGGTAACATTTACTTTCCTTTTTTATAATAATTATTAATTTCTCCTCGCTTTAGGTACACCACCAAATAAAATTTACGGTAACTTACGAAATCTTTCCAGTCGAATTGCTGAACGTCTATGAATCAAATATTGTATTTGTTTAATCAAAAAATTATTGTTGTTGAGTTTATTTTTTGTTATTATGTCAGATTAAAAAAGTAATAAGATTATAAAAGTTTATTGCCGCATATTTTTTTCTTAATTACCTTCACAACTTTTTTGAAAAAAGAGAAGAACAACTTTTACAACGACGTGGTTGATTGATAGTAAAAAAAAGAGGGAGAGGGAATTGGAAGAGGGAGACCGGCGTATTTTTTCTAAAACGAGGAAAAACAGGAATGCATTTTGAAAATTAGAGGAGGAAGATTAATAATGGGGTGATTTTTACGTGCTAGTAACTAGCATTCAGAATGGCAAAATAAAAACAAAACAGAATGAGGTGTGAGAAAGAGAGACACAAACATATTAAGTATTGAAAAAAAAGTTAATAATAATGGCCATCAAAGGACTTTTACCAAAACACAAAAAAACATATCCACCGTACTTTGAAAGAAAAAAAAAGAAACAGAACAAAATTACCGTATTCGAAAATTATAGCTTTAAAGAGAAAAAGAGACCAGTTTGCAAACAATTTCACAGGAAAAAATGAATTGCGAAAAATATATAACCGATTAAAGATAGAAATTATTTTTTCTACAGTGAAAAACGGAAAAAGATAGAAAAAGAAGAGAAAAGAAAGAACAATGATTGGCTTTTTTTCCTTCCTTCATGAAGGTCGTTGTTCTGTTGTTGCAAGAAACGGTGGAAATGAGAATTGTGCAGCTGCAGTAGCCGGAAGAAAGCCACCATGCTGAAAACATGAAAATAAGAATGGGTTTACCATGCTTGGCATGGATTGCCCTGTTAATGTTGTAGCTGGTGATGATGCAGAGGTTGTTAAAGAAGAAGACAAAGAAGGAGAATTAGGAAATCCCGTAAATAAATGATGAGAAAAAATTTGTGAATTATTAACATTATTATTTATAAAATGTTGTGGTAGTATTGTAGCTGCTGCAGATGGATGTGTGTGATTTAAGATAAAAGGATTAACTGGAATTCCATTTATCGGAGAAAGATGTGATGCCTGTGGAGGCTGCTGTGATGGTTGCTGCTGTCGTTGAGACGAAGAAGCTTGCATAAATAATCTGTAAAAATTAAAGTATAAAAATAGTAATAATAATTTTGTATCACAGCTATTTTTTATATAATACAAAATTTGGATTTAATGGGTCCTTTTTGTATTTACTTAAGAAAATCAAAAATAAAAAACTGCTCTAACGGCAAAGACCACACGCATCATTGCGTGCCTTTTAAAATAAAAAACATTTCTTTCGAAATTTAAAATTTAATTTTTAAATTAAATTTTAAAATTGCGTGTTTAGTACGATTACAGTAATCCTTAATTAATTGTACTTACTTCATTATGAATTCCATTTGTGCCGGAGTAAAAAGTCCTGGTGGAACATGTGGAAATTGTGGATGTGACATTTCACTTCTTTCATTCGTCGATACTGTGGAAATTTCAGTATTTGCTGCTTTTGATTGGGACATTGATATTGCAGATTGAAAAGCAGATTGATGCTTTGTATGCCCAAGAAATCTTTTTGGAGTATCAGCTTTTGAAAGAGATTGTATTGATAGCTTTGATATTAATCTATCACCATTGTTGGGTGGAGAAGAAGAAGTCACAACTTGTGGCTGTGGTTTTAGCAATCTTTTTAGGACTGAGTGGCATTCGACTGGTTCTGGAGTGGTTTCAGAAGTTTGTTGAAGTCTTTGCCTTTGTTGAGTGCGTCTTACACGAATTTGTCTTGCCATTAATACTCGACGATTTTCAACTAATGCACACTAAAAATGCACTGATAAAAGGATTATTAACAATTATCAGATATTATTACCATATCACATTCACAATGATTAAAAGGGCATGTAGCTTTTTTATGTCCACGAAGGGCTTGCTTTTGTCCATGTGCAGAGCAACGCGCACATTTAGGTCTTCTTATTTTTCTTCCATTTATTATTGAATCACATGTTTCATCATCTGGTTTACGAATAGATAATTGATAATTTATTTGACGACGTTGTTCTACCATCATACAAAGTTCACACTTACATGTTGCGTATCTGAAACAATTAAATGGACATTGATAGTAAAGGAGAGTAAGAGAGTGCAACAAGAAAGTGACATACTTGCATGTTGGTTTATGTCCTTTTCTTTGAAATTCTAAGCCATGATTTAGGCATCTTTGACAAAAATATCTTTTTCCATTTATGGGATCATTATCATTGTCATTATCTAATAAACCAAGGTAATCTGCAGATTCTAATGAAGTGCAATTTCTTTCATCATCATTTCCTACAATATTTTGTGTTTTTATCATTTCAATGTTTAATTGCTACTTTCATTTTTTTACAGAAGGCTGACTCCATAACAGAATAACTGTGCATTAAAATGATAACATTTTCTATTTTTCTCAAAAGAAAACAAAACAATAACAGACAGTAGACAAGGCGAAAACATGTCTGTATCTTGTTTACATCTTTTTACCCAAAAAATATACTGTAGCATGTGATATCTATTTATTTATCACATTTCATTTAAAAAACAGTTGATTTTTTTCGAAACTTTATTTTTGATCTTAGGATTTATAAAAATTTCTAACCTCCATTTTCTATTGATGCATCCATACTTTCTTCTTTAATATCAATTTCAATAATTTCTGATTTTCCAGATGGTGAATACATATTATTATTATTATTGTTTCTTTCGTCAATAGAAACCATCATTGTCATAAAAAATATCTATTAAAGAAGAAATTGAATTTTTCCAGCAACAATATGTGTTTGAGATAATAAAAATGGATGAATTCAAATAGTTACAATATCTGCTTCTGCTGCTTGGGGTAACACAAAGATGAATACAGAAAGGAAAAAACAACTTCGTTTTGTTTTTTGCGACAAATATAAATTTTTCAAAAATAATAATAAAATAAAACCTCGTAATAAAAACTAGGGAGTTCCTTTTTGTGGTAATAAAAATACAATAATATTGAATAAAAGAAAAAATAGATTTAAAAGCTTTGAAGATAAAAGTAATAATAATAAGAAATATTGTGAAGATGGGGGAATTTTGAATTGAAAATTTTTTTAGAAAAAATTTACAATTTTTTAATTTGCGACGGATCCAGCGAGATCAAAGCAGCTTGACTGCCGATCGAGGCGCGGAAGGTTGATATTCTTGTTGTTGAATGCAGCTCTCGCTCGGACTCGCTAAAATATAAATAAATTTTTAATTATGGTAAAAAAATCTTTCGAATAAAAATGAAACACGATTTTTTGATAGACAAAATAATTGCAACTTTGAAATCAAAGGCATACGGTAAAGAATTAAAAGAGAGAGAAGGGAACGTCATTAGTTTAAAATACACATTTTGGCCATTTATTATTGTTATAAAATGTAAAACAAAAAATGAAGACCCCCCTTCATGATATAAACCGGTCTGATGCTATTATATTCATTGTTGTTGGTGTCTGTCAACTCTACCATCATCACAAAAGTAGCAGTTAGTAGTTGTTACAGCCTCTATCTACGACCACCAACATCGCCTATCTCTTCTCTTTCTTTTCCCCTCATCTATCACATACATTCCCTTTCTCTCATGTTCCTTTTCTAACTGCCATATCAAAGAAAAAAGGACCACCAAACATGTGCAGTTGTTTTTTTCTTTGAGAGAAGTACAAGTGCAATAAAAACAGACATTTACAAGGACGACTGAAAAAGTAAACGTGTGTATACCATGTCTTTAAAGGCTTTTGCCCGCCCAAGAATGGTCTTTGTATTTGTTTTTTTTTAAAGCTAATGAAAAAAATATCTTTCTTTCGGCATAGGTGGTCCTCTGCAAAGCGAAGAAGTTAGTTTACAAAGGAAAAAACAAACAGTTTTGAAACTGATAACATTCAAACAGAAAGAAAGAAGCAAAAAAATAAATTTCAACAAAGAAAACTGTCACAAATAAAAACGAAAAAAGAAAGGGTATCATTTTTTTGAAATGCCTTTTTGCCGCTGGCAACAACGATAAAAATGTTTTTTTGTCATTGCAGTTCTTTTTTTGGTAGAAATAAAAAAAGGCCATCAATTTTTCTGCGCGCATTCTTTTTTTTTGCAATTGCTTCTTCAACAGTTAAAAAAAGCCTGCCTCCTTTGATGCAATATAACGACTTCAAATACGAAAGAAAAAGAAGAAAAAGCGGCGGTAATGCCATTGAAGCTCGTAAAAAAAATAAAATCGCGACGCGTGTGGTCAGAAAAAATTGAAATTATTGGTTTTCTATTTTTTTTATCGTTCGTTCGTTGTTGGTGGTGTCATCGTAGTAGTAGAAGAAGAATGATGTTGCTCAATGTTCCTTTACATCTGTTGCGATTCATAAGTTTCAAATCAGCTCTTTTCTTATTCATACCAAAATGAAAGGATATTTGAGAAAAGAAAAAGATCCAATCAGAATGAAAAGAAGTTACTGTAGGATTTTGTAAAGATACGAAAGAAAAGAGTTCAAAAGTGTTTTTAAAGTTCATTCTTCAAAACCAAAATATAAAATAAATTAATCGGGTTCAAAAGAGATAACAATTTTTGTTAATTTAGATTAACACGGTTAGTTGGAAATTCTTAGATACAGATTAAGTCAGTAAAATGAACTTATGTTGTAAGACATCATTATTGAAGACAATTATTTGTTTTATACAAAACCCTTTAGATGCAACAGAAGAAAACATGCCGTTGTCGACCTCCTTAGAAGCATTTAAAGTCAATGAATCTTTTACGAATGTATGTTTATTGTTGTTTCTATATCTTTCTTTAACATATTCTATCTCTACTTAAAAAATCATTTGATCCTGTTGTTCAAAGAGAGAGAATAGGAATCATTAAACATTTCTTCTTTTTTTTATTTAATTCATTGCAATGCATCAATGAATTAGATGAAGACAACTGCAACAGCAACTGAACACATGAGTTAAAAAAAGCAACATTAACAATCAAAAAAATAAGAAAGAGAAGAAGCGATAAATCTCATATCTTTTATCGTGTTGCTGCTGTAAAAAAGAAGAACTCCGGAAAAAAAGAAGATGGAAGAAAATTCTCTGTTTTTTTTGTTGCTTCTTTCTTTTTGCAATTTTTCGATGTGTGCGGTATTAAACGACGATGATCAAAATTGAAGAAGAAAGAAGAATGACAGCGTGAAAAATGGCCTCTGGATACTGCGCGAAAAGTTTCACAATAAAAAAAGCTTTCTTTCTTTTTTTTAAACAACGATAATGACAACCCAATGAGCCTCGAAAAACGAACATATATTTTCAGAAATGAAAGTAAGAACTCGATGACATCGATGATAATGGCAAAAGAAGAATGGCGGTGGTCGCTGAAGTCGAACACGGTTTTTTCTTCCACAACCTTTTTTTCAAAAAAGATTCGGCCTTGAAGCTTTTTTGATATTTTTTTGCATTTCTCAGATGTGGACGGTAAAAGCTTTTTTTTGCCAAAAATATCAAAAAAAATACAAAAAAGGCAATAATTTTTTTTAAAAACTCATAAATCTATCATTCTTCTGTCGCAAAGAATATAGAGAGATAGAAGAGAAAAGAGTGAAAAAAATATAAATAAATATATACAAATTAAACCTAACCTTGGAAGTTTTTTTTGATGGCAAAGTAGTACGGTAATGATGCAGCCAGATTGATTCTTATAAATACAAACAGGGTTACGGTAACAAATGTTTCTTTTTGGAAACAAAATGAACTTTCTTTAATAATAATGTTAATTCACAAAAAACGTAATCTTCTCTTTGAAGTTGCAGCGCAAAGTATATTTATAAAAAAACTGCACTTTTTTATCCGATTTTTAAACTTTTTTTGACCCTTTAAAGAAAAAAGGCCTCCCCGTGGAAAAAAACACTCACGTCCGTGGGTTATATTTTTTTCGATGCAAACAAAAAAATCTTTTTCTTTTATCCCATTTTCATTGTCATAGAAAAAAACATCACCGAAAGAATGGATTCTTTTTTTTAAAATTTTTATTTTCAAAGTTCAATTGACCACCACCATCGGTGATCTTTCTCTTGGGAGGGCTACTACTACTATTACCATTGCTTTGCTTTTACTTTACTTATTTACTTACAAAGTGCACCAAGAAGGTATAACTACAAATATATAAAAGCATCTTCACCACAATCTACCACCAACATCGACAGATTAAGCTCAAGGGAGGTATACACACACCTTTTTTCTTTCCTTATTCTCATCATCAACGACATCAACAACATCTACCCGAGCCTTCTTGTTATTGTCACGTCAAAAAAGAAAGAAGAAGAACGAATTCACTCTTTCTCTCTGTTGTTGTTATACAGTTCTTTTTTTATATTATTTGATTTCAAAAAAAGAAGAAGAATTTTTTAAAGTGAAGAATTTTGTTTTTGTCACACTTAAATCATCGACAATGACACGAAAAAAAAGACTCAAAAAAATCAGTCCTCGCTTCGCTGATGTTCCGACAATGATGAGAAAGAACAAGTTGCGAATGGTAGAAAATGTTGCGATTCAAACATATTTATAAAGATGTAAATAATCGAATTACGGTCACTTACATGCTATTTCAAAAATCAGCGTTCAGAAGAAGAAAAAAGGGGAGAAATATAAATTTCGGTCAGGTGTAAGAAAAAAGAAGGTGACAAAAATAAAAGGAAATAAATCTTGAACTTATCACCACACAAAAATAATGGGGGGTTAAAATGTCAAAAATATCAGATCATTTATCATTTTTAATCCGTGTCAAGAAGTTAAGTAACAAATTACTATCACCAAAAATGAAAAAAAATTCTTTTACGCGTCCTTTTTTCATTAATTAAGGAGAAAAAATAGGTAGAAAAATAGAAGGAAGCGAAAAAGGGGGTAGATATTTTTTTTCGTCTACCGTTTATTTTCTGAAGAAAGAAATGCAACAGAAGAAGAAGAAGAGAAGAGGGAAGAAGACGCACTGCCCTTTTCCATTATGTCCTCCTTTCCTTTATGCCACCAGCACTTTTTTATACATTTTAAACTTGAAATGATGCTTTCTTTTTTTTTCAATTCTGTGTTTTTTCGCAACAAAGCGCCGGGTGGTCCGTCGCGAACACCCATTTCATTTTCTCCGTTCTTCAGTCATTTCATTCAGTCTTTCAACCCGTCTGCCAGCAAGGAGGAAAGCTATGCAGCAGTTAAAAAAAGAGTTAAATATATTCCGACTTTTAACAGCCGTTTTTTTTAATTTAGACATTTCTTGTATGTGTGTTCTTCTTCTTTCTACTTTCTTTTTTTGCAGCTTGTAAATGATACCCGCCTTTATTTTTCTTCCCTCAAAAAACGGGGGGTTAGAAAAGAGGAACGGACTAGCAACAGCTTCTTGGTGGAACTGAAAGAAGTTTTGTTTTTTGGATGAAAGAGGAACTTTAATAGATAGACGACAACAACTTTTTTTGCAACAAATAGCAGGGACATCAGATTTAATTTCAACAACAACAAAAATTGCAGCTGTTGTTGAGCAATCGAAGAATATTGAATGTTGCAATCAGCCATTTTAGTCTGTTTTTCTAGTTTAATCAAAATTCAGAAACAGACTAAAAATTTCAGCCAATTTAAAATGCAGTTTTTTGTGTTGAAAACAGAGACCACCCCATATGCTAATTATCTATATGCGCCTGAAAGAGCAGAGAATACGCAAGCCCCTGAAGCAAAAACATCTGCATGAATAAAAAAAAGAAACATGAAAAAAGAGACACATTGAATGATAAAATTGGTTTGCACTTTTAATGCAAAAAGAACGAAAGTTTAGTCTCAAAAAAACAAGACTGTCAATAAGAAAATCTGAAGTAAAAAACAGCAGTACTTTTTTCTCCCCTTTTCACGGGCTTTATTTACACACGCACTTTTAATAGACCCCCTTTTTCTTTTCTTTTTTCCACGTTCGAAAAATAGACCCCCCTCTTCGTTGTTGATTTAAATACAGAATACATTAACATTATTATAATCACCAAAAAATAAATGTATAGAAAAATTGAAACAAACGGTCTATATACCTCCCAAAGTCGTCTATCTCTTTAATTTGATTTTTATGTTCACTGATAAAAGTTTGTTGCAGCATTTAAAACAAAGCAAAGAAAGAACAGAAGGGGAAAAAGATACCATCAGAAGAAAAAATGAAACTTTTTTTTAATCAAAAAGAAACATCATGTTCTTTCTTCCTTCTCTGTCTTTAAGAGAGTTAATGAATCTCAACAAATCGGCTGCACTTCACAACATTCATTTTTTGCTGATGAGGCGTTTTTTTTCTATCTCCGCTTCTTTTTTTCCTTGTCATTTGAACGCATTTTTTTCTCTAATAAAAGTGCAACTATTTGTGTTCGCTTCTCTTCTTTCATTTTAGAAGACCCTCCTCAGTTAAATTCAATTCAAAACTACAAGGAGAAATGACAACAACGAACGACGACGACGTTGCCCTTATATTTGTTTCCATCTAGCCAGCCAGTTGGCTAGTCAGTCGTTAGGCCACACACGTTGTGAAGAATTAAAGTAAAAAAGGTTTAACGAAAATGTAACAACAACTACTACAGCAGCCCAGCAGCTTGTGTGGGCATCACATCCCAGAGATTTTCTTCTTTTAACAACAACAAACTTCTATCAACTGCTTCCTTTTTTCAATCCTAAAAACGACGACGAAGACGACAAACGATAAAAACGGCTGTCAGTTGTAAATATTTATTCTGTATTATGGAAATATATACGAACGTGTGTGTCTCTCTTTAAATTTTATGTAACCGTTCAAAATCTTTGCTTCTCTTTTGTGCAGCAACGTGTGTGTTCCTTTTTGCTTTTTTAAATTTGAAAGAAAAAAAATTATTTAAAATGAAAAAGACAGCCAATGACAACAACCTTAACTAAACTGAGGAGAGGTCTTTTTTTATTTGTAATATCTATGTGTTGCTCTTTAAGTTTTTTTTGATATTTTTTCAAATGTGTTTTGAAAAAAAGGTAACAAGAAGAAAAATGACTGCCTCCAAAAAATTTTGGGAGGCAAAAAACATTTTTAACATTGGAACAGCAGCAACATCAGCCTTCAATGTTTCAAATAATAGAAAAAACAACATTTATTCGGAAAAAAACTATTGAAATAGAAACCCAGTAGCAAAAAATAAATTCAATGACCTTGAAGATGCAAAAAGAAAACGAGGTGGTCTAAGGGCATTAATCTTGTAACCCCCTTCGGCGGTAAAAAAATGCTTTGTAAAAAAATATGAACCATCGAAATGAAACGAAGATGAATCGAATAATAAAAAAATAGAAGAGATTCAGGTTGAATCAATTTCTTCAAAGAATTGCAAAAGAAACACAAAAATGTTTCAAATTAATTTGAATTGGCCTTCAACTTTAGAAAAAAAGCTACAGTATGCCTTGAGGGAATGTTATGCTTAAGTAGAATTTTAAAAAGGATTACTGTAACTGACTTATATTTCTAGTAATTTGCTTTTTTGATCATGTGATAGCATATAACACTTAATTTAACGTGCATTTTTTACGGATCAAAAATGTGATTTCCAATTTTTGCCCTTTCAATTGAAGATCACTTTTTTATTCATTTTTTGGCATTTCGGCTGCCGCCAAAAAAAGTAACTGATGCTATATTTTAACCCCAAAAAATCAGTGTTGAAAAAAAGAGAGACTTATGTCTTTTGGTCTTTTTCTCTTTTATTGGAAGCAAACATCTGACTTTATTTCGTCTCCTTCAGCAAAAAAAACACAACCAAGGGGGTAATAAAAAACGCCTGTCTTAACTGCTTTGCTTCTTCAAAAAAGTCATACCGCAACAAAAAAAAACTAAAACCATTCATCCTCAACAATTGCGATACTACTTTTTTATTTTTATTTTAACTGCTGGGGGCTGTTTTAGTTTGAATTTTGACAACAGCAAAAAATGCGTGTCGTTCGTTTTTTTTTATTTTGTAGAAAAAAAGAAAGAAAAAAGGAGGTTGCAAGACGAATCACCGAGTGACACTAAAACATTAAAACATAACAACCCCGGTGGTCTCTTTCTTCATATGATTTCATTTGATTACATTTATACAGATTTGTTTAATCAGAGAAAGAACACGGGTCAAACAAGAATGTGAATAGAATGAAAAGATAAACTTCTTTCTTAACAAAATGATTAATGAGATTTTTTATTTTATTTTTGATTCAAAAAACAAATTTTTAAGATTTTGATAGAAATGAGGAAAAATATTTTCCTATAATAAAACAAGAAACAAACATAATTTATTACAATTTTTAAATTAACTTTTAATGATTCATTAAATCTGATTTTGCTTTTTTTAAATTTCCACGTTGATTCACCGGGTGGATTTCGTTTATTTCCCATATTACTGGATAATAGAATACCGCATATGCTAATAAATATGAATGTGTTAATGATGATCGTTATAATGTTGAAAGAGAGATTAAGAGCTTTGTTTTGAATGCCGGAGAAAACAATTGAAAGATGATTCAAAATCCACTGAAAGCTTTTGTTGTTTTTGTTTCAAAATGACATGACTCAAAAAAAGAAAAGGTATAATAAATTTTGTTGCGAAAATTGAAAAATGAAAAGGTGTCATTACCGTAATCCAAGATAATTAAAGCTGATGCAGATGTTTGTTTCAAATGTCTCCAAAATTTATTGCTATTTTAAATTTGAAAACAGGTTAAAGACCACTTAGATGAGATAAATGTTAAAAATAAATTAAACAATTAAACGCTAATAAATACTTTAGGTTTTAATTTATTTCCTCTTTGTTTTCATCATTGTGTTATGTTTTAAAAATTTTCATTTCAACTCAAAAAATATTTTATAAAACCTTTAAAGCTTTTCTTACAGGCATTTAAAATAGAAAAAAAGTTTAATTCAAAGGTCAACAATTTTTAATATATGAACTAATTTTTTTTTTTTTCTCGTGTTTGATTAAAATTTATCGTTTGTTTTTTTTATATAAAAAGTCTCAATTTTTCCTTCTTCCCATTTTATCTCAAAAAATACAGCGTAAAACATCTAATCAAAAAAAATTTAAAAAATATATTTGATGGATTTGATTGCAAATTGTGCTAGACATTTTTGGAAGATTTATTGCTGATCCAAATTTGAAAAAAAAATGTTGCACTTTTCTGTTCGCATTTTTAATGTTTAAAATTATTATAATAAACATTTAATAGGACAATTGCCAATAAATAAATAGCTTAAAAGTAATAATTTAAGAAAACTAACATATTCTGAAAGGATAAAGACATGCTTATAAATTATAAACGTAAAATTTTACAGTATACATTATTTTAATTGGCATTCATTTTGTTTGAAAAACATGTTAAAAGTTCGTCTTCATCTTTTGCTTTAAAAAAATTAAAGTCAAGAGTGCAATTAGCTTTTAAAGTTATAAGAGGGTCCTTTTTGTACTTTAATAAAATAATTTTTAAACTTTTTTAAATGCCAAAAAATATTACTGTTTTTCCAATTAGTATAACAAAAAACATCTAAATAAAAATAACGAAAAAACAAAAGTCATTTATAAATATAAGTTTCTTTGCATGTTCTTTAAAAGAGAGTATTTGTTATAGCTGTATTTAAACAATTCTGGCAACATCTTTTGAAAGCTTCAAAATCTTTTTTTAAGTTTCATTTTTTAAAACAATCTTTAATATTTTATTTAAAATGTAAAACACATTTATTCAAAATCAGTACAACAGTATTGACTCGAAGCAACATGATCTTCACTAACAACAGTGCTAAGATATTGACAATTATTTGCTGATGTAAATTCTTGACCTTCTTCAATCAAGGCTTGCCCATTTCGATAAAAGATTCGAGCATTTGGAACATAATAATCATCTTGAGTATCAGGATTATGAGTGTGTACTGTCATTTCAAATAAACCTTTAAAATTATCACCGACTGGGATAGTTCCAGACTGGGATGGTCGAGCTGCTTTTCTAAAGATAATTATGATAGTTACAACTGATAGAGATAAGTTAAATGCTTACGTAGAAGTATTAATCTTATTATTATTAAAATCATATTCAACTGTTATGCCATCATTTGCATGAAAGCTTGCATTAAAATTAAGGTTTCCATTTACATATGTGTAATTTGCTTGGGATGTTGCAAAAATGAAGTAATCATCTGTGACGTCATAAATTGTTGTTCGACTTTTAAAAGCACGACATTTTGATGATGTTTTTGGTGCAGGCGTTGGCTTAAATGATGTACAACAGATTGTTTCATTATCGTGATCTGTAAAGAGAACAAACGATGTTTTTAACGGGAAAGCCTTAAAAAAAAATTAACAATGAATTACCAGATCGCTTCAAACATGGCTTTTCTAATGTGAACATGGTTCCATCATTCAAATTAAAATCTGTTTCATCAACAAATCCAACGTAAATCAATTCCAAATTATCAGAAACTGCATATTCCGGGCTATGTGCATGTAAATAAAAAGTGGTATTTCCAATGGGATAGCTTGGGGTCGTTACATTTGGACATAAAATGGAATCATTGTAAGCAAAGCAAAGAATATCAATTGAATATTTTCCAACAAATGTAACTGAAAGGCTATCATATGAAATCAAAGTTTGTCCATTGCTTTCTGTTAAGGCAAGATTGACAGAAATATTTGTTAAATCATTTGAATGAAACTGAACTATTGTATTCAAAGAAATCTTTTCACAACGTTCCGGGGAAGTTGTTGCAAAAGCCAAATTGCAACAACAAATAACAGCAACCAAAAATATTACAAGCTTCATTATCAGTGAATAAATAGGAAAAGTAAAGCTTTGATTTTTTTGGTCGCGTTTTTGTACATCTGATATGATGACAAATGAAAAGCTAAGGTGTGGTTAGCGTGTTTACTTTGATCTTTTAAAGAATGATAAATTCGAATATTCTAGGATTAAAAAGTTTATCATAGACCAAAAATGAAATGTGAGCAAAAAGGTGAAAGGTCACACTTTTTTAAAATGACAACAAACTTAGAAAAGCTCTTTGTAACAAAAGTAAAGTTATCGAATATTTAAACCCCAATTGTTCCAAGAAATGTTACCTACATTAAAATGGTAATTATTTGATTAATTTAAAACAAAAGTTGTGTAACATGTTACTGCTATACTTACAAATCTGGAAAAGTGGAATAATAAATTTTAATATAAAAATTAATGAAACTTGTGTTCACAACCCTTGAACCAAATTACTGATGAGATTTTTTATTCCATTATTGATTCAAAAAAAAACTGAGATTTTAAAAAAAGATGAAAAAATGTTTAAAAGTTAATTTAACATTGTTTCCAATGAGAAAGTAATTACACGTTTTGTTAAACAAAATATACAAAACACAACAAACAAAAATTATTACATAACATTTTAAGCGGCTAATAAAGTATTTTTAATGTTTTCAATTTTCATATCAATTGTTGCTTCACCCATTTCCCATATTATTAGAAAATAGAAAGCAGAATTAAATCCAACCATTATATATTCGGCAACGCTGAATGCGGCATATGCTAAAAGTTAAATGACTATAATACATTGAGATTTAAGTTTGTTTTTATGAAAGATAAAAATTTTGTTTTTTTTATCTTTCTTTTCATTTTATCTCAAAAAGTGTAACGTAAAACATCTAATTAAAACAATTTATTTGATGGATATCTTTTCGATTGCAATTCTTTCTAGACATTTTGGGATAACTTATTGCTGATGAAAGTGGAATCAGAAAAATGTTGCATCTTTTGTTTACACTTTCAAAGATGAACTTTAAAAGTTTAAAAATAGTATTTTAAAATGAAAAATGAAGCTTACAAAAATTCCAACAATATGCAGCGTATGTTAAATATGTGACAGCTGTGGAAACAGATACTGGGCAACCAATGATAAACATTAATCTTTTAAGTTGGAATGTAGTATCATGCTAAAATTTTAAATACTTACAACAAATTACTTTTTTAATTAAACTAACGTAATCATGTAAATCTCTGAAGCCAGAATAATGATGTAAGATTGTATTTAGCAGCATGTTGAAGTTGAAACTAATTAGCCATAGGGCATAACCAAATGAATGAATAACTAAAAATAGAAAATTACAGTATATTAATTGTGATGGATGAAAAACGAAAAAAGTGGCTTTTAAAAAACTGTTAACTCAAGAGTACATTTCGCCTTTAAAACTAATGTAGTGTGGTCGCTCTTGTACTTTAAAAAATGACATTATTTAATGTCAACTGTAATCTACTTGGTATTTATCTCATGCAAGAAAACAAAGAAACATCAAGTAACTTTGTTTTTGTACAATGTTTTGATTGTGCAATTTTAACAATTCTGTTATAGTTTAATTTTTAAAACTCTAACTGAATAGCATTAGTGTTAGTAATAAAAAACTTACAAAAATGTGAATCAATATCAACAACTGAAACAATAATAAGCCCGAGAGGTTCCAAAAAGAGGAATCTCATATGCGCTCTTGCAACACCCGGAAACCATTCTTCTTTTTGATGAACAGATTTTCCTAATCTGTATTGGCATTTATAAACCTTAAACAATTTAAAATTTATAGATTTGATACAATAAGAATAAATAACTTACTAAAGCGAAAAACAATCTTGGAGGGATATGTACACATAAAACTAATAACCAAATAAATTTTTGTGGTTCCCAGACACCAATAGAATATGATACAGGTGGAAATGGGCTAAAAAGAGGGATATAAGTGAAGTTGATGAGTGGAAGATCAAACCTTTTAACATTTGGACAATGTGATGAAGTAAAATTTAGCACTCTTTCAAATTGAAATAGATACGTATATGCAATACAGAAGTAACATCCAATACCCGGAAGTAATGCCCCCAAAAAGCATAGAGTTCGTATTCTTATCCTTCCATCTGGCTTTTGTGGCACTTCAATTACAGGTATCTTTTTATCATCAAATGTTATGGCAACTGGAAGGCTTGAGGGATATGGCTGTACAGCATCTGATATTGTCATGGCTCTGAAAAAAGAGAGGTACATTTAGAGGAAAGAAAAGAAAGATGAGGATAAAATAGAATAAATGAAAGCGACGACGGAATAATCGGAAATTCAAGTTTTTTTTTCTTTATTTCAGAATGGATGCTGCAGAAATCAATGACATAAGAAAAAAAAAGAAAATCGCGCAATCTTGTCGCATTTTGATGTTGTTGCTTTCATTGCCTTAAATTGAATAATGTCCAAGTGGTTCTAGTTTTTAAAGACAAAAAAAGCCCAGAGGGCGGGTTTTCATTTTCTTGTAAAAATAAACGTGTTCAATAAACTCCAAATATATGTATGTATTAATTTTTCTAACACATAAAAACTGAACTTTTTCTATTCTACGAAAACAGTTTTTTAACTGTAATTCAAAAAATAGCACTTGAATCACATGTATCTCATAATAGTAAATGTAGTAGTAGTATTAATAGCCTTGAAGAGGGATGATGATGACAATAGAAAAAAAAAGAGCATAGTATCATTGTTACTTTGATAAAGGTCAAAGAGAACTATTAAAATATTCAATGTGACTTTTTTTTGTTACAAAAATTTTTGCAAATTTATGAATATTTATTTATTTGTATGCATATAGCACTGCCTCACAAAGAGACGAATAAGAAAATATAAAACAAAAAATATATGGTGAATTTAACGATCTTAAAGAGGAGGACAACAATAACAAATATTGTCAAAATTCAAAAAATACGATGTAATAGAAAAAAGTGATCAAAAAGGATCTCTTACAATCAGCAACAAGGAAAACATGTTATTCAAGAAAAACTGAAAAAATCGAAAATCGAATGATAAAAAATGATTTAACCTTTTTATTTACTTTTTTTTTGAAAGATTGGAAACAGAACAGTTTATTTTTATAAAAATATTTGGTGATGGCGTAACGGTTCAATGCTGCAACTGATGCTGTCATTTCCACCTCCCCTTTTCACATAAAATCTCATTTATCTCTTAAAGTTTTGATTCGCTTTCACTGAAGCCTTGATCCTTCGCATATTAAAAAAACTGGTTAAACAACCTTTTTTAAAGTCTTCCACGACAAAATTCAGTTCATTCAATGAAATCTTCTTACATAAATGAAATTGTGTGACATGCAAGCTTTAATTAATCGTCAGACTGGTGAGGTTAAAAGTATAAAGCACAGTGCTGCATGATTTTAAAAGGATAAGAGAAAAAAACGTGTTCCAATGAAATCATTTGGGCATGAAAGAAATGGGGTGATAAAGTGATAAAATGTGTGGGACTATAGAAAAAGGTCAATCATGTTTTTCGTAATGGCAATAATGTCTGAATGAAAATTCAAGAAAAAATAATTGTAATTAAAATTTATGGCTTTTATTAATGAAGTTATGACCGTGACAGTATCAAAACTGTCAATAAACTTTTACTGTTATAAATCTTGCACACGTCACAAACTATGTTGATAATTTTTAGGTAAGTTCATGGTCATTGATTATCTTTGAAACAATTATTTTGTTTCATTTTTGATAGAAATTGAAAGTGAATCAAATTTATCGAATTGGTTTTCCATTTTTTTGAATTTCATGTTGTGACCTGTTTTATAGTGTTGTAGTAGCTATAGTAGTACTGTACTTTTAACAATGAACTTTTGTTTTTGTTTTTTTTTGTTTGCAAGATATTACTCTAAATAAATACACCAACGCTGAAATGAACTTTCTTTTTTTAAAAACAGGTTTCACAGAGTACGTGGGCAACAAAAAAATAATTATAGTCCTTCAAAGACAATGATAAAAAAATCTTTCTATTTTGCATTCATTCGATCAAATCTGATACCAGGTGATATAGAATTTGGCTATCAAAGCTAATGAATCCAATTTTAAGTGATACCTTGCATATTATTGCTTATACAACTATAGTGCTATTTGGACACAAAATTATTCTTTGGATTTATAAAATATTTTATGTCTTTCTTATTTCAAAACCAAAAGATTTGAAGAAACTTGCTGGTGCTGAGTGGGCAATTGTAACGGGGAGCAGTGATGGCCTTGGAAAAGCTTATGCAAGAGAATTGGCTAATAAAGGATTTAATTTGGTGTTAATTTCAAGGACTCAAGAAAAGCTTGAAAATGTTAGAAATGAAATTAGATACAAAAATCCTAAAACTCAAGTAAAGATTATTGCTTTTAATTTTGGAAAAAGTTCGTTCAAAGATTATGAAAGAGAGATTTTTCCGGTTTTGGATCAGCTGGATATTGGGATTTTAGGTAATTCTTTTTCTTAAAACTGTAAATATTAGCGGTTGTTACAGTAAATAATGTTGGACAAATGCATAAATATCCTGATTATTTTCATGAATTTATTGGTGGCCCTGAGAAGGTGGCTGAATTGACAACAGTTAATACACTTCCATGCTCAATTTTAACTTCAAAAATACTTCCAAAAATGGTGGAACGAAAAAATGGAATTATTATAAATATTTCATCAGCATCCTGTTATCATGAAATGGCAAAATGGTCAATTTATTCAGCAACTAAGGTAAGTATATACTTTTGAGAAGAAAGAGAAAAAGGTTAATAATGGTTTACTATTACTTTGAGTAACCATAAAACAAAAAAAGTTGCAAAGTTAAAAAAATTAAATGAAGAAGGCGCAAAATTCAAAGAACAGAAACAATCGTTGCTCTGATCATATTCAAAGAAATAGAACACATTTTTCTTTGGTTCACACACCCAATCATAATAAATAAAATATTTATTTCTCAGAAAAAAAGTCAAAAAACTTAAACAAATAATTCAATGTATTTAATTTCAGCGCTACATAAAACATTTCTCAGCCTGTCTTCACAAAGAATATTCATTTCTTGGAATTACGGTACAAGCAGTTTGTCCAATGTTTCTTGCCACCAACATGACACATTATTCTGTGACAAGTACAATTCTCTCTCCAGAAGCATTAGCTGAATCTGCAATAAAAACAATTGGACATACTTCTGAAACGGCTGGGTCTCTTATTCATGAAATACAAGCAATTGGATTGGCATTCCCTTCATTTTTTGTTGATCCATTTATTTCTATTTTATCAAAAACACAGAAAAATGAAATTCTAGCAAAACAAAAAACGAAATAAATTTGATTTTTCTTAAATTTTTAAATAACGTTGCAAGCTGTTAATGTAAAAAGGCAATCATAAAATGTTTTAATTAAATATAACTTATGTTACATAAGCGAATAATACCAAAACACAAATGTTCAAGCCGCAGATTCACCCATTCCATGGATTTTGTTAATTATACAATCATCACACATTTGCTATTCCGATGACACATCCATAGGAATAATAACACATCTGAATAAACTGCTTTTAAACGAACCAAATAGTTATTCTATGGCGTTCTGAGATAAACAAGTCATACACAAAACAAAAGTAGTAAGAAAGATATAAGTGTAAAGAACACAAGTTTTTACACTTGTGTGTGTATTGAGCAAGCCAGTCAACCACAACAACAATCAGCCACACTTTTTCTTATTTTCTTCAACAATGTATCTTGCAAAAATGCATTTTTTCTTATCGTTGCATCTATCCGCAATCTTTTACGTCATATACGTGTGTTGAAGTTAATTGACTTTTTGTTCCACAAATTTAGAGTAAAACTGATCTTTGTATTTGAATTATTATATCCTTTTCAGAGATATTCGACAGAGATGGCTTTATCTCTTCGAACATTTATGCGACCCGGTGGTATACGATTCTATCATTCAACAAGAGATAATTTAAAGATTAATAAAAATACAAAAGTTATTATTCAAGGGTTTACTGGAAAGCAGGGAACTTTTCATGGCAAACAAATGATTGAATATGGCACAAATGTTGTTGGTGGTGTATCACCAAATAAAGCAGGACAAAAACATCTTGATCGACCAGTTTTTGCTAATGTTAAAGTTTGTTTTGTCCCTTTTGAAATGAGATAACTAAAATGTTAAAGGAAGCTCGTGAAAAGACTGGCGCTGATGCCACTGTCATCTATGTTCCCGCTCCATTTGCTGCTGAAGCAATTGATGATGCATTAGATGCCGAAATTCCACTTGTCGTTTGTATTACTGAACATATCCCACAACATGTAAGATTATCTTATTCATGATACTTTAAGCACATATATAAATTTTAGTCAATGGTTAAAGTTAAAAGTCGATTGGTAAATCAAAATAAGACTCGATTACTCGGACCAAACTGCCCTGGAATCATAAAGCCAGGAGAGTGTAAAATTGGTATTATGCCTGGCCATATTCATACACCTGGTGTTATTGGTATTGTATCTCGTTCAGGTACTTTGATGGTCGTATTGTAACCAGAAGTATTTTTTATTAATGCTGGTTTAGGTACCTTGACTTATGAAGCTGTACATCAAACAACTCAAACAGGTCTTGGCCAAACATTGTGTGTTGGAATTGGTGGTGATCCTTTTAATGGCACAGATTTCATTGATTGTCTTGATGTAAGCATTACTTGTAATGTTGAAAGTATATTCTATACATAAAAGTTATAGATTTTCATTCGCGATGAAAATACCAAGGGTATTATAATGATTGGTGAGATTGGCGGATCCGCAGAGGAAGATGCTGCTCAATTTATCAAAGAAAACAATACTGGTCCAAATGCTAAACCAATTGTATCATTTATTGCAGGAGTTACTGCTCCACCAGGTATAAATTATAAGAATTTGTTGAAAGATTTGTGTATCACATCAACGAGTTTCAGGTCGACGAATGGGTCATGCAGGTGCAATTATTTCTGGTGGAAAAGGAGCTGCAAAAGACAAAATCGCTGCTCTCGAAGCTGTTGGTGTCAGCGTCGTAAACTCTCCTGCTAAAATGGGAATTGAAATGCAACATTTACTTCTTCGTGGAATTAGTAAGAGTTTTCCTTAATATTTTCCAATAACAGCTTTGAACTTAAAATTTTCAGAAGGTCACCGTGCAACTGCTTAATTCTCTCTCACTCACAATATCTTCTTCACTGATACTGTACACATAGAAATTTGAATAAACTTTAAAGCCTTCTAAACTTAAACTTTATATGTTCCCTGTGACATTTATATTATTTGTATTTAACAAAATTTTATCTCTTGTTTATTGTTTACAACAACGAGTAGGAAATGATATAACATATATTTTCTCTTTCTGTCAAATCCTTAAAATCTAAATCTGGATTTCTTTTAATTTTTTTTAAAAAAATGTTTTTCGTCACCGTTTTTCCCTTCTTCACTTCCAAATTTTCCAAAACGGAAACAAAAACATTGCCAACGATAGATTCCCCTTTGCTTTTTCCTTATGTCATTTGGTCAAGCTTACATACATTCAAAGATATTTGACGTCACCGTCTCGTCTTCTTGTTGCAACATTCTTGTTTTAATTCAGCTTTTTTTTTAAAAAAATATCTCCAAAAATAGAGGTTTCCACGTGCTTTTTCCATCTTCAGCAAAAATAAGCTAGCAATATTTTTAATTTATCGTATTTTTACAAAATGAAAAAAGCTGATTCAACATTTTTTTGCAATCAAACTGAATGTTTACTTTTTAACTGCTCTTTTAAAATGTTAAAGAGTGGTAAAAAGGATAAAAAAGCTTCACACTTTTTTTATTACTGGTTTTTAATCAACAAAAAAAGCAAGCAAACGTAGCAGGCGCGACCAGAACATTATTTCGTCATTATTTTGATAGAATCCTTCTTCTTCTGTTTTCTGTGTTTAATTTCTGGCATTTAAAAAAAAGAATAAAAAACCAATCATTTCTTGTTATTTTTACAAATATTATTGTTATTATTTTAAGAGAGGCCGTTGAAGATCCAAATATTATCAAACAAAAAATACATATATTTTTTAATGAGATCTTAATATAGTACAGTAAATTCCCTAAGCTTCTTTGATAGTTAATTATTAATACAAATAAAAAAATATTTTAAAAATATAATTAAATTTACAAAAGAGCTTGAAGTGACATGAATTTTTTCTGTTTTGTATCACTATTATTATTATCGAATAGAGTTTTATATAATCGATGTAATTGAATTGAATCTGGAGATTGCGCAAATGGAACTCTTACAACAAGTCGCCGCTTTTCTAATTGGTGTTGTTGTTGCTGCGGTACTGCAGATTCTGGTGTTTCTGTCTGCTCTTGTTGTTGTTGCTGTTGAATATTTTGTTGTTGTTGGAAGTTAAAAGGCTGATTTTGATATTGATTTTCTTGTCGCTGTTGTTGTTGATTATATGAAAGATATGAATCTGTTAGTTCAAAGGGAGTTTCACTTTGATAATACGATATTGATCTATAATACAAAGATATGCTATATTAAAAAACAACGTCATTTTGAAGAATATTACCTTGCAGCTGATGTCTGACAGATTATAAATAATACGAAAGCAACAAATAATACACTGAGGCTGGCAATACGATTTACAAAATCCATTTTCTTATACAATTAAAAATAGTAAAATTACAAATACACTTTTGAGGGGTGTTGTTGCGGTCTCTTGAAGGGAATTACTGCTGTGTTCTTATTCGCCAGCCTAAAAAACGATTAAACTTTAAAAATTTAAATTCAAAAATTAATTGTTCGACTCTAACGAAACAAAAATCATGCCAGAAAAAAACACGCAAAAAATTAAAGTTAAAAAACGAACGCAAAACACGAATCCTTTTAGCCTTTCACTTTCAACCCTTAAATCCAACAATGATGTCAGACACCAGTAAAAAAACTTCTTTTCTCACTATTTCTCTCACCCGAAGAATGCCGTTATCCCTAATTGACCTATGTCACCAAATTTTTTGTGACAGCTTAATTTAAAGAGAACTCAATAAACCTAACACTATTTAGATTTACCCAAAGTTTAATGGGCTTCACTAAAATGGTTAATAGTGACTGAAAAAATATTTATCACATTTTTTTAGTATTAGATTAAACTCTAAAACCAATTTTATGGTTACAATTTATTTGGCTATCAAAATTTGTAAAACAAACTTCTTTCAAGGGAGTAAAAGGTTTTTATATGAATGGCGCAACAGAAAAAAAACATTTACGCAAGAAATCATGAAAAATGGCAAAAAAAATTTATAGTAGTAAAAGTTTGATTAATTAAACGCCTTCTTCTGTGAGGGAAGAAAGAGAGAAACATGAAATCTTACGTGGGTTTGTTTCTCTTCCATATTAAAAGAAACAAAAAAACGATTCATTTTTTTGTTTTTACTCTTCGAAAATGATGAAGAAGAGTGTATTCGAGTTCAACAACAGCAACACAGAAAAAATAAATAAATACATTGTTGTTAGTGATGCTTGAAAAACAGAAGAATGGAATGAGAGGCAACAAAGAAGAATAAGAAAGCACTGCTGCTCCCATTCTATCCATTGACATCCTTCAAAGGCAAAAGGAGGGATCAAAGATAAAATCTGGGATTAATAACGTGTAAATAATTTCTATAAAAAGCAATATACATTTTTGGATTAATTTTTTAACGACCAGACATGATATTATGCTCTTGTTTTTTGTGTGTAGGATTCTTGGGATAGCTTTGGAAGATGTCATCCGGTGAAAATTATTATTATCATTATGATGGCCTTTTTTAAAGAAAAATTTCAATATTTTGAAGTCTTGTTAAAGCCTTAAAAGGCATCAAAGTCACCATCTCTTTAAAAGTGATTACAAAATGACTGCTAAAAAAGGTACTTTTTAATTAGTCATTGATAAGCTACCCTCTCACTCTTTCACTCTAGAATCTGATCATACTACATTTTTGTAAAAGAATTAAGGAAGTGCTAGAAGTTTTACAACTAATTTTTGAACAAAGAAAAATAAAAAAATTAATAATACAAAAGACATTTTTTTTTGCAGAAAAAAGAAAAGATAAAACTTCTGAAGAATTTACAACTTTCTAAATTTGTTATTTATAGTATTTTTTAAGAGTGAAAAATGTGCACTTCCATGTTCATGACTAAAGAGAGAAAGACATATGAGGCATAAGCCGAAAGTACACCTCTGTTTAAAAAAAGTTAAAATTATAAAAATAAATACATGACAAACACAAATATGTATTTTAATAAAATTTTCTTTTTTGAAACAAAAACACTAATTTTCTACGTAAATCTTTCTCTCTTTTTATATGGCCATATGCTCAAATAATAATATGGTAATAATCAAATGTCAGAAAATATGAAAGCGAAAAAAATATTTTTTGCTCTTTAACCAATTGTTTTTAGAATAACAAAACTCAAAGGTTACTTCACTTACTCACATATCTCTTATAGAAACCTTGAAAGATAAAAAACACAAATCCTGAAGTTTTAAAAGATCAGAGTCCTGAGGCCCATTTCAACATATTTTGTGACAACTTTTTCCTATTCTAATTCCTTCAACTTTACTAAAGTCACATAAGTCGGAAAAAGCAAAATTTCAAGAAGCTTCCTTTTTTGCAAAAAAATATTATTTTTATTATTAAACAATGAAAGTTACCTTTTTTGGAAATGGGACAATGTTTCCCTTCGACACTAAGAAAAAAAACACCCACAAAAATTATAATTGTTTCCTCTTTCTTAGAAGAACAAAGCAAAAGTATGTATGTATTCTTTTACGTACACTACTTTATTATTAAATTGTCTGATTTAAAGTTTTCTTTTTTGCAGTGAACATCAATGTTAGAAGAATAAGAAGAAGTGATGATGCTTTACTGCTTACTTCATCAACTTCCAAAAATTCTTTATCATACAAAGCTTATAATTATTCAACGAAAAACGTGCGTTAAAAAAAAGAAAACTTTATTCTGAAAAATGGAACCTAAAAATGTAATGGCTTAAAAAGTTTTTTTTGAATAAAAACACGCAAAAAAATAACTTTCATGCATGCGCGAATGCGGAGGTTCTTGAAGATTTTTCTGAAGTTTAAAAGGAACAAATTTTTTTGTTGTTCCATTTTTGCACTTAACTATTTTTTTGCAAAAAATATTGTTTTTCTTTTAAAAAAGTACAAAGACCTCCGGAGAAGGCTTTTCCTGTTTCATACATACATGTTTGACAGAATTCAACCAAAGATCTACCGTATTCATATAATATAGACTAGACAAAAACAACAATAACAACCGTCAAAGATATCCGGTAAACATCCTTTCTCCAGAAAGGAATGTTTTGCTCAAGGCATGCCTAAACTATTATATCCCAAAAAAGTTCAAGAGAAAAAAAGCTGACGACATAAAATATAACAAAATTTTAAAAGCTTATATATTTGATTTTTTGGAAAAGAGGGAAAAGCCCCCCAAAAAGCCTTCTCTATTTTTAGGACATAATAGCGTACCAAAAATAACAACAACATTTTTTGCTACATACATACAGATATATGTGTACAGATAGATATGTACTAAGGACATAGGGAAAACGTTTGTGACGACAACAAAATTTAAATCTCCCCCTTCCGGGAAGAATGAATGGGAAATAAAAGAAATATAATGTAATTATACGATATCATTGTTCTTGCTCTTAAAAAGACGAAGAGAAAGAATGAAAAAAGAAGAATGTTTCAAATTGGATAAACACTTCTTTAAATGTGGTGGATCTTAAGACTGGTTTTAATTTGATGACCTCAGCAAAATAGAAAAATGTGGTTTAAATAAAAAACAACATAAACAAAAACCAATTTTAAAACAATAAATTTAAAATGGCTTCTTTATGACTGGCTACAAGAAGATGAAAGAATTTAAGAGTGCAGATGTATCTCGAATGGAGTTCCAAGAATCTTAACAAATTATTTTTAAAAAAGTTTTAGGTAAATGAAAGTAAAAGTTTAAAGTTCACTACATTTTTTTCTGTTACTTATCGTCAGAATTAGAAAGTAGGTAAAAAACGAAGTAAGCTGCTTAAATATCCCTTTTCTTCTGTTATCGGATAATTAAAACTCCTTTAATATTTCTTTTAAATACTACGTTTTAATATTAGGAATTACGGTAGGTTTCTGCAAAAAGGGTGTATGTGTAAAAGGACAGTTCTCTGGCTAAATCTTTTCTCTCTTATTTCCAGAAATGCATTCTTTTGCAATAAGTATTTTTTTCTTTTCTAATCTAAAAACTCTTTGAATAAACATTATATCCTCCTTTATTTTCAACAAAAAAATCCCCAAGTGATTTCCAATGACGTCGAAGAAATAATGAAAGAAAGCAAGAAAGATATCGTCAACGGTCAAGCAAAATGAATAAAAATTTTGAACAAAAAATATTTGCACAAAAAATACAAACTTGTTTTTGGTCACTAAAAGATTTTTGTAAACATGATTATTGGCATTAGAAGTAGAAGCTAGAAAGAAAGCCGATAATTTTGAATTGAGCTTTAACAATTGCCCAACAAACACGATAGAAAAGAAACATAAGTGTGAGAAGAATAAAGTCAAAATGCCATTGCTTCCTTCCGGAGTGAGGGAGGATGCCAGCATCAATCAGAAGAAAAGAAAAAAGGACCCCTAACACAAATTAACGTCTAGAAAAAGTTGCTCCCGAAGAGAAGAAGAAGTTATCACTGACAGTCAATGATTGACTCCCGGAAGAAGAAGAAAAAAAGGAAACAACCCAAAACTGAATAACACAGTATCCTTTTTGAGATGATGTGATATATTTTTTTATCCACCCTCAAGTCCGGTTTAAAAACTTCAACAAAAGTTTCCATGTTTTTGCAAGAAATTTGGTTAAAAAAAGTGACGTTTGATGTACATGCATGTTCTGACATACACATTTTTGAAGCAGCAATCAAAGCCCCAAAAGCAAAAAAATATAAAGTTTGTCAAAACAATTAGTTTGTTTTGAGTTTTTATTTTGATTGACGTTATCAGTCAACGAATTTAACAACAATAACGACATCATAAAAAACGCTTACAATTGTTAATTGAATTTTTATAAACACAAACGAACTCAAAAGTCTAATGGCAACAAAATAAATGAAGTTTACTTCTTTGGACTTTTATTAGATTTAAACAATCATAACAAAAAAAAAGTACAGAATCTTATGTCAAAAAATAACTTTAACTCATACCAAAATACACCGTCATTTTTCTAATATAAAATGAAATTTTCAAGAAATATTTTTTGATGTATTTTAAAAGCAGCTTTTTGAAAATCAAAACATACTTTTTGTCCCAAATCTATGTCACACAAATTTTTAATAAATCTCCTCCTATTTTACAGGTGTAGTTTTTAAAAATAATCTTTTGTAACATTTTACAAAAAATCTTCTGCAGTCATACCAAGAATCATACCATACGTAATATTAGCAGAAATAAACTTTAACCGCTAACAAGCCATGAGATTTTTTATTTCATGCTTTAAAAAATTAAACAGTCAAAAACACGATAAAATGTCTAACTAGAACATACCCTTTCAGCAATACTGGATTCATGCTAAAAAATTAACCTAGAGTAAAAAGTTTTAGAACCAAATCGCCATCAAATTAAACAGTTTTCCCAAAAGTCACGTTTGTTTTTATTAAATATTAAGAGCACTCTTTATTTTTTATAGCTTCTATAGCATGATATTGAAATATAATTTTTTTTATTTAATTGTAACATTCACAAAGTCATGGATACTTACAAATTTCTTAAACGTCTTGTTAACGGTTCATTGTGCTTTAACACTTCACGTTTAAAAAAGTTTCGTCAATGTGAAAGACTCAAAGAACAATCATCGCGTTTATTCAAACTACGGTATTAGCTCAAGCTTCAGTATTTTCAACAATTTTTTGGCCCACAGGAAATGACAAAATTAAAATTAACAAAACAAAAAAAACTATTTTTTAAAACTATTTTAATCCAACTACTATCCCCTCTAAAATCTCTAAAATATTCTATAAGCCCTCTTTTTTCAAGGTGGAATAAAAATTGCTTTAAAAATTTTGCCGTCATTTTTTAAAGCGTTTAAAAACTCAAAATTTAATTCGTCACTTTTTTCATTTTTAATAGAAAAAAGTGGTACCACAATAGTTTCAGCTGCAACTCTCTATTTCTGTCTGCTAAAATACTTCCATTCTGTCAACCGCCTTATACAATTTAAATGCAAATGTTTCATACAAAAAAGAAAATTCAAAAAGTGACACTTTTAACCTTTAAAAATCTGTAGTTTCAAAACGCGTTTTAAAATTTAGAATTAAAGGTGCAAAAAGCAGAAAATAATTTTTAAGTTTTTATATCCAAGTGTACAGTTGTACGATAAATAAACTTATATTTATGAATGAATGAAAGTTTGTGATATAAGAAAATAATCCGTGAAATCTTACAAGGAAGGATTAAAAGAAGAAGATGTGATAAAATGATGCATCATTCATTATTTAATAGGATTAATAAAAAAGAAAGGGATTTGGGACAAAAATAACTTAAAAATCTCTTGGATACATCACTTTTGTTTCTTGACATTTTACATATCTTTTGTTTGTGAAAGATTATCCTGGATTTTATCCAATAAAAAACTGTGGTCTAAAAGTTTTTTTATAAATTTACTTTCAATGGCTTCTAGCGCTTGTTGTAGAAGATTAAGCCATTGAAATTGAGAAGTTAAAGAATTCCAGAATGTTGGCTACAATTTTTTGTGTGTTGGACATATGGATACTGTAATTTCAAAAGTATCAACATCATTTTTGAAAGTTCATGGTGTAACCAACCGGAAACAAATGTATTTGGCTACAAAGTGCTTCAAATTCAAATTTCATGCAAACTAATAAATCTTGTATGTCTTTACATAGACAAATCCTTAATCAACAGTCTTTCCCTTACAAATAACGAAATTGCTTGAAACATTTATCATTGTAAATCTCACCATTACAATGGCGTTGTCAGTGGATTAATTTCATAAAAATTAAAAGCAATTCGTGATTAATTAAATCTCATTAAAAAAGATGTGCCAGGTCTTTAACTTGCACACAAAAAACCAATTTTTTATCATATTTTTTTGATGTGTAAATTTCAAATCATCAAAAAAGAAGAAAGAAATAAATTTGTTTTTCTAATTCTTTTTTTAAAGAACACACATTTCTTGAACCATCATTTTGCAATCTCTCTGCCCTTTTTGTTTCTCTCTCATTTGTTATCATTTATCTATCTATTTATGCGTTTCCTTTCATTTTCTTTTTATAAACATAAAAATCAAATATCAAACTTAACCAACTGCCCCTTCCTTCCCTTTCTATCCCATCTGCTTCCACTTTTTGGTTTGCATTTGGTTTTTTTACAGATCATTTGCTGTTGATCGTCATTGAAATATAAGAAGAGTGCCACATAACTAACGCTGCTAAACATCTGTTTAATTTTTAATTTTTGCTATTATTATATTTGAAAGCCAAATATGTTGTGGTTTTCTGCTTCAGTTTTATTCCTTCTTGCTTTCACTTCTTCTGAAGCTTCAATTTCATCTTCTCCATCAACTGAAATTCGAGGTTCTCGAACTTATATCAAAGAGGCTTCACCAGTAGATTGTGCAAAAGTTCCACCAACATTTTGGTGTGCCAGTGAAAAGCTTACAAAGGAATGTGGATTTAATACCCTTTGTGATCGATATTCAAAAGCAACAAAGAATGAAAAGCTTTTGCTAACTATTTTGTATGTTTTTTACAAACAATATTCTGTAATTAAGTCCCATCATTTTAGCTACGAATCTTTGTGTCCAGATTGTCAAGAATTTATCATTAATGATTTTTATCGAAATGTTTATCTTCAATTTGGTGATTTTATTAAATTTGAATTAGTTCCATATGGTAATGCTAAAAATCAAGTACGAAAGTTTTTTTTTTGTTGCATATTTAGCTTGTCTGAAGGTCTAACCGATAACTTGGTTATCCGTTTTTATGTGAAACAAAAAATAACAAGGAAGTTTAAATAAAGCTATTTCCGGTTGGTTCGCTTACGCAAATACAAATCAAAAAAGAAAGAGCTTTTACTATCAGCTGCTTTTTCTTTTCAAAAATAGTTTTTTTGCAATTTTTTTTGAAATTAGATTTCTCACTTTTTTTCATACAAAAAGTTTTAAAATGCAACCAAAACAAATACATGAATAATTTGACCCCCCTTTGTGTTTTTTATCAGTATAATTTATTTATCATATTTTAGGATGGCAAAATTCAATGTCAACACGGCGAAAAAGAAGTGCGAATTTTAAGTCTTTATAGCTAAAAAATCATAAAAAAATTTTAGTGTGCCATTAATAAATATCATAGTTGTGTAATGCATTATATGCCAGAACCAATTCCATTTATTGTTTGCATGGTAATGTTTTTGAATTAATTTAGTCAACCCCTGAAACACAATTCAAACTTTAGGAAGCAAGAATTCAAGATGGCAGCACTTTAGATAAAGCAGCCGAAAAATGTTATTACACTTTTCATGTTCAACCACATGTTGCTGATCAAATTATGTAAATATTATTTTCTCAATAATTATAACACTACGAATATTTTCAGTCATTGTGCAAATGGTGATATTGGAGACAAATTTCAACAAGAAGCTGCCAAACGAACTGCTGAAGCTTTTCCAGATCCACATAAACATGTTCCCTGGGTTCTTTTCAACAATGTCTCAATTGAATCACAACAATTTTTAATTTCTGGTCTTCCAATTGCAATCTGTGAAATGTACAATGGTGACCATGCACCTGGACATTGTCAAGGACTTGGATCTGCTTCACGCACTTTAAATGGTTGCGCAAAAGGTTATTTCCTTGATCAAGATATCTTTGAAGCTTAAATCCTCTATTCATAAAAAACTCTTTTATTTAGATTCAAAATGATACAATTTCCAAAGAATAGATAACATAAAAAAAGGCATTTAACGAATTTTTTGAACATAGTATTATTTTTTTGTATAAAAAAAAGTTTCAAAGAATTAATAATAATAAATACGTATTTTGGCATTATTATGTATTTTGTTAAACAATAAAAGAAAGCTACGGTAGTATTCTTCTACTTCTAAAATCTAATCCCTAATGAATGAAAAGATAAAAGGCAAATACATTAAATAAATTCCTGTAAATTGACATGTATCTATGTAAGTGTAATAATCTATTAAAGATCAGTCTTTTGAGTACTCCATTCAACCAATGACCGCGTATCTTTTACAGAAGTATCCAGGAAGTCATGCTTCATTTTGTCTGACCTGAAAATAAAAAAACAATGTTATTTGTAAAATTTAGTCATCTGGATAATAATGTTTTTAACCTTTAAAAGGAAGTGGGAACAAAAAAAGAGAAAGCAATGTATGACAAAAAGCAACGTGTGTTTTTTAAAAGTTTTAGAACACCTTTAAAACTTTTAAAAACAAGAAAACTTTTTTCAAAAGTTAGGGAATGGAAAAAAACATGGATAGCTGACAATAAAATACAAGCCACTTACTTAACTACCGATTGGCTTCGATGCCATATAATCCGAAGAATACAAATCTTTTCATAAAATGCCTTTCGAAGTCTTGAATTCATACCACAAAATAATGCAAATATTAAGCAAGATGTGAGAAGAGTAATCATTTCAAAAAAGTCTCCAACAAATTCTTGATGTGGTATTACTGTAATTCCTTGAATAACCGCAATTATTCCCTGGGGGAGTTCCACACAGATGAATAGAGACATAATTACCTGTAAATAGAGATATTTATTTTTGGGGATTTGTGAAAATTAAAATTAGTCAAATTGTTTCACACACTTTTTTCTCTCAGACATGAGTTTTCTTCTACGTGGGGCACATTTTTTGAAAAGCTTTTTTAAGAAACTTTTGTGTGAATTTTTAATGAAAAAACCAGAAACTAAATTATGCGTGTGTTTTTAAGTGGTTGTGGAAGAAGAGTACTGTAGGAGAGTATTTTGTGTTTAACAAACTACAGATGTAAAAATAAAACTTACAAGAATAAATTTTGTGGTTCTATGATGCTGACGATCTCTATCAGCGGAACAAAACCTTGAAGAAATTTCTCGAATTCTCGTTAAACTTCCAATCAACAAAACACTCATGACACATAAAATTAAGCATGGAATTATCTTGCAGATAGAACCAAATAACCAGAAATTTGCAATTTGTAATAATTGATTTTCAGCTAATGAAAGTCGATAATTTGTTTTCCCCCTTAGGGAAGGGTATCTGGAAATACATGATTCATCTTCTACAGCCTCTACTACTTGACTATGAAAGTACAGGGGAATGCAGATAAATAAAACAGAGCCATAGATAATTCCTAAAGATCGCCAGCATCTGTAATAACAACATTAATAATTATTAGTTACTTCGTAATTTAGATAACTTACCTCTTGTATGAAAACCAAGGTTGTGCGGAAGTTGTTTTGGACAGTTTGGACAAAGTTATATAGCGAATAATTGAAATTGCAACGACATGGAAGACACCACACATTTCAGTAATTACAGATAAATTAATACTAATCAATAGAGATGAAGTAAGTTCAAATGACCATAAAAATGAAAGACATAGCTCATCACTGCCATATTTATACAGAGTACTGTAGAGAAAATTTATACACAATAATAGTTGACTACTGTAATAATTACAACAGTTTTTAGTTGCATAATAATTTAGGTAACTTACCATGACATACTAATCAACAAAAGATTTGTTGGATTCAACATTCTCATTAGAACACCAATAGCAATAATATGTCCAATAATACCAAATACACAAAGACCTAATGCCAAAGGCATATGCAAATTTGAATAAAAATCGGCTACAGCTTCCATGGCATTCAAAAACTATGAGGTTATCTACAAAATGTTGAAAAAAAGTTAAAATACGTAATTTATCCTCTTCTTCATCGTTTTGTTGTTCTTTGAAAATGATTAAAAGTAAAAAATGAAATATAAATTCACGTAATAAGAGTGATATAAAAACAATTGAAGCCATTGACATATTCAGTTTGAATAGAAGAAAAAGACTCATTTGAAGGAGGAAAAAACAAGCAAAATAAATAAGTATGACTTAATAACCACAATTTTATGTAATAAATGTAAAAGACAAAAAAAGATAAAAGAAGGAAAAGTGAGAGATTATAATCTTTTGCCCTTCATAAACGTCTCTCTTTGTTTATCAAATTTTGATTCAAGGAAATAAAATTCATTTTTATGACTTAATGGCATGTAGTAGCAATGTGGAATTCCTCCTTTTAAAAATTTTGAGTCATGCTCCAAAATAAGAGAAAAAAAATAAAACAAAGCAATGCTTTAAGGTGATATGATTTGACCGACTGCCAATTCCATTCCACCAAAATGTGTTTTAAACTACGCCATTGGGAGTCGTAATAAAAAAGAGAGGACTTTGTCTTTGCGTTAAATAAAAGAAAGAAGTAATTAATACATTGTATCTGGGAAATAAGTGAAAGAGGATTTATAGTATCAGATAACGAGAAAAAAAGAATGCCATTGAAAATAACCTTTTATTTTATGGAACAACAAAAGAGTAAAAAAACAAGGAGAGATAATTAATGCTTTAAAAGCTTCAAAAAACTGCTGCAAATATTTTTGGTTGTTAAAAATCTGAAGGTTCAAAAACAAACATCATTTATTTGCCACATAAAGCTTAAAGCTCAGCGCTCCCACCGGAATTTCAGGAAGCAATTATTTATTTTAATCAACAAAAATATATTTATATTTGTTTTTATATCGGGTGTTTAACTATATTTTCCTTTACGTTTTTACTCATTTAAGCTCAAAAGTAGTAGAGTTCATTTAAAAATTCTTAAAAAACAAAAATAAAAAAATCTTTGAAGATTTAAGTGACATCTTAGGGTAAGGGGGTGAGAGAGAGAAAAAGGGCATGTGTAAAAAAATATCTAGCCGATATCGGTTTTCCCTTTTTAAAAATTTTAAGAAACATGAAAAATTATTACAGTCGAACCTCGTTATAGTGCGGTCCAAGGGACCGTGATAAAACCGCACTATAGACAGGTCCGCAGTACAACGAGGTTCAATTTTTTTGACTATTTTTTGAAAAATTTTTATTTAAATCAATTTATAGCATATAAAAAACCACAATTATGATATAAATTGACTATTTTTGCTTGAACAGCTTTTTTCCGCTATTTTTGATAGAAAAACCCATAAAACTATTGAAATTTTTTAAAAAAATGAAAGAATTGAAGTCGAAGTTCATTGATCTTAGAATAACAAAAACCGATTTTGGAAAAAAAATTGAGTATGCAGTATAACAAGGTCGATTTTCCTTATAAATTTTTGAAGGGACCACAGAAAAACCGCAGTATAAGCAGGTTTGCACTATAACAAGGTGCAGTATAACGAGGTCTGTATTAGGTCATTTCCTTAAGACATTTGCCGGGACCGCACAAAAACCGCAGTATAGAGAGGTTCGCATTATAACGAGGCGCACTATAACGAGGTTCGACTGTATTGATATTGTAACTTAATCTTTTGCTCTTAAAAAGAAAATTATTTCTTTGAAACATGTGTATGAATAAAAAACACCGTATTATTGCAAAAATAATCTTTGCAAGAGAGAGAAAAGAAATGCAGTTATAACAAAAAAATATGGCTTCTCTTTAAATACTATAAAAACCTCGTGTGTTTTGAAGAAACAAATGTGGGATGTATCATGGAAGAAGACAGCTTCCTTATGGATGAAAAGTAAATACACCTTCCGGAAAAAAAGATGGTTTTTATGTATTGTTTTTGAGAGAAGAAAAGATGTCTCTTTAACGACTTTGTACTTTTCGGGAAGAAGATTTAAACCACTTCGACGACGCCAAAACTTAAAATGCAAAAAAAAAGTAAACATCCGGGGCCTTCAAAGAACAACTAAAATTTTCTAAACAAAAGTCAAACTTCAAATCACCGCTAAAACGAAAGCAGAAAAACAATGGAATTTAAAATGAAGAAGAATCTTTGGAAGCAGTTTCGATGCTTCTTCCAAAAATGAAAAGCTTATGCCAATGATTGACAGGCTTACTAAATCAATCAAGCCTTTTTTTCCATTCCTTCTTTAGGCTGAATTTGAAGATTTTCGCCAAAATAAGAATATGAAAAAACTAATAAAAAAAGCAATTTTTCACCTTCAACCTTTTTCTTTGCACTCTAATTTTGGATGTCTGTGTTTTTTCTTTTTTCATTGTTTGTTCATTTTTTCGTGTACTCTATTTGAGAAAGAGAAAAAACAATTCAAAGAAAAATAAGGGATATCACTAAGCCAACAACAAAGAGGAACCAAATACATACAAAAAATAGATTTTCAAAATGGAATGAATAAATCAGTTTTAGAAAAAAATAAATCTTCAAAACCAGACACTTCAAAACAAAGTTGTCAGAAACAATTAGTACGTGAAAACATTTGGAAAGAAAACAAGAAGAAGGGATTCCTTGGAAATAAAGCTTTAAAGAAGCTTCAAAGCATAGACATAACAATAGAAGAAGAGAGGGGAAAACAAAGATGTATCTATTATTACTTCATTTCTTATTTAAGAGGGTAGAAGATTCTTCTTTCTCTTTTAACATAGAAAGCAGAAGGACTTCAAGGCAAAAAGGACACAAGTGAGTGATAATTTCTCTGAGCCTAAAAAGGTCGGTTGTTTTTCTCCGGAAACAAATACGAAAATGGTTGTTTGGATGTGTGAAAAACAAAGGTGAATGAGTGATGATAATAATTAAAACATTTCTCATTTTAACTTTAATCAGAAGATATGAGTGAAAGTTCACACATTCAGAAAAACTTCCAGCAAAAATATTAATTAAGAATTTTCAAACTTAGAATTCAATTTTTTTGCTAAAACAATGATGTCAAAAAATAACATTTTAAATTTATTTTACGTATAAGATAGTCGATTAAAGTTTTAGAATTAATTTAATTGAGCCTTGTAAAAACGTATTATTTAAAATTCAAGTTTACTCATTTCTTGATACACTCTCCAGCGCACGACAATGAAAATGCCAACATTGTTTCTTCTTCTTTTTCTTCTTTGTCTGACATTTGATGTGATATTCACCATTACTCTCACTCATCAAAAAGCACCAAATGAAATTCAAATTATTCAGAGCACGCGTTTTCCTGCTAAACAAGCAGCAGCAGAATTAAAGTTATCGAGTCATGCTTAAAAAATTTCTCCCTCTTGTCTACAGTATCTCTCACATCCTCTATTAACACCTTCAACCTTTTTCTCATTTTCTTCAAACTTTATCATTCAGAAAGATTAAAAAATGGATGACTAAATGTGATTCCATGGTTTTTTTAATGCCAAAATGGCTATAATCTTTTTAAAAGACCATTTATAAATGAAAAAAAATTTTAAAATGCTGGGAAAAATGCCCTCCTCAACCTCCACCACCATCTTATATTTATATATCACAAGACTACTACTACTATGTTTGTTGCTTCAAAAGAAAAAGAAAACCAAATAAACGATTCTTAATTAATCTCACGCTTTTAAAAAACATTTTCATCCCTTCCCCCGCATCCACCCTTTTTTCCTTTGCAAGCAGCAGAAGAATAAGCATACGTTACTTTTTGCAGCAAATTTTGTGATTCGAATTTTAAAATATACAAAAATAATTATCATTATCTTTTTTTGGAGTCTAATCAAAGATCTCTATGGATGCTCTCAATTTTAATAAGAGCCTCAATTAAAGCTAGTATTCTAAAGAACTTTTTAAAGTCGAACTCCCACAAAGCCTGAATTCTTTTGTAAAAGTTTTTGAAAGAATCTAATTTGGAACGGAACAGAACAGAAAGGGACAAAGAAAAATGCGGAGAAATATTAAATTAAGATTGAATAAAAAGATTTTATTGTAAAATACGAAAATAAAATTTTGTAAAAAAGAATACGGATGTTATAAAATTCGTGATACCAGCAGGATAAAAGGCACTAGGAGAAAAAAACAATGGAGAAAAAAGGCCTAAGACTAAGCCTAACGCTCGGCCTTCGGCCTCGCGAGCCCATGCTTAGCTTGGGCTGAGATTTATCCAGTTACAGAGCTGAGCACTTTTTAGTTACCTTAGGCCCTTTAATACATAGCTTAGTGCTATTATCATTAATTGTTTTTTTCTCCGGTTGTTTTTTTCTCCGGTTGTTTTTTTCTCCGTTGTTTTTTTCTCCGGTTGTTTTTTTCTCCGGTTGTTTTTTGTCTTTTTCTCCGTTGTTTTTTTCTCCATTGTTTTTTTCTCCGTTTACGGGATAAAAGGGAAAAACGAAGAAAGACGTCAAAAGTGTCAAAAATTTTCAAGGAAGAATTTGAAGACATATTTTATCATTACAAGAATGACCAAATGACTTCATAATAAATAAATAAAATAAACAAAAATGTCTGCTTTTTTAATTTGAAGGTTAAAATAGATTATTGAAAAAAAAGGAAATTAATTCTTAAAAACGCTGTAATTATTATTTTCTCAAATTTAAATTGTTTCAACTATAAACGGTTTAAAATTGAGTTAAAGATCTATAAGATAATATTCATCTTAGAAGTTTGGCTAGTATACCCTTTTAAAAATTTTGCTCTATATAAGCATTTTTTTAATTAATTGTAAGCAGTACAGTACTTTGTGATAATTAATTAACATGAAGCAATCTATGAAATTATCTGTTAGTCATACAATAATTAGAAGTCGAATACTGTAACAAAAAATTCACTCTCACTGAGCTAAGATGCTATCCTTCGCAGATATCCACTAATGAGTAAATAAAAAAAGCTAATTTCAGATTTTCCAAAAACGTAATTTTTCCTTGAAAATGCCATATTAGCAAAATAGCGATTCTAAAATTTTTGAAAGCACACGTATCCTTAAAAGTTGGAGAAAGACTGTTAAAGAGGAAATGATACTTGTCTTTTTAAAAGGTTTTTGTCTTCGTCGTTTATACACTATCTTAATCTTGAATCAACTTTATTTCCTTCCTATTTTTCTCTATAATTCAAGCTTCTTCAAATAAAATACGTACATAGATAAAAAACAAATTGAAATGAGCTTTGCTCAGATATGTGTTTCGGCAAAAAATGAAAAAGATGAAGGAGGAATTTTAAAGAAGAGAATTTTTTGGTTCCTTAAAAGACTGACTCCCTTGGCATCTGCTATTTAAAATAAAGAAATCATTTCCTGATTTTTTATTCAACATTTATAAAACGTACTTTTTGTCTTTTTTTAAAGTCAAAAAGAAATTTAAAAGGCATAAGCATCATATCAGATATAAAAGCTTTATATTTTACTACCAAGAGCATATTTAAGCAATTATTATAAAATGAAATGATAGCTTAATTCAAAAAATGCATTACGAAATTTACAAAAAAAATTTCCGGTTTTGCTAATTCTTTTTACTTAAATTAAATGTGAACAGACAAAACTTAGATAATTTCAAAGCTCGAATTAAATGTGCTTTAAATTTAAAAAAAAAGACGGATGTATGAATAGTCCTCTTTTTATTGAAAGCTTTTAAAGCTGAACTATCAGAATTAAGGAAATTAAAAGAATAAAAAAGTCTGAACTTTTTGACCTACAAAAAGCTGTCAGTATTCACAGAAAATATGAATACACTGTATTCAATACAGTAACCTAAAAAAAGTTAAATAAAATAAAATTTACTTTTAAATTCTGTTTTGATTCTAAAAGCCTTTCTGCATAGTTTGCTTCAAAAAAAATAGCGCATCCGTACAATTCTTTCTACTTTTTTATATCAAATTAAATTTTACATTTTTGGAAAAAAACAAATGTAATGAAAAATCAAAAGTCAGCCAAAAAGTGACAAACTACTTTTTACATTCAGCTATTTTCCGCCCCAAATAAATGCAATAAAAATTAAGCACAGTTTTTTTATTTCCAGAATATTTGATGAACAAAAGAAAAGAGAACGATGCACCCATTTTATCACAAAAGCAAAATAAAATATTAGCACATTTTTAGGGAATAATATTAAAGTAAGTAAAAATAAATATATTATTTTTAAATGAGGTCGGATTAAAGGTCTAAAAAGGGATATAGCTTTGAATGTGCAAAAAGTAATAAATATTACTCAAGAAATAAACAACAACGATTAAGCCAAACCTTCTTCCCACAAAAAACAGAAATGAAAAAAGGATTTGTAATTAAAAAATGGCTAAAGAAATAAGAAAAATGATTAAATCTTTGCCGGGACAAGCCGCCCTTACTTTTTATCTTTGCATTTCTTTTTTTTGCAAATGTTTAATGATTATTCAGAATTGGAAAAAAATATATTTTAAAAAGGTAGGAGTTGCAAAAAAAAGTTGTTAAGGTCAAAATATTAAATAACAGTTTTTTGGAAAAAAAAGTATTGAATTAAATTAAACTAAAATAAGATTTGCGTTTTATGTTTTTTGCTTCGAAATTTAAAATTTGATAAATGATATCTGTTGCGTGTTTGACAGTCAAACTTTGACTCTAATGCAATTTTCAAAATTGGAAACAAAAAAAGGTTTGATTTACGAACATTTATGTAAAAAATGTCAAAATTCCAATAAACGTAAAACAACAATAATTTTATTATAAAAAAAGTTAAAAATAACAGGGGTTCAACAATTTCTATACACGAAACAAAAAAGGCTAAAGCATTTGAGAGGTACATACAATTTAAAAATTAAGAAATGAAAACCCCGTAAGCACTTTGTAAACGTTTTTGTAGAAAAAAAGAAATTTTTAAGCATAATATACGCCATCTTGAGATGATGATTCAACAGGTTGTTCTTCTTCGTTTTCTCCTTCTAATGCACGTGAAAATGTACAATCATGGCAAATATATCCACCAGCTTCTTGAACTGCTTCGATAGATGTACCGACACAATCAGGGTGATACCATTTGTCACATATATCACATCCAATAAATGCAGCATTTGGATCATATGGTTCCTAAATAATAAAAAAGTTTAATTTAAAAAAAGCATTTTCAAAATTTTCTTACTTGACAAATACAATAAACTTCAGTAGTTGTTCCAGCGGTTTCTTCAGGATTTGCCAATTGATTTGGATCACAAGATAGACAATACCATTCAGGTAACTTTTCAACTTTTGATAAAGTAGTTTTTGCACATTTTGGATGGAATAATTGTTTACAATATGTACATTTAATATGATCTTTGGATGGATCGAATATAGTTTGGCAATAGCATACTCTTGCACCACAATATGGCTGCAAATCTTGTGATAAATCTTTTTGTTGTTTCTTCAAAATCTTTTTATTTTCACGTTCAATTTGACGCTTTTCTTTATTTGTTGGTCGGCCAGGTTTTGAATTTCGCTTTCCATCTCCGCCTTTAATACCACGTATTATTTCAGCTTTTCCTTTCTTTGGTGAACTGCTGCTATCATTTGGATCAATTATTTCAGTCTTAATTTCAATTCCAGAAGTATCAATATATTGTTCAGAGATATTAGCACTAGAATTATCAATACTTTCAGAATCCATTGAATATTCTTCTTTAACTGGTTCATCATAAACATATCTTTCTTCAACAACTTCAGTTTTGGGTTCTTGTTTGACAATAATTTCTTCTTCTGGCATAGGAGCACCTAAAATTATTAAAAAATAAGTATTTTAAGCTCTCAAAAAATACAGTAAGCAGACATTCTAATTTTAATTTTAAAAAAATTGCGTACCAATTTTACGACGACGTTTAAGCTCAAGATAATGTGCCATTGAACGTGTCATAGCACGGCATTCAAAAAGATCTTCTTCATCTTCTTCGCTATCAAACTCATCATCTGTACTAATAGAGCGCTTTCGATTTTGTGGATCACGATAACCGTTGATTTGGTCAGTGAAAGTTCCAACAGGTTTATTTGGATAAATACGTTTTCTTTTAATTTTTAATAAATCTGATGCTTCTGGCAATGATGCATCTAATGGAATTTCTATTTCAAGTGGGGGTAAAGGAGAATACAATTTTGGTTTACATTCATCTTCATTATCAGAAGTGTAAAGCATAGAAGTAGAAGCATCAGCCGAATCCAAAAGCCAGCCAAACATTCTCCAATCTTCTTCCGCATCTTCATCAGGTGGTAATGGTACACCATTTATAAATTCAGCAGAAAAATTATTATCATCATCGCTGGAGAAATTAGTACTACATAAACTTTGCATAGAATTAAGGGAATTTGTTCTTCGAATAGCTTGAGGCCGACAGGATAGTGACTGAGGGGCAAATCCATGAAATCCGTGGACATCTTTCATCAAAGATGTTTTGACAGAATTCCAGCTTTCTATACCGACAACCATTTTTTGATTTACAGTAATAATTGTTTTTTCAGAAATAAATCAAGTAAAAATACAAAAAACTAAAGTGAATGTTTTGCATTTGCTTTTATACCCGAACGAGTGTGGGCGGGACTGTTCAACGCGGGGAATTGCGAAATGCTAGAAATTTCGCGAGGAGCCTCTCCGCCTTGTTTACGAGTATCCCTTCTTCATCTGCACAAATAAGAAGGAAGAAAAATAAAAAATCTCTTTAAAATGACCGACAACAAAGAAATGGAACGAACGCAGAGAACGAGCAGCTCTTCTCAGTGTGTGAGAGTGAGTCAGCTGCACGTATTATTTCTTTTTTCTTGGGCAGCTGACCAGCGTCCACCAAAACAATATCGGAGTGAGGAAATGGCCGCTAAGGGTTCAAAAACCATCCAATGATCACGTGAATGAATCGTGGAGTGCGGGATATCCCATGCTATTGGAGTAAAACATCGTTTTAAAAATAAATTGTAACAAAGTTAAGAAACTACAGTAGCTCTGTTTTACAAAAAATAAATTTTCAGATCTGTTTTTTAAATTAAAAATATATGAACTTGTATTTTTCTTCTTTGCCAAATTACTGTTTTTTTTTCTCGACAGCTTACAATAAATAAGAGACCAATGATCAGAGAAAAACAAAAGAGAAAAAAGAGCTCTTGCCAATGCCAATCGTCGTCAAATGTCTTTTTAGAAAAGTACCAAGGTCAATGCAGAAAAAAACTACTTCGAAAAAAGGGGTTTTGCTTTTAGTTGAATCAATTTTTAGTAGTGTTCAAATGTTGCTTTTGAAAACGCACATTCATTCTAGCTTTTAACGTGCGCAATGTGAATTTTTTGTTGTTTTCCTTTTGACTAATAGTGCATCCCCTCGAGGCTCGATTATAGAAAGTTTACACAAGCGCAACATCGGAGAAAGAACAATGCGACAAAAACAAAAATATTTATGAATGCTAAGGTTTTTTTCAGAAATTTTCAAATAAACAAGATTCTAAACACTAATAACAATGACTGTCCTTTTAGAAGCATAGCCAGATTTTACGTTCTACAGTAATCTCACAGATGATTCATAAAATGAAACTTTTTGTTTGTAAAAAACAAATAAAAATCTAGATTTTAAAAAACCAAAAACAACAACAACATCCTTTGTTGCGCTGTTTTCTATTTCAAAACATTTTTAACGACATAGAAAAAAGGAGGTCGCAAAAAATTCGGATTTAAAAAATGAAATAAACAAAGTTGTTTTTGAGAAAAGAAAAAAATTACAATGTCCGCCGTAAAGTGATGAAATTTTTTAAAAAAAGACCTACCGATTCTTGAATAAATTTGAGAGCAAGGAAGGCAGGCAATAGTTCCAGTACGAGTCTGTTTAACAAATCCATAATCAAGCTCAACTTCTAATTCAAATCGGGCTCTTCTTTTAAGAATTTCACGTTTGAAGAATTCAGATCTTTCATTAAGCATTACTTCACTATGCTTTTGTACTGATCGTTTAATAATAGGCCTGTAAAAAATGTATGAAATTACAGTAATCGGGTAACGGAAAAGCTTACTGAGAATGCAATACTGGAACTTCTGGAACTCGACGTATTTTTTGTAAAATATTTTTATGCCATCCTTCTTCGCGATCTTGCTGACATACTTGATCGATAACAGATTTAAGTGACTAAAAATTTTTAATTCCTACATTATTAATGTAACATTACAATTAAAATAAATCGGATACCATTTTAACATCAGTATCAATGGCATTATCATTTGGTTTAATAGAAAGTTCAGAACGAGCACTCATCAGTTTTTGTACAGCTTGTTGAACCTGTCTATTTTGAACAACATTTACATCCGCACTTCGACTCTGATAGGTTGTTAATGTTGCAAGTCGTTGCTTCTCTAGCTGTTGACGAGCCATATCTAAAACAATGTACATAGCTTTTTTACATTACATAAGCACCGTAGCATACTTTCTTTCTTAACAATATTAGCTTCAATTCTTTGAAAATCTGGATCAGCATAAAAATATGCATTCTCTTCCATCTGCATCTTAGATTCTTCCATTTGAATGGCATGATCAATATCGTCTTCAGTAGGTTCATATTCATATCTTCGATAATTTTGATATCTTGGAATGTATGGAATAACTCGATGTCTCTATAAATCAATCAAATATTTATAAAGAATTAATAAGCTTTTAAAAGATGCTTACGCCAATTGATTGTTGAAGATTAGGATAAGTTCGATAGTATGTTGGACGTAATAAAGGAGGTCGAGCATAAACATGACGATGTGGTACTGCATAACGAATACGTGAAATTCCTTCACCATTTATGGAATAATTTGCGTACTGTCGAAATGGTGCTCTTACATTCACCTCAGATTCAACATCAATAACATCATGCCGTCTTGCTGGAGTTAAACGATGAACAACTGTACCACCAGCCTAAAAAGGTTCAATTAGCTTTAATTTAAAAGATAGTGAATAGACATACAGGTCTGACAGTAAAAATCCTTGATTGTGGATGAGATATTGGACGGATTCCATTTGAGCGATATGCAACAGATCGAATAGGTATCCGATTTTGTGAATTCATTGATTCCATAAATAACTATAACAATAACAAAATAGATTTAACAATTTTTTTAAAAAAATTAACGCAATTTTTGAAATGCTTGAAAAATTTTAAAAAGTTAAAAACACTGAGACACATATTGCCAAGAATATTAAAGAATACTTTTTCAGACAGCCATTTTGTGTTGAACAAAAAATATTTCACTCAAATTGTTTAGACCACTTTTATAAAAGCTTTTATAAGTTATAAATTATAACATTGCTGTTAGCAAACTCTCTTGAAGAATTTAACAAGAACCAAAAGCATAACTATGATCAGAAATTTATAAATTATAAATAAAAGAGTTAAAAATGTAATGTCTCAAAATTAAGTACAGAAACTTTTAAAAAAATTTTAATGTCTGAACGAACTGGACAGTCAAAACTGATTACCAAAATCGACTGTGGCATTTCGGTCAAAACTGATATTACCAAAATTTTCCCACAAGTTATTCAACATTTGAAGAACTCGTTCTACAATTTGGTGAACTTTTTTTCTGTGTCATGTCACCTTGCTCGTAAACTTTTGACACTAACCACTACACCATATAAACAAGCAAAGAAAGTCCAATAAAAAGGATACCTTCTTTGAATGAAAAATAACTTTTTTTACTGTAATTTTAGCAGAAAATTATTTAAGTGTTATTTGTGAAATTTAGGGATATTAATTTTATAATTATTTACACAATTTCATTAAAAAACTTAATTTATTCTTACACTAGTTAATACAAAAAAATTAAAAGACATAACATTATTTCAAAAATTCTAAATAAAAATAAATTAAAAGATGATTTAATGTTTAACTTTCAAGGGGATATCGGTGGTTGCAACGGCTTCATATTCAGGTCGGATTTGTTCATCTTCAATATGGAAGCCACTAAAGAAGTAATAGCTCCAACCAAAGAGAATTCCGCCAATTAATGGTGCAATAATTGTTATAAGCCAATAAGATGGATATGGATAACTAAAAACTTCAGGCCCATAAATAAAGAATGCAAATAAGCGTGGTCCAAAATCACGAGCTGGATTAATTGGATAACCTAAATTTGCTCCAAAGGCACATCCAATCATAAGTAAAACAATTCCAAAAAGTAAGCAATGAAGGTATTCAGGAATTTTGTTTCGTTTATCAATGATTACAACGACGAAAAGACAGAGGATACCGGTACCTAAAAACTTTTAATGAAGCAATTAAAATTTTTCATTCATTTAAACCAGTACCAACAATTTGATCAACGAAAGCTCCACGAGGTGACAACCAATCAGGGGGGAAAGTGGTAAACACTCCAGCAGATCCTTTTGGGCCAGTAATTGCTCTAACACCACCATCAAATTCTTGGAAAAGATCTGAAATTGAATTTTATTTGAATAACTTAATATTAAAGTATGATATTACCGTAATACAAAGCATAAACACCAGCAGCGCCAAGAAAAGCACCAATAACCTGTGAGCTATAAAATTACAGTATTTCTCTATTTTACATGTAATTTCAAGAAAGCTTACACAAAATAAACCATCATTGTTTTAAAATCGATAAGTTTAAAGGTAAAGAAAAGCATTGAAACAGCAGGATTTAAATGACCACCAGAGACCTTTGAAACAGCTAGCGCCGAAAATGTTACAGCAAAGCCCCAACCAACATTGATTTGAATCCATGTATTCATTTTTTCTTTCTTTAAAATTAATTGTGCAATTACCGAAAGTCCAATAAACTATAAAAAAGGCGACTGTATTTTGCTAAAACAATAAATAGAAAAACTTACACATAACAAAAACGTCCCAAAAATTTCACCGATTGCTTTTACAAGCAACTTGTTTTTAATTTTAAATTTAGCCCTCAATGTTTCAGGATACATTTTTGGTGCTAAAAATAATGGTAATAAAAAGTTAAAGTAGTTACAGTAAAACGACGCGAAAAAAATGTTTCACAAAACGAGCATGGACTATAAAAAAATACCGTAATATTTTAGGCATGTAAAAAGAATTTATTCAAAGAATTCTATTATTACTGTAGTATTTTCATAAAAAAAGTGTATTAAAAATTGCAACAACTTTTTTACACGTTTACAGACGAAAAAGTGAGAAATGAATGTTCTCTGCTGTTTTGAGTTTTTACTAATACCCTATTTTCATATAAAAAAGGGACAGCTCAGACATGGTTCCATTTCATTACAAAGAATAATTCAAAATCAATTCACATAAATTCAACCATGAAAAAAAACTATATTTTTCATAGCTTTGAAAACTTTAAAAACAAGATTATATTTTTGATATAAAATTCGTCGCCTTTTTTACATCTACAGCATTTTTTTTGTCCAGCAATGATGCAAAAAAGTGAAAACAACATTTTTTTATTTTACTAAAAAACACATAAAAAAGCAGAAATAAAAAAAATTCAAGGGCTCTTTTTTGGTATTTTGCTTGAAAAAAAACATTGTTTTATTCTTTTAAACAACAACTACACAAAGTTAAATTTATTTAAAATAAGAATTTATAAAAAAACTTTATATTACAAAAAATGAAGACTTGAGATTGAGAGAAGACGGGGCAAAAATAAGCGTTTTTTTTATTCTGGTTTATTAAAAATGAATTTTTTATTTAAAGTCGTTGCCATAGTAGCCCCCAGTTAGTCAAGGCTTTTATCTTTCGCAAATTGTAAAAAACAAATTTATGAAGACCAAAAATAGTCTGCTGCCTTTAAAACTTGTTTACAATTTAGCCTTCAAGATTAAAAGCTTTTAAGTTACTGTAACCAAGACGGAATGCCTTGAAGTTCCTACAGTATTTGTTTGAGCATTCTTTAAAGAATGTCCAATACTAACAACAGAATTTGGTTTTCCAAAAAAGGCTTTCGTATATTCACGAAATTCATGATTTTTAAAGATACAAATCAAAGTTCCAATTGAAGCATTCAAAGCACTTCCAAACCCGATCGCCAAAGTGACATACGCTTTTGTGCCAGAAGGAAGTTGAAAGATCATCGAAACAATTAAAAATGCAATTGGAAGTTCCCAAAATATAATTTGTGTTACCAAAATTAATGTAACATAGATGAAAACTTTTCGAGATGTGGACGACGTTCCAGAAGAACCGATTAAAGACAGACGTTTTTTAACTAAAATTAATGATGCAATGTAAATGATATTAACTAAAATTCCTTGTGTTCCAGATGTAATTGCCCAAATGATTGCAAAAAGTGGGGTCGAAGCTGGTGCCATAGAACAAACATTTATAAGATCATCAGGGTTTGAACCAACAACCGAAACATATCCTATTAAAATTGTGTAGATTGTGGCTATCACAAATGAGATCGATGGAATTATCTGAAATTCATATAAAATTTTGTTTTTAAATTGTGAATTCTTAAATGCCTAATAGATGCTTAAGTTGGTTACCGTAGTCTAAAACTTTCTCAGATTGGTATGGTAAATAGCTGCAAAGAAAAAACTTAATAAAATGAAACCATTTAATTTTATCCTAGAAATGAGTTAATTGTGAATGACTTTGGAAACTTTTGGAAAAGTAAAGTGGAGCTACCAAACAAAATGTATACATTTATAGTCTATGTAACCATCTTTTCTCTGCTTACATGCCAAAGGCTTTATTACATTTTTTACTAACACCCTTTTTTGCAGTCAATTTTCTTCCAAAGTCTTTCTTCATCTTTTTGTTTTTTGCGGTCTATTTAATTTTTTTTAATTATCCCTTTTTTGCATTAAAGTTAAAAATAGCCTGCAAAAAAGAAACTCATGCCATTTTAAAACAACTCTTTTTTCCCTTCCTTGTGCAAAGTTCATTTTATAGTTTCTCGTATTTAAAGGTATATTTTCAAAAACGAACAAAACACAAACATACCATAGAAAAGTTTTTTGTGTATGATGCTGGACGCCATACAGCTGTAAGGCGATCTGCTGCAATTCCAATGATAATTGCTTGATTGAAAGTTATTCCAAAACCAGAAACGATATTTGCAAGTTGACAAGATCTCTTTGTAAAAGTGTGTATGTCATTGGTTACTGTATACATACCGTATGAGCCTCGGATTAGAACACCAATCCCTTAAAATTAAACAAAAATTAAAACACATTTTTCTTTTAAAATGTGCATAAAATTCAGTGATACGTTGCTCTATGCAAACAAAATTATACCTAGTAGAAGATGAGCAACTGCCAATAATGCCACCAGAACGTTGTACGGTGCTTTTCTCAACTTTTTATATTTCCAAAATAAACAAAGGATAAATATATTTCCAAAAACACAAATAAACCCAAGAATAAATCGAAAAACTTGGGCATAAATTGTCTGGTCAAAATCCATCCCTGGTAAAATTGTCGGAGGTAATGGCAGAACACTATTTTGCTGAAAAACCACAATGGACATTTGTGAACGGAATAGAATTATTTTGAAAAGAAATAAATACAAAAACTGCTTTGATACCAAAAAAGGTAATTTTCACACTGAACTTTTTGATTCTTTTTTTCGTTAGAATTTGTGTTTTGCGTAAAGGAAAAAAGGGGGAAGTTTCAAGCTTTGTAATCATTTCTCACGTAAAAACTTTTTCAGTTATGTTTATTTTGAGGAACCCGTATGATTTTCTTGTGAGAATTTACTACGATGAACTTTAGATTCTTCCTTATTAAGAATGTTACATGTGATTTGTGGGCTTTTACTAACTGACACTTTTTTCAACCGGCACTTTTTCAACTCACATCCGTTAAGTAAATCATCTAGCCACAAAAAAGTGCCGGTTGGTCGTGATTTGTTTGTGTTTTAGGTGTCAGACTTCGGCATAGCTTTGATGTATGTTTTTTTCAGCACTGCAACTTTTTATTCTCATACAAATCCAAATTTTTGCAAAATCTGTAATTTATTTCGGTACACAGAGTTAAAGATTAAAAAAATTTAATAATTATCATATTAACATTACAGTAAATAATTCACAGCATGTGCAAATCAGTGTTTGTAAAAATACGAATTTTGTAAACGTTTAAAGTTAACCATAAAATCCACCAAAAGGACTACCATATCCATAAGGCATACCACCTCCAAATCCCCCGCCATATGGGAATCCATAACCGTAACCACCGCCATAAGATGGATATCCGCCACCATATCCATAACTACCGTAACCACCACAGTAACATCGTTTTATTCTTCTTGTTTGAGTTTCTGGTAATTCATCTACTTTATTCCAAATTCCTAATTCATCTCTTTCATCTTCTACTGTAGATACTAAACAAACTTGAAAAATAATAAGTAGAAGAACGATAAAGGAAAGCAGAAGAGTTTTCATTATAATTTCTTTTTTGTACTGATAAAAGATACCGCGTAAAACGATGCTTTTTATACTCACATCTGTATTCGTTAAATACAATAAATAATGGTAAACTTTTTTGGTAAAAAAAAGTAAATTGTATGTTCGCCAAACGGTCAAAACCAGCCACAAGGTCATAACCCTCTTTTTTCTCAAATCACATATGTTTTAGAAAAAAGTTTAAAACAAAATATTCAATTATGTAGGCGTTGAAATAAGAGAAAAAAGTTTTTAGAACACATAAATGACGTTCACCGAACTACGTAAATTGCAAAATTAAAAAATATTAAACTATTGTTTTTATTGCTTCTACAGTAATCAATGAGCAAAGTAAGGAAAACTCCAAACTTTAAAAATATTCGAGGCTTTATTCGTAACTCATTTCCTTGGCTTCAAATTATCAAATATTCCTTAAAAAACTAATGATATTCTGTCTTAATTATAATATATCTAGTGTTGCATCGCATAATTTATATGCATAATAATCGTTGTAGTTAATACAATATTATTAAACAATAAACAGTTTATTGAAACACAAAAGTTTAAAAAGTGACGATAAAAGAATTAAATTATTCGACGAGCTGACGTAAAGCATCCTGATATTGAAGCAATCTAAAAAATAAAAGAATAAAAGCTTTGCCACAAAACAAAAAAAGAAGTATTACTGTTGTTTTCGAGTTTTAATAGCTTCTTTAGTGTCTTCTAATAATGCACTTGGATCATCAATAACTTCAGGCATTTCTTTAAAACCTTAAAGTAAAGAATAAATAACAAGATGTGAAGCAGAAGTGCCTTACCAGAAATTGTTGGACATAATTTCATCAATTCATTCTTCAACTTTTCATTTCTTTCAGCTTCTTCTTGATCACGAGCTTTCTTTTCTAATTCCTTTTTTTCAAGTTCTTCCATAATTTTAATATCATCACTAATTTTTGAATTAGCTTCTATAAAAATAAAAAAATATAAGCTCATGTATTAAGTTTTTAGCATAAGCAAACTTACTCTTAATTTGCCGTAAAACATTTTTCAATGTTGATGCATCTGTAATAACCTTTGTATAGGAATTATATTTTTCAATGCTAGCTTTAATAGGATTCTAAAAAAATAATAATAAATAATAAAAAAAATATATTTTAAAAAAAGTTCACAAACCTCTGCTTCAGATTTCTTGAGAATATCTTCCAAAATTCTTTCTAAAGCATCTTCAATATCAACATCATCTATACAACTCTTATCCATATTTGTTACCACAGATTTAACGATTGAAGAAGCTACAAGTAAAAAATTTTAAACAAAAAAAAATTAAATAAAAAAAGAAAGCAGAAATATGAGAATTAAATTTTAACGGTTCGCGCCTCTATAATTTTCTTACAACGAAATAAAACATGGAATAAAATAGAAATTACAGTATCCTTAATTTAAAAAATTAACAATCGGTATTAGCTTTAAAGATATGTTATACAATAGATAGTAGAAAAGATAGCAGTAACACTACGAAAAAAGCAATACTTTATGTCATACAGTTTGTTGTACTTTGAAAGGGAATCCCGTTACAAGAGCTTGATTATAATAGTATAAGTTGGAAAGTTTAAATAGCTGTTTTGTTTTTAATATTTAACCCTGGAATCCGCGGGTAAGACAGATCCAGAAGCTTTAATTCAACAAGACTTTTCATATGTTAAGAATAGTCACCAAGATAATGGAATAGTTAAACTGCTTCAAATTTTCATACAAAAAAGTTTCTAAAATAGGGTCATGATTATCGTGCAAGCCAATTCAGCACCTCAACTTGGTAGCATCCGCTTTATCTTTCAGCAAAGTCATCATCTCCATTTTTGATCTTCATCAACAGTTTGTAATTATTTACAAGGATGACTTTTTAATATTTTTTGTAGAAGAGCTACTGAGGGTAATTCTTCTACAAAAAATCAAAGTTGTGTTAACGTCAAAGGTCAATAAGCTTATCTATGACAGAATCATTCGTTGAATCAGTAACATAATTGTACATTTTTTTTCATATTAATTTTATAATAACAATATTTGTAATATTTGTTTTCAACATTTGTGGTAAGTATTTGTGTTTAAAAAACTCGTTGGGTTTGAAATTTTTTGATTCATTGGGCTTGAAATAAAAAACATTATTTTTGACCAATTAAAATTATTATTAATTTTTTAGTGTTACAGAAATCTCAATATATTTTAAATTTTAATTAGTTAATCAAAATATTAATATATTAGCAATGTTAAAAACTACAGTAATTGAAAAACATCAAATTTTGCTAAATTTGAGTTATTGTCATTTTTGATTAAATTTTTCATGAAATATTGTCACAAGATATTTTTATACAAAATTAAATATTTTTGAAGGACCATATGCTCCATCCCAAGGAAGCCACAATTATATTAAATGCTTTGCATATACTGTATATTTAGAGACAACTTTGAAAGAGTTGTGCAATATTTTTTCTTTCAACCTTTTTTTTTGTTTGAATTGCTGAACCTCGTTATGTTGGCAACAAGAAACATTTTGCCAAACACTATTCTCGATGTTTTTAAGGAAATTTTAAAGAGCTAAATTTTTCCAAGTTTCTAACCTGAAGTAAACAATTTGCAGAATCAGAAATATGCTAATTTTTTAATTTTTGTATTTATAGGCTTCTTTTTTGCTTCTGATTTTATTTTTTTCTTTTAAATTTATTGATTGCAACCAAAAAGATGAAGAAAGGGAGACATACACACATAGCAAAAAACGTTTGTCCCTATTGACGCACAAAAAAAGGGAGAGAAAAAAAGCTCTTTTGCAGCAACCATACACAATTTCGTCTGAGTTTTTGCTGACTGCTCTGTGAAAGAAAAAAGAGAGTTTCTTTCGTCATTATTAAAACATATACGTAATATAAGTTAAAAATTGTGGTATAATAAATACAAAAGTTGAAAATAAAGCTGATAAAAGTATGAAAAGAAAGAAATCAGGATAAAAAGATTTAAGTTTCTGCCAAGAAATTTTTTTACTGTATTTCTGAATGTAAATTTATCTCGTTTGGCGCGATTTTAAAAATTTTGAATTTTCAACTTTAACCGCGAAAATGTTTAGATGGCTCGTGGACGAAGTCGTGGAGGACGAGGCCGTGGTGGGTCTGCTAGAACTTCTGTAACTTCACAACCTCGAGAGAAGATTATTACCAGAAATCGTGGTAAACCTACTCCAAGAAGTATCACTCGGAGAAGTATAACTCCTGTTATTAAACCAAGGAATAGAGGGAGGAATTCTGCTGCAAAGTAATATTTATTTTCTTTCGGCATCTTTGCGTATTTAAATTTATCTTTTAGTGGTAGAAAGCCATGGGAAGAAAGTGATGGAGAAATTGAAAATATTAAGATAGAACCTATATTAGCTTCATCTGAAGAAGATGAACCAGATTCAGATGAAGATTTTAATGGTAGTTGTTGTGTTACGGTTGTAAATAATAATTGACAATTTTTAGCTGAAAATGAAGAGGTTGAATCTGTTCCTGATGAAGAATCGGATGTTTCAGATATATCAATGGATGGTAAGATTGTTTTGTAGTTGTCTTGGAATTCTTGTAAATTCCTCTGCCATAATCTGATACACTGTGGTAAAAGCCTACATAACTTGCTCTTTTCACGGTGTTTAGGTTGAGATTGTGACCTTTCCATCTCAAAATCCGTTATAAATCCTTTTTTCTTTTGCAGTTGTGCCAGAAGAAGAAGACGCAATTTTATGTCCATGGATTGAAGAAACAGATGTGCCACAACTTGTGCTACCTCGTCCATGTCATGATTTGATTATTAATGTTAATTTATTAATGGATATTATTCAAGTAACCTTATAATTATATAATACGTAAGCTAAATTTACAATATATTTAGATCTATGAAACAGTAACAACATATTATCGGCTTATTCAGCTAACACCATTTATATTTGAAGATTTTTGTGCTGCATTAAGGACGGATTCACAATCTAAACTTGTTGCAGATATTCATATTGCATTATTAAAAGCTTTATTACGTGATGATGATGAAGGTAATGCTTGTGGTTAAAAAGTTAAACTGTATTATTTTTTTAGAACAAACAATGTATGCAGTCATTGAAACAAGTGTATCATTTCAACTTCTTATACAATTACTTGAACCTGCAACATATGGTGAAGTACTAAGACAGTATGTTGAAAGTGATTCAAGATTTCCAAAAGATATTGTTAAAATTTTAAATACAAATTATCCGTTTGTCCCTATTAGTGATCGTGTAAAAGTATTATATTGGTTATGCGAAAAATTTGTTGAAAGTGCAATGCTTAAAAAAGATATTAAGGCAGAAGGAAAAATTATGAATGAAAGCTATTGCCGTGAATGTGCTAAACCTGTAAGCTTTTGTTTTAGCCTTTAGCGATTATTGTAGGAATAATTTTAAGGGTGATTTGCTACTTTGTGATGGCTGTGAAGCATCTTATCATATGAAATGTCTTTCACTTACTGATGTTCCAACAGGCAAATGGTTTTGTAACGTATGCCGAGCACAAGAAATACATGGTGCCACGGATTGTGAACTATCATATGGAAAATCTGAAATGAATCGTAAAACTCCACTTGGATATGATAGACATGGAAGGATTTATTGGTTCCTTGTTCGACGTGTCATTGTGTAAGCTAAAATAAATATTTTTAAAAATATCTACGTTATTATTTTTAGGGAAGATTTGGTTAAAAATACAGTATATGTGTATTCAACAATTCCTGCTGTTTATGAATTAATTTCTTCACTTGATGCATCGCATTATGAATCGAGATTATGTGCAAATATTTTTCGTATAATTGATAAAATTGCTGAACAATGTGATATTACATTAAAACTAACACATTTTCGACGAGATGAAATGGGACAAAAGTTAACTGGTACACAAGAGCTAGAACAAACTTACATTGATAAAGATAATGCTCATCGGATGATATATATTGTTTACAATGTTGTTACAGCTTTGGAAACAAATGGGGAAATGAATGATGCTGATGAAAATACACAAGATACTACGCCAAATAATCTTCCATTAAAATTGGAGAAAAAGATTTTAAAGCATCTTGGATTTGAAAATGGACGATTAGCTTCAACAACTTGGAGTTTTGGAGTTGAACAAGAACATTTAATTGAAAGAAGGAATGAATTTGTTGCTGCTTTAAATTATCCATCTGATATAAAAGCTTTACCATTACTTGAAGACTATTGTCGGGAATTAAATATTGCTTTTCGGTTATCATTTAGTGATGGAGGTTATCGAAAATATGATAATGTTTATGATTCCAACGAATACGCAAAAACTTTAATTCAACGAATAAAAGAACGTGAAAGAAAGAAATATATATCAACAAAATTTTCTTTGGAAGAACCATTTATGGTACGTTTATGGTATACTGTAAACTTTTTATAATGAACTTCACATTTTAGTGGGCTGTTACAAAAGGAAAAAATATGTATGTTGATCAAAATCTTTTTGGACGTCATATTCAAATTACTTTGAGAAGAATAGTTGAACGACTGCCAGATGAACTATATCATCGATTATGGAAAGGCCATAACAAAGAAGTATTTGTTTCAAAGTTAACAAAAGCTACAACTCCAGAATTGTTACGAGAATTTCTTCTACAATTTGAAGCATGTTTAAGAAAGCCTGCTTTTACAAATGCCTGGTGGAATTCTTTGGGACATACAAGGCTAGTTCGACAAACCCACGCTGATCGTGAACGACGTCAATATCTTGATACACAAAAAAAGAAAGAAGAACGTGAATTGGCAATTGCTGATTCTTCTGTTATGAATGATATTGTATGGGTAAATCTTCCCAGACAAAAAAATATTTGTAGAAATATTTGGAGAATGAAAAACGAACAATATCGGTTAAATGGAAAAGGAACTTTGGGAGGATGGATTTGGATTTCTTCAAATTATACAAGAGAGGTTGTTGATTCAACTGAAAAACCGCAACTTGGAATTGATTTTCAAACACCTGTTGAACAGGTTAGTAATTCTTGGTTTTTAAAAGTTTTTCCAAATGTACAAAATTACTGTATTTTTTTCATTTACGTGTTTTAGCTTTCATCAAGAGCTTCAAGAAAAGCAAGTCGACTTGATAAACTTGTAAAAAAGCTTTCATGCTGGAGAGAAGCTCAAGAAGAAGAAGCACTAAAAAATTCTCAACCAAAATGTTTCTCACCGTCATGTGGAAGAACTGCAAGTTTTGTCAATGGATTACCAACAAAGTGTTATGCATATAATTGTCCAAAACTTACAATTCCTCAGCAAGAAGATATCAAAGAACAAGAACCTGTTACTTCAATAATTGTTAAAGCATATGACCCTGTTCGAAGAAGAGTATTTCAAGCTGAACTTGGAAATAAAACTTCTGCAAATACTCGAGGTGAAGGAATTCCATTTCCATTCCCTATCCCATTTCATTATACTCATCCAAAAACGAAACAGCGAAGTATTCTTATTTTACCAAAATAGTAAGTTTTGCAGAATTCTTTTGCCTTTGAAAAACTTTTAAAAAATTTATAGCTCATTGATGAAATTGTCAAAAACTGGTGGTATTAAAAGTATTCATATTCATGGTTTTAATCGATCACAAAAAAGTAATTACAATGTCTGGAATTATCCATGTTATCGACCAATCTTTGATAATTGTTGGAGATATTTAACCCATCATGCAAAATCTTTACATTCTATTGCTTTACAACTTCGAATTTTATTTGCATCAATTAGATGGTCAGATGTTGAACCAGATTTTGATGAAGGTGAAAGTGTATTAATTAGCCATCCAGATTATGATGAAAAACGTATTGTAATTGGTCATAAAGAACATCCACCAGATGGTTATTATGAACAATATAAACTTCGTGTTGAATTGATTGCTCTTGATGAAGATGGAATTCCTCCACATATTGAAGGTGATATTGAACTTGATAAAGATAAAATTGAAGCAACTTCCATTCAACCTTTAACTCCTGCTTCTACAAAATCTACAAGAAGTTTGTTTTTTTATAGCGTATATAACACTTTATACTTTTGATTATTTTATAGAAAGTATCAGAAGAAAATCTAAAAAGTTGAATGAGTCTTTGAGAGGCAATGTTTCACGAAAATTTGTTGAACGATGGATTGATGGAGTTGAACTAAAGCTGTTTGAAATTGCTAATTATTGGAGGAAATTTAATGAAAAGAAGCCTCAAATCAAAATTTTATCAAAGACTGCTCCATCCGAAAACAAAGATTTAAGGAAATTTAGCACCTTACAAGGCCTACCTGCTCCAAAGTAAGAATTTTCAATATTATAATTTTTTTAGTAAGCTTTTCTTATTTTTAGACGTAGTTCTCCTGCTTCATTGGCTACTGTAACAGATTCACGAAAACGTGTTCATGAAGAAAATAGCCCAGAAGTTCCAAAGAAGATTGTTATTCTTGATGAATCTGATGCAAAGACTCCCCGACAACAACCTCGTATAATAACAATGGATCGACGAAAACAAGATCTTACTGGAAACGTTATACGACGTGTTGGCCCAAGTTCAAGTTCTGAACTTCGAAATGTCTTTCCTGTATCATCGCCATCTCAGAATGGCACTCTTGTTCAACGCTCAATTAAAATTGTTCGCCGATCTGATGGCGTCGTCAGATTTCCACCATCTATTCCTATGGTATATATATCTTTTTATTTATGGTAGCGCTTTCTAATGTTATCTTTTTTAGAATGGAACTCCACTTTCATATGTAAACGTTAGACCTCAAGTATCAGGACCACGATTCGTATCTGTAAGTCTATTTTATTTCTTAACAGTTCTTTAAAGAACTAAGAGATTATGTTATTGAAATATAGAACAATCCGTATTTCAGGTATATCGTTCAGCAGGACCTGTTCTAAATCGTGACATCTATCGGCCATCGCATGCTGTGCGACGCATTTTGGTTCATCCACCGGTAATTACTCTTTTTTATATAAGCCATTTTTATACTGTTTTTACAGGGAAGACAAGTATTTATGAGACAAAATGCACCGCGTCCAACTCAGATATATTCAAATCAATCTCAAAATCCAAATGATTATTCACAATAATTCTTTACGGGTCATATTTTTTTATTATTTCGTTACATTTTTCAATTTAATTTTGAGAGTAGTTCCTTGGGTGTTCATTTTTAAGTTTTTTGTAGATTTTTTTATTTTGGTTGTGCATTTTTGCAATTTTACCAAAAATGTCTTTTTTGTTTTTATAAATTAATAAAACCTTTGTACTGGTAATTTTGAATATATGGAATACGACAATTTGAACAACAAAGAAACGCAACATGCAGAATACTTTTGTCTCTCATTTTCTAATCTTGTTGCATAACTTCAGTCATTAAAAACTTTTTGTTCCACAAACGTTTACAGGAATGTGGCAATACTATCCATCGCATGTCAAACACATATAAGCAACTTTTTTTAGCATGAGAAAAATCTCAAATGATTAACGATTTTTGCGGAAAACATTCTAAATCTCGTGCCAAAAGTACACATTGAGATAAAACAAAAGATTCAAAAAACCCAAATTGATATCATAGAAACTCTTTTTATGTTTGAGGAAACCAATCTCGTGCCAAAAGTACACATTGAGATAAAACAAAAGATTCAAAAAACCCAAATTGATATCATAGAAACTCTTTTTATTTTTGAGGAAACCAATCTCGTGCCAAAAGTACACATTGAGATAAAACAAAAGATTCAAAAAACCCAAATTGATATCATGGAAACTCTTTTTATTTTTGAGGAAACCAATCTCGTGCCAAAAGTACACATTGAGATAAAACAAAAGATTCAAAAAACCCAAATTGATATCATAGAAACTCTTTTTATTTTTGAGGAAACCAATCTCGTGCCAAAAGTACACATTGAGATAAAAAAAATGATTCAAAAACCCCAAATTCATATCATATATAGAGGAAGCCACATCTTTCTCAGATCCCCAGTGCAATAAGAAAAGCTTACCTCAACAAACATTGAATTACCATGGTCGGCTACTTTCTTTGTTGAAGGAGCAGAGCTGTAACAAGAATTTTTTCTTTTTGATGAGAGAAGAGACCGCAGCTAACCCGAAGAGAATTGTTGAGACTAAACGTTTTTATCATTTTTTTTCTTATATATGCTTTTTTGCAGTTATCATGGGAATGATTATTGAAAAAGTCATTTTGCATTTTAATTTGCATGTGTTTATTTATTCTTACGAGATTTTCGAATGTATAGATAGCTCTTGTTATTGCTTTTCGATTTATATTATTATATGTTACTGTAGCAATACTGCTTGGAGGCTTGTTTTATGGTGATTACGTTAGGCATTCAAAGAATTAGTGTTCAGTATGCTATGTTTTATTTTTATTTGAATAGATTTGTAACTTCAGTTTGATCGTAAATTACACGAGTTCCACATCAAATCGAAGGTAAAATTTTGTGTTCCTTTTTGGCATTTAAAGTTGCCGAGAAAAAATACGATTTTGTGGTGTAACACACTTTGCCAAGCAGAACACGAAATTTTACCTTCTCTTTTTAAAAAATTCGATGTGGTTCCTCGGTTAAATCCTGAAGTATCCTCACGTTTTTTATGATTGTTTCAAAATGAGCAAAATATCATTGCTTTGCTTATTTTTATTGATGTTCCCGTATTTCAGAATTACTTTTTGTTTAACAAAGTTTTATTATTAAAATTAACTTCAATATAAGCTGACAAACTGAAACACAAATTTGAAAACATAAAAAACGAAAACAAGAAATTGTTTGAAGAGATTGCAGGCAAACATGTTTAATGCTTGCTAGGTAAACCAGGCATTCATTCTTTTTCGGCAGATTTGTGATAGTTTAATCAACACTGAGTTCCATGCAAGCAGCTTCAGTTGCAGCATTAATTGCATTCTAAAAAAATAATATAAATGCACAGTTTTCAATAAACAAAATAAAATAAAAACATACTCGTTTAACGGCAGCAAGTTCCCAAATACATCAAATTATCACGAACACATTCACGGAAAATATCAACTCCAGCATGCTTTTCACCTTTTAAATGACGATTACGAAGTTGATTAAGAATATCAACACCATCAGTGTCAGCATTAAAGCAAAGTTGTTGAGGGATAATTTCATTTTTTTAAGGCTATACCGTATGCCTTCCAGTAGAATTGTTCTTTTGTGGTAATATTTTTAGCCTTTTCACGATGACTCAGCTCCATTTCAATTGCACCACCACCTGCAACAACGGTATCATTCTTTTTGGTCACGACGAACAACCATAATTGCATCATAAAGAACCCGTTTTGATTCAGCAATAAATTATTCAGCACCACTTCGAAGAATAATTGTGCATGATTGAGCTTTTGCACAACCACTAAAATAATTGAAGCGTTCATTTCCAAGTTGTTTTTCGTAAAATTCATTACATTTTCCCAGTGTTTTTGGTTTAATCTTTGATACTGTAGTAAGAATTTGACCACCACATGACATTTTTTTATTGCTTTTTCAGATGCTTTATAATATGCATGAATAATACGTTGCGGACTAACACCTTCTTCAACAAATTGTTTAGGTTGTTTAAGAAATTCAGCAGCAAGAATAGCAACTAAAAAAGTAACAGCTATTAAGATAAGCTTTTCAGTAAAAGCATACCACTAGTTGTTCCATCTCCAACATCATCATCTCGATTCTTTGCAATATCAGTCATAATTTTTGCATTTATATTATTAATAGCTTGTCCTCGTCTGTACCTTCACAAAGAAGAATAATTGGCATTTGAGCAGATGACATTTGAGGTAAATTTAGCTAAAAAACTGAAGGATTTTTAATAAGATAAGTTTAAAGGATAAAAAGAAGATAATAATGCACCAATTCAGTACTGTACTTGCAACAGATATTCAATATGGTTAAAACCAATTTTGTGGTATAAAATGCTGACAAATTTAATATAATTTATTTATTTTAAATAGTAATATATTAATAATAAGAGTAAAAAATGAACAAACTTTTCGATATATATCATATAAAAAACTTAAGTACAAACAAATATAAATTATAAATAAAATAAAAATCAAAAAGTTAATAATAAAAATAATCAAATACGAAAAAAATATAAAAACTTTTTGGCATTTTCTTTTTGTGATACTGTAGAATACGGTAGCAGCAGCAAAACAATGAGTAACTTTTAACATAATTCTTAACATAAAATTTAAGATGTTGATGGTGTTGATGATGATTGTATGGTTGAAAATGACGTTCACGTTGTCGAGGTTCAGTAAGATGTTGAACACAAGGAAGTTGGTAAAATGATACCGTAAAAATAACTCATATGCACTACCAAACCCCGAGAAAAAATTTTTTTTGACAAAAAGTGGATCTGAAGAGTTGAAAAGGCTACCAGACCCCGATACCTTTTTCAAAAAAAACCCACCCCTTACTACACATATGAACAAACGTTGTTCAGGGATGTGGCAATACTATCCATAACATGCCTAACACATACTAAAACTTACTGATTTGAATCATGATACTAAATAGCTTATGAAAAATAATTTTAAAATATAAATTGAATTTAAGTGTTTATAAATGTGAAAGAATAATTTAATATTTATTTTAAATTTTTTTCATCTAACCCGTTCAATAACATAATATAAGCGCGTATTTGGATTGCAAAAAGAAGGCATATAATAATAAAAAGTTAAACAAAGAAATGTACAAAAAAGATTAAATAACAATAATAATGAATGATAACAGTAATATAAATAATAAATATAATTTGAAAATTTAAGCGTCAAGACGAAGAAGACTTTTATCATTTGGATAAAGGATATGAGCAGTTCGGGCAAAAAGATTTCCAGCATGATGAAGATTGTAATGTTCAACTTGTGAAAAGTATGGTTGAGCATTTTGAATTACAGAATTAAATTCAGCATATTCTTTGTTCTTTTGTAAATCTTTGAAAGCTCCAAGCCGAGAATTTAGAACACCTTGAGATGCCTGAAGTCGTGGAGGCTGACCAGTAGAGGTTTGTTGTTGTGAAATATACAGAGTCATGATTTGTGAAAATAATTGTATCCTTAAAAATAATAATAGATTATAATTGTTTACATCAGAAATAACAAACTTGATAGGATAAGCAGGTTTACGTCCAAATTTGGTAACCATTGAAAAGAATGAAACACCCTTTTCATCAGAATGGAATTTCTTCAATAAAGTAATATAATTCTCCAAATTTTCATTAGCTACAGCAATTGACACACCATTAGAATATTGTCGAATAACCATTCGTTGAAGTTTTTCAACACAAAGAAGAAATCCAGCTTCTTTTTTGGGTTTAATGTATTTCGGTTTTACAGATGAAAGATATTCTTGAAGGCGTTTCATAAGTGCTGTTTCAGATGAGGTAGAATTCAGCTCAGTCATTTCTTTAATTAAATGTGCATTTAAAACCAAGAATCGAGGTTTTATTCCTGCATCTGCTGATGGAGTTGTATAAAGCCATTCTTTTGATCTTTCAGGAATAATAAACCATTGAACAAGTTCATGCCAATCACAAGAAATTTTACGATTGAAATAAGCAGCAATACATTTATTCAATAATTTGAGGCCCAAATATGGCATTGCAGCTGTCATGGATTCCATGGCTGTGCTTAAAATAAGCAATACCAAACCAGATTCAGGATGATCTCGAAGCCATTCCCCAAGTGTTTTAATTAGCAGCAGAGTAGTTTTTTCTTTTGAAATTTCAGGTAAAACGATTGTCAATTCTTTTGCTAATGGAACAAAGCCTGATTTATCTAAAATTTAAATAAGAAAGTAGGCATTAAAATTTTTTAATCTTACCATTTCCGCCCATAATGAGATCAATTTTTGTTAAAATTTCTCGAAAATGTTTTTGTAAATCAGTAGTGCTCCAATTCGCTTTTAGCATTAATCGAAGATCAGCTCGAATGAAAGCAGATTGTTTTCGCACAATTTCAAGATCGCCAGCAGCAGGATTTGGCACTGAGTTAGTTGTTGAAAAAAAGCATGCTTGTCTGTAAATGCTCATAAAGGCTTTAACAACATTGTTTGGAGTTGTCAAAGTATCATTTGGATATGAAGTTGCAATAAAAGCTCCGATTTTTTCAATGCTTTCTGCTTTCGTGTAATACCATTGACATGAATGAACCAAATTATTGAGAAGCCGTTCGACAGACGCACGAGACTTTGCAAAATTTGCAGCTCTATAGGCACATCTTGATAATAATGATAATAAAAGTGAATGGAATGCTCGATGACCTTCAAGGGGTTGATGCTGTTGATGCTGAACAAGTTGTTGCCACGGAATACGAATTACAATTTCTAAACTTTAAAATTAAAAAAGTAGTTCTTCAAATGTTATAATCTAACCAGTTATCAGCGGGCCAATGTCTGTATTTTCGCTCATTAATTTTTCCATAGAAGAGAGATCCATTAATGTCGGCCAAAACCTTTGGAAATTTAATGAAAGAAGCTTTTCCTCCTAAAAATACATCGTATGTTTTTAATGTTTTGAAATAAAAGATCTTACATAAATAATATAAATATGAGAGGAACCAGCTCGTTGTAGTGTCATAAGATGACCAGCAAAGTATTGCCAGAATAATGATTCAATTGCTTCAGCACCCTATAATTGGCATTAAATCAGAAAATTAATTTAATGGCATATTATTACCGGTGGTAAGTAGGTTGAATGTGGAAGCCATGCTAGCAGCTTTACAAGTTTTTCAACAACTGGCCCAGCTAAATAATTATCAGCAGGATTCCAAGGTGGAAGAGATTGACCAATCGGTTGTAGCAATGGTCCCCAAAGAGCAATACAAAAATTAAAACAATTTCGAAGTTCTTGCTCAATTACCGTAGTAGGTGCATGAGAATTAAATGTATGAGCAACATAAAGTCGAATAAAATATTCTGAATACCGACAATAATGAATTAAATATGGAGTCCATACTGAAAACATTCGTGTGGTAAGTTCTTGCCGTGATTTCGAAGCTTGTTCAGAGAGTACACGAATACATTGAGTAACAACATTAACATCAAATGGAATTTTAGTTGATGGTCGAACACTATCTTCTGCCAAATAATTATCCAGCATTAGATGAGCATTAATAGTATCAAAAATTTCACTTGGAACTGCTTGAGTATTTGTTCCAGAGAATAAGAGTGCAAAACCACTAACAAAATTATGTGGGAAATGATGGAAAAGAGCATGCACAAAGTGATCCGAACATAATTTTGTCAAAACTGTATTGTTCCCAGCAGCAGATATTAAGTTTTCAAATATAATTGGCATTAAAGCAGAAAATTGATTCGGCGGCATATTATTACCAGTTTGTTTAATATCAAGTCGTTTTAGCAATTCAAGTGATGATACTGTAGTTGATGTATTTCGAACACTTCTTGAAAGTTCTGAATAAATATGAAAAAGTTGTTCAGGAAGTACACTAGAAGGAGTAAAATGTTCATATAAGAAATGATTCAAAGGACTTCCAGCCAGTACAAGTCGCATAAGATTAACTTGTTCAGATGGCTGATATGCGATAAATACTGATCCTAGGGACTTGATGCAAGATGTACAAGCATCTGTTCCAGCAGGGAATAAAAGGTTTTGTGTATTAACATGATTACAAATATGATAAAATAATGTAGCTCCCGTGAGTCGAATCTTTTCAAACATTTGTGGTTGTTCTTGTTTTGTTGCAATACCATAAAGATAAAGAGTTCTAAAATATAGATATTTTTTAAAAACATTTATAGATTTCAATAATTAAAAACAAACCTGCAAATAAACTCCAAATGTGCACTTTTTATAGCAACATTATCCAGCATTGTTAAAAGTCTACCAACTTCTTCTTCACGTACTTGTCGATTTTGATTCATTTGTTGCGCAATAGAAGTATCATATTCACTTGAAGAAACAACAACATTTGCAACAGAAGGCCTTTGACATTTTGATGTAAACATGTTACCGCATTTTAGATGGATAATTAAGGTTACTTGAATGCTTTTATACAATCTTCCAAAAAGATCAATGTATTTAATATTTAAATCATTGACCCTTTCTTTTCCATCGACATAAGTATTGGAAATTTTAGAAACTTCTTCAAAATATGAACCAAACTTTGAAAGTACGTATTGGGGTGTGCAGCAATCAGAAAGAGTCAAACCGTCAGCTAAAGGAAGACTTGCATGAATTGGGACAGATGGAAATGCAACAACTTCTAATGATGGAGCTTGTAAAGAATTAAAGAAATCTGTCATTGAAAGGAAGTTTCCAGATGTCAGGCTGCGAGATGGTGAAACAATATTTTCAAGATGGCATGCCATTGAAAAAATTTTTGCTTCATTGTTGATCTCTTTTCTGACATCATCTAATGGAACAAAATCAATCCATAAATGTTTATCACCAGAAGTTATCATTTGTACAAGATAATCCATTATCAAATCATTATAACGATTAAATTTAGGTTGATATAGTGCATCATGAAATAACCATTGACTAACAGCATGGAAAAATGAACCCAAATTTTTATTTGATGTTGCTTTTTCAGCTTTCGGCAAAACATCTGATCGAAGTTTTGTCATCATGCTTTCAGATAATTTACATTTGTGATAAAATTCACCAGGACAAATTGGTTCACTGAAATAGTTTTAACTTGTTATTATATTTACGGTAGAAATGAACAAACATTTTTTCAAGCTTTCGTCGTTCAAACATTACAATACAAAGTTGTTGAAGAATTAAAGAAAAAGCAGGATGTTGATTTGATACTGTAGTTGCAAGTTCCAACCATCGATAATAATCCAGTCGATCAATGGTTAGATTTGTATGAGATTTTGAAGCAGCCTTTTTTACAGATTCATCCAAACTTTTATTTTGATGCTTTTGTAGAGATGCATACAAGCAAGAATAGAAGCCAGCGTGAACCTTTGGCTCTGCCATTAGCATTACCCAAGAAGCCCAAGGCGAAACATTCATCAATGAAGTAGAAAGTAAAGGCGGTGGAATAGGTGTTGAAAACATTGAAAATAAACCTTTCGAAGATTCTTTCCACGTTGTTAATTGATTCTAAAAACGGGAGTATAACACTGCTTAAATAAGTAATATTAATTTTAACACATACACGATATGCATCAGTAAGAATTTCAACAATTCCAAATAATGTTTCAGGATCTTTTTCGAATGCAATTTTAACAACTGTTCCCAATAAAAATAATACAGATTTATCACTATTCCATTCTTTTTTGCATAACAATAGCCTCAACCAAGCTAATGCAGCATCTTTTGGTAAAGATTGTTGTGAATTTGTGAGGTTATACTGTAATTAGAAAATTATCTTTTTAGCACAACAGAAATTATTAAACTTACAGAGATAGCTGACAAAAATAGTTTCATAACTGGCCCAGGGAACTTGTCAGCCCCCATTAAAATTTGAATTGCATAACTTGATTCATCTGCATGCAGCAACTTTTCAATACAATCTCGAAATCCATCATTCTGAATAAGTGTTGAAACTTTGGTTGGAAAAGCAGATACAATTCTAGCGATGATAACAACAGCAGGATTGAATGAAGAAGAATTGACCAATTCTGTTAAAGGTTTAATGCCATGTTCAAGAAATATTTCAGCAGTTGTAAGGCACTTTTGCATAAGAAAAACAAAAAATGCTGTCAGATCATTTTGAGGAGATGTCGTAACATTTTTGGAAACAAATTTTAAACGCAACAAAACATCAAAGCAGAATTTGTCGAACTGTTGTTCTAGGTCAGGGCATTTGAGAGCAAGTTTGGCAGCGGACTTGTAACTTTTAGTAATTAAACTATTTCGATTTTTACATTGAACAATATGTGCTTTCACAATTGCATCGGCACATGCATCATGAACTTCCTGAGGCATCCATAGTTGGCCAGTTGAGCCCCAATTTACGGATGTTAAAACTCTTCTTGCAATATTCGATGAGGGATGATTAATTGGCCTATTTATTAACCATTTAGCAAGTTTCCCCCCAACATCATCAGTTGACAAAACACAATTTGATAATGGAGCATTTGTTAAAATATCTACAGCATATTGATCCAAATGATCGACATTTCTATCAATAAAATTGAGAATTGAAGATAGCAGTTTTGGACATCGTTCAATTAATACTGCAACAGCTTCTGAACCAACTTTATAATACGTTTCTCTTGTGGCTTCGTCAAGAAACGAAACTCGAATCATTTCGTCAACAAAATAACCAAGATCGGTTTCAGATTGTGATACAACTGATGCCAATACAGATAACATATAAGTTGTATCTTCTGTACCAATTTCTGTTAATCGCTCAACCAATGGACCACTTGATTTCAAAGCTTTTGCAACATCTTCATCAGCAATTTCATACAATTTTCTAACATTATAAACAGTTGGTGATCTTAAAAGTAACTGGCATCTCTGTCGACAATTTTCTGTAACAACAGAATAAGGAAAATCAACCAGAAATTGCCAAAGTCCACAGCTTTTCTTTGATACAGTATAATAAATTGCTTGTAATACTATACGATTTATTTCATTTTGAATCATTCGTCGATCGGCCAAGTTTGTAATTTCAGGTTTGCATAGATCCCAATATGTACAAATATTTTGAACTAATAATCTAGAAACATAAGAGATTACTGTATTTTATGTCATATAAAAATCAACTTACTTAATGCAGCTAGCAATTTTCTTGCAAACAGTTTTGTACATTGAATATGTTTCAAGGCCTTCATCGAGAAGTTTAATAATGATAAGTGTGAAAGAAATAAGTGAAAGCATAACTTGTCGTTTATTTCCTTCTGCAATATTAAATAAATAATTTCAAAAAAAGTTATTAAAAATAACTTACGAGAAATATAAGTGAAGTGTCGTACAGTAACCAAGAATAAAGCTTTTAAATCAAATTGTCCAATAATTGCAACTAAATCTGTTTCATTGATGTGTGTTAGAGTAGCATTGTCCTAAAAACATTTTTACATAAAAGTTAATCGGTCAAAAATAAGTTACCATTTCACCATCTTCGCTAATAACATTCCAACTATTATCACCTTCATAATATTTAATAACACGACAAAGAAATTTCTCTCGATGCTTTACCGACTGCATAATAATACTAAGTAATGCAACAAAATTATTCATAGATTTTGAAACATCCAGAGTTGGAACCGAAATAAATGTTTGAACAAGTTGTGGCGCCCATGAAGATACTGGTGATGGAGTTCTTAATATTTGGCATAAAATGAACATTAAATCATCTGCCGTACAAGCTTTGTACAACACGGAAGTCAATTCAACAATCCACGCCGTTACGCTATCAGTAAACCGTTTTGGAAGTACTGGAAATCGAAGAAAAAAGAATAAATCTGATAATGCACCACGAAGTTGTCGACGTTTAATACTTGAAAGACTTGTTGCAATTACTAAAAATTATTTAATTAAAAAAGTAAAAATTCACAGATTCAGCTTACAAGTTGGTAATGCACTAGCGCCAGTTTTTAGTTCAACAAGGAAATCATTATTTATCCTAAAAATTTATTCTTATTATTATCATATTTTGAACTAAAAAAATTCACATACATTACAACAGTCCATTGAATTTGTAGTGCAAGAGATCGTGCGCGAATTTCTAAACACAGCGTTTCATCAAGTTCACGTTGAGTTAATTCATCAAGTTTTTCTTTTAATTCAACAATTTTTGCCGCAATAAATTTTGCTTCTTTGTAACTTGCTGTACCAGATGCTGCTCGATCATCCCCACATCGGCCCTAAATATTTATTAAAAGAAGTGCAAGATAAAAGTGCACATACATTTTCAGTAACTTGTTTATCTTCAACATGCCACACTTCATTATTAACTTTTGTTAGCTCAGATACTGTAGCATCTTTTGAATCAGATTTCATTTGCAGCTTTTCACATACTTCTTTATATTTTTCAAGTAAATCATTTAAGGCATTGTGTGGATCAAGTTCTTGCTGCACAAAAACCTCTACAAAGTCATCAACGAATTCAAGCTGTTCATTTTGATAATACTGTAATAGCTGGCCTTCTGTTAGTAACTCCCCTTCTTTAAGATATTGTGACGACGAGGATGATGTTAGACCACTTGCAACAACTGACGACTGAGCCACTGGTTCCACCAAAGCAGGATATTTAATTTTTGCTTCTTTTTCAGTATATTTTGGTGGTTCAATTATCTTTGGTAATGGCTGCTTCTCTTGCAGCGGTGGAATTTCTTCAGTATCTAATTTTGGATAAACATTTCGAGGCGGCAATGGAGGTGGTAGCTCTACTTTGGGAAGAATAGAAGACAATGGCATTTCTGTAATTTTTGGACTTGGTAGCTTTACAACAGGATCAAGTGGTTTATCTTCTTGTTCTTCTTCTTTAACAGAGGGTTCTTGCACATCAGAATATTCTGGTTCTTTGTCATCCTCTTCTTCCTGAGTTACAGTACTACCTGGTAAATCTTTCAGAACTGCAGGTGCTTGTAAAATATTTCGTCTAACTTCATTATCTGTTAAAGGGGTAGCAAATGTTTGATGTGAAGGAGGCACTGGAGCAGGACCAAGATCTCCATTACTTTCTTGTACTCTAGATGCTCGTGGTTTTGCTACTGGTTTTTTCTGCGCCTCCATTCTAAGCTTTTTTAAATGCAAGATATGTTAGATGAATCCTCAGAATGCAAAGTAAATATGTTTTTGGATTTATACCAATATATATTTAAAACAACAACGAGGTAAATTAAAATAATGTTTATTATATAAATTCAAAACATAACACAACAAGCCAGGCTTTAAGAGTGCAAAAATCATAAACACAAAATTTAAAACTTATAGGTCAGATCAAACAATGATGACTTTTCAAAAGTAAAAAAGAAACAACGCAAAGCACGAAAAAAGCCAAAAGAGATCATATGCTTATTTGTTGTTGACATCACTCATCTTCTTTGTTCCACTAACAATATCATCAATACGAAGAAGCATTACTGAAGTTTCAATTGCAGTTTTTAATACTTGAAGACGAACAGTAAGTGGATCCCAAATATTTAATTCTTTCATGTCAACAAGTTCACCAGTTGCACCATTAACTCCCCAAGTCCAATTTGATTCATCAGTTGCATGTTTGGCACGAAGAGCAGTCATTTGACGAATAGTTGAGCCACCACAATTTTGAATTAATGTACGTGGAATAACTTCAAGTGCACGTGCAACTGCTGCATATGGCCATTGACGAACACCTTCTACAGATTTACTTTTTTCTGTAATTGCCTAAAAACAGAAAATGAATCATTTTACAATATTAAAGAATGTAACAAACATTTGCTAATGCCATTTCGATAGCACCACCACCAGGAACAACACGAGGATTAAGAAGGACATTGCGAACACAATTAACAGCATCTTGAAGATTTCTTTCAACTTCATTGATAATATCTTTACTAGGTCCACGTAATACAATTGTAGCAGCAGTAGATTCTTCAGAAGTAATAAAAGTAAAATATTCATCTCCAATTTTGGTAATTTCATAGAGATCTGCTTTAGTTCCAACATCATCTTCAGTCAAATCTTTGGTATCATGGCAGATTGTAGCACCAGTAACACGAGCAAGGCGATTATTATCAGTCTTTTTAAGACGCCGTAAAGCGGTAATTCCAGCACGAACAAGGAAATGTTGAGCCATATCAGAGATACCCTTTTCAGTAATAATCAAATCAGGTTTCAAAGCAATAATCTCATCACACTGTTTACGAATTTCAGTTTCTTCTTGTTCAAGAATTTTTGAAAAGTCATCTTCACGCATAATTTCCAAAGCAGTTTGAGATTCACCTTTTTTGTATTCCAAAGAGCAATCAAGTAAAATAATACGAGGCTTTTCAATGCGTCTTTTCATTTTTGGATGAACAATATCTTTGTTTAAGACAACGCCTTTGATTACACGAGAATCATCAATTTCACCACCAGGAATCTTTTCAATACGACAATATCGTTTAATATCAATTTCATGGTATCCTGCTTTATCAACAGAAATAGAACGAACTGCATCAAGGGAAATTTTAACTGCAAGATCCATATGTAATGACATCATTTTTGTTGAAAGGCATGATTTAACTGCAACAGCAAGTTCTTCTTCATTTTTGACATCAATTGGTTTGCTATACTTTTCTTCAACCCAATGAATCATATCCTCTAGTGCCATACGATAAGCCTAAAAATAATAGGTTACGAAGAAGTAAAAGGATAAAAGAAAGGATATACTTGAATAATAACAGTTGGATGAATATTTTGTTCCAAAAACTGTTGTGCTTCAGTCATTACTTCACCAGCTAATACAATAACAGAAGTTGTACCATCACCAGTTTCTTCATCTTGTGTACGAGCAATTTCAATGATGGATTTAGCAGCAGGATGTTTCACAGTAATTTCACGAAGAATTGCATTACCATCATTTGTCATCACAATACCTCCCATAGGATCCATAAGCATTTTAAGCATAGCACGAGGTCCTAGACTTGTACGAATAACATCAGCAACGCACTATAAAGAAAAGTTGAGGTTTAATACCAAAAATTTAATGTAAGGCTTACTTTTGCGGCATTGATGTTTGCTAATTGAACTCTTGAGCCATGTTCACGATGAGTATTAGCACTTAATACGATTACAGGTGCTCCCCTTTGTCCAAATCCACCTTGAAGCATTGTGATACTAAAAAATTTAATTAAAGCCTTTTTGGTAAAAAATTAAAAGATTAGAAGAAAAAAGAGTTATAAAATTTTTCGAGAAAGCATTCGAAGCACCGAAGCAAAAAAGGAGGATCCTTTTCTCGAGGAAAAAGTGTAATGTAAAAGTCGTGTCAGGAGTTCTCTGGTAGTAAAATTAAAGTTGAAACTTTTTTCTCTGCTTTGAAAAAATCAAAGTGAGTAAAAAATGATGTAGCAATTGCTATAGCAAAAATAAAGTTTTTGATCAAAATATTTTTTATTTACAAAAACGCTTACTCATTGTTTAGCACTTTTGTAAAATTGTAGTTCTAAGTATAGCACATATAATGACCAAACACTAAAGTATTCAAGTGCGATCTTTAAAGCATTGTTTACTTTTTAAAATTTATTTTGTTTTAAATACCAACTATAATTTTAATTGTGAAAAAACACAAAAAGAAGTCTGCAATAAATTTTGACAAGATGTTGTTTAAAATGATTCATTTAAAAAGAATTATTGATAAAAGATAAAGAGAAAGGTGCAGCTAATAAGGTGTGTCTGTTAATTAATTTTGCTTATACATTTATTGATCTCGACTTTTTTAAAAGCTTTTACAGTATGACATCCTTGGGTTAGGGTATGTAACAATAGCTCAAGTGCTATTGAAAGGCTGTAAAATCATATTAAATATGCTTGGATTCAATGTTATACTTCAATCGGCTTTATTTGTAAACTAACGTTGTAAACTTTAATACTTTCATGCAACTAACGATATTTCCATAAACATTTATGAAAGCCAATATATTTTTTACAACTTAGTAATTAATTAAAAGCATACTGTATGCAACAAGTCTTATTTACTTTTACAGTACCCTGAAAACAATTTTTTACATAAATACTGTTTATTTAACAAAAACTAAAATATGTAACAATTTCGTTCAAACATATTATGTACAGATACAAGCACGGGACATGCCATTATCCTGCTATTTTACATTAAATTTTTTTTTATAATGATTTGTAACATTTGCTTCATCATTTCGACATTCACCCCTTTTATGATATTAGTGTTTGTTTTTTTGTAAATGTTTAAACATAAATGGCTAGAATTTATATTTAAAAAGAGGATCAAAGGTCAAGGTGATTCTGGTTTTTTATTCATCTCTTCAATTTGTGCATTGAAACAAACGTGATATTTCAACATTTTTTAAATACAACATTATCCCCATATTCCGGTTGGTTGCCATTGACTTTTCTATTGTTCTGTTTTTTTTGAATCCTATTTTTTTTTCTATTTTGGACGTGAAAAAAAACAACAACCTTTCCCAACGTTATTCATAAACATTCTCCAAAACTTTTTTCGCTATTGTTGAAATTGGCAGAAATTTAATATGTTTTTGATCATCTGCTGCTGCTATACAGAGTAAATGAAAAAAGAAACCTCACAAATTGAGGCAAATTTAAAAAGAGAAAATGAGAACCAATAAACACATTAATCTTTGATTTTAAAAGGTTCCCAATAATAAATATATATAATATTTCATGTGATATCAATTGCTGCTATATTTTCTCTCATTCGAAAACAACAATTTTTTGTGATTCACTTTTTATCTTTGTCAAATAAAAAGAAATGAATCAGGTCGAATAGCTTGTTTTGATCTCTATTTTTAAAAAGAGTTTGTTTCTTTTCTTCTCGGGTCATTTATCATTTTGTCTCTTTACCCTTTTGATTATCATTGACTTGATTGTGTTTGTTAAATTCTCAATCACTTTTTCCCCGCCTTTCTTTTCCGGTGCTATTTTCTTTATAATACAAAAACCTTCACAGAGATGGAGACATTCATAACTACTGAATAATAGATTTTAATCATTCATTATTATTACTCTTCTCTTTCGGCTGTCTGTTTATAGGTTCCGCTTTTCCCCCCTTTTGTTTCAATGTCTTCTTCAAGGCCATCAAAAAAATGTTTTCGTTTTTTTTGTTTATATCATTTTTTTTTTCTAACAAAGACTATTTTAATTAATTTCAAAGAGTTTTTAGTTTTGAAAAAATGAAATCTGCTTTAATTATTTGTTTGCTCGGAGCCTTCATTGCTTTATCCTCTGCTGGCATTCTTGGCATTGGAAAAACTCAATCTGCAGCCGTTAAGGGTGTTCTTACATGCAATGGACAACCTGCTGAAAATGTTAAAGTTAAACTTTATGACGAAGATCGTACTGATTTGGATGACCTTATGGATGAAGGTGTAACAGATAGTCAAGGCCGCTTTTTACTTCGTGGACATGAAACCGAACTTACCACCATTGATCTTAAGCTTAATGTGTAAGCACTTTTTTTTAACCACACCTAAAACACTAATTTCATCTTTGCTTTCAAATTTATAACTGGTCAAAACTTTTCAGATATCATGATTGTAACGATGAATCAACACCATGCCTTAAAAAATTCAGTGTTGTCATTCCAGATGACTATATCAGTGAAGGTTAATATTTTTCTTTTTATTCATTCCCATTACATTTAAAATGTTTTATATTTCTCATTTTTAAGCACCACATTAAATTTAATATTTTCTTATTTCTTTTAGGACAAAGTCCCTCTAGAACCTTTGACGTTGGAGTTCTTAATCTTGCTGGAACATTCAGTGGAGAAAGCCGTGATTGCCTCAATTAATTCACTTTTTTAACTGTTTTTTCTTTTCTTGTCTTTAAAAAATAATAAAACTTTTTTTATTGTATTTGTTTACGAGCATTCACAGCAGGTGTTTTTAGGAGTAAAATTTGTATTTATGCAAAAGAGACTTTGTGAACGGAAAGGTTTTCAAATTCTATAGTTACATGTTTGTATTACAATTACATTGCTAAATACAATATTTTTTGATGTCTTGAGAAAATTAATTAATCAAAAGCTTAAAGATTGTAAAAGTGCAGAGTTTAAAAATTTCAAGTATTTTTTTTATCATCATTTCAGTTTCCAACATTATTAAACATAAACAATTTTGAAACATAGCTTTTTTGGAGTGATATAAATTTTTAGCAATTACTCTTCATTAAAATGATGACGACGTTCATACAATTCTATGAATAATACATATATTTGATACTATTTTTAAAAGAAAGTAATTAAACAGTTATTAAAATTTTTTGCTTGAATAATTCATAGTTCACAAACACACTTTTGAAAATGTAGTATAACATTTTTTTGTTTCGATACAAACTTTACTTTCACGCCCTTATTCCTAAAAAAGGGTTAATGAAAGCATTGAGGCGTTTTTGCAAATTATAGCTGTTTCTTTTTTCATGTTTATACTTCGTTTCTTTAAAAACCTAATTTTGATAGAAGTTTTTAAATATATCTTAGTTTTTAATTAAAGCTGCAGATAAAGTTATTTCCTCTGAAGGAGGCGTTACTTTTTAAAAACATATTTGCTAAATCAGATTCGGCTAATACCAGTTTAGCAGAAATGGCTTATGGTTAATTTAGAGTTACCGTATGCCATTTTAAAAGAGTTTATGTATTTATACGTTTTTTTCTTTTTTTTGCCATTATTTCGTGTCCTTCTTAAAATTGTCTAAAACAATTAAACCCCTATAAAAGCGCAAATTAAATTGCTTCATTTCTGTAAATGTTTTAGGTGATCACTGAAACATAAAGTTTTCTTTAATTTAGTATGCCGTTTCTATAATGATATTAAATAAATGTGAATAATATCGTTTTAGAAGCTAGAAATAAAAAAAAGTTTTGTATTACAAAGTTTTGAATGTCTGCCTGGTATACTGTTTGTTTCAAAATTTAAATGGCAGAAAACACCAGTTCATGTGAAATCTCTGCTTCAATTGCTCAAAATTCTTGGGTCATTCTTTCACATTGTTCTATTTTATTTTTTGATCTTTTAAGTTTTATAATTTTGGGAAATTACATTTCGGTCTTAATTAATCTGAAATCAGTTCATCAAAATATTCGTTCAATAAATTTAACAATTGCCGCAGGATATTTATTGAGAAACATTTATACAACTTACCGTTCTGGACAAAAAGTATTTTTAGCATTTTTTGTAAGTTTTCTAAACAGTTTTCAAATTATTCAAAAAATTATTCGATGTGCTGAGTTTTGTTGACAGTAAGCGAGAAATTTTGAAATTTTGTTTTTCGGGTTACTGCCATTTTTATTTAGGTTGTTTAAGTTTAAGATGCAAAAACGTATAACATGAACTTTTTTAAACATTTAATTGTGTTTGAAAAAATGAAAAATATCGTATACGACATTAAGATTTTGATGCCAGTATGAATAAATAAAAAATAAATACGGTATTGTAAATTTTTTATGAGCTGATTTTTATCGACAGTAACCTAAAAATTTATTTTTCCTTTTTGGCATTACTATTACTATTTTTTAGCCTTGTTAAATTTTTCATAAAAACTTGTAGCTCAAAAATGTGCATCAGTTTTTGTAAATGAAAAGAAAAAAACTATTTATTTCTTTTGCATGTTTTATCAAATTATAATCCATTTCTAGGCAACTAATACATGCAGCTTTCAAGATAATAGCATAAAATGTTCAATCGAATCCATCCTTGGAAGGGCTCCTGTATATTTAGTTTTAATAGCATCAAACACTGCCGTTGCAGAAAGGTTTATGGCCACACTGTGTTATCAGAGTTACGAAAGATATAATTATTATTTTGTTTCTATAGCAATAGGACTTTTCCCGGTACTTTCGTATCTCTTGTGTAATCTATAATTTAAAAATAAACAAATTTCAGTGGGTGTATCAAGGCATAACAGTTCCCTCCACAATATTAGAAGCAACAAAAAAGCCATCAAGTATGATGATATACTGTAATTCAATATCAAGTATTGGACTTAATTGGGATGCTTTTATTAGTAATATAACAATTACAACAAGTGCTGCTTTAATTGTCTCAATTATAATACTCGTTGTAAATAAAAGAATTAAAAAATTTTCGACTCAACGTTCTGGTGGTCGTCATGTGAATGTTGAATTTCAGAGAAAAGAAAATTTAGAACACACAAAAATTATTGCTGTTCAAATAATTGGATTACTTTTTACGTATTTCTTAAATGCTTCGATTGCGTTGCTTATTGCAAGCCCAAATGTCACAACAAATTTAGTTATCAAAAAAGTAATTTTAAATATTTTTTTATTTTTCGTTAGTACAGTATACTGTTTAGGAATTTAGCAGTCTGTGTTTTCCTATTTATGCTTCAGTTCATGCATTTCTGGCGCTGTATGTGTCGACAAATGTTCGCAAAAGATATTTTTCAACAACTTTTATGAAAAAAATTATTGGATGTTGTGGTTTACAAAGATGTTTCAAAGTTCAAATTGCACCCCTTGGATCACCAGAAGATTATTTTAAATATTATCAAAATCAGTGGTCGTAGCGGCTTTTCTATTAATTTATTTAACAAATTTAATTTAATAATTCGGTTGATAGACAAGCAAAATAAAATATCATTTAATGTCAGTATCACGCAAAGTGTTTAATAAAGCTAATAGGACAATAATGGATCTTACAGAGTTAACAGAATAAAGTTCATTTGCTTCATCTACAAATCTTTTAAAATTTTGCTTTGGAAGTTTAACAAAGCTGAAAAGTGCTGACAGTAATCCAAAAAATGAAAAATGAAAACTTAGTATTACTGTCAAGGAAAATCAGCTCATAACAAAATTATGATCGTTTGTACAATATTAAGAGACACTCTACGAGAAAATCTCAATTTTTGTGCACCCAAAAAACCCCCTCAACAAGTAATAATGCTTAACAAAATGAATAAAAATAATGATGGAATTTTAGTCTAATTATCTTCAAAACTATCCGGGATATGATGGAAAAGGAATAAAAATTGGAATTATCGATTCTGGAGTCGAAAAAACTTCAACGGGTCTTCCAAAAATTATTGACTGCATTGGTTTTTTTATTCACAAAACATGCAAATTTGTGTGTGTCAAAAATGAATAAAAGGGCGGATGGTCGTTCAAAACGCTTTCTTTTCGAATTTCAAACGTTGTGGTGGTCGGTTGTTTTTTCTTCAACATCTCCCAGTTTTTTTTATTGTTTTCTTGATTTTGCCTGATCCACGACGGATGTTTTTTTGCTTCCTTGAGACACTCCCTTTAACAAGTGCTGTAGTAAAAACTTAGAAAAGTTGAAGAAAAAACAGCCGACCATCACAGCGTTTGAAACTTAGAAAAAAATTGTGGGGCGGCGGGACTAAACTAGAATAGTACCGAAGAAGATTACAGGTAAGTATTTTCTTTTATTCGTTGATATCATAGTCTATGATTCATTGCATGTTGCTGCTGCTGCTTTTTTTCAAAGTGTTTAATGAACTTTTAATTTTCAGATGCAATTATCAAGTGGACAACAATCAACAGAAAAAGATGCGCTACTTGCAAGTAAAGAAGCTTCTTCATCAAAGCGATATTCACCCACAAGTCTTTTGCATGAAATTGTTCCTTTAACTTTAGCATGGCATAGTATTCGTGTAACACGTGAAAAGCCTGAAAATTTTGTAATCTTGGATAATATAAATGGAAAGGCAATGCCAAATGAAGTTCTTGCATTAATGGGCGCCAGGTATGTGTTTTAACGAAGGGATTTGGGGAGAGATGAAAAAAAAAGTTACTTCTGATTTTCCTTGAAGATGAATGCAGATAAATTAGTTGATTGCGCGTTTGTAATCCAACATGGGAGTTAACAGTTAAGTTCGAAATTTAAAAAAAAAAATTTTTTTTTTCAAGTTTTTAAAGAAACTTGAACTTTACTGCTGATATTGCTGCAAGTCAAACCCTTTACCAACTGCTCCATCTATATTTGCCCTGCGGCAAAATTTGTAGCAGACTGTTTTTCATTTCCCAATAATTCAACATGCTTTTTTAAATCCACTTACTAAACATGCTTTTTCAGTGGTGCTGGTAAAACGACATTACTCAATTCTTTGATGGGTCGAAATTTGAAGGGTTTAAATGTTGAAGGAGAGATCATTATTGGTGGAACACCTGATATCAAAATTGGTGATGTTAGTGGATATGTACAACAAGAAGAACTTTTTATGCCTACTTTAACTGTCTATGAACATTTACTGGTTCAAGCTGGTATCCGTCTTGCTGGGCTTCCTGATTCAGCTATCAAACAACGAATTGTCGAAGTTATGGATGAAATGGGTCTTACAAAATGTCGAAATTCTGTTATTGGTTTATCTGGTGTAAAGAAAGGAATTTCTGGTAAGTGCTAGACTAGAATACTGTAGTTGCATCTAAACTTATATTTTAGGTGGTGAATCAAAACGTTTAATGGTTGCAAGTGTTTTATTGGATAATCCTTCTATTTTATTTTTGGATGAGCCTACAACAGGCTTGGATTCACATATGGCTCAATCTTTAATGGATACTTTAGCAAAATTAGCAAAAGATGGTCGAACCGTTGTCTGCACAATTCATCAGCCATCATCAAAAATTTTTAATGCTTTGGATAAAGTCAGTTTTTATTCACCAAGGGTACTGTAGCTGCTATTAATAATAATTGCAAATTGTTTTTTGCAGTTAAGCTTACAAGGCGCGTTTGAATCACAAAAAAAACGAGTTTAATTTTTCATATATGCAACTACAGTATACCATGAACCTAATGATCTAGATCTTTCTAAATAATGATTTATAGGTAATATTTCTTGGTGATGGAAAACTTGCATATCTTGGTCCACCAAAAGATGTACTACCATTCTTTGATTCATTGGGACTTGTATGCCCAGATGATTATAATCCAGCAGATTATATAATTGATATGTTAGCTATTGATCGACAAAATGACAATGAAGAAGCTGCCTTGGAAAGAGTTCATAAAGTTTCAAAAGGATTTATAGAATCAAAATTTACAAGAGATACATATGAAGATTTAATAACTTTTGAAGGATATGGTCCTGAAGATGGAATTAATACAAATACTCGACGACGAGCATCTTGGTTTGCACAAGTTCGACTTATCCTCAAAAGATCTTTGATTGATAATAAAAGAAATCCTGCGTTATCAAGAGCAAAATTTATTTCAAAACTTGTTATGGGTTTATATATTGGGCTACTGTATTTGAATACAACGGATTATACAAAAGTCAGTGGTGTGAATAATACACATGGTGCATTATTTTTTATTATTTCAGAAGTAAGTATTCTCTTTTCTGAAGGTGATTTTTAGAACTCTGTGAAATTGAAATTTTCAGTTAGTTAAAATTCTTTAAGCGAAATTTTTAAAATACCGTTTTCGAAAAAATCTTAAATTTCGACTTACAGGTAACCGAAATGAGAGTAGAAATTTTTGCTTATCGAATAACTAAAATTTTAGTTTCATTGTTTTACAATTTCGGTTTAGCTTTTGTGATTTTATGTAATGTTGTAAATTTTTCAGTTAACTTATTCAACGGTATTTGGAATTTTAACTTTTATGCCTGCAGATTTTCCGCTGCTTGTTCGAGAACATTATGATGGATTATATCGTGTTTCAGGTAGGTATACTATAGCAGGGTTTTGTGAAATCGAAATCGCCGAAATAGGCGCACTTTTTTCGTTGAAAAATTCTTTGCTTTTTCATTCTTTTTTCAACAGCAAAAATATCCATCCACCAATTAGGGAATCACTTTTTTTTACTATATTTCTATTTCAGCATATTTTATTGCTCGGGTAATTTCATATATGCCTATATTTATTCTTGATGGCGCATTTATGGTATTAATATGTTACTGGTTAGTTGGTCTTGCACCTACATTTCAACATTTTATAATCAATCTTGGAATTGGAATTCTTACTGAACAAGCTGCCACAGCATTTGGTATTATGCTTTCAACTATCAGCCCTTCTTATGCTGTTGCAATTTCAAGTTCTGGCCCTGCTTTATGTGTTCTTTCACTCACTGGTGGATTATTTACTAATGTTGATAAACTTCCGTAAGCTTTGTTATAAAGATACCGCAGCTTTATTTATTACTATATGTTTTTAGATGGTTTGTATGGTGGACACAATATATTAGCTGGTTTAAATTTAGTTTTGAAGCAATGGCAATCAATCAATGGAGAGGTGTTCAAACAAGATGGGAAGAAGATAATAGTTTACCACAATGCATTGGAAATGCAACATTACATTGTAACTTACCTGAAGATGTTCTTAAGGAATATGCTTTTCATGAATCAAATTTTTGGTTTGATATTCTTGCGCTAATTTGTTTCATCTTTGGCTTTTATATTATTTCATATATTGGTTTGTATATTCGTGTTCATCGAAATCGATAAAAAGATTTTTTATTATTATTATACTGTAGAAAACTTTTTATATAAATAAATTTGGTTTCTGTTTTAAAAAATGCAAGGCACTTTAAAATTTTACAGGCGAAAAATAATAATTTTTAGAAAGAAATTGAGCCAATATTTTTAAGGTTATAAATATGGGATAAATAAAAATTGTTTATTGGAATTGTTCAGTTTCAGTTGGTTTAGGAATTGATGAAACAGAATATTGTTGACTTGAGTGAATCTTCTAAACGTCGACGAGCTTTATGTTCTTTTTCAAAATTATTTTTCATTGTTTCAAGCTCCTACAAATTTTTTACAATTCTAGTGGTTATTTATGATTATTTTATTTCGAAGTGTTGCAGTTACTGCATTATTTATTAGAGCTCGACTTGTTCGCTAATTTTAATTTTTGAATGAAAAATAAAAGCATTGAAAATCTTTATCACGTGTAAACATCCCTCCCATGTTCATTGATTATCACATTGTAAGCCGATTTCAGTCAATGTGATTATCGATAAAAACTAGTATCAAATTGAGAAATGTTTATTAATTTAATAAAATATCATATTTTTATTTATAAAAAATAATATTATAAAGGTTTAACAACATTTTTTATGCACTTTTTGTTCCGTCGTTGAATTAAATCTTTCAAATGGAATCTGAACGGTGGAATCTGTTAACTTAATTTTCAGCGTTTCATTCGCAACTTCAGCCGTTTTTTGAAATAATGCGTCCACGCCTTCACCAGTAGCGGCTGATACTTCAAAAATATTTAAATCATATTTTCTGGCAATGACTTGAGCATCAGTAAAAGAAACTTCCCTGAAAAATAAGGAAAAAAGAAATTGTTTTTCACTCTTTAATTTGGACAATTTAGAAACCACTGATAACTATTACTGATAAACATAAAGGGAAAAAGATGGAAAAGAAAAACAGAACTAACCTTTGATTGTTTAAATCAATTTTCATTCCAACTAAAATTATTGGTGGACTTTTTGTGGTGTGTCTTTTAACATAATCTATCCAAAACGGCATATTATCAAAACTTTTTCTATCTTAAGTTATATTTTACAATTGCTTTATTAAAAGTGAAAACAAACTTGTGACATCATAAATGAGTAAAATAGTACAGCAATCTCTTAAATATGAAGGTAATAGGGCTCGAAATCGCTCTTGCCCAGCTGTATCCCATAACTGCAAACGAACAGATTCACCTGTTTTTAATTGAACAAATTTTGAATGAAAATCAATACCAACTGTAAAATTGTAATCTTGAACAAAAATGTTAAATAAGAATCTTGATAATAATGCAGTTTTTCCTACTTAAATTTTACTTCATTACAGAAATCGTTATCCCAGAAAATAGCTTACCACTTGCATCTCCTGCAACAACAACTTTACATTTATCTCCCATTTCGGCACATTAAACAATACGATTTTTAGAAATCTTAATTTTGAAATAAAACTCTCTTTTTAATTGTTGTAAGCAAAAAATTTTCTATGCAGCGATAAGAAAAAAATTGTTGTTTCAAAGAAATAAAAGCATGTGTGTGATGCATGCCTCATCGACCCTTGTTCTTCTTTTGTATTTTCATAGATACTAAAATAATGATTTGAAGACGCTTTTTTCAAATGTTTTTTCGTTGCTCTGTAATTTACGTAAGAGATTAACTGTAAATTTGTAAGCAATATGTTTGTAAGCTGAAAAGTCGTGATAGTAACTTTAAAATTTTAGTTTTGTAAATTTTAAATTACTGTAGATAAAACTCAGCTTTATATGTTTAAAACATCAATTTTTATTTTAGCTTTCTGTATTACAAATTACTTTTTAAAATTCAGAAATATAAAAGCATTACTGTGATTAAAAGTTATAGTTTTAAACTGAAATTTTTTTTGTTTATTTGTTCATTGAGCTTATAAAGCATGACAGTAATTCATGTTTTCATTTTTTTGCATTTTGGTTTATATCAGTAATATTCAGCGTTGCACATTTTAACAACACTAAAATATAGATTAATTACTTTTTTCGTTTTACTTTTATCTTTTCTTCTTTTCTTTTAAGACTTTGGTCAAATGTCTGGACAAGGGTCAAGAAAAGAAAGAAGGAAGAAGATTGACGATGATAGATGAGGGGTTACGTATTCATCATTATTTTTTCTTCTAAAAAACCCACAACATTCCTTTTTTTAAAAAAAGGCGTGGTTCTGCGTTCTTTTTGCGCACTAATTTTTCGGCTTTTGAATGTAAAAAACTTTAGAAGAAATGAACCAATTATTTCATCAAAGAATGGAAAAATCCATGAAAAAAACCACTTTTTTGATTGTCCTTGAAAATGGAGGGAGGAACTTATATCTGAAAGCCGTTTGCCTATTATTTGTCTCTTCCTCCTTTTTTTTCTCCTTATATTCACACTCATTTATTCCATTGAAAATAGAGGGCTATTCGACATGAAAAAAAAGCAAGTCAAATTGAGGCGGGTGGGTAAGGTAAGAAAAAGAAAGGACCCCCGAAGGCTGGACAGTTTCATATTCGTTGTTTTTAAGTATTGATTAATGCGCAGGTGCGTAGTTTTTTTTCTCATTCGTGCACATACAACAACTAAAAAATTGTTTTGTGGGAAGACTGCGTTATTATTTTTGACGCGTGTGTGAAAAGAAGAAAAAAGGGAGTTGGTTGCTTAGTAAAAAATGAAAGGAAAGCATATGCGATGGACACACCATCAAAAAGAAGTATTAAATAAAATAAAAAGGTGGTTGTGACTTAAATTTCCCTCTTCGTTTTTTCCATCGATGGAAACATCAACAAAAATTCAATCTTTTTTGTTCATTGCTTTCGACGTAACAGAAACGTGTATCGAGCAGCAGCAACAGGCAGGCAATGTGAACAACAATAAATCAAGGATTTCATTCCCTCCTCCTCCCTTTCTTCTTTTTTTGCCCATAATCAAGAAAAAAAGAAATTTCTTTTATTGTGTGATTTTCTTTTTTTGTTTGCAAATGTTTAAAAAAGTGAAACTCTATTATTTTTGAAAGTATGTAGACACAGCTGATCATCTTCATGTTGTTCTTCTTACTTCCTTCTCCTCTTCCGCTTCTTCTCCTTCTTTTGATCATGAATTTTTAAAAAAAAAATTTTATTGTATCTATTTTTTTGTCTCAAACACAGCAATCCAAAATTATTTCGAAACCTGATTGCTGCTAAAAACATATCCCTGCGCAAATCCCTCGCATACATATCTCCCCTCTCTCACATGCTTTTTTCGCCTCACAATCCCCTCTTATTTCTTCGGTTCATTTGTTTTCTTGTTTTGTGAATATTACCTCGTGTTGTATTGCAACAACAATTACTGTATTACCCTCTAAAAAAATTGTTTTTAGAAAGAAACCAGAACACCTTTTAAATTCGTAATTACAAAAAGGATTATGGTAATGTAGCTTTAGCAGCTTCAAATTATATTAAAACTTTTATTTTTATATTTCTACTGGTCCTTTATTAAAAGAAAGTATTTATTGTTGTTTTTTGTTTTTATTTCTTCTTTTTATTTAAAAAAAAATATTTCATAAAAAAATCAAAATTGTTTGCATTTTTGATCATTTAAAGGCAAAAAAGAGAGAGAAAAAAAAGAAACAACGACAAATCATCACCTGCATCGAGCATCAGTATTTTTATTTATATTCATATTTCTTGTGATATATTGTATTTTTATTTTCTAAATTCTGAAATCAAAACAAAGAAGAAAAAAGAAGCGTGATGGCACGCATCTTTGAATCTCTCAATGACATGGTAAGTCATTTTAAAGTCAAAGTATTTTTGCAAGCCCAAACAAAAAAACGCAAAAAATAGCATAGCCGAAAAAATTCTTTTTTTTCTTTCTATTCAATGCCTCAGGGGCGATTCATCAAAGATCGATTTCACCCTCGTTTTTTTCTTTCAAAAAAAACACTTTGACTCATTTTTCTTTTGAAAAAAATGGAACATAACCGAAAAAAACGAAGATAAAACATTTTTTAAGTTGTTTCATTTTTTTCAAAAAGAAAACCCACAGATTTTTGAGTTCAATAAAGAAAAACAAAGTGATTCAAAATGTGTTTTACAAGAAACTCTTATTTTATTTTTCTGTGACGTGGATTTCATTTTTGTGTGTCAAATTTATTTTTTTTCAATAGGGGGTAAAGGAGAAGAAGAGCGAACTGATGTATATTTGTTTCGAAACATTTTCCCTCCGAAAATGAATCAAATCATCATTAATAGCTCATTAAAAAGCTTGCTTCTGCATTGGCTTCTCATAAATTTTGACAGATGCTTTAAAATTTAAAGGAGCAACAATTTTATTTGCATGAGAAAAAATTTTTATATTTGCGAAAATTCTAATAATGACACTTCTTTTTTGTTGCAGCAGCAGCGAAATTTGTTTCTTCTTTTGTTTTTTTGCAGAAAAAAAGTGTCGAACATTTTCAAGTTTATATAAAGTTTTAGACAGGCAAAAGCAAAAAAATAAAATAGTTTGAAAAGTTTAATGTTTACTTTTTTAAATACCATGGAAACGGCTGATGAAATGTTTTTTTTTGAGGGAAAATAAGCGAGCATAATATTGTTGCTTTTTGAAAAAACCTGTCATGTGGGAAATTCCTTTACAAGCTTTAAATTATGTTTTGTACTACCAAGAAATATGGCACCATTTTAATTAATTCCATTTGTAACTCTTTGCTCTTTGGCGGCTATAAACGTTTTTATGTTTACCACAATTATTATACAAGGGTACTGTAACGCTTTTTCAAAACACATTTAAAAAACGTCATAGCAGCTTTTTTGAAATAAAAAGAAAAACAAATTAAAAACTTATGTTTGTTAAAAACTTTTGTTTTAAAACAACATGATTTTTACTCGAACTTTACAAAATGATTACTACTGCTGCTTACTCATCCCCCCTACTCGTTAATTTTCCTTTGTGTTTTTTCAACAAGCTTGAAAATCAATGTTCTGTATGTACTGTTCCACTCACTTGTCGTTAATCTTTCTTTTGTTTTCATTCATTCAAAACGAAACACATCAAACATTACTGCTGTTTTACTCTGTTAAATACAATTCCATTTTTAAAAAACTGATAGAACCTCCTTTTTCCATATAATTTTAGTTTTATCTATTGTGCTCACTTTTGTTTTACCATTTAAAAAAAACCGTTTATTTTTTAAATGATTCTTTTCTTTAAATAACGCCCTAATATTCAACCCAAAAAAGCTGTTAGTCGTTTATCTTTTAGCTTTAGCTTTTCAATTTTTTTACTTTTTCCTTTTTGGTTGGGTCTACATCAAACAAACACATCTATATATTTTTTTCTTGCTTCCGGTCATCATTGAAAATAGCCTTTCCACCACTGCCAAAAATTCACTACCACTTTTTAAAAACACATTTAAAAAAAGAAGGAAAAAAATATTTATATGGATGTATGGAGTAGAGACACGCCACTTGGACTTTCTCCTTTTTTGTTTGTTTGGATGGATGGGGATAGTGTCACGGATAGTTCGGCGACTTTTTGGGCCCTCTTGACTAATGCGCTGTCAACGGCCCCTCTGGGGATTTGCGCTTTTTATTTTTTCACTTTTCCTTTCTTTCCCTTTCCCGCTCTCTCGAGTTCGATCTTGCAGCTGACACATTTTTATGATATAACAAAATTTTGAGTCGAGTTTGTTTTTGGCTAAACAATGGTTATTTTGGGGGTATCTTTAAAGAGTTTCTAATCACACAATTTGTAATGAACATGTTAATTATTATAGGAACCGTCAAACGGTATGCGGTTAACGAGTAGTCCAACTTCAGCATCTGTGGCTTCAAGGCTATATGCAGGTGGTCAGCAACGAGGCTCTCGAAGGACATCATTTTCATCAGAACCAGATATCATGAATGGAAGTGACAGTGAAATTCATTCAGAAATGTCAAATTTAACAGATGAACTTGCAAGAATATCTAAACAAATGGCACAAATGCAAGAAACCCAAAATGCCACCAACGAAGAACGTTCAAGGCTTCGTACAGAGAATGCTTTGTTGCAGCAGAGACTGGTTACATTAGAAGAACAACAACAACTTTCAGAACAAAGGTAAACAACATCCTTTAGTTTTTGTAACAAATAACAAACATGCATCTTTAATGTTTTCAATGTTCTTTTGATTCATTAACTATATCTTAAAACATTACAGATGGAAAGAAAAATATGAAGATGAAAAACGGCGTTCCAAAGAAACAATAGAACGTTATGAACGCGAAAAAGAATTGGATTCATACAAAATTAAAATTAAATTTGATGTAAGTTTTTTTTATTCTTCACATTTGTTTACCCCTTTTTAAAAACTAAAAAAAGTGAAAATTCACGAGTATTGTTGTGACTATTGAAGTGAGAGAAAAATATTTTCACCGTTATTGGGAAAAATACAATCAAATCACGTTTCACCTTTTTTGCAAATTTGTTGAACAAGAAAATGACTCTCAAAAAAGTTTTAAGATTTTTTTATGTGTGGGAAGCAATTGGCCGTTTTCTTGTTTGCCTAATTTAAATTATTTAATTTAACGGTTTTTTAATTTGGGAAGATACGAGAATGCACAAGTTTTTGAAACATTTTTAATTAAAATGGCGCCATAAGAAAATGTTTAGAATTGATTTTCTCATTACAATAATAAAAAAATAAAAGTTTTTACAGTTATATTGTTTAAATAATACTGTAAAACCCAAAAATTAACTCTTTAAAATAAGTTTAAATCTCTCTGTTCAAAGCATAAGATACAATTTCTCAAGACGTAATACCTTTTTTTAAAATTTTATTCGTTCCAGTATTTTCTAATCTGGTTGACCTCTAAAATATACAAAAATATTTTACAGTTCATTAAATTATTAACGCACAATTGACCTCATTCATGCATTTCTTTTAGGAACTTGAACGTGAAAATGAAGGGTTGAAAAAGAAATTAGATTCTACAACCGATGAAGTTTCAAAATTACAAAGAAAGCATCGCGAACTACAAGATCAACTGAGTGAAGCAATTTTCAATATCGAAAATTTGGAAGGTGAACGTGATGACATCAAGCACGAATTTGAAGCATACAAACAAAAAGCCCAAAATGAAATTGATAATTCTACAGAGCTCGTTGAAGAATTAACAAAAGAAACAGATGAACTTCGTCGAATGCCAATGAGGCATGGATCATTAGCCGAGCAGATTGTGGATTATGAAGAAGAAATTGCACATTTAAAAGATGAAAATAAAACTTTAAGAATACAAAATGAAGAACTTCAATCACAAATTTTGCATGATTCTGTTGAAAGGGGAAAAGTGCTGCTACAAGGGGGCTTGAGTCTTGCAGATGAATTAAATACAATGGATAATGTTGAACTAATGAATGCTCTGAAAGAACAAGAATTAGATAATCAAAAACTTCGTCAATATATTAATGGTATTTTAATGCGGGTTATAGGTACTGCAACTGTCTACGTTATTCCATATAATCCATAACTATTTTAGAAAGACATCCAGAAATCTTAGAAATAAAAGACGAAGAACTAACACAAGATGTCCCAAATTCATCCTGACAATCAGCAGGCCAAAAATGTGCATCTGACTCCGATTTTGATGATGAATATTGCCCTTCTGTAGTTTCGAGATCTTCACTTCCATCAACATTCTCATCATCTTCCAATGGAAGTGCTGATTCTTCAACTTCTTCAATAAAAAATAAATTTTATGCAATGCTGCCTGAATGGCCATCCTTTTTTAAACGACCGAGTAGTGCTCCTGACGAAGCTTAACATTTCTTTTTATTACTGTATTTTTCTCTCATTTTAATTCTAGTCTTTAATAATTTTTTTTCTGGCATTTTCTTTTGGGTTATGGGTGGCACTGTTTCTTTCTTCTTTCAGATCTTTGAATTGTATTAGTTAATTTTTCATAGCATGAAACAACGGTATATCTAAGAAGTATACTGTATTATCATGCTGTCAGGAAAGACAGTTGTTTAAATAATACCAAACAATTAATTAATTAATTTCAAAGCATTTTCTCTTTTTATTTGTACAATACCGCACACTCCAATTCACTTCTTTGCTTTTATTTCATTACACGGGTTCTATATTTTTTTTTAAAATTCTAATCCTTCAAAAACAAAGCTACGTCAAAAAAAAAGTATCTACTTTCCAAGATCTCTGGTCGTTTGTATTTATAATATATAATATTGTTTTGCATAATTTTGTCATATTTGCACCATCACCACTACCAATATCATCCATCGTCTATCTGTTTTCAATTTCGGTTTCCACACTCACATAATTTTGCACATTTTCTGGCCGCTTCTTCTCCTTCTTTTTTAAATTCAAAACAAAAATATATTTCTTTGAGCTTTTAAAAATATTGCATTAAAAACAAAAAATAGTATCATTATTTTTTTCTTTACAAATTTCGTGGTTATTTTTTTTCATACTGTATTTGCTAAAAAACGTTGCGTAACAAAAAAACCGGTCTTTCTTTTTTTTAAAGCTTTCTTCCCATTTTTAGCAACGAACAAATGTTTTTTTAATTTTTTTTGCCGTTTACGTTTTCAGCCTGTGATAATTTTATTTAATTTTTATTGTTCAATCCGATGTTTCTCTTTTTTTACAAATTGATTCGAGAAAAAAACAAATCATATTTCCATTTTCAATGAATGTTTACTAATAATAAAAAAATATAAAACTTTGACAGAAAAAACAAATATAAAAGACAAGGGAAAAAGATACCCAAAACATAAGAAAAAAAAGATAAAAATTACAAAAAAATGACTATTTTCATTTCAAACAATATCCAAGATAGATCAGTATAAAAAAATCAATGAGAAACAAAGCATGAGTTTTTTTTGAAAGCAAAATGTGTTGTGAGAGTTTAATCATCATTACCAAAGAATTTTCCAAACATTCCTTTTCGTCTCTTGGAGCTGGTTGCCGTAACATGATCATCATCAGTAATTTCAGAGATACGAGGTCCATTTCGAGTATTTGAATAAGTTACTTGAATTTCATCATCATCGTCGTCATCAGGAATTTCAACAATTGGTTGTGATTCCTTTTTCGTTGATGAAGAAGCAGTACGACGTGAAGAACGTCCAGAATGTTCCATGTCAACATCATCATGATAACGAGAAGAAGAGGAGCGGCCACCATTTTCAATTGCTCGATGATGTGATCCTGATGCATATTCATCTCCACCGAATAAACCACTTAAATTACGTTGGGCACGAGTTTTAAATTCATTATTGAAATGTTCAGCTTCATCTATAAAATTAAAAACACTTTAATTAAATGAAACACAAAATTATCAATTAATTACCTTCATCAAGATTAACAAATTTTTGATTCTTTCGAACTCGGCCATCACGATGTCGTTTCTTTTCGATAATATGTTCACGATCACCAATGGCATGGCCTACAGTAATTTCTTCGCGTTCACCATCTCGAACAGTTCGACGAGTTTCTTTAACATCACCAGTTTTACGAACGCTATTTTGGACAACTTTAGGGGCTCCACTACCATCATAAGTAATCATTGTGCTTTGAGAAAATACATGAGAATTTGGATCATTTGAAATACCATGTTCCATCATTTGCTAAAAATTATTTAAAAATGTATTAGAGCTTTACAAAAAAATATCAACAAACCATTTGTTGCATAAGATTTCCAAAAATACCACCACCAAAACCAAATGGGCTTGCAGAAAGTTGATTATTATCATTGTTGCGTCGGCGACTTCGACTACTTGGATCTTCTAACGTATTCATATGTCGAGAATGACCAAATCCAGGAAATAAACTATTCATTCCAAATGGATCACCTCCTATCATAGTATCCATCATTTGTTCCATCTCTCTCATTTGACGGCGAGTGCTAAAAAGAAGAAATAAGAATTGCTATAAAAATAAAAAATTTCACAAGAAAAACATCAACAAGTTAGTTGATGAAATTTGTTTATAGTCTATAGAAAAAAACACTCACCCAAAAGGATCAAATGGGTCTCCGCCAAACATAACTATCTATTATTTACAAAAAGGTTCAATCTTCCAACTTTAAAAGAAAATAAATAAGATGTTTATTACCACTCCTAAAAAAGTTGTCACATGAAAAAGCAGCTAATACCAAAAATAAATCAATACATATGTATAGCACGAACAACAACAAAGAACCGAAAAACAGAGTTTTCATCAATGTAAACAAAATTTTAAAAAAAGCAAAAAGGATGATGATAGCAAAAAGCTAAAAATATAAATCTTTTCTCTCTATCATAAAAGGGAAAGTACACATGCATGTACAAAAAAAGTGTATAGAAAATTGGAATTGAAGATGCGCGAAAATTTAACTGAAACACCAAAAAAATATATAAATGCACACAAAGAACGGGTTTCAACAAAAGAAATAATATGCACTTGTATATAACAGCAGGAATGGTGGCAACCAACTACAGCAGCACTCTCTAGAATTTTCTCAATGCTTACGGAACTCTGAAAAAAAGAGAGAAAAAATTGATGAAAACGGAGGGTGCAGAGAAAAACAATGACATGGAAAGAAGGAGTAGCAGGAATAAAATAGACACAGGCGTGCCCTTTACGCTTGACGTAATGGCAAAAATTTTAGTTTGAATGCAAAAGGTTTTTATATTTTTAAAAAACATTTGTGAATTTTTCTAGAAAAAAAAATAAATTTGAACAAAAAAAGTTTTTTGCAAAAAAAGGAACACGGTAAAAATATTGCAAGCAACATGCATCATTAAAAACATTTGCCGTTTTGGTTTGAAAAAAATCAAAGAATTTTGTTAAAAATTTTTAAAGTTGTGAAAGTTTATCTTTATCTTTTTACAAATTATTTTTTTTGTTTACAGAACTTTATATTTTGTACTTAACAGCATCATTTAATATTAAATTTAAAAATGTCGTATGCACGGTATCCTCAAGGTATGTATAAATGATTCTCAGAATTTATAAATCACATTCATCATTTTTAGATGAAAGTTTAAAGAATCTCATTGATCGGATTGCTTCCAATGTTGGTATGATAATTTTAATATAAAGGGTACAATATCTTTAACATCCTTTCTTTTTAGCTTCAAATGGCCCACATCTTGCTAATCACATTCTTGCAAAAGAACGAGGCAATCCAAAATTCTCTTTTTTAATACCTGGAGATCTTTATAATGATTATTACGAATACCAGAAAGGTAAATTATACGTTATGACAGTATCTCTCTATGTTAATTGAATTGCTTTTAGGTATTGCACAACAACAACAGCGACAACAACCACAACAGCAGCAGCCACAGCCACCAAATCACCCAATGCCACCAAATGCTGCTCCTGCAAATCCATTACAACCTCGAGTTGATATTGAAGGAATTAAAAAACAAATTGAAAAAATGAAAGCTGATGTAGCAGAATCTGATAAGAATGTCGAAATGCAGAAACATGTTTTAACATCACAACTTGAAGTAAGCCTTCTTGAAATTACTAAACACGCTATGATACTATATTTATAGACACAAATGGAACAAATTTATTTACGAACACAACAAGAAAAGATTGATAAATTTGTAAAAGATTCAGCGTTGGATATGAGAGGATTGAATGAAATTTTGGATAGAAATTCTTACAATGCTGATGTTGTTACTGTAAGTTTTCAATATCGAACTTTGTATTTTAAGGGACAATTTTAAGGCTGGTAGACATTGGATTACTGACAATTGTAAAACAGATAAACAAAAAGAAGTTGTATTCTTGTATTTATTGTTTAGGTAAGATTTAAATTGTTTTATTTGCTTAAAGTCATGTGATTTTTTAGAACTAAAACTTCATCTCTTGATTCTCTAATTCGTTTGTTAATTGTTTATATTGCTGATGAATTGGTAAGTGTTTAGAAGCTCATTATTAGAGTTATACATTTAATTTTAGGCAGCTAAAAATACCCCAGCTATGCGTTCTACAATTGGTCGATATATGCCAAAATTTGTGGCATATGCTACAGAATCAAGAATTCCTAAAATTACAGAAAAGATTGAAAGATGCTTAAATTATTGGGAGAAATATTCGATATTTGATGCTAAATGTCTTACAGTAATTAACTGTAAAAACATTGACTTTCAATATATCTACCCCTTTTTTAGGCTGTTAAAGATCCACAAAAGACATTAAACAATGAAAGAAATATGGAAGTTGGAGAAAGATCAACATTACGGAATCAACTTGATATAGATAATCGCAAAAAAATTGCAAGTTATGAAAAACAGAATAAAGAATTTGCTGCACATATTAATGCACAAATTACTGTCCTTGAAGCAACAGTTGAAAATGAACAACGCCGCTTACAGTACCTAACAACTCCTCAAGAAATTGTACCAACTGTACCGTATTATTGTTTACCAGCTGGTGTATGTGTAAATATGATTAAACCAGAAGATTTTTATGTAAGTTTTATAACTTTGTTACCGTTTTCAACAATAACTTCTTTTATAGTATAAACCGCTGAAAGTTAAAGATATTAAAGTTCCTAATCTCGTTGCGCCTTCTGAACGTTTAACCCAGCAAATTCAAAGGTTTTATTCAGTTATCCCGGAATCTTCTTTGGAAGAACAAGGGTGGGAAGTTCAAGGTAAGTGTTTAGAAGCTCATTATTAGAGTTATACATTTAATAGGCTTGAAATATCATTACGATGCTAAAAATGCTGCAAAGAAAGCAATGGAAGCTGCGTTAAATGATCAAGCAAAAACTCTGGCAGATATATATACAAATCGTTATAAAAGTCCTTCTCCTGACGCAGATGCATTACGTAAAACAAGATTTGATATTAAACCTAAAGAAAAGCAGCCACCACAACCAGCAAGTCAATTTCAATATTCGTATGATGATGAACCATCCAAAGAATCATCAAATCGAGCATCATCAACTTACGATAACGATAATGACGGGGATGATGGAGATATGCCAGATTATTCAAGGAGCGGCTTTGGGAGTGCTCCTTCTAATCCTTCTGTCAGTAAACCAAATGCTGCACCTATGTTGTAAGTAATTTGCAATACTTTTAAAATATTTATGTAATGTAATTAATTTTTTAGCGGTAAACCCATCTCATTTTCATTCAGCAGCAATACTCGTCGTTGAAAAGCTTGCTTTTTATGCTCGAATTTTTTTTGTTCCGTTGTTTTGTAAATAATAAAATTTTGTTTTGAGTAATCTTCCTCTGTTTGGTATTTATCACAACGGCATTTCTCTTTGTCTACCGTACCTTTTTTAAATTTAATATTTGAAAGTGTACGCTGTATAACAATATAAAATAATATAAGTTGCTTCAAAAAGAGTTGTAAGATACAATTTTTAAAAAGGGTATTGCTATCACTTTTGAGCGTTGATAAATGATAAGTTTTTGATGAGTATGCAGAATGTGTTGACACACTGTTTTTTTCTTTCAAACGTTTTTTGAGTTCTTTTGTTTTTTCTTTTCGCGACATTTTTAAAATAAATCCAGATCGAAAGTGCATTCATTTGTTACTACAATATTTTAGCGAAGAAATGTTACGTCGCTTGGGTACAATTGCTTTGGGTGCTGCTGCAACCGGGTTCTACTTTCATGATGATCTCAAAATTTTTGCTGCCACTGCCGTTGAAAAGTCTGTTCAAATTCATTCGGGTTTAGATAAACCTCTTATTCATAATGCTTCACAGTACGCTAATGATCCACATTTTCCAATTAAAGCATGGGATCATAATTGGGATTTGTATGTTTTTAATTTATTATTATTACTTCGCTATATTAATTTATTGATTTTTAGCCGTGATCCAATATCACTTATTGATCCAGTATTATATGGAAAAGCAGATGAAGAAACTCGAAAACAAATGTTAGAAAAAGCTCGTCCAACTGCAACAAGAAATATTTTTCTCATTCGACATGGGCAATATCAACTGGATAAGAAAGAATCATCTGAACGTCTATTAACTGAATTAGGAAGAGAACAAGCTGCATTATTAGGAAAACGTTTATCTGAAACAAATATTAAATTTGATTCTGTTGTTATGTCAACAATGCCTCGAGCAAAGGAAACTGCAAATATTATACTTGAAAAATTGTCAAAAGTTCAATCAAAAAAGGATTCCCTTCTTGAAGAAGGAGCACCTTATCCACCAGAACCTGTCGCTTACTCCTGGAAGCCAAATAAAAAGGTTTGTGAACTTTAAATTATTTTATCAGAATACTAGATTACTATAATAATTTTCTTTTTAGAAGTTTTATACTGAAGGTGCACGTATTGAAGGTAAAATTATTAAAGTTGTAACTAATTTAATCTTTTTTTTTCAGCTGCATTTCGAAAATACATTCATCGGGCTTCTGTTTACCAAAAAGAGGATTCAAATGAATTAATTGTTTGTCATGCAAATGTTATTCGGTAATTTTAGAACAGTTGTCGTGATTGGAGTTAACCATATAGCTTTTAGGTATTTTATTTGTCGTGCTCTCCAATTCCCGCCAGAAGGATGGCTTCGAATGTCATTAGCAAATTCCTCAATTACATGGATTGTTATTCGTCCAAATGGATCTGTCTCTATTCGAAGTATTGGAGATGCTGGGCATTGTCATCCTCATAAAATTACTTTTACATAAAAAGCAATAGTTATTTTCATTGTTTTGTAAAACGTGCATTTTTGTTGATAAAAAATATCATTATTTATTTAAAAATTCGTGTAATTTAATAAAGTATTTTTTTAAACAATATACACTCGTGTAAAGCATATAAAAATGGGATTACCCAAGCTATTTACTTACAGTAATTTATAAACGTTTTTTTTCGTATTGTGTTTTTATCATTTTGGTGCTTTCTATATTTGTCTTTATTTTGTAGAACGATAATGCTTTTAATATTACACATATTTGATGAGGGCGTTAAGGATACTGTAGTATACAACGGAAAATCAACATCGTTCGCGAAGGCTTTTGCTGCTGATTTAAAATTTTTAAATCTTGAATGAAATAATGTACATATTTTAGCCAGAAAAAATGTTACGTCGCTTGGGTACAATTGCATTGGGTGCTGCTGCAACCGGGTTCTATTTTCATGATGATCTCAAAATTTTTGCTGCCACAATCTTAGATAAAGAATCACAAAAAAGTTTAATGGATGGACCATTTGATGGCCCGATGTTTAATAATGATCAACAGTTTCCAGTTAAACCATGGGATCATAATTGGGATTTGTATGTTTATCACTTTTATATTTCTCTTTAATATTTCTTCTATTTTTAGCCGTGATCCAATATCACTTATTGATCCAGTATTGTATGGAAAAGCAGATGAAGAAACTCAAAAACAAATGTTAGAAAAAGCTCGTCCAACTGCCACTAGAAATATTTTTCTTATTCGACATGGCCAATATGAACTTGCGAAAAAAGATCCATCTACACATATTCTAACACCATTGGGAAGAGAACAAGCTGCATTATTGGGAAAACGTCTATCTGAAACAAGTATTAAATTTAATTCTGTTGTTATGTCAACAATGCCTCGAGCATCAGAAACGGTATACTGTATTCCTACATGTTTTAATAATCATTAACTATTTTTAGGCAAATATTGTGCTCAAAAGTATACCAAATGTTCCATCAAAATCTGATCCACTTCTTGAAGAAGGGGCACCATATCCACCTGAACCAATTGCAGTTTACTGGCAACCACCTGCGAAAGTTTGTAATTCATATTTGAACTTTATGTATCTTAAAATTTACAATTTTTTAGAAATTTTTTTCTGAAGGTGCGAGAATTGAAGCTGCATTCCGAAAATACATTCATCGTGCTTCCGTTTATCAAAAAGAAGATTCTAATGAATTAATTGTTTGTCATGCAAATGTTATCCGCTATTTTATTTGTCGTGCTCTTCAATTTCCTCCAGAAGGATGGTTAAGAATGTCATTAGCGAATACGTCAATTACATGGATTGTTATTCGTCCAAATGGTACTGTCTCTGTTCGAAGTATTGGAGATGGAGCACATTGCCATCCTAATAAAATAACTTTTACATAATTTTGCTATGTTGAGATATTTATTTTAGTGTTTTTAGTCGTTGTTTTATTGGGTAATAATTATAAATAAAAGTATTAAATAAATATTACTTAAATCTTTTTGATTCGCTTTCAATTAATTGACGTTGAAATTCATCAAAGCAGCAACATCCTCGAACATGTCTTTCATCCATTAGAATAGCTTCCACTAAAAAGATTATAAAATATACGGCTTAAATAAAAGGTTTGCAACATACAATGACGGATATAAATGATTGCTAATCGCAAAGTTTCAACTTTGCTTAAACGTTTCTCGTCTTCATCAAAGGGCAAGTTATCACGAAGAAGTTCATAGGCTTCGTTTACGCATCTTACACGATATCGCTCCCGTTCATTTCGCTTCCAAACTGTTGTTCCAACACTTCTACAAATAATAAATTTTTTATGTTCTACATGTTACTCTTTGTTGTTTACGACAGGATAATAGCGCAATTTGTACATAAATGAAGCTACAGTATACCCATACAAGGTATTTTTAAATATCTTACCGTGCTTTATAATCAGTTAATTGAAATGGAAGGGGTACAATTGCTTCAGGATCAAATGGGGATATGGTTTTATCCTTTTTGGAGGCGTCATTGCTTTCAATCAATTGATGATGGAGATTGTTAGGCTCAGATGAAAATGTTAAAGTATCTAAAAAAATAAGTACTTACTCAATAAATTAATAAACGAAGTTCAACAGATTTGACAAGCTGATAAAAAAAGTTCAAGGTTATTGGAGAGGAAAAGGTCATACTTGTTTGAGCTCGAAGTAAATTTGCAGCATTAATTGTAGATTGTAAAACATTTCCATAATGAAATGCTGAAAAGATTTCTGGCTGTTGTTGTTGTTGGGTTGATGATTGCTGCATTGATTAATGACGTGTTTAATGTAGAGAAATAAAGATAAAGTTAAACCACTCCTATAAACAAGGAAAAATAACAAAAATGAAATGAAGCGTGAAAAAGCATCAAGCTTGATCATCCTATTTAAAAATCCTCCTCCCCTTTATTTGGTAGCTGTTTTGCTTGATTCCTTTCATTTTGCTTTCCTCAATTTCTCTCTGTTGAAATATAGATATGTTAATAAAGTAAACATGAAAAAATAAAAACTGTTTTTCTCATTTTGGTCATTTATTCGGTTTTTCCACATTTGATTGACTAAAATGCGGAATTTGCTTTTGATATTCCTTTTTTTATTTGAAAATGGATGGCTTTCGACTGGTAGCAAGCCGGCAAGCAACAAGCATCTCAATCCATCTCATCTCTCTTTTTCTGTCTTTGATCCTCTTTTTTTTCAAAAGCGTGCATATCCCGCAAAAGGCAAACAAATATAAGCATATTAAAAAATCTCCGATTATAAGACTAATCAAATGGGATACTGTATAAACTGTAAACAGGAAGATGTAAACATAACAAAAATTGTAATTTATTAGTGTCTTTAATCGTACACTTTTAAATATTCAAGTTAAAAAAATGTGGACAAAATTTTGTTTTACAATGTGATAGTAAGAATAGACACATTTCTATGAAAAACATCAACTTCAGCTTTCTTATAAACCTTAAAAAATGAATATGTATGTTTTTTTTAAATACAAATACATCATTCAAACATAAATAAATTTGTTTTAGTGTTTTTTATATAAATCCTAATAATGGAAATAGATGAATTTTGAGCAAGAAATTCAAGCATGCGTCCATCTCTATTGTGTTGTTATTAACCATGGCAGTATACTGCAAGCTTTGCATTATTTAACAATAATTTTTCTTTTATCTCTGCTAAATATCTTCTTAAAATTGACATGTGGCATTTGAAGTCGTTTACAGTTTAAATGCAGCTTAATTTATTTTCTCAAAGTCAAACCTTTCTTCAAAAAAAGATCTTTTCAGTTCAAAATTTTCAAAAAGATTTTTTCCCGCGATATCGAGAGAGAGCTCTCTCGCTTTTTTCCCTAAAAGTTCGAGAACCCTATTTTTCCTTTTTTGCTCGTTAGTCATCATCCATTTTTGTTGTTCTTCAGTGTTTCCCTCTCTTCAACTTTGTTATTTTTTTATCTTCCCCAAATTAATGCCATTTATGTATCTTTCTTTTTTTATATATATCGTGCTTCAATTATTTCCAGACAAGCTTGATAGAATTTTATGTTTCTTTTCTTCTGCTATTCAAATGCTTAAATTAAAGTCGTAAAAGGACGTTTCTTTGATGAAAAAGAAAAGTAGTATATATTGCAAAACCAAACAGTGTTGGCTGGTGCAATTGCAACTGTTTTAGTTGCAGCTCTTTTTTCTTCAATAAGCTAAAGATGCTTTTAAAAAAGGCTTTTTGTTTTTAAAAACTGCTGTTGTCCAAAATTTTTTTCTTTGAAATGAAGAGATGGCTGTCGTTGTGTAATTTTGACTGACTTGACCTTCGTCGTTGTCGATTCCCCTTTTTCTACTTTAGTCCTGCTATTTTAGAATCGATAAAATTCGTAAAAAACACTAACCAAAAAAGAGAGAGAGCCGATTGTCCGCTTCCCGGTTTTCTTCCTTCATCGAGTGGGCATTTTTTCTTTTCCTATTTTGTTTCGATGGATTGCTCGGGTGCGAATGTCACTCTCTCTTCCTTTCCTCTCTCCTTCGTGTTTTTTTCGATTACGCCCATCTTTTCTTCTTAATGCCCAGTGGTGGTTGGTGCAGTTCGCGCCATTTTTTTTCATCTTCTCCGTTTGTCCTTATTTCATAATGACCAGAGCTAACCCCCAGCTGCCCCCTTTTGCTCTCTCAAAAAATAAAATTTAAAAAAACGAGGTGATGGTCGTTTTTTCCTTTGCGTAACCTCCGATATTTGCTTTTTTTGTTTGTGCGCAACATCACATTTTCAAGCTTGTAAACGTGGAGTTTTGGCGCCTAAAACTAGCGTTGTTTTTGTGTTTCTTCCTCCAACTATTCGCATTCCTTTTTCTTCAACTTATCACTGACTTTGAACGACGAGTTATTCTTTCCTCCCGTTTTATCTTACTCATTTTTTTGCGACTTCATTGACGTGTATTTGTTTGCGTTTAATCGTGCTATCAAATATTTTAACAATAATTTAAACAATATTATATATATGCCTTTTTTCAGTGATAATCCGTCCATTTCTTCTTCTTACTGATTTAACACCGTCAATATGAGAGAAATCGTTCATGTCCAAGCTGGCCAATGCGGTAACCAAATTGGTTCAAAGTTTTGGGAAGTATGTCTTTTTTTCATCGATTTTTTCTCCCTCTTTTACATATCTTTCTTTTTTAGGTAATCAGTGATGAACATGGAATTCAACCTGATGGATCTTACAAAGGTGAAACTGATCTTCAACTTGAACGCATCAGTGTTTATTACAATGAAGCTCAAAATGATAAATATGTTCCACGTGCTGTCCTTGTTGATTTAGAACCTGGAACAATGGATTCTATCAAAGGATCACCTTATGGTCAACTCTTTAGACCAGATAATTATGTCTTTGGTCAATCTGGTGCTGGAAGTAAGACATTAACTATCGTTTATAAAATTCTCTATCAACATCTTTCAGATAACTGGGCAAAGGGACATTACACTGAAGGTGCAGAACTTGTTGATTCCGTCCTTGATGTTGTTCGAAAAGAAGCTGAAGGATGTGATTGCTTACAAGGATTCCAACTTACTCATTCACTTGGAGGTGGTACTGGATCTGGCATGGGTACTTTATTGATCTCAAAAATTCGTGAAGAATATCCTGATCGTATTATGTCATCATTCTCTGTTGTTCCTTCACCAAAAGTTAGTGATACTGTTGTTGAGCCATATAATGCAACACTCTCTGTCCATCAACTTGTTGAAAATACAGGTAATACTTTATCTTCTATTTACTCAAAGATTATATTTCTTTATTTTAGATGAAACATTCTGTATTGATAATGAAGCCCTCTATGATATCTGCTTCCGTACATTAAAACTTCAAAATCCAAATTATGGAGATCTTAATCATCTTGTTTCTATGACAATGTCTGGTGTTACAACTTGTCTTCGATTCCCTGGTCAATTAAATGCTGATCTTCGTAAGCTTGCTGTCAATATGGTTCCATTTCCACGTCTTCACTTCTTTATGCCTGGATTTGCTCCGCTTTCTGCTAAAAATCTCTCAGCTTATCGTGCTCAATCCGTTGCTGAACTTACTCAACAAATGTTTGATTCTAAGAATATGATGGCTGCTTGGTAAATTAAATTCTTTTTCTTTTCGTATCTTTATTTTGATATTTTAGTGATCCTCGTCATGGTCGTTATCTTACCGTTGCTGCAATCTTCCGTGGTCGTATGTCTATGCGTGAAGTTGATGATCAAATGATGGCTGTACAAAATAAGAATTCATCATACTTCGTTGAATGGATTCCAAATAATGTCAAAACTGCCGTTTGTGATATTCCTCCACGTGGTCTTAAAATGTCTGCCACCTTCATTGGTAACAGCACTGCCATCCAAGAACTCTTCAAACGTATTTCTGAACAATTTACTGCAATGTTCCGTCGTAAAGCTTTCCTTCATTGGTATACTGGTGAAGGTATGGATGAAATGGAATTCACTGAAGCTGAATCTAATATGAATGATCTTATCTCTGAATATCAACAATACCAAGAAGGTAAATTTATTGAACTTTTTTGTATACAAGTTCTAATCAATTTCCTTTTTTTAGCAACTGCAGACGACCAAGATGGAGAATTCGAAGTCGATGAATCTTCTCTTGCTAATCAAGAACAAGAAATGGCTTAATTATCTTATTAATCATTTTTTTTGTTTTCTGTCTAATATTTTTCTATGTTTTTATTGGCCTGTTTTCTTATTTATTTTTATTGCTTTTTACCATATATTGTTAAATTATTACAATAAATTTGGTTCTTTTACATGCTTGTTGTTAGACTTCTTTGGGGATATTACTGGTTTACTTGAGTTTAGTTTTGAGGAAACTGGTGGGCAAGCGATAGTTCGAAGTTTGAATTACTTTTTCCAAATCCATCTCATTGTACATTCTTTTCGACGTTGTATCTTGGGGTTATCAAATGTATGTAGTTTTAGACATTTGCTTTAAAAGTAGGGAGTCACTACTAGTGACCAGTCGATTAAACTAATTTTTCATTTTCTTAGTTTAACTTTGAATTGGAGGAGTTTTGCATGTGTATAATCCCTTGAGTTTAAAAAAGAACAATAAAATTAGACTTTTATGGTTTTTTTTGTTTGAAGCAATGTTGGTGGTCTGAATATTGAAATAATCTTACATATTTGTACTCCCATGGGTAACGTTGATGCAAGACTTCAGACATTTTTTGGCAAAGCTTTGTAAACCACCGACTTTTTGATTTACTTTCAACTGTTTTTTAAGCGGCTGATATTCTACATTTAGTAACCATAAGGATGTGTTTTAAAAAGATTAAAACTAAAACTATCTCTTTTCTCATGTGTAAAAGTGTTTCATAAATATTTTTCTTACTGTAAATATATGGATTATTTGTATTTTTGCGATTAACTTCGTTGTTTTGTAAAGATACCTAATTACCGAAATTTTGGCTTTTTAATTTAGTTTATAACGTTACGATAATACTTAGTCATTTTTCCTTGTCTAAAGTCTCAGCACTATTTCAGAAACTACAGTAATTATTTTCAAATGCATTATTGAAAAAGTAAAATTTTAATGATAAATTAAGAACCACTTTTTTATATATGAAATTTTAAAATTTGAATAATAAAATTAAAGTATAATGTACCAACGTTTAAGGTGGCGCCGCCAGCGAAGAAATGGTGGATATTTTCTTTCTTCTTTGAATTTTATTTTGCGTACATTTTAGAAATCAGAGAAAAAACGTCTTTGAAAATGAGCAAAGAAAGAACAACTGCAAATGCCCTCTCTCTCTCTTTCTCTTCATCTGAATAAAAAAAAGCTGTTGCAGCCGCGGTCACTGCTTTGGCCAGATCAAAAATGCAATCGAATAAGAAAGCAACATCATCACTACTACCAGGAGCATTTCAGTTTAGACTTTTTTTCAAAAATTTAAAAAATAAAAAAATGGCTGCGCAAGAATTGAAAGCAATTGTCCTAGACAGGACAGGCACGCGGTGTCACTGATGGGCACAACAAGAAAAATAGCTGAAAAATAAGGCAGGGCAGGGCCAAATAAATATTTGAACATTTTTTTTCAAAGGTAGAAACAATGGCGATCATTTAGTTTTTATGGACAATTTTTAAAAGAAAAAAGCTGATAATTTGGGTGGTATTAAATGACAATGAAGATGTTTGATTTTAAAGCTACCGTATTCAATGTTTGTTAATGATGAAATGAATGATAAAATTGTCGTCTGATTTTAAAGAATGTCTGTGCGCCTCTAATCTAGTTTTTCTTGTAAAACATGTCAAAGCATAATTTTAAGTTATTTTTTAAATCCCATTCTTCTACCTTCAATGGCCTTCCCATGTCAGTCATCTTTCTATCTCATTTTTCCTTAAAAAATAAGAAGAAACAATTGTTTTTTTTTGAGGCTATAATTTGCGTAATCTTCTTCTTCTTCCTTATCCTTCATTGTCGCGTAACCGTTATTAAACCAGTCGTTTTTTTTTTAAAAATATTCTGAAGCCAAAAAGCAGCAGTATAGAATTTTGTTTGCCTCGATCAAACATATTTCATCTTTTTTTGCCTTCTTTCTTCGTAACTTTCCTCACGGACGATAGAACATTCAAGTTAAAGGTTTTTTTCATTTTCCTTCTTCTTCGATCAAGGTTGATCAAAGAGTTACAGTAATCTCATGTTTTGATTTGTTACTTGAAAAATGCATATAGAAGAAAAGACAAAACTTGTACAATTCTTTTTTTCGACCATGATGAGTGAGTGTCATTTTTGAAGAAAAGATACTGTCAAAAATGGAAAGTGAAGAAACTTTTCTCTAAGATTGAAGGAAAAATGTAAATGAATGAAAGTTTTAAAGTTGTTAGAAAAGAAAACAGGTACCAAGGCGGAGTTTATTCTTTCCAAAGTTTGAAAACTAAAACTTGGCAGATATTTTCCAACAAAGAGGGCGGGATTCTTTTTTCTATGCAATTTAGCTTTTTTTACAATTTTTTCAGACGTTTTTTTTTGATTGAATAATTAAGGGTTTTCTGTCTCTTTTTTACACAGGTTTTTTATAGCTTATCCTTTTTATAAGTAAACCATCTTTTTTTATAAAAAAGTTTTCGTTTTTTCCTGAGGGAATTTATTGTTGTTTTTTGTGTTGCTTTTTTACACTTTTATTAATGATGTTTCTATTAATATGATATTACCTGCTTTTCAGAAACTAAATTCAATAAAGCTCAAGACTAAAGTTTGTTACCGTATTTTAATTGGAGAAGAATTGTATCTCACCTGACAGGCTGTCAAAAATTCTTTCTGCATCTGGCAAGAAAGTACTTTTTTGGCACTGTAACAAGTGGTTTTGCGCCAAATTTTGCTTCAAATTCATTGGGAAGAAACATCGAACAAAAAACCTCTGCAATAATCTCTCACCATCAAATCTTTATATTTCGTAAGTACTTTTTTTGAAGGCATCAAAAATACAAAAACTCGCTAATTTATAACAATTTAAACAAATGAAAAAAAAGAAAAAAAATAGAACGCTGCTTTTTTGTGACAGTAAGCAAATAAAACGAAACCAAAAACTTTTATTACTATCTTTAAAAGTCAGCCTTTTAAAAAATTCTTTTTCGCTTGCCTTTTAAAAAGCTTGCACTTTTTAAAAAATTCTATTAATTAAAAGTATAAGTTACAAATAATTGTCCAACTACAATAATAGGCCATGCAAAATAATCTCGAAAGTTGTTCATTCAAAATTCAACAACCTCTGGGGCAAAAACTGTGCAGTTGTTTCCAGCATTATTTTCTTAAACCTTTGTAAAAAATACGAGTTGATCTTTAAGTTAAAAAAGCGCTATTTTGGGATAAAGAAACCGCTTAAATATTTTGGTACAAAAAGTTTGGAAAAAATTTCGCGAAAAACAACAAAATCATTTCTGTTTACCGTAGTAGCTTGCTTTAAGCAAATAAAATACGAATACAAAACATTTCCTGTTAAATTTTTCCGTTTATTATTTTGCACCTACATTTCTCTTTAAATTTTTATTAAAATATGTTAGTAATTTTAAAATTTTCAGAACTAAACTAGACAATAGATTTGACAGGAAAAGCAAAATTAACATTGTATTCAGGGGGCACAAAATAGCAGTCCAAAAGGACATTGAATTTCGTTTTTCACGCAATGTACTGTTAGAAAAACGTCTGTCAAATAGAAGGAATGAAAAGTTTGGAATTATAGGCGACAGCCAGTAATAAACAATAATGAAAAAGGCTTTTTTTCAAAAATTTAATTCGTTTTTATCAAAATACTGTTATTTCCTAATATTAAAAAAACAAAATTTAATAACCGTTATTTTTAAGGAAGAAAAAAACTATTTGACATTTTGGTCATAAAAGATTATTTTTTTTGAAGAATAATAGGTTAAAAATAGGCACTACAGTATTTGCGCTCTTTAATGTGTGGAACAAACAAACAACGTTTGTTTTTTTTATTGTGATAACTTATAACGCTTATTTCTTATGACAGTAACACGGCAAATAATAAATTAATTTTTTTGAGTTACTGTCCCAAAAACTCAGCACTTAAAAAAAGTTTGAATGCTTAAGCAAAAATTTTTCAAGAACATTAAAACAAATACTTTTGCAGATTATTTTATTCGAATAAAAAACAACTGTAAATTTCAAAAGCCATTTATATCCATTTTTGAAATTCGCTTTTACTTTTCATTTCTACCATCATTCACACACTTTTCTTCTTGTCGTTTTATCCAATTTGAATTCTATCTTTTCTTCTTCTTTCAAATACTTTAAGTTTAAACGATGGAACAAAAAGAAAAAAAGCTATCGGTTATTTTCGCGCCACTGACAGCAGTTTTTTTTCTGTTGGGTCTAGTTTTTGTATCTGCCCTCATTTTTTCCTGATTTTTAACAATGTGTAAAAAATGCCATTGACAGATTTTTCCATTTTTTTCTATGCCAAAAACAATGCTGGCAGGTAATGAAAGTTTTTTTTTTTGAAAACAAGGTGACAGTAAAAAAAGTAATGGAAAAAGCAAAAAAGGAAACATGCATGTATTTTTTTGCACAAAAAATGCACAGTACTTTTTTACCTTTGCTACAATTTTTTTAGAATTTTTTTTCATTTAGATATTTTTGAAAAAAGTACGTAAAACGTATTTTACATTATTGTTGCACTTTTTATTTATTAATGTAGTCTAAAAAGCAGAAAATAGAAAATCTTTATTACTGATATTGTTAGGAAATACGGTAGTTATTTAAGGTGTTTTTTCCATTTAACGAAAACACAAAAATATTTCAAAAAATACATTTTATATATTTTTAACAAACAAAATCGCAGAAATACAGACCAAAAATGTACTTTATTTTTTTGAACAAACAAGTTACCAATGAAATATAAGACGCTTTTAAACGCACAAATTAGTACCAAAATTTCACAGTTTAGCTTTTGACGCCGTCTTTTTTATTTCTTAATACAATACGCTAAACAATAAGCTGAATTTACGTGACAGTAATACCAAAAAATTAATTTTTCATTTTCAGCATTACTATCATCTGAAATCAGCACAGTAAATAACAACATTTTTATGCGATTAATAAAAAATGCGCTTTATTTTTTCAAAAACGTCTAATTTAAATTACAAACACCCTTTTCAGCTTAAATACAGATAATGGCAACAGCAACATTACCATCAAACAATTTTGCAATTCGGAATTTTCAACCACATATCGCTTATCCACCAAATGCCAATGGAATTAATTCTCGATCCAACGCCATTCCCTCAACAGGAAGTCAAAATCAAAATAGCCCTGGTAGTACAGACAATGACTTATCTGGTAACGCTTGTTTTTACAGCAAATTCCATATTCCAATATGTATGTTACAGATAGAACTAATAGCCATACAACAGCTGAAACTGAATTATCTCCAACTCGAGCAGAAACATTTGGAAGCCATTTTTCAAATAATCAAAATTTTCCACCAGGTCAACAAGGTAACTGTAATAATAACTCAGGTAAAATTATTTCAAAACTACTTAAAACCTGTATTAAATTTATAGAATTGTTTTCACCATTTGGAAGTAATTCAAATTTTCTTTCATATCCCATGGGGATTTCATCTGTGCCACAAATGAATTTTGTAAGTTTATCCTTTTTTTGCAATTTTTGTGTCAATGACGTGACAGAATTTTCTCAGACTGATCGCATTTTACTTTGAAAGATGATCCATTTTTTATTGTCATTTTTATTATTAAAACGCCTTTTATTTAAATCATTTTGAGATGTTTTTTTCGGAAAAAAGGTGTTCAAAGTGAACAAAAAGTTTGAAAAGCTGTTTTAAAAAAAGAGAAAGAATAAAAAAGAGAGGCAATGCAACAAAAGTAGAACACAAACATATACCTGATGAAGGGGAAAGCAGTCAATGGGATGTTTGTCGTCTTCATCGTTTCATCCACGATTTTGATCCTTTTGTAGGGTGAAAATGTTGCGGTAAAATGAGAGAATTCTTTCATTTTGAAAGATGTTCAAAAGTTGCATTTTTTTATAAGAAAGAATAACTCACTGCTTGTAAATGCTAACATGTCTTCATGCCGGTCAGAAAGTGGATAAAAAAGTATTAAACACTTAGTTTTGATGCTACTTGGTATTGCAACTAAATGAAACAAAAATGTCGGAAAGCTATGAGCATACTCTTCTTATCTGTCTAAAATTGATTAAAAAATTCTTGTTCTTCTTGCGCTAGTCTTGGCATTTTCTCATCAAATCTAATACTGAATTACGACTATCAAAATGAAACAGCTGATTTCGTCGTTTGACGGAATTAGCTTCAGTTGACAACAATCAGCTAAGGTCACTGTACTGTTTCGTCCAATTATGTCTCGCTTAGGAGCGCCTGGAGCGGGGTGAGTTTTAAATACTCACACAGGCTGAACACTGCCTGAGATGGACTCCATCGAGATCATCTGAAAACAAAGGAATTTTTATAGACAAAAAAAAACAGTTGAATAGCGGTTTTTTCTTTTTCATCGGCTTTATTCTTCTTTCATTTTTTTCATTTTTCATTGTCGAATCTGCTTTTTTCGTAAAAAAATTTCTCGTGCAATGAAGTCCTTCTCATCTCAGAACAGCAAGTGCAACATCAACTGCCTCAGCAACAAGAGAGGTAAAACGAACACCTCAGACATAACTAAAAAAATATTCGTGCGGGAAAAAAAGAAGAGACAACAATGAGTAGCAGCAGCAGCAATATAGTCACTTCCTCGTGTTCGCTTGTCTGTTTTTTTACAATAAAAAAATCCTTTAGCTTTTTTTTGAAATTAAAAAAAGTTTCCTTTTAGAAAAAAAATTTGTTTTTTTTGTGAAGTAATCTGATTTTTATGCAACTTTTTTTTAAATTTTAAAAATGATGGTTTTCTGTTATGTAAAGCTTATGTTCAAGCCTTAACATAAGCTTCACATTTGAAATTTTGATGCGAATTTTAGCTGATTAGACTTAAATACAATGCCTGAATTAACCAAATTATTTAAATTTAAAAAATCTTGTGTTCAAATTTAATCAACTTCGCATTTTTTCCTTCGATCTTTTTAAACTTTTAATTGCATGATTGATAGTGGCATTTTAGTTTAGCATTATCTTATTTTGTTAATAATTTTGGTTCAAAATTCTTTTAAATTTTTTACTAAACGAGTTTCATTTCACTGGCTATAACTGACATGATTTTCAACTACAGTTATATAAAAAACATATTTTTTTCAGTGCCGCATTTTTCTTCTTTTTTTCTCAAGGACAAACAATAGTTATGAATCGCACTTTTCACTTTCTGGGCAATTTCACATTTTTCTCTTTGACGATAGTTCTTTTTACTTCTTCTACAGTATTCCTTTCCATATACGTAGAATGCTTGATTTCTTAGAATGATTTCATTTTTTTTATTGTAGCTATTATAGCCTTTTTTGGAATGATAATAATAGTGCATTAAAAGTTTCAATATTATTATTTTTTACATTCTTGTTTACCGAAATAATTCCCTTAAGAACAGGACACAAAAAAAGAGCGTAATCAGTAACCTTTGTTTTGTTGTGTTATTTTTGCACTTTTTTTTGAACCGTTTATATCCTAAACTTTAATTAGCATTTGTATTTGTAGTTTAAGTTTTGCTTGTATTTTGTTGTTCGAAAAGTCTCGAAAGAAAAGAAAGAGAAACGCAAATATTATTTTTACTGTCTAGGGATGCAAAAAAACAAAATAAGAATAACAATAGCATGGAAGATGCTAATAACTTTTTGCTTCGTGATAGCTTATACTATAAACACAACTAACTTACCGTAATGCTTTAAATGTGTATTGCTAACTTAACAAATCAGAAAGAGCAAAATCATTTGATATATCTAAAAAACAAAATTCGATTCATATTTTTTTACAAAAGAAGTATGTACATTGTTGTCGAACAAGAAAACGACATCTGAGAAGAACTCTTTCTCAAAGTCATTCTTTCATTGCTTTCATTGTTTGAATAAAAAACGTCTCCGTGAAAGTTAATACTTAATGTTGCATTTCTTTCATCTATCTTCTCTTTTCAATATCCACGGTCAGTGTTTTTTTCTAATAAAGTGCTGATGCAATAGAAAAAAATGAATTGAAGTTATGCCCTGTGCCAGCCATTTTTTTAGTCTTTGAGGGTGCTGTTGCAGCCGCAGCAGCAAAAAAAAGTACACGACATTCGCACTTTTAAATGCAGCAACATTTTTTTTGTTGTTAAAACCGTTGTCTGTTATACTTACTTCACGTCTACTTTTTTCTTCATCTAAAAAAACTCCTAAAAAGCTTAGAATTTTTTTATGCAAAAAAGGTGCCGTGGTTGTGTTCGTTCGCTGCTGGCGGTCTTCCCCCTCTTTGGAGAATTCCTGTCACTCAAGCGTTTTTTTTCAAAGAGCAGCAAAAAAGAACCTTTAAAAAAAGGCTTTGGGCGTTCGGTTTTTTTATGGAAGGCGAAAAAAATGCGTGTTCGAGTTTCGGCACTTTCTTGTCTGTTTTTGGGAGAAAGAAAAAAAACGCCCAAAAAAAACGCCGTTCTTTTTTTTGAACTCTTGTTGGGAAAAACCATAAAAAACTAGCCATCGATATTTAAAAAAAAAGTTTAAAATTTTGAAGATTCATCGGAACTTTAAATGGCTTGTAATACAGTTTTTTTTTGAATTTTATTGGCTTTCCCCAGTGTCTCATTTCAGTTTATTGAAGACCACCCCACTTTTGAAACTCATTTATTTCAAGTATCTTCTTCCGCGCATTTTTAAACTTAAAAAATGACTCTTTTTTTCTATTTAACAATGCCCAAGAACGGCTTTTGTCAAAATTTCTGTACCTACTTTTTTTCTTCAAAACATTTTGATTTAGTTTTTTCATTCAGCTTGATTTAGTATCAACGCTTATTTAAAAGGATAGTAAAGTCAATTTGTTCGTTTTGGATTTTTACATTTACTCTCACAAACAATCAGCTAGATAGATTTGCTTCAAGCTAAATTCCATAAGCATTATTAATTTTAAACTTTTAATTTTATGATTCCTCAGATCATTCAGGTCAAATATATTCTGCTAATGAACATCAATATTGATTCTACCATTGTCTAATTGTTTCATTTAAGATATTTGTATGCATTGCAAAATATATCTGTAAAAAAGAGGTTTAGTTTATTTCAATTAATGTACAAAAAGCAGTGGATTAATTGTAGCTATTTTTTATTCTTCAATACAGAAAAGCTGCTTTTTTTCATTTGCGCAGACTACAGACGTTTTTTCTTTCTTACTTTTTCATTGCCTTTTTTAGTCCTTAAATTTCATGCTACTTAAAAAAATGAACGAAACAAAGCTTAATCTTTTATTTCGTTTTTGTATTTTTTAAATTAAAAAACGTCTGCTATGATAATATACTTTTTGCATTTACTTTTCCTTTTTTTCATAAAGTTTTGACATTTTTGTCATTTCTGATATCCCCTCTTCTTCTTTTTATGCTTGAGTATTCATTTAATTTTTTTTCCATCAAAGGAGTAGAAGGCTTTTTAGATGACTTGGCTTCTTCTTTCTGTTCAATATGTTTCAAAGCTGCTTTTGCACAACTTTCACGATGCAAGTTATGTATAATTTAAAAAGAGCAGTTCTTTTTTTTCTATCAAAAAATAATATCGTAAGAACGTAAAAAAAGTATAGAACGCTGTTGGAGGTCCGCTTTTTTATTAAATGGCAAAATCTGGTTTTTTTAAATGTGTGAGAAATGATGCGAGTTTTGATGATATGATACTGTAGAGAAAAAATTGTATATGATTGCGACTTTTAAATGAATTGTATTTTATTGATCCTATAAAGTTTTTTTATTCATTTTTGTGTTTAAAAAAAGTTGTCCTGTATTATTTTTTATTAAAGCTGACTTTAAAGGAAAGTAAAATCAAATTGTTTGTTTTGGTCTTTTAGAATTACTGTCACATAAAAACAGCTCAATAGATTTGCTTCAATTCTTTAATCCAGTACGTATATTTTTGATGTTTTCTTAGTAAAAATAATTATCAAATACAATCAAAATGTAATTTTTTTCGGTCTCTAATGTTTCTTTTTTGAGATTACTGTGATCTTCTATCTTAGGGTAATGAAGCCTTTTGTAGCTGAAAAAGATCTTAAATTAGAAAGTACAACTGGAATCTGTTTTGTACACCACAAAAGCTTAAAAAACCCATTTAATCATCTTTGAGTGGTATCTTAGGTGTTTTTTATCCACAATTTTGCAACATTTTAATTATCCGTTCTTTTTTGGCTTTTGATAGACTTTTGCCTTTTCTCTTTTCATTGTCCATATTTGATTATAAAGTTCTTCCATTTCATTTTCTTCTCTTTGTTTGTCAGACATTTTTTTATCCGTTTTTAAATTGCATTGAAAAAAAAACATTTGTTTCCCTCTCGGGGAATTTTTTTTTCACTTCTCTTTAAAAAATTTGCTGCCTCCGTTATATTATTCGGGGTGGTGTAGTGTTGCACGCTTCATCGTTCAAAAAAAATTTCTGACTTTTTTCATCTTCGTTTTTTTTATTATCGCTTCGTAGCGTGCCAGCTTCGGACCTATCCCCTCTATCTTTCACTCTTCTCCTTTTTTCAACACAGAAAAAAGTTCGCAAAAACAGCTGCTTTTCTTTCTCTCCCGTTCCACTCTTTCTTTTTTAAAAGGGTCTATAAAAAAGTTAAAAATAAACTAAAAAACTAATGAAAAAGAAAGCAGCATTTTTTTTGATTATCGAAAAAAACATTAGTGTTTGAAAAAAAGAAGTTGTGGACAGCGTCCAGTTATTTATTTTGGGGTTTTGAAAGAAGTGAGTGTGGTAAACAACGAACGTAAAAAAAGTGCAAACAGATTAACACTTTTTTAAAACAATTTTTTTAAAATAAAACATTAATTAGTTTATGTTTTTGTAGTAAATAAAAACTTAATTATGCCTTATAATTTATGAGTAAAAAAACTAAGGAGAAATAAAAGGCTACAGTAACCTCTCAAATAAAACTACTTCAATCTTTTTTTTTTCTTCTTCAGGCATGCAAAGCACAGCAAAGCAATTAAGCAAAAATTGATGAACTCGATAGGTCAAAAGTCAGACACTATTAAAATAAACTAGAAAACCATTAATTGCAGATGGAAGTAGAAAGATGAAGACAGACAAAAAAAAACTGCTGATTGGCTTTCTTTTCTTCTTTTTTCATTTTTTATGATTCTTTTTTCACAAAGATTTTTTTTACGTCAAACAAAGTTCATAATGAAGCACCAAAAACTTGACTCTGTCTTTTTTCTTTTGTCATTTTTCTGTCATTTTCTAACAGGTTTTTTTTGAAAATGTTGTAATGAAAATCTGTATAAAAAATGTATTTGAAAAAAGTGTAATTCAGATGCAACAGATCTTTGATTGAAGAAATTAATACACAAAAAATTTATGTGCAAAAAAAAGAATTATTAGTTTTAAAATGGGTTTGCTTCAGAAATTATATATTGAATAATAGTTTAAAGCATCCCTTTGATTTTAGGTACTAACGTATTTCTTCCAACAATCTGATTAGATAAAATTTTAAAACAAGTTTTTTTTCAGCTGTATCCTCAACTACCGTAGCCTTCTATCTCATAAGAAAAGGAAATAGACAATTTAAGCTTTTCTTTCTTTTCTTCACGTTTTTTCCTAAATATTTGCAAACTGTAATTAATCCGACTTTTTTTTGCATTTTTTTAATGCGAAAGAATAGAATAGAAAAAAACCGCTACTCTAATTCTTTTTTCTTAGAAGTTTTTCCCCCTTGGTTTTTTAACGACAAAAAAAGCGGCTCAAAAACAACACTAGAGCTAGCTGTTCTTTGCTTCTTTCAAACAAAAAAAGGCTTTCGACGTGTCCGATAAAAAAAGAACTTTTTTTACATTTTTAGTCTCTCTCTCATTTTTTGTGAAATGCAAACATAAAAAAATTAAATAAAAAACGGACAAACTGCAATTTTTTTCAATGCTAACAAAAAAAAACGGCTGAAAAAGGCAAGGATTTTCCATATTTTTAAATAAATCCGGTTTCCCCCCTCTATTTTTTGCATATAAATTAATAAAAAATGTGGCAACCAAGGGAATTTTCTCTTATCAAAGTACATACAGACATGCAAAGTATGGTATGCATTTCAAAAAAGCAGTTTTTTAGGATGGAGGATTAGAGAAAAGGGAAAGACTAAAAAGCAACTACAAAGTAATAAATAATAGTCAACCGAAATGAAGGAAATTAAAAGAAAGACACATAAAAAATGACTGCCTTTTTTACTCCAGGAAAGCCTGTAATTTCCCTTCTCTCTCACTTGCAAAAAAAAGTTTTAGTTTTTATTAATCCATAAAATCTTTGAAAAAAAATTCTTGACAGCCGTGTGTCGGAAAAAAACTGACCGAAAAAAAGAGCTGTGACGGATGCCCTAGATTTTTTTTTAAAAACTGCATTCTGACAGCGAGAAAAAAAAACAACGCAAAAATTAAGTTTTTTTTCATTGTGTTTTTTAGGTGACCTGGTAAAAAACCGGGGATATAGACAGTCAGATAGATCCTGAATCAGCCGTTTTTTCTTCCGTTTTTTAAAAAGAGATGCATTTTTTTCTGGAGCAATTGAAGTTTTTTTTGGTGATTTTTTTCTTAATCAATAGGAAAAAAACAGAGAGTGAGGCAGCCGCATTAAAAATTATCGTTTACTTTTTTTTCTTTTTTTGATTGGCTGCTGTCTTTGCTCCATTGATGATGAAAAAAAAAACAGTAGGAGGGTGGAGTCTATCTCCTTCTACTCAAAGAGATAGAAACGAGACGACTCTCAGAGTTTTTTTTCTTTCGACACAGCCTTTAGCGTTATAAAAAAAAGCTATGTAAAAAAACTAAAAAAAATCATTGTTTAAACAGTCAAAAATAAATTGTGTGTGGATAGACAAGAAAAAAAAGAAGCACTAAAGCATTGAAAGATTGTTTTTTAAGGGGAGGGGTGGAAAACGAAGCGTGTGTGTCGACAACTAAAAGCAAAAAAAATTGGGGTGGAAAAAAACATTTTGGGGGGAGAAAAAATTATTTATATGAAAAAGAGAACGAAGAAGAAGTAGTTGACGACAGTCGTTGATGTGTTGTTCTTCAAGAGTATGTTCGTTTCTCTATTGGCAAAATTTTATTTTATTATTATTTTATATTTTTGGGAGAAGAAAACACTTTGAAATATTGTTAAAGATATTGTATCAAGTGTGGAAAAATTGAACATGGATTCTGATATTCTGAAAGTAAAGGATCATTTGAGGCTGTGAAGCTTATAAGATCATCGATTTGGATTAAAGATGTCACGAAATCTAATAAGGCACCAGCCTCCAATGATTCTATTTTTGAATAATTTTTAAGGCTGTGAATCTTTGATGTAAGTTTTTTTGACCCTGAAAAAAACTGGCTTTTTTGATGCCTTTAACATTTTGTTGTCGTCTCTCTCTTCTCTTTTATGCATCTCAGGTTAGGTACAAGGTTACAGTAATTTGTAGACAAACTTTTTTTTTTCATTGGAAGCAGCAGTACCGACACCATTTTTTTTCGGCGATTATTTTTTTTCATAAATTTTTTTTCAACAGTAGTCTTAAAAAAAGTTGCTAAAAAATAGGGTATTGACCCTGGAAATTTTAAATTTTTTTCATTAAATACTTTTTTTTTGTCTAAGATGGACATAGTTTTTTGTGTGGCGTTGATTCTTTTATTTCTGCTTCTTTTTGATATCGCTGAATACAGTTCTTTCTGTTGCACTTTAATGATATATATTTATATTCTCTTACCAATTTTGGGACTCGTTTTTTGTTGGTCTCTTTCCCCTTTTTTGTTTTCAATGTTGGGGTGAAAGTCTACATGTATTCGATTGAAATTGAAAAAAAATCTATATGTATTTGAAGTAAGCAACTTCGCAGTCGCTGTTTTTTAACGACAGCTGCCTGACTACTTCTTTTTTTTTCGGCTGCAAAAAACAAACGCAAAAACTGGGGAGACTTTTTTTCTCCTCTATCTTTTTTTCTTCTTTATCTAAACACTGTCGACATCGGTTTTTTTGTTGTTGTCGTCTGTCCAATATGTTGCAAGAGAAATCTAACTTTGTAAAAAGAAAGAGAGGGTTTTGCTCAAGTTTTGTTAAAAAAGGAGTTGCCATTAAAGGGTTTAAGAGAAAGTTCAAACTTTCTTTAAGGAATTCTTAGTAAAAGCATTAGTTTTTAGATTGAAGCAATCATGCTACACTTTTCGGCTGATAGATCTTTGTTGACCAATGAAATTGATAAAGCATTTAGAGCTTTGTCGCTTTTAAAAATTAAATATTATTTAAGATCAGATGCATCAGTCGCCCTCTTACAGTTTTTTGATACTTTTGAAAAGTTTTTCATTTCTTTCATTTTTGTTTATTTACTCTTTTTTATACCACTTTTCTAAAAAACTTTTATATGCGTTTTTTTGAATCACCTCTTCGACGGCTACCGTTCTCTTCGAATATTCCTTTCATTCATTGCCATTTTTGCATTTTTATTGAGCAACAAAGTTTTAGCCAACCCTCTTTTTTTGTCATTTCGCGCAGGAAAAAAAGATGGCCCTGTCGTCACCTTTTTCATTGGTCTTTGTTTTGTCCAAAGTTTTTTCCCTTCATGTTTTATTAGAATTTTTGTGAAAAACTTTTTTTGTTGTAAAAGAAGTAACAACCCCATCATCAACGGCAACCATTGAGAATTATTGAAGACACTTTGATTCTTCTCCTTGTTTTGTAGTACATTCAATCGTCTGTTTTTAATGATGGACATCGTCATCATCGTTGACAAAAATATTCGCCTGTTTTTTATTTTAAATTTCTCATTTTTCATCTTCTTTTTTTGACACATTTGAAAAGTTTTTTCTGCGCCTCACAAAAAATACCTGTTACACTTCTTTGAATTGAATGTCTCTCTTCAAAAAAACTATCCAAAATGGATTCATTCTGTGCTTATACTATTTCGTCGTCTTCTTTTTCTGAATCCAGTAACAAAAAATTTCTGAAACGGCAGCCTGGAACCGGTCTTGAATGTTGTGAGAACAGAGAAAAAAGAGAAAGAGAAAGAGCAATTCTGACTGAAAATGAAAAAAAATCAGAAAGAAAAAAAAGGCGGAGTGAAATTGATCTATCTGGTTATTTCCTCCGGCAATTTGCAAATCTTTTTTTTTTATTTTCGCTGAAATCTAACAGAAAAAAAATAACTGCCATAAGAGGAGGCTATCATTTGGGATGATCAGCATTTAAGATAACTGAAAAAAATCCCATTGAGTGTTTAAAAAAAGCGGGAAAGCTTTTTACAAATTATTCTTTTTTCAAAAAGTGCAATCAATTTGTATGGGGAAAAAATGAGCCGACAAAAGGCGGCATTTAATACCGTAGTTTGTCGTCATTACTTTTTTGGAGAAGTTTTGAATAAAAAAAGTGGGAGGGATTCAAAAAAATTTTAAAAAAACGTTGATTTTTATGAATGGGAATTTTTTTTGTACTTGAGCTGGTTTTTTTTGCTGCTGTTACGGATGTGATAAAAATGGCACCTTTTTTGTTTATAGATGTTGACGTAGATTCTTTAATGTCATTAACTTGACACGATTTTGAGCTAAGCTATCAACTAACTATATATGAGCAGTACTCCATTTGAAATAAACTTTTGCCATTTTCTTAAAACTTCGAACGGCTTCAATCTCAAAAAAGTATTTGTTGATTCATCAACCTTTCACTACCACTTTTTTTCTTTCTTTTTTCTACAATTTATATTCCCAAAGTACAAACATTTATTTTATTTTTGGTGCCTTATCCAAGTCAGGTGTGTCTGATTTATCTTTTATGTACCTTCCAAAAAAGATTCCTTTTTTTACACTTTTTTTTCACTCCATATTTTTTTTGTTACAAATGAAAAAAAAAACGCCTGTCGATGGCGGTTTTTCTCTTTTAATGTGTGTGCTTTGCTTCTTCATCAAAAAGCTGAGTCCAACAACTGAACTTTTTTTAAAACAAAATCAATCTTTTTTTAAAAAACTTCATTGATTTTAACACATTTTTTTCACTCTCACTCAAATTTTTTGCAGACATTTTTTTCTTCTTTCTTCAACGAACTTTTTTAAAAGTTTTTTTGAAGTTGATCGAAACAAAAAAACGCGTCTCTTTGTTTTTTCTTTCGGCGATCTTCGATAACCTGAATTTTTTTGATGTGAAAAAAATCGTCTGCTCTTCTTTTTTGTCTTCTTCTGCTTCTGATAATAATAGTAACCCTTAAATCCCGTGAATAAGAACATTAATAAATTAAGATTTAAAGAAGGGGGTGTTGTAGTAGTAGGGACTAATTTTTGGGTTTTGGTCAAATTAAAAACTAAAGGGCATTGATATGGACTAAAAATGGACTGATTAAAAGGTTATTGATTGAATGATTGATTGACATTTACTTTGTAAAAAACTCCAAAGTTTACTGTTACTTTCATGTGTTTGTTTGTATCACTACTTTTTGGAGACTTGATTGTTTTTGAATGATGGACAGGTCAAATATGCTGTAAGAGAAAAGGTTAAAAGTCTATTTCATTGATAACGCCTGATCGGCATGTCAAAAGCTTATCGAATTCATATTTTTAATTATTTTTGGAAACCTTTCTTTCTAAATATATCTTTTAGTTTCAAACATTTGACTTTCGATTTTGTTGCATCTTTTCTTTTTTACTTTTTTGCTTTTGTTTATTGATCCTTCAAAATCTGTCTTCTTAAAAATTTAAAAATGCAACACTTTTTTTTAACTTTTCAATAATGTTGCTTTTGAAAGAAAAAAAACGAAATTTTGAACTGTCTCTCTCTCACAAAAACTCTTTTGATTCTTTTTTTTTTGCAGTAGCCAATCAAAAAAAAGCAAACCCATTTAGTTTTTGCGCACAGTACACACTACTCTTTCTTTTTTGCCGCAACGCTTTTGAAGAAGGTTGAAAGAAGAAGGGGGACGCAATCAGGTCCCTCTTTTTTGAATTGAAAAAAAAAACTGGTGGACTCTCTTTTTTCTGTTTTGTGTGTGATTCACTTTTTGGGACATACATACCTAGAAACATGAGAGGGGTTTTTTAGATAGAAAAAAAGAAGCAACTAGAAAAAAATCTAGAAACAATGAATGACTATCTGATTCAACGAAGACATTGATGAATACATTGATGAGCTCATCGATGAAGAGTGCCATGATAGAAAGAACAACAGATTGTTACAATTATTTATGACCCTTCTTCTTTAGATTCTTGATTAACAGTCTACCTTAAAGGTGTCGTCTTATCATTACAGCTATTTAGGGTAGTAATAATATCTTTCTTGTAAAAAAGTGGTACTTAGCTACTTTAAACTTTTTGTGTATGTACTACTTGATGACAGTCTCCGTTGTGCTCCATTATTTTATTGTCTACCGATATACCTTATCGATAAAAATGCCCCTTTAAAATTGAGAAAAAAAACTGCAAAAAAAAGAAGTTTTACAAGCCCGCCATCAAAGTTTTCTTTTCTTCACAGATCTTCTTCCATCAGTATCTTATGATTTTTTTCACAGAATCTGAGACAACAAAAAAACGACTGGGCCACCATGATTGTAGACGACTCTTTTTTTGATTGCTGCTGTTTACTGCAAGAAAAAAACAATTAGTTTACTTTTTCTACCTATTCAATTGGCGCGTCTATTATTTTAAAAATAACAAAGCACATTTTTTTGAAAACTGTTTTTTGCTTCTAAACAAAATATCTACAAAAAAAGATATTTTAATATTTGTTGTCTCATTTTTGATTTCGTTTTTTTTGTCGATTATAAATTCTTCCAACTCCAAAATGGGCAGCAGTTACATATTTGATGTTGACTTCATTCTTTTTTTTGTTTGTTTGAGGATATGACAACAACAATGTCTGCATCAAATTTTTTGTCAATAGCTTTTACAGCTATTTTTTAAATGAAATTTTGAACAATTTGTAAAGTGCGTGTGTGCGACAGCAATACAAGAAAAGGGAGACTGCGCAAAAAAAGATGGACCCTTACACAAAATTCAAATAATTAAACCCATCTAGTGTTATTAGTTTTTCTCCATCGATCTGCTTTAAGAAATTGTAAAATTTGAATAAATGTAACTTGCGCGTTTTGTAGCCGTGCTAAAATTAATTTACTTATCCTCTGATTTTTTTATACTTTTTATAGTGTTCAAAAAAGTGCATTTTAAATTATCTTCAGTGCCTTCTTTTTTCAACTCAGGGGCATTTCTTACAGCCATTTCCAGTTTTATAATTGCTGGTACAAACTGCCGCTGATAAGCGGCAGCAACAGATTTAAAGCCCTTCTTCCATGGATTTGGGCAGCATTTGTTTTAATCAAATACCGGTAGGATAATAGATACTTTATTAATTATAGAAAATCTTTACTGTTTGGTAATAATGACATAAAGTCTAAGTCTCAAAGTAATGTCTCAAATCCATCACAAGATAGCTTTCGTAGCTTTAGTTGTGCTATTCTCTTTTTTTCTGAATCTTTTTATCAAAATATAAATTTTACTGTGAGCTTAAAATAATAGACAGTAATAAAAGTTTTGAAAAATCCAATCTTTTGGTTACTATCCCAAAAAATCAGCTCAATAACTTTGTAACAACTAAAAATTGTCTTAATTATTATCATAACTTTTTATTGCAGTGAATAGCCTTAAGAAAAAAATAAATCATGATTTTCACGTTTCACTCTTCCACTCAACCTTTAGCCATAACTTTTGGCCATTAAGATTTTTCCATTAATTATTTATTTTATAATTGCCTTTTTTCTCTCTGTCTCTTAAACTTATTCACCTTTTGTTCCTCTAATATATAAGTTTTTTTGCAAAGAAGTTTTGACAAATGATTCACTTTTAATTCTTTTTTTTCAAAACGTGTGCCTTAAAATTTACAGTCTTTTTTTATGACAGAAAACTTTTTCCTGTCTTCTCCGGCATTCAAACTGGTTGTTAGCCTTTCATTCATTCCTTCCTCTCACTCTTATTTCAACATCTTTTTTTAAAAAGAAAGGGTCACATTTGAAGGAAGGAAAAGAATAGGGAAGCTGACGAAATACATAAGCGTTCTTTGCATCACACCTGAGGACTTAAAACTAGAAATACAAAAATTTTTACCGTATACAATGCAATAAAATATTTTCCTGAAACAAGTTTTATTTTCCAGGGCTTTGATAATAAATCAGAATCGATGACAATGCGTGAACCAAAGCCATACAAATGTCCCCAGTGTGTTAAAACATTTGCCAATAATAGTTATCTTTCACAACATATGAGAATTCATCTTGGTGTTAAACCATTTGGTCCATGCCAATATTGTGGAAAAAGAGTTTGTTTCTTTGGGATTAATGAATATAACATTATTTAATGATTTTAGTTTACACAATTATCACATCTTCAACAACATATCCGAACACATACAGGTGAAAAACCTTACAGGTATATTTTAGATTTATTTCATTCTTTTCCGTAACTTGTAAAGTTATAGGTGCAAAATTGGCGGATGTGATAAATCTTTCAGTCAATTATCAAATCTACAAAGTCATTCAAGATGCCATCAATCAGATAAACCTTTTAAATGCAATAGGTATGGTCTCCCATAATTTTTACGGATAAATAATTATAAACTTTTAGCTGCTACAAATGTTTTGATAGTGAACAGACTTTATTGGAGCACATCCCAAAGCATAAAGATTCAAAGCATTTAAAAGTACATATTTGTCATTATTGTGGCAAAAGTTATACCCAAGCTTTATATTTGGATAAACATATGACAAAACATAATGATCGAGGCACTAATTTTAGAATTCCGTAAGTTTATTTTTATTGAGCTTAAAATAAGGGAGAGTAACACAATTTTTGAAAAAACACAAAATTCGATTACTATCTAAGAAAATCAGCTCGGTAACTTCAAATTGTGAAGCACGCAGTGATTGAAAAGTGTTTTATCGTAGAAGCTACAATTATCGTTGACGAAATCTTATTAATGACATGTTTTAATGTCTCAATCCTTAATACTCCATGGATAAATAAAACACGCTTTTTAAAAAAGATAATAACAAAAATGTTTAACAATTTAATTTTGTTTGTTACTGTCCAAAAAAATCAGCTTGTTAAAATGAATTAAACAAATACATTTTTTTCAGTAAACAATATTATGGCAACGAATTATCTGCTGATAACTTTGATACCTTGAATCAATTAAATCAATTCAATCAACTATCAGGTAAACTATACTATTTCTTGAAAGATTACATTGTAATATTAAATTTTAAGGTTTTGCAAGATTTCAAATGGATGCTGTAGCAAATGTATCCGCAGCAAATAATGGTGCCAATGCATATGCATATCCAGCTGTCACAAATCCAAATGCTTTAATTGGAAATGCAGCAACCCTTTCTTCACAACTTAATCTTTTTCAACAACAAATAAGTCGACAAAATTTCCGAACAAATGGTACAACCCCCAATGGAAATAATAATAATAATGAAAGAAATGGATCAATTCCTGGATTTAATATGATTACACCATTAGAAAAGATAAATTCATTTAATCAAACAACAACAAATGGAACTGCAGCAACTACAAATGGAACAAATGCGGGTGGAAATTATTCTTAACTTTTTTTAATCTTTTTTATAACTCACATTCTCTTTTTAATATTTAAAAAATCATTTTATTTGTTTTTACATGGTTCAAAATCGAGGTCCCCGTTTTTTTGCTTTTTTTCGATCTCCTCTTTTTCTTCCATCCATTTATCCGTCCAACTAAGCCAGTCGAGTGTCTTTAAGCTTTTTTTAAAAAAAAAACTAAGATAATGAGAGACTTTTTGAAATTAAAATTTTAAAGGTATTTTTAAACCCTTTATTAAGTGCAACACTGTTAATAATATCACTCTCTACCTTTTCTTGTACTTCTACCAAATCAAATTTATAAAGTTTCTCTCATCTCTTAAAAATAATTTTAAACATTTTTTTCACGGGGCATTCAACAAACTTTTTTTCTTTTTTTTTACTACTTTATATAATTCTTCCCCCACAAAAATACGAGTGTCAGTAGTCTCATTATTTTCATCTTGTATACTGTAGTTTACTTTCTTCAACATTTTGATGTTTATAGGTTTTAAATTGATTATGCATTTTTCGTTTTAATTCTTTTTTTGTTGGGTTGATATTAAGAGTTCTCTCCATTTTGAATTTTTTTGCTTTTTAAAATATTGTTTCTGACGCTGAGCGTTGATTTATACCCCTGTATCTGTGTGAATTGAAACAAAATTTACCACAAACATTCAATCATACTGTTCTTCCCCTTTCCCTCCTAAACTTTTTTTCAAAAGTCAGTAATCTGTTGCAGTTGTTTTTGATTTTTAAAATTGTTATTTCTGTTTGAAGTTTTTTAAAAACTTGAAAAAAGAACAGAGTTCAACCCTGTCTAAAATTAATATTATATTTCGAAGTATTTAATTTTTGATTATTGTATAATTTAACGTTTTTGCATGTTTAAACATTTTTTATAAAAAAAAACTGAATTTTAATAATCCGTGGTTATAACTTACAAAACAAAACAGAACAGATAGTAATGAAAATTTCGAAAAAACACAATAGTGTGATTATTATCACCAAAAAACAGCTCAATAACAGTGGTTGGAATTTTTTATACAAATTACGAAATTGATAAGATTAAGTTAAAGTTTCAATGATATCTGCCATATCGAATTTGCTTTCAAATGCTCCTCGATCAGCATCATAGAGGGTTGTTGAGCATCTATCAACATTGATATCAGCTAAATTCATTTTACCATCAACATTTGGAATTAGAATCAGTGGACCAGATAAAAGTGCAATGAGATTTAGAACAACAGCAACAGCAATAACAAATTTGTGATATGAAGTTATAACGGATTTTGGATTTGATAGCCAAATTTGAATTTCATAAAAGATATAAAAAAGCAATAGAGTAAAGACAAAAGTGCTAACTGGAACAATCAGCGAATTAATATATGGCAGAATGTAAATTGATTGAATTGGATAAAGTTTTGAAAAGGCTTCAAAGCGATGTTGAAGATCTAACCGGAATAAAACTAATTCAGAATCAAGAAGCTTTTTGAAAAGATCATATCGATATTCAGCTTTTTTATCAGATGATGGCGATGTCGACATTGAATGATTGAAATGATAAAGGGACTAAAAAAGAAGGTAAGCAAAAACTGAACATCAGTAGAACATATTATATATAGCTTACCATACAAAGATTTACAATATCAGTTTTTAATCGAATCAATTCTTTTTCAGGCAACATTTCAATTTCTTTTTGAGTTTTTTCAGAGAAGATATAGCTACCAGGATTTGAATAATCCAAATACAATGCCGATCCAATGGAAATGAGAAGTAAGCAGATAAAAGAAATTACAGAAGCGTTGACAATATTTTTTGTTGAAACTTCATTTAAAGATGTCTTTTTAGATGCTGGCATCTTTAATGAACTTCACCAGCAACACCGAAAGAAAGTCTATAAAGTAAAGCTGACAATAGCAAAAACCAACCCGAAAGATGTTTAAGGGTCAATGAAAAAAACTCTCGATGAAACAAGGTAGAATTTTTGTTGGTTTTGGTTTTGTTAGCTTTTCCTTCTTCCTCCGTTTTTCGCTTTTCTCATTGTTGGCGTGGTCATCGTTGTTGTTGACGTTGTTATTGCTGTTGATGTCCCGATCGATTGAAGAGAGAGAAAAACGTTTGCCTTTTAAAGTCAACAATTCTCGGTGTTGGTCAAAAAATGAATACGCAGAATGCGAAACACCAAAAAAATCATTAATAGATATTTTTGAAGTTATTATCACAGAAAAAAAACTTGATGCCTTCTGTTATACGGTAACATACAAAAATACATAATGTTAACAAACAATTAATGAATTAATTTTTTAACTTTGCGCTTTTTTTTGAGTTTTTGCATTAATGTATAAAAATGAAGAGGAAAAGTTTAAAATACACTTTTTTTATTAATATTCAAAGCAGGCTTCCCCTTCCCCTTTCAAATTCTAAATTCCACCTTCCAAGAAGAAAGAAAAATGTATTATAAATTAAAATTGCTGCTATTTTTTTGCAAAAAGGTTAAGGCTGGTAATGAAATAAGTATTATGAATTCAAACAAAAAATACAAATCCTAAATAAAAAAAAGTTGGTTTAAATTCATTAAAAAGATTGTTACCTTAGAAACAACCTTTTTCAATATTTTTTTGTGTGATGCTTTAATTACAATGCCAATGGTCGGCTAAAGCTTAAAAAAGCATTTAATATAATTTTTATAAAAAAGAGGGAAAAAATTTGTACAAAGCCTTTTTTACATACATTACACATACGACGACAACATTTGATTAAGAAAAAAAGTTTTTTCAATTCTCCTTTTTTTGCTTGTTGGTTGGTGTCAATTGCGTGTAAAAGGCATTTAGGCATTTTTCATTTTCGCTGTTGCCAAACTTCAAAATAAATAGGCAGAAGAAGAAAAAAGGAAAGTCTATTTTTTTATTGCTCCGGAAATCCTACTAATATTATTTTTTGTTGTTTGTTGCTGTCATCTTCTGTCGTCTCATCTCTGCTACTTCAAAAAAAAACACAAATAATTTTCTGTTGCTTTCTGCTGTTTTGAAATCTCAAGAGTTTTATTAAAAAATTTCTCACATTTTTTAATAATTTTTGTTTTTAAAAACAGGCTGCTTTTCCAAATTTAAACTTGTACATTATTTTTTAATAAAATAGTAATATTTTTAATAATGTCAATGACTAAAAGAATATCCTTTAATGTTGGAGGAAGGATATTCGAGACGACAGAATTAACAATTCGAAGAATCCCGTCTACCCGGCTCACTTCATTGTTGGATGATGCACCAGATTCTGATGAATTTTTTATCGATCATGACCCAAGATATTTTGAAGTTGTATTAAATTTCTTAAGATCCAGAAGCTTCCCGGCTGATTATGCTGAAAATATTATTGATGATGTTGAAAGAGAAGCAAAGGTTTGTAAACATGGTAGAGGATTACTGTAGTATGTGTAATTTATAAATTTCAGTTCTATGGTATCTCAGAACTTGCAAACTGTTGCCGAACACTTAAAGAACCCCTCAAAATGAATGATGAAGTTCAATGGCGCAAAGATGCCATTGAACATTATTGGAGAAATTTTGTTCAGGTATTATTTATGTTTCTTAAATATTAATAACAGCAGAAATATTTACAGTGTGTCGTGGATAATTCATTAAAAATGCCATTTACATTTGAAAAGAATAGCCACTTGTAATACATATAATAAATCTTTCTTAAACTTTCAATTCTTTGTCTATTTTCAGTTTCGCAAAGTGTATTGCTTGCTCAGAGGAATATGATCCCAAAACTTCAAATGTGTATGATGTTCATGTAGATGACTGGAGTGCCTTGGCACATCATATGCTTTCATTAAAAGGAAAAATTATTCAGGTAGAAAAATGACAACTAATTCCCCTACCAGTCAAAAAATTATTTTATAGGTAATTGGTACGACATGTGTTATGGTAAAATTTGAAAATAGCACTACCGTACACCTACCAAGGACTGCTATCAAAAGAGTTGGGAACTTGCTTGATTTAAGTGACAAAACTACAAATACTTCTGCAAGAAAACAACCTTTAACTTCAACGGCATCAGTTCGATGAAAACAATAAATTTGTAAATTTAAAAATAATAAAGTTTATTGCATAAAAACAAATAAATCAAACAAAAAACAAACAAAATATGAGATCTTATTCATTATCAGGAGGAGACATTGGAACATCGCCATTTTCACTTTTAGCTGCTTCACTTTCATTCAAACCACCATCATCGTGACTTAAAGATGAGAGACTTTGAGGATTTTGATCATGTTCATGCTCAGATGGAGTTCTTGCAGAAACACTTGCAGGTCCAGAAATATTACCATTTTGAGTTTCAGTAGGACTTAGTGGAGTTTCTTCTTCTTTTTCTTCATTATGTACCATTGCTTCTTCTTTCTCCTCTCCAGCAGCTGCTTCTTCTTCATCTTTTACAGTAGCTTTTTGTTCTTCTTCTTCATCTGAATCAGAGAGATCGAAATCTTTCATATTTTGTCCAATATCGTCTTCATCTTCACTCATTTCCAAACGTGATTCTTGAATTCTAAGCCCATCTGTGTCTTCATCTTCATCAAATCCACCTTCCATTTCTTTTACATTCTCTTCAATCATTTCAGTATCTTCATTTTGAATAACAGGAGGTTCTTCAAAGAATGTGGACATTTTATGAACAACAATTTGACCATTTGCAGTACCAGAAAATAAATATCGACCATTTCGTGAAAAACTAACAGCAGTTACCTAGAATACCGTATATTTGAGGGATAAATGTAATACTACTGCAAATCCTTACAACTTGTTCTTCAAAGCATTTTTGAAATATATGTATTGGTGTGCCACTATTGATATCCCATAAAATAACTTTCTGATCTGCAGAAGCTGAACAGAATTGTGTTGAACCTTTTGAATAATCAAAGCACGCAGCAAGTATTGGACCTTGATGATAAGAGTATGTTTGAGTTTTGGATGTAGTAAGTTCAAAGACTGCATGCAATGAAAGAGTATTATCATCACAACCAATTAATAGACTTTCATCATCATGTGAAAATTCAACAACTCGAATCTTTTTCTTATGAATATCTTCAACACGACAACAAATATCCCAAGTTTCACCATTAAAGATTGAAAATGTCCCAGTTTCAAATCCAATAGCAAGGTATTTCCCTGTTGAACTCTAAAATAGAGGAATAGCTAAATTTAATTAAAAAATAAAAAATACTCACAAAATTTACTGCTGTAACAGATGTCTTCTTTTCCATCTTCTTTCGGGTTACATTTTGTCCATCAAAATCAAATGATTGCATACCATGGATAAAGTTAACTAAAATATTGCAATAATATATGCAATAGATATAAATATAAAAACAAACTTGAAAATATTTTTTCTTTGTTAGGAGTAAATCTACAAAAAAGGATTTGCATCATTCCTTCATCAATAATATTTCCATCAAGCATCCCGTTTTCATCTTCTTTAATCACATGTAAGACATTCATAGTATCAACAACAATAATACCTATAAACCTGCTATAATCAATCTGATTAAAAGCAAAAAGATATATCTACATTTTCCATCTGGTAGAATATCATAAGATTGAGTTCCACATCTTATTCCACCTTTTTTATTCCCATATTCCTGTAGTAACATTAAATCTAATTCATCGCCAAATGATGCTGTAGACCATGTTTTAACAGAATCAGCTGCTACTGAAAGAAGTACATTTCGATCCACTTTTGAATCATAATAATAACTAAATCCAAGAATTGGCCGTTCTGCTACTGAAAATAAAAGAAAGGAATTAAAATAAAATTCAAATGAAATGTAGACATACTTTTAAATGATTTTTTAACAACAGGATAAGTATCTGTATCAACAGGAGCAAAATCTCGCATAATTTTTCTTCAAAATACAAATATATAAAAATATTAAATTAATAAAATGTCAAACTTTTTAAAGTTTTTTTTTCAAAAAAAATTTTAGTGAAAATTTAAGAGAGAAAACTACGCATTTTGCCAATTCTTTGAAATGACGCACATTGTTCCTGCAACTGGCGGCAGATATAATGGATACAGAGAAAGTTACAGTAATACACATTTGTTATGAATTTAAATAGCACTTTTGGAATATTTATTGTAGAAAGGCTTTAGTATCATATTCCATGCATTAATGTGATAAAAAATTTTTCCAACAAATAATTCAACAGGCTTATTTGTAGCGAAAGTAATAAAATATCTCTGAAATCTAAAATTGTGTTACTATCCTCTAAAATCAGCGTTGTGAAGTTTGCTATCACAATTTTTTTAAAAACCACTGTATTTAATTCCTTAAATCCATGAACTTATTTGCTGCCCGTTTAACGAAAAATTTAAAATTTTGTAGTTTATTTAATGTCAAATAAATTCAGGCTCTTGTAGATAGATTTTTGCTACATATGGATATACAAACTTAAGTCATTTTGCAACATCTGTGATTTAAACAAAAAAAAATGTTTTGAACAAAACGGTTAAACAATGTTATTCTTTCAATTTCCTTTTATTTTTAGCTTTTTTTCTTCTGGCAAAGCTTTAAACGAAATTCTTCAATAACCATAAATTTTTGTCCATAATCCCTTTGAATTGATACCAATAAAATACGTTTTTCTTCTCTAAAATTATTGCCAAAATTATTGCGGCTTTTCCTTTTTTCAAAATGCCGCTTTTTTCCCAAAAAAATAAATTGAAAAAGCTTTTTGTTCTTTCATATCGGAAATACTCTTTTTTACGTTTAGAGAATCTATTTAATATATGAAATATGGAATCAAAGAATACCATTTCTATTATCCTCCCTTTTCCTCCTCCTCCCACAATCCAAAGTTTCATTCTTTTGTCCCAGAAAATAGAAACTCTAATTTATGCATTAAATTCACTTTTTTGTTGTTGTTACTTACAGACATTCAAAAGAATAAGAAATGTCTTAAATTTTGTAAACATTTGAAAAAAGTTTTTAGAGGAAGACCCAAAAGTTGAAAAGTCGCCATTCTTTGGGTTTCTTTGTACGAAAAACAATAAATTACATTTCTGGTTTTATTTTTAGTTTGTAATTGAATTCTAAAATATACTAAAACCCCTTAAATAGGTTACGGTAGTAATTCAATGAAAATAAAATTTTAAAGAATTTTAGCCATAACTGTACTTTTCATTACCCCAAAAAGGATTACGTTCAAATTTAATTTAATGACGTTTGCTTTTCAAAAAAAAACTACTGCTTTTATTCTTATTCCAAAAATCGTATAAAAACAACGTGATTTAAATGGGTTATTAAATTACTAATCACAGATGTTTCTTCGTTCCAAGTGCAAAAAAGAAAATATTTGTTTAATACATAAAAGGAAAGGAGGGTGGTATTTTGCTTTTTGGTGTCTCAAGTGACCAAAACCAAATAAGAATTTTTGTCATTTCCTTGTGGTTTCTTCCATCCAGCTATTTTCGTTTAAAAGTCTGAGTTTAATGAAATTTTAAACAGTTAAAGAAAAAAAAGTAATCTTTGCACAATTTTATTTTTCTTGTTTTTTTTCGTCTTTGACGGCTCTTTGCTGTTTGTTATTTGGCAGGTTTAAATAAATTATGTTTTCTTAAAACTAAATTTAATATAAATCAAAGTTCTTAACCCTATCAATCAGAAATTCTTTTTTTTTCGGGTTTTGATATCCACTTGTGACTTTTCCAAATATTTCCCATCAGACCGATTTGTCTTTCAGCCATGTGTTATCTCTGAAAGTAAACAAGCAAAGTTTCCATGACCGTGGTTGCAAATACATAGATGTATTCCTTGCCATATTTTTAAAAAAATGAAAGTAAATGTGGGCGCAGAAAAAAGGGCAAAAGTGATAAATTTTTTTGTCCCTCTTTTTTTGTGTTTTTCTAACGGATGTCTTGTTTCAAATAAAAAAAGGCTTAAAGATTCTTTTCCTTTTTGCTTTTCTTTCTTTCAAAAGTAAAGTAACAAAAGATATTTCACTGTGATAAAAACCCACACTTTTATTTTGAATGCTCAGTTCTCTTCTTAAAAATAGTTTTTTTCATTAACTTTTTTTAGATGGCATACGTAAAATTTGACGGGATGTCAGATTACGGTAACAGGCTAAAGATTAAATATTCAAGAAAAAAAAGCTAGCTTTATTTAAAGAGCTAAATTTATCACAAAGCAACGATAATGTTCAAATTTTTCCCACAGATTCTTTTCATATTTTGATGAATTTTAATCAGCTTATTTATGTTTAGTATGGAACTATTTTCCGTGGCAAAAAAACAATTTTGTAGTTCTGATCTTTTTTTACATTGAGCTGATTATTTGTGACAGCAACGAATAATTTCTGAATTTTAAAATTTGCGTTTACTCTCTTCAAATGTAAGCTTTAAAAAAATTGTTTTCTGTTACAGTAGATACAATAAAAAGCAAAAATTATAACAAGAGTCAAACAACCAACTTTATATTTATCATTAAACAACCTTCACCTTATTTTGCATGTATTTTACTCCCTTTCATTACATCCTTTATTGTAAAAAAATTTTACTTTTCTCACATAACATGTTCAAAACCGTATAAATGCTAAATGATTCTTTGTAAAAGAATTGTAATGCTTTTTATATTTAGCGTTTATTCTTTATCTTTTCATTCTTTTTGAGCCTTTTTGTATATTTTCACTTAAGTGGGAACACTTTAATAAATTGACCTTAGAATTGCTGTTGCACGGAGAAATCATTTAAGAAGCTGCAGCAGCTTCTTCCTTGTCTTTACCAATTTCACTTATTCGAAATTGACAACAACCTCTTTGCATTTTCTTTTTTTAGAGAAGAAGCATTTTTAAGATTTTGCTTTTATCAAAGAAAAAAGAGTAAGTTTATTTCCGTGTTTTAGACAACTTTATAATAATGCTTTTAAAAAATGCAAAAAATGTGCAAACCCTTTTTGGAAGAAAAAGATGAATCAAAAAGGCTTTTGTCTTTGCTGAGGATACGTCACAGATAGAAAAAGTGTCTGGGAATTGATGACCCCAGGGAAGTGGCTTCAGATGAAGAAAAGCTTGTAATCTTTAAGAAAAAAGCTGATTTGAGTTTTTATGGAAGAAAAAAAGTTGAAAGACAAGGAAACCAAGTTGTGAAATATTTGCTATCTTCAAGGATAAATGGAAAGAAAGTTGCGTTGAAATTATATCAAATCTGGTGGGAAATGAGTATACGTCATTGTGGAAGCTTTCAAAAGTATTTATAACTGCTTTCTGATGTTGAAAAAAATCACGTTAGAAGATGGAAGGAACTTTGGCATCAGCGTTTTTCATGTGTCTTCATCGAACTGGAACACTCTTTCTTTTATTGGCTACAAGTTTTCATTTGCTTTCTTCTTTTCTCTTCTTTTCTTCCCGTTTTTCTTTTCATTTTTGACATAATCAACTACTCCTCCTTCTAATTCGATTTTCTTTATGTCATTTACTTTTTAGAGGTGCCATCTTTTAGTCTTTTTCACGCTTTTCTTTCTTTCAAGTATAAGTAGTTTTAAAGAAATTGCAATGAATGAATATTGAAGCTTTTTGCCCTCTTTTTGCCTTTGATTTCAATGCAATAAATAAAAAAAGATAAAAGCTTAAAACTGAAACTTTCAAAGTTGAATTTTATTCTTTTTTATTTTGCTTTTGTTTTGTTAAATGACCACAAATTCGTAGAATAAAGAAATCATATTTAATTATACAAAATGACAGTCATTTTCTTGAAATCATACGAAAGAGGAACAACAAAGATAGATAATTGTTTTATTATTTTTTGTCGTTGTATTAGTAATAACATCGTTTTACTGTTTGATGCTCACCTTGTTTTCCTTCCTTTTTGCATCAGCTTTTTTATAAAATATCACGTAAAACTGTATTCGCGTTGTATACTTCTCCTTATTGTAATTAAAAATTTTGCAAATTCTGCTATTTTTATCATATTTTACGTTTTACTTTTGCTAGATATATTTAAGTGTATACTAAGCCTCCTGATTTAGTAATGTTTTTTTAGTATCAGAGAATTAGCCAGCTTTGTAACATAAATGTGAGAATAATCAACTCTGCTTTTTAAAGTTTTATTGTTAATGCGAATCAAAAACTGTTTTGTAAATAAGTAAAAACTTTAAAAATAATAATTTATTTACAAACGGGTATCAATCAGTGTTCTTAAATTGCTTCCCGAAAATTTGTATGACGAACTTTATAAATTAGTTTTCAAAATATTTTGGGCGGTTTTTTATATAATATAGTGGTTTTATATGATTTTCTGTAAACAGGCTTAAAAACGTTACTATATGTTTTACTAACGTAAAACCTTAGTACTTTTAAAATCATTTTCCCTAATAATATTTTTTTTGAAACATCAAAAAAAGTGTTCCGCATACGTATAAGTTTATCATCTATTTTAATTTGTTTGGTATTATTCCTTTTAAGAGAGAGAGTGTCAAATTAAGCAATTTGAGCTATTAAAAAAAGTACACCACTCCTCCTACTGTTCCATGTCATTCATTCATTCTCTCCTTCTCTTTTTCGAATTCATAAAAAACGTACTGTGATTTTTTAAAACCTGAGGAAAAAGGGGTTTTTGTAACATGTGTTTAGACAGCTGAAACATTACTACGCTTTGTTAAGCATTCCGGAAATTACGAATTTTATGGCACCTTTGAACGATCATTCGTATTCTTTCACCTTTTTTTGGTTATAATATACTCGTGTTAGAATTTCTGTTAAAATGTTGTCATCGAATTTAGATTCTATGGATTTTTTTAAAACATTTATTTTTATGCCTTTTTTCATATTGTTTTTAAAATAACAAACAAAAAATCTTTTAAAAAGATCTTTGAAGCTATCTTCAATAGAAGTGCCTTCGCATGAGGCTTCGTTGAATGAAGTGAGAAATAATAGAAAAAAATGGATTCTTTTCAGTTTTTTCAACGAAAATAGAAAACAAATAGCGTTCTAAAAGTGTTATTCTGCGGAAATGAGGTTTTTGTGATGTTTTTCGATAATTTATTTGCAAAAATGAGGTTTTAATTATGTATCGATTTAATGTGCTAAACTTTTTGACATCATAGTATAGCTTACACAATACCATTTTTGACCAAAAACAAATTTATTTATTTATTTTATGCATAGTTTAGTGAGACATCAGAATATCTTAATGAATGAGATTTCTCACGGCAGTTTTACTATATTTTCTTAGAAGTCTATTTATAAAAAAAAGAATGAATTGACTTTTAAGCTTAAAAATGAAAGATTTACGTATTTCCCAGCAATTAAAGAAGAGAGACGGATATTATTTATCTAATATCAATTGTGGAAAGAATTAATTTTCGTACATTTTTAATTGTTTTGCAGTAATTCTCTTTCTTTCTTTTTTATTTCCTTTGTCTTCAAGTTTTCTCAAAAATTAAGGTAGCAGCAGTAATGCATGTAGCACGCGATTCTTACCACACAAGGTTGTTCTCTCTATTATCGCTTTTTCTGCCTTCTTTCTTTCATGAAATCTTTCATCTTCTTCTTTATTTTCTATTTTTAATCTCAACATAAACTTTTTTTATACCTCCAAATGATGCCGCCGCCGCTCCCTTTAAAGATTCTTTTCCCGAGTTTCTTCCCCTCTTCTTCTTCTTTCTTTTTTCAATGATGACTTTTTGACGTGGTTGTTGAAATACGATATTTTTTAAACATACATACACACACTTCCGAAATTATTGTTATTTGCTACAAATTCTCTTTTTTATTCTTTGCAATTGATTTTGAGTTTAAATAAAAAAAAGAAAACAACAAACAAAAGATTTTTTTCTCAAAGGGGATCTATCTTCTTTCTCTACATTTTTTTTGTACAGAGAGTAACATCCGATCCTGTACTTGCTTATCCGTGCAAAACTTTAATAAACTTATTTTTCGAAAATCTTTTGAAGTAATTTCCTTTGCAGAGAGAAATGTTATGTGAAGATGATCCGCCACTTTTTGATAGAAATAATTCCAATACCCAAATATTTATCAATGATATGAAAGAATTTGCAATGTAAGAATTATTGTTGTAGCTTTACAGTAACAAGATGTACTTTTAGACATTACAATAATTTACATCCATATCTATGTATGGTGATATGCCCGCTGGGGATATTGGCAAATTTTATTCATATTCTAGTTCTAACAAGACGACGAATGAGGCGCTGCTCTGTTAATTGTGTCCTGATAGGGATTGCCTTTTGTGACATTATTACCATGTTATCGTATTTTATTTATATAATTCGTTTTGAAATTGTTACAAGATTTTTTGGTGCAACTGGCTTTAGGTAAGATTTCTTTTCAAACTTATTTAAATGTGTTTTGAAAGAAAAATAGAGCAAAGAATACTTGATTGTTACAGTAGCCTGGTACTAAATGTTTTTTAAAAATAACCTTTTATTTCTAATTTTTGAGCACTTAAATTGAAGTCAGTTTTCTAAATTTAGAGAAACTTTAATAAAAATTTGAATGAAAAACAATAGTGTGTTTTCTGCTCTATCTTAAGAAAAAAAAACAAAAACAATACGTTAATTTACTTTTTCTATGAAAGATAAGATTCAATTTAATTAAAATAAATAGTTCTGCAAAAACTAAATAATTTGTACTATTCTATTTTTCAGTTATTTTTGGGCAAGCTTTTTACGATTTCATGCAACAACGAGTATTGCCCTTCATGCAATCAATTTATACAGCTGTGTCGTAATGGCCTTCATCAGATACAAAGCAATGAAAACGGCACAAAGCATTTTTATGAAAAAACCTAAAATTGTATGGTATACATTTTTTGGGATTGCTGCTACCGTAGCTATCTTGTGCATTCCCACATACTTGGTACATGATGTAAAACCAATTTTACTCAGATCAGAATCTGGGAAGCTGCTGGAAATTATTGATTACTATACAGTAGATATCTCAGATTTCGCATTACAAAATAAATGTAAATTGTTTAAAACTAATTTATGGATAATTGGAATATGTTTAAAGGTAACTAATTAAATGAGTTGGCGGAAATAGAAGATTGTTGTTTTTTAGGCGGTACCGTGTTTCTTGTTACTGTGGTTTACGTTGGCGTTGATGATGAGACTGCACCGGAATAACGTCAAACGAGCTATGCTTTTGTATTCAAAATCAAATAAAGGTGCAAGAAAACGTAAACAAAATTATGATCGAACAACTTTTACTTTAATTGTTGTATTAACAGTTTTTTTGGTAAGCTCATTTGATAACTATAAACAAACCATTTTTTGATTATTGATGAGTGATAAAACTTACAACAGTTGTTTTTATATTAGCAAACATTCTGTTTAATATTTTCTTTTCTCACTTTTAGACAACTGAATTGCCACAAGGTGTACTAACAATATTAAATGGATTTTATACAAATGATGTGCATATGGTGATTTATATGAATCTTGCCAATGTCTTAGATCTGCTATCATTGATAAATTGTTATGTTGGATTTATTGCATATTGCTTTTTATGCTCTAAATATCGACAAACTTTTATGATTATGATACTTCAAACGTAAACCCTTTTCTCTCTATAACAGCCTCTTTTTTGGGACCTATATAAAGCGATAACCATGCAGTACTTGTTCATTCCACTTGTACATATAAGAGTCATTCAAAGAAGAAAAAGAAAGAATGCGTCATAGGCACACTTCCTTTTATAATTCAAAGTTTAATCATTTTTATACTTATGTGTTTTTTTTAGTGTTGAAAAGAAGAATAATGTTATTACAACAGCAAAATGTGAAACATATGAACGATCATCACGCTTGCTATGTAATGATGTATCCGCTGCTGTACGTGCAAGTAACAATAATAACAACAACACTATCAACATCAACAACAATAATCATATTAATGCTAGCAGTTATACAATCAACAACAATAGTAATAATTATCATCTTTCTACTTTTATTTAACTCACACACGCAAAATTTGTTTGCAAACAAAACCATTCATGAATTTTTGTTATCTCTTTTATAAAATTACGGGTGCATTTTAATAAAGATGTATAAAGTTATTTCAAAGTTCTTGAGCAGACGAAAGATTAAACGTGTTTTTTGTCATTCTAAATTTTGCAGCAAAAAAGTTTTTTGACAAGACGGAACTTTTAGAGGAATTCCTTTGAGAATTCCGAAACATCAAAAGTTTCAAAAAATATGTTTATCTTTTAAAGGGATCTAAGCGGTCACTGTTTTGTTGTGTCAGATTTGCAAAATGCCGCACATCATTTATCACTTGAATGATTAATGATAGTTTTTTTTGTTAAAAATTGTATCTTAAATTTCAATCATTTGTCTTTCAAAAGATTTAACTTTGTTTTTCTTCTTCCTATTTTTAAAGCTTAAACTGCCATGAATGAAATTACAGTATCCCAACGCTCTCATTACCTACCTACCTACGTAAACATTCGAAATGTCAAAGTGTAGCAGCAGCTGTTAATTTTTAACATGTTTTTTACCATAGAATTAAATCTAAAATTAGTGACACAAAGTAGCTTTTATTCTGCTTTCGTCAACGACAAATAACTGCAGTGTTCATTCAAGGATAAAGCAAATTCTTATCTATCTTAAATTTTAATTCTACTAATAATACTTTAAATATTTCAAAGAATTTATTTAAACGTCAAAGAATTTTATGTACAATTTTTGTAAAGCATGCAAACAACAAAAAGATAATAAAAGATAAACCCTTTTTTGAATGAGAATTGTTTGAAATGAACAAAAGAGACAGACAGAGATCTACGAAAAAGTTTTTAAAGAAGCAAAAGATACCCCGTATTATTAATAGAATTTTTACTATAAAGAACAAATGTACAATATATGTTTTTTTGGAGTGTTAGACAGATTTACAGTAGAACATCTTGATCATCGAGGAAACGGATTGTTGTATTTTCGATTGGCAAAGTTTTTACAGGAGCTTTATCAAAGAATATTCTTTTTGCCCGTGTAAGGAATGATCGAAGAGTATCCCGATAAAGTGATGACATTAAAGGATATACAATAAAACAGGCATTACAATTGATAAGTGATAGAAGATCAAGGATTTCCCCGAGTGAAAGATATACAAATTGATGGATGTCATTTGGATACATTCCTGCAAGAAAGATTAATTATAAAAATGTTAAAATTTAAAAACGAAAACAAACCATTTAAGACAGCCAAGACACCTTGTGGGAATTCTGTTACAATAAAAACTGTCATTAAAACAATTAGAGTGTGAGTTGTTCGATCAGTTTTTCGTTCAGCCTTTTTTGAGGCTAATGAACCACCAGATGTAAGATGTCGTCGTCTTCGCTTATTTAAATCAAGCTCCAACAAAAGTGCAATGGTAAAAACGAAGAGCATCAGGCAGGGAAGGACCTAAATAAAAATATTGAATTAATTTATGCAACTGAAGATTGTGCTACTTACCTTAAAGACAATACCCGTAAGCCATAGATTTGCTTTGAAGATGAAGCATGTATTTCCTGTTGATAGTTCAGATAGTCCAACAGTGTAAACAGCACCAGAATCAGTATCAGCAACTTTCACGATATCATGAACCAAAAATGTTGGAACACAAAGTGCAATTACAAATAGACTGATAACTGCAAAAATTGGTCTAAAAAATGGTTAAAATTAGTTTTTTGCATGCAATGCTTTCATAAACTTTGAGGCTTGTTTAGTCATATTTATTATTAATACAGTTTAACACATTTTCTACTTTATTTTGCAACACTCTATTTTTGGGTTATACTTTTTAAAAACAAAAATTCTTTAAACTTATAAATTTTCTTCCTTTCTATCCATTTGCACTTTTATTCTATATTATTTAAATCTGTTTCCATGAATTCTGCCTACGATATATAATAAATTCTTTTTTTAAAATTTTAATAATAAGATAAAAGAGAAAGAAAGAGAGAAAAATGACAAATCTTTTTTAGATCAAAGAGGAGAAGGCGGAAATTTAAAATATTTCATTCAATGATGCCTTCCTTTTCTTTTAACGGATTATAACACATTTGCAAACCCATTTTTGAACCAAAAAATGCCCGAAAAAGGACATTTCTAGTTTTTTGGAATTTTTAACTAAGTTCTTCTTTTTTTGCACTTCCAACTTTGTTAGTTAGTTAGCTAGTTAAAGAGAGAGAGGAAAGGGGGAAACATGTGATAAATTTGTTAAGGACGAAACAAAATACGTAAAAGCTTTCCATGAGTTATGATAAGTACTCACGCAAAATTTTCTGCGTGTGTTTTTGAAGGAAGCTAAGACAACAAAAACAAGAGATATTACTAATTGTGTCAGTAATTAATTATAATTTGTAATATCGCTTCCGCATAGACAAAAAAATAATTTTGCAACAAAAAAGACAGCAGTCATGCTTTTTTTTTGGATAAAAATGATGGATTGAAAAAAATTAGTCTTTCTAAAATGTATTTTTTGAAGATAAGTGTTGAAAGAGAAGTGTATTACTAATGTCATTACTACTGCTATATAGCTGACTACGAAAATATTAAATTAACTCAAAATGTTTAATTTTGGCACAAGATTGAAAAAAAACTTACAAAGCTGCTTCACTGCGATTCCATTTTGAGCTGACTGTTTTTAGAGCTTTGTATCGGACGTATGCAGTTGCAACAGATGTATAAAGGGTAATGGTGTGAAGGGCAATAGAACAAACAACATGAATTAATAAAAATACAATCCAATGAAGGGCATATCCAAGTGGTGGATCTGATAGATCTACGAAGAATCCAAAGCGTAGTGTAAAGATTGTGTAAGAGATCATTGTTAGAATATCACACACGGCCACCAATGACAGCAGCCGATTTACAGCAGATTGGCGCATAATGGGTCTTGTAAGTACGGCAAGATGTACAGAATTTGCAATGGATCCAATAATGCATATGCATAGGCACAGATATTTATGTACGGATCCATATGAACTAAAGTTATAAGAGATTACGGTAAGCATTCGTTGTATGACTTAGAAAAACTTACTTTGAAATATGAACTAGCGTCTCCAAAAATGCTAAAGTATTGTTATCATTTAGATCAAATAATTCGAGTTCACTGCTGCATATCATTTGTTCTGTAAACATTTTTTAAAGAATTTGTTTTAAAATAAAATATTTAAAGAAATTCCAACAATTTCAAAGCTGCCGTATTAACGAAATGTGCATACAATAAAACCCACGAAAAAGATAACGTCAAAATCAACGAAAAAAAAGGGGATTTAAAAAAAGAAAGAAAGAAGGGATTCCTCCTTATATTTCCGGAGGATTAAAGTTGTTTTTGAAAAAAAAAGAAAATGAATTAAACAATTATCATTGGATATTGGATTGTGGTAAAGGAATGAGTTTTCCTCTCTCTCAGGAAATCCGTCTAAAGGTGAAACTGATTGTTTAAGATATTAATTATCTTATAAAGAGAGAGAGAGAAAGGAGAGGGATTAAAGGCATAAAGGCCAAATTAAAATATAATATTTAATAGAAATGAGAAAGATGTTTGTTTACAATGGCAATTTATGATGTCTTCTCGGTCATAAAACGGAAGGGAGGTGTGTGTAGTGGATACGGTAAAGAGAAATCAAAAAGTTATAGTTTTGTATAACACGCGAAACTCCAAAAACAAATTGTATAATATCAAAGACAAAAAACAAATGAAGTCAAACAATGAATGAATGATGTTAGCATGTTGTTGTACCAAAAAAAGTGAGAAGGCGTAGTAGTATTTGTTTCAATCCACCCTTTTGTTGTCTCGTTTCTTGGGGCAAGGCTGAGTGACTGACTATCCACCACGCTTTTTTCGCCTTTCCCTTTTTTAAGTGGTTTTAGACTTCACACTTTTTCCTTAGAAAAAAATCTAAACCACGATTCTTTTTGTCTTTTAACGCTGCCAAAAAACAAACAAGTAAAATAAAATTCAATTTTCTGTAAAGCAAAAAAAAAGAATATTCGGACAATTACATTACAGCCGATTAGTGCCCTCTCTTTCTTCTCTTGTTTTTCTTGTCATTGAGCTTTTCTGCTTATAAAAGGGGTGGAGTATGTTTGTAAGTGTATAATGTGAGAAAAAATAATAGAGAGGGAAAAGCCTCTTTGGGTTAGTAAAAAAACTACAATGGCAATGAGATAAAGTTTAACGTCATTTTTTGTCTTGTTTTGTCTTGCAAAAATTTAAATTTAAAATATCTTCTCCTTTTTCTGGGATATTTTAATACTTTTTTATAAATGTAAAAGTAGAAAAATGCATACAGAATAGTAAAAAGCAGACGTCGACGACGTCGGTTAAAAAAGTGATGCAAGAAAAAAGGTTTTGCAAAAAGGGAGAAAATGGTTAGTTGAGTCATCCGTGACAAAATTATAGCTAGCCTTATCGTATAAAGCCCTAAATTTAAACACGTGTTGATGATGAAAAAGATTTCAAACTAGAAAGATCTTTGCCCTAAAATTAAAGAAAGATGGACAATTTGTTTTTCTTTTCACATGCTATCCCCTCCTCGGTCAACCTTCAACCCTAATTATAATTAAGTTTTGCTTACTTTAGTACCGGAAAACTGATATATTATTATTTATTTTTTTATTTTATCTTTTTTTTAAATAAATCGTGACAATATAAAAACGGAAACAGTATATATCTTCTTTTTTTCTACTGCGTGTGGCATATATCTCAGATGATGATGATTGTGTTGTCTGAGCGCAATTATCTTATACACATGCTTTTTCTGTCTTTTGAAAATTAAAAAAATCTTATTGAAAAAAAGAAGGCAGCAAAATTTAAATATAAACGAAGCATAACATAAATTTATGAGGCTTTCTCCTCTTTTTCTGATATTGACGAGACATCTTGAAAAGGCTATAAGGAAGTTTCATGCATACTTGTGACCGGCTTTTTAATAATTTTTCTTAGGTTTTTAAAAAAAGATCTTAAATGCAACTTTAAAGTCACGCTTACAGTAAAACACAATCAAAACAAAGAACAAAAAATGCATGTACAATTTAGCAGCAAAAATGAATCATGGAAAATTGTTCAATGAGTGGCCAAATCCTAAATTCCCTCGATGTACCACAATATCATCATTCCTATCTACTTTTGTTCTAATTAATCCAAAGTAAATCTTCTTTACCGCTAGTTTGTCATATTAGTTAAGAACAAAGCTCTCACTGTAACATATTTTAACACCGAAATATGAAAAATGGAGAGATTAATAACATCAGCTTTCTTTACTGCTTTTATGAGTACCTCATAGATTGAGATCTTTCCATTTTAGACTAATGAGGAAGGCTCAGAAGTAGCTGCAGCTACTTCTGAGCCTTCATCCGGTCATGACACCTGCTTCTGTTATTAGCTCGAAGAAGAAGAAGTGAGTTACAAAATTAGTGTACAAATCAAAGATTGACAAAAAAGGTTATCAAGTTAGAAGCACCTGCTCAACCACCAAAAAATAGCTTTAGTTTCCCGAGAATCTGACTATTGCATTACACCTTCCTTCATCAAGAGAAGTCGAACTAAAAACGAAAAAATAAAAATTTATGTTAAATAAATTTATTCAAAAACAAATTTAACATTTTCAGAGGGGCATTTCTGGTAACAAACAAAAATTCATTAAAAGTTTAATCTTATTTTTAATTTTTAGAAGAAACATGAATTGCTCAAGCACGAAATCGCATTATATTACAGTAATGTGATGTGTATTTGTTATTTTTGTGATTGTATTTTTTTGGCTACAGATATATCACAGAGAAAAAACAATTCAAAAGAGCAAAAATTGGGGAAAATAAATAATTAAATTGAAGCACATTAAAATAGCAGTTAGTTTTTAAGAAAAGCGTTAAAATTAGAAGATTCGTGAAAGAAGCCAGAACACAAATTTTTTAGATAAATTTGAAGGTACGTAGTTACGACTTCTGCTAATCAACTACGGCTTAGACAATATTATCTAGTGCGCATGTGCATCAAAAAGAGGTAACCCTCATCAATTGACGCAAAAATTTCCAAAATAGCTTTATAGATTACGATAAAAAACGGCTATCACCTTGCAAGGAACAAACCGTTCAAAAATTACTCATATATGTTTTATTAAATTCTATTTCATACAGACCGGAAGTAATTGAATAATAAAAAACTCATAAAAGTTTCAACCTTTTCTTTTTCTTCTTCCACAAATTGAAACATGAAACACGTGTCTGCTTTGGAGGCATTGTTGTTGTCTGAATCGAACCGAAACAAATTTTAACAAATACAATTATCTCATTCTTCTTCTTTCCTTTAACGTTCTCTTCTCATCGGTTATTACTCAACGGAAATAATGATCTCTAAGAACTCAAAAAACAATAGTGGTAAAAAAACAGTTCGCCGAAAAAATTTTATTTTTCTTAAACAAAATTAAAGTTTTTTTCAAATTTTCAAAGGTAAAACAACAAATTCATGCTTCTTTTTATGACGAAAACGAAACGAAAGTTTTTCCTGTATTTGAAAAAAAAGTTGTAAACAATCAAAAAAAGAGTTTATTTTTCTTCAATGAGATAAACTTTAAACTTTATAATTTAGGGGAAAAACAAGCAAAAAGGACTATTAGTTTTGTAACGTCCGAAATTTCGGTGGTCTTATGGGGATTCTCATTTAAGGATGATTGCTTTTTATAGCTACAAACAATTCCGGAGAAAAAAGAGAGTTAAGTATTTTAAGAAATAGTTCAAAAATAGCTTAAATAACTCAAAGTTTTTTTGTGGGTTTTTTTCGTGGATTAAGTTTCAGGAAGAAAAAGAAAAAAAGAGATAAACGAAAAAAAGTTTTGTTTTAAGTTGCTACTCTCATTTTTGAGCAGAAACTTTAAACAGGGCGGGAGATAAAGGTCGACACCTGACCCTTGAAATCACAAAGTTGTAATAAAGTTCAGCTTCAAAAAAACTTAATCTAAAATTCAAAACATAAATAATAAAAAGAATATTCTGAATCATATTTGATTACTTCAGACGGCACACCTGCCGCTTGCTCGAAAACAAAAAGGTGCATTTTTTAATTTAAAAATTAGGAATTCCATTTTTACTTAAACCCCTAAAAGCCATAAGTTTACTTTTATACATTTGTATCTTTAAACTTTTGCCAAAAAAACAAAAGCTCAAAAACTGTTATCGTAAAACTTTCAAAAAAGGAAACGAAACATAAAAAACTAGAGTAAACCTTTGTATGTTTTTTATTCTGGTGCTACTTAGCTATTAAGACAAGAGTTGTCTTTCATTCAACTTTTTTTTGACGTCAAAGGCCTTCCTTCAGCTTTTCATTGATGCCAATTATCCTTGGCTGCAGAGGAGAAAAACGCTTAATTACAAACCCCAAAAAAAATAGTAAACATACAAAAAATTTTTATTCCTTATTTTTGTTATTATAAAGTTTGTAAAAAATGTTTCACGCCTTTTTAATGGATGGACGGGATGAGTGGTGGATAAAAAAAGAAGTTCATTAAAGGCATACTCATGCACTTTACTATTACATACGTAGGTTTAACATTCGAAAGAAAAAAAACAGCTTTCTTTTCATTCATAAAAATATATCTCCAAACAAAGCCTATTAAAGAGATTAACTGCTAAAACGGCAAAAAATATATACATGATTTTTAAAGAAAAAGTAGGAGAAAAAATTGGTTATTATTTCTTCAGAAAAAAAATGCACATGTCAAAGGTAAACAACAAAAAACAGAGGGAGATGACGCTTCCGGTGCCTTCAAAAAAAAGAGTTCAATGAAAAAAGAAAGGATTACGGTATCGTAATTTGAAGAAAGAAAAAAGACCAAAGAATTTTGTCTGAAACGAAACCAATGAAAAAAGCGAAAGAATGCCTTCTTTTTTTTCCATACATAATCTTATGAGATAATGTTAAAAAAATATGCCACAAAAAAAAAGATGAGATCCGGAAGTTGAAAGGAAAAAATTTTAAAAAGCATGCAAATGCTAAATTTACATGAAACAAAATTGCTTAGCATCTTGGAAAGCATGTCCGCTTTTTAAATTTAGCAGCTATTGGAAGACAAAAAAGAATATTCAAAGCGACATCATCATTATTCAATTATATCTTTTTGAAGATAAAATAATTTCCATATCAGAAAATATCTTTTCTTTCTTCCTTAAACGAAACCCTTTAAATGAAGACTTTAAAAGGACAATTCCGAAAAAGATCAAAGGGCACACAAAAAGAAGAAGACAACTTGAACAAAATTATGTAAGTTCAAAAAGTGTTTTGAAGTTGATTGAAGCACAACTTTTTAAGGATTCGTAAGTACACAGAAAACTACTCATAATTGATGCATTCCTCCTCATAAAGAGCCGTTTTATCTTTTTTAAAAAAGGAGTTGTTCCCCTGCTGTGACTGGCTAGAATAAACTCGTCTTTAAAGAAAAAAGTCAACAACTAAAAATAAATAAGCAATTTTAAGTTTTTTAATGCCGCCAAAAAAGAGAAAAAAGAAATAACAACACACATCCGGAAAAAAGAAATGATAAAAGGTTGTTCTAATTTTTACGTCATATTTTTTTAAAAAAAATTAGCGTACGCCATTTTGGGTCTTCTGAAGGAGACTTCTTCATTGCACTTACATAGTTCCCTAATATCTTAGCAAATGAAGCCTCCAAAAATGTTCTCAAGAAATACATATAGTTTCCGCAATAAATCTTTTTTTAAAAAATGTTTGTCACTAATCTTGGTGCAAAAAATATATGGCAGTGATGACATAATCCAACACAAAAAAAAGACTTTTACATTTGACGACATTTTTTGCCCAAAGCTCATTTTGGATATTCCACTTTGTATGCAGACTGCTAAAAGAGAAAAAAAAAGATCAAAAACAAACATTTTTAATATCAAAACGTTTTTTGTTTTTGTAGTTTAAAAATTCACAGCAACTTTAAAATTCTAAAAAAGCTGCTGCAAAAAATAGCTATATAAAAATCTTTGAACGATATCTATGGGTTACCGTATGATGATGTTGTCATGTGCTACACAAAATTCTGACGCACAAATTGAAACAATGCTGTTGTTTTTGTGTTGCATAGAGACTTCCTTTTTGAATTTCTTCCAAATAATAATGAAGTTGAAAGACGACAACCTCATTAAAAGAATATTTCAACTTCCTTTGTTGTTGTTCTTCTTGTTGTCAAGAATTTTTTCTTAAACAAAACACAAAAATTACTGAAAAGCAATACTCACGCAGACATCTGCAAACACATATGCGCATATGTGAAAGCATTAAAGTTTGATTCCACATAACTAACACTTTTTCCAACCAAGTGAATATATATGTATTCTGATAAAATTTTAATAAATATAAAATTCCATTATTCCATTTCCATTGTATTCTGTCAAAAAAAAGAGATGTTTGAAGGATGAAAGATAGAGTCATGCTTCTGAACTTGTTGGACAAAAACTTCCTTAGGGATTGATTGTGGCCTAAAAAGTTAACAAGGGGCATTCCAGGATGCTTCTTCTACATGTGACAGAAGGCAAAAGAAAAACTTTGTTCATAACTAAAATTTTTTCCCATCCATATTTTAACAAACAATGTCAGAAACAGACAATTGCTTTTAAAAAAATTACAATCTTTTGCATAAATAAAACGGAAAAAAACATTAAATATTTTTGGAATACTACTTTTTTTTGAAAACTTTGTTACTACTTCCAAAACTTTTAGAAACTTTTAAATAAAAACTCTGAGGCTAAAAATGTGGAACAGACATTCCTTTTGAGAACACTGTAATTGCCACAATTTTGTCAGACAGGAAAGTGTGAAACATATTTATCATTGAAGGCCGTCAAAACATTTAATTTCGCTCCGGAAAAGATAATTACCGCCTCAATTTTTCTATATTTTTTAAAATTGTAGTAATAACAAAATTCTTAAACGAGGATATAAATTCTCACACACTTTTTTAAATTTTTTAATTACTGCAATAAAGTACATATTTGCCTACGTATAAAATTATTTGGATTAAAAAAATTATGGTAAAGCGTTCTTAGTATGGAGGTGGGAAAAGTGGGCTAAAAACAATTACAAAATTCATTAAATTTTGCAGCCATGCGTGATTGTTTCAAAGATGACAAGCTCAAATCATATGATGAAAGTTTGCTTCGTGTAAGACATGCCATCAACAAATATCGCAAAGATGAAATCTATGAAAAACTAATACGCTGATTTTAATTGATAGTAATGCGATTTTTTGAAATTAAAATATTTTGATTAAAAAAAATAAAGCGACATGAAGAAGTTAAAAATTCCGTCATTTTAAGAATATACGGTTGCCTGAAAATATCCTTAAACATCATGTATTTACGTATTTATATGTCAATAATTCAACACTTACCTTGTCAATTTATGATTTGAGCTCAATTTATGATTGAAAAGCAAGAACATAACAGATCAAACATTATCTGAAAATGATTTCACTGAACTTGTTTGCCCGTCATAAACAGCCAAAACAAAACAATGACTGTATCAAACTTTACGTTTCCGTCAAGCCTTTACCAATTTAAACTAAAATAAGCTACAAACTTGCATAAAAAATAAAGTTTGCAAGATAAACAAAAAGAAATATAATTGCTTCCGTAGAAAAAAAACTAAATTACTTTGAAATAGCTTAATTTCTTTTCTTTCTTTTCTAAATAAACTTTTAAAAAAGTGCTCAATTATCTTTTAACTTTTTTTTATATATTTCTTTTGCGTTCAAAGTTTTACAGAATAACTGAAATGGGGCTCGAATATAGCTTTTAAAAACTTTATTTACGTGCAATGATAATAACAAGTCTTACGGAATTTTAAAGGTCATTTGTCACGCAATTTTAATATTTTTAAAATACTAGTTTTCGAAATCGAAAAATATAGCATCAATTTGTTTTATTTTTTTTCATGAAAAATTCTTTTTTCGTTTTGTAGGCTGATTTTTTTCGATAGTAATGCAATTTTTTAAAACAAAGTTTGCTTGATTACTATCATCAAAAATCAGCGTTGTAAAAAATATAAAATGAAAATCACTTGAAAGTAATTCTTAATTTTGCATTTAAATTTAGTGATTGATTCAAAAAAAATTGAGCCGAGCAGTAACGATAAAAGATAGCATGAAAATATTTTAGTCGTCAATTAATTAATATGGTTTACGGTAGAATAACCATAACAAAACAATTATTCAACATATTTTAATTTTTGCTGGAGATTACTCATCTCTGTTTTTTTTTTAAATATTCATGTCACTTCATGTTGTTTTCTGCTTCATTTTTATTATATGTTTTGACATCAAAACATAAGAAGAAGATACAAAGTAAAATATAAAATGTTTTCTTAAAGGACACGTATACAACTATTAAACTTATGCTCCCATTTAATTAAATAGTTTTAGACGCCCTAATTGTGTTTGATAATTTTTTTTATCTAAAATTAAGAGATTGGAAGCGGAAATTGTTTTACTCTGTGTTAAAAAAGGGCTTATAGTTATCCTTGGAGGGAAAAAGATGTAAACATTTCCTGCAATTAAAACCCCCGTAAAAAATTAAGAGCTCCAGAAAAAACTTCTGGTTTTTTTTGCAGGATAAATAATCAACAATGAAAAAAGTTTCAGCTTATTAAATATGGATAAAAATATTGGCATTTAAAGTTCAATGATGTCGTCTGAAACTATTTTTAATAAGTCTGACATTCTTTAAAAAAATGAACATGCAATTAATTTTTAATTTTTTGTTATCTGTCAGTAATGAAAAGATGCAAAAGGATACTGTATTGAAAATTGAAACGCATGGTGAAATTGATAAAAAAGAACAGCAAATTAATTTCAAAACAATTAAATGTCAATGTACTGTAGTCTTTGAACTTGGCTACAAATTTTGAAAAAGTTTCCAATGTTTAAAAAAGGCTGACAAGCTTGAAACGCAATTTAACGTCATTAAACATTAAATCATTTCTTTCTTTTTTTTCAAAGCCACCTTCGTTTATTTATTGCTATTTGAGTCAGGATGAATGGATAATCTTCAAAGCATACTTCCGGAATATTTTTTGTTTTTAAAAATAATTTTGACCTTTTTGAATGGGATTAAATCATCTTTGAGCTTCCTTAAACTTTGACATGAAAACATAAAATTAAGGAACTTTTAGAGAAAAACGTTTTCCATGCATGTTGGTTTAAATAAAGCAACAAAAAATGCCGTTTATGCGCAATAATAACTAGCTTTATTTTACAAAGTTAAAAAAAACTTGGAAATGAAACATTTAAGGAAATCATTAATAACCGCTTCCAAGAAAGGTATGAGTCAAAATCGTTCTGCTCTATATGCTTCACTTTCAACAAAACATTTACTGCTCAACCCTTATGCTAGTTTTATTTTAGTCTTCTTATCTTTTGGCTGACCTGATAAACATCTGATCCAAATTCAAATTTTACTTTTTTTAAAACCACTCGAATCATGACAACAAAGAACAAGAACTTTCAATTTCATGTTCTTTTCTTTCACACTTTTAAAGGACAACAACAAAGCGCATTTTCGCAATTGTCACTTCGAAAAAAAACTTTATTCCTTGTCTTCGATACCCCCACTTGAAGACACAATAAACTTGAAACTTTTTTAAATAGATATTTTTGTTCTTCTAAAACCTCAAACCTCAAAAACTTCATGTATATAAATTCGCCATGACACTTTTTTGAACTCATTTATTTGTAATTTTATTTCTAAGAATGCAGCACTTTTCTCTGTTTTTATCTTTTATTTCTGTTCTTATTATCACTGAACCAAGTGGAGCTTGTTTTGGCTGTGGTGGATATGACTTCATCGGTGGATGTTGTGGAGGTGGTTATGGCGGTCTAGGATATGGAGGTTACGGTGGTTATGGATACGGCGGGGGGATCGGATACGGAGGAGGATATGGCGGAGGCATTGGATATGGTGGAGGAATTGGATATGGCGGCATGGGGATGGGTGGCATTTGCTGTGGAGGTAAAAATTAATTTTTAAAATATTTGAAAGTTAACATAAATATTGTAGGAGGTTATGGTGGCTTTATTGGCAAAAGAGACACTGATTCTGACACAAAATTAATACCAAGAATAGAAAATTTCGTAGAACCTGAAGATAAAAGCAGTATAAATGTTTTTGCATGAAAACTCCTTTTAGCTATAATTGTAAAATTTCTTTGCTTTTTATGTGAAATAAAAGAAATGTTTGTATAAACGAAAAAGTAAAAAAGTTAGTGTCAATTTTCATCAACGATCGAAGAGAGTTTGTGTAGTTCAAAAATTTATTCAAAAACAATGCAGATCAAAAGAGAAAAGTCGAAATAAAATCATTTCTTTTGCTAAACTTTGGGCATGAATTAATCCATTTTTGATTCTATCCTAACGTCAAAACGGTTAAGATACAATCAAATAATTCGTGATCGCTGATGACATTATTACAGGTTAAAAATTATTTCACATCAGGATGCAATATTCTCAAGCTCGCAAGCTAAAATCGCTATATTTCATGTTAGGATTCTAAATTGATGACTTCAGTTGCAATTTCCTGACAGCTGTTGTTTGCCGAAAGTAATCAAAAAAAACTAATTTTTATTTTTCAGACACTATCATAAAACGTCAGCGCACTAAAAAAGTTGCCAAATTCTAAACAAAAAGTCTTAGTAATTTCGAAGACAAAAGAAAAGCGGATACTTCAGTTTTTAAACGAAAAAAAAATTTTAAAAATCCAGACGGGAAGCTGACAGTTAACAAACGTAACTATTATATCTGGAACTCCAAAAGTGAAGAACTTACTTACAGCATGCTAGCACATATCTAATAAAAAAGGTCCATTTATATGTATTCTAACTAAATTTCACACTTTCAAACAAAAATAGAAAAGCTACATATCCCACAGCACGTTTGTTCACTGTCATCATTACCTCAAGCACGGTTTTCGGTTAGAATTATTTTATTTTTCCACAATGAAAAAAGATTTTTTCAAACAAAAATGTTCATATTTACGTGCTGAATCAGAAAATATCATTTTTGAAGCGATTAAATTGATATCCCCGAATCCCACAGCACGTTTGTTTACTGTCATCATTACCTCAAGCATGGTTTTTGGTTAGAAATATTTTATTTTTCCACAATGAAAAAAGATTTTTAGGAACTGAAATGTTCATTTATATGTGCTGAATCAGAAAATATCGTTTTTGAAGTGATTAAATTGATATCCCCGAATCCCACAGCACGTTTGTTTACTGTCATCATTACCTCAGGCACGGTTTTCGGTTAGAAATATTTTATTTTTCCACAATGAAAAAAGATTTTTAGGAACTAAAATGTTCATTTACATGTGCTGAATCAGAAAATATCATTTTTGAAGTGATTAAATTGATATCCCCGAATCCCACAGCACGTTTGTTTACTGTCATCATTACCTCAGGCACGGTTTTCGGTTAGAAATATTTTATTTTTCCACAATGAAAAAAGATTTTTAGGAACTGAAATGTTCATTTATATGTGCTGAATCAGAAAATATCGTTTTTGAAGTGATTAAATTGATATCCCCGAATCCCACAGCACGTTTGTTTACTGTCATCATTACCTCAGGCACGGTTTTCGGTTAGAAATATTTTATTTTTCCACAATGAAAAAAGATTTTTAGGAACTGAAATGTTCATTTATATGTGCTGAATCAGAAAATATCGTTTTTGAAGTGATTAAATTGATATCCCCGAATCCCACAGCACGTTTGTTTACTGTCATCATTACCTCAGGCACGGTTTTCGGTTAGAAATATTTTATTTTTCCACAATGAAAAAAGATTTTTAGGAACTGAAATGTTCATTTATATGTGCTGAATCAGAAAATATCGTTTTTGAAGTGATTAAATTGATATCCCCGAATCCCACAGCACGTTTGTTTACTGTCATCATTACCTCAGGCACGGTTTTCGGTTAGAAATATTTTATTTTTCCACAATGAAAAAAGATTTTTAGGAACTAAAATGTTCATTTACATGTGCTGAATCAGAAAATATCATTTTTGAAGTGATTAAATTGATATCCCCGAATCCCACAGCACGTTTGTTTACTGTCATCATTACCTCAGGCACGGTTTTCGGTTAGAAATATTTTATTTTTCCACAATGAAAAAAGATTTTTAGGAACTGAAATGTTCATTTATATGTGCTGAATCAGAAAATATCGTTTTTGAAGTGATTAAATTGATATCCCCGAATCCCACAGCACGTTTGTTTACTGTCGTCATTACCTCAAGCATGGTTTTTGGTTAGAAATATTTTATTTTTCCACAATGAAAAAAGATTTTTTGAAACAAAAATGTTCATTTATATGTGCTGAATCAGAAAATATCGTTTTTGAAGTGATTAAATTGATATCCCCGAATCCCACAGCACGTTTGTTTACTGTCATCATTACCTCAGGCACGGTTTTCGGTTAGAAATATTTTATTTTTCCACAATGAAAAAAGATTTTTAGGAACTGAAATGTTCATTTATATGTGCTGAATCAGAAAATATCGTTTTTGAAGTGATTAAATTGATATCCCCGAATCCCACAGCACGTTTGTTTACTGTCATCATTACCTCAGGCACGGTTTTCGGTTAGAAATATTTTATTTTTCCACAATGAAAAAAGATTTTTAGGAACTGAAATGTTCATTTATATGTGCTGAATCAGAAAATATCGTTTTTGAAGTGATTAAATTGATATCCCCGAATCCCACAGCACGTTTGTTTACTGTCATCATTACCTCAGGCACGGTTTTCGGTTAGAAATATTTTATTTTTCCACAATGAAAAAAGATTTTTAGGAACTAAAATGTTCATTTACATGTGCTGAATCAGAAAATATCATTTTTGAAGTGATTAAATTGATATCCCCGAATCCCACAGCACGTTTGTTTACTGTCATCATTACCTCAGGCACGGTTTTCGGTTAGAAATATTTTATTTTTCCACAATGAAAAAAGATTTTTAGGAACTGAAATGTTCATTTATATGTGCTGAATCAGAAAATATCGTTTTTGAAGTGATTAAATTGATATCCCCGAATCCCACAGCACGTTTGTTTACTGTCATCATTACCTCAGGCACGGTTTTCGGTTAGAAATATTTTATTTTTCCACAATGAAAAAAGATTTTTAGGAACTGAAATGTTCATTTATATGTGCTGAATCAGAAAATATCGTTTTTGAAGTGATTAAATTGATATCCCCGAATCCCACAGCACGTTTGTTTACTGTCATCATTACCTCAGGCACGGTTTTCGGTTAGAAATATTTTATTTTTCCACAATGAAAAAAGATTTTTAGGAACTGAAATGTTCATTTATATGTGCTGAATCAGAAAATATCGTTTTTGAAGTGATTAAATTGATATCCCCGAATCCCACAGCACGTTTGTTTACTGTCATCATTACCTCAGGCACGGTTTTCGGTTAGAAATATTTTATTTTTCCACAATGAAAAAAGATTTTTAGGAACTGAAATGTTCATTTATATGTGCTGAATCAGAAAATATCGTTTTTGAAGTGATTAAATTGATATCCCCGAATCCCACAGCACGTTTGTTTACTGTCATCATTACCTCAGGCACGGTTTTCGGTTAGAAATATTTTATTTTTCCACAATGAAAAAAGATTTTTAGGAACTAAAATGTTCATTTACATGTGCTGAATCAGAAAATATCATTTTTGAAGTGATTAAATTGATATCCCCGAATCCCACAGCACGTTTGTTTACTGTCATCATTACCTCAGGCACGGTTTTCGGTTAGAAATATTTTATTTTTCCACAATGAAAAAAGATTTTTAGGAACTGAAATGTTCATTTATATGTGCTGAATCAGAAAATATCGTTTTTGAAGTGATTAAATTGATATCCCCGAATCCCACAGCACGTTTGTTCACTGTCATCATTACCTCAGGCACGGTTTTCGGTTAGAAATATTTTATTTTTCCACAATGAAAAAAGATTTTTAGGAACTGAAATGTTCATTTATATGTGCTGAATCAGAAAATATCGTTTTTGAAGTGATTAAATTGATATCCCCGAATCCCACAGCACGTTTGTTTACTGTCATCATTACCTCAGGCACGGTTTTTGATTAGAAATATTTTATTTTTCCACAATGAAAAAAGATTTTTTCAAACAAAAATGTTCATTTATATGTGCTGAATCAGAAAATATCATTTTTGAAGCGATTAAATTGATATCCCCGAATCCCACAGCACGTTTGTTCACTGTCATCATTACCTCAAGCACGGTTTTCGGTTAGAATTATTTTATTTTTCCACAATGAAAGAAGATTTTTTCAAACAAAAATGTTCATTTATATGTGCTGAATCAGAAAATATCATTTTTGAAGCGATTAAATTGATATCCCCGAATCCCACAGCACGTTTGTTTACTGTCATCATTACCTCAAGCATGGTTTTTGGTTAGAAATATTTTATTTTTCCACAATGAAAAAAGATTTTTAGGAACTAAAATGTTCATTTATATGTGCTGAATCAGAAAATATCATTTTTGAAGCGATTAAATTGATATCCCCGAATCCCACAGCACGTTTGTTTACTGTCATCATTACCTCAAGCATGGTTTTTGGTTAGAATTATTTTATTTTTCCACAATGAAAAAAGATTTTTTCAAACAAAAATGTTCATTTATATGTGCTGAATCAGAAAATATCATTTTTGAAGCGATTAAATTGATATCCCCGAATCCCACAGCACGTTTGTTCACTGTCATCATTACCTCAAGCACGGTTTTCGGTTAGAAATATTTTAATTTTCCACAATGAAAAAAGATTTTTAGGAACTAAAATGTTCATTTATATGTGCTGAATCAGAAAATATCATTTTTGAAGCGATTAAATTGATATCCCCGAATCCCACAGCACGTTTGTTTACTGTCATCATTACCTCAGGCACGGTTTTTGATTAGAAATATTTTATTTTTCCACAATGAAAAAAGATTTTTAGGAACTAAAATGTTCATTTATATGTGCTGAATCAGAAAATATCATTTTTGAAGCGATTAAATTGATATCCCCGAATCCCACAGCACGTTTGTTTACTGTCATCATTACCTCAGGCACGGTTTTTGATTAGAAATATTTTATTTTTCCACAATGAAAAAAGATTTTTAGGAACTAAAATGTTCATTTATATGTGCTGAATCAGAAAATATCATTTTTGAAGCGATTAAATTGATATCCCCGAATCCCACAGCACGTTTGTTCACTGTCATCATTACCTCAAGCACGGTTTTTGGTTAGAAATATTTTATTTTTCCACAATGAAAAAAGATTTTTTGAAACAAAAATGTTCATTTATATTTGCTGAATCAGAAAATATCATTTTTGAAGTGATTAAATTGATATCCCCGAATCCCACAGCACGTTTGTTCACTGTCATCATTACCTCAAGCACGGTTTTCGGTTAGAAATATTTTAATTTTCCACAATGAAAAAAGATTTTTAGGAACTAAAATGTTCATTTATATGTGCTGAATCAGAAAATATCATTTTTGAAGCGATTAAATTGATATCCCCGAATCCCACAGCACGTTTGTTTACTGTCATCATTACCTCAGGCACGGTTTTTGATTAGAAATATTTTATTTTTCCACAATGAAAAAAGATTTTTAGGAACTAAAATGTTCATTTATATGTGCTGAATCAGAAAATATCATTTTTGAAGCGATTAAATTGATATCCCCGAATCCCACAGCACGTTTGTTCACTGTCATCATTACCTCAAGCACGGTTTTCGGTTAGAAATATTTTAATTTTCCACAATGAAAAAAGATTTTTTGAAACAAAAATGTTCATTTATATTTGCTGAATCAGAAAATATCATTTTTGAAGTGATTAAATTAATATCCCCGAATCCCACAGCACGTTTGTTTACTGTCATCATTACCTCAGGCACGGTTTTTGATTAGAAATATTTTATTTTTCCACAATGAAAAAAGATTTTTTGAAACAAAAATGTTCATTTATATTTGCTGAATCAGAAAATATCATTTTTGAAGTGATTAAATTAATATCCCCGAATCCCACAGCACGTTTGTTTACTGTCATCATTACCTCAGGCACGGTTTTCGGTTAGAAATATTTTAGTTTTCCACAATGAAAAAAGATTTTTAGGAACTAAAATGTTCATTTATATGTGCTGAATCAGAAAATATCATTTTTGAAGTGATTAAATTAATATCCCCGAATCCCACAGCACGTTTGTTTACTGTCATCATTACCTCAGGCACGGTTTTCGGTTAGAAATATTTTATTTTTCCACAATGAAAAAAGATTTTTTCAAACAAAAATGTTCATTTATATGTGCTGAATCAGAAAATATCATTTTTGAAGCGATTAAATTGATATCCCCGAATCCCACAGCACGTTTGTTTACTGTCATCATTATCTCAGGCACGGTTTTCGGTTAGAAATATTTTAATTTTCCACAATGAAAAAAGATTTTTAGGAACTAAAATGTTCATTTATATGTGCTGAATCAGAAAATATCATTTTTGAAGTGATTAAATTAATATCCCCGAATCCCACAGCACGTTTGTTTACTGTCATCATTACCTCAGGCACGGTTTTCGGTTAGAAATATTTTAATTTTCCACAATGAAAAAAGATTTTTAGGAACTAAAATGTTCATTTATATGTGCTGAATCAGAAAATATCATTTTTGAAGTGATTAAATTAATATCCCCGAATCCCACAGCACGTTTGTTTACTGTCATCATTACCTCAGGCACGGTTTTCGGTTAGAAATATTTTATTTTTCCACAATGAAAAAAGATTTTTAGGAACTGAAATGTTCATTTATATGTGCTGAATCAGAAAATATCATTTTTGAAGTGATTAAATTAATATCCCCGAATCCCACAGCACGTTTGTTTACTGTCATCATTATCTCAGGCACGGTTTTCGGTTAGAAATATTTTATTTTTCCACAATGAAAAAAGATTTTTTAAAACAAAAATGTTCATTTACATGTGCTGAATCAGAAAATATCATTTTTGAAGCGATTAAATTGATATCCCCGAATCCCACAGCACGTTTGTTTACTGTCATCATTACCTCAAGCATGGTTTTTGGTTAGAAATATTTTATTTTTCCACAATGAAAAAAGATTTTTAGGAACTAAAATGTTCATTTATATGTGCTGAATCAGAAAATATCATTTTTGAAGCGATTAAATTGATATCCCCGAATCCCACAGCACGTTTGTTCACTGTCATCATTACCTCAAGCACGGTTTTCGGTTAGAAATATTTTAATTTTCCACAATGAAAAAAGATTTTTTGAAACAAAAATGTTCATTTATATTTGCTGAATCAGAAAATATCATTTTTGAAGTGATTAAATTGATATCCCCGAATCCCACAGCACGTTTGTTCACTGTCATCATTACCTCAAGCACGGTTTTCGGTTAGAAATATTTTAATTTTCCACAATGAAAAAAGATTTTTAGGAACTAAAATGTTCATTTATATGTGCTGAATCAGAAAATATCATTTTTGAAGCGATTAAATTGATATCCCCGAATCCCACAGCACGTTTGTTCACTGTCATCATTACCTCAGGCACGGTTTTTGATTAGAAATATTTTAATTTTCCACAATGAAAAAAGATTTTTAGGAACTAAAATGTTCATTTATATGTGCTGAATCAGAAAATATCATTTTTGAAGCGATTAAATTGATATCCCCGAATCCCACAGCACGTTTGTTCACTGTCATCATTACCTCAGGCACGGTTTTTGATTAGAAATATTTTATTTTTCCACAATGAAAAAAGATTTTTAGGAACTAAAATGTTCATTTATATGTGCTGAATCAGAAAATATCGTTTTTGAAGTGATTAAATTGATATCCCCGAATCCCACAGCACGTTTGTTTACTGTCGTCATTACCTCAAGCATGGTTTTTGGTTAGAAATATTTTATTTTTCCACAATGAAAAAAGATTTTTTGAAACAAAAATGTTCATTTATATGTGCTGAATCAGAAAATATCGTTTTTGAAGTGATTAAATTGATATCCCCGAATCCCACAGCACGTTTGTTTACTGTCGTCATTACCTCAAGCATGGTTTTTGGTTAGAAATATTTTATTTTTCCACAATGAAAAAAGATTTTTTGAAACAAAAATGTTCATTTATATTTGCTGAATCAGAAAATATCATTTTTGAAGTGATTAAATTGATATCCCCGAATCCCACAGCACGTTTGTTTACTGTCATCATTACCTCAAGCACGGTTTTCGGTTAGAAATATTTTATTTTTCCACAATGAAAAAAGATTTTTAGGAACTAAAATGTTCATTTATATGTGCTGAATCAGAAAATATCATTTTTGAAGCGATTAAATTGATATCCCCGAATCCCACAGCACGTTTGTTTACTGTCATCATTACCTCAGGCACGGTTTTTGATTAGAAATATTTTATTTTTCCACAATGAAAAAAGATTTTTAGGAACTAAAATGTTCATTTATATGTGCTGAATCAGAAAATATCGTTTTTGAAGTGATTAAATTGATATCCCCGAATCCCACAGCACGTTTGTTTACTGTCGTCATTACCTCAAGCATGGTTTTTGGTTAGAAATATTTTATTTTTCCACAATGAAAAAAGATTTTTTGAAACAAAAATGTTCATTTATATGTGCTGAATCAGAAAATATCGTTTTTGAAGTGATTAAATTGATATCCCCGAATCCCACAGCACGTTTGTTTACTGTCGTCATTACCTCAAGCATGGTTTTTGGTTAGAAATATTTTATTTTTCCACAATGAAAAAAGATTTTTAGGAACTAAAATGTTCATTTATATGTGCTGAATCACAAAATATCATTTTTGAAGCGATTAAATTGATATCCCCGAATCCCACAGCACGTTTGTTCACTGTCATCATTACCTCAAGCACGGTTTTCGGTTAGAAATATTTTATTTTTCCACAATGAAAAAAGATTTTTAGGAACTAAAATGTTCATTTATATGTGCTGAATCAGAAAATATCATTTTTGAAGCGATTAAATTGATATCCCCGAATCCCACAGCACGTTTGTTTACTGTCATCATTACCTCAGGCACGGTTTTTGATTAGAAATATTTTATTTTTCCACAATGAAAAAAGATTTTTAGGAACTAAAATGTTCATTTATATGTGCTGAATCAGAAAATATCGTTTTTGAAGTGATTAAATTGATATCCCCGAATCCCACAGCACGTTTGTTTACTGTCGTCATTACCTCAAGCATGGTTTTTGGTTAGAAATATTTTATTTTTCCACAATGAAAAAAGATTTTTTGAAACAAAAATGTTCATTTATATGTGCTGAATCAGAAAATATCGTTTTTGAAGTGATTAAATTGATATCCCCGAATCCCACAGCACGTTTGTTTACTGTCGTCATTACCTCAAGCATGGTTTTTGGTTAGAAATATTTTATTTTTCCACAATGAAAAAAGATTTTTTGAAACAAAAATGTTCATTTATATTTGCTGAATCAGAAAATATCATTTTTGAAGTGATTAAATTGATATCCCCGAATCCCACAGCACGTTTGTTTACTGTCATCATTACCTCAAGCACGGTTTTCGGTTAGAAATATTTTATTTTTCCACAATGAAAAAAGATTTTTAGGAACTAAAATGTTCATTTATATGTGCTGAATCAGAAAATATCATTTTTGAAGCGATTAAATTGATATCCCCGAATCCCACAGCACGTTTGTTTACTGTCATCATTACCTCAGGCACGGTTTTTGATTAGAAATATTTTATTTTTCCACAATGAAAAAAGATTTTTAGGAACTAAAATGTTCATTTATATGTGCTGAATCAGAAAATATCGTTTTTGAAGTGATTAAATTGATATCCCCGAATCCCACAGCACGTTTGTTTACTGTCGTCATTACCTCAAGCATGGTTTTTGGTTAGAAATATTTTATTTTTCCACAATGAAAAAAGATTTTTTGAAACAAAAATGTTCATTTATATGTGCTGAATCAGAAAATATCGTTTTTGAAGTGATTAAATTGATATCCCCGAATCCCACAGCACGTTTGTTTACTGTCGTCATTACCTCAAGCATGGTTTTTGGTTAGAAATATTTTATTTTTCCACAATGAAAAAAGATTTTTTGAAACAAAAATGTTCATTTATATTTGCTGAATCAGAAAATATCATTTTTGAAGTGATTAAATTGATATCCCCGAATCCCACAGCACGTTTGTTTACTGTCATCATTACCTCAAGCACGGTTTTCGGTTAGAAATATTTTATTTTTCCACAATGAAAAAAGATTTTTAGGAACTAAAATGTTCATTTATATGTGCTGAATCAGAAAATATCATTTTTGAAGCGATTAAATTGATATCCCCGAATCCCACAGCACGTTTGTTTACTGTCATCATTACCTCAGGCACGGTTTTTGATTAGAAATATTTTATTTTTCCACAATGAAAAAAGATTTTTAGGAACTAAAATGTTCATTTATATGTGCTGAATCAGAAAATATCGTTTTTGAAGTGATTAAATTGATATCCCCGAATCCCACAGCACGTTTGTTTACTGTCGTCATTACCTCAAGCATGGTTTTTGGTTAGAAATATTTTATTTTTCCACAATGAAAAAAGATTTTTTGAAACAAAAATGTTCATTTATATGTGCTGAATCAGAAAATATCGTTTTTGAAGTGATTAAATTGATATCCCCGAATCCCACAGCACGTTTGTTTACTGTCGTCATTACCTCAAGCATGGTTTTTGGTTAGAAATATTTTATTTTTCCACAATGAAAAAAGATTTTTAGGAACTAAAATGTTCATTTATATGTGCTGAATCAGAAAATATCATTTTTGAAGCGATTAAATTGATATCCCCGAATCCCACAGCACGTTTGTTCACTGTCATCATTACCTCAAGCACGGTTTTCGGTTAGAAATATTTTATTTTTCCACAATGAAAAAAGATTTTTAGGAACTAAAATGTTCATTTATATGTGCTGAATCAGAAAATATCATTTTTGAAGCGATTAAATTGATATCCCCGAATCCCACAGCACGTTTGTTTACTGTCATCATTACCTCAGGCACGGTTTTTGATTAGAAATATTTTATTTTTCCACAATGAAAAAAGATTTTTAGGAACTAAAATGTTCATTTATATGTGCTGAATCAGAAAATATCGTTTTTGAAGTGATTAAATTGATATCCCCGAATCCCACAGCACGTTTGTTTACTGTCGTCATTACCTCAAGCATGGTTTTTGGTTAGAAATATTTTATTTTTCCACAATGAAAAAAGATTTTTTGAAACAAAAATGTTCATTTATATTTGCTGAATCAGAAAATATCATTTTTGAAGTGATTAAATTGATATCCCCGAATCCCACAGCACGTTTGTTTACTGTCATCATTACCTCAAGCACGGTTTTCGGTTAGAAATATTTTAATTTTCCACAATGAAAAAAGATTTTTTGAAACAAAAATGTTCATTTATATTTGCTGAATCAGAAAATATCATTTTTGAAGTGATTAAATTGATATCCCCGAATCCCACAGCACGTTTGTTCACTGTCATCATTACCTCAAGCACGGTTTTCGGTTAGAAATATTTTAATTTTCCACAATGAAAAAAGATTTTTTGAAACAAAAATGTTCATTTATATTTGCTGAATCAGAAAATATCATTTTTGAAGTGATTAAATTGATATCCCCGAATCCCACAGCACGTTTGTTCACTGTCATCATTACCTCAAGCACGGTTTTCGGTTAGAAATATTTTAATTTTCCACAATGAAAAAAGATTTTTAGGAACTAAAATGTTCATTTATATGTGCTGAATCAGAAAATATCATTTTTGAAGCGATTAAATTGATATCCCCGAATCCCACAGCACGTTTGTTCACTGTCATCATTACCTCAAGCACGGTTTTCGGTTAGAAATATTTTAATTTTCCACAATGAAAAAAGATTTTTTGAAACAAAAATGTTCATTTATATTTGCTGAATCAGAAAATATCATTTTTGAAGTGATTAAATTGATATCCCCGAATCCCACAGCACGTTTGTTCACTGTCATCATTACCTCAAGCACGGTTTTCGGTTAGAAATATTTTAATTTTCCACAATGAAAAAAGATTTTTAGGAACTAAAATGTTCATTTATATGTGCTGAATCAGAAAATATCATTTTTGAAGCGATTAAATTGATATCCCCGAATCCCACAGCACGTTTGTTCACTGTCATCATTACCTCAAGCACGGTTTTCGGTTAGAAATATTTTAATTTTCCACAATGAAAAAAGATTTTTTGAAACAAAAATGTTCATTTATATTTGCTGAATCAGAAAATATCATTTTTGAAGTGATTAAATTGATATCCCCGAATCCCACAGCACGTTTGTTCACTGTCATCATTACCTCAAGCACGGTTTTCGGTTAGAAATATTTTAATTTTCCACAATGAAAAAAGATTTTTAGGAACTAAAATGTTCATTTATATGTGCTGAATCAGAAAATATCATTTTTGAAGCGATTAAATTGATATCCCCGAATCCCACAGCACGTTTGTTCACTGTCATCATTACCTCAAGCACGGTTTTTGGTTAGAAATATTTTATTTTTCCACAATGAAAAAAGATTTTTTGAAACAAAAATGTTCATTTATATGTGCTGAATCAGAAAATATCGTTTTTGAAGTGATTAAATTGATATCCCCGAATCCCACAGCACGTTTGTTTACTGTCGTCATTACCTCAAGCATGGTTTTTGGTTAGAAATATTTTATTTTTCCACAATGAAAAAAGATTTTTTGAAACAAAAATGTTCATTTATATGTGCTGAATCAGAAAATATCGTTTTTGAAGTGATTAAATTGATATCCCCGAATCCCACAGCACGTTTGTTTACTGTCGTCATTACCTCAAGCATGGTTTTTGGTTAGAAATATTTCATTTTTCCACAATGAAAAAAGATTTTTTGAAACAAAAATGTTCATTTATATGTGCTGAATCAGAAAATATCGTTTTTGAAGCGATTAAATTGATATCCCCGAATCCCACAGCACGTTTGTTCACTGTCATCATTACCTCAAGCACGGTTTTTGGTTAGAAATATTTTATTTTTCCACAATGAAAAAAGATTTTTTGAAACAAAAATGTTCATTTATATGTGCTGAATCAGAAAATATCGTTTTTGAAGTGATTAAATTGATATCCCCGAATCCCACAGCACGTTTGTTTACTGTCATCATTACCTCAGGCACGGTTTTTGATTAGAAATATTTTATTTTTCCACAATGAAAAAAGATTTTTAGGAACTAAAATGTTCATTTATATGTGCTGAATCAGAAAATATCATTTTTGAAGTGATTAAATTGATATCCCCGAATCCCACAGCACGTTTGTTTACTGTCATCATTATCTCAAGCATGGTTTTTGGTTAGAAATATTTTATTTTTCCACAATGAAAAAAGATTTTTTGAAACAAAAATGTTCATTTATATTTGCTGAATCAGAAAATATCATTTTTGAAGTGATTAAATTGATATCCCCGAATCCCACAGCACGTTTGTTCACTGTCATCATTACCTCAAGCACGGTTTTCGGTTAGAAATATTTTAATTTTCCACAATGAAAAAAGATTTTTAGGAACTAAAATGTTCATTTATATGTGCTGAATCAGAAAATATCATTTTTGAAGCGATTAAATTGATATCCCCGAATCCCACAGCACGTTTGTTCACTGTCATCATTACCTCAAGCACGGTTTTCGGTTAGAAATATTTTATTTTTCCACAATGAAAAAAGATTTTTAGGAACTAAAATGTTCATTTATATGTGCTGAATCAGAAAATATCGTTTTTGAAGTGATTAAATTGATATCCCCGAATCCCACAGCACGTTTGTTCACTGTCATCATTACCTCAAGCACGGTTTTTGGTTAGAAATATTTTATTTTTCCACAATGAAAAAAGATTTTTTGAAACAAAAATGTTCATTTATATGTGCTGAATCAGAAAATATCGTTTTTGAAGTGATTAAATTGATATCCCCGAATCCCACAGCACGTTTGTTTACTGTCATCATTACCTCAGGCACGGTTTTTGATTAGAAATATTTTATTTTTCCACAATGAAAAAAGATTTTTAGGAACTAAAATGTTCATTTATATGTGCTGAATCAGAAAATATCATTTTTGAAGTGATTAAATTGATATCCCCGAATCCCACAGCACGTTTGTTTACTGTCATCATTATCTCAAGCATGGTTTTTGGTTAGAAATATTTTATTTTTCCACAATGAAAAAAGATTTTTTGAAACAAAAATGTTCATTTATATTTGCTGAATCAGAAAATATCATTTTTGAAGTGATTAAATTGATATCCCCGAATCCCACAGCACGTTTGTTTACTGTCATCATTACCTCAGGCACGGTTTTTGATTAGAAATATTTTATTTTTCCACAATGAAAAAAGATTTTTAGGAACTAAAATGTTCATTTATATGTGCTGAATCAGAAAATATCATTTTTGAAGTGATTAAATTGATATCCCAGAATCCCACAGCACGTTTGTTTACTGTCATCATTATCTCAAGCATGGTTTTTGGTTAGAAATATTTTATTTTTCCACAATGAAAAAAGATTTTTTGAAACAAAAATGTTCATTTATATTTGCTGAATCAGAAAATATCATTTTTGAAGTGATTAAATTGATATCCCCGAATCCCACAGCACGTTTGTTTACTGTCATCATTATCTCAAGCATGGTTTTTGGTTAGAAATATTTTATTTTTCCACAATGAAAAAAGATTTTTTCAAACAAAAATGTTCATATTTACGTGCTGAATCAGAAAATATCATTTTTGAAGTGATTAAATTGATATCCCCGAATCCCACAGCACGTTTGTTTACTGTCATCATTATCTCAAGCATGGTTTTTGGTTAGAAATATTTTATTTTTCCACAATGAAAAAAGATTTTTTCAAACAAAAATGTTCATATTTACGTGCTGAATCAGAAAATATCATTTTTGAAGTGATTAAATTGATATCCCCGAATCCCACAGCACGTTTGTTTACTGTCATCATTATCTCAAGCATGGTTTTTGGTTAGAAATATTTTATTTTTCCACAATGAAAAAAGATTTTTTCAAACAAAAATGTTCATATTTACGTGCTGAATCAGAAAATATCATTTTTGAAGTGATTAAATTGATATCCCCGAATCCCACAGCACGTTTGTTTACTGTCATCATTATCTCAAGCATGGTTTTTGATTAGAAATATTTCATTTTTCCACAATGAAAAAAGATTTTTAGGAACTAAAATGTTCATTTATATGTGCTGAATCAGAAAATATCATTTTTGAAGTGATTAAATTGATATCCCCGAATCCCACAGCACGTTTGTTTACTGTCATCATTATCTCAAGCATGGTTTTTGGTTAGAAATATTTTATTTTTCCACAATGAAAAAAGATTTTTAGGAACTAAAATGTTCATTTATATGTGCTGAATCAGAAAATATCATTTTTGAAGTGATTAAATTGATATCCCCGAATCCCACAGCACGTTTGTTTACTGTCATCATTATCTCAAGCATGGTTTTTGGTTAGAAATATTTTATTTTTCCACAATGAAAAAAGATTTTTTGAAACAAAAATGTTCATTTATATTTGCTGAATCAGAAAATATCATTTTTGAAGTGATTAAATTGATATCCCCGAATCCCACAGCACGTTTGTTTACTGTCATCATTACCTCAGGCACGGTTTTTGATTAGAAATATTTTATTTTTCCACAATGAAAAAAGATTTTTAGGAACTAAAATGTTCATTTATATGTGCTGAATCAGAAAATATCATTTTTGAAGTGATTAAATTGATATCCCCGAATCCCACAGCACGTTTGTTTACTGTCATCATTATCTCAAGCATGGTTTTTGGTTAGAAATATTTTATTTTTCCACAATGAAAAAAGATTTTTTCAAACAAAAATGTTCATATTTACGTGCTGAATCAGAAAATATCATTTTTGAAGTGATTAAATTGATATCCCCGAATCCCACAGCACGTTTGTTTACTGTCATCATTATCTCAAGCATGGTTTTTGGTTAGAAATATTTTATTTTTCCACAATGAAAAAAGATTTTTTCAAACAAAAATGTTCATATTTACGTGCTGAATCAGAAAATATCATTTTTGAAGTGATTAAATTGATATCCCCGAATCCCACAGCACGTTTGTTTACTGTCATCATTATCTCAAGCATGGTTTTTGATTAGAAATATTTCATTTTTCCACAATGAAAAAAGATTTTTAGGAACTAAAATGTTCATTTATATGTGCTGAATCAGAAAATATCATTTTTGAAGTGATTAAATTGATATCCCCGAATCCCACAGCACGTTTGTTTACTGTCATCATTATCTCAAGCATGGTTTTTGGTTAGAAATATTTTATTTTTCCACAATGAAAAAAGATTTTTAGGAACTAAAATGTTCATTTATATGTGCTGAATCAGAAAATATCATTTTTGAAGTGATTAAATTGATATCCCCGAATCCCACAGCACGTTTGTTTACTGTCATCATTATCTCAAGCATGGTTTTTGGTTAGAAATATTTTATTTTTCCACAATGAAAAAAGATTTTTTGAAACAAAAATGTTCATTTATATTTGCTGAATCAGAAAATATCATTTTTGAAGTGATTAAATTGATATCCCCGAATCCCACAGCACGTTTGTTTACTGTCATCATTATCTCAAGCATGGTTTTTGGTTAGAAATATTTTATTTTTCCACAATGAAAAAAGATTTTTTCAAACAAAAATGTTCATATTTACGTGCTGAATCAGAAAATATCATTTTTGAAGTGATTAAATTGATATCCCCGAATCCCACAGCACGTTTGTTTACTGTCATCATTACCTCAGGCACGGTTTTTGATTAGAAATATTTCATTTTTCCACAATGAAAAAAGATTTTTAGGAACAAAAATGTTCATTTATATGTGCTGAATCAGAAAATATCATTTTTGAAGTGATTAAATTGATATCCCCGAATCCCACAGCACGTTTGTTTACTGTCATCATTATCTCAAGCATGGTTTTTGGTTAGAAATATTTTATTTCTCCACAATGAAAAAAGATTTTTTGAAACAAAAATGTTCATTTATATTTGCTGAATCAGAAAATATCATTTTTGAAGTGATTAAATTGATATCCCCGAATCCCACAGCACGTTTGTTTACTGTCATCATTACCTCAGGCATGGTTTTTGGTTAGAAATATTTTATTTCTCCACAATGAAAAAAGATTTTTTGAAACAAAAATGTTCATTTATATTTGCTGAATCAGAAAATATCATTTTTGAAGTGATTAAATTGATATCCCCGAATCCCACAGCACGTTTGTTTACTGTCATCATTATCTCAAGCATGGTTTTTGGTTAGAAATATTTTATTTTTCCACAATGAAAAAAGATTTTTTCAAACAAAAATGTTCATATTTACGTGCTGAATCAGAAAATATCATTTTTGAAGTGATTAAATTGATATCCCCGAATCCCACAGCACGTTTGTTTACTGTCATCATTACCTCAGGCATGGTTTTTGGTTAGAAATATTTTATTTCTCCACAATGAAAAAAGATTTTTTGAAACAAAAATGTTCATTTATATTTGCTGAATCAGAAAATATCATTTTTGAAGTGATTAAATTGATATCCCCGAATCCCACAGCACGTTTGTTTACTGTCATCATTATCTCAAGCATGGTTTTTGGTTAGAAATATTTTATTTTTCCACAATGAAAAAAGATTTTTTGAAACAAAAATGTTCATTTATATTTGCTGAATCAGAAAATATCATTTTTGAAGTGATTAAATTGATATCCCCGAATCCCACAGCACGTTTGTTTACTGTCATCATTACCTCAGGCACGGTTTTTGATTAGAAATATTTTATTTTTCCTCAATGAAAAAAGATTTTTAGGAACTAAAATGTTCATTTATATGTGCTGAATCAGAAAATATCATTTTTGAAGTGATTAAATTGATATCCCCGAATCCCACAGCACGTTTGTTTACTGTCATCATTACCTCAGGCACGGTTTTTGATTAGAAATATTTTATTTTTCCACAATGAAAAAAGATTTTTAGGAACTAAAATGTTCATTTATATGTGCTGAATCAGAAAATATCATTTTTGAAGTGATTAAATTGATATCCCCGAATCCCACAGCACGTTTGTTTACTGTCATCATTACCTCAGGCACGGTTTTTGATTAGAAATATTTTATTTTTCCACAATGAAAAAAGATTTTTAGGAACTAAAATGTTCATTTATATGTGCTGAATCAGAAAATATCATTTTTGAAGTGATTAAATTGATATCCCCGAATCCCACAGCACGTTTGTTTACTGTCATCATTATCTCAAGCATGGTTTTTGGTTAGAAATATTTTATTTTTCCACAATGAAAAAAGATTTTTTGAAACAAAAATGTTCATTTATATGTGCTGAATCAGAAAATATCATTTTTGAAGTGATTAAATTGATATCCCCGAATCCCACAGCACGTTTGTTTACTGTCATCATTATCTCAAGCATGGTTTTTGGTTAGAAATATTTTATTTCTCCACAATGAAAAAAGATTTTTTGAAACAAAAATGTTCATTTATATTTGCTGAATCAGAAAATATCATTTTTGAAGTGATTAAATTGATATCCCCGAATCCCACAGCACGTTTGTTTACTGTCATCATTACCTCAGGCACGGTTTTTGATTAGAAATATTTTATTTTTCCTCAATGAAAAAAGATTTTTAGGAACTAAAATGTTCATTTATATGTGCTGAATCAGAAAATATCATTTTTGAAGTGATTAAATTGATATCCCCGAATCCCACAGCACGTTTGTTTACTGTCATCATTACCTCAGGCACGGTTTTTGATTAGAAATATTTTATTTTTCCACAATGAAAAAAGATTTTTAGGAACTAAAATGTTCATTTATATGTGCTGAATCAGAAAATATCATTTTTGAAGTGATTAAATTGATATCCCCGAATCCCACAGCACGTTTGTTTACTGTCATCATTACCTCAGGCACGGTTTTTGATTAGAAATATTTTATTTTTCCACAATGAAAAAAGATTTTTAGGAACTAAAATGTTCATTTATATGTGCTGAATCAGAAAATATCATTTTTGAAGTGATTAAATTGATATCCCCGAATCCCACAGCACGTTTGTTTACTGTCATCATTATCTCAAGCATGGTTTTTGGTTAGAAATATTTTATTTTTCCACAATGAAAAAAGATTTTTTGAAACAAAAATGTTCATTTATATTTGCTGAATCAGAAAATATCATTTTTGAAGTGATTAAATTGATATCCCCGAATCCCACAGCACGTTTGTTTACTGTCATCATTATCTCAAGCATGGTTTTTGGTTAGAAATATTTTATTTTTCCACAATGAAAAAAGATTTTTTCAAACAAAAATGTTCATATTTACGTGCTGAATCAGAAAATATCATTTTTGAAGTGATTAAATTGATATCCCCGAATCCCACAGCACGTTTGTTTACTGTCATCATTACCTCAGGCACGGTTTTCGGTTAGAAATATTTTATTTTTCCACAATGAAAAAAGATTTTTAGGAACTAAAATGTTCATTTACATGTGCTGAATCAGAAAATATCATTTTTGAAGTGATTAAATTGATATCCCCGAATCCCACAGCACGTTTGTTTACTGTCATCATTATCTCAAGCATGGTTTTTGGTTAGAAATATTTTATTTTTCCACAATGAAAAAAGATTTTTTGAAACAAAAATGTTCATTTATATTTGCTGAATCAGAAAATATCATTTTTGAAGTGATTAAATTGATATCCCCGAATCCCACAGCACGTTTGTTTACTGTCATCATTATCTCAAGCATGGTTTTTGGTTAGAAATATTTTATTTTTCCACAATGAAAAAAGATTTTTTCAAACAAAAATGTTCATATTTACGTGCTGAATCAGAAAATATCATTTTTGAAGTGATTAAATTGATATCCCCGAATCCCACAGCACGTTTGTTTACTGTCATCATTACCTCAGGCACGGTTTTTGATTAGAAATATTTTATTTTTCCACAATGAAAAAAGATTTTTAGGAACTAAAATGTTCATTTATATGTGCTGAATCAGAAAATATCATTTTTGAAGTGATTAAATTGATATCCCCGAATCCCACAGCACGTTTGTTTACTGTCATCATTATCTCAAGCATGGTTTTTGGTTAGAAATATTTTATTTTTCCACAATGAAAAAAGATTTTTTGAAACAAAAATGTTCATTTATATTTGCTGAATCAGAAAATATCATTTTTGAAGTGATTAAATTGATATCCCCGAATCCCACAGCACGTTTGTTTACTGTCATCATTATCTCAAGCATGGTTTTTGGTTAGAAATATTTTATTTTTCCACAATGAAAAAAGATTTTTTCAAACAAAAATGTTCATATTTACGTGCTGAATCAGAAAATATCATTTTTGAAGTGATTAAATTGATATCCCCGAATCCCACAGCACGTTTGTTTACTGTCATCATTACCTCAGGCACGGTTTTTGATTAGAAATATTTCATTTTTCCACAATGAAAAAAGATTTTTAGGAACAAAAATGTTCATTTATATGTGCTGAATCAGAAAATATCATTTTTGAAGTGATTAAATTGATATCCCCGAATCCCACAGCACGTTTGTTTACTGTCATCATTATCTCAAGCATGGTTTTTGGTTAGAAATATTTTATTTCTCCACAATGAAAAAAGATTTTTTGAAACAAAAATGTTCATTTATATTTGCTGAATCAGAAAATATCATTTTTGAAGTGATTAAATTGATATCCCCGAATCCCACAGCACGTTTGTTTACTGTCATCATTACCTCAGGCATGGTTTTTGGTTAGAAATATTTTATTTCTCCACAATGAAAAAAGATTTTTTGAAACAAAAATGTTCATTTATATTTGCTGAATCAGAAAATATCATTTTTGAAGTGATTAAATTGATATCCCCGAATCCCACAGCACGTTTGTTTACTGTCATCATTATCTCAAGCATGGTTTTTGGTTAGAAATATTTTATTTCTCCACAATGAAAAAAGATTTTTTGAAACAAAAATGTTCATTTATATTTGCTGAATCAGAAAATATCATTTTTGAAGTGATTAAATTGATATCCCCGAATCCCACAGCACGTTTGTTTACTGTCATCATTACCTCAGGCATGGTTTTTGGTTAGAAATATTTTATTTCTCCACAATGAAAAAAGATTTTTTGAAACAAAAATGTTCATTTATATTTGCTGAATCAGAAAATATCATTTTTGAAGTGATTAAATTGATATCCCCGAATCCCACAGCACGTTTGTTTACTGTCATCATTATCTCAAGCATGGTTTTTGGTTAGAAATATTTTATTTTTCCACAATGAAAAAAGATTTTTTCAAACAAAAATGTTCATATTTACGTGCTGAATCAGAAAATATCATTTTTGAAGTGATTAAATTGATATCCCCGAATCCCACAGCACGTTTGTTTACTGTCATCATTACCTCAGGCACGGTTTTTGATTAGAAATATTTTATTTTTCCACAATGAAAAAAGATTTTTTGAAACAAAAATGTTCATTTATATGTGCTGAATCAGAAAATATCATTTTTGAAGTGATTAAATTGATATCCCCGAATCCCACAGCACGTTTGTTTACTGTCATCATTATCTCAAGCATGGTTTTTGGTTAGAAATATTTTATTTCTCCACAATGAAAAAAGATTTTTTGAAACAAAAATGTTCATTTATATTTGCTGAATCAGAAAATATCATTTTTGAAGTGATTAAATTGATATCCCCGAATCCCACAGCACGTTTGTTTACTGTCATCATTACCTCAGGCACGGTTTTTGATTAGAAATATTTTATTTTTCCTCAATGAAAAAAGATTTTTAGGAACTAAAATGTTCATTTATATGTGCTGAATCAGAAAATATCATTTTTGAAGTGATTAAATTGATATCCCCGAATCCCACAGCACGTTTGTTTACTGTCATCATTACCTCAGGCACGGTTTTTGATTAGAAATATTTTATTTTTCCACAATGAAAAAAGATTTTTAGGAACTAAAATGTTCATTTATATGTGCTGAATCAGAAAATATCATTTTTGAAGTGATTAAATTGATATCCCCGAATCCCACAGCACGTTTGTTTACTGTCATCATTACCTCAGGCACGGTTTTTGATTAGAAATATTTTATTTTTCCACAATGAAAAAAGATTTTTAGGAACTAAAATGTTCATTTATATGTGCTGAATCAGAAAATATCATTTTTGAAGTGATTAAATTGATATCCCCGAATCCCACAGCACGTTTGTTTACTGTCATCATTACCTCAGGCACGGTTTTTGATTAGAAATATTTTATTTTTCCACAATGAAAAAAGATTTTTAGGAACTAAAATGTTCATATTTACGTGCTGAATCAGAAAATATCATTTTTGAAGTGATTAAATTGATATCCCCGAATCCCACAGCACGTTTGTTTACTGTCATCATTACCTCAGGCACGGTTTTTGATTAGAAATATTTTATTTTTCCACAATGAAAAAAGATTTTTAGGAACTAAAATGTTCATTTATATGTGCTGAATCAGAAAATATCATTTTTGAAGTGATTAAATTGATATCCCCGAATCCCACAGCACGTTTGTTTACTGTCATCATTATCTCAAGCATGGTTTTTGGTTAGAAATATTTTATTTTTCCACAATGAAAAAAGATTTTTTCAAACAAAAATGTTCATATTTACGTGCTGAATCAGAAAATATCATTTTTGAAGTGATTAAATTGATATCCCCGAATCCCACAGCACGTTTGTTTACTGTCATCATTACCTCAGGCACGGTTTTTGATTAGAAATATTTCATTTTTCCACAATGAAAAAAGATTTTTAGGAACTAAAATGTTCATTTATATGTGCTGAATCAGAAAATATCATTTTTGAAGTGATTAAATTGATATCCCCGAATCCCACAGCACGTTTGTTTACTGTCATCATTATCTCAAGCATGGTTTTTGGTTAGAAATATTTTATTTTTCCACAATGAAAAAAGATTTTTTCAAACAAAAATGTTCATATTTACGTGCTGAATCAGAAAATATCATTTTTGAAGTGATTAAATTGATATCCCCGAATCCCACAGCACGTTTGTTTACTGTCATCATTATCTCAAGCATGGTTTTTGGTTAGAAATATTTTATTTTTCCACAATGAAAAAAGATTTTTTCAAACAAAAATGTTCATATATATGTGCTGAATCAGAAAATATCATTTTTGAAGTGATTAAATTGATATCCCCGAATCCCACAGCACGTTTGTTTACTGTCATCATTACCTCAGGCACGGTTTTTGATTAGAAATATTTTATTTTTCCACAATGAAAAAAGATTTTTAGGAACTAAAATGTTCATTTATATGTGCTGAATCAGAAAATATCATTTTTGAAGTGATTAAATTGATATCCCCGAATCCCACAGCACGTTTGTTTACTGTCATCATTACCTCAGGCACGGTTTTTGATTAGAAATATTTCATTTTTCCACAATGAAAAAAGATTTTTAGGAACTAAAATGTTCATTTATATGTGCTGAATCAGAAAATATCATTTTTGAAGTGATTAAATTGATATCCCCGAATCCCACAGCACGTTTGTTTACTGTCATCATTACCTCAGGCACGGTTTTTGATTAGAAATATTTTATTTTTCCACAATGAAAAAAGATTTTTAGGAACTAAAATGTTCATTTATATGTGCTGAATCAGAAAATATCATTTTTGAAGTGATTAAATTGATATCCCCGAATCCCACAGCACGTTTGTTTACTGTCATCATTACCTCAGGCACGGTTTTTGATTAGAAATATTTTATTTTTCCACAATGAAAAAAGATTTTTAGGAACTAAAATGTTCATTTATATTTGCTGAATCAGAAAATATCATTTTTGAAGGGATTAAATTGATATCCCCGAATCCCACAGCACGTTTGTTTACTGTCATCATTACCTCAGGCACGGTTTTTGATTAGAAATATTTTATTTTTCCACAATGAAAAAAGATTTTTAGGAACTAAAATGTTCATTTATATGTGCTGAATCAGAAAATATCATTTTTGAAGTGATTAAATTGATATCCCCGAATCCCACAGCACGTTTGTTTACTGTCATCATTACCTCAGGCACGGTTTTTGATTAGAAATATTTTATTTTTCCACAATGAAAAAAGATTTTTTCAAACAAAAATGTTCATTTATATTTGCTGAATCAGAAAATATCATTTTTGAAGTGATTAAATTGATATCCCCGAATCCCACAGCACGTTTGTTTACTGTCATCATTACCTCAGGCACGGTTTTTGATTAGAAATATTTTATTTTTCCACAATGAAAAAAGATTTTTAGGAACTAAAATGTTCATTTATATGTGCTGAATCAGAAAATATCATTTTTGAAGTGATTAAATTGATATCCCCGAATCCCACAGCACGTTTGTTTACTGTCATCATTACCTCAGGCACGGTTTTTGATTAGAAATATTTTATTTTTCCACAATGAAAAAAGATTTTTAGGAACTAAAATGTTCATTTATATGTGCTGAATCAGAAAATATCATTTTTGAAGTGATTAAATTGATATCCCCGAATCCCACAGCACGTTTGTTTACTGTCATCATTACCTCAAGCATGGTTTTTGGTTAGAAATATTTTATTTTTCCACAATGAAAAAAGATTTTTTGAAACAAAAATGTTCATTTATATTTGCTGAATCAGAAAATATCATTTTTGAAGTGATTAAATTGATATCCCCGAATCCCACAGCACGTTTGTTTACTGTCATCATTATCTCAAGCATGGTTTTTGGTTAGAAATATTTTATTTTTCCACAATGAAAAAAGATTTTTTCAAACAAAAATGTTCATATTTACGTGCTGAATCAGAAAATATCATTTTTGAAGTGATTAAATTGATATCCCCGAATCCCACAGCACGTTTGTTTACTGTCATCATTACCTCAAGCATGGTTTTTGGTTAGAAATATTTTATTTTTCCACAATGAAAAAAGATTTTTTGAAACAAAAATGTTCATTTATATTTGCTGAATCAGAAAATATCGTTTTTGAAGTGATTAAATTGATATCCCCGAATCCCACAGCACGTTTGTTTACTGTCATCATTACCTCAAGCATGGTTTTTGGTTAGAAATATTTTATTTTTCCACAATGAAAAAAGATTTTTTGAAACAAAAATGTTCATTTATATGTGCTGAATCAGAAAATATCATTTTTGAAGTGATTAAATTGATATCCCCGAATCCCACAGCACGTTTGTTTACTGTCATCATTATCTCAAGCATGGTTTTTGGTTAGAAATATTTTATTTTTCCACAATGAAAAAAGATTTTTTCAAACAAAAATGTTCATTTATATTTGCTGAATCAGAAAATATCGTTTTTGAAGTGATTAAATTGATATCCCCGAATCCCACAGCACGTTTGTTTACTGTCATCATTACCTCAAGCATGGTTTTTGGTTAGAAATATTTTATTTTTCCACAATGAAAAAAGATTTTTTGAAACAAAAATGTTCATTTATATTTGCTGAATCAGAAAATATCATTTTTGAAGTGATTAAATTGATATCCCCGAATCCCACAGCACGTTTGTTTACTGTCATCATTATCTCAAGCATGGTTTTTGGTTAGAAATATTTTATTTTTCCACAATGAAAAAAGATTTTTAGGAACTAAAATGTTCATTTATATGTGCTGAATCAGAAAATATCATTTTTGAAGTGATTAAATTGATATCCCCGAATCCCACAGCACGTTTGTTCACTGTCATCATTACCTCAAGCACGGTTTTCGGTTAGAAATATTTTATTTTTCCACAATGAAAAAAGATTTTTTCAAACAAAAATGTTCATATTTACGTGCTGAATCAGAAAATATCATTTTTGAAGTGATTAAATTGATATCCCCGAATCCCACAGCACGTTTGTTCACTGTCATCATTACCTCAAGCACGGTTTTCGGTTAGAAATATTTTATTTTTCCACAATGAAAAAAGATTTTTTCAAACAAAAATGTTCATATTTACGTGCTGAATCAGAAAATATCATTTTTGAAGTGATTAAATTGATATCCCCGAATCCCACAGCACGTTTGTTCACTGTCATCATTACCTCAAGCACGGTTTTCGGTTAGAAATATTTTAATTTTCCACAATGAAAAAATATTTTTAGGAACTAAAATGTTCATTTATATGTGCTGAATCAGAAAATATCATTTTTGAAGCGATTAAATTGATATCCCCGAATCCCACAGCACGTTTGTTCACTGTCATCATTACCTCAAGCACGGTTTTCGGTTAGAAATATTTTATTTTTCCACAATGAAAAAAGATTTTTAGGAACTAAAATGTTCATTTATATGTGCTGAATCAGAAAATATCATTTTTGAAGTGATTAAATTGATATCCCCGAATCCCACAGCACGTTTGTTTACTGTCATCATTATCTCAAGCATGGTTTTTGGTTAGAAATATTTTATTTTTCCACAATGAAAAAAGATTTTTTGAAACAAAAATGTTCATTTATACGTGCTGAATCAGAAAATATCATTTTTGAAGTGATTAAATTGATATCCCCGAATCCCACAGCACGTTTGTTTACTGTCATCATTATCTCAAGCATGGTTTTTGGTTAGAAATATTTTATTTTTCCACAATGAAAAAAGATTTTTTCAAACAAAAATGTTCATATTTACGTGCTGAATCAGAAAATATCATTTTTGAAGTGATTAAATTGATATCCCCGAATCCCACAGCACGTTTGTTCACTGTCATCATTACCTCAAGCACGGTTTTCGGTTAGAAATATTTTATTTTTCCACAATGAAAAAAGATTTTTTCAAACAAAAATGTTCATATTTACGTGCTGAATCAGAAAATATCATTTTTGAAGTGATTAAATTGATATCCCCGAATCCCACAGCACGTTTGTTCACTGTCATCATTACCTCAAGCACGGTTTTCGGTTAGAAATATTTTAATTTTCCACAATGAAAAAATATTTTTAGGAACTAAAATGTTCATTTATATGTGCTGAATCAGAAAATATCATTTTTGAAGTGATTAAATTGATATCCCCGAATCCCACAGCACGTTTGTTTACTGTCATCATTACCTCAGGCACGGTTTTTGATTAGAAATATTTTATTTTTCCACAATGAAAAAAGATTTTTAGGAACTAAAATGTTCATTTATATGTGCTGAATCAGAAAATATCATTTTTGAAGTGATTAAATTGATATCCCCGAATCCCACAGCACGTTTGTTTACTGTCATCATTATCTCAAGCATGGTTTTTGGTTAGAAATATTTTATTTTTCCACAATGAAAAAAGATTTTTTCAAACAAAAATGTTCATATTTACGTGCTGAATCAGAAAATATCATTTTTGAAGTGATTAAATTGATATCCCCGAATCCCACAGCACGTTTGTTTACTGTCATCATTACCTCAAGCACGGTTTTCGGTTAGAAATATTTTAATTTTCCACAATGAAAAAATATTTTTAGGAACTAAAATGTTCATTTATATGTGCTGAATCAGAAAATATCATTTTTGAAGTGATTAAATTGATATCCCCGAATCCCACAGCACGTTTGTTTACTGTCATCATTACCTCAGGCACGGTTTTTGATTAGAAATATTTTATTTTTCCACAATGAAAAAAGATTTTTAGGAACTAAAATGTTCATTTATATGTGCTGAATCAGAAAATATCGTTTTTGAAGTGATTAAATTGATATCCCCGAATCCCACAGCACGTTTGTTCACTGTCATCATTACCTCAAGCACGGTTTTCGGTTAGAAATATTTTAATTTTCCACAATGAAAAAATATTTTTAGGAACTAAAATGTTCATTTATATGTGCTGAATCAGAAAATATCATTTTTGAAGTGATTAAATTGATATCCCCGAATCCCACAGCACGTTTGTTTACTGTCATCATTACCTCAGGCACGGTTTTTGATTAGAAATATTTTATTTTTCCACAATGAAAAAAGATTTTTAGGAACTAAAATGTTCATTTATATGTGCTGAATCAGAAAATATCATTTTTGAAGTGATTAAATTGATATCCCCGAATCCCACAGCACGTTTGTTTACTGTCATCATTACCTCAGGCACGGTTTTTGATTAGAAATATTTTATTTTTCCACAATGAAAAAATATTTTTAGGAACTAAAATGTTCATTTATATGTGCTGAATCAGAAAATATCGTTTTTGAAGTGATTAAATTGATATCCCCGAATCCCACAGCACGTTTGTTCACTGTCATCATTACCTCAAGCACGGTTTTCGGTTAGAAATATTTTAATTTTCCACAATGAAAAAAGATTTTTAGGAACTAAAATGTTCATTTATATGTGCTGAATCAGAAAATATCATTTTTGAAGTGATTAAATTGATATCCCCGAATCCCACAGCACGTTTGTTTACTGTCATCATTATCTCAAGCATGGTTTTTGGTTAGAAATATTTTATTTTTCCACAATGAAAAAAGATTTTTTCAAACAAAAATGTTCATATTTACGTGCTGAATCAGAAAATATCATTTTTGAAGTGATTAAATTGATATCCCCGAATCCCACAGCACGTTTGTTTACTGTCATCATTATCTCAAGCATGGTTTTTGGTTAGAAATATTTTATTTTTCCACAATGAAAAAAGATTTTTTGAAACAAAAATGTTCATTTATATGTGCTGAATCAGAAAATATCATTTTTGAAGTGATTAAATTGATATCCCCGAATCCCACAGCACGTTTGTTTACTGTCATCATTATCTCAAGCATGGTTTTTGGTTAGAAATATTTTATTTTTCCACAATGAAAAAAGATTTTTTCAAACAAAAATGTTCATATTTACGTGCTGAATCAGAAAATATCATTTTTGAAGTGATTAAATTGATATCCCCGAATCCCACAGCACGTTTGTTCACTGTCATCATTATCTCAAGCAAGGTTTTTGGTTAGAAATATTTTATTTTTCCACAATGAAAAAAGATTTTTAGGAACTAAAATGTTCATTTATATGTGCTGAATCAGAAAATATCATTTTTGAAGTGATTAAATTGATATCCCCGAATCCCACAGCACGTTTGTTCACTGTCATCATTACCTCAAGCACGGTTTTCGGTTAGAAATATTTTATTTTTCCACAATGAAAAAAGATTTTTTCAAACAAAAATGTTCATATTTACGTGCTGAATCAGAAAATATCATTTTTGAAGTGATTAAATTGATATCCCCGAATCCCACAGCACGTTTGTTCACTGTCATCATTACCTCAAGCACGGTTTTCGGTTAGAAATATTTTATTTTTCCACAATGAAAAAAGATTTTTTCAAACAAAAATGTTCATATTTACGTGCTGAATCAGAAAATATCATTTTTGAAGTGATTAAATTGATATCCCCGAATCCCACAGCACGTTTGTTCACTGTCATCATTACCTCAAGCACGGTTTTCGGTTAGAAATATTTTAATTTTCCACAATGAAAAAATATTTTTAGGAACTAAAATGTTCATTTATATGTGCTGAATCAGAAAATATCATTTTTGAAGCGATTAAATTGATATCCCCGAATCCCACAGCACGTTTGTTCACTGTCATCATTACCTCAAGCACGGTTTTCGGTTAGAAATATTTTATTTTTCCACAATGAAAAAAGATTTTTAGGAACTAAAATGTTCATTTATATGTGCTGAATCAGAAAATATCATTTTTGAAGTGATTAAATTGATATCCCCGAATCCCACAGCACGTTTGTTTACTGTCATCATTATCTCAAGCATGGTTTTTGGTTAGAAATATTTTATTTTTCCACAATGAAAAAAGATTTTTTCAAACAAAAATGTTCATATTTACGTGCTGAATCAGAAAATATCATTTTTGAAGTGATTAAATTGATATCCCCGAATCCCACAGCACGTTTGTTTACTGTCATCATTACCTCAAGCATGGTTTTTGGTTAGAAATATTTTATTTTTCCACAATGAAAAAAGATTTTTTGAAACAAAAATGTTCATTTATATGTGCTGAATCAGAAAATATCATTTTTGAAGTGATTAAATTGATATCCCCGAATCCCACAGCACGTTTGTTTACTGTCATCATTATCTCAAGCATGGTTTTTGGTTAGAAATATTTTATTTTTCCACAATGAAAAAAGATTTTTTCAAACAAAAATGTTCATATTTACGTGCTGAATCAGAAAATATCATTTTTGAAGTGATTAAATTGATATCCCCGAATCCCACAGCACGTTTGTTCACTGTCATCATTACCTCAAGCACGGTTTTCGGTTAGAAATATTTTATTTTTCCACAATGAAAAAAGATTTTTTCAAACAAAAATGTTCATATTTACGTGCTGAATCAGAAAATATCATTTTTGAAGTGATTAAATTGATATCCCCGAATCCCACAGCACGTTTGTTCACTGTCATCATTACCTCAAGCACGGTTTTCGGTTAGAAATATTTTAATTTTCCACAATGAAAAAAGATTTTTAGGAACTAAAATGTTCATTTATATGTGCTTAATCAGAAAATATCGTTTTTGAAGTGATTAAATTGATATCCCCGAATCCCACAGCACGTTTGTTCACTGTCATCATTACCTCAAGCACGGTTTTCGGTTAGAAATATTTTAATTTTCCACAATGAAAAAATATTTTTAGGAACTAAAATGTTCATTTATATGTGCTGAATCAGAAAATATCATTTTTGAAGTGATTAAATTGATATCCCCGAATCCCACAGCACGTTTGTTTACTGTCATCATTATCTCAAGCATGGTTTTTGGTTAGAAATATTTTATTTTTCCACAATGAAAAAATATTTTTAGGAACTAAAATGTTCATTTATATGTGCTGAATCAGAAAATATCGTTTTTGAAGTGATTAAATTGATATCCCCGAATCCCACAGCACGTTTGTTCACTGTCATCATTACCTCAAGCACGGTTTTCGGTTAGAAATATTTTAATTTTCCACAATGAAAAAAGATTTTTAGGAACTAAAATGTTCATTTATATGTGCTGAATCAGAAAATATCGTTTTTGAAGTGATTAAATTGATATCCCCGAATCCCACAGCACGTTTGTTCACTGTCATCATTACCTCAAGCACGGTTTTCGGTTAGAAATATTTTAATTTTCCACAATGAAAAAATATTTTTAGGAACTAAAATGTTCATTTATATGTGCTGAATCAGAAAATATCATTTTTGAAGTGATTAAATTGATATCCCCGAATCCCACAGCACGTTTGTTTACTGTCATCATTATCTCAAGCATGGTTTTTGGTTAGAAATATTTTAATTTTCCACAATGAAAAAAGATTTTTAGGAACTAAAATGTTCATTTATATGTGCTGAATCAGAAAATATCGTTTTTGAAGTGATTAAATTGATATCCCCGAATCCCACAGCACGTTTGTTCACTGTCATCATTACCTCAAGCACGGTTTTCGGTTAGAAATATTTTATTTTTCCACAATGAAAAAAGATTTTTAGGAACTAAAATGTTCATTTATATGTGCTGAATCAGAAAATATCATTTTTGAAGTGATTAAATTGATATCCCCGAATCCCACAGCACGTTTGTTTACTGTCATCATTATCTCAAGCATGGTTTTTGGTTAGAAATATTTTATTTTTCCACAATGAAAAAAGATTTTTTCAAACAAAAATGTTCATATTTACGTGCTGAATCAGAAAATATCATTTTTGAAGTGATTAAATTGATATCCCCGAATCCCACAGCACGTTTGTTTACTGTCATCATTACCTCAAGCATGGTTTTTGGTTAGAAATATTTTATTTTTCCACAATGAAAAAAGATTTTTTGAAACAAAAATGTTCATTTATATGTGCTGAATCAGAAAATATCATTTTTGAAGTGATTAAATTGATATCCCCGAATCCCACAGCACGTTTGTTTACTGTCATCATTACCTCAGGCACGGTTTTTGATTAGAAATATTTTATTTTTCCACAATGAAAAAAGATTTTTAGGAACTAAAATGTTCATTTATATGTGCTGAATCAGAAAATATCATTTTTGAAGTGATTAAATTGATATCCCCGAATCCCACAGCACGTTTGTTTACTGTCATCATTATCTCAAGCATGGTTTTTGGTTAGAAATATTTTATTTTTCCACAATGAAAAAAGATTTTTTCAAACAAAAATGTTCATATTTACGTGCTGAATCAGAAAATATCATTTTTGAAGTGATTAAATTGATATCCCCGAATCCCACAGCACGTTTGTTCACTGTCATCATTACCTCAAGCACGGTTTTTGGTTAGAAATATTTTATTTTTCCACAATGAAAAAAGATTTTTAGGAACTAAAATGTTCATTTATATGTGCTGAATCAGAAAATATCATTTTTGAAGTGATTAAATTGATATCCCCGAATCCCACAGCACGTTTGTTCACTGTCATCATTACCTCAAGCACGGTTTTCGGTTAGAAATATTTTATTTTTCCACAATGAAAAAAGATTTTTTCAAACAAAAATGTTCATATTTACGTGCTGAATCAGAAAATATCATTTTTGAAGTGATTAAATTGATATCCCCGAATCCCACAGCACGTTTGTTCACTGTCATCATTACCTCAAGCACGGTTTTCGGTTAGAAATATTTTAATTTTCCACAATGAAAAAAGATTTTTAGGAACTAAAATGTTCATTTATATGTGCTGAATCAGAAAATATCGTTTTTGAAGTGATTAAATTGATATCCCCGAATCCCACAGCACGTTTGTTTACTGTCATCATTACCTCAGGCACGGTTTTTGATTAGAAATATTTTATTTTTCCACAATGAAAAAAGATTTTTAGGAACTAAAATGTTCATTTATATGTGCTGAATCAGAAAATATCATTTTTGAAGTGATTAAATTGATATCCCCGAATCCCACAGCACGTTTGTTTACTGTCATCATTATCTCAAGCATGGTTTTTGGTTAGAAATATTTTATTTTTCCACAATGAAAAAAGATTTTTTCCAACAAAAATGTTCATATTTACGTGCTGAATCAGAAAATATCATTTTTGAAGTGATTAAATTGATATCCCCGAATCCCACAGCACGTTTGTTCACTGTCATCATTACCTCAAGCACGGTTTTCGGTTAGAAATATTTTATTTTTCCACAATGAAAAAAGATTTTTAGGAACTAAAATGTTCATTTATATGTGCTGAATCAGAAAATATCGTTTTTGAAGTGATTAAATTGATATCCCCGAATCCCACAGCACGTTTGTTTACTGTCATCATTATCTCAAGCATGGTTTTTGGTTAGAAATATTTTATTTTTCCACAATGAAAAAAGATTTTTAGGAACTAAAATGTTCATTTATATGTGCTGAATCAGAAAATATCATTTTTGAAGTGATTAAATTGATATCCCCGAATCCCACAGCACGTTTGTTCACTGTCATCATTACCTCAAGCACGGTTTTCGGTTAGAAATATTTTATTTTTCCACAATGAAAAAAGATTTTTAGGAACTAAAATGTTCATTTATATGTGCTGAATCAGAAAATATCATTTTTGAAGTGATTAAATTGATATCCCCGAATCCCACAGCACGTTTGTTTACTGTCATCATTATCTCAAGCATGGTTTTTGGTTAGAAATATTTTATTTTTCCACAATGAAAAAAGATTTTTAGGAACTAAAATGTTCATTTATATGTGCTGAATCAGAAAATATCGTTTTTGAAGTGATTAAATTGATATCCCCGAATCCCACAGCACGTTTGTTTACTGTCATCATTATCTCAAGCATGGTTTTTGGTTAGAAATATTTTATTTTTCCACAATGAAAAAAGATTTTTAGGAACTAAAATGTTCATTTATATGTGCTGAATCAGAAAATATCGTTTTTGAAGTGATTAAATTGATATCCCCGAATCCCACAGCACGTTTGTTTACTGTCATCATTATCTCAAGCATGGTTTTTGGTTAGAAATATTTTATTTTTCCACAATGAAAAAAGATTTTTAGGAACTAAAATGTTCATTTATATGTGCTGAATCAGAAAATATCATTTTTGAAGTGATTAAATTGATATCCCCGAATCCCACAGCACGTTTGTTCACTGTCATCATTACCTCAAGCACGGTTTTCGGTTAGAAATATTTTATTTTTCCACAATGAAAAAAGATTTTTAGGAACTAAAATGTTCATTTATATGTGCTGAATCAGAAAATATCATTTTTGAAGTGATTAAATTGATATCCCCGAATCCCACAGCACGTTTGTTTACTGTCATCATTATCTCAAGCATGGTTTTTGGTTAGAAATATTTTATTTTTCCACAATGAAAAAAGATTTTTTCAAACAAAAATGTTCATATTTACGTGCTGAATCAGAAAATATCATTTTTGAAGTGATTAAATTGATATCCCCGAATCCCACAGCACGTTTGTTTACTGTCATCATTATCTCAAGCATGGTTTTTGGTTAGAAATATTTTATTTTTCCACAATGAAAAAAGATTTTTAGGAACTAAAATGTTCATTTATATGTGCTGAATCAGAAAATATCATTTTTGAAGTGATTAAATTGATATCCCCGAATCCCACAGCACGTTTGTTCACTGTCATCATTACCTCAAGCACGGTTTTCGGTTAGAAATATTTTATTTTTCCACAATGAAAAAAGATTTTTAGGAACTAAAATGTTCATTTATATGTGCTGAATCAGAAAATATCATTTTTGAAGTGATTAAATTGATATCCCCGAATCCCACAGCACGTTTGTTTACTGTCATCATTATCTCAAGCATGGTTTTTGGTTAGAAATATTTTATTTTTCCACAATGAAAAAAGATTTTTTCAAACAAAAATGTTCATATTTACGTGCTGAATCAGAAAATATCATTTTTGAAGTGATTAAATTGATATCCCCGAATCCCACAGCACGTTTGTTTACTGTCATCATTATCTCAAGCATGGTTTTTGGTTAGAAATATTTTATTTTTCCACAATGAAAAAAGATTTTTAGGAACTAAAATGTTCATTTATATGTGCTGAATCAGAAAATATCATTTTTGAAGTGATTAAATTGATATCCCCGAATCCCACAGCACGTTTGTTCACTGTCATCATTACCTCAAGCACGGTTTTCGGTTAGAAATATTTTATTTTTCCACAATGAAAAAAGATTTTTAGGAACTAAAATGTTCATTTATATGTGCTGAATCAGAAAATATCATTTTTGAAGTGATTAAATTGATATCCCCGAATCCCACAGCACGTTTGTTTACTGTCATCATTATCTCAAGCATGGTTTTTGGTTAGAAATATTTTATTTTTCCACAATGAAAAAAGATTTTTTCAAACAAAAATGTTCATATTTACGTGCTGAATCAGAAAATATCATTTTTGAAGTGATTAAATTGATATCCCCGAATCCCACAGCACGTTTGTTTACTGTCATCATTATCTCAAGCATGGTTTTTGGTTAGAAATATTTTATTTTTCCACAATGAAAAAAGATTTTTAGGAACTAAAATGTTCATTTATATGTGCTGAATCAGAAAATATCGTTTTTGAAGTGATTAAATTGATATCCCCGAATCCCACAGCACGTTTGTTTACTGTCATCATTATCTCAAGCATGGTTTTTGGTTAGAAATATTTTATTTTTCCACAATGAAAAAAGATTTTTAGGAACTAAAATGTTCATTTATATGTGCTGAATCAGAAAATATCATTTTTGAAGTGATTAAATTGATATCCCCGAATCCCACAGCACGTTTGTTCACTGTCATCATTACCTCAAGCATGATTTTTGGTTATAATGATCCTCAAAACTCATAATGCAATCAAATCTTCCCTTTTATTTTTGGACTTTTATTTTTGCGCAAATCATTTATATCCCTTGACAAATGGCACAAAAAGATAATAAATGATCCTCAAAACTCATAATGCAATCAAATCTTCCCTTTTATTTTTGGACTTTTATTTTTGCGCAAATCATTTATATCCCTTGACAAATGGCACAAAAAGATAATAAATGATCCTCAAAACTCATAATGCAATCAAATCTTCCCTTTTATTTTTGGACTTTTATTTTTGCGCAAATCATTTATATCCCTTGACAAATGGCACAAAAAGATAATAAATGATCCTCAAAACTCATAATGCAATCAAATCTTCCCTTTTATTTTTGGACTTTTATTTTTGCGCAAATCATTTATATCCCTTGACAAATGGCACAAAAAGATAATAAATGATCCTCAAAACTCATAATGCAATCAAATCTTCCCTTTTATTTTTGGACTTTTATTTTTGCGCAAATCATTTATATCCCTTGACAAATGGCACAAAAAGATAATAAATGATCCTCAAAACTCATAATGCAATCAAATCTTCCCTTTTATCTTTGCACTTTTATTTTTGCGCAAATCATTTATATCCCTTGACAAATGGCACAAAAAGATAATAAATGATCCTCAAAACTCATAATGCAATCAAATCTTCCCTTTTATCTTTGCACTTTTATTTTTGCGCAAATCATTTATATCCCTTGACAAATGGCACAAAAAGATAATAAATGATCCTCAAAACTCATAATGCAATCAAATCTTCCCTTTTATCTTTGCACTTTTATTTTTGCGCAAATCATTTATATCCCTTGACAAATGGCACAAAAAGATAATAAATGATCCTCAAAACTCATAATGCAATCAAATCTTCCCTTTTATCTTTGCACTTTTATTTTTGCGCAAATCATTTATATCCCTTGACAAATGGCACAAAAAGATAATAAATGATCCTCAAAACTCATAATGCAATCAAATCTTCCCTTTTATCTTTGCACTTTTATTTTTGCGCAAATCATTTATATCCCTTGACAAATGGCACAAAAAGATAATAAATGATCCTCAAAACTCATAATGCAATCAAATCTTCCCTTTTATCTTTGCACTTTTATTTTTGCGCAAATCATTTATTTCCCTTGATCCTCAAAGCCCAAAATGCACTCATATATCGAAGAAACCACGTAATGTCTCCCTCCCTGAGATCCCCAAAGCAATAAAAAAATTTACCTCACCAAACAATCAATTACCACGAACTGCTACTTTCTTATGTTGTTGAAGGAGCAGAAAGGCTAGATGAGTTTCTGTTGTTTGATGAGTGAAGAGACGACTGCAGCATACCGAGAGCATTTGATGAGACTAAACGTTTTCATCATGCTTTTTTCTTATATATGCTTTATTGCAGTCATCATGGGAATGATTTATGAAAAGTTCATTTTGATTTTTAATTTTTGCATAATTTAATTTGCCCATATTTTTTATTCTTGCGAGACTATATTGCTCGTATTTCTGCTGTTCGAAGCTTGCGATTTTTGTATGTTACGGTTGCATTTCTTTTTGTATACTTGCTTTGTAGTGATTCCGTTAGGCATTGAAAGAATTAATGTTTAATATGCTGTTTTATTTTCATTTGAATAGATTTGTATTTTCAGTTTGATCTTAAATTACACGAGTTCCACAGTTAAATCCTGTAATATTCTCACATTGTTTTCTGTTATTTAAAAATGACCATATTGCTTTGCCTTTTTTTATTGATGTCCTGGTATTTCAAAATAACTTTTTGTTTAAAAAAATTTTATTATTAAAATTAACTTCAATATTAGTTGACAAACAGAAACACAAAACTTAAAATGTAAGACACGGAAACAAGGAAGCAAGCAAAATACTCATTCAGTGATGATCACGAAGTTGATTAAGAATATCAACACCATCAATGCCAGCATTAAAACAAAGTTGTTGAGGAATAATTTCAAAGGCTTTACCGTATGCCTTCCAGAAGAACTGTTCTTTTGTGGTAATATTTTTAGCCTTTTCACGATGACTCAGCTCCATTTCAGTTGCACCACCACCTGCAGCAACGGTATCATTCTTTTTTACACGACGAACAATCAATATTTCATCATGAAGAGCCCGTTCTGATTCAGCAATAAGTTGTTCAGCACCCCCTCGAAGAATAATTGTGCATGATTGAGCTTTTGCACCAACAAAAAAATAATTGAAGCGTTCATTTCCGAGTTGTTTTTCATAAATTCATCAAATTTTCCAAGTGCTGTTGGTTCAATCTTTGATACAGTAGTAAGAATTTGACCACCACATGACATTTGCATACGTTTAAGATCAGCTTCAGGGATTTGATCAGCATAGAACATATTTCTAAAAGCACAAATTCATTAACTTTGGTAGATATAAATATAAACAAACCGATCAGCAAACCATTGAGTTAGCTTTCAGCTTCTGCACAAAAACATGATGCAAAACGATGATTACATCGTTCACCACCACATACAGAGCATTCTTGTTCATCAATGATATATGGTTTAACGTCAATACGTTTTGATGTATCACAATATGGAAGATTGATAAAACGTCCAGACGTTGCTTTTAAATAATCATATCGATTTGCAAAAACAATTCGAGCAGCACCTTTTGGATAACGATGTTTTGGATCAATATCAATACTAGCATACACGACCATATTTCTTTTAAAATACTTCAACAATATCAACTAAAATACAGGAGAGAGATTAAATTGAGGTACACGAGATTTTGCCACATGGAGTTTTGCTATAGCGTATACGGTGCTTGCTTTTTGAATATACAGCAACCTTTAAAAAGTTATTATGGTTTTGTTATTTTTAATTTTTTTTAAATAAGCTGTTGGCGTCTCCAGTAATTAGCAACTCAAAGTATTTTCTTACAATTTTTAGAACTTTTTTTTCAAACGTTTCAACAACATCGGCTAAAACAAGATAGGTTAAAGTTCAGCGTTTAAAATAAGTTCTCCTCTAAAATAAAGTTAAATGCCACCTCGCCTTGCTATAAAGCCATCCTTCAAAAAAAAATCGATATGTACTCACCGGGCGTGGAAACACCACCAATAAAGACAGTATTACAAGGAAGAAGTTCAATAGGATTTGGAAGATAAACAAAATCACTAAGACGCCATGGCCCAACTTGTACCTAAAAAAGTAGTTATCATGCATATATCTCTAACTATAAAACTTACAGGTTTACGACAAGAATTCCGTGTACTCATAAACATAAAGTAACGACCAGAATCAACTTTACAGCCTTCAAGTAATCGATGAACAGATGATTCTTTACGATAGGTAAGAAAAGCATAACCAGATGTTTGATGGTGATCTAAAAGATATATATGTGTATATACTTAGCATACAAACAGAACCATACCTAGAGGACCTGGTCAACCACCACCACCTTCAGACGAAAAATGACGACGTGGCCAATAGGACCAAAATGTTCAAATGATGCATTGATATCACTTTCTGTTGCATCAAAAGGTAAACCAGCAATAAAGACTTTAGGAGAATATTGTGAACAATTTTTGTTGATAATTGAATCAGATGATGTTGAGCTCGTACCACCACCATCACTACTACTACTGCTACCACCACAACTGCTTTCAGAACTTTCACTTATTTCTGTTATTATGTTTTTTAATGAAGATAGATAAGATGAATATAGAAGATGATAATGTGAAAAGATATCCCAAATATCAACAGTTGATGAGGAAGGTAAGCAAATACGAGAGTGGAAGAACCCTAAAGTAGGAGATAGTTATTAATACAGAAAATATTTTTAAATAAAAATATTTGCAACTGGATAAAAAAATACGCGAAAGACTAACACGTTTTTTTAACCCAACAACAACCACAACGACGACGACATTCCACGCCGTAATTTTAGATGCAAGAAGGAGAGTGTTTTTGGGTGTTCAGCGATGAATTTATAGGCAACTTTTTTATCCATTCTTTTTTCAACAACAAAGACTTTTGTTAAAATCGATTACAAAAACAATGAGATAAAAACAGTGAGCCGAAAAACCACCGCCGTAACTTCGCGGGTGGACGGGGTGGAATTCCACCCCACAGACTTTTGAGTTCATGAAAAATAGCACAGGATACGTGAATATTTTTAACTTAAAGCGAAAATTTAAATTTGCACTATGTAAAATGACATTTTTTTGACATCTTATAACGGCTTCCACCTCACGAGATACTATTCCACCCGACTGATTTTGGCGAAGTTACGGCGCTGCGAAAAACGAACACATAAATTATTTTTGCTGTTGCTGCTAAAAAAGTAAAGTAAGAAAAGAGAGAGTTGTTTTTTTGCGGGGGCAAATTTGCCAAAGCTTTTTTGTTTTATTTTTCCAAAGCAGCGATGAGCTTGAACAAAAAAATGGTACAACTTTTTTGTTTTACCCCATAAATTTGTGAGACAAAATTATTTTACAAAAATTACAGTAAAAAATTAGATCCAAACGTTTTTATCCACAAATTTACTGTAGTTACTTTTATTGGTAAAGTTTAAAAAAAAAATTGACAAATTTGACTAAATTTTTACAAATTTTCTTAAAACAGTTTATTTGGCATCTATTTAATTGTTACCGCAAAATTAATGAATTTTGACCGCAAATATTTTCAGTACCGCAAATTATTGAATTTTGACCGCAAATTTTTTTATGACCGCAAATTATTGAATTTTGACCGCAAATTTATTTTTTTTCAAATAATAAGTAATATTTTATGCTGAATGCTCTGGCCTCTATTAAAATGGATTAAACGATTCTGGAAGCTCCAGAATCCCCAGATTCTTAAATTTTTAAAAGTTTTTTCACCAAAATTATTTTTTGACCAGAATTTTACGGGGAGTTCATTGGCCTCTATAAAAATAGTTGGAGGATTCAGAATCAACGGATTCAGAAGGCGAAATTTTTTTATCAATAATCCATCAATACTCAGAGCTATGCAGCTTGTCTGTGTTTACGATCCGCTTGTTTCAGGTAGCTATTAAAAATTAAATGATATAGTAGTTTTTATTTGCTTTAACTATTGTAATTTTTAGCTGCAGTATGTGTCATTTTTGGGGATGATAATATAAAGACATATTATTGCTAGAGATAGCATCACAAAAAAAATTGTTGTACAATAAAAAATAAAGAATTAAAAAAAGAATTTTATTTTGCAAGAGCTGGAGTAAATTTTTTGGACGTCCTCTTTTATTCCTTCCAGCTTCATTTAAATATTGCCTCATTGGAGCGACATCTGGAAAGTGACGTTTTTTGTGATAAAGCAACGAAGGTGTAACTACAGCAACATTTTCATTAAAATTTTGAACATCTTCATCATCCCATTCAATCATATCCATTGAATTCAGAAAATTCAGCAAATTCAACAACATTTTCAGTATTCAGCAAATTCAACAACATTTTCATTTTCAGATAATTGCCATTCACCAATAATTGCAGCTGCCAAAATATCAAAATGTTCTTCTGATGAACAATAAGCAAGCTTGTAAATTTCATTCTTTATTGCATCAGTTTCAGACTTGGAAAGATGTAAAGCAATGAATTTTTTATTACAAGCTGCAATAACATGGTAAAAACAGCTTCTCTTTCTTGCCCTTGGAAATACAATTGCTGCAGCAGCAGCGATAGCTCGAGAATTGTCAGCCATTAATTCAACTGGACACCATTCTCCTTCACAAAATTGATTGCTTTTCATACATTGGAATACCCATTTGAAGGTGTTTGTGGATTCCGAGCTTACAATGGCAACAGCTGAAAAACAAGGATATTAAATCTCAGTTCCAATTTAATAAACAAAAAGCATACCTGTAACATGAACATGTCGATTCACATCCGAATATCCAAAAAGAAGAACGACAAAACCATCATAAATAAGTTTGTAAGTGCCGTCAACCATTGCATGTCTTTGTTGACGTTGTTTTTCAATTAATGATTTAGAAGTATATATCATTGCAAAATCACTTTTAGATGGATCAGCTTCATTAACAATAAATTTAAAATCCATTAAATCTGGATCATTATCCATGAAAGTTTTTACTTTTGCTTCGATATCATCGAAACTCAAATTGCCGCCATTTGGAAGCAAAATCCGTTTTGCATAAGATACACGATTTCGGATTTGTGTTGGAGTTGCTTGTTTCAATCCATTAGTTGTACATGCTTGAAGAATTGCAAGAGAATTAGTAGTTTCTTTTCCAATCAGACGTTCAGTGATAAGCTTCTTGATATCACCTGATACACCACCTTTTCGTTCTCGAGTACCATGATTATGCTTTTCTTCAGATGTTTTAATAGAATGTTGAAGATCAGGTGTTACTGTGGTTCTCCATCTATAAGGACAGCCTGCAGTTCTGCATTTAAAATAAGAAACTTGATTCTTTGTCTTATCGCTGAAATGTGAAACATACAGATTTTAGCATTCACTTGTATTTTGGTAAACGTACAATAGAAGACCAACACTTTTAGCTTGAGCTTTAACTTCTTGTAAGCTTTTGACTTCTTCCAAATGTACATATACTGCAGCACGTCCACGCATCTTTTTGGCAGGGGGTTCAGAAATTTCTGTAACAATTTCTTCGGCATTTTCTATTTCGCTGCTACTATTAAGATTAACATCAATAATCTGCAAATGTAATACATTTAGAAAGGAGAAAGATGATGTTTTAAGCCTACTTGTGATTGTTGAATTCGAGTAGATGAAGCTGTTTGAATATCAGCTTCTTCTGCAGGGCTTTGTGGCAAAATTTGAACAATATAAATTTTATCATCTATCGTGGGCTTGCATCTAAATCCTAATGCTGATCCGCCATCTGCAAATATTGTAATTTGAACGGATTCAAATCCTGCTGCACCGTTAACTAAACTTTGGAACATTTTAATTTTGATTATGCTAGAAATTAACTACCTGCAGCATTTTTCGAGCTACTAACAGTATCTTCATGAAAACATTGTTTATTATTTTGATTTAAATTGATGCTATTATATTGGCCATTAGCTTGAGAGACACCATCACAGATCAATTATTTGACAAACAATAATCTTTTGTTGCCATCAAAATAACTTTCTAAATAACCCGAAGCTTTTAAAATCCACACCAATACAAAAAAAATGACAGTAAAAAAAAACAAAGTGTGTTTTAATCTATAATTCAAAATGCAATAGTATTTTTATAAAATACTTATTAAAAAATAAATTTTTATGGCAAATAAATAATAAAGCTGATGTGGCAACAAAATTTAATTTGTTGAAAAAATAGCCACAGCACCATTGAAATACACAGACGAACACACAGCAAATAGTGTGCTTAAGCAACAATGATGTAACTTAATGTTTAACAAAACTGGAGGATTCTGAATCCTCCAACTATTTTTATAGAGGCCAATGAACTCCCCGTAAAATTCTGGTCAAAAAATAATTTTGGTGAAAAAACTTTTAAAAATTTAAGAATCTGGGGATTCTGGAGCTTCCAGAATCGTTTAATCCATTTTAATAGAGGCCAGAGCATTCAGCATAAAATATTACTTATTATTTGAAAAAAAATAAATTTGCGGTCATAAAAAAATTTGCGGTCAAAATTCAATAATTTGCGGTACTGAAAATATTTGCGGTCAAAATTCATTAATTTTGCGGTAACAATTAAATATTTGCCAGTTTATTTAATCCATATAAATAGTAAATAAAGCTATTAACATGCAAATTACACCTTTTTAATTAACCCTACGTTTTGGATAAAATTTTGAAAATAATTGCTTCAATAAACGCTGCTGGTGGCACTTGGTGGCGATTTTTTTGAAAATCGGAAACACTGGTGGTTTCTGATATTTTATCAATGAAGAATGTTTCGGTAAAAGTAGTTTAAACATTTTGTAGTTTATGCTTCCTAATTACTTCTATCATACTTAACATTTTTTCTGTTAAAAGTAAACATAAATCATCTTCATTTGTTTGTGGCAGCAAAAAAACAAGGTTGAATATATTTGGTAGAAAAAAAAATTAAAGGTAGCAAGTTTAAAAGAAGTCGAAAGGGGGCATTGCATGTCTGTTCCATTCAAGGGCGTTAAAAATTGTCAGAAAAAAGATGCGTGTTTTTAAATGTTTTTGCAATTTATAAACATCTCTTCTTTTGATTGCCTGAGCTTATTTCTCTTTGCCCTGCGGGGGTTTGAAAGAGAGAGGATACCTGTTTATTATAGAAAGGTTACGAAATTGATGAACTGATATTTAAATCAGATCAAAAGGGGTTGCCTCGGAACAAGGCTCGGAACCATTTGGAATTTGAAGCGGATCAAGGAAAAAACGTGTAGCTCTTAAAAAGCGCGAAAAAAATATTTCTTGAAATCTTTTTTAATTGCGTGTTTTAGAATGAAGGTGCTACCTCCAGATTTGTCAGATTCTTACAGCGATGGGTTGTCGTCAAAATTTTCAACAACAAGTGAAGGCGAAACAATATTCATTCGTGGAATTCACAAGTTTTATAGATCTCTTGGTCGATTTGTTGCTAGAAATGCATGGCTTGTTATAGCTGTATGTTTGATTATTACTGTAATTGGAGCTGTTAAAACTAAACATACACCGTATGCATCCTTATATTTTAAAAACATTTATAACCTAGTTTTAGTAAAAAGAGTGATTTGAGCGGTTATGCTCCATATGGCGCAAGATCGAGATATGAGCTGGCAGCTTATGAACAATTTTTTGACCACCAAGGCCAAGGAATTAAAATTATGGTAATGCTTATGGCAACTGATAACGGTACAATGATAAGAGATACACATTTAAATGAATCTGTTGATGTAAGTTTTAAACCAGGTGATCTTTGAACCGTTTTTTAAAACTTCAAAGTAAAAACAAACCTTTTCATTTTCTTTTTATTTTATTTTCTTTTTTTGCGCGGAGAATGTTTTTAATGAATCACGAAAAAAGAAAAACAAAAAAATTGAGTACGTAAAATCAATTCGACCATTTTTAAAGAAAATTTAAAAAATTCCAAACAAAAATATTCATAGATGTTTTGATTTATTTGAAAACACATTTTTGTTTACGTCAAATCTTTTAAAAAGTTTTGAACTTTTTGACACCGTTTCAAATTCGCACAGCGTTCTGTTTTCCCATTGGCAGCGGCCACTGGAAAACGCGTTCAAACTGCTGTCAATTTTTTAGAGTAGCTTTTACAGAAAATTAAACTGATGATTATTTTTCTCCACGTAATTCTTAACAAGTATCATCAGTTTATTTTTCTGTAAAAACTATTCTAAAAAATTGACAGCAGTTTGAACGCGTTTTCCAGTGGCCACTTTCGGAACGCTGTGAATTCGCATAGTGTTACTGAAAAATAACATTTTTTGTGCGCTGACTTTTTATGATAGTAATCGAAAAATACAAATCAAACTTTTTTTGATTATTGTCACTATGTGGCAGCTTTGCCTACAAATTGCAGCAATGAAAAATAATAACAATAATTCTTTTAGGTAATAGATTATATCTCAAAAAATTTTACAATTTATAATTCAAGAAAACAAAAGCATGAAGGATTTGATGATTACTGCTATGGATTCTGTCTCTATAATGAACCTGTTCGCCAATTTTATGTAAGCATGCTTATCTATTACAGTAACACTCTATTAACAAAACCATTTAGAATGGATATCAAATTCAAACCTTAAACCCCACAAGTCGAATAAATTTAAGTTATCCTGTAACTGCCATGTTTGGACGAACTTTTAGCTTACAGCCTAACTTTTTTGGAATTAAAACATATTCAAAGGAGGAACTTGCAGAATTGCATGCAAAAAATAAAACAATTTTAACAAATATGAAAGAAGCTAAAATGATATTATTACAATTTCGAGGAGAAAGAGATGAATCATGGACTGATGAACAGATAAAAGCTTATGAAATTGGAATATCTGAATATTTCATTAAGTAAGTTTTTTGAAAAACACAATAAACCACAAAATAGTACGATATCATGTTAACCTTTAAAAATAGAATTATCCATTTTTTATATAGCTTTTGTTTCGTTGAAATACATATGTATGCAAGCACAGATATTTGAAATTACTTTTTTGTTGATTTTTTATTTCACAAAGCTGATTTCAGATGACAGTAACATTAATTTTAAAAAAACATGAAATAATGTTTACTGTCTGCAAAAATAAGCTTGTTAGAATTTTTGCTTCTAATAGTTGAATAAGTGGTTTTAAGCGATTACAAAATTTTTACTTTTATTCCAATGTTTAAGGCTTCAGTGATACTTTCTTCAATTCAAAGTTTTTGTTTATAGAGTTTATTTGACAAAATTGTTAGCCAATTTTTCAAAGCTGATTTTAGATGATAGTAATAGAGTTTTTAAATTTTTTAAACTTTTGTTACTATCACAAAAAATAAGTTGTCTAAAACTTTTACTAAGAGTTATTTTAACTAAAAAATTTTTTAGCAACTATAAAAATCCGTATCTCAAAGTTCTTGTTGTATCGAATTCATTTGCACAAAAAGAAATTCAACGTGGAGGCCTTAAACTTCAACCTTTTCTTGCTGTTGGTTTTGTAATTATGACAATTTTTACTGTGATTACGGAATTAATAAGCTCATTTTTTGCTCATCAATGTAGCTGGTACAAAGTACGCTGTTCTCGAATGTAAAAGTCTTAATTCAACTTTCTTTTAGATAATTAATGCTGTTACAGCTTGTATTGTCCCTTTTTGTAGCGTTGCTGCCGCTTTCGGCATGCTCTTCTTTGCTGGTTTCCGTTTCGGTCCGATAATCCTCGTCACTCCATTCTTAATCTTGGCTATTGGGGTTGATGACTCTTTTTTGATGATGCACGCTTGGCAGAGGGTCGTCTCAAAGTTACAAAAGCATCCTCGACATGATGACTCAATTGAATACAGAATTGCCGAAGTATTAGCTGAAGCAGGGCCATCAATCACGATTTCAGCATTAACAAATATTATGGCTTTTATCGTTGGAGCATTGACTTCTCCTCCAGAAGTTGAATTATTTTGTTACGCAAATGCATGGGCACTTTTCGTGGATACAGTTTTTAGTGGTAAGTTAAGCTATGGTTATTGTAATTTTAATCGCCTTAATCGTGCAAGAAAAAAAGATTTCAAAAGCGATTGCATTGTTCAGGTCGGTCACGAAATAACTTTTCTTATAACTAACTTTACAAGGCTGATATGGAAAGATAGTAACACGAATTTTAAAATTTATGAAAATATTGTTACTCTCACTAAAAATAAGCTTAATAAAATTTCCCTAACGAGTGAACTTCGTTTTCAAAAATGATTTTTTAATCATATTTTCAGTGACATTATATGCTGCAATTATGGCGATTTGTGGTAAACAAGAAATGAAATCTGAAAATCAAACAAGTAGAACATCGTCAAAATTACAAAAATATCTACAAAAAGCAAAAAATGCCTGTTATGCTTTTTTGGACACGTATATAAATATATTGACAAAGCTTTCAGTTTCCATTTTAATTATATTTTCACTACTTGGCTATCTTGTACTTACTACATATGTAGGTTTTTCAAAATTACAGGTTTAATCAAAACAATCGCTTTTGCAATTTCAGGGTACTTTAAATCTTGGAATTGATCTTAGCTCTCATAAGTTTTTCCTTAAAAACAGCATTCTTCTCGAAGCAGATAAATATCGATTTGAATATGTGATCCCAAATTTTACACCCGCTGCAATTATTGTTAATAATCCAGGAAATTTATCAGATCCAAATCGAATAGAAAAATTAAATGCTTTCATTCAAAGATTTGAAACAATGAATAATTCGATTGGATCTGATGCAACAAAATATTTTCTTCGAGATTATGAAGAATACAAGGATCCATTTGGGGATTTACCAGCTGGAATAAAACCTTTCAATCCCAATGATTTGGATGATTTTCTTTCATGGCCAGAATACAGTTTTTGGAAGGGATTTCTAAAAGTTAAAAAAGAAGCAAATGGAGAAAAAGTTTTGGATAAATTTTTCGTTAATGTTGGTTTTGAAGGACAAGAACTTGTTAATTGGGAAAAAAGGGGTCGACTCTTGAAGACATGGAGAGATGAAATTGATAAATATCGGTATGTTAAACAGAGACATTTACATTATGCTAAATGGAATACTTTAGGGATATATTTAATGCAACAATCTTTTCTGATGATGCTCTATTTCTTGATCTAATTGAAGTTATTCCATCTGTTTCATGGCAAAGCGCAGTAGCAACGTTAATTTGTATGGCCATCGCGTGCTTCTTATTCATGTATGATCCATTTACCGTAATCGTCGCCTCACTAAGTATTTGTTCGATTTGTTTTGGAATTTTTGGTTTCCTTCATTTTTGGTCAATTACTCAAGATCCAGTTATGATGGCAGCTGTAATTATGTCTATTGGATTTTCGGTGGATATTCCAGCACATATCGCTTTCCATTATTACCGTACAGGTATAACTTCTTCTGATGAAGATCCATCAGTTCAAACCCGACTGAAACATACGCTTGCAGCAGTTGGATTTCCGGGTATATTTAATCAAATTTTTTAGACAATTCCAAATCTCTTTTTTAGTAATACAAGCTGGAGTTTCAACATGCTTATGTGTTTTATCATTACTCATGGTACCAATGTATATGAGCGAAGTATTCGTAAAAACAATGTTCCTGTGTATTGTACTTGGGCTTATTCATGGACTGTTTATTATGCCTGCAATTTTTAATCTTTATCAAAAGATTAGAAATAGCTGCAGCAGAAGCAGAAAGCATGAAAATGAGGTTAAAAATGTTACATTAAAAGGTATAACATTTTTTGATGATAGTGAAAAACCAAAAAGACTAAATGTTGTGGCACCAGCTTAAATGACTTTGACATACAAAAGATCTCATTGTAATTTTTGTAAATACGTGATGTAAATAATAATTTTGTTGTATACGAGTAATTTTTAATGACATAAATTTTTATAAAAAATAAAAAAACAAAAAAACATTGACTTATTTTAAAAAACCAAATAAGTTAACCAAATTTTATAAATCAAAGATGTTTAACACATAACAGCTGAACGTGCAATATTTTCAGACAAAGCAGCTTCTTCCAAAAGTTCTTCAGAATGTTTTTTGATTTCAGAAACGGCATTTGCAAAAAGTTTTGTTGTATTTATTGCATTTTTAATCATTACTTGTTTAACATGCTCAACAGTAACCTAAGAACACTGTTAATAAATGGATTTTTTAAAGAGGAATCTTACAAATTCTGTATCATCAATTCTCCAACAATCATAATCTGTAACAAGCGCAACAGCTGCGTAAAGCATTCCAAGTTCTTTTGCAAGATATACTTCTGGACTAAAAAAATATAACAACTCGTTTTAAATACTTATCATTACCATCGAATCTTACCATGCTGTCATATTAATAACATCTGCACCTAATTGCCTAAACATAAGACTTTCAGCTCTGGAAGAGAACCTTGGGCCTTCAATACAAACAATATTTCCATCATAAGCTGGGACATTAATATCTTTTGCACATTTATGTAAGATTTTTCGAAGGCCTTCTGAATAGGAGGGGTAACAAGGGATATGACAAACACCAGTTGGATGTCCTGGTGCACCATCATAAAATGTCTTGGGGCGTTGAGATGTCCAATCAAGGAAACTATTTGGAATTACGAAACAACCGGGTGAAAGTTCTTCTCGCAAACTTCCGCTGGCATTTGATGCCAATATCATATTTACTCCTGTAATTTATAGGTTTGTGTAAAAGTTAAGCTCTATTTTTTACCTAATGATTTCATTGCCCATAAATTAGCTCTAAAATTAACATTTGTTGGATTTAAATGATGTTTTCGACCATGCCGGGCTAAGGCAACAATTTCAACACCATCAATAGAGCCAAGAGTAAATGTATCGGAAGGCTCGCCATATGGAGTCTTAACAGAAACAGATTCTCGAGTTAACATAAACTCTGAATTCTCTAAGCCGGTTCCACCGATAATTCCAATTTTAATTTGTGGAACAGTCACTTCAGCAGTGGATTTTTCAAACCCTTCAAAAATTGTTGCCATCTCTTAAAATGTTTTAAGTTTGGAAGCCCGTTTTTTAAAAAGAATAAGAAACATAAAAATCGCGCACGAATTGTTTTTTTTAAATCAATTAAATAAATTAATTTTTATAATCATAAAATGTATAAATGGGAAAATACAAAACAACAAAGAATTGAAAGAATAATAACATGGCTTACAAATAAGTAATAGAAATGATATCAATTGTACAATAAAGAATACTTTTGTTTTTTGTTCATTCATTTTAACGCATAAAACCATTTCCTGCACTTTGTCCAAAGAATCCTTGATTTTGTTTACTTAATGCCCGAGATGGTGCGAAACCTAATAACTTTTGAAGATTTTGACGAATACTCATGGTGCAAAGAATGTAAAGAAAAATGAAACTGCAATCTGTGTAATCATCGCCTAAAAATAAAGAAAATTATTTTGCGTCATTAAATGATTGATAATAATAAAAAACGATCAGTGGCAGACAGACCAAAGATAAGAAACTACTGGGGTCAAGAAAAAAGAAGGTACTCACCAATTAAATTTCTGTGGCTGAGGCCTTGGACAAATGAGATTGGAACAAATGGAAGTTTAGCAACAACTCGTCCTTCAAAGACCGATGAAAAAGTTGAAAGTAGTGCAGTAAAGACAATACCAATAGCAAAAACTGAAATAATAATCAACAATTACTAAATACTGTATAATTCTTCATTACCTGATTTCATTTTAAACATTGACATATCTCTGTTTGTTGCCTTTAATCTTTCTTCTTCTTTTTCAATTTTCTTTTTGGCAGTTTTATTATTTGCAGCAGCAGGAGTATCGGCAGTTTCTTTTCGCTTTTCTAATTTCTTGGTTTTTCGTTCTACAGTATCTTTTAGACGTTTATATTCATCACTACGGTATACCAACAAATAAGTAAGCGCTTCGCCAAGACCTGCAGTACAAAATGCAATAAAAATAATTAACAAAGCATCAGAATACATCTAAAAAATATTATATATTGTGAACGTTAAATATTTAAAAACAAGTTTTTTAAAGATATATCATGGTTTAAGAATAACCAACAATAAAAAGTTCAAATGTCAAACACAAATGTATAAATTAATTATTTAATTAAAACCAAAAAAGGTAAAACAACATAACAATAATCACCGTAATACGTGTGAAAGATAGATATTATAATAAAATTAAATATTTAAAGAAATTGTTCAAGATTTAATTCTAAAGCAGAGCAAGGCAGAGTAAGAGCAAAAGCAGAAACAACTTCAGGATGTAAGATACCAAAAGCTCCAACAACAACTGGCTTTTTATTATTGGCATCTGTGATGGAAACTTTTGCACAACGTCCAGGGAAATATGATGGATCTGTAAAACCAATATTAGTAAAAGCTATGAATTAAATAGAAAAATAGAAACAAACCATCATGTTCTTGGATAAAATATCCACGGCCTTCAGTATTCTTGAATTGATAATCAAGTAATTCCATCATACGATCCAAGAAACCATGAATAACTTCAAAGCCACCAGTTTTGCTACAATAAAGTGCAGCTAAATGACGTTCATTACGAGAATTTGTATCTAAAAAATATTATAAAAATGTTTCACAATTATATCAACCTTACCAGTAGTTTCATCTTTAATAATGATATCTTGAATTTCAAAAATCTTTAATGGAATTGGCATATCTTTGTTGTATGAGAGAGTTTTCAAAAGACCAGGAATAAGAGCATTTCGAGCAACTTGAAATTCCATTGTTTTAGGATTAGAAATTTTAACAACATTATCAAGTTGATCAGGTTTTCGCATTCGAGTAGAAACATCATCAGTTGAACAAAGTGCAAAATTGAGAACTTCTGTCCATCCAGCAGATACAACACCAGCTCGCATTTGTTCAGATAGCTTATTCAGTGGGAATGGTTGAGCAACGGTATGAGCTTCAGGAAGTTTTGTAACAATATTATTAAAGCCATATGCAAGTCCAACATCTTCTGCAACATCACATTCATGCAAGATATCATGTCTAGTTGGAGGAATTGTAACATGAATTTTTGAATTATCTTTTCCATCAACTTTACATGAAAGTGACATCTTTTCAAGCAATGTAACCATTTCTTCACTTTTAAGATTCAATCCAATTTTTGTATTAATATTATTAATATCAACAATTTGTTCACGGTATGATAATTCAGGATATACTTGAACTTGGCCATCAGGATATTGAACTTCAACAGGTTCCACACTAAAATAATAATTACATGAATTAATTAATTATCTACCATAACCCTTACTTGAATTTCTTATCACAATATTGACTGAACATTGCAACGACAGTATCTAGCACAATCTTAGCCTTCTTTAAATCAGTTGCAGTAACTTCAATAAGAATATTTTTGGTGTTTAATGTAATCTTGGAATGATCACCATTAATAATAGGTGGCAGGGAACAAACAACACCCTTTGCATCATAGATTACTGGATATGTAGGCTTATCACGAATAATTGGCAAGAATTCTCTTAGATGAAGATCATTGGCATAAAATTCCATCAATTCTTCACCATTCATAACTTTCTTTTGATTCAATGGAGCAAATTTAATTTCTTTTGGTGGAAGAGCTTTATATGCAAATGGACCTTGAATTGTATCCAAATCATGTGTACCCATTGAAACAAGAGTTCTTCGACGACAAATATTTTGATGGAGCTTGTCTTGAAGATCAATGAATGAAGCATAAGAATCTTTATTCAAAGTAACTCCACGTAAAACAGCTGCAACAAGAAAGCCCCGAACTTCTGTAACCGATGATTCAACAATCATTCGTTGCATTGAAGCAGGCTTAACAATTTCATATTTTGGTGGAGTAATTTCTTTTTTAAAGACTTTTAAGGCACGAGTAAGTCCTTCAACACAAAGCAAATCATAACGATTGGCAGGAATTTCAATTTTAAAAACTTCTTCATCAGCCCCAGCATCATTCTTTTCAGTTACAATATCATCTACTTCAAGGCCATAATCAAAGCATAGTTCATCTATCTCTTTTTCAGCTTAAAAAAGGGTTACTGTAAAAGGAAGAATAGGTAAAAAAACTTACAGTATGATTTTCCTAAGAACTCATCCAGTAAACGCTTCTTAACACCGATTGTAGGCATCTGTAAATGTACTGTATAAAAATAAAGCTATGATTAAAGTTAAAGTATTATAACGTTATTACGCTTTTCAAAAAATAAAACTAATACAAAAACAACAAAAATTTTTATTACAAAAAAACAATTGCTACAATAATAGACTAGAAAAAAGGAATGTTATTATAAAAAAGTAAAAACAAGGTTATTACAAAAAAAACAAAGGCATCATTAACATCGTTACATTGATTGAATAATTCTATTGAGTCCAGCCGAAAAAGGCTCAAAAGCAAAGCATCGCTGTACACGTAATTTTCCATTTCTACCCAATTCTAATATCTTTTCTGGATTATTTACAACTTCATTTAAGACAACATAAAAGGCATAAGGATTTGCATCACATAGATAACCAGTACGACCATGAACAATTGATTCTTTAGGTCCACCTGTATTTGTTGCAAGAACGCATCGTTCCATATACATTGCTTCAATCGGTACAATACCAAAATGTTCATTCTTTGGAGTATAGATTACTAGACTTGCACGACGTAATAGTTCAATCTTTTCAACATCAGCTGAAAAATAGTTGTTAAGCAAGAAATGAATTCTAAACACTTACAAGGACTTTTAACAAATGTAATCGAATCTTCAGGAATTCCAAGCTGTTCAGCATCTTCACGTAATTTATTGTAATAGATTTCATTTTCTTTGTTTAATGGATCATAGCCACCCGCAATAACCAAAAAACATTTTTCAAAAACTCTGGGATCCAATTTATCATGTAACTGAGCAAAAGATTCCAAAGCTAACTCAATGTTCTTTTTGAATTCAAATCGATTAATTGATAAAAATATAAATTCAGCTTTAGCAGGTATATAATCAAGTTCAATTCTTGGTGAATTATCAAAGAAATCAGTGTTTAAAGTTGGATAAAGAACATGCAGCTCACGTTCAGAAAGACGTTTAAAAGTTTCACGAAAAACACTTTCTGTAAATTTACTGTTGACACAGATAACATCTGCTTTACCCGTTGAAAATTGTTCAAATCCATCCAAAAACCATCGATAGATCCTTTTTAAAAACGATTCACGTTTTGTTAATAATTGATCAGGAAAATGACAGTAAAATAATAATTTTGCTGATGAAAACCATTTGAAGATAACTAGTGCAGCACTAATTTGATCACAAAAAATAATATCACAATTTGCTGACCAACATACCACTATAGCAGCTATACACATTCGAAGGTAAGCAAGAAAGGCATTAAATTTACCAAAAATAGATCGCGGAAGTAAGTCAATTACTTGAATATCTGAAAGATGATAAAATTGATAAAGCTTAACATTAACCCAAATCACTTACCAAAACCGAGTACATCTTGAAAGCAATGATTAGGACTAAATTGATTTGTAACAAATCTAACTTCATGTCCTTTAGATTTTAAAGCTAATGCGGCATCAACAACAAGCCTTTCAGCTCCACCAATACCCAAATCTGGATGAATAAAGACAATCTTCATAATTGATACTGTATAAACTATTATAAAAGAGTTATTCAACAAAAAATATCATTGAAGAGATCCAATTGTAAATTAACATAAATTTGATGCAAGATTACTCAAATAAGAGCTCATTAAAAGAAGCAGTTCGTCATTGTTGTTTAACGTTGCCTTGCCAAACAAATGTACGTTTGGCCAACATTACCGTTAATAAAAGTCGTGTTGGGAGTTGCCTTTAATTGATGGCTACATTTTTCTTGGATTTATTTTTTTGTTTGTAAAATTCACGTTTATTATTTTTGCATTTTACACATTTGTTAAATGTAATTTTTATCATTGTATTTACTTTATCTCTATGTTTAACACTAGCATTATTGCTTAGTGATGCCATTTAATCACTTTAGACACTTTTTGAAATGTTTCTAACATTATTTATCTTTTCTTTTTTTTAACCGTGTTTTTATTGTTTAAACCTTTGTTATTCCCAAATTACGCGTATTATTTATCTTACAAACTATAAAATATTCATAATGTAATATATTATAGGTATGAAAGCTCTTCGTGCTATTTCTCGTTTAGCCTTTCTTCGTCGTCAAACTCCTCGACTTGAAGCTCGCCGTGGAGGACATGATCATCATGAATCTCACAATCCTGGACCTCCAGTAACATATGATTATATTCCAGGTATTTGTGTTTTTTATCTAAAAATTAATCATGTTTTTTTTTCAGTTCCTCATCAAAAATATCAAACTGTTTATGGTGAATTGCAATCAAAATTTAATATGTATCTTATGGTTTCAAGTGCTCTCTTGGTTGTTAGTCTTGCAATTGCTATCATGGATGACGTCTTTATCTTTGAGGCAATCCGCCCACCTAAATCGTATCGGGAACGCAACAAGCATTAGATTATTTTCAATCACATCTTAGGTGATGTTCTTCTGATTTTACTGGGAATTGTCTTTATTATTGTAATGTTCTCTGGTAGAAAACAGAGAGATAATTTTGTGAGTATATTTCAAATAAATTTCTGTCAATAGGTATCTCTTTTATTATTAAACTTTATAACAAAAAAACAAGAACAACAAAAGGCTTTTAGCAAATTTATAACAATAACACACGGGCAGGCAACAAGTTTTTTTATATGAAAGACATGCAATGGCAGCAGTTTTTAAAGACTATACTTTAAAGGAAAACAATATGCCTTCCTGTGGACCAAGACGAATAATTCCCGTAGAAATATCGATATCTTGTCTTTCTTGATAGCTTTCTGTATTTGAGCTTACAGCAATTATTTGAGCATCAGAAGGAGTAGTAGATTGAAAAGGTGGAATATCAGCAATTGAATGATTAATTGTTTGATGACCAAAGTTCACAACAAGTACGTAAACCTTTCCACATGTCTCGGAATCTTTAAGCTCAAAACGAGTCAAAGAAAATGCATTTTGAAAAACCTGCAATGATTACATTTGTTTTAAATTATACAACTACAGTAATCCTTACTTTTGAAATGTATGTTTCACCTGAAATTATTGCATTTGAAATTGGACGAAGTTTTGCCAGCTTTTGAAAAGTTTTGAGCTGTGAAGTTCGTTCATGCAGCTGTGAATGAAAGCCATTCTCAGTATCCCAAGCCATTTCACCTCTTTGTTTTTCAGCAGTTTTATCACCAATTTGCTAAAAATATTTTTCAGTACTTTGGTATTTATAAAAGTACAGTAAACTTACAACGACATTAATACTTCCAATTTCATCACCATAATAAATCATAGATGTACCAGGGAGAAGGAGCTGAATCATCATTAGCAATTCTGCATGAATTTTGCTGTGTACTCGACTGGCAATTCTATCAGTATATGGATTTCCAAATTCCCAAACAGGATACACACCTGTCGATGAATGAAATACCAAAAGATCAGAGATAATTTCATTCGTGCAACCAGCAACAGAATTTTCAGATGCATAACATATTTTATTGCTTAGCGCAATATTATCCAATTCTGTTGTAACAATTGCATCTAAACCCGCATCAGTTTGAAGCAGGCGTTTTCGATCTTCTTTCAACGGCTCGGAAGATCCCATCAAAAAGCTAAAACATATGTGTCAATAAAAATGCAAATGTAAACTACAGTATCCCTTACATATCTTTTTCTTTTGTTTTCACACTGCCGTTTTTATAAAAATTGACATGATCACGAATTCCACGAAGAATTCTAGAAATTTCAGGCCAATCAGGAGATTTAGCATCGGGAGTTCGAGCAAGATATTCAATAAAACCAAAATGAAAACCATCAATTCCTTGATCAATCCAAAAACTCAGAGCATCTTTTATCGCCGTTGAAACATTCTCGGATCTCCAGTTTAATATTGGTAAATCTGGTCGATCTTTTAAATGATAATAAAAAACTGATGAATTTTTATATCGATCTACGAAAGGCGATGGTTCAACATTTCGCTTCCAATAATAAAATGATGAAAATTCGGCATTTTCAGGTAAGGACGCTCTTGAAGATCGTTGGAACCATTCATGATTTTCTGATGTTGTCACAATCGGTATATCAATGATTACTTTTAAACCTAAAAAATTACAGTAGTTAGAAGCAATCAAAGTTTGTTTTAATAAAAGCGATGATGAAATAGTTAGAGCTCTGCAAAATGCCTTCTTGAAAGTTGATTTTCGAAAATGCTTCACAGAAATAAAAATTTAACTTTCTAAAATCAAGATCGAAATGTTTTCTGCAAAATCTTTTTCGATTTTAGCAGCTATTGGAAATGATATTTACAATCTTAAATGCATTAGTAAAAGCTTATTACTCACGTTCTGCAGTTTTTATCACCGTATGAATAAAATGAAAAATAAATTTCTCAAACTTCAAGCGTAAACTAACTAGAAAACAAATTTCTTTCTTCTCAAATCAACATTTTTACAAAATCAAAATATTAATTTTGGAAGTAGCAATAATAGTAATTCAAAATGTTTCAAAACTTATTAACTTTTAATAATTTTCAAAGAAATACCTTGTTTATGTGCTTCTGAAATAAATTGTTGAGCTTGTGAAAATCCACCAATAGATTCTTGTACAGATTTGTAATGAATTGCACCTAAGGCACTTTCATCTGCCGATGTAAACGGTCTTGGAAATATTGCAGAAATTCCAATTTGTCGAAGTTGTGTTAGTTTTGCTGTAATTCCATCAAAATCTCCATCTGCATCGTTATCAGTATTTTTAAAAGAAGGAGTCCAGATCTGATAAATAACACCACCCTGCCACCATTTATGTTCTACAACATTACACCCGGGTGAACGTAGAATTAATAAAATTGCAATACAAAATAATAATAACCATGTTAACCAAAATAAAATAAATAATATCCTTCTTAGTGCTTTCCAATATGAATCATTTCGATAATATTGTAGTTCATCTGGAGTAAGACCTACAGGTTTCGGTTCAGTTGTTGCTTCTTGAATGAGAAAGGCTTCCTTCTGTGTGGCATCTGCTTTGGGTAGAGTAATTGGAACAGGATTTCCTTGAACTGCTGAGATATAGCTATCAGTTTTATGACCACGTTCTATCATTCGTCGTGATTCATTCATATGTGGCTGAAACATTATAGGGTTTTTGTTGATACTGGATACAATAGACAAACACAAAGCTTCGTGAAATGAAAGAAACAACAATAAACTGTTTCAAACGTTTTGTCTCGTTGTTGAAGGGGGAACAAAAAAATATATTTCATGCAAAATGAGGGGGTTCTCTTTTTTTGTGATTTTTGAAAGGCGCGAAATAAAGTCAGAAGAAGAAATATAAAAAGAAAAAAAATGTGTAAACAAAAGAAAAAGAAAGGTTCGAAATGGATGAAAATGATTGTTTTTGCTTGCATTTAAGATTTTAAACCTGTCGTCGGGAGTAGTAAGAGTAAAAGAAAGCAGCTTCTGACTGAATGACTGAAAACTGAAAAATGAATTTTTCTCAAAATTATTATAATCCGTTGAAATTTTGACAGATTCATTCATTTCGAAAACCCTTCCATTTCCCCCGTTCGTAGTTATTTACTAAAAACAATATTTTGTGAAACAATTTTTGACTTCCTCCAAATGAGGAAGGCCATATAAAACTAACGTTGAAAAAATGGAACCATAAAATTTTTTTTTCAAAAAAAACACAAACGATTGAAATAAAATTCTTTTTTTGTTGAAACAAAATACGTGATTGTTTGTTGGCTTGACAGCTGTTATAAATTTACACCTTTGTGTGATGTGAAATGATGAAAATACGTAAGCAAAAGAAGAAAAAAAAATCATTGCTAACATTTCATGTTCTAGCTGATAAAAAATACTTTTGGTTTAAAATCCCGGGATTTTCTTTTAAAACAAAAATTTATCAATTACGGTAATCGTGAAACTCATTAAATAAAAAAAACTTTCAAACAGGAATTAATGAATTAACAAAAAAAATAAGAAAAAACCATCACGTTTTTTTACACATTTTTATACTTTAAAATATTTTGAAAAACAAACATTTGTTTTACTTTTTTATTATTATTATTTACGGTCAACAATAACAACAACGAAGGTTCAAAAAGAAGAGAGAGAAGTGGTAACCGATCATCCAAAATCAGAAAAAAGAAGAGAGAGAAAAAGGGAAAGTTTTTTTTTCAAATTCAAAAAATTTCACACTTTTCACACACTTCAACAAAAAAAGATGTCGCGCAAAAAAAAGATCAAAAAAGGGATTGTTTTTATTTATTTTTTCGTGTTTCAGCGCCAAAAGGCACTTTTTAGTTATATTACTTTGCTGGTGCTGCTGGTGGTGGTTTTTCATTGCTGCTCATGTTGTTGTCATCTGTCGTTGCTTTCTGCTGCCACTTTTGTGGTTATATACATTTTTTCACCTTTGACGCAGCGCCAGATGAAGGAGAAAAAAACCAGCACATCAAAGGAAGAAAGAAAAAAAGCGGCGCAAAAAAATCTCGGCAACTTTTTTTTTGCATTTTTTTTGGAAGACGGAAACAAAGGCACAACAACAACAATAAGAAAAAAAAGAGACATCCATGAAAAAAAAGTCGACTTTGAGCCATAAAAAAAGCGAGCAACAAGCGAAAAGTAGCATCGTTAGATGGCATTTTTTTAACTAACTTTCTTTTTTTTGTGTTGTTATGTTTTTTCTAAACAAATCAATCAATGAATGCCTCCTTCTCCCTTACTTCACGCAAAATGAAACAAAAAAAGAAAGTTTTTTGGACAAAACTCAAAACATGTTTCTGCAAGTGTTTTGCAGCAGGCATGAAAGAGAAAGAAGAAGAAAAAAAGTCTCCAAAAAATGAGCGCAGAAGAAAGAAAGATGCATCTGGTCTCCTCATTTTCCTTTTTTAACTCAAAATGAAACCTCTTTCTTTTTTCTTCTCACTTCTTTAGTCTCGAATTATAAATTGTTAAACCAAACCCTCGGACACAGTCAGTCACACTCAGCAGGATACAAGAAATGTGAAGAGAAGAAAGTGCCAAACCGATGTCTAAATGAATGAGTGTGCCTGTTTATAAAGAAAGAAATAATATGAATGTAATAGCTTTGACCATAATAATTTCAAGGAACAAAAAAAATGAAAGAAGGAAGACCCAAATTATGGCAGAACTCTTGTTTTTGTTTTCTTTGAAAACATTTTGATCTTTTCTTTTTTCTTTACTTTTTGGGTTTCAAAGAAAAAAGTGAAAGATTTATGACTTTTTGGGGAAGGGATATCGTTGTTGTTATGACAAAAGGCAGTGTCAAAGGGTCAGCAGCAGGCAAATTTTGATGCGATCGAAGTTAGAAGAGAAAAGATTTTTTAAGGATTATTAATTCCACATTCTTTTTTTTGTAACATATTTTTTATCCTTTCAAGAGGGATTAACTTTTGGTGTGAGAAAGTTAGATCCAATATAATATGTTTCGGAAGTTGGTAATAATTTGCATTTTCTACAGTAGCCTCTTTGAGGCAAGACTTTGATGGTTTGTCGTAAACTTTCAAGATAAATTTGACAAAAAAGAAACATGAATAATGTTACCACAGGGAAAAAGCCTTTTGAAGTTTTTATGTTGTTCAAGAAAAATGCGAAATAAGATGACAGAAATCTCCAATGAGATTTAGAGTCGCACACATTCTGCGACAAAAAATGGTTTAAACTTTGACAAAATAAGGATTTAAATAACATTTAATAATTCAAGCTTTGAAGTTTGAAAAGAGTTTTAGATTACATTTTATCATCATGGCTTTAAAAAGTTATTAATTTTATACTGCAAGACTTTTCTGTTTCAAATTTATATTTTTGCAAATTCTAGGGCTTTTGTTACGCTAACGATCCACTTGACCGGCGATTATGGCACAAAAAAAGAGATGTTTCACAGACACTTATCTATCAATTATCCCGGAGACACTTTCGCTTTCTTTTTAATATTTGTTTTAATTTCTTAATGTCAAGTTCATGTATCGTATGGTACATATTTTAATTAAAAATTGCGGTTTCTTTTTTGAAAAGATCAAAGTTTCAGCCAGCAAAAACAAAAGCCGGTTACATTATTATTTTCTTCGCCCTCCAACAAGATTACGTAATTCCTAAAAAATAGAGAGAAAGAGATGCATTGAAGCTTTGCACACATTATAACAAATAAAAAAACCTCAGGGCCATTTTCCTTTTCTTTCAATGAAAAAAGCGAACAACAAACCAGAACAAATTTTATCCATATAATATACATTCATGTACTTCCTCTTTTTATCATTCAGAAAAAAAGATATTTTTTATAATTGAAAGTGATTACTGCAAAAAGCCAAAAATATGATGAAAAACACATGAGCTTTGGAAAGAGAAGACAAATTAGAAAAAAATTGTTTTGAAAATATAAAAATTCTTCGAAAATTATCTCCTGATTTTTTTCTTCGATGATTTTGTTGCTTCACATTGAATTAGGACATCCATTGCTTCATCATCATCGCTACTGCTAATTAAATCGAAATTAAGTGAAAGTTGAATGACCGGTTCTTGGAAGGAAAGCGAAATTAAGAAAAAAGTGAAAAGGATGGGATCAAATTAGGGCAAGCAGGCAAGACAAAACAACAGGTGGCGGTGGTGTTCAAATTGGGCAAAACCCGGTTTTCGTGAGGAAAGAAGAGATGAGTGAATGAATCTGTGGAAAAGTAATTTAAAACTTTTAATGGCTTAAAAATAATCAAAAAAAATGTGAGTGTTACAAATTAAAAATAAATTGGATGAAATGAAAAACGTATGGGGTGGCCTTATGAAATAATAATAATAAAAGCAATACGTCTCATTTTTTTGGTTAGGATTTGCTCTAAAATCTGCTAATGAATACTTTAACTCTTTACCAAAAATATCTACAACATTAAACATACACTGTTTGTAGAAGGTTAAAATATCTGGGGAATAATTAAGTAAAAAATAAATTAAAGAATATAGTTTGTTAAGCAATAATTAAAGTGTTACAATTTCAACTATGTTTGCATTCAAAAATTGATGTTGATAATTTATGCATCTTTTGCTTTCGAGCATTATAGAGGCTTTCAAAAGTGTATCCAAAACAAAACATTCATAATTTTTTTTGAAGCTTTTTCACAATCATGTATCAACACATAATCTTGATTCACTTTCCAAAGAGAAAATATGTTTTTATTCTATATCAACTTCATTTCTAAATTTATAAAAACTAGTAATATTCATTGTCAAGAAATAATAAATTTTGAAAAACTGATTTATGTAGAAATGACAACATTACTGCTTTCACCACAATTAAATTACATGTTATTCCAGTTCCATACAGCTTTCACTTTCTGCCGTTTCCTCATTTCTAAAGTATTTTAAACGACTTTTTGTATCTATGTACAAGCTTACCCCAAAATATAACACACAAATCCATGACTTCTTTAACCTTCCATATCCCACTAATTTCTAATATCACTTCCGTCAAATCTCCCCTTTTTTCTTTTTTTTGCTTGCAAGCTTTTGTTTTTGTCAGATAAATTTTGAATCTTAATTCATCTTTCATTTTCTTGGATTCCATCCATCTTTTCGGTTTAGATTTTTACTTTTATTTTTAAAATGTTAAGCATAGTTTTTTTATACATACATATTTTCTCTTTAAACTTTTATAATAAAAAAACTATAATACCCAGTAATTTATCATTAAACTTGTTCTTCACACCACTTCCATCATTATCATTATTATCCGAGTCTTTTTTTCTCCTTCTTCTGTTATCAGTCATTTAAAAAATCTCTTTTTTATCCCATTTTTTTATCAGTAAACATTGTAGCAAATCTATCTTGCAGATGAAAGCTTTTTTTTGATAAGTTCAAAGATTCTTTTTAAACATTTAAATCAACCATATCTACTTTTATTAGTTTGTAAAGCTTCAATTAATCGTATCAAAATGTAATTGAGGGAATTTGTTTATCTTTTTTTCCCTCTGGCTGCTGATAAGATTAAAGATGGTTGAGGATTTTGTATTTTTTTATAAACGGACAAGTTTGAACAAGAAAAAAAATGCGTGTGGCGCCCTCTGGGCATTCGCTTCTTTTTTCAAAGAATAAAGAGGGACGTCCGATCTATCCGTTGTCGATCATCAACATCTTCTCATCTGAAGGAAAGGATGAGATTGCGCATTTTATCGTCGTTTCTTGTCTATCCCCCCTCTTATTCCTTTGCTTTTTGATGTTTGTTAACGTTTTTTGTCTTTGAAGAAGAAGGAAACACAAGAAGCTTTCCCTTTTTTTAGGCAAGAAGAGGGGGTGGCTTGATTCTATATTCTTTCATGTGTTTTTTTTGATGAGGGGTTCATTTTTTGGGGGTAACGCCCTGATCTTTTCTGATTATAACTATATCACTTTTACTTACTTGGAGGCTTCTAAAGGCCACATTTTATGGCCGATCAGCGGTTGCTAATTTGATTTGATTTTTTCCTTGAGGCCCTTTTTCAATTAGTCTTTTTGAAAAATATTTAATAACATTTAATTTGATTAAAATTGGTTCATTGAAAGTGAAATCCGTTCATTTCGTTTTTATCTTTATTGAATAACTTTTTGCATCTTTAAATCTTATGATTATAATATTTTTATAGGATGATATCTCCTCGAAGGATACTATTTCTATGTTTATTATTTTTGCTTATTACAGGTTTGTCTTTTATCTGTTGCTATTTTATAGAGGATAGTTTAAAACAAATGAAAGATACTGTAATTCCATTGTCTTCATTTTTGATCATCAAAATTTGATTACCTTTTTTTAAAAATTAACTTTCGATTTCGATTGTTTTGTTGATTGATTTTAAAAAAAGGGGAAAAACGCAACTCAATGTTTTCCGGATAATTTCTGAAACTTTTAATTTTTGGCGTAATTCTCGAGAAATTGAAAGTTGCATAAAACGACTTTCATTTATTTAATGCCTACCGAAGAAAGAACAATTGTTATCCAATCGAAACAACTCTTTTTTTCTCTTTCTTCTTTTTCACTTTTTATTGCTTGTATTATCAAAGAAGGAATAGGTCATCCATCACATCACCAGAAAAAGAGAAGAATCCATTTTTGGGTCAATCCAAGAAAAGTAAAATTTTGCATGCATTCAAAATGTTAAGGGGAAGAAGAAGCGTCTGCAAAACAGCTGACAGAACGCACTTTTAACACTGCTTAAAACTAATTTATTAATAATTAATATAACATCTGAAAAGGATTCTGTTACAGATCATTTTTCATGTAATCCAATTTATTTATCGAAATCATTTATCCCTCTTTTCGAATCCATTTGTTGTAGAAAAAAAAACAAATAAAACAAAAATACAATTATTTTTTTAAAAAAAACGAAATTGGTTTTTTGTTTTGTTAAAAGAGCTGAGAGATGCAATCCAATAAAATTAATTCATTATTCGATTGAGAGAGAGAGAGAAAGAGAGAGTTCAAAGCGTAAAGAATGACACAAAAAGCGTGGATTCATTCTATTGTAAATGAATGAAAGATTCTTTTCTCTTTGGATCCGTGTATTTTTTAAATGCTGGTTGCTTGGCTTTTTCGATCATCTAAAAGAAACATGCAAAAATTTATTTTTAGACGTGTGTGGATTTATTTAGATTGAAACGAATGAGAGAAAGTACGTCATTATTCTAGTTTCTTTCTTTATTTTCAGTCAGGATAAAGGGTTTCCTAATTTTTTTATAACACAAAGACTCACGTATGCTAACTCATTTCTATGGATTTTAAAAAGATTCAAAAAGGTTCCATCAATCTGGTACAAGTTTATTTCATAATCACTTTTTAGACTTAAAAGTTACTATCAGAATTGTTTCCAAATTTTCGAGTTTATTTTTGAAGTTACTGTTAGATTTTCATGAGCATTTTTATCAATGCTTGTCTGCAAGAAAAAATATTATCTTTTTTATCTGAATTCTGTTTATTGAGAAATCAATTAATTACAAATTTACCAGAAAAAAAGTTAAAGGCTAAAATGTCAAGATCAAAGCTCTTCCATGCAGAAATCCGCAAAATTTCAAGTTTTTTCCCGGAAGAGATTTTTATAAAAAAATGATTGACAAAAAACCACTTTCTTTTTTTCAACATCATCACCGTCAAATATGATTAGGGGATATATAAAAAAACCTAAGTTTAACAATTATTTTTTTTCGTTACAACCGGTTAGTATAGAGCATGTAAAGAAAGTTACATACCTTCTTTCCTCTCAAAAAGGATCCGTTCTTTTAAAACAAATGTGGTTATATATTTTTGAGCTTTGAAACTTTTTGAGTGACAAAAACCATTATTATTTGGAAATAATTAAAAAACACCTTTTTTAATTTTAATTGGATTAAAGCCGAATAACATAGATATCTCTTTTAAAAAAGTAAGCTAAAACGTGTTTATAAAAAATAGTAGGGTAAAACATATTTTTATGATAGAGTGATAGATAAAGAAGAACTTGTCTTAATCACTTTATGTGGTCCAACTGTGGCGCCAATAAACGAGTTTTAATTAAAAAAATGATATCTTTGTTGTTCGAAAAATTTTTTCGATGACCGCTATTATGCAACGTAAATTTTTATTATCAATTAAAATTACGTTTTTTATTATTGCATTTTTAAAGGGACAAAACATTAGGTGTGGTAGTATCTTCTACAACGAAAACGAAAATGCAAATAGTGCTTCTTAAAGTGAATACAAAATTTAGGCGCAATGTTTTAAAGCAAAAATGATTAAAAATGCATAGTTGAAATAAAATAAACTTTAGTTCCTATAAATTTCAGATAATGTAAAATGTGCAGGCGAAAATGATGTTGATGTAGAATCCTCTGGAGAAGGAGAAGAATCCAAAGCACCGGGTACAAGTCCAACAAAAAATGAACAAGAATCAAAAGCTCCAGGAACTGGTGGACCAGCTGATGAAAAAAAGAATAGCAGTGAAGAAGAATCTGAATCTGGTGAAGACTGCTCTGATAAACATGATCTTTGCAAATTTTGGCACTCCATTGGTGAATGCGAATCTAATAAAGATTGGATGTATGTTTCAGGATTTAAGATATTATAACAACTTAAAGGGAGTGTTCGAGATAAACAAACTTACAAAAGAAAGTCACATACCCTTGTTTATCATGGATATTTCCTTTTACAACAAAATATTACAATTAATCCATTGTTTTTTAAGGTTGGATCATTGTCCTCTAAGTTGTGAAGCATGTAATGGCACAGCGATTTGTATTGATCGGTATGTATATTGCATTTCTGTTGTTATTAATTATGCATTAAACTTTCAGTCATCGTCTCTGTAATTTCTGGAGTAGTATAAATGAGTGCGAAACAAACGCAGGTAAGAAGATTTTATATATCCCTTTATAATGAATCCATATTATTTACAGTATGGATGTTATCGAACTGTCAGAAAGCTTGTAAAAAATGCAAAGGTCAAGCCATCAATGGACAAACACTTCCATCAAATGGTGAATTTCGAAAGAAAGATTGCACATTTATAACCACACAAGAAGGTGGGATATAATTTAGGACACTGCTGATTCCACATAACTTAAATTACAGATATTCTTCCACGTCGAACCATTTCAATCACCGATGTCCGTAATTCAAATGCCAACTTCGGCTGTGTTCCTCCATTAACCCCACACAATTGTAAAAAGAATTTATGTTATCATCTTCGATTCAGAACTTTTGATGGAACTTGCAATAATCTTCAGCAGCCACTTTCTGGAGCAGCGTTTTCACCTCTTATTCGACTGAAAGAACCTGCATATGATGATGTCTTTTCTGCTCCCACTTGTAAGCTTCTAAACTAAAAAATAGTTTTGTAAAGACAACAAATTTTTAGCATCATTAAATAACTTGAGACCATCTGCTCGTGAAGCTTCTCGTCTGCTTTTAAGTTCATCTGCAGAAATTACGGCAAAATCTAATGCGTTGTTAATGCAATGGGGCCAATTCCTTGCGCATGATATGGCTAAAACGACGATGTTAAATAATCAACAGTGTGCTGCCTGCACAGCTGCAAATGGAAAATGCTTCTCTGTTTTTCTTTCAAGATTAGATCCTACTTTTGGAAGGTATTTGATATTTAAAAAGTGTTTCCATTCATCAATCATTGAGTTTAGATTCCAATGTCTTCCAGTTGCTCGATCAACTCCCGTCTGTGGTACCGGACAAGGACGTCCTCGTGAACAGTATAATGAAAATACTGCTTTTATTGATGGTTCAATGGTAAGTGGAAATCATTTATCCAGTTTTAGTAAATCCATGTTTACAGATATACGGCAGTTCAAGTCGTGATCAATTCCTTTTCCGTCAAGGCGCTTTCCTTAAAACCAATATTTTACGTGGCCGTGTTTTCCCTCCAATTGATTCAAGTCAAAATATTGTTGCTGGTAAGTTAAAAAAGAGCATTTTTATATAATATTCACATTTTTGCATTAAACAAATTGTAGGAGATGATCGAGCAAATATTTTTGTTGGACTGGCCGCTCTTCATACAGTATTTGTTCGAGAGCATAATCGAATTGCAATAATTATTCAACGACTTAATGAACACTGGGATCAAGATAGAATTTTCCAAGAAACTCGAAAAATTATTGGAGCTGTTCTCCAAAAAATTACTTATGATGAATACCTTCCAAGACTTTTGGGAAGAGATTTTAAAGATTTAATTGGAAAATATCAAGGCTATAATGATCAAATTGATCCATCAATTGCAAATGAGTTTACTGGCTGTGCATTCCGATTTGGACATGGTATGATTCAAGAATTTTATCCATTCTTAAATTCATCATTTGATCAAGTTGGTGGAATAGGTATGGTATAAGTTTTATTTTAAAATGTTTTTAAATTTATATTTACAGCTTTCAATGATGGCATGTTTAAGAGTGTTCATATGTAAGTCCAACTCTAGATAAAACATTAGGTTAACCTGTAATATCTCTCTCTTATAGTATCAATAATGGAATTGATCCATTGATTAGAGGGTTAATGACTTTACCAGCAAAAATGCCACAAAGATTAACAAATGCTGTAACAGAAAAAATCTTTGGAAATTCTGATTTAGGTTCAATTAATATTCAACGAGGTCGTGATCATGGTATCCCTGCATATATGTAAGTTTTACGCTTTGGATAATTACAGGGATCTTTACTATTTTTCTATTTACAGCGCATGGAGAAAAATGTGTAAACTACCAGAAGTTAAAACATTTGATGACCTAAATTCAACAATTTCAAATGCAATTGTAAGAAATAATTTAAAACTTTTGTACAAACATGTTGGTAAGTAACTATTGACAGTTACAGTGGACACCATTTAATCTTCTTTTTTTTTAGAAAATATTGATATGTATGTTGGCAGTTTATTGGAAGATCCAATTGAAGGTGCATTAGTTGGACCTACATTAGCATGCATTATTGGAAGACAATTTAGACATTTAAGAGATGGCGACAGGTATAAACTTATATATTGAAAACAGAATTTTCACAAATCCATTATTTTAGATTCTATTTTGAAAATCCTGATATCTTTACTGAAGCTCAAATTAAAGAAATTCATAGAGCATCATTAAGAAAAATTTTATGTGATGTTGGAGAAGATATGCAACAAATTCCTCGAAATGCATTTGATCAAACAAAAGAACCTGGAGATTTAGTTGAATGTAAAAGATTACAATCACCTGATTGGAAAGTATGGAAAGATGAAATTTAGATTATATTTTTTTGTTGTCTTCTTTTTCTGTTTTTTGTATATTTGTAAAATCATGTCAACACACAACATTCCTTCGATTCTCATACAAAATTCTTTATTTTTAAGAGTACTGTATTTTCATACATATATTTTTCTTCCTCTTTTTTTAACACTGCCATATACATGTCTTTCCTTGTTTGTTTATTTTAAAAAATACTTAATAATTGTTTGTTTTTTGCATGTATCATATATATAGTTGCATATTAGTTTTATATACGTATGTATAAAGTACAAAGATAAAAAAAATTATAATTATTTACAGTAATTCTTGATAAACACAAGAAAACTTTAAAATAAAAAAAGATGTAACCAAAAAACCTTAGCTTAAGGATACCATTTTAAAGTTCACAAAATGAAATCAAAAAGTTTTCGTTTTTCTCATGTTTTTCAATAAAAATTACAGCAGCCGCCACTACCACCACTGCTGCTAACTGCATCTTCCACTTTATTTATTTTTTGCTTACAAATTTTTTTAAAGTATCAAAAAACATTGAAGAAAAGAGAAAAGAAAGACAAAGTTCAATTTAAGAACAAATGAACGTAATTGATCAGAAAAATAATTTTACAAGAAAATACATGATCATTGATTTTGAATGTTTGAGTGACCAAAACTGAAGGAAGAAAAAAGACCCATCACTGCCGCTGCTCTAAGCAATAAAAAAAACTAACGGCAAAAGAAAGCATCTCTCTCTTCTGTCTTGCTCTGTGTTTTTATTTCTTGAGTAACATTGCTGCTGCCACCATTGAGAAAAAAGAAGAAGACCTGAATTTTTGTTGTTGATTTGGTTTATATTTACGTCTCACTCTCTCTTTATTGAAAAAAGACACAGAAAGTGATAAAATTGATTATTATCGTAAACAACAAAAATATCTTTTTTCTCTTTCTTTCTATCTTAATTAAAACATTTGCTCAAAATCAAAGATTCATTATTCTTTGTTTGTTCTTCTTAAAATATACCCAAAGGTAAAATGACGGCAGCTCCAACAATTCTTTGTATTGAATTGAATAAAGGTGAACGGCTTGAATCTACAATTTTTCGTTTACAAAAAGGTTTGTTCTTTCTTATCAGTTAATCCGTTTCGTTAAGTCACTGATAAACTAATTTTAAGGTTGGGTCCTTCGTTTTACATTGGGTAAAGGGTTGTATGCCCATAAGGTTCGGCTTACAATTAAACCAAGCAACGATGAGTATACCTTTCCGGAGCCCAAAAAGCTATCAGATTTTGATTTTTTTGTTGAATTTACATGTGATCAATTTGGTTCATTTCGGTAATCGATACATTCCATTTGGATAAAAGTAATAATCCTATTGCAGATATGAATTCTTTCTTGAAGATTCAACCATATCCTCTGGGGATGGATATTTTCATGTTGTGCCAGAATGGAATATTGCAGGAGGCAAACAGATGTCTTTGAATTCTCTTTCGTGTATTACACATCTTGCAAAACTTCTTGGTTCTTTAAATGATTGGAAATCTCGACTTGAAGTTGCACATAAAGCTGGATATAATTGTATACATTTAACTCCAATTCAAGAATTAGGAATCTCAAATAGCAGGTTTGTATTTTTTATGTATTTATATTTACAGTAATTTTGTTTGTAGTTATTCAATTGCTGAATTTCAAAACCTTAATCCATTGTTTGGATCTAATGTTGATTTCAAGGATGTTAAAAAGCTTGTTGATGAACTTGAAAATGAGTGGGGAATGATTTTTGTACAAGATGTTGTTTGGAATCATGCTGCGAGGAATTCTAAATGGCTTCAAGTAAGATTTTTGTATTATTCTGTTTGATCGATCTTATCTCTTTTACAGGAACACCCAGAATGTGCATTTAATTGTCAAAATTCTCCACATCTTCGTCCTGCTTATATCTTAGATCGAGCACTATTTCATTTATCTCGAGATATTTCTGAAAATAAGTATGCTGATCGTGGAGTTCCAGCTGTTATTGATAATGATGGCCATTTGGGTGCATTAGCACATATTCTTCGATCAGATATTTTGCCATCCCTGAAGCTCTATGAATTCTTTCAAGTTGGAATTGAAAATGTCATTGAATCACTTCGACATAGCTTGGGTGAAGGCTCTTTCTCTACAATGGATGATGGATGTTCAAAGCTGGAAGTTATTCAAGATAAAGAATTTAAACGTTTTGGATCTAGAATTAATTTAGAATCGGCAAAACGAATGTTTCTTTCAAAAATGTTTGTTATAATTTTTGTATTCTTTTTAACCTCTCCGTTTTTATAGAAGTTACAATCGTGGAAATTTAGCTGAAGAAGAAAAAATTTATGATCAAATTCGACAAGAGCTTGAAGGAATTAATGAAGCAATTAAAAATAATTTTAATGGCACACATGATGCAATTGTTAATGCTGTAATGGGTCATGTTGGATATGAACGGGTTGCAGGACATGGTAGAAGGCTAGGAAAAGTTACAGAAGTTGCACCATTAATGACAAAGTAAGCGTTTATTTAGAACTTTTTTAAAATCTAAAACCTGTCCTTTTTTAGTTACTTTTTGTATCCTTATGAAACGACTACTTTAGCAGAAGATGAAGAACATGCATATGATCCAGAGAAAGGCCAATATTTAATGGCTTGCAATGGTTGGGTCATGGGCGACGATCCAATGAATAATTTTGCTGTATATCCATCACAAGTAGACTATACTCAATTTAATGGGCGTATTTCAATATTGAATTTTAGGTATATCTCAGACGTGAATTAATAGCATGGGGTGATTGTGTGAAATTAAATTATCGTCAAAAGCCATCCGATTGCCCATATCTCTGGGAATACATGACACAATATTCTATTCAATGCGCAAAAATATTCCATGGTTTTAGGATTGATAATTGCCATAGTGAGTATTTAATTAAATGGAACAAATCATTTAATGGGCATATTTCTTCTATTGAATTTTAGGTACCCCAATTCATGTTGCCGAATATTTGCTGGGCAAAGCTCGAGAAATCCGTCCACATTTATATGTTGTTGCCGAGCTTTTTACAGGCTCTGAACAAATTGATCATATTTTTGTGAATCGTTTGGGAATTACTTCTCTGATTAGAGAAAGTCAAAATGCTCCAGGTAATTTTTGAATTTTACAGTTTGAGTTTCCTGAGGATTTTATATATTTAAAATTACAGACAGTCATGAACAAGGCAGGTTTGTTTACAGATATGGTGGTGATCCCGTTGGTGCGTTCCGCTCTAAAACAACTCGCCCTGCACCAGCTTCTGTTGCACATGCGCTATTCTATGGTAAGGAAAAAGTGTAAAATACTTTAAGCAAATACAGTTTGGTAATCTTTTAGATCAAACACACGACAATCCTCCACCTGCTCATAAACGTACAGTATATGATCATGTTCCAACTTCAGGTTCTATTTTTATAAAAAAAAAACGTATATAAACAATGCATTACCCTTTTTTCTTAACAAAATCACCAAAAATAAATTTTTTTGTTATGTTAAAAAATTAATCATAGTGAACTGTCCATAACGAAGTGTCATACGTTCCCTATTTCAGCAATGACTTCAATTGCTTATTGTGCAAGTGGCTCCAACCGCAGATATGATGAATTTATTCCATTTCATATTGATGTTGTACAAGAAGCTCGTCTCTATGCTACATGGCCAGAACTAGAAGAACTTGGAGGTGGAATGGTTAAAGCTAGAAAGTTATTCAATAATATGCATTTTAATTTATGCGCAAATGGATTTACCGAATTATTTGTTGATCAAATTAATCCCGATGTTGTTGCTGTAACTCGACACAATCCATTAACTCATGAATCGGTGCTTGTTATTTCACATACATGCTTCAGTGGATTTAATTGGAATCCTGCAGCAAAAGAAATTCATATTGCTGATAATATTTCGGAGATCATATTTGAAGTTAAAACAATTGAACGACCAAAAGATTCACTTGGCGGCAGTGGTGATCCTGGAAAAGAATATTTAACCGGCGATACAAGATATTCTGTTGAAATTTATGAAAATGTTCCATTTGAAAAGTCTGGTTGCGTGAAAGTTGTAAACAATACAATCTCATTTACTCTTTTTCCATCTGGTTCTGTTATTGCTTTTAAGCAAGTTTTGAATTTGAAAATATTTGCGTTACAGTAATCTCGATTTTTCAGAATAACACCAAAACCATCAACTGTTGAATCATGTAATAAGATTGAAGCCTTAGTTTCAAATGATACAATTCGACAAGAACTTAAGTCATTGGTTAAACCACTTTCACATCAAAAACTTAACTTTATACTTTTCCGTTGTGAAAAAGAAGATTTATCAGAATTTGGTGAAGGAGCATATGAAATTTCAAATGTTGGAAAATTTGTCTACTGTGGACTCGAAGGTATTTATCCAATGATTAAAAAAATTCAAGAAACAAATGATCTTGGACATCCACTTTGTTCAAATTTGAGAGATGGCCATTGGTTATGTGATTATATTGTTCGAAGGCTAAGAAGATTACCAGAAACTGAAAAGATTGCAAATATTTTTGAACAATCACTTGGACTGCTAAAAGATGTTCCACATTTTCTACGACCATGTTATTTTGAGCTGATTTTTATTTATTTGAGAGATGCAATTGTTGAAGCAACATTGGAAAAACTCAAGTAAGTTTTTATACTGTAGATGATATTACGCTAATATTGTATTGTTACAGTTATGCTGTATTCGCTGATACTCAACTGTCTAAACAACTTGCCCTTAATTCTATCGCTTTTCTTGCGGATATTGCATCAGCTCGACTTCCACCAATTGAAAATCCTGTTCTTCCAGAAGGTGATGCCCATGCTAATTCATTAGCTGCTGGACTTCCACATTTCTGTGAAGGTATTTGGAGGAATTGGGGTCGAGATACATTTATCGCTCTTCCCGGACTTTTACTTTCAACTAGCCGATATGATGATGCCAAAAATATTATTCTTGCATATGGTGGAGGTAAGTTCATTGTAAATAATGTAAACAAACTTCCTTTTTGATTTTAGCAACTCGTCATGGATTAATCCCAAATTTACTCGGAGAAGGAAAATGTTCAAGATATAATTGTCGAGATGCTGTATGGTTTTGGCTTTCTGCAATTGTTCAGTATTGTGAAAAAGCTCCAAATGGTGAAAGCATTTTAAAAGCAGCAGTTGCAAGAATTTATCCAAGAGATGATTCAGAATATGGTGAAATTAAGGTACAGTATTCTTTTGTTTAATTTGATTAACTTTTAGCTTTTTTTATAGACAGAAGAATTGCATGAAACAATGTATGAATGTTTACAACGGCATTATGAAGGCATTTCATTCCGTGAAAGAAATGCTGGACATCAAATTGATGAACAAATGACCGACGATGGTTTCAATGTGACAGCAAAAATTAATCATAAGACTGGATTTATTGAAGGTGGAAATGTTAATAATTGTGGGACATGGATGGTAATTTTAATCAATAATGCTTTGTTTCTTTAAAGTAAAATTTTTAGGATAAAATGGGTTCATCTTCTCATGCTGGAAATAAAGGTCTTCCTGCAACCCCAAGAGATGGTGCAGCAGTTGAGCTACAAGGTCTTGCATTATTTGTTGCTGAATCTCTTGCAAGCTTACATTCAAAAGGCGTCTTCCCATATGATGGCTTACATAATGAAGGAAGAGATAAACATTTGACATGGTCAGAATGGGCAAAGCTACTTCGTTCATCATTCCCTGAGCACTTTTATGTCTCTGATTCAACTGAACATGAACTTATTAATCGTCGAAATATTGTTAAAGATTCTGTTGGTTCAACACAAAAATTTACTGATTTTCAACTTCGTCCTAATTTTACTATTACCCTTAGTTTGGTACCAGATATTCTTCCACCTGAACAAGCATGGCAATCTCTTCTTGCTGCTTCGAAACATCTGATTGGACCACTTGGTATTCGAACTCTAGATCCATCTGATTGGGCTTATAATGGAAATTATTTCAATGATGATCAATCTTCAAACAAAGCAACAGCAGCAGGATGGAATTATCATCAAGGTCCCGAATGGCTATGGGTTGCTGGAACATTCCTTCGAGCAATGTAAGAACAATTTGATACATTAAACATCTTATAACTTTTCATTTTACAGGATTCGTGTTGCGGAAAAAATGGGTAGTGCAGAAAAGCATCAAGCTATGTCTATTATCAAAGATAAGCTATATGCTTATCAAAAACATATTTCAACATCTGACTGGAGATCGCTTCCTGAATTGACGAATAAAGATGGTGCTTTCTGCCCCGGCAGTTGTCCCGCGCAAGCTTGGTCAATTGGCTGCTTGATAGAAGCCATTGAAGCTGTTAAAAATAGTTTATAGATAGATGTTAATAATAGAATTATTTTATTATTTTTTCAAATTTTTATTTTAAATATATTTATATTTCATGACAAATTATTAATAAAAAGATTTTTATATTTTTGTTTTGGAAAGTTGAAAAATTGCTGCAAAGTTTTTAAAAAATAATTTAGTTTTGTTACAGTTTGAGTCTTTAAATTGGAGACTGAAAGTTGTGGTTAAGAAGGTGTATTTTTTAAAAATGAAATTAAAATTAGTTTTAACAAATACAATAATATTTATTAATTAAAGGTCTTCACGAAATGGAAGGAATGCTTGTGAAATAGAAGTTTGATTTGTTGGAAGGGTAAAGTTATCATTCATTATTTCAATGTATTGGTCAACATTGAAACAATTTGATTGTACATGAGTTTTACAGTATGTTGCATCTTTTACCAAAACACCTAAACAATTGTATAGTATTTTTTACATATACAGTAATCAATTAGTTACCTGCTAAACTTGCAGTCATAAAGCATGAAATGCAACCTGCCATTAATGCTCTTAATGCGATACTGGATAGTAACTTCTTTCTTTTAGGTACCATTCCACCCAAGACACCAAGTTGAATTCCGATGGATGAAAAATTTGAAAATCCACAAAGAGCATAAGTTGCAATCATTGCAGAACGGGGCTAAAGTATGTTTTCCATTAATACAGGATAACAACAAATACTCGCTTACAGATAAAGATCCAGCATCAACCAATTTTCCCAATTTTTGATACGCAATAAATTCATTTAGTACTGTTTTAGTTCCCATTAATTGTGCAACAGTTTTTGTTTGTTCTGAGTTTTCCGTGACACCCATCACAAATGCCAATGGATAAAAAACATATCCAATGCTAAAATATGTTTAGCATTAACACAGGATAAAAATAAATACTCTCTTACATAAGTTCAAATGACCAGTCCTCATAACCAATGAGAGAGCCAGTCCAGCCGATTACATTATCGATAAATGCCAATAAAGCAAGGAAAACAATCAAATTTGCAACAATTGCCATAACCAATTCTACAGCCATAACAGCACCATTGGATATACATTCAAGGGCATTCGATTCCTCACCCTTTGGAAGTTCTAAATCTTCAATATTCTGTAGCTTAGAACGTTTTGTTTCAGGGAAAAGGATCTTAGAGCATGCAAGTGATCCCGGTGCAGACATAACTGTTGATGAAAGAAGATACGACGGACAAGCTCCAAATGAAATATATGCTGCAAAAAGTGATCCGGCAATACAAGCAAAGCCACTGGTCATAACGGCGTGAATCTCAGATGCAGTCATTTTCATTAAATATGGCTTAATTAAAAGCGGGGCTTCACTTTGTCCCAAAAAGATGCATGCACATGAATTGAGGGATTCTGCTGCAGTGGTTCCCAAAGTCATCTGCATAAACCATGCCATCCATTTGAGGACAGCCTGCATGATACCATAATAATACAGTAGAGCAACAATCGAACCAAAGTAGATAACAACTTGAATGGATGAAAATGCAAAGACAGGATCCATTCCACAAATATTTGGTGGTGCTGCAAGAAAGCCGTAAACGAATTGTGTGCCATTATTTGTGTAATCCAAGAAGACAACAATATAATGCGAGGCATCTTGAAATCTATCGGCTCCCCATTTCCATCGTAGCACAAGTAGTCCCAAAACAAATTGCAAAAAGAATCCCCATATAACAGGTCTCCAATTAATTCGACTGGGAGATTTTGAAAATACAAACATGAAAGTAATAAAGAACAGCATTCCACCTAGCCCAATTAGCCGTGTTCGATCATGCCATGTATCCCATATCAAAAATGCAGCAAGAATCGCAAAAAATATTAAATAGAATGTTCTGAAATTAATATTTAATTTAAACTTAAGAAATGTCCCAAGAATGGTATTTATTCAATAGGCATAACAGACAAATTTTAGTGCAATTTTTTGTGATAGTTTAAAAAACCTTTTAAAATGGTGCAAATAGTAATTATTTTTTAGTAAATTATTTACGTACAAAATACGCACACTAAAAAAGCAATCAAAGCAGTTTTAAAAACTCTTCTCTCTTTCTTTGATGACCAAAAAATTAGATATGGATGGCGAATTTAAGTTTTGTTCTAAATTGTCAGGGGTAAAACAATTCCAAAAGAAAAATCACTTTTTACACTTTGACTTAACTCTTTGTATTACAGTAATATTAATTAACTTACAATCTTACAATCAGTGAATTCCATGTAATATGAAATAATTGCATGAAAGGATCAATAATTTTTTTCTCAACCCATTCACCAAAATATGGCTTAAATAATTCATAATAGCCTAATCCAAGTATTACAAGAATTGTAACAATCATTAAAAATTGCGCTTTTTTATAATTATGATGTAATGCAAATCCTAAATTACTCTGAATTAATTATTTTGTTCAAAACAAAAATAATAATAAACAAACCTAAGAAAACAAAATATATAATCACCAAAGCTCCAATAACAGTCCATTTAATTTGTGTTGCATTATTTTTAGTAAAATTTGTTACAGAACTTTGTGCAACGGATACATATTTCATGGGACCTGTTATCTCTTCATCAATATATTCTGGAAATTCACTGTCATCATCACTATCTTTCTCATCTGCTCCAGTTCTGGATAAACTGTCATCTGGTAAAGGAGATGAGATAGCAGGTGGGAAGAATGTATGATCTCCTGTTATTCCAACCTTAAGAGAACATTTAAATTAGCTAAACTCCAAGATTGATCACTTTTCACTTACAGTAGATTTTCGTGGATTACTATCATATCCATCACTTTGTACAATACTATTTGCACGACTTGTGCCATTTAAAGCAATTTCACCAAAAGTTTGACGAGGATGTCCAGGAGTTAAAGAAGAGCCGCGTCGAAATGACATTGTTTAATCACCGGATAAATGCCCCAAATAATACAATAATTTAAAATGTAAGCAAAGAAATATACCAATTACTAATACATTTAATCTGAATTTGCTTGTATTAAACTACAAAAAATTTTTAACATCAGATAACGGGAGAAAAAATTGATTGGAAAAAGTTATGAAAACAGCAAAACAAAAAAATGATAGGTTAAAACACGTTTTTTGGATTAAAACATTATACATATATGTAACATCGATGATTTTAATAAAATTTATCGATTCTTTTTACATAACAACGGGCTTCGTAAAACATAAAGTTTTACGTTTTTAATACTAAAATTTAACGATTTCAATCTTTAAACTTATTTTTAGAAAAATAATTAAACGCTAATTAAAAACTATTTTTAATTGACTAAAGCCTTGAAAGCGATGATCGCTTTCCACCACTTAATTCTGTTTTCATAAAAGCTTTTATATTTTTTCCACGAAGCTTCCTGTTTTTATTTATATACAGACTCCATCACATAAATTATCCGCAAACACTTTTTTTTATTTTATTACATTAAAAAAATAATGCTCAACCTTTTTATTTCTTTTAAAGAGAAAAAGCGAAAAATTCATCATCAAGCACAAAAACCGAACAAGGCAGAATCAGAAAAAAAAGTAATCACGTTGCTTTTGTCAGTCAAAAAAAAACCATTGTCCTCAATTTCTGCTAACGACTAAAACCTTTCTCCAGCAACTTTTTTTCATCTCCCAAAATAAGGAGAAGAGGAATGATAAGAACCTTTCAGAATTGTGTAGGAAAAATCCAAGTCCTTTTTTCACCTTTTAAAGAACTGATAAGGCTCTCTCTCTTCTTTTTTCACGAATTGATCCGACTTTTTTTCTTTGTCTAAGATGCTTAAAATCTTTCAAATTTTAAAGATTTAGCTTTTTTGAAAGGGTGACAAAAATTTTCAAGCAACAAGGGCGGTGGAATCTTTCGGTTTTTTGAATAACACTTGTTGCAGAATTTTCGATACCCCTCACTTGTTTGCAGTTTAGCCAAAAAAGGTGTACTTTAATTAAAGAACAGAAGCCCGACATATTTTATGATGACAAAACCTGAGCAACGTGGATGTTATACTTTATGACTTGTTTTTATCACTGTTCAAAAGGAGCAAAAAAAGGGTACAAAAGTCATTTCTCCTTCAAATTTGTCTATATAGTATAGCTTTTTATATAACTTTGAACTCTCATTCGTCATCATTTACGTGAAAAAATTGTGCATAAAAATGAGGACTTCTAAAATACATGTAGGTCTGCAAAAAATTGTTGCTGCTAACTTTTGATACTGCCTAAAAAACTATTTTAAATGTAAAAGAAAAAATTGAACTTATGCTGACTCAAGTACAGATTTAAATTAGATTAATAGAATTTGGAAATTTCGATAGAGGTAGTCCAATTTATAAATATAATAGAATGCGGCCTCTATAACAATGTAAAGCTATGTTTTAAGAAAAAGTGAAAGCTAAAACGATTTCTTCTTCTAAAGTTGTAATGAACTACGTTTTTTCCATAAAAATTACTCGATGTTTCATAGTTTTAACAAAATCTATCTCTGATAGCAGACCAAATCGAATTTGCTTAATATGCAAAACATTAAAAAAACTCAATTTTAATCGGATAATTTTTTCTAAAGTTTCACATGGGTACGTAGACAGCCCCTTCTGCGGCTTATTAAAATTACACTTTTTTTTAAACAAACAAATCTCTTTTTTTCTTCTTTTTTGTACCACAAGATTTTTAAAAACATAAAGGCTGTTTACTTGAAATTCAAACGTTTCTTGTGATTATTTTTTCACACTTGAAATGTAAATACTTGCTGCTATCTTGAGGCTTTTTGAAAGACAAATACATTAATTATTTACAACATTTTTAAAAACAAAAAATATACATTCATAATTTTACAAAATTAATTACCAAAACTCCTTGTTTATAATTAAAGACTTTATGCAAATCAGGTCGGTCGTTCAAGGCAGTTCCGATAATTTTGGTGTACTGTGGAAATGCAAAATATAAATTTAAATTTCCTTCTGGAGCTATCTGATTTTGAATGAAAGCTACAATTGAATCAACATCTAGTTGTAACTTTATGGAAGTAATTGTAACACTTTCTAGCTTTGTTTCTCTTTTAATAGTGGATAGCTCTTTTAGGGATGGAACATTTACAATTGCTATCCTAGAAAACGGTGCTGTCATAACTTATTTAAGAAAGTTAGGGCTCACTTACTCCAAATATTTTAAGTTGTAAGCTTCTTTTAAAATCATCATTCCTGCGTTTTCTTCCTTTGAATCATTGATCACAGTCATGATAAGCTCAAGCCGAATTAAATTAGGTGTTAAAAATTTTTTAAGCGATTCATAGCTAATCCTTTCTAAATGTGATAGCCTAAGTTCTTTGATAGAAGAATGATTGATTTTTGAAATAATTGGTGAATCAAGGGTTGATCGAATATCCAAATGTTTTACAGATACAGTATGCTCAAAATTAAAATTTGAATTTACCAAACATACAATTCTGCCATCAACAAGCTTCAGCTCAGTAGCAGATCTGCTAGAAAGTATAACCACAGCATCAAACTTATAAAAATTATCTTGTTTAATTTTTGTTCCAATTTGTTTACAAGTTTTTAATAATTTAAGTTTTAAAAGTGTTGACCCGCTTTTACATATATAATCAAATATGGGAGATCGAAATGGCAAGTTCTGCTTTAACATAATTGCTGTAAAAGATATTTAGTTATACATTTATAGTTTACAAAGGTACAGAAGCATTAAAACACAAACAAAAACCCTTCAATTTTAAAGTTGAGAAAAAATCAATAAATATTATCGCTTATTTGTTTTACACTTTTCATATGACTGTTACCCAAAAAAAACTTTTGTCAACATTCAAGTTTGCAAAAAAAATTTTTCAACAACACCAAAAAGTAAAAGTTTAAAACTCTATCATTCTTACAAAAGTTTTATTGATTTTTATTGGGTGTTATTTATCACATGTTTTCGAATACGGTATTGGCTGTTTAAACCAAGCGACAATGTCTATCAAAATGCAGTTGAAAAAGTACTGTAGATAATATAATATAAATAATGTATTTTTTATATATATAATTACTCTCTTTTAACATTTTCAAGATATAAAAGTATAGGCACAAAAAATTTACAATGAAAAAACAATGAATTTTTCTTTTAAAAAAAGCAGCCGTGTGTTTACCATTTGTTTCCACGTATAATAATAAAAGAACAGAAGAAAGAATCAACAAAGAAAGGTTAAAAGTTACAAAAAAATCAATCGATCGCTTACAAAAAATAAAAAACAAGCATACAATGTTAATGTTAATAGTAACAAGAAAGAGAATTAATAGTTACAAAAAAAAGGTATAAAAATTTCTAATAATATTTTTTAAGCAATTTAAATATGTATATATTATAATAATTTCTTTTTTTATCATTTTAATTAATAAATATAAATATAGAAGAATTTTTGAAGGATTTCTTTTTCATTATTTTGTTGAGAGTTTAGATATGACTCGAATAAGAGCACCATTTTCATCTTTCAGCCTTTTGTAATCGGATTGAAGTTGTTTGGTTTTCTAAAAAGTATAGAAATTAGCAGTTAACATAAAAAACAGAAACACTTCAAACACATTTAAAACTAAAACTATCTATAAAAGAGCCAAATCAGAAACTTAAAATGACAGTAATCAAAAATAGACTAACACAACAAACACCAACATGGACAGGATATTTAACGCAAAAAGTTTATAAAACTTTTAAAAAATCAAAAAAGCGCAAACTATTATTTTTGAAATTTAGTTTTTTAAAAAACTGAAAAAAGAATTAAAAAACAGATAGTTTTGAAAAAAATCACAAACAACATTTATCTCAAACCTTAATGGTGCAGAGCGATCCTGTCGACTTAATTTAGATAATACCCTTATTAGAGCATCATTTTCTGTTTTGAGACGCGCATTATCATTTGCGATACGTGTTGTATTCTGCATAATTAAGAAAAAATTAATATTTTAATATAATTATCTACCGTATACACTATTCTAAATCAGTAGTAAAAAAATATACCTCCAATTCATATTCCAATTGTTGAATCTTTCTTTCAAGTGCCTTCTTTTCATCATCAACTACATTAATACGAGATCTTGAAGTACCATTTGATAAATTCTAAATTTATTTTCATTAATCATTGATGACTGAAAAATATACAGATACGAACCTCAGAAGATTTTGAATTCATTTCATCAATCTTCTTTTTCAATTTTTCATTTTCACTCTTTTCTTTTTCATATAATTGTTTGTAATAATCATTTGATGATCCATTTGATTGTGAAGCACCATTTAAATGTGATGAAACAGATGCGACTCCACTAGATACAATTCTTTGATTTGATGCCACTGGTGGATATGCTGTTGAAGATGATGTACCACCACCACCACCATATTGCAAAGATTCTTGATACTAAAATGAAATATAATTAGTTTTTGCAAATCATTTTTTAGCCCCTTATAAATTTTTGATTATTGTTACTAAATTATTTCAAGCTCGGTTAAAAATGTTAAAGAAAAAAGAGATACTTTTAGAATAAGTTGATGAACAATTTCAAAAGCTTTTGCGTCTTCTGGATCAGAAAACTCTTCTTCCTCATCTTCCCATTCTTCATCCTCCCATTCCTCTTCGTCGTCTTCTTCCTCTTCAGCTGCAGAAGCTATAGCGGATAACTTTTGGGCAGCTGATTGAAGTAACGAAGAAGTACTTGGCTTGGAAATTAACGGAGGTTTTGAAGTTGTTGCTTTAGATGGAGTAGAATTTATATCAATAATAGAATTTGTTGAAGGCTTGCTATCAGATTTAGATGCTGCTGGTTTTGGCATTACGGAATTGGAAGATTTTGCATCCTTAGGCAACGGTGAATTACTTGGTGGTTTCGGTGAAGGAGGTGGAACCAACTGAGTAGATGATGTTGAAGGCTTTTGCACTACTGTAAGCTTTGTAGTTGAAGAAGTAGATGAAGCCTTAGAAGCACTTGTATCTGTCTTCTGCGTCACAGCAGACGACTTTAAAGCTGCGGCAGGTTTTGCTGGAACTGGTGGCGGTTGTTTTTGATATTGTTTTGACGATGCCGTCACAGATTCACTAACTTTAGGCTGCTGAGATGCAACATTTTTAACCGTAGTTGAAGTACCCGTTTTTAGTGAAGTTTCAGAAGGTTTTAAACCCGGTGAAGTAACAATTATTTTATGATTAAGTGTACCCATAGGAGCAGGAGTTTTTTCTCGAACTGCAAGATCTCTTGCTATAACCGTTGGCGGTTTTCTTGTTATAATATCTTGTGGCTTTATCTGATCAATATATACCCGTGGTGGAGCTTGAATTTTTGGAGGCGAAATAGAAACTGACGAATTCTCAGGGATCTTTTTTAAGCCATTTGGAATTGTTCGTGCAACTGATACTGCAGTTTTAGAAAGTTGCGGAACTTTTGTTACAATTTCTGGGCTATTTTCTCTTTCATCATCTTCTTCCTCCTCATCCTCCCATTCTTCTTCATCTTCCCAATCTTCATCCTCATAGTCTTCTTCCTCATCGTCCACTTCATTATCAGATAAACAAATAATTCTTGGTCCAATATCAGATTGCCGTCTAAGGTCATTCTTCCTTTTTTCATACTCATCTCGATCCTTTTGGGCAACAGATTTTACAGGTTTAATTGGAGGTAAATTTCTTAAAACTTCTGAATGATTTATTCGATTTGAAATTCTATTTACTAAACTTCTCGATCTTGATGGTGGATTATAAAATGGTGTAATTAGATATTTGCTTGCTGTTGCGGATGTAGTTGAGCCATATCTTGTAACATAATTTGATAGAGGTGAAGAAGAAACAAGAGAAGACAAGGGCGGGGGTGCAGGTGATGAAGTTCGAGTTGGAGAATATCGGGATGGTGAATGACTTCTATACGATGATGAAACAGATGGACCAGGTGATAAATTTCTCAAATAATTTGATGCTATTGAATTTGATGATGGAGTTTGTAGACTTTGCCGCCGGGATGTCATGTTTTTAAAATATATTATTATTATTTCTTCTTCGTTCCCTTTTTTCCTTTAACAAGCAGCTGTTGTTCAATTTAAATAACAAATTTTTGACAACAATCAAAAATTTTTATTGATTGAGTAATAGGAGTAGAGAAAGGTAAACCAAAATTATGATGGATAATTAACGAACAACTTTTTTCAATCCATATTGATAATACTTTTGATGATGAATGAAGATGGGGCAACAAAATAGTTTTTTAATTAAGAATAAAGTAAGTATGAAAAAAATATATAAGTTTAGAATTTTTAAGTATTGTCAAGTTTTAAAGTAAATACAATTTACGTCAGCAACAATCCAATTCAATAATTATAGCAGTAAAAAAGCTTTTTTTATCATTCACACACACAGAGTTGAATGAAAAAAATCACTGCCTACCAAGGAAAAATAATATCTGATCAAATCAAATGACTTTGTGTTAGGCAAAAAGGAGATAAAGGGCAATTGGTTCGAAAATAATCTTTATGCATCTCTTTTAACTTTGAAAAAAGAAAGAAGAAGACTGATAGATTTCAAACAGGTGGGAAGAAAACAAAGAGACGACGGCAACAACAAGCTTACTTTTTTTACTTGCTTGTCTTTTTTTATTCCTTACGAAAAAAAGACGAAAATACAAGGGGGATTTTTGTTCAAGTGATCCCCCATCATCCTCGCCAACACTGCTTTTCAAGGAGAGAAAAAAGAAAACAGAGAAAAAAAGTTAAAATTTGAAAAGAGAAAATGCATGCGTAAACTTTAAGCTTAAAAAAAGAAACGTAAAAAAAGATTGCGTTTTTTATGTCAATGGATGGGATTGATGAAGCTTGGAATGAAGGAGGAAAAATTTACGCAGTAGAGATGACTTTCATTCATTCATCTTGTTTTTCCTTCCAACACCTTGAGCCGGAGAAAAGAGAAACCAATCTTATTTTTTATCTTGACATTCATTTTTTGCAACCGAGCTTGAAGAAAAAAACTTGAAAAAGCACTTTTGTAAGTAATACTTTTCAAAACTTTTAAAAAATTATTTTTGCAGAAAAATTCTTCCAAATTTCTTGTTCCTCAAAATATTTTTCAAAAAATTTAAAACCAACCGTTTTAGTTTGATTTGATCTAGGTGTTCTTACGGTAACATTTGCGAATTTTGATGTTAAATCATTTTGTTCAGGATCAGTTGGAGTTGTTCCAGAGCTGTTGCTGGCTTCTTTAGCAGCCGATAAAGCTTCAAAATCTACTGGACCAGTTCCACGTCGATTTCCACGAACAACCTAAAATTATACGATAATTAAAACTATATTTAACAAAATTACAGTAACCTATAAATTTAAAATTTTAAAAAGAAAAGAAGTTAGTCACTTCAAAAACTTCAAACTTTTGTTAAAAAATTAAAAAAAACATACTTGTGATTTTCTTAGCTTAGATGCAGAAGGAGTATTTACAGATGAAACTGGAGCTGCAACAGATAAATGTCCGCCACTACTTGAGTTAATAGTATTATTAGTTCTTTCCATTTTAGTTTCATCTTCATCATCATCCTAAAAAAAGAAATAGAGGGATAGAGATAACACACAAAATAATTTTTTGGGTGATTAAAAAAAGAAGACAGAATCAGAAAAAACAATTAAGGAAAAAAAACAAGAAAAAACAAACACAAAAATGGCGCTTACGAGAGAACATCTCACTTTGCATCGAAACTCAAACAAAAAAAATCTCAAAAGCTTATTATAAACAATCATCACAAAAAAATTAATTTGAATCAATCACATCATTTTGTATTCTGATTTTCATCATCCCATTACTGTAATCCCAGCTATTATTAACCTCAAATCATATCTGCAATGATGTTTGTCAATTGTTGTGTTGTTGTTGCCATTAATCAAACTGCTATTAAAAAACTTTTTTCATGCTTGTAGTAAACACAGATATTAATAAAACATATTAGTAATTATTTTTTGTAAACCAAAAATAAATAAAGAAAAAAGTAAGCACACATACAAAAAAGAAAGGGAAAAAATAGTAAGAAACAACATTAACGGAACAATCAAATAACAAAATTAAAGCACTTATAGGAAAAAAAATATTAATGGCAACGAAATAATGGAAACAATAGAAAGAAGAAAGAGGTAAAGTTAAGAAGAAGAAAGCCACCAGGTAAGTAAGCATTATGAGATCCGACAACAATTTTTAAATTTAGAGCCCTTCTTCTTTTTTGGAGAAGGTAATGAAGGGATATTTTCAGGACTTACAGATCGTTTTGAAGTTGGGGATGTTGCAGAAGCGGCAGCAGAATTTTGTATTGCAGTTTGTTGAAGAGTTGCTGAACGCCATTTTGAAAAGTCTTCAGATGCGGCTCGAGCTTCATTCAATTGTTCAGCAGTTACACCACGAGTTGAGCGTCTTGTTGCACGTTGCTGACGAGATTTTGCTTTTCCTAAAAAAGTGATATTTCATTTTCAAGAGTTACTAATAAAATCATCAACTTACGTTCAGCTTCAGATTCTTTTTGTGGAATTGGTTGAGTAGGTGGTGTTTGCCATGATCTGCAAAATATAATGAATTAGTTCAAAAATATTCAATAGTTTTTCTCCATCTATATCATTTGTAAAAAGAACAAAAAAAGCATGAAAGATATGAAAGTAACTATACACTAATACAACAAATAAACAAGAAAAAAATAATTTTTGTACCCTTGTTTCAACCTGATTTCAGCAGAATATTTTTGGTAAGATGGGGAAGGTTGTAGATAACGTGACACGGATGGTGGCCGAAAAGAACTGGGTGGGATAGGTGGCATTTGAGTTGTTGATTTATATTGATTATTGAATGTATTAATATTTCTATTAACATTTGACATGGGTGCACCAGCATTTAAATGAGCTACCCAAGGGGTATTTGATGGTGAAGAAGCGGATGCAGATTTTTGAACGTTGGACACAACAACACTGTAAATAGAAAGAGATATGTGTGCAACTAATAAGCGAATAATAGGGGTTTTAACAGAACGCTTAAAAAAACTATGGATAGGAAGTGTGAGTAAGAAATAAGCAGTGTTAGATAAACAGAGAATACAGTAATCCATTTCCATAAAAACATACCCTTTACGTTGATTAATGACACATGATGGAGATGTCAGGGGTGAAGGACTTGCTTCAGAACTTGATGGAGATGGCAGCCGATTTGTTACAACTGAAGTTGAAGCACTAATTTGTGTTAATGGAGAATATGGCCTTCGAGAAGAGTCCATACCAGCATAAGATTGTGAATAAAATGGACGCGGTGTTGTTGCAGCTGATGTGGTGGATCGATCAGTTGTTGTTGTAGAACGATAAGGACTTTCTGATTGAGCTCCCGGTACTTTAACAGTACATTCAACACTTTGATCAGAGGAGTAAAGATTGGAAGAACCCTAAATAAGAAAGAAATATATATGTGTGAGTGAATCGTTGCTTTAAAAAACATGGGCTGTTTCTTGAAGAAACAAAAAAGAAAATGAATCACGAGGCATTTTTCTTTTTCGGAAGCAAAGAAATAAAAATACAATTGACTCATAAATATTTCATTTCTTCCAGAAAAAGAACCATGACTGATTTCTAATCGTTAAACCAAAAAAAGCAATAATAAAATGTCTTACATCTTTAGTCGATACAGATCGAGATGTTGTTCTTATTGAGCTTACACCAGATGCAGTATTACTTTGTGGAGTTCCTTCATCTTCAGCATCAATATCTTCATCATCATCAATAAATGAATCTTCAGTAGATAAAGGTGCACGAGGAGATGAAGTTGTAGGTAAATTTGTAATTCTTTGAACTCGTGATACAGCTGCAGGTGGAGGCTTTTGTGTTGCTAGAATTGCAGCAGTCATTGATGGAGATGCCGGTTTAGATGTTGATAATCTTGAAGATGCTGTACTTGATGTAGAAGGTGATTTTGATAGATTCGATGCAGAAGATGCTGTAGAATAAGTTGTTGGAGTACTGGAACCAAATCTTGGTGCTGGTAAGACAGCTGCAACAGATGGTGTTGTGGAATCAATCGTTGAAGCCGATTCAGATTTATCATGTCGAAAACCACGAAATGTTCCCACTGTAGTTTCAGATGGTGGCCTTTCAAGTTGTTGTTTCTTTGCAGGTGGAGGTGATACCGATCTTTCAGGAGATGGTTGTTTTGCAAGACTTTGTAAAGATACTGGAGTTGGGGATGGTGGTGCAGGTGATAATGGAGCCATCTCAGGATCACCCATAACCAACGACAAATTTTCATCTTGCTCATCCTTCTTTGTTAACAACACTTTTTCATCTGTTGATAATCTTGGTACAGAAGATCTCTTAATAAATCCAGGCTGAGTTGTTGATGGCCGTAATACAACTGATTGAGATGCTTGTAGAGTACCCGTTGGTTTAGTCTTTTCAAGAGTTTGTTGAAGGTTTTCTAAATATTCAACGATTGATTTATCTGCAACTCGAAGAACATCTTGATCCTAAAATTACGTAAACAGTTTAAATAGCGAATTGACAAGCATAAAACATACAGCATAATTTTTATCAGTTATTCTTGCACCATTTTCCATTAAAATTCGGCATGCATCTTTTTCACTCCAATGTGCAGCAGCATGTACTAAAAAATATAAAAAGTATTTTCTGTTTCAAATCTGCGCAACAACTTGTTCAAACGTAATACTTACATGGAGTCCAACCTTCAAAATCTTTTGCATGAACATCTGCCCCGGCACGAATAAGCATTCCTATTAATTGATTATATCCTTTTGAAGCAGCTACATGCAAAGCTGTTGCACCAGTATCAGAATGCGGCTGATCCAAAAATTTTCCACTTCTAACCCATTCAACACAATCTTGCATCATTAGGTTATACTCTCGATCACGGCATTCTTTTTGATTAATATTTAATTGTGCCATTTGTTTTTCAAGATATTCTTTTATTTCTTCATCTTCTGCTAAATCAAGTGCCAATTCTTTATCAGAATTTACAAATGTTAGATCAGCACCCTATAAATAATTGTAATATAATAATTACTGTACAAATCAAAAGAAAACAATTACTCTTTCACATAATAATTTTACAATTGGTAAACTTCCACAACATACTGCAGCATGTACTGAAAAGTGAAAACGTAATTACTGACAAAATCAATTACAATTTCTTACATGGTGTCCACCCTTCATTATCTTGTGCATTAATATTTGCATCCCGTTCTAACAAAAATATAATAGTATCAATTTTTCCATCGATAACAGCTTGATGAAGAGCCGTTACACCATCAATTGTAGTTGTATTAATATTTGCACCTTTTTCAAGCAAATCTTCCACTTCTTCTTCATCTCCACTAACGCATGCACTCAAAAATACGTCACTATCCTGCAAAAACAAAATGTTATTTTTTAAGAAACGTAATAAATGTTTAAATTATGAATCTCTCAACAATTTTACTGTAAAAAATTGACTCAATGCCTTTCTGCAATTTACGTGTAAAAAAATGACTCACTTGGAATTTAACTTTTGAGTGATCTCTTCGAGTAGGCGCCAATTGGTTCATATCGCTGACTTCCCACTGCTTCAATTGTTCCTGAAAAAAAAACAATGATAAAAGTCATCAAAAATTGTTAATGAAATGGTAAAAGTCAAGTACATAGAGAGAAAGTACTCAAAAATTAGAGTTTAAGATAAACAAAAAGCAAGTCTGAGCAATTCAAAAAGATTGTTGGAAAAGCTTGCAAAAGATTTTTTAAAAACGATGAATCTTATGTTTAGCAAAATTTCGTAAAAGAAAAACTTTTTCTTTTCTAATCAATGAAGAAAGTAGTAAGAAAAGATCAAATCAAAATCTAACCAGATGCTTGCTTCTTCTCATTTTCAGGAATAAAAAAGAATAACTTGGAGGTAAAACAAAAGCAAGTTTTTTCTGTTCGATTAATGACCGATGAAAAGAAAATCCGATCATGTGAGTTTACTTTTCTCGGACTTCCCTCTTTTATTACTCACTATTATTACTACCGGAAAAGCGCAAACGTATTTTTCCGCTGATTATAACAGGCGACGAGAATGTTAAAGATAAACTACATAACAAAGAAGTCAAAAACATTAAGTCTGTGAACAACCTTTTTAGCATGAAGAAAAGTAAAGGTGGAAAAAATATATAAACAGTACAGAATTATTTCTATTTGCAAAACAGATCAAAGAAAGTAAAAAGACAAGATAATCGGAAAAAAGTCAGTCGCTCAAGAATAAACTTTGCGGTTTTGATCCTACAAAAAAAAAGAAAGTCCAAAAACAGTGTCAATGTTTCAAATAGATTATAAATATAGAACAAGCAAAATGTAAAAAGAAATTGTTGATGGCAATAAAAAAGCATCCTATTCAAAAGATCAATTGTGTAATCTTAGCGTTGAAAAGATAAATCTGGAGATATATAAGCAACAATTGCAACAATAAAAAAGTGATATCATTGCTTCCTTCAAAATGGTATACATTAAAATGAAAAAAGAAAACAGTCATTTTAAAAATTTTTTATTTCGATCGTAAATAAAAGAAAAAAAGATCAGAGCAAATTTTGAACAGCTGGCAAAATATAAAAGAGCCATAATGTTTGTAAAAAAATTTGAATGAAAATGACTTAGAAAAGGTTGTAAAAAGGCTTTCTGGAAGGAAAAAAAAGGATAAATGATCAGCAGTAGTAGAATAGTAAAGTATAAGAATTTGAAGAAAAATGCGAAAGCGCGAAATAATAAAAACAAATCCAAAACATTTGGTAAGCAAAAAAAATTAGCGGCAGCAGTAAAAAACACATATGATCGATCAGAAGAAAAAGTGTTTTACCAAAAACAAAACGCGGCAAATTTTTGTATTAGAGAAAGCGAACATTACGCCAAAAAGTATAAATAAAATACAATTAAAAAACTGAAGATACTGTAGATCGCAGTAAATACTTTGTTACAAAATCTTTGTAAATTCAAGTTATCTACATATAAGAAAGTTTTAGCCTAAAAAGAATTAAAACAACTTCATCATTTTGCTACTATGGAAGAAAAAAAAGAAGCGAAAAAAATCGACAATTGTGCATTTTGTTCTTCTTATTCTTTTTTCAGAAGGCAGCAGCAAGAAAAATATGAAATACAAAAGCATAAAAAATGAATCAGAAACCTTTCAACAGAGGCATTGCCTCTTCTTCTTCTTCTCCTTATTTGATATGAACGAGAAATATAGTCGTCGTCGACGACGATGTGTTTTTTGAGGAGAAGGAGAAAAAATGTCTGGAAGAAAGAAAAAGAAAAGAACAAAAAGAAGAAATTTTGGAAACAACTTTTTTTTTCAAAGCACCGAAAAAGGAAAACTTTATTCTGGAATAAATAAAAAGTAGCAAAGAAACAATTATCTTTTAAAGGTTTTACGGAAGCTGACGTCCTTGCGTTTGCAGCAGAAGCAAATCTTTCAAGAATAAAGAATATATATAAAAGTATGTAAAAGAGAAGGTTGACTTACTTTTCTTCTTGTAATAACATTATTTGCAATAGACATTTTTGATTGAAGCATTTGATGATCCATTGGATCTGCACCTTCTTCAGCATTATGAACCATTTTAATAAAATCCAATGTATGATAAAATGATAACGCTTCCTTCTCCGCCGCCGTGATTAATTCTACCCTTTTTTTATTCTATTTCGTCGGATCGGCTCTAAAAAGCCTTCGACGAAATTGAATTTTTTTTACTTGATTATATAGTTTCTGAAACAAAAAAAGAGATAAATAAAATCATCATCATCATATCAAAAGAAGAAAAATCGTTCATATAAAAAAATGCATACATAAATATATTCGTTCACGTATACATATATGCGTTCCGTTATTATTATTATCAAAAAAAGGAAGGAAAGGGAGAAAAAAAATGGGCAATGGTATGTTTAAAATTCTTTAATTGATTCAAACATTTTAGAAAAAAAGAATTTTTTTAAAGAAAAACAATAGAGGTAAAAACAAAGATAGACGAATTAATAACAAAAATTTATTAAAGATAATGGCGATTTTGATATTATTACATTGTTATAGCCAACACCAAACATAGAGTTTTTGCAGCAAAAAACACATCAATATACACGAAAAAGGATGCACGCGCGCAAAAATATAATAAAAAAATCATTCCATTCTATTCCCTCCTCTCTGTTTCCTACTCTAATCCAATCAATTTTGGCAAATGCAGCAAAAAACAGGGGAGAGAAACAAAAAGAGATTTATGTTTTTTATATGTGCGATTTTTGATAGATGTAATTCCTCCCAAAAAAAGTTGAAATACATTAATATTCTCTTTTTTTATTTGGTGTTTGATTAATAATAATAAAAAGAATGATCAAAGTCGGCAACAGTATATTTTTTACGTGATGTGTGTGTTAGTTTAACGTTTTTAAGGATTTCAAATTCAAACAAAAGAAAAGTAACGAATAAAGAAGAAGATGATGACTGTGTCTTTGAAAAGTTGAAAGAAAGAAGAAAAGCATCACCTGAAAGTTGCGCAAAAAAGAAATTGTGTTAAAACTTTATTCTCTTAAAATATATCCTGGGGATTTTTTGTGACTTCTTTGTCGCGAGAAAAAGAAGAATATTAATTCACAAAGAAGATGAACGAAGAAAAGAGAAAGATAACAATTTTGAAAAAAAAGGTTTTAAAGTTGGTGATCTCAATTGTAAAAAAAAGAAAATTGGGGGAAGATGAAAGAGAAGAAGTAGAAAAAGAGATATAGATGTATTTGTATTTGATCATCACAAAATGAAAAGGGAGGACTTTTTCGGTACGATTTTTTTTGTCGCAGGAAGAATTGAAGAAGAAGAAAAAAAAGAATATAGAATTGATGAGTCGTCGTCGTATTTCTGTGTTACTCTGCTGCTTTGGGTGTGTTGCTGCTGCTCGTCGACGGTGATGTCGTCGTCGTCGGGTAGTAGTAAGTAGTAGTATGAATGAATGAATGTGGAGTTTGTCTGCAAGAAGAAAGAAAAGGTCCGCACAAAAGTATCTTTTAATATTTCTTTTTTTCTCTTTTTCGATTGCCGCGCATTAACGTTGCACATATATATTCAATCATCGTTCAATTTTTTGTTTTAAATATGCAGATATATATGAACACAAACATATGGGAAATTATATATAAAGTTAGTCAGTCATTCCATCAGTCGTTCACTTCGTCGATGCAACAGGAGAGAAAAAAACGGCCACCAGCAGCGAGAAAATCTCTGATTTTTTTCCTTTTTTCTTCAACTGATGATCATACACAGCAACAAAGCCGACAAAAATGAACTAAAAATTTTTGGATGCTTGTTTTTTTTCTTTGTCGCTTCGTATGTCTTTCATCTTTTTTACGTTTCTCTCTTTCTTGACTTATTATTGTGTCCTGAATTTTTTTCTGAAAAAAAATCTTTTCCAGCTGTGATATACGTACATACGTGTGTTGCCAACCATCATCATCGCCATCAACAAGTAAAAAAAAGATCCACAAAAAACAAAACAAAAAAGATTTGTTAGGTGTATTTTTCGTTATTCATTCATTGTTGTTTAACTTCTTGTTGTTGATGGATAAAAAGATTTTGATTTTGTAAGAGATAACAAGTTAAAGAACCAAGCATGTTTCATCCTTCCCTCCCTCTTGCTGCAGTGCAAGCAGTAAGTCATGAGGTTAAGGAGAATGGCTGTTTTTTGCAAGCAGAAAGTAAAAAAGTGAACGTTCTCTTACATCATCCATCCATTCTTCGTCTTTAAATCTGCTGCTACTGCTGTTATCCAAGCAAGCATGTTTGTTTTCAACCTTCTTTTCTTCCCTTTCCTTCCAGAAAAAAAAACATAATAAACTTTTATTTTTTTTCAAGCAGCCTTTTTATACATACATATATCAATAATAATAAATAATTTGTGTCAAATTGATTTGAACAAAAAAAATACACAACACAATAAAAAATAAGAGCAATCTATTTTTAATAAAATGTCGTTTTGATTTACTACGGTAGAGCCTGTTGTCCTATGACGAAAGTGAGTGAAAGATACATTTTGAAAAAAACTATTTACATGCAAAAAAAAGAAATTGTAAACATTATTTGTTAAAAAATTAGATAATCAAAAAAACAGTAATAACTTTAAAAAATCTGGTATTAAAAGAAGAAGATATTTGAAAAGTATCAAATATCTCTACAATTATTATACTAGTTTTGATTATCTATTTTGAGCAAATAAACCATGCAAATACAGTATCCCAATATTTAATAATAATTTGAACGAATCATTTCATTTCTTTCTCTATCAATTAATGGAATATTATCTGAATGAAGTTGCTGATTATAAATATGTGACCGTAGCTTTGTTGCCGGCACTGCTGCTCGATTCTGTTTTATTCCTTCTCCACTATTACTACTATAATGATGATGATGAGTATTAGGTGATGCAGTTCTATGAGGGATTGCTCGACGAAATACAACTGCAAGAGAAGCCGATCGATCAGAGGTACTTCGACGCCTTAATATTGATGGAAGTTTTGATTGTGGATGCTTTTGAATTAATAATGGCTCAACGTGTGAAGACGGAACGCTACAACGAAATTTATTTGCTATATCCATTTTCAAGCCTGTTAAAAATTACCAATCGACTCCACAGCGACCGTTTACGTTTCGGCAACGCTCGCATGCTATCGGTAACACTATTGACGGCCCGGGAGATCGTAAGGGAGTCGGAGTCTGTGTCGGAAGAGGTGGTGGTGTACTGTTTGTATCGATTATTGCTGTTGTTGATGTGGATGGAGTTATTTGATTCCCTTTAAATTTTTTTATGAAACTTTTAAACGTTCGAATAAGAAAAAACAAACCATTGTCTAATAATCCTCTTTCCTGCTGTGACATCCTTCGTCGATCTTTTTTCTCTTGTAGTTTGATTGAATAAATCCAATCCGCCGCTCGTTGACTTGATAATTCCTCCATTTCGGTAGGTTGTGGATGATGAAGAAGATGGCTGCTGCTGCTTTGATGCAATACTTCGCGATTTCCTATAAAAAAAGTTTTTGGAATAATTATTTTGTTTCAAAATATGGTGGTTGCGGTTAAAAAAAGGGGGATTAACAGTTTTTAAATCCGAAATTTGTCTGGGTAATTAAAACCGAACTATGAAAATGTTGAAAATTTAATAAAAATTGAAAACAGCGAATTTCGAAACTATGTTAAAATCTTCTTTCAAAAATTAAGATTCAAAAAGTGTTTTAAAAATGTTTTACCTAAAAAAGATCCTTCTGACAGTTTCCTTCTTGGCCTTTCTACCATAAGCATTCCTTCACCATCAAAGGTAACCTTTTTCCTGCCATTTTCTGGTGAATCTGTATCACATGTACATAAAGTTGTCTCAGCAGCAGACGTTCGACGATTTGGTGGTGGTGGAGATGGGGAGAGACGACGGAGATTATGTGAAGATCCTATAATTCTTGGCCTAAAATTGCGATCATTAATAAAGCTATTTAGAATATTAGAATGAAAACAAACCTTGGCAACAGTCTATAATCTGCAACTTCTTGTGCCGTGGATAATGAATGTCTTCGATTTTTATCTTTGAGTACAGGCTTCACAGATTTGGATCGACGAGCATGTGCAACTGAATGTTTCACTTCATCATTGACATGATTAACATTAAAAAGGGCAAGATAAAAAGCCATTTTCTTGAATAGATTTAAAACAAAGTAAAAATAAACTTTTCAAAAAGTGACTGACTTTTTTGTTTCTTCGACAATTTCTTTAAAAACAAAACAAGAAAAAACTTTAAAAGTCCGAAAATCACGAATCCTTTTTTTGTCTTTTAAGAGGGAAATACGCGGGGGATGGCATCATGCTTGGGGGTTATTGAAGATCCCAGAGGAATCCCGTTCTTTCCCATTCTTCGATGTCGGCTTTATTTTTGCCCTTTCTTCTTTCTTCAACTCCCATCAAAAAGCCAAAGTAAATAGGACATTGTTGCCCTTCTTCCCAAAATAGGGAAGATAAAATATGGAAATATGCCTCACCACAAAACAGGCCTTTGAAAAAAATACTTTTAAATATTTTTGAAACGAAAAACAATCGCTCAACTTTTTTTTAAAAAAAACAAAAAAGTTCGGTTTTTTTGACATTCAAATGACTTTTGTCAAGCAAGCCAATGTTTCTCAAGACAAAAATTGAATACTAAAATATACCCAAAAATAAACAAAATTTCAACAAAACACAAATATATTTTTTTAAAGAAAATGATTTATAATTTTTTTGATGCCATAGGCAAAATGGGACTAGAATGCGTGATAGCAAATAGGGGCTTGGCTTTTTTATTGGTGTAAATCGGGGGTTAATAAAAAAAACTTAATGTTCTGGCACAAATCTTTTACGTAAGCAAATGCCTCTTAAGTTTATGGACTTATTTGTCATAAAATTATTTTTTTAGAAATTTACAACTACAAAATGGACCATGTGAAAGTTGTAAAAGTGTGAGCCTATAAAAAAGAGAATGCCAGATGAAAAAAGTTTATAAAAGATGAAAGATAAATATATTTTATAAATTAAAAAAAAGCTCAAAGTTGTTTGAAATCCGAAGTTTCTAATTTTAACAAAGAATCTTTAAATCAGAAAATTTATTGCGCTTAAAAACAATGAAAGTAATCTTAAATTTTCCGCTTTTCAGTTTCCCAATTACTGTCTTTGGATGAATAGTTTTTTGTTTTAAATATTTTAATTTTGAAAATATGGGTTTTGAATTGAACTTACGTAAATAAAAAGACTAACAAAATTCGATTATCTCACAATGAAAATAGAACATATAATCACATTTACTCGCATAAACTAAAAAACAATAAAGGTTAAACTAAATCTTTTACTTTAATTTCTTGAATTAAATTCCTCAAGAAAATTCATAAGTCTTTTTTAAACAATTTCAGATTTTTTAGACAAATTTATTTATCATCATTATTTGCCTGAGTAAGCTTAAAAATTGAGACAGTAACGCAGAAAAATTAGTTTTCGTTTTACGTATTACTATCAGCAAAAATAAGCTAATATATTCATGGGCTGTTTATAAAAAAAAGATTTCTCTAATAATACAGTTTAAGGATTCTGAAGTGCCATAAAAACAACTATAATGGCAGTTTATTTTGATAGTTTAATAACTATACTTTTAATAAAAGTAAGATTTCATTTGTGGTGCGGTACGAAATAAATTAATTAATCAAAAATAAAACCCCATAAACCAATGAAATTTTAAGTTAACTCTTGCAGAAGAAGTGTACGTTTACATATTTTTAATCAAAAGCAATGAAATGCATTAATATTAGCTTTTTTAATGCATTTTTAACTTACTTTGCCTTCCACATCTTTCTTATTTATTGAAGTCTATTTTTGGAGTATACTTTTTCTCTTATTCCTTTTTTTTCTGATTTTTAAAGCTGACTGCTTTGAAAAAAATCTGTGTAAATTATATTTGCATTTTGTTGTTGTTGGCGGATTATCTTTATCCATGCAAAAATGGAGGATAGGGTTTAAGCATTGTGAGTTTATTTGTTATTTTCTGTGTTGCTAACAAACACAAAAGCTCTTGCCGTTGCTAACATTCATTTCATTTTTATTTGAAAAAATGAGCAAAGTCGCATTGTTGCTTTTTCAGAGGTTTGAAAGATTTATGAAATTTGTTGCCTTTTGCTTGCTTTTGTTTACGTAAAATACTCTCTTTGTTTTGACAACACGTTCTCTTATTATTATATCACAAAATACTTCTCTTTTTCTATTATTAAAATAATAACTGTTTTTCAATGATTTTCATTGTTGTAAAAGAGTAGTCGTCTACTTTTTTTAGACATAAAAGGGGGGAATATAATAGGCGGAGTCAAGAGTGGACAATTCTTTTTCTCCTTTCCTGCTTCCTTTAAAGCTCTCCCAAGCAAAAACTAAGCAGCTATTTTGTTGTTATGGAAAAAAATTATTGGGGATTGAGGAAGAGAAAGGGACAGCAGAAAAAAAGAAAGCGGAATTTCGTTTTCAACTAAAAAAAACCAGCTTTTTTCACGCATTTGAAAAAAGTGTTCGATTTTTTGCGCAAAAAAATTTGTTTTGTGAAAGGCACACTTTTGACGGACACTTTTTTTCTCAGTTGGCGACGTTTTGCAGCAGAAAAAAATGAAAAATAAAATAAAAAAAAGTATATTTGTGCGTGTCGTAGTAGTAGTACAACTTTCACTTCATCTTTTCGTTTCTCTTCTTCTCGTTTTTCAAAAATAGCCCACTGGCGCTTTTGCTTTTTTCTCTCCTTTCCTTCTTTTATTTTATATTCTTTATTTGGACGTTTATTTATTTTAATACTCATTTTTATCTTTTAAGCTTTTATCTAAAATCTGTTTTTTTATTATCAGAAAATGTCCGGGAATCAAACAAGCGAACTTCGTTCAAGATGGGATGACTTAACTTCATTCGTTTCTGCAGATGTCCGAGAGAAGTGGTGGAAGCTTATTGTTGAAAAATATGCTTCAAGGGCATTTTATAATTTGGATCATTTAACACAAATGTTTACATTTTATGATGAATATAAGGATAAATTAAAGGATAGATATGGCACTGCATTTGCCGTATTTTTCAAAAAGTAAGTTTGTTGTTATTTTTATGTTATTTAAAGTAAAAATATTGATAAGAAACATAAGAGATTTTTGTCTTGTAGCCTACAGATTACGTCTGCCTTTAATCCATTTTTTTCATTTGGCTTTTCTGAGTTGAGAAATGATGATAATAATTCCAAAATTTCAATTCTCAACTTCTGATTTACTTTCTTTTATTTTCAGCGTGTAAATGATTACATTAAACTTAAAATATATTTTTTAAAAATTAACCGACTAGCATTGAGGAAAACCATTATTTTAAAAAGATTTTTGTATTCATTGTTTTGTTTATGAAGAGCAAAATTTGTATTTACGGTCTTGATACGTAAAGCTGAAAAACAGTGATAGTAACACCAAATTTTGTTTTTTGAAATTACTTTCTATAAATTTCAACGCACATAGTTATTTTTAAGCACTCTTTTATTTTGTATTTTAAAGAATCCACTACTTGACGCTTTTTCTTTCACATAATGTTGCATTTTTCAGCTTTCACTAACTTAACAAACATTATAAAGTAATCTAAAAAGTAAACTTTTGACCTCTTTTCTTCTTCCATAAAACAATGCTTTAATTCGTTTTTTAAAAAATTGATTTTAACTTTCTTCATTAGCTTTTTTGGGGAAAATTTAAGAAAGGTCAAAATTGATTAAGTTTATTTTTCCTTAAAAAAGCCATTTGAAAAAATGAGTTTTTAAAGAACTGCAGCTATTTCAGTCCAAGTCGTAAAAAACATGTATGCCCCAAAAAGACATTGATTATGCTTCCGTTCCTTTACATAAAAAGAGGTCCCAGTATGGCTTAATTTAAACATAAAAAAGTTTATTTTTTTTCAAACCCTTTGCATAAACAAGGAAATAAATAACTAACGGGCGACCAACTGAATAGTTATGTGTTTTGAAATAGCGTTAAAAGCGAGAAAGTTTATTTTTATGCAAAAAGAAAAAAGGCTTAAAATTGATTGATTTTGACACTGCATTTAATGTGATCATTAACACTTTGAGAATGTATTTTCTATGACCTTTAAATTTAAAATAAATGTGTGAAGAAAAGTCGTAAATAATGGATAATAAAAGTGATGAGATTAAAAGATTTTATTTGATCAGAGTTTTAAGTAGCTTTTTTTACTCAATGTTTTTTATTCAAGAATTTTTTAAATAGTGATTCCAATAAATTTTGAAATTCGATGAAGTAAACTTAAGTCAGAAATTTTTCTTGCTAATACAGTTTGTGTAACTGAGCTGTAAAAGAGTGATAGTAATAATTAATTTTAAATTTTCAAATTTTTGAGTTACTATCTTTAAAATTCAGCTCACTAAAAATTTTTTGCATGAAATATTTTTCTAAATCTTGATTTATTATGGATTAATTATTTATTAGTTTTAACTAATGCACTAAATTTTAGTTTGGAGTACGATGTGAATGGTCATGACAGTGCAGAGAAAAGTGCACAGCGTTTACGTGAATTTTGCTCTGAAACAACTTTCGATCAAGTAAATTTTGTTATTTCTTAAATTGTTTTTAAACATTAACTAAAATTTAGGAAAATTATGTTGCTGATTTAATTGTACAATCTGGTTCAAATTGCACAGATGCACATTTGAATAAAGATTCATATGGATCAGATGACTTGCATTATTTAATTGATTTTGATTCTGGGTTTTTGGGTGATGATGCAGATACGTATCGTGCAAATTCAGAATCAATTCGAAAAGAATATTCACATTTAAATGACAAAGATTATCGTGAACAACGACTTAAACTTTTGCAATTATTTATACAAATTCCAAATATTTTTGCAACAAAAGATTTCCGTGAAAAATATGAAAAACAAGCTAGAGAAAATATTGCTACTGAAATTGAATTGTTAAAAGAATAGTAGTACCAGTTTGCTTTTGTTTTCTGGTAAATATTAATTTAAATTTATAAAAACGTGATTGATGAAAAATAAATGAAGTAATTTAATTGTTGGAAAGTGGTATTCCAGGGGGTTGAACTCCAACTCCACCATCATTGAAAATATTGGCACCAGTCATGTATGTTGTAGTTGAAGCAGTGACATATAAAATTAGGTCTGCTTGTTCATCGGGAATGGATGGACGCCCTAAGAGGATTGATTGAGAAGCATATTGATTGATTCTGTTCTTTGCTACATCTTCATCGATGCCAGAACGGGAATGAAATTCTGTGTCAACAAGTCCAGGGCTAAAACACAAATGTGTAACACATTGTCGTCAGTCTTTAAACTAACTTAACAGAATTAACTCGAATTCCTTCTGACGCTAAAATAGCAGCAAATGAATGAGTTAAATGATCTACTGCAGCTTTTGAGATTGTGTATGGAATTTTAATTGGTTGAACTACTTTCGACAGGGATGAACTGATATTCACAATATTGCCTTTTGTCTTTTTCAAATGTGGTACAGCAATTTCAGTTAATCGATAAACACTGAAAACCTTAATCATCTATAGAAAAAACATGTTTATCTAAAACAACTTACGCGACAACATTAACATCTAAAATATGTTTCAAAGATTCAACACTGTTTGGATTTTCCCCTGATTTCAGCCAGACCCCAGCATTATTTACCAAAACATCAAGCTTTCCAAATTTTTCAATTGTTCCTTGAATTAATGAATCTTGCGTTAATTCATCTTCTATTGCACCTTGAACAACAAGGATTCTTGATTCAGGCACTCCGGAATTTACAAGTTCCGCTTTTAGACTATCTAGTTTTTTACCAGATTGTCCGTGAATTGTTATAGAAGCTCCTTCAGCAGCAAATCTCAAAGCTGCTGCTCTTCCAATTCCAGATGATGAGCCTAAAGATTTGATTCTTTAAAAAAGTTTAAAAAATTTATTGTTTACCAGTAATAATTACAACTTTATCATTAAATCTTGACATTTTAATGGAGACGAAAAAAAGTAAAAACAGTCAGAGAAGAAAATTTGGACTGAATTGGAAAAAAGTTGTTTACATTTTTTGTTTTAAAGAACAGAGAAAGGGTCAAAGAGACCGATAATCAATGGTTTCTTTTGCGAGAGAACATTAGAAGGAAATTGTGTTTTGTGTCAAAAAGAGCGTCTTTTTAAAGAAGGTTTAATATACACTTTTCTGAAGACATGATGAAAATAAAATTAAAATTAAATCATAAAATTGTAATAAATGCTATATGAAAATATTCGAGGATGGTAAGCTCAATAAAAAATAATGAACAAAAACACGGTAACTGTAAAATACAAAGGGTATTAATTAAAATATCATACTTCATAAAACTTAAACCAATTGTGCTGTTCTGAATAGTGGCCTGGGCTTCTAAGATCACGAAACGTAGATTTTTTAATTAATGTGCCATTTTTATATCTTACAGTACTCTATGCATATTTTTGAAAATCGCGTGAGAATAAAGTTCGCTAACAATGCAAAATCGTAATTTGCATAACTAGCAAAAAAGACATTGCATCTAACATCCTCACAATTTCATTATTTTCCATCTACAAAACAGGCTGTGTTTGTTCTCTCTCTGTTCACTTTATTACTTTTCAACAACAAAAGCTTGAATTTATTTTCTACAGTATCCTGATCGACAAACTATATCAATCATGAAGAAATTCTTTGGAAAAGGCAAAAAGAAAAAGGGAGGAAAACATGATATCGATGAACTTAAAAAAGAAGTTAAAATGGATGAACATCAAATATCTGTCGAAGAATTAATGCAACGATATAATTCTGATTTTGATGAGGTATAGCTATCACAATAATTTGCATCTTTATACAACAGCTTTTTAGGGTTTAACAACGATTGAAGCTGAAGCTAAATTAGCTCGAGATGGACCAAATCAATTAACTCCACCAAAAACAACACCTAAATGGGTTAGATTTTGTAAGAATTTATTTGGTGGTTTTTCATTACTTTTATGGATCGGTGCTGTTCTTTGTATTGTTGCATATATGGTAGATGTCTTTACAAAGCATGAAGCATCTAAAGATAATGTAAGCGACTTTTTTGGTTTGTGATTTTGTTACGTATATGCTTTTAGTTATATTTGGGTATTGTTCTCATCATTGTTGTTGTTGTAACAGGCATATTTCAATATTATCAAGAAAATAAATCTTCAAAAATTATGGATTCTTTTAAAAATATGGTTCCTACTGTAAGTCCACTATGTTTTAAATTCTGTTTGAGAAATATTTGTAAATCATCAAGCACTCTGTTCGTTCCCTTTTAGATTGCACATGTATATCGAGATGGTCAACTTGTTGAATTACCAACTGAAAAGCTTGTTGTTGGAGATGTTGTTGAAATGAAAGGTGGTGATCGAATTCCTGCAGATGTTCGGTATATTTGGCAATATATTTTTCTTTGCCTTTACAAATACTTTTAGGATTATTAAAGCTTCATCTTTTAAAGTAGATAATTCTTCATTGACTGGTGAATCAGAACCACAGTCACGTTCTCCTGAATGTACAAATGATAATCCATTAGAAACTCGAAATCTTGCATTCTTTACTACCAGTGCCGTTGAAGGAACTGCTAAAGGTGTTATTGTTAATGTTGGTAAGATCAGCGCGCTTATAGCTACTTGAGGACAGTTAATACTGTTTACTGTTATAGGTGATCGAACAGCTGTTGGTAGAATTGCTGGTCTTGTTTCTGATCTCACTCCTGGTCTAACACCAATTGCAAAAGAAATTAAACATTTTATTCATATTATTACTGGAGTTGCAATATTTTTGGGTGTTGCGTTCTTTATTATTGCCATGTGTCTTAATTATCATTGGCTTACAGCTGTTGTATTTTTAATTGGTATTATTATTGCTAATGTTCCTGAAGGTATTTAACTTTGACATTGATTCATTTTTACACACACCCTTAATTCTTATAGGATTGCTCGCAACAGTTACAGTATGCCTTACATTAACAGCTAAACGAATGGCATCAAAGAATTGTCTTGTCAAAAATTTGGAAGCTGTTGAAACGCTTGGTTCAACTTCAACAATTTGCTCTGATAAAACTGGCACCCTTACCCAGAATCGGATGACCGTTGCTCATACATGGTTTGATAGAAAGATCGCAGAATGTGATACATCAGAAAATTTTGAAAAGAAAGCAGCTGATCATGAACGAAATGAAACTGAAAATAATCTTTTACGAATTGCAGCTTTATGTAATCGTGCAGAATTCAAAGCAGGTGAATCAAAAAAGCCAATCAATAAACGTGAATGTTCTGGTGATGCATCTGAAATTGCGTTGCTTAAATTTGCAGAAGTTAGCTTGGGAAATGTTATGGAATATCGAACAAAGAATCCTAAGATTGCTGAAATCCCTTTTAATTCTACAAATAAATATCAAATTAGTATTCACAAAACTTCTGATGGTGAACATGGATTCTTATTGGTTATGAAAGGTGCACCTGAAAAAATTCTTGAATGTTGTTCCACAATTCTTCTTGATGGTGGAGCTGTAAAGTTGAATGACAAACTTCGAGCTGATTTTAATGCTGCATATGTTGAACTTGGTGGTCTTGGTGAACGAGTGCTTGGATTTTGTGATTTTCGACTTGATCCAAAAAAATTTCCAAAGAATTTTGTATTTGATACTGAAAAACCAAATTTTCCAATTCAAGGTCTTCGATTTGTTGGAATTATTTCAATGATTGATCCTCCACGTGCTGCTGTTCCCGGAGCTGTTGCACAATGTCGCTCTGCTGGAATTAAAGTTGTCATGGTTACTGGTAAGCACATTCATCACCTTATTATTCTCCATTTATGCCTTTAGGTGATCATCCAATTACTGCAAAAGCAATTGCAAAATCAGTTGGAATTATCTCAGATGGAAGTAGAACGGTTGAAGATATTGCTGCTGAAAGAGGTATCCCTGTTAAGTCTGTAAATCCTCGAGAAGCAAATGCTGCTGTTGTACATGGTTCAGAACTTCGGGATATGAGTGTTGAAGATTTAGCTGAAGTTATAAATAATCATAATGAAATTGTTTTTGCTCGAACATCTCCACAACAAAAGTTAATGATTGTAGAAGGCTTTCAAAAACAAGGTCAAATTGTTGCTGTTACTGGTATGTTTTTATGCACTGTATATGTTTATTCTAATATGTTTACTGTTTTTAGGTGATGGTGTCAATGATTCTCCTGTATGTATATTTACATTTACTTGACAAATGTAATTGACTAATACATTTTAATTTTAGGCATTGAAAAAAGCAGATGTTGGAGTAATCTTTAAAAATATATTTTTGCTCCAGCAAATATATATTTTAGTTATTCTTTTAGGTTGCAATGGGTATTGCAGGGTCAGATGTATCAAAGCAAGCAGCTGATATTATCTTATTGAATGATAATTTTGCATCAATTGTTACTGCAGTTGAAGAAGGTCGATTGATTTTTGATAACTTAAAAAAATCTATTGCTTATACATTGACTTCAAATGTTCCTGGTAAGTTTTTTAGTGGAATGTAATAGTAATGTAATCAATCGATGTTTTAGAAATTACTCCATTCTTGGCACATATTGCATTTGGTATTCCTCTTCCATTAAGTATTGGAGCAATTCTTTGTATTGATTTGGGAACAGGTATGTCTTATTGTGCTGGATACGAGACACAGTTATTGATGACAACACTATTTCAGATTTATGGCCTGCAATTGCTCTTGCATATGAACCACCAGAATCTGATATTATGAAGCGTCCACCACGTAATTCAAAAGTTGATCGACTTGTTAATTTTCGGCTTATGAGATTCTCTTATCTTCAAATTGGTATGATTCAAGCTTTGGCAGGTTTTCTCACTTGGTCAGCAGTTATGGCACAAAATGGTTTTTGTTTAAGTCGACTTTATAATATTCGTCATCAATGGGATGATAGAGCTACTGAAGATTTGGTAGATTCATATGGACAAGAATGGTCATATAATGATCGAAAAACTTTGGAACGTTCATGCTCTTCTGCATTCTTTTTTGCAATTGTTGTACTTCAATGGGCTGATTTGCTAATTTCAAAAACTCGTACAAATTCTTTAGTTACTCAAGGTTTTCGGTATGTTTTACTTTTAAAAGATTTGAGTAACCTAATTCAAAACAAGTTACTTTAGTTACAGTAATTGTAAATTTATAATGATAATTTCAGAAATAATGTTTTAAATACTGGTCTTCTTTCAACAATTGTTATTTCAATGAGTAAGTTTTTTTATGAAAGAGATGTGATATGATAATAAAATGACACTTTTTAGTTATTATGTATATTCCATATGTTAATGAAATGTTTCAACTTACACCAGTACGGTAAGTGTCACTTTTTCACAACTTCTTGACATGTTTGTTTTTTAACAACACATGCTTTTTTTAAATGTTCATTTTCTGAATTGTTTCTCAAAAATGGATGCATTCTCCTATGGGACTTCTTTATAATGTTTGTTTATTTTTCAGAATGTCGGCTACTCTTATTGCAGTTCCTTTGGCATGGCTAGTATTCTTTTATGATGAATGTCGGAGAGCTTGGATTCGTCGCTATCCACATGGCTTGGTTTATAATGAAACTTATTATTAATGGTCTTAAAAAATATATATGTGTATTGTATTTGATTTGATATTTTTCTGCTGGTAAATAAAAAAATAAATGTTTTTAAAATAAAGTTTTAATGTGTTTATGACCATCAGCAACATCTTATTCAATTCAAGGACAAATTATTGCTGCTGCTGCTTTTGTTCAATGTCATAAATCAAAGCGCATAACCCATAGCTACTCTGCTACTTTAAACACTCTCTTTTTTGCCGCCCATTTTTTGAATGCAAACAAAAATTATTTTTTTAAGGTTGTTTCCGTTTATTTTTCTTTCACGTGAAAAGTTTTGGTTTATTTCTTCTTCCAAAAAATGCTGAACATTGCAAAAAAAAGAAAAAGAGGAAGGCAGATGGGGAGTATTATTTTTGTTTCTATCTCTCTTTTTTCTCGATGCTCTAATTTTATTCAATTGAATTCAATTGAATTCACTTGAAAAAAGTTATTGTTAAAAACATAAAACATAACAAGAAAAAAGAGAAGATAGGCGACACTCCCCAGCTGGCAGCATTCATCGCAAGCGATCTTTTGTCACGGAAAATAAAAAATTTTGATGAAGGGAAGTTGCCGCTGCTGCCACTATTTTTCCAAGACTGCAGGCATGAAACATGACTTTATCGATGGATGCTGTTGCTACTGCCTACTGCAAAAGTTTTTTTTGTTTTAAATGAATTCTTTTGTTTTTGATTAATTGAAGAATTTTTCTTCGCGTGTTTGTTTTTTTATATGTACACTACCCATGGTATTGTTTAACAATACCAACATTGTTGTAAACCACAAATATTTATTTACCGGATCATTTTTCAACTTTTTTTTCTTCTTGTCGCCACCCCATAAAACGTCGCTTTCTTTTTCCAAATTCATTTTTCTTTTTCTTTTTTTGAAACGAACGAAGAAAAGAATCCACGTTGAAAAATAGTTTATAGGAAAAACTACACTCCAAAAAAAGCGTGGATATTTTTTTCAATGACAGCTGAAATTCAAACAAGTATGTTTTTTTATATTGCCTTTTTTAATTTCAAATTTTAAAATGATAACAATTTTTTAATAGATATTTTGAGATGTCTTTTTTTGATAGATCGTTTTCACCTTTTTTTGAGATAACCTTGATTTTTTGATGTTTACTTTAAACAGTTACAGTATATTAGTGATAAAAAGTGCTTCGAGATTCTATTTTTATCAAAAATGAAATTTGTAAAATTAATGTTTTTACATTTTAATACAAACTTTTTAATTTAAAAATGTCACTTCAATTTTAAAATTTTTTGACTTGATTTTTTCAAAACTTTTTTTGACGACAAAGGAATTGATTGAATTTGATTTTTCACGAGCACACAAACACTTTTCCTTTTTTTTCAATCAAACTTTATTTCCTGACATGTGAACTCTTTTTTGTTTAAACACTCACGCAAATGAAATCAAACAAATGTTTTTTGCGGCTTATCTGTTTTTGTTTTGTTTCCTCAAAAAAAGAAGTTAAGCTGTTCAGAAAACACATCGTTGATGTTCAGAACTGTAAACTGTTTTATTTTTTGCTTAGTTTAGTTTTTTTGGGTAAATATTTGCGATAAAAAAATTTTATTTTTTCAACAAAAAAATAATGTTTCGGTCTTTTTCTTTGAAGCAAGAGGCCTAAAATAATTGATAATAATGTCACCCAAAAAAAGGGGGGGATAGTATTTTAAGAGTTTTGTCAATGAAATAATGATTTAACTGGAAACAATTAAATGATAATTGATAAGGGTTTTTTGTGCAAAAAATTTGATGAGCCATGAAGAAAAAACAACAATATTAATGATTAAAGGGTTATGAAAATTACATCATAAGATTCATAAAGAATGATATCAAAAAACTATAATCTTGAATACTGTAACTTCTCGCTTGAAACAGTTCTAAATTTTTAAAAACAATGAGATAAGTAGTAGTGAAAATATTCAAACCTTTTTTAAAAGATACTGTAATATCGAATAAATAAATTTACAGTGATGCGGCGGCATCTTCTGGTTCACGTGGAACCAATTGAGATTGAACTCGAAGATTCTGACAGTTCATTACTTTTTGCAAATCTTCAATCAGCTTTTCCTGGATGCTCCGGTTTATATTATCAGTCCGAGAAATCCCGTGCAAAATCATCTGTGAAATTTGATGGTCAAAAGCTTCATGCCCCAAATGGTGATTGGGAAGACCGAGATTACTATGTTAGACTTGGAGGAAGCAGATGTCATTTCCCCTTTGGATCTTATGAAAATGCAGCAAAACAATTTGAAAATAGTGTAAATCTTGTGTCAAAGTTGATGGGTGGAAAGCGAATAACCTATGGAGAAGAAATAATGAATGGCCGACGAAGTCCTGTCGAAAAAATGGATTCCATAAAACAAATTATTCAAACAGTTGGACTTGCAAAATCTCATAATAAGCAACAAGTTCAAGATGTTAATCTTACCAAATCTGAAGCCCTCCAGAGAACTGCTGCAGCTTTAGAAGCAAATGATTCATCAAATCTAACCCCTTTGGAACAACAATTTGTTGATTTGGCAAGAATCTCTACGGCAAAAGATAGCATTATTGAAACCCAAAGAGCTGATATCAGAAAATTACAAGATGAGCTTCAAGCAATGAAAAAGTAGGTCAAGCTATAAATTATAAATTAAAAATTTTTAATTAGAAACAACAATTTTCACAACGCTGAAAATAAGAGAAAGTAAACGAAAAAAGTTCATTTTTATTTTCTGATATTACTATCACTGAAAAACAGCTCATACAAACAACGCTCTTTTACAATCGTTGAATAATAACAACTTTTTTAGAAAAACAAAAGAAGTAAAAGAAGAACTTCAACGTTCAGAATTGCGATGCCGTGCACAAGATGAAGAATTAACAATGTTAAGAAATTTAGGAAAAGAACAAACATATATGTGTGATCGAGTAAATGGTAAGCAAGATATCACAATTTCAGCATTCAATGTTATCTTCACTCTTTTTTCAGACTTGACAAAGAGACTTGTTGAAGCTAAAGATGAAACGGATAAAATTACTGCAGAATTGAATGCTAAAATTGAAATGGAAATTGCCAAGGCTGCAATTTTGGAAAAAGAAAGCAATGAAAAAAGTGTTAAAATTGCAGAATTTGAAGCAATTTTGGAACGAATTCAACATGAAAATTACGATTTGAAAAAAGACCTTGAAATATCAGATGCAAAATTAATTGAACAAAGTCTACAGTTTGCAAATGCATCAGAAGAGCGTGCTGGTATACAAGATTACCTGAGCGCGGAAAATACAACTTTAATTGAAAAGTTAGGAGGACCCTTTTTAGAAATGTTAGTTATATCGCATTTTTGTGTTTGCTTCTTCACTTTTTTGACGTCCCCAATTTTTAAAGTTTATCTCAGATTCTAATTTCATAAATTTTAGGAACGAAAAATTACAACAAAAATGTGAAGAGCTAACAAAGAAATGTGAAGAAATGGAAGTCCTTTGGAATCAAAAAATTCAAGAAGCGTTAAAGCAAGAAATTGAAAGGAACAAATCCCTCACAGATGAAAGTAAAGAACAGGAAAAGAAGGTTGCAGAATTGTCATCAATGGTGGATCAAATGGCTCGAGAAAATAATGAATTGATAAGAAGGTTAGAAAGATTTGGCACTTTTGATTCACCTCTTGATGGATATAGTCTTAATTAATTAATTGTGTAGCAATTAATTTTTCTAAGACCACACACACAAATGCATTTTTAATACCTTGTAAATTACTGTATAATTATTTATTTTGTTGCACAAAAATACATATATTTATTTTTCATATAAAAATGCATTTTTTGCACTTATGGGGAAATACAGTATTCCTAGAGTACTACATAGAGAAATGAACAATCCTTTTTTAAAGATTTGTACATTTGGGATACTGTATTATTCCATTATAGAAACATCAATGCTGGTTTTTCCTTACCCACTTTTTGCACACTTTCATGTCAAACCCACGTTTTTTGCTTAAACAAATTTAATTAATTTAGATTTGAAACTATAAAGCATGATCGAGATTTACTTCGAAGAAATTTGGCCAAAGAAATAAATACATCAAAAGATCATCCCAAATCAATTGTTGGTAGTCCACTACAATATTAAAAGAACTATTTTCATTTCATCCTATAATCTGTATTATTATTATTTTTGTGTGTATTTTTTAAAAAGAATGTTAGAAAATGCCTGGGAAAAACGAAATATTTATTTATTTTTTGTTTATGTTAAAAAATGCGAGTATGAAAAACCAATCGATTTTGCCTTGCTTATTTTTTTAAAATGTGTATACCATAAAAAGATTTTATTTAAAAAATATTTTAATGAAAGATTAACAACACAAAAAAATAATATGAAATTTTTATGTTTGTCATAAAACAAAATATTATTATTTCATTGGGTTTTAATCTTCGTAGACAGCATTATTTTAACACGACGAAAAATTGGATTAAAGTAATTGAAAAAGTTAAAAGGGGACACAATTAATCTATGGTCATTATCTAAACGGTTGAAGATTTTCGTTGAACAATATAAGAGTGAAGCTGGGGAAGGCTATGAACCTTTTGTTGATATTCAAGGATATTCGGAAAGCATTGATCAAAATTTGGGTCAATTCTTTTTAGCGTAACAATAACTTCAGCAAGATAAAAGTCACCCCAAGCAACTCCAGTGCTACAAAGGAAGCCAGCTTTTGTTGAATTGATAAAATTTGTAACTCGAGTGAAGTATGCTTCAGAAAGTGGAATATACAAATCTTTGTATAATGTGTCATTAACTTTCGGTCCACCAAAAGAAGCAATCCAATATGGTCGAATATCGGCATGAAAATCGATGTATTGATCGATTAATGATTCCATTTGAGCATTTTCCCATGGATCAGATGGCAGCAATCGAAGCTTTGGGGCAAGATATCGACAAATTGCTAATGATTCACAGAGTGGCTGACCATCAACTTCAAGAATTGGAAGTTTGCCGAATTTCGTGTCTAAAATTCATGAAGACGGTTTAAGATAGAACTCAAAAGCATTTTGTCGTGATCATGTGTATTTCAACATCATTTGAGACAAGCATATCAGGCTTACATTCAAATTTTTAAGGGTTGACTTATTTTTGGGCACAACCAGAAATTGTCGTCATTTTAAAAACACTTACTAGGCTTTATTTTCAACCATTGTGTATGAGATATTCGACTATCTTCAAATTCGACACCAGCATAATGAAACATGAGTCGAATAGATTCAGCTAATCCACGTTGATCAAAATATATCAACTTGTAATGTACCATCTTTTTCTTTACCTTTTTTTCTTCCAAATTACTAAACTAAAATTCAAACAAGTAAAATAAAAACTGCCTACTTTTACTACTTTCCTTTTTGCATTTGAGACAACTTTTATATCCACTTGTTTAGCTGAATAACAGTCATAAATGTATTAAATAAATTTGACTTTTTTAAAGCTTTGGAAAGAAAACTCTCTTTACATGTCTCAACAACTTCTTTTTAAGGTTAATTGCTTTTAAAGAATCTGACATTTGAAGAAAAAAAGTTTTAAGCTTTAATCTAATTTGTACAAATGAATAGCGTGTAAAAAGGTTTTTATTCAATGTTAAGTGAGGGTGGCATCTTGTGCTTTTTTGTTGAAACATTGTCCAGAATTGTACAAAATCGAAATTATTATTGTGATTAAAAGAATACAAATAATACAAACGTTTTGTATCTTCAAAACCAAACACAAAATGTTAGGTTTAATCATATGCAGCACAGTCAGTGGCACATATGGCACCAGTCAAAATGAAAAATTCCAACAAGGATTGAATATTTCTCTCTTTGACCATTTTAGATTAAAGATTTCAAAATCTGTAAATGAACAAAATTTAAGAGTAACATATAATTGAAAAACCCTTTTAACTCATGCTTTTATCATGTAAAACAAGGAAATCTAAAGTTTTCAAAAAATATTTTTTCCAAAAGTTGACCATCAAATTTTGCCAAAAAAGATAAACATTTGGAAAAAATATTTTTTGAAAAACTTTTCATTTCTTCGTTTTATGTGTTCTATGCCCTATAACATACAAAAGAATATAATATACAAAAGAATACAGTGCAGCATGTTAGTTCCACTACTAGTCATCTTTGTAGAATAATACAAACAGCTTAGGCATAGTATTAATTTGTACACAAAATTAACTTAAATTCTACCCATAATTTTAAACTAAGAAAGGGAAGATTCTAGGGCTGTGAGTGCAGTGACAATTACACTTAGGGAGGTGAGATTTTCGCTTTTGAAGTACGCTTAAGCCAAAGACTAATCATTGAAACGACATATTGCACTTGTTTTCAGAAATTAAAATTATGGGTACAAATTAATATTATTCCAAACAGCTTATATCACTCATAAAAATGTATTTAAAAAATTTTCATACATTAACAAAAGACCCGTACAAGCGTCACCGAGACAATTCAGGTAATGTGACTGAGCATCGCAATTTCAGGTAATGCGCGCACAATTCAGGTACTCGTCGACAAGCAACAACAAGACAAAATATGTGAGATAAAAATGATGTGCAACTGGTGACGTTTATTTAAAAAGCTTAAAAATGGCAATACAATGGGTTGTAAGAACCTCATTCCATTTTTAGCACTTTTTAGCACTTATTGGCACGTTTTGGAACGTTTTGGCACGGTTTTAATTAAACGGTTTCTAGAAAACCAAAAATCAAGAAATTTTCAGGAAAAATACATATGACCCTAGAGAAGAGATCTTTACCACTTTTGGACCCCTATGTACCCTCTTACTCCAGGGCATCCCCGACAGTACCCTCAAATCCCAAAAAATGACAAAAATTAGAAACATTTTTTTACAAATTGTTGACATCACAAAGAAAAATCTTTAAAAAGACATATATAGCAAATCGACTACGGGGAATTCAAAAAAAAAATTCTCAGAATCGTCCGACTTCAGAATCTTGAGATTCAGAGGGCCTACATAATCCGTGCCACTTCGTACTAAAAAGAGCTAAAAATGGAATAAAATTCTTACAACCCATTGTATTTTGTAGGAACAAGAAAATTACAAACAGAAAGAGTGCGCAGTTGGTGCCAGTACATTTTAAGGTTCTGAAATGATAAAATTTGTTTTATCCATTGTATTGGTCAACTTTATTATCATCTTAAAATTGTAATGCATGACTTTTGTTTACCAAAATTTTTTTAAAACAGAACAAAGTTGAACTACAACAACAGAAAGTTAGAGATTCAAAGAGTGCGCAATTCGCGCCAGTACATTTTAAGGTTCTGAAATGATAAAATTTGTTTAATCCATTGTATTGGTTAACTTTATTTTCATCTGAAATGATTAATGCATGACTTTTGTTTACCAACATTTTTTTAAACAGAACAAAGTTGAACTACAACAACAGAAAGTTAGAGATTCAAAGAGTGCGCAATTCGCGCCAGTACATTTTAAGGTTCTGAAATGATAAAATTTGTTTAATCCATTGTATTGGTTAACTTTATTATCTTCTTTAAATTGTAATGCATGACTTTTGTTTACCAAAATTTTTTTAAAACAGAACAAAGTTGAACTACAACAACAGAAAAATAGAGATTCAAAGAGTGCGCAATTCGCGCCAGTACACTTTAAGGTTCTGAAATGATGAAATTTGTTTAATCCATTGTATTGGTCAACTTTATTTTCATCTGAAATGATTAATGCATGACTTTTGTTTACCAACATTTTTTTAAACAGAACAAAGTTGAACTACAACAACAGAAAGTTAGAGATTCAAAGAGTGCGCAATTCGCGCCAGTACATTTTAAGGTTCTGAAATGATAAAATTTGTTTAATCCATTGTATTGGTTAACTTTATTATCTTCTTTAAATTGTAATGCATGAATTTTGTTTACCAACATTTTTTTTAAACAGAACAAAGTTGAACTACAACAACAGAAAGTTAGAGATTCAAAGAGTGCGCAATTCGCACCAGTACATTTTAAGGTTCTGAAATGATAAAATTTGTTTAATCCATTGTATTGGTTAACTTTATTATCTTCTTTAAATTGTAATGCATGACTTTTGTTTACCAAAATTTTTTTAAAACAGAACAAAGTTGAACTACAACAACAGAAAGTTAGAGATTCAAAGAGTGCGCAATTCGCGCCAGTACATTTTAAGGTTCTGAAATGATGAAATTTGTTTAATCCATTGTATTGGTTAACTTTATTATCTTCTTTAAATTGTAATGCATGACTTTTGTTTACCAACATTTTTTTTAAACAGAACAAAGTTGAACTACAACAACAGAAAGTTAGAGATTCAAAGAGTGCGCAATTCGCGCCAGTACATTTTAAGGTTCTGAAATGATAAAATTTGTTTAATCCATTGTATTGGTTAACATTATTATCATCTTAAAATTGTAATGCATGACTTTTGTTTACCAACATTTTTTTTAAACAGAACAAAGTTGAACTACAACAACAGAAAGTTAGAGATTCAAAGAGTGCGCAATTCGCGCCAGTACATTTTAAGGTTCTGAAATGATAAAATTTGTTTAATCCATTGTATTGGTTAACTTTATTATCTTCTTTAAATTGTAATGCATGACTTTTGTTTACCAACATTTTTTTTAAACAGAACAAAGTTGAACTACAACAACAGAAAGTTAGAGATTCAAAGAGTGCGCAATTCGCACCAGTACATTTTAAGGTTCTGAAATGATAAAATTTGTTTAATCCATTGTATTGGTTAACTTTATTATCTTCTTTAAATTGTAATGCATGACTTTTGTTTACCAACATTTTTTTTAAACAGAACAAAGTTGAACTACAACAACAGAAAGTTAGAGATTCAAAGAGTGCGCAATTCGCGCCAGTACATTTTAAGGTTCTGAAATGATAAAATTTGTTTAATCCATTGTATTGGTTAACATTATTATCATCTTAAAATTGTAATGCATGACTTTTGTTTACCAACATTTTTTTTAAACAGAACAAAGTTGAACTACAACAACAGAAAGTTAGAGATTCAAAGAGTGCGCAATTCGCGCCAGTACATTTTAAGGTTCTGAAATGATAAAATTTGTTTAATCCATTGTATTGGTTAACTTTATTATCATCTTAAAATTGTAATGCATGACTTTTGTTTACCAAAATTTTTTTAAAACAGAACAAAGTTGAACTACAACAACAGAAAGTTAGAGATTCAAAGAGTGCGCAATTCGCGCCAGTACATTTTAAGGTTCTGAAATGATAAAATTTGTTTAATCCATTGTATTGGTTAACATTATTATCATCTTAAAATTGTAATGCATGACTTTTGTTTACCTAAATTTTTTTTAAAAAGAACAAAGTTGAACTACAACAACAGAAAGTTAGAGATTCAAAGAGTGCGCAATTCGCGCCAGTACATTTTAAGGTTCTGAAATGATAAAATTTGTTTAATCCATTGTATTGGTTAACATTATTATCATCTTAAAATTGTAATGCATGACTTTTGTTTACCTAAATTTTTTTTAAAAAGAACAAAGTTGAACTACAACAACAGAAAAATAGAGATTCAAAGAGTGCGCAGTTCGCGCCAGTACACTTTAAGGTTCTGAAATGATAAAATTTGTTTAATCCATTGTATTGGTTAACATTATTATCATCTTAAAATTGTAATGCATGACTTTTGTTTACCTAAATTTTTTTTAAAAAGAACAAAGTTGAACTACAACAACAGAAAAATAGAGATTCAAAGAGTGCGCAGTTCGCGCCAGTACACTTTAAGGTTCTGAAATGATAAAATTTGTTTAATCCATTGTATTGGTCAACTTTATTATCATCTTAAAATTGTAATGCATGACTTTTGTTTACCAAAATTTTTTTAAAACAGAACAAAGTTGAACTACAACAACAGAAAGTTAGAGATTCAAAGAGTGCGCAATTCGCGCCAGTACATTTTAAGGTTCTGAAATGATAAAATTTGTTTAATCCATTGTATTGGTTAACTTTATTATCTTCTTTAAATTGTAATGCATGACTTTTGTTTACCAACATTTTTTTTAAACAGAACAAAGTTGAACTACAACAACAGAAAGTTAGAGATTCAAAGAGTGCGCAATTCGCACCAGTACATTTTAAGGTTCTGAAATGATAAAATTTGTTTAATCCATTGTATTGGTTAACTTTATTATCTTCTTTAAATTGTAATGCATGACTTTTGTTTACCAAAATTTTTTTAAAACAGAACAAAGTTGAACTACAACAACAGAAAGTTAGAGATTCAAAGAGTGCGCAATTCGCGCCAGTACATTTTAAGGTTCTGAAATGATAAAATTTGTTTAATCCATTGTATTGGTTAACATTATTATCATCTTAAAATTGTAATGCATGACTTTTGTTTACCAACATTTTTTTTAAACAGAACAAAGTTGAACTACAACAACAGAAAGTTAGAGATTCAAAGAGTGCGCAATTCGCGCCAGTACATTTTAAGGTTCTGAAATGATAAAATTTGTTTAATCCATTGTATTGGTTAACTTTATTATCTTCTTTAAATTGTAATGCATGACTTTTGTTTACCAAAATTTTTTTAAAACAGAACAAAGTTGAACTACAACAACAGAAAGTTAGAGATTCAAAGAGTGCGCAATTCGCGCCAGTACATTTTAAGGTTCTGAAATGATAAAATTTGTTTAATCCATTGTATTGGTTAACATTATTATCATCTTAAAATTGTAATGCATGACTTTTGTTTACCAACATTTTTTTTAAACAGAACAAAGTTGAACTACAACAACAGAAAGTTAGAGATTCAAAGAGTGCGCAATTCGCGCCAGTACATTTTAAGGTTCTGAAATGATAAAATTTGTTTAATCCATTGTATTGGTTAACTTTATTATCTTCTTTAAATTGTAATGCATGACTTTTGTTTACCAACATTTTTTTTAAACAGAACAAAGTTGAACTACAACAACAGAAAGTTAGAGATTCAAAGAGTGCGCAATTCGCGCCAGTACATTTTAAGGTTCTGAAATGATAAAATTTGTTTAATCCATTGTATTGGTTAACATTATTATCATCTTAAAATTGTAATGCATGACTTTTGTTTACCAACATTTTTTTTAAACAGAACAAAGTTGAACTACAACAACAGAAAGTTAGAGATTCAAAGAGTGCGCAATTCGCGCCAGTACATTTTAAGGTTCTGAAATGATAAAATTTGTTTAATCCATTGTATTGGTTAACTTTATTATCTTCTTTAAATTGTAATGCATGACTTTTGTTTACCAACATTTTTTTTAAACAGAACAAAGTTGAACTACAACAACAGAAAGTTAGAGATTCAAAGAGTGCGCAATTCGCACCAGTACATTTTAAGGTTCTGAAATGATAAAATTTGTTTAATCCATTGTATTGGTTAACTTTATTATCTTCTTTAAATTGTAATGCATGACTTTTGTTTACCAAAATTTTTTTAAAACAGAACAAAGTTGAACTACAACAACAGAAAGTTAGAGATTCAAAGAGTGCGCAATTCGCGCCAGTACATTTTAAGGTTCTGAAATGATAAAATTTGTTTAATCCATTGTATTGGTTAACATTATTATCATCTTAAAATTGTAATGCATGACTTTTGTTTACCAACATTTTTTTTAAACAGAACAAAGTTGAACTACAACAACAGAAAGTTAGAGATTCAAAGAGTGCGCAATTCGCGCCAGTACATTTTAAGGTTCTGAAATGATAAAATTTGTTTAATCCATTGTATTGGTTAACTTTATTATCTTCTTTAAATTGTAATGCATGACTTTTGTTTACCAAAATTTTTTTAAAACAGAACAAAGTTGAACTACAACAACAGAAAGTTAGAGATTCAAAGAGTGCGCAATTCGCGCCAGTACATTTTAAGGTTCTGAAATGATAAAATTTGTTTAATCCATTGTATTGGTTAACATTATTATCATCTTAAAATTGTAATGCATGACTTTTGTTTACCAACATTTTTTTTAAACAGAACAAAGTTGAACTACAACAACAGAAAGTTAGAGATTCAAAGAGTGCGCAATTCGCGCCAGTACATTTTAAGGTTCTGAAATGATAAAATTTGTTTAATCCATTGTATTGGTTAACTTTATTATCTTCTTTAAATTGTAATGCATGACTTTTGTTTACCAACATTTTTTTTAAACAGAACAAAGTTGAACTACAACAACAGAAAGTTAGAGATTCAAAGAGTGCGCAATTCGCGCCAGTACATTTTAAGGTTCTGAAATGATAAAATTTGTTTAATCCATTGTATTGGTCAACTTTATTTTCATCTGAAATGATTAATGCATGACTTTTGTTTACCAACATTTTTTTAAACAGAACAAAGTTGAACTACAACAACAGAAAGTTAGAGATTCAAAGAGTGCGCAATTCGCGCCAGTACATTTTAAGGTTCTGAAATGATAAAATTTGTTTAATCCATTGTATTGGTTAACTTTATTATCTTCTTTAAATTGTAATGCATGACTTTTGTTTACCAAAATTTTTTTAAAACAGAACAAAGTTGAACTACAACAACAGAAAGTTAGAGATTCAAAGAGTGCGCAATTCGCGCCAGTACATTTTAAGGTTCTGAAATGATAAAATTTGTTTAATCCATTGTATTGGTTAACATTATTATCATCTTAAAATTGTAATGCATGACTTTTGTTTACCAACATTTTTTTTAAACAGAACAAAGTTGAACTACAACAACAGAAAGTTAGAGATTCAAAGAGTGCGCAATTCGCGCCAGTACATTTTAAGGTTCTGAAATGATAAAATTTGTTTAATCCATTGTATTGGTTAACTTTATTATCTTCTTTAAATTGTAATGCATGACTTTTGTTTACCAACATTTTTTTTAAACAGAACAAAGTTGAACTACAACAACAGAAAGTTAGAGATTCAAAGAGTGCGCAATTCGCGCCAGTACATTTTAAGGTTCTGAAATGATAAAATTTGTTTAATCCATTGTATTGGTTAACTTTATTATCTTCTTTAAATTGTAATGCATGACTTTTGTTTACCAACATTTTTTTTAAACAGAACAAAGTTGAACTACAACAACAGAAAGTTAGAGATTCAAAGAGTGCGCAATTCGCGCCAGTACATTTTAAGGTTCTGAAATGATAAAATTTGTTTAATCCATTGTATTGGTTAACTTTATTATCTTCTTTAAATTGTAATGCATGACTTTTGTTTACCAACATTTTTTTTAAACAGAACAAAGTTGAACTACAACAACAGAAAGTTAGAGATTCAAAGAGTGCGCAATTCGCGCCAGTACATTTTAAGGTTCTGAAATGATAAAATTTGTTTAATCCATTGTATTGGTTAACTTTATTATCTTCTTTAAATTGTAATGCATGACTTTTGTTTACCAACATTTTTTTTAAACAGAACAAAGTTGAACTACAACAACAGAAAGTTAGAGATTCAAAGAGTGCGCAATTCGCGCCAGTACATTTTAAGGTTCTGAAATGATAAAATTTGTTTAATCCATTGTATTGGTTAACTTTATTATCTTCTTTAAATTGTAATGCATGACTTTTGTTTACCAACATTTTTTTTAAACAGAACAAAGTTGAACTACAACAACAGAAAGTTAGAGATTCAAAGAGTGCGCAATTCGCGCCAGTACATTTTAAGGTTCTGAAATGATAAAATTTGTTTAATCCATTGTATTGGTTAACTTTATTATCTTCTTTAAATTGTAATGCATGACTTTTGTTTACCAACATTTTTTTTAAACAGAACAAAGTTGAACTACAACAACAGAAAGTTAGAGATTCAAAGAGTGCGCAATTCGCACCAGTACATTTTAAGGTTCTGAAATGATAAAATTTGTTTAATCCATTGTATTGGTTAACTTTATTATCTTCTTTAAATTGTAATGCATGACTTTTGTTTACCAACATTTTTTTTAAACAGAACAAAGTTGAACTACAACAACAGAAAGTTAGAGATTCAAAGAGTGCGCAATTCGCGCCAGTACATTTTAAGGTTCTGAAATGATAAAATTTGTTTAATCCATTGTATTGGTTAACTTTATTATCTTCTTTAAATTGTAATGCATGACTTTTGTTTACCAACATTTTTTTTAAACAGAACAAAGTTGAACTACAACAACAGAAAGTTAGAGATTCAAAGAGTGCGCAATTCGCACCAGTACATTTTAAGGTTCTGAAATGATAAAATTTGTTTAATCCATTGTATTGGTTAACTTTATTATCTTCTTTAAATTGTAATGCATGACTTTTGTTTACCAACATTTTTTTTAAACAGAACAAAGTTGAACTACAACAACAGAAAGTTAGAGATTCAAAGAGTGCGCAATTCGCGCCAGTACATTTTAAGGTTCTGAAATGATAAAATTTGTTTAATCCATTGTATTGGTCAACTTTATTTTCATCTGAAATGATTAATGCATGACTTTTGTTTACCAACATTTTTTTTAAACAGAACAAAGTTGAACTACAACAACAGAAAGTTAGAGATTCAAAGAGTGCGCAATTCGCGCCAGTACATTTTAAGGTTCTGAAATGATAAAATTTGTTTAATCCATTGTATTGGTCAACTTTATTTTCATCTGAAATGATTAATGCATGACTTTTGTTTACCAACATTTTTTTAAACAGAACAAAGTTGAACTACAACAACAGAAAGTTAGAGATTCAAAGAGTGCGCAATTCGCGCCAGTACATTTTAAGGTTCTGAAATGATAAAATTTGTTTAATCCATTGTATTGGTTAACTTTATTATCTTCTTTAAATTGTAATGCATGACTTTTGTTTACCAACATTTTTTTTAAACAGAACAAAGTTGAACTACAACAACAGAAAGTTAGAGATTCAAAGAGTGCGCAATTCGCGCCAGTACATTTTAAGGTTCTGAAATGATAAAATTTGTTTAATCCATTGTATTGGTTAACTTTATTATCTTCTTTAAATTGTAATGCATGACTTTTGTTTACCAACATTTTTTTTAAACAGAACAAAGTTGAACTACAACAACAGAAAGTTAGAGATTCAAAGAGTGCGCAATTCGCGCCAGTACATTTTAAGGTTCTGAAATGATAAAATTTGTTTAATCCATTGTATTGGTTAACTTTATTATCTTCTTTAAATTGTAATGCATGACTTTTGTTTACCAACATTTTTTTTAAACAGAACAAAGTTGAACTACAACAACAGAAAGTTAGAGATTCAAAGAGTGCGCAATTCGCGCCAGTACATTTTAAGGTTCTGAAATGATAAAATTTGTTTAATCCATTGTATTGGTTAACTTTATTATCTTCTTTAAATTGTAATGCATGACTTTTGTTTACCAACATTTTTTTTAAACAGAACAAAGTTGAACTACAACAACAGAAAGTTAGAGATTCAAAGAGTGCGCAATTCGCGCCAGTACATTTTAAGGTTCTGAAATGATAAAATTTGTTTAATCCATTGTATTGGTTAACTTTATTATCTTCTTTAAATTGTAATGCATGACTTTTGTTTACCAACATTTTTTTTAAACAGAACAAAGTTGAACTACAACAACAGAAAGTTAGAGATTCAAAGAGTGCGCAATTCGCACCAGTACATTTTAAGGTTCTGAAATGATAAAATTTGTTTAATCCATTGTATTGGTTAACTTTATTATCTTCTTTAAATTGTAATGCATGACTTTTGTTTACCAAAATTTTTTTAAAACAGAACAAAGTTGAACTACAACAACAGAAAGTTAGAGATTCAAAGAGTGCGCAATTCGCGCCAGTACATTTTAAGGTTCTGAAATGATGAAATTTGTTTAATCCATTGTATTGGTTAACTTTATTATCTTCTTTAAATTGTAATGCATGACTTTTGTTTACCAACATTTTTTTTAAACAGAACAAAGTTGAACTACAACAACAGAAAGTTAGAGATTCAAAGAGTGCGCAATTCGCGCCAGTACATTTTAAGGTTCTGAAATGATAAAATTTGTTTAATCCATTGTATTGGTTAACATTATTATCATCTTAAAATTGTAATGCATGACTTTTGTTTACCAACATTTTTTTTAAACAGAACAAAGTTGAACTACAACAACAGAAAGTTAGAGATTCAAAGAGTGCGCAATTCGCGCCAGTACATTTTAAGGTTCTGAAATGATAAAATTTGTTTAATCCATTGTATTGGTTAACTTTATTATCTTCTTTAAATTGTAATGCATGACTTTTGTTTACCAACATTTTTTTTAAACAGAACAAAGTTGAACTACAACAACAGAAAGTTAGAGATTCAAAGAGTGCGCAATTCGCACCAGTACATTTTAAGGTTCTGAAATGATAAAATTTGTTTAATCCATTGTATTGGTTAACTTTATTATCTTCTTTAAATTGTAATGCATGACTTTTGTTTACCAACATTTTTTTTAAACAGAACAAAGTTGAACTACAACAACAGAAAGTTAGAGATTCAAAGAGTGCGCAATTCGCACCAGTACATTTTAAGGTTCTGAAATGATAAAATTTGTTTAATCCATTGTATTGGTCAACATTATTATCATCTTAAAATTGTAATGCATGACTTTAGTTTACCAAAATTTTTTTAAAACAGAACAAAGTTGAACTACAACAACAGAAAGTTAGAGATTCAAAGAGTGCGCAATTCGCGCCAGTACATTTTAAGGTTCTGAAATGATAAAATTTGTTTAATCCATTGTATTGGTTAACTTTATTATCTTCTTTAAATTGTAATGCATGACTTTTGTTTACCAACATTTTTTTTAAACAGAACAAAGTTGAACTACAACAACAGAAAGTTAGAGATTCAAAGAGTGCGCAATTCGCACCAGTACATTTTAAGGTTCTGAAATGATAAAATTTGTTTAATCCATTGTATTGGTCAACATTATTATCATCTAAATATTGTAATGCATGACTTTTGTTTACCAAAATTTTTTTAAAACAGAACAAAGTTGAACTACAACAACAGAAAGTTAGAGATTCAAAGAGTGCGCAATTCGCGCCAGTACATTTTAAGGTTCTGAAATGATAAAATTTGTTTAATCCATTGTATTGGTTAACTTTATTATCTTCTTTAAATTGTAATGCATGACTTTTGTTTACCAACATTTTTTTTAAACAGAACAAAGTTGAACTACAACAACAGAAAGTTAGAGATTCAAAGAGTGCGCAATTCGCACCAGTACATTTTAAGGTTCTGAAATGATAAAATTTGTTTAATCCATTGTATTGGTTAACTTTATTATCTTCTTTAAATTGTAATGCATGACTTTTGTTTACCAACATTTTTTTTAAACAGAACAAAGTTGAACTACAACAACAGAAAGTTAGAGATTCAAAGAGTGCGCAATTCGCACCAGTACATTTTAAGGTTCTGAAATGATAAAATTTGTTTAATCCATTGTATTGGTCAACATTATTATCATCTTAAAATTGTAATGCATGACTTTTGTTTACCAAAATTTTTTTAAAACAGAACAAAGTTGAACTACAACAACAGAAAGTTAGAGATTCAAAGAGTGCGCAATTCGCGCCAGTACACTTTAAGGTTCTGAAATGATAAAATTTGTTTAATCCATTGTATTGGTCAACATTATTATCATCTTAAAATTGTAATGCATGACTTTTGTTTACCAAAATTTTTTTAAAACAGAACAAAGTTGAACTACAACAACAGAAAAATAGAGATTCAAAGAGTGCGCAATTCGCGCCAGTACACTTTAAGGTTCTGAAATGATAAAATTTGTTTAATCCATTGTATTGGTCAACTTTATTTTCATCTGAAATGATTAATGCATGATTTTTGTTTACCAACATTTTTTTAAACAGAACAAAGTTGAACTACAACAACAGAAAGTTAGAGATTCAAAGAGTGCGCAATTCGCGCCAGTACACTTTAAGGTTCTGAAATGATAAAATTTGTTTAATCCATTGTATTGGTTAACTTTATTATCTTCTTTAAATTGTAATGCATGACTTTTGTTTACCTAAATTTTTTTTAAAAAGAACAAAGTTGAACTACAACAACAGAAAAATAGAGATTCAAAGAGTGCGCAGTTCGCGCCAGTACACTTTAAGGTTCTGAAATGATAAAATTTGTTTAATCCATTGTATTGGTCAACTTTATTATCATCTTAAAATTGTAATGCATGACTTTTGTTTACCAAAATTTTTTTAAAACAGAACAAAGTTGAACTACAACAACAGAAAGTTAGAGATTCAAAGAGTGCGCAATTCGCGCCAGTACATTTTAAGGTTCTGAAATGATAAAATTTGTTTAATCCATTGTATTGGTTAACTTTATTATCTTCTTTAAATTGTAATGCATGACTTTTGTTTACCAACATTTTTTTTAAACAGAACAAAGTTGAACTACAACAACAGAAAGTTAGAGATTCAAAGAGTGCGCAATTCGCACCAGTACATTTTAAGGTTCTGAAATGATAAAATTTGTTTAATCCATTGTATTGGTTAACTTTATTATCTTCTTTAAATTGTAATGCATGACTTTTGTTTACCAAAATTTTTTTAAAACAGAACAAAGTTGAACTACAACAACAGAAAGTTAGAGATTCAAAGAGTGCGCAATTCGCGCCAGTACATTTTAAGGTTCTGAAATGATAAAATTTGTTTAATCCATTGTATTGGTTAACTTTATTATCTTCTTTAAATTGTAATGCATGACTTTTGTTTACCAACATTTTTTTTAAACAGAACAAAGTTGAACTACAACAACAGAAAGTTAGAGATTCAAAGAGTGCGCAATTCGCACCAGTACACTTTAAGGTTCTGAAATGATAAAATTTGTTTAATCCATTGTATTGGTCAACATTATTATCATCTTAAAATTGTAATGCATGACTTTTGTTTACCAAAATTTTTTTAAAACAGAACAAAGTTGAACTACAACAACAGAAAAATAGAGATTCAAAGAGTGCGCAATTCGCGCCAGTACACTTTAAGGTTCTGAAATGATAAAATTTGTTTAATCCATTGTATTGGTCAACTTTATTTTCATCTGAAATGATTAATGCATGACTTTTGTTTACCAACATTTTTTTAAACAGAACAAAGTTGAACTACAACAACAGAAAGTTAGAGATTCAAAGAGTGCGCAATTCGCGCCAGTACACTTTAAGGTTCTGAAATGATAAAATTTGTTTAATCCATTGTATTGGTTAACTTTATTATCTTCTTTAAATTGTAATGCATGACTTTTGTTTACCTAAATTTTTTTTAAAAAGAACAAAGTTGAACTACAACAACAGAAAGTTAGAGATTCAAAGAGTGCGCAATTCGCGCCAGTACACTTTAAGGTTCTGAAATGATAAAATTTGTTTAATCCATTGTATTGGTCAACTTTATTATCATCTTAAAATTGTAATGCATGACTTTTGTTTACCAAAATTTTTTTAAAACAGAACAAAGTTGAACTACAACAACAGAAAGTTAGAGATTCAAAGAGTGCGCAATTCGCGCCAGTACATTTTAAGGTTCTGAAATGATAAAATTTGTTTAATCCATTGTATTGGTTAACTTTATTATCTTCTTTAAATTGTAATGCATGACTTTTGTTTACCAACATTTTTTTTAAACAGAACAAAGTTGAACTACAACAACAGAAAGTTAGAGATTCAAAGAGTGCGCAATTCGCACCAGTACATTTTAAGGTTCTGAAATGATAAAATTTGTTTAATCCATTGTATTGGTTAACTTTATTATCTTCTTTAAATTGTAATGCATGACTTTTGTTTACCAAAATTTTTTTAAAACAGAACAAAGTTGTACTACAACAACAGAAAGTTAGAGATTCAAAGAGTGCGCAATTCGCGCCAGTACATTTTAAGGTTCTGAAATGATAAAATTTGTTTAATCCATTGTATTGGTTAACTTTATTATCTTCTTTAAATTGTAATGCATGACTTTTGTTTACCTAAATTTTTTTTAAAAAGAACAAAGTTGAACTACATCAACAGAAAGTTAGAGATTCAAAGAGTGCGCAATTCGCGCCAGTACACTTTAAGGTTCTGAAATGATAAAATTTGTTTAATCCATTGTATTGGTTAACTTTATTATCTTCTTTAAATTGTAATGCATGACTTTTGTTTACCAAAATTTTTTTAAAACAGAACAAAGTTGTACTACAACAACAGAAAGTTAGAGATTCAAAGAGTGCGCAATTCGCGCCAGTACATTTTAAGGTTCTGAAATGATAAAATTTGTTTAATCCATTGTATTGGTTAACTTTATTATCATCTTAAAATTGTAATGCATGACTTTTGTTTACCAAAATTTTTTTAAAACAGAACAAAGTTGAACTACAACAACAGAAAGTTAGAGATTCAAAGAGTGCGCAATTCGCGCCAGTACACTTTAAGGTTCTGAAATGATAAAATTTGTTTAATCCATTGTATTGGTTAACTTTATTATCTTCTTTAAATTGTAATGCATGACTTTTGTTTACCTAAATTTTTTTTAAAAAGAACAAAGTTGAACTACATCAACAGAAAAATAGAGATTCAAAGAGTGCGCAATTCGCGCCAGTACACTTTAAGGTTCTGAAATGATAAGATTTGTTTAATCCATTGTATTGGTCAACATTATTATCATCTTAAAATTGTAATGCATGACTTTTGTTTACCAAAATTTTTTTAAAACAGAACAAAGTTGAACTACAACAACAGAAAAATAGAGATTCAAAGAGTGCGCAATTCGCGCCAGTACACTTTAAGGTTCTGAAATGATAAAATTTGTTTAATCCATTGTATTGGTCAACTTTATTTTCATCTGAAATGATTAATGCATGACTTTTGTTTACCAACATTTTTTTAAAACAGAACAAAGTTGAACTACAACAACAGAAAGTTAGAGATTCAAAGAGTGCGCAATTCGCGCCAGTACACTTTAAGGTTCTGAAATGATAAAATTTGTTTAATCCATTGTATTGGTTAACTTTATTATCTTCTTTAAATTGTAATGCATGACTTTTGTTTACCTAAATTTTTTTTAAAAAGAACAAAGTTGAACTACAACAACAGAAAAATAGAGATTCAAAGAGTGCGCAATTCGCGCCAGTACACTTTAAGGTTCTGAAATGATAAAATTTGTTTAATCCATAGTATTGGTCAACTTTATTATCATCTTAAAATTGTAATGCATGACTTTTGTTTACCAAAATTTTTTTAAAACAGAACAAAGTTGAACTACAACAACAGAAAGTTAGAGATTCAAAGAGTGCGCAATTCGCGCCAGTACATTTTAAGGTTCTGAAATGATAAAATTTGTTTAATCCATTGTATTGGTTAACTTTATTATCTTCTTTAAATTGTAATGCATGACTTTTGTTTACCAAAATTTTTTTAAAACAGAACAAAGTTGTACTACAACAACAGAAAGTTAGAGATTCAAAGAGTGCGCAATTCGCGCCAGTACATTTTAAGGTTCTGAAATGATAAAATTTGTTTAATCCATTGTATTGGTCAACATTATTATCTTCTTTAAATTGTAATGCATGACTTTTGTTTACCAAAATTTTTTTAAAACAGAACAAAGTTGAACTACAACAACAGAAAGTTAGAGATTCAAAGAGTGCGCAATTCGCGCCAGTACATTTTAAGGTTCTGAAATGATAAAATTTGTTTAATCCATTGTATTGGTTAACTTTATTATCTTCTTTAAATTGTAATGCATGACTTTTGTTTACCTAAATGTTTTTTAAAAAGAACAAAGTTGAACTACAACAACAGAAAAATAGAGATTCAAAGAGTGCGCAATTCGCGCCAGTACATTTTAAGGTTCTGAAATGATAAAATTTGTTTAATCCATTGTATTGGTTAACTTTATTATCTTCTTTAAATTGTAATGCATGACTTTTGTTTACCTAAATGTTTTTTAAAAAGAACAAAGTTGAACTACAACAACAGAAAAATAGAGATTCAAAGAGTGCGCAATTCGCGCCAGTACATTTTAAGGTTCTGAAATGATAAAATTTGTTTAATCCATTGTATTGGTCAACATTATTATCTTCTTTAAATTGTAATGCATGACTTTTGTTTACCAAAATTTTTTTAAAACAGAACAAAGTTGAACTACAACAACAGAAAGTTAGAGATTCAAAGAGTGCGCAATTCGCGCCAGTACACTTTAAGGTTCTGAAATGATAAAATTTGTTTAATCCATTGTATTGGTTAACTTTATTATCTTCTTTAAATTGTAATGCATGACTTTTGTTTACCAAAATTTTTTTTAAAAAGAACAAAGTTGAACTACAACAACAGAAAAATAGAGATTCAAAGAGTGCGCAATTCGCGCCAGTACACTTTAAGGTTCTGAAATGATAAAATTTGTTTAATCCATTGTATTGGTCAACATTATTATCATCTTAAAATTGTAATGCATGACTTTTGTTTACCAAAATTTTTTTAAAACAGAACAAAGTTGAACTACAACAACAGAAAAATAGAGATTCAAAGAGTGCGCAATTCGCGCCAGTACACTTTAAGGTTCTGAAATGATAAAATTTGTTTAATCCATTGTATTGGTCAACATTATTATCATCTTAAAATTGTAATGCATGACTTTTGTTTACCAAAATTTTTTTAAAACAGAACAAAGTTGAACTACAACAACAGAAAAATAGAGATTCAAAGAGTGCGCAATTCGCGCCAGTACACTTTAAGGTTCTGAAATGATAAAATTTGTTTAATCCATTGTATTGGTTAACTTTATTATCTTCTTTAAATTGTAATGCATGACTTTTGTTTACCAAAATTTTTTTAAAACAGAACAAAGTTGAACTACAACAACAGAAAGTTAGAGATTCAAAGAGTGCGCAATTCGCGCCAGTACATTTTAAGGTTCTGAAATGATAAAATTTGCTTAATCCATTGTATTGGTCAACTTTATTATAATCTGAAATGATTAATGCATGACTTTTGCTTACCAAAATTTTTTTAAAACAGAACAAAGTTGTACTACAACAACAGAAAGTTAGAGATTCAAAGAGTGCGCAATTCGCGCCAGTACATTTTAAGGTTCTGAAATGATAAAATTTGTTTAATCCATTGTATTGGTCAACTTTATTATAATCTGAAATGATTAATGCATGACTTTTGCTTGCCAACATTTTTTTAAAACAGAACAAAGTTGTACTACAACAACAGAAAGTTAGAGATTCAAAGAGTGCGCAATTCGCGCCAGTACATTTTAAGGTTCTAAAATGATAAAATTTGTTTAATCCATTGTTTTGGTCAACTTTATTATCATCTGAAATGATTAATGCATGACTTTTGCTTACCAAAATTTTTTTAAAACAGAACAAAGTTGTACTACAACAACAGAAAGTTAGAGATTCAAAGAGTGCGCAATTCGCGCCAGTACATTTTAAGGTTCTGAAATGATAAAATTTGTTTAATACATTGTGTTGGTCAACTTTATTATCATCTTAAAATTGTAATGCATGTCTTTTGTTTACCAACAATTTTTTAAACAGAACAAAGTTGTACTACAACAACAGAAAGTTAGAGATTCAAAGAGTGCGCAATTCGCGCCAGTACATTTTAAGGTTCTGAAATGATAAAATTTGTTTAATCCATTGTATTGGTCAACTTTATTATCATCTTAAAATTGTAATGCATGTCTTTTGTTTACCAACAATTTTTTAAACAGAACAAAGTTGTACTACAACAACAGAAAGTTAGAGATTCAAAGAGTGCGCAATTCGCGCCAGTACATTTTAAGGTTCTAAAATGATAAAATTTGTTTAATCCATTGTTTTGGTCAACTTTATTATCATCTGAAATGATTAATGCATGACTTTTGCTTACCAAAATTTTTTTAAAACAGAACAAAGTTGTACTACAACAACAGAAAGTTAGAGATTCAAAGAGTGCGCAATTCGCGCCAGTACATTTTAAGGTTCTGAAATGATAAAATTTGTTTAATCCATTGTGTTGGTCAACTTTATTATCATCTTAAAATTGTAATGCATGTCTTTTGTTTACCAACAATTTTTTAAACAGAACAAAGTTGTACTACAACAACAGAAAGTTAGAGATTCAAAGAGTGCGCAATTCGCGCCAGTACATTTTAAGGTTCTGAAATGATAAAATTTGTTTAATCCATTGTGTTGGTCAACTTTATTATCATCTTAAAATTGTAATGCATGTCTTTTGTTTACCAACAATTTTTTAAACAGAACAAAGTTGTACTACAACAACAGAAAGTTAGAGATTCAAAGAGTGCGCAATTCGCGCCAGTACATTTTAAGGTTCTAAAATGATAAAATTTGTTTAATCCATTGTATTGGTCAACTTTATTATCATCTGAAATGATTAATGCATGACTTTTGCTTACCAAAATTTTTTAAAACAGAACAAAGTTGTACTACAACAACAGAAAGTTAGAGATTCAAAGAGTGCGCAATTCGCGCCAGTACATTTTAAGGTTCTAAAATGATAAAATTTGTTTAATCCATTGTATTGGTCAACTTTATTATCATCTGAAATGATAAATGCATGACTTTTGTTTACCAACATTTTTTTAAAAACAGAACAAAGTTGAACTACAACAACAGAAAGTTAGAGATTCAAAGAGTGCGCAATTCGCGCCAGTACATTTTAAGGTTCTGAAATGATAAAATTTGTTTAATCCATTGTATTGGTCAACTTTATTATCATCTGAAATGATAAATGCATGACTTTTGCTTACCAAAATTTTTTTAAAACAGAACAAAGTTGTACTACAACAACAGAAAGTTAGAGATTCAAAGAGTGCGCAATTCGCGCCAGTACATTTTAAGGTTCTGAAATGATAAAATTTGTTTAATCCATTGTATTGGTCAACTTTATTATCATCTTAAAATTGTAATGCATGACTTTTGTTTACCAGAATTTTTTTAAAACAGAACAAAGTTGTACTACAACAACAGAAAGTTAGAGATTCAAAGAGTGCGCAATTCGCGCCAGTACATTTTAAGGTTCTGAAATGATAAAATTTGTTTAATCCATTGTATTGGTCAACTTTATTATCATCTTAAAATTGTAATGCATGTCTTTTGTTTACCAACAATTTTTTAAACAGAACAAAGTTGTACTACAACAACAGAAAGTTAGAGATTCAAAGAGTGCGCAATTCGCGCCAGTACATTTTAAGGTTCTAAACTGATAAAATTTGTTTAATCCATTGTGTTGGTCAACTTTATTATCATCTTAAAATTGTAATGCATGTCTTTTGTTTACCAACAATTTTTTAAACAGAACAAAGTTGTACTACAACAACAGAAAGTTAGAGATTCAAAGAGTGCGCAATTCGCGCCAGTACATTTTAAGGTTCTAAACTGATAAAATTTGTTTAATCCATTGTGTTGGTCAACTTTATTATCATCTTAAAATTGTAATGCATGTCTTTTGTTTACCAACAATTTTTTAAACAGAACAAAGTTGTACTACAACAACAGAAAGTTAGAGATTCAAAGAGTGCGCAATTCGCGCCAGTACATTTTAAGGTTCTAAACTGATAAAATTTGTTTAATCCATTGTGTTGGTCAACTTTATTATCATCTTAAAATTGTAATGCATGTCTTTTGTTTACCAACAATTTTTTAAACAGAACAAAGTTGTACTACAACAACAGAAAGTTAGAGATTCAAAGAGTGCGCAATTCGCGCCAGTACATTTTAAGGTTCTAAACTGATAAAATTTGTTTAATCCATTGTGTTGGTCAACTTTATTATCATCTTAAAATTGTAATGCATGTCTTTTGTTTACCAACAATTTTTTAAACAGAACAAAGTTGTACTACAACAACAGAAAGTTAGAGATTCAAAGAGTGCGCAATTCGCGCCAGTACATTTTAAGGTTCTAAACTGATAAAATTTGTTTAATCCATTGTGTTGGTCAACTTTATTATCATCTTAAAATTGTAATGCATGTCTTTTGTTTACCAACAATTTTTTAAACAGAACAAAGTTGTACTACAACAACAGAAAGTTAGAGATTCAAAGAGTGCGCAATTCGCGCCAGTACATTTTAAGGTTCTAAACTGATAAAATTTGTTTAATCCATTGTGTTGGTCAACTTTATTATCATCTTAAAATTGTAATGCATGTCTTTTGTTTACCAACAATTTTTTAAACAGAACAAAGTTGTACTACAACAACAGAAAGTTAGAGATTCAAAGAGTGCGCAATTCGCGCCAGTACATTTTAAGGTTCTGAAATGATAAAATTTGTTTAATCCATTGTGTTGGTCAACTTTATTATCATCTTAAAATTGTAATGCATGACTTTTGTTTACCAGAATTTTTTTAAAACAGAACAAAGTTGTACTACAACAACAGAAAGTTAGAGATTCAAAGAGTGCGCAATTCGCGCCAGTACATTCTAAGGTTCTGAAATGATAAAATTTGTTTAATCCATTGTATTGGTCAACTTTATTATCATCTGAAATGATTAATGCATGACTTTTGTTTACCAGAATTTTTTTAAAACAGAACAAAGTTGAACTACAACAACAGAAAGTTAGAGATTCAAAGAGTGCGCAATTCGCGCCAGTACATTTTAAGGTTCTGAAATGATAAAATTTGTTTAATCCATTGTGTTGGTCAACTTTATTATCATCTTAAAATTGTAATGCATGACTTTTGTTTACCAGAATTTTTTTAAAACAGAACAAAGTTGTACTACAACAACAGAAAGTTAGAGATTCAAAGAGTGCGCAATTCGCGCCAGTACATTCTAAGGTTCTGAAATGATAAAATTTGTTTAATCCATTGTATTGGTCAACTTTATTATCATCTGAAATGATTAATGCATGACTTTTGTTTACCAGAATTTTTTTAAAACAGAACAAAGTTGTACTACAACAACAGAAAGTTAGAGATTCAAAGAGTGCGCAATTCGCGCCAGTACATTTTAAGGTTCTGAAATGATAAAATTTGTTTAATCCATTGTGTTGGTCAACTTTATTATCATCTTAAAATTGTAATGCATGACTTTTGTTTACCAGAATTTTTTTAAAACAGAACAAAGTTGTACTACAACAACAGAAAGTTAGAGATTCAAAGAGTGCGCAATTCGCGCCAGTACATTCTAAGGTTCTGAAATGATAAAATTTGTTTAATCCATTGTATTGGTCAACTTTATTATCATCTGAAATGATTAATGCATGACTTTTGTTTACCAGAATTTTTTTAAAACAGAACAAAGTTGTACTACAACAACAGAAAGTTAGAGATTCAAAGAGTGCGCAATTCGCGCCAGTACATTTTAAGGTTCTGAAATGATAAAATTTGTTTAATCCATTGTATTGGTCAACTTTATTATCATCTTTAAATTGTAATGCATGTCTTTTGTTTACCAACAATTTTTTAAACAGAACAAAGTTGTACTACAACAAAAGAAAGTTAGAGATTCAAAGAGTGCGCAATTCGCGCCAGTACATTTTAAAGTTCTGAAATGATATAACATGTTTAATCCATTGTATTGGTCAACTTTTTTTTCATCTAAAATGATTAATGCATGACTTTTGTTTACCAACATTTTTTTAAAACAGAACAAAGTTGAACTACAACAACAGAAAGTTAGAGATTCAAAGAGTGCGCAATTCGCGCCAGTACATTTTAAAATTCTGAAATGATATAACATGTTTAATCCATTGTATTGGTCAACTTTTTTTCATCTAAAATGATTAATGCATGTCTTTTGTTTACCAACATTTTTTTAAACAGAACAAAGTTGTACTACAACAACAGAAAGTTAGAGACTCAAAGAGTGCGCAATTCGCGCCAGTACATTTTAAAATTCTGAAATGATATAACATGTTTAATCCATTGTATTGGTCAACTTTATTATCATCTTTAAATTGTAATGCATGTCTTTTGTTTACCAACAATTTTTTAAACAGAACAAAGTTGTACTACAACAAAAGAAAGTTAGAGATTCAAAGAGTGCGCAATTCGCGCCAGTACATTTTAAAGTTCTGAAATGATAAAATTTGTATAATCCATTGTATTGGTCAACTTTTTTTTCATCTAAAATGATTAATGCATGACTTTTGTTTACCAACATTTTTTTAAAACAGAACAAAGTTGAACTACAACAACAGAAAGTTAGAGACTCAAAGAGTGCGCAATTCGCGCCAGTACATTTTAAAATTCTGAAATGATAAAATTTGCTTAATCCATTGTATTGGTCAACTTTTTTTTCATCTAAAATGATTAATGCATGACTTTTGTTTACCAACATTTTTTTAAACAGAACAAAGTTGTACTACAACAACAGAAAGTTAGAGACTCAAAGAGTGCGCAATTCGCGCCAGTACATTTTAAAATTCTGAAATGATATAACATGTTTAATCCATTGTATTGGTCAACTTTTTTTTCATCTAAAATGATTAATGCATGACTTTTGTTTACCAACATTTTTTTAAACAGAACAAAGTTGTACTACAACAACAGAAAGTTAGAGACTCAAAGAGTGCGCAATTCGCGCCAGTACATTTTAAAATTCTGAAATGATATAACATGTTTAATCCATTGTATTGGTCAACTTTTTTTTCATCTAAAATGATTAATGCATGACTTTTGTTTACCAACATTTTTTTAAAACAGAACAAAGTTGTACTACAACAACAGAAAGTTAGAGATTCAAAGAGTGCGCAATTCGCGCCAGTACATTTTAAAGTTCTGAAATGATAAAATTTGTATTATCCATTGTATCGGTCAACTTTTTTTTCATCTAAAATGATTAATGCATGACTTTTGTTTACCAAAATTTTTTTAAAACAGAACAAAGTTGTACTACAACAACAGAAAGTTAGAGATTCAAAGAGTGCGCAATTCGCGCCAGTACATTTTAAAATTCTGAAATGATAAAATTTGCTTAATCCATTGTATTGGTCAACTTTTTTTTCATCTAAAATGATTAATGCATGACTTTTGTTTACCAACATTTTTTTAAAACAGAACAAAGTTGTACTACAACAACAGAAAGTTAGAGTTTCAAAGAGTCCGCAATTTGCGCCAGTACATTTTAAAGTTCTGAAATGATATAATATGTTTAATCCATTGTATTGGTCAACTTTATTTTCATCTGAAATGATTAATGCATGACTTTTGTTTACCAACATTTTTTTAAAACAGAACAAAGTTGAACTACGACAACAGATAGTTAGGGATTCAAAGAGTGCGCAATTCGCGCCAGTACATTTTAAAGTTCTGAAATGATATAATATGTTTAATCCATTGTATTGGTCAACTTTATTTTCATCTGAAATGATTAATGCATGACTTTTGTTTACCAACATTTTTTTAAACAGAACAAAGTTGTACTACAACAACAGAAAGTTAGAGACTCAAAGAGTGCGCAATTCGCGCCAGTACATTTTAAAATTCTGAAATGATATAACATGTTTAATCCATTGTATTGGTCAACTTTTTTTTCATCTAAAATGATTAATGCATGACTTTTGTTTACCAACATTTTTTTAAAACAGAACAAAGTTGAACTACAACAACAGAAAGTTAGAGATTCAAAGAGTGCGCAATTCGCGCCAGTACATTTTAAAGTTCTGAAATGATATAATATGTTTAATCCATTGTATTGGTCAACTTTTTTTTCATCTAAAATGATTAATGCATGACTTTTGTTTACCAACATTTTTTTAAAACAGAACAAAGTTGAACTACAACAACAGAAAGTTAGAGATTCAAAGAGTGCGCAATTCGCGCCAGTACATTTTAAAATTCTGAAATGATAAAATTTGCTTAATCCATTGTATTGGTCAACTTTTTTTTCATCTAAAATGATTAATGCATGACTTTTGTTTACCAACATTTTTTTAAACAGAACAAAGTTGTACTACAACAACAGAAAGTTAGAGACTCAAAGAGTGCGCAATTCGCGCCAGTACATTTTAAAATTCTGAAATGATATAACATGTTTAATCCATTGTATTGGTCAACGTTATTTTCATCTGAAATGATTAATGCATGACTTTTGTTTACCAACATTTTTTTAAAACAGAACAAAGTTGTACTACAACAACAGAAAGTTAGAGATTCAAAGAGTGCGCAATTCGCGCCAGTACATTTTAAAATTCTGAAATGATAAAATTTGCTTAATCCATTGTATTGGTCAACTTTATTATCATCTGAAATGATATACGCACGACTTTTGCTTACCAAAATTTTTTTAAAACAGAACAAAGTTGTACTACAACAACAGAAAGTTAGAGATTCAAAGAGTGCGCAATTCGCGCCAGTACATTTTAAAGTTCTGAAATGATAAAATTTGTATTATCCATTGTATCGGTCAACTTTTTTTTCATCTAAAATGATTAATGCATGACTTTTGTTTACCAACATTTTTTTAAAACAGAACAAAGTTGAACTACAACAACAGAAAGTTAGAGATTCAAAGAGTGCGCAATTCGCGCCAGTACATTTTAAAATTCTGAAATGATAAAATTTGCTTAATCCATTGTATTGGTCAACTTTATTATCATCTGAAATGATATACGCACGACTTTTGCTTACCAAAATTTTTTTAAAACAGAACAAAGTTGTACTACAACAACAGAAAGTTAGAGATTCAAAGAGTGCGCAATTCGCGCCAGTACATTTTAAAATTCTGAAATGATAAAATTTGCTTAATCCATTGTATTGGTCAACTTTTTTTTCATCTAAAATGATTAATGCATGACTTTTGTTTACCAACATTTTTTTAAAACAGAACAAAGTTGTACTACAACAACAGAAAGTTAGAGTTTCAAAGAGTCCGCAATTTGCGCCAGTACATTTTAAAGTTCTGAAATGATATAATATGTTTAATCCATTGTATTGGTCAACTTTATTTTCATCTGAAATGATTAATGCATGACTTTTGTTTACCAACATTTTTTTAAAACAGAACAAAGTTGAACTACGACAACAGATAGTTAGGGATTCAAAGAGTGCGCAATTCGCGCCAGTACATTTTAAAGTTCTGAAATGATATAATATGTTTAATCCATTGTATTGGTCAACTTTATTTTCATCTGAAATGATTAATGCATGACTTTTGTTTACCAACATTTTTTTAAAACAGAACAAAGTTGTACTACAACAACAGAAAGTTAGAGATTCAAAGAGTCCGCAATTTGCGCCAGTACATTTTAAAGTTCTGAAATGATATAATATGTTTAATCCATTGTATTGGTCAACTTTATTTTCATCTGAAATGATTAATGCATGACTTTTGTTTACCAACATTTTTTTAAAACAGAACAAAGTTGAACTACAACAACAGAAAGTTAGAGATTCAAAGAGTGCGCAATTCGCGCCAGTACATTTTAAAATTCTGAAATGATAAAATTTGCTTAATCCATTGTATTGGTCAACTTTATTATCATCTGAAATGATATACGCATGACTTTTGCTTACCAAAATTTTTTTAAAACAGAACAAAGTTGTACTACAACAACAGAAAGTTAGAGATTCAAAGAGTGCGCAATTCGCGCCAGTACATTTTAAAGTTCTGAAATGATAAAATTTGTATTATCCATTGTATTGGTCAACTTTTTTTTCATCTAAAATGATTAATGCATGACTTTTGTTTACCAACATTTTTTTAAAACAGAACAAAGTTGTACTACAACAACAGAAAGTTAGAGTTTCAAAGAGTCCGCAATTTGCGCCAGTACATTTTAAAGTTCTGAAATGATATAATATGTTTAATCCATTGTATTGGTCAACTTTATTTTCATCTGAAATGATTAATGCATGACTTTTGTTTACCAACATTTTTTTAAAACAGAACAAAGTTGTACTACAACAACAGAAAGTTAGAGATTCAAAGAGTGCGCAATTCGCGCCAGTACATTTTAAAATTCTGAAATGATAAAATTTGCTTAATCCATTGTATTGGTCAACTTTATTATCATCTGAAATGATATACGCACGACTTTTGCTTACCAAAATTTTTTTAAAACAGAACAAAGTTGTACTACAACAACAGAAAGTTAGAGATTCAAAGAGTGCGCAATTCGCGCCAGTACATTTTAAAGTTCTGAAATGATAAAATTTGTATTATCCATTGTATTGGTCAACTTTTTTTTCATCTAAAATGATTAATGCATGACTTTTGTTTACCAACATTTTTTTAAAACAGAACAAAGTTGTACTACAACAACAGAAAGTTAGAGTTTCAAAGAGTCCGCAATTTGCGCCAGTACATTTTAAAGTTCTGAAATGATATAATATGTTTAATCCATTGTATTGGTCAACTTTATTTTCATCTGAAATGATTAATGCATGACTTTTGTTTACCAACATTTTTTTAAAACAGAACAAAGTTGAACTACGACAACAGATAGTTAGGGATTCAAAGAGTGCGCAATTCGCGCCAGTACATTTTAAAGTTCTGAAATGATATAATATGTTTAATCCATTGTATTGGTCAACTTTATTTTCATCTGAAATGATTAATGCATGACTTTTGTTTACCAACATTTTTTTAAAACAGAACAAAGTTGTACTACAACAACAGAAAGTTAGAGATTCAAAGAGTCCGCAATTTGCGCCAGTACATTTTAAAGTTCTGAAATGATATAATATGTTTAATCCATTGTATTGGTCAACTTTATTTTCATCTGAAATGATTAATGCATGACTTTTGTTTACCAACATTTTTTTAAAACAGAACAAAGTTGAACTACAACAACAGAAAGTTAGAGATTCAAAGAGTGCGCAATTCGCGCCAGTACATTTTAAAATTCTGAAATGATAAAATTTGCTTAATCCATTGTATTGGTCAACTTTATTATCATCTGAAATGATATACGCGTGACTTTTGCTTGCCAACATTTTTTTAAAACAGAACAAAGTTGAACTACAACAACAGAAAGTTAGAGATTCAAAGAGTGCGCAATTCGCGCCAGTACATTTTAAAATTCTGAAATGATAAAATTTGCTTAATCCATTGTATTGGTCAACTTTATTTTCATCTGAAATGATTAATGCATGACTTTTGTTTACCAACATTTTTTTAAAACAGAACAAAGTTGTACTACAACAACAGAAAGTTAGAGATTCAAAGAGTGCGCAATTCGCGCCAGTACATTTTAAAGTTCTGAAATGATAAAATTTGTATTATCCATTGTATCGGTCAACTTTTTTTTCATCTAAAATGATTAATGCATGACTTTTGTTTACCAACATTTTTTTAAAACAGAACAAAGTTGAACTACAACAACAGAAAGTTAGAGATTCAAAGAGTGCGCAATTCGCGCCAGTACATTTTAAAATTCTGAAATGATAAAATTTGTATTATCCATTGTATCGGTCAACTTTTTTTTCATCTAAAATGATTAATGCATGACTTTTGTTTACCAACATTTTTTTAAAACAGAACAAAGTTGAACTACAACAACAGAAAGTTAGAGATTCAAAGAGTCCGCAATTTGCGCCAGTACATTTTAAAGTTCTGAAATGATATAATATGTTTAATCCATTGTATCGGTCAACTTTTTTTTCATCTAAAATGATTAATGCATGACTTTTGTTTACCAACATTTTTTTAAAACAGAACAAAGTTGTACTACAACAACAGAAAGTTAGAGATTCAAAGAGTGCGCAATTCGCGCCAGTACATTTTAAAGTTCTGAAATGATATAATATGTTTAATCCATTGTATTGGTCAACTTTATTTTCATCTGAAATGATTAATGCATGACTTTTGTTTACCAACATTTTTTTAAAACAGAACAAAGTTGTACTACAACAACAGAAAGTTAGAGATTCAAAGAGTGCGCAATTCGCGCCAGTACATTTTAAAGTTCTGAAATGATAAAATTTGTATTATCCATTGTATTGGTCAACTTTTTTTTCATCTAAAATGATTAATGCATGACTTTTGTTTACCAACATTTTTTTAAAACAGAACAAAGTTGTACTACAACAACAGAAAGTTAGAGATTCAAAGAGTCCGCAATTTGCGCCAGTACATTTTAAAGTTCTGAAATGATATAATATGTTTAATCCATTGTATTGGTCAACTTTATTTTCATCTGAAATGATTAATGCATGACTTTTGTTTACCAACATTTTTTTAAAACAGAACAAAGTTGAACTACGACAACAGATAGTTAGGGATTCAAAGAGTGCGCAATTCGCGCCAGTACATTTTAAAGTTCTGAAATGATATAATATGTTTAATCCATTGTATTGGTCAACTTTATTTTCATCTGAAATGATTAATGCATGACTTTTGTTTACCAACATTTTTTTAAAACAGAACAAAGTTGAACTACGACAACAGATAGTTAGGGATTCAAAGAGTGCGCAATTCGCGCCAGTACATTTTAAAGTTGTGAAATGATATAATATGTTTAATCCATTGTATTGGTCAACTTTATTTTCATCTGAAATGATTAATGCATGACTTTTGTTTACCAACATTTTTTTAAAACAGAACAAAGTTGTACTACAACAACAGAAAGTTAGAGATTCAAAGAGTGCGCAATTCGCGCCAGTACATTTTAAGGTTCTGAAATGATAAAATTTGTATAATCCATTGTATTGGTCAACTTTATTTTCATCTGAAATGATTAATGCATGACTTTTGTTTACCAACATTTTTTTAAAACAGAACAAAGTTGTACTACAACAACAGAAAGTTAGAGATTCAAAGAGTGCGCAATTCGCGCCAGTACATTTTAAAGTTCTGAAATGATATAATATGTTTAATCCATTGTATTGGTCAACTTTATTTTCATCTGAAATGATTAATGCATGACTTTTGTTTACCAACATTTTTTTAAAACAGAACAAAGTTGAACTACGACAACAGATAGTTAGGGATTCAAAGAGTGCGCAATTCGCGCCAGTACATTTTAAAGTTCTGAAATGATATAATATGTTTAATCCATTGTATTGGTCAACTTTATTTTCATCTGAAATGATTAATGCATGACTTTTGTTTACCAACATTTTTTTAAAACAGAACAAAGTTGAACTACGACAACAGATAGTTAGGGATTCAAAGAGTGCGCAATTCGCGCCAGTACATTTTAAAGTTGTGAAATGATATAATATGTTTAATCCATTGTATTGGTCAACTTTATTTTCATCTGAAATGATTAATGCATGACTTTTGTTTACCAACATTTTTTTAAAACAGAACAAAGTTGTACTACAACAACAGAAAGTTAGAGATTCAAAGAGTGCGCAATTCGCGCCAGTACATTTTAAAGTTCTGAAATGATAAAATTTGTATTATCCATTGTATTGGTCAACTTTTTTTTCATCTAAAATGATTAATGCATGACTTTTGTTTACCAACATTTTTTTAAAACAGAACAAAGTTGAACTACAACAACAGAAAGTTAGAGATTCATAGAGTGCGCAATTCGCGCCAGTACATTTTAAAATTCTGAAATGATATAACATGTTTAATCCATTGTATTGGTCAACGTTATTTTCATCTGAAATGATTAATGCATGACTTTTGTTTACCAACATTTTTTTAAAACAGAACAAAGTTGAACTACAACAACAGAAAGTTAGAGATTCAAAGAGTGCGCAATTCGCGCCAGTACATTTTAAAGTTCTGAAATGATAAAATTTGTATTATCCATTGTATTGGTCAACTTTTTTTTCATCTAAAATGATTAATGCATGACTTTTGTTTACCAACATTTTTTTAAAACAGAACAAAGTTGTACTACAACAACAGAAAGTTAGAGATTCAAAGAGTCCGCAATTTGCGCCAGTACATTTTAAAGTTCTGAATTGATATAATATGTTTAATCCATTGTATTGGTCAACTTTATTTTCATCTGAAATGATTAATGCATGACTTTTGTTTACCTACATTTTTTTAAAACAGAACAAAGTTGAACTACGACAACAGATAGTTAGGGATTCAAAGAGTGCGCAATTCGCGCCAGTACATTTTAAAGTTCTGAATTGATATAATATGTTTAATCCATTGTATTGGTCAACTTTATTTTCATCTGAAATGATTAATGCATGACTTTTGTTTACCAACATTTTTTTAAAACAGAACAAAGTTGAACTACAACAACAGAAAGTTAGAGATTCAAAGAGTGCGCAATTCGCGCCAGTACATTTTAAAATTCTGAAATGATATAATATGTTTAATCCATTGTATTGGTCAACTTTATTTTCATCTGAAATGATTAATGCATGACTTTTGTTTACCAACATCTTTTTAAAACAGAACAAAGTTGAACTACAACAACAGAAAGTTAGAGATTCAAAGAGTGCGCAATTCGCGCCAGTACATTTTAAAATTCTGAAATGATATAATATGTTTAATCCATTGTATTGGTCAACTTTATTTTCATCTGAAATGATTAATGCATGACTTTTGTTTACCAACATTTTTTTAAAACAGAACAAAGTTGAACTACAACAACAGAAAGTTAGAGATTCAAAGAGTGCGCAATTCGCGCCAGTACATTTTAAAATTCTGAAATGATATAATATGTTTAATCCATTGTATTGGTCAACTTTATTTTCATCTGAAATGATTAATGCATGACTTTTGTTTACCAACATTTTTTTAAAACAGAACAAAGTTGAACTACAACAACAGAAAGTTAGAGATTCAAAGAGTGCGCAATTCGCGCCAGTAGATTTTAAAGTTCTGAAATGATAAAATTTGTATAATCCATTGTATTGCTCAACTTTATTATCATCTATAAATTGTAATGCATGACTTTTGTTTACCAACATTTTTTTAAAACAGAACAAAGTTGAACTACAACAACAGAAAGTTAGAGATTCAAAGAGTGCGCAATTCGCGCCAGTACATTTTAAAATTCTGAAATGATATAATATGTTTAATCCATTGTATTGGTCAACTTTATTTTCATCTGAAATGATTAATGCATGACTTTTGTTTACCAACATTTTTTTAAAACAGAGCAAAGTTGAACTACAACAACAGAAAGTTAGAGATTCAAAGAGTGCGCAATTCGCGCCAGTAGATTTTAAAGTTCTGAAATGATAAAATTTGTATAATCCATTGTATTGCTCAACTTTATTATCATCTATAAATTGTAATGCATGACTTTTGTTTACCAACATTTTTTTAAAACAGAACAAAGTTGAACTACAACAACAGAAAGTTAGAGATTCAAAGAGTGCGCAATTCGCGCCAGTACATTTTAAAGTTCTGAAATGATATAATATGTTTAATCCATTGTATTGGTCAACTTTATTTTCATCTATAAATTGTAATGCATGACTTTTGTTTACCAACATTTTTTTAAAACAGAACAAAGTTGAACTACAACAACAGAAAGTTAGAGATTCAAAGAGTGCGCAATTCGCGCCAGTAGATTTTAAAGTTCTGAAATGATAAAATTTGTATAATCCATTGTATTGCTCAACTTTATTATCATCTATAAATTGTAATGCATGACTTTTGTTTACCAACATTTTTTTAAAACAGAACAAAGTTGAACTACAACAACAGAAAGTTAGAGATTCAAAGAGTGCGCAATTCGCGCCAGTACATTTTAAAATTCTGAAATGATATAATATGTTTAATCCATTGTATTGGTCAACTTTATTTTCATCTGAAATGATTAATGCATGACTTTTGTTTACCAACATTTTTTTAAAACAGAACAAAGTTGAACTACAACAACAGAAAGTTAGAGATTCAAAGAGTGCGCAATTCGCGCCAGTACATTTTAAAGTTCTGAAATGATATAATATGTTTAATCCATTGTATTGGTCAACTTTATTTTCATCTATAAATTGTAATGCATGACTTTTGTTTACCAACATTTTTTTAAAACAGAACAAAGTTGAACTACAACAACAGAAAGTTAGAGATTCAAAGAGTGCGCAATTCGCGCCAGTAGATTTTAAAGTTCTGAAATGATAAAATTTGTATAATCCATTGTATTGCTCAACTTTATTATCATCTATAAATTGTAATGCATGACTTTTGTTTACCAACATTTTTTTAAAACAGAACAAAGTTGAACTACAACAACAGAAAGTTAGAGATTCAAAGAGTGCGCAATTCGCGCCAGTAGATTTTAAAGTTCTGAAATGATAAAATTTGTATAATCCATTGTATTGCTCAACTTTATTATCATCTATAAATTGTAATGCATGACTTTTGTTTACCAACATTTTTTTAAAACAGAACAAAGTTGAACTACAACAACAGAAAGTTAGAGATTCAAAGAGTGCGCAATTCGCGCCAGTACATTTTAAAATTCTGAAATGATATAATATGTTTAATCCATTGTATTGGTCAACTTTATTTTCATCTGAAATGATTAATGCATGACTTTTGTTTACCAACATTTTTTTAAAACAGAACAAAGTTGAACTACAACAACAGAAAGTTAGAGATTCAAAGAGTGCGCAATTCGCGCCAGTAGATTTTAAAGTTCTGAAATGATAAAATTTGTATAATCCATTGTATTGCTCAACTTTATTATCATCTATAAATTGTAATGCATGACTTTTGTTTACCAACATTTTTTTAAAACAGAACAAAGTTGAACTACAACAACAGAAAGTTAGAGATTCAAAGAGTGCGCAATTCGCGCCAGTAGATTTTAAAGTTCTGAAATGATAAAATTTGTATAATCCATTGTATTGCTCAACTTTATTATCATCTATAAATTGTAATGCATGACTTTTGTTTACCAACATTTTTTTAAAACAGAACAAAGTTGAACTACAACAACAGAAAGTTAGAGATTCAAAGAGTGCGCAATTCGCGCCAGTAGATTTTAAAGTTCTGAAATGATAAAATTTGTATAATCCATTGTATTGCTCAACTTTATTATCATCTATAAATTGTAATGCATGACTTTTGTTTACCAACATTTTTTTAAAACAGAACAAAGTTGAACTACAACAACAGAAAGTTAGAGATTCAAAGAGTGCGCAATTCGCGCCAGTATATTTTAAAGTTCTGAAATGATATAATATGTTTAATCCATTGTATTGGTCAACTTTATTTTCATCTGAAATGATTAATGCATGACTTTTGTTTACCAACATTTTTTTAAAACAGAACAAAGTTGAACTACAACAACAGAAAGTTAGAGATTCAAAGAGTGCGCAATTCGCGCCAGTACATTTTGAAGTTCTGAAATGATATAATTTGTTTAATCCATTGTATTGGTTAACTTTACACATTAATTTAATCATCCCCCTTTTTAGTGTTGAATGCATTCCTACTGTTTTTGAATGTGAAAAAGTGCATTAGCAAAGGCTCGAATGTTAGCTGGAGATCCAGAAGTCATTACCTTAAATATTCTTTCAACACGTTTTGCAGATCTTAAAATTGAATTTGAAGGGAAATTTCTTCTAACCGTTCCAAGAGGCACACTTTTTCCTTGTGAAAAAACTATTAAAATTTACAGAAATTCTTCTAAATCATTTTTTGAAGTAAAATTTTATTTATATTCTTATTAAAAACTGATAATAACAGGTTCTGGAAGACGATGCGGACACACATATAAGCAAGAAATATCAAAAATTTGGGTTCATTGGTTTTAGTGATTTAATTACTATTAAAATTGATGAAAGCAATATTTATTCCATTGAACAACGCCAATCATCGGAATGAACTTCTTTTCTCGTGAAGTTGTATTTATTTATTACTCACTTTTTACGTCTCTCTTTTTGTTAAATGTAAAAATTCATAATCCTGAATTAATTTAATATTACGTAATTTTGATAACTTTTGTATTCATAACTACTTCTGTGACCACATTTGATTTAATTTTTCAAAGTATGCATCTGCAGATTCTTTTACATGTGTTCTAACTTCCAATGTTTGAACTTGTATTTGTGTTGTTTTTGTATGATAAATCCATTTTTGCAAAATTTTTGCAAGTCCCATTTCCCATGTTGCTGCAGGGCTTATAGCGATGGCTTTAGTAATTGTAAGGGAAATAATTAGACAACAAATATCATACCACTGAAAAAAAGAAATTTAGCGTGTGAAATTTTAATTAAAAACCTTTTTTAAAAAGATACAAAAAAAACTCACAACGTGATAACAACCTACAAGGTATGGCCATGGAAAATTTAAGAAATAAAGTGCAATAAGAAATGCTGAAGAAACGAGTCCAAAAAATGTTGAAGCAAGCAAAGCTGGAGTGAAACTACGCAAAAAGCGAAGGTTTCTGGCTGTCTAAAAATGTATCTATTGCAAAACTATAAATATTGAAATTAACTCGTTGACATGATTTGACTAAAAAGCAGTACTACTATTCATTACAGTAACCTTGTATTGTTATTTGTGTCTTAAACAGTTTGTCCGAACTCTTGTTATTTTTTCTTTTTTATAATCTCACATTTTTATAAAATTCACGTTTTTTTAAACTATAAATTTGTAAATAATAAATAAGTTTTTTTGATTTTTGTAGTTGCAACGAAAAAAAACAAATAAAAATTTACTCATTAGCAAACATAAACTAAATATAGTGGGCTATTGCTGTAAATTACAGTATTTCGTCCTCAAAAACTGTAAGGCATATTTTGAGTAGTGTTATAGTAAATTTTTCCGATACAAGAAGAAACAATTCTAGCTACAATTAAATAGAATTACCTGATGCTTTCTAGCTAAATTTGGACTGTCGCTGAATTTTCGAAGTTTCTTATTTTCGCTCTCCATGATCTTTGATAGCTGCAAAAACCATAGGTAATTTAATTCCAAAGAAAACATTAAAACTTACAAAAACACTAAAAATTTGTAAAAATAGAATTACAAGATCAAAAACAAAAATTATTTGTTGAGCTGCAAAAGAAAAAACATTTTAATTTAATTTTTCTGTTTTTAGTGAATGAAAGATTAAAAATCAAACCGTCTATTTCGACAATAATCATCGCCGTGGATACTGTAGTAACAATAATACCAAATATAAAAATGAATATGAATGAATGCTTTTTAAGGAAATTTGGAAAGTAAGTCATACAAAAGCAATCGATTGAAAAGAAGAGCATTGTTATTCGAAGAAGGCTGGTACTTGAAAGAAGAAAAGCATGTGAGATTTCTGCAAAGATATCCGTCGGTGGAAGATTTAAATGCAAAATTAAAGAGTAATATATTATTCCAAAAATGCTGTGAACTGTTTGGGATGTCAAATACGATATTACAAGAAATCTTAAAAGAATGTGTTATTAGTTGTTTACAATAATGTTTGGATACGGTATTTAAATACATTATTTCAAACTTTTTGAATCTCATATTAATGTTTAAAATCCCTACGATGAAACTCAAAGTAACTAAAATCATACCCGCATGTAAAATGATTCCTTGAAAGTGTTGCAACAAAATGTATCCACTGAAAGATTAAAGTTAATGATGAAATAATAGCAATAATTTGATCCACTTGAAATATTACAACAATTACAGAATCCATTTTTCTTTACTTTTTGCAAACATTTATTTTAGTTTAAACTTTTGCACACACACATTTTTTGTGACATTTTAGCTATAAAAATAGCAAAAGTTTTGCTAAGTAAAATGCGCATGTGAACAAAAATACGCCTTTCGAAAATTGTGTTAAGGTAAGAAAATTCTCATGTAATTGTTTTGTATTGAACGTTCAGACTTTGATAATGAAACAAAAAAAAGAGGAAGTCGGCTGCTAACAATGATAATAAAAATTAGTAGATATATACATATATGTATTAGGCATTCTGTGGATAGTATTGCAACATTTCTGTGCAACTTTTGCTTAATAAAAAGTTTTCAAACACAGCCTAAACAATAATAATGAATCAATTGCATCACTAAAATTTGCCAATGTTTGCCAGCTACCAAACTTGAAGAAAGAAGTGCATTTGAAAAAAAAACTGCCGCCATTAAAAAATCAACTAGCATAAGAAGATTTTTGAATGTGTAAAATCAAAAATTTGGAAGTTTTCAAAACATTGTTTTAAACAACGAATGTCTTTTATAATTGTATTTATTCCGTTTCCCCATTTTAAAAATTAATGCTTAGAATAAATTTTTTCCAAATTGATGTCTTCTCACAGCCTTCGACTATTTTAAACTTGTGCATTCTTATTATTTTGCTTTTTTATTATTATATAAAATTTATTTATAATTTCGTCAATTCGTTCATACAATTATATACAAGATCAATAATTTTTACAACAATAATAATCTTAAAGAAAATACAAAAATAACATAGGATATTCTGAGATTTATTTAATTTTGAATACAATTAAATTTTTCGTTTTCTTTATGAAAGATGTGGCTTGTTTCCAGCAGCACTGGCAACGGTATCATCTAAAAAAATGGATATATATTTAGAACAATTCTTTAAATAAAAACTAACAATTTTGACTTACTTAATTTAGCTTGTTGTTGGGCACATGTTTCAGGTGATCCAGCTTTTGCGACATTTTGTGCAGCTTTATGAGTAGCACAGGCAATTTCATTCGTTGCTTTGCCATCGATATCACCAGAAACATGTGATTCCGCAATAACAGTTTTTCCATCTGCTGTTACCCCAGCAATGACGTTAGTTTGTGCTTGTGTTGTGTAATGAAGATCTGAAGCATCAACACCTGATCCAAGAATGGTGTTTTCAGTTTCTGCAGAAGTATCAATTTCTTTTTTTGCTGTTTCTTTTACTTCTTCAATCTTTTCTTGTCCAGCTCCAATTAAACCTTTTGCACTTCCTAGAAGATTGCTAAATCCAGTTGTAACACTTTCAACGGCACCCGAGGCTAAGCCTTTTGTTGAATCTACAAGGGTTGCTGCGCCATGTTGGGCAGATTCTACAATAGTAGAAGCGGTTGAAACAGTTGAATCTTTAACGGTAGTTGCGGCATTTTTTGTGGTGTCAGCTACGGTGTTAACTGCAGATGAAGTTGTTTCACTGACAGTATGTCCAATCGATGAGGCAGTATTTACAACGGCATCTTTTGCTCCACTTGCGACATTTGCACTTGTATCAATAGCATAAATTGTGCCATCCTTTGCTTTATCAATAGCAATAACAGTTCCATCAAGAACGGCCCCAGCAACAGCCTGCGCTCCATGGACGGTTGTTTCTTTGACAGCTCCCGCGAGATTGCTTGCCGTTTCTGTTACAGTATTTACTGCAGATGATGCTGTTTCGCTGACATATGTCCCGGCAGCTTTTGTTTTATCAACAATAACATCGCGAGTTCCCGCAACAGCGTTGGAAGTTGTATCAACTACGACATGCGCACCATGAACAACATTATCAGCAACAACATGTCCAAGAGCCGCGGCATTATTTACAACGGCATCCTTGGCAGCAATTGCGGTGCCTGCAACATAACCAGCTGCAGTTTGAGCATTATCTGCGACGGCAGATGCCCCAGAAGCTGTAACATCACGAACGGTGGCTGCGGCTTCTCCACTTTTATCGACGGCATAAATTGCTCCATCTTTGGATTTATCAATTGCAGTAATACTACCATCCAAAACGGTTCCAGCTGCATTTCGGGCAACTTCCCCACCTTGTTCTGCAGCATAATGAACATTTTCTTGAGCTTTTGCGGCAATTTCACCTCCCATATTAGCGGCATAATTTGCAGCAGATTTGAGGTTTTCAGCGGCAACAGCTGCAAGCTCGGGGGCTTTGTCCGCGGCATATAAAAGAGCTTCTTTGGTTTTTTCAATGGCAACTTCTGCTCCAGAAATGGCAGCAACAGCAATATTTTTGGCTGCAGCTGAAGCTTGTTCTCCCATAGTTTCAGCAACTTCGCTACCTTTTTGTGCAATTTCATCTGCTTTTTCTTTAGTCATTTTGGCGTAATCAGAGACTACTTCACCTGCATCAGAAGCTTTTTCTTTTGCTTTTTCAATTCCTTCTTGAAGATTATCAGCGGCAGCATCGGCAACATCTCGAGCTTTTTCTTTTCCAGCTTCAAGTTTTTCTGCTGCTGTATCACGAAGTTCAGCAGCAGTTTCTTTAGTTTTATCAGCAGCTTGTTTGGCTTGTTCTTTTGTTTTATCAATGCCATGTTGAATTGAATCTGCTGCTTGGGAGGTCATTTCTTGAGCCTTTTGTTTGCCATGTTCTGCTTTTTCTTTTGCAGTATCAATGTATTCATTTGCAGTTTCACGGGCACGATTTGCTGCATCTTTAGCTTGTTCCTTACCAGCTTCAACATATTCCCCAGCTTTATCAGCAGCTTCTTTTGTCTGTTCTTTAGTTTTTTCAATTCCATGTTGAACTTTTTCTTTGCCACTTTCAATTCCTTCTTGAAGATTATCAGCTGCTTTATTTACAGCATGCTTGGCTTGTTCTGTGCCGTGATGAATTTCTCGCTTTGTAGTTTCATGAACATTGTCACTTGCTATATCAGTATGTTCTTTAACTTTATCAGCAAATGAAACACCTTGATCTACAGTACTATGTTCAATAATTTCATGCTTTTCTTCAACTGTTAATGGACGTTCATGAACAACGGAAATTGGAGCTTCAACAATAACATGATGAGTTTCATTTCGTGGATTTTCAACAACATCTGAGCTGTAATCAACTGGACTGCTCCTGGTATTTTGAGCGGTGGCCTTTGCGGAATCTGCAACTTCATGAGCCTTGTGTTTTGCATCTTCTGCCATTTCTTTCGTTTTATCTGCAGCTTTTGAAGCATTTTCACGAGTTTTATCAATAACATTTTGGGCTTTATCTGATGCAGCATCTGCTAATTCATTAGCTTTTCCAGCAACATTATCTTTAATTTCACCAGCTTTTTGTGAAGTGGTATCTGCTAATTCATTTGCTTTTTGTGCTGCTGTTTCTTTAATTTCACTGGCTTTTTGAGATGCGGCATCAACTAATTCAGCAGCTTTTTCCTTGCTTGCACCAAATAATTCTTTTCCTTTTTCAATTGTTGTTTGTGTTGCGCTGTAAATATTATCTCCTGCTGCTTCTAATGCATCTTTAGAAGCATCAATAAGAACATCAGCTGTATCTAAGACAACTGGTTTTACTTCTGCAGCAGCTTGTTGAAGACCAGCAACTGCATTTTGAGCCATTCCCATAGCAACATTTGCACCGTATTTAACATTATCAGCAAGTTGATTTGCGGTTGCTTCAGCTGAAGTTACAGCTTTATCGGCAATTGCTTCATTATGTGCGGGGCCGGTGAATGTGGGTCCTGAAAAGGAATTTTTTTGTTTAGTTACAATCCAGATTTATCAAGATATATTGTACCTGTCTTTTCAGAATCAGTATATTCTGAAACTTCAACCCCTGTTGGATGTGAATCATGATGAACTTCAGTTTTGATTGTAGTTTCACTGACTGTTGTTACTGGAGCTTTGCTTAATTTATGTTCTTGAATAAAAACATTTTCGCCAACATCTGCAGCTTTATCAGATTGTAAACCAGTACCCGTTGTATGAACTTCAGTTTTACCTGTAAAAAATTACAAATTTAATTAAAGCCATTTTTAATAAATAGTGTATATTTTATTTAAGCACATATATATAGACAGAGAGAGAAAGAGACAGACAGATGACATCAAGAAATAATTAATTAATAAATTAGTCCCCTTCACTATTATTTTCTTCATCTTCTTAATTCTTATTTTCTTTAGTTTCTTTAGATTCTGGAGCACCACTTCCACCACTATACCAAGTTCCAGCTTTTTCAGAAGCACTTTTAGAAGCTTCAGTTGCAGATTGAAGAGCAGTTGCACCAGTATTCTTTGCTTGTTCAAGGATAACAGGACCTTTTGTACGAGCTTGTTCGGCTATAAGAAAGACAATAAAGAAAAAAGACTCTTAAAGGAAAACAGCAAACCCAATGCATTTGCAGCTTCAGAAGCTTTGGTTCCAACAGTTGAAGAAGCAACATAATCATAAGCGGATGAAGCTAGAAGAGCAATGATAAAAGCAAAAGACAAAGAAGTAGATAAAAGATACCAGCAGATGAAAGACCAGAAGCAGCTTCAGAAGCTTTTGTTCCAATAGTTGAAGAAGCGACATAATCATATGCAGAAGCAGCTAGAAGAAAGACAATGATGATAAAAGAAAGGACAAAGATATATATAAAAGATACCAGCTGATGAAGCACTAGATGATGCACCAGAAGCAGCTTCTGATGCGGATTGAAGAGCATTTGAACCAGTATTCTTTGCTTGTTCACAGAGAACAGGTCCTTTTGCACGAGCTTGTTCAGCTATAAGGAAGACAATAAAGAAAAAAGAACCTAAAAAAACATCAGCAAACCCATTCCACTTGCAGCTTCAGATGCTTTTGTTGCAGCTCCACTTGCAGCTTCAGATGCTTTTGTTGCAGCTCCACTTGCAGCTTCAGATGCTTTTGTTGCAACTTCAGATGCTTTTGCTGCAGCTCCACTTGCAGCTTCAGATGCTTTCGCTGCAGCTCCACTTGCAGCTTCAGATGCTTTTGTTGCAGCTCCACTTGCAGCTTCAGATGCTTTTGTTGCAGCTCCACTTGCAACTTCAGATGCTTTCGCTGCAGCTCCACTTGCAGCTTCAGATGCTTTTGCTGCAGCTCCACTTGCAACTTCAGATGCTTTTGTTGCAGCTCCACTTGCAACTTCAGATGCTGTTGCTGCAACTTCAGAAGCCTTTGCTCCAACAGCTGAAGAAGAGATATATCCATAAGCAGAAGAAGCTAGAATAAGACAAGTGATATAAAAGTGAAAGACAAAGACATAGATATAAGATACCAGCAGATGAAAGACTAGAAGCAGCAGATTGAGCATATTCTTTTCCTTTTTCAAGTAAAGACGGTTCAGTAGAAGAAGCAGTAGGAGCTATAAAAGTTAGTATAAAAAATTCAGAGGTTACTGTAACTCTCTCAACACCATAATTCCTTTCATATATATTTAAATAATTATTTATTGATTTTTTGGTATCAAAATCACACAATTTCAAAAAAGGCACACATATAAAAAAAGAACATCAAAGCACAACCCCAATTATTATTTTAAAAAAACAAAAAAACTTTTTCATGAAATGGGTTAGCTGGATTAGATGTCAATGATTAAGTTAAGAACCTGAAAACATATATATCGTACTCATATCTGAATTTAGAAACAACAAAGAATATTCAAAACTGTATAAATTAGATCAGAATACATTTCTCCCCCAAAGGTGATAAATCACTTACTGGATGTTTCCTTCTTTTTAGCAATTTCTTCTTTAATTTCTTTATCAATTGCTGCATCTTCTGCAGGAGTTGGGATTAACATTGGCATAACATTATCCTTTTTAGCAGATTCTTCAGCCTTATTTTGCATTTTATCGGCTAAAAAGTGTATAAGAGATAAGTAATTGAAAAGTTTGAAAAAAGTATTTAACATACCAAGATTATCAGCAGCTTTCTTAACGTTATCCATGTTTATTATAGTAGTAGTTTTGTAATGAATGAAAAAATATAAACGCTTTTTTTTAATTTCTGAAAAAATGAATAAAGAGTTAGAGAAAAAAATTAATGCAAATTAGAGCAAATAATGATCGCACACGCAACAATGAAAACACGTAAACAAAATTCCCAGCCAATCTTGTGATAGCAGAAAAAAGCTGCAAATAAATATTTGTAAAGAAAGCTGCCATCTCAAACCTTTTGAACACAACTTTATGCCAGAAGAACAGATGGCAAAAAATAAAATATCAAAGAAAAAACAAAGGGGAAGCTGCTTGTTCAAAGTCGTAAACAAAAAATGAAATAATCTACTGCAAAAAATAAAATGGGGGAAAACAACTGACTACTACTATGAATTTTTTAGAAGTAAACAACACAAAAAAACGCACTGAAGGGAAAAGCAACAGCAAAAAGGCGGAGAAGGAAAATATATTTATTTGTGTCGAAAACAAAAAAAAATTTGGAGCAAAAAAATGAAGGAAAAGAAAAACATGCAAAAAAATTAGCGCTTACGAAAGATAGCTTTGATGAAGACAAAAAATAGAACAATTTTGAATAAAAGTTGTTCTGGTTTTTGATTGGGGAAAATCAGAAGTAAACAAGGAATGATTTGGGAAAATTTTTGTATACAAGAAAACGTGGTTCAACAAAAAAAACTTGTTGAGTCAAGTGATGATCCTCCAGAAGAAAAAAACTCATGTCATAAAATTTAATCACAAACAGCTGTAATAATACTTTTGTTTTCTTTTTTTCAATGATGTTTGATCGTTTTAAAAATAAAGTTTTTTTGCAAAAAATTAAACCGAAAATTATCGAAGAAAAGTGATATGTTAAGTTTGAAAAAAGCCACAGCTGTTTTGTGTAAAACTATAGTTAAAAGTAATTGTTAACAGGCTTTTGTCTAATGTGTCTGAAATATATCAGAAAGGAGGGATAGTGGATAATAAAAGTGTTCCTCTAAAATGAAAGTCTAAACTGATTTGAAAAAGATGTGCAAAGGAAGAGATAAAAAAATTAAACAAGATCTTAAAATTAAAGCTTACTGTCATTTACTCTTTACAAGATCATCTCAAAAATAAACCCAAAACTTATTGAAATATTTTTGAGCTTTGTCACTTTTACAGAAAAGCTTGAACTCATGTAATTTCAAATTTATTGATTATGCCATCACTCCAATCAACAACAATCAACAGCTTAAAGATACAAAAATGAAACAACTCTGAATAAATGTCAGACATTTATATATACGCTTTTTAAAATTATTTCATCATTGATCAGCTAAATTCAATGCTTTAAGGGGCGTTCATCATCTGTATAGATATTTGTTTATTTGTTGCTGACACAGTGTGTTGGTGAGAAAAAAAACAACAAATCGAAGTCCGTCCTCTTTCTGTACTCATTCCTTCTTCTTCTCTTTTTTTTGATCTTTGAGATCTTTCGCATTTTTTTCGCAACACCATTTGAAAAAAACACGCGTCCTTCTTTTTTTACAGCTCTTTAATTAGAGACGTGCACGCAGCGACTCAAACGCGACTGTTCCCCGCATTTTTTTTCAGTCAAAGCAAAATGCAAGAGAGGTATACTGTAGAAATTCAAACTTTTTTTTTAAACTTTAATTTTTATCCATATATATGTAAAATTTTACGCTGATTCCGAAAATCCAACTTTTGAACATCGTTGTTATACAAAAAATCCGAGAAAATACCATTTTTTTATGTTTTTTGGATGGAGTTGGTTTAGTCGAGTTCGATCCAGTTCTTGAAATTAGAATCATTCGATGCAGAATTTTTTGCTGCATCTGATGATATAATCAAAAGTTGCGCCAAAATGCGCCATTATTGAAATGTTCAACTTTTTCTCATTTTCAGCTTGTTTTTTTCTTAAAAACAAGATGGCTGCAATTTGGCAGTCGCTTGTGTTCGTCTCTGTGTCATAGTGGTGAACAGCGGCGACGTAGCACCCGGCAGTCGCAAGTTCGAATTTCCCAAATTTTTTTTTAATTTCTTTTTTTTGTTAATACAGGTGTGCATTAATTATTACAAGGTGGCCAGAACCTTGTAATAATTAATTATTTAAAAAAAATGTTGTTTTTTTGTTTAAAAAATTGTTGCAAAAAAAGTGTATCTTTTGGCACCCAACACGAAAATATTTATGAAGAAAAAGTGTTCCCCACTGAAAAAAAACGGATTTCTGGATTTTTTCTTTATCCATTATCTTTTTAAATAATATTATTACATATAATTTTTTTTATCCCTTATTATTCATAAAAAAATTCTGCATCTGATGGTACCAAAATTATAGTTCTTGCGGTAACTTGAAAAAACGGTGCACGTCTCTATCTTTAATGCTTCTCTTTCATAACACTTTTTCTAAAATGTTGTTGAGAAGGGGAATTGAAAAAAAAGAGCTGACTGAAATAAACAACAACAAATAAACAAGGGTGGAAAATTAAGGGGGGAAAGAACATAGAAAAAAAGAAGTTTCTTTGTTATTCCACAAGAATGCTACGTGTCACCCCGATTATCATTATTATTGTTTGTTTTTAAATTTAAAAGTTTTTATTTTAAAAAATGAGAGATATATCCGTATTCTTTCTAAAAAAGCGTATTGAAAATATGTCAGATTTCTTTTGTTGAAATCTGTTTTTTGGTTCATCAAAAACACCAATTCAAAAAAAACTAGAATAATTACCTTTTTTGGTTGTTATTTTTATTTTTTTGTTGCGCTACTTGATGTCGATGTAGTGGAATTTTGTTTATAAATTATTTACGAACCATATAAATTACAAAATTTTGAAGTGTAACATTTCAAAGAAGTTCACAAAACATAATAACAAATTTTTTCTGTTGTCTGATAAAGTTCCAATGAACTGACAACTTCTTCTTGTTTACAGAAAGTAATTTTCAAAATTTGTTTTGAATTTTTGTAAACCGAAACTACAAGTTTTTTATTAATGAATCATAAATTTCAAGAATGCACAACTTTTTAAACTATGGTGAAACAATATGAATGCATGTTTAAAGTTTACAAAACACTTGTCAAAGAAACATTTGAATGAACATTAAACATATTACAGTATTTTATATTGCTAAACTTTGTTAACAAAAAAATTATCAGCAGACATCATACGGTTAACCGCAGATATTTCTGTAAATTTGATCATTGTAAGAATTTAGCTGTTTATTTTAACAAGATACATCTGGTTAAGTTATTTTGTTCTTCTAAAAGCTATAGCTAGCTATAAAAATTTATATAATAATGTCCATCTGGAAATAGGTTGCACACAAATTATTTAATGAGCCTTACCTAATTTATATTTTTGAATGCAAACATTTTTGTTAATACCATTCTGTAAATAAATTGGAAATAAGCCAATTCAAGCTTGCGATTAAAACTTCAAAATTTTTTCATTAGAGTTTTTTCAAAGTCTGTTAAAAAAATCGCAGTTTAGCTTCTTTTATTGCATTATTCACCATGTTTTAATTTATGTTTGTTTTCAAACATTTTGTCTATCGTTTTTTGGTGCATTTGCTCCAGCTAGCTTTAATTCAAATTTAATTTTTATTGAACAAGAATCACTCTTTCATACTGCTAATCTAAACCTAAATTTGGTTTATAATTATAGATTACTTTTATCTGTCTTTATTTTTTAGTTGAACATTTTTCCACTGAAATTATTGACAAAATATTACAATTTCTCTTTTCGCAAAAAGTGTCTGAGAATTTTGTTAATGATTCTGCTTCCAATTAGCATAACAGTAATCTGAAAGACATCCAAATTCAGAAATTTCAACTTCATCTGATATTATAAGAAATTTTGATAACTCCAAAACAAGTTTAAAAGGTTAAAATTATTTTTTCCATTATTTTTACTATTTTTAAAATGTCAAAACACATCCATTTCAAAACTGCCTGTAAAAAGAAGGTTGTCAATGTAGAACGTGCCACTTTTTGATGCCATTATAATGTAGTCAGAAAATAACAAAGTGACGTTCTAGCAAGCTTTTTTTTCATTTCAATTGTAATAGAAAAAAGTGGATAAAAATGAAGTAAACGAATCAACTTTTTCTAAACCCATAAAAGATAAAAAAGAGTTTTGAGTGCTAAATCAAAACTTTTGACCATAGTTTTATACCTAATGTTATAAGCAATTTTTTAGCGGTTTATTCCATCATGGAAAAAGAATTTTGTTGAAACAATAGTTTTTTCTATGATATTTAGATTCAAGATTAAATTATATTTTTTTGGATTCAAAAAAAACCATAGAAATAAAAAATTAAAATAAATTTGAATTTCAAATTAAGCGGGTCATAAAACAAAATGTAGACATAATCTTTCCCTTTCTTTTCCACTTTAAAAAAAAGTGAAACAAAACAGATTCCACACCTTTTTTAGACATTGAAACTTGAGTCATCGTTCTTGTTCTTCTTTACCTTTTCTTCCTTATAAGCAAGCAGCCACCAACGCATTTCTTATACATTTTTTAACAGCAAAAAAACTCTATCATTTAAATGTGAAATTCTCTCTGAATGAGTTATACAACCAAAAAAAGAGGGTCACCAAAGAAATATAATGTTTCTTTTCTAGATTAAATCCACATTTGCATTAACGATTTTTATCGAGGTCGACGTCGTTAACTACTATACTATTTACAAAACCCACAAAAAACAAAATATCCCCCAAACCAATACGATTTTCTTTTTTTGTTTTCTTGCAAAACGACTGACCATTTTATTGATTGATTGCGCGGAGTTTTTTTAGTCGTGTTACTGCTGCTTTGCTTGTCGTCTTCTACAAATTCTCTCAACACCTTTCTCTTTTAAAACTTTTACTATTTCTTTTCCTTTTCCTCTGTATCCTTGTATTACGTTTTTATTAATTAAGCTTTCTTACTACTAGAAATATTTGTGTGCTTACATACATTTTTGGTTGTAAAAACCAACAAAATAAATATATATATATCAAATTTCAGCTTTTTGCTCAAACAAAAAATCTTTTTATTCATGGTTGCAATGGACGAAGACGATGTAAAACTTAAAATTTTATATAATAAACAAGCATTAGTTGTTTATTGTAAGCCGCCATTAAAGCTAGATGCATTTTATCAACGACTCCGGGAAGCTTGCAAAATGCCTCCAACTCAACCAATTACAGCTAAATGGGTTGATCCTGAAGGTATTTTATTTTATTTTAAATAATTTATATGAAAAATATTTAGACGATCCCTGTACAATTTCATCTCAAATAGAACTAGAAGAAGCACTTCGACTTTATAAAGAATGTCAAGATGCTGAATTACGAGTGCATGTATTTATGGGATTGCCGCTCAATCCTGGAGCACCTTGTCAAGGGGAAGATAGTAAGTTATTCATTATTCAACAATTATTTTGAACGGAAGTTAATACATGAGCATCCGTTCAAGATAGCACTTTTACGACTTTATTTTCACTCCCATATATTTATTTTTAGAATCAATTTATCGTCGAGGCGCCAGACGCTGGAAGAATAAGTTTTATCACGTTTCGGGGCATCGATTTCAAGCTAAACGACTTAATCAAAGAACAGAATGTAATATTTGTCACGATTATATGTGGGGTCTTGGTCGATCGGGCTTTCGATGTGTTGATTGTGGACTATGTGTACATAAAAAATGTCATAGACTTGTTAGAAGGCCATGTACAACTGTAAGCTTTTTAATTAGTATTATTGACATATACGTATGAATATTTTAGGAATCTTTAACACCACTATATCCAACAAATATTCCACCGCCACAAATATCTACAATTCCTACCGTAACCCCAGAATATGTAAATGGTGATCACCATTTAAGGCATGAAAATGAAATAGAAGCAAATGGAAGAATTGAACCAATTATTGAAGATAAGCAACAGCAACAACGATGGCAAGTTTCAATTGATGATTTCAATCTTCTTACAATTATTGGCCGTGGATCTTATGCAAAAGTAGTACAAGCTGAACATAAACTTACAAAACAAATATATGCAATTAAAATAATCAAAAAAGAAATGTTTAATGAAGATGAAGAAAGTGATTGGGTACAAACTGAGAAATCTGTTTTTGAAACAGCAAGCAATCACCCCTTCCTTGTTGGGTTACATTCGTGCTTTCAAACTCCATCTCGTTTATTCTTTGTTATTGAATTTATTCCTGGTGGAGATTTAATGTATCATATGCAGCGACAAAGAAAGCTACCAGAAGATCATGCAAGATTTTATTCAGCTGAAATTATTTTAGCTTTACATTTCTTACATACTCGTGGAATTATTTATCGTGATTTAAAGTTGGATAATGTTTTGATAGACGCAGATGGGCATATTAAATTAACGGATTACGGTATGTGTAAAGAAAATATTGGACCAACAGATACAACTCAAACATTTTGTGGAACTCCAAATTATGTAAGTTTATCATTTTAGTATACTGTAATAATGGAAGAATGTGTTTAGATTGCTCCAGAAATCCTACGGGGTGAGGCATATGGTTTTTCAGTGGATTGGTGGGCACTTGGAGTTTTGTTATATGAAATGTTAGCTGGTAGATCTCCCTTCAATATTCCTGCAGAAGGAGATAATGAACAGAATTCTGAAGATATTTTATTCCAGTATATCCTTGAAAAGCCAATTCGAATTCCAAGAACTCTTTCTGTTCGAGCAGCAGGGATTTTGAAAGCTTTTATGAATAAGGTTGGCTCTTTTGTGCTGTACAAGTTTGCATAAACTAAAATATTTTGCAGGAACCTAGTGAACGTCTTGGATGTAAAGAAAATCTTGATGAAGCATTAGAAGATATGAAAAATAATTCATTCTTTAAAAATGCAATTGATTGGGAGCTACTTGAACAACGACAAATTCCTCCACCATATAATCCAAATGTCGAATCTGATCGTGATCTTCAACATTTTGATCAACAATTTACACAGGTTTGTAACTTCTTAAGGCTTTTTAAAACCATTAATTATGCTCTTCATTTACGCATTTCTTTATTCGGCTTAAGGGTTTTTAAACAATTTATTATTAGCATTTTATTTTGCTCTTCATTTACGCAGCTCTTTTTACTTGCATTACTGTATTCTAAAAAACCCAAAGCTAGAGTATTAATACACAAATATACTTTCAGTGCTGAAAATGCAGGGTTTAAAAAATATGTTTTTTAATTCACCTCATTTGAGGCAAGCTTATAAATTTGCGCACAACACAATATTTTGTATTAAATCAGCGGCAGAATTTAAAAGGAAAACATCGAAGACTTTTTTTGATATAATCTTCAGAATTTCTTTAAACCGATAAATATTTTTTTTTCATTTTGCTCAAATCATGCGGAAACTGACCCCTTAATTTATAAAAAACATGAACTTTATACTTATTAAAATATTTTTTACAGGAACCTCCTCAATTAACTCCAGATGAACCAAGTGTACTTTTAACCATCGATCAAACTCAATTCGAAGGATTTGAATACGTAAATCCATTGATGATGTCCAAGGAAGATACTGTTTGAATGATTTTATTGTTTTACCCACTTTTAATTGTATTTTTGTTGCGAAATGAACGAGTTCTGTGATGATATTATTTGATTTATTTTGTTTATTTATGTTGTTCTTTTATGTTTGACAGAAATGAGTACATATCTTTTTTATTTTTATTGAAAAATTCACTTTAAAATTAATATAATCACGGATAAGCTAATAATAATATATCTTATTAATTTATATTTTCTGCCTTTTTTGTTTTAGATTTGATGGTTCTTCTTGTTTTTGGGTGCTCTTTTGAAAAAAAATGCAAAGCAATAAAGATTTTTTTATTTATTTTAAATATTTGATCACTTACACAATTCATGGTTTAAATTTTCAGTCAAATAGTGAATACAAAATCTCGATACCAAAAATGGAATCCAAAGTTTCTAATTTTTCTACCATGAAATCAATGTCTCTTTCACAATTTATACCAGAGACCACAGGGACTTGTGTTATTTATTTCTTTTACAATAATAGATACCATGAAAGGGACATTGCATTCCCCCATTTCTGGTAACTTTGTATTGACCTTTAGTTCAGTAAAAGTTAATGTTTTTCTTTTTAATGCTTTCTCAGTCATCATCGCTATCTTTCCCCCCTTCTTTTTTTATAAAACTAAACTGTCATCATTGATTTCCTTTCACAATGAATGCTATGTAACCATGTAAGGAGAAAAGACGAGAAAAAAAGATGATTGTTGACCACATAAATTCCTAAAAACTATGAGGGGTTTGTTTTCTGGAACTTTCTTTTTATGAGTATTCTTTAAAGGTTTTATGAAGGAGGCCCTCATGCCCTCATTAATCTGGTAGGTTCTAGAATTAATCTCAAGGGATAAGAGGAGGTACAAAAACAGCAAAAGAACAATTTGCGATGAATCTTAGCTCATTATAGAATTTTCAGAGATACCTGGATAGGTGGCTATTAAGATGACTCTGAATTTTCTTTAAAATTTACTTTGTTGCTCATTTGTTTTGAAATAAGTTTGCCAGTTTCATTTTTTTGGTATTTGGGGGGTTGCTATAGAATTAATCTGCTCAATTTTTCATTTAGTTTTTGGTTTTTTTAACGCCTAACGGTCTAAAATTTGTTTGTCCGTTTTTGACATGCAGACACACTTCCTTGCCATTTTTGCTATTCTCAAAAAAATGAAAGAAAGAAAAAGAGAGCTAGTTTATGAGCAAGGCCATTTGCTGTTTTTTTTCAAATAGTTTTTTCTGCAGTTTTCTCTGAGTCTCTTAATTTTTTGTTGTATTTGTCGTTGCTCTGTGTATATGTTTGTTATTGATGAAAATACCCTTCTTCAACAACACATTTATGTATGTTGTGAACGTCAATGACTGCTGGGGTCACCCTTTCATTTCATTTCTATCTTTCCCCGCCCAACAAAGGAATACTCCTTTTCATTTTTTGGGCCAAAAAATTGTTGCCCGGTTGCTGCGCGCGCATAGCAATACTCTAAACAGTTGCTTGTGTATTTTTGATTTTCTTTTGCTGCTCTTTGCTACCTACCTATCTTGATGCAAAAATCATAAATAAAAGTTGCATTTTTGTTGCGTGCTTTTTCTATATCAGCTTTTTCGGGCAATATTGCTATGCTTGCTATTTACGTGGCTTTAAACTTCCAGAATCGTTATACTTCTCGTGCTTTTTGTTTGCGATGGTTACTTTTTCTTCGGTTCTACGTTTTGCTGTTTCAGCTGCAAATTACACAATGACACGTCCTCGTGTATTTTTTGGTGAGTTCCTCTTTAGTGATTATATATGACAATAATAAAAATCACAATTGTTCAGATGTTACCATCGGTGGAAAGGCTGCTGGCCGTATCGTAATGGAACTTTACAATGATGTTGTCCCAAAAACCGCCGAAAATTTCCGCGCTCTTTGCACTGGTGAAAAGGGTACTGGTCAATCTGGCAAGCCTCTCCATTACAAAGGATCAAAATTCCATCGTGTCATTCCTAATTTCATGCTTCAAGGTGGTGATTTTACTCGTGGTAATGGAACTGGTGGTGAATCTATCTATGGAGAAAAATTCGCTGATGAAAACTTCAAAGAACGTCATACTGGTACGCCCGCATTCTTTAGAACGCGTTTTAAAACTTTATCTTCAACATTTTAGCCCCTGGAGTTCTCTCAATGGCCAATGCTGGACCTAACACTAATGGATCTCAATTCTTCATCTGCACTGCTGTTACCAATTGGCTTGATGGAAAGCATGTTGTCTTCGGTAAAGTCGTTGAAGGCATGGATGTTGTAAAGAACGTCGAAGGCCAAGGCTCTCAAAGCGGCAAGACCTCTACCGATGTTGTTATTGCTGATTGTGGTGAATTAAAGTAAACTGAATAAACTCAGCTATATGACAGCTCTCAATACGACTCCATTTTTTTATACGATGATCTTATATCATTTTGTAGTTCTCGATTATTATTATTATTGTCTTTTTTAAATTATTTCTTTTATTTTCTTTGTTGTTTGCAACTTTTTTCTTCAAGTTGATAAACACCTTTTTCTTGTGTGTTCTACTTTCACAAACAAACAAAAAACGTTGGTTTATCTTTTTTTACACAGCATTTTATTTGCATTGATAGGGCAACAATCAATGGTGGTCATTAAAAAAGAGTAGGAGGTAAAGAAAAGATTTGTTTTAAAAAAAGCAAAAAAGTTTAATCGTACAGGGTCAGCATAAACAATATTTGTAACCCAGAAAAAAGTATTAATGCAGATTTGTGGTGAACAATTAGACATAAATATTTTGTCTTTTATGAGCGTCAAAAATAAAGTTTCATTTGTTGACGCCGTTAATCTATCCTCAAAACATGACTTTCATTTGTGGTCAACCCATAAACCGGCTGGATCAAACGCCAAAAGGCATAAGATGAAGAATAAAATGGGATGAAAATGAAATTTTTGATCCGGTTTCGTCTTCACTTTTTTTTCACTAAAACTTAAAACTTTTTTTCATTTGTTTAAAGTTTTTTCTGTATTTTTTAGAAGTCATTGGCAATGAAAGTGATAATTTGTGTACTTTTGTTTTTCATTGCCAAGATAAACGCAGATTTTACTCCAGATTTTGGAGCATGGCTTGAAGAAAATTTTGGACCGGATGTTAGACAACATTTGGAGAGGTTTGATTAAATATGATGGTTTAAAACTATATTTGACGGCAGTTCCATTTTAGAAAAGACTTGGGCATCGCGGGATCGTTCGGCGGAAAAGGTGTTCGTTCAGAAAAAGTCGAACGTCAACCCGTTGTTTTTGTACATGGAGTTAGTGATCGTGCTCATGATAAACCCTTGCAAGCTGCTGCTTACTTTTTGTAAGATACATCTTTTGTTACCATGTGTTTTTTTCTTTAAAACTTTGCTTTTAGAGCCCATGGTTATAAACAATCAGAAGTTTATGGAACAACTTATGCAAATGGTGCACAAGGGAATCCTTTACAATGGGCACAATATTCAATGAAATGCAGTTACGTTAAACTTGTTAGAGCTTTGATTGTTGCCGTTCGGCTTTATACTGGACGTGCTGTAGATGTCGTTGGCTATTCTTTAGGTAACTAAAAAATTAACTTGTTTAAAATTTTCATAATTATGTTTGAACAATGAAATTTGCAGGAGTTCCTGTAACTCGAAAAGCAATTTTGGGCGGCCATTGTGTTGATACTGGCGAGGATTTAGGAGGACCTTTGACAAAATTCATTGACACTTATGTTGCCGTAGCTGGTCCAAATCATGGAATTAATCTTCAACTAGGAGGAATTTCTGTCCCTGGTTGTGTCTTTAGTCTTTTGCCCGTCTGTAATACTCAGACTGGACTTTATTCTGGATTCTGTCCTAGTGAAAGTGCCTTTTTACAGGTATTTATTTATTTACTTTAGCAACTTTGCAGTAATTTGAATAATAGTAAACCACTTTTATTGTAGGATATTAATCGACAAGTAGGCTATGAAGGCCAGAATCGTTTTGCAATTTACAGTAAGCGTGATCAACTTGTTGGATATCAAGTTTGTGGACGAGTAAGTTTTGCACTAAGTAATTCATGATTATGTTTCAAACATTGTAGATAACAACACAAGTTCCCGGACAACAAGGTGAAAAAGTTTATGAAGATAAAAATCATGATGATACTTTTTATCATTCATATCAAGTCATGATGGAAATGGTTCTTAATCATAGAATTCCTTAGATTTTTAATACTATTTTTGCCTTCTAATTTATTACAATTAAATTATTTGAATCTTTTGCAAATCAATAAACCATACCCTCCTTTATGTATAACTCAAAGTGTAAAGTTTATGGGTACTCTTAAATTACCATAACATTTTGAAGTGTTTATTGAACCATAAAACAGATTTTATTATGGTCATCATCTTTGCCTCTTTCCTTGTGTAAAGATACACGAAATCTTCACATGTTATCCCCCTTTTTTAAAACCTCTTTTCATTTTTGCCCCGATTTGTAATCCGGTCAAAGAGCGCGCCATTGATTGCTTCGGCATTTTTTTTTCACATTGGACCAATGCCAATGTGATCTCTCTTCTTTTCCTTTTCAATGGCATTTGTATAAATAAAAGACCAAATTTCTGTTTATAATACAAAACTTCTATTTGCTACAAAAAAAATTAATGATTGAGAGTTTTGATGTATTACTACTGTCGTCGTCAATCCCTTGAGGTCTGTCATTATTGTTTTTCCGTAATATATTTTTGTGGTAAAAAAGTTTTTAAATGCCGACCTTGGAAAAAACCGTAAAAGGAAAAAAGAGATTTTGATAAAAGAATTGTGATTGACAGAATAAACGCCCAACACAAAAAGCAGCACCGCTTTTATAAAAACTTTAAAAAAAGGTGTCATCTTCTTCCCCATCTCCAAAATCGTCATCATCATCATTAAAGTTTTTAATCTTTTATTATGTTTTTTATCATTGATTAATGTGTTGTTTTTGCATTTTCAATTAAATTTACAATTCACTTGTTTTTACTATCTCCATCTACTTCTGCACGGCTGTGTTAAATTTCAATGGACCATGATCAGCTGTAGCAAGTAATAAGGAAGAAGAAGTTGATGATCTTTCTATTTTTTTTAGTCCATTGCTTTTTTGTTTCTTGTTTTCTTTTTTCTCGTTTCCATGTTTACGCTTTTCTTTTTCACCAGTAATTATATTTTTTGCGCATTATTTTTCCCACCAAATTATAGAGCTTTCTCTTGTGTTTCATTAAATTTAAACGCTTTAAACTTTTGGTTCTTTGCAGCAAAACTTTAATTTAAAACCTTTAAAAATCATGAAAAACTTTTTGCAAAGTTATTATTTTCTACTCCATTTCTCTTCCACAACTTTTCCTCCTCCGTGTTTATTTTCTGTCAAACCTGTTTTTTGTTATCTCTCGTCCTTCTCAAAAAAAAATAATATTTGAATCCAAAATAATAAGTTCTTTATTTTTTCGAACCATTTCTGCACTTTCTTATCTCCTTTCTTGATGTGTACTCGATGAGAATCTTTATACTTAGCAGCAGCAGCTTTTTTGTTTTTTATCTTTATTTTTTACTTACCGTTTCCTGTTGTTGACGTTAAACAGTTAAACAAGTTTCTTCTTCTTCTCCTTCTTTCATTATTATGGACATCTTTTATCTATGTACATGTATTCGCAACAACTGAATGAATAATAAAGGGCAATGGAACTTTGTACTTTGTACTGCTTTAATCAAATAAAAACGGGGATACAATCATTCTTCTATCAAAATTTCTTAATTTTAATTGACCGTAATAATTATACATGTTATAATAGGCTTTTTTTTTAATGAGAAAACGTTCTTTGATATGGAACGCCTTTTTTGAAAGAGAAGAAAAAGAAAGGATACTGTATTTTGATGATGTAAAAACTCTGTGTTGAGCTCTAGGCATTTCAATGAAAAAAGTTATTTCTTTCCAAAAAAAGCTTGTTGCTACAAAAAACAGGTACATCTGCTCTTTTTCTTTTTTCTAATGATGAACAACAGAGTTTTTTATTGCTGTTCTCTCTCATTTTCTCTCGTTGTTTTCCTTTTATGTGAACGAACGCCTGTCATTGAAAGGAGAACTTTTCATTTGGTTTTTGCAGTTTTATACTTTTATAAATAAATTGTTGCAACAAAAAATTGGTGATATTACATCACTTTACAGCTATAGCTAATATCTCTCTATTCCTTTTGGCATTTTTCAATATATAAGCTTAAGCTGTTACCTCCCTCAACAGCAGCCTACAAACATTTGTCAAAGTATACCTCTCTGTTTTTGATCAAAAGTCGAGTTTTTGCAAGCAAAAAGCAAAGAAGTTTTCCTCCTTCTTCTTTCCCAAATAGAAACTTTGTATTCCTATTCTTCCATCTTTTCTTGACCGATGATCAAAATAAGAGAGAGAGAATTGTTTCTTTCAAATTTTTTGATGTAAACAAAAACTATTCTTTTTCTATTCCATTATATTCTTGCTACTATTTACTACCTTCATTGATCTTTTTTGGCCTCTTTAGAGAATCTTAAGTTGATCACCATTCATTTATACAAATGCGAATGTCATTGATCACTTTACGGGTGGCATTTTTATTTTCAACCCTATAAAATATACACCTTTCTTTTTTCTTCCGGTATGAAAATCTCTCATTTTTTTATCACAAAAATATATATGTTTTTCTTTTCAAACTTTTGCTGATTCTGCGTTTAATTTTTTTTTCACATATGTGTTTGTTGCTTTTTTTTGCTGCTGCTGTTTTTCTCTCTGATATCTTTGGCCTTGAAGAAGCAACCTACGTAATAATTCTTCTTCTTCCTTGGTCCACCCCATTTTTCTATCCCTGAAACTTTTTTCGTCTTTATGTTTTTCTATGTGTTTTTATCATTCGTTGATTTTTCTGAAACCTCTTTTTTTTCAGGGCCAAAAAGCAAGCAAGCACCAGCAGAAGTGTCGCTTATCTTCAAGTTAAACCAAAGAATATATTTTTTCAATATTTTTATTCTTATATTATTATTACTGTATTTAAAGTTGCTGCAGAAAGAAAAAAGATGACACAAACTGAAACAATTATTCTTGAATCAACAGATGGTGGTGAAACTTTGGCAAGACGATCATCAAATGGTTTGAATAATAATGAAAAGTCATCAATGAAAAAGTTTGCAAGTTCATCATCTATTGAATCATTGGATCAAGTAAGTTACAGTCATTTTTTATAATTAGAATAATGTAAGATTAGCTGCTCAAAACAAGATTACAGCAATTAAACAGCTGCTGTAGTTTTGTTTTTGATGTATTTCTTAAAGTAAGATACTGTAGAATTACATCTAGTTTCTCCAAATGAAAAAAAGTGATGTAATTCTGTTTTTTTACACAGTGTTTTTTCTTCATCAATTATCACAAAGAGTTTTTTTTGGGAGGAATTATCAACAATGGCAACAATACCCGTTCGTTTACTCAAAAACATCCCATTCTTTCCTTGCTTTGGGTATCACTTTTTTGCAATGGTCAAGGTATAAAAAAGCTATTTTTGCCTTTATGTTTTTCCATACTTTTTATACTTTTACCCCCAGAAAAAAAATTGGTAAACAACTTTTATACTTTTGCAAACGTTAATTGCACTCTTTTGGATAAAAAGTGTTTTTGGTTGTAATGAAAAAATTAATTTGTGATAAATGTAGAGTACTGTAATTTTATGTTTCAATGTTAATTAAAGTTCTTTTTATTTTTCAGGAATGCTATTTTTCTGATTGCTATTCGGATGACTTGGATAAGCTGAGTACCTGCTTGAGTGAGGTTTGTTTAATTTTAAATTTTACATCATTTTTATCTTGAAAAAAAGAGGTTTATTCTTTTTCTGTTTACATTTTTTACTACTGACAGATGAGAAAAAACGGGTACATTTAAGAAATAGTGTGTTCCAAAAAATAAGTATATAAATCTGAAGCAAAGTTTGAAAAATGTCATTGTTTTGTGAAAAAAGGATGAATTTATTTAAGGCTTGTCATACTGTAGGTTTGCTTTTTGTTTTTCTTTTTACTATTTTAAATAATTTTCTCTTATTATTTTTTTGTTAGATTGATTAATGTTTTTAATTTACAATTCTTTTTAATCACTCATCATTGAATTATTGATGATGATGATTCTAACATTTTAAAGGTCATTTTTGGTGAAGAAGAGGTCATAGGGAAATCGGACAAAGTACACCATTTTGTTTCATTGTTTCATAGGTGTCTTTTTGAAACTAACCCTAAAAAATTAAGAAAAGTAGTTGATTGTAAAAAAAAAAGCTTTCATTTGTTTCATTTTTTGCTTCTGAAAATTTAAAAGCATAAAACTTGTAGTAAAAAAAGAATTCTGCTGCGTCTATCATCCTTTTCATTTTGACAGTTCATGGACTTTGAAAGTTTTTGAAAGTACATGAAATAATATTTTTTGTCATTTTAAATATTCACGTTCTCCCCGTTTCTGCCATAAAATGTTTGTTTGCTTTTAATTTTTACCAGTTTTTTTCTTTCGCATCTTTAACAAACAAATTGAATGAATCAAAACCGATAATAAAAAAAGTTATTAGGATAAATTCACGTGAATTTTGGCTGAATTCAATCAACTTCAAAATTGTACTTTGTTCAATGCTTTTCCCTGTCACTTTTTGTCTTATTTTTTTTTTCGGACGATATTACTTTTTTGAATGTTCGGACAACAAAGGAACATGCATCCTTTTTCTCTTTTCCTCTTATTATCCCAATCAATATTTCTTTTAATCCAAAGAACAAAAGACATTAAATTTGAACTAAAATTCTTTATTTTTTCTTTTTGCAACTCAGCATGTTTCACTCAATTATCACAGCATCATCATCTTTTACAAGTCAGTCATCGATGAAGTTCTTTGCTCATCACATTTTTTTGTTGTTTTTTTCATCATTGATTGTTTTTGTCATAAATTTTAAAGTTTCATTTGTCACACGCGTTTTTTTTTAATTTTAAAAATCAAAAACAAAATTTAATCAATAGAAAACAGACATTGACAAAACTTTGCTTCAGGTTTTCTTCTTGTTGTTTAATTCTGTTTTGTTATTTTGGTTTGGTTGTTTCGAAAATATAAATTAATTAAAATTAAGTCATGTATGAATTAGCTGAAAATGCCAGAAATATTTGTTGGAATCATTCACATTACACTGAATTGGTTAGTATAGGGAATTCTATTGCTTTATTTGCTAGTTGGGGATACTGTAGTTTTAAAATTTTCAAAAATTTTAATTTTGAAAATGTGTAGTTAGTTTTTTAACAAAACTTTTGTTCTAAAAATGTTTTTCTCTAATATAAATTCAAAAATTAGTCATCTGAATTAAGGCTTATTACTGTAAAACCAGTTACTGCAAAAATAATTTATTTTTTCACTTTTAATCAAAGCTTTTAATTTTAGGTTTCATCTGAAGAAGACGATCCAAAACGAAATAATGTTGTACAAGATTTAATTCAAGCTCAACTTGCTTTTTGGACCTTGGTATTTTCATTTTTATATTCATATGCATGGCAACAACATCGTAAAAAGTTTTTAATGACAATATTTGTTGGAATTCCACTGGTATTTATTGTATGTTTTACAATTGCATGGCTTTTGGGGACTATTGTTGTGCTATCTCGTTTATTTTCAACTTCACTTAAAATTGAAGATATGCTTAAATATGGTAAATGTGATGATGATGGTAATAATATTAAATTAATGTGTAAACAAATTACTGTATTTGTTAATTTTAGAAGTAAATCGCCGCCGTCGAACTTTATCAAATGCTTCAAAATGTTCAATTATTTCGAATTCTGGGAGATCATCATCATGTGAAGAATTACCAAAGCCAGTATGCCGAAAACATTCTTCTTCAAATACCTCACTAAATCAAATTCTAATGTCAAATAGCTTTTCAAATGGCTCTCGAGCCGTATCACCTACATTTTCATTTACTCGACAAATTTCGACAGAGCCATGCCGAAAGCTCTCTTACTCATATACCCATCAAACTGCAGATGATGATGAAGGTTTTGATTCATAGATTTTTTTATATTTGACAGTATATTTTCTCTATCTCTCTATTTATCTCTTACATATTTGCACCTTGCATATTTAATCTTCATATTTTTCATCTTCTTTACATTCTTATTATTTTGTATGTGTTCAACAAAAAAAAATTATTTTATTAACGGGTGAATTGAAATCACTGCTTTTCCCCAAGGGAAGATAAAAGATTTCAAACTTTTTGAACAAATTAACTTCGGAAATATTACGGTTTTCATTTTTGTATACTCTTTGTATTTTTGTATGTTTATATAATCGAATATTTTTAATAAATATATTATTATTTATATGATTGTTGGTAACACACAGAGCACATCTAACATAAAAATTCATAATTTAAAAGTGGTTATATAGATTGCACAAGACATGATTAAAAAGCTTTTATTGTTTTTTTTTGAAAATCAAAAAAAGAGGCTACAAAAAATTTTCACTATGCCTGTTCCCAAAATCACTGAAACCTTCGACATTTTTATTTAGACTTCAAATAAACTTATTCCAAAAGGATGACTTCAAAAATTAGTTTCATAAAAGTCAATATCAAATTACAGACCCGCGAAAAATTATCTTTTTCAGAAACGTCAGACATTGTCTGCCGCCTTCTTTTCATCATCACATGTAAAAGACTACTGTAGTCTTCTTAAAGATAATTATAAATGTCTGGAATTTTACAGACTAAAATATTACGTAATGTTTTATAAATTTTTAGTTAATGATACTATAATATTTTATGTCATTTAAAAATGGAGAAGTTTCAAAAAATGCTTGAACTGAATCCAAAAAAATATTTCAAAGTCAAAGATTATACAAGAAAAAATAAACAATAAAAATGTGAAATTTCTTTTTAAATGAAAAATGATCTGAAATATTTCTAAACCTTTGCGAAAAAAAAAATGCGAAAAGGAGCTTCTTTTCAAAATCACTTTCACAAACTTTTGTAAATGGAATAAAGAGTTAAAAGAATTTAAGAAAGCCAAATGAATAACTACAAAAAAGGACATCTGTCTGAGATGATGATGACAAAAGTTGACCCCCAGAAAAGTAATAGCTGCTTTTTATTTTTGGCCCCCTGTTTTTATGGATTAGCAATTATCCTTTCCATTGATTCTCTCATTTATTCGCCGAAGATGACATTGTTGTCCTTCAAAAAATTCAATGATGCTTGTCGTCTTCGTCTTTCAAGGATAATTATTTTCTTTCACATTTGTTTTTTGTCTGCTTTTTTGTAACATTTTTTGGATCATAAATGTTTTTTTCTATCTGTGATCTAAGCGTTCCATAAACGAGAATTACGCTTTCTTATTTAGATCCCTCTGTCTTTTAATCCTATTCTTATTTCTATGTCCATCATTTTCAGCTTTGTCCAATAAGCTCAAATCTCCATTGCATGTTTTAATCCTTTCAAAAATGAAACATATTTTGTTATTTTTTATATTTTCGTGTTTTGTTTCGATATCACTGGCATGGCAAAGATATGAAAAGCCAATTAAAACTGCCACACCAAATAAAGATGGTGTATATGAATTTGAATTAATTGTTGCCCACAAAATGACCATGGCAAGGGGATTAAAATATGGAAAAATTGGTGTGTTAGATTATGAACCGGATACAGAAGTCTGTTGTTTTAGGGTATGAAATTCACTCCAATATTTTGTTTTTAGACTTGGTGGCAAAGAAATGGTGACCAGTTATCCCCTTGCAATGACACAGATGTGTTTATTAAAAAAGAAGAAAATGATGACATGAGAGATATGGTGCTAGCTGATGTAATACAACTTGATGGGCTTCATCATCGAATGATTACAATTAATGGGAAAACGTACGCCTATTGGAATAAGTAAAAGCCTATGAAAATTTAAATATTTTAGGCCAGGTGATACTATTGTTGTTCCACTGGGAGCAAAAGTTGTTTTAAGAGTTAAAAATCGTTTGAATACCGAAGCCATAACCCTTCATGTTCATGGATTAGATAAACGAGGGCTTTGGTGGACAGATGGTGTTTCACATGTTCAACAATGCCCTATTACTGTAGGAGATGAGTAAGCGCTGTTTTCGACATAAAAGCCTAATACAATTTTTTTGCAGTTTTACATACCGATTTATTGCTGATGCACCTGGAACACATTGGTATCATGGGCATTTGGCAAGTGATCGCGGTGAAGGAATGTTGGGAGGATTTGTTGTTAAAAATTATGATGAAACTGTTCCCGATCCAAAAAACAAAGGAAAACGGCTGACAATAGAAAGAGATTATTACGTCATGTTACAGGTAAGAAAAGAATCTTATACCATCTTTCAAACCACAATAGAATAACTGCATCTCATATCAAAAATCCCACCCATTGCATACGTGTAGAGAGGTTGGATTTTATCCACCTCCCATGTCGAAAAAAATCAGCAAACGCAACAGAACGTTAATTCACGACAAGGTTTTTGGTTAAATATTTTAGCCATAAAATTTCAAAAAGGAAACCTTATTTTCTTACAACTTGGCAGAAAAATTAGCCGAAGAGGGGCATGAAAAAAATTCTGCATTTGAAAATCAAAAAGAAACTGTTTTAAAAAAAACACAGGCGCAGATCCCTCCTATTTTGCTCTTTAGCAACGATTTTTTCACAAAAATTTAAAACTGCGAACTAATAATTCTCGAGGTCATCCTAAACTTTAAAATAAATTCCTATACAAACCACCTAATACTTCTTGACTCAACATTAAAACCTTCTATTATTTTATGACTATTATTTTTCAAAATGCAATCATATCTTCCCTTTTATCTTTGGACTTTTATTTTTGCGCAAATCATTTATATCCCTTGACAAATGGCACAAAAAGATAATAAATGATCCTCAAAGCTCAAAATGCAATCAAATCTTCCAATGATCCTCAAAGCTCTTAATGCAATCAAATCTTCCCTTTTATCTTTGCACTTTTATTTTTGCGCAAATCATTTATATCCCTTGACAAATGGCACAAAAAGATAATAAATGATCCTCAAAGCTCAAAATGCAATCAAATCTTCCAATGATCCTCAAAGCTCTTAATGCAATCAAATCTTCCCTTTTATCTTTGCACTTTTATTTTTGCGCAAATCATTTATATCCCTTGACAAATGGCACAAAAAGATAATAAATGATCCTCAAAGCTCAAAATGCAATCAAATCTTCCAATGATCCTCAAAGCTCTTAATGCAATCAAATCTTCCCTTTTATCTTTGCACTTTTATTTTTGCGCAAATCATTTATATCCCTTGACAAATGGCACAAAAAGATAATAAATGATCCTCAAAGCTCAAAATGCAATCAAATCTTCCAATGATCCTCAAAGCTCAAAATGCAATCATATCTTCCCTTTTATCATTGGACTTTTATTTTTGCGCAAATCATTTATATCCCTTGACAAATGGCACAAAAAGATAATAAATGATCCTCAAAGCTCAAAATGCAATCAAATCTTCCAATGATCCTCAAAGCTCAAAATGCAATCAAATCTTCCAATGATCCTCAAAGCTCAAAATGCAATCAAATCTTCCAATGATCCTCAAAGCTCAAAATGCAATCAAATCTTCCCTTTTATCATTGGACTTTTATTTTTGCGCAAATCATTTATATCCCTTGACAAATGGCACAAAAAGATAATAAATGATCCTCAAAGCTCAAAATGCAATCAAATCTTCCCTGTTTTATATTAGACTATTATTTTTGAAGAAACCACTGAGTATCTCCCTGAGATCCCCAAAATAATGAAACAACTTACTTTGTTTTGTTGTTGAAGCAGCAGAGATGCACCAAGATTATTGAGGAGAGATGAGACGACCGCAGCATACCGAGAGCATTTGATAACACTAAACGTTTTCATCATTCTTTTTTCTTATATATACTTTTTTGAAGTCAACATGGGAATGGTTTTTGAAAAATTCATTTTACATTTTCATTTTTGCATAATTTGCATATTTTTTCATTCTATTGACGGGATCTCTGTGGCGCGTTCTACAGAATGGAACAAAAAATGTTCCATTTTCCATTTTTGTTCTCTACGGGCGTTTGTAAAAAACTTTTCCTTTGTTCTAGGTAAAGATCCCACCTCGAACATAGCATTACTCTTTATATATTTTAGGATTGGTCGATTCCATGGCCATCAGAGCAACATTACAATTTACATGATGGTACAATGAAATGGGTGAGCGGAATGGATGGTGAAAGAAGAGAGCAATGTTGGGCTCCAACTCGGACGTATGTAAGTATATTTATTTTATTATTTATTCATTTCATGCATGTTTAAACAAAAAACCCAAAATATTTTTAAAATAAATAATTTGAGGACGGCTCGAATGTTGGTGGATCTGTGCCAATGTCATCCTTCATTATGGGAGATAAAGGTTGGCATAACCCTGAAGATCAAAGAACTCGACCATCAAAACTCCCACTTGCCACCTATCTCATTTCTAAAGGTGAAGATATTTTGATGAGGTTTGTAAATGGCGGTGTTGCTCAAGAAATCCTTATCTGGCTAGAAGATCATCAATTTACAATTGTTGCTGCAGACGGCGTTGAAGTTAAACCAAAAACCGTTGATGCCTTGGTTATTTATAGTGGAGAACGATATGATGTTTTAATTCATGGCCTGAAAAATCCAACCCGAAAAGTCTATCGATTTATTTTGGAGACAATGGAATCCATTCATTGGAATTGGGGTCCATATGAACCATTTAAGTCTTTGGGAAATTTAGAATACGATAATGTTAATGCAACGATTGATGATGAAGTTGATTGGGAACATAAAAATTGCACGCTCAAAAATAAATGTTTAATACTGAATTGTCCATTTGGGAGATTTGCTGATAAATATCCATTTGAATGTGTTTCACCACATTTATTAGAAAATGTTAGAGAAGTTCAAGATATGGAGTTGATCAAAGCTGATAAATATGATAAGAATTTTGATGTAAGTAATAAGTTACAGTAATTATGTTACATGAAAAAATTCTGATAGCAATACAGTACACATTAAATAATTTTATAGGAACGTTTTATAAATATGCATTTTGATTCACATGTTGATGGATATATGTTTGCAAAGCCCCATGGAATGCCATATTATTACAATGATCGATTAGATGATATCGCAGTAAAATGTGATCCACAAGTTTGTGATCGATCAAATCATGCAAAATATGATCATACATGTAAACACAATCATATACGATTACGATAATGAATAAACTATATTTTTAGGTGATTGCTTCATTCATTATTATTTTAAGCTAAATTCAATTGTTCAAGTAAGTTCGGTGTCATAGCATTTTTAGTGACAAAATATTTTTTACAGATGACAATTTACAACATGGGTGATGGCGGAAAAGCTGGAACGGGATATTCACATCCCTTTCACATGCACGGAACACATTTTGCTGTAATGAAAGTAAGAGAGATTTGATTAATTAGTTATAGGTATCAATCATCAATGTACATTTTATAGATGGGATATCCAGATTATTTTCCCCATAATGGAACAATTAAAACAATGAATAAAGATTTACCATGTGAAGATGTTTCACAGAGATGCCTCGACCTAAAATGGACAAATCAAACATGGCTAAGTGGGAACATTGATGGAATGCAAAAGAATCCAAGTTATCGAGATACAATCCTAATCCCAACTGGTGGATATACTGTTATCCGATTCCGAGCAGATAATCCTGGATGGTGGTTTGCACATTGCCATTTAATGTTACATCATATGGGTGGCACGGCATTTGCCTTCAGAATAGGCGAGCATGAAGATGTTCCTAAACCTCCACCAAACTTCCCCCGATTTTGTGGAATCTTTCATGATTATGATGTGAGCCTTAATTTTTTTAAAGGAAAGTTATTCAAAAATACGCTTTCAGATTCCATCTCCAAATAATAATAAAACCGAAAATGCAATGTAAACAATTAAAGTATTTGCAGTTTTTTAAGCTTTAAATAATAATGTATGGTATTAGTTCAAACATCTGTTTTGCTAGACTTTTTTTATCATTAATAAATATTAAATTTTAAAAAAATTCAATCAAAAATGAAACAATTACAGTATACCCATTTTCACATAAGCTTTGTAAAAGTCAAAAAAAGGAGAGAGATTCAACAAAAAAAACAAAAAGAGATTGTAGTCACCCTACGATTTGATGATAGTTTGAATACGGTAGTTATAATGTGATAAAAAACAACAAACAATCCAGATTTTTTTCTTTTATTATTGATTTTTTTATTATTATACAAATTACAAAGTGCGCAAAACAAAAAACAGCGCGTTAAGCCCAACTCTGATTGTTTTTTAAACGTTAGTATGTTAGAATTTTACCAACATTTTGATAAGTTGGTGTTGATAAAATTTTAACAAAGAAATTTAACAACGTTAGTAAACAAGTATTCTAAACATTCAGAGTCGTTCTTAAAGAGACCATTAAAAACAAGCAATCCTGCTTGGAGTTACAAAAAAAAACAAATACTGAAAGTATTTAAATACTTTCAATATTAACAATATTGTACAGACATATAAAACAATTTGGAAAAAACAACAAAAACACCAGATGAAAATAGGTGCAACAAAACAATCTTAATTTCTGCTGATTCCAAGAGATTTTTGACATTCTGAACAATACCATTTTCCTGGTGGCGGTCGAACAATTCCAATACAACCTGAAAATTGATACGAAATTAATGACATAAAACAAATTAATCTCTATACCATAATGAAACCATTTATATGCGCAATTTGGATTCTCGCAAGCTATCATTTCACCATAAGAATGTTCACCACAAAAGCACCATTCTCGATCATCCTCATCTTCTTCATTACCATCACCATCAATGTTATTTCCATTTGGTACTGTAAGCCTAACTTGCTGTTCCGGACGATAATACTGCTGCTGCTGTTGTTGAGGAGTTGGTGGTGGTTGATAATGCTGTTGCGGCATATACGTGGCATTTTGATGATTCTGTTGCAATGGCATTTGTGGAGTACCAGCAGGAATTGGTGGATGAGAATTTATATACATTGATGAATAGGTATATTGTTGCTGGGAGGACGAATGCGGCAATCTTGAATAATCTTGTGGAAATGAATAACTCGAAGATGCAATTGGATGTGGTATTTCAGCTTTTATTTGTTGCTGTTGTTGTGGTATTGTTGAAACTTGATTATTAGAAGAGCTTGTATTAAATTGAGGTATTTGAGTGGGAGTAGCAGTCGAAGAGTTAATTTGATCTGACATTCCCGTTGATGATGAAAAGTTTGTTAATGGTAAATGATTACTTGGTCTTCCTGGGCCGAGTTTGTTTTCTTTGAACATTTGTTGAGCTTTCGGAGTGAACCTATAAAATAGAAATATAACTTTCATTATAACCAAAAATAAAAAATAATAATCAATCTCTATCTATTAAATATAAACCTAATATCAAATTGATTTACATACTTTCTTTGTCTTCCATGCCTGCTTTCTGAACCAGAAAAAGAAGGCATTGTTGAAAAAGAAGAATTTTGGAGTATATTGTTTTCAGAATAACTAAACGACATATTGCCTAAATTGCCATGTGGTCCCGGAGATACTTCCATTGGTGATACAGAATTACTTGATGGACTAGGTTCAGGCAAAGCAAGTGTTGCAGAATCCTGAATTTTTGATCATAACTACAAATTTAAAAAAGTTAAAAAAAACATTTCATTACATTATTATTCGAAAATTTTGGAGTCTTTGGTATTCGAGGTGACAATGCTCTTGGTGATGGAGTTCCACCATTTATAGAACCTCTCCTTTCTGTTTTTATTTTTAATGAATTCTTTTTATTGGTAGTGCTGGAGCTTCTGATGCCAGGTGGCTAGAAATACTTTAATTTAGATTGGAAAAAACAGCATGAGCAAGAAAAGGAAATGAACGTTTACCGTAATCTTATATATCCCGCAAAAATAAATATTTAAAAAAACTTACATCATCTCGAAATACCGAACCAATATCTTGCAATATAACAGCAATATTTTGTCGATGACCATTTATTCTTATAGGTTCAACAACTGGTTCATTTACTGGTTCAGAAGGTTCAGGTTCGGCTTCAGGAATTTTGAATAAGTCATCCAAGAATGGATATTCTTCACGTAAATCTTGTATTTCTTTCACTCTTTTTCTATTAGCTTCCAAAAATTCTAAAAAATAATTGTTAGATGAAGATAAGAGCTATGTTAGGGAAAACAAACTTTTTTCAATCTCTATAGACGTTCCAGGAGATTCTGAATCAATTTCACATTTAAACTCCCTCACATATCCATTAATCCTTGATAGATGATATTCAACCGTAATCATAAGACTATTAGCTGTTTTCCATTTTTCATTTGCAAGACGATTCAACGCCTCATTTCCTTTATCAATAACTTTTTTATTTTCATTAAATACTTGTGGTGTCATTTGATCCTTTTGGTCTTCAAAATCACGTAATGCTTCAAGATAGCTATCCCGCATAACTAAAAGTACAAGTATTAAAACGAGGTTACTAAAATTTAAGTAGAAAAAAACAAACCCAAAAATTTAGCGTCTAATTTTCGTAAGATCTTACAATGTTTTTTAACCTCTGGTACGAGCTTCTCGTAGACTAAAAAAACAACACACATTTATTAAAGCTAATTAGTAAAAACAATAAACGAACCTTCCAGGCACTCATAATAATATTGCATTTAACAACATTAACAAGGCCCTCCAGCCGTAGCAAAGCTTTTTAAAATCTAAAATTCAGATTAAATAAAGTAACAAAAACAAGACAATATCATTAATCAAATATTCAAACGGTTGAAAGAAACCGATACAGTATTCAACAAACATTTACAAAAAAAACTATAAACATTTTATTTATTTTCAAAAATCCGACATAAATTTCTATACAGTAATATCTTCCTAAATTATTACATTATGGTTCAAAAGTGTAATTGGTGATAGGATATTTTCGTGGATCATTCCATGGAAAAGCACGATAGAAATCATAAGGATATTGTTTTGGAAGCTGAAAAATGATAAAGTTATTTTAAAAAACAATGTGAAAGTTAAGAATACTTACAACAGGATTTTTCCACCGTAATCCACCATTTGGATCAGGTCTTGAATACCAGTATGAAAAGATTGCCATTGGAACAACAACACGTAAAATTAGCCATAGAGCACGTAAACTACAATAAAAAAGTTTAAACTTATTAAAAACCTGATTGCAATGAAACCTACGGTTTATAATCTTCAGCATCAAGTCCAGTAAAAGTAATACGATCTCCACGATAAGTCATCATATCAATACCAACCTAAAATACAGTAAAATTAGTGACTGCAGGTATTATAGAAGACGAAAAACGTACAAGTTCACCCCAATTTCTTTTATGGTGGTTATCGGTATCTGAAGAACGAGAGATACAGACATAGTTAAACATTTTTTAAAAAACTTACAAGCATCATAAGGATCTTTATGATCAAAAGTAACAATTTCAGCTTCTGGATAATCACCTGCATGACGATTAACATCATTTGGATCAATTGGTCTATAAAAAAGTAGCATATAGAAACTACCATACTATACTACAGTAAATATCTTTACCTATAATCTTCAGGACGCATACCATATTTAATTGCAGCAGCCCTTCGTTCCTTTTCTGTTGTAGGATATTGCCCAGGTTTATGATCACGAGGATACCATCCCTCAAAAGTAAGTGGTCCTCTAGCTAAAAGAAGCTTATAACAGTAAAATCTCAAGGTTAACAAAGAAGAAATTATATATACAAAAGTCTTTAAAGACAACATACCAACTAGAGGAGTAGTATGAATGGCGCGGGTTGAGACCCGAAACAAGTTCGACATGGTCTAAAGCTAACACTGTATATATGATCTTTACAAAATTATCAAAAATGCCAAATCTAGATCACGCAAAGCAAAGGACACAGAGAAAAGCGAAAAAATGGAGCTAAAAACGTTTAAACGAGAGCTTTGAAATGCTACGAATCCCTTTAATAGATACCAACGTTGAACATAAAAACGAGAGCGGGGTAAAAATTATGTAAAATTTGCATTTTTTAACGATTCTAAGATTCAAATCAAAAATTTTTCCCCGCCGTTGAAAAAAAAATTCTGCGAGTCGTCAAGTTTGGCAAAATGTTCTAAGCAGCAAGCAGGACATTTCGTTTAGAGAAAAATGTTTTTTTACATGTCGAGGTCAACATCTTCTCAGAGCGAGAAAGAGAGAGGAAAAACTTTCTCATTATCCAACAACATAATAATTTTTTATTTTTTCTAAAATTACATCAAGAAAATCCTCAACTACATAACAAATATAAACATCCTATTCTAATGTGTCACATAAAAAAACGATATAACAAACAAATTTAAGAATTATTTTCTTTATCACGCTTCTTGAAAGCTTCTCTAACATCTTCAGCATAATATAAATCAAATAATGTTTTAGGAGTCATAGGTGGAGGTGGCCACCTTTCATCTTCTCGTGTTGCTAAATCGGCTGCTTCTTCGCTTCCTTTTTCAGCAATTTTTTGTTGATAAATTGTACGACTAAAAGTTACTTTGTTTAATAGAAAAGAAGGTAAAAACAAAACAAATTACCGTCGTTCAATATCTACATCTGTTCGATATGATACATAAGGTTTAAGTTCAAATCCAGTTAAATCAGGGACAACAAGTTTTGGAATCATTTCTTCAACCTCCACATATTTGCCTGTCGAAGGATCAATATATCCAGTTTCAGCTACCTTTGTATAACCTGAAAGCTTATGATTAATGAAAAAAGATATATAAAATCAAGCTTATAAAACAGTAATTAATATTCATGCTTATCAACTTACTCAGCTGAGTGCTCAGTAATCTTCAACAAAAGAAAAAAACAACTTACGACGTAATCTTGGATCATTATTTTTTAAAAACTTTGGTGAAATTTCAGGGAATTCTCGATCTTGTCCAGGATATTTAGATTTTTCAACAAAAATTGGACCAATTTTTCTCCATCCAGTATTTCGATTCTTTACAAATGGCCATGGAGCACGGAAATAATGATCATTTAAAGATCGTACACCTCTTTTAGATATCAGCGGAATTAATGATGCCATTATTCTGCTGCAATAATATCTTTATAAAACACCATATAAATTAATAAATATACTGAAGTAAAATTTTATCAATTTTCAAAATGCACGTTTTTAAACCCCCCTCGAAATTGATTCGATTCAATGCATTTTTTGCAGCAAAGAAAAAGAACAATGAAAAGAGGTGAAACACTTTGCCAAAATTTTTAAAGATTTAAAAAAATTCACCAAATTTGATTTGAATTTTTAAATTACAGTATCCGAATTTGTGTATATCTTTTAAAATGTCTTTTATCAGTGAAATAAGCACATTTTTCTCTTTATACTATTATGATTTTTTCATGTGATAAATGCATTGTAAAGTTTTTTAGGCAAATGTAACAAACAAGATCGTGTATTTGTTTTTTGAATGTATTGTTGTTGCTGTCACATCTTGTTTCAATGTTTGATTTTTTTGGTTGTTTTGGTTTATTAAAACTAAAAAAATAGTATCCCAGATAGTTAAGTTCAGTGTTAAAATAGTAAAATAAGAGAGATAGTGATCTTTTAATTTTAAATATACTGTAATTGTTGTTTTTAAAATACATACACATTTAATTAAATCTTGTATTTAAATGTCGTATACCTTTATACCACTTTTTTATTTTCGTATACTGTAGGAGTGACAAAAACTCTTAAAAATTGAGTTCAAGTCCATCTTCGGTAAACCAGATTTCAGCGATGACGATTGCAGGAAAAAAACATGAATGTGCAACAAATTGAGAAACAACTTTTTTGCAAAAACTGTTCCAGAATTGGACCTTTAAAGAATACTTTTTTACCTGTTTTGGTACTTGTAAAACTTCTCTTTTTGTATCCCATTAATACTGTAAAAATGATTCATTTGTCTGAAGAAAGAATAAGATAGAACCAACTTTTTTTTCAATGTCAACAAAAGAAATGTTCAATAAAAAAATGTAAAGAAAAGAAATCATGTCTGATTAAATTTTAATTGTATTATCAAAAATTGCACAAATTCATGTCAAATAATTACCACCATCTTAAATGGTCTCAAATTGAGAATCAAATGTTTAGGTGTCATTCTTATTATAAAAAATAATTAATCAAAAATGAATCAAAAACAAATTTAAATTGAAAACGGAAGGAACCTTCTATTCTCTGTCATCACCCCCGCATTCGTGGAATAACCCCCGATCGCCTGCTGACAAATGAAAACAAGAAGTGATTGCTGATGATATATTTTTTTACAAAAACATTACAAAAATAACTTTTTTTGATTCTTTGTTGTTTTTCTTTAAAAAGTTTAAAAAGTGATTAAAAAGCCTTCCTCTTTCCTCCTTCTCTTTGCTTTTGACGCCATTGAATAGAAGGAATTGATTCCGTCAATGAATTTGAGAAATTATTTAAAAAGTGTTAAACGGAATTTTTGCCTTCTTTTTTTCTCCACCAACAACTTCCATGGGTTTCTTTTTCTTCTTTTTTTACAATCGAGTTTGTTTTTTTCTTCCACATGTGAATCTATGGCGTCAAGGAATGGAGAAAAGAAGATCGTCAAATCAGATAGAAATCAGTGAAAGAAGAAAGAAGGCGTCACGGGTTTTTATTCTATCTTTTTTTCGTATATAAATGGGCTTATTTTTTAATGAATTTTTAAAGTATTTATTTTTTCTTTTGTCTTTATCTTTTTCTCAAATGTTTTATTTTAAAAAGTGTGTAAGAGATACTTCCAGAACTCTGATACTTTCACAATTAAATACCAAAAAAAAGGAATACTGTAATTACAATAATCCGTTTATTTCGTTGTATTCTGTTTGTTTTCTTTTATTACCAATAACTTTTAGCTTTGACTTTCTTTTTAAACATTATGTCTATTTAATTTTTGGACTTTCATTGACCTCTACTACCGTAACCACCCTCACATATTCAAACTTGTGTAAAACAGTTTTTTTTGTTTTAAAATTCTGAAACGTTTTTGAACTTATTTTTTTGTTGCCATAAAAACGCGGAAGAAGTAAAAATTGTTAATGATTTATTACACCTGTTTTTTTTATTACTTTTCTTTTTCTCAAAATAAACTTTGACTTTTTAGAGTTTAAATTTTTTTGAAACGTTCTTGCAAAACATTTGTGATTTAAAGTAAGTAAAAATGTTGGGCATGATGAATTGTAACAATGATGCCGTGGAATTTTATTCTGCATCCCCTGCATCAAAAAGTCGCGGATCTTTAAATGAAGCAGATACAAAAGCCTTTGTTGAACATCATGAAAAGAAAAAGGTTTCATATACAGAAGGTAAGTAACTAACAAAGGAATACTGTAGTTATTAAACTAATTACTGTAAAGCTTTTGTTCTTCAATATTTAGCATTTCTATCAGTACACTAATTTTAGATGGTCGAAAAATGATTGATGGAAAAATTGTTGAAAGTAGTGATGATGAATCTTCGCCATCCCTTAACCCTCAGCAAATGTGGGAAAAATTGATAATGACAAAAGCAGTATCTGGAAGCTTACAAAAACCAGACACAAATGAATCATCGTCGACATCTAAATCAACCAAATCAAAAACCAAAAAGTAATTGTTTTTTATTACTTTTTTTTTGTTTTGTAACATTTGTTATCTCATTTTTCCATTACCATTTCTTTTTTGATCTATTCTTTTTCGTACACTTTTTTTTGCAATACCTTCTTTTTTTCTTTGTCTACCTTATCATCAACGATTAAAATTAGTTCGCCAAACGTATTTTAGTCAAAAACAAAAAACTGAATAAAAATATAAATATGTTTTCTTTTTGCAAAAGTTTATATCAGTTCAAAAAAAGTGTGATAACAAAATACAAAAAAAATATAACAAAACAAACATAAGTTGAAAAATAAATATCAAAAATGAATAATTAAAAGATCAGACAGAAGCAGATTACTTGTGTTCTTGTGTTTCACGTTCTACTTGTGTTGGAGGTGGTGGTGGACCTTTTGCATCTAGTTCATCAATGTATTTTTCGAGAAGTGATTCTCGATCTTCAGGATTATCTTTTAGTACCAAGTATCGTTTATCATTCTGCAAAAAATTAAACAAATAGATTTAAAAACAAAAAAAACACATACCTCTAAAACAGCAAGAATATCACTTAAATGACCTTCATTCAATAATATCTTGCTTTTTGATTCAAACGTAATAATCTTTGTTTCCTTCAAGAGTTCCTAAAAATGAAACATAATTAAAACATTCAAAGTAAAAGAAAATTTCTTGCCTTAAAATCTTTTAGCATTTCATTAAGTCGAACTTTTCGCCATTCTCTAAAATCATTTTCAATTCTTCGTTCACTTTGAGTAAGCTTTGAATATTTTTCATCTTCAAAGATAATCTTTTTTGCATCCTTCCATCTTGTATTGATAGTAATATCATCTTGTTCATTCAACAATTGGAAAAATGCTTCCTGTCTTTTTATATCAAGTTCACGAATATGTTTTTTGAAGATATCTTCTTTTTCATCTTTTGAAAGTAGCTCCAATTTTTTGTAACGATTATCTTTTTTCAAAATCTTTCGAGCATCATGCCATGAATAATCACCATTTCGAATCTAAAAATAACAACACATTACCAGATAAAAGATAGAAACAAAACTTACCAAATCCTTTAAAACAACAATAAAATTATCAACTTCTTCTTTGTATTGAAGCATTTCTTTTTCTTTATTTCGTTCTTTTCTTTGTTGACTTAATTCAGATTCAACTTCATCTTTTCTTCTTTCAATAGCCTTTTCTTCAGCAGTTTTTGGTTCATCTTTTTCTTTGATACGACCTTCTTCATCTGATTCTTCATCTTTGGGTAAAGTTTCACGGTATTCAAGGAATAGCTGTTCACGAAGTTCACTATCCAAGCCTTTACCTTTGTAACGTGGATCTTCATCAATTCGCTTTTTGACATGTGACCATTTAGAATTGCGGTGAATATCATCACGTGATTCAAGAAGTTCTCGAAATGCTGCTTTACTCTGAAAACGTACAAGTATTATCAATAAGTTTTAAAAAGCTATTAAAAAACTAACGTCTTCTTTTAATTTTTTCTTTTCTTCCTTTTCTTTGGTATACAATTCAGCAACATAATCATTGAAAAAGTCTTCTCGATCACGATTCTTTTCAACAGCTTTGAATCTTTCATCTTTACCATATAAATTGACAAACTTTTGGAAATTACTTTTGCCATGAAGATCCTTGCATTCATGCAACAATTCAATATATTTTTCTTTGGCAATTTTAGCTTTTTCTTTCTTTTCTGCTCTTTCAATTTCAGATCGTTCTTTTGCATATTCTTCAAATGCATCTTTTCGTTCTGAAGCACTCAACAAAAGATATCTTGAATCAAATACAATTTTTGAAAGTTCTTTCTGGAATGTTGAATTTGCGGATACATTACGTTCAACTAACATTTCACGGAATTGCTTCTGACGTTCTTCTAATGGAATCTAAAAATTGAAAATGAACTTAAAAATTATTCACGTAAAGATCTATACAAACCTCAGCTCTGGTTTGCTTTGCTGCTAATTCAGCTGCTACAGCAGGATCAATCTCCTTAACAACAGGTTTAGCTTTTTCTTTCTTTTCTTTTTGTGCAGCAGCTTTCTGTTCAGTTATTCGATCTTGTTTCTTTTCTTGTCGAGTTCTCTTCTTTGGTGGAGCTTTAAAATCTTCTTCATCGCCGTCTTCATCATCTGTACCACCATCTTGTTTTGGAGTTTCAGTTTTGCTAAATGGTGTACCATCTGGAGTTGATTTTGCAGCAGTATTTTCTTTTTCTAAAATTTAACATGTTTAAACATGGAAATTATGAACAAAAAAGACAAACCTTCAGGCTTCTTGGACACAAGAAGATCGACATCAGGACGATTGTAAAGATCGGGCGGTCTACAGTAATAGCTAATTATATGTAATACTTTTACTGAAGAAAACGTACCTTTGCCAAACAGAAGTTTTTGTTGTTGGATTATAGAAAAAGACTCTTCCATCACCAGTCCATACAATACACCATGGAGTTCCCGAAACTGGATGACTGCTTACTGGACGATTTTCACCAGCTCCTCCTGCACCAACAGCATTATTTTGTGGAGTAGCAGTTTGAACGGGTACTGGAGTTGGAGTAAATGCAGCAGGAGCTATTGCTGCTTGTGCATGGGGAGCAATAGCTGCAGCACCATTGGCTAAAAATACAACATGAATAATACAGTATACACTTAAAAGAAAGGACAAACCTTCTCTTTCAATAAGAGCTTTAGGTTTTTCCCATGTATTTTCTTGTGTCATCATATTAAAATAATATTTTCGACCATCTGGTGAAGTAAATTCTTGCCATGCATTTGAAGGATCAGTAGGCATCGGCATTCGAGGTTGCATACCAACACCAGGCATTGGAAAACCAGGGAAGCCAGGTTGTGCCATTAATGATGGAATAGCTCCTGAAAATGACAATACAATTAAGTACAGTACAACAAAAACAACAAATATATCTCCGCTCAAAAATATAGTTCCCCTCTAAACAATGAATCCCTAATCCTTAATGTGAAGAAACAGATGAAAAGCAACTTTACAATAAAAACTGACGAAGAAGATTTCATACAAGTACCAACAATTCCAACATCCATCGAAAGCCGAAATCAATGAACCAACAAGACATGTCTAAATTAATACAAAAAAGTCTTTTTACCTAGATAAACTCAAAAAATATTCCTATATACAAAAATTAAAAACAAAGGATTAAAACAAGCTAAAAATGGGGGGATTTTACCTGTACTTACGTTGCTGCTGCAGCTGTAGTAGTAGTCATCCGTAATAGCAGACGAAGAAAACAGCCTATTTAATTTTAAAAAGGGGGTATAGGAGAAACTTACCGTACTAAAAGTTAATTAAAAACCCTCAAAAAAGAAAAAAACACTGAAAAAATTAAATAGATTTAACAAACCTTGTGGATTCCTTTCCCTCTCAATCTTCATTCCAGCGTCAACTAAAGCTTGTAAACCTGCTTGATCAACGATACGCGTCTTTTCGTTTGCTGGTTTTTGCCATACAGTTTGCTGAAATGGTTTATGAATTAACGTTGAATTAAAATAAAGTTTAACTTACTCTGGTAACAGCATTATAATAATATGATTTACCATCGCCAGCTTTCGTTTCTACCCAAACTTCATCTTCTACTCCAGCAAGTTCAAGCCACTAAAATAGAAACAAATTAGTTATGCACAAAAATAATAAGTTTTTGTAGGCAAAATTATATAAATTTTAATTTAAAAGTTCAGTATTGAGTTTTCAACATATAAAATAACATACAGTTTTAAGTTTTTCTTGTGGATTTGCTTGTGGTCTGAATGGCATTCCAGCACCAGGTGGCATACCTCCCGGTGGCATCATACCGCCAGGTGGCGGAAATCCACGAGGTGGATATCCCATACCAGGACGAGGCCCTTGATATCCAATTCCCGGCCTTGGACGACCATGATTTGGGCGTTGTTGCATATTATCTAAAAAAATAAATGTTCAATACAGTAAATAGAAAAATAAATGAAATAACAACTTCTCGGAGGAGTATTGAAAAAATTAAGTGGCTGATTTTCATCGGGATTTTGGAAATTCATCAACGGTCGCGGAGAAGGACGCATTCCTTGTGGTGTCATTAAACTGGGAGGACGTAAGGTTGGTGGGGCACCTGGTGCATTAACTCTATAAAAAAATGTATTTTAATTGTATTATTTAAAAACTAGTAATGCAGATATATACACACCTTCCAGGTGGAGGTAAATTTGATTTAGCTGCTTGATCTGGTGCTGCTTCTTCAAAACGAGTTCGACGACGTGGTGGCGGTTGACTTTGATTTTCACCGTTAGCTGTATCACCATTTTGTGGTGGTGGATTATCAGTTTCCATCATCATTTTTAATACTATAACTTTTGATTGGTACGGCAAAAAAAAACAATTATTAAAAGAAATAATGGGATGGAGAAAAATACACTACACGAAATAGCAAAAAACAGAGGAGCAAAAAAACCATGAAAAACGTCAGAGAAAATATCAGACGTATGGCTGTTTGGTGATCTATTGCCAAAGTTAGAAATGACCGTTCAATGTTTTTACAATACATTTTTTAAAAAACAATATTACCAAAATTCAGTAATACAAGTTGATTTAAATCCATAAAATCTGGCAATGATATTAACCTACATGATTTGGATTTTGGGTGATCTAATAAATGAATGTTGTATTTTTTTTGGCACAACACTGTTTTATAATTGTGTAACCATGGATTTAAGACATCGCGCAGCATTTTGTATGTGCATTGACCTATTCACACTAAATTAATTTTAGATGCAACCAAGGAAAAGCATAAAGATCTATTTATAAAGGGTTTAACGTGTTCTTTGCAAGTATACTTTTTAAAAATTTTTAAGTTGATTGCAAAAATGTACAAAGAATATTTCCACAAAAAATTTATTATACAAAGAAACCGGTATTTTAATATTGAAGTTTTAAATACAAATATATACTGTAATATACAAAGAAAATAGAGAGCGACTAGAGTAATAAGCATATAAATTAACTTAATTCAAAACCTGCATTTGCATGAATTGCATATCGTAGCTTTTCAAGTAATAGCGATTTCTTACTGTAATTTGGAAGTTTGAGTAGATTGAAACATGTTGAACTTGTTGGAAGACGAGCAGGATTCCGATTTCGTTTAATAGCAAAGAAACCACGAACAACTGAACCAAGTGTATCACCTTGATCTTGATCATCATTTTCAATATCAACACATCGAATTGAGAAAGGTGGTTCAAGTGCTGAAAATCCAAGCAAAGGTCCTCTTGAGCATGAAGTAACAAACTTGAGGAATAGCCTTCTTTCTTCAGGATTAAAATCATTCTCAATAATTTCCCATAACCATTTTATTACACGATGTTTTGAATGAAAGCCACCGTAGTAGGCGGTATTCTTTCGAAGATCTCCAACATCAATATCATATGTTGAACCAGAAATTAGCAGTTGTAGCTCATGTGTTGAAAATAGCGATAACCAAGAGGGTGAAATAATAGAACGAAATCCAGCAATAAAATGATCTCTTTGCTTTTTTGTTTGTTTTACAATTCGATGGGTTGCCATTGTATGAATATAAACAATTTTATTTTCATTTGTTACTTTAATTGATCTTCCACTTGGTACCAAATCTACTGTATTTATCTATAAGATATGAGTATATTATAGAATTTATAGAAATTGTAAAACATACTTGTCCAAGAAATTCTTCATCAACAGAAAATGTCAGCTCTAAATCTGCAACATCATCAGAATCTTTGTAATGTTTAACATAGGTCAAATTTTTGTATAGGTCATGATCAACAAGAGCCAATTCATCAAAAGCACATAGCTGTTTACCAAGAATTGTTGCAAGTAAAACCGGAGCAAGCTGTACATCAACTAAGAAGCCATCATAAACTGATTTTCCAAGCATTTTTCCAATATATGTAAAATAGGCAAGGTGATTTGGATGTATATGAGATGTATTGGATGGATATAGTTGACCATTTGCAGTTAACTGAAATTATGCCAATATGTGCAAATTTTTGAAAAACAATTTTTTACCTTAAATAAATTCAATTCTGGATCAAAAATTCCTTTTACAGTAAGTTCCAAGAATTCTTTAAAAACTCCATCTTGATCAATCCCAGCTTCTTCTAGGCCTTGTTGATTTACAAATTTAACTCGAAGGCCTGCTTTGAGTTCAGCTGGTGATAAATTTGAAAACTAAAAAAATAAAATAAAATTTTATTCTTATAAATCTTTAAATTATACCCTATCAAAACCGTCTTCAATAATTGAATTTCTGGATATTTTAGCTACCGTAATCAGCTTTTTCAAGGAGGCTTTATCAGCAGAAACAAGTTTTCGAAAAAGTACTAAACGTTCTTTCAAATTTACCAAATGTGGCATTTTTTCCATTAGCAATAGCCCTCGTTCAGTTCGCTTTTCGAATTCTCCAACAATTACAGATGATCGAACTTCACTAAAAGCATATTATTGTAACAAGCAATATTAAACTTTAAAATTTTTACCGAGCATTCCAAAAATTTGGATTATCACAAAACGGCCGTCGAACATGTTTATTATGAAGTAAAATAGTGAGCTGATACAAACTTTGAAAAAGATTATTTGCTGTTTCATTTTTGAAATCTAAAAATGTCGTAATTAAATTAATCCAATAAGTTATTAAACATACCAACAACTTTATCCCAGATAGCTTTAAAACAAAAATGATTAACAAATTGTGCAATATCAATTATTTGTTTCATTGAAAATGGTGTTCCTTCTTCATAAAGCTCTTTTTCATCAAGTATTCTGAAATAATTAGTGATAATCTTATTGCTTAACAAAAACTGTGAAACATACGAAATCAGAGATAAAGCAATTTCAGCGAATAAAGCAATTGGAGCAAAATGTGGAACCGAAGCAGTTGGATCAGCATTAAAAAGGTTTAACAAAGAATAAGAAATGCCATGTTTACTGTTAGAGATGTAAGTCCATAGCTGTGTTAAAACAGAATCATCTTGACATAAACCTTAAATAAAAGAGTGGTTGTTTCAAAGGTTTGTTTTCATAAATAAAAACAAACCAGAAATAATATCAACATGAATTGTATTAAATGTTAATAAAGCATTTCTATACATTTGACATACTACCGCTGTTAATGAAACAGGACCCAAATGACTGTCATAACGAGGCTGCTCTTTTACAGTAAGATGTTTCATTAATCCTAAAATTATAATATGCATCTGTATTATTATACAAGTATCCTTCTTACTTTGAATTAAATCTTTTGATAGCTTTTCAACTTCTTGTTGTGCTGTTTGAGATAGCGATAGACTACTTCCATCAATACTACCCAAAACCTTTCCAAATAAACATTTAACCATTTTTTTACTCCAAAAATACTGTAGTTGTTTACGAACAGCAACATTTGCCTCTGGATTACTGACATTGACGCCTTCATTAATCCAACCCAAAATTGGATGAAAATGTTGCTTTTTTGATTTTTTTGGTGTTGAAACTTGAATTCGAGCAAAAAAGTTATTGATAATATGAGTCCATTCAAGTAAATTTTCAATTAGAATATCATTTTCTCGGAAGCTAATATTAATAAAATTTGCCAAAACATTTAAAGTTTCTACAGCATTCAAAGAATCAACAAATCTTGGATTTGAATTAAAATATGCGATTAATACTTCCAAAGTTTTGATTGATTTTAGCAAAGAATATCCCTGAAATGTAAAAAGTTCTCAACCGAATTCAAAACAAAAGCCTACATTTGTGTTCAGCGATAATACAATTCCAGGACAAGTATATACATATTTTACAAGTAATTCAGTCTTTTCATTTTCTAATGTAGTATTATTTTGTACAACCCTAAAATTATCAAATTACAGTAATCCAAAAGATTGAAATTACCGAAAAATAATTGTTACAATTGCATTTACAATATCAGAAGAGCTTTTGCCTCGTTTCATTGCTTTTAATAAAAATGCATGAAAATTTTTCATTGGTTCTTCTGTTAACAAAGATGCTGAGAATTTATTACAAAAATTTGTTACAACAGGTAACAGTGAAGGATTAGCTTTTAGCAATGCCCAATTATTTGGAGAACTAAGTACAACCAAAAATGTAATCATAGAAGTGGCAGCTTTCGCATGAACAATTTGATCAAACTAAAAGACATAGACAATGCAATAAGCAAATGTGTACGGTAAAAAGCTTACATCAATTTCAGCTAAAATTGCAGGAATTAAATTAAAATATTTTGTGATTAAGTTTGAAGCTCTTTTAAAATATTGTGGTGAAAGAAACAAAGCAGCAAACGTATGATTTTTAGATGGTAAATCCATGGAAGAAGTTAGATGACGACAAAAGATACTTATTCTCTGAAAACAAATTTATCCATATTACTCCACATCGATGGATAAACTTACAGTAATATAATTTGGTTCTTGAGATAAATGGGGTAGAAGAAAGCCATATTTGAGCATATTTACATTCGAGGGTGATGTATGATTTACATCATATTCAGTACCAAAAATTGTATCAAATTCTTGTCTAAAACACGATTTATTAACATTGATTGTTACAATAAAATTCTTACTTTATCTTTTCATGAAAATGTTTTCTTGCAAGCTTAGCTCGAACAATTGATTGAATGCCCACAACAAAACGTTGACATACTTTTTGATATTCTCTTTCTGCTCGTTCTTGGGCAGCTTTCTCTAAGAATTTTTGTCTTTCATCCATTTTTGGTTAATGATGGAAGTTAATACTATTTACAAAAGCAGTTAATAAGTTGTTTTGAACATCATAATTTGAGGAAGATTGGTTAGTTCTTCACCGCAATCTTTTCAAAGCAAAAAAATCTGGAAAAATAAAAATCCATCCAGAGAAAAGAATGAGTGTGTTGGGACTCACAAAAACCAAAGCGCGCGTTCAAAAGCAAAAATGGAAAAGTCCCTTTTTTCTGATTTTGTTTTTATTTTTAGCTCACCGTGTTTTTGTAAAAGTTCTTTTAACTGTTTAAATAAATTATTACTGTATCTCACTTTTTATGGTTGATTTTTAGTTTTTAAAAAATCCCCGTTCAATACTGCTCTCTTTTTTAATTTTGAAAAACTTTTAAGCTTTTTTTCTGTCTTCGTTTTTGTTTAAGAATTTTTTGTTTAAACATTTAAAAAAAACTTATCTTGTGATAAATTTTTGTTGCTTCTTTTAGAAAAATATGTTGTAACATTTTTACACCTGTCAAAACTTGTTAAAAAATTTATTTGAATTTTTAAAAAATGACTATCAATAAACGCCCTGAAGAATTAGAAGCTGTTAGTGAACGAGTAGCAATCTTGGATTTTGGTGCTCAATTTGGAAAGGCAAGTTTTTAGCTTTTCTATAATATTATAATTTATATTCGAAATTTTTAGGTAATTGACCGAAGAATTAGAGAAGAATCAGTATACTGTGAAATTTTGCCATTGAATACACCAGCTTCAAAGATTGTCGAAGATGGATATAAAGCAATTGTAATTAGTGGTGGTCCAAATTCCGTATATGCTCCAGATGCCCCACAATATGATCCAGAAATCTTTCAACTTGGTCTTCCAATTTTAGGAATCTGTTATGGATTTCAAGTATACTTTTATTTAAGATTTATTCAATTACAGTATCTTTTTTAGGTAATCAACAAAGAGTTTGGAGGTTCTGTTGGAAGAGAAGAACTTCGAGAAGATGGACAAACAGAAATTAATGTTGAAAATTCATCTGATTTTTTTCATGCATTAGATCCTGTTCAAACTGTTTTGCTGACACACGGTGATTCGGTTACAGAAAAAACTGTTGCACCTGGTTTTGATATTATTGCTCGATCGTATGTTTTTATCTTAGAGTATTCTCTCATACACATTATTTGTTTTTAGTGGGTCATTAGTTGCTGGAATTTCACATAAAGAAAAGAAAATTTATGGTGTTCAATTTCATCCTGAAGTAGATCTCACTGAAAATGGAGCAGCAATGTTTGAAAATTTTCTTCGTCGAATTGCTGAGCTTAAGGCAAGCTATACAATGGACAATCGGCAAGAAATGTGTATTAAAGAGATTCAACGGGTTGTTGCTGATAAGAATGTTCTTGTAATGGTTTCGGGTGGCGTTGATTCAGCGGTTTGTTGTGCCTTATTAACAAAGGCATTGGGCGCTGAAAGAATTGTTGCAATTCATATTGATAATGGGTTTATGAGATTAAATGAAAGTACAGGAGTTATGGAAGCGCTAAAGAAAGATTTACATGTTAAAATTCATCGTATGTTTTTATAGTATTCTTTCAAAATATATAGTATCTTTAATTTTAGGCTTTAATTGTGTTGACGATTTTATGAATGGAAAATTTATTGATAAAAATGGACATGAAACTCCGCCTTTGAGTAAAACAACTTCGCCAGAAGATAAGCGAAGAATTATTGGTGATACATTTATTAATTGCAAAGATAAAATTATGAAAGAACTTAATCTTGATACCGACATTTTTTTTGCACAAGGCACTTTACGTCCAGATTTGATTGAATCTGCAAGCTCACTTGCTTCTGGATTTGCTTCAACAATTAAAACTCATCACAATGATACTGCCTTGGTTAGGGAATTACGAGCATTGGGAAAAGTTGTTGAACCATTGAAGTAATATTTAATAGTATACTGTAGTTTTTAAAATTGAATTTATTTTAGAGATTTTCATAAGGATGAAGTACGTGAGCTTGGAAAGAATCTTGGTCTTCGATATGATATTGTTCAACGGCATCCATTTCCTGGACCTGGTTTAGCAATTCGAATTATTTGTGCCGATCAAGCTTTCATCGATGCAGATTTCGAAAAAACAGCTGCAAAAGCTCAACAAATTGTTAATGAATTCGATGGTCGTTTGCGGGTTACTATTCTTCCTATTAAGGTAAACTCTGCGTGTACGGTATTTGCTTAAAATATAATTGTTTTTTAGAGTGTCGGTGTACAAGGTGATTGTCGAAGTTACAGCTATGTTGCAGCTCTTTCATCTGATGAAAATCCAATTCCATGGCCAATCTTGGATAAAATTGCAAAACGTTTACCAAATTTATTACATAATATTAATCGGTAGTATTATAAGTATACTGTATTTTTTCATTATAGTAATAATTTAGGGTTGTTTATGCTTTTGGTCCTACAATAAGCTTGCCAATTCTTGATGTTACTGAAACGTATTTAACAGAATATACGGTAAATGAGCTACAACTTGCTGATCATACTGTATACAATGTTCTTGTTGGTCGAGATTCAAATGGAGAACCAAGTCGTCATTTAAGTTCAATCATTGATTCCATTCAACAAATGCCCGTTGTTTCTATTCCAGTTCATTTTGATCGAAATAAAGGAGAAAAAAGTACAAAGCGTTCTTTTGTTTTGCGGCCATTTATTACAAGTAAGCATTAAACATGCCATTAGAGTAATTTATTAAACGCATTTTTAGGAGATTTTATGACTGGGAAAGCAGCTCTGCCAGGAAAAGACATTCCAGAAAATGTGAGTTTTTATCTAAATTAATAGAAAAAGTATTACTGTAGAACTTTTTAGTCAATTCTTGAAATGGTTAAACAAATTATAGAGAATATTCAAAATTGTTCAAGAGTATTATTAGATTTAACTTCAAAGCCTCCTGGTACAACCGAATGGTAATACTTTTTTTTCTCATTGACAGCTAAAGGTCAAAACCTTTTCAGGGAATAAATGATGCATCAAAATAGAAGCAATGTTTGAAAGTTGTTCAACAGGTTCCATAGAAATACAGTTAATCCGAGTAGATTTTATTGTCGAGTAATATTTTAGAATTTTTTCAATGAAAAAGATGGATAAAAGTTTTGAACTTTTTTAAAAGACGTCCATTTCAAATGTTTTTGTCCATCTTTGTCCATTTAGAAAATTTTGTTATTTTGAAATAGTATTGTTAATTTTTCAAAGTTTATATAATAAAGAGCTATTATGTTATGTGATTAAATTGTAACTTCAAAGAAAGATTTACAAAGGTGATATGGAACATCTACAGTATCCGTCACTAAAATAAAACATGCAAACATCATCATCAGCATAAATAAAATAACAAAAATGCAACACTCTCTTTCATTCTTAACACGAATGGAAAAATATTCACCACATTTTTGAAGTTGAATTCGAAGAAGATCTATCCTTGCATTTTTTTTCTGTGTTAGTTTTTTTTGCTCGTTCGTAACAGGCGTCGTCGTACTTGGCCATTCATTGCTTTGCCTCCTCTTATTGATTCTCACTGAAAAAAGAAAAACGGAAAGAGAAAAGCTTTTGATGAAAAAAAAATGTTTTAAAAATGCTGCTATTGTCTTGGATTGGCTTATCCCTTTTTCAAGATGGGCTTGAGTATTTTAAAGAAAGATATAAATGTAAAATTGAATTAGATTTAAAAAAATGCGCGTTTTTATATCTGGGTTTATGAATCATCACTTTATTTTATAACCCTTTTTGTAATTCTTTTTTTTCAGAATCTCCCTCTCTCTTTTTCACTGCCAGATTAATACATATACATATATTATTATTTACATCAAATCAAATTCAAAAATGTCAGAAGCTCGACTTGATTGTGCCCTTGATTTAATGCGGCGAATGCCTCCAAGAATGACTGCTAAAAATTTATCAGATATTAGTCAGCTATGTCCAGATCTTACTCAAGATTTGCTATCAATGGTTGATCAACCACTTAAAATTCAAAAAGATAAACAAAATGGCCGTGAATATATTCTTTGTGATTATAATCGTGATGGTGATAGTTATCGATCTCCATGGTACATTATTTTATAATAAATATCAAAGGGTAAATATGTACGTGTTTGTTATAGGTCAAATACATATGATCCACCACTTGAAGATGGCGTACTTCCAACAGATAAAACTCGTAAACTTGAAATTGAAGCAAATGCTGCATTTGAAGCATATCGGGATATGTATTATGAAGGTGGAATTTCAAGCGTATATTTATGGGATCTTGATAATAGTGGTTTTGCTGGTGTTGTATGTATTAAAAAGGATGCTGATACCCTTAGTGATGTAAAAGGTTCATGGGAAGCTATGCATGTTATTGAAATTAGGTGAGAACTACGTACCAACACTTTATTTATCAAAATCTTTTTTATTTAGGGAAAAAACCAGCCGTCAATCACATTATAAATTAACTTCAACAGTAATGCTATGGCTTGAAACAAATGATATCGCTGGACAAGTTGAATTGGGTGGTTCATTAACAAGACAGGTTAGTTTTTTTTTTGCGAAGTTGAAGTAAACCAGTCGTTCTTCGGTGCATTAAAACTTCAAACAGTTTTTGTAAAATTTGGCTTTATGACATTTTAACATTTAACATATTTTAGCATGAACAAGATTCTCCAGTTTCTGAACAAACTCCTCATATTTCAAATATTGGAAAAATGATTGAAGATTTAGAAAGTAAAATGCGTTCAATGCTAAGTGATGTATACTTTGGTAAAACTCGTCAAATTCTTGGAGATCTTCGAACTTTGGAAACTTCTACTGAATTAAAGAATAGAGAAGAACTTGCAAATGATCTTAAAGAAGCCGTCCGAAAATCATAAATATTTTTTATGCAATGTAAAAGAAATGGTCACAATCTCTTCTTTTTTTCAACAAGATCATCGCTTTTTATTTTATTATTCAAAAGTCTTTGCTTCAAACAAACCTAAAGACAAAAGTGCACTTTGTTTTTTATCCCTCCATCCTTCCATGTTTTTTTTCTTTGTATGCTTTTCTTAAATTCTTTAATTTGTACTTCCATTTTTACCATCTTTTTCTTTGCTGTTAAATAATTTATTATTACTGATCTGAACTATTATTATTATTTGTGCTATTGTTAAAAAATAAAAACAACTGAATTAAGAGAAATACGATAACTTTTATTTTTTTCATTGAATTTTTGCAAAAAAGAAGTGAAAATTTGTTTACGACTGATTAATTGTTTAGGATGTAAAAACATTTAACAATTTTTCATATAATTGACCATTATCAGGAGATTTCTTAGAAGATTTACAAATTTTTGAATGTATTAAATCATTAAATGTTACAGGTCGAATGTAACTATTTGTAACAATATAATAATATGTGCCATTTGGGACATTTTGAATACGATTTTTTCCTTGATTTTTGTTTTTTCTTCTAATTGTTTTATCTGAAGCATCATTTCGGGAAGGAATTTTACATTTATTTTGTTGGTGTAGAAATGTTGAATCAGATTTACTAACATCTAATATTCTTCTTTTGCCCTTCCCCATCTACAATCATTTTAATTTTAGATTATCTTTTAATAAATACCTTTTAACAACTTTAAACAAATAGTTGATTTTTTTTAAAAAGGATGAAAAATATTGGTGACTTTGTAAAACATTTTTTAAAGCCTATTTCGATTTCGTCATTCTTATAATAGCCTGTCAAATGGATTTTTAACCATATAAATGTTTGTCATCATTTTTTGTAATTGCTAGTAAAATTGTTTTTTTCTATGATTTTTTCAAAAAAAGTGATCCATTTTTTTGCTATTTCACTGACGCGACTTCTCCCTCCTATTTTTGTAGAAAAAAACAAAGGCAAACTTTTAGTAATAAATTTGATGATTTACTTTAAATTTGTAAATATTGTAAACTTAATAATTATTTTAGCTAATATCTTTTTGGATAATCATAGAAATTTTTTTGCAGTGCCTTTAGTTTATCAAATTCCCCATATGTTTGAAAAATTTTAATCATGGCATACAACCAGAGACATAACTACAATGGTGAATACAGTAGTGGTGGCGGTGGTAATCATCAAAACAATAATGCTGGTAATAATGATTTATATTTTATTATATTTTGTAATTATAAAAGGCTTTCTAGTATATTTATAGCAAGAGAAGAAAGATGAAATGAAGACACAGAAAGATGATTTTGATCAGAGATTTGATGCTGCTCATGAATTAATTAAAGGAATCAAGAAGAATTTAAATGAAAAAAATGATCCATTAGAATTAAATACAATAGTTCCACCACAACTACAACAACTAGAAGATCTAATGCCAGATAATAAGCATAGTGAACCTTATCACTCTGATGACAAAAAATTAAAACACGGAATCCTTCTTCAAAACAAGAAAAAATTAAAGGTTTATTAATTTCTGATAAATTAAGAAGTGATGCACAAATTTTAAGACTGCAACAACGCTTAGGTGAATTCAAATTTAAAATTGAAAGTTTTGAACAAAATATTCAAATGAAAGAAACAACTGTACAACTAATGGATCAACAATTGGAACAAAAGAATATTAGAATTAAAGATCTTCAACAACATAATGAAATACAAAAAGAAACTATTCTGGAACAAATACAAATTATACAAAGCGAAAATTCACGAATTGATTACTTGGAAAATTTAGTAACTCAACAACAACAAGAGGGGAGTAAACATCCAAGATCCGTATCTGCGGGTAACGAAATTCCTCCACATACTCTACAACAACGAAAACGCCAATCAACTGCAACGAATGCACCACCATCAGAAAAATCGCATAAATCTTATTCTAAAACTCTTTAATAATTTGTACTTCCATTTTTACCATCTTTTTCTTTACTGTTAAACAATTTATTACTAATGATTTGAATTATTTTTTTTTGTGCTATTGTTAAAAAAATAAAAACAATTGAATTAAAAGAAATACGATAACTTTTATTTTTTTCATTGAATTTTTGCAGAAAGTAATTATAAAAAAATTTAAATTCAATACAAAAAACTGAAAGAAATCTTTTTTGACTGACCAAGTAAGTCTGTAATATTAAACATTTGTAAATTAATATAAAAAAAAGAATTAAAAATCTGAGATTATTTATTTTTCCCGCTCTGTCCCGCGAATCTTGTTTTGTAGAAATCTGACCATAGAAGTTACTGTACAAGCATTGTTGTTGTTTCCTAATGTACAACATTTAATATCGTGATGAAGATTGATTATTAAGAAAAGCTTGTTGTTGAGCTTGTAGAGTTGGTGGTCCAGATTCTGAATCATCTAGCAAATATCCATAGCATGGATAGCTTTGTGATTTTGATAGTGTTGAAGAGTTATCATCATAAACCATTTGTGGAAGAGGTTGTCCATTAATTCCATTTCCATAACTTCCAGATGGATCATTTTGTTGTGAATAATAAATATCATTGTTGGATGTTTGATATCCATTATTTGAAGAAGAGGATTGTTGTTGTTGTGGAAAACGATTTAACAAGCAATGCGCAGATTTTGATGATGGCGTGGAATACATTGGATCATTATTTGTTTCAACAGTAAAGATATGATGCCCACCATTGATTACTGTAGATTGATGAGCAGCTGCAGCAGAAGTTGCTTGTTGCTGTTGAAGATGTTGTTGTTGCTGTTGATGCATTGGCTGTTGTTGTTGCTGGGGAAGAGGATGTGGATTACCAGCTTCAATGAAGAAGCGAGGCTTTTGTTGTTGATAAAAATCTGGTGTTGTACCTTCTGATGACATAATGCTGTTTCCACAACATGAATCAACATCCATAGGTTGGGAGCCAATGTTATGCCGAATATCTGCATATCGTTGTTGTGTGAGTGTAACATTATAATCTGGATCAGATTCAGAGACATGCAAATTTGCAGCTGATGGAATTCGATTGCATGATGATGCCGATGAGCTATATCCTTGCTCAAATGAGCTACCGGAGCAATGTGAATTTAATGAACAGATTGATGAAGATGATTGTGAACGAATAAATTGATCACTATTATCTGCCATTAAAAGTACTTCTTCTACATTAAGGCCATTGACATCACTAACTGGCTCCAAGTTATCCAATAATTCACCAAGTAATGGATCAACTTGCTGCTTTCCAAATGTTTGAGCAAATTGTAAATTTTCATAAATAATATTTCCGAGCATCTGTAAAAAAGCAAGTGTTTATAAATCTCAAAAATACTCAAAATTTATTTCCAATTTTTGTTTATGTAAGGTTTTAGATTTTAAGCACTTACCATAATAGTTGGCAAGAATAAAAGTAAATTTCCAAATCTTGAAGATGCGACTTCTTTTGGATGACTTTCTCGAACAACATTGTACAGGGTTTCTTGTACACGATCTCTGAGATCTGCAATTTGTTCTGCAGCTTCAGCGGAAAGAGTTTTAATATGTGGATTGAGGACAACGATGGCATTCATCAAAGCCATTTCTTGATCTTTAAAATTGAATGATCGAAATGGCTCAACCAGTTCATCAATGGCACGATCAACAACTCGATTTCCCAAATGACTATAAAATATTTTTAATATATTTCAATCTACAGTATCCTTTAGAAATGCTTACAATAAATCACCAATTGTATTTTGTTGAATATCACGCGGTACAAACCCATAATTACAAAGGCACAAAATATCCCGTTGTTTTGTCATTTTAGCTGTGGCAGTAGAGAATGAAAAGATTGATAGCGGAGCATATGAATTTTTAATAATTGCAATTTTATCTTGAGTATTATGTAAATCCATTAAACTGAATAAATGATCTACAGTATCTATGCAAGCAATCAACCGACGATGCGCAATTGCCGCAAGTTCATCAGATTGTACTTGTCGAAATGTTTCATAACGAATCTAAAGCAATATTACTGTAAGTTTCTTTCGTTTCAAGAGATTAGATACGAACCTCAGTTCTTTTACCATCAAGTAAGTGGGGCTCTTCTAAAATTTGTCGAAGGCTTGTAAATGGCAATGGATATAACTTTTTTGCATCTTCAGTTGTATCACCATGTGCAACAAGTAAATCCATATTCATAATCTGCATAAGCAGTGTCCTCATATCAACTGGTAACTTTCGAATCCAATCATCTGTATTATCATCTTCATCTTCTAAAGCAATTTCACCTAGCGAATTTCGAGATCGTCGATGCCGAATTGGATGTGATCGACCAGCTGCATCTCGATCTGGTCTAACTGCTTTTGGATCCATTCCAACTTCAAGGCAACGTTTAAAACGGCAATATCGACATGAATTTCGTTCATATCTGCAATTTTAAAATTTAGGGATGTTTAACGAATCGTTATAGGCAAGTCCGTATCCAGGATTTATTTTCGGAGAGGGCTGAAGCATTTTGATGGAGCTGACCTTTGATTTTTACCGCCTTTTACAAAGCGGCGGCAAAAGATCAAAGAGTTTTGTCGATTTCAGTCAACCCTTAAATACGGGCTTGGTTATGGGCTTACCTATCAACAACACAATTGCCATTATATCTACAGCTATATTCCTTTGTACGTTTTAATCTAAATTCACACGGTTTTATGCAAATTTTTCCCAAAAAACACCTACGTCCGTCTGAAGAACCCCTTACATCCAAAACACGTAGGAACGCCTGAAAATCACATGTTAGAATCCTGAAGAAATATCTTCTTCCTACCGTAATGCATACGAGCAGGTCCATCTCCACATACTCGGCAAACTTCAACCGATTTAACTCGAGTTAACTTCAATCCTAAATCATGTCCATGTCCATTGTGATGTTGATGGGATGTTCCACCTGAATGTGATGAAGCAGAAGTATGTGGAATAATATTATTATGTTGATGAGGAGGGGATTCCATTTGTTGATGGCTTGGCGGTCCCCCATTATTCTGATATATCTGTGAATCAACGGATTGTGGAAATTCTGGCGGTGATGGCATTTAAATCCCCCAAAAGTTATTGACTTTTGACAGAGCAAACCTGAAATAAATATATACTTTAATTTAAAACTATTTTTAGAAACATACATCAGTGATATAAAAACAATTACTGATATCGCACCACGATGATCAATCTCAAAACAACGATTTAAACAATTTTATTGCAAACTTTTCTTTTTGAAGAGTGTTTTTTGGACTTGAAAAGCAAAGATTGAAGACAAAACTTAAAAAAGTGTTGTTAACAATGTTAAAAAAAGGGTTATCAGGAAAAAATGAGCTAAATTTAACAGGGATGTAAAAAATAGAGGCATATAAAATGCGGAATTTCTTTTGACGACCTCAATGGTAGTAATAATCGTTGATTATCAGTTGTCAAAGAATTGAATGAGAAAATAAAATTAAAGAAACCCGTGATTTGTTCATAGCCAAAAAAATGAAGGAAAAAAAGAGTTAAGATACCACAAAAAATATGTTAGAATTTTGAAGAAATATCTCACTATAGTTATTGCGATGCTAAAAACGATATGGTGAAAAATATTTTATTCGTGTTGAGAGTTTTTTCCAAACAATTTTTTTGCAAATAATTTTTTTGATTAATCGGATTTAAGCTGATCTCAGCTTTGGATAGACCGATTCTCATGTTTTAAAAAGCGTTATCCTTAAAATTAAAAATTAAGAAAGAAAAAAATCATAACAAATTTGTAGAAAAATGTTTAAAGAAAATTGAAAAAATTTCTCGACTGGAAAATTTTTACTTCACTTTATCGTTTTTAGCATTGGTTTTAAAGAAAAATAACGATAGTGATCTTCTTCATTTTTTCTGTTCTGCGCAGAACCCTTGGGGCGGGTTTAAAGTTAGAGTTGGATGGGAAAAAATAGAATAGAGAAATTGAATGATGATTGGTTTATGTTGTGTAGGTACAAAGAATATATTTAGACCCCTGAAAAAAATATTTTGATAGACACACACATGGCTTTCAGAAAAAAAAGTGTAGGTCTGTGTTTATTTTTGTGTGTATATTGTTAAAACTTGCTGCTGCTATCCCCAAGAAAAATTTTTATTTTGAATGTGTTTTTTGTCATTTTCTCTCGGGTGCAATGTCTGACTTACTTCGTTTATCTCTTCGCTATCTCTTTTTTTTCGCGCAGCAATAAGAAAAGAAAGTTAGTCGTCTGCGGGAATTAAATGTAGACCAAAAACTCTATTTTCAGACCTCGTCTAAGCGATCATTAACTAATTTTGAGAAAAAAAGCTAATACTTTTTTTAAACTTTGGTAAATTAAAAAAGCTACAGTAATCCTTTTCGATACTTTTTTTAAAATTTTAATGCAAGCTTTTAAGTTTAAGGCAGAAAAACCTTTTTAACGATGTTTTTAAATGTTTGAAACACTTATCATTTTACAGTGTTGTTAGAAAATTTAATGTCAAAAAATAGTCAAAATAAACGACACATTTTTAAACAAAAAATCAAAATGCAATTTCCGGCAAAGAAAAGGAAAAAAAGCTATTTTCTTTTTTTCACCCCAAAGTAGCACAATTGTCTTTAAAGAAAGCAAAGCAGGGGAAAGGGCAAGAAAAAATGGCTGAAAATGAAAGGAGTTGTTCGAAACCCTTGCATCCAAAACATGTGGGGACGCCATAATGCATTCGAGCAGGTCCATCTCCTCGACAAGTGCCTGGCATTTACACATAAAAAAATTCTTTAAACTACTTAAAAAACGGGCAAATAAGCAGAGCATGCCAGAGGGGAATGCAATATTTTTCAATTGATTTTTCTTTAACATTTCTTTATCACTCTCTTATACCAGCCGGTAGGCATCATCTGCCAAGGAGAGACTGATCGTCTTGGAATTGATAAATTCGATTTTTAAAAGGTATAGATAGAAAGAGAAAAAAGGAATCAGGTTTTTTCGCGTGTTTTTTTATTACAAATTTTTTTTTCTAAAAATAGTTTAAAAAATATGGTTAAAATGGAATTTCAAGGAAGAAGAGAGGAAATGACACCCAAGAATGGCAAAAAAACTCAAAATTTAAACAAACTTCATGGAAAAAACAGAAGGCTTAGAAAAAGTATATTACAAAAAGAAAAAGTGTAATTTGTTTAAGGCTTTTCAGAAAAAAAAGGAACATTCCAAAAGAAAAATGAATGGAGAGAAAATAGAAGGGTTTCTGTCTGTCGTCTGATAACTTTTTTTGGAAACGCATAAAAGGGGAGTCGCGCAAATACGAAACAGAAAGGCAAAAATAAACTTTGCTCTTTTTTCTCTGCCCTTTTTCGTCTTTCATTGTCGCAGATATATATGTCTACCTCTTTTTTCATAGAAATGGAATTATTAATAATACAAAAATGAGAGAGAAAAAGATAAAGATGATGAATGGGAATCAAAAAAAACTATATTTAAGCCTTTCTTCTCATTTTTCTGATAAAAACAATTTGTGTAACATCATCATTGAGCGGCACTACTTTTTTTGGTGGTGGGTAGAAAAACCGCAAAAATAACGGATTAAAGATAGCGAAAAAGAGATAACCCCCTTTTATATCTGCTGGGGTTTAAGGGAAAAAGAAATTGAGGTTAAAAGATAGCATCAAAAAGTTTTTGCGCAAAAAAAGTTTTTTGATATTCAGAAATCAAAAACAAATTGTTTTTAACAAGTTATTTTTTTGACCAAAGTTATTTTGACTTTAAATCATTTTTTTGGGGAATAAAAATAGAAGCAGAAAAAGAAGGAGATGAATCATCTCAAATCATCATCAGCAGACTTTTCGGACATTGACAAAAAGCATTCGAAAAAAAATTAATGCAAACAAAGAAAAACAGGACAGAAAAAACGATGTTTCACGTTTTCCATCGTCTAATACTTGTTAGCATCATTTGTAAGCCGATGAATGCTTTTCTGTAACCCTCTTTAAAGGTTTTTCTCTGATTTATATCAAAAGTTAAAACTCAAAACTCTGCACTTTTAAACAACATTTCAAACAAAAACTCAAACATGAAGACCAAAACATCATCATCACTTACTAAACTCCTTCTTTATATGCCCATGAAAAAAAATAAAGTTCAAAGTAACAATCCTATGATTTTTGTTGTTTACAATCCTCCTTCTTCAATTTTTTTTGTCAAATACATTTAACGTTTAATATTTTTTGTTAATACTATTGTTAGTTTCCTTTTCCCCCTCCTTGCCTGCCTGCTACCACCCGCACCTAGCAACATTGATCATTCACGTGAAGATGCAAACAGGAGGCAACACGACAAAAACACTATTATATTTGGGAGAAATTCAATGAATGACTACTACTCTCTCTAATACATGAAATAGAACAAAAAGTAGCCTGCTACTGACTGTCTCTGATTTTTTTTCTCTTCTCCTTTGTATTCCCACAATATCATACATCATCATCAAAATTCCCAACAACTTCCTATTTTTTTTTCTGATTCTTCTGTATATAACAATAATAATAATACCCAAAAAATAAATTTATAAGTCAATGATCATTGATGGAACATAAAAAACAGAAGATAGAAAAAACTTTTTTTTGAGTATCAACAAAAAATATAAGGCATAAACCAGAAAAAAGAAAGAATTTAATTTTTTCCTTGCAACAAAAGAAAAAAAAAGTTGGGATCATACAAAACAAGTAAAAGTATTTTTTCCCATAAGAAGATTATGAGAAAGATAATCGGAGGGACACAACTGAGTTGATCGAGTAAAAATCAATTAAAAAAAGTTTTTTTTACAAAAAAAAGAAGATTAATGTCTCTTTTTTTTACGAAAATTTGTTTATTTGGGTCGAATATTATGAGAAATGATTGACAGCACAGAGCAAGGGGTCTTTGAATACATTTAAAATTTAATCAAAATTTGTTTTAAAAAAATCATACAATTCATAAAGGTACAAAGTCTACCAAGAAATACTTTAGTCTCTCACAACGAAAATGTACCGTAATCCCATAGAAGTGATTTAATGGGAAAGCACGAGCAAAAACTTCTGACCAAAAACTCACAAGTTTTTTTTACCACAACTACAACTTTTAGCAAAACTTCTACCAACTTTTATAATAAAATTGTTTTACTTATTTTTTTCAGTTCTATGGGAAGGCACTTGCTTCTATGAGGTAAATAGCCACATCCCTTTTTTAGAATATCTTCTGTAACTATAGCTTTTCCAAGTAAAAAGCTAAAAAAAGTGACGTGTTTAGTCTATTTTTTAAAAATGCGTTTCGAAAGATGGCAAAAGAAAATTATTAATAATTTTTTGTTACGTCTTTGAAACATCTAAAGAACAAAAATTATATTTTAAGTTAAAAATAGAGTTAAAAAATAAGTTCTTTTTTCTTTTTTTCACTTTTAATCTCTTTACCTGAGTCTTAACAAATGAAAAAAAATGAAAAAAGTTTGAAAAAAAAAGAAAGTGAAAAGGGGCAAATAAGTCGAAGATGGGCTTCCAAGACTTGAGAAGAAGGAAAGAAAAGTGGGAAGAAAGATAAGAGAAATAGATGAGAGCTGTTTTTCTTTTTATATTTTTTGCAGACAGACAAAAATATATACACTTTTAGTGAAGTTGCTTGCAGCTGCCACAGGCAACCAGCTGGCAGCAATAAAAAAAGAAGCTTTTGCTGAGACTCACATTCACGTCAATTCATGTTTTCTTCTCCTTGTAGCTGCTATAACAAGCGGCGAGAAGCAAGCTGAACAACTGCAGCAACGCTTTGACGGAAATGACTCCGCAAAATTTTTCTCCCATATTTTTCAAACAGGAGCTTTCTTCTTCTTTCCCATCTTCTTCTTCTTCTGGCAAGTTAAAAAAACACACAAAAGCTTTTTTCCCGAAGAAAAAAAGCAATAAAAATTATATTTTTTGAGCCCTTTGTTTCACATTGTTGTCGCATGTTTTGATTTCACAAGTTTTTTGCCCCATTCAATTTCAAAAAGGTGACTTTTTTATTACAAAAAAATCAAAACAAAACCTTTTATTGTTTTTCCTTTTAAAGTTAAGTCTCGTTTGCAAGAAGAGTTCAAAGATACAGAGAAAAAGAATTTTGGTGATGTAAATATAAATAAAAATTTAAGATCAGTGATCCAATATTATATAGACAACACGTGCAAAAGCAAGCAGATATTATGGAAAATATATGTGAGTAATGTTTATTGTTCAAAAAATTTAGAACTCCATTTTAATACATGGATTCTAATCTTTTATACTTTTTTCATAAACAAAAAGTAACAGATTATAATAATACAGATATAATATAAAAGGGGAGAAAAATGCACACTATTCAACAAACAAAATTACATAATAATTAGATGCAAATGAAGCATTTTAATCTTCGCCTTGTGGTGGCGGAATCTGTACAGGAGGTGAACGAAGAGGTTGGCCTCGTTGATCAGCAACATTAAGATTATTATCATTATTTTGAGCATTTGGTGGTAAAACAACATTAACTTGCAAAGGAGCAGGCTAAAATTCAAAATTTAATTAATACATAAATATTAAATGGAATAAGTAAGTACCTGTGGCAATGGATCACTAGCAGCAGTTGCAAGAGATGGATTACTTTTTGATTTAACAATAGGACATGCAAAATCAACATGACGAGAACGAGCTTCTTCTTTTTCCCATGAACAATGAACGAATGGACGTTGAACATAATTGTAAATAACTTCTGCTCGATTATTTGATCGTCTTTTAACTTTTTCTTTATGAGTTGGATAACCTTCCATTCCAAGACGAATCTTTTTAAGTTCACGTTCTTTTAATACCTAAAGCTACAGTATATTAAAATGTTACAATTACACAAATTAATAACCTGTTTTGCAACATCCCGATTTTCTGCATATCTGAAGAATTTACAGAGGCTTGTACTGTAGACTACCATAGATGTATCTTCACCCATTTGAGGTGGAAATTCTTCATCCCAATCAATAACATCATCATCTTGCAAAACAATAATATGCGCTTCACGATCTCCATTTTCAGCACTTAAAACAAGTTGTGGAAGTATTATTTCTTCAAGAAAAACATTAAATTGTTGTCGAGCTCCTTCATTTGAAATTTCATGCAAAAGTCCACGAAGATCATGACATTTAACTGTTAAAGCATTGAAAGGAATCATTAAATAATCACATGCTTCTCGCAATTCTGCAACGCTTAAACTTGATGGAATTCTCATTGATCCTTAAATTTTTACTTGAGTATTTATAAAAAAATTAACAAAGAAAAATACCATGATGATAATATTCAAGAATTGCTCGAAAATAACTTGCTGACATTCCATCTGCTACCTCATATTCATTTTCTTCATTTGGACGGACCTAAAAGTTCAACAATTTAGCTTGTAATAATTTTGAATATGTTTAAACTTACAATATCTATTCCTTCACCATTTGATGCTCTCATCTTGACTTGGAACATTCTGCCTAACATTGTATCAGGTTTTGCAGTTAATAAAGCAGGATCAACAATAAATCTTGTATTTTCAACAAGTAAAACAACATGATCACCTAAAAAATTTTACATCACATTCAAAATTTATATTTAATAGCCATACCATTTTGAGCCCGTGAAAGTTCAATTGTTTGTGGTGGAGATTGTGACCGATGATGCATTGAAAGTAACTGTTCATGTACGGATCCCCCAAGGCTCATGCTGCGTTGACTGCGGCATGATACGCTAAAATTGTTTTAAATTAAAATCATATCAATAATTATTAAATTATTTACCCTGGGAGATCTTTTGAAATACTGCTCGTATGCTTCAGGGCTGGTTGTAATGGAGTTGATGCAGCAGAAGATTTTGAAGAACCACTAGAATCACGTCTTAAACGACTGTGATGCAGTGGTGAACTTGATGTGGAAGACGTTGTTGAGCTGCTTGAAGGAGCCCCACAGCCTTCAAAAGGCTCGTTAATATTCGTAAACGACCGGATTATGAAAGTTGGCTTAAAACCTATAAAGAAAAAATTATAGTAAAACGTTATTAATAATTGTTTAAAATATGTAAAAGAACATAAAGCAAAACGGATATTACAAAACCAATGTTCGTAAACACGCAAAGGAAAAAAATTGATACCGGAAAGAGCGGCGCTCGCGCAAAAACAAATTCTTTCATTGGGTTTGAACTTTGATTTTTGTTTTGGAGGAGAAACCAGCTGCTGCTGCCAGTTGGATGAAACAAACAATGCATCTATTTTTAGAGACGTGCACCGTTTTTTCAAGTTACCGCAAGAACTATAATTTTGGTACCATCAGATGCAGAATTTTTTTATGAATAATAAGGGATAAAAAAAATTATATGTAATAATATTATTTAAAAAGATAATGGATAAAGAAAAAATCCAGAAATCCGTTTTTTTTCAGTGGGGAACACTTTTTCTTCATAAATATTTTCGTGTTGGGTGCCAAAAGATACACTTTTTTTGCAACAATTTTTTAAACAAAAAAACAACATTTTTTTTAAATAATTAATTATTACAAGGTTCTGGCCACCTTGTAATAATTAATGCACACCTGTATTAACAAAAAAAAGAAATTAAAAAAAAATTTGGGAAATTCGAACTTGCGACTGCCGGGTGCTACGTCGCCGCTGTTCACCACTATGACACAGAGACGAACACAAGCGACTGCCAAATTGCAGCCATCTTGTTTTTAAGAAAAAAACAAGCTGAAAATGAGAAAAAGTTGAACATTTCAATAATGGCGCATTTTGGCGCAACTTTTGATTATATCATCAGATGCAGCAAAAAATTCTGCATCGAATGATTCTAATTTCAAGAACTGGATCGAACTCGACTAAACCAACTCCATCCAAAAAACATAAAAAAATGGTATTTTCTCGGATTTTTTGTATAACAACGATGTTCAAAAGTTGGATTTTCGGAATCAGCGTAAAATTTTACATATATATGGATAAAAATTAAAGTTTAAAAAAAAAGTTTGAATTTCTACAGTATACCTCTCTTGCATTTTGCTTTGACTGAAAAAAAATGCGGGGAACAGTCGCGTTTGAGTCGCTGCGTGCACGTCTCTATCTATTTTCTCATCTCATTCAATAAGCTTTTTAGCGCTAAAGTCGAAAGCTCGGAATATTCATCAATTGCAGCTGCAAAAAAAAACATCGAACATTAAAAAAAGAATTCGCTATAAGATTTTTTGCGCATTGTTATATTTTTCTCAAAATGTCATATGAGTAATAATACCACATTCTTTCCACCAAACAGATCTGTGTCTAACCGCCAGAATTTCAGCAAAACTTTTGAAAAAAAAATCTTTTGCAAAACACGTACAAAAAACAACACATTTCTACTGTGTCTAGCAATAAAAGCCATCAAGAAGGGTCATGAATAAAAATGGAAGAAGAAAGGAAAGCCACAGGCATCGTCGATGACGATGATTGCCGATAGAATGACCTGTTTCTTCTTCTTTGGGGAAAGACGCTCTGAAAAATGCGTGGATTGGATTGAAATTTTTTTGAAAAAAAGCGTTTACATTTGATATCGATCACAAAAGAAAAAACTTTTTAAACGATCGGCTCAAGTTTCTTCTGATTTTTCTGTTTTGCTTATATTTTAAATGTTCTAAAAAAACGGGAAATATCTCATTGTTTAAAACAAAGAATGTTTTGGGATTCTTACACTCTATTTCATATTTCTCTTTCAATTTTTTTACATGTTGCTGGAGTTTCAACGGGTCTTTGGATTTGGTATATCTTCCCAAAGAATGTAAGTTAATTATTACCGTAACCCTTCCTTTGAAATTTGAAATGATTTTAAAGCTTTGGTAGCATTAAAGTATTACAGTATTATTTTTAGCCCTTAAAACATGTGATTCGAGTCCCCCTTGAAAAGCAGAGCCTTCTAATGGAATACAAAGATCAGGAAATGGAAAGACAATTCGGATAAATTATTTATTTTTGATCTCAAATTTTAAATTAATTTATGTGGTGTTTAAATATAGCTATTTGCATTCCAATAAATTTTTGACATCAGTCTTTTAACAAATTTACTTTTTACATTTAATAAAATCTTACGATCAAACACAGAAATACAGTATACGAGAATAGAGCTACAGTAAAAATTAATACTTTATTAAAACCTTTTATGATACAGTAATGCACTTTTATACAGTATGAACATTTTAGTTATTTATATTTGTGGCTAAACGGTCCGTTTGACAATTAACTTTAAATTAAACATAACATAAACAATCAACAAAACACCATGATTCACTGTTCTGAGTTGAGTTGATTGGAACAACAACAAATTGCTGTTGTCGTATGTTAAGCAAAAATGAGCTTAGCATCTGAAATTGAATTCAGTTTAAAGCTACTTTCGTTATTAGATGCCACACATGAATCTACAGTATATTCTCCGGCATCCATTTTAAATGCGCTTGCAATGATTTATGTTGGAGCTGATGGAGAAACGGCAAAACAAATTGAAGAGATTATTGGTGGAAAAAGTTAGTATTATCTATCTTTTTGTCAGTTTGATATCATTACTTTTAGATGTCGATAAAAATGGAATAATTAAATATTACGCCGAATTTGTTAAAGCCGCTTCTGAAAAGCAAGCAAAAACAACACAATCAAATTCGCGTAAAAGAAAAGCTGTTGATAAATCAGATATTAAAATATCAATGGCAAATCGATTATTCGTTTTTGATGAACACAAATTTATTCCAGCTTATGATAAATTAATTCAAGACTCTTTTAATGGTGGTTCACAACAATTGGATAACAGCAAAAATGTTGAAGCTGCAAAAGTAAAATTTGTTGTTAAACAAAACACATGCCACCAAAATATGTTTATAGATAATAAACAAATTTGTTGAAACTTCAACAAATGGAGTTATCCAGGAAGCCATTGAAGCTGCTAATATTGATGAAATAACATCTTTGATAATTGTAAATGCAATACATTTCCTTGGATATTGGAAAGAAATTTTTGGACGTTGTGAAAATGAAAAGTTTTATGGATTTAAAAAGAGTCGTAAAATTGATATGATGTTTCAGTTTGTTGGAAGTTATAAGAAATGGAATTTTAGAGGTAGTGATGATTGGAAAGCTTTGGGAATACCATATAAATCTCGAAAAGCTTGGTTTTTTATTGTTTTACCAGATGCAAAAAAGGGTTTGCCAGAGTTACTTAAGAAATTTAATTATGAAATATTCAAAGATGTTACTACAGAGTTAGTTTTTTCATTACATTTTTAATTACATTTTTTGATCCAGTTCGATGTGATCTAAGCGGGATGTTAAGTGGGAAACACTGCATTGGGAAAGCAATTCACAAAGCTGTAATTAAGGTAATTCTTTATTTTTATTTTTTATAAACATATCTTTATCATTAAAGGTTGACGAAGAAGGTACAGAAGCTTCTGCGGTTACTGTAGGGATTCCAGTAGCCTGTTCTGGAAATAATGGATATTTCATAGCTGATCATCCATTTTTATACTTTATTACAACTTCAAATAAACCTGGTAACATTGAACCTAAAAACATCCTTTTTATTGGAACTTTTTGTTAGTCTAATTTAATTTCGCTTTTATTGGCTTACCGTAATTCTGATACCTCCTAATTTCTATTTAATCTGCCTCATACTGGATTTCTTGTAATAATTAATTAATAAAAAATTATGTCATGGATATTCTTAAATTTTTAATTAAACAATTTCAAGAAGACCAAATTACATGAAACTTTTAGGAATAATACATATGGACTGAGAACAGGTCTATATCACTGTTGAATCCCTATGTACACTCCACCTGAAACCCAAATAACACCCCAAATCTTGAAAAATGACAAAAAAATGGAACAAAATTTGAAAAATTCGTGGAAAATGGTAAAAAATCGTAGAAAATCGTGGAAATTTAGTACGATTTTTCACGACTTTCCACGATTTTCTACGATTTTTCACGATTTTCCACAAGCTTTTTAAACTTTTTTTCCATTTTTTTATCATTTTTCAGGATTTGGGGTGTTGTTTGGGTTTCAGATGGCTATATTGGGTCCATAAGTGATATAGAGTCCATATGTACATTTTCTAAAAGTTTCTTGTAAATCGTTAGAGAAAAAAGAAGAAAAAAACGGAATCAACATTTTGTCACCTATTGTACTGTCAAAATCTAGAAGGTGTCCAACCACTTATTTAAACGAAATACAGGTTATTGTTTTGCACCATTATATTTTGATTTTTTATAAGAAGATTGGTTTACAAAAATATACTTTGTTACACAGCTTTTTCTTTGCTAGCACTACATATATGTATGATATATCCCAAACAAACAAAAATTTATTATTATAATCATTTATTAATATTATTATTATTACAATAAAATAGCTCAATTCAATCAAAAACAAATCAAGACAAAACTTAGCGAGAGATAGAAAGAGATATTAGAAATATTATTTCTTTTATGTATTTAGTATTCACCATAATGTTGACGTTCTTTTGCAACTTGTGTACGTTTATCAAGACGCTTTTCCCAATGACAATCAAGATCATATGGTTTATCATCCACAAGATAATATTCACCATTTGGTAGAGGACGACGACAACAATTACATGTAAAACATCGAGGATGCCAATGCTTATCCAATGCCAATAAACATGTATCAATAAGAATTTCATGACAACCTTAAAATGATAAAAGTATGATTAGAATATGTGTATTTGGTAAAATAAAGAAACTTACCAGCACATTTTGGATTGAAACGTTCAGCAAAGCAATGAACACAATAAGCTTGATTATCAGCAGCCTAAAAAAGTTGATTGTTGAAAAAACTGCATAAAGTCATCTTTTATGCAAATTTTTCATTCCCCTTATAAACACCTTTTTACAGTTCACTCGTTCAATCATTCCACAAGCCATTTTTAACAGCGACTCACCATCATCGCTCAATCAACCAGCAGCTCTCTCAAAAAAATTCTCAACCACCCAAAAAAGAAAATGGAACTTACTTGAAAAGTTTGACGAATAGGTTTTTTGCAGCCATTACAAAGAAAATGATCAGGATGCCATAGGCGATTCATTGCAACAATAGCTTCTTCACCAAGGGATGAATTACACAATGCACAATTTCGACGATCATCACCACCATTTGATGCAGTAGCAGCCGTTGAAAATTGTTTTGGTTTACTACTTTGATGATGTTGATGAGATGAAGATGGTTGTTGTTGTTGCTGTTGATAACTGCCAGAACCAGCTTCATTTCCCTTTGGAGGACCCATAATTTTTCCTCCGCCTAAAAGAAATTTGAATAGAGATTGATCGAGCCAAAGGAAATCCAGAATCAGTTGTTGTAGAATGTAAAAGACAGACAGAAAAAAACTCACCGCCGTTCGTCAACGCAAAATTGGAGGTTGAATGCGCATTTATAGAATGAAACCCCTATTAGTATACACATTTTTGTCAGGATTACATGCAAATTTACGTACACGTGAGAATAAAAAAAAGCTTTTATTACAACTTTGAGACATAAATTATGTAAATCATTAGTACACAATCAATCAGTAGCAGAAGATGACTGGAGTAGAGTTAAGCATCAACAACTTTGATAATAAAATTCTTTGTTGGAATTTGTTGTTCTTGTGCACGTCGCCATTCAATACAAGCATTATCACCACCAATTTCTCCCAAAAGTAAATATATTATACAGAGGCTATCTTCTTGTTCAGCATCAAATTGTTTTCGCTTTATTTCAACCTAAAATAATTAATATTAGTACAGGTTCTACAACCATCAAAGCTATATTCTATAAATCCCTTTAAACCAACTGGATCCTTAAACTAAAATAAAAAGTTGCCAGCTATGTACTAGTATACTACTCAACAAGACTATTAAATATGTTTTAAAAAATTAAAGCAACTATTTAGAGCATGCATGCAAGCCGCTGAAAATTGCGTAACAAACAACAAATAAAATGGCTGCTTATGAAAATGTCCATGCTAATTTAGTGTTAACCATCGAATTGTTTCTCGAAAGCTGGGGTCATTACTTTTTTGAGGTACTTTTTTTTACAACATTTTAAAACATATCAATGAAAATTATTATTACCATTCATCATGAAGTAGCTCTTACAGTATCCACCTCATGGATGATTATGTCATTGTTGATATTCTTCGAAACACACAAAAACGAATACAAATTCCAAAAAAAAGTTTCATGTACGTTATTCAAAAAAATACAATTATAATATCCGGATGAGTGATTTACACATTAAGGAAGAGAAAAGAAAGAAAAAAGAAAAGCTGCTAAAAATGAATGACGTAAATGAAATCGAGCATTTGATAATTTTTTTAAATACATAAAAGCTGTTGTTATTACATGAATGTTCTCAAATAAGATTATCTCATTGTTTTTCGATTCTGCTTTTTTTGTTTGAAACATGTCATTGTTGGAATGTCCTGCTTTTGAAGCCACCTTCACAATCTCAAAGAATGAACTAGAAACAAAAAAGATTTACTTGCACTTAAAGGATTACCTCACCCAGATTATGAATATTTTATCTCACATAACAGAAAGAGACATACCGATTCTTCTTTATCAGAAGGCAAAATTCCAGCACAATCAAGAATTGAAATTCTTTTATTATTTGTACATTTAATTTTATAGAGAACAGCTGCTCCACCACGATTAAATAAAACAAGTTTATTCGTTGATCCAGGTTTTGATGAAAGCTTTATTTGAGTATCTGGTTCACAAATAAATCCATTATAATTTTCTGGAAATTCAACAAATTCTTTTCCTTTTATGATTGGACCACTTGTTGAACTGGGCATTCTTCTTTACTATATCAGTGAGTCAGCCAATTATCACAACTAATGATACAAGAGTAAAAATGTGTTTCTTTTTTTTGTTACAATGAAATGTTTGACTGTATTTTAATGCAAATTTAAAGCAATTTTTGATAACTTACCATTTCTATGATGAATGATGTTTTGAAAAAAGTTACAGTATGCTTCTTCAACACTGTTGTCTTTTAAAACATCAATAAAAAATGAATCTCACCGGTTTTTTAAATCTATATTTATCCATTAATTTAGTAATCTTGGCATTTTACAATTTGAATGCTTTTTAACAATTTGACGCCAAATAAAAGCAAGATTTATGAATTGAACTTTTAAGATGATTGGTTTTGATCGTCAAACAAAATCTGATCAATTAATTTTAAAAAACACTGTTCTAAAAAATTGTTTCACTGTTTTTCATTGATAAACAATTTTATATAAAGTTTAAGTTTTTTTCTTTATTGACAATTCTGATATTATTACACATTAACGATATTATTTTATCCATCATGAAACACAAAAAAAGAGTTTTGTAGCAAATGAAAACAAACAATTAAAAAACACACAAAAAATTAAAGAAAATCCGCATTATTTCCAGAGATCGGTGTTGTTAAAATAATTTTAAGATAGACAAAGAACAATTATTGTTGAAGAAAGTGGTTTTTTGGTATTAATCCATTAAAGTATTTTTGCATATTACTTTTATATTTTGATTTTGTATCTTGGCACAAGGGAGTTTAAGTAAGTAAGTATGCAAAGATACAAGTGTGCTGCTGTATTTAAAAATCAACAAACATTTTGAAAAACACAAAAACAGAAAGAGATTCATTTTTAAAAAGGTCAAACATAAAAAATTTAAACAAATTTTGTTCCGTAAATCTAAAATTAAAAAGAGACATGCAAAAACAAAGTATTTTTAAAACTAAAAACTTCTGTTAGAAATAAATAATTAATTAATCAAAAAAGATATACAAACATTTTTTCAAAAATAGAAATAAATATAAATCAAAAAGAATTACACACGAAAATGAACAAACAAAAAAGATAGCACAAAAACAATAGGCGTGAAAAAACCAAAAAGATTCCTAAATTTGTGAAAATAAATTAATTACAGTAAGTATTTTTAAAATTAAATTAAAAATCCAGAGAATGAACCAAATGATAATTTAATGCTATGTAGTACACTTATGCATTTGCAATGCCCAACTGTAGCATCCATATCCATTTGATTTGATGTCCTCCATGAATATATTACTGCATTTTCAACTGTGCTACAGTATTCTGAGCATGAATCTCTTTCCATATTTGGTTTTTCTGACGCAATTGTACCTCCAAGTTCATGATCCCAAAATCTATCTCTATCATCATTATCTAAAAAGGAAAGAAGAGATATAAAATTAGCACAAATTTTGTAAAAAAAATTTTTAAACAATTAAACCCCAAAGGAAGGAAAGAATTATAACTCTATTTTAGAAAAAGCTTTAAAATGATGATGGGTAATTATAGTCTTAAAGCAAAGAGGGAATTGCATTTTAACATTAAAAAAGAATTTACAGCTTGTATCCTAAATTCGTCACTTTTTATTGTTTGAAAGATAAAAGTTGAAACATAAAGTTTAAAATTAAAGTTAAATTTAGTTTTTTTTTACAAGTTCTTGGAATGTAAACAAATTTAATCAACAAAAATATCGATGCAGGAAGAAGCAAATTAAGATTTTTGTTTCAAAAAATATTGTTTCTCAAAACTATGATATTCTGGTGAAAAACATTGTTTCCTATTCCAACCCCCTCACTACGGTATAAACTATTAAATTTTAATAAAGAGAAAGATTGCACTTGAACTTTCAAAGTACGAAAAACAACACTTTACAAATAGCACGAAATTTATATATTTTTTGATTAATAATGTTAGACGATGTGGTGACGCAGAATTTGCAAGTAGCAACTTTCTCCCTCTCTCTCGCTTTTGATTACGTAAAAAAGGGGGGCTTCTGTTTTTAGAACTGAACTCCCAAAAAGGTGACCACAAAAAAACGCAAAATTACATTATTATTTTTTTGCACTCATCATTTTAAAAAACGTTTTTCTTCTGCATGGTTAAACTTAATACCTTCTCCGGTGGGGATTATTACGTGTATATAAAATACATAATACGTGTGTTCGCATGTGTAAAAAGAACGTACCAAAATCAAGACATAAACCAAGAAAGGCATCAGTTTTAGGCACAATTGTACCATTAAGTGAACGAGATTTAAGTGTACATTGTCCATCAACATATTCAAAGGCCATACAGCATGAATCAGATTTACATACAGTTGCACAATCACGTTGAGATAGGCCATAATCTCGACGATAATCTGCTCCATTAATTGTCATACCAGGACCAAAAAAGTAGCATCGTGCTAAAATTGTAAAAACATTGATTTTTGTTTCGTTTTGTTGTAAGAGTTCAAAGAAATGACGTAATAGCAATGTTTTTCAGTTTATTTATTTTTTGATGCTCAATCAACCATACCTCCTTGTCTTCTCCCTCTCAAAATTTATATACATTTTTACATATTTGTGTATTTTTGCAAAAAAATGAATGTTTGTTTCCCTCTTTTGTATTAAAAATCTTTGAACACAAAGATGTTTTAAAGCTTCCAGAAAAATGCCTTCTGGAGCGTAAAAGAAACAGGAGCAGCAGCCGCAAAAAGGGACGCCCTCGCACAAAAAATTTTGACAGAATTTTGTGCCATAAGAAAAAACGGAAGTTTATTTTCTTTCTTTCTTCTTCTTCCATGTTGCCTTTTTTTGTGTTAGGAAGAAGAAGAAAAACGTTTAAAGAAAACCATAAAAAATCGTTTTGCTTTGTTTTTTGGTTATTAAAAGAAGTGTTGAATTCCTTTTTTTGAAAGGTTCCCTCTTCTTAATTTGCGTCGAAGAAGGAATCTGTAAATGACAGATTTATATTCGGATTCAAAAAAAAGAGAGAGAGATATTCCATAAAAAACAAAATGCAAAAAAAGTTTTGACAGCAGTTATTTTTGGGAACCCTATTGCCAATATACCAGAAATAGCTATTAATTATGGCACGCAATCTGAAGGTGATAGCTTTCTTTCCCGTTTTATGCTTCTTCTTCCTCCTTGTTCTTCTTCTTTAAAAAAAATTTTGTTTATGGTAGTAAAACTTGAAAAATATATTTAAATATTCTTTCATCAGAAAGACATATTTCAGTGAAGGAGAAGTATTACTGATTTTAAATAATAACCTTATGATTTGTTTTCAAAAAAAACTATTTGCCTTTTAAGAAAATTTTGAAATTTCATAAAATGTCAAAAAAAATTTTGATAGTGTTTTTGTGAAGCATGAAATTCAAAAGGTCAAAATGCCGTTATAACAGAAGGATATCAAAAAATAGCTATTTTACAGACATAATAAATACAAAACAGTTGATAGACTTTTTCAATACAAAAAAGGCACATTTAACTACACGATTTTTGTATGTTTAAAAAGAATTTTTTAAATTGCATTTTTAATTCCTACCATAATCTATCTTAAAAGGAAGAGAGAGAGGCATCTAAGAAGGTAAAGAATTTTTTTATTAAAAAAGAGATGGAAAAGTAAAAATTTCAATGTCAGTTAAAGCTAGAGTAAAAGAAATTTAAAAAATTTTTAATAGATAAAAGAAAACGGTAGTGTTAACTTACCATTTGTATCAGCATTTACACCATTTGGTATTATTAATAGTAATGTTAGCATAGCTGATAAAATTTGATAAAATCTTGGGAGCGATATTACAGTAATAGATTTAGAAGCTGATGTTGCACAAGATGTTGATAGCCTTTGAACATTTCGGGATTCTGATTCCGAAGGCATTGTTGAAGAAGAGCTATTCTCAGAAGGGAATGTTGCAGACGGTGAAGAAGTAAAAGAAGAAGTTGAAGGATCACAATGAGCAGCACTTATCATATCACAATTAATATTCTATATTTATAAATGTTAAAATTTAGATAATAATTTTTTTAGACAGTAAATGAGAACCGAACAGGGAAGCAGTCGGGATATAAAAACTGTGTGAAAAAAAATATGTAAAAAGGAAGTGCCTTTGAAGGGAATAAATATAAGCACTTTATTTCGTCAAAAAAAAATAGGCGGAGTCTATTTTCTTCCTTCCATAGAAAGGAAAGGGCAAAAAAAGAGGATGTCGTTTTACGGTAATCCAAAAGGCAACAAATTTTTGAGGAGATTTCTTTTTGGCTAGCTGGCTGGCTGCAAAGCCAAAAAAGGAAAACAAGGAAATTACAAAAGCAAAAAAGAGAATTGTATTCGATCATAATCTTTTAACCCTTCTTTAGCTCAGCTCTCTATCTTAAGCACCTTCCGGTAATGAAAACTCCAAAAAATCACGAAGTTACTTACTTACTGGTTACCCTTGAACTTTTGTAATTATCTTTTAAGTATTTTGTTTTTTAAACTTATCTTTCTAATTATGGTAGCAAATATGTAGCAAACTCAATTAGACCAAGTAAGCATTGTTCACTGCACAATAAAATAGTTTGTAAATTTATCTCATTTTTGGCTACAAAACTCAACATTTTTGTTAAATTAAAATTATGCTACATTGACTATCCAAGTGGCATATGCAAACAAAAAAATTTAAAGATTTAAATTTCAAGTTTCAAAAATAAAAATTTACAGTTATATTGCTTTTTTTTGTCTATCTTTATTCTTTGTTACTGTAACTATGATTAAAAAATTCCTTAAAAGTGCACAAAAGAGGAAGCAACATATTTTTTTTCCAATTTTCAATGTCTCAATCCATGTACATATGTATGTAAATGCATTCCTTTACTTACCATCTTGAATGAGTAATAACAGAAAGTAATCTTTAAAGTAAATGTTAAATCCCTTTTACCGGTATTAAACCTAGAAAAAGAGGAAGAAAAAAAGGAATATTTGCATTATTTTGTTTTGCAAATCTTGTGATTTTGTGGAATCTTTTAAGTCAAAAAGATAATTTGATGGAAACACTTTGAGATGAGAATATGAGTTTTGTGAACGATGAACATTAAATGAGAAAGCAGGATAAAAAAAAGGATTTTGTTCAAATATATTTTAGATAGAATAACAAAAGATAAATAAACGTAACTGCAAAAATGATAATGTACTTCTGGGTTTTTGGAATACTTTTATCTTCAAAAAAATGAGCAATTTAGAAATATTTTTGATAGACAAATACATTCTTTTAAGTGTGTGTTACCGTATGATTCTTAACATTATCATATCATTTAAAAAATCATTAAATCTTAAAATAAGAATTGAGTTAATAAAAATATTATTACATTAAATTGCTAGGAAAGTATGTTTTTAAAAGTTGCAAGAACTAAAACGTTTTCCACTTTAACAAACTTACTAATTCCCATTACGCTACTTTTTTAACATCCGGTTTAAATTTACTTTAAAGCCTTTTTTACAAACGTGGAAGTTTAATTTAAAATTAATTCTGTTTTTGCAGTTTTATTTTAAATTTTGTGTGTTATCTGATTTCAAGCAATCTGCAAAGTGATATTTTTAGTGCCGTCCAATTTCCTTGTTGAAGTCTTTGCTTAATGCCTACATGTAATATAGAAAATTTGTATTTGCTGTTCCTACATGGATTAGCTATAGTACAAAGTAATTACCTTGTAACAAAAACTAAAGGTTGTTTTTCTGTTTTTTCTGGAATATTCCAGAAAGTTCAAGTTCACTTCCTCCTCCTCAACCCAGAAACTTCCTTCATTGATGATGCCCTCCTAAAATGTTCCAGACAAAATTTATTTCGAAAAAAAAACAAAAAGAAACAACACGTGTCACCTGCTTTTTACATTTTTGGAGAGTTTTTCTTATTTCATCACTTTTTTAAAATGACGAAAGTTTTAATTCAGAAACTTTTCTTACAAACTTTATTCATTCAAGTGAAAAAACAATCAGTTTCGAATATGGTTCTTCAAGAGAGGGATGACGTTATCCCTCCCGGAAATATGCAAATTCAACTTTTAAAGTTTAATAATAAAAAAAAGTTTATACGTTTTTGAAACGTTTTTTTATAGAAACTATTTTTCTGCAAAAAAGGAAAAGTTTAACGACCCAGCTCAAATTTTTGAGCTCACATCAGCTCTCTCCCCCAAAAAGGGAAGGAACATAAAAAGTCATAAACTATACTGCTACTACTTCTCTCTCTACAGCATCCCATTTAAATGTTTCCAATTTTAGGGGGAAAATACATACATAAAATTTTTACGTCATATTTTTTGTACTTTCTTTAGTTCCAAATTGGCACCTATTAATTGCATCGGCATTGACTAACTACAACAGCATGATTTTGAATGGAAAGGATATCCCTATCCTGTACATCATGACAATCATCATTAGCTTTCTAAAGAACATAAACTACGGAAAATAAATTTATCTCACTTCCATTTTTAGGTAAAAATTCCTTATTTCTCTTTCAGACAAAAGCACCAAAAAACAACTTCCGCGTTCGTGCAACTATTTATTTATTTTGAAATTTTAAAAAACAACAAATTTTGCTCTTAAATAATAATTTGCAGCAAAAAAAACTTTTGAATGTTTCTTAAAGTTTCAATTTTTTTTAATGCTTGAATTTTACAAAATTTTAAAAAGAATCATTGAAGCAAAAGCAAAGTTTCTTTCGAGAACTTCCTTGATTTCTTTGACTGCCAAAAAGCTTTAATCTTAAAACAATCTTTTTGATTGTTGTTGTTGTCACGTCAAAGTCGAATTCAAACAACACAAAAAAAGTTCAACAAACTTTCTGATAGAAAACTTTTTTTTCGAATTCCTTTCAAGAGAAAAGAGAAGGCGGCTGTCAAAAAGCAGCAGCGTCGGCAAAGACTCAAAGAAGAAACGGCATGGCTCTTGTTGGGGCCCGACATTTGGGTCCGAGACATTTGAGGCTTTTTCTTTGGGACCCAACATTTGAGGCTTTTTATTTGAAGCTCATTTTTTGGAGAGTTAGTTCTAGGGATTTTTTTTTGGGTTGTGACATTTGGAGTCACTTCTTTGCAGCTTTTTTTTTGGGTTGTGACATTTGGGGCTCATTTTTTGAGGCCGTGACATTTGGGGCTTTTTTTGGGGCCGTGACATTTGGGGACAGACTTTTAGAGCCGTGACATTTGGGGCCCAACTTTTGGGGCTGTGGCTTACAAATGTATAAAAAACTTTTAAAAACAAAAAAGATTGATAATAATAGGTCGAAAGCCCCAAATATTGGGCCCCAAATGTCAGGCCCCAAATGTCGGGCCCCAAATGTCACGGCTCTAAAAAATGAGCCCCAAGGGTCAAGCCCCAAAAAAAGCCCCAAATGTCATGGCCCCAAAAACTGAGCCCCAAATGTCGGGCCTCAAAAACTGAACCCCAAGTGTCGCAACTCCAAAAAGTTAGCCTCACAAAAAAAACCCTTGAATAAACTCCCTAAAAAATGAGGTTCAAATAAAAAGCCTCAAATGTCGGGCCCCAAAGAAATAGCCTCAAATGTCTCGGACCCAAATGTCGGGCCCCAACAAGAGCCATGCCAGAAGAAACACAAGGAAAAAAAGTTGACGTCAAAACTTTGGTGCAACAAGAACTTTCAATCATTGAAGCAGAAACATATCTCTGTAAGTACAGATACAGGCTACATTATTTGTCCCCTTTTTGTCTCTTGACGCGATATTGGGTTAATTTTGTATAAACATTTGTATAAACAAGCCTATTACGATTATTTGTTGTTGCTTATCTCTATTCTTCCGTCAATGAAAAGGAGGAAGAATTTCTATGAGTGATACAAAATAACGTTTATTAATGTGTTTCATTATTATATTTAAAAATAATCTACTAAAATATAAATAACAAATAAGAGCTCTAATTTTGGAGAAGGATTAAATAAGGAAGAGATAAAGTGCGCATTCATACTTTGATCAAACAATGAAGGCCTTTTCAACGAACGAACAAATGATGAATGAAAAAATACACGTCAAAGCTTTGCCTGATTCAAAAGGTTTTGACTCAAAAGCTTTGAGTCAAAACATAATATTTTGCTTTTCATTTGTTATTTCAGAATAGAATTTTCAATGAAGCATCATAGAACCAAATTTGTCTCAAAAAATAATTTTGGAAGTAAAGTTCCGAACAGACTACAACTACAATTACGGTATCGCTCTTCTAAACTATAGCCAATGCTTTTGATGATTTCATGACCTCACAAGTTTTGTAATAATAGTACCCCGCAATTAGATAAAAAAAAGTTTTTAAGGGAAGTACAAAAATCGAAACACTACAAATTTATTTAAAAGCAATAATAGTTCAATTAAAGGTGCTATTTTTAAAATAATGTTTATTTTCCCATCACCTTACATTAACTTCCCTATACAATTTACCTAATATTAATATACTATTTTGTCAAGAAAACAGCGTCACAAAATTTTTGAAAAAAAAGTTGGGAAAGTTTTTTGAAAGTTAAAATGCAACTAAAAATTTATCTCCAGACAAGGACATGAAAAAAGAGAGAGGGCCAATGTCAAAAAAAACATGACATCAGAAAGCCGTCCTTAGTTAGACGAAAGAAATAATTACATAATTAGGATAGGATGTGTAAAAGCATAAGGCTTTTTAAAACGTACGTAATTTGTAATAAGAAAATCTTAAAATATTAAATCTTAACAAAAATGAACAAAGAAATAAAACTCATACATGTATTTTATTAACACTCAAAGATTACTGTAATGCTAGCATTTAATTAGCCATATCTAACTTTGACACATAAAAGGTAACAAAAATAATTCAAAACACAACTATGTATGAAAATATATTACACTTTGGGCATTTGTGCTTTTAACCACCTACCATATACTCTTTTCAACTATGAAAGAGCAAATGAAATCAACCATATTTAAAAATTTATTTAAATGTCACCATACATATGCCAAAAATATATCTACTTTCTAGAGTCATTAAAAATTACAAAAACCAAAAAAAATGTTTCAATAATGAGCCAAAATCTTTGTAATATAAAGTCAAGAGTTAATTTTGAAACTTTAAAAATGATGTTTTTCTTGAAAGAAAAAAAACATGCGTGAATGAAATCATCGCAAAAACTTTAAAATTTATAAAAAAAGTTGTATAATGTAATGTAAACATTAATGTAGCTATTAAAAATTCAACCTTTGTAAATGTATACAAACATATTTTTCATATATTATTTATGCCATTACTGTAATTTGCTCTCATTTCATTAATGGTTCATTAAAGTATTATTAAATAAAAACGAATGACTCAATTAATTTATTTACAGAAAAGCTCGTTAAAGCACGCCTTCAAAATTGCAACATTCAAAGGCGAAAAAAAAAGTTAATAAAAAAAATTACGCAATTTTTTGATTGCCACAAATGTCATAAGGAAGTAATTGAATGACAGAAGTTATTTTATTCTTGTTTTTTACCGTACTATAATGCAATTATTTTTTTCAAAAAAGCACTGAACAAAATTATAGGTCACAGTTGATGTAAAATGGCATGTTTTTTGTTAAGCTTTTGTGTCACATCTTTTTCTTAAAAACTGACCTATTGCTCAAAAAATTATTTTTTTAAACTTTTACTAGAATTGTCACCGTCTTTAAATATACGGTATATTGCGGTCTTTCAATTTCCAATTATTTATTGCAACATAATTTTTAAATTAAACAGAGTAAAAGGAAGTAATAATATTTAATAAATATGTTTGTATTATTGAATTATTTCAATTTGAATAGCATGACTACAGTATGCGTCAGTTCAAATTCCTTTTAATTATGTCTTTTATTATATTGGAATGTTGACGTAAAATTAAAAAAAAATAAAAACAGCTGTAATGTCTTTAAATTTTTCTGTTAACTTTTATTACAAACGAACATATTTTATCCATAAACTTCCAGTAATTTGTATTCCAATAGCCTAACTTAAAATCCGGAATCAAATAGACATGCATTACTCCCTCAAAATAGTTTCCTTTTAAATTCCGTCATTTTGTAAAAGAATATTTACTCCTAAACATCTTAACATAAATGTATTATATAATTTTTTAAAATATTCTAAATCCAAGAATTTTTAGGGCTTTGGCTTTATAAAATGATTCTTCTTTTAAAAAAAATTGGATAAAGAGTAGCTACAAAAATTCTTCTACCACCATATTTTGTACCTTTTAAAAAGTCACGAAAGTTTTGTAACTATTTGTGTTTTGTTCGTTTATCAATAATCCTGATTATACTTTTACACATCTTTTTTGTTGGGATTTTAAAAAAGAGGAAGAATGTTTTCAATTTTATAATAGGGTTTTCAAGTAAGATAAACATTTTAAAATTAAAAAATAAATTAAGTGAAGAGATTGGTTTTTGCACAACACAGAATAAAGGCAAAACGTAAGTTATAAAAACTGTAATGAAAAATAAAATGCATTTTAAAAAAGAGATATGTTTAAAAAAAAGACATACAAAAAATTTTGCAGAAAATTTTAACGGATGAGCAGCAAAAAAATATTTGCAAAACTATAAAATGTTTTGAATAATAAAGTATTGTTTGACGATGGCATTTTACGTAGAACGGGTAGAGAAAAACAAGAACTGTGTGAGTCATAAATAAAATTTGGAAAAAAAAATGCAAAATAGATTAGTTATTTTTAATAATGCACAAAAAAGGTGAGTGAATGCTTCCAACTTTGTTCAGAGATGACAAAAATAAAAGAGAAGTTGAAGCAAAAAATATGAATGCAGAATAAATTATAAATTACGGTAGTTTAAAGCTATTCTTCTTCAAAAAAACAAATAAATGCAAAATATAATTTATACCCGAATTCTATCACGTACAGTTCGAACAATTTGTGTTGTTTGAAAGATTAGTTGATTAGCAGCAACAAAAACTTGAGTTTGATTTTGATCTCGAAAATATTCTTTCAAAGTATTGCTGAATCGTTTTGAATAATGAACAAATTCACGTTTACGCTTTTCGACAACTAAAATAAATGTATCCTGTAATAATATAAGTAATTTGTAAGAAACAAACTTGGTTGAGATTGTTGTGGAATAATTTGTAAAATAACATTTGTTGCATCAAGTAATTTTTTGATTGATGAAGCAATTTCTTTGATAGTTTCCAAGAATGGTCGTCTAAAAAAGGGCATATATGATTTATTGCAATTTAAACTATGCACAAACCTTTCTTTCATTTCATCTGGAACTCGAGCAAGAACTCTACGAAGTGCAATAGCACGAAGTGATAGCTCTTGAAATTCTGGACGATTTGCATATTGTGGCATTTCTAAATCATCAACAGGTGCAGTAGCATGCATTCGTAAATATGATTCCTAAAATTCACAGCAATGATATTACACTATATTAAATCTCCCAAAACAAACCTGTAGATTAACATTAAGCTTTGCATCCGCTAATAAAGTTTTAGCAAAATCAAATAAAAATGATGATGATTGAGTATCAGCTTGAAGAAGGTTTCGTTGAAGTAACTAAAAGTATGATTCATCAACAATCAATAAAAGTAATAATAAAACTTTTATTATAAAAGCTTACATTTAAAGCTGATAAAGCTTCAGGATTTTCAGAATGTGAACTCCGCAGCTTTTCAAATGCGGAACTATAAATTGCTTGATATGTCATAGCACCAAGATATCCACCTTCTTCAGACATTTTGATTGAAATAAGTTAGTATAAAAAATATGTAAAATCAGTTCTTAAAAATATGCACCGAAAAAAAAATTAGATCAATTTGGGTGCTTCGTGATTTTTTTAGTCGTGACTGATTATTGCAAAACGTGAACTAATGCAAATTTTTAAGGTGATAAAAATCTGAAAATATGATAGTAATCTTATCAGAGTTCTATCAATAGGATCTTTTGAAATAATTTATTTGCAAAGTTAAAAAACACTGATTAACAAATAAAGTTACGATAAATAAAAACAGCAAACTCAAAAATAAATACAAATGTTCCAAAACGAAGAAGAAAGACGATTGGCTTCAGTCCAACAAGAATAAAATTCACGTGCACTCACAAGTTCCATCTTTTTTAGCGCTGTCCCTTTTTTCTTTCAAAAAAGTATTCGAATGATCTACTTCCAACTTGGCAAATATATTTAATCTAATTAAATCAAATCTACGGGGAAACTTCTTTCAATTATGGGAGCTGTAATTAGTGCAGAATCAAATCTAAAAGAAAATGAAATTTTGAATCGGTTATCTGGTAATCAAGCAATCTCAGATAATGATCCATTTTGGAATAAATTGTTTTCATTTAACTTTACTATTGATGAATCTAAAAGGTATTCCTTTTTTGTACATTGCTTTAATTGAATTTATGCAATTTTAGACGTAATCAAAAAGAATTTTATGATAGCTTAAGTGAATTCTTTCAATCATTTTTATATAATTCTTCAACAACTGGAAATTTTGCAACATTAATTAAAGTTTTTCTTCGTCGTCATACTGAACTCGATCTTTCTGCAGCATGTGATAAGTAAGTGTCCATAAAAGCTGTAATAAATCTTACACGTGTTTTTAGTAAAATTTTTGTATGGCAAACAGCAAATTCTCTGATTATTCTTCGATATTTATTTACTTTCTTTCTTCAAAGACTTTCACAAACAGAATTTGCTCATCAATTCGAACCTAAAAAAGCTGATGAAGGGAGTGATGATGATTCTGTTATTGAAGATGATGACAAAGGTGAATATGAAACAACTGCAGAAAAATTTCTTGCTGCTTTAGTTGAAATTGTTACAAGTATTCCTGTATAGTATGTTTTGTTTTAATTGTATATTATACAATTAATTCATTGCTTTTAGTGACTCAACGATTACAGTACATGCAGAAGCAATTCGTTGTATTTTAATTTTAATTAGTCCTCAAATGTTTGAAGAATCGGTTTCTGAAGATGTTTTATTTTTGAAATATTTAATGGCAATGTTTGTTTTTTTCCTGCTGTGTAAATTACTGGATACATAATTTTGTATTTCAGGAAATCAAAGGCAAATGATTTTATGAAATCTTTAATGACAAATATAATTGAACATCGAAAACAACTTCCTCGTGAAACTAAAGAAGAACAAGCAGAAAGCATCGTTTTAACTCTTGCTTGTATGCTTTTCTTTTAATATTCTTTTCAAGTTCTTATTGTACTTTTTTAAGCATCACTTTGGTCATCATTTGCTCGTTCAATTTCCATTGATACTCCACCAGAAAAGCCTGATGATGAACTGGGAGTTGATATTTATCCATTGCAAACTTTAGCAGCTTTGAGTAATTCATTGATTTTAACACTTGTTTGTTACAATAAGTTTAATGATGAAATTAATGTTTACAAATTAGCACTTGAAAAGTGTCAAAATAGTCAAGGTTTGTTTACTCAACGTAATATGAAATACTGTAGCTAATGTTTTTATTTTAGAAGTTTCATCACTTGCTAATCCAGATGCATCATTTCGAATTGATTTTTCTGAATTATATTCAATCTTTTGTGAATCTGCGACTGAACCCCTTGCCATGCTCTTGCTTTATATGTTAATCCATCGAAATATGGGATTCAAAAATTTTGTACTTGCACGAATTAATATCGAAAATTTGGTAAATTTTTTAGTCTAACCACTTACAGTATACTTCTACATTTTTAGATTTTGCCAATTGTTAAAGCACTTCATGACGGAATTAGCTCAAACTCTTTCAAAGCTCATTGTCGCCATACATATCTTGGTATCTGTTTATATTATCATTACTTACAGTATTTTTTTTTATTGTTTTAGCTATGATTGTTTTGCTCATTTTATCTGAAGATAATTTCTTTTGTCGACTAGTTCATGAAACTACTGTGAAGAATATTGATTGGTATCAATCTGATCGACCTTTGCCTGAAATAACACTTGGTGGCCTAATAATTCTTGTTTGTGTTAAAACTGTACATTTAAATACTGTTAAAATGAGAGTGAGTTTTTAATCTTTTTAAACAAAGTTTAGTTTATTTGAGATATTTATAGGATCGTTATTTGCATCAAAATTGCCTTGCTGCTTTGGCAAATATGTCATCAGGATTTCGAGATCTTTCAGCATTTGTTTGTCAAAAAATTGTTGGTTTACTTGAAACAATGACTCGTCGGCATTCAAAGCTTATCCAAATGATGCGTGAAAATGCCGAAGATGCTGAAGATTTGGATGATTCACAGGGTTATGATTTAGTAAGTCATCAGTTTACTGTATTGTATTACAATCAAATTCAATTTCAGCATCAAGATATCACTGCTTTGGAAGAAGGAATTCGAACTGTTTTAGAAATGATTAATGCCTGTTTAATTCATAATTTACGACATAATTCTCATCTTGTCTACAGTATCTTATATAATCGACAATTATTTGAACAATTTCATAATCATCCAATGTTTCAAGATTTAGTTTGGAATGTTTATATGGTATTGTTCTTGAATGTGATTACTGTAACTGTTTAATTAATGAAATAATTTTAGGTAATTAATCATTTTTCAACTATCGTTCAAGATGCTAAAGTTTCATCTGTTGATGCCGTCCATGAAACAATCGCAAAGAATTGCATTCAATGGCCGACTGATAAATTAAAGAAATTTCCAGAACTCAAATTTAAATATGTTGAAGACGAGAATACTGTTGACTTTTTTGTGCCGTATATTTGGAGGCTAATTGTACAAACAAATGGCATCTATTTTCCATCTGAAAGAATCAAGCTATTTCAAGCAAATAATTAATAATCAATTTTGAATTTTACTGTGTTATTTTATTTGGCTGTAATAATAATTTTAAATATGTAACTTTCATTGTCTTTATTATAAACTGTTTTTTTACTTCCTTGAGCGTTTTTTAACTGTTCAAAGTAAGTAGCCAGACAAAAGTAAAGCAGAAAAGAAAGTTTATGTTGTAATGATCACGTAAGAAAAAACTTTTTCACACATTTTTTGGGTCTCTTTTTTTAGTTTAACTTTTTATGATACGTACTTGATTTCCCTTTCTCCTTCCCTAGAAAAAAATCGGAAACACGATTTTTTCACGCATTTTATAAAATACCCGTTTTTCATGAGGTCACTCTTTTCAGTCATCTGTTATCGATGAAATAATTCTTTACAGAAAAAAAGAAAGAAATCTTGGATAAAAATCAACACAGCTAAAAGAGGGATACCAAAAAGGGAGGGATAAATTTCTGTCTCTCTCTTCACGCATATTAAAAAAATCTCCTCATTTCTATATATTAAAAGATCAATTTTTAATATATTATTGATTCTACTTGTGTCCATTCAGCAGCATTCAAAAACAGATTCCATTATATTGAAAAGGAAAAAGAGGTCATTTTTAAAAAAAAGAGTTAAAAAGAACTCAATCTTTTTTGTGTCGAAAATCGGCTTTTTGAGTTTATTATTTTTTGTTCAAAAAAATTTTTTTTAAAAAAATCTGTTCTTTGAAAAAAGTTTTGGAATTGCTTTTTGATCATTCAAAAGTGTTAGATCATCTCTGATAAATGTTTTAAAAAAATTCTTAGCTTTTTTCAAAGAGAAAGCTATGAAAAAATGAATTTTTGTATTTATTACAATAATATTTTTCTGCTCTTCAGAAAAATTGTTTATACTAAAAAATGGCTACTTAGATTTTTTTATATAAACACAATCCTTTTATCGTCGATTAAGTTGTCTTCTGATACAGAGACGTCGACGAAAGTGACTGACGTTTAACATCATCACTTGGTCGTATTCACAAAAGTAAATATTTTGTAATAAAATTTTTTAATGTACTAAATTCTTTTTTCATCTTCTAATGACCAACTTTTGAAAAACAGTTTTTTTCCAAAAAAATATTAGTGCCTTAATTTCAAATTCTTGATCATTTTTGAACCTAAAAAAGAAATCGAATGATTCATTTTACTTACCTTTTTTTTGCAGATATAAAAAAAAACAAGATATCTTTAGAAATCTCTTCTATTACGATACTCAATACCAGTTATCTCATTTCCAATAGAGTAGTTTTTATCCTTCATTAAATATTTTTTTAAAAACAAGAAAATCCATAAACGTGTTCTAAACTTATCAGATCTATATCCATTTTGCAGCAGCGTTCTTTGCACCCATGTAATTGCACAACTTTATTTTTACATAACCTAAAAATACGTGCAAAAAACTTTTTTTACCGCCAAATTAAGCTTCAAAAAAACATTCAAGACTTTTTGGGTACAAAAAAAGACGGAATCACCTGAGGGGGTCTTTCAAATTGCATGCATGCAAAAAGGGAAAGAGAAAAGTTCAAAGTAGCAATATAGAAATTTTAAAATGGACATTTAACATGTTTCTTTTTTAATTGCACAATAAACCGTCTGATTTTGAAAGTACCACTTTCTTCTTTTTTTATACTTTGGCCCCCTTTTCATTAACTAAATAATTTTCAATAATCACACGTTGTCCACTTTCCTTTCTTTTTTCTTTCAACTCTTCTTTTTTTCTTGGGGGTTCAAACATAAAAGAAGGCGTTACAAAAAATATTTATATGTTGTCCATGATCACATACATCACTGTGCATGGTTTTTCGTATAAAAGAAAAGCGATAAACTTTGTAAATCAACCATAATAATAAAAAATTTTTAAAAAATGGATTATTATAGTAAAATCATGTTATGTGATGATGTCACAACTCCACTTGGGATTGCATTTATAATTTTAAAATGTTATATTGGATATCGAATTTGTCGAACCACATTTGCATTTTTATCTGCTGTATTCATTTATCTCATTATTCCATTATTCAGAAAGCCTAATTTTAATCGATATAAACAACGATGGACTGGTACGTTTTTACATTTGAGTCTTGATATGAAAGGTTTTCCTTTCCAAATGTTTTGTTTTTGTTGTAAGAGACAGTTTTAAATTGATAATATAAGTTTCTTAAAACAGTAAATTAAAATCAAAAAAGCTGCAAAACTTTGAAGCAACACCTTTCCCATTACTGTATTACCGTACCCGTTAACCCCTTTTCTTCTTTCAGTTGTCAGTGGAGGAACAGATGGCATTGGAAAAGCTTACACCTTTGAGCTAGCAGAACGCGGACTTCGAAAATTTTTCCTTATTGGTCGATCTGAAAAGAAATTAGAAATTGTTAAAGAAGAATTGGGTGCGTTTTTTGAATTCCCCAAATTTGAGTAACAATAATTAATCTTTGCTTTGCTTTAGAAAAACAATATGAAGCAAAAGTTCAAACATATTTGTTCGACTTCTTTGACGGAGATTACAAAAAATTACGAGCTGATCTTTCAAATCTTGACATTGGTTTTGTTGGTACGTTTTTCTCTTTTGTTTAGAATTAGAGAGAGAAACATTAAATGATTTCTTCTTTTTTTCGAAAAGAATAAATAATCTTTGATCAGATTTAAAACCGTGACAAATTTTTTTAGTTAATTCAGTGGGCGTTGGACGTGAATATTTGGAACGGTATGGTGATAATCCAGCTGCAGATTGGCAACTTTTAAAAGTTAATGCTTTGGGCTCTGCTGAGGTTTGTTTTGCATTCATTAGAAACAAAGCTTTTACATTGCAATTAAAAATACCGGAAGTTGAACAAATTTTTTTTTTGAAAAAATCTTTGAGCAGAAATCGCAAATCAAAATCTTCTTCTTTCGCAATTGTAATCTTACGCAAAATCCAAATTTCAATTTCAAAGATCTTTCTTGAATTACAAAAATTCTGTGCTTTTCGCAATTCCATTATTATTTTAGTTTATGTCATGCGTCCTTCCACCCATGGAAGAACACGGTGGTGGTCAAATTGTTGTTCTTTCATCATCACAAGGCCTTCGACCCATTCCTCTATTAGCTGCATATTCAGCTGCAAAAGCTTTACTCTGTTTTGTTAGTGATTGTATTGATCGAGAATATAAAACTATTAATGTGCAATGTTTAACTCCTGCTTTAATTGCTACCAAAATGACATATTATGATGAGGGTTCTTTATTTGTTGTTGAACCAAAAAAATTTACAAAACAAGCTGTAAATTCTTTGGGCCTTGCAACTACAACCTCTGGATGCTTTAATCATGAAATTCAGTTGCTTATTAATCATATGTTTCCATGGAATATTTTAAAATATTTAATGCTTCCTATTTATTGGGTATGTTTTTGATTCCCCTTAATCAAGAAATACGTATAATCTCTGATTTCTTTCTAGCATCATCAAAAGCGAATGGTAAAACTATGGGGCCCTAAACAAGAAACTGCAACAAATTCAAATATTAAGCCATCACAAGTTGTACCGGCAACAGAAAATGTTATGATGCGACAAACTGCTTAAAATTATTTATTTACAATTATCTCTGTGCTGATTTTGCAATATTGTCTTTTTCTTTTGTCAAAATAATTTTTGAATGTACATAAATTAATTTGTTAATTTTTACAAAAATAACATCAAACAAACAAGTTAATAATAATATCTATTAACAGACAAAAACAGTCGCAGTCTAAAAACGAACTTCTGACTGATGTTCATAATTATTGAACTAGCCGCTTATAATTACTGTATTTTTTGCAACACTTTATGAACAATATTTTTTGTACAATGTTTTTTCTTTCTATAATTTGCTTCTTCTTTTTTTGCAAACTAAACCAAACCAAAAGAAGGGGATATAGATAAAAAAGTAAACGAGAGAAATAAATACACTTAAGGACAAAAATCACAACAAGAAGAAGGAAAAAAAGAAAGAGACCGCCAAGGAGGTAAGATAGTAAGTAAATGAACAACGGAGATGAACCCTTTTGCAAACAATGTTTAACCCATCGTTTCTTCTTCTTCTTCTTTGTTATTCAAAAAAAGTGAAAATACTCGTTTTTATGTTATCGTCTTCGTCCATCGGAAGTATTTTTGTTGGTCAAAAATCTTACAACTTTTTTCATCGTCATCTTAAAGAAACAGCTTTGCTTTAAAATTTTGTAGGAAATAAGAAATCAAAGAATATGTGGAAAAAGAAAGAATAAAGTAAAATAATATAAAAGTTTTTAAAAATAGAAGTTTCATTAAATAATTGCATGCTGTAAAAATTATCGTCATGAAAAGAAAACAATTGACAACAAAAAATTACAGTAAACAAGTTAGTTACAGTAACGCTTTTGTAACATAAGAAAATAATCGAATAACAAGAACTTAAATTTGTGAACTTTTAGCGTCAAGTATATTTGTTTATTTAACAGCGAAAGTAGAAATGTTTATGTTCTTTGATTTTCAATTCTGAGCTAAAACTTTTTTTGGTCAAACTTATCTACAATGTCTTCTACACCACCCGCTTAATCTAATCCCTATAAAAGCATCACCTTAATAATCTCTCAAACGATACTTAAAAAATAGAAAGTGTTCCTCAATTAAGAAAATAAGTAAATCGAAAATCGGGCACTCCTTATATTTTCAAAAGACACACGTTTAACATTCATCTCATTAACTTATTAAAGTGAAGAAGAAGAATATTTGCACGAACAAAAATTGTTTTTCGATGTCAACGGTCGTCCAAACCAAACTAAGGTTTTGCTTTTTCTCGATTTAGCTTCTTCTTCTTTTTTTTATTTTTGCGCAGTAGTAAAATCAGTACAATAATTCTCTCGTGTCTTTCTTCTTTGGCAAACAAAAATACACACGTTTACAACTGTAAGAAAGGTAAAGAGAGAGAAAGAGTACTTCAAGAAAAAGTAGTAGTAGAGGGGATCCGCCCTCTTGTTATTTTTGTCATCTTGTTTAACAACCAATCTCAAACTAACTAACTAACTTAGAACAAGAAAGCAAAAAAAAAGATGAAGCCATCATTGTCGTCGTCATTCTTCAAAAACTCTAAAATGACTTAAATTATTTGTTAGTGAGCGCTTGCTTATTCTATTAAACTGTTATTATTATTGTTAATTGTCTTAATGAAAGTTGTAATTATAGCAACATGGTACTATCGTTTTACCTGAACAATATTAGAGTTAAATTTAAGGCTTATCTAATACTGTCAGGTAATGCGATGATACTGTAATGTTGCAAGACATGAAATGATCTTATATTTCTTTAATCAACAATTATTTAATAAAAATCTTTTTTAACAATAAAAACCCATTTTTTACATAATTATAAAAACAATTTTAAAAAATGGTAAGCTACAAAACCCTAGAAATTGCAGCATTCTTTTATGAAAAACCAGGTGGGGGCATATTTGAGAAGCCAGGAGGAGCAGTTGACCAGGCGGATGAGGTTGAAGGAGGAGGATTTGTAGATTGATTTGATCGGCCTTTCCAAATACCACGAGCAATCTGTAATTGATTAGGGTCAGTTGTTAATGGTAAAAGTAATATCCAAATAATTACATCAGTTAAAGATGGAAAGATTGATCCACCACTACTTTCCAATGCAGGAAAATCAGTTACTTCATTTGATGATGATGACGGTGATGCTGCTTTTGTTCCATTTTCTTTAGATTTAACGTCCTAAAAGGATTACAGTAAATAAAAAAACAAAACTTTGCACTAATTTACTTCATTGATAGGTGATTTACTTTTCTTTTCTCCAATTGCATCTGCAACAGAACGTAAAGTTGGTGGAGCTGCTTCCTGAAATAAACAGGTTATTGTAACTTTCAATCGAAAGCTGAACTCACAATTTTAACCGTATTGTTACTGGTTAAAGTATAATTAATTTTTCCAACTTTATTCTTTTTTGAAGTCTTTGGTTCATCATCGGCTTCTGCTAAAGCTCCAAACTTTGATGATTGAACAATATCGTCATTCTGTGGTCGATTTAAGAATGATGTAACTGGAACAGTTTTTGATTTCTTTTTAGCTGCTTTTCTTTTTTCTTTCTTTGCAGCTTCAAGACGAAAGAGAGGATCAACAGGTTCAGCTTCAGAAGGTCCTGGATCAACGCCAGTTCGCATTTTTTCTTCAACCCTTTCTCGCATGCCTTCCTATAAAAGGAACTGTAACTACATTCAGAAGTTATTAAGAACTTACTGGCCAAACATCTGGTAATGCAATGAATTTACGTCGAGGGGTTTCAGGTGCCTTTGGTTTAGGTGGTGGAGGATTATTTGCTTTAAACTAAAATAAAACAATCATAAAAACAATAAAATATTTAAAAAACCAACCAATTGTATAGGTTTGCCTTTTCCCCATACGGTATTTTCAGCAGGATTATTGTTTTTACTTTTAATGGTACTGCTAGAAGTTGGAGCAGCAGCATCAGCACTTCCACTACCCAAAGTTGGAAATTGTTCACCAGAATTTAATTGAAGTGGAGCTCGTAACGATGGTTGTTGTGGACGTCGATCTGCATGAACTTCTTGACGCCATGTTGGCATGGATGCTGTGAAAGATGATACAGGTGGAGAAGGTCCAAGAGATGGAAAATCTTGTGTATTGGAGATAGCCAGACGAGATGGAACAATTTGTCGTTGTTGAGCTTGTGCAGATAGAACTATCCGAGCTGCAGGTAATGAAGGTGGTAGTGCATCACCAGGTATAACAGATATTCGTTCTTGTCGAACAGCAGGAACTGGATAATCTCTTTCATTTGCAGCACCATTACGAAGGATTCGATTACCAAGATTACGACCAGAGAATTGAAAATCAATGTTAACTAAAATAGTTAATATAAAAAGTGTTTAAAAATTACAGTATCCACAGAAGCTTACCATTTCTTGATGCATTACCATGTTCAGAAGCACGATGAACACCCAATTCAACATCTGTTCGAAATACTATTCCCATTGCTAAGCAATCTGGTTCTGTACAAGGATGATGCTTTTGACGATAATGGGCGTACAGTTCTTCATGTTTTTGATAGAATACATTATTTCCACCTTCATTTTCACAAATTTGGCAAAAGAAATGTTCTTTACGAAGATGTAGATAAAGTTGATCATTATCAAAGAAACGTTCAGGGCAAAATAAACATTTAGGATGTCCTTTTTGTCCGCTAACTTCGGAAGATGTTCCATTCATATGATTATCCAATTCCTTCTTTGTATATGTACGACGATCTTTTGAAAGCACATTTAAATGTTCAATACAAATTGGGCAGAATGTACGCTCATGTGTTTGAGCAGTATGATGACGCAAAGCACCAAATGAAGGAAATTCTATTCGATCACCATTTTGTGCACAAATTTGGCAAGTATGTGCCAAATAGGAATCATAGCATTTAACCGTATAATCAGTTGTAAATCTAACATTATATTTTGAACTATCAGTATGTGATATATCACCGCTTGGAATGCTATAATTATCCCAGGATTGAGGAGCAGAAACAAAATATAACTAAAAAATGGTAATAAGCATTTAAATAAATAAAAATATTTAAAAAATACCAAAGTAATTGGACTACGACATTGTGGACATGATTCAGAACCTCCAAGAATCCGCATACGAATACAACATTCCATACAAACTGGATGACGACATTCTCCAACTCCAAATACATCTGATGGTTGGCAACAAATTAAACAATCATGAATCGTACCAGACATTGCTAAACCAGCATGATCCTTTCGTGACTATAAAAAGATTTATTTAAAAAAAATAAACAAAATAAAAAGGCTAACTTTAATTAAATGATCAAATCCACTTGCTGGAATAGGACGCTGTTGATTATGTCGATAACGAGGATTATTATTTCGATAATTTTGTTGATGTGGAACACCACCTCCGCCACGTCGTTGAGATCTTCCATCATGTTGTTGTTGTCTACCCCCATCATGGTGTTGATATTGTCTTCCACCACCATGTTGCTGTTGTTGTGATCTTCCACCACCACCAGAATCTTGTTGAGGTGGCAATCCTCCAGGTGGTGGTTCAATAGGAGCACCATAATCATTATTAGATTGATCTTGTTGTCTATTTCCTCCTCCACCACCATTACCATTTCCACCACGATTGTTCTTATTTCGATTATGATTTCTTGGAGGTTGATTTTGTTGGTTTTGGTGTTGTTGTGATGGATTTGGTTGATTCTGTTGATTTGATCTTTGATTATTTCGAGGAGGACGACCTTGATGTTGTTGTTGAGATTGTGGTGGTGGATTTGACATATTATTTGATGGAATAGATTGATTTTGAGTTGTAATAGGTGTACCTCCTTCTTCAGACATTTTATTTGTCGTTGTCCAATGGACTAGATTTATAATACAAAAAAGAAAAGCTACCCACAAATAATAAATTCAGTACCCGCTTGAATTTGTTTTTCACTGAGATAATATAATAAAGTATAAAACGGTAATATAAAGATATAATAATAATAAAATTGAAATGTTTCGATTACAAAACTCGTTTGTTTTTCCAACACAAGAAAGGCTTATTTTGCAGTTGTCATTTTTTCGCGTTAGGAATAAAAGAAATGTTGGATAACTATTGTGCAATCCAATAAAATTTTTTTGGGGGAGTTTAAAACTTTTTATGACACATCTTTAAGATTTGCTTTTAAATGACGATTGAGAATAGAGAAATTAGTTGTGCAATAATGATAAAAATACAAAAAAATTACTGTTGCTTTTGTTAAGGTTTCAATTGTTTTGTAATTGTGTTTTTGAAAAAGTTACAGTATTACTGTAATCTAATATGAAATAACGCAACAAGTTATAAAAAGCAAATAAATTACCTTATATATATAAATACAGTACCGAAGAATTTCTTATGTTTGTTCAGCTAAGGTTGTAAAGAATGATGACATAAAAGTAATTTTGTTGTTAAAAATTTAAAAATAAAAAGTTGATTTTTTAATAAAGCAATATTGCAAAAGCACGGGCTCTTTTTGCGTTGGGTAGAAACGGTTTTGGACCTAGGTGCAATAAATGATGCCAATATGAGTTATAAACAGTTAAAAAAAGTTTTTCAATTGTTTTTGAACAAGTGCCATGCAAAAATAAAAAAATATTTTGAAAAAAATTTTTTTGTCAAATATCCACGGGGGGACCACGTGAAAAATCCAAAAAAATCAAAAAATTTTATTTTTCTTTTTTTTGTTTCAAAATGTCAAAAAAATGTGTACTTTTAATTATTGCTCTATATTTAAGCTGAAAAGTGCCGAAAACATGCATTTTTTGTGTATTTGCAGTACTACCGTATACCCCAACATCATGGATCATTAATAAAACCATTTTTTATGTAGTTAAAGCATCCAGTGGGGTTAAACATAATAAAACTAAAGTTTTTACACCCAAAACAATCAATTTAAAGTGAATCTTAAGCTTTTGATAGATATTTTTGGTACTTAAATGTGATAATATTAAGGTACATAAGATGGCAATAAAAATAGGCGTGAGAAATTTTTACCGCTTAACCGATCTTTATAGTATTTTCTGTATTTGTTCCTGACATATGGACGCAACTTTTGGCCGATTCAGGTTTTATTTAAAATGTTTCTAAGCTTCAGGATTTCGATTTTTCTGAAAAAATGCCAGTTTTTTAGCAAAAATTGACAATGAAAATAGGCGTGGGAAATTTAAACCGCTTAATCGATTTTGTTGGTAATCCCCATACTTGTTCCAGACATTCAGGCGCAACTTTTGGCCGATCCAAATTTTATTTAACTTCATTTCCGCCTTCAGAATCTCAAAAAAACCGTTAAAAATCGCTATTTTTCATGATTTTTAAAATTTGGCAGCACCTTCTCAAAATCACTCAAAATATATTTTTATGATAATTTCCAGTGTTTCTACATTATTTTAAGCTATTTTGGCCAAAAACCGTCTTTACCCAACATTTTTTCTTACAAAAAGAGCCCGTGTAAAGGCTTTTATTTCAGACAGACTAAACATGAAGACAAACTTTAAAATAAGACAAAAAAATTAACCAGAAATATAAAGATTTTTATGAAAATTCGTATAACTGTTGATACAGTATATTACAATATAGATTAGTTCATAGAAGTACAACAAAGATTTTGTTAATTTTGATCATTTTCAGCTTTCTGGAAGAATTACTAATTAACTCATTATGTTTTGGAGTAGTAAATTTGCTCCAAAACATTTAGAACGTTGATTGGTATAAACAAAATAAATTCCAGAAAAAGTGAAGTAAGTTTACTGTAAAATTTGAAACAATTTTTTTAATTAATACAGTATGCTTTTTGATAACAGTTAATCTTTTTTGCTTTAACAATTTCGGATTTTTGTAACGTTATTTTTTTTTATTAAAAATGGCATAGATTACTGTACCAATGGATTATTTGTTTAAATATCACATTATGAGTCATAATTTATGATCGCTACTCTGAAAAGAAATTCCGTTAATACAGTGCTTAATATTAGTAATATTCACGTGTTTACTGTAAATTTTTATATAATTTTTTAATTTCAACGCTTTTAAAGTGCTGAAATATGACAATGAAGGAGGCATTTGAGTTGACGAAAAAATTTTTATTATGGAATTTTAAAAAAGTAGCTTGATTCAGAAGTTATCTATCTAAAACTAATGGGAAAACTGATAAATTTCATCTATTATTAAAATTGTAAAAACAAATGCTATAACATTAATTGAAATTTATTATGATGGTTAAATGCGTTTTAAACTGATTGTTACAACGTGGTTAAATAATATTATTAAGTTTCGGTAAAATTAACTAACAAAATGTTTGAATTTTCTATACAGAACGTTTTTAACGTTAGAATTTATATCCAAACGTATTTTTATCGATTGATTTTTTACGTTTTGCTCTAGAATGGCTTCAACTTTTTAGCTAAAAGTTTCACACAAAATTCTTTGAAGAACTTCAAAGAAAAAAAACTTTCACAAGTCTGTGTTATGTTGTTCGACACATTTTGCCAAAATCTTCAATGTTTTCGTCGAACTTTTTTTTCTAAAATCTCAATGTTGTCCATGTCCTCGTCGATGAAAAAGAAATAATATCCAAAATTTGAATCTTATATGTATCTTATTTTTTCGTGTTTATTGTTTTTAAGCTCCTCCTCCAGAATCCGCGAGTATAAATACCCCTTGAATGTTGTTGTTTTCCCATTTTGCTAGTTTTTTTTTCCCTTCGAAAATGGTGCCCCAAAATGAGAGCTCTGAATTTATACTTTATTGATTGCTCGTGTTGTGTTCTCTCCTACTCTTTCTCTTATTTTTCTATATATTTTAGTTTCTCTCAACGTTGTTGAAAAATGTCTGACAGCAGCGATGTTGAAGTTAGCGATGCTGAAGAAGAAACAACTCATGAAGAACCTATGAACAGCAGTAATCAAGCTGAAGAAGATGAAAGTGATGAAGAGCTTACAATTAAAAGAAAGCGTAAAGTAAGCATAATTATTTGCAATCCATGCATTTTAAAAAGCAATAATTATATTTCAGAATCGATCTGAAAGTGAAGGCTCTGATGACGATGATGAGGATGATGACGACGAGGATGAAGAAGACGAAGAAGAGGAAAGACCAAAGAAGCGATCAAAGAAAGATAAACCTAAAAGAAAAAGAAGACGATTAGTTGCACAATTTATTAATGAAGATGTTGAAGTTGATGACGATGATGAAGATGATTATGAATATGATGAAACTGAGGGAGATTTGGGTATAGATCCCCATGAACGAGAAGAAGCTGAAAGAATTATGCGGGATCAGGAACGACAGCATTCACAAAAGAATCGATTTGCACAAATGTCTGAAGCTCAGCTAGCAGAATATTTTCAAACTCGTCATGAAGTTGATTCAGCTCCCATTAATGGTGTAAATGAAGAATACTATGATGCAATAACACAAAATGGACTTTTACCTGATGCACGTTCTCCTAATCTTTACATTGTTAAATGTCGAATGGGTGAAGAACAAATGCTTTGTGTCCAGTTGATGAAAAAATATTTGGCTTATCTTCGAAGCGATGAACCATTGGAAATAAAATCTGTTGTTGTAAAAGATGGCATAAAAGGAATGGTCTATATTGAAGCCTACAAAACTCCACATGTCCTTAAAGCTATTGATGGTATTCATTCATTCAATGCATACAATATTAAAATGGTTCCAAAGAATGAAATGGTTGATACTTTAAAAGTTGTTAAGGATATTCCTACACTTAAAGCTGGCTCATATGTTCGAGTAAAGCGTACAATGTTTAAAGATGATTTGGCACAAGTTGATGATGTTGATTTAACAAGAAATGAAGTCATTTTAAAGCTTGTACCAAGAATTGATTATACTAAACTTCGTGGAGCTTTACGTGGACAAGAAGGTGATCGTGGACTTACTCGTCGAAAAGGCCGTGCACCCTTGGCTTTATTTAGTCCAGATAAAATTCGAAATATTGGTGGCGAGTTTACAAAAGATGGTGACTTTTATATTTTTGAAAATAATCGATACCGTAATGGATTCTTGTACAAATATTTTAATATAGAACATGTTGTATGTTGGCTTATTTGTATTTCTTTCCTTTTTAAGAAGTTTTTTATAGGAAGTTGATGGTGTTAAACCTACCATTTCTGAACTTGAACTTTTCAATGAAGGCTCAAATGAATTTCAAGGAGAATGTTGGTTTTTTATTTTAAGTCTTATTGCCCTAATTTATATTGTTATATTTCAGTATCTGTTGGAAAAGATTTTGCTAAATATCATACATTTGCACCTGGTGATACTGTTGAAGTAACAGAAGGTGAATTGGTCAATCTTCAAGGACGAATTCAATCTATCGAAAATGATCTTGCTTATATTAAACCAGAAAACAGTGAACTGAAAGATATAGTTACTGTCAATATTCGAGAAATTAAAAAATCTTTCAAAATTGGTGATCACGTTTTGGTTACGGATGGTCATTATAAAGGTGATACAGGAATGATTGTTCGTGTGGAAGAAAATTTGGTTATTCTTATCTCTGATATTAATAATGAAGAAATTAAAGTTCTTCCGCGTGATCTTAAGCTATCACCACATGTTGCCACTGGTGTTGATTCACATGGTCGCTTTCAACTTCATGATCTTGTGCAAATTGATAAAGATGCATTTGGTGTTATAACTGCAGTCCATACCGATAAACTCACTTTACTTACAAATCGTGGAGCTGTAAGCCATTTAAAGTCATCACAAATTTTGCGAAAAATTGATAGCAAAAGAAGTTGTGGTTTGGATGCAAATAAGCAATCAATTGTTAATGGAAGTCAAATTAAAATTCTTGATGAGGTATGCTTGTGCTCAATAACGTATTTGCAGAGAATTACAACATTACTTTTCAGAATAATAAAGAAGCAGAAGTTCTTCACATTTATCGTGGTGCATGCTTTCTTAATTGTCGTTCACATCGTGAAAATGGTGGTATTTTGGTAAAGCCAGCTCGACAAGTTGCAGTTTTGGGTTCACGTGTTAATAGTGGAAGTGCAGCACCTGCAGAACCACTTTTTAAAGTTCCACAAAGTCCTCGACATTTTCTTCATTCACCTGCAAGAAATTCATCTGCTGAAAGTAGTATTGGAGCTCAAAGTGATGGATCTCGAACACCATTTAATGGTGAAAATCGTGCAAATAATAATCGTAACAACATGTCTCAACGTGGTGGAAGAATGAATGGCTTTGGTGGAGGCGGATTCGGTGCAAATCAACCACGTCGAAATATGACAATGATTGGTAAAAATGTTCGAATTAAAGGTGGCCCATATAAAGGATATTATGGTATTGTTAAAGATGCAACGGAATCTACAGCTAATGTTGAATTACATGCTAATTGTAAAGTGAGTTTTTAAAGTATACCTATAACTAATCTTCAACAGTATATTTTAGACTCAACAATTTGATGTCAATCGTTTAGAAATTGTTGAAGGTGAAGCTGGCGTTGGAGCTAATTACCGTAATCTTGCAAGAACTCCAACAGCTTCAACTGCTCGTACTCCTGCTTACAGTGGATATCAAACTCCAATGTATGGCTCTCAAACACCTATGCATGATGGATGTAAGTTTTTAATTTTGTAAAAAAAAAAATTACTCTAAAAATATATTAGTTGGAAATCGTACACCACATTATGGTGGTCAAACACCGCACTATGACGGTTCTCGAACTCCATCACATTCAAGTGCTTGGGATCCTGCTGCTCTTGCAACTCCAGCACATTCTTCATTTGGTAGTCATGATGATGACAATGATATTGATGACGTAAGCTTTTGTATTAATAAATTTGCTTTAATTTTTTAAAAATAATTTAGATTAATTATGTTGTTCCAACTCCTGCTGCTGCACAACTTGTTGATGAAAGTCGTGATGATTTCTATGAAGCACCTATGTCTGTTGCAAATCCATATACTCCAGCTGGCTTTTCAAATTATGAACCACAAACACCACGTCAACAAGATTCACCGCCTCCTGTTAGAAGTCATTTTGGACAAAGAGAAGCATCTCCACCAAGAAATAACCATTTTGGTCAACGAAATTCACCACCACGAAATAATAGCTTCACACAGCCACGTCCAGTTTCACCTCCAAGAAATAATAGCTTTTCACAAAGAACTGCTTCACCTCCACGTAATCAATTTTCACAACAACAAAGATCTCCTCCAAGACGTGCATCGCCTCCTCCACAAGCAAGACAACCTTCTAGAACTTATACTGATATTCGTAAGCTTGTTTATATGTTAATAGTTTCAGTGTAATCTATCCTTATCTTTTTTCAGCTGATAATCTTCTTGATACTGGTGATTGGTGTGATATCGATATGTGTATTAATGTTCGAAGAAATTGTACTATTGCTGCTTTGCATGGCAAAACTTTACCAATTACTCGAATTGATAAAGGTAAACGTGAAGTTACTGTCAAAAGTGGAAATGATAGAACTCCTGTTCGATTCAATGATATTATGCCGGCTCCTCCAAAAGAAGATTCAATGGCACAAATTATTTTTGATGCAAATACTGGAAGACTTTTGGGACCAGATGCACCTCCACCAGAACATGTTGAAAGAATTGAAAATGGTACTGTATTCTTTGAAAACGGTGAAAAGGCATTACTTGCACATTGTGTTGCTATAAATTAATTTATCTATTTTTCTTTTCTGATTGTTTTTCATTTATCTATTTTTTCCTTCATTATTTGTTTCAATTTTACTCTGTTTTACAAAGATGGTATATAATAAATTTTTGTTTTACAATTTTTGTGTCAACAGTAAAAAGAGTAAAATACAAATTAAAACATTACTAAAGTTTTTGGGTAAATTCATTTTGGAATATTTGTTTTTGTTGAAATTATTTTTCCAACAGAAAATTCCCTGAGGGTATTAAAAGTCTCCAAAAATTTGAAGCTTCTCTTTCGAAAGCGTGCCTTCATTTTTGTGGCTATTTAAAAAAAGAAGATGCCATAATCATACATTAAATTTATTTCTTTTTCTTTCGATCTTTGCTCCATATTTGTCGTTGTCTCCAAAAACAACAAACACCAATAAAAAAATAAAAATAAAAAAGATGAAAAAAAAACAATTTCAATTTTGGTCCCCCGATGGTTAAGCAAAAACAGAAGAAGCAAATGAAAGTTGCCCTCCTTTTTTACAGCTAAAATTCTCTAAAAATGGCATCGGTTTTTTTTTATCTGGGAGAAGACAAATTGAGTTTGTTTCAGTGACATGCCAACAACCCCAAGCAATGAAGCTGCTGCTGTTAGCATCTTTTGGGATCTTCAGCAACAGAAGAAGAAAGTCCCCCAAAAATGGCAACAATAAAAGTCCATCGCTGGAAAAGAAGAAGAAGCACAAAAAAATGACAATTGACTTTTTTTTACAAAGGGTCAACCATAAAAAGTAATACATTTCAAAAAAAGCAATGCCAAAGCCCGATACTAAACTGACTAAAATGGCAGCCAAATTTGGTGTGTCTTTAAAAAGATTTAAAAAGGAAATGGCTTTTGTGTGATCTTCTTTTGCTCTCTTTCTTATTGGATGTGTTTGACTGCTTCTGGTGGATTCATTCTTTTCTTCTTTTCTGTTTCTGAAGCTTCTTTGAAACTGAAAGAAACAAAAAAATATTTAGGGAAAAGTTTTTTGATGCGCTATTTTAGGAAAGGGCAATTGATTTTAAAAAATGTTTCAAAAGAAGAAAAGGGGGATTAAAGTTTAAAACTAATCAAACTTTTAAAATACATGGAAAGTCACGTAGCTTTGATAAAATAACAGTACTTTGTGTATGTTGACGGTGCTTCTACACAATGATTCTAAATTTGGTAATGATTACATGCTTTTATTTGTTATTGTAGTGATTGGATGAATTCTACCGTATTCACACTGAATTTAAAACAGTTAATAAATTCAAGGTCCATTTTGGTTTGCGGTATTTCAAATATTTTTCCCTTTATAAACGATGTCATTGATCAAAGCAAATGAGTAATGCATTATTTGAAATTACCTGATTTATGAGACTCCTATGACTCATGATAACATTAATAAACAAAAAACATCTATATTTTCTTCCACGATTTTTCGATGTTTATTAATGTTTTAAAAAAACCTTTCTTTTTTTAACCCATCACCATTTCCGGCATTACTCATTTAGCCTTTGATCACCTTTTTCATCTGTTTTTTCTTCAAATTTTTTCAGCGTTTTTAAATTCTGAGAGGGTCAATCTATGGACATTTCAAAATTTCACAATCAAAACTATCTCTCTATTTCTTTTTGCCTTTGAATGCCTCTCTTCTTGTACCTCTGCAATAATAATCTTTCGTCATCCAAAAAACCAAAGATTCCACAATTTCTGAATCTTTTTCCTTTTTTCTTCGAAAACAACAAAAAACAACACCCATTTTTCCTTCTAAAAAAGTGTGTATAAAATAGCCCATAATCCATCCTTTTTTTTAATTTTTAACGAAGCATCACTTCTGTTTTTGCTTACTTGCCTTCCTGCTTCCCTTACATGCTATTTTCATTTGCTGTTCGATGTTCGGTTTTGTTCTGTGGTGTGCCAAAAATGACTTTATTTTAATCTAAAAAAGTTTTTTTTCATTTTGGTTTCAAAAATGTATAAAAGAATTTTCTTTTTTTGATAAAAATCTATTTTTAAAGAAAAAGACAGGAATTTTGGTAGTAGAGAAGGGCATCAGACAACGACTCTTAAAAACGACTTCAGAAATAAGGGCAGTCCTTAAATGGAATTGTACGATTTTGTCATTATGTTTTTAGTCCAAAATTTTGCTGATGATAATGGTGGTAGTGCCAGTTTCACAGCCTATCCCCCAAATGGAAGCAGCCAAAAATAAGAGTAATCATTTATTTCTTCTACTTTCGAGCATTTCCTTCCAAAATTCATTGTTTTTGTTGTTTTGTTAAATGATTACTTTTCTTTTTTTCTTTCTTTCATTTTCTCATTTGGTTTCATGCCTTCCTTCTTTCAAGCTTTTCCATAAAAAAAATAAAACCCATTTTTGTTTCTTCTCCAAAAGTGTCCCTCCAAAATTCTAAATTGTTGTAAAAAAGCAAGCCCTGCTTTTAAATACGTATAATAGAAAATAAAAGAAATTTTTTTAGTAATTTGAAATCAATCATAAAATGCTTTCTTTGGCATTCTTTTGTTTTCATCAAAGTAGTTAAGCTTAAAAGAAGAAGAAAGTGTAATGATGTTCTTCTTCTTTTCTTTAATTCTTTCTATTCATATCTCTCTGGCTCTATCTATCTTTGATATATATATTTTAGTCACATTTGAATTATTTAAAAAAATATATTTTTGATTGACAACAACAATTTCTTTTTGTGTGCTTTGCCAAACTCTCTCTATTTTTAAATGCAAAAGAAAAAAAGCACAGCTGACCCTTTATTTCTGCTTTGGCTTTCGTTTTTATTTTAAAAGATTTTCGGTTGTTTTTGTTTTAAACTTTTTTTTTAAAAATTTGTTGACAATCATTCAATTTTTGAAAGCAGATTAAAAGAGAAAGATAAAAGGTGTTAAGTATGTTGTTAAAAAAAACAATTAAGTTTGTAGAAGAGGATAATAAAAAAAGAGTTTAAAATGGCGCTTAAATTGCTTGTATAATGGCATTTTTTGATAGTTATATAAATGTTAAAAATGATTTCTATTTAAAAATTTTAAAAACAGGCAGAGTAAAATTAAAATTAAATAATCCCTAGAATTTCATAGACGAAATAGTTACACATTTTTCTCTGTAATAATCGTTAAAAGTACTGTATTTTTGTTGTCTCTTTTCATCAATGGAGAACGGTTTTTATAAATAAAGCAACAATCACTTGAACCATTTTCTAATGGCAGTTTAAACATCCTTATAACAACCATGAATACATGTTTTTACAGTCTTTTAAATTTAAATTCTGAATCTCTTTGAATTATCTTTCCCCCCTCTTAAAAACCATACACATTGCACCTAGTTAAAATTTTATACAATTTTTTGCTGTTGCACATTTTTAACCTTATTTTTCTATCTCTCTCTCTAATTTTATTGTTTTTCCATCCATCGAAAAAAATTTTTTATGTGTACGTATTATTATTATTTTTAAATCCTCTCATTTTAATAACACTTTTTTATATTATTTTATTTTTTCACACTTTTTCGAACAATTTTTACGGATTGTATTTGATGGAGTGGAAAGTGCAAAAGAAGAAAAGTTTTTTTTTCAAAGAGGTGCAAAAATGCTTTATTCTAGCGGGTCTCCTTCTTTTTTAGTTCAAAATTTTTTTAACGGCAAATCTAGCCTGCCCTCTTCTGTTCAACACACACTTTTTCTTTTGCCTATGCAATTTTCAACAGTGCTGGACCAAAAATGAGGGAATAAAACTGTGTTTATTATACCTATATTTTTTAAAATAAAAATTATATATAAGTAATTATTATTTTTGAGAAGTGACAACGAAAGAAATGACCGGTAAAGAGATCGAAATTTCGAGTTGCGAAGAGAAAATAGAACTTATTACAGTTTATTTGCGTCCGCCTTTTTCTTTTTTCCAATGCAATAAATTTTATATTTTTCAAATCAAATATAAAATTATTGTTATTTTTTTATTATTTTTTTTGAAGTGTTTATTATGTGATGTGATGAGACTCATCATGAGAAGGAATGAAATGAAGCAGAGAGGATATATAAAAAGAGATTTCAGAATATTTCAGGGATCACATTGGAGTTGGTGCCAATATTGTACCACACACATAATTATTTCTATCTCTATCTCCTCGATGTTTTTCATTTGCGCAATTTCTTTCTATGTTTCAAAAAACTAAATCCAATGAAAAAAAATTATTGCAATCGTTACCTTTCCCCTCAAAAAAAGAGATAGATTTGCTAATCTGGTTTTTGTTTCTTTCTTTGATGAAGGAGATCTTTTTTGGGGGTACTTAAAAACATGCCGTCGTCGTCTGTTTTGGATTAGTTTCAAAAAATTATTGCTTTTTATTCGTTTTTTATCGGATGAGAATTGTATCTTCGGCGGTAATGGCAAATGGCGGATTTTTTTTTAAAAGTTTACAAAAGTTGTGTTTATGCAAAACCTCTGGTGCAGCATCAGAAAGATAAAAAGCAGGATTAAAAAGATCGGCTACTACCTCTTTGTGTCCTCAGAAGCGCATAAAATTTTGAATTAAATCAAAGCTGCCATGAATTATTCTTCGCACACTTACATGCTTTCCTGAACATGACGACCTCATTTGACCATTAATTTGACCACAATTGACCCGTTCTCACTTGAAAATTATGCCGCAATTTTATTCTACTATTTTTATTTTGCCTGTAATTAGTTATTAGTTGACCTCCCTCGCTTCTATCCCTCTTCCGAAATAGATGAGGGGGACACGATGGCGAGGATGAGGATTCAAAAATTGCTATCCGAAAAAAATTGATGATCAAAAAGGAAATCCCCCCTTCTTTGCATTAATACATATACATATATTTAATTCTTTCATTAATTTTTTCTGTGATCATAAATTTCTTCTTTCTTTCAAAACATTAATACTATATTTTTTTCGATGCCAAAAAAATGCTTTCTTTGTTGTCGTTTTTTTGATGATTTTCTTCATAGCAGCACCAGTAGCATCAGGCATTAAAGATGACCCTTGGCCAATGGCCACTTTGTGGTGTAAAAGACCGAAGAAAAAAAGCTATAATTCTTTTGCTCTTCTTTCTCTCCTTTTTCTTCTTCGTTGTCGTTAATGATAGCTTCATTCTTCGTTATTCATTTTGGGGGATGGCTTTTGGACAGGACAGAAAAACTGGTGCTGCAAAGCAGAAGATGAAGATGATGAAGGCGATGGTATAGGACCAACGACACAAAAATGCCACATGTGGCAACAACAAAATACTTATATAAAGAAGTACAGAAAAATAGCTTTGCTCAAACTGATGAAATACATTCACTCCGCCCATATATTTTTTGTTTTCTTAGTTATTTTTGGATAGTTTCTTTTTTTGTGCTAGTAGCAGCAGTGGTATATAGTGAAAGTGACTTTGTTGTTGTTGTTTTGTGTTGGGCTGCTGCTTGTATACGATTCCTTCTTTGCCAAAATGTTTCAACCCTTTTAAATTCTTTTAAAGCTTTAAGTCACTCCCCAAATTCCTTTTGGTAAAAATAGGCTTAAACTAAAAAATTATTTTTTTTCAAAAAACAATACCTCTTTAGAAGAGCTGATATATATAGTTGCATTATAAGTAGCTTTAAAAACGAGAGGGAGAGAGGTGTTAGCAATTAACGACTTATGGCTCTTCTTCCGTTTGCCAAATGTTTTGAAAAAAGAGGTTTTTTTACTGCCGCTGCTGCTTTGCAATGAACGATCTTCCACAGCAGCAATAAAGCAATGGCATAGGGCAAAGCAGCGATATATTGCTCCTCTTTGTTTCTAAATAGGCATTTGTTTCAATTTAATGTATCGTTGTCTCCTTCACCCTCTTTGCTGCTGCTAAGAAATTAAAAAAAGGAAGGGGTTTTAGTACCCATCACCAAAAAAACCTATCTATCGGAGCCAAAAGGCCTGTTGTTGTTTTCTTTCTTTCTTCTTCATTTTTACTTGCATTCAATAAGAAGAATTTTAGCAGTAGAAATGAGAGGGTAATGGTTGAGTTAAAGGAGGAGTGGAGAAGAAGAAAGGGATGGAAAGGCAACTGCCCCTTTCTTCCTTTTCTTGTCTTGGGTGCAATTTCTACCATTTTCTTCCTTTCTTTCATTTTCTGGAAGTCGTCCTTTTCTTCTTCTTTCATTTTCTTGGATGAATGTCATTTTTTGGTTGTCATTTGGCAGATTGGCAACACAAAAAAGAATTTATAAAAGAATAAGAGAGAGAAAAACAACAACAGCGATGGAGCGATGCCAAGAGTCCGTGCCGATGCCAATGTTAAAAAGGGCGAAAGAAAGAGCGGAGATCAAAATCATGAATGTATACGCCAACCCCCTTTCTTCAAAATAACAACAAAAACAAAAAAGCTATGCTTTGCACGCTCTTTCTATTTTTGATGGCTGACTTTTTATATAAATTTATAAATAATAATAATAATATCCCTCACTCCAAAAGCAAAAATATATATTTCCATGACAACCGTCTGTTTTTAGCTTTTTTTATAAAAACTAAAATTAGGTGCCATTTTTGTTTATTAACCGTAAATACTCAGGTTAGAGGGACTACATTCTTCTTTTTTCATTCTTTACAAAATCTCTCCCCTTTAAATGACCCTGCTTCCCCCCAAAACATTTCATAATTGCCTTCTCTCCCCATAAATTAATAGCTTTCAATTCTTCTTTTCTGTTCCTTCTCTTTCCTTCTTCTTTAGCTCCACACTCATTTGCTACATTTTGAATGAATGAATGTGGTTTCGTTTTGCGCGATGCTTACTGTAATCCCCCCTTTCTTCTCTTTCTCTCTGTTTCGTACATTTGGTTTGCTTCTTTACAATTATTTTTAAAATGAACCCTTTGCTCTTTCTTTTTTTCCTACAAACATAAGGTTGCATTTTTGTTATAATACAGAAAAAAGTTCTTTTTAAAAAAGGTATATTTATCCATTAACGCTTATTTCCTTCCGTGAAAGATGAATGAGGTGGCAAAAAGTACTTTACTTTTAAGAAAATGGTATGGCCATTGTTAAAAAAAAGGAAAGTACACAGAAACTACTATCCATAAATTGTTTTCCTCTCTTGTCGTCAATTGTCGTCCACTCCATTGTCATCGTTGCCATGTCTTTGATCAAGGTCAATCTGAGGCAATCGGGTGGTGCCTCCAAAAATTTCGTCGTTTTTTTTCATTTATCCAAATTTCTTTAAAAATGAGGCAGACAGAAGAAAGAGTAAAATCAAATTTAAAAATGTTTCTTTGTTAATTCCTTGTTTGATTACTTTTTTTCCTTCCATTTTTGATTTTAAAAATGTTTGTGTTTAAACAAAATGATTGAAAAAAATGGGTTCCATTTAAAATTATTATTATTTTTCAATTCAAAAAGGATTTTCGGAAATTTTAGGAAAAAAAAAGTTCATTCAAAATAGAATACAAAAATAATAGTAATAATAATAATAATAATAATAATATTCTAATCACGCCTCTCCTCTCTGCCCTTCCTCCATCCTTCTGCACTCAGTTTTAGTAGTTTTTGGATTCAAGGTCAAAAATGGGTTCCCGGAAAAAATGTAAATCGAGAGAGAAGAAACAACAATTTTTTTGAATCAAGAGACGAGAGATACTTTTATAATATTCCGAAAAAATTTGAATATTATTGTACGGATAGAACCGTTTTGGCGGTCATTGGCCTTGAAAAAATTTATATTTTTCGAATCAGAAGATAGAATAAAAAGTAGCATACCACCATTCATTTTTATTTTTTAAATTTGACCAATCTCTCTTTTTTCATGTCTCTGGATTTGGATTTGGATGTGTATGTTCTAATTTTTATTTCAAAATCTTTCCCCTTCTTCCTTCCTCTGCCACTTGGCTGTCAATTCATTATAAAAAAGAATTTTTTGGCAGGTGCCCAAAGAAGAAGACAAAAACGAAGAATTTCTTTCATTCTTTTCTTTTTAAAAACATATGTGACCGATTTGTGTTATTTCGATCCGGATCTTTTTTTGCATCGTTTTTGTTTTTGTCAGAAAAAGGGCACCTTCTGGCGCCATCGTTTTATTCCTTTCTTTTCTATTTTTTTGTAATGTATGTTGTACAAAAACAAAAGCCCGCGCAAAAGAAAAGAAGCAAAAGCGGCGAATCCTGGAGAGTTTATGGCCCCAAAATATCGTCCATCTGCTCAAAAGGCTTCGATCTTTTCTTTTCTATTTTGGATACAAATGCCGACTTTTTTGTTGAAATTTGTTTATTTCTTTACAAAAACACAGTGTTTTCTTTTTCTTCTGGTGCCCTTTAGATATAGATAAAAGTTTTTGATGATCGATGGTTTACAATGGCTCTTTCTCTCTCTTTCTGAATGAATGAATTTGTTTCTTTCACCCACAAAAAAAGTATCCAGAAATAAATAAATTGTTGCTTCTTCTTTTGTTTCAGTTCACTTAAAAAAAGGGTGATTCGATGATTCAAGCTTGTTTACGCTTATATTTCCGGTGTGTTTTTTTGTTATGCCATCCATCAATTTTTTTCGATCTTCTTTTTTTCAACAACTCTTCTTTGTTTCATTTTAAAAACACAATTTTTTGATCTTTCTCACTTTTTTCTTTAAATTGCCGAAAAATTTCTTTCTCTCATTGCGTGGCGTGCAAGAAAAAAGAGTGACCTTCAAAATATATTTTGAGGCAAAAATAAATTTCGATAAACAACTGTTTTAAATGTATAAAAATATACTTAAAATTTTTGTGACTCATTTTTTAAAAAATCTTTATTTTTTCAGTAAAACCTTTTACATTCTTTTTTCTCCTGAAAACTTGAAGAAAAAGCCTAAAAACCATGGTGGAACAAGTCACCTGGGTTGATCGAATGCGTACCAAGGCTGTTGTCAAGCATGATATCGCTAAATCTGCAATAGCTGAATTCTTTGGAACATTGGTTTTGGTTCTTATCATTACATCTGTTGTTGCTCAAAATGTTCTTCCCAAAGCTGGTTCAGCAAATGCCCTTATTGGAGTTAATGTTGGTGTTGCACTTGGTACGTTACTCACTGTTATAGTTATGTAAATTTCACTATTATCCTTTAAATTTACAGGTATTGCCTTTGGTATTGCCTTGTCAATCCGTATCTCTGGTGGTCATATTAATCCTGCTGTTACTCTTGCTTTTCTCGTTCTTGGAGCAATCAAGCCCCTTAAAGCTGTTATCTACATGCTCGCTCAAGTAAACTTAAAATTATTACATACAATTTAGAAATAAATGAATAATATTTTTATAGGTTGCTGGAGCATTCGCTGGTGCATTCATAACTTTTTTGCTTTACAATGATGCAATTAATGTTTTTGATGCTGGTGTTCGTCGTGTTGAAGGCAAAACCGCCACCGCCCATATCTTTGCATCCTACCCCGCTGCACACCTTGGATGGATGGGTGGTCTTTTTGATCAAATTGTTGGCACTTTCGTCTTCGTTCTTATCATTGTCCATACTGTTGATATCCGAAATCGTTATCCAATGTGGGTTCGTCCATTCATCATGGGCCTTGGATTCCTTATGATTGGTACTGCCTTCGCTTTCAATGCTGGATATCCACTTAATCCTGCACGCGATTTCGGACCCCGTCTTTTTACTGCTATCTTTGGATGGGGTGGAAAAGTTTTCTCTTTCAATGATTATGGATGGTTCTGGATCCCAATTCTTGGCCCTCTTATCGGTGGTGTTCTTGGTGGACTTGCTTATGTAAGTTAACTTTAACCTCTTACATAACTCATTAAAATTTACATATTTATAGAATTTCATCTTTGGTTTCCATACTCCTGCTGATGAAGCCTATGAAGTTGTTACCACACATGAACTTAAGCCAATCAGTGAAAAGTAAGCCATTAATCATAGTTGTGATTTAATAAAGCTATGCATAATTTTGTAGGATTGTCACTCATACCCATACCGAAGAGCATACAGCTTTGAATCCATAAATCTCAACAACCTGCTTTTTGCTGCTTTGATTGAAAATAATTCAACACAATCTTTATGTTGCTGTAATTGTTTTAAATCATTCTTCATTCAACCTCTTCCTGCCGCTTAATTGTTTCTTCCCTCACATCGAGAATCTCGTGTTTTTTTTATTGCAGTATTATTCTTTTTTTTAAATTCTGTTTTTGCTATTGTTTTGTATTCCTAAAACAACGCATAATTACAATTTTCAACGAAAATCTTCTTTTCTTTTGTAATTTGTAAAATTTAATTTAAAAATTATTTTTTTAAAAAACAAAATTCGCGCATATTTTTTTTTGTAATTCTTTTCCGTCCAGGACTGTTTTAAGTTTATAGTATTTTTAGATCTAATTATTACTGTTAGATTTATTATTATTAATTTTACTATGTTTTGTTATATTTTTTATTATTAAAAGCTTGAAATAAATAAATTTAGCGCGAAAAAATGGAAGTCGGAAGGTGCTTTATGCATTTCAATAAGAATCTTGAAAGAGAGAGTTCATGATGAATCAAGAGTTCTGATTCAGAATGTCGAAGCAAGCCGCAATTCGTAATGCTTTTTTTTGATAAAAATCAGAATTTTAATCTTAATAATGTTGCTGATGTAATGATGAATAATAACAAACAAGGTAATAAAATAATGACGGTTTTCTCTTAACTTTTTTTTACCGGTAAAAGAAAAACTCAAAAATATTTTTTTCGGTTCATTTTTCTTCTTCTGATTCATGGCTCCGTTTTTTTACCAATCTTTGTGTTCATGTTGATTACGAAAAAAGAAAAACATGAAAGAATGTTTAAACGAAAAAAGACAAAAAAATGTTGGAAAACAATAAACACTCAAAAAGGTCAAAATTTGATTCTTTCTTTCTTTTTTGTTGATGGAATTGTACGTTTATTGAGTTTAATTAGAAGAATAAAGAACGTTCTTCTTCTTCTTTTAGAATAATAACCTTTGGAATGTACTGTTTACTGTTTAACGATTGTGAACTCCGTAGCCCTTAATTTTGTCTTTTTTATATTTAGAATCTTTTTGAAAACGCAAAAATCAAATCATTACTTTTTAATGGTGATTCAGAGTAATCAAAAGTTGTAACTAAATTTAGTTTAGAAACCCTTTTAGGAGTATGCAATTAATCTTAATTCATGAGTAATTAAATAGAGTTTAATTTAGGCGTTGGTCATTTTCGGAAATAATTCGTTTAAAACTTTTTGGATTTTGAACGTTTTTTTTGCTGTTGAGAAACATTGAAATCAATATCGTTAATGATGTGAAAGGCTTGGATATTCATGATAGTCGAAAAATTTTTGTAAGCCGATACAGGTAAATCTTCTTTTTAGGTCAAAGGTTACTTGAATTCTTTAAACTTTTCACCTTTTGTAATTAATTGCACATAATTACAGTTCACTCAAAAATACAAAAATTCATTTTTTCTTCAAATAAAACGATAAAATCTATTTTTAACTAAGTTATTTTACTTCCTAAATACTTTGCCTTCATTAAAAACGAAGAGAACAAATTTAGATAATTAAAAAAAAGTGTCAAAGAAATTAATTACATTTTAGAAGTTTCTATTCCTCTTCTTCTCAGAATAGAAACTTCTCTCTCGATTTCTTCTCATAAAAATTTGTTCGTTCTTTTTTTCTTCCTTCTTCGATCAATTTGTGGTGTCATAAGTTGTATTACCCCCTAAAAAAGGGGTAAACAGTATGTGCCCTTTAAAACAATGTTATACTTTTCATTGTTTTCTTGCAATTTGTAAAAAAAGAAAAAGAGATACTGAAAACAAATGATATGGACACGGAATAGAAATTCTGTTGACATCTTCTTTTTTGACTAATTTTGTTGTTTTTGTGTTTAAAAATATTTTTATCAAAACATTTGACGTAATCTTTTTTTATACGTGTCCTTTTTCTTATTGATGAATGGATGGATATTAACTTCTTAAATAACCAACAATAATGGTCAAATGAGGCATCACAGATTATCTTCAAGACTTTGTTATTTTTTTTAAGTTTTGCAACAGCGACAAAATAGAAAAAAAGTCTTGAATAATAAAAAATACAAGTTTGTTTGAATTGAGCAAATTAAAAAAAAGTAAAAATAACAATTTGCAAAAAAACAATTTTAGAGTGTTACTTAAAAAGTACAAAGAATTTAAAAGCCATTGGTTTTTTAAAAACGCCTAAAAATATTGGAATTTGCACTTGAAACATTGAAAACGTAAAAAACACATTAAAATTGAATTGATTTTATGTAATTCTGAAAGGAATGTATGAGTCATGCGCAAACTACAGTAACCGTTACAATTGTTTAAGAAAGAGTTCATACATAAACAGACTTGTTTGTCATGAATCAAATAACTATTAATATGATGCTAGTATATGTGTTTATCAAACTGCTTGACGATTTTGTCAAGAAGACAAAGTTTTGGTTATCACCATATTTGGTGATATTTGACTTTTTCTAATACAAATGAAGTAAAAAAATATAATAATCCAAAACGGGGTAAAAACATTAAACATTTAGATTTTTATGCTGCTGAACTCTTGAATAAAATGATTTGTTAAAGAAATATTTGCAATTTGTTGAATGAACACGAACACAATTTTTCAGCATAAAACATAATACTTAATGTTGTTATCTATTGATTCTTCTCCAAATTTAACGAAAATTCCAATCTCATTTTTTTCGAATAAAGATAAATTTAAAATCAGCAAAAGATGTCTTTTTTGGAGAGAAATTAATCATTTGACATGTTTTATCTCAAACAAAAGAATTAAACATATATTTCAGCAGCAGTAGCAAAAAATATTCATCTTTTTTTGTAGAACATTCTTAACGGATTAACGTATCTTTTTTCAAAAAATTAAACAACTTTTTTGTGTGTTTAAAACAAAAGAAGAATATTTTTTGTCAATTAATTAATTAATTACTATCGACGTCAACCAATTGACCAAAAAAGACATATTTTCGTCTTAAACATCTTCTGATCGGTGACCATCTGACTTCTAATTTCTTTGCTGTTTTTTTTATTTCTTGCGCATTCTTTCGGGTGTTTTTTATGTCGATGTTTTTCTATTTTTATCAATCATCAAATATTTTAACAGAAGTCATGGTAAAAAAACTGAACTTTACTCCACCCTTCTTCTTTCTTTCCATGGCAGAAATTTTTTGCATATAAAAAACGCTTCCAAAAAGACGAAAATTATTGTATACATTTGATCAGCATCAAAGCCTTTGGATGTAAAATGTGTGATCAAAAGTAATCAGTCATTTTTTGAAGTAACTTTTTTTTGCTGATTCTGTTGGAAAGGCATTTTTTGAGAACGAAGAATGCCTTGATTAAAATGACCCAAATCAGATCAGCTGCTACTTTTTTTTGTAAAAAAAAACGACCGATAACCGGACAACGGCCCTTTCTTGGAATTCTTTCAAATTTAGTTTAAAGAGTTTTTTTGATGATTCAAAGAAGAAGAAAAAAAAGTGAACTTCTTTTTTTTCATCATCATAAGGAGAAGTAGTAGGCGTGGTTGTTTTTCGTGATACAACACATATTTTTTGGCGTCAATGCGTCTTCCTTCCCCTTCCCCTATCTTTAAGTGCATCTATTCGTGATCGTGATCACCCAAAAAATGGGTATAAATAGTTTAGTAATTTTTTAAATTTTTTCAGATTACTTACTTACGAATTATTCTACTCTATTCTTTGTGTGTGTATTAGAAAAAAATGATGTCAAAATCACTTATCCTCCTATTGGGGCTTGCTACTATTGCTGCTGTATATTCTGCTCCAATTGATACATCATCTCTACCACCACCATCAGCCTCGTCATCAGAAGTTGTTGAAGATGATCATGTAGATCATCCAGAAGTTGTTATTCAAACTGAAACTCCTGCTGAATCTTTTGTTCGTGCAGATACCGATGAAGATATCCAGCTAACATTCGATGAATTCCTTAAAACTGATTTATCATATGTTCAAGTTAAAAAAGCTGAATTTGATATGCTTGATTCCAATGGCGATGGCATTCTCTCTCTTGATGAATTCTCTTCATTCTATCGTAAACAAGAAGAAGACAAAACTGATAACAATAAGAAATACTATATTGGTCTCTTCAAAGAATTCGATGAAAACAGCGATAAACAATTGAGCCAAACTGAAGTTAAACGAATCCTTTCAAAACGATTCCTTCTAAAACCAAAAGAAAATTTCGGAGAATTATTTGAAAAATATGATTCAGATGGAAATGGACTTTTAAATCTTGGTGAATATCAGAAATTTGATCAAACTTTCCCTTTCTATGAACTTGAACCTATTCGAGTTGCTGTATAAAAGCTGATGCTGACAAATAATGGACTTTCATAAAGTCAAAATAATTTCCGGGTTGTACAAATACTATTTATGCATATATTTTAGGGAAAGGTCTCAAAAGGAAATTGTTTACAGTTTCCTTTAAATTTTTTTTGTTAATTTTGTACATTACTACTTACTATTAGAAGCAATATAATTTGATTTCTGTTTATTACTTTAATAATAGACTGTTTTTGTTTGCAATGCAATGTGTTTTTCAATAATAAAAAAAACTTAATTTAACTGTTCATTGTTCTTCTATCGTACAATTTGACAAAAACAAATAATTCATTATTTACTGCATAGACCAGAAATTGTGGTATCAAAAAGAAATTCCAAAATACAAAAAAATAAAATAAAAGTTGAAAAACAAAGTTTTATTTGTTGGAAGTGTTTTTTTACAAAATGCACGGAAAAAGGGCATAGAAAAAATAGAAAGAAAAGAAAAGGGAACGAAGATGTTTGATCGAAAAACCTTAATTTTCAATGGAATTCCGATAAAAAAATAGATGAGAAAAATAACTGAAAAGGGTTTAGTAGATGATGATGTGACCCCAAAAAAAATTTTTTTAGAAAGTTCTATTGTAAAAGTGCAGAACATAAGGATAGAGATGTTCGTCTTTCTAATCCAATCAAGCCAGGACTAACAGGCACTTTTGTCTTTGAGAAAAAATGATTCCTGGTAAATCTACAACTTCCACCCAAAAACTATCTTGTTTAAAATTCTATCCCAGGATTTTTGTATAATCGTTATTTATGGACAATTTTGTAGCCAGTTTATTTATACTTCAAAAGTTCACAAAATTATGTATCACAATTAATGAAGTACAAGTATATTTCATTTTAAGATAAACAGACATCACGTGTATTTTTTGAAACAAAATTTAAAGCACGGTGAATTATTTCTTGGCAAATTGCTTTGTCGATTTTATCCCAATTTTTGATGTCCAAAATTTCATCCGGTTTTTTTAATAACAAAAAACTGATGCAACATTCACGAAGCTGTTTAGCTTTAAATTCAATAGATGCAGTTGCAAGTTGACAAACATTTTCATCGGATAATTGTTGGATCAAATTGATTTCAATTGAATTCTAAAATTTATTGAAAGTTTAAATTTAAATACGTTAACACGGTCAATGATGAACAACCTTTAAATCTTCTATTTGAAACTTATCAGAAAAACGGAAAAATTCAGTGGCGTTATAAGGTGTAACTTGGCTTTTAATATCCAAATCATAACAAAACTCAATAACATTTTTAATCACATGAACAGAGAATCCATCAAATTTAATGGTGTCAGGATCATTTTTTAGCATTTCTTCAAAAACCGATGAACGATTTGTTAAAATATCTTTATGGGCCTAAAGTTTTATGATTTGTTAATTATAAAACAGTTTTAAAGAAAACAAACTTTAATTTCTTCATCTTCCGAAAAAATTGTAACATCTTTGTCGCTTCTGTTAAACATCTTTTGAATAAATGGATGACACTTTCTGCTTAGATTTAATCCTTTACCTCTCATGGTACCTTCAACCTCAATTGAAAGCATATTGTCAACAAAATATGCATCATTTCCAAATTGTTTTTTGCTAGCAAAATTTCCTCCCCAAGTGGATGAAGATGTTACAAAGTTATGAGTAAAAGATGATGAAAATGGTGTTAATTTAATAGATATCGTAAAATCGCATTGAACACTCTCCATCATTCCTTTACATAATTCCAAATATACGTATGTTTCACCCTTTTCAAGATTTCCATCAGGATAAAGTCGAAGAGAATAAGTTACACCAGGAAGGGGAGCTTTAAAAGCATCACTTTGGCAATAATTCCTATTTTTCATTCCTTCAAATTTTTCACGTGAAATTGTCCATTTCATTGAAAAATTACATTCTCGTTCCTATAAATAAGGCAAGGAAAAACTATACAAAATTTATGAATAAACTTACAAAAAAATTTTCCATGATCAGAAACTATCTTCCACACAAATGGAGAGTAAAGAATGGCAAAAAATACTTTTCTTTAACTTAGATCTACAAGTTATTTTCCCAAAACCGATTAAACCAAGGGAATAAACACTTATATTGAGTTGTGGAGGCATATTTTGTCATTAGCAAAAACCCTTATACGCATCACTTTATTAAAAGAACATTCAGATTTTTTGTAAAAGGCAATGTCATAATCTTTGATCGATGCAACAGTTTTATGTAAGAGATGTACAAATTATAAAGTTTATTTGTCTTTGGAAAACAAAAAAAATACACATGAGAAAATGCCAACAGCAGAAAAACGAATCGAACGGATAAAAATTTGTGATAAGAACAAGGTTTCCGATGGAATTTTACATGTCACATGTTAATCACAATCTGTGAAACAGCTGAAAGCAGAATGCTCTTCAAGTGAATCTTCAGTATGGATAAGAATGGCAGTCCTGCAAAATATGTATGTATCATAAATTGTTTAATAATTGAATGTATTTACTTTTCACTAATTGGTTTAACTTTATGTGTGGTAGAATCTTCATTTTCTTCAAGAGGAGTAGAAAGATCAAAGATGAGTTTATAAGCGAAAGCTGCAAGGACACCACCAATGAAAGGGCCAACAATTGGGATCCTGTTAATTTAATTAGTTGTTTGCTGTTGACAAAATTAAAAAGCTTCTCGGCTCCAAAAACATACCAAAACCATCCATAATTATTAAAAGAGAAAGGTTTTTTACCCCATCCAGCAACACTGGTAAAAAGACGTCCTCCAAAATCACGAGCAGGATTAAAAGAAGAAGATCCAAAAGTATTAAGTGTAAAAGCGGTACCAATCATAAGGAATCCAAGGCCCATGATGAATGGACGAACCCACATTGGATAACGATTTCGGATATCAACGGTATGGACGATGATAAGAACGAAGACGAAAGTGCCAACAATTTGATCAAAAAGACCACCCATCCATCCAAGGTGTGCAGCGGGGTAGGATGCAAAGATATGGGCAGTGGCGGTTTTACCTTCAACACGATGAACACCAGCATCAAAAACATTAAGAGCGTCATTGTATAGCAAGAAAGTTAAGAATGCACCAACAAACGCTCCAGCAATCTAGAAAAGCATTAATCAATTTTCCTCTTGTCTTGAGGGATTATTAAAAATACTTGAGCGACGATGTAGATAGCAGCTTTGACTGGCTTAATTGCTCCAAGAACAAGGAAGGCAAGGGTAACAGCAGGATTAACATGACCTCCAGAAATATGCATCGATAGTGCAGTACCGAAAGCAGTAGCTAGAAAGTCATAGTACCTGATTAGTCACATGTCTTAAAATCGTCACAGTAACATACCACATGCAAGGCCAACGTTAACTCCAATAAGGGCATTTGCTGAGCCCCATTTAGGAAGAACATTTTGAGCAACAACAGATGTAATAATAAGAACCATAACTAAAGTTCCAAAGAATTCAGCTAATGCTGCTTTAACAGTAGTTGAAGCTTTAGAGATATCATGCTTGACAACAGTATTTATACGCATTGTCAATCAACTAAATAGCGAAAGCCAATGAACCTTGATTAACACTTATCTTGCACACAGTCACAGAATTAAAAATGACAAAAAAACTTTTCCATTACTTTGATTTACAAGTCGTTGTCCTAAAACCAATCAAAACAAATGGATAAACACTTATGTTAGTGAAGGTGTGCTTTAAAGACATCTTTTTCCATTAACTGTATAAATTTTTTTACTTTGAAAATTGCCTATAATACCAATTACAAGAGCGAATCATTTGATTTCCATCACTTGAAAATGAATAATCATAGCAGAACTCAGTACACTAAAGGTGTGAAAGCCTATAGGTATTTTCAAGAACCATTAAAAAATGACACTGCTTTAAAAAAATCCTTTTCAGTCTTGGTTTGCAAGTTACCGTAAGAAACAGTTTACCATCAACTTGGATAAGGATAAATTTAAGAACGGTAAATTCCATGTAATAGTTCAAAATGGCTTAATTAAATTTTAATATGCATTCGGCATTAAAAAAAGAGAGAAAAAATTCTTCTTATTTAAATGTCCTTATTATTGTTGCTTGATGCAATAAAAAAAGGAAGAATTAATGCAATCAGTTGTTTTTTAACACTGCATAAAAATTTCTTAGCATATTAACGTTGCAAATCAGGTTCTATTGATTGGTTAATACTTTTTATGCTAATTTCCATAAAACCTTTGTGTTAAAAGAGTAACCACAAAACACAAAATATACAATCAAACAATCCATTTACACACATTTTTTGCAACAATAAATAAAAAAAGCAGTTATGAATTTATTTTTATTGATTTGTTCAATATTTTTGCTTCCAACATTTTGTGCACCAGCTTCTCAACAATGTGATAGTATTTATTTTGAAGAATATCTTGATCACTCAAAATATGAATATTCTTTTGATGTTGGAATTGGAGATAAATGTCCATTTGGAGAATTTCGCATTGGCAAAGGAACATTGGATCAACATAAACTTCAAGATACCTTCAAATATTCTGCTAATCCGTATGTTTCTTATTGTTTTAAAGTACTTATAAAATGTTTTTTAGAAAATTACTTCCATCAGCTTCTCAAAGTTTATTCTCTCATTTTCGTCGGGCTGGTGTTCATTGTACATTTGATTTAATTCATCGAATAATTAGCCGACAACAGATGAATTTAACTTTGGCTGTTAATTATGATGATAAAAAAGATGGTATGTTATTTTTTAATTTAATGTATGTGAAAATCTTCTACTTTTACGTGTAATTGTAAAAGATTAGAGATGAATTAGATACATTTTTGAATACATTTTTATGCACTAGCATATTTTAGAATTGCAACTTTACATGTTTCAACAATTAGAAAATACAACGGCGCCACAATTTGAACTTTTTAAAGTTAAAACAAATTTTACCCAACATTTGCAAGAAATGGAAGATTTAAAAGCTGTTTTTGATTATTCTGATGCTGTATTGTATGTTTATGGCGTTGATCAAAAACTCAACAAAACTGTAAGTGTTTTTGAAATTTTAAACTGTAACAAAAAATATTTTTAGGCATTTGCTGCATATCATTTTGTTCGAGATGGAAAAAGGCTTAGTGTTAAAGACATGGGATTTTCGATTGAAAATGGAGTGATTGATAAATTTGAGGTAGTTGTTGTTTTTTACAGTAACTATATTGCATTTACTGTAATCATTTATCTATTGATTTAGGTCGAACCCTCTGGACAATATGCATTTTTTACAATGAGTAATCATTTATGGAGAAGCAAAATTGAATTTCCTGGTCCAAAAATTATTGATTCATCTGATCGTGTTATAGTTGAGATTCCAATCAATTTTGAAGATTATATTATTGCAATTCATCCTCGATCATTTTTGCTTTGGCGACGTCAAAATGGTAAACGTGAAGCAATACTTTTTGAAGGTTTATTTTTTAAAGGTATGCATTTTTTTGTTGTTGTTGTAATGACGACCATTAAAATTCAAATTTTGTTTAGATAAAATGGGTGCTCGTCGAACAAAGGTTAATGAAATTGGATGTGCATTTGGTGGATTTCAAGATGATCGAGAAAATTTAAGACTTCGATTTCGACGTAAAAAATTGCATTAAGTTGCTAGTTATGGTTTTAAAATCAATCTTTAGTTTTAATTATAATTATTATTATATCTTTTTTGCTTAAAATAAAAATAAAGACACAAACCTCAGAGATACATAGTTGATTGGTTGGCCACAAATTGTGAAGTGTAGTGTATTCTTTTCTTCTTGTTCTTGTTCTACGGGTGTTTTTGAAAACTTTCAAAAAAGGAAACTGATAAAAGGCGACTGAAAGAAGAGTATCTAAAATGAAAGAGAAGCAAAGCATGGTCAAATTTTAGTTTTTCTTTTTTTGAATCTAATAAAAAAAAGAAGGTTAAATGCTGGCAGATTGGATCTTGATGTCGGAAAAAAGATAAATTTGTGTTTGTATTTAGAGCAGCAGCAAATACCTTCATTTTTAGAAATATGTTAAAATCTTTATTTTGGCTTGTCTTGGTCACCAAAAAAGATAAATAAATATATTGATTTATTTTGGGTTTGAATCCGCAACCTTAATTATGTTATATTATGCCTGGGATTTTAAACTTTTTAAGTAAATATTTTGATGAAATCTTTTGCTATGTTCCTTCGTCAACATTTTCGATGATATTGCAAAACCAGCTTTGTTTAAGATTGTTTCATTAATTGTGGCTTCTTTATTTGATTTTATTTCGTGTTCTATCTTCCCCAATTAAGATTAAAGTACTACAAGAATTGTGCGATGACCGTTTGTCGTTCGTTTATTTGTAGTTGAATAAAATCAGTCCTTTTACATCGATAAAAACATGTCTTTCTTTACTTTTTCTTTGGTGCCTTTCGTGTCCGTTCATGTACATTTCGTTGCTGATTACTTTAATTAACTTTATTTTTTTTAAGTTGAGAGCTTCTATTTCAAACTTCGGCCCTCAAATCTGTAAGCATGTCTTCTTCCAAGCCTAAAGTCTATGTTGTTGGAGTTGGAATGACAAAATTTACCAAGCCACAATCAACAGGCTTAGATTATCCAGATTTTGTTAAAGAAGCAGTTACACTTGCCCTTGATGATTGTGGCTTAAAATATACTGATATTCAACAAGCTACCGTCGGCTTTCTTTATGGTGGAACATGTTGTGGCCAAAGAGCCTTGTATGAAGTTGGCATGACTGGAATCCCAATTTACAATGTCAATAATGCCTGTGCATCTGGTTCATCTGGAGTTTATCTTTGTAAGCAAATTATTGAATCTGGAAATGCTGATTGTGTTTTGGCATGTGGATTCGAAAAGATGCTTCCTGGCTCTCTTGAAGCTATGAACAGTAATCCCGATGGACGTGCCATTCCCGTTGATAAACATTTAGAGGTTATGTCTGATACCTATGGCTTATTCCCAGCACCAATGACATGCCAAATGTTTACAAATGCCGGAAAGGAACATATGGAAAAATACGGTAATTGTTTAGATACAGTATCTGATGTACCGTAGCTATCTTTTTTAGGAACAAAACGTGAACATTTTGCTAAGATTGCACATAAGAATCACAAGCATTCTGTTCACAATGAAAAATCACAATTCCGAAAAGAATTTTCATTTGATGAAGTTATGAATGCTCGAAAGATTTATGATTTTTGTGGGCTTCTTGAATGCAGTCCAACTTCAGATGGCTCTGCAGCAGCAGTTTTATGCTCAGAAAAATTCCTTCAAAAACATCCAGAGCTTAAGAAGCAAGCCATCGAAATTATTGGCATGGAACTTCGAACTGATTTCCCCACAGCATTCAGTGAAAAATCAAATATTAAAATGATCGGCTTTGATATGGTTCAAGCAGCTGCAAGAGATTTATTCAAAAATGCCAAAATGACTCCAAATGATGTCCAGGTTATTGAATGTCATGATTGCTTTGCTGCAAATGAACTTATCACTTATGAAGCAATTGGGCTATGTCCAGTTGGAAAAGCTGGAGACTTAATTGATCGAGGGGATAATACATACGGCGGAAAATGGGTTGTTAATCCTAGTGGTGGTCTTATCTCTAAGGGTCATCCAATTGGAGCAACTGGTGTTGCACAAATTGTTGAACTTTCTAATCAACTCCGTGGAAGATGTGGTAAACGACAAGTTCCTAATTGTAAAGTTGCAATGCAACATAATATTGGTTAGTTTATTATTGATTGTTTAACGTCAACTAAATAAGTAGCCGGTAGACGTATGTGAAGTTTCTTTCAAAATTTGAAATAGAATATCCAAGAGACAAAGCTAAAGGAATCACTGATCAGAAATTTTAACAATATCTTATCAGTTTTTCGATTGTAGTTTAATCACATAGCATTGGAGTCTATTTTAATCAATTCACATACATAGTCAATTCTCTCTCTATAAATATCATACAACTCTTTTTATTACAGGTATTGGTGGCGCAGTTGTTGTTGGACTTTATAAAATGGCTGACGGTGGACATCACAATAATAGCCACGACAACAACAATAATAACCATGCAGCAGCAAAAGCTCAAAGTGGAACCCTTCAATCTGATGCAATCTTTAAAGAAATTCAAGAACGTGCTGAAGCTGAAAAAGATTTAGTTAAAAATGTTCAAGCTTCCTTCCGAATTACAGTTACCGATGGAAAAACAACTAAAGCTTGGACAATTAATCTCAAAAAAGATCCTCCATTCGTTGGTGAATCATCTGAAAAGGTTGACGTTGAAATTAATGTTAAAGATGAAGATTTTGTACAAATGGCTGCTGGTAAATTAAAGCCTGATCAAGTAAGAGCTAATTCAAGCTGCAATAAGGGATTTGATAAATATGGGAGACATGTCAAATCTTTTGTCTTTGGAATTTTATGGTTATTATAATTCGTTAGAGTTGAGGAAAGGGCAAAAAAGATTTACCGACTGATTTTATTAAATCCTAATTGGTGATCAGATTATCATTTGTTGATTATTAAATTTTTAGGCATTCATGCAAGGAAAGATGAAGCTTAAAGGAAATATTGCAAAAGCTATGAAACTCAAAAGTATCCTTGATCCAGCCATGCTTAAATCTAAAATGTGAACAGTCTTCTTTGTATTCTACAGTATCTTTGTAATAAAAATTTTCATATATTTATAGTCCTTTTTTAATAAAAAATAAAAATAATATTTTTGGCACAAATAAAAAAATACACAAAAAAATTTAATAGTAAATTTTGACCAGATTTTGAGAGGAAATGAGAGAGAGATAAAAATTGATTGATTGACAAATTGTTGAAAACAAAAAAGATATATACGTAAGTCAAAAGTTTAAATAATCAATAACTGGGGGCTTCAACACCGGAGAGGAAACAATGAGAAAATTTGAATAAATTTATGAAATTAAACAAAAGTTGATCTAAGTGGGGGCCTATTCGATGAAGTAGTTGATGAAGAAGATTCACGTGCTCCGGCCGGGATTGTTGTTGGTGCATTTAGCATTCTTGAAAGTGGAGAGTATTCGCTCTTAGATCGGTCCATTCCTTTGACGTAAGAAAGCTGCGATTCAACTGTTTTTAAATTTTCAAGGATTTGTGCGTCACGAGCTCGCATTTCCGTCTAAAAATAAAATAAGAGTTATTATTTTTAAAACCTTTTTTCAAGGGTTTTTAAAATTTTCAAGTGGTAATTTAGTAAAGCTAGCTGATATCGGAAACTATAAATTACAAAATCGAAATTTCGATGAAGATGCCAAAAACTCATGGGATAACTACTAAAAACAGTGACATACAATTTCTTTCTTTAAATGTCCAAAGAGATCATTCCATGATTGAAATTGTTCAGGTTGTGGAGCGGGTGGAGAAGTAGTGGCAATGGTAGATCGATTACTGCTTGAAATACAAGATGGTGCAGTAAAATCTGAGCCAGTTTGTGATTTTTCATCTGAACCCGAGAATATTCCTTCATCATGGGTATTATGTCCACCATTAATTGATTTTTCTTGTGTTGTTGAGGTAGATGAAGAGCATGATGGAGCAACGGATGAATCGAATTCCTCGTTTCCAATATCCATTTCAGTTTCCTCTTCTTCATCATGGCCAGCATCTGATTCAACCTCATATTGAATATTATATGGTAAATATGGGATTTCTTCTGGTTCAGGGTATCTACAATTGAATGGCTTTGTAATGCTACAACTCATCTTTTAAGAGACATACCTCATTTCATAAAATGGTGAAGTAGCAGCTTTAATTCGATCAAGCTTTTGTGAACTTTTACCTGATCGAAGCTTCTTTGGTAGGGTGGTGCTATTATTATAGAGTTTTTTAATAAAATTTTTTGTTGCTTGAAATGCCCCAGTTTTTTGTGAAGATGAATTTAGAGTTGTTGTAGATTTTTGACCAAATGTGCTTAGCTTTCCACCTTTTGATGATGGAGAGATAACAGCAAAGCTGCAAAAAAAACAAGTTAAAGTAAATAATAAAAAAATAATATTGTAAAGTATGTTTTTTTTTTCTTTAAAAGCTTAAAAAGATAAAAGTGAAGAAAAAGTACTGGCGTGGGAGTTATAAGAGAGGTGCTAACAGCGTGACCTGTTGTTGACAGCTTACAAGCAAATAATAATAAAAGTAATTGTAATAGTAATAAAGTCAATACAAAAATGTACAGTAAGAAACTGTTAGAAATTGTGTTTTTGGAAAGCGAAAGTCGATACTGTTCAAAAAAAATTTTGGAACAAATCTTATTAGAACTATTTTTTCTTTAAAAAAATGGTTTAATTCCGCAAACACTTTTAGTGGGAGTTTCATTTTTTGAGGAGAAAAAAATCAAATAAAATTAATCCCTTGAGAATTTTCTTCATGTTTAAAATTTTCACAGATTTTTTTACGAAAAAATTGTACTTTTTGCAGTTTTTGAAAGTTAGAAAAGCTTTCTGTTACTGTAGTTGTTATCAAATAGTTCTTGTGTACTTTTTCAAAAACATTTTTACTGAAAACAAAATAAAATAAATATAAACTTACTGTGTTGCGCCATCAAAAGATCGAGTTCTTTTATGCATTTGTGGAGCAAAATTAAATGGATCAATTTGTTTTGCTGAAGATGTGGAAGGTTTTTGACGACGAAGTGATCGAGTAAAATCTGCTGTTGTTGAATGAATTAGCCGATCATTTAATGCATCCATGGAACGATTCATTCCAACTTGGCACCCAAGTGGGAGGGTTGAAGTTGAATAATTTTGTGGATTATGGGTGTGATTTCTAGTAATACAATAATTAATATAATCTTGTGATGAATAACAATCGGGCTCAAATGATACAGTCATTGTTGAAATTGAATTATTTATATCAAATGTGGTAGATCGTTTTGTTAATGATGGGGTGGTTTGGGCACACTGATGGTTCTGATGTTGATGATGATGTTGAAGGTGATAGGGTTGTTGATGGGGTAATAAAATTGGCTCAGTTTTACAACTAAAAAACATTATTGTTGCTTTTTTATCAAGATAAAAGTGTAAAATAAAAAGTTGGATAAAATATATCTCAAATAAAAGTGAGGAATAAAAAGGACGGCAAATTAGGGTAATAAATCAAGTTCAAAAGCATCAAAGAAAAAAATGCTTGAAAAAAAAGAGTGAAGGAAAGAGAGAGAAGATGCGAACGCATGTCGCGTAGGAGTGCAAGTACAAGAAAAAAAAGCAAGGAAGTGGCGATCCTTTAATATTCAATAAAGATTGTAAACATATGGCATGAAGTTGAAGTAGTAGTAGTATTAATGTTGATATCCCCTCTCTCATTCACTCAACAACAACTTCTTTCATTTTTGATTCATTGATGCCAAGCAAGCAACAACAAGCACAAAAAAAATAGTCGTCAGCTGTTGCTAAATTTTGCGCATTTATTTTTTTTTTCTCACAGATATCATAGAAGAAAGAAGGAGACGACAATCATTGCCGGAGGGGATCGAAAGTGATATATCTATCTATCTACAGCTAGCAGCTACTGGCAAATGGCCAAACAGGTAAAAATATCTTATCCAAAAACAATATATATTTTTAGCAAAAAAATATATAAAGTGTCAAAAAGTAGTCAATTCAAATCGGATAAAGATACATATAAATGTTTTTTAAAGAAAAGGCATCAAAAAAGAAGAAGAGTTTCTTTTTTTTCAAAATGAGCAGTAACCAACCACTTGAGACAGATAGATAGACAGCAGGAGGGGTAAAGGGAAAGAAAGAGATAAAGAATGGATTTCAAAAAACTTTTTTCTTTTTCAAAAATCCGCGCAAATAACAAAAAGTAAATGTTTTTTTACTCCCAAAAATTACAGCCAGAAAAAAAAAGTATGAAAGATTTTGCTCTTCTTCTTTTGCGTGGGAAATTTAAATGTCAACAGAAAATTCAAAGTAAGTTTCTTAAATGCTGAAAAACTTGGGATAAGTATGTTTTTAGTCAAATTCTCTTTAAAAAATCCTTAAAAAATTTCAAAACAAAAACATGAAAATCGAGAAAAAACATAAAAAGCGGCAAAAGAAAGCAGAAAAACATAAAAAATGGCAGATAAATCTTTCTCTGAAAAAAAAATGTTTTTTTATAAATGGCTTTCAATTAAGCTCTTTTTTTTTGCTTTTGCCAGCTTATGTCTAAGAGGTTATTACTAGGAGGGAGGACTAAAAATATTTTGGCAAAATTAAAAAAAATGAAGAAAAATTTTGAAGAGCTTGACAGAATGAAAGGTTCATATCAAAGAAACAAAAGTGATGATTAATTGCAAAAATATAAAGCTTTTGGCATTTCTCAGGTTTTTTAAAAGTGCAATTATTTCAAAAATGTTACAACATATTAAATTATTATTATAGTACAACAGAACAAGTACAGTAAGTGAAAAAGGGATTTCTTTCTCAATTTGAAAAAACTGCAAAAAGTACAATTTGTTTCGTAAAAGAATCTGTGAAAAATTTGAACATGAAAATATTCTCAAGGGATTAGTTTTATTTGATTTTTTTCTCCTCAAAAAATGATTGAAAATAGAAACCTCCACTAAAAGTGTTTGCGGAATTAAACCATTTTTTTCAAGAAAAAATAGTTTTAATAAGATTTGTTCCAAATTTTTTTGAACAATTCCAACATTCGTATTTTTGAAAGAGGAAGAGAGAAAGATGAATGCCAATAGAAGGTCTAAAAAAAGCCATCTTCACTTGGTTTCTCTTAACAAACAATTAATTGAAAAGCTCTTTTTTATGTTTAAAAAATGAGCAAAAGAAAGAGTGTCTGGAAAAGGAAAAGAGAAAAAGCCCTTAAAGACGAAGGAGAAACACAAACGACACGAGTCATTTGGTTTTTGTGGATGATGGTCACTCAAAAGAGGAGGAAAAAAGAAAGAGGGTGGCTGTCAACAAAAGCAAGCAAAGCAGCAGCCGATGGCGGTGTCGCCGTTGTCCGGCAAAACGATAGAAACAGAAATGGGAAAGGCGATCATCAAAAGGGTGGAAAGTAGTGCCTCACATAATAAAAAAGAAGAATGTTATTTATTTGAATAAATGCGATTAAAAAGGAACTCTTTATATATTTTTGGATACAATTTATAAGATTGTTTAAATCCTCTATCTATGTCGTTCGTTTATGAAGTTGTTTGCTAACAGGAAAAAAATATTCAGGAATTTTTATTGAAAAAAGAATATGTGTGACAACAAAAAAGTAGTGATCTATCTGCTTTAGGGCGAATGTAAAAGAGAGAGAAAAGCGCTGTAAAAACGAGGACACAAACAACAGAAAGTTTGTTTTATGCAAATGCGGGAAATCACTCTAAAACTTTTTAGTTCTGTCAGTGTCGTGAGCGAGGAAAGAGAGGAAAACAGTAGCAAGGCAGCAGCAATATAGGATTAGGAAAAAGGCATATTTTTAAAAAGTGTTCAAAAATGTTTGAAACATTTTTATGCAATTTTTTTGTATATTTCTAAAAAACCAAAAACTGCCATTTTTGTTGTTTTTATAAGCTTTTTCAGTGGAATAAAATTCAGTAAAAAATAAAAAAAACCGCCGCAGTAATTTAATTTTTTTCAAGAAAAACCACGTCAAGGAAGCAAAGGAGGAAAAATTTGAACAAAGGGAACACCGCCGCTTCAGTAAACAACACAGAGATAATTTAAATGCTTTTTAAAGCACCGAACTCTAAAATTAGATCAAAGCGGCTTGCTATTTCCGTGAAGAAAAGCAAGAAAATAAAAGCAAGGTCAAATATTTGGTTTTTGTAATTCTATAAGAAAACTCATGTGATTTATTATGTATGTTTAAAGCTAGGAAAGATTAACAAGCTACAATAAAAACAATGTTTTTGAGAGTTCGTTTTCAAGACGAAGCACACCTAAAAGTTTAAAAGCTTAAAAATGTAGTAACTTTAAAATCAGTATAAAAGCGGAAAAAGTAAGAAAATTAGCGCAGTTAAATACAACAATTTTGCGAGATTTTTCTCAGACAATCTATAGTTGATGACATAAGATTAAGTGCTCAATTACGTAACCAACTGCAAAGATAATGAGCTATCATTTCACAGTTAAATTTGCAGCCTTTTTCCAGCACTTTTCAAATTTTGCAAACATTATTCAATGCTTTTGAAAAAGCAAAAATAAAAAGAAGACTAGGCTACAAGAACGCCAATCATAAAAAACTTGAAAAAAGAGCAAAAACGTGCTTCAAAGAAAATTATTGCGTAAAAAGCGCCCTTCTTTTTTGATCATTCATGTATGTAAGAGGATACCGGAAAAAGATATTTGGATCAAATTGCAAAAAAAAGCGAGAGATGAAAAGGAAAGAATTTACAAATATTGTAAAAAATTAGAAGGAATAACAAAAGTGAAGAGCGGAAAAAATACATAAAACATTTTGAACACTTAAAAATAAACATTTGGAAGTGAAAAGTTTTTTAGGAAACAAAATCATTGAAAAAATCATGCTTTCGAACAGAGAAAAGCGGTCATAGGAATTTCTTGAGGTAAAAACGAAGAATCATTGAATGGAAGAAGCAGGGAGAAGCAGGATAGTATTGATGATGGAGAGGAAGGAGGTAGTAATTCACAGATTTGTTCAGACATGCCTTGATCAAGAGGAAAAAAGAAAAAAAACACAGAGAGAAGTTCTTAATAAAAATCGGGAAAAAAATGCTGTTGTTGATGATGATGAAGTGATGGATGATGATGGGTGAAGAGGCAAGAAAAAGAACTGGACATTACTACAACTTTTCGGGTTTATTTTTTTGAAGAAGAAGGAAGCGAGAAAAGGAAAGATACAAACAAAAACGATTGAAACCTTCCTCTTCCCTCATCAAAAAAAATATATATTGCTGCTTTGAGTGCTTTTTTCTTTTTCTTCCCGGAATGGACATAAGCTTTTATTTAAACAAAAGAAATTGAGGGAAGAGGGAAGGAACGCTGCTGCTGGTCTTGTAAATGGACAATCTCCGGGAAAAGGGACAGAGTGATGTGATGATGATGTGGAAAGAAAGAGTATACAGAAAAAAATAAAGCAAAACAAAATAAACTAACTTTTCAATTTCACTCATTTCATCTTCCGTTGGAACAAGCGTTGGACAATCCAACGACTCATTAGACGCAGAAGGCAAATCACGACGTGGTGATCGAATTAAATCTGCTGATTCTGAATGTGATTTTTGTGGTGTGGACGATGAAGCAGCAGAGGCAGCTGTAGCTTCAGATGTAGAAGCAGTAAAAGTTCGACGTTTTGATTTTTCCGAAAATCTTTTTGCTTCACCAGGTTTCCATGTACCGTATGCGATTGATCGATATTTATTAAATGAACCTCTAACATCATTATAGGTTGGAAGTGGGGGACGATCTGGAAGTGCTGGAGTCATAGTGTTTGTAAATTTTGTAGTTTATTTTTTCACCTAAAATGTTTAAATGTATGAAAATTTGAAAGAATCAAAAGGGAGCTTGTCCACGATTTATATAAAATGTAACTTCAAAAATTAAAAAAGCTTAAAATTTGAAACAAAAACATATTTTTGTTACAAAAAAATTTTTGTAAGTGTAATCTGTAGAAAATCTAGCAATCCAGAATATAATAATAAAATTTTCACACAAAATTTGGAAGTAACATAATTATAGAACATGCAATAACTTTCAAAATGTGTTTCCGCAAATAAAAGAAATTGTAGCAAAAATTCAAAAAGCAATGTACTTCCCGATTACTACTATTTTGCTTTCTGGTTTTTATCTAATGACAACAAAAATCTGTTAATCCTCTAATTTTTAAACTAATACTGTTTATCGCAGGTTTATGTTTTGACAAACTTAGAACCTTCTTGAACCCAAAAACAATAATTCTGATTACTATACAAAATCCTTCCCATCACTTAATTACTCCGTTTCACACTTTATTTTCTTAACACAAAGCTCTTCTTCATTTTTCACTAGAAAATTTTTTTTTCTAATTATTGTTTCTTTTTTCTTTCGAAAATATTAACTTGTTTTTAAAGTAATTTTAGTCTTCTTCCTCTTCTTTTTTTCCGGAAGGGTGAATCCGTGACTTATGTTTAAAAAAAATAATATGCGCAACAACAATCTAACCCAAGAAGATGAAGAAAAAGTGGATAGGATGTGCTCATACTTGACTTCTTCTCCTCTTACTTTTGCGTAATATTATTTACGTAAAAATCCCCTCTCCTAATAGCATCAATTTTAAGAGAGATGTATGTGCTTTGCTTTATTTTTTACAGTTAAGTGGATAGATCTCTTCCGAGTAGTTTTTCTATGAAGAAGGATAGAGGGAAAGATAAAACAATAATAAGTAATAACATATTTAGAGGAATTTCAACGTTAAATAAAAAACATGGTTAAGTATGAAATAAATAAAAGCAGAAAGAGGAAAACAATTGAGACAATATTAAGAAATGCCAAAAACATTAAAGAAATATGGTACTATTTTGACATTTTGGAAAAAACATTTTCGAGGAAAAAATAAGGGAAAAAGAGTAATTTTTATGGGATGTAATTTGTCATTTTTTATGGCATACGTTTTTGGAATAAAGGATACAAGCTTTAAGGAGAAAGAATGAAGTCAAGAAAATATGAAACTTGCTTTAAAGTTTTTTAATGGGCTTTTTCTTTAAAACCGAAACAAAGCTATTTTAAAATGCGGAAAAAGAATTGTTACATAAAGTATTTGAATTCTTTGTGATATACAAGTAAAACTATTATTTTGTTTAAATTTCTCCAAAGCTTTAAATACCAAAAACAACATGTTGGAAAGACTCAAATTACCCGTGTTTTTTACTCACCAAAACATTGTTAAACAATATAATCTCGACTTAAAAAATGTCTTATGTTACTCATATTCCAAAACATATGTTCCAGCTTTTGCCAAGATTATCTCTGATAATTGCCTTTTTTCGAAGCCCTTCATTCCAGTTCCAAAAATAACTCAAACTTGTTGAACATCAAAAAAAAACAAGTACTTTCCCTTTTTTTGATTTTAATTCTACATCGAATCGGTAACACCGATTAAAAATAAATGTTCCTCTTTCTCTTTTTTTGTTACTAATTTGGAAACATTAAGTAGCAGTCAAAATCAAAAAGTTAAAGTATCATAAAAAATATTGAAGATTACGCGCAACACAAAAACAAAAAAAGAATGAATTAAATGTAGCAAAAAAAGCAAGTTTGATTTCAAAGTTACAAAAAAAAGGATGAAAGGAGATTTTGTGACATTTATTTATTTTATTTATTTGTGTGCATATAGCACTGCCTCACGAAGAGACTAAACATGAAATATATATACATACAAAAAGAAAATATATACAAAACGAAAAAAAGAGAGATTTTTTAGGAAAGATTTACCGGACGGAATCTGAGATCACCACCATTTGAGAAAGTTGAAAGATTGACTCTTGATATATGATTTTTGAGAGCATCATTTGTTTTGAGTTGGAGAATATTTGGGTTCTGTTGCAACAACGGCGACATGTAACGAGTAGTTCTTGGAATTGTTGAGTAAAAATGATTCGAATTTTGACATTTTCCAACAACATGGTATGTCCCACTGTCTCTGGTTACTGTATTGGTTTTCTGAATATATAAGTTTGAATCAATTGTTGGATTTTGAAGTAAGCGAATACCAAAAATTGCATCTGCTTCTAATCTTCTTGATTCTAAAGTTTGAAGTTCAAGCATTTGGCATCTTTCGAAATAATCGGGAATTCTTTGATTGTTTTGAACCAACTTTGATTTGCATCTTAGAAATATTTTTTGAGTTGCCTTTCTTTGTACACTTTCAATTAAATCAATTAGTCCAATTTCTTTTGGTGAAAATAATGTTGAACTTGATTCTAATATGGGTCGAACATATGAAGTGTATGCTTTGATAAGAATATTTGGATCATTTGTTATTAATATTTTGAATAAAAGGTAAGACTTTTGTTTTGCTGCAGTGACAATTTTATTTATATGTGCATCCATGGAAAGATCATTTGACATAATAATACCAAGATCACGCACTTCAGTTTGAGGATTAAGTGGAGTATCATTGATGTTATATTCGTATTGTGGATTATTTTTTCCAAGATGGAATACAATTGATTTTGCTGGCGCCAAATTTAAACCCCATTTCAAACACCATTCTTGGATTCTTTGGAGAGCATCCAGTAATGGTTGAGGATCAAAATTTTTGTGATCAAAGCGGAAACTTAACTTTGAATCATCAGCAAATAAATCCAAGCGAATATTTTCGTCATCAATACATGCAGGAAGATCGGAGATGTAAATTGAAAATAGTAAAGGACCAAGTACAGTACCTTGTGGAACACCAGATGGAACACTTCTTTCACTTGATTTTGAATCACCAATAGTTACAGAATATGTTCTGTTGTTCAAAAAATCTGTAATCCATTTGAGCAGAAGATCATCAATACCAATGTTTTGAAGCTTTTGAAGCAATAAATTATGGGGAACAGAATCGAATGCTTTTGAAAAATCCAAATAAATGACATCAACACATTCATTTCTTTCCATAGCTTGAAACCACCATTCTCGGCAAAGAGCAATTTGAAGCGTTGTTGAACGTTGTGGACGGAATCCATATTGACATGGAGGAATGATATCATTTTTTAAACAGTCGAATCGGTAACACCGATTAAAAATAAATGTTCCTCTTTCTCTTTTTTTGTTACTAATTTGGAAACATTAAGTAGCAGTCAAAATCAAAAAGTTAAAGTATCATAAAAAATATTGAAGATTACGCGCAACACAAAAACAAAAAAAGAATGAATTAAATGTAGCAAAAAAAGCAAGTTTGATTTCAAAGTTACAAAAAAAAGGATGAAAGGAGATTTTGTGACATCATTGAATTTTGTGAGATTACATTGATACATACTTACTTACACTTAAGCTTCAATCGAGCAATGTCAAGCGCAAAAGTCAAAAGGGATAAAACTTAATCCAACAGAGAATGATTATAAAAAAAACTTGAAACAAGATTTTCAGTCATGATCTTAAATCTTTGATTATCACTTCAAAAAAGTAGGTCAAACAAAAGGTGAAGTACTTCAGCATGATCGTGCTTGATGACAAAAGTGGCAAATATCATAGTGATTTTAAAATCGATTACAAAAAGTGAAGGTGTGGGATTTACGTAATCCATCTAACTCCGTGAAAAAAATGAATGGGTGGATGGAAGGAAGAAGAAAGGATAAACATATCAGAAAATGAATGTTTGCAAACTTCTCAAACGTAAAACGTAATTAAAAGAGCTTACCTTTAGAAAAAAAAAGACAGTCAAGTCACAGAGACCGGAAGAAGAATAAAAAAGTTGACTCAATAATTATTTGACAGCTTTGAGTCAGAAGCAGCAGCGGATTTCAAATATCCCTTTTATTCCAAATTGATTTCTTTTTTTTGAAGCAAAAAAAGAAGTTTGGATCGTTAATAAATTTTTGAGTCGAGAATAATAATAATAATAATATTAAAGAAATGAAACTTCTCTTTCTTCTTCTTCTTGTCTTCGATGTCGTTGATGTTGTCTGCTGCTTCGTTTCAGTCAAAGAAATGATCGTTTAAGAATAAGTAAGTAACAAAGACGATGATGATGAAAAAGAAAGAACAGAACAAAAAAAATGGCTATTGAACCGTACCTTTTTTTTCTTTCTTGTTCAATTTCTTTTTTGTTCTTTTGCGTTGTTTGTTAGTATTAGATAGATGCTAAATGAATGATGATGAAGAAAAAGCGTGTTCTACAAGTGTAGCTACAATACTAATAATCTGACAAATATATATATGAGCATTTGACGGAGGTAGCAAGTAACAACAATTCATTCCTTCAAGTATCTTTACATAATTCTTTCTCTTCTTTTTTTCCTACCTCATTTTTTCACGATTATCGTTTCTTTTTTGTTTATGAAAGAAGAAAAAAGGTTTTTGGATTGTTAACGTTAACAAAAAATCATATATGTTTCAAAAAAAAAGAAGTTGTTGTAGTATATTGTTTAAAAGAGTAATTTAAAAGAAGAATAGAAAAAAATTAAAAATTTTCAAGTGTAAAAGTAAATAGAGATTTGGGGAAAAAAGTTTTTAAAAACCTGACATCTGCGTTGAATTTTGAAAAGTAAGCATTTGCGGTCAAAGATAAGGACAAGGATGAGGAGATGGTTACTTACAGTAATCAAATGATATGGATATGTGGAAACCAAAGCTTTAATAAAAAGAAAAACTCTTATACAAAGTAAATCTGCAGTTACAAGAATTTCAAAGAATGAAACTTTCTGCTTCTAATTCGAACTGAAACAAAGCAACTGAAATCCAACTAATATATATAGACCTCTGACCTACAGCATACTTATTCATAATTATGAAAATCCGCCATAAAATTTCAAAGCATCTGCAGTCCAGGCAGGCTGCATTTTATCCTCCCCCTCTTTAACCAAACAATAACATATCTTTTTATTTATCAGATTAACAATCCCCCATTAAAATCACTACTTTTTCACGTTAAAGCAAAAGCCGCAAATATCCAAACAAATAAAAAAGAGGGAGTTAAGAGAAAAGAGAAAACGGAAGAAAAAAAGAAAGACATATGTTTTTTATTAACACAAAAGAAAGAAAAGGAGATCGCTGCTTTTAATTTTGTGCCATTAAAAAATATTATCAAAAAACAAAAGGCAATTAAAAAAAGTTTTTTTTCTGTCGTTATTTTTAAAGCTGCTACAAAGGATGTAACGGATATCATAGAAAAATTACTGTTATTTTTATTGCATTTTTTCAATCAAAAAATTTTTTAAAGAAACAAAAGCGAATAACAAGTTTCACGCAATTTTCTTTCCTATCGATGTCTGAGGTGAAATATTTGAAAAATTCCTAAAAGTTATCTTTGCAGTTTAAAACGAAAAAGCTCAATTAAATAAAAAAAACCTCGAAGAAACCAATAAAGGCTTCCTTCAATGATTTCCTTTTTGAAGAGTTAAGGACCTATTTCAAAGGGTAAATGAAGCATGAATGCTTTGGGGGGCTCAGAAAGGAAATATAATAATGAAAAAGCATTCAAAAAAAGAAGAATGAAAGGATTCAAAAAAGAAGGCATATGGCATCGACCCCCGAAGAAGCTTCTCAGAAAAATAAATAACAATAAATATATGGTTTACGCTTTCTTTTACGTAATTTATTTAGTATCAGTCGGTGTCAAAACATCTGCAAAAAGATTTTTATTACCCATAAACAGAGTTACTTTTTATAGTTTTAAAGTAATAAAAAAAGATCAATGATTGTTAAATTTGGATTACTGTAAGTAATAAATACATTTAAAAGCTTGATCAACAAAACGTCAATTCTGATAAAGCTAATTTTAAGGATTACTACATCGTAAAATCTAAGAAAATTTTAACATTACTTTTTTTACTACGATTTTTTCTACCTTAAAGAAGAATATAAAAAAATACATTTTTAACTCTAACATTTAAATAAAGAAAATGATATCCATGAAAAGGGAAGAAATAGAAAGGAAGGAAAAGGAATAAGATTGCTTTCAAAAAATAGAAGTTGAAATATGATCTACCCCTTTTTTCTGTATCCAGCCATCTCAAAGGGACAACAACAACAAAAAGACATTATTGCATTGTTGGTGGTGGTCAAAAAAAGAAATTTATATAAAAATGCGCGCAAGCATGAATAATCATCAAAGAAAAGTACATAAGAGAAGAAGAAGAAAGCTGTGAAAATTACATAACAGTTTTCATGAATTGAATTAAAGTTTTTAAAAGAGTAAAAAAAAAGTATTTAAAAATGGGTTAAAAAATAAAGGCAATCCTTTATTGTTTTTTGATGAGAGAGAGAGGAACAATAATGTGTTTTATATAAAATATATTGACATCGTTCTTGTTGACGAAGAATTTTAAACAAGTGTAAGACGAAAAGGAAATATAAAAGAAAGAGAGAGGGATCACTTACAAATAAAGCAAGCAAAGAAAGCAAGCAAGAAGCCTTTAAGCAGCATTTATCGCCACACAAAACACCTTCTTTCTTCTTCACTCTCTTTGGAAGTGTGCACTGGCTTCTTTGACTTCGATGATGAAAACTTATTTGCATGAAAAGAAAACCTCTAATGTTTGTATTTATAATCTGTCAACATCTGTATCAAAAAAGAAGATGAAGCCACGAGCAAAAAATATTTACTTATTTTATTAATGAATAATACTATACTTTTTTAAAAGAATTGTCTTGTTATACATTTATTTAAACTTTTAATAAATAGGTAAACAAGTACTGTAACATTTCTATTCAAGACCTCACGCGTAGTTCAAACGAAAATTTCTTCAACTACTTACATCTCATGGGAAACGTTAAAAGTTAACAAAAAAAATTAAATTAATTAAAAACAAAAAAAACTCTCTAAAGAAAAATGTAACAAAGAAATGCAGCATTGAAACATGAAAAATTCCTTTGCAAAAAGTAGCTTTTGTTAAAACTTTTTTAGAAGGGAACAAAAAAAAGATAATCAAAAAGGACCCATGTAGAAAAATTGCATTCAAACTTTTTCAACGCTGTCCCTTGTTGTTTTGCTTCAAGGCCTCAAGTAAATGTTATTTTTTGTTCAAGATTTGCAAAAAAAGGACACTTACTTATTTTGGGAGGTGCGCGAACAAAATCAAAAAGGAAGAAAGAGTGTTGCGCATGCTTGAAAGTGTATGCAAAGTCAAAGCATGAAAATGCTTGAAACAGAACGACAACAGCAAAAAATGAATTGGATCAAAAAGAAAGCAGCTGTATCCCCTTTTTTGTTTGTTTGAAAGAATGCAACATATTTTTCTTGTTTAATCATTGAGCAAAATTTATTCCAAAAAAGTGAGGAAAAAAAATTAAAAAGACAACAACACACCTTTCATATAAGAAAAAGAAGATCCGTGAAATGCGCAATTGAACGAACGTTTGTTGAGATTTCCTTTCACGGAAAACTTTTTTAAGAGGGATTCTGGAATAAAAGAACTTTCTTGTTTTACTTTTATACATTTGGCTGACTGACAAAAGAAGAAGATGTCTCAGACAAAGAAGAGGAAAAAGTGAAGATTGAATCAAGTATGAAGCCTTTTATTTAAATTCAAATACGAACATTTTTATCCCATTTTCTATTCAAAGATTTTTGCAGATTTTTAAAAAAATTTCAACGAAAATTATTATGTTTTTGTTGAGTTACATAAAGAGGCAGACAACTTATAATTCGTCAAAACTTTCAAGTGAATGTATCTCCAATTGGCACTTGTATTTTTTTACAAATTTTTATGTGTCCATCGAAGAAAAAAAAGATGGAAGAATGTTTTTAACAAAAACATTTGCTATTTTTTTGCTAAAATTAAATCCGTAAAAAAGCAATTGGCGGGCAACAAAAAGTATCTATCATTTGACATCTCTCAACACAGCTTATCTTTCTTGACCAACTTTTTTTTCTTTATTTGTGACATTGACAAATATCTGGAAAAAAATCATTGTTCAATATTGTTCAAATGATTACTTTTTTTCTGTGTTCTTTGATGGCATAAAATTTGGATTATTTTTTGCAAATAAATATTCTAACAACAAGGGCATTGTGAGAGAGCAAAAAAGGAAAAAGCGGCATTCTGATGACCAGTTTTTCAACAGTTTTTTAGTGGTGTCGTGGTGCAGTTGGTAAACACCCCGTTTGAAACTCAAAAGGTTGAGAGTTGAACTGGCTCACAGTCCAAAACCACCATAATTTTTTTTTTGTATTTGTTAGTCACATTTGTTGTTTTGAGAATCATAGAGAAAAAACAAAATAAAACTTATTTTAATCACTCTTTTTATAACTCTTTTTTCAGTGGTGGCGTGGCGCAGTTAGGAGTATGCAAGTTTTTTCGTTTTTATCAAAAAATTTTGCTAATAATATTTATCTTTTTATAATCATGGCCTTAAAATGTTCGATTTTTGATGCACAACAACTTTAAATTAAAAGAAATTAAAAAATTTGACCTTTTAGCTTACATATAGCCAAAAAACCGATTCAGAATGGAATTTCACTATTTCTGCTAATATGAAAAAGTGGTTACGAGTGGTGCTGAAATTTTTTCACAGCTTTTTCTCGATACCATTACAATAATTTAGAGGGTATACACAACTTTCCCGGAGTTCCCCGAACAAAGTTATAGAGAAAAACATGTTGAAACTCGAATAAACTTGCATACCCCTAGGCGCAGTTGTTTGCGTTTAGATCTTTTAAGCCCAAGTCCGCGCGTCTCAAAGCTCACCATCTGTTAGCCACCATAACTTTTTTTACTTTTTCAATACTATAGTAACTTTTTGAAACTCTATTTTAACATTTCTACTGTATCAATAGAAAATAGTGATTTTATGATCCTCAAAAAGTACGGACAAGAATTCCACTTTCACATGATGCAAATAATAACTAAAATGCAATGAAAACAATGCTTAAATAATAAATGGTACGGAAAAAAATTGTTAAAATATGTGATCCAAGTTTGTCATTTGTTTGATATTAATCAGTGTTACTTGCATTTATGGAAAAGATAGCCACAAAATATTTGGAAAATATCCATATTGATATATTTCTTGTTGAATCATTGCAACTCCTTGTCGAAGTTTGTTTTGAAATTCAACAGAAAGCAAATATGCAAAACGAAGACGAAAATGTATTTCTTTGTTATCCTACAACCACAATTTGTGTTAACAAAGTTCGTAAAATTACTGTAAAAAATTTCTTACTTTCATGAAATGACACAATCAAAATTTCATTTCATCGAAATTCTTCATAATAAAATATAAAATAAATCACAAAAAATTATATCACATTTTTTCATAATAATAATTTTTTACCCCCCATTTTACAGGGGTACCCCCATGGACAATTTTTAAAGATTTAATTTTATAACAAGAAACCCAATAAAAATTTTAATTTTATAATTATAAAAAAAAATTTTTCATATTTATTTAAAAAAATTTTTTTAAAAATGGACAACAAACTACAGATAGACAGGAAAAATCTATAAAATATAATAGTATAAACAAATAAAAAGAAAATCTAAAATAAAAAATATAAATTATAAACAAAACAAAAAACTTTTTCAAGTAATATTTAAAAAATAAAACTAAATCAGAGTCCTTTTTATTATTTAAATCCTTCTCGTCAAATATTAAACAATAAAAGAAAACTAAAATTATAAAAATAATAAAATTTAATAAAAACAAAAAAAAATATTTTAATAATAAATTAACGCTACTTGCAACAAAAGTAAAATTTTATAAATTTAATTTATTTATCAATGACCTATATACTGTAAAAGAGCTTGCAAATCATAACTTTTATCAAAAATAACAATACGTCCCCCATCATTTGCAAAATCAGCTAAAAGGGCAGAAGGAAAAACCTCACGCACGTAATCTACAGCACGTTGAAGCTCTCCAGCATCTCCTCCGGCCAGTAAATCATTCAAATCATTAACCATCTCCCAATTATTATTTATAACCCCTAAATTATTATTAACCCCCTCTAAATTACCATTAACAGCCTGAACTACATCTGAAACACCTACTCCGGTACCTTCACTACTTAAAACAAAAACTATAGAATCATATAATAAAGGAATTACGTCAGCATTTAAAATTCTGAAACCTAATAAAAATCAACCATACAATAAAATTTTAATTAAAGACTTATTCATTAAACAAAAAATTTAATATTCTCTTAGAAATTAATCTTTTAATTTTTTATTAACTATGACGATAGCCCAAAGAAACCATAAAATTATTATAATTTTCCAAAGTTATTATTATATCCCCATTTTCAGTTAAACTAAAAGGAAAGTCTAAAACAAAGTTATTATTATTAATTTCAAAATTAGGATTAACGGGATAAACTACGTTATAATTTAACAAATCTAAAATATCGTTTGAAATAAAATCAACCAAATCTGGAATAAAATTAGGATCCCAAACTAAAAGCTCAGTAAATAAATTTAATATAATAGCTTTCAATATCAAACGTATCAGGGATTTGTGTGATTGTAATCCATTTATAATTTTTAAAATGATTAACGGCAATAAGCTTTTTTACAGTATCACGGAAAATTATGGAATTTCTATTATCGAATGTGCTACAAAAAAAGTAAAGTAAATTTGTTTGAAGCATGTGTTAATACAAACTTACTAAGAGAAGTCTTCAATATTTAGCAAATTTTGAACAATTACATCCAATGGAATAATATTTCCATTTGAATCTTTAATGATTATACTGCTTAAAAATATTTTTTTAACAAATTTTGTCATAAACAAAAATTCATTTAATGTAATACATTGGTTAAGAAGTTGAAGATCATAGACATCACAACGATAAAATCTTGGAAATAATAATGAAGAAAACGTAGTTATCGATAATCTGTCATAATAAAAGAGTCTTTCAGTCAGCCAAATTCTTGTAGATTTATTTCTTAAGTGAAGAGGGTAGTTCGGAGAATGATACATCCCCGGCATACAAGTGTAATAATGAGACCCCCGAAATTCGAAGCTGTGATAAATACAAGTAGTTACGATAATTGGATTTTTGATAAAAAAATATTTACAAGTTTTAATCAACTTTTGATATACTTTTGGGGTCGCTGGATTTTTGGTTATATAATTCATGATCGGCATGGGAACAGAAAAATTTTGAAGGTAACAAGTTCTAATAAAACTATTCGATGACTGTATAGAGTACATATCTTTAGAAATAAAGAAATGCTAAAGTAAATAAAACCTTTTTGGCAAACTAAGAATTTTTAGTGAGATAAAACTAAATCAATGAGAATGGATTTATTGGACTTAAGTGTTTTTCTCTTTATATTCTGTCATTCTTATCCGTAAGTTATTTTCACAAAAGCACAATAAAAGTACTTGAATGTCACATAAATGGATTGTGAGACGTCACAAAGTCTCACAATCCAAAACCACCATAACTTTTTTTTTGAAGAGCCATATTTGTTGTTTTGAGATTCACAGAAAAAAAACAAAAAAGCTTTTTTTTGACAACTCTTTTTGCAACTACTTTTCCTAGTGGTGGCGTGGCGCAGTTGTTTGCGGTTTGAACTTTTAAGCCCCAAGTTGGTAGTTGTCACCATCATTCAGCCACCATAACTTTTTTCTTTTATTTTTCGTTCAAAGATGTTTTGCAGGAACTTTTTCAAATTAACGTAAAATTATCACAACAGTCAGTTTTATTTCACTTGAAACATAAAAAAATAGTTAATTTTTTAAAAACATATTTTTTAAAATATTTTCATTAATAGCAATATTATTGTTGTCAAATACATTTGTTCTTTGAAGACGAAAATATGAAAGGGATTTGAGTTTTGCAAGTTTCTTTAATTCTTTCAAAGTTAAATCTTGATTTTCAATGTGAATGTAGGTTGCATGAGAGTCGGCAATCTTTGAAATAACTTTCGAGAGCGCATCTCTACTTTTAGCATGACATTTAACGATATCAGAAATATGCAAATTATTTAGAGCAGGATGACTGACATTTTTTTCAGAAATGAGCAGCGATTCTTCAACAATGATTGGGTTTCCGTTTTCAGTAATTCGTAATCGGTAACAAATTGGAGTGCTTAAATTATAGAAAAAGAGTTTGCAGCTCTGAAAAAGTTTGCGTAAGATTGAAGCTTTTTTTAATTTTAAGATATAATGAATTAGAGTTCGTGGAAGGCTAAAGCTTTGTGAACATGGTTGACTGAATGATGTTGAAAAATTTTGTAAAGGAATTGCTTCTGGAATATCAATATCCATACAAAAATCAGTGGAGACCTGTTTTTTGTCCAAATCAAATATTCGCTTTTTATATTGTTGAAATATAGTTTCAAATTTTTGATTTCGATGATTTGCAATTTTATATGGTTTTCCAAGCAGTGATATCATAGCTCTTTGAATCATTGCAATAGCTGCTTTTTCATTGTAAAAGTCAAGTTCAAATTGAATTGTATCTATCCAGTATTCAGCCACAGAACAATTGTTTAAACCAAATTGTTCAATTTCCTTTCGATATTCTTCATGCATTTCTGTATCGCTGATAAATAAGCGTGTGTATCTTTGATAAACATTTAAAACTTTCTAAAAATAGTTGTTTGAAATTCAATAAAGAAATATTGTTAAGCTTAGTGGGAAAATTTTTGTCACTTTTTTAATTTGCAGTTAACTTGATAACTCCGTCAATAACGATACACTCAGTGTTTCATAAAATATAACATACAATTTTTTTTTCGTTTTTCAGGAAATTGATGTAGTATTTCCATACACTTCCCCAATTAAAACCTAATGACAAATAATTTTCTAAATTGGCAATAACAATTTCATTGTCTTCAATTTTTTCCAAACACTTCAACCATTTTAAAGGAACTTTGAAGACTTTGTTCATTTCATTAAAAATGTTGACAGCATTTTCATATTTAATTTTAACGGATTTTTCTAAAGGTTTCACTAAAATAAAATGTATAATTATTTGAAGGTTTGCAGAATATACACAAAATATATTAAAAAAACATACTTACAGAAGATGTATAAAAATCATAAGCAATCATTAAACTTTTATGAGGAAACATTATAGCTTCTTTTCCTCGTTTTAATTTATTCTTAATTTCATCAATATCATAAAGATAATTATTTTGGTTATAAATTGATGATATATCACTCCACTCATATGTTTGTGTTTCTCTGGTATAATAGTTATGAATAAAAAAATGTGAACATGCTTTTTTTGTTATTTCTTCTTGTTTATTTTCTGGATTAAATCTAAAAATTATTTTTATTGTTATAGTTTTAACAAGTATTAACAGTTTTTACTTAATTAGTCGTTTCCAATAGGCTGGAGGCATCGTATATTTTTCACTAAAATCCATCATGATTTTAATTTGAGAATCTATAAAATTTCCGTGATTAAGGGAAAAAATCATATTCAATAAAGCTTCTTTGTAGATTGGACAAAGGATATCCAAGCGTTCGACTGACATTCTGAAAAATAAATACTAAAATTTAAAATGACTATTTTCTATTTTATGGTATAAAATTGCTTTTTCAGAAAGAAAAATTTGCAACTTGCTTTTGAAATAATCGTATATACTCGGAGATATAACAAAAAAAACATTTTTTAAATTACCCAAGTTCAACTATTATAACTCAAAAGAGTAATAGTAAAAATTTCAGTTGGTATTTTGCAAGAAAAATATTGATCACCGTCATCTTTTATTATCATAGTTACTCAAGCCAGCATCTTGTCTTAGAAATCTATTTTTTTAAAACAAAGACACTTATGACGTTTGGGTCGGATTTTTTATAATGAGCAAGGCGAATCAAAAACTACCCAAATGGATTTCGTGCGTGGAAATAAAGTCCCCTTTTGTAAAGAAATGAGTTTAGTTTTACAAAGTTGTTATATAAATGTTATAGCCAAATTTGAATTGACAAGATGGGAAATCCATTTTGTTATTCCAAATTTATGTTATATCCAAATTTCAATTTTAACCAACTATGATTTAAAACAGTTATATCACGTTTTTCGTAAAAAAAAGCATAATGAAAGCTGTGACGAAGCAGAGCAAGAAAAACGGCTTGATGGTGTGTAATAGAAAAAAAAAGTTGTTCTATTTTGTCAGTAATTCGTTATTTCGTCAAAGATTGTGGTATACAGTTTTAGCATTTATGTTTGTAAAGTTTGGTGTTTCATGGCGGCCTCGGTTAATAAATTAATTATAGAAAATTCATTCAGATGGTTAAAACATCCAATGTAATGATGTGGCAAATTCCTCTTTTCTTTTTCTATTATGGTATTTTTTTTGCTCTTATTTAATGCAATCTTAAAATAATTGCTTAGTGTTAAATTTGTTTCGTTGAACTTCATAGTATTGATAGTATAGATAGTACTAAAAAATACGGCTGGAAATAATCGTGTTGTTCGATGTCCATCCGGTAGTGAAAAAAGACAATCTTGTTTAATGCAATTCAACTGTGTAAGGTATATGGCTGACAATTCAATCATTTTTGAATTTTATCAAAAAATGGTACAAACATGCAAAAAACTAGAGAATGATTATATATGTGATAACGATGATTGTCACGGTTAATATCGCTGTGGTCAATATGTAAAACTAACTTTGGATACTCAAGAGATGTATTTAAATTCTCAATGGGATGATGCTGATGCTCCACATATTGATGGTGTACTACATTTTTCGGAGAGGTATCAAATGAGGGGCCGTCACCATCCGGCACTTTTTTCAACTCACATCCCACCTCGACTGGCACCATCTCACCTCGCACCCGACATAGCAGTTAAATCTCGTGCCAAAAGTACACATTGAGATAAAAGAAAAGATTCAAAAAACCCAAATTGATATCATGGAAACTCTTTTATTTTTGAGGAAACCAATCTCGTGCCAAAAGTACACATTGAGATAAAAGGAAAGATTCAAAAACCCCAAATTGATATCATGGAAACTCTTTTATTTTTGAGGAAACCAATCTCGTGCCAAAAGTACACATTGAGATAAAAGAAAAGATTCAAAAAACCCAAATTGATATCATGGAAACTCTTTTATTTTTGAGGAAACCAATCTCGTGCCAAAAGTACACATTGAGATAAAAGAAAAGATTCAAAAAACCCAAATTGATATCATGGAAACTCTTTTATTTTTGAGGAAACCAATCTCGTGCCAAAAGTACACATTGAGATAAAAGAAAAGATTCAAAAAACCCAAATTGATATCATGGAAACTCTTTTATTTTTGAGGAAACCAATCTCGTGCCAAAAGTACACATTGAGATAAAAAAAAAGATTCAAAAAACCCAAATTGATATCATGGAAACTCTTTTATTTTTGAGGAAACCAATCTCGTGCCAAAAGTACACATTGAGATAAAAGGAAAGATTCAAAAACCCCAAATTGATATCATGGAAACTCTTTTATTTTTGAGGAAACCAATCTCGTGCCAAAAGTACACATTGAGATAAAAGAAAAGATTCAAAAAACCCAAATTGATATCATGGAAACTCTTTTATTTTTGAGGAAACCAATCTCGTGCCAAAAGTACACATTGAGATAAAAAAAAAGATTCAAAAAACCCAAATTGATATCATGGAAACTCTTTTATTTTTGAGGAAACCAATCTCGTGCCAAAAGTACACATTGAGATAAAAGGAAAGATTCAAAAACCCCAAATTGATATCATGGAAACTCTTTTATTTTTGAGGAAACCAATCTCGTGCCAAAAGTACACATTGAGATAAAAGAAAAGATTCAAAAAACCCAAATTGATATCATGGAAACTCTTTTATTTTTGAGGAAACCAATCTCGTGCCAAAAGTACACATTGAGATAAAAAAAAAGATTCAAAAAACCCAAATTGATATCATGGAAACTCTTTTATTTTTGAGGAAACCAATCTCGTGCCAAAAGTACACATTGAGATAAAAGGAAAGATTCAAAAACCCCAAATTGATATCATGGAAACTCTTTTATTTTTGAGGAAACCAATCTCGTGCCAAAAGTACACATTGAGATAAAAGAAAAGATTCAAAAAACCCAAATTGATATCATGGAAACTCTTTTATTTTTGAGGAAACCAATCTCGTGCCAAAAGTACACATTGAGATAAAAAAAAAGATTCAAAAAACCCAAATTGATATCATGGAAACTCTTTTATTTTTGAGGAAACCAATCTCGTGCCAAAAGTACACATTGAGATAAAAAAAAAGATTCAAAAAACCCAAATTGATATCATGGAAACTCTTTTATTTTTGAGGAAACCAATCTCGTGCCAAAAGTACACATTGAGATAAAAGGAAAGATTCAAAAACCCCAAATTGATATCATGGAAACTCTTTTATTTTTGAGGAAACCAATCTCGTGCCAAAAGTACACATTGAGATAAAAGAAAAGATTCAAAAAACCCAAATTGATATCATGGAAACTCTTTTATTTTTGAGGAAACCAATCTCGTGCCAAAAGTACACATTGAGATAAAAGAAAAGATTCAAAAACCCCAAATTGATATCATGGAAACTCTTTTATTTTTGAGGAAACCAATCTCGTGCCAAAAGTACACATTGAGATAAAAGAAAAGATTCAAAAAACCCAAATTGATATCATGGAAACTCTTTTATTTTTGAGGAAACCAATCTCGTGCCAAAAGTACACATTGAGATAAAAAAAAAGATTCAAAAAACCCAAATTGATATCATGGAAACTCTTTTATTTTTGAGGAAACCAATCTCGTGCCAAAAGTACACATTGAGATAAAAAAAAAGATTCAAAAAACCCAAATTGATATCATGGAAACTCTTTTATTTTTGAGGAAACCAATCTCGTGCCAAAAGTACACATTGAGATAAAAGGAAAGATTCAAAAACCCCAAATTGATATCATGGAAACTCTTTTATTTTTGAGGAAACCAATCTCGTGCCAAAAGTACACATTGAGATAAAAGAAAAGATTCAAAAAACCCAAATTGATATCATGGAAACTCTTTTATTTTTGAGGAAACCAATCTCGTGCCAAAAGTACACATTGAGATAAAAGAAAAGATTCAAAAACCCCAAATTGATATCATGGAAACTCTTTTATTTTTGAGGAAACCAATCTCGTGCCAAAAGTACACATTGAGATAAAAGAAAAGATTCAAAAAACCCAAATTGATATCATGGAAACTCTTTTATTTTTGAGGAAACCAATCTCGTGCCAAAAGTACACATTGAGATAAAAAAAAAGATTCAAAAAACCCAAATTGATATCATGGAAACTCTTTTATTTTTGAGGAAACCAATCTCGTGCCAAAAGTACACATTGAGATAAAAAAAAAGATTCAAAAAACCCAATTGATATCATGGAAACTCTTTTATTTTTGAGGAAACCAATCTCGTGCCAAAAGTACACATTGAGATAAAAGGAAAGATTCAAAAACCCCAAATTGATATCATGGAAACTCTTTTATTTTTGAGGAAACCAATCTCGTGCCAAAAGTACACATTGAGATAAAAGAAAAGATTCAAAAAACCCAAATTGATATCATGGAAACTCTTTTATTTTTGAGGAAACCAATCTCGTGCCAAAAGTACACATTGAGATAAAAGAAAAGATTCAAAAAACCCAAATTGATATCATGGAAACTCTTTTATTTTTGAGGAAACCAATCTCGTGCCAAAAGTACACATTGAGATAAAAGAAAAGATTCAAAAAACCCAAATTGATATCATGGAAACTCTTTTATTTTTGAGGAAACCAATCTCGTGCCAAAAGTACACATTGAGATAAAAAAAAAGATTCAAAAAACCCAAATTGATATCATGGAAACTCTTTTATTTTTGAGGAAACCAATCTCGTGCCAAAAGTACACATTGAGATAAAAGGAAAGATTCAAAAACCCCAAATTGATATCATGGAAACTCTTTTATTTTTGAGGAAACCAATCTCGTGCCAAAAGTACACATTGAGATAAAAGAAAAGATTCAAAAAACCCAAATTGATATCATGGAAACTCTTTTATTTTTGAGGAAACCAATCTCGTGCCAAAAGTACACATTGAGATAAAAAAAAAGATTCAAAAAACCCAAATTGATATCATGGAAACTCTTTTATTTTTGAGGAAACCAATCTCGTGCCAAAAGTACACATTGAGATAAAAGGAAAGATTCAAAAACCCCAAATTGATATCATGGAAACTCTTTTATTTTTGAGGAAACCAATCTCGTGCCAAAAGTACACATTGAGATAAAAGAAAAGATTCAAAAAACCCAAATTGATATCATGGAAACTCTTTTATTTTTGAGGAAACCAATCTCGTGCCAAAAGTACACATTGAGATAAAAAAAAAGATTCAAAAAACCCAAATTGATATCATGGAAACTCTTTTATTTTTGAGGAAACCAATCTCGTGCCAAAAGTACACATTGAGATAAAAGGAAAGATTCAAAAACCCCAAATTGATATCATGGAAACTCTTTTATTTTTGAGGAAACCAATCTCGTGCCAAAAGTACACATTGAGATAAAAGAAAAGATTCAAAAAACCCAAATTGATATCATGGAAACTCTTTTATTTTTGAGGAAACCAATCTCGTGCCAAAAGTACACATTGAGATAAAAAAAAAGATTCAAAAAACCCAAATTGATATCATGGAAACTCTTTTATTTTTGAGGAAACCAATCTCGTGCCAAAAGTACACATTGAGATAAAAGGAAAGATTCAAAAACCCCAAATTGATATCATGGAAACTCTTTTATTTTTGAGGAAACCAATCTCGTGCCAAAAGTACACATTGAGATAAAAGAAAAGATTCAAAAAACCCAAATTGATATCATGGAAACTCTTTTATTTTTGAGGAAACCAATCTCGTGCCAAAAGTACACATTGAGATAAAAGAAAAGATTCAAAAAACCCAAATTGATATCATGGAAACTCTTTTATTTTTGAGGAAACCAATCTCGTGCCAAAAGTACACATTGAGATAAAAGAAAAGATTCAAAAAACCCAAATTGATATCATGGAAACTCTTTTATTTTTGAGGAAACCAATCTCGTGCCAAAAGTACACATTGAGATAAAAAAAAAGATTCAAAAAACCCAAATTGATATCATGGAAACTCTTTTATTTTTGAGGAAACCAATCTCGTGCCAAAAGTACACATTGAGATAAAAGGAAAGATTCAAAAACCCCAAATTGATATCATGGAAACTCTTTTATTTTTGAGGAAACCAATCTCGTGCCAAAAGTACACATTGAGATAAAAGAAAAGATTCAAAAAACCCAAATTGATATCATGGAAACTCTTTTATTTTTGAGGAAACCAATCTCGTGCCAAAAGTACACATTGAGATAAAAAAAAAGATTCAAAAAACCCAAATTGATATCATGGAAACTAGTAGTTATACACTGGGTTTTACGTCCGTTTAGCTACCGTAACCCCCGTTTTCGTTTTAAGGGGAAAACGAAAAAAAGTACTTAAAAATCTTACTGTAACAGAAATGGGGTTTCTGAATTTGGGTTTCTGGACCCAATTAGGGTTTCAATTACAGTAATCCTTTGGTATACTGTAGGTTACCGTAATCTTGTTGTTATAAAATTTGTTATCATTTTGTTTATCGCTGATAATAATAGTTTGTCAATTACCGTATTCCTTTCTACCGTAATCCCTAAACTACCATATGACAATTACCGTAATCCCCAAACTGCTTACACCTTCTTACTGTAAGAAGATAGCTACTTAAAATCATACTGTAGATTTTATAAATTTTTTGTTTTTCAATATAATTTTTTTCTTTTACCGCAATATCCTTATATATGATCCGATATATTTTTTATTATCCTTGTTTATTTTTGATCTTTTTTTTACCCAACTTTTCTTTTGTTGGCATCGAGAGACCAGGTCAGTTGTTTATTTTTTCTTTTCTTTTATCTAGAATAGTCTCAGTGGAACAGCTGTTGTATTTTTTTTGTGCGAGAGAGAGAGAGAAGCAAGTTGTATTCAAATTTTTTATTAGCTCAATCACAAATAAATCGACAAATAGCAATACAATAAAAAAGGGGTTAGCGTTTTTGATTAGCAAATACAATTTAGATTTCATTTAATTTGGATAATGTGATTCGATTACCTTTTAATATAGATGATGCAAAATATTTTCCCTCTTTTTTTTCGATGACTACAACTTGAATTGTGTCAGGTTTATTTGTACAAAAATATCTAAAATTTCTTTTGATATCAAATACATAACATCCAACATCTTCACCCTTTTGCTCTGCCATATCAATGAAATAAACGAACTGCTCTTCCGGTGACATAATTGTCCCGTCTCTTTTTGTGACTTTCTTGATCAGTTCACCTTTTCTCATTTCTGGAGGGTAAACTCGTCGCCACTTTTTATCTTTTTCATATTCAGGATGGATAAAGCATAAAAGTTTCCATATCATCGGGTTAACCCTTTTCACATATTCACTGTTATGACGACTAGTGCTTTTGTTAGTTCTTAAAAAGTAACTCATAAATATCACCATTAGCGGATGAATCTGTGGTGGAAACTCTGCAGCAACAGGATGAAAATGAGAACGAGTGGTATCCGCCATTTCTGATCAAAGGATTCAAATTTAAATGTGGGTAAAAAACCAAAATATCTTAAAAATGAAAATTTTCCAGTGTTTTCCTGACAATAACGGGGTAAATTGTAGCCGCGATGTCTCTTTTATATCAATTATGCTTATAGAATCAAAGAAAAAACACTATTTTTTACTATTTTTCACTATTTTTTTCATTTGTTTGCTTAAAAATGACACATTTTATCTGGTATTTTCTCGATTTATTTTACAAATTACAAAGAGAAATTACATCTTTACAAAAATTAAGGTGCGGTGAACGGTTTATTTATTGTGCAAATTACAATAAAAGGTGATTATTTTTAATTATTTATGCTTATTCCTCAATAAATTTCCATTTTTGGAAGGTTTTTGGCGGTTGACTGTTAGCAAAAGGCAAATATTTCGGCAAAGCTGGTTGAGTTTTCAATGTTTTTGTCTTTTTTATAACTGATTTTTTCGGTTTTTGCGGCTTTTCTTTGATAGTTGTAGTAGTTTTCTTTCTTTTTTCAGGCGGAGGGAGCAATGTTACTGCTGTTTGAGGGAGTTTTTTATCTAAATTTTTTGGAATTTCTTCATGTGCTTCCTTGTATTCTTGCTTTCGAGAGATTAATTCTTGAGTTTCTTGTGCTTTTATAGTTGCCGCGATATCTTTTTTCAGATTATTATCTACGTTTGAGTCTGAATCAAGACCTTTTAATCGCTGTTGCATATTATTATAACGATCAACTGGGATACAAATTAATTTCATTTACCTAAATAACACAAAATTATTCAAAAAATCATTAAAAAATTAAGAAAAAAAAACAGTTAAATTAAAATCATCACAAAACGATAAACTTACAAACATCCTACCGAAAATATAAAAAATAAGATTAAACAGGAAGTGGAGTGGTAAAATTGCGCATAACATCAAAAGACAAAAGTGAATCAAATTCAGTAAAAACAATTGCTTGTAGGCCATTTTTACCAACAGGAGCAGCAAATTTGAGTGATAGTGCTGTTGTCCCCTTTTCTTGTGGATTATTTGCTTTGTCACTGTGATAATGTTGTAAATCAAAGCCGAAAATGCATGAATGCGTAAGGAATTTTTCATAAGTTATTCCTGTATTATCAGTGATATCGATAAGATCTTTGAAAGCCCGCGCATATTCTCCTCTCCCCAAATTATAAGGATAAGTTGGGACAATTTTATTGTTAACGCTGACATGGATTCCATCTAAGCCATGTGGTTTAAACTCAAAAGGTGAAGTGCTTTCACTTCCATTGAATGCAGAATCTTCGACAAGCGCAACGAAGACTCGTTTTGGAACATAGTCATTAAACAATGCTGCTGTGTATTCATGACGACCTTCACCAATAAAAAAGTTCTTAACTAAACTACGTGTATAAGGGTATTTTGCAAGAGTACCAATTTGAAATAATTTAGAATTAATGTTTGCGTCAAGTGTAGGTAAAAGGTGGTGATGTTTCATGTAAAGCTTATGACCGGTGATTTTTACAGCATATGTGGTATTATCTTTTACGATCAAATAAAATTTTCGATCATGTGGTGTAACTTCGATATCCACTACCATATTATTGAGTAAGAGTCTATTTTGCCGAAAAATGTCTGCATAAAGTTGAGTAACTGTATGAAATTCTCCTGATTTTTCAAAGAATCTCCGACGTTTATCAAAGCCTACACCAGAAATTTGACTATCTTCAGCATCTTCAAAATACCCAGCAAGCTGCAAATCTTCTTCGTGACGAGGTGTATCAATACCTAATCGACGTCGAAAATATGCATCGTATGCATAAAGATCGTTTGAATTATAAACTTGGCGGCCATTGAAGACAACTTTTAAATTTTTGATAGTCGTTGCACCGAAACCTTGAATAAAACTAACTTTATCCGTAGCAGTTACAGGAAGATCAAAAATAATATTTTTATCTTCAACTTTTTTAGGTACCTTTTTTATAAGCTGAAAGCTTGTCTGAAGATAGCAATGCGCGAGGTTAAGATAGGAGGTACCAGAACTAATTGTAAAACGCGAAGGCCAAGTCCCTGTTGTGTTTACAGGATTATACTCAACAACATTTGTTTGCTGAAATGCAACGTTAACAGGTTTAGAAGAAAAAAGATCTAAATTGTTTGGGATTTGTTCAGAACTATCTTCATCGATTTGCATGATTTTAATTTAATCAGAGAGAAATTAAAAACCGACTGTACTGTAAGCGTTTCAGAACGTGTGAATGACGTAATTTAAAATTTTCACTTCTATTTATACTTTTTCCACTCAGTATACGATGTGACACACATGCATACACACATGTTTAAGATGATTATGCATGAGCAAGAAGCCACGCCCACAGAAACGCACACGCAGGCAAAGCGCGCACACACACAGATTGTCGGCAAAGATCAAAGGAAAATAGCGTTTTTTCGTGTATTTTTGAGAAAATGTTGTAAATTTGTCGGCAAAGATCAAAGGATAATATAAAATGTAAAAATTTGTGAGAGGCGTGAACTTTTCGTGAAAATCGGACACACGGACAAACAATTTTGTAAAAGTATAAAAGGGAAAAGATTTTCGGTTATTTGAATAAAAATTATCTGTACTAACCAGTCGGTTAAAATAATTAGCTGTCATGGAATATATCCGTAAAAAATTTACGTTAGGTCGGGATAATAAGATTGAGTTGAGAATCGATACTCCTTTAGAATTACAGGGGAATAATTGGTATTGCGGTTTGCGTGAGTTTAGTTTAGAACAAAAATGGTCTCTTTCAAATGAAGAAATTACGATTTACTACCAAAACGGGCATTACTCTATTGTTAAACCAGGATTTTATCACTCTGTTGCTGACCTTGATAATATCTTGGATGAATTGTTCCTACCTATGCGGCGTGTAAAAAGACAAGGAGGAAGAGCAGCTTTAGATAGAATGTCAGGAATTAGAAATAGATATCAGCAGGAAGAAGATTCAGAAGAGGAAGCTGAAGAAGAAGAGACACCTAAGGCTGAAACAGAAACTCCTGCAGCGAATGTTGAAACTAAAGCTGAAACAGAACCGAACGCAAAGAAACAAAAAATTGACCCAGAAACACTTGAAACTATTAAAATAAAAGAAGGTCAAGGGATTTTGCATTGGATACCTAAAATAGGGCAAGATGACCCGGATTATCCACCAGAAAAAAAGATTCATATGGAAGGTGAAAGTGGGCAATTACCAAAAGCTGAAAGTTTAGTTGATCAAAATGTATTTGAACGAAAAAAGATTCCCACTGTAGTTGATGTGGACTTTTTAAAAGATGCTGATAAAATATTAGCAGAAAGAAAGGCTAAAAATAAAGAAGCAGGAAAAAACACAGAAACTAAAACTGAAGAAGAAAGAAAAGAAAAGAAAAAAGAGGCAATTAAAGCAGCAGAAAAGACTCTTGAGAAACTTAAACCAGTTGAGGTTCCTTCAAAAAATCCTATTCCAACAGTTCCAAAAGTTCCAGAATTTACTCCAAAGAAGCCTAGACCAGTTGAAAGTGAAAAACAAGAGGACAAAAAAGAAGAAATAAAAGCTGAACCTAAACCTGAACCTGTAAAAACAGAAGATAAAAAGCCTGAATTGTTAGAAGGAGAAAAATTCACGGTTAATTCTGAGCCGCAAGAAGAAGAAAAATCCTTTTTCCCTACAGTTAAAGAAGAAAATATCAAAAGAGAAGAGAAAATTTCTCCTGAAATCTTGGAATTTAATCAAAAAGGGTATAATTCTGTTAGAATTGAAAAAAATATATCCAATTATTATTCCGTTACCTTTGATCCTAATTATGTTCGCGAGGTTCATTTCAGTGATGGATTTGCAAAAGCTTTAGGTTTCACAAAAAACAGAATTACACATGGTGATATCGCATCATATTTTCCCTCTACTGAGACAAATATAAGTCACATTTGCATGTCAATCAACGATATTTTACGTCCGTTGAACGATGAAGAAACTGCAGAAATTGGAGTAATTCCCATTGATGATCACTCGAAAGTTGTCCACAAATATTTTGCCAATCCTCTTTGGTTCAAATTAGAAAATACACGAATTAATCTTCTCTCTGTTGAATTTAAAGATTACTCAGGTAATCCACTTGCTTGTGACAATGCTCACGGCCACTTTGCCCTTGTATTTGCTAATCAAAAACGCTAACCCCTTTTTTATTGTATTGCTATTTGTCGATTTATTTGTGATTGAGCTAATAAAAAATTTGAATACAACTTGCTTCTCTCTCTCTCTCGCACAAAAAAAATACAACAGCTGTTCCACTGAGACTATTCTAGATAAAAGAAAAGAAAAAATAAACAACTGACCTGGTCTCTCGATGCCAACAAAAGAAAAGTTGGGTAAAAAAAAGATCAAAAATAAACAAGGATAATAAAAAATATATCGGATCATATATAAGGATATTGCGGTAAAAGAAAAAAATTATATTGAAAAACAAAAAATTTATAAAATCTACAGTATGATTTTAAGTAGCTATCTTCTTACAGTAAGAAGGTGTAAGCAGTTTGGGGATTACGGTAATTGTCATATGGTAGTTTAGGGATTACGGTAGAAAGGAATACGGTAATTGACAAACTATTATTATCAGCGATAAACAAAATGATAACAAATTTTATAACAACAAGATTACGGTAACCTACAGTATACCAAAGGATTACTGTAATTGAAACCCTAATTGGGTCCAGAAACCCAAATTCAGAAACCCCATTTCTGTTACAGTAAGATTTTTAAGTACTTTTTTTCGTTTTCCCCTTAAAACGAAAACGGGGGTTACGGTAGCTAAACGGACGTAAAACCCAGTGTATAACTACTGAAACTCTTTTATTTTTGAGGAAACCAATCTCGTGCCAAAAGTACACATTGAGATAAAAAAAAAGATTCAAAAAACCCAAATTGATATCATGGAAACTCTTTTATTTTTGAGGAAACCAATCTCGTGCCAAAAGTACACATTGAGATAAAAAAAAAGATTCAAAAAACCCAAATGGATATCATGGAAACTCTTTTATTTTTGAGGAAACCAATCTCGTGCCAAAAGTACACATTGAGATAAAAAAAAAGATTCAAAAAACCCAAATTGATATCATGGAAACTCTTTTATTTTTGAGGAAACCAATCTCGTGCCAAAAGTACACATTGAGATAAAAAAAAAGATTCAAAAAACCCAAATTGATATCATGGAAACTCTTTTATTTTTGAGGAAACCAATCTCGTGCCAAAAGTACACATTGAGATAAAAAAAAAGATTCAAAAAACCCAAATGGATATCATGGAAACTCTTTTATTTTTGAGGAAACCAATCTCGTGCCAAAAGTACACATTGAGATAAAAAAAAAGATTCAAAAAACCCAAATTGATATCATGGAAACTCTTTTATTTTTGAGGAAACCAATCTCGTGCCAAAAGTACACATTGAGATAAAAGGAAAGATTCAAAAAACCCAAATTGATATCATGGAAACTCTTTTATTTTTGAGGAAACCAATCTCGTGCCAAAAGTACACATTGAGATAAAAAAAAAGATTCAAAAAACCCAAATTGATATCATGGAAACTCTTTTATTTTTGAGGAAACCAATCTCGTGCCAAAAGTACACATTGAGATAAAAAAAAAGATTCAAAAAACCCAAATGGATATCATGGAAACTCTTTTATTTTTGAGGAAACCAATCTCGTGCCAAAAGTACACATTGAGATAAAAAAAAAGATTCAAAAAACCCAAATTGATATCATGGAAACTCTTTTATTTTTGAGGAAACCAATCTCGTGCCAAAAGTACACATTGAGATAAAAAAAAAGATTCAAAAAACCCAAATGGATATCATGGAAACTCTTTTATTTTTGAGGAAACCAATCTCGTGCCAAAAGTACACATTGAGATAAAAAAAAAGATTCAAAAAACCCAAATTGATATCATGGAAACTCTTTTATTTTTGAGGAAACCAATCTCGTGCCAAAAGTACACATTGAGATAAAAAAAAAGATTCAAAAAACCCAAATGGATATCATAGAAACTCTTTTATTTTTGAGGAAACCAATCTCGTGCCAAAAGTACACATTGAGATAAAAAAAAAGATTCAAAAAACCCAAATTGATATCATAGAAACTCTTTTATTTTTGAGGAAACCAATCTCGTGCCAAAAGTACACATTGAGATAAAAAAAAAGATTCAAAAAACCCAAATGGATATCATAGAAACTCTTTTATTTTTGAGGAAACCAATCTCGTGCCAAAAGTACACATTGAGATAAAAAAAAAGATTCAAAAAACCCAAATTGATATCATAGAAACTCTTTTATTTTTGAGGAAACCAATCTCGTGCCAAAAGTACACATTGAGATAAAAAAAAAGATTCAAAAAACCCAAATTGATATCATAGAAACTCTTTTATTTTTGAGGAAACCAATCTCGTGCCAAAAGTACACATTGAGATAAAAAAAAAGATTCAAAAAACCCAAATTGATATCATGGAAACTCTTTTATTTTTGAGGAAACCAATCTCGTGCCAAAAGTACACATTGAGATAAAAGGAAAGATTCAAAAAACCCAAATTGATATCATAGAAACTCTTTTATTTTTGAGGAAACCAATCTCGTGCCAAAAGTACACATTGAGATAAAAAAAAAGATTCAAAAAACCCAAATTGATATCATAGAAACTCTTTTATTTTTGAGGAAACCAATCTCGTGCCAAAAGTACACATTGAGATAAAAGAAAAGATTCAAAAAACCCAAATGGATATCATGGAAACTCTTTTATTTTTGAGGAAACCAATCTCGTGCCAAAAGTACACATTGAGATAAAAGAAAAGATTCAAAAAACCCAAATGGATATCATGGAAACTCTTTTATTTTTGAGGAAACCAATCTCGTGCCAAAAGTACACATTGAGATAAAAGGAAAGATTCAAAAAACCCAAATTGATATCATAGAAACTCTTTTATTTTTGAGGAAACCAATCTCGTGCCAAAAGTACACATTGAGATAAAAGGAAAGATTCAAAAAACCCAAATTGATATCATGGAAACTCTTTTATTTTTGAGGAAACCAATCTCGTGCCAAAAGTACACATTGAGATAAAAGGAAAGATTCAAAAAACCCAAATTGATATCATGGAAACTCTTTTATTTTTGAGGAAACCAATCTCGTGCCAAAAGTACACATTGAGATAAAAGGAAAGATTCAAAAAACCCAAATTGATATCATGGAAACTCTTTTATTTTTGAGGAAACCAATCTCGTGCCAAAAGTACACATTGAGATAAAAGGAAAGATTCAAAAAACCCAAATTGATATCATGGAAACTCTTTTATTTTTGAGGAAACCAATCTCGTGCCAAAAGTACACATTGAGATAAAAAAAATGATTCAAAATACCAAAATGGAATCATATTAAGAGGAAACCACATCTTTCTTAGATCCCCAAAGCAATAAAAAAAGCTTACCTCAACAAACATTGAATTACCATGGTCGGCTACTTTCTTGGTTGAAGCAGCAGAGATGCATCAAGATTATTGAGGAGGAGAGAGAGACGACCGCAGCATACCGATAGCATTTGGTAAGACTAAACGTTTTCATCATTCTTTTTTCTTATATTTTTTATTTTGCAGTCATGATGGGAATGATTATGGAAAAAGTCATTTTGCATGTTTATTTTTGCATAATTTATTTGCATATTTTTATTTATTCTTGCGAGATTTCCGAATGTATTGCTGCGTTTCGAAGTTTTGGATTTTTATGTTACTGTAGCAATACTTTTTGGAAGCTTGTTTTATATTGATTATGTTAGGTATTCAAAGAATCAGTGTTCAATATGCTATGTTTTGTGTTCATTTGAATTGATTTGTAACTTCAGTTTGATCTTAAGTTAAGTCACGAGTTCCTCGGTTAAATGCTAAAGTTTTGGATTTTTATGTTACTGTAGCAATACTTTTTATTATTGTTTCAAAATGTGCAAAACTTCTTTGATTTGCCCTTTCTTTATTGATGTCCCCGTATTACAAAAGAACTTGTTGCTTAACAACATTTTATTATTGAAATTAACTTCAATATAAGCTGACAAACAGAAACACGAATTTAAAAACATAAAAAACGAAAACAAGAAAGCGAGCAAAGAACTTGTTCGAAGAGATCGTAAGCAAACATATTTAATGCTTGCTGGGTAAACCAGGCATTTCATTCTTTTTGAGCTGATTTGTGATAGTTTGATCAACACTGAGTACCACGCGAGCTGCTTCAGTTGCAGTTGCATTCTACAAAAATAATACAAATAAATAGGTTTTAATAAACAAAATTAAATAAAAACATACTCGTTTAATAGCAGCAAGTTCCCAAATACATCCTTCTAAGTTATCACGAACACATTCACGGAAAATATCAACTCCAGCATGCTTTTCACCTTTTAAATGACGATTACGAAGTTGATTAAGAATATCAACACCAACAATGCCAGCATTAAAACAAAGTTGTTGAGGAATAATTTCAAAGGCTTTATTGTTCTTATGTGGTAATATTTTACCCTTTTCACGAATATGATGACTCAGTTCCATTTCAATTGCACCACCACCTGCAACAACGGTATCATTCTTTTTTGCACGACGAACAACCATAATTACATCATGAAGAGCCCGATCTGATTCAGCAATAAATTATTCAGCACCACCTCAAAGAATAATTGTAGAGGATTTCAGATGCTTTATAATATGCATGAATAATAAGTTGTGGACTAACACCATCTTCAACAAATTGTTTAGGTTGTTTAAGAAATTCAACAGCAAGAATAATAACTAAAAAATGTAACAACTATTAAGACAAGCTTTTTAGTAAAACTATACCGCTCCAACATCATTATCTTGATTCTTGGCAATATCAGTCATATTTTTTTGCAGCAGGATAAACAATATCTAACATATTCATAATTGTTGCACTATCATTTGAGATTGTTGTTTTATCTAAAAAGTTATATTTTGTTAAGCACAATGTAATACAAATAAGATTCATACCTTTACGATCAACGACAAGTTTATCCATACCACGTGGACTTAGTGTTGTTCTAACATAATCTGATACAGAGACACAAGCATTTATAAAAAAGTTTGTTTGTTTTTTACTATTATTATTACTATTTCTTCTTTGTCTATTTTCAGTACCTTCACGAAGAAGAACAATTGGCATTTGAGCAGATGCCATTTTGAGGTAAATTTAGCTAAAAAAACAGAAGATAAATTTAAAGGATAAAAAGAAGATAATGGTGCACCAATTCAGTACGGTTATCGCAACAGATATTCAATATGGTTAAAACCAATTTTGCGGTAAAAAAAATGCTGACAAATTTAATATAAATTATTTATTTATTTTAAATAGTAATAATAATAGTAAAAAACAAACAAACTTTTCAATATATCTCATATAAAAAAACTTAAGTACAAACAAATATAAATTATAAATAAAATAAAAATCAAAAACTTAATAATAATAATCAAATACATATATATGAAAAAAATATAAAAATTTTTTAGTATTTTCTTTTTCCCATACTGTAGAATACGGTAGCAGCAGCAAAACAATTAGTAACTTTTAACATAATTCTTAACATAAAATTTACGATATTGATGTTGATGGTGTTGATATGGTTGAAAATGACGTTCACGTTGTCGAGGTTCAGCAAGATGTGGGACATAAGGAAGTTGCTAAAATGTAACAGTAAAAATGTATATGGATGCTATCTATAAAATTACTTACACGAGTACTTTCACCACTACGAAGATATGGAAGATGCTGATCACGCAATGGATTATTACCATAATGTTGTTGATCCCAACCAGGCCTGAGAAATGCGGCCGAAATTTCCGGCCGGCCGCATATTTTTCAAAAAATTTTTAAAAACTTAAATATGTGTTTTTTCAATGGTCGACGAAATTTTTGATAAAAATAAACGAAATTGTATACCCAAAAAGGCTAAAAACACATAATTTTATTAAAGAAACGGTGCAAAAGCCGATTTTAACAAGACTCAAAAACTAATTTTGGAGTTCATTTCTTTAACAACAATAATAAAGCGGCAGGCCGGCCGCATTTCTCAGCCCTGATCCCAACATTGTTCGCAGTAATATTGAAGGCATTCAGGTTCTGCACAAAAGTTTGATGCAAAACGATGATTAAAAAAAAACAATGTTACAGCATTTTTATTGTACGGTACAGGGAACAGTCGCGTTTGAGTCGTTGCGTGCACGTCTCTAATTGTACCAATAGAAAATATTAATTCTAGTAACCCCCAAAATAAGATTCAAACAATTTATTATGCCGAAATTTTTCAACAAGCTTTTACATGATAATTTAACAAGCAGATTTAAATAACAAAGAAAGAGACAGAGAGATCTTTCGATCTAAAGCACCAAGCAGAAAAAGAGAAGCTTAATTAAATGATTCATCCATATCCATTTCACCTTCATTTTGTATAACAGTATCTTTTAGAACAGTTCCATTTCCGATGGCTTGATCATTTCCAATAATGCATGAGCTAATATCAGCTTTTTCTCCAATAACAACACCACAACAAATAACAGAATTAATAATTTTTGCACCATTTCCAATTTTTGCACCTTTCATAATAACACTTCCAATAATTTTAACATTTGTTCCAATTTGAGCTTCTTCATCAATTGCAGAGCGACCATCAACGCCAGGAAGTCTACGATCAGGACCAAGACCAGCCATAGCAATCCCTTCATCAGTAAAGAAATTCTTTGGAGTTAATAGCACACATTTATTTGCTTCAAACCATGTTCCAATTGTATTACATCGTGCCATAGTTGTTACAGCTCCAAGGGTAGCTTTATATGCAAAGCATTGAACTTCTGGATCATTTTTACTACTATCATTTTTATGGTCATAATCATGTAGCTCATCATCATGTAATTCACTTTCACCAAATATCATTCTCATAGTTGCCATAGTTGCTTTATCTTTTTTATTATTATATTGTAGCTCCAAAATGTGTGGAATAAATTCGGCAGTAATTGATGAAAAGGTGCTAAAAGTGTTGTCACAAATATATTCATAAAACTAGAAAAACACATACTCATCTAAAGTTTTAATAACATTTAATAATCCAAGCTTCATAATATAAATATGACAATTACTGTAGCGAGCAGTTAAATGAACATTTTGGAATTGAAGAAAAAGTTGATGCTTTGGTTTCATTTCTTCAAAATCTTCTTCTGGTGCTAAGAATAATAAACGATTTGAATCTGCAGGAAGAATTGAAAAATCACGATCTAAAACATACAGTACAATAATAACTATTAGTAACAAATAAAAACGAACATTTTGGTGGTTTTTTAACAGATGTACCAGGTGCAGGACCTGTAACAGCATTTTCAGTAAGGCATACAGTCATTGTAGCATTTTCAGCACGATGTTGTTGTAACATTTCATGTAAATTAATATCCGAAACAATATCACCAGAAATAACAATAAAATCATGCTTAATTTTATCTGCAACAAATCGAAGTGCTTCTACCGTACCCATGTCATCATTTTCTGCCCCAGGATTTACAATATCAATATTTAGCCCAGGAAGTGGTGGAAGATCATCACTTTTAAGCAATTCACGAATCTTTTCATCACATTTATCATTTGTTATAACAATTACATCTGCAAATAATAGCAAATTATTTATAGCAATAGGAAAGAATTAAAGCTTACCATAGATATAATTCCGATGTAATGTATTTAAAGCATACCAAAAAAGTGGAACATTTGCAACAGGAAGTAAAGGCTTTGGAACACTATTTGTTAAATCAGTCATACGTGATCCATAACCCCCAGCAAACACTACAGCTTGAAACTCTGTAAACACCGTCATCCTGAAAATTTTTTTTAGATATTAATGATGCAATAATTATTGTAAAATAAAATATCACAATAAATAACTATTTAAAAACGACAAAAAATGTGTGATAATACAAAATTGCCAAATGATGCAATATTTAAGGAGGGGTTACTTTTTACCAAAATTCAACACAAAAATTTTTTAACGCCGGTTACTGTAGTTTGCAAGACAGTTATGAAAAAGCAAAGAATATCAATGAAATGGAATTGAACCAAAAAAAGAAAATTATTATTAATATTTCAAAAAATATTATTTATTGAAGTATAAAAACAATTATTAAATTAATTAGTAGAAAAGATAACTATTAAATTAGATAACAAAAAAAGAGTATTTGTAAATATAAGATTTAAATAAAAGAATCAGGCACATATATAACTAGATTGAGATTAAGTGGAATGGCATATACTATTTTAACACAAGAAAGGAATAATAGGCTTGCGAGATTTTGGATAATTTGGAAATTCTTTTTTATAATTACGATGTTTTCCATCAGCCCAAATTTTCATTTGAACAAAACCAGCAATAGTAAAGAAAAGGGCGGGCAAGCATTGTGTCATCAAAGAGAAACAAATCCATGAGCCAACTTCATATGTATAATTTGGACAGCTTGTAAAATTGTACATTTGTGTCAAGGGATTTGAATTTGGATAGGGGACTCGACGTTCTTTGGTTCCTGGAGGTCGGAGATCGCGTAAAAGAGTATGGATGGAGAAGTTGCCTAAAAAAAGGACATTAAATTTAATATGGCAGTAGAGGGTGGCATAGTGACAAAAAGACAAAAAAAAGGCATTTATGTTAAATGGGGTCACACAAAAAAGGCACCATTACTCTCCAAAATGGCATTTAAACTTACCAGCTTCACAAATAACAAATCCAATAAGTCCAGCATAGATTTGAAGACTTCCTAACATTGGTGGAGTATAAAGTGGATGATTTACAAAGTAAGACATAAATGCAGCGAATCCCCAGTAATAAGAGCAGTTTTTGAAGAGATTACTGAAAGGCATAGTACCATTTGAAAAGCGATGGACAAATTGAGTTTCATAGAGACGTTTAGCATAATGAAAGCTGTGACAAAGCAGAGCAAGAAAAACGGCTTGATGAATTGGCTTTGAACTTGCATCTGCAAAACTCCATGTTAAAAAAAAAGTTGTCAAAAAACAAGAAAAAAAACTTGCCGGCTCCATAAATGAATGATGGACGAAGATAAAAAATTGGATAGACAAAAAGTGGACCTGCATATTCAAGAAGGAAAACCTAAAAGAAATCCAGGACATCATAAAAAACTGAATTCCGTAGAGAGTCGTAAAAAAATGTTGCAAAAAAACAAAGCAGCTTACAGTTTTCCAAGCAATTTGTGGTCCCAAATCTCTAACATACAATTGAGCATTCTTTGCTGGAAGTCCCAAATCTTTTACAAGCTTTTCATCAGCAACATTTTTTCCACGAGGTTCAAGACGAATTGAGAGGCGATCAACACTTAAATGATTCTTTGTTGAAATTTTTCGTTTTAAACTAAGAACACTATCATCTGGTGATATCTAAAAAGCATTGTACTATTAACAAACTGTTTTCAAATGTTTAAGTTGTAGTATTAGATACGGTAAACATAGATCTCTTCTATTTCATAAATGAGAAATTATTCATCAAATATTAATGTTATACAAATGCTAATATAGCATACAAGTAATAAGTAACCATAAAACTTACATCTTCGATAGTAATTGGAGTCTTCTTGGAAGATTTAGCATCAAAAATTTCAATGCTTAATTTTGACATTTTAAAGTTCTTTTACCTGCAAAAGTAAGAAAATTAAATGTTAAAATGAAAAAGAGTATTAAAACTGCAACACAATAATGTATAACAATATATGAGAGGAAAAGAAGAAAGGAGATAGATGGCGTGATTAATTGATAAAAAAAGAAAGTTGCAGACACTCGATGGATGTCCACTTTTGCATGATCGTTTTTTGTAGTTGAACCAGTACAATTATAACACGCCATTGATTATGCTTGTAACAGCTAACATAAAGAAAGGATATTTTAGATAATTATAATAGAAATAGAACAAATGAAAGGATAAAGGTAATCTTTGCTCGTGAAAGTTGGAACAAATTTGCAAAGAAAGTCAGACACAAAAAAAGGAACACATTGCTTGGCAAAACATAATGTAGATGAACATTATGTTCCCTTCTTCAAACTTTCAAAAAAGTTTTAAATTTCTAACTTTTTATAAAAAAATTATTTAAGTATTTTTTGTATGGTTAAATAACTTCTTTATATCAAATAATGGATTATTATCTCGGTGGTTTAATTACGGGTATTGCAATTCATCCTAAAAAGCATAAGCAACTTGCTGTTGGAGTAGATCAGTCTATTCATTTTGTTGAACATCGAGAAACTTCCCTAACATCTACAAGATCTATTAAGCTAAATGATTTTGGTGTTGATTTTATGTTTAATCAAGATGGCAGTCAACTCAATGCAATTTCAAGAGATAAAGAAATGAGAATTTTCGATGCTGAATTAAATCTTAAGCGAAGATATAAATTTGCTGATGATACTGGAAGTACATTAGCACGACCAATTCCAAGAGGTCCAGAAGGTCATTTAGGTATTGATGTTATTGTTGGATATGATTCTGGAAAGGTAAGACATTTGTTAATGAAGTGTTTTGTTAACGAAACTGTTACAGATTAATTGTTATGATACTCGACAAGATACCAAAATTCCTGCAATAAAACTTGAAACTCATTCAAATATTGTTAAACGTATTCATTGTCTTGATTGGTGGAATTGTCTTTCTGTTGCTGAAGATGGATTTATTGTTCTCAATGATTTACGAGCAAAGAAAAAGAAGCGTGAATTTGGTGTTCTTGATGGGCTAATTCAAGATTGCGCTGTTTGTCCAATGTAAGCATTTAAGCACTTTTTAAAACTGTTTTTGAAAACAAAAATCTAGTTCAAAGAAAAGTGTTGTATGTACTACAACAAATGCATACGTCTTTGATTTATATCGATGTGATGATGGTCCACTTTTGAAAGCAAATCCACCTGTAAAAGGTAAAACACCAATTGGAATTATGAATCTTTCAACCGAAGAGGCTCCGGATACTTTTGGAATTAGCTTTCTTGATTCTAATTATATTAGGTATTTTTTACTTTTTATTACAATCCTCTATCTTTTTCTCTTTTTAGTTTATTGGATACTGACAAGAATAAATGGTCTCGTCGACATAAAATTGGTCATTCTGATCTTGAATCTTTTACCTATCTTCCACATAAACCAAATGCATATGTTTATTTTACAGCTGATTCTGAATATTTTTGTATTCGGAAAATGAATGATATTCGAACACAATATGATATTGAATACAATTTTAAAGCTAAAAGTAAACGTGAAGATTCAAAGAAGCCTGTTTCAGCCATTGATTTTTCTGGTCTTGTTGAAAAGAATGCTTTGGAAGCTGATAAAGTAGAAGAAAATGGTGCTGAAGCAGAAGAAATGATTGAAGAAATCATTGAATATTATGAAGATGAAGATGGTAATGTTATTGAAGATATGGATATTGATAACGGTGAAGATGACAATGATGAAAATGAAGAAGATACAGTACCCTATACTGAACATAGTGATCTTGAAGAATAAAATCCCTGTGAATTAATTGTTTTCTTGTGAAATTTGTTGATTTTTGAAATATTTAATAAATAAAATAATCGTGCATGGATTTTTGTCTTACTTTATTTTTGTTGCAAGAGTTAATATTCTCTGAATATCTTTTTATTATTTTACGGGGAACAATCTTAGATATTTTATAGATGCCTAAACTTTGTGATAATGATGATGTTCCTGCAGATTCTCAGCCATCATCATGTCAATTTTGTAAATTTGATACTTCTAAACTGTATTGCTGTCCAAAATGTGATGCATTTTATTGCTCATTAAAATGTTACAAAAGTAAACAACATGCAAAATGTTCTGAACAATTTTATAAAGATCAAGTTGAAATTACTGTAGATGGAAATATTAAACCAGTTAGTTTTTTAGGATAACGTCTCTATAAAGTTATTAAATTTCTTATTTTTAGGAAGTGAAAGTGGATGAAAGATTAAAAACGGCAACATCATTTGAAGATTACATGAAAAAGATGAAAGAAGCAGATGCGAATAAAACAGAAGAAGAAATAAATCCACAACTTGAAGCAGAGTAAGTTTCTTTTGTGTGTATGCTGCCATTTTAATTCTTCGTTTATTTTTAGGGAAGATGAAGAGCTGCTGTTTGATTCAGATGAAGAACCAGAATATTTATCCAAAATTCTTGATAAAACTGTAACAGATTATGAAAAGCAAGATATTGAAGATATTAATTTAAAATTGATGAAAGCTGGTGTTGGAAGCTTGCTGGAAGATGATGATGAACAAATGGAAAAATTGTACAGTATGCTCAATGATGATGAAAAGAAAGCCTTCACACGATTAGCTGAAAAAATGCATTATGATGAAATTGGAATTTCTAATAGTTGTTTTAAAAAACAAAATAAATGATTTTTTTCTTCTTTGAATTCCGCTTTGTTTTATGGCGTAAAATCGCTTTCTTATCTTTTCAAAATTTCTGAATTGTATCACTGTAGTTTTATTATTTCTTTAGAATGATTTCAAGGGCATCACTTTTATCTCTACGATTTTTACCGCTATATACAAATGTTCAAAGTGCTTCAACACAAATAATTGAACCCAAGCTTGTGGATACAAAAGAACGGCAAAATTTTGTTGCAAATCAAATTTCTGAAGTTGTATCAGATCCAAAGAATAGATTATTTGCTGTTATTTATGCCCATAATCGTCAATTCAAAGTCTCCCAGAATGATATAATTCATCTTCATTACAATTCTATTATTGATATTGGACAAAAAATTCAACTTGAAAAGGTATTTTATTTTGTTTAATTAGACTTTAATTATTGCTTTCTATATCTTTCTTTTATAGGTACTTCTTGTTGGAGGTCGTGATTTTACACTTTTTGGTCGTCCACTTTTAAATCCAGAGAAAGTTAAAGTTTTTGCTACTGTAATTGAAAAGACTGCTGTTCAACCGGAATTAAATTATCTAAAAGTTTCTGGAAAGAAAATTACTCGTACAACTTGTAAGTTTTTAGCTTTACAAAGAATCAAATAAACATTTATTGATTTTCAGTTTGGAGCCGAGAATTGAATGTTCTACGAATAAATGAAATTATTGTTGATAAAAGTTTGTTATTGAATAATTAATTAGGAATTATTACTTTTTTTGTTTTGTTGATTTTATTATATTAGTGTCTTACTGTAATATTGCAAAATTATTAGAGAATAAATTTGATGGAATAGCGGTCTTTTTCAGAAAACAATTTACCGTATATATCACAAGAAAAAGATCAGTCTAATCTCCCAATTTTTATATGCATCGATTTTTAACGTTTGATTTGACTACAGTAAGTTTTTTTATTCGACAAAATGAAAAATACAGTTATAAACTTGGTTTCAATAACTTTTTTTGCTCTTGTTTGATTAATCCGAAATTTTATAAATAGATAGTCCTCGTTGATAACTCTAAGCATTTACTTACTAAAAATAAAGTCGTTTATTTTGATAACTTGAAAATCCGTCGCATGTTAAACATAATCTTGTCATACCAATATTTTGTTGTAATCGAATGTTTGTTACCATTTCGATATAATTTGCCATATTTAAAAAGGTTTGTTGATCATCTCTACTGTAAGGGATCATCATTGCAGCATTTTCTGCCAAATAGAAATTTAAAAATGTCATTAGATTTCCTGGTTCTAATATTGATGCAGGAGAGAAATAACATCCCTTCAATTTGTTCTTTCTTTTGGGTAACCGTAAGATTTGTTTTAAACTTTCATCGTTTATAATAGGTTCAGAAGTACTATATGACACGCTAAAAATATTAAAATTACATAATTTCAATACTAGTTACTGTAGTTATTGTAGGCTCATAGGACATACCTTATGTTTATTAAATTAGGGCATTTTTGTAAAGCCAATAATGCTGGATTCACATCAACATCATTTATAGGTGGCATGTGCAAAATGAGTTTTTTAACTGATGGTTGAAAAAGTTGCAACATCAATTCTAATGTTATTTGATAATTTAAATGCACAACAATTTCAGCTGTCTGAGATAAATCAAGTTTTGGCATTAAAAAATCCACCTGTTCCGGATTAATGCAAGCAATATTCAATAATTTTTTGACTTTTAAAGAAACAACATCAAATATTATATTTGGACTAGTAACAGCTGATTTTACAGACATTTTTTCATCTGCAAATTCGTAATTAAAGTAGCCCATATTTTCTACACAGCTTTTGCTGTTATTTAAATGTAAAACTTTGAGAAGAGGGTACGATATCTAAAACGTTTTATATCCTACAAAATAATTTGTTTGGCACAGATAATTCACGGGTTTTATTATTTGTTTCAGAAGCGCTTGAAAACTTTTAAAGGAGTTTCTATTAAACAACGGATTTGGTTTAACTTTTAAGTTTAAAAATGAAAGAGTGTTCACGTCAGCAGTTTGTGTAAAAGAAAAAGAAAGAGGTATACCAACTCTTACAGTAATCATAATAACAAAAAAACTATTAAAGCGTAAGCAATAAATATACACAAAAAAAGACGAGAAAAATGTTATGCCATAAAGTTCATGGCATGTACTGATCAAAAAATCAATCTGTTGATAACCTCTGTATTCACTGTAACAATAGTCCTTGAACAGGTATTTTAATTAAGTAGACACAAATACCCTTAAAAGAAAAATCTCGTAAGGAAACCTTTCTTGTTTAATTGAATACATATATTTATTGGTTTTGCAGAAATTAAAATCGTTAAACTACAATGATTTAAAAAATCCGTCGCTTCTTCACTATCAGGATAACATGAATTAAAATTATTGCATCGTGTGGGGTATTAATGTTAAAATATTCAGTTGCAACATTATTATTAAATCATAAATGAGGATAAAATTTGACGAAATAGTGGTGGTGATTGTCGTTTTCGAATACTTTTAATTTTTTGTTTTGTCATCTCTTTTCTACAAATTTTAAAGCAGCTTTCTTCATCACAGCAATAATTTGAAATAATTGTATCTAATGTGCATGCATCTTCACAACATCTAAGAGAAAGAGCATCAACGATTTCTGTGGACGTTTGATTGGTATATTCTAAAAATTTAAAAGGTTTGATGGTATATTTGTAAAAGTATGGTGAAACATTGCTTTCCATGATTGTTATCAAGCTTTATAAATCTAAACTTCAACAGCACCTACCATTTGTTGTGTTAAAATTAAAACATAAATACGCAGAATTATGCTTTGTTTTACATGTATCTTTTATAATTGTTTGATACTTTGATGTGCATTCAGCCGTATCATTACGATTAAATCCATAAACATTATTAAACATAAATAAAATGCAAAATATAGAGAGTAGTAGCTGACATGAATGTGACATTTTCTTCTCTCTCTCACTAGTTTTCACGCCAACTGAATCTGATGGCTAAAAAAAGTGAGAAATGAAAAGCAAATGGTTTGGAACATTCAAAAAAGCAACGACGAAAAAAATAGCAAGCAGAAAAAATAACAGTCTTCTAAAAAATGCAAACGAATGCTAAATGCAATTATCTTGTCAAATAGAATTTTTTCTCCAAGTTTTAAAAGTAAAGTATGTACACGCCAATTCAGTAAGAAAAAAAACCAAAGAAAATCTCATTTATGCAATAATAAGTTTTGGCAGCAGCAGTAATAGCAAAAAAAACATTACTACAAAGATTACTTGGAAAGAAACATTAATGTTTAATGAAATTTTATTACCACTGAAGTAAAATATTATGGTAGTTGAGCAAAGTCAAAAAAGCTTTTACGTAGTTTATTAATTTTAATATTGTGTTAATTAGCGTAATTGTACAAAAATTATTACTCCAAAAAGAAACAAATTGCAATTAAAACTTGTGTGTCTAACAAATTGTAAAATTTGAAACTATAAGAAGATTCAAAATGCAACAACAAAAATGATTTTCTTCCACACAAATCCTTTAAAAATTAATTTAATTTTAATTGCCAAGGATTTTTTAACATTTAAACAAATTATCAAAATAAATATACCGTTCTGTAAAATACGGCTCAAGCTTTATGCGAATCTCTCGTTAAAAAATGATGACAATTTTTAATATGGGATACTGTACACTCGTAAAGATCTTGACACGAAAAACGCGAGTTGAAAATTTCAAACTGGAAAAAAAGGATGACAAAATTTTATCATCGTTTTTTAGTTGCATCAAAAAAATGTTTTACTTTCTGCTTTTCATCTGTTTTTAAACACCAACTTTTTCCAATGTTTTTTCTAATTTTTTTTATTAATTTGTGCCATTAATAAGTCTACTAATTCAACTGTTAAATGTCGTAAAACAGGCCAACTTTTTAGCTGCCTTTTACCTTTTATCAAATTTTTGATTACCAAAGTTTACTTGCTCTTTTTGAACCTCTTTGCAGTTTGTAACTCGCACCTTTTTGCTCATCGAATTGCTTATCCATTGATGTCATCGACGAAAAAGGTTGTTAACCAAAAGACAGACATTCATGTAGATTTTAATGAAACACATTCGTCTCTCTTTCACACACGCTCTCTCCTTTTTCATTTCGCGTTTTTTCTTTCTTTGTGACATTGCTGCTTCCTGATCAGTTGTTTAACTGTCGTGAATTTTTCAGCAGAAGGAATTTTATTAATAACTTTAATCAACAACATGGCTGTTGCAAAAGAAAATGAACCTGTTAAAGCAGATGATACTCCTTCACAAAAAGAATCCTCTAAACAGAAAGATAAAAAGAAGGATAAGAAAGAAGAACGTAATGAATTGGTAAGCTATTTCTTTAACGCTGCTTATTATAACTGAGACATTTTTAGACTGAAGAAGATCGCAAGCTTAAAGAAGATCTTGATTTGTGTGTACAACGCTTAGGGGTAAGTTAACAAGCTTGTGGCCTGTTATTAACTCATTGACGTTTATCTTTAAGGAAGGAAATACTGAACTCTATGTCCCATCTTTGGAAATGCTTAAAACAATTATTCGATCTTCAACAACTTCAATGACATCTGTTCCAAAGCCTCTTAAATTTATGCGTCCACATTACCCAAAGATGAAAGAACTCTATAATACAATGCCTGAAGGTAATTGGAAGGTATGCCTTTTTTCTGTTGTTTCTTTAACACGCCTGTCATCTCACTGTTTTTTTTAGAATATGTGTGCTGATATTATCTCTGTGTTAGCAATGTGTTCTGATGAAAAAGGTGATTGTCTCAATTATCGTCTTAAAGGTCAGCATGAACCTATTGAAAATTGGGGTCATGAATATGTTCGTCATTTATCTATGGAAATTGGTGCTGAATGGCGTACTGGTACTTCAACACGTAAAGAAAGCATGGAAAAGATTATTGTTGAAATTGTTGTCTACAATCTTAAACATAATGCTGAAGTTGAAGCATGTGATTTATTGCTTGAAATTGAACGATTGGATATCCTAATTGATCATATCAAACATGAAGAACATGAACGTGCATGCCTTTATCTTTTGAGCTCTGCACCATTATCACCTGATCCAGATAATACAAATATGATTAAAACTGCTATGCATATTTATTCAAAGTTTGGAAAGGAACTTGAAGCTTTACGATGTGCTGTTATGCTTAATGATCCTGCTATGCTTCATAAACTTTTTACTTCAAAAGATGTGTAAGTTTTTGACGCCGGTTAAGCTTAAAGTAAGATCAATAATTTTAGACTTAAATGGAAGCAAATGGCAATTCTTCTTGGTCGTCATCAAATTTTCATTGAAGATGGTGGGCTGCCTGCTGGTATTACTGATCTCAACAATAATATGCATCTTTCAAAGTTTTTCCGTTCATTGGCACGCGAATTGGATATCATGGAACCTAAAACTCCTGAAGGCATCTACAAAACACATTTGGAACAAACTCGTAAGAGCTTTTATTATTAGACAAGTCAAGATTAAAAAGCCATACTTTTTAGGTCCATTTGGAGGTAATAGTAGTAATCAAGATTCTTCTCGAATGAATATTGCTTCATCATTTGTTAATGGATTTGTTAATTGTGGTTTTGGTGTCGATAAAATTCTTGACGATACTGATTCTGCAAATAAATTTTTCTTCAAAAATCGTGAATTTGGTGTTATGACATCTGTTGCAAGTTTGGGATTAATTCATCGTTGGGATATTGAATATGGTCTTGGTCAATGTGATCGCTTTTTATACAGCACTGATGACTTTGTTAGAGCAGGTACTCTTCTTGCAATTGGTATTATTTGTGCAGGTGTACAAGATCCATGTGATCCTGCATCTGCTCTTTTAATGGATCACATCAATAATGAACGGCATTGCATGAGAATTGGTTCCATCTTTGGTTTGGGTCTTGCATATGCAAATTCAAAGCGTGAAACTGTCATAAAAGAAGAAGGTGGAGGTGTTATTTATGAACTTAAAAAAGTACTTAGTGATACTCGCCCATCTGCAAATGCCGAAATTAAAGGAATGACTGCATTATCCTTGGGTCTTATCCTTGTTGGGACTGGTGATTCAGATGCTGCAAATGAAATGCTTACATTATTAATGGAACGAAGTGACGTTGAATTTAGTAATCACAATTGGGCATTTGTTGGACTTGGTATTGCTCTAATTTTCTTAGGTAAAAATAAAAACTTAAAAAACTATTGTAAAAACCTACAACTCATTTAGGAACTCAACAACGTAGTGAAGTTCTTGTTGAAAGTTTACGATCACTACCTGAACCATTCGGTAGCATGGTTTCTACCCTTGTTGACGTTTGTGCTTATGCTGGTACTGGTAATGTCTTGAAGATTCAAAATCTTCTTTACATTTGTTCTGAACATTACGAACAAGAAGATCGACGGGATAAGAAAAAGGGAAAGGAAGCTCCAAAAGAAAAAGATAAAGAAGATAAAATTGGTCTTTCATCTCAACAAGGTGTTGCAGTTTTGGGTATTGGTTTGATTGCAATGGGAGAAGAAATCGGTTCACAAATGGCTACAAGAATGTTTGCAAATCTTATGCGCTATGGAGAACCTGTTATTCGACGGGCAGTTCCATTAGCCCTTTCATTGCTTTCAATATCAAATCCACAATTAAATGTTTTGGAAACATTATCAAAATATTCTCATGATTCTGATGCTGAAACTGCAAGAAATGCAATTTTTGCAATGGGACTTGTTGGAGCTGGGACAAATAATGCACGTTTAGTTGCAATGCTTCGACAATTAGCAAGTTATCATCATAAAGATTCAACCTGTTTAATGCTTGTTCGAATTTCACAAGGTTTAACACATTTGGGTAAAGGTACAATGACATTAAATCCTTTTCATTCTGATCGTCAAATTATGTCACCTGTATCTGTTGCAGCATTATTTGTTACATGTTTCTCATTTTTGGATAATAATACATGTAAGAATTTTTAAAGTTTTAATTAAATTTTATGAATGGCTCTTTTTAGCTGTTCTTAATAATCAACAAAATTATCTTATTTATTCTCTTGCATTAGCAGTTCAACCTCGTATGTTGATTACCCTTGTCGAAGACACCAATGGCAACAAAAATTCTGATACACCTGGACAACTTAAACAAGTTAATGTTCCTGTTCGAGTTGGGCAAGCTGTTGATGTTGTTGCACAAGCTGGTAAACCTAAAACTATTACTGGTTTTCAAACTCATACAACACCTGTTTTACTTGCATATGGTGAACGAGCAGAATTGGCAACTGATGAATGTGAGTTTATTATTTATATCTTAAACTAATGTTGTTTACATTTGCGTTTTTTAGATACTGCTTTAACTCCATTCCTTGAAGGTCTTGCAATTTTGAAAAAGAATCCTAATGCTGTTTAAATCAAATGCATAATTTATTTATTTTCACTTGTATCTGTAATAATAAAGATTAATTTTATTCTGAATTTTGTGTCTTGTTACAAAAAAGGTGTAAATTGTTTAGTTATGGGAATACTTAGTTTGAAAGCTGTTTTCACGGAAATCCGAAGTAGCCACTTCTTATAAGCCAATGTCTGAAAATTCATTTTCTTAGTTGTTTTTCAATTACACTCCAAAAATATTTCTTTTACATAAATAATTTTTTTCTTGAGATTCTAAACATATTTTCTTAGTGCCACGTGAAATTTGTCTATGAATTCAATGAAAGGAGACGTATTTGTTTGAGGTGTTAGCTTAATATTAATTTGTTTCAGCGTATACTGTAAAAATTTAAAATAGAACTCATGGTTTTTCAAGTTGGCATAATGTTCCGAATGTTAACAAGCATATTCGAAAGCAAAAAAGTTTGAACAAATTTTGTTTTTGCTGAATTTTTAACAACTTTTATGTTACTACTTGTATTATTGCCATGTTGTTAAAATTAATTCCAAAAACCAATTATGTCGTGCCTTTGAGGTAATTTATTTTCATAAGGAAACGGCATTTTTCATAACTCATCTTCAAACTTCAAAGTTATAGAAGATATCTTTTTTCTTATCTATCTCTTTACTCATTGTGTTGTTATATTTTTAGATTTGCATCTATATTAAAACAACCTGATCTTCATAAAACCAATTGGAAAGAGAATGTGGTATATTTGTATCAATTTAAGCGTTCACCAGTTGTACCAAATTTATCACCATATTGTTTAAAAGTTGAAACATATTTGAGAGCAAATAATATTAAACATGAAGTTAGTTTATTTATGTTGTTCATTATATTATCTTTATGTTATTTATCTAGATTATGCCAACTTATACAATTCGTTCAAAGCAAGGAAAGCTTCCATTCATTGAATTAAATGGCCAACAAATTGCAGATTCACAATTTATTTTGTTTCATTTGCAAAAGTATTTTAAACTGGATGTTAGTTAACTTTATTATCATAGATATTTTTATTTGCTTTAATTTTGTAGGAAAATCTTGATATTGAACAACGAGGTATTGCAAGAGCGGTTGATAGAATGATTGATACAAGTACTTCTCGGTAATTTTTATTGAAGCTCATTCCATCATTCAATACAAAACCTTTTAGAGCTTTACTGTATTTTCTTGTATTTGAAAATGCTACAAATCTCATAAATCCAAATGTTAGCGGCTTACCGATTCCAGGTTTTCTTACATTTATTCCAAGAAATGCATATTACAAGACAGCATCTCGTCAGCTTTATGTTGAAGGTACTGGAAAACGTCCTCGTGGAGATGTTGTTGAAATTCTTCGAAGAGATTTACAAGCAATTGATGATATTCTTGGTAAGCTTTGTTATCAAGTTGTTATATATACACTGTACACATTTTCAGGTGATAAAAAATTCTTACTTGGAGTTCGTCCAACGATTCCTGATTTCACAATGTTTGGTCATCTTGCAGGATGCTATTATTTACCATTCCGTCAACCAGTTACTGATTTGATTGATGATAATTTTCCACGTATTCGTGAACATTTAGAACGTATGAGAATTCATTATTGGTCTGATTGGAAACGTCCCGAATAAATTTGAAGATAATATTCATAGGCTCTCTTTGAAATAGGAAAATGTTTATCGTGTAAAAATTTATTTTTCTTTGAATTAAAATTAATGTATGTTATTTAATAAAAAAATTTATTTTTGTTCTTTCATACTTTGGTTTTTGACAATATTTATTTTATGAATTATTTGGAAATTTTGAATTTGAATCGCCAACAAAAAGACCATGCTCAAAAGGGGTACTGTATTTTATTAGTATTTTGTACTATCTACCTTTTTTTTAAACTTAAGTCTTCAACATAGTGCTATTTATAAAATTGTAAATATCATAGTATAACTTCCACATGATAAAAGTTTATGGTGGCATAAATATTACACATTTTATACACAGCTTTTTACCTAGCATTACTCATTATAAAAAATGAAAAACTAAAATATTATTTGTAGCGGCTTGTCAAAATTTAAATGTCATTGAACTAACTGTAGCACAGTTTTAAGGCAAAATAATTTTTCGTTTTCTTTACTGCACTGTTTCTGAATCAACCAATCGTCAGATGATCCTTTCTGTCTATTCGCCAATCAAAATTTTAATAAAGAAAGGAAAAATCACACGACAAAGTTCTTAATAGGTATTATTCCATTTTTGTGGTTTTTCGTTTACTCGCATCACCAGTAGACGTTTGTCATCGCTACCATAATCTTGACATATAATCATTTAGTTATTTTGGTTCCATGCAAACTGGTTGGTAGATAATCCCTTTAATTAAAAGGGTTTAAACACTTGTTTAAAAGTTGTTTCATCTGTTTTTGTCTATTTTTGGAACGTTTCAAAATGTTTATCTAAATAAGTTAATGAAAAACACCGGAAATTACTCAAAACATTTTGAAACATTTTCTTTAGTCATCATTTCTTTCCTTTATTGATAATGTTCCATTTTTTGGTTTTCTAATTTTTATTTTTATAATCCACAATTTTTTTCTTTGGAAATTCCTTTTTATCTGTTATTTTTTAAAGCAAAGCATTTGTTTTTTCTATTTTTCCTTTTAGATATCTTTTTTTACGGTAACAACTTCCCCTTTTTACGTAACTTCAACTTTCTATTTTTTTCTTGAACAATCAAAAACAAATTTGAGACAACTCGTTCTATGTTTGTTTTCTACAGTAATATCTTTCATTAATTGAAAAAAGAGAGATGTCTATGTTTTGCAGAAAGAGAAGACACTACAAAAAGGTTGGCGCCGATTATCTCTTCGTCTTGCACATGATATTATTTTCATATAATAAATTAAAGAATAATATTGCTTCTCTCTTCTGTTTTTTCTTTTGCCTTTCCTTTATCTATTTTTGTTATACGTCAAAATTAAAAAAAGTTTGAACTTTTGTTACCTCTCTTTTTTCTTGTTTTTGGAGAAGCAGCATATCAAAAAGTATTAAAATTAAAAATGACGGGAGAAGGAGGATTACCTGGAATTATCACGTTGTTAATATTTACTTTTATGTTTCAAATTATTGTTTTACAATGCAATGGTGCCATTTTAAAAAATGATGTTGATAGCAGCAGCAACAGCAATGAAGTCAATAATGATAAACAACATCTCATTCAACAACTTGGTATCTATTTTTCTTTTTTCGTTGAAAATATTTAACCTTGAATTTGGCAATAATTTTAAGGGTGTTATGATAAAATTGATAAAAAAATGTTAAAGAAAAATCTAGTATTTGAATTAAAAACAAATGAACCAAAGATATGTCTAATTTTTCTACCCCAAAATGTTATTGTCAATTATCAAGAAATAAATTTTTGTTCTAAAAAGGTACGGTAGGAAAGTTTTGCTCATGTGCTGCTACAGCGTTGTTGCAAAAGATTGTTCTGGAAAAAGCTTTAATAAATTTGTAAAAGTTTTTAAAAATAGAATTTCGTTCCCTTGTGGCTTTTATTTTTGAAAAAAAATTAATGTCAAACTTTTTGGAACTTACAGTAGTATGCTTCTTTTTTAAAGTTAACGAATAGCTTTACTTTCCTCTTTTTTCATGTTTCTGTTTTTGAAAAAAGATTACTGTAATTTTTTGGTTAAAAAAATGATTAGAAATTTTCTTTCGTAATAATAATAAATTACACAAAACAAATAATTCGAAAGATAAATGCTTCCGTAATCAAACTTGCAATTTTTTTGGGAGGAAAACAAAACACACATTTTTTTCTTTCATCGTTCTCTGCATTTTCTTTTCAGACATTCACTCGAGTTCTGACTGGTCACAAAAGGGGTACCGTGTCGTATACATATTTTCCAGTTTTTTCGCATAGTAAGTTTTAACAATATTTTTTATATTTTACCGGTTTTTCTTTCTGATGACGTAAATAAAATTTTCTTAAATAATAATAATAATTCTTTTTTCTTTTCTTCATCAAATATAATATAGATGTCACAGATGATTTTGGACCCTTCTATGTTAAGTGTCCCTTTGGAGTGATAGATAGCCTTTCATCCGCATGGTGGTTATCCAAATGAAGAAACAATAAAATTCTCTTTAACAACCATTTCAAATCCCGTCATTTGGTCATCAGAATGTCCCCCACCTACATCAGCAACAACACCTGCAACAAAAGAAACATCAACTCAAAAAAAGGTCATGACTTGAATTTGATTCGAAAAAATGTCATCATTTCATCTGCTTTTTTATTCTATCTTTTTTTCCCATGTGGTATTTATCTCTTTGTGCTCAATGCTCAACATTGTGGTACTGTATTAACAACTGATATTATATAAAAGCACATTCCCAAATGAATTTAAAATGTGAGCATACAAATACAAATTATTATATAAATTTTTTTTTATTTGACTTGTTTTTAACATTTTTAATTTTTTTTGAAAATAATAAAGCAAAAAAAAATAACAGTAGGAAAGACAATAAATTAGGGAATCTCTAAAAACTTTTTTACAAGCTAATTTAAAAGCCTTCTTTTGGAAAGGTTGCTTTTTTAATAACACTATTTTATATTTGTACAGAAACAAAAAACAAGCCTTTTAAAAAAAGAGCTTAAAATCAACTTGAAAATAATAATAACAATTTTTGAACACTACTAATTTGTGGATGATTCTAAATCAAATTTAATATAATCTGTTGAAGCTGTCGGCTTCAATAGGAATAAAACATATTCATCTTCAAATGGCCCGAAAGTAAAGCCATCTGCATCACGTATTTTTCCACTTGTTTGTTTTAAATCACTTCTGGATGGACCAGAAAATATTTGAAAATAACTCTGAAAAAATGAAATATGTTTAGTTAATGTTTTTTGTTGTCGTGCTCAGAATGCCAAAAAGGCGGCAAAGAAGAAGTTCAAAAATTCAAAAAGAAAAACTTACAAGTTCTTCATTTACATTTGTTTTAAGTATTCTAAAATTTGTATTAGCAGGTACTCGAAGGGGACAACCAAATTTTCGAGAAAATTTTTCTGCTTGTAGCGTTATCGTATGATCAAGGAAGTTTTTACCCAATTCTTGAAAGCAACCTAAAAAAGGGTAAACAATGAAATAGGCATAAGAAATCCATCTTTCTATCTATCTCTTTCTAAGGTTTCCGTTGACGTATGCTCTCTGTGTATGTTTGATATTTATTTCAAATAAAAACATGGCTTTTTTCTATTATGATAAAAGGATTAATAATAAGAAAAACGAGAAACAAGAAGAAGAAGAAATGATGTGCCTTTCTATCTATCTATTTGTTGCACCACAATGCTTGGGAAGAAGATCAATTTTTTAAATAAAGAAGAAAATAAAGAAGAAAAGGTTTTCAATTCTTAATCCCCCAGGAATAGAAATATATATCTAATCCATGTAGGCACATATATTTGGGTTACAATAACATCATTATTCTGTTTCTCATTGTTTTGAAATTGAAGAACAACTTTTCGTTGGTCTGTTAATTGCTGGAAGTGAGTCAAACAAAGAAGCTGTTACTGTATGACAGCATAAAATTACATGCTTTTGGAAGAAAGAGGAAATAATACAAAAAAAGTTCAAAAAGAAATGTAGTGGCAAAATGCCGATTACACACTTACAGTAATCAACCGATGAGTAGCAAAAAAATGTGTGACTTTTAATTTCTCAACCAATAAAAAAAGAATTTGATTAAATTTAAATAAATTTTAAGATTTAAAAATAGCAGACTAATAATAAGCCCCAAAAAAGGAGATTTCTAAGATTATTAACCTAATGGCACTGAAAGGTACTTATAAATACTAACAGCTTAATTGTCAACATGTTGAGTAAGAATTTTTTTTTAAATTTTTCTTTTAAAAAATTTAATCTGCTTTACAGTAACGTAGTAGTATGCAATTATAAAAAACGTACCAATAACAACTTCATCACTTTTAACTTTAACAAAATCTAATTTAGGCCAATCTTGTAAAAATATTGGATTTGTTAAAATAGCTGCTGATCTTCGATGCCTCAAATGATTATGATTTCTATGATTTTCGCTTGGCAATAATGATATAGAAGCTGTTTTTTGTAATATAAATGAAAGCGTCGTTGAACAATAACATAAATATATAAATATATCTCTGGATATTCTATTATATTGTGAAAACATTTTTCTGTAATAAAAATTGTATTTGTAAAGGCAACAGTAACCGTATCAAAATAATTGTAACAATAATTAATAAAATAAATAAATTAAAAAACTTTGAAAAATGAAAGGAAGGATGGGGATATATATATAAGAGTAGTAATAATAATTCCCAAATGAGGGAAAAAAGGTTGAATTAGCAGGAATATAAAAAGGAAGGAGAGGTAGTATAGCGCATCCTATTTTTTTTTATTTCAGGGCGGAGTTACTTATTTATTTTTTTGGGGGATATAAAAACACAAAGAAGGAGGCTTTTTTTTGAAGGACCTTATTTTTCTACGTCAGAACCGGGGTTCGCAATATAACTTTTTTTGTCGTCTTTACCTGCTTTCTTTCTTTTCTTTTTTTTCAAAGAGAAGCTCAAACACGAAAATGCCAAAAGTTGCATAAATGCCGAAAAAAGACATGTCGTCTACTATTTTTGGAATTATTTAATTCCCTTTGAAACGTAAAAACAAACGTGTAATGCACCACAAAAAAAAGATGTGTGACAGAAAAAAAGAGGGGAATCGGATCGGAAATGTTGCAATTTCTTTTTTCGTCATATTTCAAAGTTCAAAATTCGAACATGAGATTATCTGCTTATTGTCGTTGAGCTGTTTTTTGAGGGGGGTTCCTCATTAAATTAAATGAATCATTTTTTTCCATTAAAATAAGTGGATGATGAACAAAGAGAAAAAGTTTTAACCCTGTTAAAAAAAGGGGATGAGTCATTACGTCAAAAGTTGAAGGGGAGAAAGAAAGAAGGAAAGAATAGAAGAGATACAAAGTTCTTGTTTTAGAAAGGGGGAAGAGGGAATGAGAAGGAGAAGAACATGTGATTCAAAATACAAATATACTATATATAAGCGACAAGTGAAGAAGGGAGGAGATGATTTCTACAAAATTCTATCGTCATAAATTTTAGCTCATTAATAAATATTTTTTTTGTTCTTTGTAATCAGAGATGATCAACATTCTTCCGTTTTTTTTCTGTTAATGAAGTTTGACGAAAAAAGGTCCAGTATGTTCGTTCATGATTTTTTTTCGGGAAAAGTGGAACGAAAGAAGTTTGAAAAATGAGAATTGATTTAGAAATCAAAATATTTTAAAAAATGTTGACCAAAAAATTACGTGTTAAAACTTATTTTCTTTTATTTGTTTTAAACATACATATATTTTATTTTGTTTATCCGATACAATTCTCCATCATTTTATCCCTCCCACAGAATCCCCGCTTCATTCAAAAAAATTTAATTAATTTATGCTATTCTAGACACCGCTGCTGCTGCTGTTAATTGGATTTTCTACACCTTTTGATAAGAAATAAAAATGAAATCTTAGAGGTGATATAAAAGAAGAAGCGGATAAAAAATATCTACGAATTCGTTTTTCACTCTTTCATTCTAACGCGCTTTTTAACTCACATACATGGATTATAAATGGATTAACTTTTTTTCTCATACCCTAAATTTAGACCCCTATTTTCTTAGAGGGTTTTGTGTAAGTTAGTAGTAAGTATCACACGATGATACAGTAGCTTAACCCTTCCCCATCGAGTGAAAGAGTAGTCTAAAACTCACAAATTTAAAAATGAAAAGCGAAAATGGATTAAAGCTTTTATATGGTTTCTTCTTCTTGTGTATACCGTAAGCTTAAACTGAAAAAGGGACTTTTTTCGGTTTTTCTTTTTTTCCCCACAAAGGGATTTCTATTTTTAATTTTTTGTCCATACACGTCCGGTTTAAAGTTAAAAAGGTATAAAAACTATTATTTTTTTGTAAAAACTATTTTATAGCCGACAACAAAAATAGCAAAAACGTACTGTCACCTTCTTCTTCAGTCTTGATTTTAGCACATTTTATTGCCATTACACGGATTTTAAGCTATAACAATTGCTCATCATCCATGCTCTATGAAAACGAGGTAAATGCATGACTGTTACAAAATTGTAGCACCAAAATTACCTCTACATTGTTACTTGGGCCCCTGATCATTCAGAAAAAAAAAATTACAAGAAAACAAAAAATAATAAAAATTAGTAATAATTTTTAAGTATTATTTCTTTATTGTTAAAAAATTACGGAGGCAAAAAATATTTATTAAAGTTGTATTAAATGTTATTCAAAAAAAGTGGTAACAATAGAAAGAAGGAAGAAGTAAAAAGGAAGGTGTGGAAAAAAAAGCAAGCAGCAGCAAAGAAGAAGAAGTTTGTTCCCACAATTAAGCTAGTTAAGCTTTGTTAAAAGAATTTTAACAATTGTGGTGATACTGTAATGAAAAGAAATTGTTTACTATATTCTTTAAAAATGAAAAAAAGATTAAAGTTTAGAGAAAGAAAAATTTGTGCAAAATTCAATTTTGCCTTAGAAGAAAAAAAAGAAAATGGTTTTTGTTCAAAAACTCCAAAAACAAAACAAAATAAAAATCAGAAGAAGCATACAATACAGAAAAATGTTTGTATGTACAGAAACCCCTCACTTTTTTTAAATTTTTAAAAAAGTTCGCTTAAATTTTGTTAAAAAATGACAAAAAGTCTTACAGGGTTCAAAATTTAAATACTAATATTAAAGAGAGAGAAATTAGATTACGGTTGTTTTGGGGGGACTTCTGAAAATAGAAAAAAGAAAGGGGGTAATTCAATTTAATGGAATATTAAACTTTGAAATTTTACATGTAATGGATTTACGTACGACGTCAAAAAAAACAAATAAAAAAATCTACGAGTTACAACAAATAAATATAAAAATTAATGGTTAAGCTGTAAAAGCAGCAGCAGCAAGTTTTATGCAAAATTTTTTTGTAATCTTTGAAATTCAAAAATTTTGGCTATATATTTTTTAAGCATAATAAAAAAAGTCTTAAAATGGAAACCAACAAAAATCTTTTATTTTTTTATTAATCCAATCTAAACAATTAAATAAATGCACACTCAACAAACAACAAAAAAGCAATGTTACTTTTATAGAATATTTATTAATTTGTGTTTTGTATTATAAAAGAAATTCTGAAACACACACTTTTATCCAAGCTGTCTTCTACTTACTTTTTTGATGCTATTTGTATTCGCTCATTTGGATTGAAGTTCCTCCCTCTCTTTTCTTTCTTAAGGTAAAATAAATTTCTCACCCTTAATTTTGAAGCAAGCTTCAAGACTCCTCTAGCAAGCCTACTTCTCCCCCGCAAACACAAATTACAGTTTTTTCTCTTCTCTGTATTTCTTCCACCACCTGCTTATTATCATTTGCTACTGAAAGAGAAAAAAGTTTGCATGAAACAATTAAGAGAATTTTTGTATCTTTTTTAGGTACAAAAATGCCTTTAATTAAAATACAACTGTAATTGTTAAAAAAAGTTAATTAGAAAAAGATACAAACAATGTCTAAAAGTTATGAAATATACGGTGGGAAATGCATTTTTTAAATAAAGATATATTTCTAAAGATTAAATAAAAATAATCAAAAATAACCGTGTGACACTTCTCCTTTTAAATCCTGAAAAGGAAAAGGAATTCTTTGATCTTTTGTTTTTAAGTTTTTAAAAACAGCTGTGATAAAATGTTCATGCTTTAAATTGTTTCAGACTGTTTCAACCTAATTGAACTCTGGGACAAAAGCGTGGAAAATTGGGGGGTTTTCCATCATTTTAGACCCTCTCTCTTATGTCATAATATATTGCGTGTGATTTGTTGTCGTCGTCTCATTTACAGCAAAACAAAAGAGTTCTGTTCTTTAATTTCAATAAAAAATTTGTAATAGTTTAATTCAATTTTTTATTACCGTTGTATATGACGTCTCAAATTTTCTTCATGTGTAAACAAACAAACCTCTTTTATATTGTTATTAATAATATAATAGTATAAAGTTATATATTTTTGTTTGCTTTTATATTTTATAGAATAAAATAAGAAAAGTTATATAATCCTTTTTCTGGGGATCTTTAAACTCAAAAGTGTTCATCGTTCATCTTCTTTGTTTTAGAGATATATGAAATCTGGGATATGCGTGTGGATTAAATATATACGATGTATAATAATATATAATTTATATATTTCCAAAAGTTTAAGTGTCAGCTGATTCGAGAATTAATAAAAACGGATAATAATAGAGGAACTACGTTTCGGAAGTGAAAGTATCTCTTTGAAGATGTGGTTCAAAAATAGCAATGAATGAAAATAAATGGAAATGTTAAAACACAAAGAAAATCCATTTTTATAATTTTTCTGAATTATAGCTTTGAACAAAATGCACTAAACAAAACACATTCTACATTTTTTATGTTACTGTAAATTATGTGATATAGCATACAGTAAGCAAAGTTAAAAAACTGATGTTATTAAAACTCTGAATCAAACAATTGCAAATACCGTTTTCTTTCAAGTGTAACACAATTTCTTAAATTGTTTCTTATAATTGTATTTTATTATTACCGATTACGGTAATTGCATAAAAAAAGTTTAATCCAACATTAATTTGCAACGATAAATGTTTCTTTTTGGAACTCCCACATTTTTACAAACTAAATTATTTAATTAAATTTTATTAAATAAGGTGTAATGAATAGAAGGATTTGTGAACGTCATTTTTAAGATTACACATCATAGAGAAAAACTCCAGCCATCCCACCCATTAACAAATTTTTAATGGCATCAAAGTGCATACTTCTGAATACTGTAAAAAATATGCATAAAAAAGTTTAATGTTTCAACATTATTCTTAATTATCAGAAAAAAGGCATTAGATTTTATTTGAAGACGTATTTATGTTCCATTAATTTTTATTATCTTTGGAAAAGTGAAATTGATTCTAAAATACGTGTAAAGTTGTTGAGCTACGAAAATTTGTTACGTTTTTATCATTTTTATAAACGTAGAAAGGCCAAAGCACAGAGAATATGCTTACAATTACAGTATTCAGAGAGAGGTTTTAAAGCAGTAAATTTTTTCAAGCTAGCAACTAGGGACACATTCAAAGACGTCTTTCCCCGAAACTTTATCATGTCTACATGTCTGTAAATTGTTTCATTAATTAAAAAATATTATCAAATCTTCTTTTTCACTTTCCTTTTCATTTGCAAAAAAAAATTGCGGCAGATTTTTTATTATTTAATTTAACCTTGAATCATCTCTTTTTTTTGTTTTATGTCACCTTTTTGTTGTTGGACGAAGAGCAATTTTTTATGCAAAAAAACCACCCACAAAAAAAGAAGAAGAATACCGCCTTGGACTTGGAACTAACACTTCATTCATTTTCACCGTTGTTGTTCACTGATCAATGGTTGATTTTGTTTATGAAAAAAAAGAAGAAAGGATAGTAGCAGATTCTGATGATGACCTTATAAAAGTTTATGTTAACCCAAAAAGCATCTTGGCGTCAATGACGTAACACCCGAAACAAAACGTAACCTTGAAAAAAAAACCAAAAACATATTAATTACTCCAAAAGAATATTTTTAATAGCTTTAAACCAGTCGTTGTTGAAAATTTTTTTAACCCTATGGTCATGCTTTAAATTTTCGATGAATAAATTTTATTTATTTTGTTACACATTTGTATTAATTAAGTTGTAAATTTTACAATACTTTGAACAAATACAATAATTAATTTTCGTTTGTAAGATTTATGTATCATTTTTGTTTAAACAGTGAAGCCAGTCCCCATCAAACTTTTTTTCAACTCCGCCTTGATTGAACATTTTTGTTTGGCCAATAACGGCCTCGAGGTAAATGAGAAGAGAAAAAAAAACAAAGAAAGAAGTGGGAAACGAAAAGGTGTGATCATTGCTTTCTACTGATATCTTTCTTACTTTAAAATTTCTAGAATCGCGTGGTCTTTCTTTGCTCCCTTCCCTTTTCTTAAAAGTTCAACTTTGTTTTTGTTTTCAAATTTTTATAAGCTTGATTCAGCATTAGTGACTTTCAATCTAAACTATCTTTTCAGGATCACTATTATTTGAGAATTGTGGTTTAAATTTTAGAACTGCAGAATTTCATTAAAGTAAAGCCATATCTTATTTTTTAAATTATGAATGTTTGATCATCTGGTCTTTAAGAATGGTTTATTAGAAAAGGGTTTATGTAGTCTAATAAAAAAAATAAGAGAACATTTGTTCAAACGTTTAAAACTAACCGATACCATTTAATGCTTTAACCATTTTAATTTAAGCCAATAGACAAACAAAAAATTTTAGGAAATTCAAAGATTCTGTTTTTGTAGGATTTTTAAAATTCAGAGATAAGTTTTCACGAAAAACTTTTTGAAACGTTGCAAGGATTTTTGGAATGGTTGTACAAAAAATGAATAATTAATTTTTTTTTATTAATTTTATAAGGAAATGTATTTTCTTGAAACTGGTATCGCTGCTTTTCATATAAAAATGTCTACAACCTTGTCATTATCATTCTTTCTTCTCTGAAAAAAAACCATAAACTTAAAAAATTTCCAGTTTTCTTTTTTGATCAGTTTCAATCAGATTCCAACATAGTTTTTTTATAAACGAAAAACAAAAAAATGTTTAAAAAATATATTAACTTGATTTTGGTTTAATTTTTTTTATTTAAGAAAAAGCGGACACCGAACAAAACCGTTATAAAAAAGTTTTGCAGTTTCTGAATAAAAGGGAAAAATGGGGTCATACACGCGCAGGCAGAAGGTCCGCTACTACTACCACCGAGAAAAGATGCACTTCCATCAAAGAAGAAGAAGATGAAGGGGAGATTCAATTACTTTTATTTTTCTGACTTCTTTTTTTTTCTTTTAAAATTAAATCCAATCTTTGTATTGATGTTCCCATCCATGAAAAGGCTAAAAAAAGAGCTTGACGGGATACTTATTATCCCCCCTCCTTCTTCTTCCATCGAATATATATATATTTTTTCTTCAATGCAATGCAATTGAATCCAATAATAATATTACAATGCCCAGAGGCAATACAAGAGAATAAAACAATTTTTTTGCGCACAAATTTTCACTTTTATTCTTGCATGTTTTTGTTTATCCGGTTTTTGTTGCTCATGGTGATGGTGGTGGTGTTATCTTAAGTGTGATAGAACAACACGAGATACGAGTTTTTGATCTTGTTCCGCCCAAAATTGATTGAAAAAAAGAGAAATATATCTCCCCCTCCTTTTTATAGATGCTACAAATTTCGGTGAGAAATCTTTTCATTTCAACAATGGCATCCCTAACAAATGCAGTGTGGGATGAATTACCATCACTGCCAGAGGAATACAAAAAACCACTAACATGGAAAGAAAAAAATTTTGGACAATGGTGCAGGAATTTTACTGTTGGAGTGTAAGTTTTGGTTTTTTTGCTACCTACTGTAAAACTGTGCCATTTTTAAGCTATTAAAATTTTTTTTATCTTTTGATAAAACTGATTTTTTAAAAGTTAGTTTAAGCAAGCCCTTTTATTTATGAAGTTTACAATTTTTAATTGCAAGTTTTTAAAAAGTATCACAGAATTTAGTTTATCCTCAACTGTTTTTTGATCGTTCAAAGTTAATCTATCTTACCTAAATTTCTATCACCTTCTTTTACCGTTATTTATTTTGTTCGAAAGTTCTAATTTCCTGTGTTACTCTAAATTGAAGGTCAAAAATTTAGTTCCAAAAAACATGTAAAAACACGAATAAAAAATGTTACGTCAAAAAGATAGTAGCCTTCACAAAAAGAAATCCAGTTTTGATTTTTGATATATCTTTCTTTTTTTAGTCATCGCCAATGTCCACATGGATCATTTATTCATTGGTACAATTGTTGCGGGGAGCATAACACGGAATGCTGCTTTGGGATACAGACAACTTTTCTAGTTCTATTTGGATGGATTTTTATTGTACGTTTTTTTTCAAGCAATTTTTTGCGCAATAAATTGTGTAATAATTTTTTGATTCATGTTTTTTAGGTAGCAATGTTATGCTGCATTTGGGCAATACTATTACATTTTGATTTTATATATCCAAGAAAGAATAAAGAGAAAAAAATTAAAAAACTTGAAAACGGGTGTGAATATAATAATGTGATACTTAAAACATAATTTCTCAATCATATTCTCAATCAATATAGTTCTATTTTGCGATATCTCGAGAGAAACTTATTTTTTCTCACCTAAAAAATTGTCTGTTTTTTTTTCATCTTTGATTTTGACGTCGTTGTTTCGTTCGTTTTATTTTATTGTTTGTTGCCATATTTGTTTTTTTTTCAAGACTACCAAGAAAAAAGATGAATGAAAATATTGCTATCTATGGGTCTCATTATATGTATATGTATTTAAATCATAGCTGCCTTTTTTAATTAATAAAGAGATATTTTAACCCGGAAACAAAAAATATGAATAATAATTTTATTATTTTTATGGAACATATTTTTTTAGGTAATTTAAAAAAACATACGTAATACAACAAATATGAGTGTGTGTGTTTATGTAAGAGAAAGAATAATAAGAGATTTATCACTATTATATAAAAAAATATATATTCTACTTTTTTAAAAGAACATTTTCAACAAAAAAATGTAAACGTCAAAAAAAAGAAAATAAGAGAGGCATCACTGGGAGTCTCAAAAATGAAAACATGAAAAAACCGAGAAAGAAAAGAAATAATTTCACTGGAAATAAATTTTTTTGTAAGACTACAGTAATGAACGGCAGAGAAGCTCAAACATTTTTAGTAATTATAAAAAAAAAGTTTTTGTAATAAAATAGAAAAAACAAAATTAAGGCAATACATAAAAAAGAAATCAAAACTTATTAAAAATTTTGAACTTTTTGTTGTAAAAAAATACTGTTTTGTAAATACTAATAAAGGGTAATAAGAAATTTTAGAGATTATTAATTATATACCCAAAACATTTTCGATGAATGAAAAAAGGTTTAAAATTTGCCAAATTTATTATCGTGGAGTTTCTTCTGTTGATAAAGCATTATATCCACCTTCATGTTGCTTTGCATTTAAACTTAAACGTTTGTCTTTGTTGAGTAAAAGAGCTGCTAAAATGGATAATTTAAATGTGGATATCTGAAATTCCTATGTCCACATACCTGCTTCTGGATGTGCATATGCGTTGGAAAGATGACGACTATGTTCTAGATCATGTTGTGCAAATTGTTCTTTACAATAATGATGTACAATTCCTGCACCGAATGCATCACCGATTACATTAATTGATGTACGGAATCGATCACTGAAAAAAGAGTTATAATTAATGTTTGAACCTTTTTGGTCTTGTTTTATTTAAGATGGAAAGTAACATACAGTAACCAATCAACAGCAACAATTAACGAGACATCATTAACAGGTAAGCCAACAGCTGTTAAAACGAGTAACATTGTTACAAGACCAGCAGATGGGACAGATGCGGCACCAATTGATGCAAGGGTAGCAGTAAGAGATACGGTAACGACTTGTCCAAGTGATAAATTAACTCCATTCATTTGAGCAATAAAGATTGCTGCAACTGCTTCATACAAAGCTGTGCCATCCTGAAATTTCATACAGTTAGCATAATGTTTAATGGAGATGTTGAAAGATAGGTTGATGAATTAATCAAAAAGTCCTATCGACTACAATGGGTGACAAAATGTTCATCCTTTTTTTATCTCATCATCGAATAATGTTATTTATCTTATCTTCTCTATTTTTTCCATTTTTTATGATATCTGATCGATTTCTAGATATTGAAAATAGCCCCATCAATATTCCAGATCCCCAAAAAAAGACAAAAAAATAAATAAAACGTTTAAAAAATTCGTAAAAAATCGTGGAAAACCGTAGAAAGCCGCGGAAAATCATGCTTTTTTTCACGATTTTTTACGAATTTTTTCCGTTTTTCTCTGTCATTTTACGGGTTTCGGGTGTTATATTGAATTCCGGATGGGTCAAAGGGTATATTGGGGTCGAATAATGTTATAAATCTTTTCCATTCAACACTCGATTGACTATAAAAATATGAACAAAAAACAAACCATATTAATTGTAGCTCCAACCGGCAAAACAAATCTTGTAACCCTCCTATCCACTCCCAAATTTTCTTCCAAGCATCGAAAAGTCATTGGTAAAGTTGCAGAACTAAAAGAAGCAACCATGAATGTATTAAACTGCAAAAAGATGAGCTAAAGAACAAACCTTGAAGCAGTTCCAAGTGCTGTAACCCATGCTTGAAGTAAGCCACGCATAAATTTATATGGATTCTTTTTAGTTGCAAGGAAGAAGACCAACGGTAAAGTAATCAATGAATGAATAACAAGCCCTGTCAACACTGTAATCATATATAGCGCTAACATCTTCGCCGTATCACCAATATCATGGATTCCAAGAATTTTTCCCATAATTAAGCACATAATCCCAATAGGTGAATACCACATAATTATCATAACTAATTTCATAATTGCTTTATCCAATGCCGAAAAGAATGCTACTATTACCGCTGCTTCATCTTCCATATGACTTAAAACAATTCCAAATGCAATACAAAATACAATAACACCTAAAAGAATATGGATTAAATAAATAGGGAAGCAATTAAGTTGCATTATTTATTTACAAGTGTTAAAATATTTAGCTTAGCAAAACTGTTGGTGGTGGAATAAGTAATGAATGTATGGAAATCCATTAGAAAAAATGAACTTTGACCAAGGGTGGAATTAGTTATTAAAAAACTGCGTAGTCATTTTTTAAAACAAAATATCTGTTTTTAAATTGACTTAACTGATTTTCATGAATTTTTTTCCATACATGTTTTTTTGAAATCAAAAATATGAAAGTTTTTAAAAACTGTAACGGTTAAAAGTTTTTTGAGCAAAGTTTTACCTAAGATTTAATTCTCGACAGAAATTATTAAAATTGTCTGTAAATTCTGAATTTTTAAATTTTTGATTAATTTTTTAATAATATAAGCCGAATCAACTGTTAAATATTTATTTTTTTTATTATTATTTTTTAAATTTAACTATTATCTTTTCTCAATCAATTTTATTTTATTACAATAAATATTTACTTACCAAGTACATTCATTCCTTCTGTGTATTCAACTGATGGCTTAAAATAATCATACGTTCCATTTGCCACTGCCGCCAAATAATCTGTATCATTCCTTTTCAGAATTTTAGGTCTTACACGAACATATTTTGTTTGAACTTGTTGAAATGTGGCTTGTACAATATTTTCAGGGAATGTATTTCTCAATAAATCCAAAAATGTATCAATTGTTGAAACATTCTAAAATTAGAAATGTTTAGTACTTTGAGTGATTTAGTTAATTACCTTTCCATCCATTCCAGTTCCTAAATCTTCTTTAATTGTTGGATCTCCAGGATGAATGGTTAGCACTAATATAATACCAGTTATAACTGCAATTACTGTAGTTGCAAAATAATATGCTATAGCATATGATCCCATTCGACCAGATGATTTTGCATCAAGTTGTGCAAGACCTATAACAGTCATTATAAGAATAAGAGGTTTTCATATATTCTAAACAAGAATATTTACCTGAGATAAGTGAACTAACAATTAAAGGTAAAATCATTAATTTTAACATATGCATTAATAATTCACCAGGAAAACTAATTAACATTACAGTTTGTGGCGACGGATTTGTGTATCTGAGACCAAATCCAAACACCGCCCCCAAAATTACGGAGGCAATTGTTAAAACCAAAAGGAGATTCTTGCGTAACCAAGACATCTGTAAATTAATAAAATTATTGCTTTTCAAAATGTAAAATTTTCGTATAAACCAATCAAACACGTGCATTACAAAATATTTTACTTTAACTTTTAAAATTTAGGGATTACTATACTTGCAGGCATGGTTTCGTGACAAGATGCGAAGAGTTACTGTACTTTTTTACAAGTATTTCAGGATCGATGTTTTTTTTACCAAACTTCGATTCAAAAAACCTGAGTCCCCAAAAATCCTTAAATCTTAAAAGTTAAAGCATAAAAACAAAAATCAATGGCAATTACCGTATACACATGCAACAACAAAAACATTTACACAAAAAACGAAAATTACAACACCCAAAAAAAGAACGAAAGTTTTCATTGTTGTAACTTCTTTATTATTATTTTTCATAAAAGTAAAAAAAACTCCAGAGGTGACTTTTATAATTGCCTTTTTTCAATTACAAGAAAGAAAAAAGTCACCTATAACATTTTTCAACTTTTTTTTTCATGCCGCTTTTACGGAAAAAACTGCTTTAAAAAATGGTCAATGAAGAAAAAAGCAATTATGTTGTGTTTTTGCGCCTTTCTTTTAAGATTTGGAAAAGAAATATAAGTGGTGGAGATGTCCCGAAAAAAGAAGAAGTTTTTTACTTTGCAATCTTTTTTTTTCTAAAAAGGTAAAAAGTTGTTTTAAAAAAGTCAATCATTTTTTGGCACATTTCCAATTGTTGTTAGAAATATCATAGAAGTTGAAAGAAATATATAAAACTTATTCAAGCATATAATAACTATTAAAAGATCAATAAAAACTTATTTTTTAAAAAGGGAATCCCTTTCGAAGTAGAAGGGAAGTGTTACGTCTGGAATGTCAATGCTCGACTAAATCTAGAGATAAAAAGTTTTGGTTACATAAGACTTCCGGGTTTTGATACCCAGGAATATAGACTTTATGACCAAGGATCACTTTTATACGTCAAAAGTTTGTCGCCTTTTTTAGAGCACATATTTCAGAGATAAAAGAACAAAACAAAAAAAAACTGTCAAGTTCAGAGTTTTAAGTTTTTGCAAATCCAATTTCAAAAAGAAGCACTTTTTTAAAATTGCTAAAAATATTTTAATTATAATAAAAAGCAATAATAATTAATTCCAACAAGCAAAAACATAAACGTTTAAAAAAGATAATCTCATTTGAGCATTACGGCTTTACAAGCGGCCAAGGTAGCTTAAAAATGAAGCCGCCAAAAAGCAATCATTTGTTTTTCAAAAATAGTAATAAAAAAAAAACTTTTAAAAACTACAAATAAAAAAAAGAAAAAAAGATCAAATGAATGAAAAAAATGAATGATGATATCCCAAGGTATTAATGAGAAATAAAAAGAGCAGATGAGGTAGCCGCTAGTCAGTCAGTCAGTCAGTTGGCATGAAAAATGAATCACGCTTGCTTTTTTGTTAACAAATATATATCAATTTTTTTTGCAAAAAAGCAAAAGCTATAGATCACAAAAAAACGGATCGGCGACTAATTGACATTTGCCGCCTCAAAAACGAACACAACAAAAGAATTAGTTGCTTTTTTCGATCAACAAAAATATATTTTTTTAAAAGCTGCTTATTCAAGAGGAAGAAATATTAAGCTAATGAATGTAAACAAATTTTTTATTATCTTAATATTAGAAAAATTGAATTTTACAAAAGATAAAGGCTAATATTAATAAAAGTAAGTAATTAAATGGATGGAAAAGAATGACAAAAGTTTGTAGCTTGTCTAAAATACAGTAGTTGGAAGATTTGTCAGTTTTAAATTTTAATATTTTACAAAAATCGTTTTTTCAAATTTAAAAATCTGTTCACTACGTCAAGAATTAGTCCAAGAGTTCAAAAGCATTTTCTAATCCTTAGTTGCAAATATGGATGCCAAAACACAAACACCTTTTTTGAAAGCCTCAAAAAAAGATAGCGCGTGTCGTAAACATATTTTTTTGCAAAGATAAAGAGATGAAGTGATTCATGCACAAAAAAGCTATTAGTAAATGATAAATGAAGAAAGTGTGACAAGAATGATTATAGTTATTTACTTAATAAGAAGTACATTACTTAAGTTATTATTATTACTTATCCTCCCATTATTAGAAAGTTAAACAAAAGCTATTAAATCTGCTTATGATATAAGAGTCAAAGAAAAAAGAAAGAGAGATGTTTGAAAAAGTGTGAAAAAAAAGGTGAAAATTTTCTTTAACATCAACACATAATAACGGAAAAACATTTGAATGATTGATAGCTGACAACAACGACGACAATAACTAATGAATAACAATCACAATTACATAATACGGGTTACTCAAAAATCAAGGATTGTAAAAACTAACCTTTTGATCACTAATATTATTATTATTATATAAAGAATTATTTGCTCCGTTTGATCGAACAGTAAATGAATCGACGACGACGCGCGTGCCGCCGCCGTCGCCGCTTAATTCAATTCTGGACTGCAGTTTGACGGAATTTATCAAAAACTATCAAAAAGAAAATCAGTGTTCTTGGATTGAGGTGATTTTAAAAAATGTTAAAAGTAAATGGTTAGTATTCAATGAGTGTTGAAGAGATATTGTCGAAGTTGATTAGTAACAAATATCTTTGGGTCCAATAATAGTCTGCTGCAGCTACTTAAAATATTTGAACACTACCAACAATTATTTTTTAAATAAAAGTTTTATCAAAAAGCAAATATTTAAAAAAAATAAAAGAGTCGAAGAAAGAAGCTCCTTCTTCCATTTTTTTTCTCAAACAACACAAAAAAGGGCAAAAGTTTGCCACGCCTTTTTTTCACGCCAAAAAGCACGCGCATTAAACAATCGAAAAAAAGAGAAAAAACGTTTTTTTGTTATCCCTTTTTTTATCTTTGTGCTGAAGGTGCTGCTGCTGGTAAATGGCCAAAATCAGCGCCATAAAAAAGTTTATACGTAACCGACAAAAAAAAGTTTGCGTGTCGATGACTACACTTTAAAGGAGGAAAGCAGAGCAATGCAAAAAAAAACATAGAAATATTATTTATAAAGAATCGAAAAAAGGCACAATAGCCGCGGAAGTACGCCAATGCTTTGAGAGAGACTTAAGCTTAAGAGAGATAGATGTCAGATAGATAGATACTTATCCCCTCTTTTCTATCTGTTGAATGAGAGCTTAAATAAATTCTAAACTTTTAAATAATTTTTGTGACTGGAAAAATGCCCTGGCACACACTAGTCAAAGACCATCAAAGATCAAGAGTCATCCAAAAGTTTTTTTTCAAAAAAGCGTTTTATTTACTTTTTTTTATATTTTAATGTTAATTCTTTTTTTTACATAAAAAACAGAGAAAGGCATTACCCGGAACTAAGCAATTCTTTCAATTGTTATTTCAAACAGAGGCTACCGCCATCAGAATGGCAAAGAAGAAAGAAACTTGCAACCTTTTACACCTTTTTTCTTCGCTTTTTCGATTTTGGGAGAAACTAAATGCCTGAGGAGACAGAAGTCAATAGTTAGTTGGTTTTTTTTATTGTAGATGGATGCAAACATTTTTTAACCTCCGAAAAAGGCGCTAATTGACTCATATTCCAAACACTGGCAGAAAACTAAAAACTTTTTTTTTCACCGGCATTTTTTGGTGTGCCATCTCTCATTGGCATTCTGTTTTTTGCTTCTTTTCTTCTTCTTCGGTGAAAATTGCAATTAGCTTTGACAAAAGAAGAAGAGGCTTCAAGACTATTAATGAAGATGCAAAAATATATAAATGCAAAAAAAGTCTCTCTCTTTGCTCTCAAAGAAGTCAAAAAACTTCACATTTTTTTTGTTTTTTCATTTGAAGCTAATATCTCTCTCTCAAGAAAATATAAAAGTTTATTTTACCGGAAGTATGGTTTCATCTTCAACTTCACCAGCTTCATCTTATATCTCTTCAATTTATTTGCATTTATTAACGTTTGAATTCTTTTCTTCATAATAAGAAAGGAGAAAGGAAAAAACAATAATTAAAAAATCCCCCCACATATTTTTAATGTTGCAAAAAAAGAATCCTAAAAAAATGAAAGCAAACAATTACAATCCAATCTCTCCCCCTCTCTTGGGGGTCTTGACGAGAAAAAACGAAAGAAAAAAGAAAAACAGGAAATCCATGAAAAACACCTTTTTTAGAAAAATATTGAATTAAAAAAAGGAAATAATAGGATTAAAAGAATTTTATACTATTTTAAATCGGATTTGTTATTATTATAGGAGGGCAAAATCGCATTACACGATATTTCACTTATTTATTATTCCATTTGGGACTTCTCTCTCGACAAAGAAATAATAAGGATTACCAAAAATAAAACCCTTTTTTGTAGGCCTTTGAACGAGGGTAAAGAAAAAGTGATGTGTGTAAAAATATGTGAAGAAGCATTGTTGCGAGTTCAATTCATTGCATTGAACTGGCAACAATGTACATGATGTTGTTACAACAGGCATGAATTATGAATGAATTTCGATGAAGTCAAACTCCTCTGTTTTTTGGAGGTGAAACAAGTACCAAAAGGGCATTTTTCTGTGCTACTTTAAAGAAAAAAAGTTTCTTTTTGTGGTCGTTGTTGCTATTTAAAAATGGAAATAAATGTCCCAAAAATGGAAAGAATTATTTAAAGTTTATGAGACAGAGAGACACGACAATAGCAAAAAAAGATATAAATATATCACACTTTTTTAACAGTTGTTACAAGTTTTTTTTGCAAAAAAGCGTCTGCAAAAAGATGGAGAGAATAGCTTTTAAAATTTAAACAATGAATGAAAAAATTGTGAATAATGCCTTTTACATCTAAATTGATGACACAATAAAAATTTTTGAACGACGTTTTTCACCATTTACAAAATCACTAGGCTAGTGATGTATAAAATGTGTTTGATTTTTGCTAAACATTAAAAGACATCGTTTTAGTCATATTTTTGCAGTTTTGCAAAAAAAGATTGTTACAACATAAAAAAAAGATGGCTTTAGTTCTCGGTCGAAATAACCAAAAATCACATGATTTCGAAAGTTTTGAATCGAAAGATAAAAGCCAAAAATTAAGAATTACTTCTAAGAGAAGTCTATTCTCTAACAAAGATTATTTTGATCTACAGGAATTCTGTAATAATGTAACTTTAAAAAACGTCTATCATAGCATTAGTGACTTTTTAAAATTTTGCTTCCCATTAAAATCATGTCAAAGACCAGGAATCGTTTAAAAACGAGCAATGACTCATATAGCAACTAATTAACTTCACAAAAAAATTAATTAACGACGCGATAGAATTTTAAGAAACGATGCTCATGGCTGTGTGTCTTCCGGTAACTCTATTACAAATTCAAAGAAAAAAACCAAAACATAAAAAAGAGAGCTCTTTTTTTTAAATTGATCTTCATCAAAGCAATTCTTTTTTTTGCTTTTGCTTATTTTAATAATAAACACTCGAATCTCATTTCTTCTTTCCTTTCTTTTTTGCATTTTAAAAAGGCGAAAAAATGGAGCATCTTTAAAAACAAACAACAAGCCAAAAAAACCAAATAGAAAAAAACGGATGAAATGCTTCATAAAAAATAAATAAATGGGCTATGTATAGGGGCGATAAATGTTTTATAAAAAACATTACAACGGCGATGAGAAGCTACTTCTAAGCAAATGAATGAAACTTGAATTTAATGAAAAAAGCTTGAAAATAAAAAATATAGTTTCTATTTTTAATAATGTTTTCTCTTTGAGGATACACGAGTTACTGTATAATTTAGAGCAAAAAGTAAACTTTTGTTTTTCTTATCGTAATAAAGCTAAGAATATTTCTTGATCAAGAATGTCACTCATTGCCCTCTCAAAAACAGTTTTATTGCAACTGAAAAATTTCAAAAATAATAATAAAAAAGAAACATTAAAAAAGTATCAATTTTTTCATTTTGTAACGGGCTCCATAAATCAAAATTTATTGAGCAGAACATGAAAAAAGACAAAGCATCATCAGTCCCCATCAACTCCCCCCCCCCCCCCCCCCCCCCCCCCATTTATTATTTGGACGACAAAAATCTAGTAAATGGAAAAGAGGAAATACATAGAAAAGACCTTCTTCTTGCGCATCAAAATGGAAATACATCTGTCTATCTTTCTCTCTTTTGGGCAAAAGCTTTTGGACAACTCAAAAAAAGAAAGAGAAAAAAATCAGTGATTATTATTTTTGTTTATATTTATACGTATATATATGTATTACTTTTTAAATCGGAGAACCCAAAAAAAGAAAGAATAGTAGAAGTAGACAAGGAAAAAAAGAGAAGGCAGTTAAAAACAAGTGAAGCAAATGTCAAAATGAATTATTTTTTTCAAATTGCATCAATCCTATTTTTTAAAAAATGACGAAAAAACAGGCAAAAACAGATTCTCTTTCATTTTTTGAGTGATACTTTTTAAATGGTAAAAATGTGTGGCATCTTTAATTTTTTCATAAAAAGTTATAAAAGGTTTAAACTGGTGTACAACGAATCATAGACAGAAGAAGAAAGGAAAAATATAAAAAAGTTTAAAACTCTTTAACACAAATCAGTTTAAAAAAATTGAACACACAATATTGGTTTTTGAAGGTTTACAAAAAGTCCTTGAGACATTTTTATAGCTTTATTCTTTTGAAAAACATTGCTTAAAAAGTGTAAAAAACAATGTTTCAAATGTCTCTAAAGTGTTCAAAGCTTTTATTTCTTTCTTCCAGTTTCAGATTTATATTTTAAATTTCATCGATTAAAATAACTAATGATTGCACATCATCGTAACACAAATATAAAAAAATGAACACTCAAAAGCTGATGGTCAAGCTGCCAAACATAATCCTGGCTTCTGTGTAAAAATATAAAAGTGATTCAAAACAGATGTTTCAAAAAAAGCCCTAAAATTTATCCACAAAATGATTTGCTAGCAAAAACTACTTGGTAGAGCCACATTTGTTTTCTTAAATTTCAAACAAATTTTAATTCGTCAATTTTTTAATTAAAAAAGTGAAAAAAAATTTAGTTTTTAATTTGTCAAAAATAATTTTAAGTGAACGACATACGACAATTGACTCATCAAATTGATCAAAAAGTAATTGATCTTTTATCAAAAATTTTTTATTTTTATTAATTTATAAATATGTACTATTAATTACATATGTATTACATAAAAAGACAACCGTCATTGCGAATTACCTTAGTATTTTTATAAATTATGAAAAACTAGGACAATTTATGCAAAAGAGAATTTGTTATTGCAAATATTTGAAACAAATCAAAATCTTTCCATGTTTCTTTTTTAGAAGACATGAATCGGTATTTTGCAATAACAAGTGAAATGCACTTTTGTAGATGTATTTTAAATTTCATTTTAAAAGAATTCAAAAAAACTTTACCGAAATAAAGGAATTTTGATAAAGCTTATAACAAACACTTTAAACGTGTTGTAAATGTTAACATAAGAAATTTCTAAGCTTTACAACTTTTAAAATATTATATATTTCTAAAATATTACAATAACCCCGAAATTATACACAAATGCTTATACAAAAATAATTTAATTACCCGACAGATAATTATCACAAAAAAATGTTACAGTATTTTGACATTGTTATTTTTTTATTGTCGTTTTTTTCTTTGTTGTTTGTTCGCGTTCTTTTTGAAGTTTGCTTAATAAATCTTTTGCTGAATCTAAAATGTGAAATATTCCTTTATTGTTTTAATGAATGATACCCACCTTTAAGATTATTCATTGCTTCAGAGCCTCGTTCACAAGTTGCAATTAAATGTTTTGCATATTTCTATACATCATTATCCGTATCATTTTGGGATTGCATTAGCTCTTCAAATTTATCACAGACTGTTAAGAGGGCATGATGATCCTCAAATGTTCGCTCTTCAGCATTTCGAATTTTATTTAATAAATTTTCTTCCAATTCATTATTATTGTTATTGTTGACATTATTGGTTTTTGTTGGAGATAAACTTTGATGGTGGTGATGATGATGATTTGAATTAGAATGATGATGGTTGTTACTATTGCTATGCTTGTTGGATGTTTGAACTACTGGTTTCGAATAATATTCATCATCATCAATTTCATCTAACATAAATTCAGCATCTGATAGTGGCACCTTACTGACATGTCCATCTTCATCACTTCCAAGTTCTTTTACACGATCCGCATAGCGAAGAGTATTCAAAGTGTTTTCAACGGAATTTGTTCCAGGCGATACCATACCAATCATGCAAGTTTTAGCATTTTCACTGTTAAATGAATCCCGCAAAACTAGTGTCAACTTTGAATATCGAAATGGTAAATGTCGTTTTCCCATTGCCATTGCTCGAATAACTTCTTTCAAAGCTAACAAGCTTTTATTTATTTCAGCTCCTTCTCTTCGTGTTTGTTTATCGCTGCTGTTGGTATCTGCACCTCGTTCATTCCCAGCTAAATCGATCAATGAAAATTTTCCATGAATTTCTTCTTTTACTCTAAAAGCACTTCTGTAAGTCTATAAAATCTCAAAAAGCACGAACCCTCGACGAAGAATAAATTGAAAAACGGCATGTGATCGAGAAGAATTTGCATTTGCTGAAGTTGTACCAGCTGATCGTTGCGCTGAGCCTTGCTTAATTAAATCCATGACATCTTCTGGTGAGGCTACCGTAACTTCACTAAGTCCAACAACTTGTACTGAACGTTTTTCATCTTCCAGAATTCGAAGTTCTGATCTCTTCCCCAAAAGATCAAAAACTTTAGAACCATAAATTTCAAAAAAGCTGCATTTAATTGTCATTTTTAGTCTTTGATATTCAGGTTGAGAGAATTTTTGAAATACATCTTCTGCTGTTAAAGCATAAATTCCGGCGGTGTAATCCTGCAAAGAAATTTTCGATTATATTTTTGTTTAAAAATTACTGTATTGTTTTTGCTTTTTTAATTTAAGACATTAAAACACATGGCTTCATGTTGTAAGTTTTCATCACTTCTTTGGTTGTGTTCACTTTTTAACTCAACATTAAAACATCAAACAACTTTGAAAATGAACAAATTATTATTATCTTTCTATTTTCTTCACACTTGTTTTATAAAGTCTGTACTTAAAAGATTAAAGTACAAACCTGTGTTTTTCCACCAGATAAAAATGCTCCAGACATTGTATGAGTTTTACCGGAACCAGTCTGGCCATATGCAAATACTGTACTGTATCCACCATCAAAAACCGTTTTAATTAAAGGCTGAGCTGTGAATCTTAAATAGCATTTTTTTGAAAACATTTTTAATCTGCATCATAACTCACTGATAAACAATTTCATTGTCACAATCTTCATCAAATGCGTAATCAAAACGAAATTTTTGATTTTCGAGGTATTTTGTAAGATCAACTTTTTGTTGAGGTTGATGCACAACAACGTGATCCTTATTGGGTACTGTAACCACGTCAATTTCTTTTTTTCCAATTTCACGTTTATCAAGTGGCCGTTTTCGAATACAAACCGAAATTCGATTATCGATTACATCATCCGATGGACTAATTGGACGAAAATCAATTTGTGCTCGATAATCATTTATCATAGATAAAAACTGCCAATTTGGATTAGATTTATCAATCTCAGTTTTTAAATATTTTTGCCGTTTTGCTTCAGAATTTTTTATTCGGCGTTCTTCACTTTGTTGTCGAGATTTCGAAGTTCCATTTTGATGGGTGCTGTTGTCGCGAGTTGATTTTGTTGTTGTATTCAGTGACATTGTAGTTGGCTCAAAATTTTCTTTTTGACTTGAAGAAGTTGTTTTAGGCGCTGAAATTGTTAAATATTAATTAGCATGGCCGTGAAAAAGAAAAAGGTGTTTGGATTCGCGCCCATAAATTTGAAAACTCTTTGATCTTTTATCGACGTTAACAAAAAATCAAAGGCGGTTTTATCCAAAAGTGATTTCGCTCACCCCAAAATCAATTTTACCTACTACGTTGATAAGTTGAAAATAATAACAATAAAACTTACAAGATTTAATAAAAGATTTATTTAAAGTCGAAGAACCGTTTTTAACAAAATTCTTTTCACTGGGCATTGTTCGTCTGTAATAAATATTAAAATTAAAAATGCCAAAAAACTATAGCAACCAAAAAACGAAAAAGAAAAGAAAGAATTAAAACTCAAACCTCAAATTTCTATTTGGAACTTCAATTGAATTTGATTTTGGCTGCGATGTTTTCATCCTCTCTCGAATTGCCACGGGAGAAGATGTTTTTGCAGCTGGGGTTGTTGTTATTGAAGTGGATAAGACAGAAGAAGGCGGGATCACTTTATTATTTACAATTTGGACTTGTTTTTTGTTATTTGTTGTTGCTGGAGGTTGTGGCACTGGCTCATGGTCATTAATGCTGCCATTACCAATAGAATTATTTAATTCCGGGTTTGTTTTCAACAAATTATAGTAATCTACTTCTTTTCCTTTTGTTTCACCCTAAAATTAATAATTACATCAAAAAATAATAAACAAATACAAAATAAATGTATGTTTATTTGTGGGTTAAAAAACTGAAAAGTAAAAACAGCCACATGTTAAAATGCCGTGGCATAGGTCATTGAAAAAAAGGTATATTGGACTCATATAAGACTTGTTATAGCTACTACCGTTACGTTGCTAGGAAATTAAACATTAAAAATTAACACGAACCTCTTCGTACCATTCAACCTTAACAAGTTGGTCTTCTTCTAAAAATATAAATCTGTTAATTAAAAGTTGCAAAGGACATTGTAAAGAAAAATATTGAATGTTAACAGAAAATTAAACAATTACAATTACGGTAAGCATTGGAAAAAATTTACAAACCGGAAAATCCAACAATAACTGCGCCATGTATGCGGCCATCTGAACGCTTAATCTCTACATGTTGACCTACACAGAATCGATTCATTCTTGTTGGTTTTCTTGGAGATTTCTTTGAGGCCAAACCTGGAATATTGAAAACAGTTACAAAAATTTCAACACGGAACAAAAAAAAACAGAAGAGAAATGAATATGTTTTTGTCTATTTTAAAAGATATTTCTAGTTTTCTAGAGTCATTATTTAATAAAAAGTGGGGATTAAGGAAATAATTTAAAATAAAATAAAATAAAAATAACAAAAAAAGCAAAAGTTTTGGTTGTTAAAGCAAAAAAAAAGTAGGCGAAAAAAGTTTTTTTCGGCAATAGCCAGTGGTAGTAGCTTCTGTTGTATTTGCTTTGTAAATGCGGTAGTGCTTGAAAAAAGGTCCATCCAGCCACAGGAGGTCAAAGAAGAAAGAAGCGGTGCCAATGTTTGCCATTTTTCTCAGTTTACTGCTTACTCTCTTCCCTTTGGCATTTATTCTTTTTTTAAAAGCATTTTTCTTGGCATATTTACTTTTAAAAAACCAGGTGAAAAGCAGAAAAAAAGAGATTTATAAAAAGAGAGCCAATTTTAGAGCAGCACATTTTTTTCAAGGATATTTTATTTTTCAGAGACATTTTTTAAACACGCTTTTTTCAGCAGCAGGAAAAAATTAGATATAAAAGCTTATTTGAAACTCTGCTGATGAATAGGCAAGTAAAAATAACGATGAACATTCCTTTTTTGAATAAAGGGATAACAAGAAGAAGTGTTCTTTTCACATTAAAGAAGAAAGGAAAAGATTTCAACATCAAAAAAGCGCTGACTCAAGTTCTTTATTAGGGGGTTGTACGACTTACCATTGAGGTAATATTTGTTGTTTATTATTATGAAATATAAAATGAATTTTAATAATTTTTGCTACAGCAAAATAAGAAAGTAAAGCCCACAAAAAATAACAAGTCAAAAAGCAAAAATAAAAGAGTAAACAAAAACGTTATGGCTTCTTCAAATACACCTGTACTTTTTTTTGTCCCAAAGCGAATTCAAAAAACAGTAAACAAAAAAAACAAAAACTTACCATTTTTAATATCAAAATTTGCCATTGCTGTTGTTGCTTTTGGTGGTATTTTAAATTTGTTAAAATTATTATTTCGAATTCTTTTCTTCGATGTAACTGTTGTTGTAGCTGTCCTTGCTGCTGTGGAAGATGGTAGTGGTGGTGGATGTTGTGGACACTGACATTGTTTTAGTCGAGATGGTACTCGTCCTCCTGGTGCTGCCATCGCGACAAATGTTGTTGAATTTTTAATTTTTCTTTCAACCATTTTTCCCACTACTTACTCTTACATTTATTTACTACTTTTAAATTAACAAGGAATTAATTTTTAACCTTTTTTTCTTTTCTAAGAGAGAAATGAGTGCATTGAATTCTGCTGCTGCCGTTGTTCTATAAATGAGCAGAAAGTAATAATAATATGGAAAAAATATATTACAACAATCCTCCCAACAGACGCTTTTCAGAGACGTCAAGTAATAATAATAAGAAAGAGTTGATATTAAAAAATGATGTTTTTAAGTGTTATATGTATGTACTTTTGAAGCGTTAAAACAAAAGTTCGTTACTTTTTTATGCATAACTTTTGTTTTTATATTTTTTGATGTTGGAACACGCAATTCTTTTCTTTCAACAGTTTTTTGTTGTTTGTTCGCTCATGGCATTATTAGCTTTAAGCATTTTTTCCATGTTCACTTTTAACTTTGGCCATTGTTAAATATCTTTTATTTATTTATGAAACATTTTTGTAAAGAAAGAAAAAAATCAATGACTCTAATTTTTTTACAATATATAAACTTTTATGCCAAAGAAAAGAAACACAATGAGATTTATACGATTTACTTTTTATTTATAATCTGTTGGATCATTGAAGCGGTAGATCATTTCTCTGAAAAATTTTGTTTGAGATTACGGTAATGCTCGTTTTTCATCTTTTTTTAGCTTTTTAAATTTATGATAAGCTTTTGTGGGAAAACAAAAGGTTAAAATCAAGTGTTATTTTTACAAACAAAAATTCAAACAAGGCGGAAAAAATGCAACAAATAAAAACAAAAAAAAACATGGCAAGAAAATGTGTATTTAGGAAATACAAGTAGAGAGTTACGGTATAAAGATAGCAATTACAATTGGTAAAAAGAAGGGAACAGTAATAGTTGGTAAAATTAGTTATTGGAAAAATGTATCACAACTACAGTATGACACATATTTAAATATCTGTCTTGATTTGAATCCCAAATAAAAACAAAAGCTGACGAATGTGACACAAAGGGTAGAATAGAAAAAACAAAAACCATAAAACTAAATTTTCAAAATTCCTTTTTTTGATTATTGATTGGGAAAACAAGCTCTGGATCAAGATATATTTCATTTCGATACCGTCCATTTTGATCAACTTCTGTTGTTGAGGGTTCCCTTGATGGCCTAAAGTTGGATTTAAAGAAATAACTTAAATGGTGTGTTTATGTTAGAGGTAAAAAAATAAGCAGCAGCGTATTTATTATTTTAAAAAAAATAAAACAAAACATTTGAATCGATCAAAATGAAACATAAAAAGATTTAAAAACAATGGACGTATACAGTATCAGGTTCTTGCACATGTAGTATTGTTAATATGATTAGGATAAAATGTTAAAGCAACAAAGAAAATAAAGCAAAATAGGAAAATGTTGTAAAAATTTCAAAGAGGACATTTTTCTAGACCGATTCTTGTCAAGGAACAAAGCAATGTTGTTATAAGCGAAAAAAATGCCAAAAACAGATGAGATCAAAACCAGCCAAAATTTGTTTTAATATATTGGTGAGATCATAAAAGTATTATTTAATGAACCAACGTTTTAGATTCAGTATTATTCTTGTTTTTCATTTCCATATTATTCAATGATGCAGGTCCAACACCACCACCTCGTTCAACATCATTATTCATTATAATTGAACGTGCAGCAAATACTGGTCGCTTTGAGCCACCAATTGGAATATCAACACCAATTCCTTCTTCAATATCAGCTGAAAAATTATATGCGTTAAAACAGGAATAATGTAGTTCTACATTTCTTGTTATAGATACAAAGCATTTTATTTATTTACTTAGGATATAAAATACATACCAACTTGTCGGCTATCCAACGGTATTAAACCAAATTGACAACCAGAATCATGAGCAGGTGGAATTTCGCGTCTTTTAAAGACTTCCGCAATAAAGAGAGCATTAATAAAACCGATGGATGTACCGGCAATACTTCCGACAAGAACGTCACTCCAATGATGTTTGTAATCAGAGATTCTTGAGAATGCAACAAATGCAGCACCAAAGAATAAAAAGAATTGAATGGCTGGAATTATCAATCTACTGAAGATTGGACGATAAAGACGTGCTCGAAGATATAACTAAAATAGAAATTTATATTACTGTTGTATATATTTAAATAACTTACAGAAATATATGCCGCAACATAGAATGAGAAAGAAGCATGTCCAGAATAAAAGCTAAGCATACTTTCATGTATTAGACGCTTTTCAGTACCATTACATTCAAATTGAGTTATATACGTGTGATCAGAGGGGCAACTCTTCCATCCAACATTTGGTTGACAAATTGACATAAAATGTGGACGATGTCTGCCAATTGTATATTTTGCAACATCAACCATCAATTGATTAAAACAAACTCCAAGGAAGAAATATCCCAAGAAAACATATAAACGAACAACAAATCGATGTACTGTACGTGAACCACATTGATATACTTTAAATTGTCCTTTGCATTTTCTCTCCCATCGTAGGGCTCGATACATTTCTGTTAATACAATCTAAAATACAGTAATCTTATAAGTATATACTGTATAGCTCGCAAATAACAAATTACCAAAATAATAGGTAAAATTAAACCAATAAATATAAGCATTTGTCTTGATACTGTAGATGGCAAATATGGATATCGAATAGATTCATCATCGCAATAAAATCCACGTTTATATGGCTTTACCCATTTATGGAAGAAAAGCATCGGTACAGCTAAAATTATTTAGGACATATAAAATCCGCTATCTTTGTAAAATAACATACCACAAACAATTAAAACAATAATATCACCGACAACTCGGCCAATTGAAATATTTACTGGCATTTTTGCTGCTTTCTATTTGACTATTTTTTGAAGAACTTTGTAAAATAAACTTTGAGAGAAGAGCACGTAAAAATCAAAATCTTGTAGATCGCGGCCAAGTGGTCAAATATATATAACAAGATTCCTCCGTCTTGAATAACACTTGTCCGGCGTAAATCCAAAGTTTTAAAATGTTATATTATAACATCTAAAAAAAATACATTAAAAAGTGATCAATATTTGTAGCAACAAAAAAATAAATGGTTGTATGTTTGTGTGAAACGAGAAAGGAAGCGTTAAAAAAAGCAGAAAAGGTTGGTTTTAAATAAACATTAAAAATGAAAGTGGAAGAAAGTGAAAAAGGTATGTACCCAAAAGTTGGGTCTTAAATCATCTAAATGTTCAACACATTCAACTTTAAACAACACTAAATTAAAGAAGTAATTTACAAATTATAAAATGGTTCATTGGCCTTGCAGTTCTTGTTTTGAAAAAAAGTTAGAACAAAAAAAACTACATTGACGGAGTCCAAATGGCAGCAGAAAGTAATCAATAAAGTATTAATGTAATGTTTGAACGAGGAAAAAAATAGTGGGAATGGATCGTTGCAAAGCTTCAAAAGTGTAAAACTTAATTGAGTCTGTCAGTCAAATAACCAAGAAAGAAAAAAGGGGAAGAAATGCAACAACTGCGGCAAAAATAACAGCACATCATGAAAGAAAGGGGAAAAAATAACCACAGAAAAAAAATAACAATAACAAAAAATAACACGACAGAGCTTGAGTTGAAGAACGTCAAAAACACAGCAGAGCAGCAGCAGCTTTGGTGGTGGTGGATGTTGTCTGCAAAACAGAAAGTTTTTTATTTGCGCAAAAAACTCCAAGGACAAAAAATGAAAGAAGGAGAAGAACCAGTTGGCAGAGGTGTCAATGTAATATAGATATAAAATTTCAATTTTTAATGTTTCATTTTTAAAGCATTTTTAAAAAAGTGATGATGAATAGATGATTATGATGTGATGATCTCCCACAAATGTTCAACACAAAAAATTTAATAATAGACAACAATGATTCAACGTGAAAAAAGAAACATGTTGCATTTAATTCTAAAAAGCAGGGCCATGAAAAATTTTTGTGACTAAACTAATAACTAAAAATATCTACAACAATACTTTTGAAATTAAACGCATAAATTTTTTGTAACGAAAACAGCTTCTCTTTTAAAAAAACTCAAGTTATTTTTGACCAATAATAAAAATAAACAACAATTTTGTTACCATGGAAAACTGATGAAAGCTGAAAATAACGTTAAAGGGTCTCAATTTAAAAAAAAGAAGAATCATGAAATTTATTTTTGAAAAAAAAAACAGGAAGCAGAAATAGGAAGGAGAAATGGGATGGTGGATGATGCTGTGCTGCTGAAAACATAAACTCCGAAAAAAATTTATGAAAGTGAATCACTTTTTTGGGACTAATAGGAAAGATGATGTAGTAGAAGCAATGAAAAGAAAAAAGAGCACTTTTTTGATTTAATTTATAGACCAATAAATTAGTTAATTTTTGTTTGATCGATATTTTATTAGGGTTTAAAATGGATAGAATGTGAAACACACACAGGAGTTGTTCAAAGAATAAACTTTAAAGAAAAGCTAAGAAAGTTAATAAAATAAAAATATTTCACTTTTTGGTACTATAACGTAATTATAATTTATTTTTTACAATTTTCTTAAAAAACAAAGATAACAAAAATATTATGAAATTTTTCAACAGATTACTGTAACATACTAGAGTGTCAATAGAAATCATACAATAAACAACATTTCATAATTACCATGGCTTAAAAATTATAAAAATACAGTAACCTTTTAACGAAATTTTGTACTTGATGTATACATGTGAAAAAAGTAATTTTTGTTGGCTACAGTAATCAAATTCAAATTATGTTTTCTGTGCCAACGTACTTTTTGTATTTTAATAATTAAAAAAAGTGTAATTATTTCATTGTATTTAATTGTCATTTTTCTGCTCAAGTGAACGCCCGTTTTTCTTTAGAAAAATATTGAAATAAAAAAGTGTTAAGTTTTTTTTTACACAAAAACCTGTGCTGGCAAAATACAGAGCTATTTTTTGCTACACAGCTTTGTAAAAAAATGTTACAAATCTTTGAAATTTCAATTCTTTCAATCATTGTTGGGGTCAATTTCTTTAATTTGGCATTTTTATTTGTTGTGCTATGTTCACATTATGTTAAAGGAATGCCAAATCCAACAATGAAGATTGCAACAATCGCTTGGCTCGCTGGTCTCGGCTCTATTTCATTTGGAGTTTTTTCGTTTGCAAATTATTCACTTTTTATCAATGAACTTTCCTATGCTGATGATTGGAGACTAGGATGTTTTGCTCGCCTTTTTCTTCTCTATGGTGCTTTCTTATTTCGATTCTCCGTTTTTGGGGCTGTAATTGAACGCGGAATCGCAACATTTATGATAAAAACTTACACAAAATATATTTTACGAAGTATCATTATGTTATTATTTTTGGTAAGCTTCCTTTATCTCTATATTGTTTAAGCCGAAGATGGATAATTATTATAGATAATTTGTCCAATTCTACAATTAATTGCATATTATTATTTTAGTTTAACTAAAATAAAGTTAACTGGAATGGTACTTTTCATGGATACTGTATCTTTGACGGTTTGTTTTTTGTTTAAAACTTTTGTTGAATAATGGCAATTGTGTTCTAAGAGATACGAGGGTGAATAATTTAATTGTAGTTTTCAGTGCTGGTGGGTTTTAATTTAAACAGCCATTGTTTTGAATTTGATGAAGCAAAAAATTACGGAAGTAATAGTCATACTAAAACTTTAAAATTTATTTTATTACAATAAATTAGAACTCACTTTACCACTCATGAAATTCTTTCCACTACTTTTTTGATTATAATGGCTGAGAGTACTGTAGATTGTAATTAAATAATAATAGTACTTTCAAAAAAAATCCGCTACAATTTAATAAAATTTTGGAAGAAGAAAGTTTAAATGTATGCATTTTTGTAGTTTTAAATGTGCTGTAAACATTCACATATAGCGTTCACATCCATAAAAATACATGATTAATATGACATTTCTTAAAATTAAACGTCAGAAAAAACAAAAAAAACAAATTCCTAGAATTGCCTACAAAAAAATAATAAATTATACCACGTATTTAATTTACAGTATACAACTTTTTTTAGATTTGTTTATTAATTCGTTATTATAATTCAAAGCTTCGAAGAAGACGTTTGAGCATTGAATTAAGTCTTGCAGAAAGATATCAAGTTAGTCTCTATTTTTAACATTTTTGACCTTTTCGTTTTATTAATTAAAAATTTTGCAACAAACGCTTGTGTCTATTTTTAGGTGAACGAGAATATTCGATTTCTTCATATCATACTTCCATCAGCGCTTGTAAATTGGGTTTATCAAAGCATGCTTGGGACTGCCTCGATCATTGATGCATTTGGAATTACAATTCCATTCAATAATCGAATGCTAGCAACACATTTGGTAATCATTTAGTTAACTTGGACTTACTTCAATATAAACTTTTTAAGGGATATACGATACTTGTTGTGCTAAGTTTATTTATTCCTAGTATTTCTGATGGGACATTGCTACAAAAGATTACATGTTTTGCACCTGCTTTAAAAGAACGGCTATTTACAGTAATCGTACATCCAAGTAGAAATGTGATAGACAAGCCGGATACAGATGTGTATTTTAATGCATATCAAAAATCATGGAACACACCTAAATGAACATATAGACATGTGGGAGTTTTTAATTAATGTTGTAAACACAAAAATAATTGTTTAATTTAATAAATATTGTAAACGACCAAACATTTAAACATATTTGCTTCAATAACTATTACACAGATAGTAACAACTTTTAGTAATTTGTTACTTGAAACGTGTTACTATAATTTGAACTTCAGTCAGGTGTACAGTGAACTCTTAAAACCCCCCATTACAAGCATTATACTTTAACACTTTCAAGTACATCCCCCATAATGAATCCCCTTCACAAAGAAACCAAAATTAAAGTCAATAAAAGTTTATTTTCATTTTTGAGCGCATATTATATACATACAAACATTTTATATATATCAGTTATATTTTTACAAACATGATGATGATCAAATTAATTGAGAAAAAAATATAGTTGTTGTTACTTATTTCTTTCCAAAAACAGCTACTCCACATGGTTGAAATTCAGTATTACGATTATATTTGCGATGAATACCACCTTCTGCTTCTTCAGCAGAACCAATAGGGAAAAGAAAATCAAAAATAGCTTCGAACCATCCCTTTTCTTTGATATCACGAGCAGTATCAACATCACTTATAATATTTCTGGCTGTACGAGTATCACTGTAAATATTACGACATGTTGAAACCATTGAATCTGATGGAAGCGCATCAGGAGCAAAATAACGAGCAGTTGTTGTATCTAAAAATGATAATGATACAGTTGTGATATATAAGTAGATATATAAAACCATGTATGTCTAACTTATCAGCCGACATCGTCTATTAAACAAAAGCTTTGAAAAAAAACAAAGTTTTGAAACCAACATGACGGTCGATGCCAGCCGACAAACTGTTCAACAACCCATAAAAAAGAAAAAATAACATACCATTATCAATACCAATTGCAGTTTTAGTATCATCATTATCTTGAATGCCATCAACGGGTATAAGCAACACAGTATAAACAGATGGAAGAGCCATTATTCTTATTTTAGTTGTTGTTGTTGTTGTTCGTTGCTGCTGCTGCCGACGTCGTCAAAACCAGTCAAGAAATAAAAGCGCGAAATGAACCGGAACATGCATTTTTATTTTGCTTTTATCGCTTTTTTCACTACTTACTTTTTCATGCAAATTATTTGTTCATTTTTCATTTATCAACTTTTTTCACTCGTACTTTTTTTTGATTGAAATGAAAAAATGAATGCCACGATCCGAATGGATATCTTTGGTTTTAAGAGCTTGTTAAAAAATTCTATGATGTATAATAATAATAAAGCTTTAACATTGTAATGCTATTTAATTAAAATTTTAAAGCAATACCCAAAAAAACGCTCTACCAAAAATTATGACTTTATTTTACACCCTTGATTATTTTGACGACGTTGTTGGTCGTCGGCTAGAAGAAAATAAACTTTTTGTTTAGCTTTTATCAGTAATAATGTTTGCAACAATCTAGTCCCTCTTCCTCATTTTTTGTGTAATAATTGCTTTTTTCATTCAAAAAGTAAGCAGCATTTTTGGGCGTTGTATTTTAATTCTGTTTTATTTGCGTCCAAAAAGTTGCTGGAGCTACACCCAAATTCATTCTTTTTTTTAAACCTAATCCCTTTCTATATAAGCTTATAAGTGGCACACCTAAAAGAACACCTATAAGGTTAATTTAAAGATGTTTAAATTTTTGATCTTAATTATTGGAGTATCTTTGCCTGTTCTGGTTAAAGCACAAATCACATCATCTCCAAATAATGGATGCCCTGGAGGGAGTGCCATCTATCAAGATATTGCAATTCTTTATGAGCTATCCTATTTCCCAGATAATTCAACCTTGGATTATTCACAGCAGATTGCAAAGGCAATTTATTCAAATCTTTTTGTTGGATCAGCTTATCAACTTTTTGATGTTTATGAAAAGCGTGTAACTCAGATAACTCCAATCCCATTTCCGGTTACATCATTATATAATACATTTGGATATGTGTATAATTATGGAGTTATCAGAAATCAATCAGCATTCCAACAAATTTTGGATAATCAAGTTTCATATGCTTCATTAACATATTTTAAGCATCCATCATCTTCTGCAATCTCTGAGTAAGTTTGCACAAATTTTGATAAAAAAAATGCTCGGGATTATTAACGAGAAAATTGATAATCTCGAGCATTTAAAATCCAAACTTTGACCTATTTCCAAGACAATAGAAGCTCTTAATTTTTTTCTAGTGCATTATGGTATTTGACTGATTACATTCAAAATGGACGACGTGGTTCACCAGTTGGAAATACAATTATAATCATTGCAAAACGAGATACAGATGTCAGTGCTTCACAATCATGGATATCAGATTTAAAATCATCTGGTTCTAAAATAATGACAATTGGAGTTGGAAATGCAAGTGTATCAAATTTAGCTAGTTTATCGTCGGGTGATGGATATTCATTTTTGCTGCCGGATATCACAGATACAAATGCATTAAATAATTTGGCACAAAATATTTCAACAACATTATTAAATGATTGTGGAACAACTCTTTCTCCACCTGATTATTCTACGACATCTCCAGGTCCCACTTCTTCAACCTCACCAACAACAACTGCTTCAACAACAATGTCATCATCGACATCTATATCTACAGCACCATCAACACCAACAAGTTCATCGACGACTCCATCAACAACAACATCTGTAACTGTTCCAAGTTCATCAACAACAGAATCAACATCAACTGTAGCAAGTACATCAACAACTTCAAGTACTTCTACTTCAACCTCTACGTCTACATCAACCTCTACATCCACGTCAACATCGACTAGTACTACCACAACTCAAAGTACTTCAACAACTCCATCCACAACTACTTCTTCACCAATTACAGTACCTTCAACAACGCAATCTTCCACAACTCCAACAATAACTACTCGTCCAACAACCACTTCAACAAGTGGTCCAACAACTTCCCCACCAAATCCATGTCAAACTGGTGGAACTTTTGTTAATCAAGATATCCTTCTTGTCTATGATGTCTCACAAACTAATGATAATGTCACTGATACGGTATCACACATATTAACAATTACACCGAAAAAAATTAATCTTTTAGCAAATGCCAAATTTTATTTCCAATACACTATTCTCCCCATCTGCCTATTCATTTGATTACGTCCATCCAGCTCCTGTACCATTTCCGCGAACCTCAGATTTTGCAGCTGCAAATGCAATTCCATTTTTATTTTCAAATATGAACACCCTTCAACATTATCAGGCTACCATAAATATACAAACAACTTTATCATCATATTTTACTTCAACACAATCACTAGTTAACGAGTTAGTTTGTAGACGTTTGTGAATTGAAATTAATGTTTAAAAATTTAGTGCATTAACTTATCTCATTGCAAATCCACTAAAAAGAAGGCCAAATATTCCAGAAAATGTTATTATTATTGCTAAAAAGTAGGTTTAGAATAATAACATTTGGTTCGAAAGACAGATATGCATAAAAAAGAACTAGTTTGGTCATTAGTCGTGTTGACTACAGCTGATTTTTACGACCTTCAAATATTCTACTAGGATTCTAAAAGCACTTTTTAAAAATAAAACTGATTTTTTTCTGCAAACATTTACTCGATTGTGTCTTAAATTTTTATCACTTTTTTGGCGCCAAAGAAATAATACAAACTTTACTGATAACTAATTACCTGCTTTCAGTGCAAATAATATCGATCAATCAACAATTAACAATGCGCAGACACTTAAAAGCAGTGGAATGACAATTATTACAATCGGAATCGGTAACAATGATTTTTCAAATTTATTTAAACTTGCATCTTCAAATGATTACACTTTTACTATTAATGATTTAACAGATTCTAGTGCCGTTTCGACTGCTGTAAATTCTGTTGCAACACAATTGGGTAAGTTTTTTTATTGTTGTTGTAAAAACAACTGTTAATCATATTTTTTATTATTTCAGCGAATCTTTGTGCAACAAATTTTTAAACAATTTTTTATATACATTTTATTTAAATATAATTTCACTTTCATATTAGCTTTAAAAATAAACGTTTTTAATATAAAGAAGAGAGATCATTGAAAATATAATTAATTACCACATGTAGGCGATTTTTGAAGTAAATAGTTTTTAACTTTTTCGGCTATTGTATTTACGTCTGCTGCAACATTTGGATCAGAAATGTTGAAAAATAACGTCGGATCAATATCAGGAACACCTGTTGAATTACCAATGAAAATTTCAATAATTGTTGTTCCTTTGTCTTTTAAAATTTGTAAAATCGGAGCTGCATTTGCGAAGCCATCAGTTTCTGTTGCAAAAAGAATTATCGTTTTTTCCAGAGTACCATTTAAAGAATCAACAATAATCAAAGATCTAAAAAATAGATGTGTTAAATATTGAAAATGTATAAAAAGAACAAACTCATATAATCCAACAGAAGTCGTTTGATTTACTGGATGGCTTTTATAATACGTTAAAACAATATTCGCTGAGCTATTTAGAAAATTTTTATTAACCATTTTATTGTAGTCATAAGTTAATCCCCTGGTCAGTTGTAAAAGGAAGTCATCAATTGGAAATGGAGCTAATGCAAGATGAGTAATACTTCCATCAAGATTATAAGCGGAATCAGCGAAGAATTGTGTTCCAATTATTGAAGTCAAAGCAGCAGAATAATTAGTAACCATTGAATTTGCATCGGATAAATCATAAACAATTGCGATATCTTGACTGATATATGGTCCACCATTTTGGCAGTAGAATGCTGTAGTTGTCGGAATTGTACTTGTTGGGGGTACTGTAGAGGTCGTTGTTGGCGCCTTTGTTGTTGTGGTTGGAAGTGAATCAACAGCACAATATGAAGCTGTAAGCTTCTAAATAATCCAAAAAAATATGGTTGCTATTTTACTTACCTAATTTTTCTGCAATGTTGCTTACTGTATTTGTTACGGCAGTATTATCAGCCAAATCACTGATATTGAAAGTATAAGAATTATTCGTAGCCAATTGAGTTAAATCTGTAAAATTTGCAGTGCCAAGACCTACTGTAGCTATTAGAATATTTTTAGCTTTTAATTTATCCGCGTTATCTTTGGCATTATTAGCTAGTGTAGCACTAAAAAAACAACTTGTTAAAGTAAATTTAAAAAGAGCAGCGTATGAATTGCAGTTCATAAAAACACTGAAAATCAATCATTCAATGAAAATTATAAAGCAACATTGATACTTGTTTTTCAAAGATGATTCGAAATATTGTTTATGACAGCTGCAATTTTAAATTTAATTTTTTACCTTTTTGAAATAATAATTACTGTTAAAGGACGTGTTCGCCTAGGCTGAATATCATTGTCTAAGATGTAATTTAGACCACTAAAATTAAAATTTCTAATAAAAACATAAAAACTGTCTAAAACAAACTCATTTATATTTGATTCATTCAATGTACAGTTTAAGAAAGGTGCCCCAACTACTTGTGTTTTTACTCTTACACTGAATTGATCGTAATCTGAATAAAAATTTGGTGTAAGTACGTCAGTTGTTGTTAGACATCCAGATAGTGGAAAGAATCTAAAAACAATGAAGTTATGGGTGCAGAAAATTTTTGACCTCACATTGGAAGGGCACTCATAAATTTGTCATCATTATAGTTGTTATATTTTTCATTCATAAAAAGTTCAGTTGTAATAAAGTTAAATGTGTCCTAAAACAATAAAGCTAAAAATGTTAAAATGTTTTAAACTTACATTATTAGAAGGCATGGAAGTTGTTGACAAATCATAAACTACAATAATATCTTGCCAAACATAATAAGCATTTGGAACACAGGCAAACGGTTCAATTGTTGTTGTTGGTATTGAAGGAGCTGTAAAATACTAGATTAGAACAAAAATTGATTCAAACACTTTTTACTTGTATATGCTTCAGGTGTTATGGTTGAAATTGTGGAAGTAGATTCTGGGGTAATACCAGTTGCTGTGGTTGATAATTGTGATTCTGGTGTAGTTTCCAAAGATTGTGGAGTTGATTGTGCAGATGTTAGACTTTCAGTGGTTTGGGCAGTTTGAGTAAAATGTTCTGAAGTTGATGACATAACGCCACTTGTAGAAGTAAATGAGGCAGATGATTCAGATGTATGTGGTGATGAATAAGTCGATGCTTCAATAGAGCTTCCCGAAATCGATGTGGTTGATGATTGTGAAGTTGATTCTTGTGCAATTGTAGTTTGTTTCTCTGTAGAAGAGAATGAACTTGCACTTGAAAATGTACTAGTTTCTGTTAAAGGAACAGAAACTGTTGTGATTTCAGAAGTTGGCATTACAGAAGAACTTGATAAAGGTGAATTTGATGATGGCGAACTTCCAGCATTTGTTGATGAAGAAGTCGAAGATGTTTGTTGAATATTTGTCGTAGTTTCTGTTAATAATGAACCAGATGTTGTTGGAGCAGATGTAAATGTTTCAGGTGTTGTAGCTGAACCAGTTGATGAAGATGCACTTGTAACATCTTGTGTTGAGAAAGTTGCACTTGCTGATGATGCTTCCGAATTTGTAGAATGTGATGTAATTTCTGTGATTGATGAAGTTGGCACTTTAGTGCTTTCTGTAATGATTGATCCGGTACTTGGTGGAATGGTAGTAGCTTCTGTCGATGTTTCGGGTGTTGAAGATGTCGGCGACAATGTTGAAACAGACGCTGATGGCGAAATTGAACTTATTATTGTTGTTGGATTAGAAGTTAATGATTCTGTGGGCGTGTTTGGAACTGGTGATTCACTCGTTTGAGCTGTTGTTTTTATACTTGTTTCAGATGATGTCGATGTTGAAGGTATTGTTGAAATAACTGATTGACTGCTTGATGATGCTAGATTAGCTGTTGAAGTAATCGTTGGATGACTTGTTTCAGATGATTGAGTTGTTGTTATAAATTCTGTTGAAGTTTGTATTGATGTTTCTGGAGAAGTATTGATTAAAGTGCTAGATGGAGTGGAAGCTGATGGCGTAAGACCTGTAGAAGTCATACCCGGCAACGATGTTGTTGTTACTGAATTTTGTGTTGATGAAGAAGAAGGTTCAGATGTTGAAAAATATGTCATCGGATTTAGTGTGGTTGTGCCAACAGTTGATATTAATGTAGATGATTGAATTGTAGGAATTGTCACTGGGCTTTCAGTAGGAGAAGTTGAAGGTTCCATCGTAGTTGTACTTCCAGAATTTATTGTTGTACTAAGTGAAGGTGATACAGGGATAGTGGATGAAGGTGCTATTGTTGGACTGCCATTTGTTGAAAGTTCTTGTGTTGTGCTTCTTTCAGGAGGTGTTTGCGATTGCAAAGTTGTAGTTGGTGTTAATATTGTGCTTGAAGATTGTCCAGGCTGTGATGGCGTAGTAGTAGTCATGTATGGTTCTGTTGAAGTACCACTTGTTATCGATGAAGGTTGCCCAACCGTTGTTGATGGATTTGTTGGAGGTGTATTTGGTGGAGTACTTGAAGAGGCACTTGGAGATTCTGACGAATGAGATACGCTTGTACTCGATGACGCAATCGCAGTTGATCCAGAAGATGTCTCCATCGGAGTTGATGAAGAAACTGCTGATGAACTTGTTGGAATATTGGTGGTCGGACTTTGACTTGAAGTAGCTGCAGGTGTATTTGCTGGAGGTGTCGTACTTGTAGAACCTAAAAATTTACAAAAAATTAAAGTAATTAATAAAATGCTATCTATACCTTGTAAAGTGGTAGGAATTCCTAAAGTTGTTGTAGACGTTTTGGTGGTTGAAGTAGATGTCGAAGTAGAAGTTGGTGGTGATGTTTGAGGTTTTTCTGTTGTGGTTGTTGTTTCTTCTACTGCTTGAGTTGTTGACAGCGTTGAAACAGTTGTCATCGGCAGAGTTGTTAAAATTGCTGGTGTTGTTGTAGCTTGATTTTCAGCTGTAACACAAAAATCTATGCTGTCATCTAAAAAAAGGGTTTATAAAACATATTATTGATTGATTATTCTAACAAACCTTTTCCCATTGCATTTGTAAAATTGTTATTCTTTCGAAGTTTGGTTGCTTCTGTGTCAGCGCTTGGAATATCTGGTAAATCTTCAGCATAATAAATAACAGATGCGAATGCCAAAACTGTGTTATTTTCACTTTTTCTAAAAAAAAACTTTTTACTTTTTTAGAAAGAGATACATTAAATTCTCTAACCTAAAATCTGATACAGCAATTCGTGCAATACCGTAATTTTGTTGGTTCGTATCACGTTTTCTTCTTCTAGATGAAAAACCTTGTGAAAGAAGAATATCCTTCTGTGTTGGCGGTAATCCGTAGTTCAGCTGATCTGCCACCATTTTTTCTGTTTTATTTTTTTGTTGTTTGTATAATGGTGAACTTGTATTCTTCAAGTCTTCATTCCATGTGTCCGCTAATGTCAACTGATAACTTCTTAAATCTATCGTTTTTGGAACATAAAAATAGGTAGCATCTTCTGCAATAATAATAAAAAAATTATATTAGTACATATAATTATTTTTGCAATAAAACTTTTATCTTTAATTTTTATGGGAGTCTTAAATTCCTTTAAAGCAAGAGGTTGTAAATAGTCAAATTTAGACATTAATCATTGCAATTTTTTAGTGGAAATGAGTAATGACAATCATCATCTCAAATAAAAATAAGTTTTTTGTAGGAATCAAAAAAAATAAAATGCAATGTTGAAAGAAAATCAAACAAAACGGACTAATATCATAAAAAAGTTTTAGTGCCTAAATTTTGTTGCTTTTTTTATAAAAGCCTTTTTTTAGCAAAAAATTATCTGTCATTCTTCTTCGACGTCGAGGGTGGTAATTAAAAAGAAGTAATTGTAAAAGAGATAAAACTAATTTAATGGTTTTTTGATAAACAGCTTTTTCAAATTTGCGTCACCGACATTTGAAGCTAATTTTTATCAGAAATGTGCATTTTTATAAGCGTTTTCCCAAGCTTTTGGTAATTGCAGCCTTCAAAACATTTTTGTGATAATTATTTCAATAAAACGATATATTACTGTAGATGTGGTAATACGAATAAATTACAAAGGGATTTACAGAACAACAATTGCAGATTACTGTACTTTTATGTTGAAAGAACTGCATTTTAAATTAAAAAATGCCGTTATAAGTCCAAAAGATACTGTAACAAATACACACACAAACTTACTTTGTAAACTAAAAACTAAAGTTAACGTTAAACCAATAATAAATAAAACAATTCCAGCAATCAACACCAAAATTGAAATTAATCTAAACCGTTGAGGATCAAAACCCATTGTATTAAATTACAGATTCGCTTTTCAAAAAACAAATTAAATAAAATTTATTACAACTATTTTTCTCATTCATTTAAGCCTTAAAAATAAAGGCAAAGCTATTCCAAAATGACCACTCCTTTTAAAGAACTTTTTTTTAACATTACACAAATATGTGAGAGGGATTCTTTTTTTACAAAGCTTCAATGGCGACAAACTTTTTTTTAGTGATAACAAAGAGCCGAGGAAGAAGGAAGGAAAAAAACATATGTGTTGCAATTTGGGCGCGGCTCAAACAAGCAAGCTAGGAGGTAATAGCAGCAAAAATACAAAAACAAAAGTTAAAGAAAAGAATTATCACGCCTTTTTTCCCAAATGCTTAAAAGGTTAGTCATCTTTAGATCCGGTCTAATTTTTTTGCAAGAAATATACTGCTTTGGCAATTGTCTGTAAATTTAAATTTTTGCATTTCAATTGCGTAAAAAACATGCTGAAAGAAGAAGAAGATGAAAAGCTTATTAATCTGATAACAGCTGCTTGGAAACTAATCTCTATTTGCATTAAAACTTAAGCTTCTTTCTTTAAATAAAAAAGAATAAATTTAATGAAAGTATAAAAATATTTTGGCAACTTTAAATATATATTTTTGAGCAAAAAAATTGATACAATTGAAACGCAATTCCCACGACATACTTTTTCTAATTCAACAATGTTCAAAGAAGCACACCATTAATATATTGTTGATTTTGAATTCAAAAATAAAGAATATAGCCATTGTTCATAAAAAACAGTTATTATTGAGATTTCTTTTTACCAATTAAATGACAATTAAATGACAATATAATGGTAAAAAAATCAATGTCAACATTAACATTACTGGTAAAATTAAATAAACTTTTAAATATTTAGTTCTAACATTATAAAAAAATGTCAGTTTAATTTAATGGTATTACCAGTTAAATTTAGCGAAAACTATCTCGTCAATTCAATATTCCCATCGGATTCAACATGTTAAAACCTGCAGTGGTGATGATTGCATCAGATAATTCCATTTTGAAGATTGTTTGAACACGATGCAAGTTTATCATCTAAATAGTAAATCAGAAGTATGTAATCTTAGAAATAAATAATGAAGAAGCCGATGTCAACTTCTTATCTAATTACTATAAACCCTAAAATGTTAAGCCTTGTGTTTTTTTAAAAATCCTTTTTTTGTGTGTTCTTGGCAAAAAGAGACAAACATCCTTTTCGTGTTAAAGCCGATTTCTAAGTTTACCCATAAAAAAAGATTGCGAAATTTTTTAAACACAAAAAGAAATCACAATCACTTTTGCTATATCCTTTTCCACTTTTACTCTCTCTCCCGTTTGATAATTAACTTTTATCTTTTTAGTTAGACTTAAAGCTCAAACAATGTTTTACAATTCTGAAATCGCTTTGGATGATTCTGAAACTGCTCTACATAATATACATAATGTTGAAACTTATGAAGAAGATGAAGGCGAAACTAACAATAATCCAAGACAAATTTATCAAAGCTCGTCCACATTTGAAGATTATGACTTGTAAGCTCTTTTACTCTCATATATGCTACTACATATCCTATATAAACTATCTTTTAGGAAGCCTCAACTTATTGCTCAATGTTATAGCCTCGGCTTTCAACTACCTTCGAGGGTACAAGAATTTTGCTTAAAATCCTTTCAAACTGGTACTCCATCACTTGTTATTCAGTCCCAAAATGGCACAGGAAAAACTCTTGCATTTCTTTTACCAATGTAAGTTTATTTGATGCTTTTTATGTGTTCTTATTGATATATCTTTTAGTGTTCAACGTATTGATCCATCTATCAAGTCACCTCAATGCTTAATCGTTGGTCCTACATTGGAATTAGCTCAACAAACTGTCAAAATTGCTCGTGATCTTTGTGTAAAGCTTCCTGAAATTCAGGTACAAGAAGTTAGTACTATGGTTAATCGTAAGTGCCTCTGAATCCTTTTCGACCTTTACATTCTCGTATATCTTTTAGTTACTGGAAAAGAAGTCACTGAACAAATTATTATTGGTTCACCAGGTCGTATTCATCGAGCTCTTCTCCATAAAGATATACCATTAACACATATTAAATTTTTGGTTTTTGATGAAGCGGATGTTATGTTTGATATGCAAGGTAACATTGATATTGGTACAAAGATTGCTTAGTAAGTTTTTCAGTTATCGATTTTTTTTATAAACTTTCATTGTTTATAGCAATATTATGATTAATAATCCAAATGTTCGAACTTGTTTCTGCAGTGCAACTTATAACGAAAGAACTAATCAAGTCATTGAAATTCTTCTTCCTGATTTTAAATGTTTACAGTATGTCCTTGTTAATCTATAACACTTTTGACACTCATTTTTTAGGATTAAAACTCCACAATTGACTCTTGATAATATTAAACAATATGTTGCTCGTTGCTATGATCGTAATGCAAAATTTCAAGCTTTGCTTTATATGTGCAGCATGTGTGCAATTCCTTCATCAATCATTTTTTGCAAAACTAAAGCTTCTGCTGATTGGATAAAGAATAAACTGGAAGAAAGTGGTCGTTTAACTGGTGTCCTTCATGGCAGCCAAACTGAAGAACAACGTTCAGAAGTTGTTAAAAAATTTAAGAATAGTGAATTTAAAGTTTTGATTTCAACAAATTTAATTTCTCGTGGTTTGGATGTTCCTCATGTAAGATCTTTCTCATTTTTCAGTTGTACTTTTAACGGTTATGTTTTTTTAGGTTTGTATGGTTGTAAATTATGATCCATGTACAGTTTATCTTAATGGTGTTGATACTGGTGAACCTGACTATCGCACATATTTGCATAGAATTGGAAGATGTGGAAGATTTGGTAAAACTGGTATTACCTTAAATCTTGTTGACTCTGATAAAGAATATGATATTGTAAAGAAAATTTCTCAACATTTTCGTATGTTTTTCGTTTATTTTATTGCTTGTTTAAAAATTATCTTTTCAGAACGTGCCATCGAAACTTTGGATTTTAGTAATACAGATCACTTGGATCGATTAATGGAAATTCATGGATCTTCATAAATATTTACTCTTCTATTTAATTATCTCTGACTTGGTTGTTTATTAGTTGTTGGTCTTTTATAATTGTATGTGACTTGGTTTCTTTTTTGTTTTGGTTGTCACACTTTTCTTGTTAAATTATTAATAAATGATTTTTTATTACAACAATTCAAATGTTTAAGTCAATTGTATCAGTGGTAGATGCTACATTTATCGATTATAATTTTTAGAAGTAGACTTGTTGATAGTTGTTGTTGCATCGGTTGTCATCTTAGTTGGAGCTGATATTGTTACAAAAGCTTTCATATTCTGATAAGTTTTTTTGAAAACTTTTGTATACATTCTTATGCACAGAGTGATATTGAGGGTTAAAACAACAGAGATGAATGGTCCAATATCCAAGCTTATTTTAGTTATCTAAAACGTGTTTGATATATTATTTAAGACTGCTATTAAAACATACCAATGCAAAAAGTTGATAGAAAGTACTTGGAAGAAAATCTAAAAGAACTGTTGCAAAGATAATATGAACAACCGTTTTATTTATTGATTTTACAACTGCTGATGAACTATGTAACTTATATTTTAGAAGCAAATACAGAATAATTCCACCAATCATATTAGTAGTGCCAAGTGCAAGCCGATAATAAGAGCCATATGCTCGCGGGAAAAACGTAGAAATACAGGATGAATGTCGACAAGCTGTATTTGAAGATGGCGGAATTTTTGCAATAAAATCATTTCCCATTGTTGTAAGGTATAATACAGTAAACCAACCAAATACCGCAAAAACTGCAAATGCATTTTTTCTTGCAGTTACATATCTCGTGGAAAGAACAATTGAAAGACATCGATCAATACTTAAAAAGATTTCAACAACAGAACTTAAACCATTGAAAGCAGAAAAAATTAATGAAACAAAATACATAACATATGCATTGTAGACTACGGTATCGGGTCTCCAGAGGAACAACATGTACAGATGATAAACAGATGAAACGATTCCCCAAAAAAGATTGTAAATGTAATACAATTTTATCATGGGAGATAAGGGTAACACTTTCGCAGCTTTTGCTTTGTAATAAAATCCATTTATACAATACCATAATCCAAGAAGGGATAAGATAGATATTGATGTGTAACATATTAAAAGGTAATATGGTGATGAATCCATTACTGTAATTCCTTAACACGTTTTTTAACTTTTTTAAAACGGTTTATTTGAAATTATTAAATAACAGTTTTTTACGATAAAAAACAAAGCCTACTTTAAAAGGTAAGAATAAATTAATTTGAAGATTTTTAATTATATTCAAAAATGACTTTCTTCAAAAACCTTTGCGTAAACTTGCACATTTGCTTGAATGAATAATTTCTAATAATGTGAGTAATGCATAGTAATTGTTGGCATTACAAATTTGTAGCGCATAAAAACTTTTTGTTTTTAATTTTGTCTTTGTTAGATACGTAGTCATAATTAAAGTTGAAGAAAAAATGTGACATTTAAGATTTTAGTTACTTGTTATTATTAAAAAGTCAGTTTTAAGAATGGCTATGTTTAAGAGATGTTGAAATAAATTATTACATAGTTTTAATTAAACATGATCTGTGGAATACAGTAATCCTGCACTTGCCTGTTTCACGTTTTTTACCAAAGTTTATAACGAACTATTAAATGTGTTTTTAAAGAAAGCAAAATCGTATTTCACAGTAAAAACAGAATAAAAATTTAATAAAAACGTGAATAATAAATTCATCAACAACAGTGCTCTACAGTAATCATTTTACATAATTTTTTGTCAATATTTTGTTTGTTACATTACATTAAATTATCATGAAAGAAATTATTTCCTCCTTTTTAGGCTTGAGTTCATACATACAAAATCTATAATCGCAAAGAAATAACTCAAAATATTATATTATGTTGAAGGATTTACAGCTAGTCATAATAAATATCTATTATGAGTTTTTGATTGTCCTTCAAAATTTATTGCTCTAAATTTTATTATTATGGATTAACGTTCTTTATTGTTTCTTTTTTGAGTCGAAGAAGTTCATGTATCTTTGATTTTTTTATTGGCATTAACCCATGCCTTTAATTGACACGTTGTAAATTCTATCTATCTCTCTGATTTACAACCCCATCTTTGTTTCACTCTCATCATGACTTGAAAAGAGAGGAAAGTAAATCTGAGAATGACCATGGCACTCTTTTTTGTGGTGTTGTTGAGAAAAAACACTAATCCAAAAAGCTTAAATTTGTTGAAGGTCATTTTTGGTGGTGGTTATTGTTGCAATTTGTTTTCAAGGGTTTTTGTGCTATTCAAATAATTCAATTGTATATCATTTTCATTGACTTTTAAAGAGAGATCTATCAGAAAAAGAAAGTGTTATCAATAGTTTTGGTCATATATTTTCTTTTCGTGTTGGCCTTGACTGACATCCATCCAATCATTAATCAAACACAGAAGCGTTCTTTTTTTCTTACATTAGAATAATATTTATTTTTTTTGGCCAACATAATTTCCGATCTAAATTTTTTTGACCACAAACAATTCATTAATCATCATTAACATCTCATCTCCATCTCTTTTTTATCGTTATATCCCTTTCAATTTCATCTATCTTCTGTTTTTGGAAAAAGGGAAAAAAGAGATTTTAGTGGCCTTTACATGATCCCTTCAAAAGGGAATCATTGGCAGTGGACATCGTTATTACGTTGTTTTTTCTCGGTTCCTTGGCAAACGTAATATCGAGGTTTGCCTTTAGGTGTCTTTGTTCTTTATTTAACCTTAATTATGGCATAACATTCAAAAAATTATTCATATACCGCCTTCACAATTGTCCTTTAGGGCTTATAGAAAAACCCAATGCCGTTGTCCATCCGCAATTTTAATCATGGCTTTTTTCGGCCTTTGCTTACTTCTTTTTTGGCTCTTATTTGCTTTCTTTTTGGCGTGTCTTCTTTTTGCACTGGTCATTGCTAAAAATGGCATTAAAGGCATAAATTAAGTAGTTGAGAACTATTGAAAAAGGCGCAGCATGTCATGCGTTTGCCCACCACTGGTCGAAGAAAAGAAAGGAAAACGTATTTACCACCTATCTCTATTTGTATCCATACAAAATCGATAATAAATGCTCGATGGTGCTGCATAAATTGAAGTTCACCAACGAATGTTAGTAATAGTAAAATTGCTGTGGTTACTTCTAGAATATTAGTTTTTATCAGAATGTTTATGAGTTAACAAATGTGACCAAATGAATGAACTCCTCATTAAAATAATTTTATTGACAAGGTATATTTTAGAATATTCGATAATAAGCTAGCTATCATTCTAAAATATTTATTAGTTTTTGGTAAATCCCATATGTTTCTATCGAAGTTTTTAACGCGTATTATGTAAATAAAAAGTCGGCATGAATTTTTTTGGCTACAATATTTTTAGCGTTTTAGTTAATTTATCTTTTGTAATATAACATTTTACATCATATTGTTATGGAAGAAGTCCCAACAAGCTACAAAATGGCTGTTAATAAACTTTTAGAAAAAGTCGAAAAATCACATGATGTACAAACAAAGCGACAACTGTTTGAAGAATTTACACAAAAGTATACTGCTATACCTGCAATCATATTTAAATGGGCAGAGTAATAATTAACATATAAACTAAACTTTTAATCTGGCAGTCATTTTAGAATAGAACGTATGCACATTCCATATGACTCCGAATCGCATAAAACCGTTTTGCTTAAAGTTTTTGAGCATCTGCATTACGATTTAAGCAAAGTACCAGAGGATTACGACACTATATTTTGGCAGAAAAGAAAGGTAAGATTCTATTACAAATAAAAAGTAATCCTGCTTCTTTTGGTATTCACGCACGTCCTCAAAAATCACGCCGTTGAGGGTAATACCCCTGGGGTATGCATATAATTTTGATTTTTGATTATGTTTTTGCTGTAATTTTTTTGGATAACTTCTTTTTGCTAATAAAAGATGTAGTTTTTTATAAGGAATAATAATATGTAAAGAACTAACTCTGCCCAGGTACTATCTGCAAAATACAGAATAAAATACGAATTCGACCAACCCTAAGCATGATTTGTATGCCACAGTAAAAATCGCAAATACTTTTAGGACAATCAAAATAAAACACTTTGTTATCAAGCAATCATTGAAGACGATGGAATGATGACCCAGTCGCTTAAAACATATGTTAAAATTTTACAAGAATATGAAGTATTTGTTCCTAATAGAATTTTAAATAAAAGATGGGCTTATTATCGGCAATATTCAAGTTTGTACATCATTAATAGTAGTGATGTTATTCAAAGTCAAAATTTTAGCTAAATTTATCTCTAAGTCATTGTTCAATGATTTTGAAAATGCTTTGATTTTATTCGATGAGCTTAAAAAACTTGAAAATGATGAAGAATGGTTAAATTGTCTCAAAAAATCAAATTCTGATGAAGTTATTGTTCAAAACATTGAATGTCGTATAGGAAACGATCCTTTTAACAAGAATTTGTGGAATCTCTATTTTGACTATTTGGATGAAAAAAATTCAAAGGTTAGAATATTGTTATTGTAATACACAAACCGTATCCAGGATTTATTTTCGGAGCGGAATGGCTTTTTGTTTTTAACAGGGGGCGACAAAAAGATCAAAGAATATTTCTGATTTCGGGGATGGACCCTCAGCCATTCCTTAGATACTGACTTGGAAATACACATTGTTTTAAATTTTTCAGGAAATTCTTGACGTATATTCACGATATTGCCGCTTGTTTGTAGACGATACTGAAAAACGTGTGAATTATTTTAAGGAAATCAAAAAATTTCAAGAACATGGTGACAATGTTTCAAAATGGGTAGTAGATTTAGTAAAAACAGAAAATGATTTTTTTTCTTCAAAGACAGCAATTTCAATGATGAATCAATTTGATGAAAAGTTTCTAATAACTTTACCAGAAACACACGATGTTATGCAATTCAGCGTTATTTTCAATCTGTTTAAAAAATTTATTACGCAGGAATCGAAAACAACGCCTGATAATGGCAAAGTAACAAGGTTACAAAAAATTGATTTAAAATTCACTGCCAATAATTGCCAAAATCAAAGTTTTTCACTGCCATACGAGCTTATCAAATATGTAACAAAAAACGCAGATTACGATCTTCTACACATTCTCTATAATCTTTCCAAGCGATTTTTTATTATACTTAAAGTGCCGCTATGCCATAGACTTCAAATTTCTAATTGGACTGCAATCTATCAAGGGTCATTATTTATAAAAACATCAGTCAGACTTTGCGAAGCAATTTACGTTGGATATTCTTTATATGTACGCGATTCAAATAACACGATGACACTGTCAAATATAGTTCTAAAGATTTATAAGTCGGATATTCGCTTCATGGATGTATATTTTCAAAATTTAACGGCAAATGAATTTTATATTTTTGCTGGTAATGGAAAACTGGAACGATTACTTTATCATTACGGAAAAATAATCAAAGAACCACAAGGATGGATGCCCTTAGAAGAAATAATTGAAACATCACCGCAACTTAGTAAATTATCAATTGTACCTAGGTAAATAATTGTATAATTGAAAAAACCTGCTGTACCATAAAGGATCTCAGAGCCCGTTCACGGCCGCATGCATGTACACATACACATCTAAATATATACCCCCTAAAGGCAGATGATTTTTTTTTACACATACACAAATACACATGCACTTACAAGCAAACCACGAGAGATGATTACTCGCCAATAACATAATGATTGTCCTAAGGGTTTCATTTGGGGTCAAAAATACTCGTGATAAAATATTACAGGCCCTAATCAGTTTTAAATAGATATTTTACCTTTCGCCTATTATGCTATTTGGCAATGAAACTTTTTACCTGGACCTGTTTTTTTGCTGGCATGTTTGGTATGAATGGATAGAGGGTGAAAAATGGAGCATGAAAATCATTTAATGATGCTCCGGAGGTGGTCATCTGAAGGAGATATGTGCGCGCGAATGTTTAATAAGGATTTTTTCTTTGTTGTTGTATGGCCGAGTGGTGTGTGCGTTGGGATTGCGTGGTGGAGGTCATGGGTTTGAGGCCATGTGGGTTTAAATGCATTGTAATAATGTTTTATGGGTATGGGAGTATGAGAAATGGCATGAAAAAAATTGGGCATGTGATTTTGGATGAATGAATGCATGTTGTATGGGATGAAAAATGAAAGTGCAGGGAATGCATGCTATAATGTTTTTTGAAAAAAAAGTGGTTAGGGGATGTTATTTAAGAATAAAAAAATGTTAAAATTTAATTTTCTGGTAAATGGTAAATACAGTATGCATGTGGTAAAGTATGAAAAAATGAAAATGTTTAACATGCATTTTGATGATTTTTGTTCATTGTGTTATTTTTTATGTTGTTAGAAGATGAAATATGAGAAATAATTTTTTGTGCATTAATGTTGGAAAAATGTTGGTAAAATGTGGGCTACAGTATGTATGTAATGTAACATGAAAAATAAAAAACGTTTGAAATGTTTAAGTTTCCAACGAAATGTGTTTTTATCTGGCATTTGACTCAAATGATTTGAGGATGAGAAATAAATGAATACGCCGTCGTTGGTTCCGAAGGAACCAACGACTCTTTTTTGAGGTGATAGAAAAGGGTGAATGAGATGGTTGGTTTTGAGGAGAAGTATGCAGTGAGGTATGCCAATATGTAATAGCAAAATACGTTGTGGTAATTGTGTCATGTTTAGAATGAAATAAAAGGAAATAAAAAACCAAGAATGAATAAAATCTTATGCCCCACTAAGAATGCGAGAGCCGCAACGCGGCTCTCCAAAGAGACTTGTTTAAAGTTTATTAAAAAACATTGCTTTAGCTTCTCCTTCTTTTTGTATCTACCAACTTGTTAGCCTTTGTAGCTCAGTGGTTAGCGCGTTTGTTATTGAATCAAAAAGGTGTGGGTTCGAATCCCACTTGTGGCAGTTTCTATTTTTTCACTGTTTTTGGTTAAATGTTTGTGCTAACTTAACACATATATAATAAATACGTGATTTTCTTTAAATACAATATTATTTTACTTACTTTAACTACAACAATAATAGCACAGTGGCTTTTTATTGAATTTTGACTTTTTGAGAATTATGTAGGTCGTTTTGTAGGTAAAGTAAATTAAAATTTATTGTTTTTTTAAGAATCGTGTGTTTTTTAAGTATTTATTAAGTTAGCACAAAAATATAACCCAAAAACAGTAAAAAAATAGAAACTGCCACAAGTGGGATTCGAACCCACACCTTTTTGAGTCAATAACAGCCATTTCCATAATGTTTCTATAAATAACATTAGAATGTCGCGGTAGTCAGCCAGTGTTTCTCATTGTGTTAAGCATATTGTTACAGATTTGGCGATTCATCACCGTTTTACGAATCTACTAATAGCTCATTGTCGACATTAAAACGAAAACTGCCATTTGAATACTTTGAACTATCGGAAATTTCTAACAGTTTCGATTGTCTTTTGTTTACTGATTTTATTAGGGTAAGTTTGTTTATTTTAACATATTTTTCAGTATTTTAGACTTGTTTTAAACAATAAAAACTCTATAAATTTTTTTTAAATTTTAAAATACGATTTTTCAGAAAAATGCAGCACCTGTTTCCCAATTTAAATTATGTTACAATGCAAATACAGCAAACAAAACCAAACAATGTGCAAAATATTTTTTTCAAAAGCTTCAACTAGAATTAAACGAAAATCTTTTGAACGTTGATTTATCTGATTGTTTTCAAATGCAGTAAAACCTTTTAATAAAAGATGGATGCCAGCACCTAATTGATTAAATAAGTTTTCTATAACACTATCGTGTTTTTCACGTCAATAGCCTAATATATACAAAACAATTACAAACAATAGAATATGTGCAATACAAATAAAAAACAGAAGCCATCTGTTCCATTAATTTACCTTCAACTGATATTACATGACACGAAAAAAAGAGCATGATTAATTAGCAACACTATTCACCATATTATTGCATTTTCCACCACAATTTTTGATGAATGTCACAAGTTCGCACATTTTTTTATTACATGACACAAAAGCAACAGCATGATAAATTGAAAACATTTTCTGCCATACTTCTGCATTGTCCAACATGTATGAATGTAACAAGTTCGCCCATTTCTTTATCACATGCCACGGAAGAAAGAGCTTGATAAACTGGTAGCACTTTCTGCCATACTTCTGCATTGTCCACCATGTATTCTGATGAATGTTCCAAGTTCACACATTTCATTATCGGAGGCAACGGAAGAAAGAGCATGATAAACTGGTAGCACTTTCTGCCATACTTTTGAATTGTCCACCACGAAATCTGATGAATGTAACAAGTTCGCACATTTCTTTATTACATGACACAAAAGAAAGAGCATGATAAACTGGTAACACTTTCTGCCATACTTCTGCATTGTCCACCATGTATTCTGATGAATGTTCCAAGTTCACACATTTCATTATCGGAGGCAACGGAAGAAAGAGCTTGATAAACTGGTAGCACTTTCTGCCATACTTCTGCATTGTCCACCATGTATTCTGATGAATGTTCCATGTTCACACATTTCATTATTGGAGGCAACGGAAGAAAGAGCACGATAAACTGGTAACACGTTCTGCCATACTTTTGAATTGTCCACCACGAAATCTGATGAATGTAACAAGTTCGCACATTTCTTTATTACATGACACAAAAGAAAGAGCATGATAAACTGGTAACACTTTCTGCCATACTTCTGCATTGTCCACCATGTATTCTGATGAATGTTCCAAGTTCACACATTTCATTATCGGAGGCAACGGAAGAAAGAGCTTGATAAACTGGTAGCACTTTCTGCCATACTTCTGCATTGTCCACCATGTATTCTGATGAATGTTCCATGTTCACACATTTCATTATTGGAGGCAACGGAAGAAAGAGCACGATAAACTGGTAACACGTTCTGCCATACTTTTGAATTGTCCACCACGAAATCTGATGAATGTAACAAGTTCACACATTTCTTTATTACATGACACAAAAGCAAGAGCACGATAAACTGGTAACACTTTCTGCCATACTTCTGCATTGTCCACCATGTATTCTGATGAATGTTCCATGTTCACACATTTCATTATCGGAGGCAACGGAAGAAAGAGCATGATAAACTGGTAGCACTTTCTGCTATACTTTTGAATTGTCCACCACGTATTCTGATGAATGTAACAAGTTCGCACATTTCTTTATTACATGACACAAAAGAAAGAGCATGATAAACTGGTAACACTTTCTGCCATACTTCTGCATTGTCCACCATGTATTCTGATGAATGTTCCAAGTTCACACATTTCTTTATCGGAGGTAACGGAAGAAAGAGCATGATAAACTGGTAGCACTTTCTGCTATACTTTTGAATTGTCCACCACGTATTCTGATGAATGTAACAAGTTCGCACATTTCTTTATTACATGACACAAAAGAAAGAGCATGATAAACTGGTAACACTTTCTGCCATACTTCTGCATTGTCCACCATGTATTCTGATGAATGTTCCAAGTTCACACATTTCTTTATCGGAGGTAACGGAAGAAAGAGCATAATAAACTGGTAACACTTTCTGCCATACTTCTGCATTGTCCAACATGTATGAATGTAACAAGTTCGCCCATTTCTTTATCACATGCCACGGAAGAAAGAGCATAATAAACTGGTAACACTTCCTGCCATACTTCTGCATTGTCAACCACCTATTCTGATGAATGTAACAAGTTCACACATTTCTTTATTACATGACACAAAAGCAAGAGCACGATAAATTGGAAACACTTTCTGCCATACTTCTGCATTGTCCAACATGTATGAATGTAACAAGTTCGCCCATTTCTTTATCACATGCCACGGAAGAAAGAGCTTGATAAACTGGTAGCACTTTCTGCCGTACTTCTGCATTGTCCACCATGTATTCTGATGAATGTAACAAGTTCGCACATTTCTTTATTACATGACACAAAAGAAAGAGCATGATAAACTGGTAACACTTTCTGCCATACTTCTGCATTGTCCACCACGTATTCTGATGAATGTAACAAGTTCGCACATTTCTTTATTACATGACACAAAAGAAAGAGCATGATAAACTGGTAACACTTTCTGCCATACTTCTGCATTGTCCACTATGTATTCTGATGAATGTTCCAAGTTCACACATTTCTTTATCGGAGGTAACGGAAGAAAGAGCATAATAAACTGGTAACACTTTCTGCCATACTTCTGCATTGTCAACCACCTATTCTGATGAATGTAACAAGTTCACACATTTCTTTATTACATGACACAAAAGCAAGAGCACGATAAATTGGAAACACTTTCTGCCATACTTCTGCATTGTCCAACATGTATGAATGTAACAAGTTCGCCCATTTCTTTATCACATGCCACGGAAGAAAGAGCTTGATAAACTGGTAGCACTTTCTGCCGTACTTCTGCATTGTCCACCATGTATTCTGATGAATGTTCCAAGTTCACACATTTCTTTATCGGAGGTAACGGAAGAAAGAGCATGATAAACTGGTAACACTTTCTGCCATACTTCTGCATTGTCAACCACCTATTCTGATGAATGTAACAAGTTCACACGTTTCTTTATCACATGCCACTGAAGTAAGAGCACAGTGCTTTGATTACGATATACCCTCTACACTATGGAGATTAACTGAAAATCTAGTGTTTTAAATTACAAATTTTGTTGCCGAAAATGCTTTTGTAATGTTTACTCCAAAAGTCTAAACTGCTGTTTTTTGTGTATTTCATGTGTGATTACCTGTTGTATAGCAGATTTTTAATATAAAGTTAATGCACGATATTCTTGAACAACTTTAACATTTCAAAGGAGTGGTTGAACTTCCTTACTAAAGCATTTTTCCTATCGAGATCTTTGTTAGATATTGGTAGTTTTTGTAAGAAAATTTTGAGAGGTTCTTTTAAAATTTTGAACAATCTTACTTTGTTAATTTTTAAATTCATTATTTGTCCTTAATGGCAGATTTTAATACAATTTCTGATCATCTTGCTGGAGATCAAGTAGCTGCTAATGCTTATATTAATAGTTTAACATCTCTGCGTCTTAGTTGTGAAGCTATGGTTGCTGCTGCAGATGCTGCTCCACCTCAAACAGTAAGTGCTGGATTTAAATCATGTGACATCTTTAAATATATTTATAGGTTGTTATTTCTCGTCATCATGGCCTTTTAACAATCGGCAGATTAGAAAGAGCTTTGAGAGTTCTTAAAACAACTTTAAGTGCTACCGCTGAAACTGCTGCACAAACTGTAAAATCATAATTTAAGTGTTGTTTATAGCCCTTGTTTTTAGAACGAAGTTGATGTTCATGAAGAAGCTGTTCCAACAATGAATAGTATTGGAAAAGAGTTATGGGATGAAGCACAAAAATTTTTGGAACAAAATATTCATCCAAATGTTATTATTCAAGTTTGTCTTTTCTTTATCCCTTTAGTTCGTCATAACTTATCTTTTTAGGCTTATCGTATGGCACTAGATGATATGATTCATTGGGCTGAAATAAAGTATAGCAAGCCAGTTGATGTCAAAAATGAAGAAGAACTTGCTGTTGCAGTTAAAGCATGCCTTTCAACAAAAATGATGTCATTAAATATGGATCTTGCAGTTAAAATTTCTCTTGATGTAGTTCGTTCTATTTCTGTTGATAAAGCAGGATACCATGAAATTGATATTAAGCGATATTGTCGTATTGAAAAGATTCCTGGTGGTGAAATTGATGATTCTCGTGTAATCAAAGGCGTTGTCTTTAATAAAGATATTGTTGATTCAGAAATGAAGAGACGTATTGAAAAGCCTCGTATTATTTTACTTGATTGCTCTTTGGGAGATGACCGAAATTCATCTGGAACACCTGGTGAAGATGAAACTGAAATTCGTAAACAATGTGATGAGATTATTGCTTTGAAGCCTGATTTGGTTATTACAGAAGAAGATATCTCTCATTTGGCTCAATATTTCCTTGTTCGTGATGGAATTACAGCTTTACGTCGTCTTAAAAAGACTGATAATAATCGTCTTGCTCGTGCTACTGGTGCTACAATCTGCCATGATACCAAAGATTTGACTGAAAATAATATTGGAACTAAAGCAGATCTCTTTGAAATTACCAAAATTGGAGATGAATATTTTACTTTTATTACTTCTGAAGAATCTACTGCTGCTACAATTGTATTACCTGGACCTAGCAAAGATATTATCAATGAAGTTGAAAGAAATCTTCAAGATGCTGTTAACTGTGTTTGCAATGTCCTTCTTAATCCTCGTGTTGTTCCTGGTGGTGGCGCAGTTGAAATGGCATTAGCAAATGTTTGTTCTTAATATTTGGTGTTGTAAAATAATTCATTTTGTCTTTTTAGGCAATTACAAAAAAAAGTGAATCTGTTGAAGGTGTTCTTCGCAAGCCATATGCAGCAATCGCGCGTGCACTTGAAGTTATTCCACGTACATTAATTCAAAATTGTGGTGGTTCAGATGTCCGTAAAATTAATTTACTTCGTGCCAAACATGCAGATGATGAATCAAATTTGACTTGGGGAGTCAATGGTGCAACTGGTGAACTTGTTGACATAAAAGAATTAAATATTTGGGATCCACTTACTGTTCGTCTTCAAGTATTAAAAACTGCAATTGAAACTTCAATAATGCTTCTTCGTATTGATGATATTGTTAGTGGAACAAAGAAGATGGGTGATGTCAACAGCAAATAGGCATATGATCTCTTTTGGCTTTTTTCGTGCTTTGCGTTGTTTCTTTTTTACTTTTGAAATGTCATCATTGTTTGATCTGACCTATAAGTTTTAAATTTTGTGTTTTATGATTTTTGCACTCTTAAAGCCTGGCTTGTTCTGTTATGTTTCGAATTTATATAATAAACATTATTTTAATTTACCTCGTTGTTGTTTTAAATATATATTGGTATAAATCCAAAAACATACTATACATTCTTATTCTTTAAAAATATTTTACATTTAAAAAAGCTCAAAATGGAGGAGCAGAAAAAACCAGAAGCAAAACCATGAGCATCTCGAGTACAAAAAAGTAACGGAGATCTTGGTCCTGCTTCAGTCGGCCTTCATATCGAACAATTGTTACTCCCTTAACGAATAATGAACACAGAAGAAATATCTTACAAGCATCTGCAGTTCTCAAAGATTTACCAGGTAGTACTGTAACTCTAAGAAGAACAACAAAGAAAATAAGCCAGACTATTCGGAGGTGCAAGAACCATATGTAAAATAACAAGAAGATAAGCCATTTGTAAAGCTGCCAAGTTTAGAAATTACAGAAATGCCATTGTCTTCTATTCTTCCCAAAGTAGAGCTACCACTTCCATTGCCGCCTCGAAATGTTTATCCAAAATTAGATACAGAAGAAATTCCATCACTACAAGAGAAGCAGCCATTACCAAAGATAATTGAACCACCAAAATATACAAAAAAAGAAGCAAAAATTAAATATCCTGCTTTGGTGGAACCAGGGGCTCAGTCGTCAGTTGTTGCAAGTGGTATAACATCATTAGCTTCGTCACAATATCTTAAAGAAGGGGAGTTACTAACAGAAGGACAGCTTTTACAGTATATTCAAAACGAACAGCTTGAATTTGTTGATGATTTTGTAGAGGTTTTTGTGCAGCAAGCCTTAAATGATTTACTTAAAAAATATAAAGAAGTATGTGAAAAGCTTCAAATGAAATCAGATTCCAAAGATGTTACAGTATCTGAGCTAACGAAAGTCAATAATGAAGTGTGGCAAGATAAAGAAGTTACTGTATTAATAATGAGAAATATTTAGGGCTGATGGGGGGATGATCGAACAGCATCTGGTACGGCAAGCTTCAAAGAAGCAAAATTTATTGCAGCAAATGTTGAATCTATCATCAGTTCTGAGCTAGAAAGTCTAGTTTTAGAGTTCCGTATACACGTCCTTGGGGAAATGCATTAAATGCGCGTTCACTCTTTCTATTTCCATCGAGTATTTAACGCGACGTTGAATACATGATTTAAGTTTTAGCATTTTGTTTTATTTATATTTGTAACTAGAACATTGAAAAAAACAAGGGAAAAGTTTTTGCCAACGTTTTCCCTTTTCATTTATCATATATTCAGGACGATTATGCACATGCAATATCCACTCGTTTACTATGGTGTCTGTTGAATTACCTATGACTTTAAGTCTTTAACTGATAAAGTTGTAAATAGTGAAAGGCAATTCGCCTCGCCTGGCAAAAATGCGAATGCGAATTGCTTAAGCGAATTCAAAATTCATGCGAAGCGAATTGGAATCGCCGAAGCGAATTTGCCAATTATTCGGCGAACTAGCGGTGACTCACCCCTTCGGGGTGGTCCACCAAAGATTTACAAATTGTTGCAAAAATATGCACACATTTTTACTATCTTTTCATAAACTGATTTGCTTTTTTCCAGCAAATCTTAAAGAATGCGCAGTAGCTTTACTCAAATCAAAGCTTTTTATGCATAATTAAATTTTTGCAGCATTCTCCATAAAAAATATTTTAAAAGTATCTTATGGCAAGCCACATTATTCCTTTTAACATGGTTCTAAAAACCCTCACAAATCCAAAAAAAGATTTTAAAAGATCCTGATCCTAACTACAGTCCTCTGCCCTTTGCTTCAGCAGTTAATACTACACCATATACCTATAACAGATGCCAATTCACTTGTTTGTTACTCCTTTTTAAATGCATTGTTTTTGCTTTATGCAAATTTCTCCTTTGCATTCTTTTTTTTGTGATTGTGAATGAATAATAAAATGTTACGGAAAACAGAAAATGGAAAGCGTTACATTCTCCTTTTAGTTGGAGGATTTTAAAAAAATGTACAGAAATTGTATAAAAAACTGTTAAAAAAATCTATTTTTATACCAGTTGTTCAATAAATAAGTAAAATTAAGAAGAAAATGGCTAGATTGTTGATTTTTTACATCTTCATAACAGAAAGCGAAAACTGAAAAAAGTGCATAAAAAATGCGAACTGAAAACTTATGCGAGGCGAATAGGCGAATTTTATGCGAATTCAGAAATCAGGCGAAGCGAATAGGCGAATCCAAGTCGGCAAAGCGAATTGCCTTTCACTAGTTGTAAATCATACGTATATATTCATTATAAAAGTTATTTTCTCAGTCACTGTTTGTCTCATTTTCATTATGACTGAATAAAGCTGAAAATTCCACATTAAAAAAAGCACTAATTTTGTTATGCTAAAGTTGTACTTAATAATTATAACTTATTCAAACCACGTTTTATACAATCTCAAACAAAACAAACCTTTTCTGGTAAATTAAAACAAATTTGCTTCTTCAAAGGCACTTCCACGTGCAGAGATGTTATGAAAACCAATTATGTCAATATTAAACAAGTTTACCACAAATTATTATAATAAAAACAGGAAATAATACATAACTTTACAAATACAAATACAGCGTAAAATAAAATTATTCAAGAAGAAAAATTAACGTCTACTTCTTTTCAAAAGAGGTAGACGACAATAAAAAAAACAAAGTGAACGTTTCGCCAAAGATTGCACAATACCATTCAAAAGAAGCAAAACTAAATTTTTTGGTATTCGAAGCCAAAATAAAGTAAAATATTAAATTCATGTTAATTAAAATGAGATTTTTGGAACGGTTATCTCTGTTTTCATCTCCCATAAAATTTACCCCGATTGCGGCGCTGGGTATTGTTTTTTTTGGTTCCATCCATCTGTGAAATTTTAGGGAAGAAAAATCTAGGCAAGAGTTGTCATCAGTATATTACTTCAGTTTTTTTGTTGGTCTTGACTGACATCTATCGAATCATAAATCAAACACAGTTCTCCATTATTTTTTTCTAACATTAAAATAATATTTAGAAATTCCTGTAATAAAATTTTTGACTACATATTGTTTTTTCCTTTTAAGTTTTTGCCCAACTCCATTTCTTTCTACAACACCGAGAAAATATTGCAATACAAGATGAAATTGTATTTGAAGATGGCGGAATTTTTGCAATAAAATCATTTCCCATTGTTGTAAGGTATAATACAGTAAACCAACCAAATACCGCAAAAACTGCAAATGCATTTTTTCTTGCAGTTACATATCTCGTGGAAAGAACAATTGAAAGACATCGATCAATACTTAAAAAGATTTCAACAACAGAACTTAAACCATTGAAAGCAGAAAAGATTAATGAAACAAAATACATAACATATGCATTGTAGACTACGGTATCGGGTCTCCAGAGGAACAACATGTACAGATGATAAACAGATGAAACGATTCCCCAAAAAAGATTGTAAATGTAATACAATTTTATCATGGGAGATAAGGGTAACACTTTCGCAGCTTTTGCTTTGTAATAAAATCCATTTATACAATACCATAATCCAAGAAGGGATAAGATAGATATTGATGTGTAACATATTAAAAGGTAATATGGTGATGAATCCATTACTGTAATTCCTTAACACGTTTTTTAACTTTTTTAAAACGGTTTATTTGAAATTATTAAATAACAGTTTTTTACGATAAAAAACAAAGCCTACTTTAAAAGGTAAGAATAAATTAATTTGAAGATTTTTAATTATATTCAAAAATGACTTTCTTCAAAAACCTTTGCGTAAACTTGCACATTTGCTTGAATGAATAATTTCTAATAATGTGAGTAATGCATAGTAATTGTTGGCATTACAAATTTGTAGCGCATAAAAACTTTTTGTTTTTAATTTTGTCTTTGTTAGATACGTAGTCATAATTAAAGTTGAAGAAAAAATGTGACATTTAAGATTTTAGTTACTTGTTATTATTAAAAAGTCAGTTTTAAGAATGGCTATGTTTAAGAGATGTTGAAATAAATTATTACATAGTTTTAATTAAACATGATCTGTGGAATACAGTAATCCTGCACTTGCCTGTTTCACGTTTTTTACCAAAGTTTATAACGAACTATTAAATGTGTTTTTAAAGAAAGCAAAATCGTATTTCACAGTAAAAACAGAATAAAAATTTAATAAAAACGTGAATAATAAATTCATCAACAACAGTGCTCTACAGTAATCATTTTACATAATTTTTTGTCAATATTTTGTTTGTTACATTACATTAAATTATCATGAAAGAAATTATTTCCTCCTTTTTAGGCTTGAGTTCATACATACAAAATCTATAATCGCAAAGAAATAACTCAAAATATTATATTATGTTGAAGGATTTACAGCTAGTCATAATAAATATCTATTATGAGTTTTTGATTGTCCTTCAAAATTTATTGCTCTAAATTTTATTATTATGGATTAACGTTCTTTATTGTTTCTTTTTTGAGTCGAAGAAGTTCATGTATCTTTGATTTTTTTATTGGCATTAACCCATGCCTTTAATTGACACGTTGTAAATTCTATCTATCTCTCTGATTTACAACCCCATCTTTGTTTCACTCTCATCATGACTTGAAAAGAGAGGAAAGTAAATCTGAGAATGACCATGGCACTCTTTTTTGTGGTGTTGTTGAGAAAAAACACTAATCCAAAAAGCTTAAATTTGTTGAAGGTCATTTTTGGTGGTGGTTATTGTTGCAATTTGTTTTCAAGGGTTTTTGTGCTATTCAAATAATTCAATTGTATATCATTTTCATTGACTTTTAAAGAGAGATCTATCAGAAAAAGAAAGTGTTATCAATAGTTTTGGTCATATATTTTCTTTTCGTGTTGGCCTTGACTGACATCCATCCAATCATTAATCAAACACAGAAGCGTTCTTTTTTTCTTACATTAGAATAATATTTATTTTTTTTGGCCAACATAATTTCCGATCTAAATTTTTTTGACCACAAACAATTCATTAATCATCATTAACATCTCATCTCCATCTCTTTTTTATCGTTATATCCCTTTCAATTTCATCTATCTTCTGTTTTTGGAAAAAGGGAAAAAAGAGATTTTAGTGGCCTTTACATGATCCCTTCAAAAGGGAATCATTGGCAGTGGACATCGTTATTACGTTGTTTTTTCTCGGTTCCTTGGCAAACGTAATATCGAGGTTTGCCTTTAGGTGTCTTTGTTCTTTATTTAACCTTAATTATGGCATAACATTCAAAAAATTATTCATATACCGCCTTCACAATTGTCCTTTAGGGCTTATAGAAAAACCCAATGCCGTTGTCCATCCGCAATTTTAATCATGGCTTTTTTCGGCCTTTGCTTACTTCTTTTTTGGCTCTTATTTGCTTTCTTTTTGGCGTGTCTTCTTTTTGCACTGGTCATTGCTAAAAATGGCATTAAAGGCATAAATTAAGTAGTTGAGAACTATTGAAAAAGGCGCAGCATGTCATGCGTTTGCCCACCACTGGTCGAAGAAAAGAAAGGAAAACGTATTTACCACCTATCTCTATTTGTATCCATACAAAATCGATAATAAATGCTCGATGGTGCTGCATAAATTGAAGTTCACCAACGAATGTTAGTAATAGTAAAATTGCTGTGGTTACTTCTAGAATATTAGTTTTTATCAGAATGTTTATGAGTTAACAAATGTGACCAAATGAATGAACTCCTCATTAAAATAATTTTATTGACAAGGTATATTTTAGAATATTCGATAATAAGCTAGCTATCATTCTAAAATATTTATTAGTTTTTGGTAAATCCCATATGTTTCTATCGAAGTTTTTAACGCGTATTATGTAAATAAAAAGTCGGCATGAATTTTTTTGGCTACAATATTTTTAGCGTTTTAGTTAATTTATCTTTTGTAATATAACATTTTACATCATATTGTTATGGAAGAAGTCCCAACAAGCTACAAAATGGCTGTTAATAAACTTTTAGAAAAAGTCGAAAAATCACATGATGTACAAACAAAGCGACAACTGTTTGAAGAATTTACACAAAAGTATACTGCTATACCTGCAATCATATTTAAATGGGCAGAGTAATAATTAACATATAAACTAAACTTTTAATCTGGCAGTCATTTTAGAATAGAACGTATGCACATTCCATATGACTCCGAATCGCATAAAACCGTTTTGCTTAAAGTTTTTGAGCATCTGCATTACGATTTAAGCAAAGTACCAGAGGATTACGACACTATATTTTGGCAGAAAAGAAAGGTAAGATTCTATTACAAATAAAAAGTAATCCTGCTTCTTTTGGTATTCACGCACGTCCTCAAAAATCACGCCGTTGAGGGTAATACCCCTGGGGTATGCATATAATTTTGATTTTTGATTATGTTTTTGCTGTAATTTTTTTGGATAACTTCTTTTTGCTAATAAAAGATGTAGTTTTTTATAAGGAATAATAATATGTAAAGAACTAACTCTGCCCAGGTACTATCTGCAAAATACAGAATAAAATACGAATTCGACCAACCCTAAGCATGATTTGTATGCCACAGTAAAAATCGCAAATACTTTTAGGACAATCAAAATAAAACACTTTGTTATCAAGCAATCATTGAAGACGATGGAATGATGACCCAGTCGCTTAAAACATATGTTAAAATTTTACAAGAATATGAAGTATTTGTTCCTAATAGAATTTTAAATAAAAGATGGGCTTATTATCGGCAATATTCAAGTTTGTACATCATTAATAGTAGTGATGTTATTCAAAGTCAAAATTTTAGCTAAATTTATCTCTAAGTCATTGTTCAATGATTTTGAAAATGCTTTGATTTTATTCGATGAGCTTAAAAAACTTGAAAATGATGAAGAATGGTTAAATTGTCTCAAAAAATCAAATTCTGATGAAGTTATTGTTCAAAACATTGAATGTCGTATAGGAAACGATCCTTTTAACAAGAATTTGTGGAATCTCTATTTTGACTATTTGGATGAAAAAAATTCAAAGGTTAGAATATTGTTATTGTAATACACAAACCGTATCCAGGATTTATTTTCGGAGCGGAATGGCTTTTTGTTTTTAACAGGGGGCGACAAAAAGATCAAAGAATATTTCTGATTTCGGGGATGGACCCTCAGCCATTCCTTAGATACTGACTTGGAAATACACATTGTTTTAAATTTTTCAGGAAATTCTTGACGTATATTCACGATATTGCCGCTTGTTTGTAGACGATACTGAAAAACGTGTGAATTATTTTAAGGAAATCAAAAAATTTCAAGAACATGGTGACAATGTTTCAAAATGGGTAGTAGATTTAGTAAAAACAGAAAATGATTTTTTTTCTTCAAAGACAGCAATTTCAATGATGAATCAATTTGATGAAAAGTTTCTAATAACTTTACCAGAAACACACGATGTTATGCAATTCAGCGTTATTTTCAATCTGTTTAAAAAATTTATTACGCAGGAATCGAAAACAACGCCTGATAATGGCAAAGTAACAAGGTTACAAAAAATTGATTTAAAATTCACTGCCAATAATTGCCAAAATCAAAGTTTTTCACTGCCATACGAGCTTATCAAATATGTAACAAAAAACGCAGATTACGATCTTCTACACATTCTCTATAATCTTTCCAAGCGATTTTTTATTATACTTAAAGTGCCGCTATGCCATAGACTTCAAATTTCTAATTGGACTGCAATCTATCAAGGGTCATTATTTATAAAAACATCAGTCAGACTTTGCGAAGCAATTTACGTTGGATATTCTTTATATGTACGCGATTCAAATAACACGATGACACTGTCAAATATAGTTCTAAAGATTTATAAGTCGGATATTCGCTTCATGGATGTATATTTTCAAAATTTAACGGCAAATGAATTTTATATTTTTGCTGGTAATGGAAAACTGGAACGATTACTTTATCATTACGGAAAAATAATCAAAGAACCACAAGGATGGATGCCCTTAGAAGAAATAATTGAAACATCACCGCAACTTAGTAAATTATCAATTGTACCTAGGTAAATAATTGTATAATTGAAAAAACCTGCTGTACCATAAAGGATCTCAGAGCCCGTTCACGGCCGCATGCATGTACACATACACATCTAAATATATACCCCCTAAAGGCAGATGATTTTTTTTTACACATACACAAATACACATGCACTTACAAGCAAACCACGAGAGATGATTACTCGCCAATAACATAATGATTGTCCTAAGGGTTTCATTTGGGGTCAAAAATACTCGTGATAAAATATTACAGGCCCTAATCAGTTTTAAATAGATATTTTACCTTTCGCCTATTATGCTATTTGGCAATGAAACTTTTTACCTGGACCTGTTTTTTTGCTGGCATGTTTGGTATGAATGGATAGAGGGTGAAAAATGGAGCATGAAAATCATTTAATGATGCTCCGGAGGTGGTCATCTGAAGGAGATATGTGCGCGCGAATGTTTAATAAGGATTTTTTCTTTGTTGTTGTATGGCCGAGTGGTGTGTGCGTTGGGATTGCGTGGTGGAGGTCATGGGTTTGAGGCCATGTGGGTTTAAATGCATTGTAATAATGTTTTATGGGTATGGGAGTATGAGAAATGGCATGAAAAAAATTGGGCATGTGATTTTGGATGAATGAATGCATGTTGTATGGGATGAAAAATGAAAGTGCAGGGAATGCATGCTATAATGTTTTTTGAAAAAAAAGTGGTTAGGGGATGTTATTTAAGAATAAAAAAATGTTAAAATTTAATTTTCTGGTAAATGGTAAATACAGTATGCATGTGGTAAAGTATGAAAAAATGAAAATGTTTAACATGCATTTTGATGATTTTTGTTCATTGTGTTATTTTTTATGTTGTTAGAAGATGAAATATGAGAAATAATTTTTTGTGCATTAATGTTGGAAAAATGTTGGTAAAATGTGGGCTACAGTATGTATGTAATGTAACATGAAAAATAAAAAACGTTTGAAATGTTTAAGTTTCCAACGAAATGTGTTTTTATCTGGCATTTGACTCAAATGATTTGAGGATGAGAAATAAATGAATACGCCGTCGTTGGTTCCGAAGGAACCAACGACTCTTTTTTGAGGTGATAGAAAAGGGTGAATGAGATGGTTGGTTTTGAGGAGAAGTATGCAGTGAGGTATGCCAATATGTAATAGCAAAATACGTTGTGGTAATTGTGTCATGTTTAGAATGAAATAAAAGGAAATAAAAAACCAAGAATGAATAAAATCTTATGCCCCACTAAGAATGCGAGAGCCGCAACGCGGCTCTCCAAAGAGACTTGTTTAAAGTTTATTAAAAAACATTGCTTTAGCTTCTCCTTCTTTTTGTATCTACCAACTTGTTAGCCTTTGTAGCTCAGTGGTTAGCGCGTTTGTTATTGAATCAAAAAGGTGTGGGTTCGAATCCCACTTGTGGCAGTTTCTATTTTTTCACTGTTTTTGGTTAAATGTTTGTGCTAACTTAACACATATATAATAAATACGTGATTTTCTTTAAATACAATATTATTTTACTTACTTTAACTACAACAATAATAGCACAGTGGCTTTTTATTGAATTTTGACTTTTTGAGAATTATGTAGGTCGTTTTGTAGGTAAAGTAAATTAAAATTTATTGTTTTTTTAAGAATCGTGTGTTTTTTAAGTATTTATTAAGTTAGCACAAAAATATAACCCAAAAACAGTAAAAAAATAGAAACTGCCACAAGTGGGATTCGAACCCACACCTTTTTGAGTCAATAACAGCCATTTCCATAATGTTTCTATAAATAACATTAGAATGTCGCGGTAGTCAGCCAGTGTTTCTCATTGTGTTAAGCATATTGTTACAGATTTGGCGATTCATCACCGTTTTACGAATCTACTAATAGCTCATTGTCGACATTAAAACGAAAACTGCCATTTGAATACTTTGAACTATCGGAAATTTCTAACAGTTTCGATTGTCTTTTGTTTACTGATTTTATTAGGGTAAGTTTGTTTATTTTAACATATTTTTCAGTATTTTAGACTTGTTTTAAACAATAAAAACTCTATAAATTTTTTTTAAATTTTAAAATACGATTTTTCAGAAAAATGCAGCACCTGTTTCCCAATTTAAATTATGTTACAATGCAAATACAGCAAACAAAACCAAACAATGTGCAAAATATTTTTTTCAAAAGCTTCAACTAGAATTAAACGAAAATCTTTTGAACGTTGATTTATCTGATTGTTTTCAAATGCAGTAAAACCTTTTAATAAAAGATGGATGCCAGCACCTAATTGATTAAATAAGTTTTCTATAACACTATCGTGTTTTTCACGTCAATAGCCTAATATATACAAAACAATTACAAACAATAGAATATGTGCAATACAAATAAAAAACAGAAGCCATCTGTTCCATTAATTTACCTTCAACTGATATTACATGACACGAAAAAAAGAGCATGATTAATTAGCAACACTATTCACCATATTATTGCATTTTCCACCACAATTTTTGATGAATGTCACAAGTTCGCACATTTTTTTATTACATGACACAAAAGCAACAGCATGATAAATTGAAAACATTTTCTGCCATACTTCTGCATTGTCCAACATGTATGAATGTAACAAGTTCGCCCATTTCTTTATCACATGCCACGGAAGAAAGAGCTTGATAAACTGGTAGCACTTTCTGCCATACTTCTGCATTGTCCACCATGTATTCTGATGAATGTTCCAAGTTCACACATTTCATTATCGGAGGCAACGGAAGAAAGAGCATGATAAACTGGTAGCACTTTCTGCCATACTTTTGAATTGTCCACCACGAAATCTGATGAATGTAACAAGTTCGCACATTTCTTTATTACATGACACAAAAGAAAGAGCATGATAAACTGGTAACACTTTCTGCCATACTTCTGCATTGTCCACCATGTATTCTGATGAATGTTCCAAGTTCACACATTTCATTATCGGAGGCAACGGAAGAAAGAGCTTGATAAACTGGTAGCACTTTCTGCCATACTTCTGCATTGTCCACCATGTATTCTGATGAATGTTCCATGTTCACACATTTCATTATTGGAGGCAACGGAAGAAAGAGCACGATAAACTGGTAACACGTTCTGCCATACTTTTGAATTGTCCACCACGAAATCTGATGAATGTAACAAGTTCGCACATTTCTTTATTACATGACACAAAAGAAAGAGCATGATAAACTGGTAACACTTTCTGCCATACTTCTGCATTGTCCACCATGTATTCTGATGAATGTTCCAAGTTCACACATTTCATTATCGGAGGCAACGGAAGAAAGAGCTTGATAAACTGGTAGCACTTTCTGCCATACTTCTGCATTGTCCACCATGTATTCTGATGAATGTTCCATGTTCACACATTTCATTATTGGAGGCAACGGAAGAAAGAGCACGATAAACTGGTAACACGTTCTGCCATACTTTTGAATTGTCCACCACGAAATCTGATGAATGTAACAAGTTCACACATTTCTTTATTACATGACACAAAAGCAAGAGCACGATAAACTGGTAACACTTTCTGCCATACTTCTGCATTGTCCACCATGTATTCTGATGAATGTTCCATGTTCACACATTTCATTATCGGAGGCAACGGAAGAAAGAGCATGATAAACTGGTAGCACTTTCTGCTATACTTTTGAATTGTCCACCACGTATTCTGATGAATGTAACAAGTTCGCACATTTCTTTATTACATGACACAAAAGAAAGAGCATGATAAACTGGTAACACTTTCTGCCATACTTCTGCATTGTCCACCATGTATTCTGATGAATGTTCCAAGTTCACACATTTCTTTATCGGAGGTAACGGAAGAAAGAGCATGATAAACTGGTAGCACTTTCTGCTATACTTTTGAATTGTCCACCACGTATTCTGATGAATGTAACAAGTTCGCACATTTCTTTATTACATGACACAAAAGAAAGAGCATGATAAACTGGTAACACTTTCTGCCATACTTCTGCATTGTCCACCATGTATTCTGATGAATGTTCCAAGTTCACACATTTCTTTATCGGAGGTAACGGAAGAAAGAGCATAATAAACTGGTAACACTTTCTGCCATACTTCTGCATTGTCCAACATGTATGAATGTAACAAGTTCGCCCATTTCTTTATCACATGCCACGGAAGAAAGAGCATAATAAACTGGTAACACTTCCTGCCATACTTCTGCATTGTCAACCACCTATTCTGATGAATGTAACAAGTTCACACATTTCTTTATTACATGACACAAAAGCAAGAGCACGATAAATTGGAAACACTTTCTGCCATACTTCTGCATTGTCCAACATGTATGAATGTAACAAGTTCGCCCATTTCTTTATCACATGCCACGGAAGAAAGAGCTTGATAAACTGGTAGCACTTTCTGCCGTACTTCTGCATTGTCCACCATGTATTCTGATGAATGTAACAAGTTCGCACATTTCTTTATTACATGACACAAAAGAAAGAGCATGATAAACTGGTAACACTTTCTGCCATACTTCTGCATTGTCCACCACGTATTCTGATGAATGTAACAAGTTCGCACATTTCTTTATTACATGACACAAAAGAAAGAGCATGATAAACTGGTAACACTTTCTGCCATACTTCTGCATTGTCCACTATGTATTCTGATGAATGTTCCAAGTTCACACATTTCTTTATCGGAGGTAACGGAAGAAAGAGCATAATAAACTGGTAACACTTTCTGCCATACTTCTGCATTGTCAACCACCTATTCTGATGAATGTAACAAGTTCACACATTTCTTTATTACATGACACAAAAGCAAGAGCACGATAAATTGGAAACACTTTCTGCCATACTTCTGCATTGTCCAACATGTATGAATGTAACAAGTTCGCCCATTTCTTTATCACATGCCACGGAAGAAAGAGCTTGATAAACTGGTAGCACTTTCTGCCGTACTTCTGCATTGTCCACCATGTATTCTGATGAATGTTCCAAGTTCACACATTTCTTTATCGGAGGTAACGGAAGAAAGAGCATGATAAACTGGTAACACTTTCTGCCATACTTCTGCATTGTCAACCACCTATTCTGATGAATGTAACAAGTTCACACGTTTCTTTATCACATGCCACTGAAGTAAGAGCACAGTGCTTTGATTACGATATACCCTCTACACTATGGAGATTAACTGAAAATCTAGTGTTTTAAATTACAAATTTTGTTGCCGAAAATGCTTTTGTAATGTTTACTCCAAAAGTCTAAACTGCTGTTTTTTGTGTATTTCATGTGTGATTACCTGTTGTATAGCAGATTTTTAATATAAAGTTAATGCACGATATTCTTGAACAACTTTAACATTTCAAAGGAGTGGTTGAACTTCCTTACTAAAGCATTTTTCCTATCGAGATCTTTGTTAGATATTGGTAGTTTTTGTAAGAAAATTTTGAGAGGTTCTTTTAAAATTTTGAACAATCTTACTTTGTTAATTTTTAAATTCATTATTTGTCCTTAATGGCAGATTTTAATACAATTTCTGATCATCTTGCTGGAGATCAAGTAGCTGCTAATGCTTATATTAATATGGCTTTTTGTTTTTAACAGGGGGCGACAAAAAGATCAAAGAATATTTCTGATTTCGGGGATGGACCCTCAGCCATTCCTTAGATACTGACTTGGAAATACACATTGTTTTAAATTTTTCAGGAAATTCTTGACGTATATTCACGATATTGCCGCTTGTTTGTAGACGATACTGAAAAACGTGTGAATTATTTTAAGGAAATCAAAAAATTTCAAGAACATGGTGACAATGTTTCAAAATGGGTAGTAGATTTAGTAAAAACAGAAAATGATTTTTTTTCTTCAAAGACAGCAATTTCAATGATGAATCAATTTGATGAAAAGTTTCTAATAACTTTACCAGAAACACACGATGTTATGCAATTCAGCGTTATTTTCAATCTGTTTAAAAAATTTATTACGCAGGAATCGAAAACAACGCCTGATAATGGCAAAGTAACAAGGTTACAAAAAATTGATTTAAAATTCACTGCCAATAATTGCCAAAATCAAAGTTTTTCACTGCCATACGAGCTTATCAAATATGTAACAAAAAACGCAGATTACGATCTTCTACACATTCTCTATAATCTTTCCAAGCGATTTTTTATTATACTTAAAGTGCCGCTATGCCATAGACTTCAAATTTCTAATTGGACTGCAATCTATCAAGGGTCATTATTTATAAAAACATCAGTCAGACTTTGCGAAGCAATTTACGTTGGATATTCTTTATATGTACGCGATTCAAATAACACGATGACACTGTCAAATATAGTTCTAAAGATTTATAAGTCGGATATTCGCTTCATGGATGTATATTTTCAAAATTTAACGGCAAATGAATTTTATATTTTTGCTGGTAATGGAAAACTGGAACGATTACTTTATCATTACGGAAAAATAATCAAAGAACCACAAGGATGGATGCCCTTAGAAGAAATAATTGAAACATCACCGCAACTTAGTAAATTATCAATTGTACCTAGGTAAATAATTGTATAATTGAAAAAACCTGCTGTACCATAAAGGATCTCAGAGCCCGTTCACGGCCGCATGCATGTACACATACACATCTAAATATATACCCCCTAAAGGCAGATGATTTTTTTTTACACATACACAAATACACATGCACTTACAAGCAAACCACGAGAGATGATTACTCGCCAATAACATAATGATTGTCCTAAGGGTTTCATTTGGGGTCAAAAATACTCGTGATAAAATATTACAGGCCCTAATCAGTTTTAAATAGATATTTTACCTTTCGCCTATTATGCTATTTGGCAATGAAACTTTTTACCTGGACCTGTTTTTTTGCTGGCATGTTTGGTATGAATGGATAGAGGGTGAAAAATGGAGCATGAAAATCATTTAATGATGCTCCGGAGGTGGTCATCTGAAGGAGATATGTGCGCGCGAATGTTTAATAAGGATTTTTTCTTTGTTGTTGTATGGCCGAGTGGTGTGTGCGTTGGGATTGCGTGGTGGAGGTCATGGGTTTGAGGCCATGTGGGTTTAAATGCATTGTAATAATGTTTTATGGGTATGGGAGTATGAGAAATGGCATGAAAAAAATTGGGCATGTGATTTTGGATGAATGAATGCATGTTGTATGGGATGAAAAATGAAAGTGCAGGGAATGCATGCTATAATGTTTTTTGAAAAAAAAGTGGTTAGGGGATGTTATTTAAGAATAAAAAAATGTTAAAATTTAATTTTCTGGTAAATGGTAAATACAGTATGCATGTGGTAAAGTATGAAAAAATGAAAATGTTTAACATGCATTTTGATGATTTTTGTTCATTGTGTTATTTTTTATGTTGTTAGAAGATGAAATATGAGAAATAATTTTTTGTGCATTAATGTTGGAAAAATGTTGGTAAAATGTGGGCTACAGTATGTATGTAATGTAACATGAAAAATAAAAAACGTTTGAAATGTTTAAGTTTCCAACGAAATGTGTTTTTATCTGGCATTTGACTCAAATGATTTGAGGATGAGAAATAAATGAATACGCCGTCGTTGGTTCCGAAGGAACCAACGACTCTTTTTTGAGGTGATAGAAAAGGGTGAATGAGATGGTTGGTTTTGAGGAGAAGTATGCAGTGAGGTATGCCAATATGTAATAGCAAAATACGTTGTGGTAATTGTGTCATGTTTAGAATGAAATAAAAGGAAATAAAAAACCAAGAATGAATAAAATCTTATGCCCCACTAAGAATGCGAGAGCCGCAACGCGGCTCTCCAAAGAGACTTGTTTAAAGTTTATTAAAAAACATTGCTTTAGCTTCTCCTTCTTTTTGTATCTACCAACTTGTTAGCCTTTGTAGCTCAGTGGTTAGCGCGTTTGTTATTGAATCAAAAAGGTGTGGGTTCGAATCCCACTTGTGGCAGTTTCTATTTTTTCACTGTTTTTGGTTAAATGTTTGTGCTAACTTAACACATATATAATAAATACGTGATTTTCTTTAAATACAATATTATTTTACTTACTTTAACTACAACAATAATAGCACAGTGGCTTTTTATTGAATTTTGACTTTTTGAGAATTATGTAGGTCGTTTTGTAGGTAAAGTAAATTAAAATTTATTGTTTTTTTAAGAATCGTGTGTTTTTTAAGTATTTATTAAGTTAGCACAAAAATATAACCCAAAAACAGTAAAAAAATAGAAACTGCCACAAGTGGGATTCGAACCCACACCTTTTTGAGTCAATAACAGCCATTTCCATAATGTTTCTATAAATAACATTAGAATGTCGCGGTAGTCAGCCAGTGTTTCTCATTGTGTTAAGCATATTGTTACAGATTTGGCGATTCATCACCGTTTTACGAATCTACTAATAGCTCATTGTCGACATTAAAACGAAAACTGCCATTTGAATACTTTGAACTATCGGAAATTTCTAACAGTTTCGATTGTCTTTTGTTTACTGATTTTATTAGGGTAAGTTTGTTTATTTTAACATATTTTTCAGTATTTTAGACTTGTTTTAAACAATAAAAACTCTATAAATTTTTTTTAAATTTTAAAATACGATTTTTCAGAAAAATGCAGCACCTGTTTCCCAATTTAAATTATGTTACAATGCAAATACAGCAAACAAAACCAAACAATGTGCAAAATATTTTTTTCAAAAGCTTCAACTAGAATTAAACGAAAATCTTTTGAACGTTGATTTATCTGATTGTTTTCAAATGCAGTAAAACCTTTTAATAAAAGATGGATGCCAGCACCTAATTGATTAAATAAGTTTTCTATAACACTATCGTGTTTTTCACGTCAATAGCCTAATATATACAAAACAATTACAAACAATAGAATATGTGCAATACAAATAAAAAACAGAAGCCATCTGTTCCATTAATTTACCTTCAACTGATATTACATGACACGAAAAAAAGAGCATGATTAATTAGCAACACTATTCACCATATTATTGCATTTTCCACCACAATTTTTGATGAATGTCACAAGTTCGCACATTTTTTTATTACATGACACAAAAGCAACAGCATGATAAATTGAAAACATTTTCTGCCATACTTCTGCATTGTCCAACATGTATGAATGTAACAAGTTCGCCCATTTCTTTATCACATGCCACGGAAGAAAGAGCTTGATAAACTGGTAGCACTTTCTGCCATACTTCTGCATTGTCCACCATGTATTCTGATGAATGTTCCAAGTTCACACATTTCATTATCGGAGGCAACGGAAGAAAGAGCATGATAAACTGGTAGCACTTTCTGCCATACTTTTGAATTGTCCACCACGAAATCTGATGAATGTAACAAGTTCGCACATTTCTTTATTACATGACACAAAAGAAAGAGCATGATAAACTGGTAACACTTTCTGCCATACTTCTGCATTGTCCACCATGTATTCTGATGAATGTTCCAAGTTCACACATTTCATTATCGGAGGCAACGGAAGAAAGAGCTTGATAAACTGGTAGCACTTTCTGCCATACTTCTGCATTGTCCACCATGTATTCTGATGAATGTTCCATGTTCACACATTTCATTATTGGAGGCAACGGAAGAAAGAGCACGATAAACTGGTAACACGTTCTGCCATACTTTTGAATTGTCCACCACGAAATCTGATGAATGTAACAAGTTCGCACATTTCTTTATTACATGACACAAAAGAAAGAGCATGATAAACTGGTAACACTTTCTGCCATACTTCTGCATTGTCCACCATGTATTCTGATGAATGTTCCAAGTTCACACATTTCATTATCGGAGGCAACGGAAGAAAGAGCTTGATAAACTGGTAGCACTTTCTGCCATACTTCTGCATTGTCCACCATGTATTCTGATGAATGTTCCATGTTCACACATTTCATTATTGGAGGCAACGGAAGAAAGAGCACGATAAACTGGTAACACGTTCTGCCATACTTTTGAATTGTCCACCACGAAATCTGATGAATGTAACAAGTTCACACATTTCTTTATTACATGACACAAAAGCAAGAGCACGATAAACTGGTAACACTTTCTGCCATACTTCTGCATTGTCCACCATGTATTCTGATGAATGTTCCATGTTCACACATTTCATTATCGGAGGCAACGGAAGAAAGAGCATGATAAACTGGTAGCACTTTCTGCTATACTTTTGAATTGTCCACCACGTATTCTGATGAATGTAACAAGTTCGCACATTTCTTTATTACATGACACAAAAGAAAGAGCATGATAAACTGGTAACACTTTCTGCCATACTTCTGCATTGTCCACCATGTATTCTGATGAATGTTCCAAGTTCACACATTTCTTTATCGGAGGTAACGGAAGAAAGAGCATGATAAACTGGTAGCACTTTCTGCTATACTTTTGAATTGTCCACCACGTATTCTGATGAATGTAACAAGTTCGCACATTTCTTTATTACATGACACAAAAGAAAGAGCATGATAAACTGGTAACACTTTCTGCCATACTTCTGCATTGTCCACCATGTATTCTGATGAATGTTCCAAGTTCACACATTTCTTTATCGGAGGTAACGGAAGAAAGAGCATAATAAACTGGTAACACTTTCTGCCATACTTCTGCATTGTCCAACATGTATGAATGTAACAAGTTCGCCCATTTCTTTATCACATGCCACGGAAGAAAGAGCATAATAAACTGGTAACACTTCCTGCCATACTTCTGCATTGTCAACCACCTATTCTGATGAATGTAACAAGTTCACACATTTCTTTATTACATGACACAAAAGCAAGAGCACGATAAATTGGAAACACTTTCTGCCATACTTCTGCATTGTCCAACATGTATGAATGTAACAAGTTCGCCCATTTCTTTATCACATGCCACGGAAGAAAGAGCTTGATAAACTGGTAGCACTTTCTGCCGTACTTCTGCATTGTCCACCATGTATTCTGATGAATGTAACAAGTTCGCACATTTCTTTATTACATGACACAAAAGAAAGAGCATGATAAACTGGTAACACTTTCTGCCATACTTCTGCATTGTCCACCACGTATTCTGATGAATGTAACAAGTTCGCACATTTCTTTATTACATGACACAAAAGAAAGAGCATGATAAACTGGTAACACTTTCTGCCATACTTCTGCATTGTCCACTATGTATTCTGATGAATGTTCCAAGTTCACACATTTCTTTATCGGAGGTAACGGAAGAAAGAGCATAATAAACTGGTAACACTTTCTGCCATACTTCTGCATTGTCAACCACCTATTCTGATGAATGTAACAAGTTCACACATTTCTTTATTACATGACACAAAAGCAAGAGCACGATAAATTGGAAACACTTTCTGCCATACTTCTGCATTGTCCAACATGTATGAATGTAACAAGTTCGCCCATTTCTTTATCACATGCCACGGAAGAAAGAGCTTGATAAACTGGTAGCACTTTCTGCCGTACTTCTGCATTGTCCACCATGTATTCTGATGAATGTTCCAAGTTCACACATTTCTTTATCGGAGGTAACGGAAGAAAGAGCATGATAAACTGGTAACACTTTCTGCCATACTTCTGCATTGTCAACCACCTATTCTGATGAATGTAACAAGTTCACACGTTTCTTTATCACATGCCACTGAAGTAAGAGCACAGTGCTTTGATTACGATATACCCTCTACACTATGGAGATTAACTGAAAATCTAGTGTTTTAAATTACAAATTTTGTTGCCGAAAATGCTTTTGTAATGTTTACTCCAAAAGTCTAAACTGCTGTTTTTTGTGTATTTCATGTGTGATTACCTGTTGTATAGCAGATTTTTAATATAAAGTTAATGCACGATATTCTTGAACAACTTTAACATTTCAAAGGAGTGGTTGAACTTCCTTACTAAAGCATTTTTCCTATCGAGATCTTTGTTAGATATTGGTAGTTTTTGTAAGAAAATTTTGAGAGGTTCTTTTAAAATTTTGAACAATCTTACTTTGTTAATTTTTAAATTCATTATTTGTCCTTAATGGCAGATTTTAATACAATTTCTGATCATCTTGCTGGAGATCAAGTAGCTGCTAATGCTTATATTAATAGTTTAACATCTCTGCGTCTTAGTTGTGAAGCTATGGTTGCTGCTGCAGATGCTGCTCCACCTCAAACAGTAAGTGCTGGATTTAAATCATGTGACATCTTTAAATATATTTATAGGTTGTTATTTCTCGTCATCATGGCCTTTTAACAATCGGCAGATTAGAAAGAGCTTTGAGAGTTCTTAAAACAACTTTAAGTGCTACCGCTGAAACTGCTGCACAAACTGTAAAATCATAATTTAAGTGTTGTTTATAGCCCTTGTTTTTAGAACGAAGTTGATGTTCATGAAGAAGCTGTTCCAACAATGAATAGTATTGGAAAAGAGTTATGGGATGAAGCACAAAAATTTTTGGAACAAAATATTCATCCAAATGTTATTATTCAAGTTTGTCTTTTCTTTATCCCTTTAGTTCGTCATAACTTATCTTTTTAGGCTTATCGTATGGCACTAGATGATATGATTCATTGGGCTGAAATAAAGTATAGCAAGCCAGTTGATGTCAAAAATGAAGAAGAACTTGCTGTTGCAGTTAAAGCATGCCTTTCAACAAAAATGATGTCATTAAATATGGATCTTGCAGTTAAAATTTCTCTTGATGTAGTTCGTTCTATTTCTGTTGATAAAGCAGGATACCATGAAATTGATATTAAGCGATATTGTCGTATTGAAAAGATTCCTGGTGGTGAAATTGATGATTCTCGTGTAATCAAAGGCGTTGTCTTTAATAAAGATATTGTTGATTCAGAAATGAAGAGACGTATTGAAAAGCCTCGTATTATTTTACTTGATTGCTCTTTGGGAGATGACCGAAATTCATCTGGAACACCTGGTGAAGATGAAACTGAAATTCGTAAACAATGTGATGAGATTATTGCTTTGAAGCCTGATTTGGTTATTACAGAAGAAGATATCTCTCATTTGGCTCAATATTTCCTTGTTCGTGATGGAATTACAGCTTTACGTCGTCTTAAAAAGACTGATAATAATCGTCTTGCTCGTGCTACTGGTGCTACAATCTGCCATGATACCAAAGATTTGACTGAAAATAATATTGGAACTAAAGCAGATCTCTTTGAAATTACCAAAATTGGAGATGAATATTTTACTTTTATTACTTCTGAAGAATCTACTGCTGCTACAATTGTATTACCTGGACCTAGCAAAGATATTATCAATGAAGTTGAAAGAAATCTTCAAGATGCTGTTAACTGTGTTTGCAATGTCCTTCTTAATCCTCGTGTTGTTCCTGGTGGTGGCGCAGTTGAAATGGCATTAGCAAATGTTTGTTCTTAATATTTGGTGTTGTAAAATAATTCATTTTGTCTTTTTAGGCAATTACAAAAAAAAGTGAATCTGTTGAAGGTGTTCTTCGCAAGCCATATGCAGCAATCGCGCGTGCACTTGAAGTTATTCCACGTACATTAATTCAAAATTGTGGTGGTTCAGATGTCCGTAAAATTAATTTACTTCGTGCCAAACATGCAGATGATGAATCAAATTTGACTTGGGGAGTCAATGGTGCAACTGGTGAACTTGTTGACATAAAAGAATTAAATATTTGGGATCCACTTACTGTTCGTCTTCAAGTATTAAAAACTGCAATTGAAACTTCAATAATGCTTCTTCGTATTGATGATATTGTTAGTGGAACAAAGAAGATGGGTGATGTCAACAGCAAATAGGCATATGATCTCTTTTGGCTTTTTTCGTGCTTTGCGTTGTTTCTTTTTTACTTTTGAAATGTCATCATTGTTTGATCTGACCTATAAGTTTTAAATTTTGTGTTTTATGATTTTTGCACTCTTAAAGCCTGGCTTGTTCTGTTATGTTTCGAATTTATATAATAAACATTATTTTAATTTACCTCGTTGTTGTTTTAAATATATATTGGTATAAATCCAAAAACATACTATACATTCTTATTCTTTAAAAATATTTTACATTTAAAAAAGCTCAAAATGGAGGAGCAGAAAAAACCAGAAGCAAAACCATGAGCATCTCGAGTACAAAAAAGTAACGGAGATCTTGGTCCTGCTTCAGTCGGCCTTCATATCGAACAATTGTTACTCCCTTAACGAATAATGAACACAGAAGAAATATCTTACAAGCATCTGCAGTTCTCAAAGATTTACCAGGTAGTACTGTAACTCTAAGAAGAACAACAAAGAAAATAAGCCAGACTATTCGGAGGTGCAAGAACCATATGTAAAATAACAAGAAGATAAGCCATTTGTAAAGCTGCCAAGTTTAGAAATTACAGAAATGCCATTGTCTTCTATTCTTCCCAAAGTAGAGCTACCACTTCCATTGCCGCCTCGAAATGTTTATCCAAAATTAGATACAGAAGAAATTCCATCACTACAAGAGAAGCAGCCATTACCAAAGATAATTGAACCACCAAAATATACAAAAAAAGAAGCAAAAATTAAATATCCTGCTTTGGTGGAACCAGGGGCTCAGTCGTCAGTTGTTGCAAGTGGTATAACATCATTAGCTTCGTCACAATATCTTAAAGAAGGGGAGTTACTAACAGAAGGACAGCTTTTACAGTATATTCAAAACGAACAGCTTGAATTTGTTGATGATTTTGTAGAGGTTTTTGTGCAGCAAGCCTTAAATGATTTACTTAAAAAATATAAAGAAGTATGTGAAAAGCTTCAAATGAAATCAGATTCCAAAGATGTTACAGTATCTGAGCTAACGAAAGTCAATAATGAAGTGTGGCAAGATAAAGAAGTTACTGTATTAATAATGAGAAATATTTAGGGCTGATGGGGGGATGATCGAACAGCATCTGGTACGGCAAGCTTCAAAGAAGCAAAATTTATTGCAGCAAATGTTGAATCTATCATCAGTTCTGAGCTAGAAAGTCTAGTTTTAGAGTTCCGTATACACGTCCTTGGGGAAATGCATTAAATGCGCGTTCACTCTTTCTATTTCCATCGAGTATTTAACGCGACGTTGAATACATGATTTAAGTTTTAGCATTTTGTTTTATTTATATTTGTAACTAGAACATTGAAAAAAACAAGGGAAAAGTTTTTGCCAACGTTTTCCCTTTTCATTTATCATATATTCAGGACGATTATGCACATGCAATATCCACTCGTTTACTATGGTGTCTGTTGAATTACCTATGACTTTAAGTCTTTAACTGATAAAGTTGTAAATAGTGAAAGGCAATTCGCCTCGCCTGGCAAAAATGCGAATGCGAATTGCTTAAGCGAATTCAAAATTCATGCGAAGCGAATTGGAATCGCCGAAGCGAATTTGCCAATTATTCGGCGAACTAGCGGTGACTCACCCCTTCGGGGTGGTCCACCAAAGATTTACAAATTGTTGCAAAAATATGCACACATTTTTACTATCTTTTCATAAACTGATTTGCTTTTTTCCAGCAAATCTTAAAGAATGCGCAGTAGCTTTACTCAAATCAAAGCTTTTTATGCATAATTAAATTTTTGCAGCATTCTCCATAAAAAATATTTTAAAAGTATCTTATGGCAAGCCACATTATTCCTTTTAACATGGTTCTAAAAACCCTCACAAATCCAAAAAAAGATTTTAAAAGATCCTGATCCTAACTACAGTCCTCTGCCCTTTGCTTCAGCAGTTAATACTACACCATATACCTATAACAGATGCCAATTCACTTGTTTGTTACTCCTTTTTAAATGCATTGTTTTTGCTTTATGCAAATTTCTCCTTTGCATTCTTTTTTTTGTGATTGTGAATGAATAATAAAATGTTACGGAAAACAGAAAATGGAAAGCGTTACATTCTCCTTTTAGTTGGAGGATTTTAAAAAAATGTACAGAAATTGTATAAAAAACTGTTAAAAAAATCTATTTTTATACCAGTTGTTCAATAAATAAGTAAAATTAAGAAGAAAATGGCTAGATTGTTGATTTTTTACATCTTCATAACAGAAAGCGAAAACTGAAAAAAGTGCATAAAAAATGCGAACTGAAAACTTATGCGAGGCGAATAGGCGAATTTTATGCGAATTCAGAAATCAGGCGAAGCGAATAGGCGAATCCAAGTCGGCAAAGCGAATTGCCTTTCACTAGTTGTAAATCATACGTATATATTCATTATAAAAGTTATTTTCTCAGTCACTGTTTGTCTCATTTTCATTATGACTGAATAAAGCTGAAAATTCCACATTAAAAAAAGCACTAATTTTGTTATGCTAAAGTTGTACTTAATAATTATAACTTATTCAAACCACGTTTTATACAATCTCAAACAAAACAAACCTTTTCTGGTAAATTAAAACAAATTTGCTTCTTCAAAGGCACTTCCACGTGCAGAGATGTTATGAAAACCAATTATGTCAATATTAAACAAGTTTACCACAAATTATTATAATAAAAACAGGAAATAATACATAACTTTACAAATACAAATACAGCGTAAAATAAAATTATTCAAGAAGAAAAATTAACGTCTACTTCTTTTCAAAAGAGGTAGACGACAATAAAAAAAACAAAGTGAACGTTTCGCCAAAGATTGCACAATACCATTCAAAAGAAGCAAAACTAAATTTTTTGGTATTCGAAGCCAAAATAAAGTAAAATATTAAATTCATGTTAATTAAAATGAGATTTTTGGAACGGTTATCTCTGTTTTCATCTCCCATAAAATTTACCCCGATTGCGGCGCTGGGTATTGTTTTTTTTGGTTCCATCCATCTGTGAAATTTTAGGGAAGAAAAATCTAGGCAAGAGTTGTCATCAGTATATTACTTCAGTTTTTTTGTTGGTCTTGACTGACATCTATCGAATCATAAATCAAACACAGTTCTCCATTATTTTTTTCTAACATTAAAATAATATTTAGAAATTCCTGTAATAAAATTTTTGACTACATATTGTTTTTTCCTTTTAAGTTTTTGCCCAACTCCATTTCTTTCTACAACACCGAGAAAATATTGCAATACAAGATGAAATTGTATTTGAAGATGGCGGAATTTTTGCAATAAAATCATTTCCCATTGTTGTAAGGTATAATACAGTAAACCAACCAAATACCGCAAAAACTGCAAATGCATTTTTTCTTGCAGTTACATATCTCGTGGAAAGAACAATTGAAAGACATCGATCAATACTTAAAAAGATTTCAACAACAGAACTTAAACCATTGAAAGCAGAAAAGATTAATGAAACAAAATACATAACATATGCATTGTAGACTACGGTATCGGGTCTCCAGAGGAACAACATGTACAGATGATAAACAGATGAAACGATTCCCCAAAAAAGATTGTAAATGTAATACAATTTTATCATGGGAGATAAGGGTAACACTTTCGCAGCTTTTGCTTTGTAATAAAATCCATTTATACAATACCATAATCCAAGAAGGGATAAGATAGATATTGATGTGTAACATATTAAAAGGTAATATGGTGATGAATCCATTACTGTAATTCCTTAACACGTTTTTTAACTTTTTTAAAACGGTTTATTTGAAATTATTAAATAACAGTTTTTTACGATAAAAAACAAAGCCTACTTTAAAAGGTAAGAATAAATTAATTTGAAGATTTTTAATTATATTCAAAAATGACTTTCTTCAAAAACCTTTGCGTAAACTTGCACATTTGCTTGAATGAATAATTTCTAATAATGTGAGTAATGCATAGTAATTGTTGGCATTACAAATTTGTAGCGCATAAAAACTTTTTGTTTTTAATTTTGTCTTTGTTAGATACGTAGTCATAATTAAAGTTGAAGAAAAAATGTGACATTTAAGATTTTAGTTACTTGTTATTATTAAAAAGTCAGTTTTAAGAATGGCTATGTTTAAGAGATGTTGAAATAAATTATTACATAGTTTTAATTAAACATGATCTGTGGAATACAGTAATCCTGCACTTGCCTGTTTCACGTTTTTTACCAAAGTTTATAACGAACTATTAAATGTGTTTTTAAAGAAAGCAAAATCGTATTTCACAGTAAAAACAGAATAAAAATTTAATAAAAACGTGAATAATAAATTCATCAACAACAGTGCTCTACAGTAATCATTTTACATAATTTTTTGTCAATATTTTGTTTGTTACATTACATTAAATTATCATGAAAGAAATTATTTCCTCCTTTTTAGGCTTGAGTTCATACATACAAAATCTATAATCGCAAAGAAATAACTCAAAATATTATATTATGTTGAAGGATTTACAGCTAGTCATAATAAATATCTATTATGAGTTTTTGATTGTCCTTCAAAATTTATTGCTCTAAATTTTATTATTATGGATTAACGTTCTTTATTGTTTCTTTTTTGAGTCGAAGAAGTTCATGTATCTTTGATTTTTTTATTGGCATTAACCCATGCCTTTAATTGACACGTTGTAAATTCTATCTATCTCTCTGATTTACAACCCCATCTTTGTTTCACTCTCATCATGACTTGAAAAGAGAGGAAAGTAAATCTGAGAATGACCATGGCACTCTTTTTTGTGGTGTTGTTGAGAAAAAACACTAATCCAAAAAGCTTAAATTTGTTGAAGGTCATTTTTGGTGGTGGTTATTGTTGCAATTTGTTTTCAAGGGTTTTTGTGCTATTCAAATAATTCAATTGTATATCATTTTCATTGACTTTTAAAGAGAGATCTATCAGAAAAAGAAAGTGTTATCAATAGTTTTGGTCATATATTTTCTTTTCGTGTTGGCCTTGACTGACATCCATCCAATCATTAATCAAACACAGAAGCGTTCTTTTTTTCTTACATTAGAATAATATTTATTTTTTTTGGCCAACATAATTTCCGATCTAAATTTTTTTGACCACAAACAATTCATTAATCATCATTAACATCTCATCTCCATCTCTTTTTTATCGTTATATCCCTTTCAATTTCATCTATCTTCTGTTTTTGGAAAAAGGGAAAAAAGAGATTTTAGGCAATAAGAATAATAACAACATCAAAAACAGTAGGATCATCATCATCTCTATTTTTCGATGTTTCGACTTCCATGATCGGTGAATAATTAAGCGATTATTGTTATTATTATTACTTATGACTGTGTAAAAAAGAACAGCAAGAAAAATTCCTGTAATAAAAAATTTTGACTATTGTTTTTTTCTTTTTAAGTTTTTGCGCAATTCCTTTCTCTTTCTTCACTATCGAGAAATATTATTATTGCTTGGTAATTAGAAACGGCAGCAGCAGTGACATCGAGCGGCAAAAACAGGTAGATCGCCTTTTTATTTTATGTTTAACCTTGATTATGGCATAAAAATTTTTAAAGTTATGGCATCCCTTTCTTTCGGTATTTTTCTTTTGTCTATGAAACTTTATTACTTTTATTTATTTTTATATTGTAAATTTTCTCTTTCATGATGATCAGCAAGCTGCAGCTCACTTCAATCACTCTCACTTATCGCTTTTCTCAGAATTTTTATTGTTTTTGCTCACACTTTTTGCACCTCTCTCTTAATTACGCAATTTCGTTTATTTATTTAAAGTTTTTTTGTCTGCATAGATATGAAATCCAGTTTACAAAACTCAATCCTTGATATATTACTTTAACACTTTTTTAAAAAATAAAATTTAACGGTTTTGTTCTCATTTTTATTTTTTACGCTTATCTATAATTCTATGCCAGTTTAAAATCCACAGATTATTGAAGCGAAAAATTTGTAAAAGGTATGGGGGCGTGAAAAAAGCGTGTAAAAACCATATTTTTTTTCGCTTCGTTTTTGCCGATTTTGTTTTTTGGCTGAAAAAAGGTCACAGAATATCTTTCTTTCTCTCTCCTTATGTGTATTTGCCCTTCTGGGAAGAACGCTTTTTTATTTCAAAAATTCTAAAATAGAAGGAAATCAGGAAACAAAAAATAATAATAACATAGGCACCGGCGAACGCTTCAATGAATTTAATTTTAGACATTTTTTTAAAAAGTTTTTTTTCTTGTATTTTTAAAAGCTGTGTAATAAAAATGTTTATGAAAGAAAATGAATAGAGATGTTTATTTCGGTCATTGGACAAGCAATACAAAAAAGAAATGCCAAAGCAAAAATAAAAAAAAGGAACGATAATAATTTTTTTTATTCTTGTGTTCCGTCTCCTGAAAAAAAAGAAAAAAGAAAGTTTACCGCTTTTATTTTACGTTCATGCAATTGACTCATCTGTCATCTTTTCGTCTTCTTCATCGTCGTCTTGTTTTTGCCTTTCAATTTTATTCTTCCATTTTCAGTGCCAATGAAATAAAGGTGCAGCGATTAGGATCACTTCTTTTTTACTGTTTTGGTTAGTCAGTCACTAAGATATCGGATGGGGGAATACTACCAAAGAGACGCAGAAAATCGGCAAAAAAGTTTTTTCTTCTGACTTCTTCTTTTTTCGCTCACAGCAGTTGGTCAATAGTTAAAAAATTATTATTTGTTTTACCTTGTTTTTTTTCGTGTAAAATTCTTTTGTATGAAAAAGGAGCTTCTTTGATCGGACTGTTACTCCGAGAAAAATAGAACAAAGGTTTGAACCAGCCGGTGCTAGCTTACTTACTTACTTTTGCTTCTTCTTCTTTTGTTCATCTTCATTGTTGCTGCTTTATTTTATCGGCATGCACTCTGTCTGACTGACTGTCGACGATGACGATATTTTTCGACACCTTTAATTCTTATTAAAACTTTTTTTTGCTTCTTCCATTTTAAACTTTTTTTATAATAAGCTTTAATTTTTTTTTATTTCTTTTTATAAAAAGCTTGTATTTCAAAAGTTAGATGATGTGATGATCATTGTTCGGTTTATTTTTTTGCGACTTCTTTGCTTCTTTTTTTGTGATTCGCCTTCTTTGTCCTTGCGCGCGCTCGTTCTCCTTGTTAAAGCGTGGGAGCCATTTAAGAAGACGACGAAGAAGTTTTTTTTTTCATTCCCAGGATATTTTTATTTTTTAGATGGAAGCAACCCCTTTAAAATGTTTAGCACTTTAATGCATGCATTTTTCTCAATATTTTTATTTGGAAGAAAAAGTATAAAGTTTTTTCGGCAGTGAATAAACTAAAATCCTGTTGATCAGCAGATTTCATAAGCTTACAAAAATCTACTAACATTTTTTGATGAATCATCTTTTTTTTGTTTTGATTTTTTACAAAAGCAGACACAAAAAAGAAGCTTTCATCGAGTCGTTAAAAAAGCTAGAAAGAAAATGTACAGTGAATTTCCTTTCAATCATTTTTCTTTAACAAACAAAAAAATCAAATATAACTAGTCATCAATTGCTTCTTTTCAGTAGTTCTGCCACAAAGAAATAAAAAAGAAGCAGAAGCAGCTTCTTCATTTCATTCTTGGGTTGCATTCATTGCTTCTTCTTCTTATTTCGATCAATCAGTCGTTGTTTTTGTCGACACAATACTCATCATCATCCTCAACATTGATTTCCGCGCTTCTTGCCCTTTTTACCTTTCCTCTTCTTTCTTTCATTTCCATCAATAACAAAAAAAAATAACAACTGATAATGTGTTTTTTCCCCTTTCAATTCAATTCGATGCTATTAAAACCGTTCTTTTTTTGACTTGCTGCTTGTCCTCCGCCTCTTTCATTTTTTTACAATTTTTTGAAATTTTGTTTTTGGTGTTGTTTTTTGAAGCCCTGGTTAATATTTGAAAATCGTAAAAAAACGAAATGAATAAAAGCGGCGCCCCTCTTTCTTTTTGCCAAAAGGGACGATATTTTTATTGCGCAAATATTCAATGTTTTTTCTCCTCTTTCTAAAGCTTGTCACTTCTTTTATTTTTTGTCAGTATAGACTTTTGAAGGTTTTTTTAATTTTGAATTTAGTAAATGACCACTGGCACTTATTGCATCTTCTTGCTTCTGCTTTTTTTGGGGGGCCGTTTTCTCGGATTCAGCGTTGCAAAGATAAAACGTAAGACTTTTTAAGTAAAAAAAACGCTTACTCAAATATGCATTCTTTCTTCTTCCAAATATGGCGGAGGAGAAAGCTTAATTACTTTAAAAAAAGAAAAAAAAGAGAAAGAAAAACATCAGTGATTTATAGGGTGCCAAAATAAAAGAGAAAGCATGAAAGCGGGCAAGAGGGCATGGATGATGCCTTTTCGGCACCAATCTTCATTTGCATATTAGGCTTTATACATTTATATATCTCATATCTTTACCCCCTTTGGGGAGGCAGAACTCGGGGTGGGCACTCCTCACTTCGTTACTTATGTACTTAGGCGATAGTTGTTTCTGATGCCCCCAAAGCAATCATAAAAGTTTTTACTTTCTTCTTCTTATGTTTAAGCGTTATAAAAGAATATATATCTTATTCTTGACGAAGAAGAAAGTTAGTTTTGTTTTCTGCAGGACGATAACTCTTGAAATTTTGTTGACAGCTTTTTCCGCGTTCCGTTACTTTCTTTTTTCTGCGCGAGCAAAATATTTTTTGAAACAATTGTATCGCTTTTTAGCTTTTTTTGCTAAAAAAGCAACATTAAAGTTAAATTAAAGTTTTTATGGTTAATTTTCGCTAACATTTTATACTTTTTTTTGATTACACTCTTGGGTTTCCATTTTATTCTTCTAAACTTTGACAGTTTTTTTCGATGCCCAAAATCCTAAAAAAAGCAACACTTTTTGAATTTGCGTTTCACTTCAAATAATCCCTACTTTTTTTTGCTATGCCTACTTTGACATTGAAAATTCTTTGATGCGGCACGAAAATGAAATGGAAAAAACTAACTAACTTCTGACGGCGTCAGTAGCCACTGCAATGGCTCCTTAACCAATAACAACAAGTTTTTTTTTGCCATTCTTGAATGAATGAATCGGGTCTTAACTTCTTTCTTCTTTTTTTCGCGCAAAAAAATTAATTTTATTCTTTTTCTTATTCAAGCTGACACATTTTTTACTTTTACCAACTTTTTTGCAACAACTTTTTTCATCAACACCCTAAGTTGTTGCATATAGTTTTTCATTCAATTTTGTGTTCTTCAATGCTTTTCCTTACTTACGTTTTTATATTGTTCTTATTTCTTTCTTTTTTTGCTTCTTCTGAAAGAAAAGAATGACTTCAGCTCCTTCAGGACTTCCTTTTTCTTTCTTTTTTGGAAACTTTTTTTGCATCAAAATTTCTATTTATATTTTCACCCAACAACAAAAAATGACCACCACCACCGTTGTTGTTGTATTAGGTTGTTTCAGAGAAAGTTTCAAGCCTTCTATTTTTAAGCGTTTTTTTAGAAAGTTCCAAGCAGGGGGTTCTTCTTCCTTTTTCGATAGATTTCGTTAATCGGCGTTAAAAAGTTTTTTTACGTATTTTTTAATTTCATTTCACTTTTTCCCTTTTCACCTAAAAATCATGTTTGACCAGAAGGAAGAAGGAACTCCTTCGTTGTAGCTCACCACAAGCAGAAGGATCAGATATTTTTGTTGTGCCTTTTTCGCCCTCCTATTGTGATGATTTCTCCTTCCTTTTTCTTTGTGTTTTTTCTTTCGTTTATTATCGCAATTTTGTTTGATCTGATTTTATCTATCTTTTTTCTCCCCTCATTATTTTTTGTATGTTTTTTGTTTGAACTTGTCTTGTTGTTATCGGTGGGGTAATTATGAATGATTTACATCTTTTTTTTCATGCTTTTATCCCTGTGAGGTTTCTCTTAAAACCTAATTCGTTATGCTTATCAAGTGTTTTTCCATCTTTTCAACCATCTTTGTGCACATGCGTTCGTTCCCCTCAGGTCGATGTTATCACCTTTTTCTTTTAAATATTTTGTACATACCTTTCATTCTACATTCATGATGAGTCAATTAACAAGCTGCTTTTCTATCTGTCTTTCGACAGATGTGAAGGGACGACGAGACTCTTCTTCTTCCTTGCTCCATCTTTTTTGCTTGTTTCGCGCATCGTGTTTTTTTTGTTACGGTTTTACTTTGTGTGTTCCCCCTCTCTATATTTTTTCCATCAAGCGTCGTATTTTGAGAAAAGAGATTTTTCGAAGCAGCAAAAAAAAGTCTCCGCCTTTTTTTGCCTTTATTTTTAAAAAGTGCTCCTAAAAGTGTGGACAGTGGTTTTGTTCCAGCAACAAAATTGTTTCTTCTTTTTTAGGAAAAGCCCTTTTTGAATTTTGTTTTTAAAATTTCGTGATTTTTTACCTATGTTTTTTTTGTAAAGTGCTCTTTTTAAAACGTGATTCATTTTTTCTTTTCTTTTTTTAGCTCAACCCCAAATTTCATAAAGATCTGGAGTTGGTGAATCAAGCTTATTTCGACGGAAGCAGCAGCATAAAGTATGATCAGTATTTGAAGGCTGCCTTCTATTATATTCCTATTCGTATATTATCAAATTTATATTCATTTAAAATGAAGCCACCTTCTAAAAGAATATTTCTTTTGGCTATTCTATTATTTTTTATTCATACTGTATATGCTGATGAAACGCCGCCAAAAGTTGGTAAGTAGCACTTTATGGGGGTTTCGTCATTTATAAGATTTTTTATTACTGTAGTTTTTTGGGGAACTAAAATTGTAACAAAATTTTTATGGCAAAACTTATAATTTTTTTGTTGCTAATTGTATACATTTTATGAAACATTTGAGAACATCTTTTTTTATTTTATTGTTTTTCTTTTTCAATGATTATATTTTACTTTACATTTATCTCAAATTTCTCTCCATCTACTATTTTTTTCTTGTTGGATGATTGTTGTTTTTCCATTATTCTTATCCCCTTTCAAGTGTTTTGCACCACTCTTTCTTCCTTCAATTTCTTGATTCCGTGCCATGGCATCATTGCCCGATGTGGTTTAGAGCTAATTGCTGCCTATTCTTTTATATTCCCTTTTAGCTCATTTAACATCTTTTCTGGATTTTATGCATAATTCAATTAATTGTTTCCCCTTCATGTTTTTTTTCTATATACTTTTTCTTCGAAGAAATACTTGACTCTTTAAAAACTTTTTTAAAAAAAAGAAAGAAAAACATACAAAAACAATTTTTTTTCAACAACCTTTATCAATCTTTCATGTGAAAATTACTTTAGTTGTTTTGTTTTGCTTTCTCTCTCTTTAGTTTTTGAAGGATAATTGTGGTCAAAAAAGTTTCCGGCATGTAGAAACAACACCAAAGGGTAAGAAGGAGAAAGCAATTTGATCTCTCCCAAAAAATGCGGTACTTTTTTTGAAGGCCAAAAAAAGAGAAAAAAAAAGTTGCACGCTTGTGATGCCGATACTAATTACAGCCTCGGCAAGACACTCTTATCCGATATATATAGATGAATGTCTTATAGTTATTTTCAGTGAGCAATGAGTAGAAGAAAAAAACAAAGATGAAAAAACCTCTAAAGTTAGTTTTGCTTTCAAATTCAGTGAAAAAAAAAACAATAGCGACTCATTACATTGACCTTTTTGGGCACATAATTTATTGCCGTTTTATGTTGCTTTTTTTGCTCATCTTTGGGGAAAAAAGTATCGGACAATTCCAAAGCACTTTTTTAATTTCGGCATAATAATCCAAGAAAGGCGCCAAAAAGTGTGCCGTCATGAAAGTTACTTCTTTTTGGGTATGTATAAAAAGCTACCGCGTACATGCCCTAATCAGCAGGGGTTCTATTGATAGGTCAAAAGTTACAGCAGGAGTGCATGTCAATAATTGTATAGGGCACGGATAAGCTGATACTTGACAAAGTTTACTCTTTTTTTGGTGGTGGTTAAAGTAGCGGTTCTTATTTATGTTCTTCATTTCCTTTTATCCACTTGATTAACCATAGTCAATCATCATCATCACTGCCTTCTCTCTTTTACCAGCTCATTTACTTTCAGTGTGTGCCATCATCGCATTGCAAAAGAATACTCTCTGTCTCTTACAGTCGTTTTTGATCAATGCCGCTTTCTTCTTTTTTATTCACTCCTACTTCATCATAATTTCCAGCGTGCGCGTAAAAAGCGCCGAAAATCTTTATAATTTTTTTTTCTTGCTTGCCTGCCTCGTCGATCATCAAGCTTTCGCTCGATTGCTTTTTTGCAAAATATACTTTCTTAAGCGGCAAGCTTCTTGTTTTTTTGAACATTAAATAGAGATGTCTGTTATTTGCAGTTAAGCTTAAGCATCAACAAAATACTACAAAGTATGCCTGTATTTTTTACAGAGATAGAGAGCAGATGGACTTTGTTAGCGGCATTATACAGGAAATATAAAAAAGATCATTGCATTTGAATCTCCTGCTTTTTTTAAAATTGTTTTTTCCTTTTTAATAGCAATTCTATTTTGTTCAATTTTTACAAATCATTTGCTGCATTACAAAAGAAGCTTTTTTCTTCGAAATTTCTGAGCTTCTTTTTTTGTTGAAGCAAAAAATGGAATCACATTTTTTGTTCATCAAGTCCAGTTTTGTTTTTTTATAATTCGATAAAGCACAAATGCAAAGTAACGACCCTTTTGTTGCAACTTGTAACTGGTTAAAAGTATCTTCTCTCTTTATTTAGCTAGTTAGAAGAAAAAGTAAAAAAGCAAAAATGAAACTGAAACAACTTGATGATGGAGTTTACACTTTTTTCACTATTGACCACTTTTTAAGGAAGAAGCAATCTTTTAAAAAGAAAAACGTATTTGTTTCATTTTCTCATTTTCCGTCTTTTTTCTCTCTTTTTTCTTTCTCATTTTGACATTTTGCTTCAGAAAAAAAAAATAGAAACTGCATTAAAAAAAGTAAAAAAATAGCAGCAAAACCAAAGCACTCCTTTTTCCGACGTAATATTAACGATGATGATGAGTAAACAAAATGCGGCAGCAGCTTGTAACTGCTTGCATCTTTTATCTGAACCATTGAAAAGAAAAAAAGAAGATCAGAATTTACATACACAGTAGTGACAGTCGGTGAAGAAAGCACCTCTCTCTGTCTCTCTTTTCAATTCAGTTATTGAAAGGAATATAAAAAAAGTGAAAACGATGTGCACGCAATTGCGTTTATTTGTTTTGAACTGAGATCAACAAAAATAAAGAAAGAGAAAAAGAAAGCCATAAAAATTTTGTTACAAGGGGTTAAAAATGTAAGAAAAATCAAAATAACAAATTGCATGAATAAATTAATTAAACAACACTGTTACGAGATTTGATTTTTTTCAGTGGAAGAAACCTTTTGTGAAGGTGAAACTGCAAAACTTCAATGTCCAGCTGGTACTGTAATTTCAATACAACTTGCAAATTATGGTAGATTTTCTGTTAGTGTTTGTAATCCATCTGCAGAAGCTTCACTCAGTGTTAATTGTGCAAATGATAAAACACTTGAAATTTTAAAGAACAGGTTGGTTACTGTATTTCAATTTTCCTCTGGGGGGAGATATTTAAATTGCTTGTTTCTTTTTTTCTCATCCGATTTCTCACTTCTTTTTCTAAAACATTGGTTTTTTATTGCCGGTCATCAATTTTTTGCAAACCTTCAAATTTTACTTTTTTGAGAAAAAATGCATAGAAAAATAAAAGTAAATTGTTAGGTTTGAATGACAGCAAATCATGGAGAGAGATATATTTTCTGCAGAAGCCAGCAACACAGCAAAAACTACTGCGGCATTTTTCATTTTATCCTTTGGTTTTTAAATTGATGGGAACGCAATAATAGGAAGAGGGGATAAGGCTTATGTACCGCAATGTCCCTGTACATTTTCTCATTTTTACAAAAGAATAAAAGACCGCACCACTCTCATTCATTCATCGATGGCATAATCCGACGATAAGAAAGCAGCAAAGCTTTTTTCAATTCATAAGGTCATCTTCTTGTTCATTGCTGTTGTTGGTTGGCGTCGGCACTTTTTTTTCTGCCTTGTCTTGCCATTCTCGTCTTGTCTCTTTGTGATCGGATCTTGACTTTGATGAAGCAGCACAAAATGTTTAATGTTAAAACTTTTCTTCTTCTTTTGCAACAACACTTTTAAAGATTAAGAGCTTTTAAAGAAAAAGGGAAAAACAAAAATAAACAGTCTGTGTTTGAGCATTTTCTATTGATTTTATTCTTGTCATCACCTGGCTGGCATTTTTTTCTTTCTTAAAAAAATACATTTGGTTCACCGGAAAGGCATCAATTAGTAGAACATGTTAAGCTTGAAAAAATCCAGATGCATTTGTTGTTTTTTCTACAGTTCTTGACCCGGTCACCTGGAAAATAAAAGCTTTGAAAAACAATTGACATTTGAAAAGCAAAAGTAAATTTTTCAAATGTTGGTTTAGGCATCATCGTCATTTTTTGGCATCGTTAAGAGAGTGCGAAAAATAAAAATAGAGTAAACTTCACAATTATTTACACTTGCGTCATATATTTTTCTTGCAGCTTTTTTATAATGCCATCATTTTTTGATTTTCGTTTATGAGTCGATGATCGCTCATTACCCGATTAACTAACTATATTTGCTTGATTCTTCTATTCATTCATTCAATAGAAAAAAAGCGGATTAACAAAAACACCTTCTTTCTTTCAAATCGATGGGGATCAGTTTTCGAGATTTGAGTCAATTTGTCGAGAAAACGGAAAAATACCTGCCTATTTTTCTGCTGCACACTGTGTTTTTTATGGCATATAAATAGGGCATTAACGGCTCAGATTTCCATTTTTTTAAAGAGGTTAACTACGGTTATGTTTTTCTTTGTCTTAATTGGTACTGTACATCATCATGTAGCAATAAAACTCTCTCATCAATCATCAGGGTTTTTTTCGTTTCCTGTGTTTTTGCTTTATTTTTTTTGTGGTTGCAACCATGGTTGTTAAAGAGAGAAAAAAAACTTGACAATGAACAACAAAAACCTTGAGTTTTTTTTGATACTTTTTTTCCATGGAATCAGTGACAGAAAGCTCACCTCATCATCAAACATTAGTGAATGCCTAATTGACTCTGCTGGAATTGAATATGGTTGTATAGTTTTGTACCTTTCCCAATTGCTTTTTTTTCACCATTTTTGTATCTATTGCCGAAAAAGAAAGAAGAATAACTCATTACATATAATGGAGTCACTTCATCATTGCTTTGGCACAGAACATTGAAAAAAAGAGAGTTGTTACTGTTACTTCTTCTTCCCGCGCACCAGCCGTTGAATTCAATAATCAAAAATAAGGAAAGCATGAATGATGAAGACAATAGCAGGCAATGAAGCGCAATTTTTTCATGTTTTTGCAAATTGCAAACATGTGTTTTTACAAGATTTTTTTTTCGAGGCCATCCATTGATGAAGCGTCTGGTGCCAATTTTATCCATGCTGAATTTCTCTATTAATGGCATAAAACATTTTTTAAAAAAAAATTAGTTGAATTTTTATTGCTTCAATGATTTTTTAGTGGATTTTCAACACCTGCCTGGTTTTTTTGGTTAGCTCTTTTGCACCTTTAATTTTAAACATATAAAACCATAAAAACGGATCCAATTTTCTGTATTTTTACGAAATATAAAAGTGATATTCGAGAAGCTCAAAACAATCATCTACGACGTTTTTCCTTTTCTTCATTTCCTTTTATGCCGGGGTCAATGTTTGTCTTGGACATCGAGCATCAACGCAACATTGGCAGCAGCAGCAACAGTCAAGTGATTGGAATTGAAAAAAAACAGGGATGCGCAACTTTTTCTTCCCATTTTTGGTTTAATAAAGTGTCGGCACGCTTTCGGCCTTTTTTCCTGCAAGAAAAAAATGATTGATGACACATGCTGAAACAACAGCATCCATAAATAGAACGCCGTGCTTTCATTTGCATAGAAAAAAAAGTTAAGTGTAAGCTTTTGCGCAGTTTTTTGATTTATGACTGTCGACAACTCTAAAATCTTCAAACAAATAATTTTTTTGAAAGCCTTAAGGGTAAAACATTTATATAAACGGAAGTCGGGTAGGATCAAAAAAAGAGAGAAGCTTTTAAGGATTTTGCGCTTTCCTTTTTTTGACTTCCTGTCTTCTTTCATAGAATTTAAATCTGAACAATACGCTACCATTGAAAGTAATTGTAAGGTTCACTTCTGCAGGTGACAGCTTCAAATAAAAAAAGATTTTAAATTACTAGTTTTAAAACTGTTTTACAATTGAATTCACTTTTAAGTACTTTGAACAGAATTTGTTAGAATTTCAACGATTTTGACACGTTTCAAACATTTTTTTCTAAATTTTTTAAACTTATTTGCGGAAACTGAAAGTAGTTTAGCTTTTAAGGAAAAGAGAGAAGAAGACGAAATCTTTTAAGTATGATGACCCTTTTTCTGGACATGGCAGTCGGCAATTAATTTATCTTTGCTGCTGCTTCTGCTGCTGCAAAAAGGCTTCTAAAATTGCAAGGCGGTATTTTGAAGCGGTGGTGCTAATGGATTACATAAACGCCGGAAAAGACTCTTGGGAGTAGAAATGGTACGGCACATGCAAACAATACTTTTTGATAGATTGAGAGAAAAAAGTGTGAAAGCAAAGAAGCTAATTGCAATAGGGGACTTTTTTTCTTGATTAAAAGAAATAACTTAGTTTTTGTCGTTGTTGTTGTTTTGGCATTTCTCGGAAAACATATGAGAAACAATAAATGATTGGTCATCAGTATTTGTATATTCGGCTGGAAATAAGCTTTTACAACAGAGCACAAAAAATAAGAATGCAAATGAATTCATTATTTACTTGAGGACACTAAAATAGCAAAAACATGAATCATTAAAAATATACAGAAATATTTGAAAGTTGTAAAAAAGTATTGCACAAATTGTAAAATTTGATAACAAAAATTTTTGAATAAATTTTGAGGGACTTTTTAAAAAAAGTATAATACCGTAATTCAGATGTGAAAATCGACATCGTTGTTTAATGGCTGTGTCATCGAACGCATTTGGAGATGAGTGCCCTGGCACACCAAAATATCTTGAAATGGCATATTCTTGCGTTCAAGGTACGATCTTACTTACTTATCCATTTAAAGTTTCTTGCTGTATTTTTTCGTTTCATGCTGTGATATTTGTGATTGGCGTTGTTAAGTGGCTTTATACTCTTGAACTTGTTGAGCTTGTTTTCTTTCTTGTTATTTGTTTGCCTTCTTTTTTTCAATGGGGTTTTTTAGTTTTGAACTTTTTTGTTTAAAATAAATGTGATAGTGATTAGTACTTTTTTTATCGTATCTTTATTTCTTAGATGTCAACACAAACAACAATGTGATGTAACTGTTGAAAACGAAGTCTTTGGTGATGCATGTCCAGATACATCAAAATATCTTGATCTACGATATCTTTGTGTTACGCCACCAGGTTAGTATGAATATTTTTGATGTTGTAACTTTATTGCTTTTTTTGTTACTATATTTTTAATAAGCTTTATTTAATTTATACATTTTTAGCTACTACTACAACAACGACGACAACACCGCTTCCAACAACTACCACTACATCTTTATATACAACTCCATCAGATGATGCAATAAAGTCTTCACTTACATCATCACTTCCAACATCAGCACCAAAATTTTGTCAACCCAAATATGAACGATATATACAATTCCCTAAAACTGAAAGTGGAACAAATGCAAAAGCCTCTTGCCCGGTTAATACTTATGGTGAAGCTGAATGGTTTTGTTCAATTGAAGGCAAATGGGAAGGAACTCCTGATCTATCAAATTGTGTTTCAATTTGGATTAAAAAACTTGGAGATGATGTTGAAAGTTCACCAAAAGATTTAGTGGTTCAAATGGAGACTTTAAAAGAAATTCAAGCTCATTCAAAGCGACAACGATTTGTTGGTGGTGAATTAATAAAAATTTCTACAGTCGTTGAAAAAGTTGTTCATAATTATATCAGTATTTTGAAAACTGTGACATCAACAAAAGAAAATTTTCAACAAAATAAGAAAATGAATGAGGTAATTTTTACTTTCATAAAAAATACTGTAACTAATCTAAAAACATTTTAGTTTTTGCTTGAATTAATTAATTCCCTTTTATCATCCTTACAAAAGGATGCATGGACTGATATTGATTCTTCCAAGCAACGAAGTGTTGCAACTAAATTACTTGATTCATCTGAAAAATTACTTTCTTCTGTTTTTACTTTAACTCCTATGAATGGCAAAGAATCAATGTCAGAAATGTTTATCGCAAAACCAAATATTCGTTCTTATGTAGCTGCTATATCTACCTATTATAATTATGCTAAATTTCCATCAATGGAATGGGGATACGGTGGTGATATTGTTCATATTCCTAAAGAAGCTTTAGAAGTTAGTGGTGGACGTATGTTTTATCACTATTTATTTTAGGCATAGTGTAATTGAAAGTATTTTTAGATTATGGACAAGCAATTTATTCGAATCTTGATGGATTTCAACGTTATCTTCAACCATTGAAAAATCCTGAGCATCAATATCCAAAAGTTTTAGCATCAAAAATTCTTACAGTATCTATTGTTCGAGATGGACGTCCACAACCTGTTCATCGAATTGCACGTCCTGTTATTCTTGAATTTCATACAGAAGTTTCTAAAAATCTTACAAATCCACAATGTGTTTGGTGGGATCAAGAAATGAATGATTGGTCAGGAAATGGTTGTACTTTAAAGAATTCAAGTGGTTCCATCACAGTTTGTGAATGTTCACATTTAACACATTTTGCAATTCTTATGGATGTTCGAGGTATTCAACTTCCAATTGTTCAAGAGATGATGCTTACAGTTGTTACATATTTTGGATGTTCATTATCTATCATTTGTTTGCTCTTTTCATTTGCGGCATTCTTTATCTTTTCTGATCGGTCATGTGATCGAAATACCATTCATATGAATCTTTCTTTGACACTTGCAATTGCTGAAATTGTATTTTTACTTGGAATTTATCGTACCGATGACAGACTTACATGTACAATTGTTGCAGCTGTTTTACAATATTTCTTCCTGTCAGCATTTTGTTGGATGGCATTGGAAGGCTTACAGCTATATTTTATGCTTGTACAAGTTTTTTCATCAAAAAGATCTCGAAAACCATTATATTATATTTGTGCATATGGATTTCCAGCTATTGTTAGTGGAGCTTCATTTTATTGGAATCCACAAGGTTTTGGAACTGAAAGACATTGTTGGCTTTCAACTGAAAATTATTTTATTTGGACTTTTGTTGGACCTGCTGCAACTGTGCTATTCTGTAATCTACTTTTCCTTTTGATGACCTTCTGTATTGTTTGTAAACATTCAAATGTCGGATACAAACCCTGCAAACATGATTATGATACAATTCGAATGATTCGTGCATGGCTTAAAGGCTCTTTTGCGCTAATATTTCTTCTTGGACTCACTTGGATGTGGGGATTCCTTTGGATTGATCAACGTACTGTTTGGGTCGCATATGTCTTCACGGTATTCAATACTCTTCAAGGTGTTTGCATTTTTGTCTTCCATATTTGGTTGAATGATAAGGTTTGTTTTTGATTTTATTTTTTCTGTTTAATTTTTAATTATTTTTTAGATGCATGCTGATTATGAAAATTGGGTTCGACGAAATGACTGGTTACCAAGCTGTTTACGTGATCCAACTTTGAATATTCGTGATCGTCGAACTGGTCCATATGTTCCATCAACTGCAACCTCATCTGGATCTGCTCATACTGGTGATTCGTCAAATGGCTCTGATGGAATGGTTAGTTTTTATTTACACGTTTTAGTTAGAAAAACACCTTTGATGCATTTTTTAAATTAATTTTTTACAAACATTTTTAACTTACATTTTCCTAATTTTTTTGCACAGAATTCACAATCATTACCACGTAAGTCACGTGAATATTATAAGCGTCCGCGCTCTCGAACAAATTATGAATTTTCTCCGGATGATAGTTGTAATGATCCGTTGCTCTTTACTGGTCAATGTCCAAATTGTTCACATTCTACTACAATTTTATACTCTGCAACAAATACCCTTCGAGGAGGTGACTATTCTGAAAAGCCATTGCCCGAAGCACCATGTGATGAATCAATGCTTCCGTTTTATACTTCAACCCCTAAAAAGCAAAGAACATCTTTGGCAGCAGCAACAATTAATGTGAGCGCGTGTAAAAAAGGGTTTTTCTATAGTTTTTTGGTTACGGTATTTGGTGGTGGTGGTTATTGTGGCTTCTTTTTTAAAAAATTACTTTTAACAAATTCCTTGCACTATCGTATTTTATCCATCTGTCTTTCTTGTGCCTTGTTTTTTGGTGTTTGGTAGCTACTGTAATTGTATTAATTTGTTTTATATTTTTAGTATCCTGGTCAACAATGGACATTAGATCGATTTGGAAATCCTCCCATTTCACATGCTGGGAGACGAGGCTATAATCCGTCATTGAAAGAAGCAATGGGAAATGGCAGCACCTATCAACAACAGCCACAGCAACATCATCATCGAATTCCTGATGGTATATATTTTATTTTAAATTTGTTTGTCGATAACTAAAACATTAATTTTCAGAAACGTATGATTATGCTACGATTCCATATGATGATGCCATGAATAAACCATATCCAAATGGTGCTACACAATTCAATGCATTCCGTACAAATTATGGTGTTGATCTTTATCCAAGTTCAAATAATACTTTGAATGAACAACATTTTCCAAGACCTCCACCAAATTTTAAGCCACCTCCACCCCCACAAATTACTGGAATGATTCCTGTAAGTGATGATTCGGCATATTCTGATTCTGGAGCATCTTCTTCACGTTCACCAAATTCTGCTGTTTCAAGAAATGGCACAATGCTTCTTCGAATGGATTTATCAAAAGAATCTCCAATTTTCGTTGAACATGTTTAATTCAATCAATTATTTATCTCTATATTTTTCTTTATCAGCTTTAAACCCGGTATATTATTGACAGAATTCATCTAGAAGAAATAATTATAATAACTCTGTGACATTTTTTTTTCTTAAGATAATAGTCTATTTTTTTAATTGTTTAAAACGTGTATTTTGTTTTCTCTTTAACGTCATTGCAAAAGTTTTAAAAACAAAACTTTTGCAATTATTATTGTTAAATGTTTTTTTGTGCCATTCCTTCTGTATTTTCCATATTTCTTTCAGGCCTTCTTCTCTTTTTGAGTTTAATTTTTTGTTGTTAGATTTTGTTTATCGTTGTTTCTTAAATTTTTGTGTTGTGGCTGTGTTAATTTATCAAATAGCATCAACTTCTTCAAATTCATGCAGTATCTGCTCTTTTTATAGGATTATATATATTTTTGTGTTTGATGCCATTTGGTTAATTGACTTGGTCACGTTTTTTTTTGTTTCGAAAAAACACTCGGTTTATTTTTCTTTTATTATTTTGATTGTTTTTGAAAAAAAAGAAAAAAATAAATAAAATATTGTTGAAATAAAAAAACCAATTTTTTATGATTTTCAATAAAATAGAATTTTTGACTTTTGGCATCATCAAACGCGGAAGCATTAAAAGGAGAAAATCTGTTTTCTGCCTATGGCACTTGATTGACTTTTTTTGCAAAAGAAGATTCTCCTCTTTCTCAAGTGGTGAGAAGTAGAAAGGCAGGCAATCTATCAAACCTTTTCAAAAAACGTTTATGAAAACAGCAGGAAATAAAAAACTTCTTCTTCTGATTCCCTTGGCATCAAGTCATCTTCTCCTTGAACGCCGTCTAGGGAGCCAGACACAAACCTATAAAGAAAACAGCAGGAAAAATATGTTCCTTTTCTTTTCCTTGTTTTCTGATGCAATGAAGTGATAAGCTGGTTTTTCTTCGTTTTCCGTGTTTGTAAAAAAAGACTAATGACTGCAATGAAACATACATACATTGTTTGGCATATTTTTTCTTGTTTTAACCTTTCTCTATGTTGATAAAACTTAAAACACACTTTTTTCCGTGGTTCCATTCTATTTTTTCGATGACGGATAAAGGAAAAGCTTGTTACATCTTTGTTAAAAAGAGAAAGAGAAGAGAGACTAAAGGCTTTTTGATTATCTTGTTAAACATGGAACACGGCTGTTTTTTCTTTTCGTCATCAATCGTTCTTAAAAATAAAAAAGTATCACACATTTCCTTTGACAAACTGAAAATGTGTATGACAGCCAAAAAAAATTGTTGAAAATAGAAGGACAAGGGAGGGATAAGAGGTGAGATCATTTTGATTGAACTTTTGTTTTCACATGCTCTTTTATTTATTTGCCCTTTACTTTATTTTGAAAAGCCATTTGTTGCTACCCCCGATTTTTTTATGCGACTTGAGATTAAAGTGATAAACTTTTTTCATTATTTCTCACGATCAAAAGGTGTCAAGGGTGCCTTAACGCTAAAAGTGTAACGCTGTAAAACTTTAACTTTAGTTTTTTTTGAAAACAATATACTTTTTGGTGTTGTCTTTTTTTCGTACCAGTAACTACTACAATATTTTGGCATTTTCTTTTTTTGAATGTCAAAATGTCAACAAGCTATCACTTCTAGCTAACTAACTAACAGATATCCCTTAAAAATGTCGATACTTTTTAAAGTAATATCCAAATTTTTGAAAGACAGATTAACACTCTTTCATTTCCTAACTGACTTTTCTATTTTGCAATAAAATTTTAGATATTTTTTAAATGGGAAAAATATATCAGCTAGCTGTCAAGTAAGAAATTTGCTCTCTTTCAAGTACCCGCGTCGGCTAAAAAACGAATCATCAAAAGCAAAAAAATAAACCATTTTTTATTTGTTTTTTTTGCCTGAAATTTGTCTGTTTTTTTCATCACTTTTTTGGATTAGAAAAAAATTAGGAAATCTTTCTAAAATTTGAAAAAAATGATTGATATTTGTTTATTTATTTGGCATATTCTAAAAAGATTACAGTATCCTGAGCGATAAAAAACAGCAAAAGTTTGCAAAAAATCCTTTTTCTTGATTACTGTGTATTGAAATTCTGATTGAAAAATATTAATTACTAAATTATAAAACGAATTTTCACCTAATTGACCAAAATTGGTCATGAAAACAAAAACATTTTTTCACCGATATGATTTTATTTTTGACCTACATCATTCTTCTTTCTATAATTATCCACCCCTTACAGAATCTGTTTATAAATCTTTACTTACCGCTTTTAAACAATGTATAATTTTATTACTTGATGTCATGACTTATTTCTGTTCATATAAAAACTCCAATCTCTTTGTTTTCGGTAATCACTGTTCTGTTTTTTAAATGCAAAAAAAATAAAACATTATTTTAAAAAAGAAATTCCTTTAAGCTTCTTTCTTCTTTTTCAGCGTTCACATTTTTTTTCTTTTCTTTCTTTTTTTTTGCTTTTGAAAAGACCACTTTAAAGCTTACAAAATAAAATTAGAATTAGTAAATTATATATACCATCTTTTCTTTCTTCTACTTCTTCTTCTTCAACATTGTCCTTCTTCTTTCTCTTATCCCTCTTTCTTTTTTTAAATGGGATTTGTTCTTTTTCTTTGCCCTTTTTTATGGAAAAAAATGAGTATCAATTTTTTCTTCATTTCCCTTTCATTTTCTTGCTGCCTTTCTTCTTGGCACATTTTTTCACGTCGTTTTTCTTTTCTTTTAAATGTTTGCCGAAATTTCTAAGAAATCTTGAACCACAAGAAAGAAGAAAGTGCAAAAATTAGTTTTCTCTTTTTTGTCCTAAAAATTCATTTTTGTAGTGGATACAAGTCTAATGACCTTTTAAAAAAACATCTGTCAAATTAAACTTTTGCTTGTTTGAAAAAATTGTTTCTTTTTCAAAAAAAATAATTATTTGTTAATTTAAAACTTTTTTAGTTCCGCTTTTCTTTCTTAAAAAGTGCTTTCAATTTACATTTTTAATGTTTCTAATATATAGTGATTTTTATATTTATAATAATAATTTTCTTCCTAGCTTTCATATCAGACAAACTTATCTCTAATTGGTTTTTTTTGCGTTGCAAGCTTTTGAAATGGTCAAATATTATTTTTTCTTTCTTCGGAGTACGGTAGTTTTCTAGATGATCATTTTTTAAAGCTTTTAATTTTTGTTTTTAAATAAAACAAATAATTACTTACTGACTCAAGACTGCAATTATGTGTCAATTTTTAAATACGTATATTATATAAAAGTTATGAAATGGATAAAATTATAATGTGTTAAAAGTTATTGTTTTTCAACGTTTGACATTTTGGTGCCTTTTCTTATCGCTACATTATTTCTTTTAAAACTTCCCTATTTTTATTACAAACTTAAACAAAGTTTTTAAAGAATTTATAAAATACACGGATTTTTCATGTTCCATTGTTTCTCTTTTAAAAAGTTTTCTGGGATTGTTGTAACATAAAAGTTTTTAGTTAGTTTGCTTTTAAAAAAGCGCCTGTTCTGTTCCATTTCAAATGTTGTTTTTTTAAAAAAATCATTGGAATTTAAAAATTTAAAAAATGCAAGCACGCTATCACTTAAAAAAAAGTTTGTTGTTTCAAATATAAATTTGTTTGAAACAAATCTGTCCAAAAATAAAAAATTTATAAATGTTTTTGATTTAGAATCTCTTCGAAGTTATTACTTTTTTATACATATAAATTTCTAATTTTGACTTTGATTCTCATTTCATCAATTAATTATTTCTCCCACTTTTTTGTGTTACCAAAGTTTAAAAAAACATTTTTAAATGATTGCCATTTTTAGACGTTTGAGTTGTTTTAAAAATTTTAAGAAGATGATACTTGAATTATTTTATTTAATTAAGATAGAATATATCTGTAATAATACCATTATTAGTTAAGGAGAAAGTCGGTTTTGAAATGCAAATCCGAGTTTTGCGAAAATTAATAATTTCCACAAAACAAGATAATAATGCTATGAACAATATGATCTTTTTAATCTTCCCTCTTTATCTCATTCCTCTTACTAAGCCCTCTTTCTAATCCATGAAATTAAAAGTAGCAGCCGATTGACGTAAATTAATTTATTTTTTGCTTCCAAAAAATGTCACCCTCTATTTTATTTTGCGAAAATTTATTTTGTTTCCATTTTTTGCTTAAAATCTGTTCAGTTTTATTTTTAAAACATTTTTGTATCCACCTTTTTTAGGAAATCAGAAACATCGCAGAAGCTGATCTTTGAAAATCTATTATAATTTTTATGTTTTTATTGCAACAATGTTCAATCTATAATCTGGCGATATTTTTATCTTCTTTTATATTTTTGATCCATAAATAAGTATTGTTATTATAAATACATATAAGAAAATGTATAAAATAGACGTCTGACATTCTAATGCACTTTAATGTTTGGTAAAATATTACTCTGGTAAACAAGAGAGAAAAAAGATGTGCGATCAAGATGCTGAATTATTTAATTTAAATGATGAACAAACAAGAAAATTTATTAATGCTTTAAATGCTTTTAATGAGTAAGTTAGGGTTACTGTACTTTCTGAATTAAATTAATTATTGTCTTAGTGTATATACAGAGATTCACAAATATGTATGTTTATTAATATGTCTTGTTGGAATTGTAACAAATTTAATACATATGGCAGTTTTATGTCAGCCAAGTTTACGAAGATGTGCTGGTAAGAGATTATTGTAGTTTTGTTTTTAGAGTAATATTTTGTTTTAGTGAATTGTGTTTTGGTTGCAATAGCAGCGTGCGATGTTTTTACAATGACCTGTTATACAATTTATTTGTTGAGATTTCGATTCTTTCCTGTAAGTGCTTTTTTGGCTAAAATTGATTTAGAAAATTCATTCTATTCAAAATTTAGAGCGGTGAAGGATATACCTATTCATGGATGATTTATTTGCAATCGCATGTTTTGATAACAATTGCACTACATTCCATAACACTCTATCTTGGAGCTCTGCTAGCATTTATTCGATGGCAAGCCCTTGGAGATATTCATTCAAAATGGCTTTTACCACGTTCAGCATGGCTAGCATTCTTTTTATGTACAATTTTCGTCGTGATTATTTGTATTCCAACGGGTCTTTTACATCATATTTACGTCTATACACCTATGGAAACGCCATCCTCTATAAATGGCACAATAATTGAGTCAACAATGGCACGTGCCATTGAACTTTCAACTACAACTCCTGCCGCAGAATTCTCTAAGCCACTATATTATACTTTGGACATTGATCGAGAATCATGCACTTTTTTTAAGCTAAATCTTTGGCTTAATGCTATCATTTTAAAAGCAATCCCGTGTGCCCTTCTCTTATGGTTTACGATAGCCTTAATGACAAAACTACGAAGCACAGATGAAAAACGAAATTATTTATACTCAAAATCTTTTCGAAAACACATTAAAAAGACTACAGTACCTGATCGAACAACATACATTTTAACAATTGTTTTAACAGTATTTTTAATTACTGAATTGCCGCAGGGGTTGTTGGCATTGTTAAATGGTAAGAGTTTGTTGTAGTTGTTTAGTACTATATTTCTTTTCTAGGAGTTTATACAAATGATGTACATCGATATATTTACCGTAACCTTGGAGAGCTGTTGGATTTGTTATCACTGATAAATTGTAGTGTTGATTTTATTCTATATTGTTTTATGAGTTCTCGATATCGACAAACTTTTACACATTTACTTGTCCGCGCAGAATCATGGATTCGAAATCGGAATGAACGCCGAAGACTGGATCGACAAATTTATCGAAGAGCTGTTTTAAAAGCTTCTCCATCTTTTACAGTTCCATCTCCGTCATTTGCTCAACTTGAACTTGCTCGAACTCCATTAACCGATGAAGTAGTTGAACTAATTTCAAGTTAAAAAAACTTTTGTTTTGCTTTAAATTATGTCATGTTAAACTCAAAGTTTATTCAAAAATTACTAAGCTTGGCAATAAAATGAAGCCAAGATATGTTAAACGGAATACCGCAAATTTTGACACCGTTGAGTTTGCATAACTTTGATAACTGTTCATAATCTCTTACTTGATCTTCTTCTTTTTTGAAAAAATTGTATGGTACAAAGCCTTTAAAAAACTATGTTTTAATGCCGGTGAAACTTTTTGCTTTTATTTTTGTTTGTTTTTTTTCTATAATAAAAAACTTATTTTTGTACAGAAAAATTAATTTGTCCCTATCGTTTTTTTCCCAAATGTTGTAGGTAAAGATTGTAGCCTCTAATCAAATGCTACAACAAAAACGTGTTTTTATTCCTCCACCATCGCTCTATTTGCAATTCGTTAATTTACAAGAGTGTAGGAGAAGAGAAAAGGACATCAAAAGTTTTATAAATTACGGTTATTCATTGAAGGACATTTCCGTGTTTTTCCGTACATATAAAAATTTTTGCAAAAATCACTTGCTCTTTTAATTTACAAAGTCCAAAAGTTCAATTTTTAATATGACACAAATTTATTAATTTATTACAAAAAATTATTAAATCAAGACAATAAATTTAAATTTAAAATCGTGATTTAACTCTGCATTTGAATGGCTGTGGCTGTAGTGCAAATCCAAAGCGCTTTTCAAGGGATGGCAAATGTTTTTCATCTTCTGGATGCAACTGAAATTTAATGTTTGTCAAATACTAGCAACCATATTTTTAAGTTTGGCATGAAAATGAAAAAATGCAACTTACTTCAAATTGATTAAATAAATTTGAAATAATTAAAAACAATTCCATTCTTGCAAGACCTAAAAGTTACCTACGTAATTGGTATACAGTAAACGTTAAAACAAACCTTCACCCATGCATTGTCGTTTTCCAACAGAAAATGGAATAAATTCATCAATTTTTTTGAATCTTTTAGTTTCACTATCAATAAATCTCTCTGGTTTAAATGTAAATGGATCGGGGAATATCTAAAATATTTAAATGATTACTGTAGATATATAAAAGAGAGTGTTACCGTTTCATCAAAAAGTATACAACTTATTTGTGGTACAACTGATGACCCCTTTGGTACAAAGAATCCATTAATCCATGTATCTTTAATAGTTTTTCTGCTAAAATTAATTGGAAGTAAATTTGCCATTCTTTGAGTCTCCTAAAAATATTTGACAATAAATTACTATTTATTTTTTGTAATCAATCATTAATTTTTGCTGACAGATTTTTTGCACATTCTTTCTTGCGAAAAAGGAATCAAAAAAACGTCACTTTTTTGAATGTTGCTACAGTAACATTTTCAAGGACATAATTAAGACTCCTCGTTTGAAGCCTGTATACCCCCCAAAATTTAGCAAAGTGTGATACGCCAAAAACTAGATGCGTCCTAATCAAAAAGTGGTTATTCTGACTGCTAAAATTGGAAGAGGTTTCCTTACCGAAATGAATGCATTCAAATATGATAAATCACATTTATCATTATTTGTAATTAATCGATCTGATCCAATTACAGTATCCAATTCTTCATAAATTTTGTCACGAATTTCAGGATAATTTAAATAATATAAAATTGCAAAAGTGATTGTGTTTGTTGTAGTTTCTAATCCGGCAATCCACAAATCCAAACAAACATTTCGGAGCTGTTGATACGAAAACGAATGGCTTCCGACTTTTCCGCTTTTTTGCTTCATCTCTCTCAAAAATGCTTCACAGAAATCTCTTGATTCTCCTACTGTTGTTGTCGCTTCTGTTTCGGAATTAAGTTTTTGTTGATGCTTATTTATTTGAATTTCGAAGTAATCATATAACTCATTCATATTTGAAACGAGTTGCTTCAGCCTCGGTTTAAAAATGGGAAGTTTTCCAAGTGAAAGTGGTTTCATCATTGCAATTGTTGTTAAAGGTTCCATTACAAATCTCATGTGTTGATTAAGGGATGATTTAAGCTTGGTAAATTCTTGTATTTTATCCTGAAAATTTGGCAAATTACGGTAATTTGTGTAAACGATATGCGAAAACAAAGAACAACAGTAAAAGCCATTCATTCTAAAAAAGTGTTACGGTGTTTTATTCAAAAAGAAAATTTACCCCTTCATAACGATAACCAAAAATTAATGAATTAATAATACTTCCAACTGCTCGATCGATTTCTCCTTGAATTCCAATAGGTCCTGTAGCAGCTTTCAAAGTATCCATCAAATAAACAACTTCATCCAAAATTCTTTCTTGCATTAAATTTTTTCCCATTCCAAAATTCCGAAATGTAAACAGAACAAAACGTTTTTGTTCAAGCCAAAGATTTCCTTCTGTTTCAATTACACCAAAATGCCCTCCTTAAACAAGTATGGGATTACTGTAGTCTTTTCAAATTCAAAAAATTACCTCTAACAATTTTAATTAAATCATTTAAAGTTAGCCTTCCAGAATATGTTTCTGCGTCATCGATAAATGTTTCTTTAATAATTTTATAATCTGTTATACAAATGGTAGGTTGAAATCCAAACCAAAAAGTAAAAACTGGACCATATTTCTTTTTCCATTGTAAAAGTGGCAGATATCCAGGGGGATTAAGAGCAAGGGAAAGAGTGTTGCCCAGGATTGGAAGAGGATGAGGCCCAGGTGGTAAATTTCGACGCTTCCAATAAAATTGATCAAAAAGTATTAATAAAAATATTATCGAAAATATAATGAAAATCATATTTGTGTTTTGCAACAAAAATTTAATGTATCTTTCAAGTTTTGTTTAAATACTATGCCTACATATGCCCTTATCAAGGGGAGGTTCTTCTTTTATATAGCAGAAAAAAACGGTAGAAACACATTTTTTTGTTATCGTTCAGTGTTTTACAAACTTCTTCACCTTTATAAACATTTCTTTTTTCTGACGTTTAATTTTGCATTTAATTGTAAATATAGAGAACAAATAATGAATATTGAAGATCAAAAAAGAAATAAACATTTCCTTCCTTGTACGTAACCCTTATTTTCTTGCACATGGTGATGATTGACTTCTTTTTTTACTCCCTCTTAAATCAAAGCAAAGGAAGGAAGAAAGTCAATGACATTTTTAATCAAATGTTTTAAAAATTCAAAGAACCAATTTTTTACGTTAAAAAGATTAGCTTTTTTTAATGAACATTTTAATTTTTGTTTTCTTCTATTCAATGAAGATACCGTAATAAACTTGCAACAAGTGACAACAGTTGTAAGAAAAAAAAACAATTTATAATTTACCGCACCTGACAAAACAAAGAAAAATATAATAATGAGAATCAAGCCCCAAAAAAATCGCCCTTGCAAATAATAATAAAAATCTTTAATCTTCTTTTGTTGCTTCCAAAATTTTGAACGTCTCAGTTATTTTCTGCCAATTGGTAGATCCTTTGCACAAATCAGACAAAGCTTTTGCAAGTTCAGCAACCTGAAAAAAGCATTACAATTTGATTACAAAGTGGTTACATTTTGATTATAATGAGACATACTTCCAATCGAACTTGTTGCATTGAAGATAATTCACGAAGAGTAACAGTATGTGGTTTTTCAATTGATTCAAAATCAACCGTAATAGCAAATGGAATACCAAGCTCATCTGTACGAGCATAACGTTTACCAATTGAAAGTGCACTTTCATCCATTCGGAAACTTATTTGTTGTTTGGAAAGTTCATCACGGACAAGATTAACAATTGGTTCCAAAGTATCAGCAGCAGTCAAAGGCAATATTGAACATTTATATGGTGCAACAAGTGCTTTCAAATCAAAATACTAAAGTGCACTTGAATTAATTTAAAGGCAACAATGGAATATAAAACATACGGTACGTTGTTCATCATTTTCTCTTTGTTTGAAAGAATGTTCAAGAACAGCATAAAGAATACGACCAATACCAAATGATGGTTCAATAACAGATGGAACTAATTCTTCGACATGAAGAGTTTTTTGTTCTTCTTTTACAGTAACCATGTCAGCAGTTAATGAAAAAGTTTTGCCATCTTGAGAACGAAGTTCATACGCTTTTTTGGCAGCAATAGCATCACCAAGCTTTTTGACTTCATTTTCATCAAGTTTTTCCAAAAGTGTTTTAATCTAAAGCATTCAGAATGAAGTATAAAAGAAAGCGAACTGTAACTTACCAATTTACCATCAGCTTTAAATTGTTTACCAATAACGCCCATATTTGGTACAGGGATTGTTAAAGTAACAGTTTTAGGTTTTGGTAAAGGTTTTGTTGCCACTAATTTAACATTTGTTGCTTTTGCATGTTGTTCAAGATCATAGCATGATCGATCAGCATGCCCAACACATTCAATCCAACCATATGAGGTTAGAATTTCAGCATCCCAACAATCTTGTGCATAATGTGCCATTTCATTACCCATATGTTGACGGAATCTAAGCCGTTCGGGATCAATACCAACTGAAACAAGATAAAGGAATGTTCGAGCCATATAATAACCCAATGTTTGATTATTAATTATGCCAGCTTCAACAGCTTCAGAAAGTTTAACAGATTTTGCTGCTTTACCATCCATTTGATCACATGCTGAATAAAGCTTTAAAAGCATATCACCAACTTTATTGAATTTTGAATGGCTTTTATCACTTGGATCAACAAAATGCTCTATCTCGCCTAAAAAAAAAGTAAATCAATACAATATTGTAAATATAAATTTTAAAATAATAACTCACACATAGTAAATTCTCGAACACGAATAAGACCTTGACGAGGTGAAATTTCATTACGAAAACCAGTACCAATTTGAGCAGATGCAAATGGAAGCTTATTCTAAAATCACGATGAATAAAAACAATCCATATAAATTTAAACAAACTTGATTAAATTCATAAAGACGTTTGAAATTGATGAAAATACCTTGAGCTGTTTCAGGTCGAAGATAAGCTTTAAAATCACCAGTTGGACCAATTTGTGAAGGAAACATTAAATTAAATTGCATAGGCTCAGATACATCATTACCAGTAATAGGAGATTTAAAACCAAATTTACGAATAACTTGATTCATATCATCATTGCTAAAGCCATCAAGTTTAACCAAAATATCATTCAATTCTTCTTTTGTTTCGGCACTTGTCTTTTTATCCTAAAAATGCAACAAGTTATTTCTTGCAACTTTAAAGAAACCACTAACTTTTAAAAGTGCTTCAGCATGATTCTTGATTAAATGATCAGCTCTAAAGCATTCACCAGTTTTAACATCTTTAACCATCCAATCAATGAATCGTTCAACATGCCCACTAGCCTTAAGAACAGGTTCAGGAGTTAAAGATGAACATTCAACTTCAAGCATGCTTTCTTCAAGAATAAAATGTTTTCTCCATACATCAATCATATTTGATTTTAAGGCACATCCCATTGGACCATAATCATACAATCCGGCAACACCGCCATAAATAGCAAACGATTGATCATAGAAGAATCTGAAAAATAAAAGCAATAAGAAAAATATGCAGTTACAACAACATATCTTCATGTTCAACTTTTTAAAGAATACAAAAAAAAACAAACCTTCTTTTAAGCAAATCTTCCATTTTAAGCCTATCAAAATGTGCCCCTTTAGGAGCAAATTCAATTTCAGCATCTTCAAGCTTCTTCTTCAATGCTTTTAAATCAAAAACGGCTTTGGCAACATCATTCTTATCACCATTTTCAGCTTTAAGCTTTCTCACCAAATCTCCGGCAGCTTTAACATCAGCACGAAGAGGTTCAAGTTTCTGTAATATAAAATTATAGCAACAGCATCACACATGTATAAGAAATCAAACTTACAGCTTCAATTTCTGCACTAGCCATTAGTTTGAGATAATTTGAGATTCTAACTTGATATTTTTTTGTAAAGCGTTCAGCAATTTGTTTATTTTTTGAAGCCTAAAAATTTAACTGTAATAAAACATATGTACCAAAATGTATAAAAATCACTTTAGCTTCTTTCGCGAGAAAACGATAAACGGTCTTAAGCTGTTTTGCAACAGTAAAGTACGTAAAAAGCATACACCCAACCAAAAGGTACCTAAAAAAACCATCACCAAAATTAAAAATGCAAATTTATAATAGTACAAAAATATAAGCATAAGAAAAGCGACAGTAAATAAAAGAATTAAAAAGCCCATTTCTGTAAAGTAATTGAAACGTTGCGATGCCGCCACCGCCTGCAGCTAAAGAAAGCCCAAAAACTTCAAAATTAAAGAAAGCAAAAAAATTAAAAAATCAAAAATTGTAAGTTTAATTTTATTCTTATTATTATAGTATCTAAATGATTCAATTACAGTAATATCCAAGATAAGAAAGATGATATACCAAATTGTCCAAGTCTTGAAAGTGTAGAATATTATAATTCTTTTGAAGCTGTAGGGTAAGACTTTTAGCTTAAAAAATATACCAATATCACTTATTTTTAGTGCAACTGCTGACTTAAGTGAATTTTCATTGGCTGCTGATGATGATAACAACAATATTAATGATAAAGCAGATATCAAAAAAACTAAAAAAGAAATTGCAAGCAAACTTTATGAACGTCAACGTGAAAAAGATTTGGAAGAACTTTATGGTTACATTGATTCATCTTCATCAAGTGATGAAGAAGAAGGAGATGGAGAAGAAGGAAGAAAGAAGAAGATTTATGATGCACGTGCAAATGACATCAAAGAATTGAATGACCCATTTCCAAGTAGTTCATATCGAAAATATTATGGTGAATCGGAAGAAGAATATGATCCTGAAAAAGAAGCTGCAGAACGTGAAAGAGCAGAACGACGACGACAACAAGCTCAAGAATTATTTGATAATGTTTTATATGCTGCTTTATCCTTGGCAAAACAATCTGCATACTTATTTGGTAAAACTATTAATTTTAGTGCAAAATATCCTGTAAGTCTAAAACATCTATATATATTCTTAAATCCAAAGCAATACTTTTAGACTCCTGCTGGAATTGCTCTTATAATTTTTGGTCTATATTTTACAATTATGTATCTTGAATTATCTGCTGCCGCATTTGCTGAATGGTTGATTCAATGGTTTTGGCCTACTACAAGACTTTTTCTTCGTTGTTCTGAAAGATTCCTTAGAAAAATGGCTGCATTCCTTAATGAAATGGATGATCTTGGACAGGTTAGTATATTTATAAACTTTTTTAGGCATGAGTTTAAAGTGCTTAAAGATATGAGGCTAGCCCTAATTCAATCCTATATATTTTAGTCAACTTATTGTGATATGGCAAATTTATGGTGTGAACGATATTCAATGCTATGTGAATATAGATGCAGCTTCATTGATATGGCATGGGATAGAACACGATATTAGTGAAAGCAAAGGAATACATGAATGAATCTCTCTAGAAATAAATATTGTATCGCGAAAAACGTTTATCATTAATAAAATAAGATAATAATGTTGAATAATTTTTAATACTTTTGTTAAAGTTACATAAATAAAAGTGAATAAATTAAAAATCAAAGAAAGATTAAAGAGGAGAGTTGTAAAATGAGAGGAACAAAAGCGTTTTTTACATCATTGTTGTTGGAATTTTTTTAAAATTTAAACTTGGAGCATTTTTGCAACATGCAGCTAAAGCTGCAGTTTGGAAGAGAGATTTAGAGAGAGAGTCTTCGGTAAAATTTTTAAAGCATTGTTTTCGAAAACATCAACAAAATTGTTTTTCTATCATCATCTATTTTAAATGAAAATACATAAGATCTATGAACAATATTGCATAATTATTGTTTAATGTTTTATCACTTCCGTTTAAACATTGCAATATAATATAAAGTAATAATGTATTAGAGTTACGTCATACAGTATACCGTACATTTGTTCATTACCGAATACTGTATTTTATACCATAAAAGATTACTGTGCCTGGAATAAAAATTGATTACTGTGTTTTTTTGAAGTTAGCGTTTGCATGAGACATAAACAGTTCATTTCTTTTTTGAAATACAAAAGTAATATAAAATTTATGATGTTTATCCTGAATAAAATTTCATTGCAAATATTGTGTAAGATTATCTTTTTATTACAGTAAGCAAAGGTTGCCACAAAAAAGTTTCAATACCTCTAACAACACATCATTACTGTAAGACTTCTACAGTAATCATAAAATTTCTTTGAAAATTTAGTAAATATAATAAACTGCTGAACATAATTTTATTATCTGATGCCTTTATGATATTGAAAAGGTAAAATGCTGTTATTTAAATACTGGGAATCAAAAAAAGCAAAAAGCTTGACGTTAAATACAAATTTAGATTCTATTAATATTTTATTTCTACTGAATAAAAATGGTTCTAAAACGAAAAAAAATTGCTCATATTTTTTCATCAATTTCAACAGCTTTTTTTTCTTGTTTTTGTCAATGGCTAATAATTCGGGTATTGCAAGTTTGCTTATTATATTTATTAAATAAAAAATAAAAAATGTCATCAAATTTATCGTCCGCTGAAGAGCTTAAAGCCAAAGGCAATGAATGCTTCAAAGAAAAGCGATATCATAAAGCCATTGCCTATTATTCGCAATCATTGGAGCAAAATTTAGATCCTGTTGTATTATCAAATCGTTGTCAAGCATATCTTGCACTGAAATAGTATATTTAACCTCTTTTTTAAAACGAACTTAATATTTGTGTCTTCTTTCTTTTAGCTATGAAGCTGCTTTAACAGATGCAAGTGAATCAATTCGTTTAAATCCTGATTTTGTAAAAAGTTATTATCGTCGTGCTCAAGCTCTTACAAATCTTGGTATTCATTCTAAAGCGCGTTTTGATCTTAAACATGTTCTTGAAATGGAACCCGATAATAAAGCTGCTCAACAACTTTCAATGCAACTTTCGATTACTGTAAGTTTGATTTTGTATCGCTATTTAATAATTAAAATATCGATTTTATAGTTTGATAAGCCACTTGTTCCAATTGAAATTTATGATAAAAATCCATATGTTCGATCAACAAAGCCTCTTGTAAGAATTCCAATTTCTGAAAAAGAATCTTGTCATGATTCTGGAGTATCAACGCCACCCATGTCATCATCTGGAGCTGCATCACCACCATCACATAATACAACAAGTGACTTTGGATCTCGAAATTCAGTATGCTCTTTTTGCATTTGTTTATCTATTTCACTAAATTTGTTTTAGATCAATGAAGAACCATTACCTCCACCTGCAAAAACAGCACCTGATTTTCATGTTGCTTTTTCAACACTCAAAGATAATCCATCAAAATTCTTGGAATATTTTTTAACAATTCCAACTTCTTCATTTGATACGGTATTTGAACCTGGTGTTGAACCAGAATGGGTTGAAACTCTACTTATGGCTTTCGATGATGAATATAATGGTAATGAGCAAATTTTATATTCCTTGGAAAAATTATCAAAAGCTCCAAGATTTGAACTTTGTACAATCTTTTTATCGGATAAAGCAAAAAATGATCTCAAAGATGCTCTTGAAAAATTCTCAACAACTGATGCCTCACTCGTCACAAATATCTTAAAAAATTTTGATATTGTCTAACTAACTAGCTAAATTATCTCATCTGATTCTTTGTTGATTTTTTGATAGAAAAATAAAAATTTTTACTTTTCATTTTGTTTGGGGATAGATGTTTTTACAGCTTTGTAATTGCTGTTTCGTATTTCTTTATTTTGCGTGTTTTTTTTGGTTTACATTTTTGATAGATTTTGTGATTTTAAACAATCTTCTGCTTTTAGACTTTTTGCAGACATGTATAACGGTATTGGTCTTCAAACTGCTCGTGGATCTGGCACAAATGGATATGTTCAAACAAATCTTTCACATTTACTTTTCAGTCGAGTAAGTTTTGATTTAAGTTTCCCCTTCAGTTAATACTTATATTTGTGGTTATTATAGCAACGTGAAGAATATAATGCTGAAGCAGATCTTGCAAAAAATGAAGCAGAAATTACCAAAGGTCCAAATAAAGAATTGCTAATGCACGAATATAAACGTCGAATTGAAATCAAATGTGTTGAATTTGAAGATTTAATGGAAGAAAAAGGATTTCCACCAGAAGAAGTTGAAGAAAAAGTTAATGAATATCGTAAATTATTGCTTACAGAATTTGAAGCAGGAAAAATGGATTTAGAAAAAGAATTAGATGATCGAAATTCACATTCACGTGCACATTTAGCTAAAGTTGGTCGAGATCGTTTTCGAAATGCTATGGGTATTGATAAAGAATATAAAGCTGGAAGTTCTTTTGAAAAGTAAGTTTTTTTTGTAATAGCTTCTGATAGAATTATGACTACTCTTTTTTAGAATTCGTAAACCTGGTGATGAAAGTGAAAAGAAAGCAACAGAAGAAGTTAAAGAAGAAAAGGAAGCAGAAGAAAAGCAAGCAAAAATTGCTAAATTGATGGAAGAAATCAAGAAAGAAGAGATGATGGCAAAACTCGCCAAAAAGGCAAAGAAAGAACAAAAAGATAAGAAGAAAAAGAAGAAGCGATCACGTAAAGAAAGTAGCAGTTCATCGTCATCTTCAGATTCTGACAATGAAGATAAGAAAAAGAAGAAGAAAAGATCACGAAAAGAAAGTACTTCATCAGATTCAGATAATCAAGATCGATCTTCAAAAAGAAAACGTCGACATTAAAAATTTAATTTCACTTTTATTTGTCAATTTACATTGTATTATTTACACCAATAAACTTATACATTTACAATACAAAATTAGTTAATACCGACGATTATTAGCACCACTAAAAGAATGTCCACCAGCATTATTTTGTGGTTGAAGATGAGAATAACGTGATCCTCGTGGAGCTTGAGCATTTGCAGCAGAAGTATTGCGACGTTGTGCATGATATTGATTTTCATCATCATAGGCAGAAGGAGCATTAGTAGGTTGTCGTTGAGCATTTCCAATACGTGGAGATAGTATACCAGATGGTGCCGGAACATTTGCAGCATTTCGATCAATAGATAATAAACGACCAAAAACATTTCTTGCCGGATTTTGAGCATTTCCAATGCCTGAAGATAGTAAGCCACGTGGTGCCTGAACATTTGCAGCAATATTTCCAGCATTTTGATCAAGAGTTAATGTACCACGAGGAACATTTCTTGCTGGACTTTGAGCATATCCTGGTAATCGATATTCTCCAACTTTTTTCCGAATTTGTTTAGCATCTTGTCTTTGTTGTGCACCCTAAAAACTCAGTTATGCTTGTTGAAATGATTATTATAAAAAACATACATCTTGATTTTCATCTACAACATCAATTGGAAGCCTTGGTGGCTGTTGTTGAATTGGATTGACAGGAGCCTTAAAGAGGTAATTATATTTTTAAAAAGATAATGATAACGACTTACATTTAGAACTTCATCACTATCTTGATAAACTTCAAAAGCTGACACAATACGTCCTGAAGTTCTTGGAGTACGTGGAGTTCTTAATGCAGCAACTGATGGTAATGGCTGTTGTGGTAATGGATTGAAAGAATTGGAACCATTTCGTGGTTGTTGTTGAACTGGACTGACAGGAGCCTTAAAGATGTAATTATATTTTTTTAAAAAAGAGCAAGAAAAAGCATACTTTCTGAGATACATCATGATCATCTTCAAAAACATCATCAAGTTCAGAAGTATCTGCAGAAGTATCACTAACACTTTCACTATGATTTGATGAACTACGTCGACGTTCAGCATTTTGACGTTCAGAATTACGACGTGCTTGTCCAACTTCCAATGCAGCTTGTTGTTGATAAAATTCATACAAATAAGAGATAATATCTTTAGTACTTCTTAAATGAAGATCCAAAACTCCTGCAGGGCCAAAAATGCTTTGAAGAAATACATGCATAAGTACATCATTATCAGCAGCATCATTAGAATATGGTAATGATCGAAAATTTGGATACTATAAAAATAATATTGTTCATAAAAAAGAATTGTTGAAATAACAACTTACAAATAAAATATTTAATAGAGGAGATTCAAGGAATCCATCAACAGAAGAACAGCTGCCACTTTGTGAAGTACGTTGGCTACTACCATTACCACGGCTTGGAGATCCTTGTGATGGTGCTCGACTTCCACGATCACGTGTTGATGAGTTACGACGAACCATTTGTTGTTGATGTAAAATTAATAATAATCAGTTGAACACAGCAAGCAAGCAACCAAGCCGCAGCAAATTCGTTCAGCAATATTTGCACAAAACAAACATGATTTCATTGCATTCATCCTTTTATAGTGAAAATTAAGTCATTCTTGTAAAAGTAAAAAGAATACGTATTCAAATTTTTAATTTTTCGCAAAAATAATTTTTTTAGATGTGATAAAGTTTACCAAGAAAAGAGTTAAAAATAAATTTGCAAAAAAAATAATTTTAATAATTAACTTTTGGATAGTTCTTACTGTAGCAAATCCTTGCGTCTAATAATGAAAATCTTGAACAGTTCGGCAGCTTCGGTCAAGTTCCCATTGTGTTTGACTAATTTGGTTGTTTCAATAAGACAACGCTTTATATTCGAAATTTTTCCACTTTTGTCGATTCGACAAATTTTTGATATTAACATTTTTTGCTCTGTGTTTTTCAAGAGTCTTTAAAACATAATGTATGTGTTGAAATTTTTGTCACAGAATTATTACCAATATTTTGCGTTAGTATTAGTAGTAATTAAACATTTAAAGTACTTATAAATGATCTAAAAATGCCGAAACTTTATGAAAGAGTATACTGTAACAGAAAAACATTAATGTCGAAAATGTATTTTTGCTGACAAGAAAAAAACTTGTTTTTGCGCTAAACTTTTTTTTAGATCTTGGTTTGAAATTTTTTATTTGTTTTTTTGTCATAGCTTTACGGTAGCTATAACTATGAAATCATGTAAATGTCCCAAGTCCTCTCAATAAATGGAGATGGTGCGTTTGTTGGTTGGTCCGACCGTGCGTTTTTATTCATGCAAATTTCTATAAAAAAAGAATAAAACATGAAATTTGCAGCAAAAGAAAAAGTGCTTTAAGAAGTTGTATAGCGATTAGAGGGGCCTTTTAAAAGCTATCCAGCTATTGATTCAGATGATAAAGCAGCCATGATTAGGATCCTATGTGCCGAGTTAATTAGGACCCTTTTTGAGGTATTTAGTTTTTTCACATAACATTTCAAAGGGTTTATGACAGTAGGGGTTGAAAGAACTGTAGGGGGAGATCATTTGGAGGACCTTTTTTATTTGGCTATTTTTATGCATGTAGCGATCCTAAATTAGTGTGAACTTTATTTTTTCAAGTAGTTTAAAACCTCTTTTGGTACAAAATAAATATGTTTAAAAAACAGCACTGAGATGCGTAAAACGTGAATCAAGCCAGATTTGACAGAAACCGTGGCAGCGGTTACTTAAATAGTGAGAGTGAGACTGATGAAACGAGTTCGGAGGCTGGTACTTCGAGAGGAGGTTTGGAAAGAAGATAAATTTGGCAAAGATAGATGTAGTCCGAGATGTGAAGTTGAGGTGTGAAATTTTTGCTTTGAGCTGGTCTTTATTGGCAAATGTAAGTAACGTTAACAATTGTTTGTTTCTGTAGCATGGGTCATTGGTGGCCGCCCCGAAGGGGCGGGGCACCTCTAGTGTCTTAACAAAATGATCACATTAGAAGTTTCAGTTTAGCTTAAAGAAAATTATGCAGCGATTAAATTAACACTAAAATTACAGTATTTCTGGAATAAAAACTTGTGCATTAAATTGAATGGAATCAAATGATAAGATCCCTTAAAAATTTTTTAACTATTTTCTGCCGGCGGGAATGTTTGATAAAATTTATTCAAATTTTTTTGTTTTTGTTTATTGTTTACTTTCTCATACTAAAAATGAATATAAAAGAAGGAATGCATAAAATTTCATTTATTTCTGCAAGAAAATTCGCCAGCTGAACACTACAGCTGAATAATTGCATTATTACTGATTCGTCTTGGTTGATTAAAAATGGATCCTCAAGTTCGTCGTCAAACAACATTTTCAAGACCAGCAACATCAAGAGCTCGTCGTAGCAGCCGTATTTCACAAGATAGCAGTCGTGCATTTTCATGTTCTCGGTATGGAAATGGTGGAATTGGTAGCAGCAGCCGTGGTAGAAGTTATGGAAAACTTTATAAAAATGGTAGCAGTAGTGGTATTTCATCACAAAGTGGCAGTAGTCGTCGTAGCAGTCTTGCATCAAGTGGAAAGAAACCTTATCGTACTGCAAAAGTTGCAAATATCTCTGTTCCAAAAGCAGCTCCACGTCGAAAAGTTGTGATTGTAGATGTAAGTTTTTATTATAATTTTATTCTTTCGTTCCCATCTCTTTAAAATTTCTGGGGCAGCGCCTTTTACATCCATCCACATTTGGATGTTGCACGAATTATCGATTCTTTTTTAGGAAAATGATGTCCCTGGTAATCGAAAGAAGCAACAATTTCCACGTCATGCTAGTCAACCTGCTGGTCTTACATTAGTAAGTATTTTATAAATATACTGTCCTTGCTTTGTACTTATAATTTATTCTTTTTTAGATTCCTAAAGGATATGTACGTGTTATACTTCCATTACATATTGCTGAGGAAGCATTAAAAAGGGTACAACAGGAAGATGAACAACGTACACGTTTGGGACCACCAATTCTATTGAATTTTGATGAACCTGATGCTGATATGGATTCTGCTTATGAACAAAGTCAAAATGATACTAGTGGACATGCTTCTGATTGCAGTCGTGCAGATCCACAAGAAAATTCTCCTTTATTTGTAAGTTTGTTTTACTATTATTACTAGTCACAAAATTACACTCTTGTTTTTATAGGGTAAAGTATCATTTCCTCTTTCACCATTTGCACCAAAAGGTCCTAGTTATCGTTGGCAACAAAATCATCCTGGATGGCGAGATGGCCGATATCATACTGATCCACCTCCTGCATTTAAAACACCTGCTGCTTGCAATCAATCTTTTCTTCAAACACAATCTGCACAATCTGGTCGTAATTCACGTGGTTCTGAATCACCTGCTTTTGGGGATCCTAAATATTATAGTCAATCTTCATCTCCAGCATCTAATATTCCTCGACGTTTTCTTCCATACCGGGAACATGGTGATTCATGTCGTTCAAGCACTCGCACACCTGATTCCGAAGTATATCAATATTCTGATGTTAGTGGTGCAAATGAATCTCAAGCATCTCGGCAATTTTATGGTCCACGTGATGCAACCGTTCCTCGTAAACGTGATTTTGAAGTATACAATGATTATGATAATAGTGATGCAAATGAATCTCAAGTATCTCGACAATTTTATGGTCCACGTGATGCAACCGTTCCTCGTAAACGAGATTTTGAAGTATATCAAGATACTGATAATAATGATGCAAATGAATCTCAAGTATCTCGACGTTTCTATGATGCACGTCGCTCAAGCACTCGCAAACCTGATTTCCAAGTATATCAAGATTCTAATATTAATGATTAACACGTGGCACATTTGGATGTCAATATCGTAAAGAAAATTAGCTGATTTTGTAAGAGTTTTAATATTGTAAATATATTTTAACATTATATAATTGTATGTACTGATATTTGTAATGAAATAGAAAAAATAAACTGAACTTAAATATTATTTTGAATTTTTACAAAACATATTTAAAATAATTAATAGCCAAGTTCGTCGGTGGTCATTAATAATTAATTAAGCACATTTTTGTAACGCTGCGTTCTTCTTCCGTGAAAGTTCGCCTCTTTTTTATGCCACTCTCGCTCTCACCCACTCTTTTTTCTTTTATCTTTTCTCTCTCTTTTTTTAAACTGTCGTTGATCTTTCTCTTATTTTTTCTTCCACATTCTGTTCAACGTTCTGTTGGATTATTATTAAATTATTATTAAAGAAATATGCGAAATTCATTGCTATTATTCATCATCCTTATATACGGTTTTATTATCTCTGCTTATGCAATACCACTTGATTATGATAGCAATGGTTCAGCAAGTGATGATGCTTCTGTGATTCAATTGCCTCCAGAAGTTTTAGAAGCACAATCATTGCCTCGAGATTGTACAAAAGATTGCTACCGAAAATTACAACTTTCACTTCGTACTGCAATGGATGCATCTGCAGATTATGTTAAACGATATGAATCAATTTGTAGTCAATATGATGAATCATTGCTATGCTTTAAAGGTCGTGAACATTGCTCTACCAATGCATATTATAATGCATTAACAAGTGGCCTCAAATTTATGTGTGTTGAACAACGCGTCGCATTTGAAGCAAATCTTCCATGTGTTCGTAAAATTGTTGATGAAGCTTCAAAGGGTGAGTTATTTTATTTAGTGTGATTAATATCCACGATACTTTTTTTATAGAATGTCATAGCAAATGTAATCTTAATAATCTTGCTACTGGTCTTGCTGTAAAAGAAGTTCTACAAAAAGATATGAAAATTTTACATGTTTTGGATCCACAGATGCCAAGAATTGGATTGGAAGCATCTTGCCGATTAAGCACCTGCATTATAACTTGCTATAAGGCAAGATTGGATAATAGCTGTGATGGAGTTGCTGGTTCACTTTTAGCTGTACGTTCTTTTGCTTTACTATTGCATTTAATGTTGCTTTACCTTTTTTTCAGGAAGCTGTCTTGCGTCCATTTTCATATCCAGAGATGAATGGTGGTGACTATCTTAATGAAGTATTTCAACAATTCATTCCTCAAAAATGCAATTTTATGAGTGATAAAAAGGCCCTTGAAGCTTTAAGAATGGATCCTAGACTTATTGAACAACTTAATCAAAAATATCATGTATGTTTTATTACTGTAATATGTATCATTTATGTCTAACATTAATATTCTTTTAGACAACTACAACTCCTGTAGCTCCTACAGCAATTGATCCAGCTTTGGCAGAAGTTTGGAAAAAGATGGGAAAATCTCCACTTGATCGTTCAGAAGGTTTTTAATTTTGTATATATTAATTTCTTAAATACATTTGATACATTAATTTATATTTTGTAAAATTTAAAATCTTGTAGCAATAAATAAATTTTTCAGAATTTTTATAATAAACATAAATCAACAACATATTTTTAATACAAACAAAACACGATTACAAATTCAAATGCAAAATATCTCTTTTTTCTTCTATGCTTGAAGTTCTTGTTGTTCTTTGATAAAGCCTTCGATGAAAGATGTAATATGTTCCTAAAATATTTTTTTACATTAACATGGCTACAGTAATCCGTTCACAAAACCTTACCAAATAATATCTGCAAAAACATGCTGGAGTAACATTATTGCTAACCAAAGTACCTTCATTTATCATTGAACCATCGCTATTTGTTGTTGATAGTTGAAGCTTGGTAGGAAGGCTAGTTTTTGTAGGACCATGGATATGCATCATTGTATATTTAAATGAAAAACATAAACCACCAAAAACTTTTGAGAAATGAGTTTGTTGAAGAGATATCTCAGATGCAAATACGATAGCCTTTGTATTGTTTGCTTTAATACTTTGGCATTCTTTGATGATATCTTGTTCATTTGAATAAACTTTAATTTCACAGCCAATATTACCAAGTCCACGAAAGAGTAATGCAATAAGGGAAAGTTTATCATTTGTTAATGTTTGTAGTGGAAGTAAGATGATAACTTTGTTACTGTAGATCAAGGAATTTCGTTTTAGATCAGTAAGAAAGGAAGAGAATGGATCAGAAACAAATTTACCAAAAAATTCTTTTAAATGTCTGTATGGTTCAATAGTTTGATCACAAACAAAGATTGGAACTAATCGAGGTTCCTAAAATATAACCGATTAATATGCAAAGTGAAGATATAAAACTTACAAAATATTTAACCCATTGTACAAGTGTTAAATATGAACGCAAAAATGGTTGTTCAAGGGTATTCAAAATCCATGAATGTGCAACACCTAAAAGTACATGCATAGATATATTACTGTAAAACTAGATAAAGATAAATTATTACTCATTTGTGGAGATAGAAGTGGCATTAGATGTTCATGCATTCTAAAAGAAGCAAATGGGTAATGAGAGAGATACACAAAGAGAGACTCAAAAACATACTCTTTAACATATATCAAAGTATAATTAAATAATGCAGCAGGACGATTAAAGTATTTAATTTCAAGAGCATTTTGTTGTTTAATAAAATGAAGAATAATTGGAACAACTAAAACATGATGCGTTTATATATAAAAGATGTAAAGCAGTAAACATACCAGTTGGTCCAAATAAGCCATATGTGATAGCAATACTTTCCCAAGCCTTTTCAAGATTGATTCTTGGCTTTTGTAATGCATCCGGAAGATCATTTACAAATTTTCTTGATTCATTTTCAGCATCTAGAAGGAATGGAACTACGGTATCAGATGTAGTTGGAGTTGGTGGGTTTTGAAGTCTATAACAAGTAAAACTTAAAGAAAGATAAAGAAAACTCAAAAACCTACAATTTAATAGTCACAACTAAAGTATCACCTTCTTGAATGGGTTTCTTTAAAGCAGATTTAAACAATTCTGGATTAAGCTTTTTAAGTGCAACAAGACTATCTTTAATAAAGCTTAAATTAAATTTAGCTTTTTCTACTGCTGGTTTACTTTCTACAGGTGCTTCATCTTGTGTTGAAGCATTTAAGCTTTCTTCACCGACACTATCATCAGAAGGACTTTGATCAACATTTTGCTTGTTTGAACTTTCACGTGAAGTAGCTTGTGCATCTTTATGAATGCTGCTGGCTTTACTACTACTAACACTTTCAGTTGATTTACGTTCTTTTTGTGCATAGAGTTGTGGTGGAAGTTCATCACCATCTTCAAGTTCAGAGATACTTGTTTCATAGTTTCCAGAATCATCTTCATTTCCAGATACAACAGTTTCACTACTTTCAACAACTTCCTGTTTGATTGTTTTCTAAAAAAAGATTTAGGCATTAAAATAATAAAAGTAAAGGATAAGGTAAAGCTAAACCTTTGTTTTCTTTTGAACTTCTTCCGTTGTCATTGCATTTCTTGCATATCCATCATCTTCATCACCATGATCTTCTCTATCTTTCTTTTGAATCGATGTATCAGCAGCTACCTAAAAACATAAAGCTATTGTTTAACAAAAGTTCAAAGTATTATCTTTTACCTGGTGAACATCAGAGACTTTTTTACGATATGCCGGTGGTGGAGAATAGCTATGTTTTCGAGCAGTTCGTCGTTTACGAGTTGATCGTCTTGATGCTGCTGCAGGTGTTGAATCCATTTTACAGCTTTTACTTCTTACTTTACTTTTAAAATAACTAAAAAAATCTTTGATATTAAATGATTCATATAAAATTTAAGGTGAAATAACGAAAAAAAGGAAGACAGCAAAAAAAGAGCAGAAGAGCGGCAGATAATCAAAATAGAAAAAACAAATTCGTGAAAGAGGAGGAAGAATAGGCCACATAGAAAAACAAAAATATATGAGACATAAATTTGGTTTTTATAAATAGGCCTTTAGAGAATTTTTCAATATTCTATTAGATTTTTGCATGTTATCTTTGTAAGTAAAAGTTTACACATAGAAATTGTTCCACGTAAAATGAACTAGCAAAAATTGTGTACGACTGGCGCCAGTTTCGTAGACATGTTTTATATAAAAGGTCGTCTATAAATATATATACATTAAAACGTATAAATTTATAAACTCTTCTTATGAGCCCATTCCATGTTGACAATAGCAAATTTGCAACGACAATAATTTTTACATACATAAAATGCAGTTCATGAGACGAAGTATCAGTTACAGTAGGACTATAAGTATTTCTTATCAGTTGCCACCTTTTCACAGCTTATGGGCTATTAATAAGTATAATATATTGCTTAAAGAAGTTCAAAGCTAATTATTTGAATAAATTTGTTACAAAAAGTGCCCTACTTTAAATGATTTTTACACACTTTCTTTTGAAAAATCTTTTGTACAAAAAGATACCGATACAGATATGTAGTTCCACAAGAAATTGTTCGAGGGCGCACATTTACTCATCCTGCAACGGGTAGATATTTGTCTGAATAAGAAGTTGAACAATCTGGTGATTCATTTGCTGATATACAAACTCGTGAATTAATTGAATCATCATTTGAAAAGATGTTCTAATCAAAACATAATGGGATTGATCCAATTGATGTTTTAAAGAGATGGGGTTGATCTTACACGGTTACAGCTGCTTGATGCTGCATCACCTCGTACAAATCTTGATCGCGGAACGTCTGATTTAAAAGGATTAAAAATATGGATTGATAGAATTTTAAAAACTGTAAACACATATATTCAAAACCGGAAAAGATGCAACTTCATCATTGAATTCAAAAAAAGAGCTTGTAAAAAATGTTGAATCATTATATCCAGAAAATTATAATTATTTTGTTCGAAATGTGTTGTAGTGTACGATAGTTCATATAATAATTTTATACTTTTTTAGACAACACTGTTTTTTATGTTTTACCTGTGCATAATACTGCCATTTCTCGTCTTCAAGGTTTAACAAATTCTCTTAAAGTAATTTTGTACTGTTTACATTTGTTTTAACTAATAACATGAAAGCTAATTTCTGTACATGCTGGACAAAGTCGTGAATATGAACGGTTGCATTCATGCATCGGTTAGTATGTTACAAGTGTTCACACCAATCACTGCTGCCGAATTATGGGCTACATTATCACAAGTTGAATCAGTAGTCTTTGGGTCCCAACTTTGTTACAATTACAATTGTCTTTTTTGTCGTATCAGCTGTTACACATCAAGAAAATGTTGACCGTGTTCCACAAAATGTACTTCTTGCATTTATTGCATTAACATTTTTAAATGTTTGTCTTTACTATTTTCCTCCAGCTGGAATCGTTGATTATATCTTATACTCTGTTTTTCTTTTTTTAAATTTTTTTTCATTAAATCTTACCCATATTGTTGTAGTTCTTTATGATTGTGTTTTTTTGTCGTTTTGTTCCTGATGCAGAAGCTCGAGAAAGACACATTTGTACTATTATTATTTTATTTTGTGCATATGTTTTAGGTGTTAATTTATGTTTAGAACTTTCTCTCAGAGAAAACATTGATTTTTACATATTAACGCACTTTTTGCAAACTAACTAAATAATACATCTTTCGATAAAGAAATGTTCTTTACAAATTTTAAACGCAATTTCAACGTTAAAAAATTCATTGAATTTTTTGTTGCGATAATTGTATGCGCCAATTTGATGGGAATATGTTTTTTTCTAAATACTGTGAATTATAAAGCGAACTCAATTGCTAGAATTTTATATTGCTTTATTATTTCAACTTTGGTTGGAGCTTTTATGGCTTGGATATTTTTTGTGATACCTTTTTATCACAAAAAGTTTCATGCTTTAATTGCTGAAAACCCAGATTTACAATGGATTAAATGGTATTCAAGTTTAAAATTTCAATGTAATCCTGCATGGGAAAGAAGTCCGCGAGTGTTAATACCTAAAAAAATGCTTCTTGGATTAATAAATTTGTTTGGGCCATGGATTTATTGTTATTATGATTTTGTTGATGATTTTATAAAACAATTCCAACGATCTACCGTACCCGAAGAATTCAATCTGTATCATTGCCTTCCTCACACATTTCAGCACAGATTCTTACAACTCCAAACTCCAACAGATCGATATCATTTAATCAAAGCAAATCCAAAATGGCTCCTTCAGTCAACAAATAATCAATTAATCGTTGATAGCTTTGTTTTGGATTTAAAAAGTTCTTATAAAGCGTGGTATTTTTTTCCAACACAGCTAAGCACTCAATCAGAAATGATCCAAGATAATTTTGGATATCCTGATATCGTTATTCAACAACTTCTTCAACCATGGAAATATTTAAATCTGAGACTTTTGAATGCAGGATCACTTGAAAGCCAAATTTCACGATTACAAAAAATTATTCCACGAAAATGTACACTTTTTTCATCGCTAAGCCTCAATCAACTTCCAATAATTTTTATGAATTGCAATTTATCCAATATTTCAAGCCTTGAAATTGTTTATTCTGATTTGTCTGTAAATGATTTATTACTACTTAAAGGTTTGCAAAACTTAAACTTTATTCGATTAAATTTAAAGAAAAGTGATGATCCAAATTATGTGAAATTTGTTTTGAATTGTCTTACAAAAATCCCCAATATTAAGTAAGCGTTTTTTATATTTCCTCAATGGAAACAACAATAATCTGGACATTAACATCAATAAAGAGCTGATCAATCCCGGATCAAGAGTTAAAGCCCACACTTTAACTCGTGATAAATGCCTTCAACGTTTTCTAATTTTTTTTAAAATTTTAGACTTTATTTTGACTTTTATTACAGTAGCACCGATAATTACATGGAAGAATTGCTTGTTTCATGGATTCTTGAACAAAATGGTTACGGCTTAAAAAGTATATTTGTCACATTTAAATATTTTTATGCTGATAATATTCAGCCAACAACAAGAGATAATTTTGTTACATTTGCAAGTGAAAAAGTCACTTCTTTTTCCAGATTTAATCGATATAAATAAATTATTATTTCTGCTTCCTTGTTTATGAAGTTTTACAATTTTTAAAAATTAATAAAATGAAAATTCAATGGTTTTTATTATAATTTGTTATTCTTATTATTGTCTTTTACGGCAGATTATATTTTTAGATTTTTAGTATACTTCAGGCGTGATTAATTATTACCTTTTTTGTGTGATCATACATCCCGGATGACCATCCTACAGTATCCAAAATAAAAAATCTTACTTTTATAAGATCCAAAAAAAGCTTGGAAACCATAGGTAAACATTCATTTGGAATTCCCTTTTGGCTGCAGCAAGTTTTCAAGTTTTATTCTTTCGCATTTTTGATCTTAATAGATCAATGTGGTTTACTTCTGCATTCGGTTTTCACTTTTGAATGAACATTACTAGTTTAACAAATATTACGCTCTGAATTCCTTGTTAAAACAGTGACGTGAAGGTTCAATTATAATAGATAAAGCTTTTGTAGGAGATGAAAAATAAAATTTAATGAATCAATTATTAAACTTTTTAAGAAAATGTTGAAGATAGTAGCAAAAAAAACAAAGAGCAAAGAAGATGAATCATTTCTAAAAGATTGTAAAGGGCATCTTTCAATAATTAATAAATTTTTAGAAGCAATTAAATGTTTTTAAACCTTAAAAGGTTGTCTTTCTTTTGGTTTCTGAAATTAAACATTAATTAAAAGCAGCTGCTGCAAATTTGTCCGTAATATGAAATATTTATTAATTTTTGTTGGTTGTTTTTGGATAATAAATGTTGATGCTGAAGGGATTAAGGATAGCCTGGTTAAACTTGTGCCAGCTTTCGCTCAAAGCAATGATCCAAGAATTTGTACTGGAATTTCATTGAATCAAGATTACTTTATTACAACTGAAATTTGTGCAGCACAAACGTATTTAATTAATTTTTAAGAATTAAAAGAGTTTTCTTTTTTAGCAGCATTTGGGTTCATGTTCACGTTCTTACAACAGGGTAAGGTGTTTTGAAGTCACGTTAATAAAACAGAAATTGTACAAAAGCTTGAGGCTTTTATAACATGGTATGTGCTGTACTTTTCAACTGACTTTGTGCATTGTTAAAAATACATATTTTTTCAACTATTTTAATTTATTTCAAATAAATTCGTCATAATTTAGATCTATAAAACCAGTTGCTACAGAATTAACACATAATCCAGAATTTACTGTTGGATGGAATAATAATATTGTTATTGGAAAAGTAACTTCACTTGACCCTTTCATCTACTGAATTGCATATCTTACAGATTCCACCATCTTCACCCAATGTTGAATCACTTCAAATTCATCAAGCAGTAAACTTTACAGAAAAGGTTTATACTTTAATTGGATTTAAAAGTGCTGGTGGCAATGGTATAATTTATTTATACGAGATTAATATCACAAAATAATTTATAGAAATATTTGAAACAGAAATAACAATCCAAAATTCTGAACGTTGTAAAGCTGCAAAATTTTCTGCAAATAAGTATTTTAGATTTAATGAAACAACTGAAATTTGTGCACAAATAATTTATGCTGATAGCTTGAGTACTGTAAGTATTATAGCTTTCATTTTAGTTATAAAAAGGTTTCATCGTTAAAGCTAAATTATGGATCAGTTGTGATCGACAGAACTCAAAATAATGTAATTGGATTACTTTCAATCATGGAAGAAACTTCATCATCAAAGCCTGAAAAAAGTCTTGTTGTTTTGACTAAATTGCCAGCATACTGTAGATACATTGCTGATGGATCAAATTTTAAATGTTTAAATAAATAATAAATGCTTTAAAATTTTTAAATTAAAATATGAACAGGTTTTTTACAGTTCAAAAGTTGTAAAAAAATTTTAATGCCAAGGATTACGGTAGTTTCGATGTACTGCAGATGTTCAAAATTTTACACATGCTAACAAAAAAGCAAAATTTACATAGTTCTCATTTTTCATTCATTGATTGACGTTGAAAACTTTTTCAAAAAAATTTGTGCATTCATTCATTTTTTCTTCGCTGTTGCTGCTGCTGCAAAAAGCTTGTAAGCTTTTAAATCAAATGCTTGGAAGTTTAAAGAAGAAGTCAACAGCTTCTTCTCAACAACAGCCATGCCCCTCATCGTCTTCTGCACAAGTTGATTTTGTTGAATCACAAATTCGAGAACAAGATTTAGCAAAAACAATTGAAAATTTAAAATCAAATTCTCGTCAAAATCGTGCACTATCTGATGAACGCCGAGAACAACATCGTGAAACAACTGCTTACTTTACTCTGGCTAAAAAGATTCCACCACTTGCTTATGGCTCTGAAAAAGAATTTATGATGATACCAATTAAAACTTTTCGTGAAAATGAAATTTTTCGTTCTTTGAAAGGCACAGAATATGTTATACAGAAAAGATGGGGAAATTGGACTTATGTAAGTTTTTATGATGAGGGGGTACTGTAATTATTTAAACATCTTTTTTAGCATTGCACAGTTGGTGAAAAGAAAGAACCTGCATGCTTAAGAATTGAACCAATTGGATTACCTTCAAAAATGCCAAATCTTTATGTAAGTTTAGCATCTATTAGGTATCTGGCTTGTTGAAAATTTGCATATCGCAGTTTCAATGACTTCACATCTCTGTCCTTGCCTCAACTACTGTATCTAACTATTTTAAATTACATTTTCTTTAGCGTCAATTAATCCTTCAAGCTCTATCAGAAGAACCTCATCGAATTAAGAAGCAAAAACATTTCTTGGAAATTTTGGAACATGGCACAATCAATGAATTTAATTATATCGTCATCGAAGCTGGAAATGTTAGCATTTGGGGTACGGTTTAAGTCGACCGCGTTCGACAGATATAAAACTTTTAAAAAATCACAACGTCAACAGATTTCACGCAGAACTTTAGCAAAAGTGAAGGTTGTGCAAAGTCTGTTGACGCGTATCGGCTGTGAAGTGTAGCTACTCTCCCTTTTTTTAGATTTTCGAGCTAGAGTACTTGGTGGTTCAGATTATTCTCCTTCAACTGCTGCACAAATTGGTGTCCAAATTCTTCAATGTATCAATGATGCATTTCGTTGTAATATTGTTTCAAGGTACACTTTTTGAAAGATTTGATGAGTTCGTTTTAATAGATATTTTTTAGATATATTCATCCAAAAAATTTTTATATGGGAAGACGTGATTCTATGCATGTTATTTATATGGTTGATTGTTCAATGGGCTTTATTCAATCCAATGCAAAGTTTGTTTAAATTTGTTTTAATGTCATTGTGAGTATATATATATATATACATGTTTTAGGCATCGTGCAATTCGTGGTGATGTGTATGTTTATCTTTTATCTATTACAATATTCAATATTCTGAGTTTAGGACACCAGCAAATCAAACTCGATATCCATTTTTTGATTATCGGTTTATGCCAAAATGTTTTCATACAAAAACTGAATATACAATTTTTGATGAAATTGAATCATTCATTTATGTCTTTTATGATATTTGGACACAATATAATCCATTAGCATTAGCAAGAAATGAACGAGATTGCTTAGTTGCAAAGGAAAGTCTTTTATATGGCTTATGTAAGTTTTATGGTTATACTGTAGATTTTTAACCTCACAAAATTGCTGTAGTACCACCAGAATATGGTTATATCGTTCATCCACTTTCTGCAATGCTTCGATTTAATGATGATGAAAGAACAAATTCTCAACTTTCAACACCTGATTTTACACAATATATGGAAATGTTGGTTACATTTATTCAAGGTTTGCATTCTGCTTTGTTGACAATATTTTTAAACATGTCTTTTTTTAGCTCATAATGCAGATCTTACTGAACAACTTGATTGGTTTAATCCAGAAATAATTAATCCATATTTGAAGAAAAGAAAGAAGGATAAAGTTTTGGAAGATACTGGCAAAAAAGCACCTGTAAGTCTTTTCTTAAATTTTGATAAACAAAGTTAAAATGCTAATTTTTAGTTCCCAGATTTCAATTCAAAGCAAGAACCTGATCGAATCCGCCAACTTATTAAGCAGGGTGTTATAAGACCACTTGGAATCCCAGCTTTACGTCGTAATCGAAATTCTGTTGCAAAGAAAAGTTCTGAACAAAAGCCACCTACTAGTACTGGAAGTGCAAAGGTTTGAATTTATTATAATAAATGTCATTTGGAATTTAAAAATAATTTCAGGTTCCAAAAAAGACGCGAAATTCTGAATATAGTCAAGAATGTGATGAACCAGTTGTGGGAGAATTTCAAAAACCTGTATGTTTTTTCTTTCAAAAAATATGTTACAGTAACCCGTAAAATTTTTAGGTAAAAGGAAAAGCTCATGTAAAAGTTAAAAATAAGAAGAAGGGTGGCACTCAACCAAAGAATGATTCAGCAACTCCAAAACCAAAAGGTGATTCAGCAGTATCAAAGCCAAAAACATTTGTTGAAGAATGTACTGCAACTGGTCCTGCAGTTACTGGATACAATAAAATCAGTAAATCTCCAATGAAAGATACACAAGCAGATAATGCCGCATTAACAGTTGAAAATGATCAAGATGCTGAAAAGCCATTAGCAAAAGGTCGCCGATGTAGCATGGAAGATGATAAAAAGCCATCTTTGATAACAGCAGCTACAACAGAAACGTCAAAAGTTGTTGAACCAACTCAACAACTTCAAGCAGAAGAAAAGTCAAAATTTGCTGAACCCGCTTTACAATCACCACAAGCATCACCACAAGCTTCTACTCCAAAGTAAATGAAAGAAAGATATATGATTGTATTTATTAATTATTATTACTATTTGTAAGATAATGTGATATTTGTATCTCTATGAATGTTTAATTTTTGTAATTTCAATAAAGAAATCATTGATTTTTAAAATGAGTCAAACGAATTTAAATATTAATTTTACACCTCTTCAAAAATGTCTCTAAAAAATTAAAAGCTTTTTATGAAATATATTTTTGCGGGAGTTTCATCTCTTAAGATTATTGTATGAATCAATTTTTTACACAACTATTCCTGTAAAGGATAAAAATGAATAGTCGTATAAAATGGCCGGGGAAAGTGTTTAAAATAAAATTTTGGCTTACTTCTTAACATTGTGTTTGTAAGTAAAAATAGATTTGTTGCGTAAAATGTTATGTTTTATTACACAAATTGTTAGCAGTTTTCAAACAGTTGTTGTTGCAGTTATTATAGGCGCCATCGGTGCTATCAGTCACTTTACTTCAAATAAAAACTTGTTAAAAAATTTCTTTGTGACAGCTATCACTTTTCACACAGAGGTTTTCAATGCAAAGAAATTTAACCTTTTTGATATTGCCGATATTTATAGAACTATTTTCAACTTTTACAGCTTTGTTCAAAAAAGGGGATTGTTGCTTCTACAAATTTTTTGATTTTGAGAAAGGAATTTGTGTTTCATAAGAACGTTTGGACGTCATAAAAATACTTTTTTTTACTTTATTTCTTTTTGTGATAAAAATAAATTCTTGAATTATGATTATTGATGAAAAAAATGACTACTGCCGCAAGGGTCGAAAATGCGGCCGGCCGGCCGCGGGCCAGGCCGGCTTGATTTTTTCGGCCGCGGCCGCGGCCGGCCGAAGATTTTGGAAAAATTCTTTGTTTTTCGCTAGTAAAAATTGAAATTTGGTCGGCCGCGGCCGCGGCCGGCCGAAAATTTTAGGCCGCAGGCCGGCCCGGCCGACGATTTTTCGGCCGCGGCCGCGGCCGGCCGGAAATATCGGCCGCATTTTCGACCCCTGACTACTGCCTCGTTTTTCTATGCTGCTTCTTCTTTTTTTTTAAATCTGCAGCTTTGTCACACATTTTTTGGGTGTGTCACTTTCATGCTTGCTTCTTTCTTTGTCGCTTGTAAAAATAAGTGTTTTTACATTGAATCAAGCAAGAAGCATCAAATGTAGTTGGTCCATAATATAGCGCGAGCGAGGGAAAATGCTATTATCAGTTAACTGTGATGCTATTTGAGGGAGTTTGTTTCTGCACCCCTTTTTTTCCTCGGCAAAAAAAATTTATTGCTTTTTTTAATTGTATTATAACGCATTAATACCAATTTACCTCCGTTTTTCCTCAAAAAATCGTGAAACTTAATTGTCTAAAATTCATTGTTTCGGTCAATATTTGTTTGTTTGAAAAGATCAACTGTTTGAAAAGATCAACGCTAATTTTGAGTTTGTTTTTTAGGAATTTTTTTAAATCATGTCTAGCTTATATTTGATATCTATTACTGTAGTGATAGCGCTTTTATCATGCTTTAATTTGGTTAACTCACAAACTTCAACAACTCTTACACCACCAACAACACCGCTTTCTTGTCCTGGTGGTGGTGTAGCATATCAGGATATCGCAATTTTATATGAGCTTTCATATTTCCCTGATAATTCATCAATGCAATTTTCGCAGCAAATTTCAAATGCAATTGCTTCAAAACTTTTTTCGGGTCCTGCATATCAATATTATCAAGCAGATGGTATAACTCGTGCAACACAAATAACTCCAATACCATTCCCAGGTACATCTGAATATAACTGGGTAGCAGATGACAACCAATATGGTAAAATTGCTAGTCAAAAGGAATTTGAATTTTATTTGACTGATCAATTAAAGCATTCACAAATTGGCCTCTTACATCATCCAACTGAATCAAGAATTTCAGAGTAAGTGCTTTAAAAAAAAGAGGGAGAAAAACTTTAATAATGTTCACTTTATGTCAAAGACAGGCTTTTTTACTTCTTATTCTTTCTTTTACAGGGCATTGAATTATTTGGCAGCATACATCAAAGGTAGACGTCCATTCCCAATTCAAAATACTGTTGTAATCATTGCCAAGAGAGATTCCGATGTCACTAATTCCCTACCATATACAAATGCTTTAAATTCAACAGGTTCTAAAGTTATGACGATTGGAGTTGGAAATGGAAGTCTTTCAAATTTACAAAGTTTATCCTCAGGCCCTGGATACAATTTTCTTATTCCTGATATCACTGATACTGTTACAGTTGACAATGTTGCACAACAAATTGCTACTCAATTAATTACTGATTGTGGAATTACATGGACTCCACTTCCAACTACTACCCCAATTCCTACGACACCATATACTGGTCCAAGCACTACCACAACTACCTCAACATCTACTACTACAATGACTACTACTACAGTATCTACAGTGCCAACAACACCAAATACTGGAACTCAGTCAACAACAACAACTTCAATTCCAGGTACAGGAAGCACAGAATCCCCTGCAACAACTACAACAACAGCCCCTCCTCCAACGAATGTCTCAACAAGTCTTTCACCACCTCCTGCAAATACTTCAACGACTACTACTACTACTTCTTCAACAACGTCAAATCCCAATACAACAACTACAACCCCAGCAACCACAACAACAACCGCTGGAAATCAATATAGAGAAGGTGCAAGTAACATGCATTCATTTTCATATTTCTTCCTATTTCTTTCATTTCTTTATACCTTTGCAAATCTTTGTTAATTAAATGAAGTATAATTTTTTATTAAAATGTTATCTCAACATTGACATAAAATTGTTAATGAATAAATTATAATTCCTAAAATTATTTTTATCATTAATATATTTTTGGTAGACAAAAGCATCTTACCAATAGCCAAATTACTAAAAAGTAATATTAACTGAAGGGGTTGAAAAGTGAAAAATATTTGAATTGAAATAAAAATTAATAATAAACACAGGGTTGGCGTTAGCAGAGATGTTTGTTGCTCTTCAGCATGAGATCGAAGTCGATAAACTTGTATAAAAATTATGAATATTACAAGTGATGATATACAGAGAATCGCAAGGGCAAAGTAATGAATTATTTCATCCTAAAAAATTAGTTACAGTAATGGTTTAAAATATTAAGTAAATTCATAGTCTCTTTTTGCAGTAATTTTTTTGATTTTGACAAAATGTCTCCATAACTTTAAGTGCATCCTTTTTTTTGTATAAAAAGTTTTGCCGTAAAAACTAACCGATTCTCTTAAAGTTTTATAGGCGATTGCAGCCAACATTGTAAAAGCAACAAAAACTCTCAAATATTTCATCGATAATCGTTTCCCAATTTCAGGATTTGCAAATGGTTCAGGTTCTTGTCCATTTAATCGCTGACAATGAAATGGATTGTTTTCAAATTCTGATTCATAAATATGATAGCGAGCAGATGATCGAAGCTTCCCTTCAATATCCCCTGAAATTTGATATTCCCCACATGAAGATTGAAAGCAATCATGTTTATGAGAACTCAAATGATGATGATGATGGTTATGATTTTCTTCCTAAAAATGAAATTCGATCACTGTCAAAAAAGCGTTAAACTTACAATTTCTGAGAGATAATTTTGATATCCATTTTCAACCGTATCTAACATGGTTATCCAATCAGAATTTTGACGATTATTTATTTCACAAATATGTGTAATTATTTCATCGTCGGGATCTGGTTCTTCTGATGAAATACATGAATATCCATCCAGGGCTTCAGAAGCATCTTCAAATTCTGAAACATTTCTTCGAAGACGATTATATTTTGTTGCGCCACGTTGAAGTCCAACTTTATCCGGTGAAAAACAGATCCGATATACCAGTAATGACTAAAATAATAAATAAAGTTGTTGATTGAAATTGATTTATTTGATATCGAAATTATCAAAAATTTCGAAAAATGTTAAACTTGTTTTATAGCTAAAGCATTGTTTAGGATTTTTAACAAAAACCTGAAACTCTTAAAATTTAGATTTACTTACTTGACAAAAGATTCTCATGCAAATACTTATAGGAAGCAGTAAAAGAATAAAATTTTTTGGAGCAATAACCAACGCTCCAGAAAAGAATGCACAACAAAGAATTGAAATTCTTGGTGAACCACCTTTTCCATGAAGCTTCAGCAGTTTAGCTGGAAATGCTATCAGCCGATCACGAGTAATAGCACAAAGTAAACGAGATGATGGCAAAAATGAAGCGAGTAGCGCTCCACACAAAGCACACACTGCTCCAACACTTAACAAATACCTTGCAGAATAAATGGAGATTGAATTAAAAACATTTGGAAGCAAAACTTTTTCATGAAAATGTAGCTTTTGTGTGAATGGAAAATATGCAAACATAGCTCCAATCAGCAGTGCCGAAGTTGTTTTTGAAATAATTGGAAACATTCGAGGCAAAGTTTTTCGGGGTTGTTCGGTCTCTTCTGAGACATGACTGAAACATTCTAAACAAAGAATCGCCAAAAATAGCCAATGAATTTCTGTCGAAATTTGATCATAATTATATGGAAATCCAAGAGAGGTAATTCTAAGTTGTTGAATATTATGTAGTACTGCAACTACCGTTGTCGAAGTAACAGTAAACAGCGCCGAAATTAACAACACTAGTGTTACAGTAGCTAATACTCTCAATGAACAACACATAATTCCTGCACTAATTGCAATCAATAAAATTGGAAAGAAATCAAAATTCTCTAAATAACTCGTATCAAGTTGTTGCTGGGAGGAATTCGTAGATTTTAGATATCCATGTACGGCAGATTTGAATAAAAGACAAATATGTTCAGCTAAAGATTTTGCAAGAATTGCCGTGAATGAAAGGGAATCAATAAGTTGCGACCATCCAAGAATAAATGCCAAAGATTCTGAATGCGTGGAATATGCTAGCTCATAGATTAAACAATTTCGAGGTAAAATTCGAGCAATCGATGATAATTGTTTTGCTAAAAAATAAGAACGTTTTTAATTTGATTAATTTAGAAAATTTCCTTTGTGCTAATTTAATTTTGTTCTCGTTTTTTGTTAATTTTGTTAGGAGTTACAATCAAAAACTCTCTGCTTTTATCTATAAAGCTATCATCTAAAAAGTGATTTATATTTTTTGTTTTTTAAGAGTTTTTTCTATCTCTTGTTTAATCGCTAGCTTCCAAAATTTTCCTCAAAAAAATTTATTGTCCAAGAAAGATGCTTATTTATGCACCAGAAAAATAGAGCTAAATTTACAACAATGCAAAAAAACAATGGCATAAAAAATTCTGCCATTTTTAAAACAAAGATTTTAAGGCACTTACCAACAAAGAAATGTACAGTAATAAATATCAGCACTGATGGCAGTGGAGGTGCAATAGAACCAACAGCAAAAACTCGTGGCAGAATAAGAAAGAGTACGGTAGCAAGAGAGAGAACTCCACCTGGAAAAACTTTAGTGGTCTTAAAATAAAAAAGCAATGATAAGAACTACCAATTCCAGCTAAACTAAAAACTCCCAATCTCCGGTTCCATTCAGAATGTAACAACTGTTCAGAATCCAATCGTTTCTTTCGTAACCATCGTGTTGAAAAATTACTCCACATTTTTTCTTGAGAGTTTTAAAAGAGTTGCAGAGATTTTTGATAAAAAGTCAAAAGTTGAAAGTCAAACAATGTTTCTTTTTTTGCTTTTTTTAAGTTATTACATTACTCAAAAAAGATAAAGAATAAAATCGAATCTCCAAAATATACATATAATTTTTTGTTGCCTCTGAAGAGGGGCATCAAGGGAAGGCAGAAGACAGAAGGAGGAGGGCGTTAAAGAGCCCCAACAAGTCTATCTTCTTCCCTCTCTTTAAAAAGAAAAGCGTCTTATTTCCGGGACAAAGCTGCTTTCCTTCTTCTGCTGCTGCTTCTTGAAAAGTCAATTCAAAGCTGAAAAAAAAGTTGTAAGCTTAAACGTTTTTTGCTGCTTTCCAACAAGAGAAAGAATATCCACTCCCGCGGGAGAACAATGATCGACAACGCGCAAAGTGTTCTTTCTTTTCCTTTAGGCGGCTTCTGCAGCTGCTATAACTTTTTTTGAAGCAGAAGAAAAAAATACTGAAAACTTTCAAATGGTTGCCGTCATTTTTTTTCTTTGTTGCAGAAAAACTTCTTATTCCATTTCACGCTTTAAAGGAGGAGATATCTCCTTGGAGCTTAGCTTAGCTTTTTTCTCAGGGCTATTGTGTGTTGACTTTTTAGCTTAAAATTGTTTATTTTAATTCTTTAAACATATTCCAAAATAATTTAAATAATAATTTTATTAAATAACTAAATAACAAAAATATTAATTGACAAAAATTTGATATAACATTTATTTATTATTGTTTTAATCTTCAAGGCCTTCATAAAGTCGAATTAAACGTCGAAAACTGAATGGTTCAAAGAGAATGCCAGTTCCACCATAGAACTTACTTTGAAATTCGACCCTGAAAAAATTTATTTATGATGTGAATGTCAACAAAAGCCATGAAGGGATAAGAAGAAAGAGTTTACCAATGAAGACGAATTGCATGCAAAAATGCAGAAAGTCCTTCCATCAAAATTAAAATACAAATAGATAAAATTGAGAAAGCCCAAAAAATAAAGAATATTGCAGCAGCTCCCGTGCCACCTTTCATTGTAAAGGCAATTCTCATAACCATTTCCCATAATACTTCAGATAATTCTAAAAAATTCAGGTTTAGCAAAACTGAACAAAAAGATGTTATTATCATTCTTTCATCTCAAGAAAAGCATTCCTTAGGGATTTAAAAATTTTAAAAACTCAAAATTTTGTTGAAAGATTTTAGCAAATACATTTATCTTGTAAACTTCAAAAACTTACGAGCATGTGCCAATGATAAAGCCCACAATCGAAGATATGATGCAGTGTGAGAGATACAACCAAGTACGAATTCAATTGTATGGATAGCTTGATAAACCATTACATCTGCAAAAATAAATTCACCATGTCCACCATCATCTGAATGAACTTCAACATGCATTCCTCTTGAAACTTTCCATTTTTGAATTAATGGTTTTACAAAAAGCATGACAGGAATTGAGAGAACAGCAACAAGAAGGAAACCAGTTTCAATGACATCTTGATGTGGGTACCATAGTTGTTGATGGCATTGATCATATGTGACATTATCGGCATCCACAAAACCCTTCTTTCTTGATTTCATCATAAACATATTAATTAATCCAATCAAAAGTGATGGGGCACAATTGGAGCCAGGGTAGAATTGTCCAAAAACTTGTTTCGGTCGAACATAGAAGAATACCCATTTCATAACAATTTGGACACAAAGATAAATGAAGATTAGGGAAAGGAAAAGAAGCTGTGGAATAAATACAAAGAGAAAATCAATCCATGATCCTTTATGCCTAAAAATGAGCAGTTTAATGGTAGAAGCTTGTCAACAAAAAGTATTACCAATAATTCAAAACACTTAAAAATAGCCCAAAACTCATTTGTGCAATTCCAATAATAACAGAGGATTTCATTTTCATGGGATTCATGTAATTCAATTTGTTTTCAGCTAAATTCCAAATTGGATCTAGCCCAAATGGATATGGACCATCACCATCGTTGAAAGCAGGATCTGGGGGAAGTTGGAAGGTTGTTTCTGTATTTCCTTCTGCCATATCTTGTTTCCACAAAGTATCATTCAACAGCCGGAATCTAAATCAACAAATCTTAGCTTAAACAGATTAGCATAAAACGTACGTGTATGGATTTTTCCATTGTGATCCAAAAATGTTTATTGAACGAGAATAGACATCATTGTAAACCGCACCAGTGTACATTGAAAACAGTCCCATTAACAAGATAACATATCGACCACCGTAGAAGGTATTGAAAATCTGTAAATATTATTTTTAACAGAAGCTATAATAATTCTATTATTTACTTCATCCTTGATCTTTGCTTGTTCAATCTTCTTTTCAAACATGACCAACATTAATGCAGCTAAAAACATGATAATCCCATGTCCAGTATCACCAAACATCACAGCAAAAATGAATGGGAAAGAGATAATTGTAAATGGAGCAGGATTAACTTCCCGATAGCTTGCAATCCCGTAAGCGTGTACAATGTTTTGGAAACCTTGTGTGAATTTGTTTAGCCGGAAATGTGTAGGTGGAGTTTCACTTGTTTCCATTTGATGAAGAACTGATGGAACTGTTGAGCCACTAAGTTTCTACAATAAAATCGGATTTTATACATTGACTATACAAGCTATTACCGATGCATGCATTAAAGCATTTTGAACAACATGAATATCATCAGTTGGAATCCAGCATTCTGCAATTAAGCATTTTTGTGTTACATCAATGTTAAACAAATTCAAAGTATGAAAAACAGCTTTCAGTTTAAGAACTTGAATTTCCCAAAGCTTCAAATTTTGTGCTGCTGCAGAAAGGACAATATTTCGATGATCTAAAGTTTGCCCAACAACGGTTCCCATATCTTCTAGCTGGGTTTGAACATTGATAGCTAGCTCAGATCTTTGGGATTCAGTTTCAGGAACATCAACAACAACCGCACGAAAACCCTCACAAATTTTTCGAACTTTTGATCTTAGTTGTTCACCGGAGAAGAAAAGAATAAAAACTGAAAGTTCATGGTCTGCTTGCTAAAAACGTATTTTGTCGTGTCTATGTCTTAAATGAAAATGCAATTACAAATGCATGATGTGGACCGAGTTCAATGTCTTCTGTCCGAGCATAAACATTTCCTCGGCAAAGCCGCCAAAGTACTCTTTCAAATGCTAAAACTCGATCACGTCTGATAACACCTGCAACAAATCTTAGCTCCGATTCTGTTTTAACTTTTTCATCTTCTGCTGTCACGTATAATTGCACATTATTTCCATTGTCCATATGCTGTTGTTCAGAAATTGATTTAAAGGCTTCTCTTCGTTGTCCCTATAAAAAGTCCGGAGCTAATTATCCCTTCCATTATTCTTATCAGTTTTAATCAAAAAAATGTTCTTATTCCTTTTTGCAAGGAATGATGATAAAAAGCAAAGACCATTTTTTAGTCTTGATTTTTCTTTTTATCACTGAAAGTACATTTTGCTAAAAAAGGGGTGCTTGGCAAAATGCCATCTGCTAAAGTAAAGTAGGTCAACTTACTTCATCAAGTTGATGGCGAACTTTTTTCAAGACATGTTTAATTTCTTGAAGCTTTAAATAGTTTTTCTTCAAACCAGCTGTTGAAGCATTAATTGTTGCAAGTTCTTCATCAATTTTTTCAAACTTTGCCTAAAAAAGATCACAATGTTATCAAGGACATATGTAGACAGGAGATATTGACAAAATCCTTTGAAGTTTTGCTGTTATTAACAAAAGATCAAAAGCTTTGCCTCTTTAAAACCAGTTTTTGACCACCCTAACACCTTTTTTACAGTGTATGTCCTTGGGGGTGTAGTAGTAATAAAAACACCTTAACTATAATTAAAGTTTAAAAGATTAAGAATACCTCTAATTCATGAATATCACGGGGAGTAGGCGTCGGAATTTTATGATAAACATCCGGTATAAACATTTCATCTTTTTCAACTTCTTCTCGTACAATCCCTATAAAGAGAATGAGTCAAAAAAGTAAAGCTGTACACATTTGACTCACGAAGTTGCCGTTCCATTTGTTCACATCTTCGAACTTCATGAATAAATTTTCTTTGATATGCACTTGCATCTGGATTTAACTGAATGTTAATTTATTAGCTATCACATGTCACGATTCACATGTCTAGACATGTGAAAAAAGAACATTTATAAGAAAGGTGACAGTTTTTGATCTCAAAAAAAACCCCGCGACAATTAAGCGTGCGGAAAGAACATTTCAATTTATCAAATTTGATCACACAAAAAAAACTTGCGACATTTTGACAAATTGAAAGTTTTTAAAATTTGATGAATATGAAAATGTTCAAAATTAATGAGAGTGCTTACGTCACGAAATTGACAAAGTGCTATTTCGCCAAGTTCTGCGACAGCTTCAAAAGCGGAATCCGTTTGAAGAAAGAGTTGACATAATGACATCAACTCACTACGGTAAATTGCTCCCATTTTTGAGTGTGAGTGAAAAACCCCTTTAAGGTTGAAGCTTTCTTTCTTCTTTCAAAGCAGCCTAAAAAGTTTAAAATTTATGTTGGATAATTATAGCTGAAAAACGGTTCACGTCAAGTCTACTCAAAAAAACAAGTTTCAAAATTGCTTGTCCCAAAAAACACAGAAAAAACAAAAATATTTTTTAAGCACGAGACATTAAAATAAGCTAATGAGAAAAAAAAGAAGTGAAATCAAGGAAAAAAATTCCTTTTCCACTTTTTTTCTTATCAATGCTTTCTTTAGCTGACGACTTTCGATAATTGCTTTTTTAGCTATCTTTGATTTTTTGTTCCTCTTTCACTCTTTTTCCTTTGATGAATTCAACTGCCTCCAAAAATTGAAGCTTATTTTTAAGATTTTTATTCATTTCATTCAAAAGTACAGGCAAACAAAAATGTTTTTGTTAAAATAAAATTAAAGTTAAAGTAAAAGTTAAAGACAAATAAGCTTAAATAAAAATGGTACAAAAAATGATTAGAAAAAAGTATTGCATCAGTTAACGAAAAATTAAAACTTTCTATACACAAAAATACAGTACAATTTTTTATACTTTTTGTAGTTTACAAATTGTTTCAGCTAATCGATGAAGGTCATCGTTTACAGCTTCCATATTTTGTCTTGCATATTCTTCATGGGATAGCTGTGAGATTGTTTGTGTCAATGGATTATAAACATTGATGACTGGTCGATCGAAATCTAAGGCATATTTTCGAAGTTTTGCCATTGCATCAGACATTGATTTTGCAACAAAATAAAGTGGTTGATAATCCGAATCTTCATATTTTTGTACTGCAGTCACAAAGGGGTCAAATGGAGCATGTTCTGGGACATCTGAGCATGCATGTTGAAGTTCACCAAATGCACTGATTAATCCAGCTCCAATAGCTTTAAGTTTTCCATCTTCTTCGCATAGCCCAAATTCAATGATAAACCAGTAAAGGGTTGAAAGACGTTCAATTTGTTCATCTGTAGCTCCAATGGAAAGAAGGCCAACAGCTTGTGAAAATTCGGCTACAACGGGGTCAGCGAACATGGGAGTATGTCCAAGTACTTCATGAATAAGATCGGGTTCTGGACAATGATTGGGCTTTGAATGATGTCGAGTGTAAAGTGTTGTTTGGAAAACTCTGAAGGCCAATGAAGCTAAGAAGTCTCTTGCAGAGAGAAGTCCACCGCATGGTCGAAGTTGGAAACCAGTTTTGGCACGAAGATATTTGTCAATGGCTTGAAGAGATGGGATCTTATCAGCAGTGATAAGACCAATGTCTTCCATTTGTTTTATATTTTTTTGGTATTCTGCACAGGTGTGAGATTCTCGAAGTTCTTTAAGTTTTGAATATGCAACTCTCCATGTTTCATGCTCTTCTGGACGATATTGAACATCAGGCATTGGATCACCACTAAAAAATTATATGGTAAAATAAATGGTAAAAAGATTGAAAAGAAATTTCGATTTTCTACAACTTTCAAAAAATTCAGAATTTTAATTTTTCAAAAATTGAAATTTCGTTTTTTGTAACAAAACTTACAATTTCCAGCTATTTGCATATGCATTTAATTCAGCTCTGCGAGCAATATATTGTGCATCTCCAAATCCAGGATGTTTAGGATCTTCTGTGGGTTCATATTTAACAACAACATGTCCACATTTATCCAAATCTGAGACATGTCGGGGAATCCAAATTCCTTCTTCTTCGGCAGCAATTGCAAAAGGATCATTTTCTTTTTCAGAAGATTTAATTTCAATTCGATCAATTTTATCTGCGACCAAATAATCCAAGGCTTCCATCAACACTGGTTTCTTTGTTTCAATGAGGGCCAAGATTTCGAGTTCACCGGGATGGGCTCTGTCTGGACGAGTTTCCAAATGCTTCAATTTAATTCCAACTGAACTGAGCTTTTGAATCATATGTGCCAAAACGCGAATTGAATCAGATGCAGAATTAATGATTAAATCAAGTTTCAATGTTTTTGTGTCATCAGAAGATTTGATAAGTTCAAGTCCAGAATCATTTAGCTTTTCGATGACTTCTTTGAATGACACTTGTTTCTTTAATTCAGTTCGTTTTTTGATTGTATTTTGACGGCGAAGTCCTTCATTTTGGCCTTTTTCAACACTTGCTTGCCAAATTAGAGAATTCTTTCTTGCTGGCATCTTTTACAGTTTTCAACTATTGATACCTAAAAACAAATGAAAAATTAGTATACTGTAACCATTAATAAAGTAGGTCACTTACAATGAAGGTTATACTGTAGAAGTTGGGTTTATTATTAGACTTCAGACAAAGCAGAAATATTTCTTTTAGAGTTCAAAAAAGGAGGAAGCTATTGAAGACAATCTTTTTTTGGGAGCTAACCGTTTCTTCTGGAGAATTGGAAGACCCAAAAGATACTTTCTTCTCAATTTTTACCCCCATATTTATATTACCCCCCGGAAATACATCAGTGAAAGACTGCCCTGTAATGGCCAGCCTTCTACCTTTTTTTTCACATCTTAAATTGTTACAACCATAATCATTTTTCTTTCTTCTTTTTGTTGAAATTGTTACAACCGTTTTTTTAATGATACTTTTAAATGTTTCCTTTTTTTTCTCTCTCTCTTTTTCTTCTTTCTTTTCTGAAATGTTTCCTTTTTTTCTGTTTCCATGAAAAAATTGATAGTAAAAAAAAGTGAACATCAAAAAATACATAAATTATTATTTTTATATAAAAAAGTGACATTTATGAAAAACAAGTGTAATTTATATTTTCTTAATGATAACCTAAATGACAGGTTAAATTTCAAAAATCAGTCGCACCAGAGCAAACAATTTACTTTCTACTTGACCATCCATGAGAATCAGACAGAACAAATTCTACTTTTTTATTCGTCTACCATTTTTGTAACCGAATAATGATAGAGATAAACATGATCTCATGAAGCAAATCGAAAAGTCTCAATACATTATAAACAAAATTTTTTCACCAGTTCATATTTATTGTAATATTAAACAAAAGATTAACAATTTCATGATATCCGACGGATTCTGAACTCAACAAAAAATCTGTCTACTTTTTACTTCGAATTCTTTTGATGATCAGTGATAGAGAAAATTATTTGGATAAGGCATCAGAGTCTGAACAACACACTAATAATTTTATAATATCTGTAATATTTGAAACAAGGGTTTTTCAATATTAAATATTAATTTGATGCTAAATTTAAAATTTCAAATGAAAATGTTTTGTGAAAATAAATTGATAAAATGGAATGTAGAAGCACCGGCGGGGCTTTGCTTGTTTAATTGCTTTAATTGGATTAGAAGATTTAAAGTGTAAAAATCATTAGGGAACACTTTTCTAATGAGACAGTCAGTCTATAAGGCGATCGACACACTGTACACTGATCTCCTTGGTCATCATCACGCGTAGTATCCAAGATACACAAGTTATAAAAAGTTTTTTAAAATCAAAGTGTAAAGTGTAATTATAGTTTCTCACGTTTTTTTCCTACTATTGTGACATTGAAATGTATCTTTTTCTGTTATTTTCTTGAATATTTTTTACTGTAAATTAGAGAAAAGGTTAATTATTTGATTTATGTGTTTGTGTTTATCTTTTTTAAAAAAATTCTTTTATTTATCACGGTGATTGAAAAATGCACAAAGTTATGACACCAATAATCACAGATACAGATTGAAAACAATTTTTAGATTGAGTTTTTTGGTCTTTTTTTCCGGTGGGTATTTGTTCAAGAAAAACAATCTCAACGATCATTCAGAAGGGAACATCATCAGCTTGCTTAAATTATTCCATTTTTCACACACGAGAATAACTGTACTAAATCTTTGTGTTTTTAAGAAACTTTTTGACCTTTTTTTCTTAAGGTCAAGTTTAAAATTTAAACTGTGTAATAATAATCATGAAGGAAAGGTATCGCACTTCTTTAGACAGTGTAAATTTCGAGACACATCCTGGGAACACAGTTTTACGGGGTGCACCCAATAAAGTCACTAAACTATTAAACTACGTACCCAATTTCCTTTACACAAAATTAAGTTTAAAAATCAACTTTTTAGCGTTCGCCTCTAGAGTTTAAATTAAACTAAGATTAATTGATGTCTGTCTCAGACATGCGGGTGTTGTAAAATTAATGTCTCACCTTTTCTTCTTTATTGTAACATTTTAAAATATTTCTTTTTTCTCATGTCTCTTTTTTCATTACTTTAAAACGATTAAGAAAGTTTTTTTTATTTGATTTATGAGTTTTTGTGTTTTATTGTAATAGATCTTTCCGTTTATTTTATTCATGTGATCAGTTAGGCGCATGTGAAATATATATATAATAGATGACCCAAGTGATGGTAGTGTAAAGCACAAAGTGGTCTACCGAAGAAAAATAATAGTAACAGTAAAAGACAAATGACTGATTAGGTAATTAAAAAAGTTTCTTTAACGCAACATTCTTATTTAATAGGGTTCTGTAATTAAGAAAAAAAACCCTTATTAATGTGATAAAATAATTTCATCATTATTTAACGTTCGTTCAAAAAAATCACAGTTAATTTATTAATTAAATAACATTTTTTTAAGTGTGTTCGTAAAGTGTCGGTCTACAGTAAAAAAATTTGATTAACTGATAAAATTGTTTCTTTGACATTTTTGTAACATTCTTATTTAAAAAGGTTCTGTAACTAACAATGTAAGAGAAAAACCATTATTATTGAGATAAAAAAACTTACGGCATTTTAATTAAAATTAAACGTTTGCTTAAAAAAATCTTTAGTTGGTAAACTAATTATTTAAAATATAACATTGTGTTTGTAAAGAATAAAGTACAGTAAAAATATTTGATCAGTTGATTAAAAATTTTCATTTACTAAATTAATTAATTAACATTTTTAAGTGTGTTCGTAAAGAGTAAAGTATCAGTCTACAGTAAAAAAAGTAGATTAATTGATAAAGTGTTTCTTTGACATTTTTGTTTGACAAGTGTAAACGAAAATAATTCTTTACTAATTATATAAGTAATATTTCATCATTATTAATTACAAAGAGTTCTAGAAAAATTTACAGTGAATAAATTAATTGTAATGAATGCCAAAAAGTGTTCGCAAAGAACAAAGTAGCTGATCAGCAGCAAAATTATTGTAACATTAAAAAAGATTAATAGAACAACTTTTTTGTCATCTTTATTCTTGTTTTTAAACAAATGTTCTGTATCAAATGAAAAAATCTTTAATAATGAGGCAACTTTATTAATTATCATAAGTTCGAGAAGAAATATAGTTTATTAATTAATTATAATAATTTTTGATATTAAGGAATAGATTAGCTGATCAATAGACAAAAATATTGAAACACTAAAAAAAGATTTATTGCACATTTTTTTTTGTCAATTTCGTTCTTGTTTTTTAACAAAAGTCTGTATCGATGGAGAAGTCTTTATTAATGAGATAAAAATATTTCATTATTATTAATTACAAAAGGTTCGAGAATAAATACAGTTTATTAATTAGTTATTTCAAAGTATTATTATAACACTGTTATTGAAGAATAAATTAGCCGGCCGATCAACAGACAAAAACAATTGTAATATTAAAGAAAAGATTGATTGCACATTCTTTTTGTCTTTTTCGTTCTTGTTTTTAAACAAATGTATCAATAAAAAAAGTCTTTATTAATTAAATAGATATTATTATGTGCAGTTATTATTAAGAGTTCAAAAAGCATCCCAATTAATGAATTAATTATTATAAATAACATTTCTAAGTGTGTTTAAAGTTTTTAGCAATCTCGCATGTTCTTGTGCTGCTTCAGGATCATTTTCGCTGTTGCCATTTGTTGAAAGCTTTTCACGAATTGAGCTTTCCCATCGATCATAAAATTTACTAAAAATTGTTCAACGATTATTGGTTGTTGATGTAAAAAAGCTTACTGTAATTTTCCAGAATCAATAAAATTTGGAGTTGTTTGATGGCTTTCACTCTTTGAGATCGATTCGGAATTTTGATCTTTGAAATGTTCAACTAGCTTATTCAAGGTTTTAACATGAGCATATTTTTTTAGAATATCGTCAACTGGATACGGTGGATTTGTTGTAGCAGTTTTTGGTGGATCATTTATTTTGGTTGAATGAGTACTACTTGGGGGAGAGCGATTTGGAATAAGGGCTTCTGTTTCAGCTTCAGATGGCTCTGGTTGAGGAGTGTCAGTGATAAGTTGGATGCGAGTTGTTGTTGTTGGTGCTGAAGTTGTCGATGAAGTTGTTTCAGGGACTGTAGTTGTTGATGTGGTTGGAGAAGTTGTTGTAGTCGTTGGCGAAGATGTTGATGTAGAAGTAGATGTGACAGTTGTTGATTCAGTAGTAGTCGTTGATGTTTCAGAGGTGGTTGTGCTACTCTCTGAAGCTTCTGTAGCAATTTCCAAGCCAGTAATCATTTTTGGTGTTTTTGTACTCCAAAATTCGTCTTCCGTTTCTGTGGCTGTTGAGGTAGGCGTTGTCTCTGGCAAAGATACAGTACCTTCAAGTTCTGAAGTCTTAGCACCCTTCTTTGACATTTCAGCTTCAATGTCTTCCAACTGTTTTTGTAGCTTATCTGCTTCAACGTCGTCACCACTTTCTCGAAGTCTTTCAATTTCTTCTGCAGCAGTAAAAACTCGAACAAGTAATCTTTGTTGATTTGATTGTTCGATTTTTGGGCTGTATTGTTTTGGCTTTTCTTCGGTATTAAATCGAACAATTATATTTCCGTTTGGCTTTTGGCGTTGCTGTTCACCACTTCCATCTTCATTCAGCAATAAATCTTCTGTTGCTAATCCAAGCTAAAAATTTGCTAAAATTAATTAATAGCTTAATCAAACTATCAAAATTAATCTTCTATAGATAAAGTTACTAAAGTTTCAAACTTTATTTACCTGGCATTGTTTACCGTAATCTTTAATAAATTCTTTCATTTTTCTGATTTTTGTTGTAATTTCAGAATTTTCAAAATTCGCACAATTTTCCACTGAACTGCAACAATCCCTCAAAACTCCGCATTGTTTTTCTAGCCTTCGTTCAATTCCTTGAAAACAATTTGTTGGAATTCGATCCATTAAATCTCCACTAAAATCATATTTTGGAGCTCTTCGAAGATCACGATGACATTCAAGTCGTTGATCGGCATTTGTTGGGACTGCTTGTTCCATCAGACATGCCAACAACTGCTGAGATTGCTCAGACTCAAGTCTTTCCAGTTGTTTATAATAGGGCTTTAAACTTTTATGACAATGCTCTGCCATTTCATCACTTTTTAATGAAGTGGGAGGAAGCCAAAATGGCATTGATCGAGTATTTCCAAGACAGAGTCGTTCATCTAATGTTGCAATTGTTCGACATTGGGTATATCGTTCACAAATTTCATAAATATCTGACTAAAAAAACAAACAGTTGCATTAATTAAAACAAATTGGATCAGATAATAAGCAAAAAGAATTCTAGAAAATAATAGCAAAAAAGAAAACAAAATTTTTATTTAGTCGAAAAATAGTAATCCTTTGAGAAATAATGTTTTAACTTGAAAGCTGGAACACTTTCACATGATAATTTTAGAAAAGCTCAATAGTTGTTAATAAAATCTTATCGTAAAATATCATTAATTTTCCATTAACAAAAAATCTCTTACCAATGGATGCCCAAGAATTCTAGCAATCACAAAAATTTTAATCAACAAAAAAATTTTGCTGATGTCCATTTTCTTTCTTCTTTTAGATGTTGAGAAGAAAGACGGAGGCAAAAAAAAAGAAAGTGTTCAAAAAAAAGAGAGGAATTTTTGCAAGTATTTATATTTTGAATCACGTATCGACCCAAATTCTTCTTCCTTTTTTGGCACAAATATCATTTTCTTTGAAGAAGACGTCGGTGATCGTTTTTTCCCTCCCGCAGAGTTTTAATCCTTAAAAAAAGACGAGAAGAAGAAGGCGAAACTCAAAGTTTAAACTCTTTTTTTCAAAGAAAACTCAAAAAAAGACTTGAGTGTCAACACGCAACAAACACACGCGTCGTTGTCGTCATCATCGAAAGAATTCTTTTGCAAAAATAAAAAGATAGAATTTAAATGATCCATTTCAACAAAACGCATAAATTACACACGGAAGTCAAATCAACATGTGAAGAATCCAACATAGTGACATCTAACGGCTGCCACTTCAAAAAATTTCTTTTAACATTTATTTTTATTTCTTTGTTTGCTTAACATATTATTTGGTACTGTAAAACTATGAGATCGTCTAACAACTTTTTCAAGTTTTCGATTTGCATAATCTGATGGAATAGAAAGCGTTGAAGAAATTGATGGACTGAATTGTACATGTCGAATTGCAGGAGACTTTCCAACATCTTCCGTTAGTGGCGGCAATGATTTGATTTCTGTTTTAAGTTCTTTTGTTAAAGTTGGTTCCAAAATTATTATAGACGGCTTTTGTTCAGCAGTATTATTCTCTTTCTTTTTATTTGATGAAAGTGAAGATTTTGTTTGTGTTGTAGCAGTTGATGTACATGATGCTGTAACACTTTGATGAGCAGATGGCTTGAATATTTCTGGAGTTGAAATTGAAAGAACAATAGATTTGCGACAATTTTCACGTATATATTTGCTTTGTTTCATTCCAATTATTGCAGCATCCTCTGGCATGGCTGGATCTAATGCAGTTGCCATTGAAATCAGTGCCATCTAAAAAATTACATTGTCAAGGTTGCGGTAATAGATGTGTTTTGATTCTTAAGAGACTGATCAAAAAAATATTAATCTTGTTAGTCTTTGAAATAATTTAAGCAGATTAGTCTTTTTTGAACGTTGATTTTTATCAAAGTACAGCGTTCCAAAAGTTTTGGTCCAAAATATGAAAAAAATTTCGAACACAAATAAATTTAAAAAATAGTAATATTGCAAAATCAAAAAACCTAAAATAAAAAGTTTAAAAAGCACTTACAAAAGATGAAGTTGATTTATTCAATTGTCGACCATAATCCATTCTTTCAATCAGCAGTGTACATTCATTTTGTGCCAATAATGTATCAATTACTGTTTTTCTCAAGAATGCTTCATTTGTTACTTTCTTTTCAGCAACATCAATAATACAATCACTCACTCGCAACACATTTCCAGCAACTCCATCATTTAATAACTAAAAAAAGTTAAATGATAAAAATAATAGCCACGTATGAAAAAAAGCATTTACATACCTTTGAAACAAATATTTTTTCGCCAACTTTTCGAACTGCTAATCCAAGGGATTGTTGTTTAGAAGTAATTTTAATTAAAGCAATAAAATAATGAAAACCTTTTCTTCTTTTAAGTCCAACTTGTTTTGCTCTTTCATTTGGAAGTGGAAAAATATTTGTTTGTCGAAGTGCGGTTATAGTAATCTAAAATTATATATGCATGACTACTGTACTTGTGATTAAAACAACTTACAATACTTCCACGTTTTTGCATCATTTTTGAAGCATCTTTTGGAGTTTTGGGTGATTTTCCATTAACATAAATTATTTGATCTCCAATACAAAATAAATGTCCAAATGTTGTTTGTGACATTTGCGAAATACAAAACTTTTCATCAATTACAAAATCAGGACATAAAAACTAAAAATAAAATCAATAAATTATATATGATAAATAATGTTAAAACTTACAGGTAATCGATAACTGACAGTAACAAGCTGCCGGTTACTTTCTTCATTCATTGTTTGTTTTTGAGTTAAGTGGTTACTGTAGTGTTGGAATCAAGGCTTTTCAGTGTTGAAGCAAACATTATTATTGAGCAAGAAAGTAATTGTTATAAAAATTTGCATGAATTTTAAAAATATTCACAAAATGTCGTGATACCGTAATCTTGTATTCTCTTATTTATCTGTGGAATCGAAGCTGCAGAATTACGGGTTTCAGCCATATTAGAACACACAAAAAACAGGATGTTAAATGTTTGAAATTTAATCAAACTGTATAAGACATCTTTTTTATCAGTCCCAAAAGCTCGTTAAAATAATACAATTCAAAAGATGTTTTTTATGTATAACAAAGGCTGAAAACACAATTAACTTTTTGATGAACACTAACATCTTTTTTGATAAGATTATATTTTGTCTATTAAAAATTTTTTATGTAACATTTTTGGGACAAAAAAAAAGAAAAGTCAATTTGCTACAATCGTTAGTTGTTCAAAAGATTCTTGTAAGAAAATGTTCAAAGGAGCTTTTTTTGTTGAGTTATTAGTTTTAAGCTTTTGCATTTTGGAAGTTAAAGGTGGTGATGATTACGGTTATGACGATTCTAGGTAAAATTTTGTTTTGCAGCAAAAATTAAACTGAAAATTAAATCATAAGCTAATTTCTCAGATATTAAAATCTAATTATGTCAATAATCACAGATAAATTTTAAGCTGTACAACAGAATGCTATTATGCTAGCTGTACCGTTGATGATCTGTGTATAACATGTTGTTCAAAAGAAAACCCTGGGATCTGCGCTGAAAGAGGAAATTCATGTCCATCAACTCCTTGGTGGCAAATTATTGTGGGAATAATTGCAATATTACCATTTTTCTTATATTTCACGAGTTATTTCTTTTGCATGCGATATAGTTGTTGCGTAAAAAGTTATCCATCGCCATCAGGATGTTGTGATAAATTCTATGCATATTTTGTATTTGTTCTTGTGGCAGTATGTTCTTTTATTTTCCCCTGTAAGTTTTCGATACTGTAATTCCATCGCTAAAACAATTTTTAAGTAATTGGTTCACTTTTAACGATTTACGCAAATTTGAGCCATTCAAACACTTGTCCAGCTTTTCCATGGGCACCATGGTTTACAACATTTTATGCAATATTTTCTGGCATTTTTGTAATGCAATTCTTTATTTTACTTCGATATCTTAGATTCGAATATTTGCAAAAATACCGTATTTTTAATAAAAGATTTTGGCAAGAATGGAAAGATATTCTTGAAAATAAGTTTTGGATGGGATACATTCATGTTTTTGGCACTTGCTTATCTATTATACTTTCACTATTTGGTAATAACATTTATTTTAGTAACTAAACTATTAATTGTAAAATTTTTAGCTATTATATGGTTATTTTCCAAGTCAATGCCAAAAGATGGACCAAGCTGCAGTTCTAATGTTCTTGCTTCACTAGGAGCTTTGGCAGCATATAATTTGTATTTTATTTATTTGCCTGTTGTCGTCCTTTGGTTATGGAAAGTTCCATCAATGCCTTTGATTGACAGTATGGCAGATATTAAATTTATTAATGGAAATTAATGATTGTCGACTGTCAAACTGATCTTTCATTATATTAATTCAATATTCAAAATCCTCGTGCATTATCATTTTAAAGTTTAAAATTTCGTATAATATTTTTTGTTGAAAAATCTATAACGATCTTAATAAAAAAATATTAACTTACAATGCCAGAGAATATCCCCTTTAGAAATGGTGAAAACAATCAAATCAGGAATCAGAAAACAAATTTTTTGGTTTTATTTTTTGTGGTGTGATTTTTCTTTTACCGCTTTGTTATCATTTACTAGAACAATGATGTCAAAGTGATTACATTGTATTTTTAATAAAGACATGTATGTACCTTCATCAACCTCTGCATTTTCGTTTAATGACGAAAACACAACATTCTCTTAACGAAGAAAAAATGTAAAAGCTAAGAAACAAGTTACTGTCAGAAATAAAATATCGTAAATTTATTTAAATAAGAAAATTTATATAAAATATTGTAAACAAAAAGCAAAAACAATGAATACATAAAAAAATAAATGTTTCACAAACAGATGTAATTATCGAGGCGTCGATTCAGATTCAATTTCCAAATATTATTTGCTCCCAATTGATATTGGTTTTTCCCAATTTTTTTAAATTTTCAAAACAAAGATCACTGTTTTCTTTGTTGACGTTGTAATAGCGATCATCGTCTTCTGCAACATCCAAAATAATAATTGGAAAATGTTTACCAGCAGCCATACGAGTTTTCGTAAATGTTTTAACGAAATCTTTTAACTGCAAAAATTCTTGACGATTTTCTTCTTTAAATTTTAAGGTTAAAAAAATTTCAGGCTCTGTGTAATTATCCAAAAATTCCTCAAAATCTTTATGCTTGATACTGGAAACAGCACCAATACAAAAAAATTTCAGTTTTGTTTCTCGCTTTTTATGTATGATACTTTTGAAGATCTTTTTTGTAATTAATGTTGAGTTCTTTAAATAAGTACGCAACCTGAAAATAATCTTTCTTCAATAATTTTTATTTAAAACCACTGTATTAACATCTGCTGTGTACGACAAAAAAATGCTGATTTTAATATAACTTACGCAATTTGTGACATCTTAGGGCATTTTTCAATGGCCAATAAAACAGGATCAAAGCCGTTTTCAAATGTAGCAACCCATACGTTCAATCTTTCGACTGATGGAGATAAAAGCTTTTCAAAATTTTCATAGCTTAAAGCAAAATTCATAGAAATTTTTATATCATGAGTTTTCGACAAATCAAGCTTTGGCAGCAAAAAAAAAATTTCTCTTGTCCAAAATCAAGTAACATCAAAGATTTCAATATTCTAATGGATTTATATTCAAATTCAATAACGGGCCCATTAGATAGGGGACCATGCTCAAGGACATAATCATCACCACCAATTTCAATACAGTGAATACCAATATCAATTTTATGCTGTGTGTTGGCAAATTCTTAATTCTTCAACATAACCATAACGTTGTAATAATTTTAAGGTTTTACAACTTTGAATTAATTTTTGTGATACAATTCGTCCAGCATTTTCAAAAACATACAAAATGAAAGGTTTTGGCAATGAAAAGTTTTGTTCTTGGGGATTTTTTAAATCACTTAAATCAGAGAGAGACTTCATTGCAGCCCAAACCGCTGAATAGAACTAACGATAAATGAATGCAAAAGAATAAACTAAAGAAATTGAAAAGAACGAAAAATACTTATTTCGATCTCTAAACTTTTTTTTAGAGTCCAAAGGCTCTATTTTGTGGACTTGTTATTTGATTTACTTTTTCATTCTGGCAAGGACGTCATCAGAGGGGGGCACGAGGGGCACGGCCCCCTCCGAAATTTGAAAAATCCTTTGATATTTTGCCGCAGCTTTGAATTAGGCGGCAAAAGATCAAAGGCATGCCCCTTCCGAAATGATTGTGCCCCCCTCGAAAAAAATCCTGCTGACGTCCTTGCATTCTGGTATCACTGATTTTTTTGAAAATAAAAAAGACCAAAAGGTGATTCCCTAAACTGTCTGTTTCAAGCGAGCACAACATTATAAAGCAACAAAAGCCTTTTTTTCTGCAAGATGAAATCAATCGATAAAAAAAAGAAAGAAAGCAATCTTTATGACTCGCCAGACAATGGCCCATCGTCCCATTTTTTGCAATAGCATTGGTTTTGTAAATATCAATGTTTAACTTGTTTACAAAATGGAACATTTGCCTTTAATTTTGCAACAAACATTTATGGGTGGTGTAATTAATTTTGTTGTAAATGGAATTCGTGTTCCATATTTTCCAACTGGCCGGGATAATACAGAAAGAAATTTGAAAACTTTTTTACATGAATCATCAGAATTTGCTTTTCTTGTTCATTGTACTTCACTGTTGCTTTGTCTACAATTTTTTCATGCAAGATCCTCACCATATCATTTTGATGAAAAGTTGGTAATGCTAGATTGGATTTGTACTATTTTAATTATTATCTCTGTCACATTATTTGTAAGAAATCTTTATGTTATTCGAAGATACGGTCGACATCGAGGCTACAGCATTCATCTTCCAAATACTATTGTTTCAGTAAGTTATTACAAAAAAAATTTTTATAAAAAATACATTTGTTTAGATTTTTCTTCACTTTGGATTTGCTCTTGCTGGTGGGCTTTATTACGTGTATCTTTCTGGGGAAGCTGAAATAAAGAAATATTTTGTTGCCATTGGAATGATTGAAAATATTTTTATCGCTGGGGTTTGTGTAGGAATATTTTCTTTAACTGTTCGTCTTCGCTGGCAATTGAAACTCTATCAACAAATGCTGAATACAATTGATCCATTACCGTATAAACCAAAAGGTGCATAAATTTTTGAATAATTATTATTGTTTTTGCATTTAACGTTTTTCATTTGAATGACTGCATTAAATGTTTATAAAAAAATTTATTGATAAAAATGTTACAAACTGTTATTATCTTATTTAAAACCTGAAAATTTGAATTTGTTTCTTTTTTTTTGTCAGATTTATTTGATAGACGAAAAACAAAAGCGCCAGAAATTGATTACAGCCCAATCTTGTAAAGACTTCCCTTTAAGTTCCACACTTTTTGTTTGTATTTAGCTTTAGGAAAAATGGTTGTTAACGAGAAAAAAATCGGTTGTCGAGTTATATTTTTCTTCTATTTCAGTAATTCTGTTCAAGTATTTACAATATGGGACAAATATTGAATGCACAACAAACACTTATGGCTGAAATTCATCTTTTTGAAGATTTAATTCGTGTACCGTATATTCCAAATGGTCGAGACAATTTAGAGAGACATTTTAAACTTGTATTACATGAACTGTCAGAAGTCGCATTCGTCTTTCATGGAGTATCACTATTATTTTATTTAGAATTATTCATTTTTATACCATATTCTGATCTGCCTCTGACAATGTTGAATTGATTTTGTATTATCTTAGCTCATATCTCTTTGATTTTATTTATCACAACTCTTATCATTATCCGATGGTCGACGTCGAGGCTACAGTACTCATCTTCCAAATACTTTTGTTACGGTAAAATATATATTTCAACGTATATGCAATATATATAAATATATATTTTTCAGGGTCTTCTACTTTTTGGATTATTATTCGATGTAATTTTACATTATTTTACTTCTACACATACTACTCAAATTAGGCATGACAATGTTGAAATCCTTACCAATAGTCTTTTGCTTGTTACTGCCTCAGCAGTATCATTTTTACATGTTTATCTTCGTCGTCAATTAAATCATCATCAACAAATTTTGAATACAGTTGATCCATTACCGTATAAACCAAGAGGTGCATAATTTTTTTTGCTTGTTACCATTCTTGTTTTTGAATAATTTTTATTTTTTATTTACAAGGTATAAAAACATCTATCTATGAATCTTGAATTCTTTACCTAAATCTTTTTTAATCAATGTTTGTGATTCCTTTTTTCGAGCAAACGAAGCATGGCATTAAGCTGGCATAAATTTTAAAATTTCATTTTTAAAAAAATTGTTTATTTACAAAACGGGTCTTAAATTTAATTGTAAATGTAAGCATCCATGAACTAGTAATGGCGAATTTTCAGAAAATAATTCGTTCACATTCACCTTTGACTGTAAATCCAGATCAGTGTGATATCGAGTTTTGGTAAAGTTTTTCATTCCACAAACTTGTCGAAGAATTTTACGTTCTCCAACAACTGAAATTAAAAATTCAACTGATCTTGAATGATCTATGTCATCAGAAGCAAGATTGAGCTTGAGCTGATCATGTGAATTGGGGACGGTTGAAGCAATGGTAAATTTAAGCGTCCAATTCCATGTTTGTGGATCAACTGTTGAAGCACGCGTTGAAATCTTGAATGAATGATCCACACCTCTTTCATACAGTTGTTCATTGGTAATTACAATCCGATTATCCCACGATAAATCTGTATATGAACGAAGAAGAAATTGTGAAGTCGTAAAATCACTGAAATTTAAAAAACAATTAGTGTTTATCGACAGAGACAGCGGCAAAATAGAAAGTTGAAAGAATGTAATCGAAGTGTTAAAATCAAAATTTCAAGGTTTGTCCAAAACCGAAATTTTATTTGTTTCTTTCAAAATTGATACAAAGCATTTTTCGTCAAAATTAAAAAAACTGTTGGCATAAAAAAAGTTTACTTACCTTGTTGTTCTCAAACTTAATGGCAGTGAAATATATTTGAAGGCAGTATGTGTAAATGGCATATAAAGTTTTACATGTGTTTGTGCCAATGGTGTTCCTTCAAGCTCAGACAATTCTTCAGCTTTCATATATGGAAATCTGAGACCCCCATTAATTACTGTAACCAATACAATTTCAATGATACAAACCTAATCCATGGCAAAATCTGTATTAGTGTTGCCGTTAAAGTACTGCCTTTTCTTTCAGGACTTGATGGGGCATTGATCCATTTTTGTATTGCTTGATACAACACATATTCATCTAAAATAATAATGCCATGGCATTTTGGTTCATTAAAAAACACAGACTTGGAATTATGAGGTCATTAGATTTTAGAATTTCTGTCAACTGGTCTCGATCCAAATTCATCCAATCATCGGCCCATTCTTCAGTTGTAAGGATTTTAGTCATATTTGCAGCAATAATTTTAACGCATTCTCGAATTAAGACAGCATGGCACGCTTTACTCGAATAATTAAACCATACATTGAAAATATCTTTGAGCGATGCTTCTTTCAGGACATAACTAATTGCATATTGAATACAGACCTAAAAGAAATATAATAATTATGCAAATTAAGTGGGTCAAGTAGGATTATTAAAGCTAGCAAGACAAAATTAGGTGACAGAAAAAAAACTGGTGAAAATGGTTAACAAATTTTAAGAAACGCAAAATCGAAATTTCAATCCATTAAAAAAAGACAAACCTTTTGAAGTCCTTTAAAATTATATTTATCTGCCAAAATTAGCAGCGGTAAAGCATTGATATCATTAAAAACTGCATGATTAAAATAAAAGAATTTTAGGAATGTTTCAAAGTGATCAACACATTGTACATCTTCATTAAGCTCGATTTCCTAAACATATTCTTTCTTAATGTTTACAGCGCTTTTATCTTGGATTACTTTTTTATTACCATCCCATTTATGACTTAGCATTCGTTCAAATACATCACTTCCACGAGCAAGAATCAATCGATGTGCAGGAAATCTGCAAAATTTAAATCTGTTTTTAATTACGGTAATTTTATGGCTTCCTATTTTTGATGAAAATTTTGTAATACAGTATCCATAATGAAAAGTTAAAACTAACTTTTTTCCACCCACAATTAAAGTTACATCAGACAAATATGTACTTTTAAAATATTTTTCATATTCTTTGAAAGCTTCTCGATCATCAGCAAAACAATCCATCTGAAAAAATAAATATATAATGAATGAGTAATTGTTTTTAGAAGAATCACAAGTTTAATTTAATTTTTTTCACTTTCACAGACACGTAAAAAAAGTAAAAGAAAAATACCTGCCAAATCATTTGTTTTTTTTTCAAAAAAGAAAAACCATTAAAGAGTCTGATGTATCTTGACAAAAGAGACTCGTAAAAAAATATCAAAAAAAATGAATGATCTTTATGTTTTTCAAATTACAACAGGCCTCAAGTAGCAGCAGCAGCAGTAGTAATTGCAGAAGAAGAGTTGTTGCAGAGGAAGAAAAGTAATAAAAGTAAGTACAAATAAAATCACCACCACCACCAAGAAGAATTACAGAATGTGTGAAATAAATAAATGAAACTTGTTTAAAATTGAATTTTATTTTAGTTTTTTTAAACACAAAGAAAAAAACTTTTTTTTTCAAATTAACCCTCACAAAAGGAATGTACTGAAACAACACAAGACAAAAGAATCAAAGAAAAAAAGGGCCCCACCCGGTAGGGGGATGTTGGTGATGATGACTAACTTCTTCTTTATTTTTCTCCCAAATTTGGAATCCCTGCTGCAAAGAAGTAACAAAGAAAGGAAAAGATTCAATTGAAATTGAAAAACGTAGTAGTAGTAGTTGTGGTGATGAATAAACAGCTGTCAGAAGTCAAAGTCAAAAAAAGAAAAGCTGTTGAGTATAAAAAAGGGCCATAATCAAACAAGGATAGAAAAAAAAGAATAATATTTGAAATTTAAACAGACACAGTTGGATTTCTCTCTCTTTCTCTTTTTTGTAGGGTTTAACAACAACAATGGAAAAAATGGGTTTTTTGCGCAACAAATAAAAATTCATAAAAAAAACCTTTCAACCCCCCAAAAAAAACATAGCAATTTAGTTCCTCAAAAAAAAGAAAAATCCAATTTTAACCAAAATTGGCACATTTTTACGGCTAAGCAAAAAAAGAGAAGGAAGCGCAAGGAAAATAAAAGTAGAGGCTATTTTGGCCTAAAGGCGTTAAATTGTTTGTTGCGCTTTTGGTTGGTGTAAAAAAACAACAAGATGAACGAAGACAGAAGTTAGAAGATGGAAAAGAAGAAGACGGAAAACACAAATATTTAAGTACTAAATTCCTACTTTTTTTTCTTGCAAGAAGAAGTAAACGCAATTTTTATTAAAGTATTTTTAAAACTTTTTTTAAAAAATTTGGAGTAGTTTTACTTTTTTTGGAAAAAGTGACAAAGAAATCGAGAAACAGGTTTATTTTGGGGTCTCGAGATTTGAGACGTAACTTCATTCTTTTTTCTTGATACAGATGTTTTCAGTTTCTTATTTTTTTGAAAGATTAAGTTGCTGTTGCAGCATGACCGAATCCGAAAAAGAAATGAAAAAAGTCTTATGATCTCCATCTTCCCAAAAGAAGAGATAGGGGATATAAAAAAGAGATAAAAAGAAACCAGCATGAAATTAGCCGAAATATAATTGCTAATTAAAATTTGTTTGATTGCGCATTTTGGATATAAAAAAGAAAGGAGAAGAAAAGAAAAAGATTAGGAAGGATTGTTTTACAGCTGTGGCTACTTTTTTTCATCTTATATCTATGAAACCACAACAACAACTGGTTGCTCTGATACAAAGCTCTTTCTCAAAAAAAGCAAAAGAGATAAAAGAAAGCCTAAATATATATTTGAAAGCAATAAGATTATAAAAAATACTAACAAAGATTTACCATTAATTCAAATAAAGCATACTGTAGCACTGCTTTCTAATATAAACATTTTTATACTTTTCTAATTGTTTGTACTCAAAAAACTTTTATTATAATCAAAATGATCATTAAACTTTTACAAACTATAAAAACAAAAATTCTGTAGATAGATTTTGTACTTCAAAAATTCATTAATCATGTACAATTGTATTTGAAGACTATGAATAATTTAAATATGAAAACAAACTTTCAAAACACCTCCTGAAAAAATGTGACCAATCTCATCTTTCATTACTGTACCTTTGTTGTAATGCACTTCATCACACACGCGCTAACATTTTTGCATTCATGGAGCAACAAAGAACCAAATTTTGAAAGTAGTAATTTAACAAAAAAGAAATTTACAACCAATTCATAGAATTTTCTCACGGTGTTTGGGTTTTGATGATAATTGCAAGCTTTCATTTATCCCGTTTGTTTCCTTCTTTACCTTAGAAAAAAAGAATTTATATATATGAAAATTAGGCATTTAAACTTTTATATTTTGTATTTATTATTTGTATGTTTAAAAAAGGCCTCTCAAAATTGTTTCCTTAAAGCTTTAAAAAACTTATTATTATTTTTGTTCGTGTACTTTGGACACAAATGTCTATTGTTAATTTTTTCTAAAACAATAAAATACTATTGTCGGTCTTTTTTTTAATATTCAACTTTTAATTTTATGGTAAACTTTAAATATTTATTACACCGATATGTATTCCATATGGGAAATTAGTTCTATTGCAGTTGAAGCAATATTATACATGTTTCATGTTTCGGTTGTAATTGTAATTTTTGCAAAATTCAGAAAAAGGCTGAATGAAGCATTTTTTCAATTGTTGGTTACAGTATTTATTGAGGATTTTATTTATTATATTTTTGTGGTAAGTTATTTAACATATTAGTGTATCTTAGTTAAAGTAAATCTTTAAGACCTCTATTGGTAATAGAATTTTAATGCATATTCAAAATATTGCTTTCCTTGAAACAAATCCATGGATTGTAAAATCCTTGTTTCTATTATCTTCAATTCTTTCTTCATCTCAATTTCTCGGACATACTTTAATTGCTGCCACACGGTTGACTTCAATTTGGGATAACATTTATCATCAAAAAGTTTGTAACTTTTTATACACAATCCCATTCCCTAAATATAATTCGTTTAGATATGGTCAAAAAATTGGTATCTACCATTTTTATTTCTGTTCCCACTTTTGCCTGGTATATTAATTATCAATATTCAAACATATGTTTATCCAACTTCCACAGAATTTATTGATGTTGGAATTGTAAATAAAACGGATGCACATTTTTGCATTTTGTTAAGCTTCTTAATCATGCTTACATGTACCATTCTATCAGCGATCTTTAATGCTTTATCGATTTGGATTTGGAATAAACGAAAACATTCATTAAATTTTCAACAGAGTAAACAAAATGAAGCTGGACTTTTGGGTAACTAATTGTTGTTATTTAACGGCTTAAAGTTGTATCTTTAGGTATTGCAATAACACTTTTTATTGTTCAAGTGCTTCGATGTGGCCATACATTTGCTTTGAATTATTCGGTACATAATTTAGAGACCAAAAAAGTTCTGTTTACAACAATTCCATTAACCGTTGATTTATATGCATGGGTTGGAAGTGCTTCAATTGTTATTCTAAAGTAAGCTTTAAGAATTACTAGTCTGTTTAATCCCTATTTAATCATACTGTACATTAAAAAACTTTTTAGTAAAACAATTCGAAAGCATTACGTTGAATTCTACACTCATTCATGCGCAAAAATATTTACCAAAAAACCATCTTAAACTACAAACTTTTACGTAGGTATATTTGTGTTCCTAGTAATTATAAAAGTAGTAAATAACACGCTAGAAATACATTTTTAAAAGTATTTTTTTGCGGTTACAAAATTCTATTTCTAGTTTCTTCAAAAAAAAGTTTGAGAAAAAACAATTTTCAAATTCTTTTCCTTGTTTGGCAAAATGTCTCTAACAACTTATACACATTCAGCATTAAAAAGAAACCAACACACTTTTTTTTTCATCTGTTTTCACTCGATTCTCTTTGATCTTTTATTATTATTTATTAATAAATAAGTTAAATGTCAGCTTTATGGAATTTCTTTTCATCATTATTTCAAAAGCAACAAAACGATTTTGAAAAATATGTGGCTGTGGTATTGGATAAAGAAGGATATATTGTAAACGATGTAATTCAAATTGAAATTGGAGAAACAAAGTTCAAACAAAAATTTGCTCATGTTATTGTATCAAAGCAAAAAGATAAATATATGGTATTATTAATTTTGGATGAATTTCATCGTGATAAACCAATTATTAAACGACAAAAGAATACACCTGAAGGACCGGTGCTGGAAAGAATACCATTTGGCTCGGAAAATGAAGCAAAAGCTTATATTTCGAAAAAATCTGCATTTTATAGAATTGGTCATTTTGATGATAAGTAAGTTATTATTGATAATAGAGTTACGCTATTAATTGTCATTACTTTTTTTATTGTTTTAGGGAATGTTCATATTATCGAGTTGTTAAATGCGGGGCAGAATGTATAAAGAATCCTGATCAACATATCCTTCCGGGTGATTATCTTCTTCGTGATCTTACGGGTTTTAATAAAGCTTCTCATGCTGGTGTTTATGTTGGTCGCGGTAAAATAATTCATTACGATGGTAAAAGTGATTAGCATACTAGCTGTATTGGAGTTACATTAAATCTTTTAGATCCTGATCTTGGAGCTAGTTTGGTTCGTTGTGTTACGGGAAAAGGCGGTCATGTCGTTCATGTTGCTCCGATCGAAAAATTTGTAACTCATGAAAATCAAGAACTTCGAATTCTTGTGCATTGTTTTCAACAACGAACACCTGATGAAAAGATTGCTGCAGCAGAAGAACTTGCAAAAGTACAGTATGGTCAATACGAGTATGGTATTTTCTCAAATAATTGTCAGCATTTGGCTTCTTTGGTTTCGTGTGGACGATTAGAAATGGTTGATCAAGAAATTGTTGATTCTGTACAAAATATTGCTTTAATTGCTTTGGGAATGGTATTAGCGGGTATGAACATATTTTTAAAATGGTTAATTACAAAATAAATTTTAGGTGTCGCAAAATCACTTTATGACTATTTTTTCTCAAGATCTGATGACCGAAAGCATGGAGAACACGCATAAATATTCTTTAAATTGTATTATAGCTTTTTTGCAACTGTAAATACGTATATTTTTTATAACTTATTTTTGTTTTAATAAACTAACCTGTTCTTTGTGGTAACCCAAAATTTGATGGTATACAGTAACAACAATAACAAATAAAAACATTTTAAATTTAAAGATACCGTAATACGAAACGTCGACAAGAAAAAACAGACGATAAATACGAAAAAACTAAAATACCGTGAACATGACTGAACTTTGTGGTTTTTAATACGGTAAGTATTAAAAACGGTAGATATTGTTATCACTTATTTTACAAAACTTTTAATTGAAACATAAACTATGTCCAAACGAGGATGTTAGGTGTAACGAATAAAGAGATAAACACACGGTAATAAAAAGGGAATCAGTTTTACATGATTTGAATTTGAAAAGTTTTTCCGTTAATACTAAATAGGAAATATCTATGGTGACCTTTAAAATTTTAGAAAATATTTTTTCAGAAACGATGATTTTAAATTGTGATCGTTGTTAATGTTGTGAAAAATAAATTAAAACAAATGATGTTTCGGTCATAAAATATTGCATCATTCCGAATTTATCACTTTGTTTTGTCTCACTCACAGTAGCCTTGTCAACATGACATTGTCGATTGCCTGATATAATCAGAAAATTATCACTTTCGACATCCTCTTTATCCCACAAAATGTTTTCAAAATTTGGGATAGTCGCGATTAATCGGGATACCCGAATGAAAGCTATTCATCGCTGAATGTGTTCGATAATTTTTATTTTTTGAAATAAAAAACCAATTGACCTTGGTTTTTTCAAATACAAATATTTTTTGTGTTTTGCTAGAAAACTACTCTAGGGAGGTATAATCTATCCGCATAGAAAAATCTGCAGACAGTAATATTTTGTCTACTTCCTATTATGAGAACAATTCTACCTCAGCTGACTTGAAAACAATTAACAATTCAATAATGTAACTATAGTATTTGACTCTAAAAATTTCATGCATTTTTGAAAATAATTTTATCATCCTATTATTTCTTAAACTGAGACGGATTACTGTAACATTCTTTAACCTGTTTTTATACTGCGTTTTTTTCTTTTCTTTTTATGTATCGATATTTTTTTAATTTTTCAATTTTAGGGTTTTAGCAACAGCAAAAAATGAATACAATTGGAAATTATTTTAATGATAAAAATGAAAATATTGAAACTGATTCTGAATCAACTATCAATTTATCTTATCAAAATTTGACAGAAATTTATTCAATTTTATTTAACTTCGATGTTTCAAAAATTACTCAAATTGATATTTCACATAATAATTTTATTTATATTCCTTTAATAATATTTGAATGTATAAATTTGCAATCTCTGAATTTATCAAATAATAACCTAACTTCAATACCGTATAAAATTCAAGGACTGAAGAATCTCAAAACATTTGATGCTCGAAGTAATAAAATTTCAACGCTACCAGATGGGTTTACAGAATTGACAAATTTGGAAAATCTTAATTTATCTGGGAATGAATTTTCAATTTTTCCTGCACAAATATTAGCATTGCGGAAACTGAAAACATTATATTTTGGTGCAAATAAAATTACAGCTTTACCAGAAAATATTAATCTTTTAACAAAGTAAGTTTTTAAAAGCAATGTGTTACTATAGTTATTAAATTTTAGTCTTGCAATTCTATATCTTGGTGGAAATCTACTTCAATCAATTCCGAATACCGTATCCAAACTTTCAAATTTAACATCTTTATCACTTGCTGATAATCAACTTGAAACTCTTCCATCTTCACTTGAAAATTTAAAAAAACTTCGATCTCTTTCACTCCATAATAATCATATTAGAATTCTTCCACCACAAATTGCAACGCTTCCAAGCTTAACATCATTAAGTTTACGAAATAATCCATTAATAACTCATTTTGCAAATAATTATGAAACATTCAAACCACCATCGTTGAAAGAGCTCGCAGCAAGAATTATTCGAACAAAATTTGATGAAGCTTCATACGAGAAACAAATTCCTCAATTAATCTTGAAATATTTACAATCTGCTAAAACATGCGTCAATCCAAAATGTAATGGTGTATATTTTGAAGCTAAATCTGAACATGTCAAATTTGTAAGTTTTTATTTTTCAAGCTACCGTAATCAAAAAAGTTTTTAGACTGATTTCTGCGGTAAATTTCGTATTCCACTTTTACAGTATCTCTGCTCACCAAATTGTACTGATTCAACTCCAACTGTAACTGCTATCGACAATAGCTCACGTTTAAATCAAGTTCTTCTTGGATAAATCACATATTTTTGATCTCATTTCATTCGTTTTTTTCTAACAAAAAATAAACAGATTTTTATTTTATATCTTAAAACTACTATAATAATATATCATCAAAAAAAGTGTAAAGCAGATATGGAAGATAAAAAAACTTTTACAAAAATAAAAATATAAAAAAGATCGTCATCATGTACACAAAAAAGATATAATAATTGCAAGTGGTTATATTCGATAAACGGAAAAATATACTTAACCAAAGAAGGTTGGTAAAAAAAATATTCCCGTAGTAATAGAAGTTAGTTTAAAAGTACTTTTTGAAAAAATACAATAAGGCAAATCAGCAGACAACCAGTTCCTTCAATCTTGTAATCTACGGCATTGAGAACATCTTGGTCGAACCTGTAAATTGTAGGATGTATAATAATAGAACACAGATGAATAGAAACTCACGGTGCAAGGGATACAGCATAAAAGTACTAATCCTGAAATTCAATTTTATGTAAAAATTATTTAAAAGATAATAGGTTTTACCAAATGGAAATGTACAGATTGCAAGAAGAATAAGACAAATCAAGCAGCATAAATCAGTTTCATTAACGACATTTCCAGTACGACACCTATAAAATACTGTAATTAATAAAATTCAAATACGTCTTTTTAAAAATACCAAATACAATTTCCCATTTGTGCAGTTGTTGTAATAACCGTTCGAACAACATTAGGTTGTGGCTGATAATGCCCATGTGTAGCAGAAGGAAAGCCCAATGGCGCGCCAGAATGAATTGATGAATTTGGTTGTGGATAAGCCCCATTAACTGGTACCTATAACATACTATATAGAAATTAAAAATAAGCAAGATCAAAAATACCTGTGTTTGTGGCGTGTAAGGTTTTGGCATTTGCGATGGATGATTAACTGAAGGATAATTTAATGCATCTACAAAAAACAAAATAGGTTATATCTTAAAAATTTCAAAATAGTTACCATCATAAGCGGGAGGAGGTTGATGATAATCTGGTTGATTAGTTGCTCCATATGAAGGTGGTGATGATGAAGAGATTGTTGGATACGGTGGATTTGTTTGATTTTGTGGAGCACCAACCTACAATATAAATTATAAGAATTGTTAATCAGAATGATCCATTAAAGCAGAACTTACATGATGGTCTTCTTCAATAGGAGCAGAGGGTTGTTCGCTATTCTTTGACATATCTGTTCAACACCGACTAAAAAAGGAGATTTAAAAAAGTGATGAATGATGGAAACGAAATGTGATAGAAAAAAAAGTGAAAGTATCGATTAAATGCATAAAATACATTTTGTAATTCACACGTTCCAAGTACAAAAAATAAAAAAACGCAACTTTAATTTTCATTATTAAACTAATAATATAACACAAGAAAAAAATTTAACTAAACCTAAATCCTAGAATCGAATCAACAACAAACAATTATCAAACAAAAAGAAGAAGATACCGGCTTGAAAAAAAACAACAAAAAATGAGCAAATATATTATTTTTGTAAAAATTATCCGACAATATAAAGATTTTTTCAAAAGGCACACAATGAAACACGCAAAAACAAAAGAAGAAAATGAAAGAAGTATTATATATTTGTTGTATGAATAATATATAGAAAAGTTCTTATCATTGATTTGATTCGATGGAAGAAGAAGATGCAATCACAATTCGATGAAAGAAATATATTCGTGAAAGCATAATATAAAAAAGGAAGAAACAGTTACACAGACATACTGCTGCAGCAACAGTGGTCGGCCATAAAATGAAGAAACAACTATCGAAAAGCAGCAGCGCAGTTTCAACTGACGCATGACGAAAGCGCAGTTTCAACTGAGCCGATGGGCTGAAATATAAAAAAAACATTAACAAAAAAATCGCAAAAAAAACGACAAACCTCTTAAAGGGATGTTTAATGCCATGTCATCTGGTACTGATACAGAATGCATTTCATCATGAAATTTATAAACAACTCGAAGCATCTTTGGTTCGCTCGGGCATGGATCATAGAAACCCGGAAGTTGACTCTGCAAAAAATATTGTTATTAATAAAACTTCTGATAAAAAATAATCTTTTTACTTTTGATGAAAATATGCGTAATTGTGAATCATTAACCATTGACTGAAGTGGAATTGTAACATCAATCATTTTTTCACCAGCAATTAAATATTTCTCGGATCCAACACCTTCATCAACAGCTTGACCATATTTTGCTTCAATAATAACTAAGCCACCTTTTCGTGCTTCTTCTTCTGTAATTCTTTCAGCTGTTGGACGCATAAGATGAATAACATTTTGTGCTTCCTCTCTCTTCATTTCATCAACAACTTGATCATCAATTTTATCTTCAAATACTTTCATTAAACGAGAAATTGGTTTTCGGAATACAGCTTTCGTCAAATGATATAGCAAACATGGTACAATAACACCATAAATTCCAGCTCGACCAACATCTTCTTCATTATCACATAGCACCAATTGTAACTCATAATTTGAAAGACCAGTTTTAATTCGAAATTTAGCTTGTAATAGCATTGTAGGATACGATAAAGAAACAGAACATCCAAGTTTTGAAAAGCGAGATAGCCGGCCTTCACAGCTTAGAGATGGTGTAATTCCAAAGGGAGAAAGCTGGCAAGTTGATTCATAATAAAAATCTTGTGCTGGTAAACGTTTAAAATATGAAATACGAGCATTATTTCCTAATGGAGATAACTAAAATAATTATACTATAATATAGAGCAAAATACATATCAAACTTACGGTAACATTTGCAATATATTTAGGCTGATTGAGTTCTGTTTTTACAATTGAAGTAGTTAAAGATGAAGCTCTTAAACCTGCATTAAAAGCAAGAGTTCCTTGCCATCCTGGACTTAGCTGCATTGAGTAGAGTAGAGCACAAGATGGATTAAAAGCTGTTTGAAGTAAAACTAAAAGACAATTATTTTTGTTACTATAAAATAAAATATCAGATCAATCTTACAGTATTGCATTGTAGGTTGTATTACAAAAGCAGCTTTAGAAGTAATTGATCGAGCAATTTTCATGCTTGCAGAAACGTATTCAGATGTAAATGTAATATTATTCTAAAATCCATATCAATGTACTGTAAAAGAAAGGCGCAAAGACTAACATCAATATGTAATTTTGCAGAAACACTTTTCTTCCAACTCATAGCAAAGGATCCTTCACCTCTTCCATTAACCGATCGAACTCTTCCAATAAGTCCTACTCTATCATTACTTGTCATCGCACAATCAACAGCCTGCGCAATTGATAGACCAAGAAGTGATGGTGGGTATCTGTAAAAATTTCTATAATATGTGTTTACAAGTATTATACAACATACCTATCTTCTTTACTTTCAACCATCATTCCAGCTAATGACATTTTAACAACAAAATTCCCAGATGGATGTATTCTTTGAAGCATAATCTCTTGTTCACGTAGCCTCTTTAGGAATTCATATTCTTTACGGATATTTTCAACATTATTTGATCTTGTAACAAGTTGCCATCCTTGTAAATCCAGGCCTTTTGTTCCTACAGCATCATAAATAGCTCGTTTTTGTGGATCAGAAAGTGTATCTATAATAAAAGCAATGTTATTACACGCTTATACAAGCAGCATAAACAAACCATGTGCATCTCGAAGAATCACAAATATCTTTGCAGCTTCTTTTTTATCATCAGGATTTTGATGTCGATCAGGATGAAAAATTAGGCATCGATGTTTATATGATTTATTTATTTCATCTAATGTTGCATCACGAGGAACATTCAAAATGGCGTAATAATCTATTTCATCTGTATCACCACCAGCTAGCAAATCATCGTCACCAAAGAATGAATCATCATCGTCTGATATATTCGACATATAGAAGGAAAGAAATAAACCCGCTTTTTTAATATAAAAGAGAGGAGATCAAAAACCCAAAATATTTGTATCGGCAAAAATTTTAATGTGCAAAAAAGCAGCTTTGAAAAAACGAAGATGTTCGTTGTTTTAAAAAAAGTGTTCTTGCAACGAATGATATCAAGTGAAAATTTAACAAATTTTTTCGAAAAGTCTTTCACAAGCTTTAATGTTAATATTTTAAAATAATATTTTTACACAATTACTACACTTACAATAACTTATTTTCAATGATTCAGCGATATATTTATTATTTGATCTTATTATTTTCTGTTATACATTTTGGCCAGGTTTGGTTTTAAACTTTGATTTGTTTATATTGGTTTTATTTATCGAATGTTTATTTTTCAGGCAAATTTTGAAGATTCAAGATGCAGATGTAAGAATATTGAACAATTTCTAATTTTTTAAACATTATTTCTTCAACTTTTAGGCACATGTCCATCAACAAGATATTTTGCAATCAATGATACAAATGCAAGCGAAAACCAACGAAGATATTATACTAAAACAAATATTGATGCTGGACTTTGGTATATTTCAATCTTTTCATTTTGGTTGTGATAAATAAAAGAATCAAATTTTAGTAATGCTCAAACAGTTGTTAAACAAACTGTATCTGGTATTGTAAATGATGCACATATGGACGCTTTTCTTGCAAATTGTGATTGCAAGCATGAATCAAGAAATACTGTTTTATTAAAAGTTAGTTTTATTTTTGATTTTTAAGAGTTCAGAAAATTTAACTTTTGTATTTTAAAATTGTTGTCTCTTTATTTTGAATACAGTATTCTAGGTATTCTGTGATATAAGCAACTGTAAGGGAGCACAAAATTTAGTACCAACTTTTTTAGATTGTTGTTATCTTTGTAATCTGCGTATTATTTGTATTGGGAACATATATGGTCTTCTTGGTATTACTTGATCCAATGCTTAAACGACAAAGACATCCAATACCGTATGAACGACATGATGATGAAGTATATTTTTAATCCATTATTGTTTAATCAAACAATCAATTTAAAATTTTTAGTTGGAAGAAAATATATTTGCAAATAGACGAGATGATGCAGATTCAATACAAATGCGACCTCGAAATGCCTCAAGTGCCACAAAAGTCTTAAATCGTGTAGAAGCAGAAAAGAATAAATGGAAATCAAGTGTTGAAGAACAACGAGCAAAAGTCTTTGCAGAACATTCAATGCTGAATTAGTCTACAACAATGCCAATTCAAACTGATAAAATATTATCATTTACAAAAAGTGCCAAATTCAAAATTTCTTTTATTCTCTACGGGCTTGCTTTATCACTTTTTGGACGATATCTTGTACATTTATATTTTTATATGTCTATGTATTTATGCACTGTTAATCTTATGTAATGGGGAAACCTAACCAAAATTTGTGATATTTGAAATTTTTTTAAATAAAAACTATTTATTGATAAGACTGTTTGAGGGTAAGGTTTATCCCTGAGGGGTAAAAAGGTCGTATGTCTGATAAAGCAAACAATAATACGGGTGCCACTTTAACACCTTTTTTGACATTGTTCTTTTTCTTGTAAGATCAGTGTCCTCTAATTTTTATGAACTGCAAAAGAAAAAATAAAACCATCCCCCTTCTTTTTTTTTGTGCTGTAGAAAAATGTTGTACAATAGAAAGAGGAAAGAAAAGTGTGCGCGAAATTGAGCCATCATTCTTCTCTCTCTTTCTCTAGTCATTGAAGTTTGATGATCGGCGTCGAAAGAAAAAGAAGACTTTTACAGTAGCAAATCAAAAGCAAAGAAAAAGGCGGACAAACTTCTTCATTACTGATTGGAAACCACGCCTTTTTTCCACAACTTTGTCACGGAGATTCGTTGCGCAAATTGCACACTATTACTGTTATTTTCTTAAAAAAAGTGTTATTCTTTATTTTTGGCAAAAGTTTTTTTACTTTTGTATTATTACTAGTGTTTTTTTGTGAACGATAATTAGCTGTTTTTTTTGTTTTGCAAAACTTTGAAAATAGATTACCGTATCCATTTTTTCTTTCAAAGTCTTTGTGTTTTATAACAATGGAAAATCCAATGGCATTCCTTGGTCCATCTTTGATTGGACAGGTTTGTCACAATCATGTTTTAAGCTTATCTATCAAAGATCATTTTATAGGGAAAAGTTAATCAACTCGGTGGAAGTTATATCAATGGTCGACCCCTTAATCCTTCAATTCGCCGACAAATTGTTGAATATTTTCTTCGTGGAGAAAAGTAAGCCATCTTTCTTTTTTTGCATTTTAATTTAGCTTCACATTGTTTTTATAGGCCATGTAATATTAGCAGACGATTAAAAGTTTCACATGGTGCTGTTTCAAAGATTCTTGCTCGATACAATGAAACTGGTAGCATTCAGCCTGGACAAGTAAGCGTAACAAAAATATTTTTTTTTAAAAAATGACCGTATAAAATTTTTCTTTTGAAGCAAAGAAAGAAGCTTCCAGCTGTGAAACTTCTTCTCTTTTTCTGTCTTTTATCAATCACACTTTTTTCTTTTTACCCCTTCTTTTTATACACGGCTGCCACCATTTTGTGCCGCTTTAAAATATTACTCCTTTTTTTGCCTTCAAAAACTTCCCCATCTTTGACAACGATGGTAATGGTGAAGGTGGTCTAAAATAAATCTTCCAATATTTTTGGACTTGAATAATGTTTTGTTGTAGATAGGAGGAACTGCGAGGACCAGGAAAACTATTGTACAATTTAGTAAAGAAATTATTGCAATGAAAGATGAGAATCCAGATATTCAAGCAAAAGAGATTCGAAATATGCTAATTAAAAATGGTCTTTGTACAAATAATGATGCACCAACAGAATCTTCAATAGCCAGAAAGTTAACTGCATACAAAAGGGAACGAGTTGCAAAATCTAAAAAGCATCAAAAAAGCAAGCTAGCGGAATTCCTTCCTGAACCTCTTGATCATCAGCAACATTTGAAGCAAGAACAACGTTCACCAAGTATTTCACATTCAATTGAACATATTCTTGGAGCTTCAAATTCATCACAATCTAATATTGCTGCAAATAGTAATAATACCAGTACTTCAAGAAATTCTTCTACAATTTCTAATGGTAAGTTTTTAAACATTAGTTTTTGAGTGCTCTTGCTGTCAACACATAGCTACAGTATCTCACATCCTTTATCCTTTTTTTCCAAAACATTTCTAACAATTTCACGGTTAGCAAGGATCTCTCTTTTTTCATTGTAACAACCATAGAATACCCATAGAATAAAAAACTTGTTTCTCTCCAAAGATTACCGTAACCCCCTCCATTCTCTTTTTCCATTGAAACGCTCAAATTATCTTTTCTTATTTTGATACCCATTTCTTTCCATCTTAATTTTTTTGCTTCGCTACTTTTTCGGTTTTCTATCTTCTATTCTTACGAGAGCGTGTTTTTAACTAATAAACGTAAAAACAAAAGGAGCGAAAAAATTAAAAATAAGAAGTTAAAAATGCGCATCACATTTCTATTCTATTACTGCTGCTGATGATTGCTGCCGTTATTTAATACATGATCATTAAAAGGGCAGCAGAGAGAAATGATTACTGTAGAAATCATTGATTTTAAATTTGCGCGATTTCTATTTTTTCTTGCATTAAAAAAGTATATACTTTTAAAAGAATTTTTGAGGTTATTTTATTTTTTTCCATAAAAAAGCTATCCATCTTTTTATACATTTTTATTTGTCTGAGATTCATAGAATTGATAAAAATTTTTCTTGGGAGATTGAAAAAGGTATAATGTCAAACGTGAAAAATAATAATAATGAATACATTTTTTTCCGGGTAGTGTCAAGAGTCTCACCTCTTGCTTCGTTTCGATATTGTTATTGTTGTTAATGATCCCGTTTTTTCCTTCTTCGTTCTGATCATAATCTAATTTTTTATTTCGAGCAGCAAAAACGGAAGCCCAAATTAATCAAAAAGCCACAGTTGTCACTTAATTGTAAACACTTTTTTTTGCATCGAAGAGGTCAAAAAAAAATAAAACGGAAGAGGGAATTCAAGGTTACTCAATCGTATTTCGATTTCAGGAAAAAATTGAAAAAGTAATGAAACTTCTTTTTTATAAACGTTTTGAGGGGTTTATTAGAGATTTTTAACACATCTTTGCGGTAACAACCTTTTAAAAATTGTAACACTTTTCATTACAAAAATTAGTGAGGTAAAAAAAGAAGAAACAAAATTTTAACTCTGCATTTTTTTCGTATTTAATAACATCAATTTTTAACACATGAATTAAAAATAATTATGAGTTCATTAAAGAGTCAATTGCTTTTCAATCTAAGGAGAGCATTACAATAAGTTTTTACAAGCTCTCAAAAGGAGTAGATAAAATCCCCGCTGAGGAGGGCATCATCGGATTAGGCGTCGCACCTCTTTTAGATTCTCTCCCTTTTTTATGTCCTTACAACTTTTGCCGCTTTTTTTCTTTCTTCTTTTTTATTGCGCTGCTAATAACTTGTCAATTGAAAAAAATGTGTAAAAAATGTCGTAATAAATCCGCTTCGGCATTTCTCTCCAACTCCAAAAAGATAATGCTACGACATAGATTCCAAGAGCAAACATATAAGAGAAAAAGTTTCTGGTTTTTTTTCGGAATACAAAAAAAACATATGTAAGCTGCTGCTGATGCTGCTGCTACGGCAAGGATATGTCGTCTGGTTTTTATCCTTAATCCCGCAAGAGAAAAGAAGAAAAGATGAAAGAAGAAAAAGCAACACTGTAACAACAACAACAATAATAGCAGCAATAACTACGACGACGACAATATTTTATTTTACGTAATATTCGTCTTTTCTTTTTTGAAAAAAGTGCAAAACTCACGGATTATAGCTTCTTCTTTTTCACAAAAAAGGGATTCAGCCTTTTTTTGACTTTTTTGTTTTTTGATGGAAGCGCTTCATTCATTCATGCATTCATTGTAGGCTTCTGCTTATCTCTTTTCTTTTTGCGTCATTTTGTCGTCGTTTTTTCCGTTTTTGAAATTCATCTATTTCAATTCAAAAAAATAAGAGATTAACGAAAACCCACAAAAAGCAAAAAAAAACAATTAAGTATACGGTCATTGGCATTTTGAAAACAAAATTCTAAATAAAAATTGCCGCAATATTTAGAAATTACGGTAGCAGTTTTTGTTACAAAAAATTGAATTTTTTTCAATTGCATAACTCTTTTACAGTAATCTTATAATTTCATTATTACAATCCGAAAATCCACTCCATTTTCTTTTATTAAAAAGGCTAACAAAAAAAACAGTGGAAGATTGAAATTTCATTGACTTTTTGACACCCTATAGAGTGCCGAGCCGCTATCGGCGGGCGATCACATAAGTGTCAAAAAAGAGAAAGAAATCTTTCAATTTTTTTGCGCATTTTTTTCATCTCCCCTTTCTCTTTTGTCTTTAATGACTCAATCAAAATCCAATCGACCTCAAAATGTAACAACATCAGTTGAAAGATTTCTAAAGCTTGTAAAACATGAAAAAAAGAGAGATCAAAAAAAGAATATTGCAACAAGCAAAAATAATTATCTCATCAAATTTATATCTATTTATCTGTTTTTTTTTATAGATGACTTATATACCGACGATGATGTCGAAGATGGTGAAGACTCTGCAATACAGAGTCGAAATACAGAAAATCGACGAAATCGTACTGCATTTACATCAGAACAAATAAAAATTTTGGAGAAATGTTTTGATGAACAAATGTATCCATCTGAATTAGAAAAGCAACAAATTATTGATGCAACTGGCTTAGATTTGACTAGAATTAATGTAAGTTTTTTTGTCACAATTAATGAATAAAATTTCAAAGTTATGAGACAAAACTGTGTTCAATTTTTCCGTTTCAAAAATTTCAAAATTTCGATCATTTATTTTAAAATACATTTATTTTTGGAATTCTGATAAAACGCTTGTTTTTAAAAAACATGCAAAAAGAATCTTTTCATTTGACTTTTTTCGTTCAAAGACTTACGGAAGCAAAGCTATTCTTTTTGAGACAAAGACCTACAGTAATCCCTTTGCCCCTAGTACGTTCACATCCCATTTTTCGTGACATCAAAAACTGCTTTTCACTTTTCCTTAATCCCCTATTTTTTTTTAATATTCATTCATTCATTTTTTAGACATGGTTTTCTAATCGACGAGCACGTGTACGAAAATCTTGTGGAATTTCAACGGATCTTCCAATTCCACCACCATCATTCCCACAATCTCATTTATCACATTTATCTCTTCCAATTCAGCTTTCAACTTTTTCAAGCATAACTTCTCCCAATGATCTCTTTCCATTTATTCATTCTTCTGTAAATTCTTCCTCCTCTGTAAATTCATCTCCTTCCTCGTCTTCAACATCTTCTTCCACAATCCCTCCATTCCCACAATTACATCCAATTTTTCCATTTGACCCTCAAACTGCTCTCCTTCTATTATCCAAGCTTCAACAGCAGCAGCAACATTTTCAAAATCAAAGCCAAAGCCAAAACCAAAAACATTAGCTTTCAAAAAATTTAAAAAAAGTGATATATCCCACGGATTTTAAAATTACTAAAACGAGTCTAAGAAAAATATGTATTTTCATTCAAAAATGATCTAAATTTTTATTATTATTATTATTATTTATTGTTAATTTTATATTATGTGTACTGTATCTTTTTTTGTTAGTGTTATCTTTGCTCCTCGCAAGATATAAAACAATTTCAAACATTCCATTTTATTTGATTTTTTTTATTATATCATCGTTTTACCTCAATTGTTAACCTCTCATTTCTTTGTGTCTCTTTTTATTTTCAAGGTCCAATAATAATAAAAAAAATTGAAAAAAATATCTGTGTTTAAAACTGTTTAACAGCCTTTTTATGATCCTTAAATTACGATTACGAATGATTTTAAGTTGCTATTCATCTCTTCTTTTACGCAATAATATGAGTTTTTTGCTACTATAAAAGTGATGAAAACAATTATATTTTTTGGGAGGTTGTTAATCAGATTTGTATTCTAAAGAATGGTATTAATAGCACACTTATGTATATATGTACGCGTGTGTCACTGAGTCCGATACCTTTTCTTTCTTTCGATTATTTGATTAATGACCAATTTCGCCATGACTGTAACCTGCCTGCCTTCTCTCCATGTAAGTGAAGGCAAAAACGTAACAAAAAGGAAGAAGGGAAAATAATGGTATAAAAATGAATAAAAAGACGAAAGCAAAAAAAATGTAGACGATGATAATGTTTTACCAAATTAAAAGCAGCAGCAAAAAAATGCGATTCAAAACGATTAAATTTAATTTCCAAATTTTTAAACGTTTTTTTTTGTCTAAAAAATGTCTGAAATTGATGATTTATTGGCAAGTTTTATGAATACTGTAAATGAATGCAGTTTTTTAATATAGTAATCGAGTTTTCAAGTGCCGTGGTTAACAATAGCAGTTTTAACTTCTTTTTTTTTAAATGCTGTTTTTCTTACACCAGCTTTGTGAGTTTTTTTAGATTACTGTTGATGATGGCAAGTTTCAAAACATTGTTGTCTTCCGCATTTAACATTTTTGTAGATTGTGTGTTTTTCAATGTTACAAGTGTTATAACACTCATGGCATTGCCATCACTAATTATGCGTTACTATCATTTGACAAATTTTTGTTGCCGCTGTAAAAACATAAAAAAGCAGATATTTTTTAATTGCAACTGATTTCATCAAAATTTGTTGGTTTTTGCAGCTGCCAAAATTAGGGGGTTTAAAAACTCAAGGCAATGCAATGGAATCCGATGCAATGCAATGAAGCAAAAAAAAGAAGTTTTAAACTCATAACAAAGAAGAACAGTTTTTTATGATCAAAAAATGTGAAAAAAACATTTAAAACGTTTTTAATCGAACATCATCAAAAATAAATGAAGGGGGTAATCAACTGCAGCAGCAGTAGCCTTCTTCCATTACAATGGAACATCAAAAACAAATAAAAAACAAAGTTTTTTGCAGCATAAAAATTTGTTCAGTTTTTTTAGATATAAGGGGCTACAGTATCTTTGTATTACGTATGAAAGATAATTTGCGTTGGATGTAACATTTTTGTGCCTGTTTAAAAATAGCTTTTTAATATAAGTGTTTTACCGTAAACATTATGTATTTTTGTGATGCGCAAAAATATTTTAGTGTTAAATAATTTCTTTTTCTTCTTGCTATAATCTTTTTTGACAAAACTTCCCACCTTTTATGTTTCTATTTTTAATAATAGCAATTTATTGTTTTACAACAATTTCTTTTTTGGCTTTTCCTGTTCTCAAGGCTTGCTTGCTTGCTACTTCCATGCTGCTCTTTGAAGCCTATCATAGTGGAGACATTTAAAAAAAGAAAGATTAATCTCATACAAAAAAAAAGAGGAGGTAATTTTTTTTGTTGCGCAAAAAGGAAAGGCGAAGCACAATTTCGCTACAATATTTTTTTAAAAAAGCTTGAAGGGAAGTTTATAATTTTGTTTGACGTAATCAAATGTAGGTATACTGTAGGATGTTGTTGGGATGTTACTTCTTTAGCTAATTTGAATATCATTGAAATAAGTTTTTATGATATCCAAGTTTAAACAAATATATTTATTAAATTGATAGAGATTATTGCCAGAAGGGATAATTTCAAAAAATCAGTGAATAACTTTTTTATGTTGAAATTAATTTTACATTTTCCCACACCAAATCACCGATTCTTTAAACCTATTAAATTTATCAAAAGTAAGAAAGAAAAAAAACCACTGCGAAAAAAAGAAGTTGATTTTTTCAACTCCATCATTGAAAGACTTCTTCCTTTTTTAGTAGTCGTCATTTTAATTACTGATTTATGGGTGTGAAAATCGACGCCTTTTGCTCGCATAAAAACCTTTGATGGTGGTCGTTGCTGCTGCTTCTCATAAATTAATTAATTGGAAAAAGCGCATTAAAAACCCATAAAAAACAACTTTGATTTAATATCATTATAGGAATTCTCCTGATAATCACCGAATATCACCACACAGACACAAATAATAAAAAAAATTTAAAAGATTTTCTAAAAAAAGAGGTGCAAAAATTTTTGTCACAAAACCTATAGATGTTCGTTTTTTTCAGGTTGATCATCATCTTATGATACTTATGTCTGAAAAAGGTTTTTCCATGTGACTTTTTTTTATGCTTTGACAGTAGTTTTTTTGCCGGAAATGTCTTGATTGAATTTTTTGATTTGAATAAATTAAGTGAGTGTCGAAAACTTTTTTTTGGGGAATGTCCGAGAAATCTCTTTTTTCAATTAAAGTTTTTTTCTGCAAAGAATTTCTCTAAGATTTATTAATTATTAACTAAGAAACATTTTTAAAAACGGAAGTACTTTTTTGCTGCAATCTCATCTTTTTGTTTTTTCTAAAACAAAGAATCAGGGACGCAAAACTCAATTAACTTTTTTTTATCTATAGAAGATTACAGTAGTTAGTTTAGCGAATAAGAAGAATTGTTGATGAAAGGGATATTGGATATGGATAATGATGATGTTGTTGTAAAATGAAAGTCATCATCATCATTCATCACTTTCAACAGAAAAAGAAATGCCGAAAAACACATTTATTTCGCGCTCTTATCTTTTTCCATTTTCTATTTCATTTCGTTTGAATAAACACAAACGGCAGCATCGATAGTTATGGTGGCGGCGGCATTGAACAATAAATTATTGCCCTTAAGGTGAAAAAATGGCACACGACAAAAAAAGATGTGTCAAACAAAGTTGAAAAATGAAAGAAAGATCAGAGATTTTTTTGTTGGCTATCTTTCATTCTTTTTGATGATGAAGATGATCGAGAGTTGTTCTTCTTTTCTTTCTCTCTTTGATTTTAATCAGTAATATTCGGTCATCTTTTTTTGCGGTTTATTTTCTTTTATGTTTTTTTGATTGCGCGAATATGTTATCTTGCTTGAACAAAGGTGAGAATTGAGTTGATACATGAGAGATGATATCTCTCTCTTTTCACACACTTTTGTTACATATTTATCTCTCACATATATGTATTAGTGTTAATATCCCTCCCTAAAGGGGCCTCTAATACCATGTTGTAAACTTTTTTGAGGGAAAAACATCAGAAATGTCGCTCGTCAAAGTTATTAAAAAAACTAAAATGCAAAAAATAAATAGGAACGGAAATCTTCTGTTACATTAAAAAATAGCAAAAATGGCAAGTTGTTGCAAAAATGTTTTTTTTGTAAAACTTATTTTTCCTGAATCAAAAATTCTGAAAAGAAATTAGAAGCTTTCTAAAAATTACTGTAATTATTATTATTTTTGAGGAAGTAGAATCGCATCGAAAAAAAGAAAATTTTCAGCAAAAGTTTTAGTAAAAGGTATGATAAAATTGTCTGAAATCCATGACTTAAAGGTATGTACTTTTAAGCTATATTGCTTAAAAACTTTCAGGTTGTTTGAAAAATTTGATTATGAACTTGTTGAACTTAGCACTTTGACAAGTTCAAAACTTTGACATTAAGCATAAAAACTTCGACACGTTTTTTATGCTTAATTAAGAAATTTAAGTATAATCTATTAATTAAAAATAGATCTATGAAATAAAAATAAAGGTTGCACTACAGCAGTAAATTTAGCAATTAGCGTGTTATGCCAGCATAAAGTTCAGCATTAAAAAAGTTTAGAGCAGCTTCCCAGGAGAAACATGCCATAATTTGTATTTTCTGCACATTTTTTAGGACAAGTTTGTTTAAAAATTACTGCAAGCTAATAAACATATCTGATCTGCAAAAGTTTTTTGAATGCCAACATCTTGTTTTTTCAAGCTAACAAACATTTATCTTGTTGATTGGCTTTTGCTGATTGCAATCTTCTATTGGTTCAAAATTATTAATTTTATCTAATTTAGCCTAAATACTATTGCGGTTTCTTTTGGCTTATACATAATATGTACGCTTTGTCATTTTCTCTTGCATCAAAGTGCTTGAACATTTGCAGTTTGTATGTTTAAGAGTACGGTAGAAAGACTTCTTATTTTTAAATTTGATTGCTTACAATAAGCCTAATAAAGCTTATTTAATCATATTAAGTGATGATGACTTAACAAATATGTATGTAATATTTTTTAAGAAGTGCGACAAACGACGACGACGAAATGTTTTCATAAAATTTCATGCGAGAAGAAGAAGACTACTAAAAAAGCCATATTATTGCACTTTTATGACGATAAAAAATAGTCTTATTTCTCATTGGATAAAAATATAGAATAGAATAAGGATATGAGGATAAGATGGAATAACATTCACTTATTATACTTACCTTTTCATGCTTACACATTTACTTACTTCAAAGAAAGCGGAAACGAAAGGACAAAAAACTTTCTTTTTGTGTGATTAGAGGTCAATTGCTATAATACTTCTCTCTTACTTATTCCTGCTGAGGTTGCGTTTCATAATTCATTTTTAGAAACACAAAAAAATAAATTGGCTTCTCGAAAGTTTTTTTTAAAATATTTAAATTTTTTGAGAACGGAAAGGGGGTTGATGGTAAAATGTTTAATTGCAATGTATAGGATAGATAGATGTACGATCTCTATCTATTGTTTTATATGTAAAAAGTGGCCATGACGACAAAAATTGTTTTAACTTCTTTCTTTTTTTGTAATTCTGTAGTTTTAAGATTCTAGAACATGGTGGGTATATAGCGGGGGATTTAAGATAATTAATGAACAAGAAAAAAAGGATGCAAAAAATAATAATAATAAAAAGCGGAAAATAATAAGATAATAATTTCAAAATAAATGTAATCTCTTAAAGCTTACTTTAAAAAAAGTTGGTAAATGTTTTTCTTTCTGAATGAGGAGGAAATAGGGGGGATATGAGGTAAGTGTATAAATTGTTTGTGTTTATTTTGTAGTGTAAGCCTTTTGTAATGGTAAGCATTAGTAAATATTACTGTACCATCTAATTCTTTAAACGGAAAGAGGGGGCATAAGAGCATAGTTTCTCATGCTGAAATTCCTAAATGTAGTATGCCTTGCTTATTATTCTTAACATGAAACATGTATTTCGTCAGCTCTGAGCTATCATACGTGCTGAACATGAGTTGTCATATTTGACCTCTTAAATCCGATTTTTTGGACATTTGACATTATTGTTAAAATAAACTTTGCACTTTAATTAATATCAAAAACTTTCCACCTCGATAGAGACAGTTAATTTCTTGCCATCAAGGGACTTATTAATAGTAGTAATATAATGTCTACAATTTTTTTATACAGATTTGTTAAAAAAAACTTATTTTACTTTTTTTCATTTTCCGCCTTTTTTTCTCGCATTTAATTATAATTAGCCTTTTAAATGACCGAGATTTTTGTAGTAATCTTTTTTTTAAAATTTTTTTCATATTTGCCAAGAAAGGAAAATATTAGTGCTAACAACCTTTCTCTCAAGGCTTGTGAAATTTGTTACCTTCCGTTTTCCCCTTTATTTTTGTGTCGCAAAAGTTCAATTTCATTGTTACTACTACTATCTTCCTTTAAAGACTTGAGACATTAAAGTGTGTTTGTTTCCCGTTGAAAGGCACCATTTCAGTAATAATACTTTTGAAAAATTACTGTGACACGCCTTTTTCAAAAATCGACAATCAGATGACCAACCAAAAAAACACGCGCATTTCCTATAAAAAATTGCTGAACAAATTTGTGAACAAAAAATGGAATCGCTTTCTGTGTTTTTTTATTGCCGCTGCTGCTTCGCCTTTAATTCATTCTTTCTTCTTCGGCTAGTTTTTCACTCCTTTTTTTTACAGAAGATTTCCTGCAAATTTTTCGCGCCAACGCATTAAGGCGGAGCAAGAAATTAAACATTTGAAATTTATATATATAAAAAATAACAATACTATTTTTTTTATAAATGCTGAAGTTTTGTCAGCTTTAATGTTTTCATTGTTTTAGAATGAAGCAGCAGCAAAGAAGTAGAAGCGCGTCGTGTTCTTACATGTTTTTGGGATATACGAAATCCTTTTATTTTGTTTTGACGTGGATTACTGTAACTCGATGAAAAAAATTTGCTTACGTCTTTACATCTTTTCTATTTTTAATTAAAAACAGATTTTTGTTTGCAGGGTTTTTTGTGATATTAATATTAAAAGAAATCTTTCAATTTTAAACAAGGACCTGCGCATCCTTTTTTCTTCATTTTGCTTTGTTTATAAAGAAGTCAAATGTCAAAAGCCGAAATCGTGCCAGGAAATACGAATAACGACAGCATGCTACTTATTGATAACGTCAGCAATTGTGTAGAAGAAGAAGAAGCATCTTATCCCTTTTCATCTTCATCATCCGCTTCATCAACATCTTCATCAATGTCGTCGTTAGCCTTTCAAAAAGAGAATGAAGAAGAATTAAATAACGTCCATAGCGGATTAAGGATCGAGGAGAAGCCGGAAGGAGGTGTGTCGATGCTGCTTTCATCTGCTATGGCCATGGCAGCAGCATCAGCAGCATTAAAAGATAAAGCCGATGCAACTACAACCTTTTTATCAACAAAAACGACATCAAATGAAATTGAAGCTGCTGCTACATCTGTAAAACTGAATGAAGCGACTGCAGAAACTAAGATTAATAATAATATTAATAACAACAACCATAGCAGTAGCACCTCTCCACAATCTTCTTCTTCATCATCTCAAACATTTCAGCAGTTAGCTTTTGCCAATATTATGGGACAGGTGAGTCTATCTCTTCTTTTAAATATATAATCTCTTTTTTTATTTAAAATTAAAGCGTGCAAAAAAATACTGTAGCCTTGCTAGCAAGACTTGTTTGCCTAAAAGCAATCTATGTTATGGTTATTGCTTGCCATTAACCTGAAATGCAACAATTCTTTCCAAAATTAAATACAAATAAATCGCTTCGTCGATTTTTATCAATTTGCACGAAAAAAAATGAAACAAAGAAGCCTAACTGTTTTTTTTTGTTGGCTTGATTTCTGTTTACCGTTTTTTTCTCTTTTGTGCAAACAAAAAATTGCCGTTTTCGGATTTGCAAATTAAACTGTAAAATTATTTTTGTATTAATTAATTAAAGCAGTTCTTTCTTTCAGGGAAGAATCAATCAACTTGGTGGAGTTTTTATCAATGGCCGACCACTTCCACAACATATTCGACAAAAAATTGTTCAAATGGCTAATGAAGGTGTTAAGTAAGTAACCACCTAAATAAATACCTTTGCCTAATTAATATTACACGCGCATTCTTTTTCTTTCATATTTATTAACAGAATTTTCCCATGAAAGAAAAATAACTTATGACAATGAGAAATAGAGAAGAAAAAGGTAGTAAAAGTACAAGTTCAATTCTTTTTTCTTCTTCTTTGAGTCATGACTGGTACTACTACTACTACCGTACACCATGAGAAATGCACTTCACGGCTGGCACTCTTTTCTTTCATCTTTCATTTTACGCTTTATTGAAAAACAAAAATTAATTTAAGAAAAATTAGCAGAAAGGAAAATTTGTTTGGCATTTAAGGTTTACTGTAGTCATGCCATTTTTGGTTTTCTTTTCAATGTCAAAGTTTATTTTTAAAGGTGGAAAGACTGAGAAAAATGGATAAGGAGAGAGATAATCCTTTAAATCGTGTTATTTCCACATACATATCTCTTTTCCTGTCGACGTAAAAGAGACTGAGATAAAACTTTAAATTTTAAAGCATTAAAAACAATTTTAAATAGCTTCTAAAATAATAATTTTCTTTTGAGGGGGTGATTAAATTATTTACAAAAAATATAAACGCTTTTTGAGAATTAAAGTTTAAATTTGGAAAAAATTAGCAATTTATAAAGATAATCCTTGTACATCTACCTTTTATGTAGGTGTTATGAAGCGGCTGCTATCTTTGAAAGATAATGAGTTATTTGGGAAAATTAATATTATAATCTGCTACTCACTACATGGCTTAAAATATAGTATTACAAGTTATTTGATAATATTTATAGAAACTATAGGGTTTTGAACTTTATGCACATGTAACTTTTTATCACTGTTTTCTCTTGGGAGTACTTTAAAAATTTTTAATAATAACAAAAATGCCACAATATTTTAAACATTTGCAGCATAGCATAAGACATCATACTGAAGCTACAATATGTTACACCATAATCTCTCACAATACTTTACATTAAAAATTCTTATAAAATTTTCGCTAATTTTAGACCATGTCAAATATCTCGAGATTTACGTGTTAGTCATGGATGTGTTTCAAAGATATTATACAGATATGCTGAAACCGGATCCATAGAACCAGGGCATCATCATCTTTCATCCAAACCATACGCTTGCCGCCGACAAAACCATCCAAAAGTTCCTGCACATCTTCGAGCAGAGATTGTTGCAATATTTCGAGAATTTCCAATGCTTAATCCTGAACAAATTCGATCAGTTATAATTTCCCGTGGATTTACAACCAAATCTGGTGCACCTTCAATTAGCCAAATTGCTGCAATTTGTGAAACTTCAAAATCTCAAGGAATCAAACATTCTGTAACAAATATTTTGGAAGATGAAAATGAAAAAAAGAATTTCTCTTCAGTTGATGATGAATACGGTAAGTGTGAATCTAACTTTAAATTCAATGATTTGCCTTGAACGAATTGAATGCAGTTTTTTTAATCGCTCGTAAAAACTTTTAAAAGGTGACAATTTGTTTAAAGTCTGTGAAAAATAATAAGGGGGTTATCAAAGATTAAAAATGCGATTAAAAACCGTTTTAAAACAATAAATAATTGTATGTTTTTTCTCTTTCAGAAACAAGAGAACAACGACGTGTTCGTACATCATTCACTGCACAACAATTAACAATATTAGAGCAAGTTTTTTCAATAAATAATTATCCAGATGCATTTCAAAGAGAACAAATTGGAATCCAAACTGGTTTATCAGATTCAAGAATTCAAGTATGGTTTTCAAACAGACGCGCAAGAAGTCGAAAACATTTAATATTTAATGCAATCCCTCCAAATTCAAATCCTTCAACACTTGCTTCAAGCATTTCATCAACAACAACACCAACAGGCACACTTGCAGCTATGATTGAACAACAACCACAAAAAATTTCAATTTTTCAACAATCGCTTCCACTCCCACTTCCAACTCTATTTTCAACCGCTTTACCAGGTCTTCAACTTCCAGCTTTCAATGCCCAAACAGCGGCATTTGCTTCGGCACTTTTGCAATTTCAACTTTCAATGAATCCATCCAAGGCATTTATATAAATTAAATTTGTTTGTCTAATTTGATTATGAGCTTATTGTAGTAACTTTTAAAAAGTCTTATAACGAGAAAGAAGTATGTGCAAAGTACAGTAATTCAATTGCAGTAAGCATAATCAAACTTTTGTTTTTTTTAAATTTTGGTAGCCTTAAAAAGTCAATATTTCTTTAAAACTTTTATATTTATTTTGTACGGTGATAAACTTTGTATTTTTGTATGTAAGTAAATGATAAAGAATTTTTATGTTTGATACAATAAAATAAAAAACAAGTTTTATTTGAATTCAAATCCAGCACTTTTCAACACATAAAGAAACGAAGAAAAAAGAGACACAAAAAAAGTTGCAAAATGTTTCTTTCTTTTCCTTTCCTGTTCTACTTCTTCCTTTTTGCATTTCCTTTGATGGCACTTTTCTTTTCCTTTTGCCGTTTTCTATAATAAACAAAGGCAACTAACTCATCCTGGAACGAAAGAAAAAAGATGCCACAGGCGGTAGCATAAAAAGAAGCAATGTGATGAAGAACACGAAGATGCGCAAATTTGGCATTGACTGAACTCACTTTCTTTCATTCACTTTGAAATCAATTAAACTTTTCCTTAAAGATTTTTATGCTTGCTTATACTTTTTATGTTAATAAGAATGCTACTTGAGTAATAACCTGTTTGATAATCATATTTCTGTATTAACTTGCGTTTAATTTATCAGATATAACTTGCATGTGCCATAGTTTTGTTCTGTTAGATATATATGTTTTGCTTTTGAACTTCAATCATTCACAATGTCGCATTATCATTATTACTGCATTAATCATTATCATACCTTTTAGGTGCTTTTGTGTACATAAAAAATGACAACGGGTGTAAAATTAAGAAAAATTGATCAGTTAATAGAGAAATTCTTTTATGATGGTTTACGTGCAACAAATTCAACACCGGTAAAAGTTATTTCATCATCAATTTCAAAATATTCTTCAAGTAATAATGAAAGAAAAAGAAGAAGGAAACCTTCTACAACTAAATCTTCCACTACTGTTGAAGCAGAAGAAGATGAAACACTTGAAGATAAAAAGATCAAAGAAAATAATAATAATATTAAATCTCAGGGAATTATTGCAGAAGCTGATAAAAAGGATAAAGATATTAGCATGAATGTAGAAGACGATGATAAAGAAGAAGGAGATGAAGGGCAAAAGCCATCAACTTCAAAAGAAGTAAACAACAAAATTTATTGCTAAATTCAATTTTTACCATTTTTTTAGGTAATAACAACAAATTTGATAAAAAATTCTAAATGCAACGGTAAGTTTTTTCTTTCTTAAATCTTTTTAAGTAAAAAAACAACAAAAATCAAATTAAATGTTAGCTAAAAAATGGTGTGGTGGTGTGAAAAATAATTTCAAAAAATTATTATACACATGTATATTTATATAATTTTTTTTCAATAAGCATCTAAAAAAGACGGAAGCCAAAAGCCAAAGAAATAGAAGGTGAAAAAATCTGATGGTGAAGCCATTCCATCCATGTCCCTTTGGTCGTTTACTTTTTTTACCTTCTTTTTTGCGCGAAAAAAAATATTTATTAACACTTCTTTTTCGGATATATGTTTTCTGAGTGCTGTTATTTTTTTTCTTATTTCAGTTGACATAAATGTCGATGAATAAAATAACTTATTAACTAACTAACTAACATTCTGACAGACATATAAGGTAGTAAGTAAGTGTATGATAGAAAAAGGTAGAAGGTTGAGAAAAAGAAGTGTTTGTAAAAATACAACCTGGCCATTAATAATATTTCTTTTTTTTCCCTTGCGTTTTCTTAACAAGTAGCAGCAGCAGTAAATAGCAGCATTTTTACCTAGTTATTTTAAAAGCAGCAACAGCAGCAGCAGAAAAAAAGGATACAATTTATAGGTATCTAAATTGGGGGTAAACGCAAGGCTAGAGGCCTCTACACAGAGAGCACATATATAGTCATCATAGACATAGTCAGTCAAGTCAGTTAAAGCTTGATTACATTTCTTTTTCCCCTGCTTTATTTTTGCGCAGTATTTTTTACCTACATTAAAATTATTATTGGGGACGAAAGCAATCTCTCTCTTTCTAATATTTTTTAACGATGGTGTTTTTGGAGACTTTTATTTTTGGCATTAATCGCAAAATTGCTTTTTCCTTCTTTCTTTTTACTCCTGTTTATGGTAGCTTTTCTCCGATGAAAAAAAGGTGTTATATAGGTTTAATAACTTTTAGTCACTTAAATCAATGCCTTTTATTCTGAAAGCTTTCTTTTGTTCATCTCCAATTCTGCATATTACTACTATATTTTTGTCCGAAAAAGTTATGCCTAAAAAAAGTTCATCAATATTCAATATAATTTTCCATGTTGTTTTTAAAACAACTATCGCCTGTTTTTCTAAAAATATAGTTTTTTGTATAAAACTAACTTTGCTGCAAAAATCTTTTGCGGTATTTTTACAAAGGCGCCTCTTCACTTTTGTTCCGAGAAAAAAAGGTCACCAAGGTGATTGGAAGCTTTTTCTCTATTGTTCTTGCTTAAACATTCGAATAGAATCCATTTATATTCTTCTTTCTTCCATTCTTTTAAAGCATCTGGATCTCTCATTTTTGACTTCTTTCATTGAATCACAAAGCAGCAGCAGATTTTCTGAAATAAAAAGAATTATGCGCATTTCTATTATCTTCTCCCTCCTCTAGCAAATTTCCATAAAAAGTCATAAAATAGAATATTGAAGAAAGAAGGGGATTCATTGTTATTGCAGGAGCTGTTTTTTGGGATACCTTTTGTTCATTGAAAAATGATGGGCCACACACAGATAGAAAGCAGAAGTCAGAAATGAAGAAGGCAGAAGAGAGAGGAAAATGATTACAATGACGGACCCCCCTTTGTTGTTGACAGTTTTCCCTTTTCATCGTTAAAGAAGAAGCTTATTGAAAATGGATGGCACCACTGTTGCCCCAGGCGCCCAAAATATCGTTGCTTTTGTGTTTCCCGCCTTCTGCCCTTTTTAGCTTTGTTAAATGGTTGAATATCCGAATGAATACCAACAAAGATAGTTAAACATTCCTGACTTTCCCTTTTGTTAAGTTTCAAAAAAGAGAGGATTCTGTTTTTGTTTTTATAACAAACTTTTTTGGAAGTTTTTAAAAGTATTTGGGAGATTTTGAAATTTTGTTTCTAAAAAATCAAGAAAAAGAATGGATTCATCTGGTATACCACAATACGATAGCAATTGCCAACAATTTAGTGGTGGATTTCTTAATTCAACAACAGCTGCAATGCTGGCAGCAGCAACAGCTCGAGGGAATCATACAACTGATCCTTACGGTAAGATTTAACCATCATACTTGTCTCAAGGGATAGCTTTGCTTTGACCAAAGCTCAAATTTGTTTTAGCTAACATAAGCGATTTTAGAATAGCTTCAAAAATAAAGAATCCCTTTAGTTTAGGAAAAAAAGGCAGAAGTTGATTTTTTAGGGCAAAGCAATTAAAGATAAAAGAAATTTTGTTTTCAAAGAAAATAGCGCGCAAAATTTAGAGCTCATTTTTCTATACCTGTTTTCTATGGATTAAAACAGACTTTTTTATAAAAAAAAAGAATAAAACGGCCGTCTTGCTTTCTTCTGTTTTTGGCTTAATAACGGCTTAGCAGAAGCTTTTTTGCCTTGTTTCTTATGGGCCCATCATCATCATCATTCTCATCGCCACCATCAACGACCTGTTTCTTCTTCTTCCTTTTGGCTTTCCTCTTTCTTCACCTTTCTTCGTCTTCTTTCCTTTTTTTGCCTTCTGACTAAACTGACCAAAAAAAGTGTTCGAAAAATGAAAGAAAAAAATGTAGTAAACGAGAAACAGCAGCAGCTTGTTTTTCTCACCTAAGTTGTTAAATTTCCTTCTGTCTTTGTCTAAAAAAATGTTTTTATACCGAGACAGTACTCCTTTCTCTCTCTCTCTTACCCTCTCTAAAGGCATTGGGGAGTGGCAACTTTCTTTCTTTTTTCATACCTGCGCAAGAAAAAGAAAATAATACAACTTTAATAAAAGCGTTAAATAAAAAGAACGTGTGCGTGTGTAAAAAAGAAATAATAATAAGTAATATGGCAGCGGCAGCAGCAGTAAAAATGCAGCAGCCAAAAACCTGGTAAAATAAAATTATATAAATGGCATTGATTTTGTCAGCATTTTTTTTACTTTGGGTTAAAAAAATTTAAAAAATAATAATGTTTAACATTTTTTAGGTTCAATTGACCAAAGAAGTGATATATCTGGTGGTACACTTGGTGGCACTGATCAACACCAACAACAACAACCTTCATACGTTTCTGCAGCAGCATACGCGGCTGCTGCAGGCTTTGGGGCGTTTTTAAATCCACATCATCATCATCAACATTCCCAATCTCAAGACCAACAACAACATCTTACACGTACAACAATGGATACCTACCCTTTAACGGCACATATGCAAGCAACCGAAAATCCACCGTGAGCTTAATTGTCGTTTTGTGAATCGTATTCTAATTGTTGTTGTTGTTGTTCTCTTTCGTTGTGTTTCCCCTTCTTACTTTTATATGGTTATTTTTGTTGTGATTAATATTTTTTCTCTTTCTCTTAATTTTTGCACCTGGGAATTAAGAGATTTAAAAAAAAGAAATAAGAAAAAGTGCTTATCCACCCGTATTGCAGATGTCCCCCTAAAAACCTTCAATCTAAAATAAAAATGGCTTACTTAATAATAATATTCTTTTTTCTTGCGCTGTCTTTAAAATATGAAAAAAAGCATAGTTAATGAAATATGGTCATGGCATCTATCTATTGCGTGTCTTTATGCTACTTATAATATACTTCTGATGTAGTTAGCATTTTTCTAAAGGGATAACAGATGTAAATTAGATATAGTTCCCTTGATTTTTGAGGTGCGATCAAAACCGCTACCCAAAAAGTAATAACAATAGTAAAACAGATGCGTCAGCCTTGGATCTGTACTATACGTTTCTCCATTTTGGTTTTCAATTTTTATTCGGGAAAACAATTATAATCAACCGTTGCAAATCTTTTTCTTTTTTTTTCTCGAAAAATTACCATTATTTTTTTAATAATAATTTTCGCATGCTTGCTTGCCGCTTCTTTGATGCCGCTATTGTGGTTGTTGTAAAAAAAGGCATCGTGTACCTGTTGAAGCAAAAAAAGGCAACCGAAAATAACCCGACAGCCGGTAGTCGATGAAGAAAAAAAATAACATCAAATTGGTGGTGACCGATTGACACCGCAGAAAACATGAATGAGCTCTTTTTTTGGCGTGCGGCAAAAGAAAGAAGAATACAACGGAATTAGGAGATTTCATTTTTGTGAAACAGCTGCTGCGCGATTGAGGATTGGAGAAGGCCATGAAAGAATTGAAAAATGATTGAAGGTTAGTATAGCAGCACAAGAAAAAATTAGCAGAACATTGAAAAAAAGAAATGATGGCATGAAAAGAAATAACAACAGAAGTTGATAGTTTTGAGGTTAAGAAGAAGAATGATGGCAATATGGAGCAAAAGAATAATGGGGTTTTTTGAATAAGAAATCGGTCAAAAATATGTTTAAAGAGAAAAAATCAGGGTCAATGATGGCATGCGATCCTTAAAAAAATGTTAGAGCTTAAAAACTGGCTTACCTTTATGGCACATAATCGTTGCAATCAACAGCTTATTCAAACTTTTAATAAATCTAAGACATAGGAAGCACCCAACTACCCATCAGGATCAAAAATTTTCAAAGTGCTTTTAACGAAAAATGCTTTGAAAAATGTAACTAAGAAAGCTGGCATAAAAAGGGTAGATCTAAGCGACAGTTACCCAGTGCTATTTGTAGCCAAGGATTCTCACCGCCTAAGTGACAACACCAATAACGACGACAGCGAAAAAAATGAAATATATAGTGCGCAAATTTGTGACAAAAGGCGTTGATCGCCATTGGCGACATTAAAGTCATTTTCTACAGCGTTACCAAGAGTAATGGTGTCCAAGGATCCTTAGCGCATTATTGTGCCATTGAGTGACTGATGATGAGATGATTGACAATAAAATTAATTTAACACAAAGAATTCTTTTTATTATTATTAAAGTCAGTAAATCTTTTTTTCTCATTTATTACTTACAACAAAAAGACATGGAAAAGATATTACTGCTATTATAGTAGTAGTAGTTTGGGGGCAAGCTAAGATAGTGTTACCGGGGGAACTGTTGCCGGGGCAGGCAAGAAAAGCGTTAGTATTATTTTTTTATATAAAATATTTTTGTTCATTTGACGCTTTATAAAAAAATATTCCTGTCAAAAAAAGCTATGAAGAAAAGTGCCGTCGTTGAGCTCCCCTCCTTCGATTAACGCCACTTCCATGGTTGCCCAGGAGAAGTTCTTTTCCTCAAAAAAGAATTTCTTGTTTCTACGTGAAAGATTCTCTTCCATCAACGTTGATGTCGAAGAAGAAGAAGGTTCATCATCTCCAGCTGGAGCTCCATGAAGATGATGCTTGAAAAGATAAAAATCCATCAGCAGTAAAACAAAAAAAAGCGTTACGTTGGCAACGTTATTTCTAAAAATCTAAAATGTTTTTTTTTGCTTTGTTTATTTATATAGTTCTTATAAGAAAAAAATTTTATTGCAAAAAAAGTCTTGACAACCGATTGTTGTTGTCCCCCCTCAATGCTGCATTCCCCTCCATAGGAACGGTCGCTTAAGCAACCATCGATGCCCAAAAAAGAATTTTTATAAGCGTTTCACCGTTGCCTTGGTTTACGTTTTTTTTGTTTGGTAGAAAAATGAAAATGACAAAATCAGCCTCATTTTATGTTTTTCGGCTAACTGAGAGTGATGTGTTTTATTTGAATACTAAGTTGGCTGAGATCAAATATAAAGGTTTAACTAATAGTAAGTTACAATAGCTTAAATTATCGCCTTTGATTTTAGTCATTGGTATTAACTATAAGCCTCACATTTGCAAATATCTAATTTTTAATCTTTTCAAATATTCCTGATTTATAATGTATATTTTCTTTCCAAGCAGTTTGTCGATTACAGCTTTTGATGTACCAAAACTGCGTCACAGATGTCTTTTTTAAAAACGAATTTTGAAATTTAACATTTACAGATAAGCAGATCCCTAAAAAAGAATTGATACATGCTTAAAAGTACAATATTTTAATGAAATACCGGATGCCATTCCTGTCAAATCCATATTCATCTTCCCAAAATAGGCTTTAGTGATTATTTGAATGTGCTTTTTTTCTTTCAAGAAGACTATCAAAATGCGCTTTATTTCTGTTGCTGATCCATTCCTTTCCTTCTTTTCTTTTTATCAATTAATTTTTAACCCTCTCTTTTTTTAAACCCTTCTTTACTCATTTTTTGCCAATTCTTTTTTTCATTAAAATCCTGGCTTCATGTACATTCTCTCCGCCCTTTGCTGCTGCCATTTTTAACTGACTGCAATAAGAGGGGAAAAAAGGAAATCCATTACGATCGCCTTTTCTCGTTTGCCCTCCTCCCTATTAAAAATCGCGCAGTCCCTGTGTTTTTCATAAAGCTGCTACTACCTTGAAACTAAAATTGAAAAAAAAGAAAATTTGTGTGAAAAACAAATAATTTGCTGTTTGTTATTATTATTGGTGTTATATTGTATTTTGTTATTTTTGTATTATTATTGTACACAATAAAAATGATTCCTGACAACAATTATAACAATATGAATTACAGGAGCAATGGATATGTTAATGCCCAATATGATGCTTATCCATATTATCAGGTTTGTTGACTTTTAAAAATAACTATTTTTATGTCACTGGAAGTTAGAATTAAGAACATTTTAAAGTCTTTATTAATACCAAAATACAGTAATTTTATAAACTTATACTTTCTTTTATACCAATTACGACTACTGCCATCTACAGTATGAGACATTTTTTGTAGTTAAATTATTACGTATAAATTATCCCCAAAAAAGATGCACCATGACTACCCCTTTCTATAAAAAAGTCAAAGATCACTTTCTTCTTTTTTTCCTTAACAACATAAAAAGAAAACAATGCCATCCATTTATCCACCATCCAGAATCCTAGGCAACACTTTTTGCGTATAATTTCTTCTTTACACTTTTTTTAACCAAATTCTTTTCCCGTATTTTTTTTATCCACGGATACCTCTCACTTTTTCTTCTTTTAAAGATTAACTTCTTTTTTTTTAACAGTGACTTTTTCCTTTTCTGCCGCCGCTGCTTCCATGACAACCAAAAATATAAATATTCTTAGCACAAATTTTTTAAAATAAGTCTTTTTTTTCTATATATCTTTTATCGCTGTTAATGAATTTAGTTATTCTAAAAATATGAAAATAAAATTTTTTTGCAACAAAAATTTTTTTTAAAAACATGTTTTCATTTCTGACCATCAAAAAATGCCATTTTAAAAAAATTTTTACCCTCAATTTTGGCATGGCATATTTCTTGAATGAACTCCTGCTGCTGCTCCACAAGAAGAATTTAAAATACCGGAACTTTGTTCTTTCTTTTTCTTGATGGTCGATTATTTTCGGCTCGATAAGTTTTTGCTTTTATAGGGTTTTTTGAATTTTATTTTCCCTCCTGTTTTCCTCCTTCTTACCTTTAATGTCTTAAAGCTTTGGGGTCTGTTCTGAAGTTTTTGAAAGCATCTGAAACGCTTTCAAAAAGTTTTGGTCGAAAAGAAGTAGGTCGTCGATTGCGTGTCCTTCTTGCCACTGACTGGTGCCAAAATATAAAATATTTTTTCTTTTGAAGAAGGGTTTCGAAATGCAGCATAAGAAAAAAATGCCATCTAAAACTCGCTCAAGTTCAGTTTCATCGGATTTTATAAATGTTGTTGACATTGAAGAAGAAGAAGACGGTCTTGGTGGTCAAGGGGAAAGCGAATTATCTTCTGAAATTGTAATGGAATATGATTGTTATTGGCCGTCATCGACTGGCTTCAATAACAGTAATAGCCAATCGAAGGTATTATTTATTTATTTTGAGATTAATAGCTAGCTTCCAGTGACGTAGTTTAAGCTTGCTTGCATAGCCTTAGAGGATTATTGTAATCTATTGTAAAATTTATTTTATTTTTTTAGCATTATCAGCCAGTACAATCACCAGGAGATTTTCAAGGAAATTATATTTTACAAACACAACAAAATTCTCCAATGTCCATTGATGGTGAAGAAGCAAATTCGCTAAGTCATACAGCTCGGACATCTCCCGCTACAGTATGTTTTTGCTTTCTTTTCTTTTCCATTTCATTGGTTTCCTTCCTTTCCTTTTTAGCTTATTTGGTTAAGTGAAAATTATGAACCTTGTGAAGGGTCTTCCCTTCCTCGCTGCACGCTATACACCCATTATAAACGGCATTGCCTAGAATGCGCTCTTGATCCGGTTAATCCGGCATCATTTGGGAAACTTATTCGTTCCGTATTTCGTGGGCTTAAAACTCGTCGACTTGGAACTCGTGGAAATTCAAAGTATCATTATTACGGTATTCGAATAAAACCTAATAGCCCATATATTAATGAAGTTGAAAATGATCGGCATATGATTAAGCATGGGTTTGTTATTAATAGCTTTAAAAAGCCGATTAATAAGCATGTAATATCCCTCTCTTTCTTTAAGACGCCGAAGTGATGTCCAACATCATAATCAAAGCGCATCATCTACAAATGGTTACGCCACTCGTGCGGCAACTGCTGCGGCAGCTTCTAATAATATCCATAATGGCACAAATAGTAGTAATGGTTCTCAATCATCTGCATCTCCTTCATCTACAATTGCAGCACCGGTGCCAACTTCCGGTTCTTCTCTTAACGGGTAATTATCTATCTTTTCCTTCTTTGGTTTTTTTTGCGCGCTTCCGTGTGGTCTTTTTTTGTCGTTATTGTTGTTGGGGGTCTAATTATTACCACCCGATTGAAAATGAGGACAATACTACACCTGGCAAAAAAGTGGAAGCAAAAAAGACATCTGTCTTTGGGATTGCTGCTGCTACTGAAAATCTGAATCAAAGATTCAATGAAGCTTTCAATAATGAAAATTGACACCCATAATATGTTAATACTAATAATAGCTTTCAAATTTTAGACATTCAACAACCTTTACCCCCACAACTCCAAATGAACCAAATGGAGGATTTGTAATGGAACAACAATCTCAACAACTTCAACCCCATCAACAACAACCAAAATCTCCACATCACGAAGTATCAGAATCTTTTGCAGCAATGATGGGACAAATAAACATTCCATCAATTGAAATTCCGAATTTCGAAGAATCTGAAGCATTTTTAATTCCAATGGATTTAGAAATTGGACATGCCGATAAATTCATGGTTGATTATCTTGCAGCTTCAACTGTAAGCTTACATAAAGGAATACTGTAACATATGCAAATTTGTTTTTTAGGAAATGTTACATTTAATTGAACAGCAACGTTTTAAATCTGTTGAAAATCTTTGGCTCAATTTTTGGTCTGGAAATCGAAGTGGCTCTTTAACACAGGAACAAATGTTTAACCTTGTAACCCTGCCGGATGTCTTTAAAACTATCGATAAAATGGATCAACTCTTTTATCAAGCTGCCGTTGATCTTCTAATGCCAAATGTTTTTGCGCCACTTTCAAATATGAAATATTTAACAGCAATTCGAAATTTCGTTAAACAAATTGTTCCAACCTTTCGAAAGGCACTTGAAAAAGCACCTCTTGAATTTTTGAATCTTAAAGTCTCTTCTGGAAAAGCTTTTGCACATCGAATGAAACGTTACACAGCGATCCATCATTTATCGGATGCCGCAAGAGCAGTTCTAAGCCATCCAAAACAAGTTGAAACAATGTATAATGAATTTTGTCAAATTGATGTTGCATCAATTCAAGAACAAGCTGGATGGGTGTGTGAGTGTGATCCAATTCTCTTCAATAGCATCTTTAATGCATTCAAAGAAAATTTAAAAGCTGCTCGAGAGCTTGAAGCATGGGCAGAATGGATGGAAGCAATTGTGGATCAAGTGTTAGCAAAATATCATGATCAGCCTTTGCATGTACAAGTTGCAAAATCCAAGCAACTCATCCATGACTGGAATTATTATTCATCTGCAATAATTCGAGATTTAACTCTACGATCAGCAAATTCATTTGGATCTTTTCATTTGCTGAAAATTTTGTTTGAAGGTAAACATTTGCTTTTGCATAGATTATTTTTTATTCATTTTATTAGAGCCAAGTACACTCTTACAGAAAACTACTTGTAAATCATCTGCATAAAAAACTGTGCAAATTCCGAACATTTTATGATCCCCATTATTTCAGATTACATCTTTTACCTCGTTGAACTCAGACTTGCCAAAACTGCTAATACCCCAGTCGTCTGCCTCTTGACCAAAAATTGGATTGGTAATACAAATCTCACACATATGGATTACATCGATCCTTCCTCGGCTGCTCTTCAACAAGCCCCAGTTGTTACACAAATGATTATGCATGATTCATCTGTAACATCTTCGAATATTCAATATGTTGTAACAGATCATCAACCAAAATATGTTTTCTCAAATAGCCAAGGATATTTAATGACTTCTGCGAATGATGATTATGTGATGGTTTCAACTTCTGAAGGACATTATGTTGATCACCAACTTCTTGGAAATGGTGCCCAACAATTGGAGACTATTGTCTACGTGGATGAACATGGACAACAAACAACTGCAGAAAATTCTGCAGCACAATATATTGTTATGACAGGTCTTCCAACTGTTACCTCAACAGGTGAAGCATTAGACATTGAAAATAATAATGGTGGAATGGGAAGACGTGAAAGTAGCTTTGAACCTGCAGCAAAAATGATCCGAACTGCTGATGAAATGGTTCTTAGTGGAGGTGAGCAATCGTAAATAAATGTCATAGATAAGGCAACTAGATGTGCCACGGAAAGTTATACAAAAAGTGGTGTGACATGATTTTTAGAATTTTCTGAATTGTATTATTGTAATTTAAAAAACTAAATTCTGTGAATTTTCAGATATCCTTGAAGCCAATGATGAATCCGATGTAAAACAATCATAAAAACTTTGTGCAATTAAAATCCAGTGTAAATAATTTTTTATTCAACGAAAATTTCATTAATCTCACTCTTTTCCCTTGATTGATCTCTTTTTATAGCCTTGAATCTTTCCATTTTATCGAAAATTTCTTGTCATTTTTCTTTTAAATTGTTTTAAAAAAAATATTTAAAGTCGAACAAATTTTTTCTATTTTTTATTTATGTTTTTTTTCATATCTCTCAATAACTAATAACAGTAATAATAATAACAATAATAAAAGTGTTCATTTTAATGAAGTAAAGAAGTTATAAGATTATCATAATGCTTTGGATTTATTTGAGCAGGTTCACGTCGAAGTGAATTGAAGTCACCCGTTGTTAAAGTTTGATATGGCTTTTGCGGGTATGGAACAGCATACGCTTTTTTAAGTGAACGAAAACAAACGAATAATGCAATAAAACAAATTGTTGCTAAAAGAGAAGAACCAATTTATTTATATCAATCTTGTTTTTTTAAGTGGCGGTAGAGATAACCCCCGCAAGAACAAAGGTTCTGTTTTTGAAACATTTTGAAAAACAACAAAAAAGTAGGTCTAAAAAGATAAAGTTCGAGAAGTGGGATTTTATATATCCGTCAAAACGCTTAATGGGAATAACTAATTTTCGATTCAATTACATAAATGATATGCATCTATACTCATTTCATAAAATGAATACATGAAATGCATATTTGTATCCATTCAAAAGCCTACCCTCAATTAAGCTGATGCATAATAAAATAATATAAACAATTGTAGATTTGATATAACAATTATTTGGATATATTTCATCACAAAAATTATTAACTTTTGATGCAGATTGTATAAAAAGCATTAAACAAATAAATAATGATAAAAGTGAAAATATAACAAGTAATAATTGTGCAGCTGTGTCTACCCTTCTAAAACGGATTATTACTTAAAGCTTTAATCGTCAGGTTCTTAATAGGACTAATAAAATTATTGCTATTCGTGCTTTATTTTATGAGCTCTGAGCTATCGTCTAGCTTTTTTATTTAATGGTGGGATTTATTCTAGCAATAAAAAAAGCAAACCTTGCAGCAATAAATGAAAAAATTGCACAAATAATAAATGCTAGGGCTGCTGAAACTCCAAAAGGTGTTTGTGTTATATCATTTGTTGCAACATCGAAGGCCAGCAAAGTTAGTCCAGATAGAAGATGACAAATTCCAAGAAAAAATATACAATTTCCACATGGCCATTTTTGTGCTCTTCGACGATATCGGATTTCTGAAAATCAAAACAGTTTTGTTGATTGTTTAAACTTCAGAATTCCAAACCTTGAAGCTCTTCTTCACTGTGTTCAGATTCAGGTCGAAGCAACGTTGGCGTTGGAGGGGGTAAATGAATGGGATGAAATTGTGGAACCCCATTTGGAACGGTCAAAAGTAATGGCTTCTTTTCAGCCATTTCTAAAGAAGATAACAAAGATTAATTTGATCAAAGAAGAAAGAACTCAACGAAAAATAGAATAAATTGATTCACTAAAATTAATAAATTTCATTTTTCTAATTTGTCACCGAAAGGGAAGAGAAAACAACAAGCATTTATCAACACAAAAAAATACAACTGGGATAAACTTTAAATCCTCAAATCCATTTTTTAAAATCCTAAAGAAACCCAAAAAAAATCTGGAAGCCAGATGGTAGTAGTTTTTTTCTTTATTACTTTTTTTAATTACAAAATTTAAAATTTTAAAATTTATTTAAAAAATCTGGAAAAAAAGGATCACGAAAAATGTCAAAATCAGCGATAAGCGACGACTCAATGAGCAAAAGTGGCAGCAGCAGAAGGAGAAGAGCAAAGAACTTTTCAATCAAGTTGTTTTGTGCTTGAAGAAGGGCAACCTCCCCCACGGGCATGAAAGCAAGCAAGAAAAAAAATCAGTCAGTTGGTTTTAGTCTAACACTTTTTTCTCCATCATTATTATTAAAAAGTCCGCCTTGTCAAAGTAAAAAAAAGGAAGGAAGAAAAAGAGATAAATGATTAATATTTGACTTATCTTACCTTCTTTTGTTTCCTTGACTTTACAACAACATCAACAAAAGTGAAAACTTTTGACATTTTGACACAAAAAAAGATGAATGAAATTTGATTCCTTCCTTTCAGAATGGCACAAAACAAGAAAGATCAGCGAAAACAACAGCGGTGGCAACAAGCGAGCAAGAAGCAATTTGTCAATGTTTTTCTTTTACTTTAAAATTTATTTACTTTTTTCTTTCTTCCTCTTCTTCATTATCATCATCATCTGCATTGTCATCATTTTGAGTGAAATCTGAAAGTTAGGAAAATTAAACATGTTTGAGGGAAATACAGTAATCCAAAAATATTTTCAGTAAATCTCGGAAAAACACGAAATTACAATTTTGAGATTGTTAAAAAATTTGTTATAAATACTAAAATTCAACGTTTCTAAGTATTGCATAAAACAGGAGCAGAAACTTACAATAATCTTCCCATTCCTTTTCTGACCATCGATCAACTTTTGCTGTTTCTTTTCCATAAATTGGCTACAAAACTATCTTTCAAAATGTATACCTTCAAAAATTTTGTCTTACCGGTAGTGGTGGAAGTTTCCATGGAAGTTCAAGAGGTGTTAAAACTCGAGGTTGTGGAAGCACAAATCTTGGAACAGCTTGAGCTTTCCGTAAACACGAAATAAAACCTTTGTAACTAAAAACAACATTTAATTGCTTTTTTTGTGTTCAAAATAACGAAAATTAAGTTTACTCAATTAATCCATCAGGTGTTTTCATGGCAGATTTAATTTGATTTATGCACGGTTTAAGAATCTCAAAAACAGCATATGTTTTTAAAATTGTTAAAAACTCTTCAAAAGATACTGTAGCTTTGGGAGTGGAATATTCAAGGCGATCAATTTGAAGCAGAATTTGTTGTTTCTGTAACAAGTGTTCCAAATCTATTACTAATCTATCACGTGCTCGAGCAGCAGATTTTGCCTGAAAAGGGATGAATTGGTTGTTTTAAAAAACTACGAAAAGACTAAAGTCTCAGGTTAATTTGGACAAATACAAAATTTCAAAACAACAAATTCAGAATATATTTTTCAGAAACATGTTTTAAAAAAGTCCAAGTTTCACAGTGAAATAACAACATGTAAGACAAAAACAAGTCGAGAAAAATCTATGAAATACAATTTTTCGAACCCAAAGTACAACTTTTTTTAATCTTTTATTAATGCTCGAATTAGTTTAACGACTTTCAAAGTCCAAAGATAAACTATTAAACTCTAAAAATAAAATGCTAACCTTGCTTTCTTCAATCATTTCCAGCAACGATGGTTGTGAATTTGCTTTTGCGATAGCAGCTTGTTGCCGATCCAATAATTCTTTTAATGACTTCGCTTCGTCACTTCTTGAAGCAGGCAACGTCTTGGAGAATAGCGAATGTTCACGTGATTCTACAAATGTTACAAAATTACAATGAAATCAATCATATGAAACTTTAGAAATAAAAGAAAAATGACTCACCAGTAATTCTATTACGAGGTCGTGGAGCTGAAAAATATAATTTTCCAGAATTAAAGCTTTTATCATTGTTGTTCATTGAAGCATTTTTAAAATAACTAAAAAAGTACAAAAACAATTAATTAAAAGTTAGCAAAAATTATTTATTTTTCAAAAAAAAACAAAGCTACACGGAAGCTTCCTTCCTATCATTCTTTTTACGTGTGTGCCAAAAACAAAGTGTCGTAAAAGTGAGTATCAAATATGACATTTTAAATAAAAAAAATAAAGAAAGATATGAGTTGTTAATAAAAAAAAAACATTAAGAGGAGGGAAGCCCTTAATGGCACAGGAAATATACGGCAATTTGTGGTAAAGTGGTAAATGCCGTAAATGAAAGAAGTGCCGTCGCCACCAGCCACCACAAATTCTTATTTTTTTGTCACCAAAAATTTGTGGACTGTTTTTTTATTATTTACTTATTCCACCCATTTTTTTAATAAAGTAAGAAAGTGAGAAAAAAAGTAAAGTAAATTACTTTTACTTCTTTCCTCTCTTTTTTTTTGTAAATAATAAATTTCAGCTGCAATCAATTTTGTTTTAAAAATTATTTTGCCATTCGTTTTTTTTATACTTTGTAATTTCAAACTATGGTTGGCATGTATGCAAATGTTCATTGGCACATAAATATCAAAGATTATCTTTGTGTTGCTTTTTTTCTTGTGTGAACATTGTTGCATGATGACAAAGATATTATAGGTTATTTCGGATAAAAAAGGAGAAGACTTGAATCTTGTTAATTCATATTTCATTCTTGTATTTCCCTCCTCTGTTCACTTCCTCTTTCACCTTCACCTTCTCTATTCCCATTCTCGATACAGATGTTTTGTCTGCCTTCGAAAAGAAAAACAGTCAAAAACATGATTCATTTCTTTCCAGACAAAAATTATGAAAAAAAGCCGAAAGGGAAAAAAAAACACGTAAAGATTGTACAATAAAAAAACAGGAAAAAATATTTCGAAAGAATGCTGATAAAGCAGAAACGGAAAAAAGAAAGAATTATTGTAAAAAGATCAAAAAAGCAAAAGTTTACTGAAACAAAACAACGAAAGAAAAATGAATCACAAAAGTTTTGGTCTGGTAATGCCAGTTGCTTCCGGAATAAAATCAATGTAACATTTTTTCAGCTAACGTTTCTTAAAATTGATTACAGTATTTTTAGCCTTAAAAACATCAGAAGTGCTCAAATGAAAATTATTTCTATTTTTAAAACTGGAAAAAACAATTAGTTTAAAGTTTATGGTTTCGGGGGTTATATAAAAACGGAATTCGTTCTTTTAATGTGATATTTGTCACTTTCTGTTTTATGATTTATTTAAACTAAAAAGCAAAGCTTTTAAAGGTCACAAAACAATAATTAATTGAAATGATATTCATTTTGAGACAGATGGATTTTAAATGGCGTAATTTGTTTATCTTTTTTTTTCTTCTTTTTCCAGCAACTTCTTTTTTGCAAGCTGCAGTAATCGGAAACAGTTTAATACCGTTTTCAGTAAAATAAGATTTATACTATAATCTATGACGAAAATGTTTTCAACCGTACTGTCAATTTCCACCAATTCTAATACATTTTTGTCCTCGTTTTTCTTTTAAATTTTAAATTTTTTTATTAAAAAAACGAGACTGTTTGTTTGCATAACTCTTTTTTTTAAAAACCAAAAAAAAGGAGACTTCGTCATTGAAAAAAAACACAAAGACCAAAGTGTGCCTAAATATCTTCTCTCACCTATCCACCCTTCTATTCCTCTTCTCTTTCCAGTGTTTTACGTGCAGCAGTTATTTTTTATGTCCCTCAAAAAGTTGAAAAGGCAAAAATAGCTTCTGGTGTTGCAAAAGATGGACATACGTAAGTAGAAACATTTATAAATATTTCAACACTAAAAATGGTTTCATCATCGTCACTTGTGTCATTTGCAGACGTTGGCCGTTCATTTTTTATTTTCTCCTCCTCCTTTTCTGTTCTTGATTTCCATTCCAAGCGTTTTTTCTGACTGTTATTTTTTGAACCTTTTCGCACTTTGTCACTGTCTAGTCTGGAAATCCTTGTTTTAAAGATAGAAGGCGTGTCTGCTTTTCCAAAGTTAAAAAAACGGCTACTAAGCTCCCCATTCATTTACATGAAAATTTTTACTTTAACCACTCGTCATTTTTTTGCATTTAAATATTCTATAAAGATTATGATCTGTAGACTTCCTCAATATTCTTCAACATTACCTCTTTTTTCAAAGATAAATTTCACCGCAGTTTGTTTTTTAAAACTAAGTAAGCATTGATCTTTCTATTACTAAACTCAAAAATTTAAAAAATTAAATGTTCACTTTAATTTTAGTAATGTGAAATAATGAAATGGAGTCTTTTTGTTTCTTAAATGGCTTAAAATATACGAACTAAATTTAAATATAAGTACAAAATTTCAACAGATGCTTTTTCATTAATGTGTTGAAATTATAATTTTTTTAACTTTTGTCATCTTTTTCTGTTATATAAGGCAATATTTCATTTTTTGTCAATTTATATGAGACAAAAAAAATTTAAAAAAATTAAGTGTTTTAAATTCGACAGGCCTAACCTTCCTTTTTTTTTATCAAAGAATAAAAATCTTTTTTTGCTTTTTTTTTTAAATTTTATGTTCTTTAAATCCGGTAATAGCCCAATGTAGGAAGTTAGTAAAATAGACGTATTTCAATTTTGAGGCACTTGAAAAAGGATCTAATAAAAACTGTTTTCAAAAACTGCCTCAGACCCCCGGCCCCCCCATATGTTCGACCTCTGATTATAAAAAATTATTTAAACTTTTCGACTGGCAGATCTTTTTTATTAAATATAGTATTTTACACCTAGCTTCTGATTTTAACAATCACTTAAATGCTTAACTTCTCATATTTGTAGTAAACCGTTTATAACTCTTAATTTTGTCTTAAATTGTGAAATTGCTCTGTTTATCAATAAAAACCGTAATCGCTTATTATTTAAAAACCTATCATTACTTTTTAATTACAAGTTTACAATTTTACAAATCAATTTCGTTAGTGTCATATTCTTAGACTGACACATTTCCCCCTTGAACTTTTAAGACTATGTTCTTTTACAGTTTCTTATACTTTTTTATCTGGCTTATGGAAGTATCTTCCATTTTTTCTGCAACTTTTGTAAGCTGTTTTAAAGCTATTTTTCAGCAGAAAGAAAAAATTTCGGTAAAAAGTCATTGATGACGTTTTACATTTGTAAATCTTAAACCGAGTCTGTGTGTCACAAATTGACGTAAAAAAGCAGGCGATTAAGAGAGAGAAAAAAGTCTGGGATGAAAAAAAAAAACTGTAATTTGTGTTACTTAATTTTTTTTCTATTTCAATCAATTGTTTAGCAGCCGGCTTTTTCATATTTTTATTTTCAGTTGAAATGAAAAAGATCGATGTTAAAAGGCGTAACCAACCCAGACCAGACATTGTTGTTTTTTTGTTCTTCTCTTTTTTCTCTTTCTACATTTTGTCGTTTTGTCTAGTAGTTTTATATTTTATTTTATTTTTTTTGCTGCTTTCCATCCACCCAGTTTCCCCCCTTAATATTATTTTTTTTCTGTCTACTGCTGCAAAGTTCCTGCTGCTACTTTCTGGTGGTTTTATGTTATTGCTGATGCCTCTCCTCCTCTTGCCTTCTCATCCCTCCTTCTCCTCTCAGCAAAGCATTACCAGACGTTTTTTTAGAAAAAAAAAACAATGAATTTCAAAAACGCTTATGTTCGTCGTCTCGCTTTTCTTTCGTTCTCGTTTAGCGTTGAAAAGCTGACGACAAACAAATTTTTTGTTGAAATAGAAAAAATGAGAGAGAGAGAAAGAGGTTTATCAATTTTAAGATTGGGTTTGAAAGGTTTGGTGGTGTCTTTCATTCGAATTGAATTATCATTCATTATTTGCTATTATCTGTCTTTTTCTTCGTGGTATTAATCTATTGATTTCAATTATAATTTACAATATATAACAATGCCTTGGATAGGGGCAGGGTACCAGTTAAAATGTTTACATGATTACAGTATACCGGAAGATCCCATAAAAGATTAATTTATAAGGTGAGTACAAACAAATTTGAATGAAACAGATCTTTGATCTTTTATCGCTGTCGGAAAGAAATCTAAGGATTTTTATTGTTTTTTAGCTAAGGATACTACCCCTTAAATATGGCCTGACTATATTACAACTTATATGTTTCTTTAATGTCATACAGTTATTTATCTTATTTAAAATATTTTCAAGATACTGATATAATTCTTGTTACAAGTATATAATCTTATCTGTACTTATTTCCATGTACTTATGCCTAATATAATACAATAAGCTTATCCTCTTTCAAATCCAAATCTCTTTGTCATTCTTTGTACTGTTACTACCACTAATACAAATGTCAAACGGATAACATTCCCATTGTTTCAAGAAATTTCTAATTTTAAACCTTAAGAAGTATACTGTAGCACCAGAATATTCGACATTCACCTTTTCAGTTATTTTTTTTGTAATGCCTTAAAACCTTGGAGACAGAGAAATGACATTTAACAAAATTCTTTAAAATAAAAAAAGGAAGAAGTTGTCTGTAGCGGATTGGTCTTTTACTTCTTCTTTCTTCTCTTCTCGTTTTTTCATGTATTAAAAATATATATCTTTTTCTTGCTTTTTTTCCTTTTCTCTTTTTCGACAACATTGACGTGTTCCTTTTTTCTCATTCATTTTTTTGCCTTTTAACAAATAATTTTTTGTTATATTTATTTCAGACAGATTTTTTTCAACTTTTCCCCAAAACAACCTTTCCCCTTTTTTCCTTCTAATATCTATTTGAATCAGCTGACTTTGACAGACATTGACTCAGGCATGAATCAATCACCTCAGCGTGAAATATATTCCGATATCGCTGAGGTATTTATTTATGTCGTGAGGCAATTGTCTGACAGAATTTTGATATTCAAAGTATTACTGTATAGTTTTTATTTGTTGTTAAAAAGCATTCAAGAAAGTTACAAAGTAAGTTTATTTATTTTTTAAATGAAATGCAAACACTATAAGAGATCATTCAATTAATAAATCCTATTAATAAAATATTTATTTGGTTTAGCTTCTTCCAATGAAAATTATGACATCCGAAGCCCATTTCGATCCCATTTAAAATCTCCATCAATATAAATAGAGCTGCATTCTTGAAATTTTATACTATCAATTTTGGAAGAATTCTTGACGACAACTTTGCCACAACGTTGAACAACAATATTAATAATTTCAGATGGATGTGAACGATTGTTTTCAATTTGTTGACCATCAATAATAACATTTTCTATATCACTAATAGTAATATTACGAACTGATGGAGCTTCAGCAGATGCAGATGCATTCTTATCACTTCTTTCATTATGAACTTCAACAACACCATCTTTTTCATAAACACGTTGTATACCATCACGAATTTTAGGACCTTTGATATCTGAAAAAATAATTTTCATATTAAAATATAAAGAAAAAGAAGATGCCTTACTTGAAGATTGAGAAACAAAATTGTTATCAAAAGAAGAGTCACCAGGGATTTCAAAATCAGCAGGAATTTTATTGATTGATTCGTTAGAAGCACTTCCAGAAGCCTTATCAGTAGCAAATAAATTTGGTTGAGCCATAGTTAATAAAGGGAGAGTTAAACAATTGACACACGTTATTAGTCGTATATAATGAAATGAGGAATAAAAATTTTCTTTAAAGTTTGTAAATAAAGATAATTCATCATGACGCAGTGAATGAATATCAATGAACATAATATGCAAATTTATACATCTTGTTAAAAACTTTTTTAAAAACAACCACTTGGTTTAGGCCCTCCTAAAAAATTCTCATAACAATGAATTTTTCAAAGCCTGCTAAAATATTGTAAATACCATTGAAATTTGTTTTTGCTTTGTTTCTAAAACTTTTGTAACACAATGAATTTTCAAAGCCTACTAAGAACTTGTGAAATATTGGAAATACTTTTTTGTTCACATTTCCAAATGTTAAAAACCATATTTCAAAATGAAATTTAATTATTCAGAAGTTTAAGATATTTATTACCGTGATATTACTTCGTACGTTACAAGTATTGGCAATACAAAAAAAGAGAGATACATATCTTTGATATAGTCTATTAATAACATAAATTTAATAGAACGAAAAACAATATCTGAATGAATAAATTTTAGAGTATCAATTTTGCAAATATAAATACCGGCGAATGGCACAAACAAAGACAAGTGATAATAAAGTATTTTTTAAAGCAAAAACATATATAAATTTTTATTGCGATGAAGAAGTGGATGATTGACGAAGTTTTACAACTGAATCATAAATTGCATTTTTGAGAGGCACATAAGTTCTTGCAGAATTTCCAAAACCATTCTTTAATCCATTACTTAAATATCCAAATGAAAGCTGATTTTCAACATCATATCGAACATTTTGTCCACCTAATCCAGCATGTCCAATCATTGTAAATGTATCCTACAAATAGTATATTACAATAATCACAATTGCTACAAAGCCAACTTACATTTCCACGTGTTTCAGAAACATAAGTAAGTCCATGGCCACGAGGAAGGGTGACACCCGTAACAATATCAAAATCACATTTAAATGGAATTGATAATTTTTTAACCATTTCAGGACTAACAATTTTTCCTTTCATTAATAAATCAAATAATTTTGCCATTGCTCTTGCAGTGCCAATTCCAAGTGCAGCAGGCTGTTCAAGAGTATATAAATCTGGATTATTCAAAGTCATTTTCTGAAAAAAAAACATTTTGAATTGTAACTTTTCCATAAAATGGTTAAAAAGCCACAGTAATCTTTCGTAAAAGAGCTACTTTACCCCATTGCCACAAAAATAAATAAACTTACAAAAACAGATTGAAGCCAAGTTGGATTTTGTCCCATTTTATATAAGAATCCTTTATTCATCATATCATTTGCAATATGCATATAATCTATTGCTTTAGGATTTGATAAAATTTCATCAAATCTTTGCCATGGAGTCGTTCGAGATAATCTTGCAACACGATGTGCCAATTCAAGTGGTAAACCAATATAAAATTCAATATCTAAAAGCTATTAATTGTATTTACTGTGACACTTTTAAAACAATTTACCATGTGGAATTGCAATTTCTTCACGGAAGAATGTACCTATTGAACGCTTCTTTGGATCAACTCTTCGAACAATCTAAAATTTGAATTAAATATGATCGATTAAGGTAATGTATTAACTACTTGATCAACAATCCAACCATATGCAACAGCATGATATCCTGTCTTCTCTCCAGGTGTCCAATGTGGTCTTTGATTTTCGATGATTTCTGCCATTCTTTCATGATTTTGTGCATCTTCAAATGTAATAGGTTCATCCAAATGTGCTAATCCTGCCTAGAAAATTATGCTTAACATTAAACATACTATGTAGTAAAAGAAAAAAAATTACAGTATGTGCCATAATCATTTCAACAGTAATAACATCTTTACCATATTTTCCAAATTCTGGCCAAAAATTTACAAGTTTTTCATTAAATTTTAAATTTCCTCGATCAATTAATAGTGCAATACATAATGCTCCAACTGCCTTAAGTTTTACTATTGTAAGCATAAACTGAAATGGAATCAACTTACTTTTGTAGAAGAGAATGCAATGCTCATTGTATCTTCTTTCCATTTTCTTTCAGACGCTAAATCGGCGAAACCACCCCATAGATCAACAACTGGTTTTCCTTTGTAATATACAGCTAAAGCAGCACCATCACGTTCCCAATTCTTGGCAAAATTTTCTCTAAAAACGTTTACAAATTTAAAAAATATTTAATATCGGTAACTAATCATTGTTTCATAAAAATATAGAATATCGATTGAAAACAAAATTAAAATCAATATTTTACGACTTTTATAAAATTATAACCGGTTACTGTGCTTTCAGAATTTCAAATATAATAAAAAAAACATTAAAAAAATAATGTTTTAAAAATGGAAACATTATAAGATTTAACACAGCTACAGTAATTTCTTGACAAAAAGGAATTATTACAGTCAAATAGTGCTCCGTTCAAAAAACATACCTAAATACTTCTTTAACATTTTCCCAACCAGGCTCAACAAAACCATTCACAAAAATTCGATCATCTGGTATTCTTTTATTTCGAATGTATTGAATTATTGCAGAAATAATGCCAATTAAAATTGTAAGTTTAATTAAAAATTTTGTAAATTTCATTTCTATTTGATTTCCTAAATTGCCGTTGCTGTTGTCGTTGAACCCGTCACCACTGAAAGAATCAATCATATCTTTGTTTTTTGAAAGAGAAAACACCGAAGAAAAAAGTTGAAGAAGAGAAGAGGAAAAGCAAGAACACAGAAAAAATCAAAGTTGAAGAGAATCAAACATTTAAAAAGAGAAGAAGATGCAAAAGCTTATTTTTGCGTATAGCAACAACAAAGTTTCAAGCTGCCTTTTCTTGTTGCTTGCCTTTTTTTAAGAAACTATCATCATCTTCTCAATTGACAAATACACACATTACACATGTGTGTCATAAAAAAGCAATAAACAAAAAAAATTTGAATAAAATTCGAACAAAAAAAAGAGATGAGTCATCGATCGCGTGCGTGTGAAAAAAAAGATCCCAAAAAAAGGTAGCAGCCAAAAATATTTTTTTCCGGAAGACAAAAAAGACATCAGCTGGTTTCGAAGAAAACATTTCGAAAATAGCAAAAAAATGGGAAGATTGTTTGTTTCTATTTAGTGTTGGTTGTATTGATTGAAAGAACCACAAAATTTTCAACTAAAGCAGACATGAGACAACAGCAAAAAAAAAGAAAGATTGAATGAAACATGTCATAAAAAATTATTCCTCAAATAAAGGTTGAAAACTCTTCTTTCTTTTACTTTTTTTAATCGGCTGGTATTAACTATATTTCAAAGGAGTGAAGAAGTATCAGAATATATTTGTTGTAGTTTTATCTTTCTCTCTTTTTTTCACACATGCTTTTATTTTTTGACAGCAAAAATGATTATGTTTAAAAAAAATTCGTTTTTTGAGGTTTCTTTGATTGACTTTTTCTAGCTTTCCTTTTTGTCAAGGTGAAAAGGGTTCAAAAGTTCAAGTGCCATTGTCATAATAGCGTTTTTTAACAAGGAGAATTTACAAAACATATTAATTATTTAAAACAATAACATTTTGTTTAATGATATTTCAGCTTAAAACTTTTAAGAAAAGGTTGTCAATGTTATGTTACAAAATGTGCTGTAACTACCCTAATCAACTTTATTATTTGCAACATTTTTTATAATTAACTTTTTGTATTTTGTGTTTATAAAATTTAATCTCCTCTAATATTCCTCCATGAAAAACATAAATTTTTGTTACAATGTTTTAAAGCCAGCTTAAGCAGAAAAACAAACTTTATTGATGAAAAAAAAGTTTTTTAAACTGAAATGAAAAAGAAAAAAGTGAGTGTAATCAATTGCAAAATCTAATGGCCAAACAAAAAAAGTTACGACAAGTAAAAAAACTCATGTATCATTCAAGTATCAAAAAGAGCTATAACCTTGAAGAATGAGAAGAGGTTTTCCTCATTAACAGCAGCAACAACAACAGCGATTGTGATCGCATTTTTATCACATTTTTTTCTTGGCAATATTATTTTGTGTTGATTATAAAAAAAGCGTTTTCCAAAACTTATTTTGTCATCAAAATTTCTTTTTTTGGCTATCAAGTTTTAAAATAAATTTCTATAAAAAGTGTCTATAAAAATTGTTGGAAAAAAATAAACCACTTTTAGTGTTGTTTTTCAATGTTGCAAAAAAACATTAACTCGTGCTTTGAGTCAAAAAGTGCACAAAGCTTTGAGCTGTTCTTTGTACTTTTATTTTTTCGTGAGCTTATCTTTTTTGTGTTTATCGTTTTATCAATTAATCATTGCTGCAAATTATGTCTGCTCTTTTACGTTTACAATGGTTGCAAAAAGTTGTAAATGATGACTTTATACTTTTTAAAATAGAATTCGATTATTTTTTAATAGAATTTTAGCAAAAGCTTCGATGACTACATTTTTATCATTGTTTTTTTTCTGATTTGACTGTACTTTGATAATATTGAGCTAAATGGTCGTAGAAGTATTTAGCTTTTTTGATCAATCTGTGCAGGCTATAACGACCGCCTTTTGAGAAGACATTCTTCAATGATAATATGATTGATTCTTCTTCTGCTTGTGTTAGTATATATTCTTTTATTTTATGTTTAATGTTCGGCCGTCTCTCTCTCACTCTTGCGTGTAGGCCATGTGCTTTTGGTTTGGTAGGAAAAAGGTTAAAAAGCGTGCTTGCAAAATTGAAACAAATACTTTTAGTTTTTTTAAAGTAGCTTTTCTTTTTTCTGAGGTCTTTGTTTTTTTTGCGTTTAATTTAGTTAATTATTTTTCGATAATTTATATACGTTTATGTTTTAGACAATGCTTAGCAAAGCTATTCCAAAGTCTTTTGCTAAGACTTCTGTTCTTACAGCTTCTCGATCTTTGGCAATCCCAGCACCTGTACCTGTATGGCAAAAAGAGCCACAATATACAAAGGTAATTTATATTGCTCTTTTGTGTTGATAAATGTTTAATGTTGTTTTTATAGATCTTTATCAATAATGAATGGCATAATTCTGTTAGCGGAAAAACTTTTCCAACAATTAATCCAACAACTGGTGAAATAATTGCACAAGTTCAAGAAGGTGATAAAGCAGATGTCAATAAAGCTGTTGATGCCGCAGAAACAGCTTTCAAACTTGGATCACCATGGCGTCGAATGGATGCTTCACAACGTGGACGACTTTTGAATCGACTTGCAGATTTAATGGAACGTGATCATGCTTTACTTGCATCTCTTGAATCTTTGGATAATGGAAAACCATATGGTAACTATAAATTGTTGAATACTTTAGATTAACTTGAGGTAAACATTTTAGCTGTTGCATATGCTGCTGATGTTCCACTTTCAATTGCATGTCTTCGATATTATGCTGGTTGGGCAGACAAGAATCAAGGAAAAACTGTTCCAATCAATGGTGACTATTTCTGTTATACTCGAAAAGAAGCTGTTGGTGTTGTTGGGCAGATTATTCCTGTAAGTTGAATTACTTTTTCTGTATTTCTCTTACCTTAATATTTTAGTGGAATTTCCCTCTTTTAATGCAAGCATGGAAATTTGGACCAGCATTAGCTATGGGTAATACAGTTGTCATGAAAGTTGCTGAACAAACTCCATTATCTGCTTTACATGTTGCTGCACTTACAAAGGTAAACATTGATTTTTTTATCGTGATATCTTTACATTTTTGATATTTTTAGGAAGCTGGATTCCCTGATGGCGTTGTCAATGTTATTCCTGGTTTTGGTATTACTGCTGGCCGTGCGGTTGCTTCTCATCCAAAGATTGGAAAGGTTGCGTTTACTGGTTCAACAGAAGTAGGTCGACATGTTATGGTTGAAGCTGCACATTCAAATTTAAAAACTGTTACTCTTGAATTGGGTGGAAAGTCACCAAATATCATCTTCCAAGATGCTGACGGTAAAATTTTTGTTTTACTTTTTTTGATATAATACAGTAACCCTTTTTTAGTTAACTCTGCTGTTGATCAAGCAACCTTTGGTATTTTCTTCAATCAAGGACAATGCTGCTGTGCTGGTTCAAGAACATTTGTTCATGCTAAAATTTATGATGAATTTGTTGAACGTGCAAAACATGTTGCTGAAAAGCGTAGCATTGGAAATCCATTTGAACTTTCAACAGATCAAGGACCACAAATTGATGAAAAACAAATGGATAAAATCCTTGAATATTGTGATCTTGGTAAACATGAAGGTGCTCAATTGGTAACTGGTGGAAAGCGACATGGAGAAAAAGGATATTTCGTTCAACCAACTGTCTTCGCAAATGTCAAAGATGATATGAAAATTGCACAAGAAGAAATCTTTGGACCTGTAATGTCAATCATTAAATTTGATACTGAAAAGGATCTTGTTGAAAAGGCTAACAATACAATCTATGGGCTTGCTGCTGCTGTTGTTACTAAAGATATTGATCGTGCACTTCATGTCGCTAATAATATTCGTGCTGGTACTGTATGGGTTAATTGGTAAGCTTCCACTTTGCTCGTTGATGTTCTACAGTAACCCACTTTCAGTTACAATGTTTTTGATGCTGCTGCACCATTTGGAGGCTACAAGATGTCGGGAATTGGGCGTGAATTAGGGGAAGCTGGGCTCGCTGCTTACTGCGAAGAAAAAACTGTGACAATAAAAATCCCTCAAAAGAACAGTTAGGTCATATACTCCATGAATTGTACAGTTTCGAAGTCTGTTGTATGTATTTTGTAATATTTACGGGATAATAATAAAGTTTTTGATGAAATGACGATTGAAATTATGGCTGAAAAATGAATATATGATTAGTTAATAATGCTAAAGTATGTAGGTTACGGTAGCAAAGATCACAAGAGGTGAAATTTTCGTTTATCTTTTGATAAAAAAAATGTATGTAACACCAGTAACACAAACAATGCCGCGCATTGGGAAATGCATGTAACACCAATAACATAAACAATACCGTACATCTTTGTTTTACTATTTAGCAAAAAATGATATCATATAATATTATTGTTTTTAATTTCGGGCAAAGCAAAGCTATTTTAAAAAATATTGAACACTTAAATTTTTCTTTTACAATGATAATAATATTATTACAATGTTCAAAAACTTTTGGTCCATATTTGATTTTGTTGTTATTAAATTTGATTTCCCTGTGAAACAGATTTATTTTTTACATTCTTCAAAACCAGTTTCATTTCAAATTGAAAATTTCATTTCAACTGATTAGTTCAAAATATTATCCAAAATGAAGGATTTTCGCAAGTTTATAACTACCGTAATAACGATGAATGTCATTTAACAAAAAATATTGCAAATAAAATATGATTTTAAATTTTTGATTTTTTATTATTGTGAACGCGTTCATGAACGGCTTTAATAAATAAAAAATTGATTTCGTATGTTTAGACACTTGGAGGACATCAATCATGTCGAAAAAACAATTGAATTTTGACTTATGCAAATTTTGAATAATTGTATTTGACATTTTTATGCTTGATGAAAGTCTCATAAGAAATTATTTATTTGCTGTTTTTTCCTCAGTCAACGGCAACGATGAAAGAATGTGCTTTTTTATATTTGCTGGTTTTTTCTTCTATTTTTGTTCCAATTATAAATGCTTATAATACAAATGTAGATGTTCAAATTTATGGCAGTAGTGGCCACAGTCACAGTCGCAGCTCTTCATCATCAGATTGTTACTGTAATGGAAAGCCATGTAAATGCGGTACTGCTTGGTGGATTTGGCTTATTGTTTCATTGGTTGTATTCATGTAAGTTATTTTTCATTATTTTGTTTTAACAAACGGTAGTAATTTGCCGCTTCTTTTAGAATCATCGTCGTCATTATTGTCGTTATTATTATCATTGTTAAAAAAAGAGGCGGAAATGTAAATGTCACCACTTATGTAAGTCTTTTAAATTTCAACTTTTCATATTTGATTACTGTGTCATTTACATTTTTAGGCTCCACCACCACCACCTCCGCCACCTGTAAGTTTTTTTTTATTAAGTTACGTATTTTTTTACTAATATTTGTTTATTTTTTAGCCACCACCACCACCTCCTCCTCCACCGCCACCACCACCGCCTCCGCCACCACCAACTGGTATGAATATCAATGTTGGCATGCAAATCTAATTATTTTTCAACTGATCTGAACTCGACTGAACTGGATTATAACAAACTTTTTTCTTGTGAAATAATGATTCTTGTGATATATGTATGTGTATATTTAATTGTGGCTTTTGAAAATTAAATAAATATCATATCTTGTAATTACAGTACCTCTGTTATTGAGCTGTTGTATTGAAAAAAAATGCGAGAAACTGATCTTTTTTTGAGTTTTTAAGTTTGAACATTAAATATATACTTGGGACTTTCATGCCAAAAAATTGCCATATTGAGGGTTTATTCAAACGGTCGAAATTTTAATATTGAGAATCACATTTCTCGTAAAACATTTTCTATCAGCTTTTTATGGTGAGGTTCTTAATAAACACAATAAATAATATATACGGTATTTTGTTAATTTGGACTTATCTGATTTTTCCAAACTTGAAATATGAGCTACTGTACTCTGATGAAAAATTCGTTCGATAACGGAATTCAATTAACACTATGTCAATAAAAAAATTTGAATAATGTTTTACACTTGTTTGGTTACTCTTCACTATATACCGTCTCATTCGCCCTCATTGAATGTACAATTTATTGTGTCAATGAATCAAAGCTTCAAACATGATTTTCAAATTTATTATATTTGTTTTATTAATTTCATCAATCAATTGTCGCCACCTCAATCGTTTTCAGCATGAAGGAGGATATCGTTCACCTGGAATTGATGCAGAATTAAATCAAGCCAAACATGGAAATCATGAAAATGAAATTGTTTTATCACCTTCTGATAGTAATTATCATGATGCTGAATATAAGAAAAGAGAACGTCGTCAAGGTGGTGCTCGTGATCGATACGCTATTCAAAATAAAAAAACATATCCACCGACTGAAGCTCCATCAGCAATTATTCATGAAGAACAACAAATTCATTTTGATAAAGAAATTAAAGAGGCTAAAGCTGCGCTGGTTGTTATGGCTGGATATTTTGCTTTAACATTTATTATTGCAACTGCGATTTCTTGTTGTGCTATTTCCATGACTGTAATTATTGTTTCAATTGTTTGGTCAAACAGAAGAACTCCTCGACAACCTCCTCCTCCACCACCTGTATGTTTTTCTTTGTTAATGCATCTTTCTCTAAATTGATTTAAAACTAATAACATTTGTTCTTTTTAGCAATTCATGCCACCACCACCATGTTTCCCACCACCAGCAGAAATGTATCAAAATGATTCTCAAGATATGTCTGATTAACTATTTATTATTTTATGGTTCTGTTTAGTTGTGTTGATTGCTATAATTATGTATTTTAATGTAATGAATTATTTTTTTTAAATAAATATTATTTATTTTTAAACGTTCTAAATTGTTTTTTTCTACAGTATAATAATGTTATTCTGGGGTGACACAAACTGTCTATAAACGATATTTATTTAAATACGTTTAGAATTTATATGATTTTGTAGAATTTTTTATATACTATTTTTACAATAATTGTTGAGAATTGTTTTCAGCTTTATTATGAACCCTTTTTTTGATGACAACCTTTTATGTTACGCAAAAATGTTAATACGTAATTCCATTGGGATTAAGAACCACAACTTAATTAAAGTCAGTCAAGTATTCACTGCTAAAATTGTTTCTGCTTTGATTTTATAAATTTTTATAAAAATTCTATTAAATAAAAAATAAATAACAACAAAGCAAAATATTAAAAATATATAATTAATTATAGCGAAGATGATACCGGTTATTTGAAGGAGAATGCGATTTAATTTTTGGAGATACAGAAGATGAAGAAGAATGAGGATGAGTGGGTTTATGATAAGTAGAAGAATGTTCAAATTCTTTTGGAGTTAAACGACGGCAATGTGCTTGTTCCTATAAAAGATAATGGCATTATTAATTATTATTTTTTGGCTATAAACTTACAGATGCATGTGAACGTGGATTAGAAGATTTAACACATTTAAGTGATCCCATGCATGCACATGAATGTTCACAATGTGCCCCTTCTTGGGCATCATGCCTTAAACAGACAGCAGAATGTACACCGTGCAGGGCACCAAATCGATGGCAGCAATGTCCTGGTGCACAGTCTTTATGCGTTTCACATGCAGAACCATCAACACCAAAATGGGATCGTTTTGATATAACTTTAACTTTTTGAGTTGTAACAATCGGGGCTTGTGCGATTGCCGTGGATGGAATTGTTGAAGTTGATACTTTTGTGGCAGGCTTTGTTACTGCTGTGGTTAGGGTCAGGGCAGGGGATACGGTAGTTGCGGGTTTAAGCTTTTTCTTTCCAGCTTCTTTATGATGATTTTTATTTTTTCGAATCGGAATTACCGTTATTCCAAATGGTGATGGTGCTGCAGTTGTAAATGTTTGCTGCTTTCGTTTAACAACCTTATTTTTAAGTTCAGATTTTTTAATTTTCATTAATTTTTCCATTTTTGAGACACGTTTAATCAAAGCTTTAACTCGACGACGCATTCGGCTCTTCCATTTTTTAAGTCTTTCAGTTTTTTCTTCCCCTGAAACTCCTTCTGCAGCTTTAATTCGACGTTCCCGACGAAGTTGGGTTGCAATTTGTCGAGCTTCAAGTTTCAGTTGTCGAAGTTTCTTCACTTTTGCTTGTATTGATTTTTTGACATTTTCCTGTAACAAAAGAAAAAATTAAAGATCGAATGTTAAAAATTTTGCAAAAAAAAGGCTCTTACATCCGATGTTGAAACATTAGCTTTTTTAGAGGCAGCCGAAATGGGAGCTTCAATGGATGTGTCTATTAATGGATCCTTTGTTACAACTTCATCAGCATTCCTTCGTTCTGAACCAAATATTACACCAACTGATAGATATAGTAATATAAGAATAAAAGATAAATGCCAATTCATTTTTGCTTGCGTTTAATTAAGTTTTTAAAATATTTTGTTACATTTATTCACTGAAAAAAAGGCAATTAATATTGATTCATAAAAAACAACAGCTAATAAAAATTTGGGAAACACGCAAACACATTATTAATTTTAAAGGAAAAGAAAAAAGGTAGGCATTAAAAAAAGGCAATTAATAAAAATGGATTCTTGGTAGTTTTTTGAAAAAAGAGAGCTAATAATTTGAGTCATAAAAGTTGTAAAACGAAAAAAACAAGGGGGTGAAAGTTAATGAGTTGATAAATCAAAGCTTAAAAGCACTTCAAAAGAATATGAATAATTCATCCAAAACAAACCAAAAGACAAAAACGCCATTGATATCGGGAAATCCACTGTCAGTGTTTAAATGACATTTATAAAAATGCCGGCTTAGAATGTTATAAAATATGAGTCAAATGACAGGGAAAAGCTCTGATTTTAACTTCAAAGGCAAAAAAACGAATATTTCAAAAATCGGACTTTCAAGTTGCCGAAAAAATAAAAGGGTTTACAAAGGCAACACTCAAATGCCAAATATTTTTTTCTTCCGTCAAAACAATCTTAACTCAATAATGTTCTAAATAAAAAATGACATTATTCAAATTCAACTTCAAAGTCACCAACCTTAAAAGCAACGGCAACTTCGACTTTCCCACTCTCACATTTTATCCATCTCTCCTTAAAGTAATCTGTCAACTTGAACTTCTCAAGCATAAACCTTCTTGACCAAGCAAGCACTTGCTAGCTTCTTTTCTCTCAACGGTCAGTGCCAACTTTTTCAACATTGTAAAAAAAACACATAGCAGGAAAGGGCAGGAAGAAGAAGACAAGCAAGCAAGTGAAAAAAGATGATTCGAAGAAGAGTAGCGCAAATTGAAAACATATTGTCTCTTCCCCTTCTTTTCATTGTTATTGTTCAAAACGGGGGAGAAAAAACACGACAGAGCATTTTTGACTCCGGCAAAAAAATATGTATTTTTGCAGAAAAAAAAGAAGTCAATCGATCTTTGGGGACGCGGGACACTTGGTGGAAGTTGCGTTTATATCACTTGCTGCATTCACGAAAAAAGCATGCATGGAGGTTGGCATATAAATGCAACTTCCACCAAGTGTCTTTTCCACCAAGTGTCCTTTTACGGATCTTTGGCGCCATTGTAATAGGGCGGGGGAAAAAGTATGAAGGCTCTTCAAACATTTTCTTTTTTATCGTGATTTAATGGGTATTCAAAAATTCAAATTTAGTTTTTTTCGAATAAATTTAAACTTTTTCTTTCTTTTTGTACCAAACTCAAAAAAACGGAAAAAAAACTTTTTTTGTGCCACAAAATGAAAGTGTAATTGAATTTGGCCATTTTTTATATATAAAAAAATGTGGAAATTAAACGAAAATAAAAAAAGCTTTAAATTGAAATTAACAAAAAAAAGAAATGTATTTAAAAAGTACTTTTTTTGTTAAATAATGGGGGTAATACAAAAAGTATAGGACACAAAAAAAAGAGTGAAAGCCATAAAAAAAAGTTGATGAAGTTCAATGAAGCTTAAATAGCTTTTCTGTTTTTTTGTCCTTCTAATTTTCACATTTATCATTCGTGTTTTTAAGCAGTAGGCGACTCAATGTTTTGGACTCGTAAAAATTTCCTAAAACAAAAACAACAGCAAAAAAAACGGGCCATTTCCGGGAAGCTTAAAGTTACATATTTTTTGAAAAATGAATTTTTTTGGGTGGGTAAAAATGAGGAGTTGTAATTATTTTGAAGCTTTTTTTCTGTTTTTCAGGAAGCTTCCCACAAAAAAGGGGATATCCCAAGCAGCAAAACAAAGATAAAGCTTACATCTAAGACAAAATAACTTAAACCTATTCTATCTTTAAATCTCTTAAATAAAGCAGGTATGTAGTTTTAATAAACAAAACAAGATAAACTCAAAACAATATTAGATAATTCTTTCGTAGCTTTGATGACGCCAAAAGCATCTAAGAAAAATAAAATGCAAAAACAAAAGACAACAACTTTTCATTTTTTGATTATCAAAGACCATTAAAAACATTATAATAAATTATGCATAAATAAATTTTTAAAAAGAAAGAGATTCTCTTGGAATCTTTAAACGTTCAAAAAACTAAAAAACACTTAAAGCAAGTAGTTGCAACTTCAAAGCTTTATCAAAAAGTCTTGCAATCCATTTTTGATCTTATCGAGCTCAAAATACAATTTTGTGGTCGCTGTTAAGCTTAAACATTTACAAATAAAGAAATGTATTACATATGACAACTTTCTTAATCCTAAGGAATTTGTTTGTTAAACATATATTCTTTTAAAACGTTGACCTTTAAAGAAGAAGAAGACTCTGTTGTATAATACCCTCCTCATGTCTTTTTATTCTTTCTTTTTCTCGAACACCCTTATTAATAGGAGCGCTATTACAGCTTTTTTTCGAAAGAAAAGTAAAAAAGCTATTAATAATACATTTGTATATATTTTTACCCGCTCTTAAAAAAGGCTTAATAAGCTTTACAAAGCAGCTAAAAATAAGAAGGAAATAAAAGATTATAAAGAAAAGTAATAATAAGCACTCCTCGATCTCTTTCTATATTTCAGAAATTCATAAAAGAATAAAATTGGCATTCTATAAATAAAAAGAAGAAGGAGTTAGTCAGAAGGCTGAAGCAGGCTAGCCTTGAATTCCCAATTGATAAGTCAGCAAGCTTGCTTTCATTTTTCATCTGTAAAGTGAGTGACCATGTTGATGCCAAAAATGGCTGCTGCTTTAAAAAAAAGACTTTCAGAAAAAAATACTACTAAAAAATGGAAATTGAGACTTGCGACATTAAAAACGGGGAAAAGACCAGCCTTTATCTATCTTTTAAAGCCTTGTGAAATCAACCGTTGTTGAAGCAGTAGCAGCAGCTTGTAGCAAGCTGCTTTTCTTATTTTTAGCCACACCACTACTTTCATTGCTTTCTCTCTTTAAAGAAACTTGAAAAAAGCTCCGTAAATATTTTTTTACTACAAAAATGGCACTTTAAAAAATGAACAACAGAAAAACCACTGGTGCCACAAAAATAAATGGAAGAGAAAATAAATGAGACATGTTTTTTTTAATCTTCGAAAACAAAAGAAGCAAAGAAAAAAATTAATTAGAAATGGCTCATCTGTGGCAATGGCTTTATCTTCTTCTTTTTCGTGTGCCTCTTCTTTTGGATAAAAATTACTTTTTTAGTTTTCAAACATAAAATGTGTAAAAAATAGCGTGGAAACGACACAAAACGGAAGAAACTTACTGTTTTTTTCCTTCAAGTTTAATGAAAAAATGCCAATGGCATTGCCGCCTACAAAACGGAAGAAAAACACAAATGCTTACTAAACTGTCTCAAAGGTACTCACTCTGTCACCATTGGAAAAAAACAACAAAAGAACGGCAAACAGGTAGAATTATAAAAAATTATATTTTTCAATACAAAAATAACTTTCATCATCATTACAATGAAAGAGAAAAAGGAAATAAAATAGCAAATTAAGAAAAATGGTAATTTGGATAAAAAATGATTCTTATATCATATCACATCATTAACTTCTTATTCAATTATTTCGATATCAGAATATTCTTGCTCATCTTCTCCATCTTCATTATCATCATCTTTTTTATCAATTATTTCAATATCAGAATCATCACCAATATCACTTCCACCACTTTCATCTTCATCATTATCACTGACATCTTCAAAACCAAAAAATTCATTAAAATGACGTTGTATTTCATTAAACTTTCGAGCATTAGTTTTGAAATGTGAATTTGCGACTTTCATCAAATTTCCAATAGCATCATCCAGCTGGCGAACTTTTTTAAACTATAAAATTTAATTAAATCATAAAAAGTTAATAGACTTTAAAAGGGCAACAAAATGAAAACTTACTTTATGCAATTTAGTATTAAGTATATCAAGTGTCATATTGGAATAATCAAGTGCATCAAATTTAAGTGGACGAAGTGATGTAAGGATACGGTAATCAGCACAAAATTGATTATAACGTTCAAGAATCTCCTATAAAAATATTATATAAAAGGATACTGTAGAAATTACAAAGAAACATACTGCATCAACGACTTTTTCTTCTTTAATTGGAGGAGGTGGTGCAAGGTTTTTTGATCGAAGTTGTCGAATATGTTTTTCTTCAAAGAATGATGCATCATTTCTTTCACAATAATTTTTATTACCCCGTGGACGTAATGATCGAGTTGTCTTATTTTCCCATTCTGAATTACGTGAAGATGCTCGGCTAGATCCTGGTCGACTAGATGATGTTACACTTTCAGTATCTTCTTTTCGTTCACGAGCTCTTGTAGACTAAAACATATCGTAAATGTCACATTAATTACAAAGAATACAAAAACTTACTCTCAAAACTTTGTTACCAACAACATAATTCTTTGTTTTAACTTCAATAATATCTTCTTCATCACTTTCTCCTTCTTCTTTCTTTTCTTCTTTTTCTTCATCAGCTTTGTCTTCAGGCTTTTTACAATTTTCACAAATCCATAGTGGTTCAGATGGTGATGGATCAGCTTCAGTTGTTTTATCATGACATTTAAAATGAATAAATCCATAACATGAAACACAAGCAATAATTTTAAAATTCTTAGCTATACGTGTTTCAATTTTTCCATCACATCTTGGACATGCAATTGAACCAAATAATTTATCTGTTCGAATTTTGTCATGTAAAATAAGCAAGAGGGCATGCATTTGAGAATATGAGCAACAGAGTTCTGCAAATCTGAGCCAACATGTGAATCGAAAATATTTCTGTCCAACAAGATTCGGTGGATATGCACATGGAAGAATTCCAGAAGTAGTTGAAACAATTGTATCACGCTAAAAATTGGTAATGCTTCAGCAATCCACGGCAGAAAAACAAAGAACAAACCAATTCAACAAAATCTTTTGCAGCAACAATTCTATCAATCATTTCATCATACTTTTGTGAAAAATGAATAAAAGAATACTTTTCTGCTTTATCCAAAACTTTGCTAATCACAGCTTTCAAAATTCCAAGTTCTGATTCATTTTCTTTAAACTTTAAATCACGAAGTTGTGGTTGCGGAGTTAAAGCTGCAGAAATAATAGCTTCATTTTGTTCAATTGCTTCAAAAAGTACATTTTCACGAATGCCTTTCTTTGTCAAACATTTTTTAATCTCTTCAAATTCTTCAGGTGTTGTAACATGATACCATTGACTAACTTTCATGGGGATTCTTGCAGATTCTGCAATATATCTTTCAAGTTCAGTTGCAATTGGATCATTTTCAAATTCTGTTTCTTCATCAATACCAACTTGACAAAACTAAAAAATGAATTAAATAAATGCTAACAAAGAAAGGTATGCAGTTACTTCTTCAATATAAATTCCCTGATTAGGTGAATTTGGAAAAATATAATATCTTCGATGAAAACGATCATATCCAAGTGTAACTGGTAATGGTTTTAGAGCTGTATGAAGCTTGTTCAACTAAAAATTACAATATTATTGTAACGAGCACTAGCAAACATAAGCATACTGTAGGACGACGCTCTGCATTTCTAATTTGATTTTCAAGTGTTTTTTTCTTTCGGAAATAATATGGATCAGCTTTTGTTTCATCATCTCGTTTTCTTTTTTCTGTTCTCTTACTATTGGCATAATTAACTTGTAATTCATGAAGCTAAAAATGACATATACGGGTATTTTCATAGATCTTCTACAAAAAAACATACATCTTTTTTCAATGCATCAATTTTTTCTTGTGGAATAACCTTACATTCTTCTGCATCAAATTGACGAGTAAAAAAGTAATCAGTCATAAAAAGTTCAATCAAATGTTGAAGAATAGCAAGCTGTTGATCTGGTAAAAGTGCATGGAATTCATTATTGAAATATTCTTCTGCTAAATCTTCATCCAATTGTGGAAGATTCAAATTTTGTTCAGCAAGCTTTTGTTTAAGATCAGCTTGATTTCCTTTAATCAAATCATGAAGCTTATCATCCAAAGCTTTTGTAATATCTCGTGTTGATGGAGAAAGTTCATGGAATAAGAAAAACTTACAAATTTCTGATGCTGTATTAGCATTCCATGTAATATCTTTAAGATTTGCAGATAAAAACTTGTAACCCTAAAAGTCCAATTTACAATTAGCTACAGTACCCTATAATGTAAAGCATTACCTTGAACCAATCATAGGTAGAAAAAGCATGCATAAATTCAGCTAATATTTCACCAGTAAGTTTGTAATATCCTTCAGCCCCAGATGTAACAGCATTCAACAATTCTTCAGCAGAAAACTTTAAAGTTGTATCAAGGAATGTTGGATATGCAGCAAAGAATTGTGAAATTTCAAGACAGCTACCAAATAAATTATAATGTTCATTATTTTCTGCTGCATATTTAAGATCAGGAAATCCTTTTGAATTAGGTATGGAAGTATCTTCACAAATATTTCGAGAAAACTTTTGAAGCATTTGTTCATATTTTTGATAATTTTCGTTTTCATCATAATCGAAATTATTCCTAAAATTAAAATTACTTTTCACAGTTCAAAGCTTAGCAAAGGCTTACTTTCGATTTTTCAATACAGCAAATTTAAAGCATTCACTATCAATAGCTTCAATTGCAGATTCAGATAATTTTTGTGCAGCTAAGATTGCTTGTTTAAATGAAAAATGCTGTCCTTTTTGCAAAGCATTTACAGCATCATCATACAATTCTTTTGCTTTTTCCTTTTCATTTACAACTGGAACAACAGGCGATTTAACGGTACAGAAACCAAAGATTGACTAAAATATGGTTAACTTTTAAGTATATAAAGTTACACGGTAAGAGTATTACCTGTTGGGTTGACTTTTTACCACTTGGTGTTATTCCAGTATCTTTCTTTGATGCAGATTTTGGTGGAGATGAATCCTAAAATAAGCTTTGTTTTTAAATGTTTAGATTTTATAAGTTAATCATACAGTAGGTTTTAGCTTTGGTAATAGATCAGTTATTAACTTCTTCGATTTCTTTGGTTTTTCTTTATCGTTGTTATCAGTTGATTTTTTCTTCTTTTTTGGTTTTGAAGATGATGGACCAGCATCTGATTTTCCAGGTTCCATTGGATCTTCACTACTTGATGTTTTCTTCTTCTTTTTCTTATGTTTTGATGGCAAAGCTTCCTTAAAGTTATTTATTTGATTAACTAATCAAAGAAAAAGATTAAAATGCATACAGTATCTTCCAAAACAACCGAATCATCATCACCATTTTCTTCAACAACTTTTTTAGATTTCTTTTGTGGCTTTTCTTTATCACCAATTTCAGTTAATTTTTTCTTTTTCTTAGGTTTTGGTGGCAAAGCTTCCTAAAAACATCTATGTGGTTAAAAGGCTAAATGTAAAAAACAAGCATACAGTATCCTCCAAAACAACAGAATTGTCATCGCCTTCAAGAACTTCTTTAGATTTCAATGGTTTCTTTTCTTTAACACCATTTTCAGTAGACTTTTTCTTTTTTGGTTTTGGCGGTGCAATTTCCTAAAACAACCTTATTTTATACATTCACCAAATCAAGAAAAACAAACATCTTCAGACGTAGAAGAATCAAAAACTTTTTTAGGTTTCAATGATTTTTCACCATCAACTGCTTTCTTCTTTTTTGATTTTGGTGGCAAAACCTCCTACAAAATACAATATTAAACATCAGCACCACTGAAAGTAATGTGGTAACATACAGAAGCATCAGATATAGTCGCAGTGGCATCTTCAGAATCATCTTTAGCAGGAGCCTTTGATTTTGAAGCTTTTTCAGGATTTGATTTAGCGAAAGCCATTTCTAAAGTGTTTACAAATTTTGGAGTTGTTGTTACTTTTTTCTTCTTTGGCTTTGATGGCAAATTTTTCTAAAAACAAAAGCTTATAAAACATACGTCTGCCACAGAAATAAAGAAACATACAATATCGCCCAATATCGATGAACTACCTTTTTCATCCTTTTTATCAGCTTTTGATTTCTTCGGCTTTGAAGATGATGATGGTCCAGTTTCAGATTTATCAAAAATAACTTCTAATGAATTATCATCGCTATCAGATGGTGATGGTATTATCATTGGCTTCTTTTTAATCTTCTTTGGCTTTGGTGGCATATTTTCCTAAATGATAATATATTATTCATGTGTTTAAAGTAGTACACAAACGTACAATATCTTCCAAAACGGATGAATCATCCATGTCATCATTTTGATCAGCAGCTTTTTTGAATTTCTTTGATTTTTCTTTATTTTCGCTGCTGTCATCACCTGATTTCTTTTTCTTCTTTTTTGGTTTTGGTGGGAAATTTTCCTGTAAAAATTATTTTATTAAATATAAAACTTTAAAACAGAACCAAACTTACAACATCTTCAGATAAAGATACAGTAGAATCATCACTACTTGCAGCAGCCTTCTTAGCTTTTTTAGATTTTGAAGGTTTACCAGCCGCTTCAGAAGAAGATTTATCAAACATTACTTCTAATTCATCATCATTAATATCAGGTGAAGAATCTGGAGCTGATCGTTTAAGAGATTTCTTCTTTGACTTTTGAGACTTTACTGCCTCCATTGTAGAAGAAGAGGAGGAAGGAGATGATAAAGTTGTTAAATTCCTTGCTTTAACACTTACTTCACTCATCTAAAATATTGTGTTAAATCAATAAAATTGTAACAAATATCTTTTAAACTTTACAAGCAGAGGAAAAAAATTTGTTGAATAAAAAAATGCGCGCGAAAATGAAGGATTGAAAAAATAATTTTTTGAAGGAAAAAAGATGCACTTGGTTTTCCCGCTTGAGAAAAGGAAAGGGGAAAAGAAAATGAAAAAAAGAATTGCAGCAGCAACAACCGAGAGAGTGAGAGACAAATAAGGAACACATTTAATCTTTTGACAAAATTAATAAGACGCATTTGCCAAGCGTTTAAACGTACGTTCGAACGTGTGAATTAAAGAAACTGTAGGAGTATAGTAGTTGTAAATTTACAGAAGCATTTTTTTACTGATGTTAAACGACATAATTACTTTCCTCTCAATAAATGGAGATTGTGCGTTTGTTGGTTGGTTGGTTGGTTGGCACGTCCGAATTTATTTTTTCATTCACATAAAAAAGAGAATAAACAAAAATTTGCATAGAATAAAAAAAATCAAGAAGTAGCATAGCGATGAGAAGGGCATATTAAAAGCTATCCGTTGTAGCTTCATCTGTTGATTCAAATGATAAAGAAGCTATGGTTAGGATCCTGTGGCCTAGGTATTTAGGTTCTTTTTTAAGGTTTTTTGTTTTTTCGTATAACTTTTAAAAGGGAACAGAATATTAGAGGTAGAAGAGTAGTAGTGAAGATCCTTTTGAGGATCTTTTTTATTTGGCTATTTTTATAAATGTAAGGATCACCAATTAGTATGAACCTCACTTTTTCAAGTATTTTAGGAATTCTTTTTGTACAAAAGAAATATGAGTAACAATGAAGCCGATTGGCGAAATCTGACATGGGTTACTTAAACAATGAGACTGAGAATGGCGAAGCGAGTTTAGAGGAATCCGGGGGGTTTGTAAAAAAGATTAATTTGGCAAAGATAGAAGTGCGCCTATAGAAGTAGGCTTAGACGTGTTGTAAATGTTTGAAATTTTTTTGCACTGAGCTTGCCCTTTTTCGGTAAGTGTTATTAAGTCAATAGAATTTGTGTATTTCTGTAGTATGGATCATTGGTGGCCGCCCCGAAGGGGCGGGGCACCTCTAGTGCTATTTTATTTTTTTAATAATAGCTTGTTAACAAACCGCAAAAAGACAGACACTGAAATCAACAAAAGAAAGAAATTATCTGTGCGAGACACTCGAAAACTTCATTTTAAATTTAGTCAACAATCTTAAAACTCTTAAGTTGTTGATCAAAGTGTGCAAACTCTATAAATTCATGTGCATGTAATATTTAATTCTGTGCTAAAAGTATATTGTATTGTATTTTAAAACATTTTAAAACGTGGTATGGTCAATATTTAAATTTTAAAGAACCCAAATACAGTTACCTTGCAAATTCAACAATGTATTTTAGCAAAAAATTGTATCCCTGACTTCAAAAAGCAAAGTATCAAAGTCCAATAATTTCAGCCATATGTGACTGCTAATTTTCAAAATTATTTTTCACGTTTTTTTAATAATGTTAAGCCGTCTTTTTTGTTCCCATTCTTCCTTCTTTTTTGCTAGTTTTTGCTTTCATTGTTTTTTATGACTCTTTTGTTACGCTTCTTTTTGCAAGGATTCTTTTATATTTTTTGAGTTAAATAAAAGTACAACATTTTTATGACGTTTTTTATATTATTTTTTTTTTGACTCTACTCAATGGAAGAGTTTTATTGTTGTTCTTGTAAAAGTATGGACTTTGATCTGATTTGTTTCTCCCACGTTAAATGGATTTTTTTTGAATGTATTTGAAATTTTTGTAAATTGATTGAAGTTTATGTTCTACTTTAAACCATGACGTAATAAACACATGTTATCACAAGTACATTTATGTGTATACTGTAACATACATTTATTACATCCCCAATAACAATAGAAAAGTATTTCAATAAAATCATCGATTAAGAAATGATTCAATAAACCACCATATAATAAAAACAACTATGTATCAGATTACTTCCAACTTTGGTGGTGGTGGTGTCAATCTTTAATCAAAGTGTTTGTGTTTTTTCTGATCTGCGTCACTGATGATGACGTCCAACAACAAACCTCCTGATTGTAAATTAAATAAAATTTGATCAAATTCCAGACAGCTGTGAGTACAGATTTGATTTAATATCATTCCATTCTTCTTTCAATGTATCATTTTCTCTACTAAAGTTTCATATATTTTCTTATGTGGGCAGTATTTTTCTTGTTTAAAACAAACATAGTTTTTTTGGCTGCAAAAAAAGTGGTCAAATAAATTTACTGTTTTTTAATTTTACGTACGTGCACTTTTGCGTTGATTTTTGTATTCTAACTTTTTGATCATTCGAGTTGATCTATCTCTTTTAAAATTTGTTAATTTTTGAACAATTAATTTTTGGGTGTAAATTTCACAGTTAATTCAAATTAAAAATTTAAACTTTTGATTGTTTAAAGTTGCCAAAATAAGTGCATATATTTCAACGACATTGTCTTTATTAATTTAATGTTTTATTTTCTAAAAATCGTCTTTTTCTTTATTTTTTGTTAATTAAAAATTAAATTTGACTTGCCTGGCATATATCGTTACCGTAATCCAAGAATACAGAGAACTAATTAACCTCTGATTGGTATTTATTAACTTCTTTCTGTTATTTTCACATCAACTTTTGTTCAGCATTTGACCTCTGTTTTTAACACGCTTTTTCACAAAAGCCGATATCTTTTAAATCAAAACCTTCTGTTTCTTCTTAAGTTTTTTAAGCTTGAACAAATTGATTGCATCTTTTTTTATCTTTGCTTGTTCAAAAAAATTTTTTGCTTTGAAAATGGATTGCAAAAAACAGACTAAAATTAAACCACCGGTTTTTTGTTCATTTTATTTTTTTTCGACAAAAAGATCTAAAAATAGCTCCATCCATTTTTTTATAGAATTCAAAGACAGTTTTAGCAGCGTTATTCTTTCTTCTTCTTCTTTTTTTGGTCATGAAGGAACGAATGTTTGCTGCGCAAAAATGTAAAGCAAGCATTTTTGTTGCTTGTTGTCTCCTTTTTTAGTATGGTGGTGTCCAAAATGTAAATATTTAAAAAAATCTTTTTTTTATTTTTTTGATTTATTGATGAAATATGCCTTTTATTTGAGGGGCACCATGGTCTGATGTTGATGGTTGGCGCGTTGGTGGATAGGTTGTTGGAAAAGCAAAGTAGAGAAAAAACATTGATTTTGAAAAGAGACAAGAAAGAACAAGGAAGTGTCTCTCTCTTTACTTGATGCTGCTGCTATTTATTGTCCGCGCGGATCTTTGAGAAAACACAGGGGGAGAAAAATCAAAATAGGTTTCCTCTTTCTTTTTCATTTCCGTTGCTGATTTCAAAGTCAGCAACGTGAAAAAAAATAAATATATATATTTTTGTGGGTTGAAATAAAATGAAGGAAAAGGAAGGCAGAAGGAAGAGAGAAAAAGCTTTTTTAAATAATAATGCGCAGCAACAAACATTAAAATTTTCTGCTTTTCTCTTTATATTTTTTTTCGGTACAAAAGACGCAAATATATTCATTTTTAAAATCGATCGAGAGCTCCATCGAGAAAAAAACTGAGAGAGACAAAAATGAAATACTTTTTTTTCGTGTGTTTGAATGGTAGTTGTTTGAGCAAAAGAAGAAGGAGATCTTTTTGGTGATGGTGGTTGTCCCCACCAAAAAAATTAAAAAATAAACTAAAACCACAAAAGGCGGAGAGAAAAAAAAAGTGTTTGTAACGCTTTTTTCCTAAAGATTTTTTTAGGTGTAATTTGCGCACCCCCTTTTTGGATGTGTTTTTTTTTCGTTCGAAAAAGATGCATGGTTTTTTGAATGTTGCTTTTTTAAAAAAAAGACGGTTTAATGAGGTTTTGCAACGGATTAATTTTAGACTTCGAAAAGACTAACAAATTTTTATCGATTGATGATGGACTTCTTTTTGGTTCTATTTTTAAACCCTTTTTTCTTTGCAGGAGAGAGAAAAATATAACCTTTAAATCCCATGGGGGTCTCGAGGGGAATGTCTTATTTGTGTTTGTTTGTAAATACCGTTACTATTTTTTTTGCTGTCTTTCATTAAGCTTTTTTTCTTCTTTCTTTTTTCATCGTCACGTGTAAAAAGTCAAGAATTCAATTTTTTATTATTATTTCTTTTTTGCAGTGTGTGTTTTTGTTTACTTCTTATCAAAGTTATTTATAGATAGAAGAATCCCAAAACGATTGCCTTTCAACGTTATTTTTTATCGCTATTTTTTAATAAACGCCTACGGTGGCAACGTTTTGGGTTAGCATCCCAAAAGATGGATGAAACACCCCTAAATGCTGATACATCTTCAACGATGTCCACGTCAATGATGGATGCAGAAATGCCATCACCATCTTCACTTCCAATTGATTTATCAACAACTCCATCAACCTCATCGTCAACAACGTCTTCTTCAACTGCCAATCATCATCATCATCAACAACAGCAGCATCAACAAATGCCATCCATGGATATTTTGAATGGTCTTCATTCATTTCCTGTAAGCGTTTGTTTTCTTCCCTTATTTCTTGGATTCAATACTTTAAACACCCTCGCAAAAAAATATTTGACCGTGAACTTGAGTGTGAAAAGTGTGAAGAAAAAAAGAAAGATGTCGTAAAAAATGGAAGAATAATATTTGTTTTTTACAAGGAAGCTTTTGATCCATAAAAAAAGAATTATATTTAGGTCATTCAAAAAAAGAACATCTATTTTAAGATTATTCTAAAAATAGATGCCCTTTTAGTAAGTTCAGATTTGCTTTATTCCATTTTTTATGAAATGAGGTGACCCAACTTGAACTACTTAAACCTTGATGTTTGGTATAACATTAAAAAACTGTTAAAATTGGTTTAAAAATGTTATTATTTGAGTAACGCATTTTTTAATAATTGCAAAAAAGGATTATATTAAATTAGCTTTGTGGCTATTTGGTTTATAAGAAAAACATATTTTTGACAGTTAAAAGTTTTTAAGCAAATTTTTTAAAATTCTGCATGGATAGTTTTCGCCAAAACTTATGCAATCTAACTTTTAGCACATTCAACAACCCTCCACGAGTACACAAATCCCTGCAGCTTTTCCACAGCTAAACGAATTATTATTTTCAACTTTAATGCAATCGGGACAAAATCAAATCCTCGGTGATCGACTTGTGAATTCTTGTTTTGATGGAGAACTTTCACAGATGCTTCAATCTGCGATAGCTTCAACCCCACCAATATTACCACAGCAACAACAACCCCCAAGTATTGCAGATTCCGTGTTTTGGGAGCATTGGATGTGCTTGTTAGCAACAAATTTAACTCCAACTCAATGGCAAGCATATTGGCAAAATTATGCTTCTATGTTTGGCTTAAATTCTTTGCCGCTACATTTATTCTCATTTTTTAATAATCCAACTGATCCTACGAATCTTCTACTTCAGAATCCACAAATATTCCCACAACAGCAGCAGCAACAACAAATTTATCGAACAGAATCCCAGCAACTTGTTGATCATGAAAGATGTAAGTTTTAACTCTCTTTTTTAAAAGTAGGAAGTAGACCAGGAAGATATTTTTTTTGGAACATTAAAACAATTGTAACAGCCACATGCTTGGCTGGCAGTAAACTTTGTGAGAGGTTAAATTGGGTGAAGAGAGAGAGAGAGATGAGTAGGAAGATCCCTCCAAGCATGCATGCATTTAAAGCTAAGCTTGAAGATATCTGGGAGCAGTTGTGCCAATGAAAGAGAGAGAGAGAGACAGATAAAAAAAAGCCACGGATAAAACGACAACGATCAATCAATATAAAATCCTTGACTGCCATCTTTTTTTTTATGTGTGAGTGTGTTAAAAGATTTGAAACTTCCCTCAAAGAAAAAAAAGTGAGATTGAAAAAAGATTTGCCGTTAATCGTTTTTTTTTAAAAAGAAGAAGAAAGAAAAAATTGTGTGGCAACGTTTGTTAATTTTTTCATTCAAAAAAAGAACATCAGAATTTTGGGCAAAATCAAAAGCCAAATTTCTTTTTCCATCACCAGTTATGGGTAATTCAAATGGTACATCATCTGGAGGTGGCGGTGGAGATGGACTAGGTCGAACTGGATCTGGTCGATTTCGGCAACAAGATCCAGATATGCCTCCAAATAATTTAGCATATTATCATCCAAGATCTGGTGGGAGTGGTGGAAGTAGTGGAATTGATAAGGGTAAGGATTTTTAAAAATGTTTGAGTGTGTGTCATGAAGAGCAAAGATTATGAGATCGTTTTTGAATGAATGAGAAATATGTAATTTGATACTTCTTCCTTGTCATTTTTATCAATGAGGAAGTAGTGTGTTTTAAGGTATGACTTGTTGTAAAAATTTGGTATTTTCGAAACATGGATCTTTGCTATATTTGAATTTAGAATTTTCAAATAAATGTATAAAAGTAATTTTCGAAATACTGTAGCAATGAATTTATGTCTGAATGTGTTCGTGTGCCTCTCTTATCATGATCATGTATAAAAATTACAATAAAACTCTTATTACTGTAATTTCAACACCCAAATTATTTCTCTCTTAACACGGTTATATTTCATATTTATTTCAAAAATAATTTGTGTTTTTACCTCAAATATATCATCATTCCATGATACACAAACAAATTTGATCATACAAAGAAAAAAAGAGTGATGTACATCTTTGACCTCTCTTAGTACTTTAAGTTTTAAAAGTTAAAAATAGTATTAAAAGTGAAAGAAAAAAATGCATTAAGCCCAATCTTTCCTTTTTATCTCTCCTTTTTTGCCTCCTTTTTTTTGATTTTTCAGAATTCAACTCTGCTATTTTTAAACCGGTTTCTGAAATTATTCTCGTCGACTTTTTTTTGTCATCGGCAAGTATAGTAATCAGTAGTCAGTCATTCAGTCAATATTCTCAGTCAGTCATTTTCATTAATGCCCCCGTGCATCTAATTTGACGTGATTTTTTTTGTTTCCAATTTTGGAAAGTTATGTTTTTCTTTCTTCTTCTTCAGAAGCGAACGAACGAAGAACATAACGCCGACAAAAGGCAAAGAAAAGAAAAAAAGGGTAAAAATATATATTAGAAAGATTTTTGTTGCTGCTCCTTCTTTTTGTCATGCATATTTGCCGTAAAAAGGAGAGAACAAAAACAACAACACGGAGGGAGGAGGGGAAAAAGAAAAGGTTGATGATGTTGATTATGATTTGGCTTGCTGATTGTTCAATACTGCCTTTTCCCCTTCTATTTTTGTTTCTTTTTTCGGCTGCTTTTCTGTTTTATGAAATATAAAAACTTTTTTTCTATTAAAAATGATTTTTCTTACGTCTTGGATATTCTTCTTCTTTTTGTATATCACTTTTATTGATTCACGTAAAATGTTTTGTTCGATCCGTCTTCTATCACTTTTTTCTGTTTTTGAGAGAAAAAAAGGTTTTTCTACTTTTAAAAAGGATTTTTTATTGTTTCTGTTTTGTGATTTTTCAAAAATCATTTTTTAATATAAAAAGTTGATTAATACTATTACTTACTCAAGAAAAATCATCACCATCATCATCAACATTGTTGTCAACGTCTCATTTTTCTTCCTACGTTTTTTGCAAAGAGTTTTAATGGAAAAATGAAACGATTGATTAGATGATATTGCCAAAGGAAGAGAGAGAAGGGGAAATGAAGAAGAGCAAAAAAGGATTGTTTTATTGTTGTTTAAAAGACCCCAAAGGAGGCATCTTATTTTCTTTTTCTTGGACATTGGACATTCAATTCTCGTAAGCAGAGTAGCAGCAAACATTCCAAGCAATTTTTCTTGCCCATTTTTCCAACAATTGGGAAGCTAAAAAATAAAAAGCAAATTGAAGATTGATAAGCTTTTGTTGTTTTTTTTATATTTTGGTTGATAAAATTCTTTTTAATTTACCTCATTCATTTTATTTTTTTTTTGTTTAATTCATTTTCTTTCCTGCTTTCTCAGGGCTTTAATTTGTTTCGATTAATTTTTGAAGCAAAGCTAAAATACTAAAAATTGTCGTTGTTGTTACATCGACAAGCCTTTATACCTCAAAAAACATTGCATTTTTATTATGTGATTGCCTTTTTTTGTACATTTTTGATTTCTAAAAATAGCTTTTATCTTTTTTAAAATAATAGTTGTCCCACGGAAAAAAATCATCTAAAATATGATGATGAAAATAAATGGAATATCATTGGTCTTTTCGTTTTCATGGCCTCTATTCTTTCTTTTTTTTTTAATTTATGCTTTTGCAAATTTTATTAATGTAATTTTTTCACGCTGTTGGTGATGGTTGTCGTCGTCGTTGTCTACTACTACCTGTCCCGTCCCCACACCTCTTTAAAAAAATAATATTATAAAACTTTATTTTATGTTTCTCACCAGTTCTTTTTTTGCTTGCCTTTATTCTGATGTTCTTCCTGGTAATGTTGTTGTAGGTATAGGACCTTTTAAATGAAACTTTTAGTTTTGATGTTTTAAAAAAATATTTAACTTTTTTGTTGTTTTTTTTCAAACATCATCAAAATAATAGTCGTTTTTGCCTTATTTTTGATTACTCTCTTCACTCACTTTTAATCCAAGAAGAAGAGTTTTTTGAAATTGAAAGGCTGAAGGGCACCCACCAAAAAAAGGCAGTGATGGCGAAGGAAGAAGACGAAGAAGAAATTGAAGTCAAATAGAAAGAAATGAGTTTTTATTTTATTTTGGCTTGTTCGTTCTTAGAAAATTACATTTTTAATGCCACAGGTGTTCTTGTTTTTTAACATTTTCTTCTTCAACTCCTGCACTGCCTTCTGTGTCATTTTATGTTTTTTTTGCTTCTTCGTCAATAATAATGTTTTTTCAGTTTTTCTTACTTAACACTTTCTTTTTTACATTTAATCTTTTCCGTCTTTTCCTTCAAGGTTTATTTATTTGAGATAGATTTTGACACTTATCTCTTTCTTGACTCGCTTAATTCATTCATTTGGTAGCTCTTTTTTAAAAAAACCGTTCTTCTTTCTTCTACACGTTTCTTCCGGGGCTTTTTTTGTTTTGTTTTTTTAAAATTGCGTTTTTCACACTTTCTTTCCTCTGTTGCAAGCGAGAAGAAGAAGCAAGCAAGCGAAAAACAAAAAAGCCTGGATAAAAATCAAATTATAAATGTGTATATATTTGATCTTCTCTTATTTTTCCGTGAAACAAAAAAAGAAAGAAAAGATAATAGCTGCTTTTACACTTTTTTTGAATCGAAGAAATATAAAAAAAACAAATCGCATCCTATCTTTCTGGAAAAACAAAAACGAATAAATATTAAAAGCAGCAAAAAGCAAGGACTTGTTTGCTTGCTTCATGTCAATTTGCGTGTGCCAATTCACTCCATTTTTTTCTTGTTAACACGGGAATTACTAAAAGCTGGACTTGGACTTGGACTTGGCTACTAAAAGCTGGACTTGGATTTGGACTTGGACCTGGACTTAGAAAATTTTTCGAAAAAAAAAATTTTTTTTTCTCGATATTATCAAAAATTTGTACGAGATATATATTTTCGACTATGCTGATCACGAATATCAACTTTTTAGGTGACCTTTTTAAATTATTTGCTCAGATATTGCGGTTTTAAAATTTTGCAAATTCGGTAATTTTGTATGTCCAATATTTCGTTATATAATTCGAGAAGGTCACCTAAAAAGTTGATATTCGTGATCAGCATAGTCGAAAATATATATCCCGTACAAATTTTTGATAATATCGAGAAAAAAAATTTTTTTTTTTCGAAAAATTTTCTAAGTCCAGGTCCAAGTCCAAATCCAAGTCCAGCTTTTAGTAATTCCCTGTTAACACACGTTTTTTTTCCTTGTCTTGTCTTTTAAGCCTTGTCATTGACAAGAAAACACAGCAAAGAAAGAAAGAGCGATCAATAGGGTGTGCCTTAAGGACACCCCATTTTCTTATACTACTACTTCTTGTTCTTCAACTTCTTCTTCTTCGCCAACGCCGTCATTTGCTGGCTTTTTTATACTTACTTACTCTTGATGGATATATCTCTTCGCCATGCCATTTTATGTATGTAGCTTTTCTCTCCTTTTAAAGTCCTTTTTTTATTTTATTTTTTACTTCCTACATTCTTTTTTTTTATATGCCAAAAAAAGGAATGCCATTTTATTCCTTTAGAAGAAGCAGCCGGAGGTCTTTCTTTCTTTTTGTGTTGTGTGTGTTTTTTATTTTCTTTCTTTCGTTAAATGCTTTTCTTGAGACGTCGGACGAAGAAAGTAAGCAAAAGCAACGGCATTCAACAACAACGGCAAAAAAGAAAAACTACCAGCGGCGTCATTTTCATGGCGGCCTTGCCTTAGGGGAGTTCTTTCTTTTGCCGTGAAAAAAAAGAAAGAAAAGCACAACAAAAAAAGAAAATTGAATGAAACGCTTGTTCCTTCTTCTTCTTTTATCTTTTAAGCAGGCAACAAACAAGCAAAAAAAAAGTCGTAGGGCCTTCTTTTTTTGCCAATTGGCGCCCCACAAAGCTCTTTTTTTGGCGGCGGCCGTTATATAGCTTGCCGTCTTGGACTTTTCTTGGTTGCTGCTTCTACTATTTTCGTTGTTGTTTAACTCTTCTCAGACGACTTTTTTTTGCCACCGGGTCTTTTTTTTATATGTTTGAGGGCAGAAAAAAAACGAGAAGGCTTCGTTCAACTTTTTTTTCGGCCTTCCCTAAAGGCATGTAAGTCACAAAAGAAGAAGAAGAAGCTTTTGCCGAAGGGGAGAAACGGCGAAAAAAAGAAGCGTTCTTGAGAATTGAGTTTTCTGGAATTACTTTTGCTTTCCTTTCTTTCTTCTTCTTCTTCAGAAGAAGGAAGCTTGCCTTTGCTTCCTTTTTTTTCGCCGGTTCTTCATCGATGCCATCGTCGTCGTCGTCGATGTTGTTGTTATATTACTGGCTTGTCGTCTTGCCCTCCCGAAAAAAAAAAGATGAGATGAAGCTATCATTCCTTCTTCTTTTCGTCTTTCTATTCCATTTTCTTCTTCTATATATGTTTTTTTTCTGGACAGCTTTTCATTTTTTTCCTTCTTTTATCTTTCTATCTATATTTGTGCTGCTATATTTTTGCGTGTCTCACTTTTTTTCCGTGTTTTAAAAAAATCCATGCTTTTTTGTGTTAAACCTTTTTTTGAAACGATCGATTTTGATTGATTATTTCTTTTTTTTGACAAAAAAAAGTTCAGAAATAGAAACACGAAAAAGATAACCCTTTTTTTGACTTTGATTTTATTCTTCTACTTTTTTGAACTCACCTTTCTTGTTTCCCTCCCTGCTCCTTTCTCCCAAAAACATTTATATCAATTTGTTGAGTTTCGCATTTATTTGTTCGAATCTGATTATTTTTTCTTTTCAAGAAAATCCAAACGTCACGAAAAAATCCTTGATTCATATTGTTCTCAGCAATTAAGGATTATTCGGGGAATAAAATTCTGGAGTCGTTTATTGTTACTGCCGCCATCAACATCGACTTCATCCTCTACACATTTAACCCCAACACCAGCTAAAACATTTTATTGCTATTACTCTCATTCTTCTTCTTCTTCAGAAGATAGTAAAAGGTGGTGGAGAAATTATAGAATAAATTTAAATAATACAGTAATGCTCAAATTTCTTAAAAAATCTGCTGATGATCCAAATACTGTAGCAAAAGATGGAAAAACTAATGGAAATTGTAAGTTCTAACAAACTCTTTCAAATTACTTCTATGATCAAACTTTAATGTCTCACGTGTAAATACATATAAAACTTTTTTTTATTTCTTGGTCTCACGTGGAAAAAAAGAGAGTTATAATCGTGTTAAGAGAGAAATATTGGGTGGTTCTTTGATTTTTCAAACAACAAAAAATCTAATTTAAATTATCACTGATATAAAAGTTAATGTGTAGTTAATGTGAATGTGTGAAAATTTATGAGTGTTGAAAATTACTGTTGACACAATGTTTGACTTTTGCCAATAGCTATCTATTAAATAATGATTAATGTTTATTTCTTTTTTTATGTTTTTTCTTTAAAGTTTTTTTTATATCTTTTAAAAATAGAAAGTTTTATTGTTTCAAAGTAAACTGAAAATTACTACCCCTAAAGGCATTGAACTTTTTTATTTATCTTTTTCTCAAAGGGTCACAAAAAACCAAAAATAAATTAAAAATTTTCAAAGAAGGGTAAAATTCCAAAGCAATTTTTAGAAACCTTTTTTTTTAAAGTTTTTCTCGTTTTTTTTAAGTCGATTCAATTTCATTTGCATTTTTTTCTTCTTCTTCAGTTTTCTGTGTTAAATTTTATACTAACTTGAGCCGACTCTAAACTCATTCTGTGTTTCTGAGGGCAGTGTTTAAATTCAAAAATAATTCAATTGGGGTTTTAAATCATTTTTAGAGTCAAAATAGTTGAAAAAAGTATTTTGTAATCGATTAAAGAATAGTTATAAAAATCGAAACTTTTTCTGAGTTTGAACCAAAGTACTATATGTGTTTCTCAATTCTGATTTTTGTCTCTAAATACATACACATATTTCAACAATATCACTAATTTTTATTGTTTTTTAATACTAAAATAGAAAATTCAACTGAAAAAAAGTGATTAAAATCTGCGTGTGACTTTTTTCTTTTTGAAACCAAATTTTTTCACAACATTTTGAGAAAAAGTATCAAAAAAATTAAGGGAACCAAAAAAAAGTGAGCTATGCTTTTTAGCAGCTGCAACAGTTTCAACCCCCCTACAAACAAGCTAAAAAGTGAGCAATGGTTTTAGTTTTTTGACGGAAGGTTTTTGTCATTCACACAGCAGAGGTTAATAGAATGAATTTTGGGTGAAGCAAAAAAAACACTGTTATAAATATATATTCTGAAAAAGAAAATATCAACTGTGACAACAAACAAAAAGCAGCCAATGCAAAGCAAAATAGCAGGGAAAAATGCTTTTTTTTCAAACAAACAAATTTTTTTTATTGAAAGAAAGAAACAGGTTTAAAACATTTTTTTAAGTGCAATAAGTTTCAGTAATTTTTTTCGAATGTGTTTTTGTTGCAATTTTTTAAACTGCTTTTCCTGAAACAAATCAGAATTATAGATTTTTATCGAAATCCATAAATGTCATAAACAGATTTTAATCACAGCAATTTCTGCCCTGAAAATGACCCCTTTTTGAGCCCACAACATTTAAAGCCATTTTTTGAGCTATCATTCCATTTCACTGTTTTTTGCATTGTTAAAATCCCTTGAGATTTCATTCATCCATAAACTTTTTTTCTAGTTTATTGCCTTTCACAAATCATAAATTTTAATATGTGCGTATTTTGTTTCTCTCAAAAATAATCCATAACAGTTGAAACTACCGTATGCTTATCGAAATTCTTTCGTCATTTTCTTCTTGAGACCACTTCATTTTATATTTGCTTCTCTTCGAAAAACACTTAAGAATACTGCCGTTCCTTTTCCCTCATTTTTTTTTCACCATCAATTAAAACAGGCTTTTTTCAAATTTTCGCCAAAAAATAAAAGTAGTAAAACCCCATCACCAATTTTTATAGATGCATGTATTCTTTTTTTAAACTTTGACTTTAATTTTTTCAATGTAGTTAGTTTAAAATTTTAAAATAGACAAAAACCAACTTTTTTTGTCATGTGTTTTTTTAAAATAAAATATAAAGAATTAAAAACGAATCTTTCTTTTCTTTTTCAGTAGTTTTAAATCAAACACGTATTTTTTGGCCACTTTTCTTCAACAATCTTTTTTTTCATACGGTGTAAAAAAATCTAAATCGAAGGTCGAATCAACTAAAACTTTTTTTCTCTTTGCTCCTCTGATACATAGACAATTGATTCTAAAAATAAACTTTTAAAAAAAGCGAGGAGAGTCAGACGAGGAGTGAAAAAAGATAGATGCAACGCTTATTTTTAGCGGCGATGTTTCAGAGTTTTAAAAAAAGAACAGAAAAAAATACTAATTAATTGATTGCTTTTTTTGTTTTTTTGGTAAAGAAAAAGCAGCCCTCTGGCAATTGCAAGCAAAAGAAAATATAAGCAAACAATTTCATTTTGAACAGCAATACGCTTTTTAACAACACGAAAAATGAAGGGCAAAATTAGATGGAAGAAAAAAGAGCAACAGCAGCCTGCCTACAAAATCATTGACTCAGATGCCATTATTTATTATTTTTTTCTTTAAAGATATTTTTCTCTGTTAAAAAAGAAGGACAAGAAAGAAAAGAACAAAAAAGTTATTAAAAGATTAAAACACAGAAGAGAAGCAAAAGAAAAAAAAAGTATGTTTGTAACAAAGCTTTTGAGGAAAAAAGAGTGCCGGAAATGACATTTGTTTCACACACAAAAAAGGCCAAAACTAAATGAATGAATGAATTCTGATTTTTTAGTCATAGCTGCTGCGTAGACATGTTCCTTCATAGCTTAGTTATCATTGCGTAAGAATCCAAGAAACACTATTCGTGATCTCCGTTCTAAAATGCCAAAACATCATGTCTAGGAAGTGGCATTAAAAATAAGGGCTCTCATTTTTTAAGGAAAAGAAAAATTTTATGCATGAATTTATTTATTAAAATTCATTTTTTAATGTTCTTTCCACCACCAAAAAAAAACGGAACCTTTCATACTTTATTTTTTTAAACAATCGCGTTAAAGAAAACCAAAAAACTTTTAAACTTTTTTTTGTGGTTTTTTAAAATATATTTGTTTGCAACAATTTTTGACAGTTTTTTGATGCCTTCTGACGCAGAGAAAAAAAAAGTGAAACGTCTTCCATTTTTATTCTATGACTATTTTTGGAGTGACAAAAATTGCTGCACTCATATCTCTCTGTTCTGTCTTCTTTTTTAAGGATGACAAAAAAGGCTATAAAAATGTGATAAAATTGTTTCAACTTTTTTTGTTTCCTCCTTTTTCCCCGACAACAATCAAAATTATATTTTAAAAAAGCATTTCTGAGGGAATATGAGGTGGTAGAAAAGACTTAATTTAACATTGTTTCCTTAAAAAAACACAAGTTAGTTTTTTGTCTATATCACGGTATTGATTTTGTTAATTATATTTTTTTATCAGTTTTATCCCTTTTTTTGAAATTTAAACGTTTCTCATAAAAGCTAATTCCCAAAGGCATTTGTCAAAACTGTTCAATTTTATACATACACTTTTTTCTTTCAAAACTTTCATTTAGAACTTAAAACTTAAAAAAGAGTTAAGTACGGTTTAGGCTTTTAAATTATATTCTATCCACTGTACCCCTGCAGTTGTGAGATGGATTAAACATAAATACTATCCAATTTTCTTCATAGCTGCGCTATCGATACGAAAATTATATATTTGTTTTAAAACTCTTGCTGTATCTTTTCTGTCTTCTGTTTTTCCTTTTATAAAAAAATAAATTTTACTGTTATGGGTTTAGGAAGTTGAAGTTGCTGCTGCAGCAGCTTCTGTTGTTTTTTATTTTCTTTTCTTTTTTTCAAAGAAGACTCTTCTCTCAATTAACATACGCCTTCTGGCTTTATTTTTTACTTTGAGTTGAAAAGAATTGAGTGGGAAGCAGAAGCAGAAGCTTCTCAACGGAAGCAACTTCAAAGTGGTTTCCTGTCGCCTCTTTAAGCAAGAAGAATAAAAAAACAACGAAGAAAAAACTAAAGGCTATTTCCTTCTGTTATTTTCTTTGACGCTTCAAAAAAGGCTTCTTTTTTTGTTTTTAGAAAAATTATCAAAATTTCGATTTTCTGTTGAACAATTAAATTTGTCTTTTTTTATCGAAAAGTTGCCCTTTAAAAGATTTAATCATTCTTGCTATTTTTATTTTTTGACATTTAACACTTTATAGTAAAGAATCTTTAATAAAATCCCCTCAAGACATTGTGAGACATCCATATAAAAGAATGGATTTCCTTTAAGCCCACATGAGAAAATGAGAAACACAGGGGCTTCTAAAAACGGTAATCCTTTTTTTCAATCTTTTTTTTTAATTTTTTTAAATGCCATCCGCGCAACTAAAATAGATTTCACATTTTTTTATATATTATATAAAAAAATTGTATGCCTTTTTTTTATATCTTTTTTCTAAAAATAGAAAAAAATTCATTTTCTTACTTAAAAGAAGCTTCTCCTTTTGCTGCCCTTGTAGAAAGCTAAAAGAGAGATACATACACACGCACGTAAGCTTCTCAGCTGAAGAAGACCGAACATGCAGCAGCAGCAGCTTCAAACCGTCGAGCACCAGCAAATTGCTAGCTAGCTTGCGTGTTTTGCGTGGCAACGTTGCCCGTGGCAAAAAAAGAAGTAGCAGCGCTGCGCCAACGAAAAAAAAATACAGTGTTATTTTTCTCGTGTGCCTTTTTTGGTTTGAAAAAAAGAAATGAATTGAAATGGGTGGAGGGAAATATTCAGAAAGCAAGCAAGCAGCATCAAAAAAAAGTAAGGAGAAGAATAAAAATAACACCATTGAAAAAAAAGAGTGCCACCAGAGAGGCAAGAAAAAATATTCATCAACACAAAATAACATCAAAAAAAAGAAGAAGAAGAAGGGTGTGAAGACAACAACGTTCCATTACTTCGCTTCTTTTTTTGCCGTTGTTGTCTTCGCTGTTTTTTTGCTGCCTTTTTTAGAAGAAGAGGGAAGAAAAGGGATATCGTGTCACTTTTCCCTACTTTTTCTTACTTACTTTTTTTACTTATTCAATGAAAGAAAAAAAGACAAATGACTCTTGAAGAAGAAAAAGAAAGTAGTAATATACTACTATCAATAATAGTTGCTTTAACTTTTAACTTTAAAGCATTGCTTTTTTCTAAAAAGTAGTAGCGGCAATTAAGCCTTCTCTTTTTTGGCCTATATCTCTTTTTTCATGGATGGATAAGATAAAACTTCCTCTTTTTCAAGAGCGAGAACGAAGTAGTATAGAGGGAATCTCATTAAATCTCAGTTGGCATGTTTCTTTTTTTGCTGCTGCTTTGCTTTCCTTGCTTGAGGAAGAAAAAAATAAAGTCAAAGGCATAAACACTTTTTTTTCTCAAATTTAACGCTACTTCTGAAAAAACTGAAAATTTTATTCTGCTTTTTTGGACATTTTTAAAATATTTTATTTTCTTAAACGCATGCATAGTATTATTTTGGATGCTCGACTGCTTATAAAGTTAGTTGCTGGTTCGATTTTTAAGCGGGTTCCATAGTTTTCTTCCCAAATTCCAAATATATGTATTTCCATCAACCAAATAAATCCCTTTCAGTGGTTGATGGTTGTTGTGTTATAAAACCTTCTTCTTCCCAGCATCAACCAACCCAGCCAAGCAATAATAAAATTATTATTATTATTTTTTACATTCCACAATAAATTCCAGAAACACGGAATTATTATTCAAAGCCCCCCTTCTATTTCCAATTTTCCCAATAATAATCGACCGAAAAAAAAATAGAATCCCAAAAAAGAGTTATTTTTGTATAACAAATTTTTTTTCGTGTGTGAATCCATTCTTTTTTTCCGTTTTTTTTGAAACAAACGAGTCAATTCTTTTTTTATTTTTGTTCAAAGTAGCTAATTTTTATTTTTCACATTCATATTTTTGTTTTGTTACTTTTATAGAACATCACAAATAAAAAAAGAAGAAGTTGAAACAGGAAAAGTCGCTTGCTTTTATCTCATCTACATCATCTCTCTTCTTGCTATTATTATTGTTATTATTATATTTGGCTTAACAAATACGTCACAGTTTCAATCCTTGCTTCTTCTTCTTTTTTTAAAAACATCACAATATCTTCAAACATAGATTGGGGTCATGGCGTAGCTATCATTTGATAAGTATTATTATTATTTAAATATACGGTAATTTGTTGTTGGTTTACTGAAGACGGTGGTTCTGGTTAAAGCTTCTCTCTTCTACTTCAAAGAGAGAGCGAGAATTTTTCTGGAACACTCTTTTTTAAAAGCTATTTTATTTATATATTTTAATTATTATTATGGCGTCTTCAAGTAATAAAAAACTTCAAAGTAAATTTTGTAAGTTAAAAAAATATATCTATCTAAAAATATCTATATCTATTGGTAAAGGGGAAAAGAAGGGGATAAATTGTTAACAAGCCTCTTATGTTTCTTTTTTTTTATGTGTGTGAAATGTATGAAAGCGAGAAGAAGAAGAAAGGGGGATAAGAGATGATATGAGAGAGAGAAAAGAAATCTTGAAACTCGTGAAAAAGAAAATATGTTATTTTTGGAAACGAAAAAAAAAGCTTCATTATAAAGAATCGATATTGCATCTTTGCAAAAAAGAATTGTAGTTTGGAAGATTTCAAGACACAAGCTTTGCAAAAAGAAAATAATCCATGTGTGACTTTGCGTATTACGGTAAACATTCTTTGCAAGACCCAAGATGTTACTGTAATTTACAATACTTGTTCGAATTTGAATGTTTGTGTGTGTTTTTAAAACTGTTTTATGTAATTTAAATAAATAAAAATTTCTGTGGGTTCTGAATGGAATGCTTTTAACTTAAAAATTGTTTTAAAAATTAAATTTTGTTGAATTATTTTAAATCATTTTCTTTTTTTCAGTTAAAGAATTCCTTGAAAAGGCTCGAGATGATTTCAAGCAGAAATGGGATAATCCTTTATCAGTAAGTTTTCACTTTTTTAAAAACCTTTTTTACATCAAATAAAATGAATGGACACCGACATCACGATTTTTTAAGAAAAGAAAATATCTTTTTAAAACTGTCTTTTTTCTATTCATTATTTTTAATGATAATAATAATTTATGAGTGTAGTGTAATTTTTATAAATGCACTCTATCAACTTCTTTCTTTTTTGTCAATGACTTCCGATTCACCGTCTTTTTTTTAGTTCCGAAACACAAATAAAAAACTATTTGAATGAATGCTGCTTTTTTGCCTTCTATTTTGGTTGTGTTAAAACATTTATTTGGTCTTTGCTTTTCTCTTTTCTCTGTTTTTCCCAAAAAAGGAAAGATGAAAGAAACCCAACAGCATCATCAAAAACTGACTCTAATATTTCAATTTTTCTTTTTGCCTTTTGTTGCGTTGATTCTATTTTTGGAATCAGCATTATCGACCTTGCTCTGCTCACGCATCTCATCATCATTATAATTCCTTTTTTTATTGTTGCTGTTACACGTACATACGTGAACGACTCACGGCTACTGCTACTGCTTTGGTTGGTGGTGTTGATGATAGTGATAGAAGTGTTTCTCTCATCTCATCCTGCTGCTATCCATCTCATTCATCCTATCCATTCCCTCATTCCCTCTTCTTCTCACATTTCTCTAGGATTTCCTCTCATTGCAGCAGTTATTTTTATTTTTGGACAACATCTGTGCTAGAAAGACATACCACCTTGCGCAATTGAAACACAAAGGGGACAAGAGGCAATGTGCAATCATAATACGGTTATATTCCTGGAACAGACTATTTTTAAAGTAATAATAATATGTGACAAAAAGGAAAGATCAACTTCACTACTCATTCATACATACAGAGAAAAAAAACAATTCAGTAATAATACAATAATAGTCCATTTTTTTTTAAAAATCTCTCTCACTTTTTTAAATTGTTTTTGTCAAACAAAAAAGAACTCTGCTACTGTTTCTTTCTTCTATTTCGCGCATTCGTTGATAGAAGGAAAGGGGTGAAAGACAAGGGGAAGTGAAAAAAAGTGTCGGTTTTTGAAAAACGCAATTTTCCATCATCCCCTTTTTCTCTCTCGCTATCCATCCTTCTTCAACAGTTCCAATATTTTGCTCACCAATAATTTGAACATTAAAAAAAAGAGAAAAGAAAGAAGTGAAAGTGGTTATAACGACGCTGGCATCATTGTTTATATTCCACATTTTCGATTTATTTGTATGATTTGATTGACTTTTAAAATAGAAGAAATAGAAGGAAAAAAAGAGAAAAGTGAATCCAACCTTTCTCTAAATTATTTCTTTTTTCTAAACTATTTTTATTTTTTCATCTCTCTCTCTTTTTAATTCTTTTCTTCTGCTGCAGTGTTTTTGAAAATTGATAACATTCGGCTTTGATCATCCATCCATCTATCGTCTACCTACTTTTTTTTGTTCTTCAAAAGAAAGTAGCAATCTACAATTCCTATTTTTTGATTATATTTTTATAAAATTTATTCAAAACGACGACGAGAGTGGCTCGATCATATCAGCGACGGCTTTTGTCCGTTGCTCAAGCCCTTCAAGCTTTTGGAACTGGTGGAAGTGGCGGAAATGGTTCATCTCAAAGCAACAATGGCACAAAATCTCTTAGGCGAAGATTCTCAGAACAACCTAGAAAAACATCTTCAACAATTCTAGAAGTCGGTGTTCATTCATTCCTTTAAAAATCAATAATATTACGTCAAAAAATTCTTTTTTGACATTTTTTATATAATTTTCTAAAAATAGCCTTTTTTAATTGAGATTAATCCTGTCATGTATCTGTGTTTTTTAATCTTTGTATATTTTTAGAATACCGCAGTCCTAGATGATTTTGATCGAATTAAAACTCTTGGAACTGGTTCATTTGGACGTGTGATGCTTGTGAAACACAAACAATCTGGAAATTATTATGCAATGAAAATTTTGGATAAACAAAAAGTTGTTAAATTGAAGCAAGTTGAACATACTCTTAATGAAAAAAGAATTCTACAAGCATTAGATTTTCCATTTCTTGTTAATATGCAGTATTCTTTTAAGGTTTGTTATTTGTTATTTTTTGGGGCTTATCTTAGGACTTATATGAGAAGAATTATCATTTGAGTTATCAATGTTGTTTTTCTACAAAAACGTTGTTTTTTGTTTTTTTTGCATTTGCAGCCATTTTAAGGGTAAAGTGACATAGTTGTCAGCTGTTTTAGGCAAATATTAGCTAAAAGTATTTATTTTGAGTAAATTTAAACTTTTGTGAGCATTAAAAATAATGTTAAAAAGTTATTGCTTTTGGATATTAGTTTTAATTTTTTACCTTTAAGTTTCAGTTTTTTTTGTCTTGCAAAGTATCACTTTCTGTTACTTTTGTGATACTGTACTTTCATGAGATCGTTAAAATCTGCTAAAAATAACTTTTTAAAAACCTTTTTTTCTCCTTGTCTGCACACGTTTCAAAACAAATAGCTTTAGTTCCATGTTTATTTGCTTTGTACCAATTTTTTTAAAAGAAAAAATTACAAAACTCTTTGGGGGTGGAAAGCACTTTAAACATTTAAACATTGCCACATAGAATTAATCTTTGATCCCATTGTTTAAATTGTTACTGTAGCAATTATATATACATATTTTTGATCATAATCACTGTAATCAACCACATACTTATTTTTTAGGATAACAGTAATCTCTACATGGTTCTTGAATTTATTTCTGGGGGTGAAATGTTTTCACATTTACGAAGAATAGGAAGATTCTCGGAGCCACATTCACGCTTTTATGCCGCTCAAATTGTTTTAGCATTTGAGTATTTGCATTCGCTGGATTTAATTTATCGTGATTTAAAACCTGAAAATTTATTGATTGATAATAATGGATATCTTAAAGTTCGTTTTTTATCACTGTGCTTGAAGGATTTAATCACAAGATTCTTTTTAGATAACAGATTTCGGTTTTGCAAAACGTGTTAAAGGCCGAACATGGACATTATGTGGAACACCTGAATATTTGGCACCAGAAATTATTCTATCAAAAGGTTATAATCGTGCTGTAGATTGGTGGGCTTTGGGTAAGTTGAATTTCTTCTAGCATGGTGTATGTCTTGCATAATTTGGGTCATTTTTTGAGAGTAATACACACTACTGGATTACTGTATTTGTCAATTTACCACGACTTTTTATATTACCATAACTATTTTTTAGGTGTGCTAATTTATGAAATGGCAGCCGGATATCCACCATTCTTTGCGGATCAACCAATTCAAATTTATGAAAAGATTGTATCTGGAAAAGTGAAGTATCCAAGTCATTTTTCAAATGAATTGAAAGATTTGCTAAAGAATCTTTTGCAAGTTGATTTAACAAAACGATTTGGAAATTTAAGAAATGGAGTAGCAGATATTAAAGGGCATAAATGGTTTGCAACAACTGATTGGATTGCCGTTTATCAAAGAAAGGTTGGTTATAATTGCTTTGGATTTATTTGTATTTGATTTTAACTTTTTGCTGGTTTGAAAATGATGCAATAGAATATTGAAAGAAAATAATTTCGAGATTAAATAATCGTTTTTGTAATTGCAGTGGCTTTAAAATTGCATATGTTTGTACACTATCACTTTTGAGTTACTGCATTTCTATAAACTTTTGTTTCAAAAAAAACTTCTTCAATATTTTATTGTATCTGACTTTTAAAAAAAGGCTTATATATTTTCGTTTTATATATATTTATTTGCCTGAGTTACCGCTTACTACTTACTTATTTACTTTTTTGGTGTGTTCCTGAATTAATTAATTAATTAGTTACAGTAACACAACAAATAAATAATACTAAAAAAGCTTTTTTGGTTTGGTTTTAATTTATTTTATACTACTACTTTATTTAATTTGTTTTTTCTGTAACTCTATTTTTTATTGCTGTGCTTTTGTTAGATAACACCGCCAAGCTTCTCTAACAAAACGGATGTCGGTCCACGACACTTTGAAGCTCTATATCCAAAAGTCAATGGTCCAGCCGATACCCGACACTTCGTGGAACAACTTGATGAATCAGCATTCAAGATCTCACATTCATCCGAAAATTTATATGCTGATAAATTCAAAGATTTCTAATAGCCAAAACAGATTAACAAAAGGTGCTTCTTCTTAACTTTTGTTTCAAATTTCAATCTTTCAAAAACAAACAACTTTCTTCTTTATTTTGTTTTTTTCAATTTTCTCAGTGTTGCTTAATTTTTTTGTGGTTGTTATTATTTACTAATATAATATTATATGTTGTAATTTTGGTTTTCATTCACACACAAAGTAAGGTTACTAACACTTTTTTTATTTTTGCTTTCTGTTTTTTATTTGGCTTTTTTGATTTTTTTACAAAAGTTGTTTTACAAGGCATTATTGAAGCATCAAAGATGTCAGGAATGGAATTTTTAGTTGATACTGTACTGTGAACAATATGACAGTAATTTTGATAGTAACACTATTTAGAAAAGATGCGTTACTGTATTTTCTTAAAAAAAGAGAAATTTCTTTACCATTCCCAGACACTTCGTTGTTGATACGCTTTCTTGTAAAGCAAACTGCTATCTTTTAAAAAGCTTTATTTTACAAACTTATGACAAACCTTTAATTGTTATTATTAAATTGCAGGTCGAAGCACCATTTCTACCAAAATGCCGTGGACCAGGAGATGCTTCAAACTTTGACGACTACGAGGAAGAACCTCTTAGAATTTCAGGAACAGAACGATGTGCACGAGAATTTGCTGAATTCTAAAATATATAAACGTAAAAGTCGGGTTATTATATTAACTTTAAAGAAAAGATTTTAATTTTTAAAATTGTACTTTCTTATTCTTTTTCTGCTCTCATTTTTTAAACGTTTCTCTCTCTCTCTCACCAACACCACAATTCTTGCTTCAAATACATTAGATTCTCGGTAGTCAATCAGGATTTCTCAAAAAAATCAACACAGAAATTTTTTATATAAACGTTTTTTTATTGTATTTTTTTCCTATTTTTTTTTATTTTAGCACACCTTTTATTATATAAAAAAGTAAAACGAAGAGGGTAATAAAAAAAGTTAAGACTTTGACGACAGTTTTTTTTGTTTGTTTATTTTTAATATTTAAAAAATTTAATAAATTTCCGGTTTTGTTTTCGTGTTTCTTTTTTATATGTTTTTTACCTTCGTTGTCTGGTCACTCTTTTCTATAAAAAATGATTTAACAAAAAATAACTGTATTCATTCATTTTTCTTCTGTATTGTTGTTCTTTTTTATTATTATTAAAGATATTTGTAATTAATTTTTTTATTATTAATAGTAATTATTTTTCTTTCTTTATTTCTCTTTTATGACATTCAACTCTAAAATTGTTCTTTTTTATCCCTAAAAGAAAACTTTTGCAATCACATCTTTTTTTCTGTAAATGTTTTTGAGAAATGTTTCTCTCTCACAAGACGAATGTTCTTCTTTCATCATTCTTACGTTTTTTGTTCTTGCTTCAAAATCCGGTTAGATAAAACAATGCTTAAAATTATTGTATGAAAACGTTTGATGAAAAGATTAATATTTGTTATTACTATTACTGTAGAAACAAGCTCAAAAACTTTCCCCAACTTTTTTAACTCTAACTCTAAGAAAAAGCTTTAGACTCACAAATATTATAATGTTTTAAGGATAAACAAAGCAGGCCATGATTGATTCTTCTTCTTTTTTCTTGTATTTTTTTTCTATAAAATTTTATATATTTTCTTCTTTCTCATTCTTGCCGCGGTGAAATGAATCTTTTTTTCTCTTTTTTTTATAATTAAGTATACTGTATTGAAATGATTTATAAATGTTTTTAAATGTGATAAAAATTTCATACAATTACATATCTTTGTTAATGCAGCAGTGAAAAAAATGAAGGTCATTGAAAAAACAACAACAGATAATCATTTTGAAATAAAAAATATTTAAAACTCATAAGCTTTTACAAACGTTACCGTACTTTTACACACAAAGGGATCTGACTTTTTACGCAAAACATTTGCTATTTTAATCTTGTTTCATATAGTAAAATACATTTCTAATCATGACAAAAAATTTGTAAAGTTTCTTACTTTTTAGCAGTTTTGTTAAACAGCTTACTGTGATCTCTTTCAACCTATTAAAACATTGAACACATTTTGTCATGGCACAAAATTTAACATATCTCTTTTCTGTAGTCAAATTGAAATATAATTTTCTAAAAACACCGTTCCTTTTTAGGAACACAGATGTTTCAATATTTCTCTTGGTAATTATGATTTAACCAGACAAATTTCAATTAAATTTCAATTTTCACAGTAATCATGAATAACGAACATCTGAAAAAAAACATACATTAAATTTTGAAAAATATTACTAATTTTTTGTCATAACATTCTGCTAAAACAACTAACAGTAAGTTACGTTACGGAAACAAAAAAACTCATAAGAAAGAAAGGTAAAAGTGTTCGATGCCGCTCTCTGTATTTATAAGTTCTTTTTAGCGACATGATTTTCTTATATGACCAAAAAATTTGTGGTTCTGTTGAGCCGGTCTGATGGTCCAGTGGTGAGGACGCAGAGTTATAACAAAAAAAAACATTGGCCGGTTCCTCGTCGTCAGGCTCCCCAATTTAAGGTTCTCCTGAATGCGCACATTACAAGTGCACTGATTCTCTTGAAATTAATCAGTAGTCGTTCAAAGGATAAAAGAACCGTTTTTTTTAAATCAAAAATTAAATTGCTTTTTCCGAAAATTTTTTTAGAAGTTTGTTACACTTTAAACTTCATAGGCTTACAAACGATAAACAATGTGTTTTTTAATCTTATTTAAAAAAATCATGCATCATGAACTTCTTCCAGAATTCTGTGTATACTTTAGTTAAAATTGATATTGTTCATAATAAACGAATTCCAAAGTAAATGTCTTTCACGCACAAGTTGAAGTAACTTTCTACGTAAAGCATTCGCTACTTTTAGCTTGCTTTAGACAGTAAAATACATTACTAATCAATTCAAAACACTTGTTAAGCTTCTACCTTTTTACCAGTTTTGTTAAACAGCTTACTGTGATCTCTTTCAACCTATTAAAACATTGAACACATTTTGTCATGGCACAAAATTTAACATATCTCTTTTCTGTAGTCAAATTGAAATATAATTTTCTAAAAACACCGTTCCTTTTTAGGAACACAGATGTTTCAATATTTCTCTTGGTAATTATGATTTAACCAGACAAATTTCAATTAAATTTCAATTTTCACAGTAATCATGAATAACGAACATCTGAAAAAAAACATACATTAAATTTTGAAAAATATTACTAATTTTTTGTCATAACATTCTGCTAAAACAACTAACAGTAAGTTACGTTACGGAAACAAAAAAACTCATAAGAAAGAAAGGTAAAAGTGTTCGGTGCCGCTCTCTGCATTTTTCAGTTCTTTTTACCGGCATGATTTTCTTATATGACCAAAAAATTTGTGGTTCTGTTGAGCCGGTCTGATGGTCCAGTGGTGAGGACGCAGAGTTATAACAAAAAAAAACATTGGCCGGTTCCTCGTCGTCAGGCTCCCCAATTTAAGGTTCTCCTGAATGCGCACATTACAAGTGCACTGATTCTCTTGAAATTAATCAGTTGTCGTTCAAAGGATAAAAGAACCGTTTTTTTAAATCAAAAATTAAATTGCTTTTTCCGAAAATTTTTTTAGAAGTTTGTTACACTTTAAACTTCATAGGCTTACAAACGATAAACAATGTGTTTTTTAATCTTATTTAAAAAAATCATGCATCATGAACTTCTTCCAGAATTCTGTGTATACTTTAGTTAAAATTGATATTGTTCATAATAAACGAATTCCAAAGTAAATGTCTTTCACGCACAAGTTGAAGTAACTTTCTACGTAAAGCATTCGCTACTTTTAGCTTGCTTTAGACAGTAAAATACATTACTAATCAATTCAAAACACTTGTTAAGCTTCTACCTTTTTACCAGTTTTGTTAAACAGCTTACTGTCACATCTATCAACCTGTTAAAACATTGAACACATTTTGTCATGGCACAAAATTCAGAATCTCTATTTTCTGTAGTCAAAATGAAATATAATTTCTAAAAACACCGTTCCATTTTAGGAACACAGATGTTTCGACATTTCTCTTGGTAATTATGATTTAACCAGACAAATTTCAATTAAATTTCAATTTTCACAGTAATCATGAATAACGAACATCTGAAAAAAAAACATACTTTAAAATTTCATAATATTATTATTCCTAATTTTTTGTCATAAATACTACAAGACATAAAACATTCTGCTACAAAAACCAACATTAAATTACATTTTAAAAACACAAACTCGTGTGTAGCACCATTATTATTTGTAATGTTTCTTACGTAATTTAGGCATATTAAGCTTTAATTGAATTTTTCCTAATAATAACAACTTTTACGCATTAAATCAGCAGTTTTAAAATATTATTACAGTTTTATTTGTCATAAAAAATATATTTTACCGTAACCCAATTTCTTAAAGTTGTACAAATCTCTGAGTAATTGAAATGTCAAAAAACAAGCTCAAAAAACATAGACAAAAAGTGACATAATTTTAAAGAAAAACGTGAACTTTTTTTAATCAGCTTCTGATATAACCTGCTGTTACTTTATGCAACGTACAATGAAATGACGATGAAAGATATTTGAAAAGGAATGACGCACATTCCTTATCAGAATTTTACAAAGTTGTACCATTTTTTTCCCATTTGTTTGTTTACAGATTATGGCAACACAATGATTGTATTTTAATTATTGTGAAACAATGAATGAACAGTGAACTGCTGTTAATTAAGAAAAGGAAAAAGTACTCTTTGTACAGGAACTAAAAATAGAGAAGTAGCAGCAAAAAATTAAGCTTAATTTTGATGAGAATTGTTTTTGGGTAAAATAGGAATGAATGAAATAAAGCGGATACGCCTAAAACAAAATTAATATCAAGGAAGGGCGTTAGCTAATTATATTTTTAAGTATGAGAATTTTTTAAGCTTGAGAAAATGATCAAATGCTGATGTAATTATTTCCTTTTGTATTTGTGGTAAGCTGTACGTGAGAGACTATGTTAAATTCTGTATTTTTTCTACAAAGAGAAAAACGATTTGTTAACATTTTAGGCTGGATCATGCACGTTTCTAAAAATATTAGTGAAAATCTTTGAAAGTAATTTTTTTGGCCAAGATTCTAATTTTAAAAATGCATTTTAAATTTTTGCTTTCTGAAATTAACAAAAATGCTTTGATTTTTTGCTACTGTTGGCAAATTCGAAAACGATTTGGCTGGCATCCCGAAAACCAGTTCTAAATGTAGCGCTTACTTTGAGCATTGTTTTTTATAAACATACCATACCGTATTCACGCAAATTTAATACCTACTCGCTTCCGTTCTTCCACAAACAAAGGACAAAAAGTAACATTTTTAAAAAAATAAACAAACATTTCCGCTAATTTCATCTTTGATAAAAATTTGATCTTCAAAATTTCTTCAATCATAATTTTCTACTGAATAATTTCAACAATTCATTTCCGTTTGAACTTTATTGTTTTTGTAAGCCCCATAAAAAGATAATAGTTTAATCAATATTTCAACGTTAATCATTCTCTGATAATTAAAAACAGAAATCAATTTGGGAAACAAAGGAAATGAGATTGCTTTAGAAAAGTGCTCATAAAAAATGTCAAAAATAGAATTCCCCTTTTTTTCCATGGGTTTTCTTCCGTCGCCTACGCAAAAAAAGGTAGGTTTATTGACCAGTTTTATTTTTCTTTGGTGTAGTTTTGATCCCATTTTTATTACTACTACTTCTTCTTCTACCAAGAATCATTACTATTACATAAAACATTTGAACAAACAGCAATCATTGGTTTTTCTTTCACATCCAATCCATTCATTTCCGTTTTTAGTCATTTTTTCTTTCTTTAATATCTTTAATAACATAATATGAACAGTGAATTGATGATGATCTGTCAAGAGAGAATACAGCAAAGTAATAATGCAGCCTTCACATTATGAAGAGAGAGAAAAATAAACATTTACAAAGTTGATACATCAAAAACACACGAAATTTCAAAGAAAGAAGCAAAGAAAAAGAATGACCTTTTAATTTTTTTTTCTTCAAAAAAAGACAAAAGAAATATACGGTAGAAAAAAATACTCTTTGAAGTCGCAATTAATGACGCCATTTAAACTTTTGCAAGAATGTTTTCCTTTATCAAAAAATTTAAAGCTTGAAGCTAGCTTATCGCTCCCAAGAATAAACTGCTGGTTCATTAACCTCTGTTTACATTTGATATGGCAGCAGAAAAAAGAAGAAGTGATTCATTTTCTAGGAATTTTTTTGGAAAAGAAAAACAAGTTGTTTTTATGCTTTAAAAATACGGTAGCAAATGAACATGGCAAAATATTAAAAAGCTCAAAATTTTATCCTTCAAGTATCTTTTTTGGTCATTTGTGTCTCTCTTTTTTTGTTGAAGTTTCAAAGTGCAGGTTTCAAAGAAGAAATTATTTTTGAACTTTTTTTGTCTCTGACTCATTCCTTCTTTCTTCTTTCGTTCATTCAATTGACAACATCTTTCCTTTGATGCTACACGTTTCTTCTCTTCTTCCCGTTTTTTTTACTGATAATAAAGGTTGTAATGTGATTGAAAACGTCATTTTATTTTTTTATTTCGTCTAATAAAGAGGGTTGGATAAAATAACCGATTTTTGTGAGTGTGTTGAAATCGTTCAGCGCAACAAAAAATGGTTTCATTTATAAAAGCAAAAAAAATTTGTGCATAATGTTACATGTTTTAGAGGGTCGAAATATGTGTGTGTGGGAGCTTGAATAATAATTTTATTCAAGGCTATTGCAAATTTTTTTATGGGTTTGGACTCTTCCGTTATAGTTGTGTGTGTCTGATCTTTTATCAGCAATATACTTTTAATCGTATGCTTAAATTAGACTTTTAATTTGGCGAATTTCAACAGTAACCTCAGCCTCCTCATTTCTTTGGAGGCGAGTGTCGAAAAATCAAATTTTGGTGCTTTTTATGTGTTCAACTTTTTTTATCAGTTTTTTCGCGTTTGCTGTTTTTCGGTGCTTCATTTAAATTTTCAGCAGCGACAGTAATCTTATTTAATGAAGCATCGAAAAAAACATATTCGATGCTTTTTCATCTTTTTTTCATTTTCAAAAGTTTTTACTTATTGTCTTTAATTTATTTAACACAATTCTAAATTTTGCAACAAAATTGTAAGAAATTTGTGATTATCAAAATTTATATAACCACAATTCTCCGACACAAACTTTAACCAGTTTCCTTCCATCTTTTCTTGAAACTTTTTATACTGAATTAGTGTGAACTTCTTTTATTTTTCTATTTACACATTTTATCCATTACATGAACTACTACCACTTTTTAGCTCATTATTTTATGACCTACTTTCCCTCTGGAGACAAAAAAAGGGTATATTACAGTATCTTTCTCTTTTTTTGCTAAAAAGCTTCTTTAAATAGGCAGTAGTTTTCATGGAAAAGCTCCATATAATTTTTGCTAACTTATTTTTAGCAAAAAAAAGAATATTTTTCGTGTTGACGTATTATTTTTTCTTTGTAAATGAAAAAAAGAAACTTTGGTAGTTGACATTTAACAACCTTTGTACCGATTCATTTACTTTTATTATTTTGTAGTTCCCCTTCTTCGTATTTTTGTTTATTATGAGATATGTGAGAAAAATACGCTTTTTTTACAAAACTTTTTAAAACTATTTTATGCTTCATTGAAAATATTACGGTAATAATAAACATAATGGGATACATTTGTATTTTGAGCATTCGCGTTTACCAGAAAATATATATAAATATTTTCTTGATGCAAAAATTATATGACCACTTTTTTTCTAATTTTCATTTCCGCAAAATTACTTAACAGCAGATTACGGTAGTAGCGCCATTATTTAAATATAAAAGTGCTAAAATTAAATATACAAAACAATACAATTGTTTACTTAAAAATTATTAGTAATAATAATTGTTTGTTGCGTGTGTTTAAGAATTATTTATATTTTTGAAAAAATATTTGCAGAAAGTTGTTACAAAACGCCCAAACTCAGTCACCTTTTTTTTGCATGAGCTTTTTTTTGAAGGAAAGGAAGTTTATTAAAGAAATAAAAAAATCTAAATTTATCCCATTTTTTGGTTTTTGGAATAATTTTATTTTCTTCGATGATTAATAAGATTTACAACTTTTTTTTGACATTATTTTTTGGCCTTTCAATTTATTAACCTTTTTAAGTGAGATTTAAACAATAAATAATAAGCAAAGGGGGAAACACAAATATCTTACACTTTTTTCTTTATTATTATTACATGAGGACGTCATTTGATTTTTGGTTGTGCGTAAATTTTTTTATTTTATGAATGAATTGTTTTTTAAGCAATAACAAACGTATTTATCTCTTTCTTTTTTTTCTTTGTAATAATTAACAAAAGGAGAGATGAGTATTAGATGTCAAGAAATGAGATGATGAGACATAGATGTGCACTTCCTTATAAAAAAATTGCTACTTCAGTAAATATGTCATATATTAGCCAAAGACAATCTGAGATTTACGTTAATTTTGTTAATTGTAATTTTACATGCATGAGTTATTCTGATACTGTAGATTTTTTTCCATGTGATTAGAGCGTAGTCAGCTACAGACAGGCTTAGGCTTATACGTAGTATCCACAATTTTACTGTAGATTTTCTTTAAAGTTAGTTTTGAAGTTTTCGAAGCCAAAAAACTGGCAACAAAAAACTTGCCAAAAAAAGCTCTAATTGTCAGCTTAAAGAAGTATTTTGCAAACAACTTTTTTTTACATTTAGTTTAATCTACTTGTTTCCACCCTCTATAATTATTTTTCAAGCTACACATTTTTTCCCTACAATAACATTATAGCTTTCCATTTTGACCTCATTGTTTCAAAACTTTGCAAATAATAATTTTCAGTTTATGCAAAAAGTAGGCGATAACTTTTTTTAGGCTTTTAACAAAATTATTAGTAAGTAGACATTTAAAGTTTTCAAGTAATCTCTTACGGCAAAATTACTTCTTCCGTTTTCTAAAAATTGTTTATTATTTATTTACAACACATTTGTGTATAAGGTAAATATTAATCAGAGAAAAAAATTTAATTATCATGTTACCAGTCACCGTAAAATTTGTAGTTTATAGAAAGAAAATTTTATTAAAAAAATCTTTCTCTCATTACAAAAAAGTCTATATAAAAACTGCCATAAATTTGTGTCATTTTTCTGTTTTTCCCAGTTGCTCGCTTACCTTTTTGTGTTACCGTAATCATCTAAAAGGTTATACTCATATATAAATGCAGGTGTTTTAGTGCTGCTTCTAAAGGGTCCACCCTCTTTTGTTCGGGGCCTTTTTTTGTCAAAAAAAGTATGGAACAAAAGTGCCCCTCCTTAATTTTCTCTTTGCCAGCATGCTTTTTATGCAAAAAAAATAAAAAATGATAATGACATCATGCTTACCTATATAGGACACAAAAATTATATTTTTATCGCTTTTGTAACATAACTGCTAACTAAACTGTATTTGATTAGGGCTTTTTCTTTCTTTTTTTATTCTCCACCCTCAATCGAAAATAAATGTCATCATTTTAAGCACCATTTAAAAGCTCAAAAGAAAAGAAAAAAATGGTATAAAAATGCACACCTTTTTTTCTTCCAAAAAACAGTTTTCAAGAACCTAAGGTTCCGGTAATTCAGCTCTTGCAAAAAAAAAAAGAAAAGTAAAAAGTTAAAGTTTTATTTCTTATAATTTTTCATATATTTATTACCACCTGGTTTCCTCGTTATTCATTTTTCAGTTCAAAGATATCATTTAAAATTCTATTTTTTAGCAACAAAGATCTATGGTAGTTTTTTAGTATTATGTATAAGTAAAAAGTCTTGGTATAAAAGTAATTTTTACTGTCTGCCAAAAAATGAGAATTTAGAGCTTGATGAACATTTGGACTTTTTTCTTTTATTTTTTAAAAACTTTTTTTCCCGATTATTATCTTTATAAAGATCTTGTCTGTGTTTTATGCGTGCGTTCCTCAAAAATAACTTTGAGTTTTAATCTATCTTTCAAATTTTCAGTTTTGCTTTCAAAATTCAAAAATCATGTTTTCAACCATTTCACCGATGAACAATTTATATGCTTGTTCTCCTACCCAGCAACTACCATGTAGTTTGCCATCATCAATATCTCCGGATTTTTCAAACATCCTCCTAAAGCCTCCAATATTGCCTGATTTAAGTCTATTTTATCCTGCAACGACTTCCGCAGCCCCAATCCCATCATATTTTCCATTTCCGCTTTACGATGCTACAGCCTTAATTACCAATGAACTAATTGAAGCAGAACGACGAAAACTTACCCAGCTTGAACAACAACTTGTCAGCCAGCTACTACAAGCATCAATTTCACAAAAACAAATTATCTCATCAAGACCTCCAGCAACAACTGTAGCAATGCCAACAACAATAGCAACAGCTCGGCCAAGCCATGTAATAACAAAAAAGCCACATCCTCGGCCACATGGTTGTAGCCTCTGTGGAAAAAGATTTCGATTTCATTCAAATCTTGTTGAACATCGTACCGTCCATGAAGAAGGCTCAGATCACTACTACTCATGCCCATTTTGCCCTAAAAAATGCCGCTTGAAGGGTAACCTCAAAAAACATCTTCATCGACATTTTAAAACCCAATTTGAAGTTGATGAGGTTCGTTTTGAATTCTTTAATTGTCTTGGAACAACAATTTATCTTACAATTTTAGGCATGGCATCAATTATATGGTGGCCGAAGCAAACATCCCAGTGAATCTTCTTCTTCTTCCAGCAGCAGTGCGTCATCAACAGTTTCTTCAGCCTCGTTTTTAAAAGTTTAAACACAGTTTTAATTAAAGTTTTGCCAAAAATTTGATACTCAAATTTTTTTTGTTTGTATTTTTTTTACTTTCAACAAAAATAATTTATTTATTTGCAATAAAAATGGAGATTATATTTTATAGAAAAAAGAACCTTTGATACTTTTAAAACTTTTTTTTTTCAAAAAATTGACAATTTTACAGTTTTCTTTTCATCCATCTACTTTTCACACCATCGCCAAAACAAAAGGTTAATCCTGCTTTAGTGTCAAGTTTTTCCTGATTGAAGTAATTGATAACAGCAATCTCTCCCTCAACCACCACCTTCAACAATGAAGGTGGTGGTGGTGGCTGAAAGGAGGGAGGCATTGACGTCAAAAAGAGATCATTGCTATTTTTTTCTTTCTACTTTTTTATATTATCGCCAAGTTGCATCATATTGCAAAAAATAATCTGTTCCTGTTGCCAATGGAACAATCCGTTTTGGTGAACGAGAAAATTGGTAAAATATTTTTGGAATACATCTTTTTGCGACATCATCTGATCCAAGAAGAAAAGCAAGGGGAAAGAAATTCGCAAAAATTGGAATCATAAAACTTGACCATTCCTAAAATTCAGAATGATCAACACATGACAACTCTGTTGAAAACAAACCTTTGCCACAGCAAATTCTGCCGTTGTTGGGTAATATGAATTCGCGACCAAAACTAATGCAAAGATATGCAAGCTTAAGGTAACACTGTAAGCAACAACAATTGGAATAATTAATTTTGTTGTTCGAATATTTTCTTTTAGCTGATATTGACCAGACAAACCATTGCTGGCATTCCTTGAATTGATTAAACTTAAACCAGATTTATCACAGAAACTTTTCAAACAATGCTTACTTTCGTTTCTTGTATGAAAGAAATACTGTAGCCACAGAAACAACAACACAAAAGAAACAGAACGGCAGCTGAATTCTTGTTAAATGATCAAAATCATGGGCACTTGAACTTAGAGAACTACAGTATGGTATATATTCATCTACTGGCATTGAAGTGAATGTTACAGCAAATTCAAGAATATTTGGGCACCACTATAAAATTTGCGTATTTATTGAAGATGTTTGAAGTTAGCGCCATTTGGTTTTTTGTCTGTTTGTTTATGTTCTAAGAACAACAGTCTATGCGTAATTGCTCTTAAATTTTGTTTTCAAATTCCAATAACTTTAGATTTGCTTTTGCTTTAAAGTTTTGACTTAAGTCTAAAGAAAAAAACGTGCAAAAATGAAAAATAAAAAGAGAGAGAGAAAGTTAATAGACAAATGATCTTTTAATTGTGGTAGTGCCAACTTACTAACTGACTGACTGAATGTGTTTACTGCCTTTTTCTAATTATTTACTCTTTTTCTCTCTCTTACTTTTTTATTACATGAAAGTTTTTTAATAACAACAAAATAAAACTAACATCAAAATTAATAAGTTTTTTTTGTAGCCTGTCATTTTTCTTCTTCTTCGATGGGAAAGAAGCAAAACAAAGCAATTTATTTTTAAGAGGAAAAAAAACTACAAAATTATTACTGCTTTCCTTGAGAGCGATTACTGTAAAAGAGAAAAGAGAAGGAAACACCGAGAAAAATGCTTTTTTTAGAACTAGCTATTAGTAATACTTTAAAATTAAAATTAATAATAATGTTTGGTTTTTAACGTTGATGTTGCGGCTTTTTTTGATACTTTGATCTTTTTAAATTTCTAACTTTTAAAGATTGTTTATTTATTAACAAAAAGTGGTAAAAGCAAATTATTATATTACTGGAAATGGGGCTCGCTCAAAAAAAGAGGGTAATAATTTTTGCTCAAATTTTGGGTTGGTAATCTGTTTTCTGAAAAAAAACAAAGAAGAAAGGAAGTCACAAGTTTTTTAATTTTTAAAATTTAGAAAAAAAAGTTGTTTAAGCGTAATTTTTTAACAAACAAAAAATACTGTATTTTTATTTTTGGTTTTTTTTGTTTTGGGAAAAAATTGGATAAAAACAAGATTACTCACCGGAAGTAAAATCCCACAAAAGATACAAATTATTTGATGGTTTGATTTTTCATAGGTTGAAAATTTTAAAGTTGCAATTAGTCGTTCAAGGGATATCGGGATAAAGCAATACATCATAATATCTAATCCACTTTTGGAAATTTCAGAGAATGCTTTACATTTAACTAATGAATAAATCATTTCACATGAATTCTAAAAACATTATGTATGTTGAATATTATGATTACAGTTATTGGAACAGGTGAAAGTTAAAGAATTAAAGGAAACCATTACGTTTTGTAGAAAAGAATTAAAGAGCATTGAGCTTGCACGAAATGTTGTACAACATGTTCGAAATAAAAGTACCAATGCTAAATGAATAAATAATATTCTCAAATGAATATGTATTGTCTGAAATGCAACAGTTTATTATTTTTGAGTTTGAAATGCAAGGGCACAGTTGGGGAGTATCACTAACGTCTACAGTATACTCAAAATTATTATGGAGGATGATTACACACATTTTTGTTTACAAATATCTTTAATTAAAACACAATTATGACAATCATTTTGTGATTACGACATATAGTAACACGTGAAAAGGCTAAAAATATTTTTTGCCCCTTAAGTTGTTACTTATAGTGCCGCTGATGTCTGTGTGTCTAGGGAATATAATTTCAAAAGTTTTGTATTTAAACAAAAGAATTTATATTCCTTTACAAATTGTGACGCTTTTAAAATATCGTAATTACAAACTTACTTTCGCATCAAAAATTCCAAAAACTACCAAAACATTTAAAATTATAGCAAATAAATTTAAGATCAAAACAAAAAATAGAATAAAATCCAATGATGCATTGGTAAAAACGGCATATGCAGTATCACAAATACTTTTATTGACTTCCATTTTGTATCAATGTTTATTATTGTAACGAATCCAATAAAATAATAAACAAAAAAAACTTTTCACTATATTATAAAAGCTATCGTTAGTTTTATTCTTCCTTGAAGTTGTAATTAGTTCCGTTCTATTTTTTTCCACAATTTACAACTTATTTGTAATAAATAAAACTGAAAAGTAAAAGAGATAAACATTGAAATCTGATCATTGAATGTAATAAAAATTTATAACGCATCAAATAAATTCAGCATACAAAAGACATTCTTCCGTTTTTTGAGGAAGATTGTAGCGATGAATAAACAAAAATTTAATATTACAACTATTATTTCTAAATAATGGAAAGATAAATGCAATAAAAATTAAAGTCCACTTGTTTGAAAAAAGTTTTTATTCCTCTGGAGGATTTCATTCTTGCTACAATAATCCCTAGCGATTTTATTAAAGTCATAAGTGTTGAGTTCAAAAAAAGTGAACTCGTGATGTCAGTTGTGGAGAAATAAGGCATAAACTTATTTGCTGTTGCAAAATTTACACAATTTTCATACGCTATAATTTATAGCCTATAAAAGAAATAAATCTTAGAAAATGATATATTGTTGCTTTCAAAAATTTGAAAATCAATTCATTTTTGAAAAACTACAAAACAGTGATACACCTTTAAATGAACTGCATACGTACAAAATTGGCTAGCCAAAAATTTTTGTTAAACTAATAACAGAATTTGTAATGTATTTGAACTTGAAACTTTCTAATCTACTTATTGTTTTTGTAATATCATCAAATTTTTAACACTGAATAATTAAATTGTATTTCTTTGGTTTTAAACATTTACTCTCTCATATTTTTTAGAAAACTAACAAATCTTGTTAAATTTTCTGAGATGTTAGTGTTTGAAACTCCTTATTTCGTTATGATTACGAACTCTTATTTGCATTTTAAAAAGCAGACGGTTACTACTATGTTCAAAATACCAGCATTTATTTTTATTGAGGTTAATGCGTCTACTACCGCTTACAAAATTTTTTGCTCAAAAATAATCCACAATTAAGGTTTATTGCAAATTAGAAACACAAATAACGAGAAATCTATAAATTATACTTTTTTACTATAACAAAGCAAACAATTAATATAAATCCAATAAGATAATAGGTTGCAAAGAAGATATTGTAATAATTTAAATTGGCATTTGAATGTTGCGATTTTGTTGAATAACTAAAAATTTATTATTGTTAGCAGAAACTATACTTTTAAAAATACGCTTACCACGTGTGACATAAAGATAAAAGAAATCAGCATATAAGACAGTTTGAACAATACCAGCAACAAGTGGAATAGGATCAGAATATGATTCAACATAATAGCGATAAAAGTAATGAAGGACATAAAGGCCACGATACATTCCAAGAGCAAATAAATAATGTGCTGTTATTGTTTCTGCAGAGCCAGTACGTGAAAGCATATCTAATTGTGGCATAATTGCAACTGCTTCAAGATAAATACTGAAAGTCCACATAATCTAAAATAGACAATATTACTGTAGTAGCAAGGTACAGGAAGAAGAAACATACTTCAAAGAAAGTAAATTGTTGATTAATAAGCAAAGCAAGAAGAAATGATGGAACAATTAAAACACTCATCCAAAAGATGTCATGATTTCTGAAAAAGTTACTTTTTGTATTATTTATGTTGATTAAATAAATTAAAGTTTACCTGTCATAAGTTGCTCGATGCTTAACAAAGATAAGATAAACAGTAGCAATGGAAGAACTAATAAATAATATTTTCATAACAGTATTGTAAACAGAAACAAAGCTGAAGAATAGATCAAGGTAGCGAGAAACAAAAACAATCAAAAATAAAACTTGTGAACGTCCCGAAATACCTGTAATATTTTGTTGAAAATCAAAGTTAAAGTAATAATAACAATAGAGGCTTACCAGCACATGAACGACTTGTATAAATTTTAGCTAATAGAATTGCAATTGCCACTAAATGGGACATATCCGCTGCTAAGCGAAAGATATTCATTGCCATTTCAGTTACAAAGTATTACCAAGATTCACTAAAAAGAGATATTTGGTGTAACAAAAAGTATATGAATGACACGGTAACATGAAAATCGTAATAATTCACACGTAGATGTATAATACAGGAAAGTCTTAAATAATATCACAACAAACAAGCAAAACAGTTAAAATGTTGAACGTCATCATAAAACTTTTTGAAAACTTTATTTTTGAATCAAAATTTTTTAAAACCAACACTCTTTTTTCGCTATAAGAATTTTCCAAAGGAGATTGAAAAAAGCTGTTGTTTTTTTTTTGCTGTTTACATTATAACCAACAGTTGTTTACAAATATTACCGTATTCTATAGAAATTAAAATAATAGTAATATGAATTCATTAACCAAGCTTATCATAATTATGGAACAAAATAATAAAAGTCCTTTTAAAAAAATTCTAGAGCACATTGCAAGATCTCGTTGCAAAGTATGAACATCCAAATGTTTTTTGACAAAGCACGTATACACGTTAGTAAACCGATGCTACGCTCATAAAGATGCTAAAAAATTTACATAAAAACCACCATCATTTTTCTTCCGATTTTTTTCAACTGCAACAAAAGAAAAATATTAAAAAGATGTCATTCACAAACAAAAGCTACCGACATCGAAGAAACAAAAATTTTGTTTGTTTCTTATTGTTGTTTCTTTTTTTAAATATCAGCAATGGGACAGAATAAACCAAATGGCGACAACGATAATGGTAATACTGATGACCCAGCACAACAAGTTAAAGTTATTATGGTAAAACTTCGATCTGTAATGGAACGGGATGATCTTTGTCAAATTCAACTAAGAAATGATTCAACTGTTCGAGAACTTCGTATTGCATGCAGCTTTAGAATTGGTCCAAAAGCTGAAGCGCAATCTTTGCTTTTTGATGGAAAAGAATTAAAGTAAGTTGTCTCTTTCGATGGTACTTACATGTCTATGTTTTAATGATTATTACAGGGATGATGATAAAACATTAGCTGATTATGGAATGAAAGCAGATTGCATTGTTCAACTTGCACCAAAAATGGCTTCTGGAACATTGAATAGAAATCCTCAAGCAGATGTAATTTTGATTATTCCTGATTTTATTCCACAAAATGTAACATCTATGCAAGATTTACGTGAAACTATTCGAAGCATGCATACTTCGTTACCTTCAAAGTAGGTCAATATTTGTTAGTATACTGTATTGATAGAAATGTTTTAGACTTCCTGCACAAAGTCAACCACCACCAACTGATCGTAAAGCACATATCTGGACACCAGAAAAGCAAATGGAACATGAAGTAACGAGAAATCGTATGAAGGAGCTACTGCAACGTCGAAAAAGAATGCGACAGCAACAAGAACAAGCTGCACCAAAGCCAACTAATTCTTCCCCTAACCATACATCAGATAATCATACTGCTGATGAACATACTAGAGGTTCACATTCACCTCCATCTGGTTTGAATGTTGGTGATAGTGGATCAATTTGTGGTTCAGTTGGTCGCTCACCACTTGGTAGTGAACCTGGTGTATGTTTTTATGTTGAGTGAAATAAGTATCTATTGTATATTTTTAGACTCCACCTGAAATTAGATTGCTACGACAACATACTTCATCAACAGCTGCACCTGCTGCTGCTTCCACCACAACTACCGTTGAAATTACCAAAGATCCTCCAGTAACTGAAAAAGAATTAAAAGTAATTTTTACTTTTGCTATGTATATTGCTTCCTTTATTTCACTTTTTAGATGTATTTTAATCCACCAGAAACTACAAGACAAGCTGAAATGCTTCGTAGAGATTTATATACTCCACCACAAAATCGTGAAGAACTTAAAAGAATTAAACAACAATTTATTGAACTTCAAAAAACAACTTGTGGGGTATGCAAGCGAAAATTGCCTTTAATTCAACAATCACTCAAATGTCGATGTAAAAAAGTTTTTTGTCCAAAGCATCGAAATGCCGAACAACATAAATGCAGTGTTGATTATAAACTTGCTGGAAGAAAGAAACTTGAAAAAGAAGTTCCAAAAATAGAAACTGGCGGAGCAGCTAAAGCGCATTTCACTTAAATATAATCTATTGATTTCTTTATATATGTATCTGTATTATGTATAAGTTGGTTGTTTTTGTAGAGTACCTTTTTTGTCTATAAATAAATCTTTTCATTGACTGGTCAAAACATGTGTTCTTTGCTCTGTTACAGTAGTTTTGCTTGTTTGAAAAACTTTCATCTCTTTTAAAAAACAACAAGCTGGATGAAAGTTGAAAAATTAAAAGCATATAATTCAAATTTGTTGCGGTATCTAATTTGGAAATTTAAATATTTGATATGGCAGTGTAGCCTCTGCGCACTTCGTAGTCAGCCATTGACATTTGAAAACTCCTTCAAATACTTTTAACCTTTTCTTCCACAGATACTGTAAGCAACGAATTTAAAGATCATTAATCAACATTTTCATTGTTTGTTGTTTACTGTTTATTTTCAAAAGTTTGCTGCTATTTTTAAAATTCTTTGATAAATTTTTTTCTTTAAAATGAAAACATGCTTGAAGTATGGAAATAAATGAATGTACTTTTTACTTACTACAAATCTTTTAAACTTATGATATAATTAAAAATAAAATATTTTTAATTAGTACTTTTTTGCACCCTCCTTCCTTTCATTAATTGTCATTAAACAATTTTTCGCTGTATTTCAATTTTAAAAACTGTCTATTAGCCAAAAATTTGTATTAATTGTTTTTCAAAAGTTTAAAACTTAATTAATTACAATAGTTGTTTGAATTACATCTTGTTCGAATATTTAAATTTAATATAAATGTTAACTTCAATCGAACTTCTAAATTTACTTTACAAAATTAATTTTACTGCTGCAATTTTTGCTGTAATTTTATGGAGTTCAATGCTTTTTGGAATGGCATTTTCAACAAAAGTTTCTACTTCAAATAATGCTTTAAAGTAAGGTTTTACTTGTAAAATTTTGAAATTTAAAATAGCTTGTCCATAATCGTTTTGTAAATAGCATGTTAAATATAGTATTCTTTTTTCATGTTGAGGTTACTGTAGCTTTTGTATTTCAGAATTTTTATTCCAGCATTATGCCTTCAATTTTTATGTATTCCAGTTGTAACAATAATTTCATCAATATTCTTTTTCTATGGCTTTGAAATGTCGCCATTACTTGAGCTAATTTTACATTGCTTTGTCTCATTTGGTGGGAATTCACTTCGATGGGGAACGCTGATTGTTTGTTTTGATCGAATTGTTGCAACATATTTCCTTAAATTTTATATTTATTACGGTAACACTAAAATATTTGGAATAATTTTAACTTTAATGTCTTCAACAATATCCCTTGCAATGCTGCTCTTTCATATTTGTAAGTTTTTTAATTTGAGATTTTTAACAGAGCTCATAAGAAAGAAGCTTACAGTGTTGTTATAGTTTGTGGCTTCCAAAAGCTTCAGTCTAGACAAATCTGACCTCTAACTTTGAGATATATTTCGTCCATGTGAAAATTCATTTGCAGCATTGCAAAAAGTACTGAAGCATAAAAAATGAGAGCTTTTATTTTTGTTTTTTGAGACGTCTTTGCTACATTTATCTATTTCATATGCTAAAGTAGCCATAACTAATAAATTGTATTTGACTAAAATTTAATCATTACAATTTCGGCTGAGAGTGAGCTTTGACCAAAATTGCTGTTTTTATTTTGTTTTTCAAAGAAGTAGTTGCTTCAATTTCTTGTCGGTCGAAATTCACACATTCAGTGAACTGTAACAAAACACACACGAAATTGTCATCAAAAATATGTGTTATAATTTCTAATTAAAATTTTCTACAAAACTTTCCAAAAAAGGAAGTAATAAATTAATTTGTACCTTTATTCTTCAGTTGGATTATCTGGGACATCCATTACAACATATTTGGCGTTGGTTGTGAACTTTCTTTGCTTCCTTGTAATTCTATTTTTAATTAGAAAAAATCGAAAACTTCGAAGCTTAATTGATAGTAATTATACCCTTTCTGGGAAATTTCAAGTATGTTTTTTAAAGCAGGAAGTTATTAATCTAAGCATACATGTATTTTTTATAGATCGTTGAAAATATTCGTTCTTTGGAAGTCATTGAAATATATTTAATTTTAATGGTTCTAATTACAAGTTGCTCTCCAATCTGTACAACGTTATATTCATTTTTATTTCCACAGTTACCATTTGCTGGGAGATCACCCATTTTTTATTTTGTAAGCTTTTTTCTTTATTGTGGGATACTATGTTTTATGATTTTATTTTGTTTTTTAAAATAAGATTTCAAAACTATTCTGAGTTTAGCTTTTAGACAAAGCTAATATTTATTTAATTGTAATTAACCAGTTAATTAATTTTCAGTTCTACAATATATTCTTTTGTATCACGGCAATTGTAGTTGGAATTCGAATTAAAACAATGAAAACCAAAAAAGTCTTTAAAACTTTTGTTCGAACTCGATTGGTCAAAGTTGCAGATGGAAAACGACCTCAATTTTCATCATCCACCAAAGATGAAGCAGATGTATATTTTGCAACACTCAAAAATTCATGGGATCAGAAACTTACAAAATAAATCTCTTTTATATTATATAAATTATATATATATGTAGAAATATTCGTAAAAAATCGTTCAATAATCAAAATTAGAACAATTAAAAGTGTAACACTGATTCAGTTGAAACAAAAAAGAACCGATATAAATAATTTATTCGAATGAAATAATATGTCTTTTTGTTGAGTGAATGACGGACAATAAACAATTTTTTTATTTTTGATTGATAACCGAAACTAAAAAAAAGTGATCAAAAGTCCAACTGTAATTGTATTTTCAAATGATTTTTAAAAACTTGACAAGAGAAATTGACCATTTTTTAAAAATTTTTTCTGTTTCTTTTTGTTGTGAAATTTCCGCTTACATTTCTTCTTCATCGTTCTAAATGATACGTCTGTGTTTTGATGATTTATGTAAACTGCATTGTAATCATGATAAATGTTTTTAATGTTTTTCAAAATATGTAAACTATTCTTTGTACTTTTTACAAAAAAGTTGAGGGATGCTTCATTTAATTCTCGGTTTTTGTAACTCGATTCAAAGAATTCTTTTTTGTAAGCTTTCTTTTTTGCAATCACGGTGGCCAAAAGTTTACAGTTTGAAATTCAAAACTGTTTCGGTTCTAAGAAAACATTCACAGTTTTTTGAATTTGATGATTTTTTTCAAAATGAAAAAAATGTTTAGGCACCACGGTTTGGAAATTAAAAAATTATCAGATTAAATTTAAAATTTTAAAGAATTAACCTCGTCTTTAAAATGACATGCTGAAATGTATTTTTTCTATTCAACTTTAGACATGTTTTACCCGGAAGCGGATCACTTTTAATTCAAAAAAGTACCTAAGATGTCTTTTTTCATTGTTTCATTGTTCAAAAAAGGTCGCGCATTATTTCTATCAAATAGTAATTGGTTTATTGATACACTTTGTTTGTTAAACGTTTTTTCGGGTTCTTTGAATTTCGTTCGTAAATTTACTTTTTCACCAATTTTAATGTGTTCAAAAAATATATCTTTAAATTTGTTACAAAAATGATTCAAAAGTTTTAACAGAATTGAACACTTCGATAATCGAAGTAAAACATTTTTAAAAATGTGAGAGAATGTTGTAGACCGGTGAATATTAAGAAATCAAAAAAAACGAAGGGGAAACACCAAAAAAAGAGATTCCCAAGATTGCTCCTTTATTTGTTTATCATTTTTCCTTCGATGGGATTCCCCCATAATATTTATCGGGGCTATTGGGGATCGATCTCGCTCATTTCCTTTTACACAAAAAAGTATCTAACAAATGTATAAAAAATTTTTAGAATCGTTGATCTCTCTCTCTATCAAAACTAAATAAAATCAATTCTATTTTGCAAGTTTAATTTTTTAAACTCACTTCCGTCCATTCACATACACTCACGCACTCCACAACACTGGCTTCAAAAGTCACACAATTCTTCTGTTTTACATATATCTTTTTTGCCCCCGTTATTTTCGAGAAATCACATGTTTTATATTTTTGTTATTAAAAGAACTTAAGAAAAAAGATGACCGTAACATATTCCCTTGATGTTTCATCATCAACATTTTGTGGCATTCATAAATTATTATTTCGTTGGAAAGGTTCTATATGGAAATCTATTTGGCCGGAATTACTTCTGTGGCTTTGCTGTTATGCAGCTCTATCAATTTTATATCGATTTTTCTTATCCAAATCTCAGCAGGTTCAATTTGAAGATCTTTGTGTTTTCTTTTATACATATGGGGATTAGTAAGTTATATATCTCATTAATGTGTTATAATAACAATAAAACATTGCAGTATCCCATTAACATTTTTACTTGGATTTTATGTTAATGCAGTATTTGGAAGATGGTCTGAGATATTTAATAATCTTGGATGGATTGATTCTCCGGCTTTGCTAATTTCAACATACGTTAAAGGAGATGATGAAACCTCGAGGAAAATTCGAAGGAATATTATTCGATATATGTGAGTTTAACACGAAATTTTTGAAATGAAAGTGACAGCTTTAAGGGTGTTAACACAGGCAATGGTATTTCGAGATGTTTCAATGTCAGTTAAAAGAAGATTTCCAACCATGGATCATTTAGTCACAGCTGGTAGGCTTTTAAACTTCGCAATTTTTGTGCATAGCTGAAATTCATTGGATATGTTAAACACCATTCATGCAACTTTTTTTCAGGATTAATGACCGAAAATGAATTAAAAGAATTTGATTCGATCGTTTCCCCGCAACTTAAATATTGGGTTCCAATGAATTGGGTATTCTGTTTAATCCGAAAAGCTCGTGAACTCAGCATGATTGAAAGTGATATAATTTATACGGATTTACTTGAAAAACTTCGGCAATATCGTGTTAATGTTTTAACTTTGACCCTATTTGATTGGGTTCCAATTCCATTGTAAGTGGTACTGTAAACCTTTGTGTTTAAAAAATATGATTTCAGAGTTTATACACAAGTTGTAAATTTAGCTGTTCGATCATATTTCATTGTTGCCTTAATGGGTCGACAATATTTAATTGGTGATAGAGATATCCCAAATGCTAAAACTGTAAGCTCCCTTCAAAAGTTTCTTTTCAAGAATATCAAAATTTAGGTAGATTTATATGTTCCAATAATGTCCATTTTACAATTTTTATTTTATATTGGTTGGATGAAAGTAGCTGAAGTTATGATAAACCCCTTAGGGGATGATGATGTATGTCTTTCTTTGACACAGATAAAAAATCAATACTTTAATGTTACAGGATGATTTTGAATGTAACTGGGTGTTGGACAGAAATCTTCAAGTAGGTTATAGTTTCATGATACAAATAAAACAATTGATAATTTTTTAGGTTGGATTATCAATTGTAGATGATGCATATGGCAGAGTTCCAGAGCTAGAAAAAGATATCTTTTGGAATGATGTTTTACCAGAGCCATTATATACAGCCCAATCAGCTTCAAGGCCCCACAATCCAATGATTGGCTCTTGTAATGACCTGTAAGTTGCTTAGTAGCATTTTAAAGTTTAGTTTGAATTTTGTTCATTTTATTTTTTTAAAAGCATTGATTTTTTCTATCCTTTTTTTACGCAACTATTAACGACAGCGTGTTACGTAAAAGTTTCATGGACATAAAGTCACCTATCAATGGACGTTTGATTCTGTATAATCCGATTTTGAATGAGAATTTTCGATGATTAAAAATTATCATCAAATATTCACATTTTTCTTTTCTAAAACAAAGGCTAAAATAGTTATGACAAAAACAACAAGGGATTTACAAATTACAGTTTTTCGAAAATCTAAAAGTTTTTCGGACTTGTAAGCTAAAGGTTAAACTAATAAATAAATTATATAAAAAATAAAGTTAATTTTTGGCCTCCCAATTAAAATACAATGAAATTTATTTTTAAAATTCTTTCTTTCAAATTTTGTTTTTATCTTTTCTGAATTAACTTGAACTTAGTTTTTGGTTTTTTTGTTTAAACTTTTTGTTTGATTATTTATGCTAAATCAAAAGCTAAAATTTTTATAGTCAATTGAAAAAAGACCCCTTCTGCGTGCAAAAACTGCAACAACTTCGAATGCCATGGCATTCAGAACAAAATTTAATAGGTTTTGGTGAAAGACATAAGTTAGTCATCTAAATTATCGAAATTTATCCAACTAAATGTAACATATTTTAGTTCAACAGAAGATGCAATGATTCTACAGCCACGTCGACGTCGATTTATGTCTGTTACAACTGTTGATTCAAATAAATACATTGATCCATCGGCAAATGAAATCCCTGTACCAGAACATAATCCTTTGAGGAGGTCAAGTTGTGTTGATGAAAATGGGACAACAGATCAACAAAATCGCTTGCTGGAATCTTTTAGACGAAAGCTATCAAGACAAAATCGAAGGGGTGCAAAGCTCAGTCTTCCAGGGCATCCAAATTCTCATGGCTTAAAAGGATCGGCAGATTTCTCAGATTCTTATATCTCAGCTTATAATGATTGGTACGAAAGAAATGGAATTTCTCCAAATCCAGCACCAAAATTAGAGCCAATGAAAACGAGTGAAGTTGGTTCTCGATGGAATTCAACGCTTTCAAGGTAGGGGTGATTTTTTTATTTGGAAATGTAGTTGCTATCATTAATTAGTGATGTTCTTAAGTTTATGAAATTAACTTTAATTAGATAATTCACAAATATCGTTGATTAAATTTGCGGTAATACCACATAATTAGTTTACTGTTAAGGTGATTTGAAAGTGAATTAACAAAACAGCCACAAAAAACAATTAGTGCAACATTTTTTTCAGAAACAGTAGCATATGTTCCAGCACTTTTGTTGATGGATTACATACTCCATTTGCTCAATCCCTTCCAGCCCATCTTATAAATAATCACCACCATTATCACCGACCAAGTGACGTTGCACTTGCAACCCTTGATCCTCAAGCCCTCAATAATATTTTAGATCATTTAGCTAAAAATAATGAAGAGGTACTTTACTACTATTACTTTTATCGTTGTCTAATTTTGCAACAAGTGTTTTAGAATCAATCTAATAATCATAGCAACGATCCCCAAAAAGTACCAACAACTTCAACTCCAAATGCATCATGGACTGTCAATGAAATGCTTCCAGTGATACAAGAAGAAGATGCAATGTCAAGGAAAATGACGCAATATTCTATGAATGGTTCAACATCTACTAGTAGTGATAATGAAAATAATCATAAAACAAGTAAAACATCTTTAAGCACCGAAACAACGGCATCAGCTGGTGATGTTCGAATGTCACAAGAAGAATTAACAGGATCAGGTAAGAAGAACTGTAATTATTACAGTAACGCTTAAGAATGTAATCAGATCTATAACTAAAGTAACATTTACTTAATTTTCAGAAACCCCAGATTCGATTCAAAAAGTTAAAAATGTTTTACAAAAAGTTGAGGATGTTACTTCAAATTCCTCAAATGATGATTTTGAAACACAACGTCACCCAACGGTAACATTTGAACATCCGCTGCCATCCCAGGCAACGGCTCCTGCACAATTAGCAGCAACAGAAATTGATAAACAACAACAAACAGCTTCAGAAAATGCCAAGCCAGCATCGATAATAAAATCTCGAACATTTGGTGGCCGAGAACGTCCTGAATTTACATTAGCTAGCGAAAGTGATGATTTAACTCCATAGGAAAAACTAAAAGAATCTCATATAAAATAATACATATAACCTGCAAAAAAGACAATCACAGAAATTTTAAAAACCTGGAAACATATATTTTGGTTAAACTGTTTCTAACTGTTTTTTAAACCAAATTTTTTATAAAATTGTTTAACATTTTCACGAAATTTGGTGTTATAAACAAGCAGATGATAAAAAATGTTCATTGTTCAGTTCAGCATACCGGTATTATTTTTGTTGATATATAAGTGTATAATTACTGATAAATAGTTTTATTAATAAATGAAAGCGAAAAACAGATTTTCCAAGAGCATTCAACGCTATTTGCTGCCTAAATTTAAATATGTTTGTTGTTTTAAAAAAATTTATTGAAAAGAAAAAAATACATAAAATGAACACGGGAAACAATTTTTATAATGTTATCTCATACCGCTTATAATCATAAAAAGTTTTAATTTTGGGAACCAATGCACGAATATCTTTTCGAGGAACAGGTGTACCACAAGGATAATAAATTTCATGTAATGCAAGAAATGTTACTTTTCCAGAAGCTGTTAAAAACTTAAGTTCTTTCATAGTAATATTACACTGGTAAATGTCAAAATAAAAAAAATCACATCGTACTATTTTTGAAATAATTTTTGATGGATTTGGATAATTATAAATTAGAAGATCTGTAAGAAGCCAAATATTATTGGGTACAAAACTTAAATCAGTTTCATCGCAATTAAACTGAATACTGTAAGGATGAAATTCGCGTTTTAAATCATAAAATACATGAAGGTAATCAAGTATTGTATACGGATTTTTGAAATAGAAATATTTACAGCTTTTATGTAATTTTTTCATTAATTTTCCATCTGACTTCGCCATTAAATAAGTAATGATAGGTCTTTGGAAGAAAAATTTTTGAAATATCATATTATCCGTTGTAAACATAGTTTTAGAATAAATTTATATAGCTACAGTTAAAATACGCGTATACAACTACTATGCAATATAATAAGTTGAGAATAATTTATAAAATTATTTCGATAATTTTTACAATTTTTTATCTTTAACAATCAGTTTGTTTTAATTATCTTGTATGAGAAGACATAAGTGTTTTTCAGTAATATTTTATGAGTCTATGGCTTACTAATTAAAGAAAAGGCTTTAGAGATTTTTTTATTTATTGAATTTAAAAAAATGAAGATTCAAAAAATGCGCGTGCAAAGTATGAAGCGTACAAACAAGTAAAGTAATAAAGCTTTATGCAATGCAGTAAAGTACAATGTAAAACAGTAAAAAACAAAAAATGTACAAAATATATTAAAAACCAGGAGAACAAGGATAATAATTATATTGTTGTTGATGATTGAGATTTGTTGGATAAAGTTGTTGCCGAATTTGTGGTTGATGAGGTTGTGGTTGAAGAAATTGTTGATATTGAGGTGGAGCACATTGCTGATGAGGTTGTTGATAAATCAAAGCGTTTTGAATAAGAGGTTGACGAATAGCAGCAAATTGTTGATGTAAATATGGATTAAATGCTGGTTGATAAATTTGAACATTATTTACAGGTTGTCGATGAAATAGAGCATAATAAGGAACCGCTTGTTGTTGTTGGGGTCTTTTAGGTTTGGAAATTTATTTTTTTTCCCGATAAATGTGCAGAACGGCAGCAAAGAAAACAATCATTAAGTTTTAACTTAAAAAATCAAAAGAAATTTTTTTTACTCTTTATTATTATCATCACTCTTTATCTGCAAGTAGTAATTGTAAAATAATTCAATTGGAATTGGCATTAATTTGAAGTTCTTTGATATTTTTGTTAAGGTAAGGCATTTTATTTATGGGAGTTAGGGTGGATCCAGAAAGTTTTTGACTACGTTCATTGACATTGCCGTGGACGAAACTAAACTTTCTATATGTTGATTCATTTGTTTTCAATTAAAGGTAATGGTTGTCTGTCCTGATTGCTTGGAATCGTTTCCACATAGACAAGCATTAAATGGTCATCGACTTAATGGTTGTCAAAAGTCTAATATTCGTAAGTGGTTCTTGCAGAGTAATTATATAAGTATTTACTCACTTTATTTTTAGAGCTACCAACATTCTGTTTTGATTCCTCCCGCGGTATCTTATATGATGGAAAAAACTATCATTTTTATGCATTGGTTGGATCCTGCTTCTCAACTCAAACTTTTGCATCTCTTAAACCTGCTATGAATGGTTCAGCTGTATTTATTGCTAATGAAAATGCTACAACTCTTGGATATGCATTCAAGTTCCCACTTGCTGGTGGCACTGGTACTTATCAAATTAACAATAATACTGGTAGCCGTCTGGGATTCAAGGTAAAAACTTCCGACAACAATCTTATTAGTGTTAGTGATGTATATTTTCATGTTGATGATGGATTTTATTATAATTTGATTATTACACGACTTGGAGGCCCTTCAAAGCAAGATAAAGTTGTTGTTGAATGGTAACAATTAGGTCCTGCAGAACAAGATATTCGTGCTGCATTTCAAGAACGAATTTTCGATGGAGCATTTACTATTCCAATTAATTGTGATTAAATTTATTTGTATTGGAGCTTTAATTATTAATTGTATTGTGTACGCGATTGTACTTGCATTGTATTGAATAAAATTTTTGCAATTATTTTGAATGTTTGTGGGGGCAATATTACTGTTTTTCTTAATAGTGTGATTTCAGGTCATCATTCGGGAAACATACTTTTAGAGTTAGCGGTCTGTTCAGGTTGAAGAACAACTGTTGTTTAAAACGCACCAAAGTTAGATTATCGTAAACTTAGTTTTTTCTTCTAATAAGTTTCTTCACATAGAATTATCAAATACCGAACAAAAAATTCGTTAACGGTGTTCATTTAAAAATTTAAACCATTTTCGATCCAAACATTTCAAGTAATGAAGTGCTTTTATATAGTCAATTTTTGTCATTAGACAAACAAAGCCGTTGATATCTTAGTTGTGGAGATGTAAGTATTGTATAAAAGGAATACTGTAATGAACATTTTTGACGTTTACAATACTCAACGAAAATAGAGAATTATTCTTCCGTTGTTTTTGGGATTTTTATTAAGAAAAGTTTGGTGCATTGGTTAACATAATTGTTTGCCATAGAGCATATTTCAGCATTTGATACTTGCGACTTTTGTATGGATCAATTTTTGTCATTTTTTTGAAGTTTTGAGTTTCTGAAATCTGTAAAGGGTTCAGTGAATAATTCTGACACTTGTAATAATTAATTTTTTGAACTATGGGTTGTCAAACAGAAACTACCGTATTCCAAAATCTCGATTTTGAACTTCTTGACTTTTTAGCTGTAATTCCACTAAAAATTAAAAATTTTTTGAAAACATGTTTAGTAACTAATTATTTTAAATATCAGTGCACTTAACAACTCAAAGAAAGTCAAACGTCAGCAAATTTTATGGTTTGCTATCATTTTTGTATCAGAATTTGATTTATAAAGATGACATGAAGAAAATTCAATAGAAGAAAGTAATAAGCGATGAATTAGATCTTCTATTTTAGCTAACAAAACTGAATTATAAACGTTAAATCTTGCAATAATGAAAATAAACATGAAATTGCATCGTTTTTCTGTATTATCTTCTTTTAATTTCTGTTTTCAATTGTTTTGCGAAATCTTCAAAATCATCTTTTAATTTACCAAAAACATAAAAACTGGAATTGCAGTTGTTGAATTGCTCATACAAGCTGAAACATGTTAGCGTTTATTTCAACAGAAATTAAATGCTAAAAAAATACCTTCACCAAAATGAACTGATGAATCAATATGTCAAAGAGTCCCACACAGAAGAGGTTTTACATTGATTGAAAAAAAAAGTAATAAAACTGGGCATAGAAAAATGGCATGCCAACAATATATGCAATCATCATATTTTTACATTTTGTAGTGCCAACAAATTTCATACAAAATCAAATCATATTGCTTCTTATAACTTAAAATTAAAAATGAACTTCTTTCGACCATTAAATAACCCAGATTTTACCGTAATATTGATGGATTTATATCAGTTGCCTCATATCAATCATTGCTCAATTTATTTATCAGCAGTACAAAAATTAGCTGCAGATATTTGTAATGCAACAAATTTACAAGAAAAAAGAAAACTGTTTGAAAATTTTACAAATAAATTTACTGCAGTACCAGATATTTGGGTTGCATGGAGAAAGTAAGCGATTTACATTATGTCATCATTTTTTAAAACATTGCTTTTTAGTATCGAAAAAAAATCCATAGTCAATTTTCAATCATATTTGCAGAATAAGAATGTTTTTGAACAACTTAAAAACAAAGCTATGAGAGATTTTCAGTTTGGATACGATTTTGAAGCTGGTGTTCTTAATGCAATTATATATTCGATTGTAAGTTTGTTTCTTCTTAATACAATAAAACAAAACATCAAACATGAACGATTTATTTTTTATGCTCCAAATGGATTTAAAACCAACGTTCATTACAATGCTAAAACGAATTTTTTCTATTTAAAGGAGGCGGACGGTTTGATACTTTTTTTGAACGTCCCGCGCTTTGCATTCCCTGAAGCGGGAAATTTAAAATCATCATTTTGCCGAAGAAAAAGGCTATTTTCGTTTTGAAACCGAGAAAAATTCAGGGAATGCAAAATGCGGGAGGTTCAAAAAAAGTATCAAACCGTCCGCCTCCTTTAAGCTTACTAATAAAAGCACATTTTTAGGCATTTATAAATACTTCTCATATATCTGAAAATCGCGGAAATGAAATTTTACAGAGACAGAAAGAATTAAATTATTTTATTAAAAATAGTCGAAAACATTTGAGAAAACGAACAATTGACGTTAAAAATTTCGGTGACTTTTGGAATGAATGTGAAGAATATTCAAGTAAGTGACAAGAAAAAGATAAATAATCACGAAACCAAGTATGCTTGTAAGACTTTTCGAGATTAATCCCACAAACACGCAGAAACTACCGTAATAAATGATACCATTTTATTTTGTTTTTCTAGCCATGGAAATATCGAAGAAAACAAAAAGGAAAGTTGAAGAAGCAATTTTAATAGAAGAATGTCTCAATGGGGTAATAAATAATGAATTAAAAAAGACAGAAACTCTTATTGAAAATGCAACTAAAGATTGTGTCGTTGATTTCATTGAGCGACGAATTTTCAAAGATCCATATAACCTTAATTTTTGGAGTTTATACATTTCATATTTGGAAGAGCAAACAGATATTGTAAGTTTTTTTGCAACATTTTTTTTGATAATTCCAGATGGTGGATAAATTTTAGGATGTGTTAAATGTTTATTCAAGATACTGTAGACTCTTTGTTGATGACGAAAGAATGCCTTATAAATACTATGATGCAATAAAAAATTTTCATCAATCTGGTAACGACGTTTCAAAATGGTTATTAGATATTGTTAAGCTTGAAGCAGATTTTGTTTCGATTGATTCAAGCAAAAATTTTATTGCTGAAATTTTGGAAGAACTTTATAATTTCGAAATTGCATTTGATGCAAATTTGCGTTATGAAGATATTTTAGCTGTTTTTAAACATCACATAAAATATCAAGATTTGGATCGTTCTGAAAACTTAAAAGCTCCTAATACTGTGTTTCACCAACATTTTGCATTTCATGACACAATGGTGCATTACATTTTGACAACAGCTAATTCGTCTGTGCTTCATAAGCTTCACAAAAGCTGCAAATATTTTTATAAAAACTTGAAAGTTACCGTAATCCACAAGCTTTCTTTAACAACAATTGATCAAAACTTCATGTATCAAAACTCTGCGTTTATTAACAAGAAAAAGTTACGAGAATTTAAAACAGAAAAAATTTGGTTATCAAATGCATTTACAATCGACTGTGTTCCTGATGCATATGAGTCATTAAATTTATCGGAAACAATTTTTCCAAAATTTTATAAATGCACTATTCGATTTTTGAGTTTAACTGGTCAAAAATTGTCTGCTGCAGAATTTGATTTTTTAACAGAATCAAAGAGTGTTGAAAGTCTTCTGCTTGAATTTACAGATATCGTGGATTCTGGTGGGGATATTTATACTTTAGAAAAAATTCTTCAACAAATTCCAAATGGGCATACATTTAAGTCTGTGACAAAATTTTGAGATGCATAATAATAAATTTCTAGGCTTACATTTGTGCCATCAACAAATGATACAGCGAGGATTCTTTCGTCTTTAAATCACCAAGCAAAAATTAAAATATTTGATTATAAATTAGCTTCAGACACGTTTGATTTGGATGAATTTGACAACTTTGTTATGGTATATTTTTCTGTGCATTTTTCAATTTAAAAAGACACTTTTTTAGAAAACAGGTACACTATCCTCGAAGTTCAATATACAAACTGGTGGTCATGAGCAATACAGTACCTTTACATATCGATGGGTTTCACTAGAAGATAATCCTGTTGTAACTGTGACATAAATTTTTTTGATTTTTTGGACTACAAAATAAAGAAATTGAAACAAAAAAGATTTTAAAACGTATTCTATGAATTTTTTTAAAACGGCTGGCACAGCTAAAATTTTTTTTCTCCAGAAACGATACCTAGGTTTTCGACCATGCTTAACAAGCTCAAATCCAAAATTTAATTTTAGGCCTTTTACTCAACCTTAACCCTGATTTTTTGGTCCCGAAACGAAAGTATCAAGGTTTTTTCACATGGATGCCATATATTCATTTTCTTTAAAGTTGCTAATATTCTTACACCTATATAGGTTTTCGAGGTCGAGGAATCCGAATTTCGCATTTTAGAACGAAAATTATCGCTGCAAGACCCATTTTTTGCACTACGGCACTTTTCGTGCCGTCATAACTTTTCGGCAAGGGCCCAGCTGGCCGAGTGAGTATCACCATCGGATTCAGCGCCCTTTTTTACCCCAGGGGGGTCAAGAATGGTAAAAAAAGCGGTGGAGGAAAAACGGGTTTACTATTGTTGAACATAGAGCATGATGAAATACCGTTATTTTCGTTGTTTTACCATGTTATGAAGCATTCGAAAATGTTTAAACATATTTTTTTCGATCCCAAAATATTACTATAATTATTAATAAACATTTTTGAGCATTTCTACACAAAAAAAATTTTATTATTTTTTTTGTCGTTTTTTGAGTACAGGGGGGACCAAGGCAAATTTTTCGCAGTACTCCATGTTCAACAATAGTAAACCCGTTTTTCCTCCACCGCTTTTTTTACCATTCTTGACCCCCTGGGGTAAAAAAGGGCGCTGAATCCGATGGTGCTATTCACTCGGCCAGCTGGGCCCTTGCCGAAAAGTTATGACGGCACGAAAAGTGCCGTAGTGCAAAAAATGGGTCTTGCAGCGAAAATTTTCGTTCGAAAATGCGAAATTCGGATTCCCCGACCTCGAAAACCTATATAGGTGAAAGAATATTAGCAACTTTTAATAAAATGAATATATGGCATCCATGTGAAAAAACCTGGATATTTTCGTTTCGGGACCAAAAAATCAGGGTTAAGGTTGAGTAAAAGGCCTAAAATTTTGGATTTAAGCTTGTTAAGCATGGTCGAAAACCTAGGTATCATTTCTGGGTCGATACGGGAATGTCATTTTGCTGTGCCAGAAAATGGCAAAATCTTTAAAAAAATTCATAGAATACGTTTTAAAAATAGGGTAAAATTTATGTATTAACTGTTTTGTATAAACATTCGCAGTACAAAAAACACAATGGATTTCTGGGATTTTGACAAATGTTAGTCATATTCCTTAAAAGATATACTAAATAATTAATGAGTAACTAATGTCATTGATTAAAAGGTCAGTAATACGTTAATTATAATAATAAACCATTTGAAAATTTCTTCTTCGGCAATGTCACAGTAATTAGTTTAGACCATTGCTACTGTTGATAATAACATCTTCCTGATAATTTTTTAAAGCATGTTCAATTATTATTGCAGTTAGTTGTTGAGAAGATTCATGCACGTAATTAGGTATTCAAGAGGAATTGTGACTCATATATGGTTGACTTTTGTTTTGTCCATATATTTTTTTTTCAGTTAGTTATGTGGTTAAAAGAATATATTTAACTTAATTGCAAGTGCTTGGTATACTGTTATTTTACAAAACTAGAACTTCCGCAATCAAGTATACAACAACGGTTTCAAAGCAAAGTTTCAATTATTCAAATTTTTTTGGCATCACGTTCATTCTTTTTTTGTCTACCTTTCTTTTTGTATAAAAGCTACCCATGTCATTTTTTTTGTCGCAATTCACATTTTTTTACTCTTTTGTATCAACATTTTTCCAACTGTAGCTGCGAAATAATTCAATTAGAATTGGTATTAATTTGAAATTGTGATTTTATCAAGGTAAGGCATTTTATTTATGGGAGTTAGGGTGGACCCCGAAAGTTTTTGACTACTTTCATCCACATTGCCGTGGACGTAACAAAACTTTTTATATGATGATTCATTTGTTTTCAATTAAAGGAAATGGTTGTCTGTCCTGATTGCTTGGAATCGTTTCCACAAAGACAAGCATTAAATGGTCATCGACTTAATGGTTGTCAAAAGTCTAATATTCGTAAGTGGTTCTTGCAGAGTAATTATATAAGTATTTATTCACTTTATTTTTAGAGCAACCAACATTCTGTTTTGATTCCTCCCGCGGTATTTTATATGATGGACAAAATTATCATTTCTATGCTTTAATTGGCTCTTCTTTCTCCAATCAAGCTTTTGCATCTCTTAAACCTGCTATGAATGGTTCAGCTGTATTTATTGCTAATGAAAATGTTACAACACTTGGTTATTCATTTAAATTTCCACTTGCTGGTGGCACTGGTACTTATCAAATTAACAATAATACTGGTAGCCGTCTGGGATTCAAAGTTAAAACTACCGATAACACTCTTATTGGTGTTAGTGATGTATATTTTCACGTTGATGATGGGTACTTTCATAATTTGGTTGTTACACGACATGGTGGCCATGCAAAGCATGATAAATTGGTCATTGAATGGAAGCGATTAGGTGTTGAACAAGATATTTGTGTTGCATTTCAAGATCAAATTTTTGATGGAGCATTCACTATTCCAATTATTTGTGATTAAATTTTTTTGTATTGGAGCTTTAATTATTAATTGTATTGTGTACGCTATTGTACTTGCATTGTATTGAATAAAATTTTTGCAATTATTTTGAATGTTTGTGGGGACAATATTACTGTTTTTCTTAATAGTGTGATTTCGGGAACATAAAACATTTGTCATCATTCGGTGAAATGTACATTTAGAGTTAATGGTCTGTTCAGGTTGAAGAACAACTGTTGATGCGCACCAAAGTTAGACTATCGTAAACTTAGTTTTTTTCTTCTAATAAATTTCTTCGCAATGAATTATCAAATACCGAACAAAAAATTCGTTAACGGTTTTCAGTTAAAAATTTAAAGCACTTTCTATCCAAACACTTAAAACAATTTTTTTATCAGTTTGATTTAGAAATCATAGTGGTCCATATTTTATAAGAAACCGTAGGATCTCAGGGAAAAAAGGTTATAGAATTTTCGTAAACGACTATAGTGTAAATAATATTTTATTTCATTTGAACATAATATTCAACAGCTTCATAATAAAATATTTAAAACTCAACAAATTATTCAGCAGCAAAAACAATAAACGCAATTCTACTTTTTCGGCGGCTCACTTTTGTATTCCATTGCAATACCTTTGAGACCTTCATTAAGGCTCAAATCTTCTTCATTATAAGTATTATCAAGACCTTTCCAAGTTCGATTTGAAAAATAATTTCCTGCAGAATATTCAAGAATTTGTTTATCATTGCCATTTTCACCACCTTCTTCTGAATGATTTTCGTTTAGCTGTGTTGAACGAATTTTCCCAGAAATAAGTGAAACATTAACAGCATCTTTATCAAGTTTACCAATTTTATCTTGAACAAAATCACCAAATTGTGCTGACCATCCACCTGAGGCATACCATTCTTTGCTTGGATTTAAAGCAATTTCAGCTTCAAATAAGCTTACAATTGGTTTAAAAAAATCACTTGAATCTAAGATTATTCCAAATGGACATGAAAGTAAAATAAATGCATCAATATCTGTTGCAAAATTTGATAATTTTGGTTCATTAATCTAAAATGTTAATGCTACAATCGCATCAATTACAGTAACATAAAAACTACCTTCCCAATTGATAGTACATATAACTTTTTATTTGCTTCTTTACAAAGTTTTCGAATTCTTTCAATAGCTTCTTTAATACCTTCAACTCCAAGTGTTCCAACCACCAGCCCAATAACATTTGCATCACGAAGTTTTTCAATCAAGAATAAACGTTTTCGTAGGGATCGTAGAGTTTTTGGTTCTTGTGTTTCAATGGATTTTGTTTGAGGGAAATAGTTGATAACTTTATTGAATCGAATATGAGTAAGAAGCCAAATAGGAAGAAGTGCACTTTGTGGATTTCCAATAAATATTAATGAAGCTGATGCCTTTTCATCCCAATCAAAGGGAAGTTCACGGCCTAAGCTTGTCTTTGTTGAATCAGAATTTGATTTTGAAAGATGGCATGACGAGAATTTAATCGAAGAAGATAATGATTGATGAATTAAATCTTCCATTTCAGCTAAAATTGTATAATAAAATCAAAAGTCTGAAGGGAATTAAACGAACATGAAATAGCATCATAGCCTGGTTCATAAAGTAGCACCAATTCTGTGTCATTTTCTTTAATTTCTGCTTTCAAATGTTTTGCGAAATCTTCAAAATCAACTTTTAATTTACCAAAAACATATAAAACTGGAATTACGGTTGTTGGAGTACTCATACAAGCTGAAACAAATAACACTTATTTCAACAAAGACTAAATACTAAAAAATACCTTCACCAAAATGGACCAATGAATCACAGTTTGCATGTTCTGCTGCAACTGCATCAACACAACAACTAAAATAAGTGGGTAAAAGGATTAAATCTTAATAAGCTTTATCAAAGAACAAACCTTCTATAACTTGTATCAGCAAGAACATAAATCTTTGAGCCAGATTCTTTTTCAATTCTACGTGCCAAAGGAAAAGCATAGCTTAAAAGATTATCAGGAAGTTGAAGAGCAACTCTTTGAGACTTATTTTCTTTAATCCATGAAACAACACGAGATATTTCAAAGAAATCATCAAATTCAGGCGAGGATGGATTAAGTTGAATTTGTTGTTCAACATTTGTTTCATCTTCTTGTTGATCAACAACGTGATCTTCAGTATAAAATGCTCCAGAAGGCAGTGGCTCAGAATCACTCATATTTTTGGCAGAATTTTCTGTAAAAAATTGCTCTTAAGATCTATGCTCTTGCTATTTTCGTGCTGAGAGATTTTGATGTTTAGTTTTAAGGACATTATTTGATAATACAGTAGCATAATTTAGAAAACACAGTTTCTGTTCTGTAATCAAGTGCGTCAACAGGGTGAGCTCGGGGAGCACGAAATTGCAATAGTCCTTTGATTTTTTGGCGCCGCCGTATTAAAGAGGAGAAAAATCAAAGGAGTGCTTCATCCGAAACCGATTGTGTTCACCCCGAAAAATCCTGCTGACATAATTGTTTGTAGTATTAAAGGGAACGTTTCAGTTAAACAAAAAACCTTCTTAGTGGATCAGGCAAAATCAAAAGAAAATAAGAAAAATAGCTGAAAATTGAGTTATATCCAATCATTCTCCTAAGTGATATATCTTTTAATACTTTTTTTGCCTTTAAAAACATAAAAAAATGCCAGCCGGTGCTTTGTTCTGGAGAAAACTTTTTTAAAAAACAAAATTTTTGGTCTAGTAGATCCGATTATAACTTTGTAGAAAAAGTGTTGCAAAATAAGTATTTGGATTACTGTATTCCAAAAATTGTCAAAGGAGAAAAAAAGAAAAACGTGTCTCTCGTGTCTACATTTGTTTTTTATTGAAAAAATGTTAGTTTCCAGTTTCTATGATTTATAAGTCATGAGTTGTTTTTTATTTTTATTGATGATTGACGACAGTCTTTGAGTGTCGGCTGAATGGGACATAAAATTAAAGCATGAATGATAGACACAAGTTATAAAAAACACGGATGGAATTTTGTAAGTTGATAAAAAACATTGTCAAAGTTCAAAGTACTTTTACTTAGAAGTATGACATCCTGATTTTTTGACATAACAAAAAACTCTTTTACATCAAAAAACTATATATTTTCCAAATATATTTTGTGTACATTTACCTATAAATTTTTTGAAAACGAGCTGTCCAGATGCGTTTAATCATACGATGTACAAAAATACTTTTCTGTTGTTTTTACAAAAGAAGCGAATACATAATAAATTGATGATGTTTAAATTTTTGCTGCAATCGAGAAACCCTTTACTTTTGTACAATATAAAAGCTTTCATTTTTAATACAACAATATTGTCATTGCACGAAATCTGTAAAAAAATATCTCTCAATTTTTAAACATCCTGTTTTTATCATTATGAATAACGCTTTTCTTTGTTAAATAAATTTATATCTTTTTTATCACTCTACTTTTTGTTGTTGAACTTCAAAAAAAAGCTCATGCTTTGATCTGTCACCCCTGCGTTTTTAGGCAAGCGTGTTTTATAGATAGGCATGACAATCGGCCCATTATTTGAAGACCGGACCGAGCCCAGCCGGGCTTGAGCCGTCTTTGGTGCCGTTTAATTTTTTCACCTCAAAGGAGGCATTTACCTACTCCGAAATTATAAAAATCCTTTGGTCTTTTGCAGACGCGTGCCAAAGGCGGTAAAAGATCAACCTTTCCCCTGAAATTGTCAAAAAGTTATTTCTGTATGTGCCCTTGCGGGCCAGGTCAGCTGGCCTATTTATAAATAACGTTGATCAATAAACGAAACACATAATTCAGATTAATTTATTTGTTTTTTACATACGTGTTAGTCAAAAAATCTGAAAAATTATTATTTATAAAAATGGCATGCATAGATACAAAATAAGATTTGACTATTTTTAATTATCTTTCACATTTAAAACTCATAAATTAATAGCAGTTAATTTTTAGAATGTGGCAGGTTTTTGTTGATATTGGGTTAATTCTAGGGACTTTTCTCGATCCCACTCCAAAAGTTAGAATTCCTCGAGCTAATGATCCAATGGGTTCTGGATTAAGCGATATAAACACGGAAAATAATAATGTGAAAGAATTATTTGGATACGATATTCCGACAAAGCCAAGTGAATTTTTAACAAGATTTGCAGATTTAACAAATGCTGTGTATTTAAGTGGTGTATTAGGCTATAGGGTTGCTTTTAATCTTGCTACTAAAAGTACTGTAGAATATTATTTTGGTGCTGTTACTGATACTTCCTTAAATTTGTTTGTCAACGATAGTGCCACTTCAAATTCATGCACAATGAATTACATTATTTCATTATTAGATTTAAAGATTTATGGAAGCCGTGCTCTTGCCAAAACAGTTGAATATTATAATGATGAAAAAGCAGAAGAACCACTTGCTGAAATTTTAGAATACGGTGAAAAATCTATTGACTTCTTTAGAGCAACATTTCATCAAAATTGTTCTGATTCAAAAGGTATGCTATATAAAATAGTCTTTTAACAAACTTAATGTACTGTAAAAATATTACGTGATATGAAATTTTGGCTTTTTTCATTCCCCTTCCCTGGGCGTAATATATTTTCCCATATGTGCATTTTTTTGGCAAATCGATTAAATCACAAGTTTTAAATCAGTTTGATTGCAGGTGATTCAACAATGGAAAATGAAAGAATAAAGCTTTTAATGAAATTGGCATCATCTTGTAAAAATCAAAGTGTGTCATTTTTTATTCTGCGCTATAGTGTTTCTCTCTAACTTAACTTAAAATCTTTAAGGCATATTTAATATTTGTTTCGTTATTTTTTAGGTGATCCAAGTGAATCAAATGAAGTTTGTTTCGTTAAACTCAAAAGAAGCATGCATCAAATTTTTTAGGATGTTATAATTAAACTTAATTTTGATCGTGAAACAAAAAAGAAAGCACTCCAAGCCTTTGATGAAGCTCATGAAAAAATTGCTGATGCTTCAAATACTACAAATTCACGTAAGAGTTTACACAATAACACAAATAGTCGTAATCATTAAGTCAGAAGTGCTAACCATGATTGATAAAAAGTGTAAGATTATTTTTTAGAAAATATTCTTTATGATGCCGTTTCACATGGAGTTCTATACCACTATTATACATTACTATATGTTATTGGAGAGGAAGAAACAAAAGCAAATAGAACTTCAGCATTATTATTTTATGAAGGATATGTTTCGAATTTCTTAAAACTTGGCAAATTAATTATTAAACCAAGTGCATCTGGTGAAGCTGAAAAATTACATAATGTACTTGCAAAACTTTTGAATTCATCCTTCCAAATTTCATTAAATCTTTTACAATTCTTTTATTCACCAACAACCGAAAACAAAAAGAAGACTACAGCATCTGCAAGAGTTTTAGGAGGTGATGTGTATACTCTTCTGGATACATTAAGTATGTTAAATGTTTTCGATATTAACATATGAGAAATTTGCCCATTTTTAGAACCAAAGAAAGTTTGTCAAATTCAAAAAAGTTACTCGTGAAAATTTTACTTTAATTGATACATCAAAAAGTTCATTATCTGATTATCTTCAGACTTTTCAAAAAGTGCTATTGGCTAATTAAATTTACCGATAATTTTGGACATCGAGGATCTTATTTTGTGCTTATTTGTAGCAGATTTTAGCTTTTTTTGTTTGCCTTTTTTCTATCGGTTTATCTTAACCTAAAATGTTAAATTGCCCAATTTTAAAAATATCATAATAAAGTTATCCATTTGTTTGAGAAATCATGCTTTCTAATTCTAATTCAGCTACAGTATGCTACTAACACAAATGTCATATTACCTTTATTTTGACAAAATTAATTTTTTTAAAAATAAAAGCTACATTTATTTATAATATTAAATTGGCAGTACAAAAACTCAGAATCGATGTTAGTGACATTAATTCAGCTGTTTTTTCTTATTTAAAAGAAACATGTTTTACCAATTTCGCAATATCGAATTCCCACAAACATTGTTCGTGTCGTCATCACTTATAGATGCCAAAGCAATTCCACCGAATCCATGTTTTGCGGCAATTTTAACTTTATATTCCATTATTTCTATGGTTTCATAACGATAATGATAGATAGCTGTTGGAAAACTTTTATTAAACATAACATATGTACCCAAAATTTTGATGGTTTCTGAGCGATTTGCGTTTTTTAGAAAGTCTAATAATCTTTTCTCATTTTCCTGGAAGCTTTCGTCTTCTGTAAAAACATGTGGTAAATTAATAAAATTTCCAGATTTTGGCAAATTTTTTCTAATATTTTCATTCAGACAAAGATTTTTTCGATTTAATAAAATATCGTTTTCTGGATTCTCATCAGCAAAAAATTGTGAGTTTGAAGATGTCGGTGCAAGATTCATGTCAGCATTTTGTTTCCAAATTCCTGGATAAATTTTTATCACAACTTTTTCAAGATTCAATCCCTGGCTTTTATGTAATTTACCCTAAAAAATTTTCTTTTAAGAAACCGAAATTCCAAGGATAAATTTTTTTTCGACTTTTTGTTTATTAGATGTCATTCAGTCCAAATATGGCGAAGATGATATTTGCTAATTTTTCAATGATTTTGTAAAATAAAAGCTTAAAAATACTTAGTATTACCTACACATTGACTTACCCATTGATAATAAATAGCTAAAGCCGCGTCACTAATGGAATTTGTTTTATGTGTTACCCATGTTACATTATTCAATATTGAGACTAGCGATAAAGCTTTAAAAGCATTGATTTGCAATCCAATTTGAACGTTTTTTCCCTTTGATCTAATTTTCGATATGATATCTTTGAGCGTTTTGGCATTGATCGAATCATCAAGAATAAATTCAATTCCATTTAAATTGTGCGTTTGAATAAAAACATTAATATTTGATGTTAGTGATTCGATATTCTCTAAAAAAGGAATTCATAAAAAGTTTTAAGTTTTGTCAATGCCGCAACTTGAGGTGCCCTAATCATGGCACTTTCTTAAAAAGCGAAATTTAAATTGAAAATTAAAATTTCTTTTAGAAAAAATGAAAATGTTTAGAGATTTTGTGAGAATAAGCCCCCCTCCCTAACCAAGTTGCGGCACTGTTTTATACACACCGTCGAAATTTATTTGTAATGAAAAAATTAAGGGAACATTTGTGAAGTTTAAATTTAAGAAATATTTTTGAAATTTAATAATATTTTCAGCTGGATTCACAATAGTGCTTGAATCTATTTTAACATTTTGTAAGATGATCTTGTCACATTTTTTCCATAAATCTTTTTCAATGCTTTGAAATTCGGTTGGTGATTTTGAGACATCAACGTAACAAGAAAGACTCATTTTTTTAACAGTATCAGAGGGGCAATCTTGGATTTTCTCATATTTGTATATGCTATTCACCATTTCAGGCATGTCAGAATATTGGGAAATGGGAAACTTGATACGCTCCAAATTATTGATCAAAACTCCAGCAAATTTGTTTAAAGAACTCCAGATTACCTAAAGATATTTTTTTAAGTCAATCAATAAATCCAATAACACATACCTTAAAACGTGGTTCAATATCATATTTTGCTCCCTCTGTATAAATTAACAGTTTGTTTTTAGAAAAGCCATTATTTATCCAAGTTTTAGCAAAATAATTCTACAAAAATTAATTGAAATTTATAGGTGTTTGGTGTCTTACCAAATTTATTTTTTCTTTGGGTAAATTAGAATATCTTCCGCTACTTATCAATTTCGCAGCAAAAAAATTAGGCTGATGTAAGTGTTGTAACAACATTCTACCGGAATCCAAAGCAACAAAGTCTACATTACTCTCGAAACTTTTAAAATCAAAATACCCTTTATAAGAAGCTTCAATGCCAACTGTAGCAACAATAAGTTTGCTTTTGTAAACTTTTTGTAAATTTGTTAAAAATAAGTTGAAAACTTCTTTTTTGTCAATCAATGATTTGATTTCAAAATTTCGGGATTGAAGTTTGTCGTCTGACCAATGAAGATATATTCCATCGAACTTGTTAAAAACTTTAAAATATTCTGGATTTATTGTTTCCGATGAATTTGATATATTTCTATTTATAACTTCAACCAAAATTTTTGTCTGTAATGCAGAAATATTGTTTTGATAATCTGATAGCGTTTTTTCAAGTAATTCAAGATGTAACTAAAAAGTATGAAAAGAATCAACAAATCGGTGTAGCTTCACTGATTATATTTTATGGGCTGTAGCATTTAAAAAGCTGGTTAAAATAAAATTTGTTATTATCCTAATATATAATTTAAAAGAAACTTTTTTAGTATTAAATGCATAATAATCTCACCTGAAATCCGTTGTAAGCATTTAAAATAATATGTGTACACGATTGAGGGCTTAAATCCAAAATATTATTTTTATAATTTTCATATTGTAAATTAATCCTACAAAATCTGAGACAGTTTTGAGAATTAGTTTGCAAAAATACCAATCCAAAAAATATATAAAAATGTAAAATAGAAAAATACATCTATTTTTTGTCATCGGCTGTTTTAAAAAGGCTGATGTTTCAACTCAATGCGAAAACAATAAATTTACCCTTGAAAAAACTTTTGGTAGATGTCCTTAAATGATTATCTTTAGACATGGCCTTCTTCATTTTTCTATGCGTTTTGTATTTGCTTTTTTTTAACACTACTATTGATTACAATAGCACAAAAACGTCAGCAAAACTTTTTGGGAATGCTATTTGTTTTAATACTTTATTTAATATAAGCAAATATAAACACGTTTTTGGCAAGGATAACAGAAATACAATATTTAAAAAGACACCCAAGTGATATAAACAAATGTATAATCAACGGATAGAACAACAGGCAATTAATTAAAACTATATACATGATTAAGATATTGAAATTCTCCCCGTAATATGTAGAAAAACATTTTTGACTATATAAAGTCATAGTAAATTTACAGTAGTTAGTAGCAACATTAAAGTATATAATATCGAGCAAATTATGCAGCATTTCACAGAGACATTCATTTTTGTTAATATATTATTGATTGAGAGGAGCATTAAGAAGGGCATTTCCACCCATAACAGGAATTTTTACATCGTCCATATTTGGCAAGACCTAAATCATTACTAATAAACAATTGAAAATGGCTTAATGTAAAACTTACAAGATTCTTATCAAGCACAAGCCGAATCTTTGATACAATCCATTCTGATACCGTTGAAAATGCAACCGAACGATCACCAACTTGCGGAACAGCTTTGAGAGACATAGAAGGTGGATTTCGAAATGCATACCTAAAAAATCATTACTAATAAAAACTTAAAAATTGATTAATGTAAAACACACCAAAGACGATCAGATGGTGGAGGTGGAAGATTTAGCGCTAAAGTACCTTCCAAACTTGTAATTTCAACATTTAGCACTAGACGAGTTGATGAAACTTCTTCCATTGCTTTTTTAATAGGCTTCAAATGTGTAGCAGCTTTAAATATCTTTGAATGTGCAACTTTATCCACCAAATTTAAAATTTTTTGACCAGTTTTTTCTTTTGTTGTCAAATTATGATATTTTACTTTTGAGCCATAATCTTCATCTGGAGATGTCTCAGGTGATTCAGCAACTTCTTCATCAGAATAATGACTAACAACTTTTGTTGCAGTTAAGCATGAAGTACTATTCTTTTCATCACCAAGTGTTGGATCAGGATTTTCTTTAAGCTTCATTAAATCGGCTTTTGTTTCTAGCACCAGTCTAATACAACCTTCATACTGAATATCAAAATCAACCCAAATTCCCCAATCATCTGAAATAAAGTTGTTTATAGTTGTTTAATAAATGTTTGTTTAAACAAACTTACCGACAGTAGGTGTATAAATTTTTTGAATTTTTGGGATCTTTGTACCAATTTCAAATTTAGATAGCTCCAAAGTTTCAATAAAATATGGCAACTAAAAAGATGTACGTACTACCAATTACAGTATATGTGCAATAAACTTACATGAATAGATGCCAATTTGTTTTGAATTTTTGCTTTAACCAAACCACAGAAAAATTCATCTCGACAAAAATCATAGAATAGTCTCATAGTCATTAAATTTGCAAAAATAACAAATTCACTTGATTGAGATATAGCTGGCTTTTGCCATTTTTGACGTCCTAGATTTCATAAATAAATATGGAAAGTAAAGCAAAAACAAACAACCTAGATCCATAAATATTGTACCACAATCTGCCTTCTCTTCTTCAGAACGTTGATCAAGAGGTTTCAGCAGAATTTCTTCTAAATGCTTTGAAAATTGAAGATGATCCATGAGATATAGAAAGTAATCACGAGACATTCCTCCCGATGAAGTGGATGATGGAGATGGTAATGATGATTTACGAAGATTTTTGGTTTTTGCTTCAGTATATTTGTTGCAAGCTCTTCTAAGAACATGAAACCATCGCTCTTTTTCTCTTGCAGATCTTCCAAAAAGATAAATATTTCTAAAGGCACGAGTTTTACTACCAGGAAAATTCTTTTGTAATCGAATAAGTGGAATACGATTAAGATTTTCTGCTGAGAATGAACGATGTACACCAACAATATCGCCATCAGATTCATTTGATAAATCCAAATCACTAATATATCCATCTGGGGAAGGCTCTTTTCCAATTTCATCAGTTGTTGCTGACTGAATTTGGCCATCTGCAGATCTCGTGGATAAAACTTCTGCATTATGCGCACTTTGAACTTCAGAATCTTTTCCAGATGCATTTGAATCATGTGACATTTCAGATGGCTTACGAGAACGCTTCTTTTTTCGACGGAATAACTTTGTTAAAGGTCCAGTGGAAGAATCTGAATCACCAGAAATAGCATTCATAGTTTTTGAATGAACCATTTGGTAGCGATCTTCATTTCTTGAATGTATTTCATTATCAGCAGATGCTAATCTGATGCAAATTGGGTATTTTCTTGAGAACCAACGTCTTTTTGCAAGACGTTTTGGACGTAATTTAACAGAAGCATTAGTAAGATCATAAATGCTTTGCTAAAATAATAATAATAAACATTCATATCCATAATAATCTATAACAATTATTACCGACAACATTCTTGGTTCAGCAGATGTAAGTGAAGGATCATCATAAAATGCATGCTTTAAAACATTTCTTTCTGGTCTTGAAATACGAAGCATATTTCCATCCAGTCTCACAAGAACAGTTTGAATATGATTTACATGAAATGTATGTGGATTATAAGCTTCATTCAAAATATTCATCCATCCTAAAAACATTGTTACAGTAACCAATGTACATGAAAAGCAAAAATCGAACCTTTATAAACTTTTGGCATTTTTTCTTCTTTTTTACTGTAATCACTAACTTCATTTACAACTTGTTGAAATTGTTGTTGACTAACAACACCAGGCACAATTGGATCAGAAACACACACAAATAAAAATGCAATTATAGAAAGATATAAACCAAAAAGTAGACCAGTAATAAATCCTGAAACAGAATACGGTATCATATTACTGCTGCTGTTAGCAAAAGTAACTTCTTACCAGGAAAGATAAAATAGCTAATTGAAAGACATGCCATTGTGAATAACCGGTATCTAAAGAATGGCAGCCTTTGATATCGAAAAGCAATTTCACGTAAAAGTTGTGTAATTTTATCTAATGAAAGATCTCGAATATTTGGAAGTTCATCTAGCGCTGGGATTAAAGCTTTTGCATCATCAAGTGAAGGAATTGCATTATCAAGTGTAAGCTTTTCTTTTGTGGCAATAACTTTATATGTCATACTTGGATCATCCACAACAACTTGAGTAGTTTCTCTCACTAAAAATAATAATTATTAATGAAATATGCACTTTACAAGACAAAAGAAATTACCCATAGAACCAGTACGTGAAGCACTTGCTGCTTTGGATAAAAAAGAAGGAACATTTCCTTTGCTTACTGTAGACGAGATTGATACGGATCGGCCACGAGCTTCTGCCATTACGTCTTGTTGCCGTGAAGAATGTTGTTCAGTACTACCAGCTTTCAAAAAGGGGTAACTTGAATTTGTTTCTTTCTATAAAAAAACAAAACATGAAATAACGTGTAAAAAATAAGATAAGCAATTGACACCAAAAAAAAGAGGGAGTGTGTCAACAAGAAAATTGACTCAACATTGTATAAAAAACAAAGTCTCTTACCAAACTCGATGCAATCGAACTTTCATCAGCTTCTTGTGCAGCATCAACTTCAACAGAAGTCTCATCATCATTAATTGTCCAATAGGAATTTGCACCACTTCCAACGCTAGCAGTTTCTTTTTGGTTATTTATGGAACATTCTGAAAAAAGAGAGAAATGCAACGAGGTAAGTATATACTCTCTCTATAGAATAAAAGAGAGAGAGAAAAAGCTAAAATAGAATCAATATATAAAAAAGGCAATGCTGAGATTAAAATTTTATTTCATGTGAATTCAACAACAAATGCACATAAAAGGTTTTTACTTTCAATGAACTTTAAAAGATTAAAGATTATTTTAAAAAAAAGTAGAAAGCACAAACCTGAATTAGTTCTTGAAAATCTTACACCATTATAAGCCATATCAGCTGCAGCAGAATTTTCTTCTTCTTCTTCGGCTGCTGTTGTTGTAATATTCTCAATGACGGTAATATTATCTTTGCATCTTATCACTTGATTCTCTTCTTCAGCTACAGCTTCAATATTATTTTTATTATTATCAACATCATTTAATTCAGTCATTTTTCTTTAGAGAGAAAAAACAATCAAATGGCAATGATCGAAAAATGCACTCGCAAAACTCTATTGAAGCAGAAAGCAGTAAAAAGATAAACAAAAAAACAAGTATACACGATATTCAAGGAAGATGGGAGAGAACCCACATATCAAACAGCAGCAAAACATCAAAAATCGTAAACAACACATTCTTTTAACTATTATTTCCTTTTCTCCCAGTAAGCAGGGAAAGTAAAGCAAAAACAACACATAAAAATTGAAAGAAAACACAGAGCAGTTATTCTCTCTCTCTTCTTTTCTTATCGATCAACAACAACAAAGTTTATATTATATGTGACAAAAATGAAATTGTTCAATCTTTGAATTTATTTAATATTCATTGTTGTTGTTTTTCAATGGACTAAAAAAAATTTTTTACGGGATGACAATGAAGTAAGTTTTTAGAGGAGAAAAAAAGACTTTTTTTTCAAACACAATGTCCGAGAAAAGAGATTTTTTCAATGTCAAAGTGGCGAGCACAAAAAGTCTAATAAAAATACATTGAAAAAAAAATGCACTAAAATAGAACTCATATACACATTCATGTGTTGTTGCCGTGTGTAAAAGTAGCAGCTGAAAAAAAAATGGTGGAAAAAATAAAGACAACAAAAAAAAGAGAGAGGTTCGTGAACAATTTTTTAAACAACGAAGCATTCATTACAAAGGCAGAAAAGAAGAAGAAAAAGAAAGAAGGATTCAACTTTTCTCTCCATTTTTGGTCACGTTTAAAGAAAAGTGCATGACTTAAAAAATAGAGCGAAAGTGTTTCATTTATTTGCTATAAAAATCCCCGTTTATACAAAAGCTTACTGTAATTTTTTAAATATTTTTTGTTGAATATTCTTTTTTTTATTCTGTAGTGTAACCCTAATTAAGAAATCTTTTGAACAAAAAAGTTAAGTGAAAATTTTTCAATGATTCATAGTTGTAATGAGATATATTTATGACCTTTCAAACAATGACCTCAATGACTCATTAGTTATTTACTACATATCTTTTGAAGAATATGACTAACATTTGTTGAAAATTTAAGTTGTAAAAATTCATTATATTTTTTGTACTGAATTTGTTATAGCCATTGTTTGTAGAAGACAATTGATACCTTCTTTTTGTTTCAATTTCTTCATTTTGTAATCCATCAATTTATAAAAATCAAAAACATTTATGACACAGTTATAACGGGATTATCTTCTGGTGAAATCCATCGATATGTCATGGTGCTGTATTGCTGATTACCAAAACGTTGTATGCTAAATTTTGAAGATACTGTACCTGTTTTCTAAAAAAGCTTTGCTAAAATGAAAAAATGCAGAAAAAGGTATACCATAACAAAATTTGAAAATTCATCAGTATCAAATGTGTCTAAAGCAAATTTATAATCAAATGTTTTAATTTTTGCATGATGATTTAAAGACGAAAGAATTCTTGCTGTATCATTTGTTGATGACACAAATGTAAGTCTAAATAAAGACAAAAAAATGGGGAAAAGTTTAAAAAATTCGTGAAAAATCGTAAAAAATCGCAGAAAGTCGTGGAAAATTTAGTACGATTTTCTACGATTTTTCACGACTTTACACAATTCTCTACGGTTTTCCACGGATTTTTTTAAACTTTTGGGGTCATAGGGATCTAAAAGTAATATGGATCTGTTCCATAGGTGTATGTTTTCTAAAAGTTTAATATAATTTCATCGTCTAGAAATCGTTTAATTAAAAAAATGGAAAAATAGTTTAAAAAATTCGTGGAAAGTCGTGGAAAATTTTAGAAAATCGTACTAAATTTTCCACAACTTTCTGCAATTTTTTACGATTGTCCACGAATTTTTTAAACTTTTTTTCCATTTTTTTGTCATTTTTGGCGTTTGGGGTGTTGTTTGGGTTTCAGATGGGGTACATAGATATCCAAAAGTGATACAGATTTGTTCAAAGGTCCATATGTACATTTTCTAGAAGTTTCATGTATTTTATGTAATTTGGATATCAAAAAATCGTTCAATTAAAAAATGGAAAAAGCGGGATGAAAATCTTGTCATCCATCATCTCAAGATCCTTACTTAAATGTATGTCCATTTGGAATTTGTTGAAGAATTTTTTCTAAAGTATAAACGTCCCCCTCAGAATCCACGATATCTGTAAATTCAAGCAGAAGACTTTCAACACTCTTTGATTTTGTTAAACATTCAAATTCTGCAGCAGACAATTTTTGACCAGTTAAACTCAAAAATCGAATAGTGCATTTATAAAATTTTGGAAAAATTGTTTCCGATAAATTTAATGACTCATATGCATCAGGAACACAGTCAATTGTAAATGCATTTGATAACCAAATTTTTTCTGTTTTAAATTCTCGTAACTTTTTCTTGTTAATAAACGCAGAGTTTTGATACATGAAATTTTGATCAATTGTTGTTAAAGAAAGCTTGTGGATTACGGGAACTTTCAAATTTTTATAAAAATATTTGCAGCTTTTGTGAAGTTTATGAAGCACAGACGAATTAGCTCTTGTCAAAATATAATATATCATTGTTTTATGAAATGCAAAATTTTGGCATATTACTGTACCAGGAGTATTTGAATTTTCAGTAGGATTTAAGTCTTGATATTTTATTTGTTGTTTAAAAACAGCTAAAATATCTTGATAAGATAAATTTGAATCAAGCATAATTTCAAAGTCATAGAGTTCTTCCAAAATTTCAGCAATAAAATTTTTGCTTGAATCGATCGAAACAAAATCTGCTTCAAGCTTAACAATATCTAATAACCATTTTGAAACGTCGTTACCAGATTGATGAAATTTTTTTATTGCATCATAATATTTATAAGACATTCTTTCGTCATCAACAAAGAGTCTACAGTATCTTGAATAAACATTTAACACATCCTAAAATTTATTTACAAGATTATTAAAAGAAAAAATGTTGCAAAAAACGTTTTTTCAAAAGCTTACAATATCTGTTTGTTTTTCCAAATATGAAATGTATAATTTCCAAAAATCAAGGTTATATGGATCTTTGAAAATTCGTCGTTCAATAAAGTCAATGACACAATCTTTAGTTGCATTTTCAATAAGAGTTTCCATCTTTTTTATTTCATTATTTATTACCCCTTTGAGACATTCTTCTATTAAAATAGCTTCTTCAACTTTCCTTTTTGTATTCTTGGATATTTCCATAGCTAAAAAAGCAACATAAAACAATTGTCTTGTATTAATTTAAAAATATCATGCTTTTTTAAAGGCTCCTGAAAAACCATTTTTATCTTTTCTTGCCACTTACTTAAATATTCTTCACATTCATTCCAAAAATCACTAAAATTATTAACGTCCATTGATATTTTTGTAACATGTTGTTGACTATTTTCAGCAAAATAAATTAGCTCTTTCTTTCTCTTTAAAATTTCATCATAGCCATTTCCAGATATATGAGATGTATTTAAAAATGCCTGAAAATTTGTAGTTTCATTACTAGACTTATATACAGAAAAATCATTTTCGCCTTCAAATGAATGTCGGTTGGGAGACATCATCGTTTATGTTTTGATGTTATGTTTTATTGTGTTAGAAAGAAACACACTTACAGTTGGATATATAATTTCACAAAGGATATCAACGTCAAAATCATATCCAAACCGAAAATCTCTCATAGCTTTATTTTTTAGTTGTTCAAAAACATGCTTATTTTGCGAATAGGATTGAAAATTGTCTATGTATCCTTTTTCGATACTAAAAAGTAATGTTTTAAAAAATGATGACATAATGTAAATCTATTACTTTCTCCATGCAAACCAAATATCTGGTACAGCCGTAAATTTGTTAATAAAATTTTCAAATATTTGTCTTTTTTCTTGTAAATTTGTTGCATTACAAATATCTGCAGCTAATTTTTGTACTGCTGATAAATAAATAGAACAATGATTTGTATGAGACAGTTGATATAGATTCATCAACATTACGGTAAAATCTGGGTTATTTAATGGCAGAAAGAAATTCATTTTTAGCTTTAAGCTTTGAATATAAACAATGGTAAAAGATTTTGTGTGGAATTTATTGACACTACAAAATGTAAAATAATGAGCATTCAATATTGTTGGCATTGCCATTTCTCCGTACCCATGTCCTTACTATTTTTCAATCAATGTCAAACATTTTTTTCTATGACATGCTTCCTTAACAAGGTTGTGTTAATTAAATACTAAAATATAAAATGCTTTATTACAGTAATATTTTGAAAATAATTTTCATTAGCAAAATTTTTATTACAAAAATACAAAAAATTGCATCAAAAAATAGAAGCTTAAGCTCTTAAATTTATAAAAAAATTTGTTAATTAAAAACACAAAAACGTTCCATTTGTATTAGAAGTGACATAATCGCAGTATAATGATAGTTTTGTAAAAACCACAAGAGATTTTCCATGTTTATGTTTGGTCATGATTGATAGAATTCCAACAGTGTAATTTTGACTTTTATCAATCAAGGCGGATCCATAATTCGACTAAAAATACTTTATTAAAAATAAAGGTTGACAAACTTACTGCACTCAAATTATCAGCAGCAATTTCACCACAAATTTGAGTTTCTTTATGAAATTTGAAATATTTATTTGTTTCAAATTTCACATTTTCACAAACTTTAGATGACTGAATGCTAACAGGAAGATGAAATGTTTCTAAATTAAACAGTTAAATTTTGTAATTGAAAAAGAAATTTTTATTACCGATGTTACTGTAGTTCTTGAACCCAATTAATTCATATGCTTTCCCAGCAACTAGTGCGTCGCTTTTTGATACGTTTAAGCTTTTTACAGATTTTATTGGCTGCATAAACTGAAATGATTATTTTGTTATAAATTTAGTTTAAATAACTATTACTTTTCCAACCGCAATATTATTGTTCCAACCTACTGTAAATCTTTTATTTGGAGTTATATCACTAAAAAATAGTTTTATTCAAATATGGAAGTTTTGATACGAAAAAACGCTTTGAAAATTTTTTTACCAGATTATTTTATCATTTTTTTGATGCCGTACCCGAGCAGTATGAGCGTGCATGCTGAAAACAATTGTACTAAAAATTACTGTAAAAATTTAACAAACGTTTGAGCAGCACAAATTTGTGTTGTAATAAAATATTTTTGGTTTAAAGCAATTCCAGTACAGCTTTTGGAACCATTTGATTTTTGATGAACATGGAAAAGTTGAATAAGATTGTTTTGTATTTCATTATCAGAAGATTCAACAGACATGAAAAATAAGGTAACAACAAATGTTAAAATTTTCATTAACCAAAGAAAATTAAAAATTTTGAACATTGCAATAACAAAAAACAATTGAATTTGTTTTAAATTTGGTTCCATCAAAATAATTTTGTTTTTTTAAATTTTAACTGATTCATTGAAGAATTTTGTTTTCAACAATTTTTTAAACCTTGAATTGACATTTTTAACATTCTTTAAAAGTTTTTATTGCAACAGACAAAATGTTTTTGTAAATTTAAACATTTTGTGTCATTAGGCTACTTGTAAAATAATGAATTCTACAGTACCCCTCAGTCACAAAACAAAAACGACGGTGTTTTGTTTAAATTATCTGCAACAGTTTTACATTCATTAAATTTGAAAGCTCTTCTTTAAAAATCCAATTCATCTGATAAGTTACATTATTTAAAGTTGTGGAAGGTACAGTTTGTTTGAATTAGCTCAGAATCACAAACAAAAATATTAATCAACGATTTTTTTGATTCAAATTTGCAAATCCAACAAAGTATTTCGTTAAAAACTTAGAAACATTTTGCCACAAAGCAGCGCCAACATTGCGTTCTTTCAAATTTTGTTGTGAAACTTTTTTTTCAAAAACTTTTGTTGAAAATTCCGTCAAATTTTACTCAACTTTTAACATTTGTAACCTCTACTTTTATTTGTAAATCATTTAATTTATAAACATGGATTCAGAAGAAGTTGTTGATGTAGCTGAAGATGATCCAAATGATGATCGAATTGAACTTTTACCACATGAACAAACTTTAATGTTGGATACAATGAATGATGATGTACTTTTTATTACTGGAAGGTTAACATTTTTAACAAACTTGCATCATATACATCTTTTTATTATTATAGAGGAATAGGAATTGAACGACTTTGCTTACATCATCTTCATATGTATAGTGATCCAAAATTACTTGTATTAGTTTTAAATACCAGTTCTGCTGATGAAGTAATACTTTTATAAATGCTTGTATTCTAATAAATGATTTTGCTTTTAGCATTTTTTCCTTAATAAGTTAAAGGAAATGAATCCAACATGTCCACCAAAGTTGATTAATAGCGATGTATCAATAGCTCAACGGTAATATACTGTTTTTGTTTTACAGCAGCTTTTATATTTTTGAACTTTAGAGAACAGGTTTATCTTGATGGTGGTGTACAATTTATTACATCTCGAGTTCTTATGGTTGATTTACTTACTGATCGAATTCCTGTCCAAAATGTCACCGGAATTGTAGTTTACCGGGCACATGAAATTCTTCGAAGCTTCCAAGAATCATTTATTCTTCGACTTTATCGTGAAAAGAAATCTGATGGTTTTGTTAAAGCTTTTACCGATAATCCTACAGCAATTACTTCAAGCGGGATTGGACAACTTCAACGACTTTTTGATAAACTTTATGTTAAAAATATTCGACTTCTTCCTCGTTTTGATTCTGTGATAAAAGAAACATATGATGCATCTCCACCAAAGTTGTGTGAATTAGAAATTGATTTGCCAGTTCAATTACGAAAAGTTCGAATGGCTTTAATGGATATTATTCGAACATGTGTTAGAGAATTGAAGCAAACTGTTCATAGCTTAGAGGTCTGTTTTTGCTTTTTAGGTTCATACAGTACTTATCAACACATTATTTTAGATAGAAATGGAAGATGATGCATTAAGCCCATCTGCAGCATTATATCCATCTAAATTGGAACTTGATTTACGTCGAAAAACGTTACTACTTACAGAACGACAAGAACGAATTCTCAATGATCTTGGTCTTTTGCGTGCTTTACTTCGAAAAGTTGAAGACCTCGATCCATATACTGCATTTCGATTTGTTCAAAAACTTCGTACAAACAAAGATTTAATTGAAAATAATTCTGGATGGCTTTTTACTCCAACTGCATCAAAAATTTTTACTGGGCTAGAAAATCTTTGTGCAACAAAAACTAGTGAAGATTCAGTACCAATGGTAGCAGTACCACCAAAATGGGAAGCTTTGAGATCTGCTTTGGGTGAAATTAAAATAAATTTTCCTGATAAAGGTAATGTTTCTTTTTACTCTATCATTATGTTTTTATGTCATACTTTTAGATGAAAAAATTCTTATTTTATCACCAAGTGAAGAATGTTGTCGACAGCTTCTTGATGTTATAAAATTTGGTCATAAAAAATTCCAGTGGATGCTTACTAAAGCTATGATGAATGAAAAAGATCCAACAAAAACTCCTGGTCGTGAACCAGCTTCTGAACCTTATTGGAATTCTATTGATTCTCTTGTTTTATATGATGCACAACTAAATATGAAAACTGTATGCTTTAGATTACTGTAGTTTTTATTTTATGTATTTATTGAATTTTTAGGATAGAAAAGAATTGGTTAATAAACTTCAAACAGAACAGAAAAAATCAAGAAAACGTGGGAAGCAGCTTCCACCTTCAAAAGATTCAAAGAAAATGAGACAATCAAGTTTGGTTAAATTTGGAGTGGTTAAATATAATGAAACAAAAGAAAAGGTAAGGAAATTCTAAAATTTTAAAAATTATTGGAGTTTTGTGAAAAATTCGAGTTGTAAATCTGTATCAGCAACAATCCCGGCACATGCAGTTAACAGCTTTGTTAAAGCACCAAATTGTCGCATAAATGCATTTCCAACTGGTGTTCCTTCGGGTACAACTGGAGCTTTAAGGAGTAAACTGAGAAGGGAAAGGACTGAATGAAAAGATGCAAATGAATCACCAGTTCCAGCAGAAGAATACTGAATTCGACTACAAAGTTCAGTGATAATTGTTAAGTCAAAAATCAAAGGTGCAGCAAGAAGTGAATCTTCACATGTATTATGGATAGCTAAAGTTTGATGACCACCCATAAATATTGAACAAATGTATTCATCCATTGCCCGTTTACTATCACCAACAAATGGAACATATTTGATGACGATACCTAAAATTCATAATAGTTTAGACTAGATTACGTTAGTCATATTAGACTTACAATGATCAGGCTTTTTTCCATCTTCAAACAATATAGTGTTTGCAGCAACCATGTCATCAACAACTGAAGACTTTGAAATTTCTTTTGAACGAAACTGTCGTGCTTCACTTAAATTTTTGCCATCATTATTTCCAAGGTGATTATAGGATACAATAGATTCAGGCTTTAATCCACTGGTAACAAGGAAATCAACTAATGCAGATTTAAGTTTTGTTTGTCCAGATTTAAAGTCATCTCCACCAAGGAAGACTTGATGCTTTTGGGCTAATTCAATAATTCCAGGGATTAGAGTATTTTGAGGGCTTCCATTAATATAATGTGCGCCTTCAAGAATGGATGCAACTGCAAAAATATTTGATGGCGAAATTTCATCCTTGTTTTGATCAATTGAAGCAAGAAGTTCATCAGCAGTCATATTTAATCCAGCTTCAACAGTTGTATATCGTTCAGTATTTGCAGTCCAAAGCACAACAACACATTCAAGGCCATGTTTTTCTTTAAATTCACGAATATCAGTTCGAATTTTTTCAAGATGTTCTTTTTTAGAATTTCCATGGATGACATTGTTTGCACGTGAACCTTGATTAGAAGCAATAAAATCAGGGTAATAAATTGATGGTTTAGGAATAATTGTTTCCATATGTGGTTTAAGCTGTTCAATAAGATCAGGTTCAAAGACATGTGCCCGTTTCATTGCTTCATACATATTGGCATTATTAATATCCCAGCCATCAATGATAAGATCATTTGGACTAACCATTGGAAGGATACTGTTGAATGGAACATGTACTTGTCGACTTCCATCCCATCCAAGATGAACTGTAGTTGACTGGGTTACAGATCCAAAATAATTAGCTTTTTGTGTTCCATTACTGTAATTATTTAGGGTAAAATGTATGTTTGTAAAAGATTTTAGAGATTTACCGTGTTTGCCATGAAAGCTGATTTCGATTTGCGATGGTTGCTCCAATAACTGTTGAACCATTGTTTCCACCAAGTCCAACTAATAAAAGCCCAGTTTTCTTTGGTTTTAGAGTTGTTTTAAAACGATAATTATGCTTCTTTGGGGTTACAGTAATTGAAGAACCAGAAGTTATGATTTCATTTCGACGATATTCAAATTCAGAAATCAATGATTGACCATCATTTTTTAGTGTTGCAGAATTGACAGATAATTCTTTTTTGCCATTTGCCGGAGGAGTACTTGAAAAAAGAGAACTCCAATTGAAGAGTGATGACATTGTTTGTTTGCTTTGAAATGGAAGAATCTGAAAATAGGAAATCTGATTAATAATGATTTTTCAGGAAATTGTGCATGAATTATGCGACTTTTCGAGCTGCTTTTATACGCTTCAAAAACATAAACAATTAATTTGCAATTATCGCGCGAGACTCACGCCAACTGGCGATCGCTTCATCGAACCATTGTCTGCAAATCTGGCCATAAAAATATTATTTTTGAAATTTGATATCCTTAAAATAGCAAAACGAAAAATAACTTCCATTTTTAGAGCAATGATACAAAGAAATCACCAGCAACAGAAAATTCAAATAGTGATGATAGTGAAAAAACAGGAGAAGCGGAAGAAGAAGAAACAGAATTTGTTTCAACAGTTCCAGCAGAAACTCCTAGTACTGATGCATTTGTTATTCTTTTAAGTCATGGTGATACATACAATCTTATCAATGCATTAGAAAATTTAAAACCAAAATTTATTGTTTGTTATCATTTGGATATTGCTTCTATGAGAATTATTGAAGTGAGTTTGAATTACCGTAATATTTTAAACTACGAGAAAAATCTTTTTAGACTTATAATGCTTTATATCCAGAGAAACAGCTCAGAGTTTATACAATATTATACAAGGAATCAGCAGAAGAAGAAAGATATTTATTGGCATTAAGAAAGGAACAAACAGCTTTTGAAGTTTTGATTCGTGAACAAGGGGTATTTAATTTTTAAATTCGAAAGGTATTTGTGGATAACAATCGATTTTTTAAGGTCTTAATGGTTCCAACTGAATATGATGTTAGCCGTGAAAGTACAACAAAATTGCGTCAACTTACATTAGCAAAAGATTCAAGAAATGTTGTTCCTGCAAAAGATGAAACAAATAAAGTTAGTTTCCCTTTTTATTTCTTTCACATAAAGTAGCAGCAGACATCTTTCGTCTGTCAAATTTTGTGTAATTACTTTTTTGCACTTTTAAAACTTTTATTTTAAATACAAAAACTTTTTTAGGTAATTGTTGATATGAGAGAATTTAATTCTGAATTACCTACAGTACTCTATAAACGTGGTGTTGATCTTATTTCTGCTACCCTTGAAGTAGGGGATTATATTCTTGCTCCTACCGTATGTGTTGAAAGAAAAGCTTTGGATGATTTAGCTCAATCACTTAATAATGGAAGAATTTTTAAACAAATTGAACAAGTTTGTGATAGCTCTCTTTTTGTAATGAATTACATTTATTAAATTTACAGATGTTACGTCATTATTCTCGTTGTATACTTTTAATTGAATCAAATGAAAAATTTAAGCATCGAAAAGTTAATGGTGGTCCATTTCAAGGTGAATTAAGTCGACGTGGTCGTGAAACAAGAGCATTGTTAACTATGCTTGTGCGAACAAATCCAAAAATGTCTGCAATTTGGTCTTCATCTCCAAGAGTTTCTGCAGAATTATTTGAAGAAATTAAAGTAAGTTTTTAGGCATGCTATATATATTTTCAAAGAAAGTATTTTTATAGCTTGATCAACCAAATCCTGATGTTGATGCCGCTGTCGCAATCCGATCACATGATGTTGGAAGTATTGAAGCTGATACCACAATCAATAGTCAAGCTCCACCAACCACCACCTCATCATCATCAAAAGAAAAGCTGAATCCAATTATTAAAAAGCAACTTTTAACTTTACCAAATTTATTAGAAGGTGATGTCAAGAAATTAATGCATTGCTTTAAAACTCCACAAGATCTTATTATTGCTGATTTGAGTGTACTTTCTGATACATGGGAAAATCCAGGTCAAGCAACTTCACTTCATACATTCTTTAATACCGATTTCCGGTTTAGCGCTCGTTAAAAGCGTGCAAGCTTTTTTTACGGGTTTTAGCTTTAATTATTATATTTTCTTGTTATATTTGCTTGTTATTTCTTTTGTAATTAACAAAAAAATTTGTAATAAAAATATTGACCTTTTTATTGGAGTTCCGCATGCAATGTTTGACGTTCGTACTTTTTGGGTTTATTATTTTTGTGTTTTTAATTTTATAAAATAATTTCTAGTGGGTAAATTACGTGAATTTGGATTCTCAAAAACGGATTCTTAAATGAAAAACGCGATTTTTGAATTAAAAAATTCCAAAAATAACTTTCAAATGCGCGTTCCATTTTTGTGTATAGGATTATTGTAGTTTGTAAAATGGCATATAAATAAGTGCCGTTCCACGTTTTTTAAATAACTGTAACTTACGTTTGAATAATTTTGTAATATGTTTGCTTTCTTTAATTAATTACTTACTATTTTAAGTTACAAAAATAAAGAACGTGTGGTAATTAATAATTGGAAATGGAGGTTTAATCAAATACAAACTTTCAACAAGATTAAATACCAATGATTATTTCTACCATAAAAAAGTGATAAATTTATTCAAACGTAAAAAACAATAAATTAATTTTAAAATATTAAAACACATTAAAGTATAAAGTTGTGGCTGCAGCCAATTTTTGATTCCAATGAAACTATGAGAATTTTGGCGTCATTCCTAAAATTTTTAAAATGAATTTTATTAGAACTACCTTTTCGTATATTTTTTTTCTTCACCTGTTTTCACGTCTTCATTTTCAATGTTCCGGGTTCATTGTTTTTGGCGCTTTTTTCGGCATTCAATTAATTGTATTTTTAAAAACTTAACTTTTCAAAACATCTTTAAATTATTTTATGATTTGAATTTTGAGCTTTTGGAAATTTCATTATTAAAGAGAAACAAAAACGTTTTTGCAAATATTTCAAAAAATTTAAATTTGGGATCCATGGTTTTTTGCATGAGAATTTTGAAATTGTTGAAAAAGAAATATCCGTTTGTTGAATCCTTCAAATTTTGTTGTAATTTTTTCGAACTGTGGTAAACAATTTAAAAATATTTACGTGCTGTTTATTAAAATTAAAACATGTTTATTAAATTCCCTTGGGACATTTCTATTTTTGTATATTTAATTGTTAAAACATTTATTATTTAATTGAATAATTTCGTACATATGTAATCACTGTGTGTCGGGAAATGAAACAAGGGGGCGTTCAGCTAAAAGCAATTACGGTAATAATGATAGAAAATCAATAAAGATATTAATGTTTTAATGTAAATACATTAAATATGTATCAATCTGATAAAATGTAGTAATAAAAACCCAACAGAGAAATTTGTTTTTTAAATTAAATTTGTCATTTTTCATGTTTCTTTTCTTACTGTTTTTCTCTCTCTCGAGAAAGAGCTCTTTATCTCAAGGTAAAATTTAATTTTCACTTTTTGACGTTTTTACGGTTTTTGAAACGCCTGTTTCTCATAGAGTTGTTGTTCAGATTTCTAAAAACCTTAAATATTAAATAAAGTACGAATTAAATATTTCCGAGTTAGAATTAGTCACATGATTTCCAAATGTGTCTCCCTTTTTTTGCACCTGGGGTTTTATTGCCGCTTTCAAGTGCTTTGTAGACCGGAAGAATGAATGAGGTTTCTCCTCTAAATTTTAGTCAAATTAAAAAAAGATTTTTAATTGTTTAAGTTTTTGCAAAACTTTTTTTTCATTAATTGCAACTTTTAATAATTATTTTTTCCCAAAATTAAATGTTTAAATTGAGCATTTCTTTTATATTTATATTGTCACTTTGTAGGATGTATCCGGATAGCTCGGTTTTAAGAAATAGTTTTTTTTTATATGAAGGTGTTTTTTGTCACAATAATTTTCTAACTGAAAATTATCTGACCTCATTTATCCTTAAAGATTTTATAGGGTTTAAGTTACAAAGTTAAGCCATTGTCATCTGGCATTTAAGCAAAACAGTAGCTTTTGAGAGTATATCTTTGACACAAAAGCTGTTATATTATATGTTTAGCAATTACTTTAACATATTTTTAAGAATTTTCAGAATACAAATGTTTTCCTTGTACTTTTGTTGATGCATTTGTAGTTTTTGTAGCAATAGCAATTGTAGGTTAACAGCATTTTTCACATTTGAAAACAACAAAATTTTTATTCGAATAAAAAATTTATCAATAATAATTTCAAAGAATTACTGTAATCTTTGTTCATTTTATATTTATTTTATTTTACTTTTTGCGCATATAAGTACAAAGATTACAAACAAAACACAATTCTTTCATTGTCCTTTTAAAAAAAGTAACAATAATGCTGCATCAACTTTATTTCTTTGTGGTATAACTTTCATTTCCTTTCAAATTAAGAAATGCAGTTAATTTTGGGTATTTAAATAACTATTTCCTTTCAAGACTTACACAAAACTTTTGAAACTCATTAGTCTCTTTCTTCTTCTTCTTAACAAAAGAGAGATGGAACACTTCCTTCTTCTTTCATCCTTCATTCCACCACCTTCGCATCTAATTTTGGATTCACATTAAAGAGGGAGTCACTTTTTTTTGTTTAATTTTGAACCTCTTTCTTTTTATATCAACGAACACTGGAAAAATGATTACATTTATTTAAAAAAAATCCTTTTCAAGCGTTTTTTTTACGAAAAAAAGAAAATTATAATAAGTTTTTTATTTTTTATTTTATTACTCTTATTACCACTTTCGCTGCCTTTTGTGTCACCAACGGCAACGAAAGAGAAAAGTTTTTTGAAGTAAAAAAAGGCGGTAATCAAAGAAAAAACGAATACGAAAATTATTGTAACAAAAATGAAAAAAAGGAGATAAAACTAAAGACTACTATATTGTTTTTTCTCAAGGGAATTGTTTTTTTTGTTTTTTGAGTAGAGGAAGTGTTAGTAGTAGTAACTGTTAAAAGGACGTACGTTTTTACACCTTTTTTTTAAAAATTGTATATTGAAATTATACAGTCTTTGTATAATTTTTTTAAATTTAAAACAAGCTTTTCAAAGATTTCTAAACCTTGTTTATTTTCTCAGGATTTTGTAAACAAAGTGACGCTATTTCTAAAATTTGCATAAACTTGTTTACTGTAGTTCTTTTTCGTTGTAAGACGTGCATTTACCCAACTTTTTTTGAAGCGTGTATTTTACCCCTGCCGAAAATTGACTTTAAACACGCTACCTTTCCTATTTTTTCGAACCGAAAAAATTGGTTACACGCATTTAAACTTCGTCATGCCTGCCTCATGCTTCTTTTTCCCACAAATATATACCAGCTGCTGTAAAGGGAATTGTCTTAACCTACCTTTGAAATAAATTACTTAATAATTTTACCCTTATTTTTTACGTGTAAATTTCTTTCTCTCTTCGAAGCAGCATTTTTTATGGAAATTAATGTTTTTTTCTCTGTGTTTTTCGTGAAAAAATTTTTTGCTTTCTTCTAAATTTTATTCTTTTAGAACCTTTTTAAAGCCAGCACACTTTTCTGTTGTTGTGGCCGTTTATTTTATTTATTTAAATTTAATTTTTTGTGTTTTTGATTTTTAACATTTATTCTTCACTTTTTTGACGTTGGGAAAAAACGCAATGTAAAGTGTTAACACTGGAACACTGAAAATATAGAAGAAAGAAAACAAAAACTTTTTTCTATTATTATTTTTGTTAAAATTTCGAAAGAAAAGATAAAGATAAAGAAATGGGATCATCCCTTTGTAAGCCAAGAACTAAAAAAATTGCCACATCTTCATGGGTCGCAAATGAAAATGATAATCCATTTGAGCATGCCTTTACCAAGAAAGAAAGAATATTACTCAGAGAAACTTATCAGGTTTGTTGGCTTTCCTTTTTACAATTACAACAACGATTCTTTTTGTACTTTATTAATTTTAATTAAATATTCTGAAAACGGAAGTGTTTATTTTATTAATTTATTTTTTAAAAATTTTTTTTATGTTGGTTTAATTTTTTACATGAGTAATAATCTTTTTTTTCTCAAACAGGAAGAAAGTCTCATTGTTTTTTTTTGTTTGATTGACCGTAATTATTGCTTCTTCAAATTAGGCGTTAATTAAATTGTTTATGTAAGATAATTTATACGAATTTGAGATACTTTTTATGTAGCTGAGTTAGTCATTGCAGCTAAAATTATGAAATTATGATATACAGCTTCTGTCACAGTATTTTACCCTATCAAAGTCAAGCATTTTTAAATTTACACCCCTACAGCTGTAGCTACAGTAACTTTAAAAAGAACACACCAATAATCACTAAAAATTTCTTATAAGATTGAATAAATTGACCCTAATAACATTTACAGAGTGCTAGTCTTAATCCCCAAATTCAAAACTCATAGATATAAGTAATAGAAACCTTTTCACTTAAGCAATGACAAAGACAGCTATAAACTATATTTGTTGCCGCTACACATTTCTGTTACGCTTACCTGATACTTAAAACCCCCTTTTTACACATTTATTTAATTATTAATCTTTCCACAACACTTATTTTTTCATCAAAACACCCACGAAACATTTTTTGTTCTATCTTTCGAGTTTTGAGCTCTTCATGAAAAAAGTTCATCGAAACTTTCCGTTTTTGCTTAAGAAAATGACGCGGTTTTGTTTAAACTTTAATTTAATTTCTTTTTTCTTCCACACTTACTTTTTTTATTATTAGCAATAAGAAATAAATGTGACACAAAAAAAAGAAAACGGAATTATTAAAACTTTTTATTTTAATTTCAAGGCTAGAAAAAAAAATGGAGCTTTTACGGCAGGTGTCTTTTTCACATTTAAAAGAAAAGTAATATTCAATAAAAAAAAGGTTTTCAAGTTTTTCAAATATATTATCAAATAAATTCACACACACGCAATGGTGTACTCAAATCTCCTACAAAATTCAAATACACTTCTTTTGTTTAAAAAACTTTTTTATAAAATACAAATAAATTTAAAAATATATTATTTTTGCAGCGCTTGCATGACCCAAAAGAAGTTGTTGGAAAAATTTTTATGGATATTGTTAATGATATTGCACCAGAATTGAGAAAAGTAAGCACACACACATGACAAAATTTGATATATCCCAACTTATGGAAATCATTTTCAGTTATTTGGTGTAGACAGAGCCCCGAAAGCGACAATGTTAAAAATGCCAAAATTTGGTGGGCATGTTTCTAGGATGACAGATTTTTTGGAGCAAATGACTTCCATGCTTGGCTTCACAGAAAATATTGTTGGAGCATGGCAACTTGCAAGAAAAACTGGAAGGCTACATGTGAAAGTTGGATTCTTGGAAGAGAATCAGAATCAACTTGAAAAAAATTATTTTACAATTGTAACAGATTATTTTATTGAACAATTTATGGGTTATCTTACTGGTGAAAAGGTTGGTGTTTAAACATTACAGTAAATGAATCACAGACATTTGTTAGTGTTTGACAGTTTTAACATAAAGGATAATTTTAGGAAGAACCAAATCCAGCGCCAAAAGAAGACGATAAAAAAGTTAGATTTGCAACAAATTATTCCAATCAACAAATAAAAGATACATGGAGAAGATTTTTTACGTTAATTGGAAATCAGTTTACAGAAGCCTTTGAAATTGAACGACAAAAATCTTTGAGTTCAGAGTCCAAGAAAACTCTTGCCCCACATCAACATTTCAAAGAAGAAGCCGATAAAAAGAAAAGAATAAAAGTAATTTCATATAGTTTTACAAAAGCAGTAATAGCCTTTTTAAATTCTTTCCAGGAAAGACAAAGCGAAATAGAAAGTGCTCCAACAATGGTCAATGGCAGGGAAAAAGAAGAAATGTTCGAAGATCCATTTTAAAGTATTGTTCTTTTTTGGTGTACTGTATTTATACAAATATGTGTGTGGTTTTACTGTAATGATGAAAAACAGGGTTTTTTATATTTATTAAAAATTTATTAATTCTTTTTTATATTTTACACAAAAAAATTTTGATGCAAAAACGTGAATTAGAATGGAGGAATCAAGCTGCATTACCCGTAAATTTTGGTAAGATAATTTTGGTACTAGAAAAAATGGGAGATAAATCATATAGTATCATGAATTAACAATGAGGTGTAATATAACATGTCATATTGAATAAAGCAGAAAGTGTTAAAATAATACCCTAAATGCATGCCTAGAACATAAACATGTTTCATGTACTTTGCATCCGGCATCCATTTTGATTTATCTCAAAGCCATCTTCAATCAACGGAAAATGAACTTGTAAATTTTTTGAGATATATTGATGGGCGAAATTCTTTCGTGCAATTACGCAGGAAACATTTGCAACAAAATTGGGTAAATCACAACTCAACGGCCCAGGACATGTATCCACTTTTTTCTGTTTTGAATAAAAAATTCGATTATAGCATTCTTCAATCAAAGGATAATAAAAGATATTTGTTGGAAGAGATTTGAATTGTCGAGAAGCAAAACTGGCAATAAATTTCTTTGAATTCTTTTCTAAAAGTTTAACTTTTTCTGGTCGAATTATATCTGACATTTGTTGATCATGGAGAGATATTATCTTTAAAGATGTTTGAGTGGTTGCATTTGAATTTGTCTAAAATTCGCATACTTTTTGGGGTTAAATAAAGCGAAAGTAAAATAAAGTTACCATAGTCCAATTTCTTAAATGTACCATAAAATTTATTTTTTCCGGTACGGTAATAATATGATATCCGGATTCATAAATAGATGGCCAATGAATCCATGCTGTTTGAACTCGCGAAGGTCGAATTACAGATTTTCCATCTTCCCATTCATCGGCAATTCGAGCCGAATCTATCAATTTATATAGCGAAAAATCTTTCGGTGATTTACCTAAAATTAAAAAAAGTACATATCGGATTTATTAAATCTATTACAAACTTGCGATAACTTCAGTATTATATCGGTTATATGTAAACCCGGCGGCAAACGGATATTGCGAAGCAAGTGATTTAAACTCTTCAATATAGTTCTTCCCGATTCTTGGAAACAAAATATCATCAATGTCCGCAACAATAATAAAATCTGCAGCTTCCCGATATTTTAAAAAGCAGTCCGTGTGAGAGGCAGCTTGATTCCTCCATTCTAATTCACTATTTGGATCTTTTAAATCTTGATATTCGGGGCCAAGGTTCAACCTTGGCCATGACTCAGTTTCAACTAAATCTGCATTTTTGTAGGCCTATAATTGTTATTATTGTAATCACGTAAGCTCAAAGTTTTGATTGAGCCGAGACAGTTTTTAGTACTCGAATGTAACTTTGATACAAAGGTTTACCTGAAGAAAGTTGTAAATTTCTTTTCGAATACTTTGAATATAAAAAACTTGAAGGCCAACTCCATATTGCCGATAAATTTCTAATGTCGGAATTATCAACTGCCATCTTTCATTGTAAAACAGCGGACTAAAACAGCTAATTACATCGTGCTTCTTTTCATATGCATGTCTTATTGGAACCTGAAAGTTAGCAAATGTGTATTGTAACATAGTAATGCATTTACGAGAAAACATACATTTATAGGAATAGATCTCATCCTGGTATCAGATAAGGCTAGTCTGTTTAAATTTGGCGCCACTTTACAAATTGCAATATACGTCGCCCATTTGCACACTAAATTTGGTAAAAATGCATGTCGAACATGTGCTAAATCTTTAAACGTAGAATTTTTAGCTGGCTTCTGTTTCGATAAAGGTTTTGACCATGTTTCACAAATTAAATGCTTTTCAGGATTCCAACGTTTTTGACTATTAAATAATATTACAACTGTATCAGGAGGGTATCTGTAATCTCAAGGGAATTATTTTTAAAAAAACTTGTTTTAACCAAAAGTGAAAAAATTCTGGTCTATAAGTCATAGATACTGTAATACAATGTTACTTCAAAAGATAAAACTTACAGTGAAGAATTTTTGTAATATGTTGCAGAAATAAATCCGATATGTTGCGTTTCAGAATGATCACAAATATACATCATTAAAAACCAAAATACTATACAGTGCACCAAAAATTTCCATGATGAATCTGTTTTACACCATATCCTATAAAAACAAACATTAATTCCTTCTCAAACACTTAAATAGAAACCTTGAAAAAACGAAATTAGAACCATGAATATTCATTTCTCTTTTCGATTTCTTTTTTAAATGTTTTTTGCAGGCGTCGGTTTTTTTATGATTCAAAGATTTTTTTAAAAAATCAATTTTTAAAAGCTTTTTATCATTCCGTGGTAATGAACTTGTCTTTCCTTTTGCGAGCACTTTTACTTTTATTCAAATGACTTCTTTTTTCTCTGATTTTTCCGCATGAGGGTAATGAGGGAGAAATAATGGTGATGAACATGCTGCTTGTTGTTGTTATTAAAGAATCCGAGAAAAAAATGGGAATAAAGATTAAATCAAAATTTTCCGGTTTTTCCGGAAAAAAGAATGTCCCTTTTGTTTTGTTCTCTGATTTGAATTGACCAGCTGTATTTTCAGCATTCATTTTTTGCCTTGTAATTCATAAATGTTAATTGATCTGTCACTCTGAAAAATTGTAACAATAAAAAAAATTAATGAGTTTTTCAAAGATGTGTTTGTAAACGTCCTAACAAATGAACTTTAAAAACCTCATTAAAATTTAATAAGCGTTTACCTCATAAGTGCTTACCGTTTGAAGGCGGCACGCTTTTCATCTTTTGCCGCAAAAGATCAACGTATTATTATCACTTTCGGAGAAGGCAAATTCTTCAATGACACCCTCTCTAGACGAGCTTAACTGTTCTCAAAATTAATATATAGATCACAATACAGTATACACAATGTTTCAATATTTTTTAAATCAGTTTTATTTTTCAATCCAATTCACAATATATATATCAGTACATGCATTTACATACAGTATTATTAAAATACATTTTTTACAATATTACTACAGAAGAAATTAGTTAATATCGATATCGAAGAGGATTTGAAATTCCACTTGTTGCTGGACGTCCATATGCTTGAAAGCTTGGAACAGCGGGTTCTTGTCGACGAGATGTTGAACGATTTGAGCGAGGAAGAGTACGAGGAGCTGGAAGAGAATCAAAATAATAAGAATCACGACTAAGAGGATATACATATCTATCATATGTATATTGTGCTGAAGGACGATATGGTGGTAATTGAGATGGAAACTTTTTAGGTGGTGATTGACACAATTCACATGTGCATGGATAAGGTTTATCAATATGATATCGGCTATCTTTCCATTTTGGATGTTGTTCTTGCCAATGAGCACTAATACCTTTTGATGGATATTCATTATTCTTTGATGATGCAGCAGATTTTTTATATGGACCAGCAGTCTATAAAGATATGTACAGTGTGTTATAACAGTAATATTAAAAATAATAACTTACAACTAAATGAGAAAAATCTGTACGAACTGGAGGAATTGGACCCCAATCAGGAGTGTCAGAATATTTTTTATCATCCTGTTCTTGTCCATCTGTAGTAATATCAGGAATTTCAGCATCAGTTTCACCAAAATTAATTTGAACAGGTTGTCCCAAACATTTTTGTAAATAACCTTGTTGACGTAAAGCTTGATATGCTTTGGATAAACGGCGAATACGTTCTTCCTCAGTTTCATCATCAGAATCTGGTTGTGGAGTATTGCCATAAAATTTTCCACGTGGATGACGAGCCGCACTTTGAAAGCCTCTAATAACGGGACCAAGAGGAGCTTCACGATTAGCAAAACCTGGCTATAAAAAAATAAATTAGATTTAAAATATCGTATTCATTACAAATACAACCATGCGTTTCACAAAGTCCAACTTTGTGAAGGGCATCACAAAATTATTGTCAATTCCCATCATAATAAAAATATAAAAAACTTACAGGAGGTGGAGCAGAATTATTAACTTTTCTTTCACTTCTTTGAACAGGAGCAGCATCTCGTGGAGGACGTGGTGGTAAACCATCAGAACGTACAGGTGGAGCAACAGCTGTTGGAGCAATAGCAGCATTATTTGGGTTTTCATTTCCAGAAACATTTTCATTTGATGTAGCAGCAGCATATGATACACGACGTGCACGACGATTACGACGACTTTGATTTTCTGCAGCCTTCTTCTTTAAAGCAGCTTCCAAACGTCGTGCAGCAGCAGTAGTACGGCGACGATAAAGTCTCTTTGATGATGATGCACGACTGCTACGACGGCTGCCACTTCTTGATGATGAAACACGGCTTTGACTGCTTTGTTTAAATGAGACACGATTGCTGCTGTTGCTATGATTTCTGTATAATCGTTGATTCTTTGAAACTTTTGATAATCCATTATTACCACCACGGCTACTGCGACCACTTTCATCACGACGATCACGACGTAAGGCACGACGGCCGCTGCTATCTCTTGAATAACGGCTGTTATGAGCTTTACGATCACGAGGACATTGACAACGACGAACTTTTGATGAACGTCTTGAATATGCTGCTAAATTCCATCCAACCCTTTCACCATTATCAACACTTCTTTCATTTGTTCGACGACGATCATCACGAGAAGCCATTTTCAATCAACCAAAAATATAAATCAGTATTCAATTATTCAGCAGGAGTTGATGATAATCGGTTGATCAATTTTCATACAAAAAGAAATGAATTTTTGTGCATTCATTCTTTTATATCGTATTTGGCATGGGAACATAAAAAATAGAGAATAAACTAATATAAATTTGAATAAAATGCATGTTTTTTTTTCATTGTCAAAAAATTACGCTTTGATTAAACATTACGTGACTGTAATTTACACGTGCAATATGGTTTTATAGAATTCAGCGGCACGATTATTTGATCAAATTCTGTTTTTCTGTTTTGGAGGAAATCATGATTTATAATAACTGTTTTTTTAAAATATTTTTTTGCCAATTTTATATATAAATTCGATCTCTTGCATAAATTAACCAAACATGCTCGCCATAATTGTTTAAATTCGCAGTAAAATTGTTTTGATTACCTCTCAAAAATAACAGATCCTTGATGTTTTCGAACGTTTTATGTTCTTGTTAAACCCTATGATTGTTCAAAACAAATACAACCTTCAGGCAATTAAATAACGGAATATTACCATTTTCCTGTTTGATGTTTGATTTTATGCTACAAAGTTTAGCGTTCCTAGAAATAAAATGTTGCAATAAAAAAAGCAAATATAAAAACATGGAAGAATTTATTTCAAGTTCCGCAATAATTAAAAGTGCATTCTTGATAGTTGTTTCGCATCTTCTTCTTCTTCCTTGTGGTTATTATTTTTTGAGCTCAAAAACAACAGAACTCAAAACCCACAATTCCATTTATTATCCTTCCTTTTCTAAATCCGTTAAGGAAGGAAACAAAATACATTTCTTTTTCAAAGATAGAACAAACAATCTTCACACATATTTTTTATACGGTAGTAATATCAATGACAAATATTATTTATGGATATGTTTCATGGAAAAGAGTAGGGCAAAATTGAAGAGTAAACATTGAAATTCGGGTTATATATAGCCGTTTTTATGAATTGGATATTTTGGTTTTTCTTCTTTTCATTCATATTATGTACTTTTACCGTACCATGGGGGCATGAAATTATTAATGAAAGTATATTCTAGGAATGATATTTTGGGATATTGATACATGCTTAAAATCTTTTCGGCTTTGAATTTTGTGTGGTTTATGTAAACATACATACATATGTATTATTAATCATGAAAACAAGCTAAATTGCTATAGCCTATAACTTTCTTAACTAACCGATTCTACCACAGAAAATTAAATGAAACTTTTAAAAGTAATAAATATGTCCCCGGGGCCTAATTTTAACTATAAATTTCTTCCTCATACTTTTAATTTTATGTGGTTTGATGTAGTCTTTTAATTAAAAAAGAGGGGGTTTAGTGCCAAAAATCGACAAATGTTTTTAAAAAACATTTTTATCTACGAAAATGTTAGTTATATCGCTAGATATATTGTCCTTTTTGCAACAAAACAATAAGACATTATTTTTCTACCGTATGTTTTCTGAAATATTTTTTTGCAGAATTCAAAATTCTTTCTGGGCTATACAGAAAGAACACTGTATTTGTAAAAGACATTTGACAACCCTGTGACAAAAAAGCCCTTCTTCAAATACCAAACCATTTAAAACAAACATATATGTTCCAAAAATTTTGCTTATATTTTTGGAAGCTACATTTTTTCTTTCATTTCTGTAAACACATTTTTCTCCTCCAAACAAAAAAACAACATCCTCCAAAAAAAGAAGATAGATACAATTTCGCTTTTTAAATTTTAAATTTTATGCAAAACGGATGCTCTGTTTTTTTTATTTTTTGTTGACAGTGTTTTTTGTTAGTTTTAAATGACTCTTCTTCAGAGAATCCGGCGGTTGCCCTTTTTTTATTGTTTTCTTTTTTTCTGTTAAACCATTTCAGCTTCTAAAAAATTTAAGTGTTTTTAATCAAAGTTTAAAACACTTAAATGATTTCTTTTTAAATTTCAGACATGTGGTTGTTCGGATTCTTTTATAGCTCTGTTTTTTCTTTCTGTTTAATGGTTAGGAGTAATTTGTGAAACTGACCCAGAGGGAGTTTTTTAATTGACAACAAATAGTGTTGGTGCTAGACTTGTCTCTTCAGAGGACGTCGCCAAATCTGATAACGAAACTGTTCAAAAATCTCAAATTTCGTAGAACAGTTGTTACTCATATCAAAATATTCAATGACTAATTTATGTTTTATAGGAAACTTAAGTGTTTTTTGAGTATGTTCAAGTCCATTTTGCAGCAAGCTTGTTTTTACAAATTAGACTTAAAAATTGTTTACTGTACCCCTTTTAAAATATTATTCTCCTGCAAATTAAGCGTCAAAGCGTGAAAGGAAAATAGCAATTTTGAAGCTCCATTAATTTTTAGAACAGAATTTATGATCTTTGCAAAACTAAAGTGTTTTTAATTTGTATTTATTATTTACATGTAAACAAACAAAATTACTGTAAAATTATCAAAGATTATAGACTACTTACGTCATAGATAAAACTGATAATTTTTTGCTCATGGTATCTACAGACAGTCAATGATCTTCGAAATTTTTTACAGTAGATATCTTTGTTTGTTTTATTTTGTTTTTTTGAATGATGAAATTTTATTAGAAAAAATATGTAATTAAACGTAAAATGACCATTTAACCAAATAGATTCAGATACTCTTTCGACTGCTTTGTTGGCATTAAGTTGTTAATAGCTAATTAAGGAAAAATAATATAATCGTTTCAAGGGATTTTTAACAAACCAATTTTAGTCTTTTTAACATTCCATTTTTTCCAACCAACAGCGAATCGTGGAAACATATTTAAAAAGGAAAATATACTGTAGCTTTTTAAAAAGTTTATTTATAACTCTATTTTTGAAAATGCTACAAAAAATTAATGTGAACCGAAAATTATTATATTTAGAGAAAGAAAAATTAATGATAGTTAAGTAATATTCGGTATGTTAAAATGGAATATTATTTACATCTAAATATTATATTTACCATTCCTGTAATATAAAGAGGCATATAATTTTTTACTAACTCCCACATTTTTCTATTTTTGTTTTTTATGTTTAAAATTCAAGAGTCTAAACATCTTGATAAATTTTTGAGGTTACTGTAAAAAAGTCTGTTTTCACAGAAAAAGTGCATTCTTTGAATGGATAAATTTGTTTCTCTGTAATCTTTTAATATTGCAAAATTATTACTGTTAAATTTCTAAAGAAAAATGCTACAAAAATAAAAGCTATTTTCTTTGGACACAATAAATCTTTTAAAAAATGTTTCAATTCCTTTGTGAATAAAAAATGTTCTTCCAAAAATGTTGCTGTAAATCCTTCTACCCTCATGACTTCTATTTGAACGAACGAAAAACATTTGTTCAAACGTTAAAGCAATTATTTTAGCAAAGATTAATGCCTTCTTTCCCCAAATGTTAACAAAACAACAAAAAAACATAATTCATATTTCGTTTTCTGTTTTTTTTATTTCTATTAACACAATGTTGTTTCTTTTTTGGTGGTAGTTTCTTCAGTCTGAGAAGGAGCTTCCCTGCAGACGCATCCCAGACGACAAAAGTTTTTGCTTTTCAAAATGAAACGTAAATTTTTAAAATTTTCTGATCCCTTGTTTTGGCACCATTGCTTCTTCTAACGGGGAAACAAAATGTTCATGCCAGATCGAAATCCAAATTTTTGCATGTTTCCGGATTATCTCTTTTTTTGTTGAAAAAAAGAAGTTTGTAAATTATGCCTTCAAAAAAAACTTTGTGAGGGAATATTATTAGAGCATTGTTGTCATCGTCTTCATTGTTACGGATGCAAGCATTGGATGAGCAGCAACAGCAGCAGCGGCTTTTTCAAAATCTAACACAACTTCCGTTTAGACTGAAAAATTTTTTTGATCATATTATCTTTTTTGAAGCAAAGTGATATTCTCTCTTTTCTTTTTCCTTATGCATACTTTTATGCTTCAATAAACAAATGATAAAATTTTTACAGACACAAAAAAGAAGAGCTGTTTTGAGTAATTTAAAAAAAACAAGTTTTACGGTTGTTTTTTAATGTTTCTTCTTTCTAAAAAGACATACATTTAACAACAACAAAAAGGAGACAAATGCCAAAAAGCTTTTGTGGCATTCAGAAAAAAACGAAGTGACAAAATTTTGTTTCTTTTTTGTTATGTCTGAAAACCAATTAGGGGCAACATTCATATCCTTCTTTTTTTTCTTTTGTTAAATAAGATAACCAAATTTAAAAAGTTTCAAAAAGAAGAAAAAGTTTAAAATTCATATTTTTGCTTTTTAGAAAAGTTATTTATTAGCCCCTTTTCTAAAAGAAATACAGCGGAAGTTTTTAAGTTTCAGGGATTAAAAACATCCATATTATTTTAAGTTTTTTATAAAAAATATCCATGTCAGAAAAAAACTGATGATGATGAATTAGGAAACCAAAAATAGCAAACTTCGTTTTGCTGCAAATTGACGCCGCTTTTTGAGAGTAACTTCTTTTGCAACTTTGTACTTTTTTTGCATTAGTTAACACTTTTGCACTTTTCTCTGTTTTAAAAACGTGATCTTCCAAGCTTCATGTTTTGCCATCCTACTCATTCACTCACAATGGCACAAATCTATTTTAAAACTTTTTTCCAATACACACAAAGCAAGATAGAAAAACAGCAAGTTTAGTAACTTCTACTGCCACCCACTTAAGTTTTGCCTCCTAAAACTTTGAAGTCTTTTGAAGGTGACATTTTACTTGATCCCTTTTCTTCTTTCTTTCTTGTTTCCTTTTTTCTTTCAAATTTGCAACTTTAATTTGTTTATCTACAAACTTGTTTTTTTGATTGCCCTGAAACAACGGCGGCAAAAGTGCCATTTGAGTGGTGTAAGATAGAAGATGGAAAAGGAGAGGATGATACTGAAGTACCACACCACAAGGCAGTAACGAGTAATTTAAGAATTTTAAATAATAGCTGCTTTTAAACAAATAACAAAGTTCTTTTTTATATTTCTTTTTTTAGAATCTTCCAACAACTATTTTTTACTTTTTCTTCCAACAGTAATAAATTTCAAAAATATTAAAAAAGAGTAGAAAGCTTCTATTATTTTGCAAAATAACTTACAAAAAACCGCGCCAAAAATATCGCCGAGATTTTCCACGGTTTTTAAGTTGTTACGCAGTTTAGTCATTTGCATATTTTTATTTAAAAACATTTTAAGTTTTTTCTAGGAAAGCCGCTTTTTTTAAAAAAAATAGCTTTAGGGTAAGATTAAAGATTTTATGCTATTTTTTAATTTAAAATTGGAATTTACTGATTTGCTTTATTTTATTTTTACTGCATTTTTAAATGCCATAGATTTTACTAGCATTTAGTTTTAGCTTTAATTTTACGAGCTTGAGGGTAGTTGAGGGAGAGAAAATAAATTGTAAAAATAAAGTTTAGGGTTTATGATTCAATTCTCTTAAAAATAGTGGTCTCAAATGGCATAGTTATTTGGGTTTGATTGCGTCATATGAATCTTTCATCGCTTTGGTTTGGAAAGAAGAAGGTGTCATCTTTGATCAAGTTTTGTTTTCATGTGAGTCTATTTGAGCTGTGTTACGGAATTGCAATAGAAAAAGCGATAATGAATTCTTTAGTCCAAACTTTTGCTACATCAAGTTTTTGTGAGCTATTGAAAACTACTTTTTAGAATCAAGCTTTCTTCTACAGTAATCAGAAAAAAATGCCCCGATTTCACCCCCCTTTTTTTGTTTGTTATTGAAAATTGCTAATAACCATTTTTAAATAGTTTATTTATTTTTTATTATTAATAAATATTATTCTTTATCTTTAATTCTTATAAAAGAACGAGAGGTTTAAAGTTTAAAGAAAATATCAAAGAAGCTTCTTCGAAGAGCTTTCATCTTTTCATCTTGCTTGCTCTTCCGGATGTTTTCATATATTTTCAAAGTGTTTTTTATCCGTCATAAAAAAGACTATCACGATGATGATGATGATGAGCTGTCTCTTTTAAAAGTGTTGCATTGTAAAAAATATACAAATTTTCCGTTCTTTTCTCCTTCTTTTTTTTCTATCTCTTTTTTTCTGATTCAATTTATTTATAATCTTTCTATCGTCTGCCATGGATATCTCTCTCTATTGCTTTCATATTTGCATATATCCATAGGGATATATGAAATCCATACTTCTTCCTTGTCTAGATTTTGAATATTTGTGTTTTAAATGTACTACTACTACGTAGACCTCCCTCACCGAAAGTGTACGTAGTTTTGATGGGTTGTGTAAGAAAGAAATGGTTTCAATTGAAATTCAGAAAACCATAAATAAATAAAAGAGAAATTTTTTTTTGGTTCAAAAGATTTATATGCCTTTTTTAACTTCCGCTTTAATGAAAAAAATGTTTGCAATTGCAAAATATGTTTTTTGGAAGTTTCTTCCTCTTTTTTGAGTTAGTTCTTTAATGTTTTTTTTTGTGGAAGAAATCTATTTTTACCTAAGCTCATAGTGATAAAAAAAGCAGTTCACAATCTTCTGCTGTTGCTGAAACAGCATTTTTAAAACATTTCTTTGATTAAGCTAATCATTTTTATCTAAACTCTTTTTTTGGCATTTTTTAAAACATTTAAAATTTAATCAAAGTTCTTCTTTTTTTCTTTAATTAACCTTAAAAAACGAAAATATTTAAAATTATTACATTTTTGAAAAAAAAATAAAATATTTTTAAGAAACAATTAGCCTTCGCATTTTTTCGAACTACTTTTTTTCTTCCTTCTTTTTTGCATTTGAAAAATATAGGAAATTTAGAAAGTTTAAACAAAAACAATATACAATTAATTACTTGTGTCAAAACACAAAGAAGAAGTACATTAAATAGTATTTTTTCAGAATGCATTCGTAGTATATCTTCTTTGCCAGCAAGATGAAAGATTACTGTAAATGGATATACGAAGGCAATAAGCAAGAAATAAAACGGATTTATGACGCAAAATCCTTGCTTCCTATTTTCGGATTACTATTAGGGTTAGAAAAAGATCAAAGAGGTTTTGTACTTTTAAATTCTTAACTTTTTAAAGATTTAAATGCTGTTTTAAAAGGGGGTGGTTGAATGTTATATAAAAAAGAAGTTTAAAAAACAAGCATGTGTTCTAAAGCTTACTGTAATCTGATACTTCTGCAAAGATCTTCTTTTGGTTTGAATACAAGATTTGAGCATTGAAAACATGTCAAAAACTGAAAGTTTTCGGGATGAATAAATTTCGTTGTTAGTCAACATCATATATCTTTTTCTCCCACCCCGATAATAATTATCATAAGCATGACTTCACGTCATTTGCTTCTATTGTTTCTCAAAAGCAAGCCGAGGCTTCTATAAATTCTATAAAAAAGAATGTCATCTTCTTTCTTTACTTAATAATTTGTGCTTCATCATTGAGTAAATATGCTAATGAAATTTTTAAGATGTATCTTTCTCTGTTTTTTTAATTACTACAAAAACTTTTTTAAATTCTATGATTAAAATATTTAAAAAAACTTTAATTTTTTGAATGTTTAATTGTTCCTTCTATTTTTTGTACTTCCAAAATTTGTTTTAGCATCGTGTTTGGGATCCCATTGTTTTTTTAAAAAGATTTTTTCGAGTAAAAAAAAGGAAATCAGTGAGGCATACACATTTTATTCTTTATACTTTTTTATTCTTCCAAAAACGTCTATTAACACCCCCGAGACCTCGAGACTTTACTACTACTCATTCATGAAAGGGAAAAAGTATGACCACTACCTTTTTTTAGGTGTATTTATATAAAGTTGTTATTATTACAATTTTGTCTCGAAGCTGTGGCAACTTAGTACTTAAAAATACACTCTTGTATAATTACAACTCTTTAACGAAAAAAGAAGTTGGTATTGTTAAATGTTTTATAGTTTTAAAATATTTGTAGTTTTTTTTATTAAAAAGTGCTTTAACTTCTCTTTTTTAAAATAGTGTTTCTCTCAATTTCGAAGAAGTTGTGAATGGATAATTGACTTCAAACTGAAGAAAGATAATGAAAAAGTTGTGGATAGTTTTTTATGGCTGTTAAAATAAAAAGGATGACCCCTTAAGGCAAATTATAATTGCGTAAATGTGTGTGTTTTACTTTGTTGCAAAAGCTTTCTATGCTATGTCTGTCTTTGACAGTTGTCACTTGACAGGTATACTGTAGCTGAGCATCTGTTTGTGACAAGCACGTGAATTAAAAGCTTGCTGAAATTTTAAAATTCAAAAAACTTTTTTTGCTATACTCTTTTTTTGCGTCAAAATTAACTTCAAAAAGCGTTCAAATTTTTACTTAATTATTCATAAAAAAACTTTTTGAAACAGTATAACATTTTGCACCACTTTCTGCTGTTTTTAATGACGTTTATTATGCCACTTTTCGCTTTTATGTCTATTAAAATTTTAATGGAGAAGCAAAGGGGTGGTGGAAGAAAACTGGTGGGAACAGAGAAAATGAACTAAACTTTGAAATAATGGTTCAGAAGTTAGTTTCAAACATTTTGTTTCGGGTTTGAGAGAAACACAAACTTTCTTTTACGTAGCATTTTCTCTTTTGAAACAAATTTTAAAACGGTTCCTGTTTTTTTCTCACATTTTTTTATTATCTTGTAAAGGCTCTGTTTTTTATGAATGAAAAAAAAATGTGAATTTCAAATATGTTCAAGATTTCCGGTGAATTATATTATTTTTTTCATGCTGTTCTTTTTTATCCTTTATCCTTTTTATCCTCTCGTTTAGCTCTTTTCTCATTCACTTATTTTCTTTGAAGGCAGGCAAAAAGTTGTTCAACTCGTTTTTTCCTATCACATAAAATGGCTAACTTAAAATTGATATATTTTGCTAAAAATTTCTGTGTTAAACTCTTCTTATAATTGTTTATTTTAGTTTCAAACTTTTCAATCTTTGGCATTTTAATAAACATTTTGGTTTTAGTTTTCGCTGATGTTCTAAAAGAAATGACCGAAAAACAGCATTTCTTCGTCGGCGACTGTTATAATTGAAGAGCTTGAATTTTGTCTGTCTCGCCATGAGGAGGAAACTCTTTTTAAAAAAACTTTTTATTATAATCTCTTTGAAGTTTTGACTTAATAGCATTTTACTTCACTTTAATAAAAAAATAAAATGTAATTAGAAAACAAGAATACATGAACATGTTATTTTCTTTCTTTTTCTTTTGTTATCATCGTTCGTGTGACATTTCTTCTTCTTCTTCCTTCTACTTTTTCTTTCCTCAAATCCTTTGAAACTTATTTTTGAAAACTAAGAAAAGCTGTTTCCCCCGCAAAATTTTAAAAAGAATGTTTCTTCTTTTTAAATTTAGAAGAAGCCCCCGGATAAAACTTCAAAAGAATCAAATAAGTTTAAAAAATTGTTGTATAATTTTTGGGTACTTTTTATATTTGAATTTTAAGGACAGGTAAGAGATAAATGGCACCCATGCCAAATCAGAGAGAGAAAAAAGTAATTTTAAAATTCTTATGATCAAAATTTCTGAGAAAAGACCCACAGCTAAGGAAATGATGCTGTGACATATAATTACCGTAAAGAAAAAAAATTTTATTTTACTTTAAAAATAAACCCGAAAAGTAAATAAAAAAAATATTAAATATATTCTTCCGTGTTTGATTAATTATATGTTTTCTCTTTGCCATATTTAGAAAAAGAAGACAGAAGGAAAAGAATCTTTTTAAGGCGGTGCCTGCCAATCTACCTCTCTCTCTCTATCTGGCTATCTGTGTTTTAATAAGTTCAAGATTGAGATGACGATGATAGCAGAGAGTATGTATATATTTTCTTATATTTTAAACTATATGTCTCAGTTGTTAAAAGTAGTGATATCAGATACTACCACTACTACGGTTTTTGGGTGCTAAAATTAATTATTTATAAAATTTACTTAAACTTTTTCTTTTGTGTTTCTTGTTTAGTTTTTGAAGAGCTGAAGAAAGAAAGGTGCTTCAAAAGTAGCACCTCCAACAGAGAGTTTTTTTGTTGTTTGAATTTTAAATTGGTTTTTCCCCTGATGAACCAGGAAGAACTTTGTTCAGCTAATACTACCTGCTATGAATTTTAAAATTGAGAACAAACAAAAAAGTATGGCATCTATTGTTGTTGAATAAATTTAAAGTTATTAAAAATTGTCTGGAGTTCAATTTGTTACGTAGTCAAATTCTGGGATTTTTGGAAACACAAATTTTTTGTTGCCATTTTCCTTTGTCACAATAATTTGTGGGAGGTGGGAAGAATACTACTGTAATTATTGTTGCCTGCTGCAAGTCAATAAAACCTTTGAGCAATTTTTTTGCATTCTTTTTTCACCTGTGTATCATGTACACGATTACCAAGAAGACATTCAACCTTTTTTTCAATCATATTTTTTTGCTTTGCAGCTGCTAATACCAAATGCCGAAATGTGCATATAAAAAAGGCTGCATTTTTTTATTTTATTGCATGATTAAAGCTTTTGATAAAAAACAAAAAGTAATATGAGATTTTTAAAAAAGAGTGAATGAGGCATAAAAAAACTTATCCTTAGGGAAAGGCAATTTGGTCCTTGATTTTTTTTTTTCAGTTTTTAGTTATTGAAGTTTGGTTTTTAGGTGTAATAAAAATTCTGAGTAATAAAAAGAACAAAAAGTTATTTGTCCGTATCGTTATCATAAACTCCTAAATTTTAATATTGTCTCATCTTTTTATAGCCTTCCGAATGCTTTTAAAATATGTTTTTTGAGTTTTCAAAAAGATGTGTGTTAAAATAACATTTTAAGCTGAAAAGACTAAATTTTTTTAAATTTGTGAGAATTTTTTTCTTAGCTTTAAGTAAGACTACGGTAATCCGCTTTTTTGCAGCAGCTGACTGATAGAGCGTACATACTTTGACGTAATTTGCTTTATAAAATTCATAGCTGTCCGAAATGAAACATTCAAATAAATAAAAAAAATGTCTTTTCGAACTTTTTTGAATAAATTTTTAATGGATTTTTTTAAAACTAATTAGTCAACAAAAATTAGTCATATTTTTTAAATACACATATATTATAAATGTGTGACTATTAAATTATGTTTATGGGATGAAGAGAGACATCTTTAAGGATATACATGTGTTAGATTTATGACTTACTTTTGTTTCGCATTGAAACTTTCGGCTGTTTTAAAAGGAAAATTAAGATAGTAATTTCCAAAAGTGCAGTTTCGATATGACAAAGTTACTGTAACTTTAATATTTGAATGATAATTTTAAAGTAATATTTAAACTTTCAACTAATAATTTTAAAATTTTAAAAACTACATGACTTCTATTTACGTATAAGTTTCAACTGCCCCTATAATCAAAAGTGAAAAACATATTTTTCCAATAAAAACTGACTAATAGTATTTAAATATGCCTCTTTTTTTTACTTTAATCCCGCCGACATCTTGTTTTTCAGTTCTTTTTTTCAAAAGACCAGTATAGATAAATTTCATAGAAAATATTAGCATTCATCCGTTGTATCTTCTTTTATATCATCTATCTTCTTCTTCATTGTCCAAAGAAACAAAGAAGCAGAGTTCTAAAATCCCTCACGTAAAAGAAGTATATAAAAAAAGAGGGTGATCAATTACGTGACAAAACTTATATTCTTTCATTTAATGTTACTTTTTCATTTTTTTGAATGTCTGAGTTTTTTTAGAAAATGTTTTAGAAAAAATTTTTCTGGCTTTAATTTTGGAAAAACCCCTCTACATTTTTGAAACTTATTTAAAAATTTATAAATTTATTTTTTGCTCATAAAAATTTCCAGATTTTTTCGAAATATATTTTTCTTGTCATTTTCAGCTGTTTGCTGAAATGCAGAAACTTGTATTAGTTTTTTTTAAATTTCGCTACAGTTTTATTCACAAAACAAAAGGTTATTACATCATAGCTGCAGGTGCCATTTTTGATGTTGCCAAAAATGGATCATTTTTTGAGTCAAAAACACACCTAATCCTTTGTATAACCCGCTTTTTAAGCCATAAGTATTTCAGGTAAAAGATTTTATGAATATTGTCTCTTACGTTTGACTCTTTTTGACGCGTGTTATAATATAAATCTGCGCAAAAAAAGTACGTATAAAAAACTGTAAGCAGCTTTTGATTGACAGATTTGAACTACTTTTTTAGGGCATTTATAGGTGGTTAACTTCCTATATTTATTAGAAGAGGATTATTGTAAAAAAAATAGGTAAAGTATATATAAATGTAATTGAAGAAGGAAGTTTTCATTATTTTAAAAGTGTGTCTTTTACGGTAGTTCACTTTTCTTTACAGAAAAAACTGTTTTGATATACGGTATGAGGTTATCTAAATTTTTATAAAAGAGATATATTTTGGTGCATAAATGCTTTAACTCTTTGCGCTTTTATGTTTTGCATCTAGGCGCCAAAATATTAATAATTACGAAAAATGTGTGAGAATGGAATTTTCACACGGCCCAGAATGAAAACATTCTTCTGCGGCGCTCTGTTGTTTTTAACCCCACAAAAATGCCAAGACTACATAAATACAGTATCCCTTTTGTTTTTCGAAAACCAATAAAAACAACTAAACGTTACTCATTATTATTATTAATTAAAAAAGCGTGAAAAATACAAACTTTTTTTCAGGAAAAAAGAGAACGGGGTTTTTTGGAAAAATAAAAAAGATTGCAGAGATTTTTAATCTCTTTTTTTCTTCTGTTTTCTGTGTTTATGTTCTTTGCTTTCTTTCCAGAGAGAGAGGTTCATAGAGGGCAATCATTTATAAACATCCAAACAAACAAATAAGCAAGCTGTCTATAAGGGCATTTATTACTTTTTTTTCTTTCATCTGCCAATATTTAAACATCATGTATTTTTTCCCATGAGAGACAGAGGATAGGGATATGCCCTCATATGTCTTATGTCCCTCATAAAAACTTTTTTTTTCTTTCATTGAATCTTTCAATATCTTTTTGATATATTTGTTCTCTTTTATATAATGTATTCATTTATTCTTTAAATTTTTAACTAATAACATATTCTTTGCTATGTTTCAGTCGCCCTTCTACGTATCCCTCTTTTTCTCAGTCTCAATGCCTCTTTGCTTCATTGAACTCTTTCTGTCTTTTACCCTTCAAAAAAACGACTACAATTTTTGAAAAGAAACTTTTTTAATTTCGTGTATTTTGTGATTGACGGGGTTGCGCGCGAAGACTTCCTACTCGCCATTATCTATTTTATTCTGTCAACCCTTTTATATTGGCATTATTTTTAGAAATACTGCAATATATCACTTGAAAAGGAGGTATATAAATATTTCCGACATCATCAAAAGTCAGAAGTAAAACTTCAAAGATGGATGACGGCGGAGAAGATTTGGTTGCATTTCGCAATAAACATTATCAAATAATTGTCCCGATATTTTTAATTATTTGTATCTTTGCTGTTATCGCAAATGCAATTGTAATCAATGCCTTGCGAATGACAAGAGTTCGAAATGCTACTGTAACTTTGATATTGAGTTTAACAATTTCTGATATATGGTAAGTATCCTGTTTGACATTCAGTAACAAAATGTCGCCTTTATTTGAATGATGAATAACCTTTTTTCTTTAGGACATCTTCAATTGTTGCATGTTCATTATTGTATAATAGTTATTTACCAATTGTTAAAGGCACATATCCAAATCCATGTTTTTCTTTAACACTTGAAATGCTTCGTACTGGCGGTTTAATTACGGGTACTCTGCATTTGCTGCTAATCTCTGTACATCATTATATTGGAATTATTCGACCATATACAGATAAACAAAAGCTTCGAACTGTTGCCTGTGTCCTTTGTGTCGTTGCATGGCTTTCACCTTTATGTGTTCTATTCGGGCTAGCTTCATTCATCCCCGAGCAAGGATATCATGATTGTATGAATGTTGAATTCTATCATTCACGTCTCTTTCGAATGAGCATCTCTGGACTTTTAATTCTTATTTTTCTTTTTATTACATGGTGCTATTTTCGACTTGTAAGTTTTCATTTTAAGCAATTATCTTTTGATGTCATCAAAAACAAGCTGTTTAATCAATGCTTCTTGACCTCATGTCATCATTTTTTAAAAAGTATCAATTAATCTCAAACTATATGTTTTTCGTATTTTCAGATTATAATTCTACGTTCACAAGCTCATCAATGGAAAACAAAAACCGCACAAAAACGTGTTTCACGTGAAAATAAGACCCTTACAACGACAATTCTAATTTGTTCCAGCTTTTTTATTGGCTGGGCACCTGCAACAATACATTTCACAATTACGTGTGATACGTGTGAACTCCTAAAAGAACAGAAATTCCGAGTTCTCTTCTTTTTTTCATGCATTCAATTAAGCTTTATTCTTGGAAAATCTTTATTGAATCCGTTGATTTATTCAATTCGAATCCCAGAAATTGAACAACAACTTGAAGCTATGAAAGATAAATATTGGGCACCAATTCGAAGAACAATTTGGTAAGAATATTACTGTAGCTAATGTACATAATTCTAATCACTATATTATTTTCAGCTTCCAAAGTCGAAAAAGCAGTTCCCTTAAATGTCCATCAATTAAACGGAATCTTGTCTCTGAGGGAGTCCTTGAACGTCCTTCATCAACAGAAGATCAATCCAGAGCTGTTTTAACTACAGTTGATTCACCGATCGGTGCACCAATGAAAAGTTCAGTATATAAAAATGGTGAAACATTGCTAACACCAAAAGAAGATAAATGTTTTGATAATCTTCTCACAGACAATACTGAATACTTGTAATTAATTTTTACCAACAACAACAACTTTACCAAACAACGAAACCAAAGTTTTATTTTATTTTTACGGGTTATTATTTTCTTTTTCACAAGTTCAAATCTCAGTATCGGTTTTTATTATTAGTATTGCATTTTTTGTGTATCTTGTATAAATAATTTTAAATAAATAGTTTTTAACTATAAGATGGATGGAAGAAGAAACAATATCGAAAAATATACAAACAAAGCTGAACAACGAATACACTCATTTTCGATCAAAGCTCTTCATATTCGAAAACGTGTCAAAATAAAGTACATCCAGAAGTTTTATATTTGATTCTATCAGAAAATTATAAATATGTCTATTTTGGCAAGATAAACGTTGTCGACAAATTTTCCATCATTTTTTGGATTAAAAAATGTTTAGGAACTTTTGCACCAATTTCGTCAAATATTTTTCCTCCATGAAAAAAATCAGTAGCATTTAGAACAATGCTTTCCTCTTTTTTTATCAGAAACCTTTAAGCATCATTAGTTCCCGGAGTTTTGTTTAAAGATTAACTGATAATAAAACTTTTTTTGAGGAAAAAAAGAAAAAACTTTTGTAGTGTGCTGTTTTGGAAGCAAGGGCATATTGAATTCAATGGTAAGTTTAAATTTAATCGATTTAATTCAGGAATTGTGTAGTTATTTAACATAGTAAAGTAAAGCTTTTTTGTAAAAGAGATCTAAATTAGCACTTTTTAAAGCTTATGAGAATTATAAAAACTGCATATCATTTTTTATTTTTTCATTTTAGGCAAAGTTCATAGAGTTTGTTGCCAGTATTTTATTGCTATTTACTATAGCTAATGCAGCAGTAGTGAGATACAGCGGCATTGCAAATGATTATTCTATGTCCACAGGATTATTGAATGCTGCATTGCTCAACACCAGTTTGAATGCCTTGAAACCAGGGGATGAGTTTATTATTCCTGCAAATAATAGCTATTTTCTTGACGGTGGAATTGTTGTAAAAAATATTTCTAATGTTATTTTACATTTCGATGGTTCTATCGTTTTTACGAATAATACCGAGATGTGGCCAAAAACAGGTGATGGAAAAGTTCTGGAATGTTTCTATTTCGAAAGTATTTCAAATGTTACATTCACTTCTAGCAGCATTGGGCTGATTGATGGACAAGGTGAAGCTTGGTGGGGGCTACTTGGGTATGCGGAATATCTCGAGAATCGACCAAGAATTTTGACAATTGCTGGTTCACAAAATCTTCTTCTTGAAAACTTATATTTCAAAAATTCCCCTTATTGGACAGTTTGGATTCATGAAGTTGATGGTTTAGAAATTCGAAATTGTGAAATCTCAGCTCGTCGAAATGACTTTGATGGACATGATGATTATAATTTAGTGTAAGTTTTATGTTCTCTGAGGGATATAAAGTAAGACCGTTTCAATAATTGTTTTTGCATTAGTTTTTAATGACCACCTTTGATCGTTTGTTGAGTCACAATGTTGACGGTGGCAAACTAGTGTACCACATTTTGATATATCACTTCTTTTTCAGTGCCTTCAACACAGATGGATTTGATGTAACAGGGAAGAATGTCTGGATTCATGATTGCACAATTTGGAATCAAGATGATTGTATTGCTGTAAAAGATGGCTCAGAAAATATGTTATTCGAACGGATAAATGCCAGTGGACTTGGTCTTGTAATTGGTTCAATTGGAGGTTCAACAGTAAAAAACATCACTTTCCGAGATTCATACCTTCATAAAACTTATAAAGGTATTTATACGAAATTTCGTGGACCTGGTCTTATTCAAGATGTTCTCTATGAAAATATTGTTATGTTTGAACCTGAACAATGGTAAGGATACTATTACTGTAACTAATTTACCTAATTCCATATTTATGACAGGCCAATTTGGATTGGTCCAGCACAACAAGCTGATAGTGTTGATATTTGCTTGGCTGATCCATGTAGTCTCTGTTGGCCAGAACTCCCCTTTGCTCAATGTAATATGCCTGACGATGCAAAATATGTAAATCTTATACTTCGAAATATTACTGTTATTAATCCGGTAAAACGTACGGGAATAATTTTGGGGTCTGCAAAATATCCCATTCAAAATATTACCTTTGACAATGTTGTTGTTCAAAATGCATCTGAAGATTATTTCCTTTGTGAAAATGTTGTTAATGGCACAGCTACAGGTGGAACATCCCCAATTCCAAGTTGTTTCAATAAAAAATAATAAGTACTGACTGATTTGCAGATACAGATTTTGTCGAATAAAAATTTATATGTTGTTAACACTTGTTGCAACTACAGTATTTTATTAGAATCTCTTATTTATTTAAAAAATAACAATTCTAAATAAATTAATATATGTATTCTCAAATTAACTTTATAAAAAACCAATAGATTATAATTAGAAAATAATTAATCCAAGGAAAGAATAACGCACCAAAGAAAAGATAGTAAAAGATTACATAGTGGTAAGAAAAAACAAATTACTATTAAAATAAACGATACAAATATATCACAGAAAAATTAAACACATCTGCAGCAATAACGATTTAATAATCAGGAGGAACAAACAGCATTTCTTTGATAGAACGGCAAATATGGAATAAAAACAAATGGGAGCAAAATACCATAATAGCTTTAATAACGATCCTGAAAAAATACTGTATTAGCGAACGAATAACAGCTGTCTCCCAAAGCTGAAGAAAAAAAACACAAAATAAGCAAAAAAAGAACACCAATATAAAGTCCCGAAAATGTGAAAAATTTTTACGATAATACCGTAAATCAAAAATACCAAACCAAAATTTTGTACATGGACAAAAACTTTTTTAAAAAACATTTAAAAATCTGTGCAGTAGTTTTTGTCAATGCAAAACATCAAAAACAAAAAAGAAGAGAAAAAGTGCCAAAAAGTAAAAACAGACAAACAAAAAAGAGTAAAATGAATTTTTGTAACCTTTTTTTCTAAATTTCAATTTCTGTGGGTTCTAAATTACAACAATAAATAAAAATAAGGCAATTTTATATTTAAGATTTTGCTGGATTACGCTAAAAAAAAGTAGGATAAAAATAACCATCAACAACAAGGTAATAATAATACTCAAATAAATGGAGTAATAGTAATAATATACCATAATCTTGAATTATAAAAACATACCGATAAATAACTGCTAACAGAACTTCCTAAATTTGAAAGTTTATCAGCAACTTTTGAAACACCTTGTTTAACACTATCTTTAATATCAGACATTTCAGGTACATGATCAGTATATGATGAATATGTTGAACGTTGTTGTTGTCCATTACCAAATAAATCAGCAGAACCAATACCAGTAGAACCTTCGAAACGTTGAAGACTTGTCTTTGCTTCATATTCTGCACCAGATTCATTACCAAAGAATTGATCAGACGAAATTCCTTTTGCATTATTAAATTTTCGTAATGTATCTTCTGTACTTGCAGGTGGGGGTGGTGCATATCCTGCTGATGATTTACCATATGAAGTTGTTGTTGTCTTTCTAAAATTAGATAATATATAAGATTGGCTCTATTACAGTAATAGCTTACTTTGGCAATGGATCACTATAGCTATCAAAGAATGTATCATTATCCAACGTCTTGTTATTTCTTGATGAGAATAAATCATCTGTTCCATTATTATCACCTTTTGAGTTTGTTCTATCATCAACAATTTCCCAATCATCATCATTCGATTTCTTTCCAAAGTCTTTGTTGCTGCCACCTTTTGCCGGGACACCTTCTTGTTGAATTGTTCTCATTCCAACTGAATGACTAATTGTACTACGACCTAATCCACCAATACCAAGCCGATCAACCATTTCAGCTTTTGTTGGATCTTTTGCTGCTGCTTTTAGCTTCTGTTTAGCTTGCTCTTGTTTTTCAACTTCTTTCATTAAAAATTTGTTTGAAATTTTTGAGCCATCATCCCTTGGGCCTGCAGCAGGTTCTTCTTCTTTCATTGTCAGCTTTGAAAATGTTTCTCTTTCTTTATCAAAATTATTAGCTTTTTGTTCAACATCAGCAAAATTTGTTTTAACTTTTTGTGCGCCAAAACCTTTCTTTCCACCCAAAGTAATTTTCTTTACAGGTTTTTTGGTTAGCGCAGATTTGGTTTCTTCTTTAACATCATCTTGTAAATGATCAACATTTGGACCAAATAATGCATCATCATTTTCTGGTGAAATTGTTTGTTTAACAGCTGCTACAGTAGGAGCAGGTTGTTGAGTTGCAACAGGAGCTTGAAAATCTTGTGAAAAGAAATCTTCTTCATGATCTGGTGTTGGGGATGCTGGGAATTCACTTTGATTATCAATCAAAAGTTTATGGCCATACATTTTTACTGCTTGATTAGCAAGTTGTGCCAACCGATCCTATAATGAGTTATGTGGTTTAAATTAACAAAGTTCCGAAACATAAATATTCAACCTTGTATAATGAAGCTGCACGAGATTTATATTTTTGTTGTGCGTCATTAGTTGTACAGCCATGTTGTTTAAAGAATTGGGTCTAAAAATAGCATTTTAAAATAATGCTGACACAATATTGTAGAAACTTACAGCATTAGCATTTCCGCCAACTTGCATCCCACGAAGTTGTTGCCATGACCAATTTGTATCCAAATTTGTTGATTTTACAAATGTAATATGTACACCAAGATTTCGATGTGTTGCAGAGCAATCAATACAAATAAATACTCCATATGTTACAGAACTCCATGTTGGATTTCTTGAGCCACAATCAAAACACAGCTTATTAGCTGGTAGAGTTCGAAGTTTACGAAAAACTGTATCCAAATCAGATTTTGATGGCTTGTCTTCGCTCATCTTCAATGCAGCTAAAATAATATATCTTAATTAATTTGAACCAAAAATTGTAAAACGCCACGTCGACATTAAAAAGCACAGAAGAAGAAAAATGATGATGATAGGAATCAATATAATTTTCTTTCTCCTGAAAGCGCAGCTTCAATTCAAACAATAGAAAGAAAAAGTGAAAGTGAATCCATTAAATCTTCAAATGACTGCGCAAAAAAATCAAATGGTCAGTTTTTTTAGAAAAAAGAACTTTGAAAAAAAAAGACGACGACGTTTCAGATCTTTGCAGTCGGCTGGTTTTTTACGCAGTGTTTTTTTTCTCACACACTAACTGATCTACGTGTTTCGTGTCAAGAAAAATAAAACAGTATTTATTAAACGTCACAGAAAAATGTAAAAATTCAATAGCTAATTTGTAATATCTTACTGTAATCTTTTCACATTCTAATATTACGATACTTTGATTCCTGTTACGTAAAGTTGAGGAAAGCAATTTATGAGATGCTTTAAAATGCATAGCTTGTTGTTTATTAAAATTATTAGCTTACACTTGACAAAGATTCTAAATGTTTAAGTTTTACAAATAAATTTAATTAAATCTGTCTGTAACAATAATGCGAAATTTAAAATTGAGTTCTCTTCAGCTTTTTTCTGAAAATTTATTTTTTTATTATTTGAAGCTTAAATTAAATCCTGTTTTAAAAACGCTTTGTTTTTCTTCGATCGGGGAAATTTTACAAAATTTCTGGATTTTCATACTTGAAAGGCTTGATTTTTTTTCCCAGTTTAAATACAGTATAATAAAATGCTATATTTTATTAAAAATTGAAAGAATGTTTGAGAATTTTTTGATACTGTAAAAAAGTTTTAAGTTATTGTTTCTGGTACCAAAAAACAGCAATCTACGTTTTAAAATTTTATTCAATCAAACGAAGATAAATACGACAAAAAAAGAGAGTAAGGATAGAATAGAAAAAAGACACAATAAAATAACAAAATATATGCCAAGACGTATCAAAATAATAATAAAATAAAGATAAAATAGTAATTGTTGTTTTCAAGATTGAATCATTTTGCCGAATATTTTTCCAGTTGCTTTTCTTAACGGCTTGGACTTGCTGAACGGCTACGAGATGGACTAGCCGAACGTTCTTTAGCAGGCGGGCTTGCAGATCTGCTATCATCTCGTTTAGGTGGACTTCTGCTGCGAGAACGACTTTTGCTTTTGCGGATTGGACTTCTTGATCTTGATCGTCTGGGAGAATTTCTAAAAGAAGTAAATTAGTATACAGTAGAACTATTACAGTAACTGAAAAGACAACACGCGGCACAAATGTATATGCCAAACCTGCAGTCCTGCATTGATATTTACTGCATGAACAAAACTGCTAATAATAAATCTGCCAAATAAACAGCTTATAAGTTATTTAAAAGAAACCTGCTGCTAATCAAAGTAGCTGCAACTACTGCTAACCCAGCTTTAAATTACTGCTTTATTTTTTAACTTTTGAAACTGCGCTTATACAAAACTCTTTCAACAAACAGCTACTACCATCAGCTGCTGCAGCAGACAGCTTTAAAATGCGATTATTAGAATTTGAAAAGTTAAAAATTCTTTTTCGAAATTAAATTTTTAGAGGTTCAGCAGCAAGTAAAAACTTTTGTGGATGAATAATTAAAATCATACCTGCGACGATCACCTCCACGATCTCCTCTTCCACCACGATCATTATAATTTCTATCATATCCATGTTCATCAATAGGACGATCATATTTTGCAAATGAAACTCGAATTTCTCTTCCATCAACATATCGTCCATCCATTCGTGATACAGCATAATCAGCATCCTTCTTAGATGTAAATCTTACAAAACCAAAACCTCTGCTTTGTCTTGAATGTCGATCTCTTGGAATATGAACATCACCAATTTCACCATATCGTTCAAACATTCGTCGTAATTCATTTTGAGTTGTTTGATATGAAATATTATCAACCTTAAAAAAGAAATAAATGGATTTCATCAGCGATAAAAGTGAAGAAAAAACTTACTTTAAGACTATGTAGCCCGCTAATTGCAGGTGGAGGTCCTCGTGGCCCGCGATCACCTCTATCACGATAAGACATTTTAATAATTTAAAACTAATAAAATGCTGGCTCCAGCTAATGAGAAAAGAAATATAATAAAAATATTAGTGATTTGTTGTTTTTATCTTAAAAAAACTCAAACTAAAAAAGCGCCAAAGAAAAAAGTTTTAATCGAAGCCTCTTTCTTCGTTACGAGACTCAGGAAATACAAAGGTTTCTCTCTGTTATCGGTAACTGCAAGGTCATCAACATCGTCAATATTGGCTGATATTCTTTCTTCTTCTTAAAGACAGGATCATTCAAACTGCACATTTATTATAGAAAATATAAATATAGAAAAAAATATACACAAGAAAAAGAGCACATAAATTTATTGATTGTAATTGTGATGTTTAGCAAGAAGCTTAATAAAATGTGAATGTGAAGCATAAAGTGGAACATCATCATCAACATTTGCCCATCGAACATTTACAGCATCATCCCCAGCTTTAAGGTTACATTTTTTCATAATTCCTGTTGTATCATGAAAATTAAAAACTACAGTTTCCATCCATGAATTATCAGTATTTCGATGATCATCCACATAACCCTTATAAAGGATAACACTTTTTTTCCATAACTCTTCCATTTCTTCAACAGAAACATTATCCAAAGCTTCTTCAGTAAATTCACGTTTTGCTGCTTCCAACGGTTCTTCACCAGCATCTACCATACCACCGGGTAATGCCCATTGACCTAAAGACAAAGTTACTGTAGAATGGGTATTAAGTTAAAAAAGTTAATACCTGTATCAGAACGTTCAATTGCAATATATTGAAGTTTACCGTCATTATCAAATCTTGAAACAAGGGGATCTACAGCATGATTACAGCCCCATCTTCCTAAAACACCACGACCACGGAGTCCTGTACGTCCTTCGGGATTCATGGGAGTACCAGATTCATCTAATTTATATTCTCTAAAAATGCAGCCATTTGTCTTTGTAATTCCTTAAGAAAAAAACAAACCCCATATGTGATTTTCGATTAAGTTTTCCATCAACTTGATTAAATTTAATTCCTTTCGTATCTTCTGGATCTGCCCATGGTTGACCTTTTAGTTTATCTGAATTATATTCAGGTGGCTTGTAATCATCCCATTTAACATCCCATGGTACTTTTTCATCCGGAACAGCTGTACGGAAAATATCAGTTTTCATATATGGTTTAGCTATAAATGATCATTCAATGTAATGCTTGAATAGTTCAGCTACAAAAAACTTACTTGTATCTCTGCAAGTTTTATGTAGATGTCCCAACATGTTTACTGCTCGTTTCATTCAAAGCTTTATTAATGTTTTAGTAAATTTTCAGCCCTAAAAACTGCTTAAAATTGTTTAAACGTTTGTGTGTTTTTTAAATCAAAAATTTCGTTAAACGCTGTTTTTAAACGTAAACAAGATTGGCAAAGTGCTCTACAACGATAATTCGAATGTTCCATTAAAAAAACTGAAAAGAGTCAAAGGCTTTTTTGTCATCGTTTCTCTCTCTCGTTTTACTTTGCGGCAATTACATTTTTAATAATCCTTCTATTTTTATCTGATCTTTTTTCCTTTAATGATCATCATTTAACTTTACAGGGAGATTAAGCTAATCTTAACAATAATGGTTGTACAAGGCTCATCTTTTGTAAGTTTTTTTTATCATCGAATCTTTTCTATTCCTTTTACATAATTTCATGCATTTACAAATTATTATCTTCTTTTAGAAAAATGCTGATGAAGTTGATGATTATCTTGAACAACAAGAAGGAAAAATTAATCAAGAAAGAGATCCACAATTATGTCATCATGGTGCTCATCAAAAATGTACCAATTGTCTTCCATTAGATGTAAGCTGTTGTTTAACACATCTTAGCTGATATACATCTAAGTCCTTTTTAGCCATATGATGAAGAATATCTCAAGAAAAAAGATATTAAACATATGTCTTTTCATGCTTATGTTAGAAAATTAACTGATTTACATGGAAAAGGTACACGAAATGTTCAACCTTTAGAGAATGTTGATTTAAAGATTAATCTTAATTGTGGTGGCACCCATCGACCATACCCTCAAGGTATATGCACAAAATGTCGTCCACCTGTTTTGACATTGAATAGACAAGTATGACCTTTCTTGCTTTTGGCTTTATTAATTTTTTCTCTTTTAGCGTTTCCGTCATGTTGATAATCTTACAATTGAAAATGATCATATTGTTAATCGTTTCCTTGATTTTTGGCGTGGAAGCTCATATCAAAGAGTTGGATATCTTATTGGCCGATATGAACCATTTGGTGAAGTTCCACTGGGTATGAAAGCAAATGTTGTTGCAATTTATGAACCCCCACAAAAATGCGCTGAAAATAGTGTTAGCTTTGAAGCTGATCCAAATGAAAAAATGGTTGATGAACTTTGTCGAGCTTTGGATTTAAAACGTGTTGGTTGGATTTTTACTGATCTTTGGTCTGCTGATAATTCTAAAGGTACTGTTCATTGTACACGTCATGGAGTAAGTGTTATTATATTTTTGTATCAAATTTATCTTTGAACTTTTAGGATTCTTTTCTTTTGTCTGCTGCTGAATGTATTACTGCTGGAGCCTTTCAATCAAAGTATAAAAATTTCACAAAATATTGTTCTGATGGATATTTTGGTTCTAAATTTGTTACGGTTGTTGCGTCTGGTGATAAATCTAATCAAGTTGATTTTGCTGGTTATCAAGTCTCTAATCAATGTACTTCCATGGTTGAAGCTGACATTCTTGTTCCAACAGATTACATGGAATTAGCTTATGTTCGTGATAAGCCATTACATGAAAAACATTATGTTACTGATGTTCAATTTACGGTAATATTGTTTCTTTCAAGCTTGCAATAACCGCCTTTATTTTGCAGGAAAAGAATGAATATGGTGCTGAAGTTCGTCGAGATGGACGTCCTTTACCTGTTGAATTTTTACTTGTTGATGTTCCTGCCGGTAGACCTAAAGATCCCTGTGAAACTTTTCATATTTCTCAAACTGGTTTTCCAATTGAAAATCGTGCAATGATTGGTCAAGTCCAAGTAAGCTTTTGTACCATTATTGTATACTGTAGCTATAAATATGTATGAATTTAGAGTGTCTCTCGTGTTATGGAATACCTTAATGCATTTACATCAAATCAATTTATTGATCTTGCTTCAAACTTTCATTTTTTGGTTTATCTTTTAACAAATGATTTGGTGAAATTTCCAAAGGAAGAAATCTTTGAACTTGTAAAACATATTACTGCTCGGGATCGTGTTAAAGCTGCTGAATGGGCTGAACAAAATGATACATGGAAAGTATTTCTTCAAGTTTTGCAAGAACATGCTCATCGTAAGTTTTTTGTTTTTTTATTTTATTAGTATTAATTATGCTTAAATATTTTTCAGAAGGTGGTACATCTTCTGCTCCATCTGCTGGAAAAGCTCATTGGTCTTGTGCACATTGTACTTTTGAAAATACTGAACCTCGAGCTGATTGTGAAATGTGTGGTCTTCCAGCCAATTGAAACTTGTAATATTAATAACCGTTGAAAAAAACATGTTTGTTTTTTGTTTATTATTTTTTGAAAAAACCTTTCTTGTAAACTTTATATATTTAACTTATACAATAAAAATTGTCATAATTTATGCTGTCTTTTTGTTGTTTAAGCGCGTTGTTGAATAGCTTCTTTAAGGCCATCAGGATTGTTTCCTTCAAAAGTGTGAATTGTTTCACCGTTTTTGATAAAAATAAATGTTGGCATTACTCGAACTTCGTAATTTCCAACAATTTCTTCTCCTTCATCAACATCAACTTTGATGAATACAACATTTGGAAATTCTTCAGACATTTTCTGAAATTGTTTTAAATAATCAAATTTATCCAGTGATTTTTTGAACAAAGAATTGATAAGATTTAAATTGTTATAGTTTGTGAGCTTTTCGATAAATCGGTATACTGCACTATTTCTAAGCGAATATGTTTTTGATCATAAGTTTTTTAAAAACACTTACATGAAATTTGGGTGCCATCATCTTGCAAGGACCTATAAAATACGTATTAAATAATGGTAAAGCTTTCATACAATTAAAATAATTGTGAACGAAAATGAACATAGGATACTGTAGTTTTTACAGTTTTACCATGTTCAAAATCGTTTAAAAATGTTTAAATGCCTTTTTATTGCCTCCGAAGTAGTACTGTAATTAACAATAGCGATTTTTAAGTATTTTAAAGCAAAAAATTCTTTTTCCCAGCGAATCTTTGGAAAAAATTCATAGAATATGTTTTAAGGAAATGTGAAGCAATAAAATTAAATATTTTCAATGTTTTTTCTTAATAAGTTTTAGAATAGACTCACCACACCAAGTTGCGTAGCAGTCAACTACGACAAGCTTATCACCAGCAGCTTTTAAAGCTTCATCAAATTCATCCTGTAAAAGCATACTGTAACTTTATTGTTTGAAAAATTAAAACAAACCTTTAAAGCATATTCTGCAACAGGCATTTTCAAGACAAAATTATTTTTTTAATTCTTCAAATTTGAATCCTTGCCTTTGTTGTTTTTGGAAGTATAGTTTAGTTTTAGCTTCTTCCAACCACAACCAACGAAAAATAAAGATGATGCCTTATGTCAATGAAAGAAGAAAAAAGTCTTTCTCTTTTTTTTTATTTGTAAAGTTTCTTTTTACATTACTTTTTTTTCTTAAAAATGTGGTAAATTCATTATTTTTTGTTCCCAAGACAACGCTTGTAAATATAAATGTCCCAATTTGGAGATTTTATGAAATTATGAAGCCATATTTATGTATATCTGTGAGAACTGTTTGGAATTCAATTATGTTCAAAATATGAAAGCTATTTTGGTGTGTACGCTATTGTAAAAAGCAATGTTTTAAAAGAAAACAGTAGTTGAAAATAAAGTTATTTACAATTAATGGAAATAAATGCAACAATAATAAAAATGGTAAATATTAGCTACCGTAATATACCAGCTGTAAATTTTTTTAGAACTTTCAAAGCGCACGCGTTCAACACAGAATGTCTCATATCGAATTTTAGCTTCTTTTTTATCCAATTTTTTTTTGTTTTCACAAAACTTTTAAAATCGTGTTTTATTTTTTAAACATTATTATTTTCTTGTTTTAATTATTATTTTAACATATATATTAATAACATGAATCAATTTTAGCTACAAAAATGCTCATTCGAAAAATCGCAAATCCACTTGCAATTCAAAAACAACTTCGACTTTTTGCACAACGTAATCCAGCTGTTGTATTATATGGTATTCGGCATAAATGGGTTTCTGGAGCTGAAGCAAGAAATACCAATAATGTTCCAGTAGGTACTCGTCTTGGTCATGAAGAAGATCCTGAGCTACATACTTATGATGGCGAATATAGAGGTTCACCTGAAAAGGGCGATAAATTGATTCCAGAGTATGTTTTACATATTTGTTTCTAGATATTCAAGCTTTAATGTTATTATTTTTGTTTAGTTATATGTATCGAAGTGTACCACCTGGTTCAACATATATTGATCGATGTGTTTCAACTTTATTGGGTACATGCATGTGGTTTTGGTTCCTCTATCATATGTATTATCATTCTGGACATATTCTTGTAAGTTTGGATTTTATCTTTAAAATTTAGTTTTTTACTGGAAATGTTAGCATGTTAAACCTTTTATATTTTTGATTAACATTTTCTAACTGATGTTATTTTTTCAGGGACATTGGTATATGCCATATACTTCTGAATTTACTGATGAAGAACTTGGTATTCCATCTGATAATGCTGAAGATCCTGAATATTGGGGTAAGTTTCAGTTTTCGTTCACATTTGCTTTTAATTTTCTAATGAGAGCTCTTTTTTTAGGTAATCATAATAAGCCTTATGGAACTTATCGTTAGGATTATATTGAATATATGTGTTTTGTAGATGTTTATTCTTTTATGTGTAAGAAATTTATTGAAATGAAATGGAACAAATAAATTGTGTAATTATTTCATTTTGACTTTTACAAAACAAACAACAATGGAAATAAAAAATATATTTAATAATGAGACGTTAAGTGCCATAGGTTACTTTTGGCACTCTATTGATTAACGAAATTCAGAAATGACAAAATAGAAAGAAAGAATAGCCGCTAGCAGCAGTTGGCACGACGCACATTCAAAGAAAAAAGCCAAATAGACTTTGGCACATGTAAATACACGCGCGCAGGATTGCTAAAAGCTAGCCATTTTTCTGCAAAAAAGCTTGTTGTCTCCAATGAAATGTTTTTCTCTCTTCTGTCTTCTAGGTTTTAGAGTTCTCGGTTTTTGCTTTAGCTTTTTTACTTTTGAACATTATCTTTTTCTCTCTCCTTTTCATCTTTTTGTTTTTGAAGGAGAGTTATACTCTTACTTACTTCCTTACTTATACACACAAGAAAAACCTTATCCACCCTCACTTTCATTTTTCTCACGCGCATTTTTTAAAAAAAGAAGAAGTAACAGCTTAATCCTTCTTGGATTACATTTGATGAAAAGGGAGATTCGTTTTTCATGAAATTAAATACATAATTTATGGAATATTATTATTATTTAAATTAATGTACATTAAAAAATAATTGCTATTGGAAAAGATATTAACATTTAATAGTTTTTTTCTAAAAAAATGTTTGATGTTTTTTAATCCGTGAAAATGTTATAGACAAGTTTAAGTTAAAATACAGTATACCAAATTTGTAATGCATTTTTTCGCAACCTGTTTTTAGACGTTTTTCAATTTTTATTTTTTTGCCAGCTTTTTTTGACTAAATTGGAACCATAAAAAAGAGTTCTTCAATTTTTTTCAAGTGAATTTTGTTGCTCCATTTTATTTCTTCTTCTTTCGGTAATTGAGTCTTCTAATCCTCTTGAACTTCTTTTTTCTTGAACAAAATAAAAAAATGCCATTTTGAGAAAAACTTTTTTTTCAGTCAAAGGATTATTGGCAATCTTCTTCAAATTTTCATTCCTCGTGAATAAATCATCAGATGCGCGCGTTTCCCCTTTCTTCTTTTCTTTTTGGCATTAAGAAGCAACAACTTTTTTCTGTTTTCCACTTGATTCCGAAAAACAGAGCTCAAGAAGTAGTAGTAGTATCTTTCCTCCCCTTCTGTTTTAACAAATTTTTGCGTTGTTTCAAGTGGTTTTGAGTGAAAGTGAGAGCTTCAAAAAGTTTTTTGAAAACTTTTTTTTCGGCAAAAAACAAGGGGGAAACGGATAGAAGCAGCTAGAGGGCATCACAGGAAGACAAGTAGTATATCTCCCCCTCCGGCGAGTAGCTTTTGGGAGAATAAAACATTTTTCGTTTTTTTGTTGTTTTGTTTCCCCGAGAGAGAAAGGAAAGGGGAGAGGATAAAGGAAAAACGCTTTCGACTTTTTTTTTCAAGTTGAACCAAAATATAAAATAAAATGGGACACCAAATACGACAGTCACTCCAACCTCCAGTATTCAGTCACAGGGAAAAAAAGAAGACATTTCGAAAGGCACAAAAAAAAGAGGAGAATAACGGCAAAAAGTCCCTTCTATTTTGCTGTTGTAGGAATTCATTGGAATGCCATTAAGAAAGCCTACTAAAAAAAGAGAGAAAGAGATTTTGACGTTCTCTTTTTTTATTATATTTGAAAATTTTGTTTTTTAAACGTTAAAAAGTTTTTTTGATAAATCTCTTAAAAAAGATGTGTTTATTTATCTATCCACAATGGCTTCTTCTTTTTTCTCTTTGGCAAAATTTAATAATTTTTTTAAAGAACTTTGACCCCCTAAAACATGGATGATGACGTTATTGGTGAGATCATTGGTATTTATGGCCGATCATACTGTAACTGGGTGTTTTATACAATAATATTTGCTATTTAGTTTTTTCTTAGTTTTTACAGTATATCAAAATTATGAAATTTAGAAAATTGTTAAATATGCATTACAATTACTGTAATTATATCAATTCGATCTTTGATTTTTTTCTAAAAAGTTGAAGGAGTTTTCAATTATCGTGCATTATTTCAAGGGCATTTGAGGCTGAATAAATTATCTTGATAAATCTTAAAAACCAAGGGATTATTTGAATCTGATTTGCATAAATCGAGGGGGAAACACTTTTGAGAAAACACATAGGCACCCGTTTTGGTTATTATTTTCAAAATTACTTTTTAGCTGTTTTTTAAATTTAGAATTTCTGTTAATATTCTTTTGTACCTACTATTTCATTCGTTAAAATATTAATTTTTCATTATACACTACACTATTTATAAAAACTGTAGTTGACACGGCATTTTATTTTCCCTTTTTTTTTCATACCGGAAGCCTTAAATATTACTACTATTACTTTGAAATATATTGATTTAGAATTAAAAGTATAAAATTGAGATGATGATGTTGATTGTTATTTCCCTACTTCTTTTCCCTTGTGTGCCATTTTGCTTTTCAATTCCCTCTTCTTCTTCTTCACCTGACAAACGACCTTTTTTTCAATTATTATTTCATTTTTTTGCTTGTGCTTCTAATAATCTTCATCAAACACGAAAAGCTTTTAACGTAAAAACAGCTTAAATTCCCTTTACTTCTTCTTCTTCATTTTGTCATTGCCATTCAGAAACGGCACTTTACCTTTCTTTGCTGTGTTTTTTACTGCTGCTACAATATTCGACTTTTTATTTAATGGCACGTCAACATATATTTTTTGTTCCTTCAAAAAATATAAATGTTGAACGTTTTGTTTCTTCTCTTTTTTGTCCACTTTTATTCTTCCTTCATTTTTTGCCATTAGACTCATTTTTCACCCCTGTTTTTTTCTTTAGCCCATTATTTTTTCGTGTCTATTTTAGATTTTATTTTTTCTGAGACAATAGCTTTTAATGAATACTTTAATATACGCACAAACAACCACCACCACATTTATTTCCTTCTTACATGGCTAAAATGAATTTCTTTCTATTTTTAGAATATTCTTTTTTCTATGCTTCCTACTGTAAGCAAATTACCACCACCACAACAGCAGCAGCAATATCCTATAATTCCAAAACTTCCGGAAATTAATTGTGAACCTGAAGAGGAAGAAGACGATTCAATTGAAGAAGAGGAAGAAGAGCGTAAAGGTGTAAATAATAAAAAGCAACAACATCGCCAATGTGACGGCTTTGAAAGTGATGAAGATATCGAAATTTTACTTCGGAAAACTAAATTCCTTCGACATTCGAAATCTGCACATGCTGATCTTGCACTTCCAACAAATAATCGAAAAAAGACAAATTTATTGAATGGTTACGGTATCGAGGTTTGTGAAATTCAAAACTGTTGTAAATATTTCATTAGAAAAGCTCTCGACAACAAATCAAAAATTTCTGCTATGTTTTGAATTCTTAATTTTTAGGAAGAAAAAGAAAATAGTTCATCAGATTCTGACGAAGAATTTTATGTACATCAATCGTTGCTTCCATTTCGAAAAAGTAAATCCTCAACTTTGGGCTTTGAAGGAATTGAAGCCAAAACTGTCGAAATAAAAAATCTTGGAACTTTTAAAGCTTCAAAAGTTTTGGAAGTAATTGAAAAGCAGACTGCAGAAATGCTAAAATCACAAGAGCCAGAAGTTGCAACATTTGTATCAAATACAATTGATTATTGGCCTCCTCCAGAAGAAGAGGTAGACGACAGCCTTGAATTACATGAAGCAATTTCACGGCGAATTTCAAAAGCTAAGAAATCGATTGTCGCTGAAAATGAAGGTCATGGATTCCCGCTGATTCCATTTGGAAGAACGGGAAGTGTGGATTCAGATGGAATAATTTCTGTTGGAGCTTGGTCTGCTCCCGCACAGGTGGCATCTGATTCTGGTGGAGATAATAGTGAAGATGAAATTGTTGGTGGTCAAAAAATGCGATCCTGGAGTGCCACAGAGCGGCCATGCACAATTGAAAATGAAGAAGAAAAATTTTGTACAAGGAAAGGGATTTCATTAAGCTGTGAAAGATCACATCATTGCATCTATGACGAAATTGTGGATGAGTAAGTGTTTGTTTTGGCATTTTTCAGTTTTGAAAAATGACGTAATGTTTTTCTCAAATCATGGGTTTGTAAAGAACATTTAAAATTTTCAAATTTATGTTGGAGTCAAAATTTCGATTTTGTAAATTCATACATTTAATAAAATTATTGTAATTTTCATTTATTACAGATTATGGAAAGGACATCTATCATGTGATGACTTAACAGAACCTGAAATTACCTATGATGAAGCATCAGATTCCCCACGACATATCGATTACAATCAAAATCCATTTAGCTGTATTCAAGAGCTTGAAGAATTTAATGTTTGCTCTCCCGGACTTAATATCAATCTTCAAACCGCATCTTCATTCACTCCATCTCCTGTAATGTCAGGATCAAAATCAGATTCCGCCCTTCGATTCTATGCATCTGATCGCCCCAAAACTCCATTATGTGGTGAACCAAATCCATCTAACTCTACCCAAGATATTTATGACCCCTGGCATGCAGATGCCATTGATGACCTTCCGTCACAGCAGCCAGGACCAATTCGATCTCGATCTTGCCATGATACATTTGAATCAACGGGCGAAGATGAAGATGCTCGAATGCTACGGCATTGCCAAATGTGTCCTTCACCAGATTGCAAACAAATTATTGAACAAAAACTTCGTGAAAAGATTAACGCTGATTCTGAATCAACGGAATCAGCAGCATCCTCCGATGAAGAAGAAGATTTGAGAATGAAAAAAGCTTTTGAAGCTCAAATTGAAAAGATGCAACAATTTGCAGAGGGTGAAACAGCATCCCTCCTTGTACATCATGAAGATGAGGGATCGATTGGTGAAGAAGATGATGATTGTGATAATCGATCCTTTACAGTATTCGATGATGAAATCCCAATGGCTGATGATCCATCTGTTGATTCACCGTTAAATGCATATTTAGTTAAAAAATTTATTTTGAATCGTTCTTCTCCACCGATAGCTTCGGAAGATGATTTATCGGATGTTGAAATGACTGAAATTGCTTCCTCTGATGAAGATGGCGAAAGAACAGAGGCAATTCCACCAAAACATGATTTAAAATATAATCTTTCATCCATGTTAGTTCGGAAATCACATTCAGATTTTGGCTGGAAATCTGCTGCAGCTGCAACAATGAAAACTGATGAATCAGTTGGAAATTTGAATTATTGGTTACAAGAAAGACAGCAGCCTTCTAAAGTCAATGTGAAAAGATCTTCAACAACATCAGCAATGTTACATCGGCGTCGATCTTCTACAGCTAAATCCGGAAATGGCATCTTTTATGAACTGCAGCAGCAGCAACAACAAAAGCAAGCTCCAGAAAAGCTAAAAGAAGAAGAGGAGGAGCCAATTTACGCAAATCTTCTTCCAAAATTCAGCGGCAATAAAAATGAAATAAAAACAGGTTAGCTTTCATCGTCATCAGAGTTGCATATATCTATCTATATCTATCTAATGTTTAACCTATTTCCCATGAGAGAATTATCGTTTACTTCATTCCTTCATGACCACTGGATATTACTGCCTCAGAGAAAAAAGAAGAAGTGGCTGTTAATAGAAAAAATGCCGCCAAAAAGACATCCTAAAAAAAGATGAAAGAAGTTATAAGCTTTTTTGAGTAAGTAAGCAGCTCATTCATTCAAAAAATAGAGTTGTTAAAAACAAGCTTTTTTATATAGGGACCGGCAGGTCAAAGAAAAGTTCTTGAAATTAATTATTTTCTTGTTAGAATATACTATTTTCGAACCTGACTAAGAAGAAAATAAAAACAAAAATTTAAAAAAATTAATTTAAAATGCCGAAAACGGCATCTGAAAATCCGGCAAAACATATTTTTTTCGTCGTCAAAAAAAGTCAAAAGGAACACTCTTTTTTCGTGTGTGCATCCTTCTCTTTTTTTTCCTCACAGCCGGTTCAAAAGAAAAGAAGAGACGCACACGCAGCTGACTTGTTTCTCTTTCTTTTTTTGAACCGACTTTCTAAACCATTTTAAGCTGAAAAATGCCGTTTTTGGTCAAAAAAATTTTTTTGGTTGATTTTGGGTGATTTTCCTTTACAGCATAGTAATATTTTTTGACGGGCTATCGAATGGTACTAAGCTTGTTCGTGAAGTCGCGTGAATAAGGGGTGTTCTCTTTATACGCAAACAAAAAAATGCCGTTTTCGGCACTTTGTGCCGGAGAAAACTGTTTCAAAAATGGCATATTCGGAATCAGCGTAAAAAATTACGTATAGTAGGTGCGATTAAAAGTTTGTAAAAAAAAGTTTCATTTTTCATACTGTAACGAAGAAAAAAATGCAAAGAGAAAAAGAAATAGTGTGCGCTGCCAGTCCCTATTTTTATAACTTACTTTTATTCCGGTCTATGTATTTACGACCACTGTATTAAATGCCTGTAAAAAGTCTTTTACGTAAAAACCTTATAAAGAGTTATTACTTTTTTATCTCTCTGTTTTTTATTCTAAGGTGCCCTCTATTTTTTCTTTTAATTTTTTCTTGCTTATATCTTTGTTGCTGTGTTTTTTAAAGGTGTCATTCTTCTTCTTTCAAGCAAGCTCCTTTTACTCAAGCTTGCTTGCTTCTCTGTTGCCATTCTTTTAATGGCATTCCATCCATCTATTCTTAAAAAGAATCTGAGCATTTCATTGTCTTTAAATAAATTTTTCAAATTCTCAAATTTCAGTTAAATCTAAAATTCCACCCCAAGACATTTCATTGTCGTCTTCTTCTTCCTCCATGAATCAGCCGCCGCCTCGGCATTCAATGACGGCTTCAGCTTCAAAGGAAAGAATCTTTCCTTGGAATGCCCCGGCACAACACCATCATCAACAGGCACCATCAGCAATGAATCATTCGCGTCAAAAAATGCATAAATCTGCTACTTTTGTTGGAGTGCAGGTATTCTTTGGTTGTCTTGAATTATCAAAAAATAAAACATTATTTTTAGGGACACCATCAACCCCAGCAACAAAGAAATCGAAATGTTCGAAGGCTGTTACCTCTTCGACCTGATTTTCCTGCAACTCCAGAAGAGCCACCAGAATATGGTAAGTCTTAAAATCATTTTTCTTATACTTTAAAGAAAATACATTAATCAGCTGCAGTGACCTAAAAATTCTAAAAAAGATAGCGTTATCGCTAATCTTAGTTTTTCAATTTCCGAAACGGCACTACAAAGGAAGCCACTGTTCTCATTTTTTATTAAAAAAACCTAAAATTTATGTTCCACAAGAAATTCCTTTTTATTTTGAAACAATAGCCCTAATAAATCTTTTCTTTCTCTAAAGCTTCCTACTTCTTTGAGACTTACTTTACTTGAACCAAAGAAAAGTATAATACTATTAAAACAAAAAGGTTTAAATAAAGCTTTCCGTCCCTTTTTGTGTTCCTATTTTTTTGTGTGAAATTTATTGAAGCATTGTTTTTTATTTATTGCCTAAAAAAGGCTTCATATTTTTTTTACGAGTCCCAAAATCAAAGTCCTTTCGTAAATCGTCAAAAAAGCGTCGTTGTTTTTTGCTGTTTTTTAATTCAAAAACTTTTTTGTTGTTTGCTTTTCATTATTTGCCCTTGAAGCGATTAAAGTGTGCAAAAAATTGATTACATTAAGAGAAGAAGCAGGAACATCCTGCTTTACTTGCCTAAAAAATATTTAAAATGATGATGAGTTTCATTGCTTTTGGGCATTTTTTCGGAACTAAAAAAGCAAGCAAAACCTTTTTTCTTCTATTTTTTAAAGACCAAAAAGAACTGCCGCCACTTTTGCAGCAGAAGCAGCAACAGCAAAAAGTACATCGGAGACTGTCAGCACCCTTCAAAAAAGCAAAATTGAGTTGCCCTTGGAAAAGATGAAAAAAATTCATTTTTTTTATTTCAAGTATTAAAGAATTGCGGCTGCAACTTCTTCCAACGACCATCATGTCTACTTTATTTTTCTTGTCTCTTTGATGGTTTTACATATACTTTTAGAGTAGAGTAGAACATTGGCATTTAGAAAAAGTTTTTTATGAGTGGAAAGTTACTCCATCTATCCAATGCAACAACTTTCTTTTTTTGGAAACAATTTTGTATCTTTTTTCTGGATCATAAAAAACTACTTTGTTGCTTTTTTTCTTGCTTGAAACACTCGAATGAGGAGGCGACGACGATCATTTTAGTGGCATTTTTTAGTAGATGTAAAGACATGGAGGTTAAATAAGTTCGTTGCAATATTTGCGGTAATATTGCAATACATTTATAACGTTTCATCTACAGTAGTTTTTGTTTGATACCTTTTTCATACTGCAAAATGTAGAAAATCATTTCAAATATGCTTTCAGTGATAAATAAAATTTAGCGTATTTTCTCTTGAAAGTTTAAATATTTGAATGAAATTTTGTTTAAAAAATCTATTCCACAAACTTTTTTTACCATAAACATGCTTCCCTTGTTTTCGCTTTTTTTTTGAAAAACTGATTCTAAGTTTACCAGGTACTGAATTAATAGTACACAGAAATTAAGTTTTAGTTATTTTTTAATAAAATTTTGCTATATTTATTATTTAATTATCTTTGTACAAAATTTAAAACGTATTTTTGCACACTTTTTTCTAAAAAAGTGATCTTTATTTAACAAACAGAAACAACTGTTGTCATTTGTTTAAAAATAAATATAAACATTTTGCTTTCTTTTTTTCAGTTAATCTCCCATATTCAACATCATATCACGAACAAGTTGGTTCACGTTCTGACGCTTCACTTTGTTTCTTTCCAACCACTTCATATAATTGCTCAAAAGAATTACAACACGAAAATTTTGCTCGAATTCAGATGCAAATGTCATCATCTAAAACGTAAGCTTGTTTTATAGCTATGAATTGTTATTGTTCAAAAAAAGTCTGCTGAAAAAAAGTAATTAATAAATATTTAAGTGAGCTTTCCAATGCTGACATGATGAGATATGATGTCCTGCCATCACCACATCAGCATCAACAACCACGACCATCAAAGCTATTTTCGCAACAAAGTCGGGGCCCATCTTTTACAGCTTTAACTTTGGCGGATGAACTAGAAAATGAGAAACGTGGAATTCCACCTGAAAGAATTGATCCAGCACTTGAGAAAAGAATTACAGAAGGACAACAGCAGATTCCATTACAATTAAGGCAGCAGCAACAAAGGCTGGAAGATCCCTCACCAATGTCACCTGGTAACTGTAAGTTTTTTGAAGACATTATTATGGAAGCTAATATTCAAAAATGCAAAGTTTTGAAAAACAAATTGTAGCAAAAAAACTTCAACTTTTCACACACTTATAAAAAAAGCTACTTAAGTAGCAAAAAATAGTTTTAAACTACGAAAACAAAATTCTCACATTGTCAGTTGTTTTTTTCATTTTTTTGAATCATAGTTTCAAATGTTTGAAACTACTTTTCTTCGCCCCCAAAAATTGCATGACGAATAATTTGAGCGTTTTCTGCAATTTAGCCCACATTTACTTCTTCCTTTTAAAATTAAATTAAACTTCTGTTTCCTTTATAATCTATAAAGCTTTGTTTAAACTCCAAACACAGAGAAAAACTGCCTTGGCATAGTTTGTCCGTTTCGAGTAAGTAAGTAAAGTATAGGAGATAAACTGCACTCAATTAAATCATGTAAGCAAAGAAGAATTTTTGTGGGTTCAGTTTTCCGTTATCTTCTTCTGCGGAAAAGCATTAATTTGGGAGTAGAAGAAAGAAAACGTCAGACAAAAGAAAAAAGAAGAAGAATGCCTTCCATTTTTTATTATTTCCCTTCTGAAACATTTCCTTTTTTAAAAAAATTTACTATTACGCTTCTTTTTATTGATAAAAAAATTGTTTTAAACTAATTTATCTCACAGACGTAAAACTGCTGCTTCTGAGAAGGCACTTGTTTCGGTTTAAAAAAAGAGAGATACAAGTTTTTCAAAAGCGTTTTTGAAGAATCCATTTTAGAACGTTTTTCAAGTATTTGAAAATGAATAAAAATTGCGACAGAAGAAGCAGCGGCGTTCTTGTTTGTCTCCCTCCAGAAAAAAACTAATTTGTCATTTTCTGTGCCATTTTCGACAAGCTTTTTTGGGCATTTTTCAAGAGTTTATAAGTTGCTGTGGCCCTCTTAAATTTGTTATTTTCGACAATCCATATATTTTTGCTACTTCATTTCTTTTTTCATTTGGCATTTTTTTTGGTAAAAGACTCATTAAAGTAAATGTGCCGTTTATTTTTCTTTATGTGAAATGGAAACACTCAATTTTCATTCAATTTTTTTCTGTTAGAAAGACTGTAAAAACAAAGTTTGTTTTTGAAAGTGCCAAAAAAGTGTTCGAGGTCTTTTAAAACTCATCAATTTTGTTTAAAGTTTTTGTTAGTGTGTCAACTTTGGTGTTCCTAATGGTAGCATCATTTTTTTTGGTCGCTGAACATTTTCTGTTTTTGAGTGGCTTTGAAATTTGAAGAGTTTAAAGTTCTAATTTGTCCTATGTTTCAATTGCAGCAAACAATTTATTTCAAAAAATTTTAATCTTTGTTGAAACATTTTGGATTAACTGTTTTGCTTATTAAGCATAAAATTATTGTTTAAGAAAAACTGTGTATTTTAGGTTAATAGAAAAATGATAGTTTTTAAAAAAATGTAAAATGCCCATTTTATGCCAGATTTTAGACATATTTTTAATCAAAATTCTATAATTCAATCTTATTTTTTCGTTTGCACTTTGAAGACCCCAAAAAATGCCATTGACTTTCTTCCGCCGAAGAAAACATTGGGCATCATTGTTGTCCGTCGCCGTCTTTTTGCCTTTCCTTGCTTCTGAAACATCGCTGTTGTCTCAAAGATATAAGCATGCTCATAGAAATTCCTTCTTTTTTTTTGGGTCAATAACATGGAAGCTTCCTTGCTTCATTGAGAAGCAGCATTTCCTTGTTTTTCCTTTTGCCTTTAAAGGCAGAAAACTAATGTTTTTGGATTAAGCTTAAAAGAAGAAACAGAAAAGTGGCACATGTCACAGTTGAAATTGCGCAAAAAGAATTTTTATTGATTGTTCTTTTATTCGAAGCTTTGTTTTGTTTCCTTCTATTTTTTTGAGAAGCAGCAGCAGTTTCTAAATTCCAACATCATCGTTAGGCTTTTCCTTCTTCTTCTTTTGACATGGAAGAAGAGGGGATTTAGAAAGCTAGCTTCAAAGATGATGGAAGCGAAGACGTTTCAGTTTTTTCTTCTGAAACACAGTTGTTTCAATTTTTCTCTTTCCAAAAAGAAGAAGAAGAAGGCCTCATCATCTCACTCACTTTTTAGACTTCTTCCCCTCCAGAAAAAAAGATGACAAAAAAGCAATGTTATTTTTTTCGTTCGTGAAAAAAAAAATATGTCAAAATATAAAATATTGTTTTTCTTTTTTTTAAAACAGTTCGTTTTTTAGTTTTCCCATCTTCGACCAAGCGACCCCAACAACGCCGAACCTTGCCACCTTTGCCCATTGAAGCTCACGGTTACGCTGCATTTGCCGCTGCAATGGCGGCTGCTCAATCTCCAACCATCTTTCCACAACCTCCCCGAAATCATCCACCTCCCAATCAACCCCAACCAAAAGAGGATCATCAAATTTGTTACGGAATTGAAGCATCAATGCTTCGTTCATCTTCTGGAATATATGGAATGGAAGATAGCTATTATGAAGATGGAATAAATGGAAATTTTACTACAACAAGAAAATGTAAGTTGTTGTTTTAGGCATTTAAAAATAAGAAATACGGGTGATAAAATTTTTTTACCAATTTTTACTCTGAAGAAACAAGTTCAGTTATACCAGCTTGATATTCAGGCGATGAAGTATAACGTTTAAACAAAAATTTTTAATTTAAAAAAATCAATAATCTTCCTAAAATTGTGTCTGTTTTGAAGTCAAAAAACAAGATTGACACACAAGCATTAATTTTTTATTTTTTAAACGTATTTTCATTTCTTTAAAAAATTTTCAGCTAATTCAGTCTTCAATAATCAAGAAGACAGTTCGGGAGTTTCAAGCTGTTGCACCGGTACAGATTCTATAAATCCAACGCATAGAGTTCAATCAACATTCATTCCACGACATGATGATGAAATTCTTCTTGAAATTGGTGATGCCATTCATGTTGAACGAGAATGTGAAGATCATTGGTGTTACGGAACAAATTTGCGATCTGGACAACATGGCATATTCCCAGCTGCACATATTTGTGAGATTGATTTAGTTGAAGAAATCTGTAATAATGCATTAATAAATGCCACAACACGGGTACTACCTCCACCAGAAAGGGATACATTTTATTTAACAATGTTGGCATCAATTGAAGTGGCACATCATAAAGGCAATGATGTATTAGTGCAATCGATTAATAAGGTATAGTTTTTGAGAAATGAAGATTTAAAGGATTTGAAAATTTTTAATCTTTATGAAAGCTATTATCTTGTCCGCTATTCAAAGTTTTTATTTAACGAAATACTGTTTTTTCAATAAATACACACCATGTTTTATCAAAGGCGGTCATTTTTTGAAAAAAAAAAGGATGAGCTCATCCTTTTTTGCCCACCTTTTCAAAAATAAGGATGAGCTCGTCCTAAAAAGGACGAGCTCGTCCTTTGATAATACTTGGTGACATTAACAAATTTTAAACAAAAACATTGGTTACTAGAATCAGTTGTAAAAAAACTCTTTTAGGTTTGTTCAATGTATCAAGATAAAGAAGAGATAATTGTGCCTCAAACTGTCTTGATGGAAGTTTCATTTCGAGGAATTCATATCATTGATAAACGGCGAAAAGATGTAAGCCTTTATTTTCTTATCTCAAGTCAGTACCCTCATTAATTTTTTTATTATTATTTTTTAGTTCTTTAAATGTCCAGCATTTGATTTTTTCTATAGTTTACAAAATATATCATTTTGTGGTGCACATCCAAAGCAGCTTCGATATTTTGGTTTTATAACAAAGCATCCCTTGCTTCCCCGATTTGCATGTCATGTTTTTCTTTCCAATGAATCTACACAACCAATTGTGGAATCAATTGGACGAGCTTTTAAACGTTCATACGATGAATATATGGCTTTCGCGCATCCAACTGAAGATATTTATATTGAATAATACTTAAAAAAATATCCATTTTTATATGTTCTTATCAGTTTTTTTTGTTTCAAAAAATGGGTTTAAAGTGCAATTTTTTTAATAATAAAAATGTTTGTTTTGTAAAATAAAGTAATTTTAACTTCTAAAAAATTTATTAAACATTTGCAACAAAAAATTTGCTAAAACATTCAGAGTTTTAGATCTATTTCGAAATGACAAAAACAAAGCTGCATACAAAAACCAGTATTAAATCAATTCCAAAAAATTCCCAACTTTCAAGTAATCTTCCTTTTCGTTTAAATAATTTTTCATGTGATTTATCGTAAACAAAACTTCCATATTTTTGTCGTATCTTTAACATCTTAGTCAATTTATGACTGCCGTATTGAAGCGGCGACACTTCTCGATCAAGGTAAATCTTCTTTAAAAATTTTAAGCGTTGACGGTACTTTATATTTGTTGCTACCTAAAACTATGTTTCATTAGCGGATGATCTTTTTGAACACATGTGTTGATCTTATCAAAATTGTTCGTTGATAAAACTGTGTACTAATTCAAATACGACACTTACTTTTCGAATTTGTGTTACAATTTTATTTGATGTAAGCTCAAATTTATTTAAAACTGTTCCAATTCCAAGCTTTAAAGCATATTTTGCATTATGAGATTGTTCAGCAAACATTGGCATCAAAATTACGGGCACTTCAGCACATAAAGATTCTTTTAAACTATAAATTTTTAAATATTTTTTGGGTTTAGAAATCTGTTATTACCTTTTTAATCCACCATGTGTTACAAACAGGACCGTTTTAGGATGTAATAAAATCTGCATCTGTGGAGCCCATTTTGTAAATTTAACATGCGAGTTAACATTACTTGGAAATTTGCCATTCCACGAAAAAACAATTTGATACTCGTCAAGTTCATTGATGGCATCAATGAATGCATTGATGGCATGTTGAGGTGCACCGTCCCAACGAATTGCAGTTCCAAATGCAATATAAATTGTGCCCTTGCTTGCTGGATGTTCAACAAATGACTTCCATTCATTTGGAAGAGTGGAATCAATTGATTTACTGCCACTTTTACAATTTGATCCAACAAGTGCTAAATCAGCAGCAACTAAAAGACAATAATTAAGCAACGTCTTGTTAATAGCTATAATATCCAGGGTCCTGATACTTACCACTTTGAATATTACCAAGTCGATCAATATGTTCTCCAAAAGTTAAATGTGCATTTTGATAGAATTCTCGAACACTCGTATCAATAATATGGAATTTTAAAAAATATGGTAAAATATTATCAAATATAAAAATTTCAGAATAATTTTCCAGCACATTTATTACCCTTTGCATAAATGATTTTGGATCATAGAAATCTTCACATTGCGATGGATTTGGTGTTATCAGGGATAGCGAAGATACGAAATTTCTGCCTAAAGTAACTTATATTACGTGCAAAAAAGATAGCTGTAAAAAATTACTCAAAGCAGAAACATGCTGATAATAGTTTGTTTGTAGAGATGACGAAAAGATAGCATACGGCATATTTTTAAATCTTTTAAATATTTTCGCTGCTGCAATTCCATGAAGCGTAAAAAGTTCATCAACAATTATAAAATCATAATTGCCTGACAGTGCTCGAGAATACTGTAATTGTAAAACATTTACAAACTTTTTATAAAATATAAAAATACCTTCTCTGAATTTTTTGCTAACAAATTATCGTAATTCGATTGTGCTAAATAAAACACAACTGGAATTGTTTGTCCATGTCTTACTGTAGTCCATGTGGATTTAACTGTAAAATATTAGAACACATTGCTTGCAAAGCATTATTAAAGCATTTTAAAAACGTCTACCCATTTCTTTAACATTTTCTTTATCTCTATCCATGAGTGAATTAACCGTTAAAATATTGAAGCCTAAAGCAGGTGGCAGCGCGCTATCAACATAAAAGACCGTAATATTGTGACCATCTAAACTCAGCCTAAATCTCTTAATTAGTAAATTACAGTATGGGAAAACGCCTACTGCTGTAAAAGTGGTAAAAAGCTGTACAAATGTGATTTGGCAAATAAGCCATAGAATAATAAAATATTAGAGCCAAAAGAGAAATTTACAAGATTTAAATAAAACAAAGCTTTCCAAAACATTTTTTGCAACACTGATATATTTTGGTGAGAGATGAAAAACAAGCGTTTGAAATAATCAATATAAAAACAAACAAAAACATGCAAAAAAGGGGGTTTCAATAAAAATCAAGATTTTGAACTTTTGTTTGTAGTTTATGCTTTGTAAAGGACATATAAAAATAAATAATAACAATTTTTATTTTTAGAAGTTTTTAATTAGAGATCAGGGCTGAGAAATGCGGCCAAAATTTTTTCAGCCGGCCGCGGCTGGCCGCATATTTTTCAAAAAAATTTGTGTTTTTTTCAATGGTCGAAGAAATTTTCGATTAAAATAAACGAAATGGTATACCCAAAAAGGCTTAAAACACAGAATTTTATTAAAGAAATGGTGCAAAGGTCGATTTTAACAAACTCAAAAATTGATTTTGGAGCTCAGTCCTTTAACGAAAACACAAAAGCGGCCGGCCACGGCCAGCCGGCCGCATTTCTCAGCCCTGTTAGAGATGTTTCAATTAGGAAGGTGCAACAACTAAGAAAAAAAGGAGCTCGTTTTTTTTCTTTCCAAAATGCGCACGCTCTCAACCTTGAGGTATTGAATATTTTTTAATAAAAATGTATAGAAAAAAGCCCGGAGAAAAAGATTATTAGACTTAAAAATGTTTAAAATAGCTTTGAGATTTATGAAATCTGGAATTTTCGGAACATCTAAAAAGTTGCTTATCAGTATTTTTATCAGAACAAAAAAGGGGAAGCTATTGAAACTGTCAATAGCTTTAAAAACAATATACAGTGAAAACATGGATGTGTGAAATTTCGTGAAGACTTTTTTCCGTTCACGATCCCTTGAGAAACTTCATTTTCGTACATCCCATATGAACTCTGATTGAAAATTCTGCAATATGGTAAAAGTGTAACAAACATCACAAAATAGCGTGAAAAGCCAGCTGTTTTCAGACAAAGAGAAAAATTATTTTTAAAATCATTCTAAAACCTCTTTTGACGTCTTTTGAACGGTCATTGACCACAGCGTACAAATTTGAAAGAAAAACAAAGAAAACCTTAAACAAAAAAACAGAAAAAGAAAAGCTTTGGATTTAAAGTTATTGTCTCGTTTTTGCAAAACTCAAAAAAACTTCTAAAAATATGCAAATTCTTTGATCCAAGTTTCTTCATTCACTCTGGTCAAAAAGCCTCAAAATCAAAATCAAATTTCATATTCATTTCATTTTGCTGTATTTGCTTTGAGCTGATTTTTCACCTCTCTTTCTTCTATCTACTACTTTAATTCTCTTTGAAAAGATGGTCCTTGCATTTGAACCTCAAAATGTTTCTTTGCCTGCCTCTGGTGGCACTACTACTTCCAATACAATAAAGAATGAAGGTGTTGCACGAATGGCATTCAAAATTAAAAGTTCCAATAATACTCATTATCGTGTTAAACCTGTCTATGGATTTGTTGATGCTGCTTCAAGTATTCCTGTAGAACTTCAACGAATGGTAAGTTTTTAGTTTTTGGAGATAAGGGATATTTGGGGAGAATATATGAAATCTATCGCAGGGGATTTATAAATTGTTTGTTAAACTATTTGTGTTCTACCGTAATCGCAAATAATAGTTGAAAAAGATTTTTTTAAATCCGATGAAAGATTTCATATATCACTAAAACCTCGTTAAAAACGTTGCTCTAACAACATCTTTTTTAGGCTGGCCCACCAGGTGAAGATAAAATGGTTGTTCAATTTGCTGAAGTTCCACCAGAAGGTAACTCTTTTTTTCGTATGCTTACAGCATTAATAAAAGATATTTTAGAAACCAATCCAAAGGCTCCATTCTTGGCTGGTGCATGTCAAGGTGAAGTAATTATTACACTCATCGCAACTGCATAAGAATTAATCTCAATTTATGTATGTATTTATTATTACTACTACTACTATAAACAATAATTGTATTACAATAATAAATCCCGTTTAATTTCAAAGAAAGTTGTGTAAAAATACAAGATGAAAAAGTTAATAATACTATAATACAGATATATCAAATAATTATGAGCGTTTAACTTTGGCAATGTAATCATCTTTGAAACTTCCCATATAAATATATCCATCGGACTCAACGGCTTCAGAAATGGAATTGACAGCTTTTCCTTTGGGATCTTGGAACTAAAATCAACTTATATTGAGCTACAGTAATCTTGATTCAAAAGTACAAACCGTATCAACAATTTTTCCTTGATCATTAAATTCAATAACAAAACCATATTGAGGTTGGAATTTGGCACCATAATGTAAAATCCATTGTTCAGGTATTATCTGAAATTAATGTGATGAATCTGTATGCTCTGAATAAATGAAAAAACAAACTTGAATAAGAGCTTGTCGAAACCATGGATGTGGTCCTAGACGATCAAATAATGCCATAGTATCATTGCTTCGATGACCAGCAAGTCCAACTAAGTATGTTCCACGAGGTGTTGAACGAATATTATCAGGCATACCAGGAAGATTTTCAATCAATACTTTTGGTTTTGCTGCTGGATCAGTAAGAGATAATCTGAAAAGTATATACTGTAGAATAGCAAGTAAAAGATAAGAAGCTTACTTGTGAATTCTAGCCATTCCAGTTTCAGAAATCAACAATGAGCTTTTATCTTTGGTTAGTTGAACACCATTTGGGAATCGTAAGCCTTTTGCAATAACTTCTAGATTTTTTGTTGAAATTGTGTAACGATAGATTCTAAAATAACACATTATAAAGCTACAGTTATTGCAGTACAAAGTACAAACCTTCCATCATTTTTTTGTTCGAGTAAAATATGGAAAGCATGTCGTCGACCCCATCGACTTGAACTGCAAGAAAATACAATAGTATCATTATTTAAGACTTCAACATCATTATGAAAAGAACATTCTTCACCATCTACTTCAGTTTCATCGGATTTAAGAATATGTTCAACTTTATCTAAAAGAATGTGTATAAATACAGTATCTCAATAATCACATGTAAACAAACCTTCTTCAACATTAACCAAAAATATTCCCAAATATGCGTCAGCAACAACAAGTCGATCTTTATCAAATCGTCGAAGACCAAGAGGACGTCCGCAATAAGGCTCTGCTTCAAATTTACCATCACATTTAAATGCATTTTCAGGTTTTAACAAAACAGTATTAGTAATTTTTCCATTTACAATTTTAATAATCTTTGCATCATATGTACCCGTGTAAATCGTATCTGAAATTCAATCATCGTTTAATCTTTTATACAAACAAGGGAAAGACATACCTCCTTCAACATGAAGTGATTCAGGGCCTCGAACATATCCTTCCAATAAATAACTTGCTTTACTTAATTTTGTATTTGGTTTTAATGGTCCTTCAAGCTTTGGTGGTGCTGGTAAAGAATAATATTCAGGTGAAAAACCAGTAGTACCTTGTTGAATTAAATAATAAAAGCTTATGGAAACAAGCGCAATTAAAACACATGTTGTTGGCTCTAGCCTTAAATAAGAAGAGATATATATAATTCAAATACATAAGATTTCTAATCTTACCTAATCATTTTCTTGTAGATAGAGAAGATTTCTATGGATCTATTTCTGAAAAAATCGTGTGTTAATTCTTGAATGAATAAGAAAAAGTAAACAAAAGTGAGAGAAAAAAACACGCACACCAATAAAACCGAAACAAACAAACAACAAAGTTTGTTCTTTGAACATTTAAAAAATGGAACAGAGCAAAGTAAGAAGAAAAGGAAAGAGAACTGATCGCCGTCGAGTTAACGATGTTCTACTTGCCGGGCCGGCCAAGGACGATATCAAAAAAAAATAGTAGTCAACAAAATGGCTATAAAATAAATTTATCGTTCTAATTTTATCGATTACTTATCATTAATTGATATAAAAAGTTTTTTGATAAAAATAATTAAAATTACAAAAGTGATGGTAAGAAATTTAAACATAAAAAATTGCTGGAAAAGCTTGACAAACAGATGTTTGATGGAAAACCGAAGAAAAGAAAACAACAAAGAAATACGTTGTCTTGAAAGTTATATTTTATTGATACTAACTAATTAATGTATCTTGAAATATATAAATCTTTAGAAATGCTCTGTTTTGTAAATAATTATCATCAGATAGCTTCTTTGTATAACATTTTCGAGTCTTTAATTATTGAAGAAGTCAAATAAAATAATTTTTAAAAAATCTACTGTAAATTCTAAATGGTGTTTAAAAAAATTATAAAAATTAAACTGCCTTTATATAAGCATGATTACGGTAATGGTAATTTGATTATATAGAAATAAGAATTTCAATTCTTCTTTTAAATTAAAGTAAAAGGATCTGGGTAAACTAAGATGATAAGCCATCCGAAAAGTATTGGTTTTAGATTTAAAAATGTTTAAATGTTTTTTTAGGGTGAACATCTTCTAAAATATTCGCTGCAATCACCTTTTTATAGGTTCCTCCAATGATCAGGAATCTCAACCAACAGAATTCATATAGTTTATAGATTCTTTGAGAGCTTCTAAAAGTACAAAAATAAAATAATAATTTTTGTGTGTGTGTTTTTTGGGTAATTTTGATCAATTGTTGCTTCTTCTTTTTTTGTTTTTCAGTTTAATTACTGTAATTTTTGATTTAATTTTTTAGTTTTATTCATTTCATGTTAGATCCCGGAAAAAACAGTTTTCATTATAAAAGAACCAAAAAGAAATTAGTTTATTTTAATGTTTGTGTATGTATCATTTCATCATTCAAAAACCTCATAATTCAATATAAACTTTTTTTTGCTCTTGAACGCAACGCAATTCATTTTTCCGGATCCCAATTCATCTCCGATTTCGTTTATCCCTTTTTTTGAGAATAGCAACAGCAGTCTCTTATCCTCCTCATCATCACCATCTTCCTACAAAAACTTTTCGGTTACAATAAAAAATTGCAACAGCAAAAAATTCTTCTCTCCCTTTTTCAGCTAGTTTAATATTTTTTTTCTTCTTCCGACATCGGAATAACGAACGATTACCAGCAGGCAGTCAGCTTCCCCCCTCTTATCCCAAATTTTTGCGATCAAATAAATAAAAAAAATTCTCGTCCGTTAAAAAATATGTCCACATCCATGGCTGCAGCCAGAAGAAAAAAGCGTTGGTCATTCACAATCCATGGTGAAACAGTCGCCTGGAAGGAAGCGAGAGAGAAGGTGCTGTTGATTCTTTCAATTAAAAAAAATCTTTTTCAAGTGCTATTGACATAATAATTATCGCCTGTTATTTTTTTCATTTACAAAGAGCCTTAAAACAGTGGGAAGAAGATTTCTTTTCTTTTTTTCGCACCTCATCAAAAGTGGGGTTAACCGGTTTCCGGAAAGCATAAATCCCCCAAAATCTTCTCTAATTCTTAAATTTTAATCTTAAATTACATCTCTTCTTTATTATTTTTGTAAAAAGATTTTGAAGCAACAAATGGAAGAGAGACATCGGAAGTCTCAATCATTGTAGTCTTCACAAAAACTTCCCAGCTTTTTAAAAAAAAAGGAAAATTGCATGAAAGAATTTTTTTATATTAAAAATTGTATAAAACAAATATTTACATTAAAATTTTATGCAATCTTCAAAAATCGGCTTAAGAAGGTAAATCTCAATAAAAAAAATCAAGTTAAATACTTCTTATTAGTAATAACAAAAACTGGATTTAAATTTTAATGATTGCAATATACAGCGTTATTACGTCATGTTTCTTGCAAAGTGAAATCTAATACCGTATAACTAACTTTCAATTATCGTACTTTCTTGGATGGAGGACAAACTTAAAGTGACTATAATTAACACAGTAATAAACATGTTACTAGTGCCATTGCAAATTGAACCCAAGTAAATATCTGTTTCTTAACTAAAGTTATTAATAAATATTGTAAAATTTTGTTTCAATTGCAAAGAATCAAGCAATACTGTAATTCTATATTATCCAAGAATGCTACGAAAATATATGTTGAAAAAATAAAAAAATAAATTTTTGAAAATAATTTTTGTGCTTGTCGCAGTTAAAATTTATTGGATTCTGTAACGTTGATACTTCATTGTATTGAAAACGATGCCAGACAAATTTTATCAAACAAACTTTCAAAATTACAACATTTTCTTTTCAACTCACAAAACATTTTTTGCTTACAAGTAAATGTTTTTTGCTCATAAAAAATTATTTGCTCTAAATTTAGCTGCACTTCTCAGACTAATACTCTTTGCCTTTTTTTATTTCATGCTTATTACAAAAAATTAAAATCTGCTTTAACTGTTTTCTTTTAACAAGTTTTTTTGTTGCACAAATTTAAGTGAATGTTTGACTCTTCCGGTTTTGCTCTCAAACTTTTGGAAACAAAAAATAGCAAAGCAAATTTTTGCACATTTTTGAAACTCGGTTTTTAACTTTTTTGCAAAAATATTTAATACCTTTGTTTGGAACAAAAAAAACAATATACAATTAAAAAATTGCATGATAACTCTTTCTTTTTGATTGATGAAGAAGATGCTGCTTGAAGAAGACTTAATTTTTTTCCTTGATTCTTTTTTATTATTTCCACTTAAAGAAAATCAAGGGATGAAGGCCACTGCAGCTTCTGTTTGGCTGCTGGCTCCTGCTTAATTGGAAATTGTTCGCGCCTCAGAATACATAAAAAAAGAGTGAAAGACCGGTCATCGCAAAGATTTCGAGCGCAAACATTAAGGCTGCCTGCTGGCCCTCCTCCATCTTCTTACCTTTGCTGCTGCTTTTCAAATGATATTTAAACTCTTTGATTTTCAAGCAAAAATATTATGTCGTCTCTTTCTCTTCAATCTCGTTTGTTCATTCTTCTTTCACACCTCCTTTTTCGAATACCTCTCTTGGATTCTTTCTTTTTTTATTTAATTTTTTTCGATTGAATTGGACCCGCGTTTTTTTCCGGATTTTTTTTATTTCATAAAAATTGAAGCATATATTTTTTAAGGTTTTTTAGACCACTGACCAACGCATATTTCAATATAATAAAAAAAGTTATGAAGGGCCAAATTGCAGTTATTTTTGCTTTAATTGCATTTTCATATGGTATTCCTCAAGCAGAGGGTAAGCTTTTTCCTTGCACATGGCATGCTTTAAAAAGGATTTTTGCTTTATTACATCATGCTTTGTAAACTAGCATGTTGCATGCATCTTTATAATCTTTACATTTTTTACAGAAGCTGAAACCCCAAAAGAAGAAGCATCAACCCTTAATCCAGAGCCATCAGCCCCTTCAGCAAAACGACGACAATTTATTGCACCCCCTCCAGTATTTGCCCAGCCAGCTATTCCCGTTGTCCCCGTTGCTCCCGTCGTTACACCCGTTGGTCAGTGTCCAGGTGGTCCATCACTTCCTATTGAATGGTAACTAATTTTTTATAACACTGATAAGACCTGGCAAAATTCTTTAGCGATCCAAAACGTCCATGGCCTACATGCCCACCACAATCATACTGTTATGCCGTAGGAACTGTTGATATTGGACCATATTTCTGCTGCCCAGTTTGGTCAACATATGGTGCAGCTTGGAGACCCGCTACCCCCTTCTATAACTACGTTCCTCCACCACCAGCTGTAAGTTTCTTTTATCTTTCTTCTGTCATTTTCTTACCATTGTTTCATTTACAGAACTGGCCAGAACATTTACGTGCAGCTGCAAATTGGCCTACTTCAGCTCTTTCCATGCCAGCATTTGCTCCCCGATCATTGAAGAAAAAGACTGAACAAAAATTCAATGATGATAATATTCCAACAGAAGATCAACAAAAAATTGATGAATCAATGTCTAAATGGCTTGATCGACAATCTAAAAAATTGTAATTCAATACCACCCATCTTCATCTTTTTATTGAATTTAACTATATTAAAAGAAATCATCTTTTCACATCCACGCAGTACAAGTATTTCACACCACATCAAAGAAAATAATATTTTTTTCACCTGCTTTTTGTCCCCCCTTTTTTACGTTCAATCAATTCCATCCCTAAAAATATCTATAATATGGTCTTTTAAATTTTTTTTTCTTTTTTTGATTGTTTTAACAAAAAAACTTTTGTCTGTACACATTGATGGAAAATTTAATTCATCTTTATAATTTGTGAATAAATTATTATTTTTACAAAAAATTGTTTTAAACATTCACAAAAAATAAACAGAAATTATGTTCAAGTTGGCCATAATTTTAAATAATAATACCATCAATGAAGGATGTCTGATACTTGATGAAGAAGAATTTGGGACAATTCGTCAAGCTGCTTTCTCAACCATGAAGATTCATCAAAAAAGTTTGAATATGCAGACCTGTTGGATTAGATGCTTACAGTAAAGCCAAGCTTTTGATCTCAAGATGCACCTTTGTGTTCCATTTAAAAAGAAACATTTTCGATTAATGTTTGCTATCTCCTTCTACGTTAAAGCTTGGGCTATAACAAAAATTTAAAATAAATTAAACAATCGTAGCTCAAAAACTAACCAAAAGAAGGTAGTTAATGTGCAGATGATAATCAAGATTGTTGTGAAAGAATCCGACTTAAAGATCAATCTTATCCAACTCATTTGTCTTTGAAAAAAAGAAATTATTTAAACAATTGCTATCAATCTTTTGGAAAGCAAAGCGCATTCTTTTTAGTTAAACCGAATGGATACTTTCTGGAAAAAAACAATTACATGACAGTGTTAATTCACAAAAGTTATTTGAAAAAAATTAAATTGAACGGTTTCCACCATGAAATAAAAGATAGATATATATTTTATAAATTAAATTACAAAAATACATACAATAACAAAATAAATAGAATAATTAAATATACCATGATCTTTTAGCACATTTTGTTACTTGTTTAACATATCGTCGACATGAAAGATATTGACCAATTGGATGTGAAAAAGCTTTCAGTGTTCCATTACATACTTCAAGACAGAGTGGATGTTCATCAACTTTTAAGGCTTTGCAACATTCTGTTTGATCTTTTTCATTCATAAAACAATGACGAAGTGCATCACGTTCTTTGTCCCAATTACAATCACCTTTCAAAAATGGCCATGAATACTAAAAAGTAGAATAGAAGACAATTTAATAGAAAAGGAAAAGAAGGAGACTTACTCTTATAACAGAATTATGATATATGCAATGTTTTGCGCATGAAGGTGAAACAGTTCTTTTGCAGCATTCCTTAAAGCCGTAAAGGGCATTTGATGGAACAACAATATTATTATTGAAAATTAAAAAGATGACGATAGCATAGAATACTGTATTCCACATGGTGAAACAAAGATGGAAAAAAGTTTTGAAAAAAATTGTCGATAAAGATTGGAAGAATTAAAAGAAAATTTGCATACTTCATTGTGTTTTCAATATCAGAACTATTTAATTACAGATCTTTGGCTTTGCTAGATCAGAGACCCGTGTAAATATTGAAATTTCTAAGATTTGACATTGCTTCTGAGGCAATTTCTGAAAAAACTGATTTAATTTCAAAGAAATAATCAAATGATTCACTGAAAGCTTTTAATCTTTTATCGCCCGCGGCAAATTTTGCTTAATTTTAAACACATGTGATACAAGTTATAATCAAGACATTAAACATTGAAACAACGAGATAAAAAACAAATTGTTTATTTTCTAATACAAAAAATAATAAAAAAACATGTTCTACAACTCTACATATAAATAAAATTAGGTGTCAAAATGTTCACAAATTTTTCCTACAAAAGTACAACAATCTCCATAATTTCCATCATAATGTTTAACATAAAATACTCCATGCTGAGGACAAATACGAATTTTTAAATATTTATTTGAATCAGATAATGATGAAAATACTTTTATATAAACTGCATTACCATATCCACGTTTAAGAAGGCATCTTACCTAAAAATGTATTTTTTATAAATGTATTTCAACCTAGAGTAAAAACACTTACAGCAGTTTTTGGATAGTAAAATCTAATTTCGTCATGATAATGTTTTACAATATCATATTTTGATCGTTCTGTAACTAATCCATTTAAATCTCCATCATTGAAATAATTTCGAACATCAAATTTAATTCCTTTTTTGAAATATTCATATCTTCGTCCATCTGGATAAACAACACTTTTTTCTTGTGTTTTTTCACGCAATATTTCAAGTTTCGTACATGGAAATGTTGTAACAGTATATTCATTTGGAAGAGTTACTTTAATAATGCCAACGCTTTTATAATGTTTTATCTAAATTTTTTTTTGTTTTAGAAAACATATATAAAATGAAAACATTTAAAAGACTTACATAAACACCACTTATAGATTTGTACCTGAGATCACCATTACTACCTTGAATAATATCACATTTACAATTCTTTTTTACATAATGACCATCATGAATATATTTAGTAAAATCTTTTTTTGATGAAGTTTCAGCTACAGTAGTATCATAATATTCTTGAATGAATAATTTGATGACATCTGTTTCTGAAACTGGGGTACGACATGATGGGCAAGTTTTTGCATTCTGAAAAATATAAAATATTAAAATAATACAAATCAAAGTTTTTACAGTTATCCATTGATTAATACAATTTTGATGAAAAGTATGTCCACATTTGGTTATCACAAAAGTATTTGATGAAGTTAGAAATGACCAACAGATTGCGCATTGACCAATTTTTGAGGAAGTTGAAGAAGAAGACATCTTTGACAAATACAACAAAATGAAAATTTTAATTTAAAACAAAATAAACAATTTTAAAATATTTAATGCCAAATACTTAACCGCCAATTTATTTCATTATCCTTTTCAGGGTTAGCTTTAACACCTTCGGTTTATTATTATAAATAAAACTATTGATTTTGTATTTAATTTTTATATTAATTTCACAGGTTATTTCAAAACGTTTCAGAAAAACTTTATTTTTACAATCTTTTTTTATTTGTAAAGCAAACCATTTTAATCAAGCTTGATTCAAACAAAATTTTATTGATTAAATTAACAAACAATTTGTACCTATTAAAACAGCTATTCAGAATTATTACCTTCAGCAATTCCATCAGAAGTTCTTTTGTATAATTCAAATAGTTCACGAATTGTTTCAGGATCTAGCTTCTGCATCACTCTTCGAAGCTTTTTTGTACGTTTTGTGCTATCACTTGTTTGATCAACTTTTATTAAGTCATTAATAGCTGCTCGAGCTTTCACAGAGATATCTTTTGTTAGTTCTTGCAGCTCTTCTAAAATCATATAAATGTTTTTAGAAACATGTTTTTGGATATGGAACTTACCAATGGGAACATCAAAGGTTTGAGCAAAAATTGTATTATTTAATAATACTGAAATAATAAAAATACTGATAAAAAACTGGTATTTTAGCATTCTATAAATAATGCTACAGTAATTTGAAATATCCACAATGTTAAGCTACAATGTGTATATGTATTAAATGTTAAATATAAACTGCTTCCAAAGAGGTTGCGAAAACTTTCACTTAAATACCACCTTAGAAATCGAAAGAAGAAGAAGAAAAAGAAGATGACACGTGAAAAACCAAAGAAGAGAAGAGTTTTTTTTCTATTTGACAGATTGAAATCCAAACGACGAAAATTGACTGCTGCCTTTTATTTTATTGTTGTTAAATGTTTTTGCGATTACACGAATCATTTCTTTTATTTTGTCTTCTTTTTTTCTACCTTAAATGGATGGTTTTCAAAGTTTTTTTTGTTTGCAAACACAATCATTTTTTATATGTGTTTTAATTTTGAGGAATAAAAAAACCACTGCTTTGAATCTGAGTTTGTCAAAAATATGTTTGTGTTGTGATTTAATTTTGTAATGGAGTAGGATTAGATTAATGGATATAAAACCATGTGATAGTTTTTGTAACGACTACTTTTGCACATTTTTGTATGTTCTAAATCAACTTTAAATAAACATTATAAATGAGAAAGTTCAATATAGCAAAGATCGGTTGGTGACTATCATAAATGTTTAAAACAGCTTTTTGAAATGTTTGACGTCACAGTTGATGCCAGCAATTATGCAAATCCGATATGTGTGACAATGTAGTCTTCATAAATGTTACCTTTATGGCCACCTTTTTTTAGATGTTGAAAATAAATGCAAGCAAGAAAGAAGTTTTATTGAAAGAATAATGACCATTGTTTCATCAAACACGAAGAAGTGCGAATATAAATATCGATATAATTGACTTTAATTGAGTTGTTTTTTTAAAACAATGCTATTAACAACTCCAAAAAACAATGTTTCTCAGTCTGGATCCCAAAATTGAACTCCATTTGATCCCTACAAATTCGAATAATAAATATTCACATGACTCAATCTTTCCTAAAATTTATGCATTGCTACATACGTCAAAGATATAGACAGAGTACATGATTTTTAATCATTTTTAAAAAAGTCCAGTTTATTTTATGAAAAATACATAAATCTGAATGTGTTTTTTGCTTCTGAAGGGGGATCATGGGCAATGTTATGACGCAAACAATCAAATTCGAAACAACTTCCCTCGACAACCGAAAAGAGAAAACGGACAACTTTTATTGTTTTTTTTAATGGGGAGCACTCCAGTCAAGCATTTTTTAATTTGAGTCAAATTTAATTTTGTTTATTTTTCGATTGTTTTTTAATTGAGTACTACGTATTTGGTCTTAAAACATCTCTCACAAATTAGAATTAAAATGTTACGTGAATTTTTGATAAACAATTTTGATTGAGTGAATTCTTTCTATTGTTGTTTGACAATTAAGTTAAAGAGAACGAAAGGAGTACTGTAAATGAGTAATTTTCATGTAATATAAATAAATGCATTCCATTTATAGTTTTAATTTTACAAAAAATAGTAGTAATTCTGTTTTAGTATAAGTCTTTTTGACTCAGTATTTGAGTTCTTTTCAGATAGATAGAAACTTATCAAGTTTAGAAAACCAGTATAACTAGTCAAAAAAAATTACTGTAGTTTTTAACGAGTTAATTTGTTTCATATGACTCTTCCAACATTTGGCAACGTATAACGATCCATATTTGTGTAACCAGAGATCAATCAATCTTTGTAGCTTTTTTGTAACACTTTTTAGAAAAAATACTTTTACGCTACATTTTCGATCCGTGTTGCTTTTTTTAGAAAAACACTTGCAAAAAAAGTAAAAGTTCAAAATTTACGTTTGAAAAAGCAATCACCGATCATCAAAGAAAAAGCAGCAATTCAAACACATTCCTTTTTCTTTTTTTCTCGTTTAAACACCTATTTTGCGAAAAAAAAACATCACTCATCTCTTTCAAAAATCCTTGTTAGTACTTTTTTAGATAATGTTTTTCGGGCCATTTTTAGAATCAATTTTTTCAATATTTTTATAGTGTTTGTAAAAGAAGGTTTTTTTCTTGTCACGGAATCAATTGTGATCAATGGATGAAAAAGTAAGCAGCAATTATGTTGTTATTTTATTTTTTTGGTGACTCTTCTTTTTTTTCGAATGTTTTCCTCAAAACTTTTTTTAATCCATCAAAATAAAAACAGACTGAAACTTACCTTTATTTTCGAATTAGACTGTTTTCTTTTTTTTTGATGGAACTAAATAAAGCTCAATTTCAAACTTTAATTTTTAAAATAAATATTTACTTTTGTTGTTAGTTTTTTCTTTGACAAAAAAGAAAAAAGTTTAAACATGCTTAAATCCCTTTTTTAAAAAAGGAAACTTTGACATTTGATATTTTTTGTTTTTTGTTAGAACAAAAGTTTATCATTTAATTTTAATGTTAATGAAAAGATGATAAATGAACTTTTGTTCGGATAATTGTTTGAACTATTGATAAAAAAAATGTGATGTGTATCTTTGAAATTTTATTTAAAATGTTCATATGTGTTTGATTACAAACGGGAGTTTAACACGGCTGAACTTATGTACCTAAATTAATTGTTTTCTTGTGTTTTTTGAAAATTGCATCTTTGTTTCTACAATTATTTCTAACAAAAATTTTGCAAAGAGACTGACCTTTTTACAAATGTTTTAATAAATTTTTTCTACTTTTAAACTTATTTTTTATTACCCTAAAATTTTTCAAAATCTCTAAAAAATACCTCTCTCGCATATTATTCTGTTTTTCCTTCAAGTATTTTTTTTGTAAAATTTTTAATCTTGATTGATCTAGTTTAACTTTGGGTCATTCATTTACTTTTTTATTTATTATTTATTTTATTTTTTCCGTTCCTTTTTTTCCTTTCCTCATCTCTATTTTTTTGGGTTTATTCCGGTATAAAGCTTTTTCCTGATAAAATTAATGCTCATTTGTTCCTGTTTGAACAAAGAGAAAGCCGATTCTCATTCACTGAAAAAATCATAGCAGCGTTCAAGGATTAAAAAAAGCTGTAAAGCAAGACTTTTTTTAAAGCTTTGATTGAATGCGGTCGCGATCATGAACAAAAAAAATTTAGAGAAGAATCCCCCTTAAAAGCCTTTTTTCCCATACTTACTTATTTTTTTCGCGGAAATTCGTTTTTTGCTTTTTTTACTATCAAAGAAAAAGCAGCTTCCTTCTTTTTTAGGAAGAAAAAGAAAAGAGTTTCAGCGGCTTCATTGTAGGAAGAAGACATAGAAGAAGAAGATTGTGTGTTTTAGTTAGTATTGTTTAAGTGGCTGTTTTCTAAAAAACATATTTATTTGGTTCGAAAATTTTTATCAATGATCGAAAGAAAAAGAAGCTGTTCCGATTAAAGAGAAATTAGTAGAAAAAAATGTATTTAATGGAAGATGATATTCAGCTGAAACCGTCGCCTTTGGGAGGTAAGCTATATTTATTTTTGTTTTTATTTTTTATAAGTAGAAAACATTTTGATGTATCCAAAGCCTTTAACATAAAGCCCTTAAAACTCTTTATTACAAAAGAAAATAGTCTCTTTAAATCTTTTTTTTAAATGTTCAAACATCCTGACTCAGACATTCAGTTCTTCTCTTAACATTTTTATTATTACAAAGATACTAACAACAAAAGTTCAAATTATTTGTTTCTTCTTTCTTCTTTTCCTCAAAAAAAGATGTTACAAAATGATAATTATTTTTTTCAAACTTTCTCCTTTCTGCCAAGTTTCTATCTCCAATATTTCTGCTCCGTGTGAATCAGTTTTCACTTTTTTCATTTCCTTTTTTTAAAACTAAAATTAAACCTTTGATTTATCAAACAATTGTCTTTTTGCGTTCTCTTTCTTTCTCGAGAAAACAAAAAAAATAGAATTCGAGTTAATCAAAGCTACAAGTTTGATGAAAAACGGAAAAACTGAATCAGAAATTAAAAATAAAAAAATATTTTAAGCAAAAAACATGAAATAAGTCTAGTTTTGGACCTATTTCTATTATTATTTGTTTGTAAACAAACAAAAGTTGCAAATCAAAAAAAAACAACAACCTAAAAAATTTCATAGCCTTTTGCGAAATGAAAAGATTCATTAATTTAAAAAAAAAGATGGAACAAGTTTTTCTTTCTCCCAAACCCAAAAATGGACGTATGCAAGTTTGTATGTGCATGTATCAATGTCGTTCCAGTTTTTCATTATCGTTCATCATCGCTTAATTCTTCTTCTTTTTTTGCCTTCTGCTTTCGATTTTTTGTTACCTTTCTACCTTCTTCCTTCTCCAATACTTCTAGTACTACCACCTTCTTCGTCTCTTCTGAAATATACTGCTGATGGCTGATGAATGAATGAATTGATTGTAATTTTTGGACATGTTCTTTGTTTCTTATTTACTTCTGATGACTGACCCAAAAAATTATTGTAATAAATTCAATTTGAAATGAAATGATTAAACTACCTGCTTTGAAAAAAAACTGATATTACTTAGGTACATCTTTTTTTTAAATTTTGATACCCACAAAATTTAGAGGGACAAATTTTACCGCAAAAATGCGCGTAATCCCCAAACCCGAAAAAAACGGATTTGATTCTATCTGCATTTTTGTTTTCGAATGAGTGCGTTCAAAGGGCTTTTGTCCTTGTTATTATTTTTAATTTCAATCAAAAAAGAGGTATTGTAAAATCACGTGTTTTTCCCTCTCTTTTTGCCTCTAATTATATCCATCTAAAACTCTAAAACTGTGTTACAAATTTTTTAATTAAAAGTAATTATAATCGCTTCTGTTTTTGTGTTTTTTTCTTATTGATTACAGCAACTGATTTCATGAATGAATATATTTTTGATGTGATTTGTTAAAATTTTTGAAATTAATTTTTTCATCTATCACTTCTTTTTTCTGGTGGTTTTTGAATTAAAAGTGTAGCATTTTTTTGGGTTAAGTTTTTTACAACAATTTTTTCCCTTTTTATTTCAGCATTTTTCGTTTTTTTTTGTTTGTCTCTTCTTTTTGTTGTGGTGTTTGCAGATTCATAAATTAGCTTTGATTGGATTAAAATTTGTTCAAATCCATGTCCAACAATATTTCGTGGACACAAGTCTGAACACAAATAATTAACCCGAATTTCAGCTTTTAATTTTCTCTGAAAGATTCTTTTTTATCACTTTTACTTACCCTTTAAGGCTGATCACTGTTATATCCCTTGTAGGCTAGACATTACACTTCCATGCTTGTTTATCCATGTCTTCATCATTTTTTCTTCCCTTAAGGTAAACATCAGCCATAATTTATGTTTTTTAATTAACTTAATTAAACCTAAAACCCCCTTCCTCCATAAATTTTATCATTCACACCCTCTCCACCAAAAAAGGGGGTTCAGTTCTTTAAAAGTCAATAACCAATTTTGGCTCTAAAAATATTGTTTTATTTGTCTAATGTCTTCTGGGACCTCGACTCTTCTTCTTCTTCCTTCTTAGTCACATAACAGCAGAACATTAAAAAATTAAACCCAAAATAAATTATTTCTTTTGATCTTTTGGTTTCTTTTTATTTATATAAAAAATATTTTAATACTAGAACTTTGTTTTTTTATTCTCCGAAAAGTATGAATAAATATTCGCTATAAATCATCACCCCCCAAAAGTTTATTATCACAGATTTTTTTGTTACAAAATTGTTTTTTCCAGCGTTAAATATGAATCCTCTTTTTTAACAATAAAATAATTTAAATGCAAATCCGATTTGTAATACTACTGCTACTAATATCTTTTTTATGGAAATAGATGAAAAACTAGAAAAAAAAACAATATTTTATTTTTTTGGTTTTTAACAACAGCAAAAAACGCCATTAATCCATCCATGAATTTTCTTTTTCGGATGATGATACAGAGAATAGAATAGAAGAGTATTGAGGCAAAGACTATCATCCCCCCTTCTTTGAATGGAAACATGTATTTGGAAATATTTTATTCCAGAAAGTCCAAAAAAGGCAGGAGAACAGAAAAAAAAAGTAGACCACAAAAATGTATAAAAAAATTTTGTTAAATAATAATTTTGGCCAGTTATTTTTTCACATTCAACTTTTGTCTCTGTTTTTCTCTCTTTTCGGTGTTGGGAAAATAGCAAATCAAAAAAGGTAACCCTATTAAAAATATTTAATTAATTGTTTTTTTTGTGTTCCCTCTCTCTGTTTCTCTTTAAAACAAATAGAGGCTTTTTTAGATAAATTGATTTATGTATAATTTTAATTTTTACCCGATTCTCTTTTTTTTCAGATTTGCGACGGTTTTTCGCTCGAAAATTCGAAAAACTTAAAAAATTTGATATTCAAAAATCAGCGCCCAAAGAAGCGCTATCAAACGTTGGAAAAAAGATGTTACAAAAACGAAAAAAGCATAAGCTTTCAACTGGTCAACAGAAGATGAAAGATGTCTCAGAAGCGTTTCAACAAAATTTACTTCGAGTAAGTCTGATTTTGGGTTATAATTGATAAGTGATTAGAAAATATTACCTAGCTTTGCGAAGGCTACTGTACTTTGTAAAAAGCTTTTTTGAAAAAAATACAGTACTTTTGTCAACGACGACTTTAAAAATTTAGTTTTTAAAGTATTACAAAATACCAGGTTTAAGATTACGGTATTTTGAAAATAACACTTGTTGACATTTTAAAGCAAAATGATTACTGTATATTTAAATGATAGCTGTTTCAAATTTATTTTCAGGACATTAAATTAGATTCCCCATTTCGGGAGCATCAAATGACAATTGAACAACTTGTTGATATATATCCTCTTTCACGAATCAATCACATACAACCAACAAAATCCGTTGGCCTTAATGATGATGAAGCTGAGATAAAGCTGTCATCAGCAGCTGAAAAAAATGTAATATATCCAAAAAATCGTAAAGGTGGAAAATTTCAAGCATTTTTACATCAATTTAAAAATACATTTCGAATTTTGTTATTAATTGCAACACTTTGTTGCTTTTTGATATTTGCTCTGGACCAATCTAGGGCAAAAGAACTTGCAATGGGAATTATTTTGGCAGGTGTTTTGATTGTGATGTGTTTTATCAGTTATTATGAAGAGATAAATACGATAAAACAAATTTCAACATTTCAATCTATGATTGCTTTGGATTGTACTGTAATTCGATGTGCAAGGAAAATTATTGTTCCCGCATCTGACCTAGTTATTGGTGATCTTGTTTGGGTCCAAAATGGTGATCGAATACCTGCTGATATGAGATTGATATATTGTGATGAGCTTCAAGTTGAAACAAGTTGGTTAAGTGGTGAAGTAAGTATTTGTTAACAAAAGTTATGTATTAAAACATTTGTTCAGGTCGAACCTCTACCGTATACCGATGAACCTGCAGGAGAAGATATTGGAGTATTTGAATCACAAAATGTTGTCTTTAGTGGTTGTTCTGTTACATCTGGTCGTGCACTTGGATTAGTAATACGAGTTGGAAATAGTACAGTAAGTTTAATTTAATTATTTATTTAAAATTTATAAAAAATTACATTCATTTCATAAATCGAGCTCTAACAAATAGCGCAGAAAATGCAATAGTTCTAAACGCAACTATTATAAAAAATAAAATTCCAAGATTCATAATAATATAAGTTCCAGACTTATGAAATGCAAAGCGTTCAAGAATTGATGGCCCATCATGACCCCATGTTGTACAATTTTGTATATCGTCACAACCTAAAAAATACAACTTATAAAATTGTAGTAATGTAAAAAGATAGAAAACATTACCTTTAACGGGGGGAAAATGTTCCCATTTATTAATCATATGACTTTCAAAAGCATATCGATGCCAAGATATATGTCGAAGTGGTTGAAAATAATCAGGAATAGTATTAAGATCAATATAAAAGCCACCAAGACAAAGCAGCGGAATTGTAATAAGTGGTAGAATTTGTGATGCCATATCTGCTGTACCAAATACGCATGCTGCTGCATATCCAAGAGAAGTAGCCAAATTAGTTACAAGGATATTAATAAATAAAAATATAAAAAATTTGTCAGCTTCATAATCAAGTACACCTGAAAAGCAGGTGTACTGTATAGTTTGCAGAGATATAAGTTAAAAAGCTTACGAGACATAAAAAATGTAATAAGAGAATACAAAACTGGTAATGCAATATATTGTGGTAATTCAGCAAGATTCTTTCCAATAAAATAGGCATCTGTTCGATAAATATTTGCACGATTTTCTCTTAAAAAGACTGGCATTTCATCGGTGAATACAGTTAAGCATGGATATAAAAACATAAAAATACTATCTCGTACCTAAAAACACAGATGCGGTATTAACGATTCAAGATACTGTAGATTAATACATAGAACTATTTGACAATCCTAATCCAAATTTCGGTAAAACGCGAAAAAAACATTTTGGTATTTTTATATTTTAAGCTTCTAATTTAACATATTTGTCATCACCATATGGAGCACTTAGAATAATAATACTTACACAATTAAAGAGATATCCAACTGCTGTTTGAACTGTTTCTTTTTCAATTGGTGTTTGCCAATAAACAATTCCAACACAAATAGATGTAATCTAAAATTTTTATTATACATTTATATTAGATGCAATAGCAAAAAGATTTACCAAAGTTTGCATAAATCGAACTTTAAGAAGTAAGGGATCACGTAAAGTTGCACGAAATGATCTGATTGTAAGCCATAAAACTTGTGTAAACCAATTTGCTGCATATTTGCTACCTTTTCGAACATCTTCATTTCCAAGTTTTCGACGTCGTTCAGATACAGGGCCATGAATTCGATCATTATATAGCTTTGCCAAATTCGATTCATCATAGACGCGTTTGATTTTCTACAAAAGATATATTTCCTTCTAGATGGATTTCATAAAACTTACATGAACTCTTTCTTTTCGATCATCTTCTGTTTCATATTCTTGAAGGGCAAGTTGTTCAATACAAAATTCTGCAGGATTATCTCGGCCATTCATTGGAAATCCAGCTTGTCGAAAGACACCTGCAGCTTTTTTTGCTGGACCAAGATATACAATCTCTCCCAATGCCATTAAACATAGCTTATGAAACATATTGAATACTTGAGAAGATGGTTGATGAATCGTCAAAATTATCGTTTTTCCTTGTTTTGCTAAATCTTTTAAAGCTTTTAGGACTTGTTTAGCCATAAACGCATCCAGGCCACTTGTAGGTTCATCACAGAAGAGAATAGAAGGATCCGTTAAAACTTCACAAGCAAATGCTAATCGTTTCTTTTCACCTAAGCTTATTGATTTTTCATTTCGATTTCCAATTAATGTATTTTGACAATTTACAAGATTCATTTGTGTTATAACTTCATCGACTCGAGCAATCTTTTGTGCATCAGTAAATTGACGGCCCATTCGAAGTCGAGCAGAAAAAATTAACTGTTCTCGAACAGCTGAAAGGATATATTAAATCCGTTTTGAAATTAATTATGTATATCTACTTACTCACAGCACCCATAAAGATATCAGCTTGTTGAACATATGATGACATTCGTTGTAGCTGAGTTTTTGTAAGTCGTTCACCATTTACCGTAACTTCTCCATCAATTTGTAGAGCCTTTAAATTTTGATTTGTTAAAACATTCATTAGCGTAGTTTTTCCAGCACCTAAAAAGAAGAATTATTTTGAATGAAATAATTTTTAAAGACTTACCAGATTCTCCCATAATTGCTAAAATTTCACCAGGTTCTGCAACACCAGAAACTAAAGAAATAAAAGTTATTACAGAAATTTAAAAGATATACAAGCGCATACCTCCATGTAATACTTCCCTTCTTGAGGTATTAAGTTGTTTCTTCCAAAATTGTATTCGATCACGAAACTTTTTTTCACCCATTATTGGTACACTTACAATCTAAAAAGTAAGGAATCCATGAAATCCATTATACATGGATGACTTACCAAATCCTTCCATACTAAAACTTTTGCACTTTTACCTGTAACAACACTTGTTTCAGGCATATCAGGAACAATTGTAGTTACTTCTTCAGCGGTAACTACCATTTTGCTATCGCTCATTTCAGCTTAAAAAAAAGTAACGATATATGATGAGATACGTTTCTCTAAAATAGACTTACTTCGTTCAGAATGTATTACAGTAGATTTAGGTGGTCGAGCAGTTTTTGCTGTAAGACTTGCATCTTGATGCATCGGGGTTCTTGCATCTTCATGAATTCGAGTAGCAGCTGCATCACGAATAATAGGTGTGCCCTCTTGAGACATAACTTTTTTATTGATGACACACACGTGGGCACGACTAGGGATTACTAGGGATTTGTCCCAAGTACCACGTGTAAGCGAAAAATTGGGAGCACGCGTAAAAAAGAGCGAAATTTAGAAGAAAGTTTTGAAAATTAGGTGCAAAATTTAAGAAAAGATGACAAAAATAGGGAAAATCGAACTGTTTTTAACATTTTTTAGCTGGATTAGGATTCAATAAGGCTTTATTTAAGTTGTATAACAAAAGACAAAAAATGGCACGCGTATAAATAATTTTTTTTATCCGTAGTAGCTGCCCACGTGTGTCAAATTGATGATAAAAAATGTTTTCAGCAGCAAAAAACAACGGATGCGAAAAAAGATTTGTTAACATTGTGAACTCACAAAAATGAAATGAAACTAACAATTATGCAAATTTCACTTTCTTATTTATTTGTACTTTTTTAGGTTCTTGGAAATCTTGTTGAAATAACATCAAAAGAAAAGACACATAAAGCTCCACTTCAAATTGAGCATCATCGATTTGTTCTATTTATTTCAATTTCAGCAGTAATTGTTGCTACCGTATCCTTTGTCGTTGGATTAATTTTAACAGATTTTTCACATATTTTATCAACATTTGTTAATGGATTTTTAATTGTCCTAGTTGCATGGGTTCCACAAGGTTTGAAAAAGATACCAAAACAATCTTTCTAAACAAAATTTTATAGGATTACCTGTAACTCTTACAGCACAATTGTTGATCGTTGCACGACGATTAGCAAAATATGGAATGTACCTAAAAAAGTTAGAATGCGCCGATACACTCGGTATTACATCTATTTTAATGGTAGATAAAACTGGTGTTTTAACACAGAACGATCTTCGAGTAACAGATTTATGGACCCTTGAAAGTACTGTCTCAGCAAAGGATATCATTGAATCACATCAAAAATCACTTGGAAATCCAAGCTCCGAAAATTTACGTCCCAAATATCATATCTCTGATAATAATTGTAATCTTATCAGTAGGATTGATGATATCTATGGAATTCTGATTACTGTAATGTCAATCTGTGATAAAGCAATTATTGAAAGCTCACATCATTCTGCACGGATTAATCTCCCACGAAAAACTCCATCATTTCGTCGAAAAAATTTATTATCCCTTAATCCAGAAGACCTATCAAAAGCTACGAAAGCTAAACAACGACAAGTTCAATTTTCTCTGCAACATAAAGATCTCAAAGAAAAATCAATAATTGGAAAAAGTTTGGATGTGGCGTTGGTGAAGTTTGTTGAAAATGTTACATCAGTTGACAAAATTCGAGATGATTATGAAATTGTTTTTGAAGTACCATTCTCCTCTCAACGACGATTTCATTTGGTAATTGTTTGTGCAAAATCGTCTAAAAAATCTTCCTCAAGTTCATATTCGGATGAGATGATCAAGTATACGGTAATGGTCAAAGGTGCTCCAGAAGAAGTTATTATGAGTTGTAATACAATTGTATCAGAGAATGGCGAAGAAAAAATTGACGATGATAAATTGTTGGAATTTGAGGTAAGCTACAGTATACTTGTAAATTAAATTATCAACGAAAATCAAGGAAAAAAAATTTGATAAATTTAAAAAAAGTTTTATTTTTAAAAATTCTTTAAAAAATTTCTGTTTTTTCGATCAAAAATTTTTCAATGTTGATCCTCCTTTTGAGATATGCTAAATCCGTTTCAAATTTTAGAAAGCATTTTTGCAATTTTGTAATGAAGGAAAATCATGTCTCGGGTTTGCAATGAGAGAATTTGAAGATTTTTCTGATACTGTATTTTACATGGATCCAACGGGGTCAAACTTCCCTGATGAAGGCTGGTGTTTCCTTGGAATGACAGCTCTCTACGACCCACCTGTTCCTGGAGTTGCGGAAGCTGTAAAAGCGGCAGATAAAGCTGATATCCGCCTATTTATGATATCTGGTGATCATCCCGTTACATCTGAAGCGCTTGCACGACAAATGCAATTTGATTTTGGTGATACAAATATTGCTGCAGCTGATGCATCAATAGCTTCAATTGCCTCAGGGATTGTTGGAGAAGGTGTTGATGTTGAAAAAGTTTCATCTCGAAAAAGTAGTATGTCTTCAACATCATTTTCTACCAACTCAATAAGGATTGATCCAATTGCAAATTTGGAATGTATTCGTGGGGAAATGGTTAAAGAATTATCACAAGCAGATTGGGCTAGATTGCTGTCAAGGAAGAGAGTAGTATTCGCACGAACAACACCGCTACAAAAAATGAAAATTGTTAAAAGTTGTCAATTATCTAATGCCATTGTTGCTGTCACGGGAGATGGGGTTTGAAAATATTAATAAAGTTTTATTTGACAATCTATTGTTTTTGTTTAGGTCTTGGCTGCTCCCGCATTAAAACAAGCTGATGTTGGGCAAGTTGTTCAAATTCTTTGACAAAATGTTAATCAACGCTGTTTCAGACTTGCAATGGAAGCAGTTGGTTCAATATTTGCCAAAGAAGCTGCAGATATTGTAGTCACTCAACCACAACTACCTAATTTAATTGCAGCAATTGCAGAAGCTCGTTTACTTTTTGATAATTTAAAGAAAACTATTGCATATTCTTTATCACATTTAATGCCAGAAGTTATTCCCGTATGGTTCACATTTGTCTTGGGCTTTCCCATTGGATTAAATAGCATTCAAATATTGACGATTGATCTCTTGAGTGAAATTCCGCCTTCAATTGCATTAGTTTTTGAACCAGCTGAAAGAGATTTAATGAAACGATCACCTCGAAAAAAGAGATCTTTGCTTGTTACAAAAGCTTTACTCGCATATTCTTATTGCTTTGCTGGGATGATTATTAGCATTGGTTGTATATTATCGTATTTTACAGTATTTTGGTAAGTTTATTATCTCAGGATTGTATAATAGACGAGGGCTACAGTATGACATAAGTGTTTAATTTTTAAAATTCAAAAAACATTTTTCAAAACTGACTATTTTATTTTTACAAATTCTAAAAAGTTTTTAAAAAAGTGATTACAGTAATCATACATTTTAAGGTCATATGAAATTGGAATCTCAGAATTATTTGATTCAGAAACAAAATATTGGTCATGGAATTCACAAAATCTCACCCTGGCATCTGGAAGAATTTTATCAGCACCAGAACAAACAAAAATTTATGAAGAAGCATCGGCAGCTTGGCATATCACACTTGTAATGTCACAAGCTTTTCATCTTTTTATGTGTACAACTCGTCGAGTCTCTATATTTAAACATGGAATTCGAAATTGGACATTATTTGCTGCAGTGATTTTTGAAATTGCAACACTATTTTTCTTTATATTTGTTCCAGGGGTTAATAAGTTTTTACAAGTTAGTCCACCAAAATGGTATATATGGATTTATCCATTTGTAGTTGGAGTTATTTTGCTACTCTTCAATGAAATTCGTAAATATTATATAAGAAAATATCCTAAGAATTCTATTGTTCGGATATTTAAATGGTAAAACTTTACTGCAGGCATACTGTATATATATAGATATTTTTTTGTATTGCACAATTATGACAACTCTTTTCTTTGTATCACCGGTTTTAAATTTCAATTCTTTTTACGGGTTTCATCGTTTCTTTATTCAAAAATACTCAATAAAAAAAGTTAATATATATCAGTTTTAAAGCAAAAAAACTTTTCAAAACAAAATTTTACAGTATACAAAAACGAAGATATAGCAACAGAAAGAATACAAAAAAGTTAATCTAAGCAAACAACAGAATCATCGGCATCATCTCTTGAAGAACGAGAACTTTTTTGAACATATTTATCCATGGAACGAGTTTTAACTTGTTGAGTAGAAGAAGCTTTTTTAAGAGGAATTGCAGTAGGACGTTTATCGGTAAGAGTTGTACCAAATTTAGATCCAAGATTTTTTGATGAAGATGTATTACGTGTAAATCTTTGAACAGGTGTTGGAACAGACATGATAGATGTAGATGGAGCAGAGGATGGTCGCCAATCACTAAAATATATTCAACATGTGAAGCCAACAGCAATAATGAAAACATACCTATCATAATCAGATTCAGATTCAAAAGTAAAAGCTTTTGCCTTCTTTGGTGGAGATGGTGGTTTATATTCAGCATCATTTTCATCATCTTCATCAGGATCAACAATTCTTTTTCTGACACGTTTTTCATTTATAGCAGAATCAAGAATATCTCGAGTAAAAACTGGAGATTCAAAGCTAAAACCCAATGATGGACGAGGTCTTTTTTGTTCAGGGCTAAAACTTTAAACGTTTATAAATGTATAAATATCAAAAACAGCTAACCTGCAATTCAAAATATCCCTCAGTTTTGGATTAATTTTTGGTGCATCACGTATATTACCATTTTTTTCTTTTAGATCCACAATTTGAGCTCTCAACTCTTTACACAGTTCTTTACGTTCCAAAGATTTAGCTCTTTCCTTATTGTATGTTTTTTGCAATGCTTTCAATTCAGCAGTAGTCTCATCCAGTCGCTTTTTTAAGCCATCTCTTTCTTTTCGAAGCATTTTTTCAAAACTCGCAACAATAATATCACCATTTCTATCAACAAATTTATCATGTGCATCAGGTCCTTTGCCGCTCTTACTTAAAAAGTCATAACTAAAGAGTAGAAAAATTAGATAAAAGAAACAAAGAAGAAAAGCTTACAACTCAGAAGCATTCAATTTTACTTCAGCTGCTTTTAATTGCCTTTGAAGCGCTGCCATTTCATCTTCCAATGCATGCATATTTTGAACGCGTAGTTGAAGACCAGGCATTGCTTTAAGTTTATTATCCTTATCTTTTATCTAAAAAAATTGTCACATATATAACTTTACCAGTAACATTAAAAATATATTACCTGTAGCCTCAAACTATGATTTTCAACTTCAGCATCTTCTTTTTCGGCAGTAAGTTTCTGCAGCTTTCGATTTGCTTTTTCCAGTTTACTTTCCATTTCAAGAACCTATAAACACAGTGTTAATAAACAAATAGTTAAAACCAAGTCTAACCTTTGCTTCAGAATTATTTTGTTGTGAAAATGTGTCATCGAGATTAGCTTCTTGAATGTATAACTTTATTACATCCCGTTCAGTACATTTTACACGACATGATGAACAATTTTTACCAGTCTAAAACTTGTACGTGTTAAATATTTGTAATCAAAGTTAAATGTAAGGTTACCTTTATCCATTGCTTGATGCATCTTTGATGGAAGGTATGCCCGCAAGTTTTAATGGCAAAAGTTTCAGACGATAATAATGTTGAAAAGCAGATGGCACATTGCCCAACTGCTGGCATATTAAGTAAAGATTAATTATTGAATAAATTAACTAAAGTTGAAGCCGTGAACAATTAGTAAAAAAAATTGGGGTAATTTTTTCAGCAACAAAAAAAAAGTGCGAACGTTCAAGAAAAAAATTCAAACAACTCAAATTTTCTAGTTTGCCACACGTTTTGGCTAAATGAGTTACAACGATTATAAAGAAGTTTGAAAAAAAAATAGCAAAGCTTTGAAAAAAAAATAAAGAGATGAACATTATCCGGTTTAAATCTACTTCAAATTTAATTCGACGATTTTCAACATGTCAAAGACTGAGAAAAGAAATTATTAATCCATATGGTAACAAAAAACCTGATGAAGCTTTACATTTGTTTATTAGAGACAAGATCAAAGCAAGCGGTCCTATAACTGTCCATGAATACATGCAACTTGTCGGTGGATCTGCTGCTGGGTACTATGCTAATAAATCTGCAAGAGATGAAGGAAAGATTTTTGGTGCAAGTGGAGATTTTATTACTGCACCAGAATTAACACAAGTTTTTGGTGAACTTTTAGCTGTATGGATTTATAATGAATTAGGAAATTGTGGGCATACAGATGAATGGCAGCTTGTTGAACTTGGTCCAGGAACGGGTAGTTTAATGGCAGATATGTTAGGAGCTTTTAAGAAATTCAAAGTTTGTTTTTTCTGTGTAACCACGACATTATGACTTGCATTTTAGGAAGAAAATAAGCTTACAGTACATTTTGTTGAAATTTCTGATGCTTTAATTGATGAACAAGAAAAAAGGCTGTGTAATACTGTTACCAAAAATATTGAAGGAAAATCATATGTAAGAAAAAGTCGATCAATATATGGTGTAAATATTTATTGGCACCGAGATATCAGTGAAATACCCGATAAAGTTTGTTCAAAATTGTGTTTTCAAAATCTATACACAGCTTTTTAGTTTACTGCTTTTGTTGGCAATGAATTCTTAGATGCTTTACCAATTCATCAATTTACAAAAACTGATAAAGGATGGCATGAAGTTTATGTTAACCTTGATAGTAATGAAAAATTAAAATTTATGTTATCAAAAGGAGAAAATCTTCATACAAAGTTTGTTTGCCACTATTATAAGAATACTGTATTACTATAAATTTGTAGAGGCTTACTACCAGAAGCAATTCGAAACGATGAAAAACGAAAAAATTGGGAAATCTCTCCGGAAGCTGGAACATTTGTAAATCAAATTACAGAAAAGTACCGTACTACTTGCTTTTAGTTCATTAACACTTATTATAATTTCAGAATAATGATAAATGGTGGCTTTGCTTTATTTGTTGATTACGGTCATGATGGTTCACGAGAAGAGCTATCTCTTCGAGCATATCACAAGCATGCTTTAGTTGATCCACTTTCATCTCCTGGACGTAATGATATTACAGCAGATGTAAATTTTGGTTATCTCAAAAGCTTAATTGAAGAACAAGTAACAGTTTATGGACCACAAGAACAAAGGTTATTACTTTCAATGCTAGCATTATTCTAATATTAAAACATTTTAGATGGTTCCTGGCACAACTTGGAATTCTTAATCGAATGCAATATTTAATGAAAATTAGTAAATCAAAAGAAGATCGACAAAATCTGTTTAATGCTTACAAACTATTGATGACTGGAAATGAACAAGATGGAATGGGTGCTGCTTTCAAATGTTTCTCAATTTTTCCAAAAACTTTATTACCAATTATGGAAAAACGTGGTGGATATCCAGATGGATTTAGACCTTTCGGGATGCAAACTGTAGAAGAGAAAAAAGAAAATGCATAAAAATCTATTTTTATTTTTGTTGTTGTTACATACATAGGTAGATAGAATAAAGAGTTTATTAGATGGTTTTTAAATTGCTTCTGGTTCATCATGTCTTGATTTTAAGCACATTGCTTCTCGAAGTTGTTTGTCTTGATCACGTTGTCTTTGACGAGCTTTTACACGTCCCCAAACAATTATACCCGGAACAACAAAAATTAAAACAAGTCCAATTGCTACAGCAGCTACGGCAGCAGCATGCCAACTTGCAATATCATCTTCGACTTTTGTCATTTTAATTTGAAGAGGTTGATATGGAAAATGAAAGTCTGAATGCATTGATGGATTCATTACTGCTGCAATTGAATCAAATAATGTTGGACAATCTTCTGAAAATGAAATAGTACGGTGATTTGTGGATACTGTAAATGCGAAAATACTTACGAACACTTTTAATAACATAATCAGCATTATTTGTACGAATATATAGGGATACCTTACTATCATTAAGAACCTTTACTTGAATTGTCATTGCACTTGTTTGAAATTGTGTGCATGGTGGATATGCTTCATTAGATAGATAGGGTTCTCTTCGTGAAAAATTCTTTTTTTGTGGTGGAAATACAACAAGCAGAGGCCGTAAAGATTTATCTTCTCGATTACTTATTTTATTAAACTAGAAATTGTATTTATATAATGATTATTGTAGAAATAAAACTTACCGCATCACAGATACCATTGTTCATATTTTCAACAGAATTATCTTGACTTCTAACAGTATAATATTGAAATAATATATCACCAAAATAGCATCGCATTGAATTCAAAAAAGTATCAGCAGTTCCGGTTAAATTTGGATGTAAAAGTATTGTAAAATTTTTATTCAAAGTATCATTAATTCGAAGTAGCTTTTGATCATAGGTCTAAAAAAAGAAAGAGTTATTAGGCGATGTTAAAATGAGCAATAACATTCAGGACTGAGAATTGTAATTAGCTATTTTTCCAAAGCGGAATCAGTTCCGTAGAGGAATATCATATTGTTTTTTTGCTGGCAGCTTCTGAAGTTAGAAAAAATACAGGCTTCGAATATCCTTTTTAAAGCTGGTATTTAACTTTCATAACGTTTAACAAAAAAAGATACTTACAGTATTAACATTACTGCATACATAAGTATTACCAAGAAGTGGTTCACCACCATGAATAGTTTGTCCATCAATTAATAAAGCATTTATCAAAGTTGATATTGATAAAATCAATAAAACAGATCTCAAAATTAAAGACATTTTTATTACAGCAAAAGATTTCAGAGAAAATCGGCATTACAAAAAACAGGAAGCGAAAAAATTAATGCAAAAATATTTTCAAATGTTTTCGTTGTAATTTCATGCTCATGCTTACTTTTTTGAAGTCACATTTAAAATTTTCAAAGCCTCAAGAGAAAAAAAAATGGATCATGTCAAATTTTTGGTCAAAAATAAAGAAGAGGAGGTCATTGTTTAAACAGACAGATTTTCGATGATGCTTGAACGTTGCTTTTAATGAAGGCTCTATTATGGAACAAGAAGATCAAACAAAAAGCTGTCAAATCGGGGGGAAAAAGATTATTGTACTACTTTTTTTTGTCTTTTTCCTTTTTCAGCAGAAGTTCATGACTTCTTTTTGTTTTCATTGTTTATGTTGTTAATTTTGCAAAAGTATTGTTGAAAAATATGTTTATTGCTGCTGCTTATTATTAGTATTTCTTGAATTTGTAATAATCCAATCCGACAACACCTACAAAAAGCCGCTTACGAAAATTTTATACTCAAACTCAAAAAACTACCGCTGACCAACAAGAATCAACTCAAAAAACTACTAACCTCAGAAAATCAGACAAAAGCAGATTTTGTTGACTTTTTAAAGCTTTTGTATTCCCCTCAACGCTTGTTGTTTTTTTGTACCCGACATTTAGAATTACACGTTTTTTTCGATCTTCATCTTCGAAGTGGAAAAAAGAAGAAGAAGGAGATCCTTTCTTCTCGCTTTTCTTCTTTTTATCGTGTTTGTGTCTTGATTAACAAAAAAATACGAGACTATTTTTTGGTGCTTACGTTTTTTCATCATCCCAAAGAAAGAAGACTTTACACGAGATTTAACTCAATTCTTATTTGGACATTAAAAAAGAAGAAGAAGAAGTAATCACTTTTCTCGACAACATCATCATCGACAAAGGGGTACTTGTGTTTTTTTTATGCTTTTGCGTGAAAAATCAAGTAAGGACATCCATCATCATCTCTTTTTTGTTCCTCAAAATCAACATCAAAGAAGTAGTGGTCACTCAAAAAATTAAAGAAAAAAAGAAGTATTTTTTGTTGTTGTCGCTTTTCCATCATTGAATACAACAACTTTTAAAAAATGTTTAAATTATTTTTAACATTTTTATATATTATTATTATTACGGTGATACAGTACTCTGCTGGAGTACAACCACCTGATGCCCCATCAGAGCTTCCAACTCTTATCCCATTACGATATGACTTGCAGATACAGCTTCCAACTGCTGCACCAGATGACGAATTAATTCCAGCATTTTTTGGTACAATAAAAATAGATTTTCAATTATCTCGTCCTGTTTTTGCAAAATATCAATTCTATCCTACTGTAACTTCCTTTCAACATCAGCTTCTATTTCGTCCAAATCAACGGCCAACAGGAGCTGAAATTCGATTAAATGCTTTAAGATTGTCAAATTTTGAGAATGTTACTCTTGAAGGAAATGGACATTCATTCGATATTACTGCAATTACGGTAGAAAAAGATGAAGTTGTTTTTCATGTTCCTGAACCGGCTTTAAGCCAAGGAAGATATTCGTTGTCGATTGGAAGATATTCTGGTATTATTACATATACAAAAGGGATCTTTTATCGGTAAGCTAAACACATTACCTAAGGACCTGGTCTTGATTAAGCATGGAGCGGGCCCATTTTTTCACGGCCCGGCCCGGGGCCGGGCTTTTATGAAAATTTATTTTTTTTAAAATTTTTTTTCTAATTTTTTTTGAGGGGTCTTACAAGAGCCAAAATTTGTGTTTACACTGTCTATTTTATTTAATGCACTTTTTTAAAGTCATTTTTTCAAAAAAAGGGATTTTTCAATTTTTTTATTGGTCAAAAACAATACAAAAAATTGCAAATATGAAAAATTTTAACAATCGAAAAAGCCCGCGGGCCGAAATTTCAAGCCCGGCCCGCCCGCGTCCATGCTTAGTCTTGATCGGTCTCTGCGAAATTGAGTTTTTAAAAACACGTTGATTTTGATATTTCGAAGTTGGATAATAAATATTCAATTTCAATTTCAAAAGTTTGACTTCGATAAAAAAATGTTTTGATTCTGAATTTTCACATTTCATTTTCGCATTTTATGATTGTTCCCAAATTTCAGAGATGCTGGTGAACATCCATTCCTTGGAACGGATCTTTTTCCAGATTTTGCAAAATCTTTATTTCCTTGCTTTGATAATCCTGCTGCCAAAGCTGTCATCCAGCTAAATATTATTCATCCCAAAAATACTCTTGCCCTTTCATCCATGCATTCAACCGGTCCATCTACGGAACTCAGCGATAGCTGGCAGTTAACTCAGTTTGCAGAAGCTCCCTCCCTTTCAACATTTATGCTTTCAATGGCAATCCTTCCACCAGAATTTATTCGTGGATATGCTGGCTCTCGATTCCCAATTTATGTTTGGATAAATAAACTTCAAAATCCACCTTCAATTGCAGCAGATTTTGCAAATCTCACCGGAAGAGTGTATGATGAAATTGAACAAATCCTTGGAGCGGAAACTCTTCAGCTAAAAGAGATAAATTTAATTGGTGTCAATGAGTTCAATGGTAGCCAATCTTTTGGTACTGTATTTATTGGAATGGAAGATTGGAAAAAAGCTGATGAAATGCATCGAGTTTCTATTATTGCAAAAAGTTTAATTCGACAATGGATTGGTGGATTAATTACCATTGCATCAAGAGCAGAGATATGCTTTCAAGTAAGTGATTAGTGTGCAAGATTAAGGCTACAATGGGTGACAAAATCAGGGATGAGAACGACCGGATTTTTACTTTTATAAGGCGAAGAATTTCCCGAAAATCATCGGCCGGCCGCAGTTAAAATTTTGTGGAAAATCGTAGAAAACCGTAAAAAATCGTGAAAAGTCGTAGAAAATTTGGTACGCTTTTCCACGGCTTTTTTCACGGCTTTTCACGGTTATCTACGATTTTTCTTGAATTTTTTTTAACTTTTTTCTATTATTTTTTGTCATCTTTCGGTGTTGTTTGGGTTCCAGATAGAGGCAAGGGTATATGGGGGTTCACCCTAAAATCAAAATGAATAATCCTGAATAAGTTTCAACAATTCTAAGGAATGGCATCGAAAGGTATTACTACACTTCAATTAATTTTCAGGAAGATCTTGTTCAATATTTGGCAAATAAAATTGTATATCGATTATTTGCATCTGATCGATCTAAAATTGAATCATATCGACTAGCCGAATATGTCAAAGTTCAGATGGCTGAAACTTTCTTTGCTCCTGGGGAATCTCTCATGCTTTCATCTGATGCTACAATCCCTCAAATCTTATCACATTGTGGCTTAAAAGGTGTAATCCAACTTGAATCTCTTGAAAACATTCTTGGTGAAGCAACATTCCTCTCAAAAATTACTTCACTTATTACCCAGCATAAATTCCGAACATATAGAATTGAATCCTTGCTTGAACACCTTCGCATGCATTTAATTGATGGTTCAATTAATTTATCACAAGTTTATGAATTCTGGAGAAAGAACGGTGGAATTCCAAATTTATTTGTTGAAAAGCAAGATGAAAAAATTCGTTTAACACAAATCAATCGAAATCGGCAATCACAAATTGGAAATTATCTTTGGGCTCCGATGCCGCTATGGCCGTTGAGAATTTCAATTCGAAATTTAAGTTTACCTGTTAATTTCATGGTTTCGCAGGGGCTTGAAATGGCACCAATTGATAAAAAGATTTTGGCTTTGAATAATTTTGATTTTGAAAATTTGTATCGTGTTAACTATGACCAAAATACATGGGAAAGAATTCATCAATCAATGATGGAATCTCCACAATTCTTTACTCAACGTTCCAGAGCTCAGTTAATCAATGATTTTTGTTATTTTTATTCATTGGGTAAATTTTTTTATAAATATAGTAACCTATGTTGTTTAACAGTTACCGTAACCGATTTTTTGTTTCACTTTAAAACATATTACCGTAACCTTTTTCAGGTGAAATTGGAGATAATGCAGATAAAATTCGTCGAAATTTCTTAGAGCTTATTCGAAATGAAGCTGAATCATTTGATCTCTGTGAATTTTATGCTTTTTGGTGTATTGCTGGAAATAAACGAAAAATTTCTCTACGAAAAGATAGCCGAAAGAGAATTATGCAATTTATGCCTAAAGTATATTCATCGTTATCAAATCGTGATAATTTTGCATGCTTTGAACCTCCTCTTCTTGGTAATGACACAGCTTCAAATACTGCAAATGCTTTATGTCAAACTGTATTTGGAAGTGAATGTCTTTAAATAAAAGCTTTAATGTACAATTTAACGGGAGAAAAAGATTTATGGTGATTCATTCATGTACGAAAATATTTTATTTTTAAAGAATACAAGAAAAGGCAAAAATAGTTTACGATTGTTTTTTGCTCTAACTTTTAAAATTGAAAAAATTGTTTTTTTGGTTGTTTATATTTGTTGTTTGTGTTTTTTAAATAAAAAAACAGATGTAAATGTTTTAATACAACAGAATGTTACTGTAATTTGAAATTCTACAAACATTTCTATTTTTTATGTCAATTTTGAGCGAAAATAAGTTTCCTACATGCTAGTCAATCTTCAACCTTTACATACAAATTTTAATATAACTCTATATGACATTTTTTATGTATGTTAAAACAATCAATGCTAACATCTTCTGGCTTGATACTATGTTCAACGCATACAAATATTTCATACCCAAGTTGATATCATCTTTAAGCTATTTTAACGAAAGATTTATGGCAATTCATGGATGAATATTTTTCTTCTTTTTTGTTTGTAAAAAATATACCAACAAAATAAAAGAGAAGCCAAAATGTGATGATGATGATTTACGATCGTAAATTATTTGTGTGTTCCAATCCCATTTTTTGAAAAGAAAGAAAAAAATGTTGTTTATTATTTTAGTTGTGTTTTTTGTTCTCGATTTTTTTAAATAAAAATATAAAATTGTTTAAAGCTATGTTGTTTTTTGTAGTATCAATATAGTTGTGGTGTTTTAAGACGTGAGAAAAAAGCAATATTAACTTTAAAAAAATGTTATCCAACAGATGCTTTGATTCATAAAAGCTGTTAACAAAATCGAATCCATTTTTAACAGTTTTAAATTTCTTAGAATGTCGAACGTTTATATTTTTATCACATCAGAAGTCTTACTGTAAGAAAGTAAAAAAAATTCTTTGACAGTTTTTTAATTCTTGACACGATTCTTATTTTCCTTTGAATTCAATTTTTTTTGAAAAACGATTTTACACATTTTTTATTGCTGCTCTCTTTTTTTGTTGTTGCCGTTGATTTTGTAATTGTTTTAAAAAATACATAAACCTTCGTTTAATTTTTCTATTTATTTAGAAAATACCTTCACTTCACATGATTCAACAATGATGGGTAGTAGTAGAAAGCTTCTTATACTTACATTTACTTTGATTCTTTTGTTCTGCCCTTCCTCTTCAACGTCATTTCGAAAACTACTTGGATCAGATCAATATGCAATTGTTGGGATTTCAAATTGTTCAGCAACTACTGAAATCTTTGTTGAAGATCAATATTGCCTTAGTCATATGAGTGAAAGCTATCAGTAAGCTTGCTTTTTAACGGTGATTTCAGTTGTCTAATCTAATCCTTTTTTTAGACGTGATAACAGTTGTAAACCATTCTTTTCTGTTTTATATGTTTTAATGGATCCAGAAACACCACATCCACCAAAAATTTTGATGATTATTGAATATGAAAAGAAACTTGCTTATCGACTTGTTCAAATTGAATATCCTCAACCTAATAAAACTATAGCACATTCACGTGTTCCAACTGAATATCTCTCTTATTTCACAACTCGAACGGCCACTGTTTTGATGTCTGATATTGTAAGTGCCATTGATTTACTGTACTTTGAACTTATTGATGTTTTTTAGATTGGAGTTACATATGATCATTTATCTGGTTTTCTTTATGTCATTTATAAATTCGTTCAAAATGGTGAAACAAAAGTTATGGCAGATGTATATCTTATGGAACCTGATTTATCCAAGAAAAATGGATTATTTAACACTTATCTTTATTCCATTGATGTACATTCTTACTTTTCTGATACAGAATGGTCATCAGATATTTACAGTAAAATGGTAGGCATTTCTCTATTCTTCTGAATTAATGGTTTGCTTTTAGTTTTATTATCATAAACATGAATTCTCTGATGGTCATGGAAAGTTTGTTAGTAGAGTTTATTCAATCCCATATGCATCACTTACATATCATCTCAAAAATGGAATTCCTGGAAAACTTGAAAAAGATTTTGCAACAGATTCACCACGTCGAGAAAAAGTTCAAGTCACAAATGGTCTTGTTTATAGCTCTATAAACAATGGTGGAAAAGGCGCACGCTATATTGGGCATGTTTTTACTTTATTGATTGGAGTATAATAGAGTTTTATAGATCCCTAAAAGAAAAAGCTGGTGGAAATAGTTGTCCTTTGAATGCTTCACGATCACAAGATTTCTTTTTTGTTCTTACTGGATGGGAATTATGCCGACTTCGTGATGGTGAAAGTGCTAGCATGGAAACATGTGAAATTATTGATGATACAGCAACTGCATCTGAAAATAATGCTACATCTGCAGAACCAGTATGTTTTAATCTTGTTTTTATAGCTTTTAACCTTTATTGTTTCAGCAAAAATCTTCAACCTCTGGCTTTCTTTGGGCTATAACACTTGCAATTATTATCAATGCCGTAAGCTTTTTTTAATGTAGTAATGAAAGTACTGTATTATTATGTTTTAGGTAATTTTACTCATTATTCTTTGTGTACTTTGCAAAAGAAAAGATGTCGATAAATATGATAATGGAATGTATCCAACAAATAAAGATCCAAATGGTGCTCTTCTTACCCCAGAAGAAATATTCCGTCGTCGACGAACAACTTCAACTCTTACTGAATTTTAATTTCTTTTTTATTATTTCTATTATACCAAGTCATATATCTTTGCATATGTGTTGCTTTATTAGTTTTCTCTTTTTCTTTGAAAAAGTTTAATTGTTCGAAATCAATGTTTATAGAACATTCTTTTTCGCTTAATATTTATTGTTGATTTTTTTATATCTTATTTACTTAATGAAAAAAAATTTGAAAATTATTCTGTGATACAATTTTGATTACTGTAAAAAGTTATACTTTTTATTATTAGTTTTTCTCAAAAGCTTTTGGGAGTTTATTTGTAAAAATTATGAAGTATTTTTTGTTATCAGTATACTGTAGCATAAAAATTTTCATTGCTTTTCGACGACATTGTCTTAGGGAAACCAACAGTTCATATCTGTTCTTTGGTGAGCTACAGTAGTCTTTATTTAAATCTTTGATTTAAAGTTTATTATAATTTATAAAACAAGTCTTCAAAAATATTACAAACTATAAAATTCAACATGGTTTCTTCTTTTTCCTTTTTTAAATAAGCGTAGAAAAACACTAATCTCGTTTTTCAAGATAAATGTTCAAAAAACTGACCCATTTAAAAAGTTTCAAACATGAACAAAAGAAAGTGATGTGAATCTCTCTGAAAGTACTTCCTTTAAGAGATTCACATCATTGTGGTTGTGTCTGTGGTTAGTGACCGATCAATAATTATATCTGCTCTTTAACGAACAAAAACGATGATTACAAGTTTTTGAATGCAAAAAATGAAATTTATGTATTTTCTTATCAACGGCGAAAAAAAAGAAGATGAAAAATTTAGGGCAAATCGAGAGTTCCGTTTTTGATTTTGAAACTTTTTTTTTACAAAACATGTTTAAAATCAAATAAAAAAATTTTAGAAGGGTTTTAAAATCTTTTTTTTTCATTCCTGTTCTGGGAAAAGCAGCAGTATTATAATAGAAAGTGACTAAAAATGTAATTTTTGGGAGAAAGAGAAAAGAGATTTATGCAAATGGGAAGAGCTCGTTTTTTCTTTTTGCATAAATCTCGTATCCGATCGGAACCAAAAAAAGTTTTTTTTTCTAATAGGATTTTTGATTCTTTTAAACAGCGAATAAATGAAAGAAAGAGAAACGAAAGGAAGGAAGGATAGAAAAAGATAAATGTCACTGACTTTATTTTAACAAGAGAAGAAGAGAGAAGAAAATTTGTTGTAAGTTTTGTCTTCTGAAAATGTCCGAAATTCTTCTTTTATGATTGATTTTGATTTTTGATGATGATGTTTTTGAAGAAGGAAGGCATACCAAAGATAGAAGAGAAGAAGACCAAAGCAGGACAACAGAGGGCTTCCAAGGGTGTGATCTGTAAAAAAAGAAGAAAGAAGAATAGATGTTTTCGGTTCAATGCATTTTTGTGTTTTTGTATCTGCGCAAAAAAAGGAAACCGTCGATGGCGTTATTTCATGGGTGGTATTTGTGTCAGATGTTGTTAATGCTTTGAATAATTTCTTTGTATGCTTTAAAACTAAACTGTTGTTAGGCGGGATACATCTTGACGTTTTTCCATTATCGGCAAAAAGCAAATGATTTCTTTCATTTCTTGAGTAACACAGATATCCTAAATTGCAATTTGAAGTTTATGAGAAATTCTAATTTCCCGTTAATTTTTTTTTGAATTTGATTAAAGCTTTCGAAAATTACGTGTTTTCTTTTCTTTTGTTGTTGATGCATATCCAGTATAGCCGGTCTGAAAAGATTTATTGGACCATAAAATAATGAGTCATCGGTTTTAAATCATAAGATTTCTTGATTTATAATTTTGGAAATGAAATTTTTGAAAAAGTTTTAAATCTTGCTTCAATGGAGTCGTTTGTCTGAAATGAAAAATAAACAGTTATCTTTGATTGCCACTTTTAAATTTCATGCCGGTCAAAGAGATTGATGACCACTAGCTTTGATGATACTAGATTAGAAAACACTTAAATTAAACGCGACTTTTAACATTCGTGTTAAAATAACTCACTTTTGACACCCTTTTTTACTTATTAAGTATACTGTAAACAATCTGAAATGCCTCCATTTTTTTAGAAATTGCCAAACTCTGAAGTTTTCCCCAGGCTACTGTATTTTTGTTACATTTTTTTTATTTCTACCTTAATTCAACAAACTTGACCACATGTTTCATTGAAAAAAATATTTTTAATCAATTGTTTTTTCATCAAAATTCTTTAAGAAAATAGAAAAAAGTTTTGTAGTTTCTGCTGAGAAAAAATGATCATAAAAATTCTCTTTTGTTTATGATCAAAATTAGACGTTTTAAACAATAATGATTTAACCATAAACTTTTTTTCATCTGTCGATTGCAACCGTAGTTCAAAGTTGATTTTTATTTTAACATTCCGTTTTGACCCCTTTTTTGTGGTGCTTTTGGAAATAGAAAAAGAACATTGTTTTTGAACGTGAATTGGACCCTTGTCAGAAGTTTATTGTTCTTATTATTTCTGTGAATGGAGGAAATCAAGTGCAAAAATAGCCTTAGGGGCTTTATGAGGATATTGCGCAAAAGTGTCTTGTTTTGCTCACTTTTCTTTGATTATAATTAAAGATATTTTTTTAGTCAATGAGAGAATTAACCAAATCCGGTGTCATAGAGTTGTTTCTTATGCAATATACCAGCAAAAAAAAGCCAGAATTCTTTCATATCATTTTTTATGTCTTTGATTTTTTCACTTTGACCAATTCCTTTTTTGCTTTTCTTTGATTGCAACTCACTTTTGTGTCTCCCACGATGAACGAAAGAAACAGGTATTTTTCTAAACTTTTTTTTACAAGCTTGTTTAAGACCAATTGTGTTTCTCAAATTACATTAGTCACCTTTCTTTTGTGATCTCTCACACAAATTTGCGAAAAATTTTGCAGCTTAATTTGTTTGCAAATAAAAATTAAACTAATAAAATGTTTAGTTTGAAATTACCTTTTTAAAAGAGAAATTAGATATAGTGTAGACTTTAAAAACTTGTTGTGTTTACACATTTAGTTAAATTTTTGAATTTGTTTTATTATATTTTGGAAGTCTACAGTCACCTGACAATTTAGTCCATAATATAGGATAATAATTATCCCATCTATCATCATGTCAAAAGGTTACAGTACTCACATTACTTTTAATTTGTTGTTTTTGAAACTTCTGTTTTTTTCTGCTACAAAAAAATCCTTCAAAACTCTCAAATTAAAGTCTTAACTTCACTTTTAGAAAACTCTTAAAAACTTTTTGTTATTGTAATAGATGTGTTTTTGCACTTTAATACAAGTTAATGTGTGCATGTTTTCTTCAATTTTAGTTTTTACAAAGTCATCACATTCTTAGATGTACCATTCATTAAATATCTTAAAAAAGGCTGTCAACATTTCACTTAAAAAATAATTCCAGCAACACACCTGATCTTTATTTTTTGTAAAATGATTTCATTATAGATTTTTTTAACATTTTTAAAAACATTTTTTATTTTTGATATCTCTGTTTTTATAATAAAAATTTTATCCCTGTAAATTTTTAATTTTTCTTCAGACGTCTTTATTCAAGACGTCAATGAACTTTTAAGGAACAAAATCTTTTCTTACTGTTGAAAATGATGAAATTTGAGATCAGAGATTTTCATCACAATTTACTGATATCATAGATGTTTTATTTAAAAATACAGTGATCGCACAATAATATTTATTGATTACTGTATCATCCCCATTTCTTTCAATAACATAAAAAAAACAGAACCGTAAAAAATAGAATTTTCACATGATTTAAAAAAACCTTTTCAATTCCTGAGAAAATCATAATAGGTTTATAGAATTTTTATTGTTATTTAAATCAAATTTTCAAAGGCCATTTTTTTATTATTTTGTATTAAAAAAATTGTCTGAAGATGAAAAATATGAAAAAAATCGCATACCAAAAAAAACAATTAAAACCTATTTTTTTTCTTTTATCGAAGGAAAAGCATAAAAATTCGTACCTCTATTTAACACAACAATAGATAAAAAATACGCAAACAAAAACCATGTTTGAATTCCATATTTTTGCCTTTAGGGTATTTATTATTGTATTTGTTTTTTACAAAATTCTTCTTTACGTTTACATCAGAAACCCTTAAAAATCGTCTTCATTTTTAAGCATTCAACTTCACCTTCTTTCCTGAAAGAGAAAATGAAGAAGACTTTTTTTCATGTTTTTCTCAGACCTTTTTTTTTATTTCTTTAAACTATTTTGATTCAGCTAGTTTCTTTGTCTTTTTTTTATGCGCTAACGTGAATCCTCTTCTTCTTCTTCGTCTTCCAACATAAGATGAAGAAAAAAAGTTATCCCCCAAGGCAAAAGCCCAGGAGTAACCAGCGAAGAAAGAGAGAGATTCTGCTTTTTTTATATCCCCCCTTCTTTTTCCATCTTCATTTTGGATGAATACAAATGCGTGAGAGATGATCGTTACCAAAATATTTTCTTATTTCCATTTCTTTTTTGGGATTTACAAATATCAGAATAGCGGATGTCAAATTCTAAGAATGCGTTTTATAAATATAACGGTGATAACGTCATTTCATAGCTTGATTAAGCTGTTTGTTAACGTTAATTTTAAAACTATTTAACTTTTAAAAAATATTTTTCTTAGAAATTTTCATGAAAGCGGATATTTCAAATCCATTTTTATCCCATCTCTTTTTTTGTTCCCATCATTCATTTTACATCCTTCTTTGTCTCTTCTTACCTTACTTTAACTTAAAAAAATACTTAATAATATACAATTTAAATAAATTGAAGAAGAAGAAGTGAAAAGATACAATCCACTTGACGGCTTTTTCTCTCATCCTTATATATCCATCCTCCCCAAGTTGGAGGTCTTTTACTTTGATAAATCAAAGAAAAAAGAGGGTCACTCACTCAAAAGTCAAAGAAAGTAGACGACGATGATAGAAGAAACACTGTTTGTTACATGGAAAAAAAAGTATTTTCTTGTTCTCTCCTTTCTATTTTTTGCGCAACAAAAAAATCTCTGACTTTTAATTTTTTTCACACTCATTTCTTTTTTGATCCAATTTTCCTCCTCTCTCTTTTTATCCGTTATTTTTTTTCAATCCCCTTCTTCTCGATTTTAATATAGCCACAGGGATTTCATTTTCAGCAGCAACTAACGAACTTCCCCTCTGTGTCAAATCCAATCCCCCCTCCTTTCTTTTCTTTGATTTCTTTTTTTCTGCAGCGACAAAAAAAAGTTTCGATGAAAAAATTCTGTCAAATTCGATCTCGCTTTTTTCTTTCCTTTCCTTCAAGGAAGAAGAAGAAAAACAACATCCCAATAACATTTCGATAGATATTATTTTGATATCCCAAATTGTTTCTTTTTTTGTATTAAATTTCGATATATATCCAAAAAAAAGTAATAGTAACAATTGAATGAATCAGATCGAAAGTTTTTTTTTCTGGGATGCGCAGAAACAGCAGCATTGGATGTTGCTGCTGCTGGCAAGCAACAACATTCATCATCAGCAGCCAGTAGTATCCTTGTCGTCGTCAAAAAAAGATTCATTCAACCAGTTGGCCTCGTTTCCGTGTCGTCGTCCGAAAGAAGAAGAAGATCCGCGTGTATTCCTTCTTTCTTTTTTTAATACTTTACATTTTATGCTTTGTATTTGTATTTATTATTACTGCTGCGGGTTAACATTTATTGAATGTTTTGTGTTTTTGTCTTAGATTTTTATCAATCTTTTATGGATTTAATATATCTCTCTTTCTTTTTCAGGGGCGGCTTGAACGCCATGAAAAGTGACGAACCTCCACCCATCAGAAATCGAAAGACTAATCGAGTTTATCGAGTAAGTTGATTTACTTTTTTTAACAAAAGTTGCCACGGCAAAAACAATGTTAAAAATGTACTTTTTTGGGTCTCATTTTCAAGCAGCGACCGAGCACGCGCGAGCTTTCTTTTCTTTCTTTTGGACATTTGATCCTTTTTCTTTCACTTTCATGGCTCTTTAATTTATACCTCTTTTTTTTGGTGTCTAACAATTTTTAATAAAACTAAAAAAAAAGAGATGTCTTCGGATCAATCATCAAGTCTATCTTCAATTCCATTGTCATCAAAAGCTGCATCATCTCGTCGATTTCATCTTCATAAATCTGATGATGAAGAAGATGATGGTGCTGCAACAGATATGGATGTAACAGATGCAATATTTTCAAAATCACCGTGCTCTAGAAATTTTTCACAATTATCACCGCTAGCAATTTCATCTAAATATCGTAAAAAACAAATTACAAATAGAGCGCAATATCGGTATGAAAGGCTTGAAGATGAGATTCAAAAAGAATCAAGAAAAAATCGATTAACAAGAGTATCGTGTCTTTAACGAAGATTAACTTTAATTATTATTCTTTTTAGTTTCTTGATAACTTAGTTGTTGGTAAATCAGATTCAGCAGATTATTCTGATCAATGGCGTCAAAAATTTGCTCATCATCCAACATGGTGCGATGCGGATATGTCTCTTCAACAAATCAATGCTGTATGTTTCTTATCTACTTGTTTTGTGTTAGGTTATATAATTGTATATTTATAGGGTAAAGCAGAAGGTAATCGTGTTGCACTATATGCTCGTGCATTCTTTCAAAGAATTTTATATCATATTGGAACATCTGTACAAAAATGGCCATTTGCAATCTTAGGTTTTAGTTTCTTAGTGATGTTATGCTGCTGTTATGGTCTTCGATATGTTACTATAGAAGTTGATATTGTAAAGCTATGGGTATCACGTATGTTTTTATGCTTTTGTTATAGATAGTAATTGTGTGTTATGATGTTTTAGAAGGTGGAAGATTGGATGAAGAATTAAATTTCCTTGGTCGTGCACAAATTGAATATGCTGAAACTGTTAGGAGAAGGGCTCGAGATGCTGCTGCAGCACCTGCATCAGCCCCAGTTCAAGCAACTATAAATAAGCAGCCGAAACCGCCTGGCTTAGGACAAGGCCCTGAACTTCCTCGAGAGAATGGACTGGGTGGTGGCTTTCAAGTTGTTATTCAAACTCCTCATTTTAAAGGTGAAAATGTTTTACAAAAAGATGGCTTACTTCGGCATGTTAAACTTATGGAAGAAATTTCACAATATAAAGTTGATATGTTTGGAGCGTAAGTTTTTTTAACAGCTACAGTAGCCATGGATATGCTTCTTTTTAAAGTGTCTATTCTTTTATTTATGATACTTGTTTCATTTATACATTTTACACGACGTTTTGTTTTTGGTTCGGATAATAAGCGTTAAAACCAAAGTAAAGCTCTTTTAAATCCGGGTATCGTCCATTTTTATGGCGGTGGTTATTGTCATATGTTTTTCTCCTTTCTTTTCCTTTCAATTTCTATGAGGTGTGAATACACACTTGACGACCGGTTCATTTTTGGGCATATAACAATAAAAAAAGTCATTGAATCTTTTGAAGAAGGAGAAAAATAACACGGACCTCTCCCATTTTGCAATAGCCGGTTTTTTCTCATCTTCCTCCTCGTCATCCCCAAAATCAAACGTTCATAATTTTGCGTTAAAAAAGTATTTTTTGTAAAGAAAAAGGTTAAAAAGCAATCTAAAAATTAGAGGGAATAGATTAAACATACAAATATACAAAATTGCATTTTAGAAATTGGACACTTGCTGATATTTGTTTTAAACCTCCTGCACCAACGCTACCACCAGGAACTTTAAATGTTGCAATTGGAACTTTACTTGAACGAATTATTCCATGTATTTGGATTACACCAATTGACTGTTATTGGGAAGGTGCAAAACCGCTTGGTCCTCATCCACCTCTTCTTCTTGGTGAGGAAGTTTCGGCATTTGTTTCATCGATTCCAAAAGGAAATATTACATGGAAAAATTTAAATCCTTCCGCTGTCATCAATGAAGTCTCAACATTACTTGATCTTGGAACAATTAAAAATTTCTTTCAACGTGCTGGTATTGGTGCTGCATATCTTGATCGGCCATGTATTGATCCACTTGATTTTGAATGTCCTAAAACAGCACCTAATTATTTTGATCGTTGTGCAGCACTAGAAAAATTTGATGCATGGAATAATAACATGGATGAAAGTGAAAAGGTTCAACTCCAGGAAGAAATTGTTTCTGCTCCAACAAATGTTAAATCTGAAGTGAATATTATTGGAGATATTCTTGGAAGAAAGAAACGTGCAACACAAAATCTAAGCACTGTTGTTGTAAAGATTCCTCCAACAACAACTGCAGCACCTCTTCCAGCTGCTGCCATCGAGGCTGCTGCCGCCGCTGCTGCTAAAAATGTGACAGCAGATGAAGAATATTACAATTATGATGATGATAAAGATTATCCAAAAAGTAGACCAAAGCCTACTGAAGATCCAAAAGTTGCTCGCTGTACAAAATATGGTAAAGATTTTTTAAGATGGTTGAATGAAAATCCACAAAAATGGAAAGCATTTTTAACTCCAGTATGTTTCGTATTACTTTTAGATTTTATGTTTAATTGTTTACTTTTTAGTCTGAATATCCCAAATTCCCAGAATATGGAAAGCTAATGACGGGAGGTTGTTCGGTAAGGGTTTTTTCAAAATTTTTAACTTAATATATTTATTTAAAAACAAAAAAAATGGTTCATACCACACATCAAACAAGTTTTACCAATAAGCAATGCGTTCAAGAATGGGGTTTATGCCATATCTTTCAGCTTGTTTAATATTTATTGCATTTTCTTTCAATGATTGAGATTGAGCTGCATGAAGAAGATAAGTCTTATATGCAAGTACCAATTTAGCATGTTCATCATGAGTGGGATTAGTTGCAATTTCTTCCAAAATATAAATTCCGCGTTCATCATCGAAAAGCTTAAAAGATTCACGACGTGTATTTTGAATTGATAATTCTGGAAGTGAACCAGCTTCTGAAAGGAAAGCGATGTTATAATATTAAAATTAACTTAAAACTTACGAAAAAGTGCAATTCCTAGCGCCTCCATTTCTTCGCAAACAGCAGATTCATCGATCAAAATGGGATACATCCATATGGTATCAAACATCTTCAAAAGTTCAGCCCACTTTCCATTACTGTAGTGATGCCATGCACGTTGTATCCAAACTGAGCTAAACCCATTGTAAAATTTGTTTGAAAGAATAACTTCGTGATGTTCAGTTGGAGGAGCTGTTGAAAGAAAATATGCAGCGCACATTGAGCATGAACCACGACCGAATTTCATAAAAATAGATTTTAACCATTTTAGTGCTTCTACACCTTCTGATTTTATTGACCAAGAAAATCTTTTGAATTCTCCAGTTGTCGGAAGTTGTGGCAATGAAAGTAAAATAGGTTTACAAACATGTTCACGGTTACGAACAACTGATTTGATTTCACCTTTTGATTCATTGACATTTACTGAAGTGTATGCATTCTTTCCACAACCACGACATCTGTAATTGTTTTTTCCATTAGGACCAAATTTGTATCCAAGTCGTTTTTCTTCGTCAGCATAAACATGAATTACTTTTATTTCTTTTTTATTATGTGTGACAGTTTTTATTTCACATAAACTAAGATCTTCAGGAACATTTTTTTGAAGTTTACCCATCTCTTTTTCATAATCTCGGGGTTCACAACAGTGTTTCGTACCAGCAATAACATGAAGAATTCCATCAATATTACACAATGTTGCAGAGGAATGGCCATCTTTTCGACAACCAAGACAGTTGAATTTTTCTTGTGATTTGCAATAAATATAACACTTCTTTTCATTATCTTTTTTAGGATCACCTTTAGCTTTAATGATAAGATGAGTTGACAATTCTCCTTTTTCGTTCAAATGTTCGACGATTTCGAAATCATCAGGACTAACCAGTTCCTATAATAAAATTAGATTGAATTTTATTTAATTTTGAAAAAAATACTTTTTCTTTTTCTCTTCGTTTTAAACTTGCAATAACTTCTGAATACACACGAGGTTCACATGTATGGCCATTTTTTGTATAAGCAATTTCTCCTTCATCATCCCGTTTTGTCCAAGCATGTAGACTTCTTCGTCTGCTTTTAGAGGATTCGCAACCAACGCATTTGTACAGTTTAACATTTTGATACCAAGTAAACTCATAGCATTTTCTGTTATCTGCAAGGCTTGCATTTGTATCACCTTCTTCTTGAACAAGTTCATCAACAAAAAGGATTAACTTTTTCAACAACTTTTTATCAATGTAAAAACTTCGATGTTCGATTCTGCTCTCGGGATATTTTGCCTATAAATCATATATGTATTTCATAGCATTTTCATATTTTTAAACTCACAAGTCCAAATTTTTCTGGATCAAAAGGTTTTCCGGCAATAAGTTGAGGATCCAATAAGCTATTCATTTCTTCTGAATATATTCTTTCTGTTTCACATACATGTGATGTTTGCATATATACTTGTTTCATATCATCAGAAAAGTCTGCCCGACAAGAAACTTCTTTTATCTTACATCCTAAGCATCGCATAAATGTTTGAAACGGACCAAATGCATAACAGCGATCATTTTTGAAATCAGTTATAATTATAAGTCTTTTCTTTCCAAGATTATCTTTAACATAATGAAATTCATGGAAATCGTAAACCTATAATTGATCTTTGATTTGGGTAATATGTGCTAAATTCGTTACTTACATCTTTACCTTTGATTTGCTTTCTCTCAGTCGCTTCTTCGTCAATCATTGGAAGTGTACGAGATTGTTCAATTTGATTAAAAAGATTTCTGACAGAGCTTTGAGAGCTAATAAGTGATTCTTGCGATTCTGGAAGATATTGCTTGAGCTCCTCATCATCTGGATTTTCCATAGCTAACATGGTCAAAGGCATTGATATCTTTTTGGTTCCATTATTGTATCGAACCCATATTCGATCATGTGAATCGTATTCATTGCTAATTATACCTTGTATTATCTCATTATTTGACGATCGAAAATTAACAATACGAGAATGTATACGAAGTTGCTTTGTTGGAGTTTCTTCATCATCTGAAATGAAACAGATAACTAGTGTGTTTTAAAAAGAAATGTACCTTTTGAATTATTAGTCCTCTTCGTTGTTTGAGATATTGATAAGACACCACTGAGTTCTTGAGAACATCTGTTTATCTTCGAATCAACAGTCTCATCCATAATAAATTAATACATGTAAATAAAGAAATTTAAAAACTAAAATAATTCAAAATAAAATAAATAATATAGTTATGAATTATTAAATCAACAAAAATTTTTTGCTATTAGCTATGGTGCTTGAAATGTGTTTCGCAAAAAGGTTCATTTTGCCAAGCGTTTTGAGACCAAAACAAGTTTTGACGTTTGTCAAAGCTTTTTTGTTAGGACTAGCTCACTTTTGAGCCTTTTTATTTTAAGAAGTATCATGTATTCAATGAATCCATTTTTCAGGGTTTTGGAAGAAATATTATGAAATGGCCTGAAGATTTGATCATTGGTGGAATTCATCGTGATAATGGTACTGTAACAAAAGCTGAGGCGCTTCAATCTGTCTTCTTAGTTGCTGGACCACATGATGTATTTTTGCGATTCAGTGGAGCAAAGCCTGATATTAAACCTGGATTTGATGCTAGTACATGGAATGATTTTAAAGCAAATGCTGTAATTCAAGCATGGCAAAGAAATTTTACCAATCATATTTACAAACATCATTTAAATCGTCCAGATGAAAATGTTCGAGTTGTACATCCCTTAGCTTCGACCTCAATTGCAGATATGTTGGAAGAATTTTCACAATTTCAATTCTTTGTCATTTTTGTTGGCTACGTTCTTATGATCATTTACGCCGGTATGCTCCGGGGTCCGGGGTGTTATTAGAAGGGGGTTTCCGGGGTTATTAGTGATAAGAGAAGAAGGAATTTATTAGTGAAAAGAGAAGGGGGAATTTACCAAACATTTTTTGAAAAAATATTTATTTTTCGAAATCGTAATATTTTAAATTCGAAACCAAAAACATTTTTATATAATAAAATTATACCCAATATGAAATACGTTCATCAACTGGATTAGGACCAAATTTAATCGAATCTTTAAGATTGATTACATATTGTTTCATTGATTCAGATTTAACCGCTTGCATATGATACTTCTTATAAGCAAGAACTAGCTTTTGATGATCAGGATGTTTTGGATCGGTAGCAATTTCTTCGAGAATATAGATGCCACGTTCTTCATCATATAGCTTGAAAGATTCCCGACGATTATTTTGAAGACAAAATTCAGGAAGGGAACCAGCATCTAAAATGTTAAAAAATATAGAAAGTATTCCAAAAATGAAATCCGAACTTACGGAAAAGCGCAATACCCATAGCTTCAAATTCTTCACATACTTGTGAATCGTCCATCATAAAGGGATACATGTATACATCAAAATCTTTTTATAATCCGGGGTGGGGTGTTATTAGTGTTATTAGAAATGTTAGATTAGATAGAGGGAAAATTCTTAAGCTTAACCGACAAATTTTTCTTAAGCTCTTTTTCGCATTTATAGGCCCCTATAACTCTTTTCTACTCTTATTCTTTTGGAAGAACAACATTTATAAATTCTAAGCAAGAACAAGCTTTATAACTATTTGGGTTTAGTTAATCAGTAGCATTTTCTTTTACAACATAAGAAACAAATAATTATTTGCTATTTTTAGGTTGGACACAATTTGATTGGAAAGGATGGTGGTTCTCTGTACAATCTGCAACATTTATTGCTATTATTGGAGTTTTAATGATAACATTCTCATCGATTGCTGGTTTAGGTTTATCATCTATGATTGGAGTTAATTTTAATGCCGCAACAACACAGGTACCGTAATCTTTTGAATGTTGAATAATTCTAATCAATTAATTTTAGATTGTACCATTCTTAACACTTGGATTAGGTATTGATGATATGTTCTTATTGCTTCACAATTATCAAGATTTACTTTATTGTGTACGTAAAAATGAAATTGGAGTATTACTTAAAGAAACTGGAATGTCAATTTGTATTACATCTATCAACAATATTCTTGCTTTCGTAGCTGGCATTATTTTGCCAATTCCTGCATTACGATCATTCTGTGCTCAAACTGCTATCCTTTTATGCTTCAATCTTTTTACAACAATGTTCTTGTTCCCTGCTTTAATTGCAAGTGATTTACGTCGTCGAAAAGCAGGAATTCGTGATATGACTCCACCATGCATGTCTAAAGGAAAGATAGCTCCTACAGAATCAACTGCACAAGTTATGTCAACGCAAGCTGGTCATCATGAAGAAAAACATTATGCATGGTATACCCTTGAAGGTATTCTTCATCGATGGTACATTCCTATGCTTCATAATAAATTTGCTAAAGTAATTATTATCATTATTTGTTTCCTAATGTTTGGATTTGGTTGTCTTGGTTTGTATCAATCAAAATTGGGTCTTGAACTTGCTGACGTATTGCCTGAAGGAACTGCACCATCGGCTTTTTTGAAAGCCCGTGAAGAATACTTTTCATTTTATCCTATGTTTATTGTGCTCAAAGGTCCACACATTGATTATCCAAATCAACAAACAAAGATAGAAGAACTTCGTGCAAAAGTTGCTGAATCAGATTTTGTTATTAAAGTTGAAGGAAAAACAAGTGAACCGTATTGGATGTCTCTGATGAGGATATGGCTGAAATCACTTCAAGATGAACTTGATAAAGGCCTTGAAAAGGGTGTTATTGATGCAAATAATGGATCATTGTATATTCGATCAACAACTGACGAAAGAATAAATGATGAAATGTTACTCGCACGAAGACTTGTCTGTTCATATGGTAAAAAATACAATTGTACTGGAAGAGTAAGTTTTTATTCTGTTATTTATGTGCTTACCGTATTCTTTCTTTCTTTTAGATAAGTATGGTGAGACTTGTTGATGAAGCAGGAATTATTAATCCAGAAGGTTTTTACAATTACTTAACTGCTTGGTATCATGTTGATAATATGATGTATTATGTTTCACAAGCTGCATTCTTCCCAACTCCACCATCATGGGGATTTGATCCATGGGAAGATGCCATTGTCCCACCAGCTGAACCATTATATTATTCACAGATTCCATTTTATCTTACCGATCTAGTTGATACTCCACCAATTGTTAAAATGATTAAAGAAATTCGTGCCGTCTCTGAACAATTTACTGAAGAAGGATTGCCAAATTATCCAGCGGGTTTAGCTTTCACTTTCTGGGAGCAATATCTTCATCTAACAAAGAATCTTGCAACTGCTATTCTTATTATTGGTGGCTCTGTTCTACTTGTTATTTCAATGATTATTTTTAATGTATGGGCTGCAGCAATGGTTGCAATTGTTGTTGTTTCAATGACCGTTGAATTGGCAGGGTTTATGGGATTATTTGGTGTTAAAATGAATCCAATTTCTGCTGTAACCTTAATTACTGCTGTTGGTATTGGTGTTGAATTTACTGCTCATGTTGTCTTAGCCTTCTTGACTTCACTTGGTACTCGAGAAGAAAGAATGGCATCTGCAATGAGGCATATGTTTATACCTGTTGGTAAGTACTTGAACATTGAAACAAAGCACACAACCAATGAAATCGTTTTTAGTTCATGGTGGCCTTTCAACGTTATTGGGAATTATTATGTTAGCATTTTCTGAATTTGATTTTGTTGTAAAATATTTCTTTGTTGTGATGACAGCACTTATTTTAATTGGACTTTTTAATGGACTTGGTAAGTTGATTGTAAACTTATTGCTCTTTTTATCAGTTGGTTTTTTAGCCATGCTTCCTGTAATGTTGAGTTTGTTTGGACCTCCTTGTGAAATCCAAACTGCAGATGGTTCTAACTTGCTTCAACCTCCACCGCCATTAAAAAAGCAGCAACAGAAAAATGAAAAGAATGCTGAGATAATAACGGGTAATTTGTAAAAAATCGGTAGTTTCTAACTTTGTAATTTTGTGAATTTTGTGTATGTATATGTAATATTTAAAAGATAAAAGTATATTTTATATTTAAATCACATTTTTGTAATCACACATTCGCTTGTAAAAATGATTGGAAGTTTCTGACATTACTGTATTTTTCTTCTTTTGCGTGCAAAAATGAATAAATATGAAAGTTTATATTTTGTTCATGCTGGACAATGCTCCTGTCTTGCACATAGTGTGTTGCAAAAAACATTGACCTCATCTTTAAAGACTTTCTTGGAGGTAAAATAGATGAATAAAAAATTGATTTGTTGATTAATTGTGGGTTTTGTACATGGCAGCAGAATATTGTCAGAAAAATATCATGGCTGGTAAGTTTTGTTAATAGCAATCCCTGTAAATCTGTAGAATAGAAGTTGCAGTTAGTGAAGCTGAAGATTTACTGGAAGAAGAAGAAGTAGAGCTACGATACAATAAACAAATGGATAACCTCAAAAAAACTGTAGAAAACGCAAAAACTCTTTCAGAAATTAGAAATATTTTTATTAAATATTCCAATGTTTACACATTAACTCCAGAAATATGGAAACTATGGTTACGGTAAGATTATACAAAACTTATAAATTTCTATTTATTATTGAATTATTAAAGGAAGGAAAGCAGTATTTTGTTTGCTGATTATTGCATCGAAAATGAATATAAACAAGTCGAAAAGATTAAATCAATGGCAAGGAAACATTTTTATCACAAAGATTTTTTAAATTATTCCATAGAAAGCTTGTTAGAGGTAATTTTTAAAAGCTATTTATATAATTTTTTTAAACAAATATTTAGAAGCAAAAATTTGGCAGAACAATAGAATGGGAGACTTCAAATCCCCCATTGATTTTGAAAGCAAATACATCGATTAAATATTTATTGCCATTGCTACAGTACCCCAACGATGAAATGGAACAAATTTTGGGTTACATTTTGCAAGAATCGGGTTAGCTATCTCAAAAAAATTTGAAAAAAAATGTTTCTGTAAATTTAAATAATTTTAACTGCATTTTTAATGTGTTTAAAAATTTACTGTCAATTTTTAGTGCAGCCATTTCCTCCAGAATTTATAAAAGAAGTCAAACGATTAACTCAAGTTTATGAAAATATTGACCGAATTATTTCAACTCTAAATTCACATCCAAAATTGTGGCTAGAAGCTTTGAAAGAATCCAAAAATAATGAATTTGTTTTTGAAAATTTCGAAGCTTTGATTGGCTTAAATCCGTTTCGAATCGATATCTGGAATGTTTATTTAAATTACCTCAAAGAAACAGAAGAAGATGAAAGGCTTTTATCCGTTTTTTCTCGATATTTTCGATTGTTTATTTCCGAAAAAACTCGGAATGAATATTTTGAAGAACTTAAAAGACAGCATTTGCTGCTTGAAAAAGATGTTTCGAAAAATTGGATTGATTTCATAAAATTTGACATGGATATTTTGGGGAAAGATGGAATTGAATCTGCTCGGAAGTGGCTTGAAAAGATTTTGGAGATTAAAGGAAAGCCTCAGATTTTGTTACAGTATTCATTGTGGTTTGAAAAGGCTTATGGTACAAATGCATCATTAACAAAACGTCAGTTATGGATTAAAGAAAATTATTCAAATATTGAAGCTAAAATGCCATCACAACCAATTTTGATCAAGAAAAAACCCATTATTTTTAGCTATGAGAAAATGAATATGAGGTATAAAACTGATTTAAAAAAAACAATTGAGAAAATACTCATAAGTGTACAAAAAGCTTGGGTTCAAATCATTCATTTTTGTTTTGAGCTGAATAAGAACTCTCATTTTTTAATTACAGTATCTTTTAATAAGTTTTCACTTCAGCACTTTTTTTATAATTCAAAATTCTAAATTCACAATTCTAGTAAAATGAATGACGTTTTTTAAAATTACCTATCCATTCTTCTCTTTAAGTTACCCTGAAAATCACGTAACACTATTTTCAAATCGAATCCTTCAACCTTCTGCTAATCAAGAATTTTCAATCCCATCAAATGTTATTTATTATATTTTACAAACTTCAGAATCCTATACCCTTGTAAAACTTTATCAAACATGCAAATATTTTTATTACTCAAAACCAAAAAGAGTTTGTCATAATCTTACAGTAAAACAGCAGCAGAGTAATTCACCAACGTATTGTTCATATTCATTATTTATTACTTCAAATCATTTAAATTTTATTGGATTAAAAAATCTTATTGTAACAAATGCATTAAACATTTCATTAGTGGGTGTTCCGCATTTTTGTTCAAATTTATTAAAGATTGTTACATTAAAAATTAAATATTTGGTTTTACGTGATCAGCTTTTAACAGAAAATGACTTTAACGTTTTTGTTAAACTAGATTTGGAAAGAGTTGATTTTGATACTGTAGAAGTTAAAAAAGAAGATAATGCTTTCATGGCAATTGATGAAATTTTATTTAAATTTTCAGCAGCAAATTCAATCAGGTTTCTTTTTTTTTATTTTATGAAAACTAGAGATGCCATTAAAGCTATCTACTCCTAATTTTTGTTATTTTTTAAACTTTACCAATTTCAGATTGATGAATATATTTACTACAGAAAACACGTATAGTAATTTATCGATACTCCAAAGATCAACAAAATTAATTCATTTAGAAATGAATAATCTATCAAAACCTGAAGACTTCATTGGCTTATTTAATTTTTTAAAATTTTGTCTTTTTGGCAACTCTCAATTTTCAAATAATACTTTTTTGCAGGAAAATGTTAAAGTGAATGCCGAAGTTAACATTCATTGCAGTTCAATGATCACTGACATTGATAAGCAAGCATTTGATTATTTTATCAAAAATCATTTAAAAGGAATAAAAGCAAATTTTTATTAAAAACATTTTTTGTAATTACATGTAAAAATTTATATATTTACAGTATACCCAAATGAGCAATAAAAGTTATTCAAATTTCATTTTCGTCGAATAATTTTTACAGGGCAACCACTTTCTGGTTTTGTAATAATCTCCGGGCAGGGCCTATTATCTTCCCATGGCATTTCAGCTTCAACCCGGAAATTTCGGAAGAAATGTAACAATACAGTTTTTTCTTCCATTAATGCAAACTTTTGTCCAATACAATTTCGTGGACCTGCCGAGAATGGCACATACGAAAATGGATGTCGTTTTGAAATATTCTCTTGACTAAAATGCTCTGGATTAAATACGCTGCTGTTTGGGAAACTAATTGGATCTCGGTGAAGCACAAATGGCGGAATTAAAACTGTTGAACCTTTTGGAAGTAGTTTTCCATCTAAAAAAAGTGTTACAATATATTGTAAGCTATTACAAGAAACTAACTAATATCAACATCTTCTTCGACACTTCTAGTAAAAAATGGCACAGAAGGATATAGCCGAAGAGATTCTTTAATACATTTTTCAAGGTATTTAAGTTCTTTTAAATCATCATGAGTACAGGCTCGATCAGAATCCCCGAAAAGCTCATCAATTTCTTCAATAACTTTTTGCTGGCATTCTGGATAATGCGCAAGATTCCAAATTGTCCATGTCATTCCGGCGCTTGTTGTGTCATGTCCTGCAAGAGATTATTATAGTGGATATGAGATTATCGTAATTAACATTAAATACCTTCAAACATAAAAGTATCAACTTCTTCCCGAATATCTTCATCCGTTAATTTTCCATCTTTTTGAACGGATAAAAGTAAATCCAAAAATGCAAGCTTCTTTTTTGCAACCATATCTGCATCTTCAAAATTTAAAATTTCTCCACGAGATTCTGATTCTTCAAATTCTTTTGCCCGAATTGCGATAACCTTTCGAGTGAAATCTGTTACAAGCTTTAAACATGTATCATATTCTCCGCCTTTTCCTGTTGCATACCAAATTGGCTTTACCCAATTCCACGGAAATCGAGTGTAATCAAAGCTTAGCTCATTCAATCTTTGAACAGCCATCACATATGGATGTTTGGGATTTGTTTGAGCATTGATCTTTGTTCCCATCGAAGTTTCTGAAATCAGAGTTTTTGTTAAAAGAAACAAAAGCTTGAAAAATTTTAAAAGTTTCAAGTTGCTAGAAATAATGTGTTTTTAACAAAACTCAAAAAACGTCTCATATGTTACGATGACACAAAACTTACCACAAATAATATCCAATGCACATCTTTTGATATATGGAAATAAATTAATGATTTCTCCCGAATCTGCATATTTTTGTAATTGTTCAACAAAAATTCCAGCTTCTTCATCAAAGATTATCAAAAAACTATTCAACACATTAAAATGAAAAGCAGGTGTAAGCATTTTTCTTCGAGTTCTCCATTTCTCTCCTGTACTTGTAAGGAGGCCAGTTCCAAGCCATTTTTTAATTATTGAATATTCTTTTCCTTTTGTGATTACGGTATTTGATTCCAAAACTGCTCTAGCTTCTTCTGGTTTTATCGTTGAAATAATTGCAAATGGTCCGAGCCACAGCGTAACTAGACCATGTCCCTCACTTTGAAATATTGAACCCCATTCAAAAATTTGATCAGTAAATTCTAAAAATACAGAAATTGAAATTTTTTGATGTAAACAAACATGGAAATAGAAAGACAAAAAATCGTTTAATTTCGCCAACTTTTGCAACGACAAGCATTCAAAAAGTATAGGAAGAGCATTATAAATCCGCTAAAAAACCAACCTGCAACATTCCATTTAAACAATAAAGTGCTTCCAAAAATTGGTATCGCAGGTGGCCCTGCAAATTTATCACATTCTTTGATAAATCTCTGCCGTTCTTTACAAAAATCATATATCTTTTTCCAATAATATATCCCAAATCCAAGTAAAGCAATTCCAACCCATAACAAAAAACCCATGTTTAAAAATTTCTAATTAAACGTTTACAAAAAAAGATTTTTAAAAAACAGTTTTAGTGAAATTAATGTTTTATGTTTTCGGTAATAATAAAAAACAACAATAGACGAGAAAAACTACGTTGTATGATAAAACTAGAAAAAATTTAAGGAAAGACTACAATTGAAGAAACAAAAAAATCAAAACTTTCTATGGAAAAGAATACTGATAAGCTAAAAATTGATGGAATTGGTCATTTTGAAGGAGGGAACAAATGTGCAAAAAATAACATGGACTTTGAATGCAAAAAGATTTTTGTTTACTCATCTGTAAACTTATTACTTTGATTAAAGAACACAAAGGTATCACGCTATCTAATATCACCTATTTCCAAATTGTGCATGAAAAAAATTATGAAAAATAGTCAAATTAACATTTTTTTAATTAAACACGTAAAAAACATAATGGGTACTACAGAATGGATTGAAAGAAGACTTTTAAAGTAAAATTAATTTTGATTAATATTAAAAATGATGACTCAAATACTCGTTAAATGTCTCCTCACAAGCAAAAACAAACAATATTAATTTGTTAAAAAAATATATACACTTCACTGATTTTTGCTAAGTCAATGTACAGTTTCAATTTAACATTTTTCGCTTTATTGAAATCAGAAATTATAGAATTTGAAGTTCCGGGATAAATAAAAATTTGAAATTACCCGTTTTCTTTTATCTAAAAAGTAAAAACAGCTTCCTATAATATGGATATGTTTTTTACAATTGTAAGCATTTTAAATTTAATTTTGGGAACGCTGGTGATAATATTGTTTTTGCTTTTCATTATTAGCGGAAAAGAATCTTTTCCATTTCAATCAAAAAATTTAAAGTAAGTCTTTTACTTTTTCTGGCATGATAGTTGCGTTGATATTTTTATGTTACATTATCTTTTTAGACTTTTCATTTTAACATGTTGTTGTCCACAGGCATTTACAATAACTCTATGTTCCATGGGTTTAGGCTTTTATTATTTAATCTATCAAGATAGTGAAGGATTAATATACAAAATTGGACGTTTAATTATTACATTTGCATCTTACCAACTTCGATTTTCGATACTTACAGTTTTGAGCGATCGCATTATTTCTACCGTATACCTTGAAAAATATGTTGTATTTTCTTCAAAGAGAATTGTTTGGACTTTTATGACTTTTGCTACTTACAGCATTAGTTTAGCCTTTCAAATTCCGACAAGTTTATGTATGTTTTTATTTATTACCGTAGTTACTGTAACAAAAAAGTTTTTAGGGATCTTTAATAAGGATGCTGATCTTTATGCTGTTACAAATTATATTATTACTTTTATACATGCTCTGACATTAATAACATGCAAAATACTGCATTCTAAAAATCAAAAATTATATAAAATGCTCGTTTACAATATTACTCTGAAACAACGATATCAGGTCATTGTTGTTTTTGATTATTAGTATTTTAATATGCAAGTTTCAGATATTAGAAAACATTAAAGTTTTAAATATTTTATGGCCGCATGTTTTGGTCTTGTCAATTTGCGGCTTCTGTGGACCATTCATCTCATCATTTTATGTCTTTTTTACAGTAACTTTAGCACCATCTGGTACAAATCATGTTGTAAGTAATATTTTTGTTACTCTGACGTTGATGAAAGTTTTTTTCAGTTTTACAACATTTCATTTATAATAATTATAATACGAATATTAAAAAGTAAAACTACAAAAAGTAAAATTGTGAGTGTTGCTGGAAATCAGTGGATTGTGAGTCCACTTGGAAATAATTTACCTGCAAATATTACGCATGACAATTATTTTAATGATCTTCAAAAACAGTGGAATTAATTGTAATCGAAAAACCGTATATCAAATTGCTGTATTTTATCATAAAAAAATTTATGTTGTGATTTTATAAATGTAGTAGGTGTCAGTGTTCTGACACCGTAGATTTGTTTTTACAATGTTTAATCAAAGTTTTAATGATTTTTGTTCTGATGGTGTCACAAAAAAGTTTTCATTAATTTATTGTTTTCAAATAAAAAATATCACAGATTTTGCTTTTTGTGCAGTTTTCCTTCACCAATAATAGCACTTTCTTTAATAGAAAAGGTGTTAAGATTTAACTTACAAGAAAAAAAATTGATTAACGAATAAATAAATTCAAAAAATCACCAAAGACCTCTCATGTCATTTCATTTAGGAATATTTGAGCATTTCCGATATTTTCATTTTTGAAAAAAACTGATCAATTTAATTTTCATTATTTTTTGAAACCAAAAAATGTCTACTCAACTAACTTATGCTTCAATTGGTGAATGTGCAATTTGTTTTTCATCTTTAACTGCTTCAAATATTTATGCCATTACCGTATGTGGACATACTTTTCATCGGAGTTGTATTATTCATTGGTTAAATGTAAGTATATTTATTATTTTTTCTAATATTGTATGATCTTATTTCAGCAATCATATAGTTGCCCATCATGCCGTACAACAGCTTATGAAGATGAAATTGTCAAAATATATATTCAACAAAATGATCATGCAACTATAAGAATTCCATCTGGTGATAATACTTCCGTAAAGGTTGGTAGTTACAGTTTTATTTTAATGCCTTAATATAATTTTAGATTGCATATTTGGAAAAGAAAGTTAAAGAACATTCTCAAATGCTTCAAGCGATTATGAATGAACGCCATCATGAAAGAACAGCTGCAACTCAACATGTTCCACCTCGTCCCACCAGTTCATCCACCAAAGAAAATCCCATTTCTATTATTGTTTTTATGATATTTTTCATTTTATTTTTAGTTTTTATGGTTGCTAATTTAAAAAAATCCTAGTCTTCGTTTTTATGAAATAAAATGTTATATATATGTTTTTGGAATAAAAATATTTTGTTTCTTTCTAACATGCGATAAGACTTTTTATTTAAAATACAATTAATATGGCAAAAAAACAATGATTTTGAAACAATTTTAATTACTACAGACAAGAAGTAATTAGATATTTTTTCTTTTGTTGGCATATATTCTCGGTTTAAAAATGTAGGGATAACGGAACCTGATGTGAAGGAACCTTAATATGGATAATTATTGAATTTATGTTACTAATTCAGTTTTTTATATTTTGTCGAGCGTTTAAAAAAATAAAATGTCAGAGAGTCTTGATGAAATTGCTTTCAAAGTTATAAGTTTTTGTAATTTAGTTTTTGGATCAATTACATTAATGCTTTTTTTAACTTATGCAAATAAAGGTGAAAAGAAGATTCCACTGCCATCAAAAGGCTTAAAGTAAGTTTATTATAGGTAAAGTAGTTTAGGTAAAAACTCCTTAACAAAGTTTCTATCACAGATTTTTAATTCCGCAGAACAAAAACAATTTTTAATTGAGTCAAAAACTAAAATTTTAGAATATTTCTTTTAACATGCTGCTTACCACAAGTTTTCATGATTACAGTAATTTCTGTTACCATAGCTTTATGTTATTTTATAATTAATAATACGGATGCCTTTATATTTAAAATTGGAAGAATTGCAATTACATACGCCGGACAACAAGTTCGATTTTCACTTTTAACAGTTTTAATTGATCGAATTGTTGCTACCGTATATTTTGAAAAATATTCTACAAATTCATCTAATTCCATAATTTGGATAAATATGTTTCTATTTTCACATATTGTTACAATTGGTTATTTAATTTCAACAAGTTTATGTAAGTCACAGCGAGATGCTGGTTCTTAGAAGCTTTGTTAAAATTTTAGGGATTTTTAACAAAGATGTGCTGCTATATGGCTTAACAATTCATTCAATTACTTTGATGCATATAATTACATTAATAACTTGCAAACTTTTACATTCAAAAAATCAAAAATTATATAAAATGCTCGTTTACAATATCACTCTAAAACAACGATACCAGGTTACTGTAGTTATTAACCCATAAAATATTTAATACGCAAATTTCAGATACTAGAAAATATTAAAATACTTCAAGCAATTTGGCCAACCTTGCTAATTTATTCTACTTGTGGATTTTTAGGTCCATTTACAACATCCATTTATTTCATTGTCACTGGTAATTTTACTCCAACTGGAACAAATCATTTTGTAAGACTTTTTTGTTACAAGATATTTTTAAGTTTCAATTTTTTTAGTTTTACAATATTTCTTTTATTCTAATTATTATTCGAATATTATCTAAACAAGTAAAATTTAAAAAGACAGTAATAATATCGGATAAACAATGGATTGTAAGCCCACTGGGAAATAACTTGCCTGTAAATATTTCAAATGAAATGTATTTTAATAATCTTCAAAAACAATGGAATTAATGCGTGTTAATTACTTTTAAAAAGCTTTAATAAAATTTTAATTCAGTATCACTGTATTGCAATCCTTTTCCATAACTTTAAAAATTTTCAATTTTTAAAAAAAACTTTTTAATTCTTTCCAGTCACTGACGTAAATGCGGTTCTAAGATACTACACAGAAAAATCACGCCACAAATTAAAACAGTTATTTTAATATAAAAATACATTCCAAAAATATATTTTTTACCTAGAAATGTTAGCAATAAAACTACGTACACCTAATTTCAAAAATCAAATGTTCAAATTTCAAAAACATTTTATCCATGCTTCAAGGCGTTGGATAATTCTACTTATTTCATTTCCTTATATTCATTAACATTTTTTTCCCAATGAAAAATACAAAATGGAAAATAAAAATAGTTCCGTCTTTAAATGTGAGTTTACTTTTTTTCCTTTAATCAATCTTGTTGAAACTTCTTTTTAAAATGACAAACTTTGGTGTAATATTGTTTACGATTGTTAGTTTCTGTAATATCACATTTGGAACAATATTTTTAATTTTATTTTTATGTTTTATAGCAAACAGAAAAAGGTATAGATTTATCCGCTTGAAAGGTTTAAAGTAAGCTTTTCCCACTTGTAAATGCAAGAAAAAAAAGTATTTTAGAATCTTTATTTATATCTGCTGCATACCTTCAGCAGTATTAGTGACAATTTCATCGATTATAATTGGATTTTATTATTTAGCAACACAAAACACTGAATCAATAGAGTTCAAATTTTTTCGGATAATTATTACATTTGCATCGTACCAACTTCGATTTTCTTTACTTATTGTAGTTATTGATCGAATCGTAGCTACAGTATTCCTTTCCAGATACGAATGTTTTTCATCAAAAGCTATTGTTTGGATATTTATGATTGTATTTTCTTATATTTCAAGTTTAAGCTTTCAAATTGTAACAAGTTTTTGTAAGTTTGGATTTTTGGTTGCTGTAATGACTAGTAGTTTTTTAGCAATATTTTTAAACAGTTCAACTGCATACAATTTAACTGTTTATATCATACCCTTAACACATGTTATAACATTAATTACATGCAAAATACTACATTCAAAAAATCAAAAATTATATAAAATGTTGGTTTATAATATTACTCTAAAACAACGTTATCAGGTTACTGTAGTTTTTCTAATTTTTAACTGTTGTTATAAGCATTTTTTCAGATATTGGAAAACATCAAAATTTTAAAAACTCTCTGGCCACCAATTTTGATATTCTCTGTTTGTGGTTTCCTTGGTCCTTTAATAAATTTTGTTCACATTCAGATTACCGGAACTTCCGCTCCCACTGGAACTAATCAAGTTGTATGTTTCTTTTTTTTTGTAGTGAGTAATTGTTAATAATTTTATAGACGTATAACATTTCATTTATAACAATTATAATACGAATATTAAAAAGTAAGACTTCAAAAAATAAAGTTGTAAGCATCACCGGAAATCAGTGGATTGTAAGCCCTCTGGGAAATAATTTACCTGTAAACATTACAAATGACATGTATTTTAATGATCTTCAAAAACAATGGAATTAATGCATTCATGAATGGATAGATAAAATGTTTTTTTCGCTTGTTGATGTTGCGTTTAACATTATCGTAATAAACAAATCAATGCTTTTGTTATTCTTTTACTATCAAAATACAATGCATTCTCTTATTTAACTGTCAGACACTTAAGTGCTTAGAACAAAATTGACACATTTGTAAAGAGGAGAGTATTACAATTATTACTGTTCTGTTTTTGCTAAATTATAAGAATGTTAAAGCTGTAATTTGTAACCCGTAAATATAAGATAATTACTGTAACAAGTTTGTGATAGATCTGCGTATTTTCGAGACTTTTTTGCACCTTTTGATTTTTAAAGTGATAATTTTGCCTAATTTTTATCCTTTTATATATTTAAACTACTTATTTTTTATAACTTTGACATTATAATTACAGTTTTTCTATAGAAGAAGCCATAGCAAATCACTACTGTTTATTCCAATAAAAAAGTATCAAGTATGTAAACATCCTATTTAAGAAAACATCGCAATTAGAGTCTCTAAATTTATAATTATGTTTTTTTATAAAATTTAGAAATACAGGAAATTCGTAAGTTCCTTTAAGCTCAAAATCAATGAAGAAAAAGAAATAATTAAAGCCTTTTTGTTTAAAAAACAGTTTTATCATTTTTTAAAGATGGAAGGAACGTGGTTTTTTCCAATTGTGTGTATCTGTAATTTAACACTTGGATCTATATTCTTGGTATTATTCTTTATATTCTTTAAAAAACGAAGAGCTTCAATGCCATTTCCATCATATGGCTTAAAGTGAGTGCCTGAAAATGCCATGGCATAGCTATAACATTAAACGTAATTTTTTTTAGAATCTTTATTTTAACATGTTGCTTCCCACAGGTAATTTTAATAACAATTTGTTCAATGACTTTGGGATTATATTTTTTGACGACAAATGATACCGAAGCCTTTGGATACAAAATTGGAAGACTGCTTTTAACATATTCAGCACAACAAGTTCGATTTTCACTGTTAACGATAATCCTTGATCGAATTATATCTACCGTATACCTTGAAAAATATGCAACGTATTCTTCAAAGGCCATAATTTGGATTACAATGATTCTATTTTCCCATTTTATAACTCTTTGTTATATTATTGTAACAAGTTTTTGTAAGTTTTATTCGATTTGGAAAAAAGCTGCTTTAATTAAAAGCATTTTAGGGCTTTTTACAAAAGATGCAACAATCTACGCTTATACCGTACACTCAATTACTATAATGCATATAATAACATTAATCACCTGTAAATTTTTACATTCAAAAAATCGAAAATTATATAAAATGCTGGTATACAATATTACTCTAAAACAACGTTACCAGGTTACTGCAGTTTTTCATCTTTCCAAATTTTAACAATGTTGTCCGTTTAGATATTAGAAAACATTAAAGTGTTAAACATTTTATGGCCACCAATATTGATATTTTCTGTTTGCGGTTTCTTTGGTCCATTCATGTTATCGATATACGCAATATTAACAAAAAGTTTAGGACCTGCTGCAGCTCTTCATATTGTTAGTTTCTATGACAACTTATTGTAACTACAAAATCATAATCATGTTTTCCATTTTTAGCTTTATAATCTTTCGTTCATAATTATCACAATTAAAATGTTAAAAGAAAATGCAAAGCGGCAGCGTAATGTAAGCATCATTGGAAATCAATGGATTGTGAGTCCACTGGGAAACAATCTACCAGCAAACATTTCAAATGATATGTATTTCAATGATCTTAAACAAAAATGGGATAAATAAATAGATATTTTATGTCAAATTTTAATCAACTTCAAGCATCGGTATTTGAAAGAAAAATGCAAAATTCGTAAATTCGTATTGTTCAAGAAAGTTCTAAAGATTCTAAAAAAAACAAAAACTCTTATATATTTGGGCTTAAATAACAGATCTGTGTATATAACAAAGAATCTTTTTAATATGGTAATAATTATTTAATATCTACACTTCTAAAAAAGACTTTTTTAACGTCTTCCACAGCTGATAAGCGTCGGCTCAAATGTCTGTCGAAGTTCACTCTGAAGTGTTTTGGCAAAAGGTTCTAAACACACACACTGCGCATCACTTCTTAAGAATTCTTCTAAACTTTCTTGAACGTTCGAAAAAAGATAAGGAGTTGTCTGATTTCCCCATTTTCTGATAAATGTCGATGTTTATTGTAAATAAATATATTGTTTGTTTAAATTATTCATGTAATTTTTGCTGTTTATTATTTATTATATGGTAATAAATATTTAATAGCCATTAAAGGATTTTTTGTTATTTTTTTTATCACCTTTGAATCTTTGAAATTTTTTCTTCTTGTTTTTGTTTTCATCAGATTTTTTTTATATACGGTGAAACTAAAGTGCTGATGTCAGCATTGGATACCCTTCATTTCTTCGCTGCAGGATCATTAAGTTGCATATTTACAAAACCTAAAGAGTTTTTTTTGTTGTAACCTTCATATATAGATATATGTTAAAATTTCCTTTTTGCACTGCTTGTTTTTCTTTTATCGTATTCTTTTTTTCTTCGTTTTACGTGTTACCCGGATCATTGTTGTTATCATAAACTGATCGATTTAATTTTAGATTGAATCAAAGATGAATCGTTCGTCTAATGATGATAACAATTTCTCTCAACGTAGTAACAGATATTATGATTCACCTGAAAATGATAATTATGAACTTTTGAAGCATTTGGCTTCACACGTTGGTCGACGCCCAGCCTGGTTCAATACCGTATGTCTAAAAATGTTTCGTATATGATAATGCTAAAAATGTTTAGGCTAAGTTTGAATGTGGTGAAGACTTTTTGGAAGTAATTCAACATAAGACTTTGTATGATCCTGAACTGGATCGTGATGATGCTGAAAAAGGTGCCGATGCTACAATTGGAGATGGTGGCAGACAAGAACTTACAACTGCAGCTGATTCCGATGCAACTAATTTCACCGATGATTATGAAAGTGTTGTTACAGTAAGCTTTTTTTGTCTTATCTTTATAATTTCATTAATAATATATTTAGGATGCTGAATCATTTTTGGATGGCTATGAAGATGCTATATTTGATGGAATAGCTTCATCTGTTGGCAATCTTTCATTCTGTTTTGGCGTTTCTTCTGCTGGAACTGCTTCATTGGATACCACCTTAGAAAATGATAATATTGAAAATAATGCTCCAATGGATCATGATGATACTCCAATGTATCATGATGATGCTCAAATGGATCGTGATGTTGCTGAAGAAAGTTCCGATGCAACAATTGTAGATGGTGGCATTCAACAAGAACTCACAGCTGCAGCTGATATTAAACCAGAAGTTGGTAAACCTCGTCGTAATAATGTTATTTTTGCTCCAGAACCTCGTAAACCAACTGTTGTTTTAATTGCTGATGGTATGATTACTAAAGTATGTTTCTTTTTTTAGATTTAATATTGAATAATATTAATATTTTCTAGATCTATGAATACCTGCCTTATGAAGAGCGTCATCAATTACTTCCTCCAAAGGCATAAATTCTAATCTTTCATAAAAAAATTATTTTTTGTCTTTCATTATTGAATGAATTTGTGTTTGCAGTATTACTATAAAGCATTTTTGAAGAAACTTTGTTTAAATTATACAGTACATGATTTTTGTAAAATGCATTTTTTTTAAAATATAGTGATACAATTTATTAGCTTTGTACAATTAAAACTCATGAAAGTAAACTTTACAAAGAATTATACTTAAAAATGCCTTTTCATAAGTCCTGTGGTATTTACTGTTGGTTATAAAGAAACTAATTGAATCACGTACATGGGTTACAAAAGCAGTACTACTGTAATAGACAAAACGGTGATCATTATCAAGAAGTACAGATTAGCTGTTACAATTTTGCTAATGATAATTTTGTTTGGTACAAACAAAAGTATGTCAATTACTAGCTCAAAACAATAGGTGTAAGTTTTTTTGGGTAAATTGTCGTGTCACGAAAAAAAGTTCAAATATGTAAATCAATATTTTTTCTCAAAAATGTTTTTATTTACTTTCTTTTTTCATCCATTCTCTAACAATTTATTCTTCACGAATTCGTCGTCGTCAATTCAAAAAGCTGCTATAAAGATTTATTATTATTGATTCGTACTATTTTGATTATTAATATATATTTGATTTGGATATGACAGAAATTGCTGAAACTAATGTCAATCATCTTGCTACTCATGATTCAAATGATGAAAATGGAAAGCCTTCATTAGAATTATATGTTAAAGCATCTGGGCTTGATTCTACAAGAATGGGGGCATGCATCTTTTGCCAAGAATTTTGGATGGAACTTATTGCTTTACAAGAAATTGGTGTTATCAATCTTACTGCTCAAATTGTAAATGTTAATTCTGAAAAATTTAAGAAACGATTCACAGGTGAACAACCTCCTATTCTTGTTGAAACTAAAAAGTTAGTTTATAATCTGTTGATTGATTCTATATATAATTGTTTTTAGGGGTATCGTTTACTCTGATAACAGTGATATTGAAAAGAAGATTTTTCATTTGGCAAATGATTTTCATGTTCCATTATTTGATAAAGATCCAAAAGTTGCTAAAATTGTTGATACTCTTTATCGAGTAAGCTTACTGTCGATTTTATTCTAATCTTTCTTGCTTTTTAGAATTTTAAAATCTTTTTACGTGCTAAAATTGATCATGATAAAATGGAACGAAATAATAATATGACAAAGATTGAAGGTTTTCCACCACAACTTCAAGCATCATATGATAAACTTGTTGATCAATTATCTACATTGGATGGAATACTTGAAGAACGTAAAACTCTATATTTATGTGGAAATTCAATGACTGAATATGATGCATCATTATTGCCACGCCTTCATCATATTCGAATTATTGGACATTATTTACTCCATTTTAATATTCCACCTGATCTAATATATTTATGGAATTATCTTTCAACTGGTTACCGTACTGCTGCATTTACACAATCTTGCCCTGCAGATCAAGATATCCTTTACCATTATCGTGAGCAAATGAAAATGTCTACAAGTCAACGAGAATGTATTGAATCACCAACTTATACCTTCACAATTCCATCAACTGTTCAACTTGAAATTCAACATCGTGGTCTTGATGCTCCATCTATTCGTGAATGAATGAATTGAACTAATCTACTTGACTAACTATATTCTATTGATTTGTTTTGAAGTATTTTGATCGATTTGATGAACGAACGGTTCACATATACATATGATTATCTCAAATAAAAACTTTTTATAGCAAAATACATAACTTTTTAAATAACAATAAACACCGTATTATAATAATAATTAAACCATGGATAGAAATTTAAGATGAAATAAGAGATTCTTTTGGTACTTCAAGAGTATAGGTTGGCTTTTGCCGACTAATTTGAGATCGTTTTGCAGCAGGTAAATCGGGAGTATCTTTTCTTTCAGCCCAATAGAGAATAATTTCTTGATCCGATGGGCATGATTTTTTGAAAGCTTCATGTTGATATCCTTCATTCAAATACCGCCAAACATTATTGAGATCAACAGGAATTTCAAAATCTTTTAATGTTCTTGATGCAATACGGATTCCATGCAATTTTGGCAATACGATGCAATCTACAAAAAGAAACATACATTAGTAATTATACCATCTACAAAAAAAACGCCCACCAATATGTTGCATTCTGTCTGATACCAAAAATCTAAATTCTGAATGCGCAAGATACTGATCCAAGCGGTAAAGTTCATGGAGAAGAGCCTAAAATGAGGCGTATACAAAATGAATAAGAAATATATCACAAACCTTTGGATCTTTATTAACTTCTTTAATAAAGTAACAAAATGCACGAAATAAGTCAGCTGTTGCACCATCAGCTTCAGGATTATTGTATTTTAAAGATGGTACAGGGAATGTCCGATCGATGTATTCCAAAATTTCGTCTGGATGACTGATAGCAATATCATCACCATGAACTAAAGCTGGTGCATGCCTTAAACCTGCCTAAAAAAGAGTTAAATTGTAACCAAAACTAATATCAGTAAAAACAATAAACTTACATTCTTAAAATCTTGTGGTAATTTCGCTTCATTCACAGTTTTAATATTAAACCGGCAATCAGGATTTTGTCCTTTAAGTAAGAGAATCATGAACAATTGTTGACTCATTGGATCACCGCCAAGACTAGAGCCATCTGCACCAGCTTTAACCCACAAATCAAGCAGCGGTTCAGACATTTATTTAATGTACCTGAAAAAGAAACTTTAAATCATGAAAGAACACTTGAAAAATTACAAATTTCACGCATGAAAAAAGTTTGTTTAAAACATAAATAGGAATTGATTAAATAAACGGTTAAAATAAAAGTTGGACAACTATTTTTTTGATTAAATTTTATCGAGCTTGAAAAAGTTTGGGGAAAAACAGCAAGAAAGATACAGCCAGAAAAATTGCTACTAAAAAACTGCTGAAAACTTTTACAACTTTAACTTTTTGTTAAACTATACTAAATTTAAACACCTTAAAAAGAGAGACGACAATAAATGCATCATTGATGAAATTTTAAAGTAGAGTTAAAAAAACTTTTAAAGTATTAAAAAAAATGTATGATTAATACTATTTTTATTTAAAAGAAGAAGGAGTGTCCTCAAGAATGTAGACATTTTTAATTTGTTTGATTAAAAAAAACGGAGGTTTAACAAAAAAAACATCAAAAAAAGATGAAAAAAGAAGAAAATGACCACCCACAAGAAACACACTTGGCAACTGAAACAAATGTTGTTGTTGTCCAACAAACAACAGCAAAAAAATGAATTATCTTTCTTTTTTGTGCTTTAGCAAATCTCTCTCTTCTTTTTTTGCTGCAGTTGCTTGTTAGAAAACATACGTAACTACTAAAAAGACACGGTTAACTCAAAGGAAATAAAAAAGGAGCGAAGAAATAAATATTTTTACGAAATATATATCTATGTATTTAAGTATAAATAAAAATAAAATACCCACGGCAAAAGAAACAAAGAGAAGAAAGAAGACAGCTCTCTTTTGGAGCTTTGGAAGACAGCGGCAACTGCCAGAAAAAAAGAGTGTCTTTCTTTTTTGGCAGCTCTCAATTTTTTTAACATTGCTTTTTTTCTGGTCTAATTTTGTTGCATTTTTAACAGTGAAGAAGAAAACCCCCTTTTTTGTTCCTGCTTATAAGCAGGAACAAAAAGCATGCTTATATTTTTTTGCCAACGAAAAGATTGTAAGCGTTTTGTAGGAGACCAATGAAAAAAATAAAAGTGATGTATGTCAACGCTTGAGAAGCACAAAAAATAGCTCTGGTCAAAAGATTGTTTCTAAATTAAAACATGAATTTTTGATCAAAAAGATCGATGAAAAAAGTGATCAAAAATTTGTTTGGGAAAAGGACTTTGAAAAAAGCAGCTGCAAATAAAAAAATTCCTTTGCTTTTGCTTTCTGTTGGTTTTTGACAGCCGCAAAAAACATTTGTCGTCGATGAATGAATGGAAGTGGAGTTCTCCTTGAAGACGCCTAAAACGGAAAGATTGGATTTGGGTGTTCTATTTGTCGTTAAATGGAAATGTTTCTTTTTTTCTGCACAAAAAAGACAGATAAAAAAGGATAGCCAAAATACAGCTTATTAGTTGAAACTGAAATAGTTTTTAGACGTTTTGTTTCAGTCACGTGTCTAAAGATTATTTTTAGTTTGTTTATAAATAATATTGTTTATATGAAAAAGTGTTAGTTTAAAAATTATTAGACCGAGTCCAAAAACTTAAAATCGACGAAACATTTTAAAAAAAACTATGAAATTTTGGCCATTTTTTCAGTTTTTTTTAATTTTCTGAAAAATCTTTGTTATTTCAAATCCTACAGTAATCTGTACTCAACAAGATTTTATTCCTTTTATAATTTATTGTCAAAAAAACAGAGAGTTACAGTAATATTACTGTAATTCTCTAATACAATGACTATAAAATGTACTAAAAATCAATTTTTTTTCAAAAAAATAAAAGCTTGTTTGATTTTCATCTTCATAAAACAATTCCAAAAAAATGGTTGTGTTCTGATTATAAAGGGATCACAATCCAAAAAGAATTCTAAACATATTTGGTCTTGAAAAGTTTAAAAAATTTGCATGGATAAAAGAACGTTGACAACCTTCGAATGTGTTCATTCATTTTTTTTACAAATCACACACAACTTTTTTCTCCATTCTCTCACCTTGAATGCTCGTGGTTTGACGTACAATTCTTCTAATCATCACTTTTTTTTTGTTAACTGAAAGAGATGACTTCTCAAAGAAAGGAAACATCAAAGCAACAAACATCTGAAGAACAACAAGAAGAAGGAAATAACAATGATCAAACAGTTGTACTACTTGAAATAAAAGCTGGTGAAAATGCTGGATTAAAGGTTAATAAAGATCTTGCAGCAATGCAAATAATTAAAGGTGGACCATCTGATGGTAAATTTGCTGTTGGTGATGTTATCACACATGTAAGTATTTCATGCGGATAGGGGATATGGGAATAAGTGTGGATACTATGTCATATTGGGATTCGAAATGGGTGGTTGTGGCGGTAAACTTTCAGTTCGATGACGTGGAAGGTTCGAATCCTGGTGCTCGTCTAACACAGGAGTTACCCACTGGAAGAAAATAGATACAGTCATAAGCCGTTAAGGCGAATGGAAAAAGTTACCTGGAAAGAGGTGGCCAACCACCGAGCTTCACCGGCAAAGGTTCATTTAAATGCTAAGTGCAGGTGCTGAACAGCAGCGCTCCAAAGAAATGTTGATCGTCGTTCAAAAGTTTTACATTTATACTTTTTTAGATTAATGAAAAACCTATTACAACGCTTAAACAATGGGAAGATGCTATTGCAAAAGGAGGCAGCTTTCAAATCAATGTTAATCGTGGTTTAAAATCTGTAAGTCTTCTTTTATCAAGAAAAAACAAAGATTCAAAGATAATAAACGCGTTATCCCTGTTCATTACTAAACATCATGTACTTTTTTAGAATCAAGAAGAACTTCCACCAGAACGTGAAAAGCTTGTTACACGTCGTGAAGGATTTTTATATCAACTTGTTACAATTGAACATCAACGTGGTTGTAAATTTGGTCTTGGTATTAAGCATTATCAAAATAAAGTTATTGTTTCACGTGTTGATGATGGTATGTTTTTTTATCTTCCTTTTTTTGGCATGAATGTAATCTATATCTTTAGGATCACTCTCTGCTAAAAGTCTTATTGCCGGTGATAGAATTATTGATATTAATGGTGTCCCTGTATCTGATAAAGATGTTGCTCGTGATCTTTTGCTCAAATCTCTTCAAGTAAGCTACTTATATGTCATATTACTAATATGTTTAATTTTTTAGAAGACAAGAAAAGTTTCTCTCATTGTTGAACGTGCATGCAGCGATGAAGCTATCGCTTTGGCAAATGCTGCATTAATAGCATCTGAACAGCAACCACCTTCTGTTGCAATGGCATCTGACGTTCGTGATATTATTGCTCGACAACGTGAAAAAATGAATAAACCATCTGCTGGTGGTCCAAAGAAAGGTGTTATGAGAAAAGGTGGCACAAATTCATCTACAAATTTGAAAGTTCAAGTCATTGAAGAAAAGAAAGAACATCTTATTGCATCCGATAATGAAGGAAAGGCACTCAAGAAGGTAAATGGTAAATAAAATGTATTTTGATATGGTGATATGATGACACTGATATATATTATTGTGATGTATGTGTGTATATATGTATGTATGTAATATATGGTATTACCTAATAAATATTATTATGAACAATTTTTTGGGATATACGGACAAAAACAGAATAAATTGTTTTACACGGGCATACTGTATCACAAAATATAGATTGACAGTTTTCATCAGTATCTATTTTGTTGTTTTTCATGAATATTGTAGTTACATTTTTACTTATTTAATGATAGTAATTCATTGCAGGCGAAGATAGTAACAGAAAAATTGACTGTTCGGATACTGTATGCATGTAGACTATAACTCAAAACCAAAGTATCTTCACCCTCCACTTTTTATAGCGATAATAAAAAAGGCAGTCATTTTTTTTGTTTCATTTTTTATTTAAAAAACATTTCTTCATTTGGAGAAGAAGTAATAAACTCATCCCACACTTTTTTGACGCCACTTAAATTTTGTCTTTTGTTTATTTCATTTTAAACTTTGTGTCCGTTTAATGAAATTTTCAAGAAAGAAAACCTGTTTTTCTTCCCTCTGACATCTTTCTTACATTTTTTTGTAATTTATCCAGAAAAAAGATTCGCTTTCAATAATGGCTCTCGTTAAATTTTGATTTATTTCAAATTAAAACAAAAACAATTGAAAAATATTTTCTCTCTGTGATTTCATGCAAACGAACACAATGATATATATGATGCATCTTCTGGAGGGATCGCACTTATTTATTCGATCTCCTTGTTATTTTTAAAGTGATTGAATTTTTATTACATCAACAACAACGTACTAAATTTTTATTGATGATGAGTCTATGATAATTCTTTTCCTCCTTTTTCATGGAATACTATTAATACAGTAATCAGTTATTAAAAAAAGTCTTTTGTAGAAAAAACAAAAACGTAAAAATTTAAAAATTTTTATATACAGAAATAAAATAAATTTAGCAACAAAGAATAAAAAAACAAACAAAAGAAATAAGATAATATTTAAAGATAATTAGAAAGTAAAGATTCTATTTCAAACATGGCATCATTAATGGTTTGAGAGCGTTTATCGATGCTATCTAGCAATAAATGAGTCTAAAAAGAATTTTTAAAGAGATAAAATTAATCGTTCTATAAAAAACTTACTTTTGTAAGATCATCATCTGTTTCTTGCGTTGTTACAGTGGCTTTCTTTGAATCATTACTTTCAACATGAATAAATAATTTTAGAATATTATGTTCATATGCCATTGTACGACATGTTGGACAATTTAATGCAGTCTAAAATAAAATATAAATACAGAATATAATATAAGCATTTAAAAATTCATACCTTTATCCATTCTTTGATACATTTACCATGAAAAACATGTCCACATTTTGTAATTACAAAGGCATCTGAAGAATATAAAGTTGATAAACAAATAATGCATTGACCAATTGATGAACACATTTTTATAAGATTGAGAGAGAGAGAGGTAATGGAAGTAAGATTTAAGTTATGAATAAATAATAAAAATAAAGCTTGAAATAATTAATTTTGTTGGTTGAAATTTTTTGAGCGCGCATGGTAGGTGTCAGTTTAAAACCTTTTGTTTCTCAGTCAGCTTTCTAAAAATCAAATTTATAAAACAAAAGGTGTACTATTAACAATTTTTCTGGCATCTAAAATCGCGAATATTGATTAACTTAATAAATACGTAATAAGGTTTTTGTGAGCCACAAGGAAAATTTTCCAATTGATCTGATAACCTGCTAACTTTAATTTGTTTTTAAACACGGCAGCATTATTGGATTCAGAAAACTTAATTAAAATAAGATAAAGCTTTTTGTTTTAAAGTCATGCATGCAGTATACTGTACCCTCTCTTTATTTCAACGTCATCAATCTGCCGATCCCTTACGATTTTTTTCACCCATCTTTTACATTCTAACGAATTTTTTCAAGTTTCGGATTCTCGCCAAAACTAGTCATTCTACCGTAAACCTTTCAGATGTGACCTCTTTGTTTCAGCCAACTACATATGTTGAAAGTACATACTCTGAAAAAAAAAGTTTTTCAAACAACTCCCGCCAACTTTTTATTTTTTGTTTGCACGTCGTAAACTTTTTTGCACGAGCTAGACAACATGAAATGAAGAATGCCTTTTTTCTCCTTCTTCAGCCGGAAAATTCTTTTTTAAATTTCTATTTTTGCACGCGCATAAATAATTATTTTATCAGTTTTATAATCACTCAATCGTTTAAAGAAAGGGAGTTAATGAAATTAATGATACATTTCGGCAAGAGATTACTGTAGATTCCGTTTACTTTTTGACGTCTACATCTGTCGGAAAGAATTTAATGAAAAAAATATGAATCAGTAAAAAAGTATAAAATTAAATAAGGATCAAGACAGTCGATGTTGCATAAAAAATATATTTCTTGCGGCGACAAAATCTTTCATGTGACATAAGTAGACTTGAATTTTATTGGTTTTGGGTTTGCTCAAAATAGTTTCTATTTTTAGGAATAAAAGGTTACTGTAGTGGGGAAGGCGTTAAAAATTAACAGTGTTTGAAAAAATTAAACCAATAGACAACATTTTGTTGTTGAATTTGAGGCATTTAGCAAGAATCAAAATGTTGAAAATCAATGGCTACCGTAACACTGTGTTACAAAAACAGAAATGAAAAAGTATCAATATTCTAATACAGAAAGAAAAAACGATAAAAACAATTATCAAAAAAATTTCTATTGGATTTATCACAAAAAAATTAATTTGACTTCGAAAATAATCATCACCATACATAAAAAATTAAACAAAAAAAGTTTTGGAAAATGAATAAAAGGTTTCTAAAAGAAGTCCAAAATAAAAACAAATATTTATTTCTACCGTAATCACATTATTATCACTGACCACTAATCAATTTCTTCAGTTTTAAAATCATGTCTACTCTCAAAAAATTTATCCGATATACAAAAAAAACTTTAAAAAATAAATCATTAACTTTTTTAAAAAACGAAAAAAAATCTGACGGCTGTTTTCGGGAAAAAATGAATATTAATTGCTTCGCGGGGGGCATTCAACCAACAACCACTCACTATAAAATAATCATAAATTAGTTTACCGGTGGACTAAAAGGGAGAGGGAGACTCAGTTTCACGTATAATCGTTTTATGAAAATAGTCGGGAGTTTCCTGGCCTTTTTGAAGACTACAAAGTTTCGAACGTAATATCTTTGTTTGCACGAAAGAAAACAAATTGAAAGAAAAAGTTCATAAGATCATCTTTTTAAAACACGTTTTGTAGTTTCGAACAAATTGTTTTTTGAAACATTTTTTATGTCTGATACTTCTCTGTTGTCCAAAAATTGAGAAAACAATTTCATCGTTTAAATGATTTTTTTTATAAAAAAATGTTGCTTTTTTGTTTTAGCATGTCTTTTGTAGTTACTGTAGAAATGAAATTACCAATAAAACCAAATTTTAGGTTTTGAAACATGGCTTAAATTTTCGATCAAGTAAGTATTTTTAATGCATTTTAGCTGTCATAATTCTTTAAATTTACTAGATTAATTGAATATTTTAAATGTTTTGAAAAAGCTGTTGAAGACAAATATGTGTGAGTTCATGCATTTAATATCAAAAGTAATGCTCATGATATTTATCAGAACATTACTTTTCATATATCTAATTTAGTTCAAACATATTTTTCGTTGAAATATGAATTTATGAACTCTGGAAAAGAAACAAAAGACGGGAAAAACGATATCCATGTGTGTGAAATAATATTAATCATCTATCTCAAATTGAACCCAACGATTCATTACAAATTCTTGCGATAAAATGTTGCAAAGATGAAACATTTGTAGCATAATTTTTGACCTAATTAATTAAAAATATAAATAAACATTATCGAAAATAAACAAGTTTATTTTTGAAACTTTAAACTATAATTGAGAAAATCCGGAGGTTCATTTCTTTTCAGGAAAATCATTTGACCGGAAAAAAGATTTTGTCATTTTAAAAATGGAAAAAAGATGGACAAAATAAAATATTTTCCTCAACAAAAGGAGAGATGATGGAAAAAGTAAATTTGTAACAAAAACGATGAAAACATGAAAATAGATAGAAAAAAAGTCAAGTGGTTACGCTACTGACCTTCGATTAAAAAAATTTGAAACACAAAATTAATAACCTTTTAAGACAGAGGCACTAAGAAAAGAAGTTGGTCTCTTTGGTCCATTAAAAAAATGTTGAAAATATGTTTGTCAACAATTGTTTCACTTTTTTCTCGGTTTTTATAAATCTTTATTTTTGTTTTAGCAGTTTTCTCTAATGTTAACGAAATTCGGTTACTGTTACTTTCCTTTAAATTTCTAAGAGTTGTTTTTACTTCTACGTTTACATATTTTGTTTCTAATAAACTGCCCTTGATTTAACATGTCACTTAATTTTTTAGGATTACATTTTTACCCTCTAAAATTGTTCTTGTTTTTTTCCCTTGTACTCAGAAAACACTTTTTATTTTTAAATCCGGTTTTAACTTCTTTCGAAACCTTTAAACTTTAATGGTACTGTTTTTAAGACCCCATTATTTTGTCATTCATTTAAACATATTTTTTTATAAACCTAAAAACTTTATGGGTCATATTTAACACGCATATAAAAAAAGTGCATTAATTAACTCTTATTTGTAGCAAATCTTTATTTTTTTTAGAAATAACATTTTTTGTTAAAATCCTCCTGCTGCAGCAACAACAGCAAAAAAAAGAGGAGTAACTTTTTTTTTGCTGATTTCGAAGAAAATCTTGTATGTTTAAAAATTCCATTAATGTTTCCAACAGGAGATATACCATATAAAAAGGGAGATAATTTCTGTGATTTTCATTTTTGTTTCACTTTCAGTTTTCTCTTTCTTTCTCTCTCGCTCATTCGAGCTCGAGCTCGAGAATCCCGAGTAAAAAAAAGATCCAAACTCAACTTGACAGACAAATTTTTAATTTTCCGGTTTAAAAATTTTTGTTTGATAAAAAAAAGAGTTTTCTCTTTCATTTTTCGTTCCTGAAAAAAGTATTTCTTTTTTTTCTGTTAAAAATCATGTATCTAATTATTCACTATTTTTATTTTGTTTAAAAGAAAGTTTTTAGGCGGAGTTTTTGCTTTGTTTTAAAATATCTCTTTCAATTTTATCGAATCTTTTTTTGTCTTCATCAGACATCAGACGTCGTCAGCTATCAGCAAGCTTTTGCCTTGCACAGACATTGTCTAAGGAGAGATGCGGCGGCTATTTTTATTTATTTTACCGTTTTGTAAGTTTACTTATGACTGCTTAATTTGATGCTAAACATGTTTATATCTCTTTATAGGTATATCAGTGATATCAGCAGCAAAAGAACCAAAAGTAGAATATGATGGAAAAGCTTTAAATGTGCCATTGAATGCTGATGGCACTGTACAATTATTACAGCATTGGACAGATCAAGCTTTTAGTGGATTGTTAGCTGCCGTGGCGGAAAAGAAGTAAGATTTTTTCCTATGCTAAATTTTATATTTATAATTACTTAAAAGCTTTTAATTAGTTTTTATATTCTCTAAACAGTCTATATATTGCTTTTTTTGATTTTTATTTATCTCATTTTCAAAGTTCTTTGTTTTAACTAATTTTTTTAAAAACATGTCTCAATTAAGCATTTTTAAGTTTTGTTTACTTTAAATTCAAATACGTTAGAAAGATAAAACAAGCTTTTTTTACTTCATATTTATCGATCTCAGTTTTTTTTGCAAATACTCTTTTTGGCGTATTAATTTAACATGTGTACTTCGGATAATTAAATCTAAAAAGAATTCAGTCAATGATAGACAACATGCTAATGCCCTTAATTAAATCTTTGAATAATCATGTAATTGACCCCCATTTAATTTGTATTCATTTTTTCAGAAAAAAATCACTTGGTACTAATTTTCAAGATGGTGATTTTGAACATTGTTCAAAAAAAGCTGTAAATGTAAATATACATGCAAAATGTGTTTCAAAACTGCTAAAAGATGGATATATTAAAAGATCGTCTCCAAAGAAATCTTTCTTAGCAGTAAATTCATTCCGTCAGCAGCTTGATGATTCTCAACAACCTCTTTCAAGGCCGATGACAAGATTTGAAAAATTAAAAGCTAAAAACTTAAAGCTTTCAAATCGATATTTAAATACTGTTAGAATTAATGCTGCTGATACTGGTGATGCAATTAATCAACTACCAAAACAACGAAGAAGATTAAGTAATCGTCGACGAAAATATGGAAGCCGTAGATTTTCACGACTTCGCTTTCATCGACGAGCTCGTCGTGATACAACTACAAATTTGGGAAAACCTATTAGAATTATTTCAAAATCTAATTATAGCCTGTATGGAAGTGAAGGTGGAATGACGCCCTTTGGATTAGTGGCAAAAATGTTGACAAAACAAGTTTTAGCTGTTAAAAATAAAACTGAAATGACAAAGTTAGTTTTACATTCTTAAAGATAAAATACTCAAAGACTATATTTGTTTGTTGAGGGAACAAATTTATTTAACACCTTATGTTAAAACACAACCACTTTACAGTAATGATTTTTTAGTTGGAAAGCTGCCGTTCAACATGTTCGATTAGCTGCAAAACAAAAGAAAGACTTTGAAGATGAACAAAATAAAAGAGCTAAAGATGAAGAACAAGATGATATAGAGAAGTTTGCATTCCGTGGATTAAAGCATGAAGGAATTGATGTAAGTCTTCTTCTATCTATCAAAAATATTTATCAGAAAAGCTTTTTTTAGATTGAGAAAGTTTTAGAAGATCCAAAAGAGCTTCGAAAAATGGCAAAAGAAAATCGAAGGCAACGAAAAAAAGAGCCAATGGGAAAAGTGCTGGATTTACTTCGGCAAGGTGTTAAACTTGGATATTCGGTTACTGGACAAAATACAACAAATTTTGATGATAAAACTTTAAAAGTTGCATCGCCACGATTTTTAAGTTTATTACCAGAAGATGATAATCAAACTGTAAGTTTTTTTGTACTCCATTGTCATGAACGGAAAGTTAAGAAATTCTGATTGTGACATTTAAAAATTTTCGAACAATTATTTATCACTGCAACAGATGGATTCAACTTCTAAGACTGATCCAATTTTTAGGCAAATCTTTTATCTCCTTCACTATTCTCCCTTCACAATGAAGGCAAAGGAGTTGAAAATTTGACATCTTTGCCATCCCTGATTAAATCCTTCAATGGTGCCGATCAACAATCGTGGCTTAATTTAATCATTGAAGCCGCGGGTGTTGAAGATCAAGCTTTAAGGCTTGATAATGAATTAAAGAATCAAAAAGATGAAAAATATGAAGGGAAGACATCAACGAAAAAAAGTTATGAAGAAAAACATCGCGCAAAAGATGGAACACCGCTGTATTTTACAAAAGAAAATGTTACAGCAATGTATGGAGATTATGAGACACGAAAGATTACAACTTGGGAAAAGTTACTGTCAACTTATACAAAAGAACAAATGCGTGAAATGAATGAAACAGGATATGCAGTACTTACTCGAGAACAGCTATATATCCTTTATGGCCCAGAATCGCCATTTAATTCTAGTGAAGCTTTGGCTAGGCTAACGTCTGTCAATGGCACAGATATGCATACATACATTGAACATGACATTCATCGAATGGCTGAAATGAAGTCCTTTGAAATCAGACAAAAAGATATTGTCCTTTCTCCCATTGTAAATTCTCCGCTTGTTTTCGCTGCTCCAACGATGAGTCAGCCTATTGTATTATCACCTGTAGTATTAAGTCCTGTAGTTTTGTAAGTTTATTTATTACAGCTAGCTTTAATTGGTTAAAATTAAATATTTCAGAACCCCAGCTGTTTTGGGACCAGTTGTTCTAAGTCCATGGTTGTTCATTCCCGTTATTTTATCCCCTCGTGCTTTGTCACCTTTGATCGTAAATCCTTTAATCTTTTCACCAATTGTTTTGTCACCACTTTTGCTGCATCCTTTAATTCTTAGTCCTGGTGTAAGTTTTTACTCTAAAAATAGAAAACAAAAAAGTTCAAATATGAAATATGACCCCGTTTTCGAGAATACCCTTAAATTTCGCATTTCATGCATAGTATTTTTAACAAAATTTTCTTTATTTTAAAAATGTGTTAATTAAAATATTTTTTAGGTTTTCAATCCAATTGTACTCAGTCCTTTGGTGCTTTCTCCATTTATTCTTTCTCCACAAGTGAGTTTTTTTATGACATCAGAAATTTTGACCTTAATTTTGTCAAAAATTCTAATATTATTTTTTTATATTTGAATTTGTCTTAAAAACTAACTTTTTCAGGTTTTTACCCCTGTCATTTTATCACCCCTTGTATTAAACCCTTTGATTTTAAATCCTATGGTTGGTTCACCACTTGTATTGTAAGTTTTTTTATTACACTTAAACATATTCGACATTTACAATATTTCAGAAGTCCATTCGTTTTGAGTCCTTTGATTCTATCGCCACAAGCTTTGTTTGCTGTTGTTTTAAGTCCATATACACTTTCCCCCTTAGTTCTTTCACCTTTAATTGGAGCTGAAGTTATTTTATCACCAAGTTCATTGAGTTAAAAAAAACCACTTGGATTATTAATTATCTATTGTATTATTTATTTATATATATTAATCGGGTACGAACATGTGCTACAAAACATAATTATTATTTATTTTCTTTTTCACGTTTTTTGTGCAATTTTAAAAACTTTTTACTTAATGATCAATAAAAACTTTTTGATATTAGTCCCATGTTTTTTAACAAAAAATAACTGCCTTTTGCTTTTACGATTAAAAATTTGCATAAACTAAGGTTTAACAAATAAAAACATTCAATTGAACAAACTTGTGCTGTTCAAAACCGACAATCAAACTTTTCAATCAAAGCAAAGCAACAAAAATGACAGATTTGAGTTGTTTTATGCCATTATCTGCAGCCACAAGAGGTGAAAAGCCAACAACTCGTCGAATATATTTAATTCGAAATGGTGAATCATGTGATCGTCTTGGACCTGAATGGAGGCATAAAGTATTTCGTGACAATGAAAATTATCGTGTCATTGATTTGAATCAACCTGTTAAAATTTTGGATCGTTCATCACCAGATTTATTTCGAAATGATACACCTCTAACTCAAGTTGGTTCTGTTTCATCACAACTTCTTGGGCGTGGGATGCTCCTTAAATCTGCTGGTGTTCATACTGTATTTTCATCACCTGCACTTCGAGTTGTTCAAACTGCTTCATCGATTATTGGAAATTTGAATATGAGAAAGACACCATCAATATGTGTTGAACCATCACTCATTGATCCACTTTCATTTTATTGGCAGGTATGTTTCTATGCCTTATTACAATATTATATGATTCATTGTTGTAGGATCGATTACCATCATATTTAAATGTAGAACAACTATTATCTGCTGGATTTTCAATTGAAACACAATATGAACCAGTCGTTCCACTATCAAAATTGAGCGACAATTTATTTCATGAAAAAACACCTGATGATTTTATTCAACGACTTTTAAAGATTTCAAATAGAATCATTAAATGTTCTCAAGAAAGAGTTTCTGGTGGGGTAATGGTTGTCTCGCATGCACCTGTGATCGATGGACTCTATCGTATTATTACTGGTAATAACTTTTGTTTTATGTCAAATACTGTAATAACACATAGTAATTTTAGATTCACCTGTACGACCTCGATCAGCTGCAGATTTAAATCGAATGGGCTTATATTATCCATTTTCATCTGTCACAACATTGGAACAAAATCCTCGGACAATGAAATGGAGCCTTAATTTTGATGCAATTCCACCATTAACAAATATGCATCTTTTAAATGCTGTTCAAATTCCGGTTTTTGATTAAATTTTATTTTTTATTAATATTTTTGCTGTATCTAGAAATGTGAGCTTATAATAAATATGCATTTTATATGATTTACTGATGAGGGTATTGTATTTTATGGCAACACAAAATTTTAATAAAATAATTGCTCCATTTTACACTTTTTCTCATATTGAATATTTATTAATTTTAATTAGTTTCTTGTGTCTCATGATTTTGTAATTGTTTCAAAAATTTCTTTTGAATAATATTAGTGAGAAAATGTTTAAAATTGATTTGAAAAAACTTGTTTTCATATCACTTCCTTATTATTCATTTTTTTATTGTAATTATACGTGTCAAAGCAATATGATACATCTTTAAACTGTTATATCAATTTTTTTGACATTTGTTCTTTAATATAAAATTGATAAAAAAACACATTTCTTTTGTTTGATAAGATTCCTGAATTTGTGGTATAATTTACAAATTCTTTTCTCTTCAATTTATAGAGATTTGTTAATTTAATATGATCTTTAAAGAACCAAAAAGTATTTGATCTTTAAATCATAAATGTAATGGAACAAATTTGAATAAAGTAAGATATTTTTTATTGGTCTTTTGGTCCAGCCGTGATCTTTCCCGTAGTCATCGTCTGCCAAGAGGTTGTAAAACATTTGCATTCTTTGCAGAGAATATCCTTTTTTGTCTGTCGAAAAGGGTCAAAGCCCAAGACGCAGCCCGGTAAAGATAAGCGACCCATTTTTAGAAAAAGAAAAATTCGTTCTTTGCTCTCTTTAAAGTCCAACCTTCTTTCTTTGCGGAAGATCAGAGCAACAAGGGATCAGCTATAAATAGACATGTATCAGTGACGAAAATAGAGATTGATAATTCCAAATACAAATTCATCATTATCAAATTAAATGTAGCTTTTTTCGCCAACCCATTTGGCAATGCTTCTCCTTCTTTTCTTACAATATACAGCAACAATATGTAGTATAGTAAAAAATTACATCAAAAGGCAGTAGCCAAATGATAACGTGTTTGAGTATTTTCCTTCCATCGTGGAAATTTCCATTCAGTAATTGTTTTAAAAGAAATTCTCTCTATTATCTTTTTCCTTCACTTTTCAAAGATTATCACTCCTTTCTTGGCGCCTGTTTTTTCTTCTTCTTTCGTTCTTTGCCTTCTTTTATGAGTGTTCCGCGAAATTAAAGAGAGAGCGAGAAACCTTGAAAGCAAAACAAGTAATCTTTAAAAATCATAAAAACTTATTCAAAGGAATTCTCTTTTACTTTTTCATGGTGTGAAATTTTTTTATTTGCTTTTTTTATTGTTTACTTTTCTTATCAACCCTGGTCAATGACGCTCATCATCACGTTTATTATTTGTGGAATTCCCCCCAAGTCTACCTCTTTGAAGTTTGAGCTCATTAAAAATTAATACATACCACCTACCAGGCAGACAGCACAAATTAAAATGATCAAAAAACTAAAGAGATTATTCAAACATTAAACTTTTGCAAAGCAAAAAAAGATCGCTTTTTTTGTAAGAATGTGAAAGGGTAAAGGTCTTCTTCTTTCATAGAATTTCTGTGATAGTCAAAGTTTAAAAGCCTTCGAAAATTTTACTGCAAAATTAGAAAGTTTATTTGTATCAAAGTACAAAAGCTTGTTCATAATTTTTGAAAAACATTTTCTCTTTTTTTGTCTACTAGGGGTAACCCGCCCCTCCGGGGCGGTTACCAATGCACCACGCTACTGTATCTTGTAAAGATTACTGTTGTTGCTTACTTAATCATTACCCAGTTCAATCACCTTATTTTTTGAATTAATGTAGGCTTTTTGCTTGTAGCTCTAATTTTAAATTTTTGTGTTGCTGTTCTCACAACAAAGCAAAAAGATCTAGCTGTACTTTTTTTGTAAAAAAATTATTTTAAATAACACAAAAAAAAGAATTATCCAATCATTAATTTTTCCAAAAAAAATAGCAACAAAAAAAAGCAAGCAAAAAAAGATTTGTGCATGCAACATGCGGCACTGAACGCAGTTTGAGAATTATGAGACGCGCACAAACGGACAATGACTCTTTTATGAGAGGACTAGGGGTAACCCGCCCCTCCGGGGCGGTTACCAATGAACCACGCTATTGTATCCCCTAAAGATTACTGCTATTGCTTAATTAATCATTACCCTTTTCAACCACCTTATTTTTTGAAATAATGTTGGCTTTTTGCTTGTAGCTCCAATTTTAAATTTTTGCATTGCTGCTCTCTTAACAAAGCGAACAATTCCTTTTTTGTAAAAAAAATTATTTTAAATAACACAAAAAAAGAATAATCCATTTATTTTTCCATAAAAAACAGCGCCAAAAAAAGCAAGCAAAAAAAGATGCATTTGCGCATGCAACATGCGGCAGTGAGCGCAGTTTGAAAATAATAATGAGGTGAGCACGAACCAACAACCGGACAATGTCTCTTTTATGAGAGGATAACTTTTAATCCTTTCTTTTTGACCCGACAACTAACATGTTTATGAAATATTCATGTGTCTTGTTTTCGTAAATGATCGCAGAGATTAGAAAAAAAGATAGTTGATGCCTCGCCTTTATTTATTGTTTTTCCGTGTTTTAAAATTCCTGCTTCCATCATTTTTGTTTGTTTTTTGTTTTTGAATTTTAAAAAGTTTTTTTTCCATGTTTAATCAATCAATTATCACAGAAAACATTGTAAACATTTGGTTTAACTCTAAAGTTTCAATTTATTTATTTCATTTTAGAGAGAGAAAAATGTCTTTCAAAAAGATGCCTCCAACTTCCCCTCATAGCCCTGATACTGATACAACAATACCAACGATATCCGGAGATGTTGAAAAACATTGGCGTCCATCTGATGCCACTTCTGAAGCCACAGCTTCTTTTTCTTCATCAACAACAATTTCTTCTTCTGTGGTGACATCAGAATCTGATGACAATATTTCACTTCAATCAATAACAAGAAAAAAAGGATTATCGTAAGTTTTTGTTATCCTAGCATGACTTGTCTAAAGCAGTTACTTTTACAGTTATATAATGACTCTGATAAACTTTCTAAAAGGCATGATAGGACCTGGTTGTTTATCTTTGCCAGTTGCCTTTAAACAGTCTGGACTTTGGTGTGGATTTTCTTTGGTATTTTTCTTTGGATTTTTAAATAATTATTGTATGCTCCAGCTGGTTCATTGTTCACAATATTTATCTCGCAAAAAAGGTGACGCACATTTGGATTACGGTAATGTAGCATATGAAGCATGTGATAACAGTTTTAAATGGCTACGGCCGTATAAGCATGTTGTTAGGTGAGGTTTAAAATGTATTTTATTAAAATAATGATAAATGTTATAGAATAATTGTAAATACCACAATAATTGCATTACAAGTTGGAATATGTTCAGTTTTTTATGTCTTTGTTGGAGTACATACTCGTGAATTAATGGAATATTATACATCTTTTCAAGCTTCAACTACTGTATACTTTATGATTGTTGCAATTCCAATGATTTTAATTAATTTTATTCGAACTTTAAAAGGTATTGGGTACTGTAGTGCTGTGGGAAATGTCTTGATGATTATTTCGTTAGGATTTATTTTTCAAGTAAGTTTATCCACATTTTGTAAGAGTTAATCAATATCCTTATTGCAGTATCTTATTCGAGCTGAACATGTTATGAGTGAATTACCATGGATCTCAGATTTTAATGGGATTTTGACAGCTTGCGGTTCTATTTTGTACTCGTTTGAAGGACAAGCAATGGTCTTGCCGATGGAAAATAAACTCAAAAATCCAAAGAACATGATTGGCCCTTTTGGCGTCTTATCCACGGGCATGGGCCTTGTTTCGATAGTTTATGCAGCATGCGGATTTTTCGGTTATATCACTTACGGGAATAGTGTAGAAGGTTCTATTACTCTTAATTTGCCAAATTCTGTGTAAGTTTTATTGATCGATTTTTTTGTGATGTACAACAACAAACATTTTTTAGGCAATTTAATATCGTTAAAATTTTCCTTACCCTTGTTGTCTCCTTTGGATTTATGATTCAACAATATGTTATCGTAGAAATGACATGGCCATCCCTTCAACAAAACATTTTAAATAAAAAATATCCAAAAGCTCCAAAACTTCCCTTTGAACTTTTATATCGTGCCCTTCTTGTCATTGCAGCTATGTCAATTGCAATTGCCATTCCAAATCTTGAACAAATAATTCCATTAGTTGGTGTATCATGTGGTATGATGCTAGCATTCGTATTTCCAGCCCTAATAGATACAATCACATTCTTGCCTCCACTTCTTCGACGACATGCTCGTTGTTCATCTGAAAGCGAAAAAAGAAAAGCTAAACTTTCAATTTATTATAGAATTATTCAAAATTCTGCTCTTGTTATTGTTGGTTGTTTTGGATGTATTGCTGGGCTGCAATCAAGTATCAGAGATTTAATTCAATCATCTAATACCCATTAGCTTAAATTAGCTTTTAGTAGTTTTGTATTTTTGTGTCCATATTCATCATAGAAGAAAACTGTAAGACAAACTTCAAAGAAGTGCCTAAAAATGTTTCTTTTAAGCTTACCTAAATTTATATTGTATTCTTAAATTTTGCAAGTTCAAATACTATTTTTTTATTCAAATCATATGTTATTGACGTTGTTGCGTTTTAAAACACTTATGTTCACCCATTTATTGTTTACGGGTACTTAAAAACCAAAAAATAACTCACTGTATTTTTTATATTCCGGTTTTACGGAAATAACTTTTGTATGTATAAAAAATAAATAAATAAACTTTTACTTACAATCATCTTTTGGACATCGAAGAATAAAAATCAATTATTTTCTTGGGGACAAAAAACAAGTTTGAGCCATTTTTTATATGCAGCCAAAAATGCCTCAAGGGAGGAAAAGGTGAAACATTAGAAAAAGTGAAATTTGACGAAGAAATAAAGAAGAAAAAAAGTGAAAAGAGGAAATAGAGAGAGAGAAAAAACGTGAGCTTCTTCAACATTGACGGGTATGTTGCTGCTGTTGCAGGTGATTATCATCTGTGGGTTGCTAAACCGATTTTGTGAAAGTGCAACAAAAAAGCAGAGACCAAATATTATTTTTGTTCTTGCTGATGATTTAGGTTTTGCAGATTTGGATTGGAAAGACAGAACGTAAGCCTTTTAACAACGGGACATCAACTTAGAATCCGTAATTTCGATATCGAGGGCCCATAGTTATCACTGTAATCTCTTTTTTTAGTTTATTTACCCCAAATCTACGAAGATATGCATTTGCCAAATCTACGGCACATTTAACTAGCTCATATGTAACTCCGCTATGTACTTCAACAAGGTCATCTTTAATGACCGGATTATATCCATTTAAAACTGGAACCCAGCATGGGGTTTTCCTTCCAATGGAGAGATCTGCTGTTCCACTGGAATATCCATTCTTGCCACAGAATTTGAAAAGAGCTGGATATAAAAATTATTTAATTGGTAAATGGCATTTGGGATACTGCAAAAAAGAATATCTTCCAACAAGAAGGGGATTTGATTATTTTTATGGTTATTATAATGCACAAGAAGGTTACTTTAATCATAGTACAGGTTTGTTTTTGATTTTGAACAAAACTTTTCATTTGGAAACCTAATTCAGTTTTGATAATAGTGTTTATCTTATAAAGTTTAAGAATTCTAACAACTTTCAAATTTTAGCATTTTTTGATAAAAATATAAATACACTTGTATCAGGCCTTGATTTATTTACTGAAGTTGATGGAGAATCAGTGCCGGATAGAACTAAAAATGGAATTTATGCAACTGTAAGCTTACCACTTCCACTAATTATCAAAATTACAATCTTCTAGCATTTATATACAGCAGAAGCAATTCGACAACTGCAAAATCATGATCGAAAGAAACCATTTTTTATGTTTTTCAGTCATCAATCTGTTCATGCTCCACTTCAAGTACCACCACAATATCGGATTTTTTGTAATCCGCTGCTTATGTCACAATGGAGACAAGTTTATTGTGGTATGCTTATCCATATCAATTTCACTATTAGTTATATAATAAGAATTAAGCTTTGTAAAGCGTAATAATAAGTAGACGTAATTCTTTTTGATTTCTAGTTTAAACGAAAAACAGTTAAGGCAATTCAGAGGCTTTACGTATACTTTCCAGATGAAGTGTAGAAAGAATGAATTTGTTATTTTCAAAATTTTTTTATAGAATGATGCATAAATAGTATTCTGCATCTGAAAACCAAAAAAAATTCCAAAAAAAAGCAAAGGCATTTCGCTTTAAAAACTGCGAACTTAATTATAACACTTAGCAAAAAAAATTAGTATTAAGTTTTTATCGAGGTCACCTTGTTTAGTTCTCATGATACTCAATCTCTTGTTTACAACATTAACGCTAAAACAGATGCCCAGATAAAACAGTAATCCCTTTTTAGTTCTCATGAAGTTCAACTTGAGATATAAAAAAAGACACACAAAACTCAAAATGGAATCTAGTCTCTTCCCCTTAATTTTTTTAGAAATCACCCAAATATCTCTTGATAGAAGCAAATGCCCAGTTCACATTTGAAGGTACACAAAAGCCAAAATAGAATGATATTCCCCTTTTATTTTTAAGTAAACCACTGAATATCCATTGACAGCAACATAAAGAAGTTCAATATAGATATTACAAATGGTACACAAAAGCCGAAATAGAATGATATTCCCCTTTTATTTTTAAGGAAACCCCTGAATATCCATTGACAGCAACATAAAGAAGTTCAATATAGATATTACAAATGGTACACAAAAGCCGAAATAGAATGATATTCCCCTTTTATTTTAAAGGAAACCCCTGAATATCCATTGACAGCAACATAAAGAAGTTCAATATAGATATTACAAATGGTACACAAAAGCCGAAATAGAATGATATTCCCCTTTTATTTTTAAGGAAACCACTGAATATCCAATGACAGCAACATAAAGAAGTTCAATATAGATATTACTAATGGTACACAAAAGCCGAAATAGAATGATATTCCCCTTTTATTTTTAAGGAAACCACTGAATATCCAATGACAGCAACATAAAGAAGTTCAATATAGATATTACTAATGGTACACAAAAGCCGAAATAGAATGATATTCCCCTTTTATTTTTAAGGAAACCACTGAATATCCAATGACAGCAACATAAAGAAGTTCAATATAGATATTACAAATGGTACACAAAAGCCGAAATAGAATGATATTCCCCTTTTATTTTTAAGGAAACCACTGAATATCCAATGACAGCAACATAAAGAAGTTCAATATAGATATTACTAATGGTACACAAAAGCCGAAATAGAATGATATTCCCCTTTTATTTTTAAGGAAACCACTGAATATCCAATGACAGCAACATAAAGAAGTTCAATATAGATATTACAAATGGTACACAAAAGCCGAAATAGAATGATATTCCCCTTTTATTTTTAAGGAAACCACTGAATATCCATTGACAGCAACATAAAGAAGTTCAATATAGATATTACAAATGGTACACAAAAGCCGAAATAGAATGATATTCCCCTTTTATTTTTAAGGAAACCACTGAATATCCATTGACAGCAACATAAAGAAGTTCAATATAGATATTACTAATGGTACACAAAAGCCGAAATAGAATGATATTCCCCTTTTATTTTTAAGGAAACCACTGAATATCCAATGACAGCAACATAAAGAAGTTCAATATAGATATTACTAATGGTACACAAAAGCCGAAATAGAATGATATTCCCCTTTTATTTTTAAGGAAACCACTGAATATCCATTGACAGCAACATAAAGAAGTTCAATATAGATATTACTAATGGTACACAAAAGCCGAAATAGAATGATATTCCCCTTTTATTTTTAAGGAAACCACTGAATATCCAATGACAGCAACATAAAGAAGTTCAATATAGATATTACAAATGGTACACAAAAGCCGAAATAGAATGATATTCCCCTTTTATTTTTAAGGAAACCACTGAATATCCATTGACAGCAACATAAAGAAGTTCAATATAGATATTACTAATGGTACACAAAAGCCGAAATAGAATGATATTCCCCTTTTATTTTTAAGGAAACCACTGAATATCCATTGACAGCAACATAAAGAAGTTCAATATAGATATTACAAATGGTACACAAAAGCCGAAATAGAATGATATTCCCCTTTTATTTTTAAGGAAACCACTGAATATCCATTGACAGCAACATAAAGAAGTTCAATATAGATATTACAAATGGTACACAAAAGCCGAAATAGAATGATATTCCCCTTTTATTTTTAAGGAAACCACTGAATATCCATTGACAGCAACATAAAGAAGTTCAATATAGATATTACTAATGGTACACAAAAGCCGAAATAGAATGATATTCCCCTTTTATTTTTAAGGAAACCACTGAATATCCATTGACAGCAACATAAAGAAGTTCAATATAGATATTACAAATGGTACACAAAAGCCGAAATAGAATGATATTCCCCTTTTATTTTTAAGGAAACCACTGAATATCCATTGACAGCAACATAAAGAAGTTCAATATAGATATTACAAATGGTACACAAAAGCCGAAATAGAATGATATTCCCCTTTTATTTTTAAGGAAACCACTGAATATCCATTGACAGCAACATAAAGAAGTTCAATATAGATATTACTAATGGTACACAAAAGCCGAAATAGAATGATATTCCCCTTTTATTTTTAAGGAAACCACTGAATATCCAATGACAGCAACATAAAGAAGTTCAATATAGATATTACAAATGGTACACAAAAGCCGAAATAGAATGATATTCCCCTTTTATTTTTAAGGAAACCACTGAATATCCAATGACAGCAACATAAAGAAGTTCAATATAGATATTACAAATGGTACACAAAAGCCGAAATAGAATGATATTCCCCTTTTATTTTTAAGGAAACCACTGAATATCCAATGACAGCAACATAAAGAAGTTCAATATAGATATTACAAATGGTACACAAAAGCCGAAAAAGAATGATATTCCCCTTTTATTTTTAAGGAAACCACTGAATATCCATTGACAGCAACATAAAGAAGTTCAATATAGATATTACTAATGGTACACAAAAGCCGAAATAGAATGATATTCCCCTTTTATTTTTAAGGAAACCACTGAATATCCATTGACAGCAACATAAAGAAGTTCAATATAGATATTACTAATGGTACACAAAAGCCGAAATAGAATGATATTCCCCTTTTATTTTTAAGGAAACCACTGAATATCCATTGACAGCAACATAAAGAAGTTCAATATAGATATTACTAATGGTACACAAAAGCCGAAATAGAATGATATTCCCCTTTTATTTTTAAGGAAACCACTGAATATCCAATGACAGCAACATAAAGAAGTTCAATATAGATATTACAAATGGTACACAAAAGCCGAAATAGAATGATATTCCCCTTTTATTTTTAAGGAAACCACTGAATATCCAATGACAGCAACATAAAGAAGTTCAATATAGATATTACAAATGGTACACAAAAGCCGAAATAGAATGATATTCCCCTTTTATTTTTAAGGAAACCACTGAATATCCAATGACAGCAACATAAAGAAGTTCAATATAGATATTACAAATGGTACACAAAAGCCGAAATAGAATGATATTCCCCTTTTATTTTTAAGGAAACCACTGAATATCCAATGACAGCAACATAAAGAAGTTCAATATAGATATTACAAATGGTACACAAAAGCCGAAATAGAATGATATTCCCCTTTTATTTTTAAGGAAACCACTGAATATCCATTGACAGCAACATAAAGAAGTTCAATATAGATATTACTAATGGTACACAAAAGCCGAAATAGAATGATATTCCCCTTTTATTTTTAAGGAAACCACTGAATATCCATTGACAGCAACATAAAGAAGTTCAATATAGATATTACAAATGGTACACAAAAGCCGAAATAGAATGATATTCCCCTTTTATTTTTAAGGAAACCACTGAATATCCATTGACAGCAACATAAAGAAGTTCAATATAGATATTACAAATGGTACACAAAAGCCGAAATAGAATGATATTCCCCTTTTATTTTTAAGGAAACCACTGAATATCCATTGACAGCAACATAAAGAAGTTCAATATAGATATTACTAATGGTACACAAAAGCCGAAATAGAATGATATTCCCCTTTTATTTTTAAGGAAACCACTGAATATCCATTGACAGCAACATAAAGAAGTTCAATATAGATATTACTAATGGTACACAAAAGCCGAAATAGAATGATATTCCCCTTTTATTTTTAAGGAAACCACTGAATATCCATTGACAGCAACATAAAGAAGTTCAATATAGATATTACAAATGGTACACAAAAGCCGAAATAGAATGATATTCCCCTTTTATTTTTAAGGAAACCACTGAATATCCATTGACAGCAACATAAAGAAGTTCAATATAGATATTACAAATGGTACACAAAAGCCGAAATAGAATGATATTCCCCTTTTATTTTTAAGGAAACCACTGAATATCCATTGACAGCAACATAAAGAAGTTCAATATAGATATTACTAATGGTACACAAAAGCCGAAATAGAATGATATTCCCCTTTTATTTTTAAGGAAACCACTGAATATCCATTGACAGCAACATAAAGAAGTTCAATATAGATATTACAAATGGTACACAAAAGCCGAAATAGAATGATATTCCCCTTTTATTTTTAAGGAAACCACTGAATATCCATTGACAGCAACATAAAGAAGTTCAATATAGATATTACAAATGGTACACAAAAGCCGAAATAGAATGATATTCCCCTTTTATTTTTAAGGAAACCACTGAATATCCAATGACAGCAACATAAAGAAGTTCAATATAGATATTACAAATGGTACACAAAAGCCGAAATAGAATGATATTCCCCTTTTATTTTTAAGGAAACCACTGAATATCCATTGACAGCAACATAAAGAAGTTCAATATAGATATTACTAATGGTACACAAAAGCCGAAATAGAATGATATTCCCCTTTTATTTTTAAGGAAACCACTGAATATCCATTGACAGCAACATAAAGAAGTTCAATATAGATATTACTAATGGTACACAAAAGCCGAAATAGAATGATATTCCCCTTTTATTTTTAAGGAAACCACTGAATATCCATTGACAGCAACATAAAGAAGTTCAATATAGATATTACAAATGGTACACAAAAGCCGAAATAGAATGATATTCCCCTTTTATTTTTAAGGAAACCACTGAATATCCATTGACAGCAACATAAAGAAGTTCAATATAGATATTACAAATGGTACACAAAAGCCGAAATAGAATGATATTCCCCTTTTATTTTTAAGGAAACCACTGAATATCCATTGACAGCAACATAAAGAAGTTCAATATAGATATTACTAATGGTACACAAAAGCCGAAATAGAATGATATTCCCCTTTTATTTTTAAGGAAACCACTGAATATCCATTGACAGCAACATAAAGAAGTTCAATATAGATATTACAAATGGTACACAAAAGCCGAAATAGAATGATATTCCCCTTTTATTTTTAAGGAAACCACTGAATATCCATTGACAGCAACATAAAGAAGTTCAATATAGATATTACAAATGGTACACAAAAGCCGAAATAGAATGATATTCCCCTTTTATTTTTAAGGAAACCACTGAATATCCATTGACAGCAACATAAAGAAGTTCAATATAGATATTACAAATGGTACACAAAAGCCGAAATAGAATGATATTCCCCTTTTATTTTTAAGGAAACCACTGAATATCCATTGACAGCAACATAAAGAAGTTCAATATAGATATTACTAATGGTACACAAAAGCCGAAATAGAATGATATTCCCCTTTTATTTTTAAGGAAACCACTGAATATCCATTGACAGCAACATAAAGAAGTTCAATATAGATATTACAAATGGTACACAAAAGCCGAAATAGAATGATATTCCCCTTTTATTTTTAAGGAAACCACTGAATATCCATTGACAGCAACATAAAGAAGTTCAATATAGATATTACAAATGGTACACAAAAGCCGAAATAGAATGATATTCCCCTTTTATTTTTAAGGAAACCACTGAATATCCAATGACAGCAACATAAAGAAGTTCAATATAGATATTACAAATGGTACACAAAAGCCGAAATAGAATGATATTCCCCTTTTATTTTTAAGGAAACCACTGAATATCCATTGACAGCAACATAAAGAAGTTCAATATAGATATTACTAATGGTACACAAAAGCCGAAATAGAATGATATTCCCCTTTTATTTTTAAGGAAACCACTGAATATCCATTGACAGCAACATAAAGAAGTTCAATATAGATATTACTAATGGTACACAAAAGCCGAAATAGAATGATATTCCCCTTTTATTTTTAAGGAAACCACTGAATATCCATTGACAGCAACATAAAGAAGTTCAATATAGATATTACAAATGGTACACAAAAGCCGAAATAGAATGATATTCCCCTTTTATTTTTAAGGAAACCACTGAATATCCAATGACAGCAACATAAAGAAGTTCAATATAGATATTACTAATGGTACACAAAAGCCGAAATAGAATGATATTCCCCTTTTATTTTTAAGGAAACCACTGAATATCCATTGACAGCAACATAAAGAAGTTCAATATAGATATTACAAATGGTACACAAAAGCCGAAATAGAATGATATTCCCCTTTTATTTTTAAGGAAACCACTGAATATCCAATGACAGCAACATAAAGAAGTTCAATATAGATATTACTAATGGTACACAAAAGCCGAAATAGAATGATATTCCCCTTTTATTTTTAAGGAAACCACTGAATATCCATTGACAGCAACATAAAGAAGTTCAATATAGATATTACAAATGGTACACAAAAGCCGAAATAGAATGATATTCCCCTTTTATTTTTAAGGAAACCACTGAATATCCAATGACAGCAACATAAAGAAGTTCAATATAGATATTACTAATGGTACACAAAAGCCGAAATAGAATGATATTCCCCTTTTATTTTTAAGGAAACCACTGAATATCCAATGACAGCAACATAAAGAAGTTCAATATAGATATTACTAATGGTACACAAAAGCCGAAATAGAATGATATTCCCCTTTTATTTTTAAGGAAACCACTGAATATCCATTGACAGCAACATAAAGAAGTTCAATATAGATATTACAAATGGTACACAAAAGCCGAAATAGAATGATATTCCCCTTTTATTTTTAAGGAAACCACTGAATATCCAATGACAGCAACATAAAGAAGTTCAATATAGATATTACAAATGGTACACAAAAGCCGAAATAGAATGATATTCCCCTTTTATTTTTAAGGAAACCACTGAATATCCATTGACAGCAACATAAAGAAGTTCAATATAGATATTACAAATGGTACACAAAAGCCGAAATAGAATGATATTCCCCTTTTATTTTTAAGGAAACCACTGAATATCCAATGACAGCAACATAAAGAAGTTCAATATAGATATTACAAATGGTACACAAAAGCCGAAATAGAATGATATTCCCCTTTTATTTTTAAGGAAACCACTGAATATCCATTGACAGCAACATAAAGAAGTTCAATATAGATATTACAAATGGTACACAAAAGCCGAAATAGAATGATATTCCCCTTTTATTTTTAAGGAAACCACTGAATATCCAATGACAGCAACATAAAGAAGTTCAATATAGATATTACAAATGGTACACAAAAGCCGAAATAGAATGATATTCCCCTTTTATTTTTAAGGAAACCACTGAATATCCAGTGACAGCAACATAAAGAAGTTCAATATAGATATTACAAATGGTACACAAAAGCCGAAATAGAATGATATTCCCCTTTTATTTTTAAGTAAACCACTGAATATCCATTGACAGCAACATAAAGAAGTTCAATATAGATATTACAAATGGTACACAAAAGCCGAAATAGAATGATATTCCCCTTTTATTTTTAAGGAAACCACTGAATATCCAATGACAGCAACATAAAGAAGTTCAATATAGATATTACAAATGGTACACAAAAGCCGAAATAGAATGATATTCCCCTTTTATTTTTAAGTAAACCACTGAATATCCATTGACAGCAACATATAGAAGTTCAATATAGATATTACTAATGGTACACAAAAGCCGAAATGGAATCTTTTATTGATAATGCCACTTAAAATCTCCTTGAGATCCCCAAAGCAATAAAAAAACTTACCCAAGCATACATTGAATCACCACGAACAGCTACTTTTTTTTGTTGTTGAAGCAGTTGATGGGGACGAAGAATTTTTGTTTGTGATGAGAGATGAGACGACCGCAGCTAACCGAAGTGATTTGATGAAACTAAACGTTTTCATCATTTTTTTTTCTTATATATGCTTTTTTGCAGTTATCATGGGAATGGGTTTCGAAAAAGTCATTTTTCATTTTCAGTTTTGCATAATTTGTTTGCAAATAAAATTATGCAAAAATTTGTGGAATAAGAGCTTAACATAAAATTTACGATGTTGATAATTTTTTTTGACGAAAAGTGGATCTGAAAAATTTAATAGACTGCCAGACCACGGTCTTTTTTTAAAAAAAGTTTACTATATTCTACAAATATGATTGAAGGTTCATTGAATCCATAAAACACGTTCCCCACTGCTTTTTTTGTAGGAATGCTAGCAGCAATGGATGAATCATTTGGAACTTTAATGGAATTCTTAAAAGACAGTAATTATTATAATAATACAATTGTGATATTTAGTAGTGATGTAAGGTGTTGAAGATGACTGTAGATTTATAGACAATAAATTTTTAGAATGGTGGTGATCCAAAAGCCGGTGCTTCAAATTTTCCTTTAAAAGGTCAAAAGTCAACAATTTGGGAAGGTGGAACTCGAACAACAACTTTCATACATGCTCCAAAAAGGATTAAAGGATTTACATATCGAAGAGAGTATGGCTTGTTTTTAAACTAACAGATTCAAAATTGCTTCAAATTCTTTTAGATTATTTCATGTTGTTGATTGGCATGCAACGATTTTAGGTATGGCTGGCTTCACCTTGGATACATATGGGGATGGCATAAATCAATGGGATTGGATTTCAACTGGCATCGCCAAATCTCAACAGCGAACGAAATTCGTTTACAATTTGGATCCGCCACTTTTTGCAATCCGACATAATGATTACAAATTTATTTTTGAATCCGAAAATGAACATTATCTTGGCAGTGGAAAAGTGATGCTATATCAAATTTCAACAGATCCATATGAATCCAAAAATCTTTCGAGAAAACATCCAAAATTGGTGAAAGAATTGTTGAGGAAAATTTTTGAATATCAAAGGCTTGCTCGAAGACCCGTTCGAACTGTTATTGATGAAGCTGGAAATCCAAAAAAATTCAAAGGTGTTTATGGAACTGGGTGGTGTCAATAACAATCTATGAGCACTAATGATATCAAAATTATTTCTTTATTATATTTTTAAAAATATTGCAAAACTTTAAATAGAAACACACACATTCCGAAGATCTGAGAAATAGAAACGAATCAAATAAATATATGAATGATTAAATAATAAGAGAGTGATAAGATTGATAAACAAAACATGACTTTGGTAAAACAAAAGAGATTGGGCATTTACAATAATACAAAATTTATTTAGCTACAAGCAACATACAACAAAATTCTTAGTTTTAAATTTTGTACGTTGCCTACAGTCAAACAACAACATTTTTAAATTTTCACTTAAATGAATTGCGGCAAATAAGAAAACAATTAAAACTTTGACACATATAAAACCTTCTAATATTTTGGACAAAAAACTGGCTCAACAATTGGTAAAGGTTTAACTTTTTTACTATCTGGAATAGTACTGTAAGTTTCATGTTGTGACCAATAATATTTTGTATCCATTTTTAAGAAATATTTTGAAAGTAGTAACAAGACAATAACAACTGGAATAGAAATAAGAGCAGCAATAAATGCACCAGCCCAAAGCTTCTCTACAGGCATCACGAAGCTATGACAAATGCTATCATTATTTTCCATTCTTTCAACTAATAAATCATTCAAAAATGGCCCCAAATTGTATGAATCAAATGATGAAAAATGCATATTAATATAATTTTCCATGTTATGATTTTGTGTAAGAGTTTGGATAAGCGGACAAAGCATTTCATAAATATGTGTGTAAATAAGAAAGATGGCAGAAATAAAGAAAGCAATTGGGGAAATAACAACAAGTCCAATTGATGAATGAATAACCCATTGTCCTGTGTAGCTACTGTAGGATGAACGATTAGATGGATGATAATTCATTAAATATGGATATGATCCAAGGGCAACAAGGATACCAATTGCCAAAGTTGCAAATGAATAAATACTTGCAAGAATCCAAAGAATTACAGCTTGCCATGAAAAAATTGCATCAGTTTCAAGGGGCTTAAATTCATATCCAAGTTCACGGATATCTTTAAATCTTAAAAGTTGTAGAGTTTCATTGGTTTCAGTGGATTCTGGAGCATTTTCATCAATCAAAACTGAATCAAGGTTAATTACAACATGTCTATCGGTTTCTGTTCCCTGAAAGTGTTTCCATTAAGATAATAGAAGCAAGCATAAAAATGAAGTAACAAAGCACTGGAGATGAGAACAACAAAAGTAAAGCTTACATTAAAATCGTGATTAATTTGTGGATGTTCAAGTTCAGATGAAAATCTTGAGCCCAAAGAGCTTGCCGCTAATATCATAGATAAACTACAAATTCCCATAATAATCCATAGCCCCAAAAATGTCATTAACAAAACAATAAACCATCGAATACTTGGTGGATAATTCTATAATTATATTTATTAATATTACAGACATAACCTCAAAAAGAAATAACTTACATGTGTAACAAGATATCGTTTAGCACTGCATGTTCCCAATGCAAAGCATATGCAGAAAGCTCCTAAAGCAGCTGTAGATGCCAAAACAATAAATGCAAAAAGAATACAAGCACAAAGTAGTGTAGGTTGTGAAGCTAAATATTCTTTAACAAGTTCCCAATCTAATACATTTTTGTTAACATTATATAAATCAGCAAAAATTTGTAAGTTGTCAACTCTTTCAAATCCGATCACAGATTCCAGAATCCAATTTGCAAAACCTTGCAACATTTTTTTCTCTGAAAATTAAAAATTGTTAGAAAAGTGTTTTAACAATTAGAGAGTAACGCGAAAATGTAGCACAGGAAAAAAACTACAGTAATTAAAAGGTTTTTTACTTTCATCGATAGTAAATTTTTAGAACTGAAAAAGAGATGTTACTATCACTGGCAGTAATGGAAAAAAGATTTACGGTATTTTTTAAATCGTAACAAAAAAATTATAAAAGTAAAAAACCGGCAAAGATTCCGTTACTTTCTCTTTTTTTTAAAAACTAAAAAACCGAGAAAAAAAGTATGACATTAAATTACCACCTTTCTTCTTCTGATTCGTATGCAAAAAAAGAGGGGATCTAAAGAAAGATATCTCATTCTACAAAACTATATAATATTAATATTTCGCGCACAATCACTCAAAAAATAATTTTTGGGTTGTTTTTCCTTCAGTCTTTCAATGTCATCTGCCAAAAACAAAAAGAGATGAAAAAAAGGTATAAACGGAATTGGGTAATTGGAACACTCCCTTCCTTCCTTCAATCTCGGGCCTGATATATATTAAAGAAAGAAAGAAAAAGATGTGTCTTTATTTGACCCTTTGATGAATTTTTCTATCTTCCCAGAAATATAAAAATTTTTTAATTTCTGTCTGCAAAGGTTGCTGCTGCTACCCTGTGGCCTTCAAACGATTCATCAAAGTTATCTCAAAGGAAAAGAAATGCAGGAATTTTAAATTGGATTTCGAAAAGATTTAGAAAGGCGGTCCTCGAAAATAAAGAATTTTTATTGAAAAATAAATTTTAAAAACAATAACAAAATTTCGTCACTATTTTTAGTCTATATCTTTTCGAGATCTTGTAATAGAAATAATAAAGACGATGATGCCGACGACAACAAAGATGAGATGATAATGTTTTGGTGGTGATGAGGATGTTTTTAAGATTGTCAAAATAACAGAAAAAAAATGGGATATAGGATCAAAAATCGAATGAATGATTAATTCATCGGGCCGTGTTCGTCACAGAAATTTGTGGAAGAAAAAAGAAGAATATGTGACCAAAGGGGAGAACGAAGAAGAATGGTTGAATGGTCAAAGAGGTTTTGTTTGTTGCATCATAAAAGATACAAAAAAATTTAATCCTAAATTCATAAATGTGTATAACACAAAAGAAAGAAGAAAAGAACAAATAAAAGAAGTAATCAGATTTCCGGCACCATTGAAAAGAAAAGCGTTGAAATATTTTATAATTGTATTTTGAAATAAAAGAAGATTGATGCTGGTGGGAAGTGTTTTGAAATTTCAAAATTCAAAAGTACAGTAAGAAAATTGATAGCATCTGTAAATTTGTTTAACAAAAGAAAACATTTACAGTAAACTTTTATGACTAACAAAATGTAACTATCTTTGACAACAACTGATACTCGGGTTACTGTACTTTTCCACAATAATCTGTTTTAACAAAATGTAATAATACAACAACTATCAGCACTCCAGCAACGTTGAATGTTTAAAAATAGAACAGAACTTCCAAAGCTAAGAGCAACATATCAACACCACAAGAGTCAATACCGTAACCCAACCTATTTAAACTTTTTCAAAAAACAAACATCTGTTTTTAAGGACTTTTTTAGCTGGCGCTAAACCTATTTTTTAAACCCTGTATTTATCCCTCCTCCATCTTTCAATCCTTTAAAAGAATGCCAAAAGCAATAACTTATTATTCTATAAAAGAAGCAGAGCGCTTCCAATCTCTCTTTTTTCCTTCGGGTTTTCTCCGATCGACCTGAATTGCCACCTCTCTTCTATTTATCTTATGTCAATCGTCAAAAATATTTCTATCTATATTTTTTTTCTGGTGTTGCTCCTATCTAATATTATTTTTGATGAAGGTGGAAAGGAAAGGGGGATGTTGTAAAGTCACCGGTTTGCCGCCACTTTTTTTGTTGTTGACCGCCAAAGATTTGATTTTCTTTTTGTATTACTTTTTTTTGAAACCGCAATTTCGAGGTCGTTTTTATCTTTTTTCCTTTATTTTGAAAATGAGTTAAGTAGGTTTCAAATTAGGCACTTTTAAAAAATATATATAATTTTGAAATCTCTTTCTCTTGAGAAAAAAAAGGCTGTGACACGCTTTTCGAATTTCAAATACATTTTTTTATTCAAGAAAAAAGTAATAAAAAAAAGCAGTCGTTAAAACAAAAATAAAACTATGTCGATGCGGTCGTTGAATTGGTTTAATCTTCTGATGGTGGTGAAGGTGCTGACGGCAATGAAGGTGTTTGTGGAGGCTGGGAAGAAGAAAGAAGGCAAACATCAAGAACACAAAATAAAGCTCGACATGTTGGACATTCTGCTCGCCCAGATAACCATTCTTCAGGTTGTAATTCATTTTGTTTTGATGCAAATATCATTGCAACGCATGATGGACACCTAAAGAAATACATAAGTTAATTAAAGTACTAGAAAACTAAAATTGACAAAATATGATACAGTATGCTACAGCAATCAAAGACAATCTAATAAATAAAAACCATTCCTGTAGCTAACAATGTAATTTCATCTAGATAAAAAACAACTTACCACATTGGTTTACAATGACATTGCCGACATTGAACTTGTCCAACAGAATCCATACAAGTTTTATCCAGCTTAATATTTGCTTGAATAACTTGACATCCTAAACATGGTTCTAATTCATATTTGAAATCATAATTATATCGTGGATTATTATTGATATGCTGCTTAAATACAGTAACAAATCGTTCATGAAGTGATGACTTAAATCGAATATCTGATACTATTTCAACATTTCCACCAAGCTTCTGTCGTAATTCATCAAACATTTCACGAGAATATACTCTAAAAACAATCTTTGTATTTTTCTAAATAAAACTATCGCATACCTAATAATCACGGGTTTAGTTTTGCCAGTAATAGATTCAGCGTCAACATCAATAATTTGTTTTCCGCTATTTTCTTGAAACAAAATTGGATGATCTAAAGTTCGAATCAATTTGAATCGAGCATCAGAGATTTTCAGAAAAACAACATTGTACATTGTAACTTTAATAATCCAAGAAGATGTTATTATAAGTTTTGAATATCCTGAAAAAGCAGTTACTGTAAGCTATCAGAAATGACAAAAAAATGATTACCAACATATTCAACTTTAAAATTATAAATATCTTTTAGCTCATCATTTATTTGAGCTGCAACTTCATCAACAACTCCATATTTGGCAAGATTTTTAATAATAGAATGATTAGAAAAATTTGATCTTGAAATTTGAAAGAGATATCCTCCTGCTACTGAAATTGGAAAAAATTACAGTAAGCCGATAAGAACATATAACTTACACAATAATACTGTAGTTGAAAATCTAAACATTAATTTAATTAAATCAAAAGTACCAGCTAGCGTAAATTCTTCATAAAAATAAAAATACATAATAAAAGTATATACTAAAATAGTTTCAATTAAACTCAAACATTGTGAAAAAAGTAAACAAACTCATTGGTAATAAGGCATGGATTAATAAAGTTAAACAGCTTCGTCGTAAATGGTGTTTAACAAAATTAAATTTTTCATCTCCAACAATTGCATAAAAAATATTTGGAATAACAAATCCAGCTTGCCGTGCTTCTGCTGGGGGATAAACAATTACCAAAGAAAATAATACAAAAATTGCAAAAGATAAAAAGATATCTGAGGCCGGAAGGCCGAGTTCCATCTTTTAAATCTTTAACAGTACATTCACTTGATAATAATGTCTTTTAATTGATAATAATAGCAATAAGATAAGATATTATATTAAGAAAACGTGGCGTTTGAACAATTGAGAGACACTGGTTTATTTTGGAAGAACAACAGATGCGTTTTTTAAAAATGTGTTTAATATTTGGCGAAATGTATTGCATTGACAATGTAAGTTTTTAACCGATTGCGATCTTGATTTTTTCTGAAATTTCAGAAATTTCTTTTTAAAAAGATAACGGTTTACTCTTTTAATTGCTTCATCATAGATATATAGTGAATACATTTTTAATACAAAAGGTAAGTATTTTTTTGTTCTCCAGGCTTCAAATAAGAGCTTTATTCATACTGTAACCATGCTGTGAGAGAGAGAAAGATTTGGATATCTGTTTATTGGTTACGAGAATGAGCAATGATATTATGCTTATATATCCCGAGAATAACCAATGGATATGCTCATGAATGTGGAACGAGGAAGATGTAAACCCGTTTAGGAGGCGGATTACAATACATCATATAAAAAAACAGAACAAAGCTTTATTTTATAGTTGAGGTTAAAATCTTGGTTCAAATGCGTTTACGGTGTATTTAATAGATTCACAAAATATCGTTCTAACTTTTTTAAATAAACCAATAGCTTGTTGCCAGCTGTCTTTAAATAAGGAGGGGCAAAGTGTCAAGTGCGTCAACACCTTTTTTTACAACTGTTTTCACACTTTTTTTTGTAAACATAACGAAATCATGATTTGTGTACATCATTTACAAATTTTTTAAGGTGTTTCTTTTTTAGATTTTTGTTAATTCAAACAAAACTATGGCTGTTGATTTAAGAAGTGAATTTGAATTTCCTGGTGTTGAAGGCACTTTGCTGCCAGTTACGACAAATATGTTTCGTCTTGAAATTAATGAATCAAATATTATCAAAAAGGTCAATGTTGTTGCTACAATGAAAACAAAAGAAGGAAATATGTATGTGCTTTTGTAACTTTAAACTAATCTAACTCATTTTTTCCAGAGTTGCTGTTGAAGGAAATAAAGTTTTTTCGCTCTTTAAAAAAGCTTATGGTGGCCTATTTAAAAAACTTGGAATTGTACATGTTATTGAAGGATATCCAACTAAAGATGGCATTACAGTATACGTAATCACAACGAAAAAGTTATTTTTCAAGGTCTGTGATTTCTTGCTTATACTTTTTTTGATATCAGATTCTTTTCAGAAAGAAAGAGTTGGATACAATGAAGTTATTGCACAATTTTGTGGCAGTATTGCTATCAATGATTGGAATACTGTTGATAATGATTTGAAAATGTTTTTGAAAAAAGTTTTTGTAACAACACTTTTTGAGTAAGTGTACACTTCTTTGTTATGATATAAGCAGTTTAACAATTTTCAGAATGTTTGATAAGCATCAATATACCTTATTGAAGAGAGTTATCTATTCATTTAAAACTGAAGGCAATTTTCCAGCTGTTTTTTTGAATAGTGTTTTTCAACTGCTTCCTGGTATTCGGGTTGGATATGAAACTGATATCCCTGATGACAAGGATTCATTGAAATCAAAAAATTTAGTTTCTATCAATTGTAAGCTTGGTTACTGTAGCTTATATTTTAAATACTAATATTTGCAGATTCTGCAACTGTTGCAACGCGTGTAAATGTTGGCTTACTTCAGTGCTATGAAGAAATGTGTGCTGAAGTAATTGCAACTTTAACAAATGGTAATCGACGTGGTATTGAAGTTCATGCACAACCTGATCAAAAATTGCCACCAATATGTGTTGATTTATTGAATGATGTTCTTGAGAGTAAGCTATTATTTAAATAGCATTAAATGTATTACATTGTTTTTGCAGAATTGGAAGTCTATATCCCTTACGAAACCGTTAAAAATTGTCATGTATATTATAAAATCGATAAAATTCTTCCTAAATCTGCTCATTCTTACCGAAGCAGAGATAAAAGTGGTAGTCTTGTTCCAGTTACTACACATTATGAACGACTTCATAAACTTAAAATTCGATATCCTGGAATGAATGCTGTAGCACTTAAACGAAAAAACAAGACTTTTACTGTTCCATTGGAACTTGTTGTGTTAGCTGATAAACCTCAAAGAGTTTCTGCATCTGCAAGCTATATTTTAACTCATTTAACTGAAAGAATTAAAGAGGTACGTGAATTTATACAAACTAATTGTCTATAATTACAGTAATACAATTTTTAGCTTGCTGCACTTGTTCCTGGAAAGCGTTGGGAATTCATTCGAGGAGCTGCAGGAAAATTTCATGCAGATTTAATGGATACAAACAAACAGAATTTATTAAAAGAAATTGGTCTTGAATTTGATGATGATCCAATTACTGTCAAAGGATCCCGAGTATTGGATACTCCTGTTGATACATATTCTGAAGCACCTGGAACATTGGCAATACCGTATCGAAATCCTGTTGAATATGTTCTTGTTGATTTTCATCGTCGTCGTGATGCAAGTGATGATGTCAAAGGAAATGTTGATAATTTAATGGATAAAATGCGTGATAAATTTGGGTTAGTTTTTATTACCGATTTGTTAAAATAAAAACTTCAAAATTGTCTCTTTATTTTTTAGAATTTCAATTGCCCATAATAAACCTTTGAACGTATTTAATTTCAACTGGAATTCAAAAAATAGCAGTGATGAAAATACTTTGGGAGATCTTGATACTGTAGTTCGATGGCATACTACAAATAAGCCTAAAAAATCTGATAGAAAATTGCTTTATGTTGCTGTTATTGATGATAATCATAAGTTTACGAAACTTCATGGTATGTTTTCTATAAACTTTTAGTAAAGCTTATAAAAATATATTTAGGTCTTATTAAACAAAAATTGGAAGCAAATGGAATGATTTCTCAAGTGATTACTGTAGGCGTTTTGAAAAAAACTCATTCATCATATCGACCTGATGCAACAAAGCCTGCTGAAGATTATTCATTTAATGTTGCTTTAAATATTAATGCTAAACTTGGTGGAATTAATTGTGTTCCATCCAAAGCATCAAATAAATTGTAAGTGTTTCTATTTTTCAATGCTTACATTTAATAAATTTATAGATGGGATGAATACATCAATGATAAAAATCCTACAATGTTTATTGGAATTGATACTCGCTTAGGAAAGGAAAAAAGTAAACAAAGTGTTGTTGCAATTCTTACAAGTATGGATACCACAGGAACACGGTATGGCCTTATTAGAACAAAAAATAGTTTTATTTTTTTTATTTACAAATGTTTCAGTTACAATCAAAGCTTTATAATGTCCAGAGATGGTCGATATACTGCTGATTTTACTGAACCCCTCAAAGATGCTCTGGATTCATTCAAAGATTCAAAAGGAAATTCAATAGTTCCAAAAGATTTTATGATTTTTCGAGCTGGAATGAATGAATATGAATTGTCTGCAAAAACTGGTGAAGGTGCTTTTGAATTTAAAAAGATTGAAGGCTTTATTAACAGTTATATGAAATCCAAAAGAATTAATATTGTTCCAAAAATAACTTATATTGGATATAATCGATCACACAATTTCCGATGCTATAATCCTAAGGATGAAAATTTAATCAAAAATGATGAAGATGGAGTGAAACTGAATGTTCCAGAGGGCACTGTCATTGATAGTACAGTAACCAGTAAGAATTGCTTTTATTTGGTTTCACATGAAACTTTTTTGGTTCGTTTTTAACTATTTTAATCAACTACTGTAACCCTTTTTTCAGGGAACAACAAAGCCACCAAAATATCGAGTTGTTGAAGGAATGTCTACTGTTGATGGAAACGCTGTGGGAAATTATAAAGCTGATAATCTTTTGGCAATTATCTATCAACTTTGTCGCTTAAATCCTCAATCAAAGCGTTCATTTCGACGTCCTGTTCCAATTGGATTAGCTTCAAAGCTTCTTGAAAGAATTGTTGAAAAATGTCCTGGTATTTTTGATGGAAAACCTGATGCTGTCAAAAGCGTTTTAAGTCATCCAGATTTCAAAGGAATCTCTTATTTTATTTAAGTTTTTGTTGTTTGAGAGTTGATTTTGTTGTACATAAATTCTGTTGTACTCGAATTTTGTTTTTTTATACAATTATGCAATAAAAATGTAATAAATAAACAAAAAAATATCAACCAAGCTAATCTGTCATCACAATTATTCAATGTTTGCTGAACAAATTGATTCAGTATTATCGAGGATGGGTGCATCTTTGATTGTTTTTAACTATAAAAATTTTTAGCATTAAAATGAGAAAATGGGTGTTAAATTTGATAAAAAAAAACTTTTTTATTTTTTCGGTATTTTCTATTACGTTCTGCATTCTTTCTTTTTATTTGTTCTTTCTTTTCTGGTGTCAATTTGCAGCGTCGTTCTTTTCTTTTTTAAGCATAAGCTGATTTTTGATTTACAGATAAATTTTTATATCTTTATTCTTTCATATTCAGCTCGAGCCTCTTTTACTTTTCCTTCCCATTCATCACTACGTATTGATGGATTATCTTTTAATCCAACCATGATCATTTGTTTTAATCCACAGAGTAAGATTTTATGGTATTTGTGTTCTTCGTTTGATACGATTTCTTGAAACACTTCTGGTTTTATTGTAAAAGTTCCACTTTTTGCGTTAGAAATGTTTCTTATCTCTAAAGAGTCTTTTAGTTTTACTATCATATTTTCTAAATCCATGCATTTGTCTCGATTATTTCTTTTTTCAAATAATCTGACTATTTTAACAGGAGAATTTGTCTTTTCCATATATTCATTGATTGACTTGGTTTTTTCAATATGACATGAAAATCTGAATTCAGAATGTTCCGTATGTCCAATGTAAATTGTTTCATTGTATTCCTCTTCAATAGTTTTTAAATTAGTTGGAACAACAATATATAGGAAATGCGGTTTTTGCTACTCTGTAAATCCAATACTTTCATCCAGCCGTTGTTCTAACCATTTTAACGCAGACTCTGGTGTATAATATGGAGGGGCAATTGTTAAGCCGTTTTCATCTTTTACTTCTTTCATTATCATTGCGTCATCATTTTCTTGAACTTCAATAGTAGTTAATTTTGAAATTGCACATATCTCTTCGTTTTTCATTTGTGCCACATAAATTGTCGAAAATTAATTGTGTTTGATTAGACGTGAATGTCTATAAAAAATTTTTAAAAAATCAGCGAAATAGTGATACCACAAACTAAATACAGTTATCAAAAAAAAGCAAAGGAGAAAGCATTAAAAAGAAAAAAACAAAGAGCAACACAAAATGAACAGCGTTTAAAATAGTTGCAAAAAAGGTAAATGAAAAAAGGGCCCCATCAGTTGCAAATTCCTTTACAGTTTGTTCTGGAAAATTGTGGAACGCTCGAGAAAGTGAATCATGCTTGAATTTCGAAATTATGCAACATCGTTTCTAAAACCGAAATAAAAGATAAAACAACTTTTATTGTAAATAAATTTTGTGAAACACAAAAGATATAAAAAACGAAAGCCTGCCAAAAATTAAAATGCTTTTTCATTAATAAAGCTTAGATTTGAATTTTGTTTTAAAAGATGAACGATGAAAAAACAGATTTTAAAAGCAACTGAATTTTCGGCACGCGTTTGGTCACTTTATTTTTGCCATTGTACAGGTCAACCGTGATAAAGTGTTGTTGTTGACTTTAAATTCTTGAAAATTTTCTCGTTTTTTTGATACATATACTTATTTAAATTTTTTTTAAAATTGATAAACCTTTATGAATATATATTTAAAACATATAATACAATAATTAATTAACAATATATGATCTACTTCTTTTTATTCTTAAATAAATAATTAAAAATCCTGAAATTGCAATAATGAAAAGCCATCCAAAAAATAGAAACACCGCGGCAAATGGGAAGCAAATTTCTGGATTTTTGGTTTGTTGCTTTTGTGGCTTTGGAAGATCAATTGTTTCATTACCGAAATTTTCAATAGCTTGTAGCCGACTTGAAACGTCAACAATATCCAACACTTCAAAATCATATTTTGCTTTTCTTGGATTTCGAACATTTAATTCTTCATTGACAAAAATTTGAGGTTGTTTTCTGTGCTCTTCCATTTCCTTTGTAATGGAATTGCAGTCTGGTCTGGGACACACTGAATTACGGTCTCTTGTAGATATGCTAATTTGGCATTGGAAAAATAGGGTATCCCGATCAGCATATTTATAAACTTGAGTTTGCTGGCCAGCAATTAAGTCAGTTGAATATTCAAGATTTGTTAAAAGCAGTGGATCTAGCGCACATCCACGTCTATCTAAGATATCAATAAATTCTCGAAGTCCACTATCTACAACACATGAATGCACTATCATACAGAAGGAAGCATCCGTTGTAACAGGCTCACAAATCCATTGATGATAAATTTTTTGTCCAACTGTTGCATATGCAATGGGGGGACCAAATGGGCCACCATCAAGGAGCTGAAAAGATTTAAGGAGGGTTAATGACGATTTTAAAAGCGTTTAAATTAATTATAAATACAAATATGATTTGTGGAATGCGAATTGTGTCAAGGTTGTATAAAAGATTGATTTCCGGGAGGAATGAGGTTTCTTTTTCGCAGGAAAGAAGATAGAAAGATTTTAGCCATGACTACCATTATCTATCACTAATTTATGCTCCCAAAATATGTTTAAAATTCGAAAATTTGTTTATGAACACCAAATCAAAAATATTTTTAAGCATTTTTACATTAGTATTGTACCTTATTAATGAAAAAAAAACATACCTGATATCGACAAGAAGGCATCAACATTCTTTCACTTCTTTGTAAATTTTCTGGTAGATTACTGACACCTAGATTCAATTTAACTTGTTGTTCACCAGCAAAATATAAACATTTTACGCGATAAGCTCGATCAATACTTGTAATAAAAAGTGGATGAAATGATACGACAATTGTGGTTGTCACAAAAACCCCTCGCGGATTTGCTGATCTCTCTCGATCAATTCGACACGCCGAATCAAATGGCACTTCTATTCCAGTTTCTGTAAACTTCCCCAAAGCATTTATAAAACATCCTTCAGTGCTTGAAAATCCTTTCACAAATAAACGACCTTCAAAAGTTTTTTGAGTTTTTAGTCGAAATCGAAAAGCATTTGAAGCACATTCAATTATCGGGATATCAATAATGCCATTATCAACATGGGTACTGTAACATTCTGGCAATAATAGTAATAATAACAGCAAAAAATAAATAATTAATTTGAACATATTATTTTGAAGGTTTTTGGGGGATTTCGATTTTATCGTTTTTTCACGCCACTTGAAAAATGGAGATGGGATAGCGAGAGAGAGATAGAGATCAACTTTCCATTCAAGCTGTTGTTGCTGCTGTTGTGATCACAACTTTCATTCGTTATCACTTTTAACAAGATAATATTTTTTCAAAGTTATCTCCCCCTAAGGCATTCTATTTATTCTTCTTACTTTCTCTTGATCGGACAGCAACGAAGGCGACGACGACAATGAGAATTGAATTCAGTCAAGAACAAAAAAAAGAATTAACCCATGGGAGATTATTTCTTATTCATTTTTCTCGTTCGAAAAATATCAAGCAATAATAATAATTCATGTTATGATGATGGCGACTTTTACTGGGAAAGGAAAGAATAAAAGTGAAAACAAAATTTTGATGCTGCGCGTCCAGAAAAAAGTTGAAGAAATGCAAGTTTACATTCCGGTTTTTGTTTCGACGGATTCTCTCCGTTTTTGTTGTTTGCCTTTGCCTTGTCCGTGAGTAATAATATCCATTTTTAAAGTTTAAACGGAAAAAAATGTTTTACGGTTTTAAACTTTTAATTCATTTTTTACAACCAAATTATTTTTGATGCAAAAAAATGGGAAGGAGAAAAAAAAGTGCAGACATTTGAGAGTTTTTTTAGGCTAAAAGAGGTCAATGTAAACATTGATAAGAAATAGTTTTTTATCTAATTAATTTGTTGCAAAATTTGGTTTTTATGATGGAAGGTCAGTGAAGAGAAAAACAGGCGATGGAAAAGGAAATATCAGTTTATTGTTAACATAAAAAAGTGAACAGCGATTTTTAGGGTTATAATTGTCAAAAAATCTATGTTAATAGCGATTATAAACTTAGATTTTATCCGTTGAAACAATGATATAGCTCTTTAGTCGATCACTGTTTTTTGTCTGATGTTTACGAAATCGCCCCAAATAGTTTTTCGGTTTTCACGAAAATTTTGAAATTTAAAATGTTACATTCCAAAAGCCTAAACTTTTTTCCCATAAGCATATCTGCTTTTTGGCTTTCCGTTATCCGCTGACAACTTAATCCAGCTATTTTTTAGCACACATCCATAAAACTTCCAAACATGGATCTTCTTCAAAAGGGATGGTTTACAGAATTTTCACCAGATGATCTTGAAAAGATCAAAAATTCTTCTTCTGGAGATTCCAAACAACTAAAATCAGATGGAAAAGAAATGGGTGGTGCATGGCCGGGGCAAGCCTTTTCTCTTCAAATTGAAGAAGTTTTGTTTCATGAAAAATCAAAATATCAAGACGTTTTAGTTTTTAAAAGGTAAGAATTACCGTATCCTTCTTATTCCTACCCAAACTTTTTATTTTAGCAAAACCTACGGCAATGTTTTGATCCTTGATGGAATTATTCAGTGTACCGAAAGGGATGAATTTGCATACCAAGAGATGCTTGCTCATCTCCCCCTTTTTGCACATCCAAATCCCAAGCGTGTTCTAATCATTGGTGGTGGAGATGGTGGAATTCTCCGTGAAGTTCTTAAACATTCATCTGTCGAGCATGTTACAATGTGTGAAATTGATGAAATGGTTATTGATGTCTCTAAGAAATATCTCCCTGGAATGGCTGAACAATTTGGAAATCCCAAGCTTAATCTCTTTATCGGAGATGGATTTGAATTTCTTAAAAATCATAAAAATGAATTTGATGTTGTTATTACAGATTCTTCAGATCCTGTTGGACCTGCTGAATCTCTCTTTGGAAAATCATATTATCAATTACTTTCAGAATCCATGAAAGATGGTGGTATCTTATCTTCACAAGGTACGGTATAACCTCTATAAAATTTGTCTAATTCTTTTATCTAAAGGTGAATGTCCATGGATTGATATGAAGCTAGTTGAGCAGCTAAATAAAATCTGCTCAGAAATCTTTGTACAGATTAAATATGCCATTGGTTCAGTTCCAACATATACTACTGGGCTAATGGGGTATTTGATTTGTACAAATTTGAATAAAGAGGTAATTACAACTTTTATTGTTGTGGTTGTGTGGCTTCTTTTTTTGATTTTTGTGGTGGTAGCGTTTCTGTGCTCAACTAACATTTTTAAACTTTCTAAAATTAATATCAGCCTTGATACATCTAAGCTTTGATATCTTCATATCTATATCCCTATCATTAATTTTTTAGCTGAAAGTGTTTGGTTACATTTGGAACTAATTTCACATATGATCGATTTTACTAAAAAGATTTTTCCAAGTGTTGAATATGCTTCTTCCATCATGTCAACATATCCATCTGGAACAATGGGATATCTTATTGCAGCAAAAGATGTACGTGTTTTGTAACTCTATTGTTTGATATCATATTAGTTTTTTGTACCCTTAAAACATATTCGGAGATTCCAAGAAACTTCAAACAATTTCAAAAAACATTTTTCAGAAACGTGATGTAACAAAGCCTGCTCGAACCCTCACTTCCGAGGAAATAAAATCTATGAAACTTAAATTTTATAATTCTGAGCTTCATTCTGCAGCTTTCATTCTTCCAACATTTGTTAATCAGGTTTTTATTGTTTTGCTTCGGATTTCCGTTTTTTCAAGTTTTGTCTTTTTTTTCAGGCTTTACACGGAAGCAAATAGAAGAAGTTTTTTGCTGCTGCTTTTGTTCGAGCATGATTCTTTTGCATTTTTGGAAGAAAGATAATGTTGTCATTGTTAATTTTCACTTAATTCTATGTAGTTGTTGAAATAAGTTTCTTTGTTAGAATAAATATTGTTAGCTTTTTTAAAGTTACAGTAAACATTTTTGTTAACATAGATCAGAGATATAATAAAAAAAAGCCTATCCAAAATATTTTGGGTTTAGGACATCTTTTTAATCAGTTTTTACAAATTTACCTAAAATACTGATTTTTCCAAACAAATGATTTTGTTCTATAAAATTATAAAGTTTTTTAAATGAAATTCATACAGTATATTTTAATTGCTCTAACTAAAAATTAAGAATAATCTTATTAAACGTATTTGAACATTTTGGAAGTTGGTTTCCTTAACTTGAATACTTAAAAAACTACTGTACATTTTCTTTCAATCTTTCTAATGTAATTTGTAGAATGCATTCTCAAACGTCATTGATACAATGAATGAACTCTGAAAAAAAACAAAGTTGTAAAAATAGTAGTTACTTCCAAAAAGGCGAATAATGCCAATGATGATGATGATGTTCTCAAACTTTATACAAAACCCATGCTCCCACGTACGTATATAAATGACATTCATATCTGGTCTTTCTAAAAATAAAACTGACACAATAAAACTTTTTTTTGGAGTAAAAAAGAGACGACACCGAATAACTCGGTTTGAATTGGTCAAAATAAAAAAGAAACGTAGAAAATTCGATTTAAATTTATCAAAAAATGTGTTAGAAAAAAGAAGATGCTTAAATTCATTGTTGCATGAAACGGCTCCTCTCCTCCGTTTTTTTTACTCGCCCGGCACCAAAACAAAAAGGTTTTTTCTTAGATTAAACTGAAATTTCTTTTGGTGTTATTTAATTTTCAAATTGATGTTTAAAGAAAAACAATGCAAAAAAGGGCGAAATTTTATTAGTAAATGTTTTTTGATTTAAGCTTTACTGGGGGGGCATCATCATGGTAGTTGTAGAGTAAATTGTATATAAAGGTCAAAAAAGAAAGTTTTTGAATATAGTTAAAATCATTTTGTTAAAAGGATGGTGTTTACTTTCCATTTGTTGTCGAAAAAAGTACAGTGCTCCGTTTCAATGCATTCTCATGGTGTACTTTTATGCCTACAAAGAAGAACTTTGATCTTTAAAAATGTTAAATTTTAAAAGCTCATCATTTTAGGACAAATAAGTTTATTTTACTACTGTATCTTATGATGATACCTTCTTTAAAGATCTTCTTTGTTTCGATATTAACCAGAAAACTTCCGTTGTTATTCATAACATCTTTGTACCTTTCCACTAATAACTTTGCCAAAAACAATTCCTGCCAAAACTCCGCAAAAATATCAAAATCTCCAAATTTCCTGTAATTTTCAAAGCGATCTCCAAAAACAAAACAATTGTTTCCAAGAATTTAAAATTTGCAGCAGCTTTTTTGCAAAAAATACAAAAAAAAACAAAGGCTTACTGTTTTCTTCATTTTCAGTGTGTCATCACTTTTTTTAAAAATTCAGCTTTTTTTATTATGCCATTTTTTTGTGTTGCTTTTGAAACACTTTTTTTTGGAAAATTAAATCAAAAATTTCAAAGAACATGTGTTGACTTTTTAGACAACAACATTCTTCCGGCTTTTTAACAATGCCATGGCATTCTTCTTCTTCTTCTCTTTTTGGTGAGACTTGTTTCCTTGGAAGAAGAACTTTAAAATTTTAAACTTCTTTTTAATGTATTGTTTAAAATTTTTTGTTGCTTTAAAAAATGTTGTTGTTTTTTGGAGACAACAGTCGAGTGATGGTGGTAAATCTTAAATTTCTTCAAAACAAAGAAAGGAAGTCATGCTCCAACCAAAAAAGGCGGTGCTTTTTCTTTCATTGTGTTTTTGTGGTAAAATAAAAGCAGCAAAAAATTTACTGTGTTTTTTTATAAAAAAAATTACAACCATTGTTGTTGTTAGAAAAAGCTTTTTTCCAAGGGTCGAAGAACAATTTTAACAACTTCTTTTATTTTTTTTATTTTGGAGACGGAAGAAAGAGATTAAAGGAAATTAACAGTGATGAAAAAGTTAGTTTGAATGAAAAACTTCTTTTTTTTGGAAGTTCTTCAAGGTTCTATTACTGTAGGGGATTATAAAATTAGAGGCCTAAAATAGCTAAAGTTGCAGCTATTATAGTTTGGTAAGGTTAAAACTTTTTTGGTATAGATTTTGACATATGTGCATTGTACGTAGCATTATTATCCTACAGTAATCCGATCTCTGTCTGATTCCAATTATTAATTTAAAACGTTTTAACTTTTTAAGCTCATACTAATTATGGCTTCCTCAAAATCCTTTGATTACAAAATTTTTTCATTAATTTTGATCCATAACCAATAATTCCATGACTTTTTTGCAAAGAACCAAATCCCTCTCCCTCTTTTTTTGAAAGGTTTCAAGCAATAAATAAATAAAGAAAAATGTTTTTTGAAACTTTTGCAAAAAAAAACGATTACAAACGAAAGCATAGAATTTCAATAATCCCCATTCAGCAGCAGTAGCTGCACCGGGGCTTTCTGTCAAAAAATAAGATGTTCTGTGGGTGGATTTGCTTTGGCATAATAAATACATGGAAAAAATGTTTTTAATCTTTAGAGTTCTTTTTATTCTTTTTGCAAACGTGTTTTAATGCTTAGAAGTGCAGGTGAAAAAATAAATAAATATAATAGCTTTTTAATGATCCTGCTGAAAATTGTTTAATCTAAATTGCACGTATTGTATAAAAAGCGAGCGTCAGAATTCACCTGTTTTTTTGGAGTTTTAAACTTTCTTAAGTGCTGATTCACTTTTCGGCTGGTAAATGATGCATCGAATTCAAGTATTCTTATAGCGCTAGGTAGCTGAGTACAGTGCACGTACTTTTTTTACATAAATACATCAGTATCCATTTTTATCTCTCTAATTTTATCCCAATATAAGCAGCTTTTGACCTTTGGGCTTAGGCATGAATTTATATGTATTTCGTGCTTCCTTTCATTTTGTTTTAATCCCTCACAATTGTAATTTTCTCTTTTTTCGTTTTTCTATTATCAATTTAAATCAGATAATTAACTCCCCTTAACAAAAAGAAGTGGCACACTTTGTAGCAAAAATGGCATCCAACAGTGTGTGCCATTGAGAATTTTAGACGAGATGCAACCCCCACCACCACATTTGCCTTGAAGGCAAAAAACAAAATAAATTCATAGTAAAAAAAGATATGTCCCCAAAAATAGCTATTGCGCTTTCTATTTTTAACTAACTTAATATTTCTTTTTTAAAATTCCAAGGATAGAATTCTGTTATCTCCTTCTTATAAATAATTCCAGCAAAAAACATACATCCAAAAATATCTTTTTTTTTCATTTTTTAGTTATCCGGAATCCTACAATCTGTGTTTTTTGTATTTGGGCCAAATCCGTTTTAAAATAAATTCTTCTTTTTGCACCTTTAAAGTTTATCCAGCATTTAAAGAGAAAACAGAGAGATATGAATATTTTATTTATATTTTTTCTAAAAAAATCCTGCAAAAAAAAGATTTTTCAAGGAATGCCATTCTTGAACAAATATTTATCTCTTTTATTTTTTTGCATGTTGATGACAGCCACTACCATCAAACCTTTTTACTGCTGCTGCTGTTGATGATGATGAAAAGAAAACTTAACCAAAAACATGATAGAGATTTTTTAAAAAAACACAAAAGTTTATATCCCATTATTTTTCGAAACGACCATTGTTTATCCATTTTGTGCCATAGTCCTCTCTCATCTTCTTTGTTACCCCCATCAAAAAATATATGCCAAAAAAATTGTTTTTAAGTGTAATCTTAGCCTTTAAAAGCAGTGCCACCATTGATATACGCATGTCTTTTTTGGTCAGTTTTTAGCTGACTTTTTTTCTGGATTGACAAATATAAAATGGAGTAGTACTTGTACAGCTACAACTACGTACTACTAAAAAACCACTTTTGCCCGATTAATGTCAAGTTTTTTTATAACCGCTTTTTTACTTTTTTGAAGAATTTTTAAAGAGAAAAACAACCCGATTATTGTTTTTTCCCTTTTTCTATTTAGCTTTTTGGCATCCACCCCAAAGAATGGCATCTTATTTTTTGTTTAAACAAAAGAAGCGACGGAAAAATATCGTAAAAAAAGTAAAAACTATAAGAACATATATGTATATATGTATTTCAAAATTATTATTTTTTATTATTGTTGTATAAGATTTTTGGTTCTTTGGAATCAGAAGAAGATTTTTTAATCGAGAAAAAGAGATAATCTTTGTTTTAATGGACTGTTTTTCTTTGAATAAAAAAAGTGCAAGAAGATATATTATTTTTGGAGGGAAAAAGGGGTGGTCTTTCTTCGGTGGTGTACATAATGATGATGCGTTTTTGAATTTGTTATTTATCCATTAAACAACAAAACAAAAAAACATAGCAGATTTTGACAGGTTTGCGTTTTCAGAAAAAAAGATGTTTATTTTTTTATCATGCAAAACTGCTGAATTTGAAGGTCTTAAAAAAGAGATTCAAACGAAACTGCTGTTAGCGGAAGTGAAGCTATTTAGGACGACTACCGTATACCTCTTCAAAAAATATTCTTGTGAATGAAATCCTATCAAAAAAGGGGGATAATAGAGACAGAGAGAGCAGACATGTTTTAGACATATTTTTTTGCCCTTCATAAAAATCTCTTTCGCTTTCGACTTCTGTCAAATTCCTTAAAACATATGAAAAAAAGCAGTAATAAATATGTGCACTTTTGGTTTCTTTGGTTTTATTTTTTGAGAAGAAGAAGGGAAACTTAAGAACACCCAACTGAGACAGAAGTTTTTATGGTTTTTTATGGTAGTATCAATTTCTTTTAAATCTTTTAAGATATATTCAGTATATACTTTTTTTGTTTCTCATGTAGTACTAGAAATTTAAAACTTCAATTTTTTTATAGAAGGCTAAGTCTGTCTTTTAAAAAAGTACTGCTGCAGAATTTTGAATGAAGGCTTTATTGTTTTAAGATTCTGTAGACTATCAAGACTGTATTGTTAGAATTTGAATTATGCTGTATCCTTGCCCTTTTTCATATTGTCTACTTTGACTACTAAATAGCTTTCCCTCATAGATCCATAAATATATAGTTTAACATCTATGTATTCAAAATGTAGTCCTCCAAAAATTGCTCTTTTTTTGTTGCAAAAACGTTACTTTGCAATCTTTTTTGTATTTATTTTTTTCTAAAAATGTTTCAAAACATGCTGGTGCAATGATGTCTGTTTTCCGCTTATTTTATGCTCTTCTTGAAAATGAGAGAGAAAATGAACGTCATCAAATATGGTTTTGACTTTTCTCTTTCCTCCTTCTATCTTACATCAAAATATGCTGCTTCCTCCTTCTTTCTTTGATTAACTTTACTTTACATGTTTCACAAAATAGTAAATAAGAATTGGCTTAATTTAGCAAGAAAAAAACAAACAAATACTAATAACATTAACATGCAAAAGGATACGTAAGATGCAATATTTTTTTGTAAAATTTCAAAAGATTCTGTTCTGGGAAATTTTTAAAAAAATATTGAGCTAGTGCCCAAGGTTGTATATATATATTTCTTTGATCTTTTGCAGCTTTGGCACGCTTTGGCAAACGCTTAAAGGAATTTCGTCAATTTAGGAAGGAATAACTGCCCCCAATTCCACCCCCTAAATACGGACGTATCCTTTTACCCCGAAAGTGCATTACCGTACCACCCTAAAAAATCTTCTTCCTTTTTTTAGAGCAACAATATTTCCGGTTCCATCTTTTTAAAAAAGATGATTATTTCATTTTTTGACACATTATTTTCTCACATTTGCTATTTTTTTAAACTCCTTCTTTTTTTTCAGTTTTATATTTAAAAAATGGAAATTTAAAAAAGTCTTTAAAGTAAGAAAGAAAAAAAGTCTCTTGAGAGCTTTGTGTTTTGCTTTTATTTTTATAAGGCCACATTTTTGCCCTTTCTTTTCCTCCTTTGAGTCCTTTTGGCTTGTTGCTTCTTCTTCTTTTTTTCCCATCGTTTACTAATTAGAAGGCTCTTTTTCTTTGTTAAACTAACTATATAAAATCAGAAAATGCCATTTTCTGACATCAACTTCTTTTTTTTATCCGCGTGTCTCAAAAGAAAAAAAGATTTGTATCTTATCCTTTCAAAGGGATAATGTTTTATTTTATATGTATGTATAAATATATTTGTTTGATCAATTTCTTTGTATTTTTCAGGTGTGTACATTTTTATAATAAAATTATACTTTTTTGAATAAAGAAAAGTATAAAATATTGTTTGCTACTTTTCACACACAGAGAGACATTAACAATAATAGCAGAGAGGCCAGCTAATTGGCAGTAAAAGAAATGGCTTCAACAATTCGACGGCTTAGTTGTATTCCTGAGGCAATTCAACAGGCTATCAAAGATGAAACAAGTTTACAAGTTCCAAAATGCATGGATCGACGTCCTAGTTTGCAAGAGATTGAAGACAGCGCTTTACTCTTTTTGGAAAGAAGGAAAAGCAGCGATTCTGGAATTGGTAAGCTACATAATTCTACTACAGTACTAAGCGGTCTTAAACTGATTGTTAACATAATTAATCCAAAAAAGATCAAATCAAAATCACAAATAATTAATTCCGAATGTTTAAGCGTTGTTGTTTTTTTAGTCGAATCTATCTCTTCCGCGAAAAGCGTAGGACACCTTGTAATTTATGCCTGAACAAAAAATAATTATTCAGGCATAACTTATTATAGCAAACGTAAAAACAAAGCTTAAACAATTTGCTTACGTTTTTTTTAAATATTAGACCAACAATTGTTTCTAATAAGTACTCAATTTCAAAAAAGCAATGAACTTTTAATTGCTTTCATTTTTTTGTAGTTTCAAGCAGCACTTGAGATTTTTGGATTGTATTCTAATGGGAAAAGAATTTTGTTTTTATCTTTTAAGAAATTAATTAGGCATAATTCATATTTTCTAAGTACATGCTCTCCCTTTTTTATTTACAAACTTTTTAAAAGCTTTTCCCAGAAATTTTTTTTGAGAAGATTATTCAAAGAACAATAAATAATAAGTTGTTATGATATTTTCTATTTTTAGGAAGTTTACAACCAGATTTATATCGAAAACGTGGTTCTATTGTTACAATCGGTTCAAACAAGGATGGCCTAAATTGTCCTGCACGGCTTCAATTGCAGCTGGATTATGATTTTCAAAAAAGTGATTTCTTGGTTACAATTCTTGAAGGTAAGATTTAAATACAAATTAATGTTTTTTTGCTAACAATGAAGCTTTTTTAAGTAACAAATTTGCAATTAAACTTTTCCAATTTAAATTTGCCTATTATTTTCAGCTTCAACAAATCTCCCAGCCGCCGCTCCAGCGGAAGACTATGAACTTTGGCTATCATTAAATGGTGAACAGCGACGCCTAATTTGTCCAATAAATTGTGATCGACCCCTTCCAAAAGAAGAATTTAAATTCCCAACGACATATGATGAGCTGCTCGAAAAAAATCTTATCATTGAATTAGTTTCAGTTGAAAATTCTGGTTTTACCGTAATCAAACATGCTCGATGCACCCTTGTTTTGTCAGAACTCCGTCCATCTGATGACCTAATTCTTTGGATTGATCTTGAACCAGTACATGAAAAAGAGAATCGAAGCGGAGAGCTAAATATCTGCCTACAATATCTTTCATCTGCACAACGACTTTCTCTCTGCATTCAGCAAGCTACTGGGCTACAGAGAAGTGGCGAAAATGGTGCCCCAAGTGCCCTGGTAAAAGCTGTTCTAACATTTGATGGAAAAATTTTAAAGAAGAAAAAGACCACAATTAAAAAGAATTGCATTTGCCCAACATGGAATGAAGTTTTAACATTTGAAGTTGATCCCAGACTTATCTCTAAATGTAAAATGGACTTATTAGTTGTTGATTCATGTGGCGGAAAGATTTTGGGTTCTGCGAATTTGGGTGAAAATGCAGGACATGGTGCCAGAATTTGGAAAGAAGCTTTAAGAGGTCAATCAAAAGTCTCCAGATGGCTACCACTTGTTGCTGGACCTGCTTCAAGATGATGATGATGATGTAATATTTGTATTTTTGTGGGGGTGTATTTTATTACAACGATAAAAAAGCTTGTATTTCTGTATATTATTACTTTTGGGCTTATCGCTGCTTGTATTTTCTTTTGTAGGAGTGAGGTTTTCTTGGATGTAATAGGATATCAAAGGATTAGCAAAGGTTTTTAATCACATCAATGTCTATCGTCTGGTACTTGTTAAAAACAGATAATTGTTTACATGCAAAATATTTTGTTAATGACAGATTCCAATTATATCCAAGAATATCCTTTCTCTCTTTGTTATTTGTCTCAATTCCATATTTATTATTTATTTTTATTGTTCGAAATACTCATAAATTTGTTTTATTTTTTGAAATCCAATAAAAGCTATAAAAAACTTTTTTCAAATAATTCAATCAAAGTTCAAATTTTCTTTTATAAAAGTTTCTTCACTTCCTCATCATCTCTCTCTTTTTAAAATCAAAAAACAGAAAGAAAAAAAAACAGACACAAAAAATAACATCTCCCATTAAAATTGGATTTTGTTGTTCATCATCATCATCAACGAAAAAAAATGAATCCAGCAAGAACAAAAAAAGTTTTTACCGGTTGTTACTCTCTTAATCCATTTTCAATCATCACATCTCTTTTTTTGGTGGCCATAAAAAGAAAAGTGGTAAACGACCAAATAATAACAGATATTTTTCATTACTCAGTTTTCAAACACCGATTTTCTTCTTTCAAAAACAAATACATTCGATTCGATTAAATCCTTCTTTAAGCGGATTACAAAAAATTCGAAAAAAAACTTTTAAACAATTATATTTTTCCCCTCTATTAAATGTACAGTTTTGTATTTGTATTATTTTAAAGTTTTAAAATTTGAAGTAAGTTTAATTTTTTTGCAGTTTTAATTAACTTTTTACTGTAATTTTACAGAAATGAGACTACCGTTAACAATATTTTCACTGCTGCTGATTACAGTAGCTATCAGTGGTGCAGAAAATGCCAAAATGACAACATTGGTCCCAAAGAATGATGCAACTTCTAAAGCGGCTCCAGCAAAGGATATTGCCACCGCCAAATCAATAGATGGAAAAGAAGATGAAGCTAAAAATATGAAAAAAGGTGATCTTGGAAAAGACAAAATTGATCCAAAAACAAAAATTGCTAATACAGTCGAACCTCGTTATAATGCGCCTCGTTATAATGCGAACCTCTCTATACTGCGGTTTTTGTGCGGTCCCGGCAAATGTCTTAAGGAAATGACCTAATACAGACCTCGTTATAATGCACCTTGTTATAGTGCAAACCTGCTTATACTGCGGTTTTTCTGTGGTCCCTTCAAAAATTTATAAGGAAAATCGACCTTGTTATACTGCATACACATTTTTTTTCCAAAATCGGTTTTTGTTATTCTAAGAACAATGAACTTCGACTTCAATTCTTTCATTTTTTTAAAAAATTTCAATAGTTTTATGGGTTTTTCTATCAAAAATAGCGGAAAAAAGCTGTTCAAGCAAAAATAGTCAATTTTTATCATAATTGTGGTTTTTTATATGATATAAATTGATTTGAATAAAAATTTTTCAAAAACTAGTCAAAAAAACTGAACCTCGTTGTACTGCGGACCTGCCTATAGTGCGGTTTTATCATGGTCCCTTGGACCGCACTATAACGAGGTTCGACTGTAACAAAAATTCATCAGAATCAGAAGAAAGTCCATCTGAAGATGCCCAAGAAGATCTTGGATTGCAAGAAAATCAAGGTCCTACAATCCCTGCCTATCAAATTCCAGGTATTGAAACACAAAGCTTTTTATATAAATTTCGTTACTTTAAATTCCCTTTAAATTCCAGAACAACCAAAAGATGTTAAAAAGAAGAAGCGATGGGTTGGTGAACCAAATATTGATTTTGCAATTGATAATGCCCTTGGAGCACTTTTTGGTCGACCACAGCCTCCACCGCCACATCCTCCTGCTGATACTGTAATTGAAGAAGTTACATATGTAGATGAATATCCACCTGGTCCAGTAGTTTATAAAAGATCAAAAAGTGTAGCAGCACCACCACCACCTGTTGAAAAAGTTGAAAAAATAAGTCCCGCAAAAGAAATGGATGCTACGATTGATAATGTCGATACAGTATCTGTAAAAGGTGATCCGATTGCAGTTTCAAAATCTGAAGTTGAAGCTAAAAGCCCTGTTGTTTCACTCAAAAATGAACAAAAAGCTCTTCCAAAAATGGAATTCGGAGATGTAGTAACAATTTTACCAGCAATAAATGAAGAAAAAGATTTTGGAAGCAGTGTTGAAAATGCTGAAGAAATGAAATATCAACGAATTGCTCCAGAAGTTGCTGGATTGATAAAGAAATCTCTTCCTTCAAATGTTGTTGAAAAAACGGAAGCTCCAAAAGAAGCAACAGCTGAAAGTAAAGACGAAGAAGAACTTCAAGAAAAACAAATGAATGAAAAAAGTGATACAATTGAAAAGAAGGATGAAGGTCAAAAAGAATTTGTTCCAGTTTATCCAGAAGAAGAAGAAAAACCAGCAGATGATGGTGCAGAAGAAAAAACACAAAAAGATGAGTAGTCATTCAGGGGGTTATAACGACATTTAAGTGCGGTAAAATAAATCGGTTTTCTCCGATCGTCAGCTGTTCACTTCCTGGTCCCTTCCTCCTGTTCTCTTCCCTGTTCTCGAGACCTGGTCTGAGTCTGCAGACCTGGCTCTATTTTGTAGACCTGGAGACCTGGCTTGAGACCCCTCTCAACTCTGCCCTCTGTAAAAGATTCTAGAATCTGAAGGCTGTTCTTATTACGTAATCAATCATTGAACTTTCATGAGACCTGGGGACCAGAAGACCAGAGGTTAAAGGGTATATATAATAATGGGACCAGAAGAGCTGAACCTATAATAAAAGGGATATTGGACCTGTTGACTAATTATCAATTAAGTGATTACGTAATACCTCCCTGTGACGTAACACCTATCCTTAACTGTGTTTGTCCGAAAAAAAGTAAAGTTTTTATATTATGTATACTTAACTGTGTATTTGTCCGATAAAAAAGTAAAATTTTTATATTTTGTATACTTAACTGTGTATTTTGGAGACTAAATCTGACTAAAAACATGAACGACGACTTTTCGATTCTTAATATTGCCTTAGTTTTGTATACTTAACTGTGTAAATTTACGATCTTTTGACGATTATTCTTGCGTAACTTTGATATTTTTTGTTCTTTTTGCAACCAATATTTTTCACAATATGCAGAAAAAAAGGCGCTTTTGAATGCGATTTTTGATTTTCTTAATATTTTCTTAATTTTATATGCTTAACCGTTGTTTTTGACGACTTTTTGACGGCTAAATGTATGGATTTTTGTCCTTAATTATGACTTTTGGTATCAAAACTAAGCAAATTTTGTGCGTTTTTTGTAAAATAGTGGGGTATAGGAGGTGAAATGGGGTAGCGTGAAAAAGTTTGTCCGTGTGTCCGACCAAATATGGATATTAAAAAAAAGGTTTATTGCGGTGAATATATTGTTACGTAACAATTATAATAATAATTACTTTTTGGATTTTTTGTGAAAAGCGGCACGATCAAAGAGATTAAATTTAGATTTTTGTATTTTTACAGTTGCTGGACTTTTGGGTTTTGGCTTGGTTTGTTTCTTGATTACTGGCTTTGGTACTGTATTTTTCTTGTTTTTTCTGGTTTTTGTTCCAAAAAAGGCATCTAATTCTGCATCGGTGAGCATCTGTTTTCTTCTTTTATATTCTCGAATTTTTTGGATTGGTGGTGGTGGTAAAGGGGTTACAGCAGTTATAGGTATAACCTTATCCAGACTTTCTGGCATTTTTTCATTTGCATACTCATAATGCTTTCGTCGTTGAATGAGTTCACCATTTTCTGCATTTTTTACTATAGCGTTTCCTTCAAGATAAAAAAGTAGCAGAAGCAATCCCAAAAAGTCAGCTGTTCTTAGAATATGTTAATAACAAAAGCGAAAATTGTCACTTATTCGGTTTTTGAAGTCAGCCGGAAAGATGTCGCTTCCTATCTTGAATGAATATTTATCCTATGGAAGAGTTCCTATTGAACTTCGCCATAATCGAGAAGATCTTCGTCACTTTTTCAGTCCTAATTGGATGAAATTATCTGATATTCCAAATTGGGATAATGTTGATTTACGTAAATTGTCTGTTAGAACCAATTATGTGCGCCTTGTTGATCCAGAAATAACTTTCACAACTACCACTGAACGCGTTGCTCTCATCTATTATTACAAATGTAAAGGGAAAGATGTCCATGTTCCTGACTTTATTGTACGTGATAATCATTCTGGAAATATTTATTTGCCACAAAATTGTTTTGTTTCTACATAATTTTATATTTCATGTAACTTTTATCATAAAATTTTTTCATAATTTCCCTTTTTTTTTACATACAAACCTTTCTACATTTTAATCCCTTTTGTCAACGTTAAGGAAAAAGAAAGAAAACTTTAGTCGTACTTTAGGTCAGAAAAACAGTTGTTAAGTGTAGGAAATAAGCAAAAAGATAGTTGTAAATCATCGCGGAATCGTCGCATCAAAAAGCGATAATCGTAAAAATCAACGGTTAGCTATAGAACACCAAGAGGAAAAGTTTACTTTTTTCGGAAGGAGAGAGAGAGAAGTTATGAAGAAAAGCACGGGAAGGAAATAGCGCAAAAAAAATTGGCGGGAAAAATGAGACGCGCGCGTCCTTTTTATATGCTGTCGATAAAAATGGAACAGGTGTTGTGGTCCCGATTTCGAAATATGAACAGCTGTTGTTGTTGTGGTCCAGTCCAAAGACTTAGAGAGCAGGTCTAATATAGAGAACTGATAGAGAAAGAAAGATAAAAAGCAATTAATCAATCAATTGTCGGAAAACATCAATCAAGATATTTTTTGAAAAAAGCCAAAGTCATTAATCATTGTGGTAAAAGCTGTCGTGATAAAAAAACTGTTATTTACATTAGTTTAACAAATAAAAACTACTCGCGTTTTTATTTTCTTTGCATTATTTCTATTTTTTTTATTGAAAAATGTCAAAATTAGACCCCCAAAGTTTAGAACAATTACCAGAATCAATTGATTTTTTCAACGTAAAACCTAGTTTAGCTGGGATAGAACAATGTTCTCTTGTTGAATATCCTACAGCTCACCCAATTAGCGATGGACCTATAAATTTTCGAGTTAATACAGGGCAATGTTTCGTAGATTTTTCAAAATCTTACATGGTCACACAATTTCGTATTCTAAAAAAGGAAGGACAAGAGTTCATCCCAATTAAAAAGAATGACCCAGTTAGTTTTATACAAGGTTTTGGGGCAACATTTATTAGAAATATAAAAGTTTCATTCAATAAACGACAAGTTTATCACGGAAACGATTTGTATGCATACAACGCGTACATGAGGTAAAGATTTTTACGGTTTTTGATCTAAAAAATATGAAACTTTATAGACGTCGGCTAGGCATTGGTGGTAAACCAAGACTTGAAGATTTACAATCTGTTGGGTATTTTGAAGATGATTCAAGTCAAGTTAGCGGTAGTGGTTTTGATGCTAGACGTGACTTATTTGCCGATGGAAAATCTTTTAAAGCTGTTTGCCCCTTAGATGTAGATATTTTTCAACAAAAGAAACTTTTTCTCAATGACTTAATTGTCGATATAGAAATTATTCCTAATTCTTCTGCATTTACTTTAATTGCCCCTAGCACACAAGAATACAGATACCAAATTTTGGATTGCAAGCTTTATGTTAAAACATATATGCTTAACCCAGAGTTACACAATCAAATTCAAGAAAATCTCGAAAAAGGTGTTTTTGCAAAGTACAATTATACAAGAACTTATCTAAAGAAGTACTATATTTCATCTGATAGACAAGATTTCGATACTATCCTTTTTACTGACAAACTACCGAAGCGTATATTTGTTGGTCTTGTCGATGCAAAAGCTTTTAATGGACATATTGGAATGTCACCTTTTGAATTTGCACATTATGGTCTCAAATCTATACATGTCACCGCAAACGGAATTCGTGTTCCTTGGAAATTTTATGATTTAGACTGGGATGATAACAACTTTATTCGTGCTTATAAGGACTTGTCAGATATCACAGAACATGGAATATCACTTGCAAAATACACAACGCATTCTAACTTTTACGGTTTTGACTTGCAAGTAGAACATGATTCCGAAATAACAGAGATTCAAAAAACTGGAACAACACATATTTCACTCAGTTTTGCTGATCATGTTCCTGCAAATGGTCTGCAACTAATTATTTTTGCTGAATTTGACTCTATCCTTCCCTTAAACTGCAGTCGTAATACTACGACATATTCTTCAATGAATTAGCTTTTATTCAATTTTTTAACGTGACCAGGGAAGACCTGTCCAATAAAGATTCTTTTTTTTTAAAAGTTCTGTGTAAATATTAATAATAAGAGTTTTCTTCTCGGACCATAAAGTCTGGTCTTACTTAATTATTTCGTGATATTTCTATCGTGTTCTCGTGGTTTTTTCTCGTATATATTCTTTTTTTTCGTGAATTCGCGGTTATTTTTGTTTAAACCTTTTAATCTGGTCCCCCTTGTCCCTGTTGTCTAAAGCAGAAATGTTTTAGCATGCAAAAATTAATAGCAGTTCCTATGGTTCGTTATAAGAATTTAGTTGGTAAAGAAAATTCCAAATGGGGATTGAAAAAGACGGTGGATGCAATGATGCGTTTGCAAGAAAATCAAGAGTTATTACAAAGGCAACGTCATTATGATTTAATAGACGAAGAAATGCCAAAGAATCACAACAAAGTTATTCCCCAGACTGCTGTCACAGCTTTACCACCTCCACCAATACATAAAATTCGAGAATATAAAAGAAGAAAACAAATGCTCTCTGATGCTGAATTAGATGCCTTTTTTGGAACAAAAACCAAGAAAAACAGGAAAAATACAGTACCAAAACCAGTAATCAAGAAACAAACCAAGCCAAAACCCAAAAGTCCAGCAACTGTAAAAATACAAAAGTCTAAATTTAATCTCTTTGATCGTGCCGCTTTTCATAAAAAATCCAAAAAGTAATTATTATAATTGTTACGTAATAATATATTCACCGCAATAAACCTTTTTTTAAATATCCATATTTGGTCGGACACACGGACAAACTTTTTCACGCTACCCCATCTCACCTCCTATACCCTACTATTTTACAAAAAACGCACAAAAAATGCTTAGTTTTGATACCAAAAGTCATAATTAAGGACAAAAATTCATACATTTAGTCGTAAAAAAGTCGTCAAAAACAACGGTTAAGCATATAAAGTTAAGAAAATATTAAGAAAATCAAAAATCGCCTTCAAAAGCGCCTTTTTTTCTGCATATTGTGAAAAATATGGGTTGCAAAATGAACAAAAAATATCAAAGTTACGCTAGAATAGTCGTAAAAAGATCGTCAAAAACAACGGTTAAGCATATAAAATTAAGACAACATTAAGAATCGAAAAGTCCTCGTTCATGATTTTAGTCAGATTTTAGTCTCCATTTTACACAGTTAAGTATACAAAATATAGAAATTTTACTTTTTTATCGGACAAACACATAGTTAAGGATAGGTGTTACGTCACAGTGGGTATTACGTAATCACTTATTTAATAATTAGTTACCTGGTCTAATCTCTTTTTAGGTTCAGGTCTGGTCTTCAGGTCCCTTTATTATAGTTTACCCTTTAACCGCTGGTCTTCAGGTCTCCAGGTCTCATAGAATTTGATTACGTAAGAGGGATTCTTGAGGACAGCCGGCTGACACACAGAGGGCTGAGTTGAGAGGGGTCTCATTGCAGGTCTCCTGGTCTACAGGTTCAGGCCAGGTCCACAGGTTCGGGAACAGGTCCATAGAACAGGGAAGAGAACAGGAGGAAGGGACCAGGAGATGAACAGCTGACGATCGGAGAAAACCGATTTATTTTACCGCACTTAAATGTCGTTATAACCCCCTGAATGACTACTAAGATGATCCAAAAGCATTCGAAACTAAAAAAGAAGATGAATCAGATGCAGAAAAGGCTGATTTAGAAATCACAGAAGATGAGAAAAATAGCAATTCAAGTTTTGTTTTATGTGATGAATCTTCTAACGATCCAGAAAAGCCTCAAAAAGATGATCCAAAAACATCGGAAATGGAAAAAGATGAACAATCTGAAGCTCCAGGAGATGACAAAGAAGAAAATACAAGTGTTGAATCATCTGATAAAGCAGATAATAAAAAAACTGAAGAAGAGTCGAGCGACAAATCTGCAGAAAATTTGGATGACGTTAACAAAGCTCGAGTGAATGAATCAGAAGCGATTCCAGCAGAAAAAGCACGTTATCGTGAACCTGAAAAGCTCCCAATTAATCTAAAAGTAGATGGCACAAATAAAGCCTCAGAAAAAATGCCACTTGATAAACATGAACCTAAAAAGCTTCCAGAAGAAGAAGAGGATACAGCTTCTGAAGAATCAGAAGATGAACAAGAAGATAAAGAAAAAGAAGAAAAAAGTGCCGATGATGAAGACGCCGATATTGAAAAAGATGAATATGCTCCATCCGATGTCAAAGCTGAAGAAGATAAAGCCAAAATTGATGCAATAAATCCTGCATCACCAGAAATCAAGAAAGAATCATCAAAAGAAACTGATAAAGAAAACGGCACAAAAGCTGAAGCCAATGAAGATGATAAACTTGGACATGCTGCATATCCCAGTGAGTTAAGCGATGATTTTTCGGTTGATCATAAAACGGGTTTAATGCCAGCTGTGAGCACCCATAACAATGATAGCGATGACAAAGAATCAGATCTTCCGGTTGCAGCAGATGATAAAACCGATGATTACAATGTCCTTGAAAAACTTCAAGATGATGTGGATGCAGCATCAAAGAAAGAGGAACAACAACAAAATAAAGAGAATCCAGATTATATTGTTGTTGAAGAACTAAAAGATCCAATTCAAGGCCACCGCAAATATACAATTTTGAAGCCAACTTATCGAGAATTCCATCCAAAAGAAAATAAATTGATTGAAGAAGTTAAAGCAACTTTGGATAAATCAAAAGTAGTAAAAAGAAATATCAAAAACTTCGAAGAAAATGAATCTCCAGAAGAAGAAGAAGAAAGCTTTGAAAGTTCATTTTCAAGGGATACTGTAGTTGATGATTCAAATGAAATTCTTAAAAATGTTGCAGATGCAATTGAACAAGACAGTTTAAGAAAACCAAAGAAAAATCAACAAGCAATGTTCGTTCCAAAAGATGATGATCCAATTTCATTGAAAAAACCTGGAAAGCCATCATTGACTCAAATTTTGGGGATACCGGAATCTGCTGGACCTGTAATGATTGAACCAGAAGGTGGCATCCCACAAGGACAAAAACAACTTCGATCAGATAGGTATGTATAAATTACTATATTCTTTGATTGGCTCATGTCAACCAGAGCTTTGCGAATTCGAAATTCTAAAAATTAAAAATGAAACTAAAATTTTAATGCCTGAAATTAAAATCAAAACTTCGATTTCGCATAGCCTTGGTGGTAATATCTTTCAAGATTGTTAAAGCCAAACTACCGTATCCAACTAAAGCTAAACATTTTTCAGCGATGAACACAGTAACCAAGATTATGATGCCCCACAAAAAGTTGTAATTCAATCCAAACAAAAGATTACATTAGTATATGATGATGATTCAAGTGAAGAATTAACAAAAGATTCATCAAGTGAATCTTCATCATCTGAAGAAGAATCAAAAGAAAAGAAAGAATGGATTCCAATTTTGGACATTGCAGTGGTCAATGATCCAACGTCTAAATCATCAAACCCAGTTGTTACAGAAACTGAAACATCACCTGATCCACTACTACCATCTGCACTTCCAATGAAACAACAACATCTCACTGATGAAGATCAGGCAGTCCATGAAGAACAACTTAAAAAATATTCGAATGTACTTGGAAATAATTTAGTTATCACACTTTCAATTTCTCCACCAATTTTAATAATTGCTGGTGTAATTTGTTTAGTTTTATTACTTTTTAAAGTTTATTGGATTTTGTATTCTCCTCCTTCTCAAACTTCATCAGTACTCCCTCAACATACACCTGCGACAAAAACTTCAACTAAAATGGATTTCCGAACTCCACTTTCTATCATAACTTCTGAACCCAAAAAACAACCTATCTAAAAAACTTTTTTACAGTATTTTTGTAAATATATTTTTACACTAAATTTTTACAGTCATTTCAAATAACTACGGTATATTATTTTATATGTTAAAAGTAATAAATTATTATTTTTTAAATACAAATGTGTGAAAAAAAGAAACAATATTTACCTTTAAAACTTGAAATTCTAAAACCTACAGTATCCAAAATGTTGAAAAGTAATAAAGTATTTCCCAAAAATATATGCATATTTTTTCAATCAAGTGAGAAAGAAAGTACATTTCATTTTCACGACACATTCTCTTGATGACAAACGAATAAATGAAATTGAACATCTAACAAATTCAACAAAAGAAATCAAACACATCAAAAATAGCGGAGAAAGAAAAAGAATTCATTCATGCAACCACCTGCACCTGGTGAAAAAATTCCTGGAGCGGTTGATCAAAATAATAAAAATCCAGTTCAAGTAAATAAACGAAAAAGTAAGTTTTTTTCTTTTTAATATTTACTGTAGAATATATGTAGTATCGATAATCTATGTGACTTCATTATTTTGTTTCAGAAGAAGAAGTTGCCCGAGATCAGCCACCACTAATACAAAGGGGTGAAGTATTACAAAATTTATTTGAAGTTGAAGAGCCATGTGGAGGTGGAGGTTTTGGACAAATTTATAAAGTAAATCATCGAGAATTTCATCAAAAAATGGCACTAAAAATTGAAACTGCAAAAGGTGATATTAGAAGAGCTAAACTTGAAATGACTGTTATGCTAATGCTTCGTGGAAAATCTCATATTCCAATATTATATGGATGTGGAAAAATTCGTGGTAAGTATCTTGTATGTACTCGCAAATCGTTGATATACAGATAATCAATTGCAGGTTGTCCATATATCGTTATGCAAATGTTAGGAAGAAATTTAAGTGATCTAAGAAGACGACAACCTGAAAGATGTTTAAGTGGATCTGCAGTATTTCGAGTATCATGTCATGTTATAATTGCATTAAGGTATTTACATGAAATGGGTTATGTTCATCGAGGTACAGTATACTTTTATGTGTGTATTAAAAAAATTAATATTAAATAATTTATAGATATAAAGCCATCAAATTGTTGTATGGGAATTGGTGCAAATAAAAGAAAAGCACATTTAATAGATTTTGGTAAGGCTCCCTTAATTCTAAAACTATACTAGACTTATTAACTTTTTAGGAATGGTTCGAAGAATTCGTGATATGGAAGGAAAATTAAGGCCTGCACGAAAGTATGCGCCTTTTCGGGGTACTGTAAGATATGTATCATTAGCGTAAGTCTTTTCAACTGTCAATTTACGTTATTAATTCCAATTATTTAGAATGCATCAAAGAAAAGATGTTGGATTTGGGGATGATTTGATAGGATGGTTTTATGCAATGATTGAACTGTTAAATGGTGGATTACCATGGTCATGCTTGGAAAAAACTTCCGAAATTCTTAAAAGTAAAGCTGAAACACCAATAAAAGATTTATGTGATTCACATCCAAAAGGTTTATTAAAATTTGCACAAGTTTGTTCCTTTTTCATCTGCTTTATATATTACTGTAACTTTTTTTAAATTTAGACAGTTATGGATATATCATATGAACAGAAACCAAAATATGATCAATTACAAAAAATGCTGAAGTCATGCCTTGCTTCAGATGTTACAGATACAACACCATATGATTGGGAAATAAATACACAAATGGTTTCAAAAAGGTTTGTGTAACTCTCGTAAATACAGGATATATTTGCTTAAATTTTATAGAGTAATGGAACGCTCAATTATGGCTTCCGTTGGAACAGAGCTACCACCACCAATTGAATATCCAGCAAGAAAATATCGAACACCAAGTAGACCTCGAATTAAAAAAGTTTCATCTTCAACATCCGTGTCAAAGCAACAACCATCAAAGACTCCACCAAAAAAATTATCTTTACCAATTAATCCTGAGCAAACTGTTGATGTTGATGAACATTTGGAAAAGATACCAATCAAAACTAAATCTACTATGGTAAAAGCAAGTGAAAATTCGACAAAGCCATCAAAAGAAAAGATAAAGGAAAAGAAAACAGATGAACCAAAGAAAATACTTCTTTCATCTCCAATAACAACAACCACCCCTGATGAAGTTGAAAGAACTCAAGATATATCTGAATAAACACAATTTAATTTTTGTAATGTTTTTGATTTATTAAATAGATTATATATAAAATAAAAACATAAAATAAAAAATGAAACAAATAAAAGTAAAAATTTGTATGTACATTGCGAAGGTAAACATTGTTTTCTAACACCCGTTGATGATGATCAAGCAAATTGTTCAAATTTAAAAAGTTTGAAAGATTATTCTTTTTCCCAATTCCCCAAAAACTTTTGATGCTACCCTAAAATGTAGAAACCAGAGAAAAATTTGCGTGAAGGTCTTCAAGCTTTGATTGGCCATTTCTTGGGTTCTGTTTTGCCACCAACTTGTACTTCAATTCCTTGAGCCTTCATATACTCCGCAAATTCCTTCTCTGAACAAAAATGAAACCAATTCGAAAGAATTCTGACCTCAATAAATGGATGATATGAGCGAACAACGACTCTGATGAAGCGTTTTCTTTCACGATCTAAAAACAAACATATTTATCATTTTCGCAGCCAAACAAAAAACGTACCCAAAAACAACTCAATCAGTCTTCCACACATTCTTGGAGGATTATCATATAGTTTGAAAAGCTTAATGTGATGTCCCTTCAAGAATGCATCATGAACTTTGATTGCAAAAGCAATACATGGAGATTTTCGAGCTTTTGGATCCAAATCATTTAGTAAAGATAAAATATCTTGATCATCTTCGGTAAGAATGTAATACAGTAATCTGTAGGCTGTAAATTCAAATTCATTCTTTGAACCAGGTAAATCATCATATAAATGACGCAGTTGTGTTTGACATTGCTAAAAAAGAAAAAAATTTAATGCATAATATTATAATATAGCCACTTGCATTATATTCGGGCAAATCTTTGTTTTCCAATGTTAATCTGGCATTAAATTCATATACTTGCACTGTGAAGTCCGTGAAACTCTTTTGTACCTAAAAAATTTTTATAATTATTAACTAAATTATAAAAAAAATTCAAACATACAGTAAGATCTTGACGAATAGCACGAAGTTGATCACAAACATATTTGTACTTCTCTGGATTCTTCGCAAGGGTCTGTAAATGATTAAAATGTTTTTTAAGAACACTAAGTGGACGAATTTCAGATGCATCAGGTTTCTAAAAATTTAAGATTAGAAAAGAAAAATCGAAATTTATGTAAACCTTTGTCAATCGGAAAAACTTCTTTTCTTGCTCATAACATGTTCCAATAATTTCTTCACAATCTGCTGGATCAAATCTTCCTTCATTACGATTAAAATATTGATCTACCATATCCTGATCTAGATTAGATAAAAGCTTTGGCAAAGAACGAGCTAAACGACTTCCATCATATACAGGCAAAATTGCTTTTCTACGATATGGTCGTTCTTGTAATGACACAAAATTCAACGAATTTGATAACCTTGATCTATTTTTTCTCGATTCAATCCAATCTTCTAACCAGTTTTCTGTATGATTAGTACCAAATTTTTCACCTTTGACTCTTTTAGCATTAAACATTTCATCATCATCATAATCATCAAAACGAGAACCAAAAGGATTATTATTCTTACGCTTTTTATTCTTTTTACTATCACGTTGTATTATAGGTTCTGTAGTAGCCGAAAAAGAGCTACGAGGAGGAGGAACTAAATATATGTCAAGACCTGACATACGTTCAGCACCACGAGAGAATGATGATGATTCGGGTTTACGAGTTTCTCGTCGATTACTACTTGAAGATGATGAAGAAGTACTAGTTGGTTTAAGTTTAGAAGCAGGAGTCCAAGAAGTTGTTAACTCATAATTCTTTTCATGTGGCAATGGTTCATTATTCCATTGTACATGAAAAACAGCACCAGAAAGCATTAAAGGTTCTATTTTTGAATAAAGATAATTTTCACATTTAATTCTTTCATCAGAAGTTTTTGGATGTGCAAGTGCACGACTTACATACGTTCTAAAAATAAATGTATAAATATAAACAGTTATCAATCATAAACGTTACTTCAAAGCTGGAGGATGTCGACCTCGTAGAAAGAAACCACTATTCGGATCACCAAGAGTATCACTTTCAGCAGCGGCAGGGGCTAATGGATTGGAAGATACAAATCTATTGACATTACCTATAATGAAAATTAATAGTTTAAAAAAGAAAAGCAAAGAAAATTGTATACTGTGTAGAGGACGTTGAAAAGACATGCTAAATCGTTGGGGACGTTGTTGTAAAGGTTGTTGAGCAGCATAATCTAAAAGCAGTGAACATATATTTAATTCTGTTAATTTGCAAAACATACTGAACGGAACTCTATTTCCACCATCAAGTCGTTGAGGACGTTGTTGCTGTTGCGGTGTTTGTATTGGGCGCTGTTGAAATGGACGAGTTGGTGGTGGTGGAGGTGGTATATACTGAGGAATTTGTGTCGGCCATGAATATGCATTATCTGTAACACTTGGCATTGGAATACTAGCATAAGGGGAAGGATAATAAGGTGTATAGATAGGGGCTTGTGGATAAGAATAATTTTGATAATTTTGTTCAGCCTTCGCAGTACCAACACCAGATGCTCTTAATCTTGCTTCAGCTTCAGCCCAAAATGGATTTACTGCATCTGATGAAGCAGAAGCAACAACAGAACTTGAAGTATCTTCAGTAGTCATCTTAAAAATACAGATAATTAAAAAATAAAATGGTTTGTCAGCTGATAGTTTCAAAGCAATAAGTAAACCGCTGACAATCTCGTATTTAAATGATTGGATATACTTACCATTCAAGAAGCAACAGTTTCAATGAAAGAAGCTTTGAAAAAGTTGAAAAACAAAAATGAATAAAAAAAAGTGATAAGCTAAAAAATTGATTAAACAAAAATGTGTAAAAAAATTTGTAAAATTTCGCAAAAAAAATTTGTTTATTTGTCGCTTGGTGGTACTATTTTCGTTTCGAGAAATTTTTACCCCTAAAATAAAAAATTTTTCCCGCTCGACGTCTATTTTAAATTTTACAAAGCTTGTTCGACATCATCTCTCTCTCGCATTTTTCTTCTCTCGCGTTTTTTTTCTAATCAAATATTTATTTACTTCATTATTTCCAACAACATTCTATATTCCAGGTGCTCGTGCTGGTAATATTAAATAAAAATTATTAACCATGTCATCAAAGTTTGATATCTTTGAGTAAGTTTTATCTTATCCTTTCGAAAAGTATTAATATCGTTTTACTTTTTTCAGATTAACAAAGCATTTTGAAGATGATGAAAAGCGCTTCACTTTCTTGTTGGATATCTTAAACAATATTTGTTCTTATACTCAAGATGCTTACAAGAAGAAGGTCACCAAGACCCTTGTTGCTCAGATCATAGAGATTTATTCTCATGAAAATTCAAAATTTCGTTCTGATCCAAGACTTTTGCGTGCTTGGGATCTTTTGGTATGTACTTTAAGTCTCTTTTAACTACAGCTGATGATCTTACTTATTTTTTAGGGACAAACATCCAATTCTTTGGGATATGATGCTGTTATGCAAAAGCTCGATGGCCTTGGTTACTTCAAAATGTGTCCAGAATTTTATCGTTTATGGGGATCTTACTTGGTTGAAAAGAAGGATCGTGCAGCTTTTGATAAGCTTAATTCTCGTGTTTCAGCACTTTTTGCTCGAAATAAAAGTATCTTGGATGTTTTTGCGTAAGTTTTTATAAGCTTTTTTATTGATAAGTTCATATAATGTTTGTTCGTTTTTTTAGAGGCTTTGCTAAAACATTTGGTCCAAAGGTTTTTGATGAAGATGTAACAGAGAATGTTTTTGAAAAGCTTGGCTCAACTCCTGTTCGTCATGCTCCTCCTGCAGCTCCTCAATTTGCAAAGCCATCAGTGCCTGCTGCCTCTGGTAATACTTCAACGAAGACCGCAATACCGTCATCATCTGCTGCCTCTGTAAATGCTTCAACAAAGACAGCATTATCGTCATCATCTGCTGCATCTGTTAATAGTACTTCTTCAAAAATGGGCCCAATGTCCTCTTCGTCTGCTACATCTGTTAACAATTCTTCTTCAGCAAAGACAGCATTATCATCATCTTCTGCCTCTGTTAAAAGCTTATCTTCAACAAAGACGACATTATCATCAGGTTCTACTGCTATAGCATCATCTTCTGGTTCAATTGCTAATGATCCTCTTCCATCTAAAGTACCTGCTGCAAATTATTCCTTTACAACTCATCTTCATCGTGATGCAGTTTGTGCTTTTGGTGAAACTCTTCCTTTATCTCAAGAAGTTGTTGAACAACATCCTCCTAATTCTACTTATCGAGTTTCCAAGAATGTTGAAAAAGATTTTAGCGTTTTTGCCGAAGAGGAAGAAGAACCTATGGATACTCGTCCTGCATCACCGGCTCGTAAAAATATTTTTTCAAGTCCTGCTATTCGAGATTCACCTGTTATGAAGAAAGCAAGAGGTCGTCGTGATTCTGATGAAGAACTTGAGCCATTATATGATAATCCATTTGGTGATATTGGTTTCAAAAAACCTTCTTTGCCTTCCAAGAGCGTTTTTGATGGTGATGTGGTTATTGATGATCCAACTATTTCTGGTTTTAATAAACAATCTTCAAGTCGTGCTTCATCTACTCCAACTGGTGGAAAGGCATCTGTTCCTTCATTTGAAGTATCTCCAACTGGTATGTTTATGATACTTTAATATCCTGGTTATTTACATTCTTTTTTTAGCAACATTCCCACTTGCTAATAAAGAAAATGAACCATTTACATTTGCTCCTGCTGTTGCTGTTGATGACGATGTTGCAAAATCTCCACAACCGAAGCAATCAACAGTTCCACCACTTTCTGAAGCAATCTCTCGTATGTCTCTTGCGCCTGTGGATGATTTGGATGCAACAACTCATGATCTTTCTGCCATGCCTGAAGTTGAAATCAAATCTGGTATTAATCCTTGGTCTGAAAATGAACGCTCCAAGGTTCTCAAGATTGCTCCACCAATGGTTGAACAACATGAATTTCTTGTAGGTTTTTTTTTCGTATTCTGCCCTTTATATACTATAATGCTTCTTTTTTAGTCTACGAAAGTTCCTAACTTTAATACCAAGGGTGCTGTTGTTGAACTTGGTGGAGAAAAATTCAAAGTTACTAAGTTTATTGCACAAGGTGGATTTGCACGGATTTACAAAACTCAAGCTGAAGATGGAAAGAATTATGCCGTTAAACTTGAAATGCCTTCATGTCCATGGGAAGTTTACATTTGCAAATCATTGTCTGTCCGGCTTCCACAAGAAATTCAACCCTTTGTTATGTCTATTCGTGATGCTTACATCTTTAGTAATGCTTCTGCAATTGTGTATGACTATTATCCAATGAAAACTTTGCTTGATCTTGCAAATTTATATAAGCAAGATAATACAACTATCGATGGTATGCTTGTTGCATTTGTTGGTATTCAAATCGCTGAAATCCTCAATTATGTTCATCAAGCTAAAATTGTACATGCCGATATTAAACCTGATAACTTTGTTATTGTTGATCAAATGCCATCTGAACTTCCACATCTTCATTATATAAATCCATTTGTTAAACTTATTGATTGGGGACGTGCTATTGATATGTCATTTTATCCTGATCAAACTTTCAAAGGTCGTGCTGGTACAAATGGTTTTGATTGTCATGAAATGCAAGAAGATCGACCATGGACATATCAAACTGATTTCTTTGGTTATGTTGGAACAATGCATGTTTTGATGTTTGGCAGTTACATGAAAACTTTCTTTAATCCAACTCGTAAAACTTATAGCTTTACTGATACACTTAAACGGTAAGCTTTGCTTTTACTCTCTTGTGTGACTGTACTCTAATATTCCCATTTTAGTCGCTATCCTCTCTGTGAAACTTGGACAAATATTTTCCGTGAATTTCTCAATATTCCAAGCTGTGAAAAGATGCCGTCATGGGAAAATGTTGTAACTCAACTCAAACAAGATCTTGATGACTTTGCTACTGAAGATGTTGTTGCTTGGCGTCGTGCAGTTGATAAATGTAATGCTATTCTTCGTAATTCTGTTAATTAATTGTATTATTATGTATGTTATCGTATCCTCGAATCTGTACTAATTGATTCATTTATTTGCAAAAAATAAATATTTTACATTTACAAGACTTAGTATTGATACAATTTATAAGATTTAGTATATTACATGTATATTGATATAATTTAGTTAGACAAAATATTTTTGATTCCTTTAATTTGCAGCAATCATTGAAGGAGGAGCAGGCGTATCACATTCAGCACGTTCAGGAGCAGAGAGAGAAGGAATATAGCCTAAAAAAGTAACAAGTTAGTGAAAAGTTATTATACAAAAAGGCCTTACTTTGAGGATAAAGCATCATTGATGGAGGTGCAGGAGTATCACATTCAGCACGTTCAGGAGCAAAGAGATAAGGAATATAGCCTAAAAAGGTATATATGAAGAGAGTTAGTGAAAGATTATTAGAGAGATAAGAGCTTACTTTGCGGATAAAGCATTGCACAAGTTTCCATTTCAACATCAGTTTCAGCAGGTGGAAGAGAATATTCAGAATAAACAAGACCAAGACCATCTTCTTCATTAAAAAGTGATTCATCATTGAGTTGTGAGAATGAAACATCTGCTTCACTTGGTGGCATTGAATATTCAGAAATAGAAGTTCCACAAGTCATAAGTGAAAGGGTTGATGCAATTGCTTCTATAAAATATTCATGTGTAATCAACTTCTTAACAAAAGATAAACATACCAATAACATCAACAGCAGTTTCGGAAGGTTGTTCTGAGTATTCACTCAATGATGGAGCAGTAGAAGAATTGGCAGTTGAAACTTCCCAATATTGTTCTGATTCACTTTCATATAATTCAGACATTTTTCTTTATTTCTTTCTTCAATCAAAATGCAAAAATAATAATAAATTTGATGACAGCAACGGGAGAGAGAGACAGCCGCGTTCGACAATGATCAAAATGAATGAGTGAAGAAGGTAAGCACAATTCATTGAAGCATATATCTTTTTTGATGATAATGTTTGAAATTTGCATGAAAAAATAAACTTTAATTTTTTTCCATGGAAGAAAAAGAACAAAACTAATTTTTTTGGCTTATCGAAAACTCCAAAAAGAAAGAAGATGGGTGATGACGCAAAACGTTCACCATTTGTAAAATTTCTCAAACATTTAAAAGATCAATTCAAAAATGACTTAACTTTGGATACAATTGTTTCAACAAATAAAGAATTAATGGTAAGGTATTATCGTTGTCCTTGTTGGTAATAATAATATTAATCATTTTTTAGGAGCATTATTTACCGTATAAACTTGCATTTGCATTGAATTGTATCTTTCTATGGTTTATTGCACATATTCGAATTTTGATGGCACTTGTTACACCACTTGCAGCAATGATCCCTCAACAACGTGGAAATTGGAAACTTTCTGATGCATTTAGCTTTTGTCGATCGGAATTTACAATTGTGCTTTTGGCACTTTCTGCATTCTTTCATTTCTTTGCGATTCCAGCTTATCTTAAACCTTTCAATTGGGCATTTACTTTACGTCCACAAATAAATGTTAAACCTCGAATGGTATGTTTCTTTTTGCCTACCTTTGTTTCACGCAAAAGTATACAGTTGCTTCACAGAGTACATAACAGTGTGTCAGGATATACTGTATCTTGTGATACAATAATCATCTAATACTGGAGTTACAGTATACCTTGTATATTCCATTGGCATATTATTTTTTTCATCATAACTACAGTGACCAATAAAATTTTAGACAATGGTTGCAAAGAAAAGTCAAAGTGATTACGTTACAACTACTGTAATAGATGCAACAGAATTAAAATCTTCAAAATCAGCAGATATAATTTCAGCAACAAAATCAAAATCACTTGGAAATCTTGCCGATATTCATGATTGTGATACAGATTTTGATTTTGGTTTATCTCTTAAAATTCGTGATGGTGTTACCGATAAATTTTTAAGTTTAACTGAACGCGCAATTGATACATTTTCTATTGCATCAACAATTTCCAAGAGGTTTGATTTTATTTTTGGATGGGGGTACTGTAGTTTATTGTTTTAGAACTGGTGATACAGATGCCACTTCACTTGCTGGCTCAGATTTTAATGATATGGAAGATTTTGATTTTGAAGAAGCTTGCGGAAATGAAGCTGAAAATTTTGCAATCTCAAATCAAATTGAACATGAAGCATATAAAGATGAAATTGATGTTGATACTGATCGATATACTTCATTTATTGCTCTTTCAGGTTTGTTTTTTTTGCATTAAAAAACGCTAAAAAAATTATTTTTTTAGAATCTGAAACTTCTGAAGGTGAAAAAGACAATTCTGAAGAAGAAAAATCTGAAGTGGATGCATAAAATTGTATTTGTATTGCTTTAAATTTGTAGGAATAAATTTTTTTTGATTAGAAATGCACACATTTTTTGAACACAATTTTTTAAAAGAGAAAGTGCGCCTCTTTCGTTGTCTGTCTTTTCGGACGCACGCATGCAGAGTTTCTTTTTGTGTTGAAAGGAAGGGGACCTTTTTTGTGTGTTCCATTTGGCTGTGATGATTTTGTTTGGTCCGTGTTTCTGAAACAATGACTTTGATTTTATCCTTCCAAACACTGAGCCAAGTAAAACTTTGATTTTTAAATTTTGTTAACAGTAAATTTTACCGTATCCGGAAAAAAAAAGTAAAAAAAAGAGATGGTGCAAATTGCCAGAGCTAAAATTTTTCATTTTTGAACGGACTGAAATTCTACATTACGTTTATTCACCACAATTAATATGTTGATCTTCAAAGCGGCTTAATGGTGGTAATCTTAGAAAACAAAAAGAAGAAAGCTTGACCGGAAACACACCCACAAATTATTCCTTTTCTTTCTCCCCTTCTTATCTGAGACTTCTGAAAAATGCACAGCGTCAAATATGATTTCAAAAAAAAGTCAACTCAATTTTACGATATTTTTAAAGCAATTTTTGTTTATCAAATTTTTATCAAACAATAAAAAATCGGCCATTTGTTTTTAATTTAACTCATTCGTTCGTTTCTTTTTGAAAACTTGTGCCATTTTTTGCAAGCTTAAATCTGATCAGTTCCCACATCAAGAGATTTTAAGAAGGCATATGAAAAGATAAGCATTGAATAAACATTAAAGCTTTTATTTTTCTTTCAAGTTTTTTTGAGCCAATTTTAAGCCTCTTTTCTGCTTATAAATGGTAAACGTTTATTTAGTGTTGCTTTAGAAAAAAAGCAATAAAAACATATCATTGATGATAGATAATTATTGATGATGACAGAAGCTCTGCTTTTCTGACGATTTTATGAGTGTGTATGATCAGAGGTTGTTGTATTTGCTATTGCTCATTTTTTTGTACTGTTTTTCTCTCTTTTAAAAGTTTGAAAAAAAAGTTTATCAACATCACTGGTTTTTTCCCTCAAAGAATATGAAAGTTTTATTATTCATTTTTTTATTTATCTTTGTTGGAGTAGTAGCAGGCGGACAAATACTTGCACCAGATGAAGATAGTTATTTGTTGGTTACTGTAAGAAATGATACAACCTTTCTAGAATTTAAAGATTTATTTAATTATTATGAAGAGAGTTAGTGAAAGATTATTAGAGAGATAAGAGCTTACTTTGCGGATAAAGCATTGCACAAGTTTCCATTTCAACATCAGTTTCAGCAGGTGGAAGAGAATATTCAGAATAAACAAGACCAAGACCATCTTCTTCATTAAAAAGTGATTCATCATTGAGTTGTGAGAATGAAACATCTGCTTCACTTGGTGGCATTGAATATTCAGAAATAGAAGTTCCACAAGTCATAAGTGAAAGGGTTGATGCAATTGCTTCTATAAAATATTCATGTGTAATCAACTTCTTAACAAAAGATAAACATACCAATAACATCAACAGCAGTTTCGGAAGGTTGTTCTGAGTATTCACTCAATGATGGAGCAGTAGAAGAATTGGCAGTTGAAACTTCCCAATATTGTTCTGATTCACTTTCATATAATTCAGACATTTTTCTTTATTTCTTTCTTCAATCAAAATGCAAAAATAATAATAAATTTGATGACAGCAACGGGAGAGAGAGACAGCCGCGTTCGACAATGATCAAAATGAATGAGTGAAGAAGGTAAGCACAATTCATTGAAGCATATATCTTTTTTGATGATAATGTTTGAAATTTGCATGAAAAAATAAACTTTAATTTTTTTCCATGGAAGAAAAAGAACAAAACTAATTTTTTTGGCTTATCGAAAACTCCAAAAAGAAAGAAGATGGGTGATGACGCAAAACGTTCACCATTTGTAAAATTTCTCAAACATTTAAAAGATCAATTCAAAAATGACTTAACTTTGGATACAATTGTTTCAACAAATAAAGAATTAATGGTAAGGTATTATCGTTGTCCTTGTTGGTAATAATAATATTAATCATTTTTTAGGAGCATTATTTACCGTATAAACTTGCATTTGCATTGAATTGTATCTTTCTATGGTTTATTGCACATATTCGAATTTTGATGGCACTTGTTACACCACTTGCAGCAATGATCCCTCAACAACGTGGAAATTGGAAACTTTCTGATGCATTTAGCTTTTGTCGATCGGAATTTACAATTGTGCTTTTGGCACTTTCTGCATTCTTTCATTTCTTTGCGATTCCAGCTTATCTTAAACCTTTCAATTGGGCATTTACTTTACGTCCACAAATAAATGTTAAACCTCGAATGGTATGTTTCTTTTTGCCTACCTTTGTTTCACGCAAAAGTATACAGTTGCTTCACAGAGTACATAACAGTGTGTCAGGATATACTGTATCTTGTGATACAATAATCATCTAATACTGGAGTTACAGTATACCTTGTATATTCCATTGGCATATTATTTTTTTCATCATAACTACAGTGACCAATAAAATTTTAGACAATGGTTGCAAAGAAAAGTCAAAGTGATTACGTTACAACTACTGTAATAGATGCAACAGAATTAAAATCTTCAAAATCAGCAGATATAATTTCAGCAACAAAATCAAAATCACTTGGAAATCTTGCCGATATTCATGATTGTGATACAGATTTTGATTTTGGTTTATCTCTTAAAATTCGTGATGGTGTTACCGATAAATTTTTAAGTTTAACTGAACGCGCAATTGATACATTTTCTATTGCATCAACAATTTCCAAGAGGTTTGATTTTATTTTTGGATGGGGGTACTGTAGTTTATTGTTTTAGAACTGGTGATACAGATGCCACTTCACTTGCTGGCTCAGATTTTAATGATATGGAAGATTTTGATTTTGAAGAAGCTTGCGGAAATGAAGCTGAAAATTTTGCAATCTCAAATCAAATTGAACATGAAGCATATAAAGATGAAATTGATGTTGATACTGATCGATATACTTCATTTATTGCTCTTTCAGGTTTGTTTTTTTTGCATTAAAAAACGCTAAAAAAATTATTTTTTTAGAATCTGAAACTTCTGAAGGTGAAAAAGACAATTCTGAAGAAGAAAAATCTGAAGTGGATGCATAAAATTGTATTTGTATTGCTTTAAATTTGTAGGAATAAATTTTTTTTGATTAGAAATGCACACATTTTTTGAACACAATTTTTTAAAAGAGAAAGTGCGCCTCTTTCGTTGTCTGTCTTTTCGGACGCACGCATGCAGAGTTTCTTTTTGTGTTGAAAGGAAGGGGACCTTTTTTGTGTGTTCCATTTGGCTGTGATGATTTTGTTTGGTCCGTGTTTCTGAAACAATGACTTTGATTTTATCCTTCCAAACACTGAGCCAAGTAAAACTTTGATTTTTAAATTTTGTTAACAGTAAATTTTACCGTATCCGGAAAAAAAAAGTAAAAAAAAGAGATGGTGCAAATTGCCAGAGCTAAAATTTTTCATTTTTGAACGGACTGAAATTCTACATTACGTTTATTCACCACAATTAATATGTTGATCTTCAAAGCGGCTTAATGGTGGTAATCTTAGAAAACAAAAAGAAGAAAGCTTGACCGGAAACACACCCACAAATTATTCCTTTTCTTTCTCCCCTTCTTATCTGAGACTTCTGAAAAATGCACAGCGTCAAATATGATTTCAAAAAAAAGTCAACTCAATTTTACGATATTTTTAAAGCAATTTTTGTTTATCAAATTTTTATCAAACAATAAAAAATCGGCCATTTGTTTTTAATTTAACTCATTCGTTCGTTTCTTTTTGAAAACTTGTGCCATTTTTTGCAAGCTTAAATCTGATCAGTTCCCACATCAAGAGATTTTAAGAAGGCATATGAAAAGATAAGCATTGAATAAACATTAAAGCTTTTATTTTTCTTTCAAGTTTTTTTGAGCCAATTTTAAGCCTCTTTTCTGCTTATAAATGGTAAACGTTTATTTAGTGTTGCTTTAGAAAAAAAGCAATAAAAACATATCATTGATGATAGATAATTATTGATGATGACAGAAGCTCTGCTTTTCTGACGATTTTATGAGTGTGTATGATCAGAGGTTGTTGTATTTGCTATTGCTCATTTTTTTGTACTGTTTTTCTCTCTTTTAAAAGTTTGAAAAAAAAGTTTATCAACATCACTGGTTTTTTCCCTCAAAGAATATGAAAGTTTTATTATTCATTTTTTTATTTATCTTTGTTGGAGTAGTAGCAGGCGGACAAATACTTGCACCAGATGAAGATAGTTATTTGTTGGTTACTGTAAGAAATGATACAACCTTTCTAGAATTTAAAGATTTATTTAATTTTTATATTAAAGTAAGGTTATTTCTTTGATTGTGGATCGATTAATAAATTAAAGATATGTGAATGTAGTCCTTTTCTGCCATTCTTTAAAGCTATTTCTCCTTCAAATTTTGGTTATTAGTGTTCCTTCAACATTTTTGTGAAAAAAATACTTTATCACAAAAAACAGATTAAATTCAAAAAATATGAAGAAAGGAACATCGCCTTTTCTATATTTTTGTTTTTCTGCAAAAACTGCTTTATTGTTACAATTTTTTTGAAAACGCAGAACAAGCATTTTCAAGTAACAAAAATTAGCCACATTTCAAATCAAAAAAAAGTTTAAATTTTTTCTGTGTTTTTGTAAAAGGTACTGTAGAAGCTGAAAATGTCATTTCATCATTAAAAGTTTTTCCAAAGAATTATATGTTATTAAAAAAACAGCCATCGAAAACAAATCCAGAATTCTCCTTTTCCTGAAATTTATCATACATTTTTAAGATCCGAGTCGCCTGTTACACATGTATCCCCCCAATTACGAATGTTATTACAACAGCATATTTTGGTGAATTAACTCCTCAAGTTTTCAATAAAACCAATGCAACAGCTGACATTGAACAATTTATAAATTTTCCAATTTTTGAAACAGAATGGTTTCCTGCTGCTAAAACAAATTTTTCAAGCAAGGTTTGTAAAACCGGTTGCAAGGATATTGAATGGATGTTCAGCCTTGTTGCAACAAAAATTTTACAAACTCTTACAAATCCATCTGCAAGAATTCGAAAGAAACATATCGCTTTAATTACAAATTATTATTATGAGCCAGGTTTTGATGAACAACTTGCAACAACTTTTTATAATAAATTTAATATAACTTTTGTTAGCTTGTTTGTTCCTTCAACGGATTTCTTAAATTTATCAACTTTACAAGGATCAAGGGTGCCTGTTACAGTATTCGATATGTCTGATACAGATATTGATTTAGATAATGCTCGTGAAATATATTTAAATCGATATATTGGTAAGCTTTTTAAAAATAGGATTACATATGATAGCCTGAAGGCATGTTATTGAGTCATTAGATAGTTTTTTTGACCTATAGTTATTTACTTGATTTGGTTTTGAATATCTTTGCCGTTATAAAAATTTATCACTTTATAATTTTAGATTTCGATTACGAAGATGCCGTGGCACCTGTTGCAGGTTTTATTGAAATCTCAGCTCCAAATCTCTTCGAAGGCATAAACTTTTTTTCATCTGTTTTTGATGAAGAGCTTTGTCGCTTGAGCAATGATTCAGAATATTATCAAATTTCTCTGCTAATTTATTTTAAGTTTTATCAATACCAACTTGATTTAATTGTTCCAAATCTTCAAGGCTATTCATTGGATTATCTTAATATTATTGTTTCGTCGTATATTAATTCATCGTTTTTACAAAGTATGTTTGATACTTTTGAGATTCTTATTGTTAATTTGAAACAGAAAAGAATTTAATATGTCAATGTTTTAGAGCCAATCAATTCAAACTGCACAGAAGAGTTTTATTCTCAAGTGACTCAAAGATTAAAAGATCCTAATTTAGAGCAATTTAGTTTTTATGTAACTGATAATTATCCAAATTGTATGGTTAAAACTTTACAACAAAATGGGATAATTGCTGATTCGATTACAGTATGTTGAATTTTATTAAACCCTTTTTTTATTATACATCTCAAAGAATACAGTTTTATTCCAAGGGCATTTTGTAATATTGAAACAATACTAATTGCTTTGAATTCTTTATAGAATCACTTTGAACTTTTCATTCATTCAACCCCAAACTCTAGCATTAAAATAGATGAAGATACTGTATTTGATGATATAACTTCTAAAATTCTGCCTTCCATTAATGCGACCGAAATTCCGAATCATGTAACCGTTTTGGATCTGTCAAATTCAACTGAAAATGGAATTATCGCAAAAATGTATGGAATTTGTCGGCAATTAAGTTTTTATCGAAATTTAACTGCTGCAACTTATTTTGAATTTGAAAGACCTGCCGACACTTCAGATTGGGCAGTGATCAGTGGAATTTTAGTTGGATTTGGAATTTTAAGTACCATTGTAATTTTGTTGCTTACAAGGGCACATGAAAAAGTTCGACTTAAAACTTTTATAAAAAGAACTGAAACGGAGAGATCGTAAGTTATCTTTGGGAAACATTGGGGTTATTCATAGATAATTTGTGGATATCATAGATCACACGTGGGCAGGTACTAGGGACAAAAAAAATTTTTTTTACGCGTGCCATTTTTTGTCTTGGTCCCCCTGTTGATTTTCTTACCATAATTTTTTTTCAAAATCTTCTTTTTTACCTTGGTCCCCCCTTTGAAAAATTTAGATGTTTAATTGTTTTAAATAAGTTGTTGCTTTAATATTATCAAACGGCGCCGCAGGCAACTTTTTGATTCTAAGTTTATGTTTAAACACAAAAATATCAGTTTGCTGCAATTTTCAGCACCGTTAGAATATTTATTTTTAGACTCAAATTTTCACAAAAGTGATTAGTAAATAAACAAGAATCAATTTTAATATTAAGACCAATCGGCGCGTTAGCGCCAAAAAAATTTTTTGAGGCATGTTTATCAGCACATACAGAGTGCTAAGTTTAAAAGTTGCAAACATTTTGAGCATATTATAATATCATTTTTATTTTAAAAAATTAGAGGTTCTAATCCAATTTTTTGATAAGCTAAAACATGGTTTTAAAACACTATACGACTGCTAAACTACCACTCGTAATTTACGATTGCTAACGTACGACTGCTAAATTACCACTCGTAATTTACGATTGCTAACGTACGACTGCTAAATTACGATTGATAAATTACGTATGCTAAAATATCACGTGTAATTTTACTTGACCATTCGTAAATTACGACTCGTAAATTGTCACTTGTTAATTACGACTGCTACAATACCACTCGTAATTAACCATTCGTAAACATGTAATTCAACAAAACTCCAACAAAAATTGCGATATTAGCGTTAACCTGAAGTCCTTATTATTTATTTCTTCTTACGTTAGCGTTCTTTCGGTTTGAATTTTTTTATTTTTTCTTTTCTTCCTCTCTTTTTTTCCTTTTTTTCTTCCTTTTCTCCTCTTTTTTACGCGTGCTCCTCATTTTCCTCTTACACGTGACGCGTGCTAACTAGGGACAAATCCCTAGTAATCCCTAGTCGTGCCCACGTGTGTCATAGATCCTATTAAATAGATGAAATCAATTAATTAATAATTAATGCTTTAAATTTGCAGAGGTGGAGTAAAAACTCGTATGCGACTTGCTTCCACTCTTGTAGCGGCATCAAATTTTGCGACGGAAGTTGTTGTAGATGGACAAGGTCCAGCACAATATCCATCATGGAGAATTTGTCCTACCTTGTTACAAATCGATTACACAAAAACTCTTGGTAAAGGTTCTTCGGCAACAATCTATGGAGCATTTTTAAATTGTAAAGCCCCTCTTGCAAAACTGTATCCATCATTGAATACTCAACATTTTTCAAAATGCGATGTTGCCGTTAAAGTTAGTCTTGTCTATGGTTCAAATGACTCTGAACAATTTAATAATGAAGTAAAATCAATGACAATCCTTGGATGGCATCCAAATATTTGTCCATTTTTGGGTTGGTCAATGTCACGGGATCGGCCATGCTTAGTTTTTGAATCGATCCCGAATGATCTGCTACGGTATGTAAAAGAATTTCGTGATATCGGTTTTCCTGCTACAAAAGATATTTTGCTAATTTCATGGCAAATTGCAAATGGAATGGTTTGTTTTACTTTAATATGGCTACGGTAGTTAAGTAATAATATATTTTAGGCACATATTGCTCAACATAAACTTGTTCATCGAGATTTAGCTTGCAGAAATGTCCTTTTAACAGAAGATTTGAGAGTTAAAATTACTGATTTTGGACTTTGTTGTGATTGTGATCATAGCTACACATACACAGGTTCAATCTCAAAAAGACTTCCAATAAAATGGTTAGCACCAGAAGCGCTACTCGATCGGTTATTTTCTGAGAAATCTGATGTTTGGAGTTTTGGGGTTTTGTTGTATGAAATTTTAACATGCGGAATTGTGCCATATGCAACAATGTCAAATGAAGAAATGTTAGAATTTCTTCGAGATGGCAAGAGGCTTGACGCTCCAGAAGGTTCACCAGAGAATTTGTTAGTTCTTTTAACCTTCGATAAATTTCATACGCATTTGACGTTTTTAGAGCTGAGCTAATGAAAGATTGCTGGCATGCAGCACCAGATTCTCGACCAACATTCCTTGAAATTCGTGATCGAATTTCGACTATTCTTGAAGAAGACTCAAAAACATATGGATACTTGGCTCCAGCAGACCTTCATTATCAGAATCAAACATCAACAACAACAGAAACAGGAACAACAGCAGCAGCAAATGAAAAAATCGAAAAAATGAAGCAAAAAAGGCATTCCCTTTACCCTACATTTGAACATAAACATTCAGGTCATCGAATATCAAGAATGATAAGGGCCTCTATTGATTGATTTTAGGTCCGTTCTTATCACTTCTTTTAATGGATTCTTCGTTTTCTTGTTACTTCTTTTTTCTCTTTTTTTGCGGTAAACATTTGAACTTTTCAAAGGACGAAAAAAAAGTTTTTGTATTTGTGATTTTGCGGGTTTTGTCAGATCTCTTAATTAATAATGTTTGTAAATAAAGATATAAAATGTCCAAATTTTATCGTCTGTTCAATTTATAATTTTGTTACAAAAACTAAAAAATTTAATCGTGAACTTTAGTCAAATAATATGATTCTATTTTCAAATAAGAACAAAAAATAAACAAAAAATTGATGCTATTGAATTACACTTAAATGTTATAATTTATTTAAAAAATTATGCTGTAGCATTTACTTTTGTTGTTAGCTTTTGTTATTTCTTAAATGTTAAACCTCTTCATCTCAACCAGACTGTTGTAACTTGCATCAAAATCTTTTCCTTGTAAAAATTATTTTTTGTAATCTTTTCTATTTCCCTCGTTTCAACAGCAAACATATTTCAGACCTTCCGAATCTATTCAAAAGTCTATTAAAACCAAAGCAGATTAAAGTATGTACGTGAAATGTTTCTAAAAATGAACTCTTTTTTGATCTTCTCACGTAAATGCCAAACATTCTCTTTTCTTTTTTGTTTGCGCACTCCCTCCATCCGTATAATCATTGACACAAAAACTGTTTTTAGGCAAAAAATGAACTACAATAATATTTAAGGTCAGACATTCACCTTCTCCCTCTTTTTTTCTCGCCCTTCTTTCTTTCATGTTATCCAATCATAACTTTTAATTTTGATGTTTTATCAGTCTTTGACACTTGTTAAACTCATCAAACAGAGAGAAAAAAGTTAGAGATATGTTCACAACATGTTTCGTCCATTTTGTCCATTAAAAAATAGTGCTCATTAGAAAATCTCTCTTTCAAAATCTTTCCAGATTTTTGTTATGTTTTTCTTTTTTTATTAAAAAAATAATGCGCAAAAAACTATTTTTTCTCTGCTTTTTTATGAGGCTTTTTTTGCTTGCGATCATACAACAAAAAAATATGTCGTCATCCAACGAAAGAAATGGAGGGAATAATTGAAGAAAAAATGATTTTTTACTTTTAACTTGTTTGTTTTTTGATCTCTTTTTTGAGGGAAAGAGGAGGAGCTAGTTCATGCTTAAAAATGTTGCTACAAAATTGAAATTGATGCGTTCATAATATTTTTTCAATTAAAAACTGATTTTTTGTAATTTTTCAAATCTTTCGTTTTTAGGATTTCTGTTAAATTCATTTCAAAACCACAAAAATGAATGTTGTAGTGCTAAAAGTAATTTTAATTGTTGTAATGGGTGTTGTGGCATTTATTTGTGGAACTGTACCTATTAAGGCTAGTTTTTACGTTCAAACTTTTCTCTTTTAAATTGTGATAAATTTCAGTTATATGGTATCCTACAAAAGAGATCGAAATCTCATGGAGAAGGATATTCATCTCTTATCATATCCTTGCTATCATGTTTTGCCGGAGGCGTTATTCTTGGTGTTTGTTTGCTTGATATGTTACCAGATGCACAGTATGCTCATTTACATTTTCTTGAGTTACCGTAATTCCCATTTACAGAAAAGATCTTCATGATTTAGAAAAAGAAACTGGCTGGGCATTCGGGTATCCGGTCCTTGAACTTTGCATTGGAATTGGTTTCTTTTTTGTATATTTTTTGGAAGAAGTTATTGATAAACTTTGTGACCATGGACATGAAAATACACGGCAGCGTCGAATGACTGTTGCAGTTTTACCTCCGCCAATTGATGAAAGGTTAGAGTTTAAATTTTTCAGACAGACATAAAAGAATACTGATAACAATATTACAGTATTCATCATGCATCAGAAATATCAGTAGTATCATGTGAAGATCCTCATAAACTTATGGAATACAGTAGTACGGCATCTGATCAACCTTTCGGATTTCGAACTGAAACAATTTGTATCAAAAACCCGGAAGTTGAAGCAAAACATGAAAAACGAAAAGCCTTGGTTTCGGCGTTGACGTTTGTGTTGGCACTTGGGATACATACTTTTTTGGAAGGTTTTGCTTTTGGAGTTCAAGATACCCAATCATCTGTTACTTCGCTGTTTTTTGGGATTATCGTTCACAAAGCGCTGGTGATGTTTAGTGTTGGAATGAGTTTAACAGAAAAATTATCGGATCGAAAATGGGTCGTTGTCGGATTTATAACAGCTTTATCCCTCTTTTCACCACTGGCTGCTACCATTGGTCTTTTAATACAAGATTCAAATATTCAACAAACTCCAAAAGCTGTTATTTCAACAATTTTAACGTGCTTTTCTATCGGCTGCTTCTTTTTTATTTCATTTTTTGATGTAAGTTTTTTTTACATTGGATTGAACAAAAATACAATTTTGAGCATACAGCCTCCCAAAATGCAATAACTAATTTCCGCTCATAAATTTCAGATCTTAGCTGTTGAAAGAAAAAATAAACACAGCAATATTTTGCAATGGATTGCCTGTATTGTTGGTTACATTGCAACAGCGTTAATGGTTGTTATTTCGAAATAAAGTGCATAAGGATTTCATCAAATAACCATTATTGTTTCTTCAAATTTAATACACAGCTTTATAGGTTTTAAATAATATTGTTTATCGGGTTATTATTCATTTTTTGCATAATATTAATTAAATAAATGTCGTTTTGATCATATCTGAAAATAAGTTGTTGTATCTTCAAGATTTTTGCAGTCGCTAATGTCAACAAAAAGATAACAAAAAAAACACACGACAACATCTGTAAAACAAAATAAAATGAAACTTATCTCGTATAAAAAATACATATAATATTCTTAGGGTAAAAAAGGATTCTTAAGCCATATAATTTTTGAAGCACATTTGAATTTTTAAAAATAAATTTAAAAACGGCTTTCAAAATAAGAAAAAGAGCTTTAAAAATAAAATAAAAATAAATGATCCCAATCAAATGTAAAATTTGACTCAAAAAACAAAATTGCATCATCTGACGTTTTCGTTTTGCTTTCATTGATTTTTACTTTCTAATAAAAAATTAGCTTTTTTATGTATTAACATGGACGCATAATTGCATTGAAAAAATATGAACTTACATTCATGAATTGTTACGAGCAAATACCGTAACAACTTTATTACGCGCTGTTTCTTTAAATGTGCAGCTTTCAAGTCTGATTTTTTTCATTTTTGTAATCAAACGAGCTCAAATTGTGTATTCAAAATAACTATGTACTTTAAAGTTTTACAAAGCAAAACACATGTTAAGAAAAAACATGTGTTTATTATTTTTCTACGTTTGTTTAAAAATTTTAAAAACAGTAATAACAATCATTTACATTTAGGTACATAGAAAGTAGGAGGTGGTACTGTTAGAAAATGTCTAAATTAGTACTTTTTGTAAGCATTTTCAGAAAAATACCATGCTAAAAGTCGTAATTTTTTCAAAGCAATTATATGAGCCATAATACAAAAAGGTCAAATTACCATTTTGAAGAATTATAAAATTCTCTTAAAGTTTCTGTTTTTTGTATTTAAATTTAAAACATCAAACATGAATATCATCGATACTTATTCATTGTTTTGTTTGATCTATTTGATTCCTGGCTTTGTCTTTTATATCGCATTTTTGTGTCATTTATTTAGGAAAAAAGCATCTGAAACAAAAACTCCATTTTTTTCGATAATCAAAATTATGGCTTTCGTTGACTTAAGCGAAATTATATTTTCCTCGGTTAATACTAGAATGGGATCACTTCTGTCACAAATTCCATTTTTTCTTCCGCTTGGAAGTAATAATGCTATTTTGGCATTACTTGTTTATGCAATGGTTGTAACAAGTTCAGCACAGGCTTGGCTTCATGTTATATTAGCATTTAATCGATTTACAGCAATTTCGTATCCAACAAAATACAATAAACTTTGGAAAGGGAAATACTTTTTTGGAATTATTTCTATTGCATTTATAATTCCTGCAATTCTATTTTCCTGGGTTTTATATTACGGTGCAACAGTTATTTTTATCATATCTTTTTATGCTGTTGATGGAATTCGAACTGGCTTGCCATGGGTATGAATTCTTTGTATTATCCAACAGGATAAAATACAGTAGTTTTTGCTAACGCATAATTTCCACTATAAAACAAAGTATACACAAAATACAACTACATTTCTTTTTTTTCAGTTTCGAAAATCAACATTTGTTATTGGAAATCTTGCATTAACAAGTATTCTAACATTGATATTTGATTCCGTCACTTTTATATTACTTCAAAAAGGAAATTTAATAAAATCTAACAAAAGTAAATATAAGCAGGAATTTCGACTTTTAACCGTTTCATTCGCATTTTTAATTATTCATGTTTTTTACCTTGCTAATGCTGTAAGCTGTTTACTTACAGCATTTTATTCCAAACTCCTAAAAACGCTTATTTTAGGTGCTGGCATATTTTATTACATTTACACAGCCAGAAATTTTGGTAATTTTTAGTCAAACAACTCTTGACATTCAATCATTGATTTCACCGTTTTGTGTTCTGCTTTTAAACAAGAAAATTCGTCAATCATTCTTTAGACAACAAAAATCTGTTCCAACGGTTTCAATTACAGTACCCAGCTTTCACTGATATCAATTTACAGCACATAAATAGTAGACAATTTTAAAAAATTTATTTGCAAATAAAGGTTTTTAATAAAACCAAAATCACACATGTTTAATTATTGGCATGAAGAAAAAAAGTTAATATTTAATAAAATTTCTTTGCCACTAATTCATTTACAAGTGTTTTCAAAAACTTTGTGTGATAGTGTTGAATTATTCTTTTAGGGCTTGTTTTATAAAGAATAATTATTTCTCTAAGAGAATATTCTCATCTGTGCAAAACAACATTTTGAAGTGTTTTTTTCTGCACTATCTCACATTCCAATAATGCTCTCCTTGCAAAAACACTTTTGAATTCACACAGATATTGTTTTTATTATCTATTTTGTGACAAAAAATGGGATCTAAAATTTCCAAAACAATATCTGTTAAAACTTCGACTAAAGAAGAAGCTGTTAAACCTTATTGCAGCAATGTAAGATTTCCATGCGATGTAATAAAATATATTAATAAAAATGCGAATTTAAAAGTGCGTTTTAACTTGGCACAGATTTGTAAATATTTTCAACACAAAACTGAATATCCATATTTACCTGTTAAATATATTAGAGGTTGTGTTAATCATACTTTATTTGTTAATTACATTACTGATGGTGAAAAAACTTTAAGTCTTGCTGATATTCCAGATAATTTATGGATTACAAAAGAATTGGATTTATGGAATCAAGAAAATCTTGCATCAAATTTAATACCAAAAATTGCAGTATGTGATATTAAGCTATTAGAACTTCATGAAATTTCAATAACTTTTAAAGAATATAAATTTTTAACTGCGAATGGAAAAGTGAAGAAATTAAAATTAAGTTCAACAGCGATAAAGCTTGAAGATGGCAACAATGCTGCACTTGAAGATCTTTTGAAAAGGGTCTCAAAAGCCAAGACAGTTTATTTGTAAGTTTTTCACATTACGTCCTCCTTTTTATGCAAATAGTATTTTAGTAGCTCTCGAATTCCTCCAATTATATCACTGGAAGATTTGATAAACCTTGAATTCTCTTTTCTAAAAAGTTTTACTTTCGAAAAAGTACCAGAAACTTTTGATCTTTTAGCTTTTGCTGAATTTATGAATGTAATTATTTTATTTATTTTTTATTGAATCTACATAATAAAATTTTTTAGGTATATAGATATGTACATTTCAATATATTTTTTGTGTCATATCCTTTATCACTTGAATATACGCAATTCCTTCAAGATTTCGTTGATAATACTATTATTAAATGGTCCACAAAATATCCGCCACCTCAAATTAAATTTATTGGACAAGAAGAGGATTCAAGAAAAGCATTAACGGGTTTATATTTTGCTTACTGTAGCCGTTATCGTAGATATCAATGTCGACCGCATAGTCGACTGTTGGGCATGGTCTAGAGTGCAGCTCAACCACTCATGTTTGAGCATACCTTGGTAAAATTTAAATTTAGCGTCCGACTGAAATTCTCGGGCTCATTTGTCTTCCATCTCATAATAAGTGGCAGTGTTACAACCACAATAAACATATCAATAAATTAATATTTTTCTGTATTGTAAAATGTAATAAAATTTTTTTTTCTAAAAAATAATGTTTTTTGATTAAGCATCATTCTAAAAAAAGACACCACACAAATATTTTTCTTTTATTAAACTTTCTTTAATAGGCAGCATTAACAAAAAATCTTTCATTTATAAATGGATTTGTAGAAGAAAACTTCATAATTGGTTCTTCTGAGATATTATTGTTGTTGTTGTAAGGTAATGGAGAAGTAGGCGGAGTACTTAAATCCACTAAAACTTCTTCTTTCATTGGCACAGAATAATGTGTGCCAACAGTAATCGGGGCACGGCAGTTTCCAAATATCGCAGATGAATCCCTTCCAACTTTAACCTGTGCAAAATATTCAACAATAAAATAATTTTCAACATTTTGAAAGGGAATTAATGCGGGAATATAAAATTCTGGAGAAAATGTAAATGTTTGTCCGGCTGCAATTTTTGAAACAATTCGTGGAAGACCAACTCCTAAAATGGCTTTTAAAACTACAGTATGCTAAATTAATACTAACCTGCATGGTCAATTTTAGAAATAAAAGATTTTCTTAGATTTCCACTTTTCAACTTTGCCACAGATGTCATTCTTTGATAAATATTAAAATGCACGTATTTCAATGAATGCTTCCAATTATTTTTAATTGTAACTTTACACTCCAGCTTTTCCGTTGGTAAATATGTTTTTTTCAGTAGCGTCAAAGTTATATCTATATTTGATCCCCTAAAATCAAAACTACCGTAACCCAAATAATTCCAACCAAAACAAAAAAGCACATACTTTGTTAAATCAATTTTAGAATTAAAATCTTTGGCAGTATTTAGACCCATTGGAATTGGAAGTGGACAAACAACAGAGAAATCGGCTTTATTGTGATGTATGATTTCAAGGTTACGATGTAATTCAATGATAATTCCATATTTAATTGTTGTATTACATTTTCTTGCTGCGAAGGAAGTATGTAAACCAGAAAATGGTAGGCGATATTCAAATGGAATTACATGAGAACCGGCTTCAAAGCCGTGAAATGCTTTTTCTTCTTTTTTGGGAGATGGAAATGTTGGCTTCTAAAATTATTGATTATGGATTATGAAAATGATGCAATAATTTAAATTTCAGTTTACAATTTTAGCTATTCAAAGAAAAACTATCACAAAAACTTGTCATCCCTTTGAAATCCCTTTAACTCAAAATCTTACAATATCCGCAAATGGAATAACCCAATCTCCAATAGATTCACGTTTTTCTTGTAATATCTCTTTTTTAAATAATTTTAAATTAATTATTTCATTAATAAATTGCTTTTCATATTCATAAATGGGTGAACCTTCTCGGCCATGATGATGACTGTTATCACAAATAATCTTTGTCTGCAAGCCTCCAATAAAATGGGCCGTTAATTTATCACATTCAACTCTCTTTTCAAAGTTCAAGTAAACTTTTCCCTAAAAAAGTGATATAAAAAATGAATTTTTGATCAAAGATTTATTTGTAGGCTTCTTGCTTACCGAAATTAAATCGCCGGGTTCAAAAAGGCTTTTAGAAAGTTCAATTGTAATTTCTTGATGTCTTGAATCCATTGATCTGCTGGAATCAAAAAAGGAAAAAATAATTCAGGTGTTTTTCTTTTGCTCGTAAAGAATGGCTTTGAAAAAACCGGCTGAAAATGGTTTATAAAAAATTAGTAACACTGAACGTGTTTTTTTTGAAAAATGACGAATATTTTAAAAACAAAGATTAAAAAATAAAAGTCGTAATAAAATAGTTTTTTTATTGATTTAATTTGATGTACCGTAATCGGAAAAAGTGCACAAATACTTTTAAATCAATTTTTAAATGAAATAAATCAACAGGATAAAAAAAAGTTATCAGTAAAGGAAAACTTAGTGGAGAAGCTAATAATAATTAATTATCCCAACCTTACATTTAAGATTCACAAAATGAGTTTGCTTTTTTACGTGACTTTTTGTCGGGAAGCAGGAAAGAGGTATCATAAACAAACATTAACTTCTCCAATAAAAAGAAAACAAAGCAATCTTTTGATTCTATTTATAAAAAAAATTAAGCTACATCAAACACAACTTTTCGTCTTACCGCAAAAAAAAGAAAGTTATTTATAAATAAAACAGAAGTTTCATTTTCAACGCAGTTTTTTCTATATTTCTGAAAATTGATCGGGCAAAGCTTAGACGACAATCTATCGACCGAACCATGAAAAAAAAGACTATCAAAAAAAATCGGTTGATTTTTCTTCTTTTTTTGTATAATATTCAAAAACGGATCGATCATTGAACATAGAAGTTTCGACCTCGAAACGTTGGGAATAAAGACTGAAAGAATACACAATGAAAAAAAGTTGATAGAGGGAACAAATATATTCTGGGGGTTAAAAAGATACATACATACAATTCAAAGACAGATGATAAGCTACCTTTGTAAAAAGTGTGATTAAACTTTTCTTTATTTTCCTTTCTTGGGAGTTCCCTTTTTTTTCTCTCTATTGTTCTTTCCACGCTTCTATGAAAGCATTTCTGAGTTTACTTTCATCCTTCCAAAACGGAAAGCAAGCAAAAAAAGAATCAATGTTGACTCACTTTTTTTGTGTTGATAAAAAAAACCAGCTTTAATCGGGGTGTTATTAAGCTTGCAAAAAAACACAAAATTCTTTTATTTGCGTAAATTCGTTTCAAAAAAAGGCTTTAAAAAAAGAAACACGTCAATACTTGTTTTTTTATCTTTAATGGATGAAAAAGACACAAAAAATATAAGAGCTAAACGGAACAATATATATATTTGAAGGTGTGATAAAGACGTCAAATTAAAAGTTTGAGATAAAAACAATAAACCAAAAATAAGTAGGATAGAAATAAATAATTTAAACAATAAAATAAACACAAAATTTACACATTTTTATATGTCAAAAATGATTGCTTTAGAATAATTTTTTTATGAGTCAATAAACATTTAGGATTTTACTTTCATATATCAATTTTGAAACACGTATGTCAAATTGTCATCATCGATAATTGGGATGGATTTCATTCAACTTTTGATTGAGCTGTTGCTGTATTGTTCGTTGCAACTGAAAGTGTAAATGTGAGGTCAATGGGTCACTTAAAACTATCCAGCAACTGTGTTAAATATTTAGTGAAATTAAGTCAGATTACACGTTTTTGAGAGGGCAAAATTTTGTTCAAATTTTGATTCAAGAGAATCTTATACACAAACATTAACATGTTTTGATCAAAACAGAATTCAAAAATAAAATTTTTGAAAACTTATTTTAAAATTGCTTTTTCAGGGACAATAATATTATAAAACACAAATTTTTGCGCGATAAATTCTCAAAAACTAATTCCGGAAATTAACTTACAATTATAATGATAAACAAGAGGAGAATAATCACAGTCATCATCTTCTGTAACTTCAGAGCGGCCACTTACAGATGCTTCATAAGAAGGTGGTGCAAATCCAATATTATCATATCCATTACTGTAATATGCAGGTGGAGCTAAATCTTCATATTTTGGTACTATATTATCACCATGTGATACGGGATGTGTACCAATTAATATTGGAATCTATAAAGTATATAACAATTCCATTAATAATGATCCCACAAAAATGCTTACACTTAAATCCATAAAAGAAGATTTAACATTATTCCGTGCAAATCCAACACTTAATACAAGTTTATAGCTGACAGATAAGCAAGCATCAATATTAAAATTCGGAACTAGCGCAGATACATAATAATTGATTTTATAAGAATATGATGAATTTGCAATTATTTTGCTGATTGGTAATCCTGTTCCTGCAAACGTAATGTTGTGTAAGAATGATGTCATTAAAAGCGGTTACAAAATAAGCAATTACAAACCTGCAGATTCGAAAGTTGTGACTTTAACCTCCATTTCTGGACGCTTTGAACAGCACGTTGAAGTTTGAACGATTCTTAGAAAAGCATTTTTAACTGATTCTTTAGAATTGTTTTCAATTGTAATTTTCCCAACAATGGGTTCACCAGGAACATATCCACGTTTATCTAGTTCTATTGTTGCAGTTATTGATCCTCTAGAATTTACAAATTTTATCATAACAATTCAAAAAACATGTCACATGAGAGTAACAGAAATTTTGATTCAAACGAGTCAAATTTAGGTGTGTCTTATTGTATCGCATGACCTATTAATCATTTCCCCTCTAATTAACCTCTCTTTTATTTCCTCTTCCCGTTGTCGCTAACTGATAAGCACACACTTACTTTCCAATCATCTGTGTCGAAGTTGCTTTGGGAGTTTCAACAGCCCGGGGATCAGCATCCAAAAATACAGGTGTTACAATAGGGAAAAGATGCTTCTTTCGAAATACAGTATATCCACGGTTCAATGCTTGCATTAAAATATAATATCGAATACATCCCGCTGAATTTTTCGAATCAAATGAAGTGTGTAATCCAGAATCGGGGAGAACAAAGGAAAAAGTAAAATCATGTCCACCAGGTTCAAAGCCCGGCATTCGACCAGCTGGAGGTAAATGGGCTCGAATTGATGTGGAACGGGCCATTCGAGCAATATCGTCAAGCTTAAAGTAATTGAATATTGATTTTTACAGTAACAAAGCATTCGTAAGAATATCCACCACAACAAAAACTTACAGTAACTTCTGTTCTAGCTTCACCTGCAGGAGCTTCCCACACATTGATTTCTTTATCAATTAGCACAATTTCCTGTTCATATGCTTGATTTCGACTTAATTTTCCTGGGACATTGCTGCTCTAAAATCTCTCACTTTCTTTTACAACAGCACCGAACAAAAAACAAAGCACAAACCACAGATTTAATGAAGAATACTCGAACAGAACCAAATAGCTGAATTTTAAGTGTATCACATGTAAGCTTCTTTTTTAGCTCTAAATGTAGCTTCCCAGTTACAACATCACCAGGATTATAAATTCTTTCATCGAGCTCTATGAAAGCTTCATATGGGCTTTGAAGGGGTCTCCCGATGACAGGTTTCATTGCAGAAAATGGTGCTTGCCGTGGCAGAAGGGAATTACGATTATATACCATTTTTGGGAACGAACAAATAACTGGAAAAGGTTTATACATTCAAATATTAAAGTTTTAACAGGATTCAAAAAAAGAGGCAGAATAGACTCTTTTTTTAACTGACGACAATAAAATGATAAGCGAAACAAAAAACAATGAAAGAAAGCGCAATCCGTATGTTTTTTTCTTCTGCTATTGATGAAATTTTTTGAACATGTAAAGAAACATGGACACCACTGTTGCGGGAAAAAAGAAGAGAGCAAAGAGAGTTGATTTGAGGTGAAAGATCGGTCACGTCGCTTTTTCACGTACGATTTTTTTAACTCTCTCTCTCTTTCTCTAACAAAAAAAACTGAAATATTTCTAAAAAATCGCAGAACTGATTGAAGCCTTTTTATGTCTTTTCTCTCACTCTCACATCTCTGATGTCGCTCACTCAAACAAAAATTGATCATTGATGGACATGGAAAAAAACAGGGAACAAAAAAGGGGAAGAGAAATATATTCAATTCAATAATTATATGTGTGTTATCAGCTGACAACAACAATAATCAAAATGTTCCTCTCCTTCTCTCTTCTATCCTATAATACTTTTTTTGTCATCAAAATCATCTTTTTATGTTTGTATCAGCGTTTTTAGAGATCGGTTAAAAATTGTTAAAACAATGGAAATTTTGCAAATTCCAAAAGAGTACAGTCATTGAATGCCATGTGAGAAAGCTAATTTTAGCTATTTTGAATTTCGAAACTTTTGGTTCTCATTTTTTGCTGTTTTTGCAAAAAAAAATATTTTAAAAAACAAAATTTTGATGAGTAATTACATTTTTAAAAAAATTACTTTTGTAAAAGACATTCTTACAAAAGTGTTGTAATTAGCCAATAGTTTTCACATGAGTCAAATGTTTGGTAAAAAATATGCCCAGAGATTTCGTAATTGTTAAAGTAGTTTTAAACTACGGTCAGTTATTTCAAAATTATTGTGCTATTTTGTGCAATAACTTTGTGGCGTCATTGCACTCACTCTCTAATGTTAATAACATTTCGATGATGGTTATACTTCAATGTTGTCATAACATTCTTATCTGTTGTCGTACACTGTAATTGAGGTGGAATTATTATGTTACAGTACACCTTCAATTCACATTCTCTAATTACTTTGAAAAATTTTATATTTAGAAGAGTAAATAATGAATACCTTATTTGAAAAATGGTCTATTTATTTTCTGATAATACAATTACGTAAAAACATCAGAAAGTTACTGCATCATTCCTACAAAATCTCATAATTGTTTTTGTAAAACTTTATTAATATGCTTATAAAAAACAAAAAATCAACAACAAATAACAAAAGTAAAAAACTACCAAAAAACGAAAATTTTAACGTCTTCTTTTGCGTAACAGCTTTGTGGTATCTAAAAAAATATTATTACAGTACAAATAGCATTCAAAAAAACAAACTTACTCTTTTGAGTCAATGGAGGTTGTGAACCAGGTGGCGCAGTTGCAATAACATTCTTGCCAAATGGTTGACGAAGTAAAACTTTTAGAGCATTTAATGCAGCCTTCTTTTCTCGTTGATATGAATGAAGAACTTCTTGTTCTTCATCAGTCATCTTTTCCAGAACAATTTCAGCTTCTTCTGCAGCTTTGCTTTCCCATGCTCGTTTTGAAGTTAATTTTGTAATTCGATGTTCAAGTTGTTCTGCTTTTGTTGCAGCATACATTCGATCAACTGAAGCTTTAAACATTGCTGGAGAATCAATATCAAAGACAGGAAAATCTTTATCTAAAAATATAAACAGTTTTTAAAAAAGTATCGTAGAAATTTAAAAAATTACCTTTATGAAGATTATGACAAAGTTTACGGTAAAGATTAACTTCTGTGGGATCAACCAATAAAATTGCAACACCTTTATTAAAAATACGAGCAGTACGACCACTTCGATGAACATAGTTCTAAAAAAAGAATACTGTAGCTTTCGTAAACAAACAAAATAACATACTTCAGCAGATCTTGGAATTTGATAATGAATAACATTTTCAATGCCTTTGATATCAAGCCCACGTGCAGCAACATCTGTTGCAATTAAAACAGAATTTTCAGTAGCTGAAATATAGTATTTAGTAAACTAAAATTCCATAACAAAAGGCTTACATGAAAATCTTTCCAAATGTTTAATACGAGCACGTTGTTGCATTTTAGCATGAAGTAATTCACATACAACATCCATAGTTTTTAAAAGATTGAATAAACGACGGGAAGCATCAATTGAATTTGTAAAAATTAATGTTCGACCAGAATATCGTTTAAGAAGATAATATACTTTTGAATCCTGTAAAGTTTTATGTAATACGTATAGTATGAATTTGCTAACAGTTACTTTATCCAATAAATCGCTGCAATTCATTCGTGCTTCAACAAGTGTTGATGGAGTACCAGCTGATTCATTTAAATCAATAACTTTATGCTGCTTTCGTAGACCACCAATTTGAACAAGTTTTTCAATCTTTTCTTCCTTTGTAAGTTTCATAGAATTTTTACCAGGACGATTAATTGGAATATGAACGAATGAAAGTGTTGCAGAGAATACCAAAGTTTGAAGAGATTTGTTTTCAACACTGTAATTTATCACCACATTAAAAAGCATACTCTAATGTAAAGCACAAACTTACGCATGAATTTTGCTAAGAATCATTTCCATTTCAGCAAAATGCCCAGTCTCAACCATTCGATCAATTTCATCAATAACAACAAATTCAAGAAGAGATAACTCTTGTAAATAATCAGTTGATTCCATTAAAGTCCAAAATCTTCCTGGAGTTGCAACAATCACAGATGGCTTACGATTTAGTAGCCGTTCTTGCTTCTGCTGACTAAGACCTCCAACAACTGGAATAACAGAAAATGGAGTAAATTCAAGCAACTTTTCCATTTCTTTATAGATCTGGACAACAAGTTCCCGCGTGGGTGCCAAAATTAATGCTCGAAGTCCTTCCTGCTCATTAGAATCACTTTCAACAAGTCGAGTTGCAATTGGAATACAAAATGCCATTGTTTTACCACTTCCCTAAAAATGTATACCTAAGATTACTATAAGGAAAAACGAATAACAAACAGTTTCAGCGGCACCAAGAATATCTTGTCGTTTTAGAATAGCAGTTGGCAAAGACATTTCTTGAATCGGTGTTGGCTTTGTATATCTCATTTTTCGTAATCCTTCAAGAACTTCTGGTGGAAGATAAAATTGATTCCATGCAGACATATCCAAATTTGCTGTTTCCGGATCTTTAACACCTGGCTTTTTTCCTTTCTTTACAGGTCCAGCAGCCTTTTCACCTGCTTCATCTTCATCACTTGATTCAATAAGTTTATCTCCAACAACAGGTTTTTTTGGCTAAAAAACAGAAATTAAGATTGAAATGGAAATATAGTATATACCTTTTTAGCTTTATTTTGCTTCTTTTTCTTTGGCTTTTTTGCTGAAGGTTTTGGTCCATTTTGTTTTCCTTCTAGCTCTGCATTAGCCATAGATTTCTGCTGATTTTCATTATTTGATACTTCTAATACTTTTGATTTCTTCGGTGGAAAAGCATCTTTTCCATTATTCAATGCTTTCGATGCCTTTTCTTTCTTCGATTCCATTTTCTTTGCCTTCTTTGCTGAAGGTTTTGATCCATTCAGTTTTTCTTCTGGCTCTGCATTAGTCATAACTTTCTGTTGCTTTTTATCATTTGTTACTTCTGGAACAGCAGCTTTTCCATTATTGAATTGTTTTGGTGCCTTTTCTTTTTTTGATTTCTTTTTCTTTGGAATTTCAGGTGCTTCTATTTCTTCTGAATCTTCTTCAACATCTTTAGCAGCAGACTTTCTTTTAAAAGCTTTTCGTTCAAAACCCTTTAATTTAATAATTATTCTATAACATCTCTTATATTAAAACACAAACTTACAACCAACTGTGAAGGATCAATTTCTTCAATGAAATCTTCCATATTGAAAGCATCTTCATCTTGTGGTGGTGGAGCATTCTCCAGCAATTGAGCAGGCTTCTTTTTATTAAATTTTGGTTTAAATTTACCCATTTTAACAGAGAAACTGGAATTCTAAAATCCCAAATAAATCTGTTAGTTTAAATTTTGTTAACATAAAAGTTTCATGTTTTTTCTAGGACACATTTCGCCAAGGATCCGATTGAAACATAATTCAAAACATACTGTTGTTTTTTAGTATGTTTTTTTAAACAGGACATCCAAAACATAATTATGTTGAACTATAAGGGGCAAAATTATCTGGGATATCATTCAATGCAAAAAAGCTAAGCTTTTTTAGTCGTATATGTCTAACAAGTTGGGCAGCAGTTTTTTTTGTGTAAAAATCTTTGACACGGAGATAGTGAAAATTGCTGAAAAATAATTTTAAAAAATTACTGTCGTTTTGTTTTAAGACTTACAAAGAAAATCCCTTCAAATTTATGCCAATTTCTAGCAGGATTTCTATTGGAACGGCAACTGAATTTGAATAAAAAATTCTGACATCGCAAAAACAAATTCTTTCAACCAATTTTACCAATATTTTATATTCTGCTACAGTAAGAATTTGTGCTGCTATGAAACATGATGAAATTTTGCAGCACCAAAACTTTTTAAGCATTGAAGAAAACATGTATGAATCATCTTCAATTTTGGCAAGAAAAATAAAATCACCAGAAATTTGAAGTTTAAAATTCCAATTTTTAACTAAAATTTTGTCAAAAAGTATTTCATTACGTTCGTCCATCATTTTAAAAAAATTCATTTTGTAATCAGCATAAAATAACTTAATTGGTAAAATTAAGCCGAGTTGAAAAAATTGCTTGCAGCATTTGTATAATTTATAAAATTGTTGGGGAGGCTTGAATTGTTTTAAAACATAAAAAATTATTGTATTTGGAATTGAAAAGTTTTGATTAATATTATTATTACTATTATCAAATGCATACATGGAATTCGTGAATCTAAAATATACGGGGTTATTCAGGTAAAAGTGAAATGGCTTTTTTTGACGACAGTTTTCTTCTTTGACTTTCAATGAGATCAGGATTGTCAGGAATCATTTTCATATGAGGATGCGGGGGCTTTATGTACGGAAAGGACTATATTGTCATAACCTTTATTAACTTTTAGCCAATGCAGTAAAGGATCAAAAGAAACAGAGATAAAATTTAAATTTGGCGAGCCAAAATTTTAGGTGAGAATAATGCTTTTGTTAATGATGGCCCTTCCCTGATCTCATAGAATCTCAAAGAAGCGACTTGTCATCAAAGACAATTTCAATTTTTTTGTATTTTTTCCACATGAAATTCCCATACAACTTTTTTACTTACCCGATGCATTTGGCAAAATCTTTTTCGATAATAATTTGTCGCCTTTCACACAAACTGCAAAAATACAAAATGTATCTAACATCTAAAGCTAAGCAATTTCCTGCACATTCAAAGCAACATTTCATTTCACAATTAAAACATATGTACTTGAATTCTTTTTTTGTGTGACATAATTCACATATTTGATCACCTCTACTTTTTTTAAGGATTTCAGCGTTACTTTTGCATATTTCAATAGTTTTTTCAATTTCATCAAGGGTATTTCTGAAAACAATTGACTTCAAAAATCTTAAGAAGTTGGGGAACGTCCAAATCCGGCTTCAGCATTTTAAAGGATCGGCAAAGGATCAAAAGAAACTTTTTTATTTTGTAGAGAGGAACACAAATCAACTCAGTCGATATAACCGGCCCTTGTCCATCCTTAATCTTAAACTCTTTTTTAAACTCACTCATTTTTAAACATTAAATTTTTAATGAACACATTCATGCATTCTGAAATATACACTGTAATGCCATTAAAACAATCTCTGACAGATAAAAACTATAATTTACACAGTAAATTTATTTATTTTAAGAATGAGCAGCAAAAGACAATAATTTATGAACGACGAAAAAGAGAACAAGTCACATCGAAGACTAATCAACACTGCCATATCCATCTCCCTAGCAGGTACAAAAAAATGTTCACAATAATCCATATACTCAAGTGCTACCTTGAAGGGAATACTTTAGTACAGCAGAAAAATTTGGCAGAAGATCAAAGGTCAAGTTTTTTAGGGTGTCTGTTCTCCAAAAAATTTTTCCAACTATAAGTATCAAAACCGCATCTTACTAATAGTTTGCTTTATTTATCTATGTAGTTCATTTATGAAACGTTTTTTAATTAACAAAAATTTATTAAAAAAATATTACTCAAATTTTTAGATACATCGAAACTATAAACAAATTTAATCAAAAACCGGAATTTGAACAGCATTTGAAAGATGCATATTTGTTAATGGTGGGATTGCATCAGAATTAAGGCTCCATTTCATTGTTCGAGGATTTTGTTCCAATGTTGTGACAGATGAAAATGGATAATATAAACCCATTCGATTTAAATCTGCAGCTGATCGAGGTCGTACAGGTGAATCTAAAATTACTATGTGTTATTACAGTACACAGCACTAAAGAAAAGCTATTACCAGTAATAATACGATAGAGTCCATCGATCACAGGTGCATGCGAGACAATCATTACCCCACCAGAAACTCTTTCTTGAGAACATTTAATGATTCTATTTGAAATCTTTGAAAGTCGTTGAATAAAATCATCAGGTGTTTTTTCATGAAATAAATTGTCGCTCAATTTTGAGAGTGGAATGACTGGTTCATATTGTGTTTCAATTGAAAATCCAGCAGATAACAGTTGTTCGACATTTAAATATGATGGTAATCGATCCTACAACAATGAATATAATGTAATAATAATACATAGAAACATACCTGCCAATAAAATGAAAGTGGATCAATGAGTGATGGTTCAATACATATTGATGGTGTTTTTCTCATGTTCAAATTTCCAATAATTGATGAAGCAGTTTGAACACATCGAAGTGCAGGTGATGAAAATACAGTATGAACACCAGCAGATTTAAGGAGCATTCCACGCCCAAGAAGTTGTGATGAAACAGAACCAACTTGAGTTAGAGGTGTATCATTTCGATACAAATCTGGGGATGAACGATCCAAAATTTTCACAGGTTGATTCAAATCAATTACACGATAACTTTCATTGTCACGAAATACTTTATGCCTCCATTCAGGTCCAAGACGATCACATGATTCACCATTTCGAATTAAATAGATTCGACGAGTTGTTGGCTTTTCACCTCTTGTGGCCGGTGATAATGGCATAAAACAACTTAAATCTGTCATTTTTGCTTAGCTTGAAAAAAGTTTTGGTAATGTTTTTGAACAGCAAAAGTATTCGAATTGAATGTTTTTGTTTATTATATTTTATTATGCAAATTTTTTGGCATTCTTTAGTATTATATTTTTTTGGATGTTATACCAGCATTTTCTGACTCTAACAGAAAAATTTTGGGGTATTTAGAATTTATTTTGTGTCTATTTTTGAGCTCTATTAAAAATATTAATGATGGAATTGTTGACTCATTTTGAACTTCGATGATCTGTAAAAATTAGTTAATCAACACATAAAAATGAATAGATTTTTGGTTTTTTAATCTGCCTTAATCCCCGCTATTCGATTCTAGTTTAAATCTTTTTTTCCCCAATATCCCTTTTTGATGAGGGTGTCTGCAAAAATAGAGTATTTAATCTAAAACAGTTATTTCAAATATTTTTAATGGTCAAAATTTTACATTCCATTTAATGTATATTTGTCTAACCTTTTTTGCAGCATTAATTACATATGTAATTTCTGAAGATAAATTGATTCATATTCATGCTGTAGGATTTTGATGGTTTACCACACGATAAGAAAAAGTCTTTAGGTTTGGCGACATGGTGAACGAAATCCTGCAAAAACTTTTATCGGTGATTTAAACAATGCTTCAGCGTTTCCAGATGGTTTTACGCAGTTGACTAAAGTAACTTCTGCGTTTTTAAAAATTTTTGATGGCATTTTTTAGAAAGGCATTCATCAACTTTATACTCTTGGACAGCATTTTCAAGCAAGATATATCAATGAATTTGGCTTACTTTCACAAAATTACAGTAACTCTGAGGTTTATCTGTGTGTATCTTAATTGTGTAATGCGAAAATTTATAGATATATGCTCGAAGTACAGATGCTGATCGAGCAATTGTATCAGCGATGGCATTCTTCTCTGGACTTTATTCAAATCAAACATCTCAAGAACATATTCTTGCACCAATTCCAGTTCATTCAATTCCATCAGCAGATGATTTCTTAAACATTTTAGCTTTTGAATGCCCAAGAAAATATCAACTTTGGAAAATGGTTGATCAGTCCCATATAATTCAATCACTGTTAAACAATTCACACGAACTGCTTACAGAAGTTTCAAACAGAACTGAAATAGCTTTAGATTTCTATGAAATTATGTATGTTTTTGATACGGCGATTTTTGAGGTTTGTTGTAAATTAGTTATTGTAACAACTCATAATATTTCCATATGTTCAGTCAATTCTTGGACTTCCACTTCCTTCATGGTTAATACCTCGAATGCCAGAATTTGAAGCATTATTTGTAAACTATATCGCAACTTTATGGGGCTTTATTCCGTTCAAAGATGATCCCTTTGATTTTGATCTTCAAAATGAATTAGCAAAAATTTCAAGTGGTTCATTAATTGCAGAAGTTGTTGATCGTTTAAAACTCAAAATTGAATGCCAACAAAATATTTTTAATCAAACAAAAGAATGCAAAGAAATAGAAAAACAAAAGTTTTATGCATATTCCGGACATGATATTACAGAAATCAGTCTTTTATTAGGGCTTGGATTTGAAACTTTTATCTTTGAAAAACCTACAATGCCATCCGTTGGATCTTCTGTTGTTTTGGAACTTTTGGAAAAAGATGATATAAGAAATGTGGCTATTTCCAAAGACAACCAATATGATTACTATTATGTTAAAATTTATTACTTTCAAAACAGCACTGTTGAAACACCAGAATGCATTGGAGATTTGCTGCCGGAATGTCGAGAGAAAGGTTGTCCACTACGGTATCTCATAAAAAGAGCTGAATTACTTCGTCCAAACCCAGATTTGAAAAGTTACTGTAATCAAGTGATAAATGCAGCAACCAAATACATTTTCAACAGTTTTGCATTTTTGTTAATGTTATCTGTAATGTGGTATTTTACTTAAAGGGAAAATAAAAGTCAAATAAAATTGGATATTAAAGACCAGATTTGTGAAGAGACATAAACAAAATATTAATTTATTGACAGTTTCAGAAAAAAGTTTAAAAAATTCGTGAAAAACCGTATAAAATCGTGGAAAATCTAGCACAATTTTCCACAATTTTTCACGAATTTTTTACGATTTTGTACGGTTTTCTACGATTTTCCACAATTTTTCTAAACTTTTTTCCATTTTTTAATCATTTTCCGGGCTTTGGGGTATTGCTTGGGTTTCTCAAAGGATACATTGATGCCAAAAATGATATAGATCTGTTCCCCGGGTCCATATGTAAAAGTTTCATGTAATTTGGTCTTCGACAAATTGTTTAATTTTTAAAAATGGAAAAAACGAGATCAACATTTTGTCACCCATTGTATTCTAACTTGTAAAACATTTTTACGCGATCATCAAACAATTTGATCATACGCCCATATAATGCGAGAACAGCTATTTTTTGCTCATAAATATTCATTGGAAACAGAAATTGAATATTTATAGTCCGTCGTTGGAGGTCCGTCTTGTGTTTATAAAAATGATCATGTGTCTGTGAAATAATGTCAAATCAGTTTATTTGCTGTCTTCAAAAGGTATCATACATGTTTTTTATTCATTGTTATATTTTCATTATTATTTTTATTACAGTTGTAATTGCAGAAGATAAACTTATTCATGTTCATACAGTAGAATTTATTTTTGTTTTAATTATTAATGATGATGAATAAAATTTCAGCTATGGCGTCATGGGCAAAGAAATCCCCGAAAACTTTTTCATGGAGATTTAAATAATGCATCCGCTTTCCCAGAAGGTTTAGGCCAGCTAACACAGGTAATTTTGTTAGTTTCAAATGAATATGTTAACCACAATGTTTAGAATGGCATTAATCAAATTTACATTGCTGGACAAAATTATCAATCACGTTACATCAAAGCTTTCAACTTTCTTTCACCAAATTACAGTCACTCAGAGGTTTGTAGTACTTTTTAATTTGTCTTTATACAACTCAAATTTAAAAACAGGTATATGCTCGAAGCACAGATATTGATAGAGCAAAAGTATCAGCAATGTCGTTTTTCTCTGGCTTGTATTCCCATGGCACCGATAAAAGCCATATTCTTGTCCCAGTTCCAATTCATACAATTCCATCTGCAGATGACTCCCTCTATCTCCTTTCATTCAAATGTCCAAGAATGGATCAGCTATGGCGGTTGGTGGATAAAAGTTCTGAAATTCAAAGATTAATGAATAACTCATTTCCCATGCTTTTGGAAGTTTCAAATAAAACACAAATCAATTTAAACTTTTATGAAATTGTTGAAATTTTTGAAGCTGCAATTTTAGAGGTATGTTTTTAGTAACAAATTTCCATAAATTCATACTCTTTCAGTCAGTCTTTGGTTTACCAGTTCCATCATGGCTGCCACCAAAATATGCAGAATGGGAAGCATTATTCTTGGAATATACAGCTGCACTTTGGGGATATACACCCTTCTCAAACAATACTTTATATCCATTTAATCTTCAACATGAGCTAGCAGTTGTTTCAAGTGGTACATTAATTTCTGAAATCGTTGACCGCCTGGTACTTAAAGCAAAATGTCAAACTTCTGATTTCAAAGAATGTGAAATAATTAAAACACAAAAGTTCTTCGGATATTCCACCCATGACATGACCGAAATTAGCTTACTTCTTGGGCTTGGCTATAAAACTTTTATCTTCGATAAACAATCAATGCCATCTGTTGGATCTTCAATTGCTTTGGAATTTTGGGAGACTGAAGCTGTTAACAATTCTACAGTTATCCAAATGGAAGATGACAGTCAATATTATGTTAAAATTTATTACTATGAAAATTACAGTGTTGAAACTCCAAAATATATTGGAAATTTGCTGCCTGAATGTCAAGGAAGAAAAGGTTGCCCTCTACAGTACCTCATTGAAAGAGCGGAATTACTTCGTCCAAAACCGGATTTAAAAACTTTTTGTCAACAACCGCTCAGTTCAAACAGTTCAAGGTTGTATTTAAATTTATTATTTTTGGTTTATCTCTTTTGTTTTTATTTATTTTAATAATGGAAATGCCTTTTACTAGTTTTGATCATAAAAAGCTTTAAAAATTTTTATGCAGAAGGCATACAAAAACAAATAACAAAGATTTTTGCTGTCGTTTTAAACCTTTTGTTGATTTAAAAGGGGTATCAACGTAAACTTTTGAATTTAAAAATATAATCATTTTTTCGCAATTTAAATAAAACAAAGTTTTTATGTCACTTTCATAGTTTTTTATTGATTATTTCTGTTTTTTTTAAATGTATATGATTCTGGTATTAATTATTTTTATCCCAATTTCACTTTGTGAAGAAAAACTTATTCATGTCCATGCTGTATGTGTTTAAAGAATTTGATTTGATTAATTACTTTTTAATATCAAAGCTATAATATAGCTTTTAGATATGGCGACATGGAGAAAGAAATCCAAGAAAACTTTTTAACGGTGATTTGAATAATGCATCCGCGTTTCCGGATGGCATTGGACAATTGACTAAAGTAATTAACGAAAAATGAGTTAAAATTCAAAGTTTGTATTTTAGAATGGTATTAATCAACTTTATATCCTGGGGCAACATTTTCAAACAAGATACATAAATCAACTTGAATTTTTGTCACCAAATTACAGTCACTCCGAAGTTTGCACATATTAAAATCCCTTTTCAAAGTTTACACAATTTTAAGGTTTTTGCTCGTAGCACTGCTTTGGATCGGGCATGTGTTTCAGCGATGGCATTTTTCTCCGGCTTATATTCAAATAACACAAATGCAAATCACATTCTTCTTGTCCCAATTCCTATTCACACAGTTCCATCAACAGATGATTTTTTGTATTTGTTAGGTTTAAAATGTCAAAGAAAATACCAACTCCTAGATTTTGTCCAAAAAAGTAATGAAATGAAAACACATTTAAATAATTTTTATGATTTGCTAATGGAAGTTGCTGATGAAACTGAAACATCTATTGACTTTTATTCAGCTTTGGATGTCTTTGATGCAGCAGTTTTAGAGGTTTCATTTTTTTAAACAACTTTGAGCTTTTAATAATTCTTGTTTTAGGAAATGTACGGTCTTCCATTGCCCCTTTGGGTTTCAGAAAGGCTTCCAGATTGGAAAATATTTTATATTAATTACGTTTTAATTCTTCATGGATTTGTACCATTCTCTAATTCTTCATTTCCATTTGACCTTCAACTTGAGCTAAAGAAAATGTCAGGCGGTTCATTGATTGTTGAAATTGTTGATCGGCTAAAACTTAAAATTGAATGTAAAAATTTTCAAACTTCAAATTGCGTGGATATTAAGGATCAGAAGTTTTACACCTATTCTGGACATGATACAACTTTGATTAGTTGCTTTGGTGGACTTGGATTTAATAGTTTCATCTTTGATACCAAAGATATGCCATCTGTTGGGTCTTCTGTAGTTTTAGAACTTTGGGAAGAGGATGATGTAAATATTGTCGCTATTTCTAAAGGCAACCAGTATGATTATTATTATGTAAAAATCTATTATTACCAAAACAGCAGTGTTAAAGAACCAAAATATATTGCAGATTTATTGCCTGAATGTCAGGGAAGAAAAGGTTGCCCACTACAGTATCTCATTGGAAGAGCTGAATCACTTCGTCCAAAACCAGATTTGAAAAGTTATTGTAGTCAAGCGATAAATAAAGCAACAAAATACAATTTCAACAGTTTTGTAATTCTTTTCATCTCTTGTATTTTTTATTGTCTTAATCGTTAGTAAAAATTTTTTTTACACAATCAATAATCTTTGCACAAAAACAAGTTTTCCATAATTTATTCAGTGTTTAAAATACAATTCAAAGATAGGAACCTTTGATTCTGACAAATGATGAAAAGTTATTTGAGACAAATCTTTTCTGTGTATAAAAACTAACAAGCAGTTTTACGTTTTTAAAAAAGCCTGGAGAAAAAAATGAATTTTAATTTCTGCTGTAGTTTTTATGATTAATCATAAAAACTATGCTTCAGCACACAGTGTGATTCATTTTTGTTGTTTATACACGAATTTTTGTGTTTGACAAAAATTCGTTTTTACAAAAGCATACAAAGAAGTTTAAATGCATTTGTGTTTTATTTTAATTGTATTTATTACTTTTGTAAATTGTGAAGATGAATTGATACATGTACATGCTGTAAGTTTTGTGGAACTTAATTTAAAAGTAATACTGCAACTGTAATCTCTTTTCAGTTTTGGCGCCATGGTGAAAGAAATCCTTGGATATTGTTTAATGGAGATTTGAATAATGTAACAACGTTTCCTGAAGGTCTTGGACAGTTGACGAAAGTAAAATTGCTTTTGTTTTATGTTTTTTGATAACCAACTTTAGGATGGCATCCACCAAATGTATACACTTGGACAACATTTTCGAGCAAGATACATTAAAGATTTGCAAGTGCTTTCTTCAAATTATAAACATTCTGAAGTTTGTTTCTTTTTACGATTAACAGATTTATATTCAGCGTTTACCAGGTATATGCTCGTAGCACAGATTTTGATAGAGCACTTGCATCAGCAATGGCCTTTTTTTCTGGATTATATTCTAATAAATCATCCCAAGAACACATCCTTGCCCCAGTTCCAGTTCATTCAATTCCATCTGCAGATGACTTCTTGAATATTTTAGTTTTTCAATGTCCACGAAAAGATCAACTTTGGAGAATGGTTGATAACTCTCAAATTATTCAATCATTACTAAACAATTCACACAAATTATTTGCTGATGTTTCAAATAAAACAAATCTCCCTATGGATTTTTACAAAGTTTTTGATACATTTGATGCTGCAATGGTTGAAGTTAGTAAATTTACAAGACGGAAAAGTACCCTGTAGTTTTTTTTAGGAAGAATTGGGCTTACCAGTTTTACCATGGCTTTCATCGCATTTTCCTGAATGGAGAATACTTTTAACCAACTATACTTCAGCTCTTTGGGGGCTTACATCTTTTCAAAATGAATCAATGCCATTTGATTTACAACTTGAATTACAAAAAATTTCAGGTGGTTCTATTGTCGCTGAAATCGTTGATCGTCTTCAATTAAAAATTAAATGCGAAAACTCACAAGAAACAGAATGTACAACAATAAAAGATCAAAAATTTTATGCATATTCAGGTCATGATCTCACTGAATTAGGGTTATTTGCTGGTCTTGGATTTAAGGATTACCTCAATGATTATCAGTCATGGCCTGATTACAGTTCAACAGTTGTATTGGAGCTATGGAAAACTGACGATGTTGATGAAAAATCGAGTAAAACTGTTTTGGATCAACATGAATATTACTATGTGAAAACTTATTACTATGAAAATTACAGTGTTGAAACTCCAAAATATATTGGAAATGTATTGCCAGAATGTCAGGGAAGAAAAGGTTGCCCACTACAGTATCTCATTGGAAGAGCTGAATCACTTCGTCCAAAACCAGATTTGAAAAGTTATTGTAGTCAAGATGTAATTTCTGTGGCTGCGAAATATCGTTTCACATTTGTGCTTTTATTTGTTTCTTTTGTTTTACGTTATTAAAATTTATTTAAAAGATATGTATTGTCAAGTAAAAAACAAAAATAAAAATTACACTTTTTACAATGCCTTTAAAACTTAAACCAACTGGAATTCAAAGAAAATGGCAGTTTATTAAGGTTTTTTCTTGATTTTGTTGATTGAAATTTATATTGTCATCACCGATGATGCTATTTTTCTTCAATATTTAACACAATTTAAACTTTGATTGTTTGCTAACATTATTCTTTTCATGCTGATTCGTCAACAAAGGAATCTATCGACGCAAGACTCGCTCTTTTTCTTAAAATCTGTTTCTTAAATAAAAATTATTTGTTTAAATTGCCAATCACGGCAATTACATATATGTATTTATGAATATTAAAAATCAAATATTTGTCTATAACATTAATCAAAACATGTGAGTTGTTTTTTTACAAACAAATAGATAGTCTGACATTGATTTAAATATTTAATTTTGCTAATACATTTCTCTTTATCAAACGTGGTCGCAGTATAATAATAGAATCAAACATTGATCATTTAAAGTTTTGATGATTTTTTAATGTTGGCTTATATTGTTATTACATTTCTTTGTTTAATTACACCTGTAATATCTGAAGATAAACTTATTCATGTTCATGCCGTAATATTTATTGTTGTTGAAAATAAAAAATACAGTAATCCAATTTTAGTTATGGCGACATGGAGAAAGAAATCCAAGAAGACTTTTTCATGGAGATTTAAATAATGCTTCCGCATTCCCGGAAGGATTAGATCAATTAACTACTGTAAGCTAATGGAAGTAAAAATTGTAATCAAAAATAAATTTTAGAATGGCATCAATCAGTTTTTTAATCTTGGACAATATTTTCGATCACGTTACGTGTATGACAACAAGCTTCTTTCATCTGAATACAAACATTCTGAAGTTTATTTTATCCTTTAAAAGATTTCTCATCCAACACTATTTTTAGGTATATGCTCGAAGTACAGATGTTGATCGAACAAAAGTTTCAGCAATGGCATTCTATTCTGGACTATATTCCAACAGCACAAACAATGAGTACCTTCTTGCTCCCGTACCAATTCATACAGTCCCATCTGCAGATGATTTTCTGTATTTACTTTCATTCAAATGTCAAAGACTCAGTCAGCTCCTATATATGACAGATAACAGTCAACACATTAAAGCTTTATTACAAAAGCATCATACATTACTTGCTGAAGTTTCAGAAAAGACGCGTATTCCAATAAGTTATTATCAATCAATTTTTATATTTGATACAACAACAATAGAGGTTAGCGATGGGTATTATATTTCTATTTATATATATGTGATAAGTTAAGAAATCATTCGGACTACCAATTCCAGCATGGGTAACAAAAGAAAAGTCAGAAGAATTTGATCAACTTTTTGTGGATTATGTTTCAACTCAATATGGATTTGTGCCATTTTTAGAGGATTCTTTTTCATATGATCTCCAATTAGAGCTAGCGAAAATTTCATGTGGTCCATTAATGGCTGAGATTGTTGATAGACTGATACTTAAAATCCAATGTTCAAAGAATGACACACCTGATTGCGTTCAAGTTAAGGATCAAAAACTTTACACATATTCAGGGCATGATATTACTGTAGTTGAATTATTTGGTGGACTCGGCTTTAAAAAATTCGCATTTGAACAACAAACTTTGCCAAGTTATGCAGCAACTATCATATTAGAATTATGGGAAGATGAAGCAGCGAAAAATGTTGCCGTGGCAAAAGAAGGCAATCAATATGATTATTATTATGTTAAAATCTTTTATTACCAAAACAGCAGCGTTAAAGAATCACAATCCATGGGAGAGATGTTGCCAGAATGCCAAGGAAAAAAAGGTTGCCCTTTACAGTATCTCATAAAAAGAGCTGAATTACTTCGACCAAAACCAGATTTAAAAAGTTATTGTAATGAAGCAGTAATGTCTTCAGCCACAAAAGTTGACTACAATTCGGTTATGTTTGTTTTTATAATTTTTTATTTTTGTTGGGACAAGAAATAAAGGTAACAATAAAAAAGCTAAAATACAAAGCTTAACAAAAAGCAAATAAATAACGTCTCACATAAGTATAGTAATAAAAAAAGAGATCAAAATAAGTTAGCAGCATTGGATTGTTTAAATATTAATCATAAACATCGGGAATCCAAAATTCTAATACTTGTGAAGCTGCTGCAACGAGCATATATTTTGGATTAAATGCAATATTTGAAATAGGTCCAATATGGTTTGGTGTTGGCAGTTCATCATAATAAGTAGAAACGAATGAGCTTGCAACTCCAGCTGCTCCTTCAGAAATTCTAGCTCGATCAACTTCATAAATGCTCATCTTCTTTCCACCTGATCCTGAACCAATTAAAGCAAATTTTCCACATGGCGTAAAAGTTCCTCCAATCTGTGCGTTCTGCAAATAAGTTATTAACACCATACATATACAAGTTAAACACAACCTCTTCATTATTAATTTCAGAAAAAATTTGTACAGGTCCAGTTTCCAATGATTCAAAAGTTAAAGCATAATTTGAATTTGAATTAATCATTATTAATGAGCCATCTTGACTAAATTTAACTTCTTGCCATTGTGAACCTTTTACAGGATTTTTAACTTCTAATTCAGCAAATGGACCTTTATCAAAATTTCGTAAATCAAATAATTTTACAGATTCTTCTTCAGCACATGCGGCAGCAAAAATTAGTCCTTCTGGATCAAAGGCAACAACAGATTCATTAGAAAAATGTACTAATCCTTGACAATTATTTAGCCGAAAATCCCATATTCGTGCTGTTTTATCACGTGATGCAGATGCAAATCCATGAGCTTGTGTAGAAAGTTGAAGGCAAATTACTCTGGAATAAAAAAATATGTTTAATGATGATACATTTTGTATAACCGTAACCCACTCTTTAGTATGTCCAAGAAAATATCTCACATATTTGTTTTCTGTTAATGATAGATATCTAATAGTATCTAAAATATTAACGTATTTAATACATAAGTAATATAATAAAGATATGCTTACTATCAACTTTTGTGGAAGTATGTAAAACAGCTCCATCTTCTTTATCAAATCTGATTTTACCAACACCATATTTTTTGCTGTTTATCTGTAAAGTGATTTAGTGAACCGAAATGGTGCGGTAGTAAAAAGTCACAAACCGATCTTCCTTTTGTTCCAGTTTCACAATTATATATCGTTAACGAATCATCCAACGATGAAACAACCATACTTTTTCCTTCATGATGAAAATCCATTCCAACTATTTGCATTGTACTATCAGAAAAAATTTTTGCTGGATGTAAACTACGAATATTGCTATTATCAATTTTCATTGCTTCTATAAAAAACGGTAGTGAAAGTTATATAATTTGTATTCTATCAGGTTTGTACTTATAAATTGATGAATAAAGGTAGATTAACATTACAACTTACTTGGCTCCAAAACTACTGGAGGATTAGCAATAACCGCGTCTTCCATGTTTAAAGATATACTCTATCAAATGTTTGAAAAATAATGAACTAAAGTTTTGTGGGGTTTTTAAAGAACAAAAAGGAAATGCTTGGACTTCCTCCTTTAAAATTTACGAAGACGACAAGTTGAAAATTTCAAACTCCAACTTTTTTAAAGCAATTTGTTTCGTGTTGAGAATTTTTAATGTTATTTTTGTTTTTTGAAAACTTTTTTCCGGAAGAATTCCGAAACTTCAAACTCAAGTCTTAAGTTCACATTCGAATAAAAGTCATGAAGATTTTTGAACATTTACAATTTAGCTATCATCAAAAAAACACAACAACTTTATTTATCTCCACGTTAAGAAATACTGTTACAAAAATAATAGTGGGAAGAAAAGATTTCAACTTCGATAAAAGAAATACAGTATACGGTAAGTAGAAATATCTTACATAGGATATTTCAACGAAGAATAACTTTTATTTACTAATTTACAAATAAAATTTTTGAATTCAGCATTGTTTTAACTTACAACTTGTAAAATAACAATTGGCATTCAGCCAACACACATTTACTTTTATAAAAAAAACTAATATCGATTTAAAAATGTTTTTTCATTTTTTCAAAGAAACTGTTTTTGAATATTTGATTTTTTATCCACAAAAAACTAGAAGGATTTAAAAAGTTAATAAAATATGCAACTCATTTAATATTTGTACTATTAAAAATCATATACATTGGAAGAACATACAGTTTTAAATATAAAACAAAAAAGCTAACAATGACAAAAAAAATACGGTAAAAAATAGTTTTTTTATCATATTTTATTGAAAAAAATTTAAAAAAGTCATATTAAAATTCCATTTGAAAATGTTTATTTAAGAAGAAAATACAGTAATATATCATTAATAAAACCAGGTATAGCAAAAATAACATTAATTAATGTTGAAGATCATGTTGCAGTTGTTGATAAACCAGAGAAAAACACTGCATTCATTCAATATACCAATTTGCATCTACAAAACAATTGTTCAAAATTGAGTAATAAAGGGTATCTAATATTACTAGCATCTCATTACCAAAATGAGATACCGTATACCTCCTCTATTTATATGTTTCTACCAAATAAGGTTAATTAACTTACTATATTCTCCATCAGGTGATTCATGACGACGCCGATGATGCTTTTTCTTTGAAGATTTCTTTGAACGTTTTTTGACACTTTTATTTTCAGAATTCATTTTGCTTTGTTCTAATTGAGATGAAGAATTCATTGAAGAGCTTTCACGTTTTTTATTCTTTTTTGAACGACGCTTCTTCTTTGATTTTTTAGCTGCTTTTTGCATAATTGGTGATTGAGGTTTTGATGGCATTTCTTCAAGATATTGTCGTTGCATACGTTCTTTTTGAACAAGTGATCTAAAGAAGCAAGATTAAAATACCGATAAATTAAAGTAATCACATACTGATAATATGCATAACTAAGTTCATCAAATTTTTCAGATTCTTCTTTTGAAGTTGGTGTTGTTTTATGTGGTGAGAATGAAGCAGATGATATTGAAATAATAGCATTGCTATTATTACCATCACGAGAAGAGATTGAGAGAGAAGGCGACGATTGCCGACGACGAAGATTTCTGAGACGATTTGCATCTGAAGCAGTGTGAGGTACACTTGTACTAACCATTTTTGGACTGAAATATAAGATAGATGAGAAAAGAGATTATATAAATTACAACTGTTTAATAGAAATCTGGCATCGAAATCTATAACTAACTTGAAAAACACCCACCAATGTCTGTCTAATCTCCCCTCAAAATCCCTCTATCAAGTATGCACTTACTTTTTAGATGCAAAAGTTTCATTTTTTTGAAATGGAGTAATAATAAATTCAATATTAATTTTTTCACTTTCTGGATCTGCTTCATTTATTAAACGAGAAATTAATTCAACAATTTGTTTTCCAAATTCATTATTATCTTTTCCGGCGGTTCTGGTATTTGATGATGAAGAAGAAATTCCATCAGAAGAGTTGGATGGAGAAGAAGGTGTTATCATCTTCTTTGAAATTTCAAAGTAACAATTTTCTTTTCACAACCAAAAAAACAACAAATGCTTGAAAAAAAAGCAAAAAAATTTTATTGGATTATTTTATTACGCAATTTTTTACCCTTGTTTTTTCATGTAAATTTTTTTTAAAAAAAAATGCTGCGAACAATACACGTGTACACACAATTTTCAAGTACATATATGCAAATCATCAATCAATGTGTATAAAAACCCTCAAAATCATTCACAAATTACTCATTTTGATTCGTTTTGACAAACACTTCCAAGACGTCGATTGATTCATCTGACTTTCTACTAACGTCTACTCAACTAATCAACAACAACAATGACAAATGTAAGTTGTTTTTTTTATTACACTGCTTTCATGGTTCTATTGGTATGCAATATTTTTAGCCTTTTGGAGATCCGTCACTATATCGGTTACATCATGATGCACGTTCTTCTGCTTCTCCTCTTATGGCAACATCAACGCCAATACGTAAACTATCACATGCAACAATTCGTCATCCTCGAACTCGTACAACTTCAAATCCACCATTTCAAGTTTCTCTTAATCTTCTTATGAAAGTTCAACCATTGGGTAATGATGAATATTGTGCAGAACCCATTGAATTATCTGTAAATGATATCAATGTAAATATGCCTAAAAAGGTTCAACAACATCATCGTGGTAAACAGCAACCTCAACTTGGTGATTCAAGTGTTGTTTATCCACCTTATACATGGATGTCAGATAAACCTCGTCGAAAGAATTGTGAACGTGGTCGTGCTCCATCTGTTGCAGATGAAGCTAATTCTGTTAGTGATTGTTTAACTGATTATCTAAATCGCAAAAATGATAAAAATATAAATTCTTCTTCGAGCTCAGGTTCTGATATCTCTTACATTGATATTTCCTGTAAAGCTGTTTCTTGTGTGGTAGATTTTGGATGTAAGTTTATTTTTTGGAGAGGTTGAAAGTAGGGTTGAATGGGCAGGCGCGCCCAGGCCACATTTTTGACAAACTATATTATTTCAAAAACTACTGTTTTTTTCATATTTCGGGCACACCTCCAACCCTAGTTAACAATTGCTAAATTTAATATCGTAGTTTTGCTTGTAGCACTACTGATAACAATTTGATAATTATAGTGTTGCCTTTTTATAGACATGATATCAAAATGGTCAAATCATGTCCTCATACGTTTTGAATTCTTTCTCAACGATGTCAAGATTGCTACCAATCTTCTCCTCAATCTTCGAAGTGATGAAGAAGTGTTATATTTTGAACCCGTTGAATTGAGCTATAAAAGCGTTAAGCTTTGGGAACGTCCGGTCGAAATTCTTGCTCATGATATGAAGGCGAATATTGTGATTAATAAATTACGTGAAAGCATGATAACCCCATTTGGACATTTACAAAATTTTGCAGAATTAACTAATGCTTCTTTCTCTTTCGATGATGTTACTTCGAAGAATGTTGTTTGTGAGGTAAATCTCGGAAGTAAGTTTTATTTTGGCTTGATTAAGCAGGCGATAATAAGCAATGCTATTTCATTACCGTATTAAAAAACTTTTTTTATATGATTGTATTTATAGAGAAACATATTACTGAAGAACAAATTCGTATAGGCTTTCTTGCAAATGGTTTATATTTGGCTATCAATCTTGTCCTCAAAATTCGAAGTAATACGAGTCTTGTTTTTTTTGAACCTCATACAATGTTCTTCAAAGAAAAACTATTATGGTGTCAAAGTTCCGCTGAAATATTAGCTAATTATCAAAAGAAAAAAGAAACTGTTGCTATGCTATATAAAAGAGCTGGCTGATGTAAATCTAGTTCTGGTTCATTCAAATCTGCTCCAACTGATCCTCTCTCTCCAAAGACTTCTAAATTAATATTAACTCCAAGTATTAAAAAACTAATTTGTATGTAATATTATTGTAGCATTGATAATAAAGACTGCTTTGATTATTTCTTTTTTGTTTATAGTACACACACAAATTCATTTATAAATATTTAACTTTTCGGTTTTTTCATCGACTTATTATCTCTCAAATATAGCAACAAAATAGTTAAAACGACATTTTGCAACTACCGTATTAACGTGAGAACTGCCGCATTTTGTTACGCTATTAACACGTGAGTTACCGTAACCATCATAGAAAAATGAGCTAACTCCAGCTTTAGACACCACTGATTTTTGTGCAGTAAATTGTTCACGAATTTTAAATAATTAAAACGACCATTTTATGAATTAAAAATCAATTAAATATTTTTTAAAAATAAAAACGGTGTATAGCTGACCTCTGATAAAAACAATAAAATAAAATGGCGGTTAAAATTTTGGAATTAAATCTTTCAAAAATCTCTATTTCATTTAAAACTGAATTAAAACTTTCAATTTCTTGTATTTTTCAAAAATGTCTTCTTCTTCTGCTTCCTCAAAAATTGGTCAATGCTCAATTTGTTGGTCATTTTTAACATCATTGAATACTTTTGCAATAACCAAATGTGGACATACATTTCATCAAAATTGTATCAATCAATGGATAACGGTAAAAACTTTGATTTATATTACTTTAACAACTGTGAATATTTTTCAGAATGCCAAAAATTGCCCATCATGTCGTACAAGTGCTTCAGAATCTGATGTAATCAAATTATTTATTCAAGAATATGTCAGTAATGAAAATGCTGTAGCCGAACCACAGAATGATTTAAATAACAAAGAATATATTGATTTTGGCCGTTTTATTATGTCAAAATGTAAATGTGAACTTCGTCAGGATGCTAATGGTGATATACAGTATAAATGTACAAATGGTGTAAATGTAAGCTTTTTAGACATTTTTAATTTATATGGTTCAATATTTACAGGTTGAATATACAAAAAAAGATGGCGTGTTCAAGATAATTCTTCTTGGTGGATATAATATTGTAACAGTACCAGAAATGTATCTTCAAATATACCGTGCAAAAACAAAAGAAAGAAGTATTGTTGAACCAAATGGAAAAAGAATTGAATATTTCAATAATGGTATGATAGATGGATGTGAAAGTTTTTATATTCGAAATTTTAAAGAAGAACCTATTACATTTCGATCTGATAATGATTACGTAAGAAATTATGGTGATTACATTAAATTTTATTGCCCTAGGTTTACTGTAAGTTGCTTAAATTGTTAAACATATTTTTACATAAGAATAATTTTAGGTTAAACGATCTCTTAAAAATGGAAATAGCGGTGAATTTATTGTAAAAGTATTTTCAACAACTGATTCAAAGAAATTCTTAATGATTCAAGCCTGTCCTCGACATCAAGTATTTCATGTTAAGCATTATGATGGAAATGATCAATATTGTTGTGCCTCCACAGAAAAATCCTGTAGACATTTAAAAAATTTATTTTAGTGTATTTGTTTTTTTTGTTTCATTTGTTTATGCATTTGTTGTTTTATCAAAAATAAATATTGTTTTTACAACTTTTGTTTTTTAAGGGCATTTGTAAAGTAGTGTAGTAATGAAAGGTATTTTTAATCACTTTATTACTTTGTTCATTTTTCACTTTTGTCTTCACAATTTTTTGAAACATTTATTTTAGACTTAACAAGTTTAAAAAAAGAAAATACCCGTGTCTGAAAATTTTCTACAGTAACCAGATTTGAAGAAGAAAGTATGCTTGACAAAAGTTTTACAAAAATAAGCTCAAACAAATGAAGCAAAATGGGTTGTCAAATTAGTTTTAATTTAAGGTCCTACAGTATCAACACCATTAAAAAATTCATAGAATTTCAGCAGTTTTGGCGCGGATTCATTTTCTTGACCAGTTAAATATTGCTCCCGTTCAGTAACACAAATGTTATCCCCAACAAAAGCATTCCTTGGAACATATGGGGAAAGACATTCAGAAGATTCAAGGGGATCATCTTTTAAAGTTTCTGCAGAACTTTTGATGGATTCAGAATCGTCAGAAGTTGAGTTATTTGTTGAATTTGTTTCAATGATTTGTATTCTTTCAGGCTGATATAAAGCCTGTTGTTGGGCATTTTCTTGTCGATGTGGATGTACACATACATAATCATATTCATCTATAGCCCTCCAAACATATCCTGCTTTGCATTCATTTGCACCATATGTTCCTCTCAAAGCATAAAAATTTCGATAAAAATATTGCCTTTGTAAATGAACTTCATGTACACCCATATGTGATTGCATTCTTGGAATACATGCATAATTTACGCCATAATGGGTAGCAAGGACCATTTTTCGAAGTTCACCAAGTCGACAAATTTCCTAAAAGAATGTCACTGTAGTTAATGCTTTTCAACAAATATAATTACTGGGTCAAAAGTTGATGTAATAGTTATATCTGCATCTGTGGTGTACATTTTACGAACTGATACTCGAACAGTTTGAAAAATCCCGCTTATATCAGGTTCCAAAAATGTTACCCATTCAGTTCCTTCTGTTAGTTCATAGAAATCTCGAGATTGACTCAATAAAACGGAATAATAGCTTCCTCCAGCTTTTTGAACTCGATGAATTAGAACTGATGGCTAAAACAGAATTTATTGATTATTTCAGATTTGAAAATTCTCGCTTTTTACAATAGGATACAACTGTTCCTGAGAAGTCGAAATTTCGATACCGTTTTTAAAAACTTATCTTTAATTTCTCATTTTGACAAGAGTAAAAATTGCTTTCATTCAACAACTTCTATTTTTTAAACAGTTCAAAGCGATCGATTTTATAAACTAACCTGTGCAATCCCTCTATCAAATCGACTAGGGGTTCTTAATTCAATTGTAAATAAATTTCTTGGATCATTTCGATCATATGGAATCATAATTAGCAGCCATCCCTTTGTTTCGTTATGTGGCACACTTAAAGATGAAAGCCTTAAAGTATAATTTTGTCTTCCATCTCTTCCAAAATATAGCATTCGATCCATCGGGAGCCATCCCAAGAAATCTAAGTGTGCACCATTCAGTCCCGGACCACTCATACCAAATTTTGATCGATGCATATACGCATTTGCTGTCGATTGTAAATCATATCTGTCATCATATTCTGAAGAGATACTGTATATTTTATATTAATAACAATTATTATTATAAACCTCCATGCATGGCATATGGAAATATCTTAATTTTTCGATCACTATATGAATGTCCAATAAAGAATGAATGAACCATTTCATGGGTTAAAACACTTGAAAATATCAGTTGAGGAGAAAGAAGGACTCCATTCTTTTTGCCATAAACAGCTGTAGTGCCAGAATTGATGACAGTAATCCTCTGTCGATGAATTACATGATTGTTTTCAGCAGCAACTTGAACACAAACTTCTTTTATTTTATCAAAGTACTAAAATTGAAGAGTTGGATTACAGAAAAATATTGAAGATCAAGAAAGAGTGTTTGCCCAAATTTTAAGCCATGTTAGCTCTTTTAAAACTTAAAGTTGAAGATTTAGATTTACTGTGAAGTGTTTTCACAATCACTGAATGCGATGAGATTTCACATATCCCCATTGCTTATTCCCTCCACTTTATGAATACCCAAAGAAAAGTGTTAAAATCAATTATTCCCTTTAAATCAAAAAATGATGCATTTAAATCTAACAAAAAAAGACGGATAACAATCAATCAATGAAGAATTTCTAAAACATGAAACTTTTTTCACTTTCAAAGAAAGAAAAAGATTAATGAGGATTTCACGCAGTTCTTTTTTTCTCAGCAGTGTTGTTTTTTTTTGAAAAAAGATAAAAGTTGCAACGTTTTGATTTGATTTCGTTCCTTTTATAAAAAATGGTCGTTCGATTTTAATGAGAACACCCGCAAAAAAAGTACCGAATTTAAAAAAATTTTTTCCGCTATCATTGGCGGACATCGACGTCGTCTTATGCAATGAGGTCGAAAAGAAAGAAGCAGATAACAGAGAGAAACTTTAATTGCAAAAATTTGCATAATTAGTTTTAGTACAATATGGGTTCTTAGAAAGGGATACATTCGAATAGATGAAAATCTTAGATAACGAAAAGTAAGTCTGCAAAAAATGAATTCACTTACATCAAAACTTGTATCTGAGCCTATGGGAGCTGCAGAATCGGCATTTGCCATTCGAAGAACATCTTTCTGAGAATACGGTAGTGTAATCCATCCAACTACATTGGAACCATTAATTGTATAAACTCCATTTGAGACATCAGAAAAATATCTTTCAATTGAATCTGCAATAGATTTTGATATGGTCTCATTTAACAAACAGTTACTTATGATAAAGCCTTACCATTTTTATCTCCTGTTAGCCATTGCTTAAAATATTCTGGTGGTTTTGGTTCATAATATGGTAGATCAGCAAATTTGCATAATATCAGTGTCCATGGCTCATTGCCTCTTCTAGGTATTCCATATACGGTAGTTACTATTGTAAATAGAAATAAAAGACGGCCAAACATTTGGCTGACCGTCTTCTTTTAATCTCTCCTTCTCTTTTTCTTCTTCAGTTTAATTTTTCTTTTTTTAGCCCCCAAAACCACCACCGAGAGGAGAAGAGATGAAAGAGAGATAAAAATTTAAAGAAAAAGGATACTCTCTGCTTTTCTTCTAAGGCGGAGAATTACTTTTGCAGCGGCTATCAGAAAAATACTGATTTAACGTTTTCCAAGCTAAAAAATGTTTTTTTGGATAAAAACAAAATGAAGGCAAATTTTAACGATGATAATTAAAAGCGACAAATTTATTCAAGGCTTCGATTTTTTTATAGAACCTTTTCAACTAAAACTTCAACTTCAACATCATCATCAAGGTCGAAAGTATTAACGAGAAAAAAAGATGGAATGTTTTTTTGCAAATTAAAAAAAAGAATTGAAAGTGAAAAGTAAAAAAAAAACGAACGCGGATCTGAAAACCGAGACGAATCTTTCTCAGAGAAGTTGAAAGAAAAAAACACGCTTTTATATTCGATCGAGATGATTGGAAAAGCTTCATATCCAAAAAAATATAAAACGGGTCGGTTATTTTTTTTGAATGTGAGTAGTTATTTAACACTAAAAAATGTTAGAAATTTACTAATTGTTTTTTAGTTTTTTAAAAAGAAGGATTTGTTATGCATGTTATCAGCATAAAAGAGATTAATTACAATAGATCATTAAAAATGAAAAGTTGTTTTTTCTTGACAAATGATCTGGATTTAATAGGTTAAGATTAGAAAAAATAGATTTTGTTTTTACGGAATCTTGATTTGATTATATTAGCGTGAAGCCCGTATTCTTAGTAAATATAAACACAGAAATATGATAAAAACTTTGCGGATAAGTTTTGTGTTTCGAAATTATTTCTTTAAGAAACTGGTAGAGATTATTTGTAATAAGCTAAATAAAACTAAAATAGCCTTATTTGGCTAAAGTTTTGCAAGATTTACAACAAATAAAAATCAAAAAGTAAAAAAAGTACAAAAGTTTTGAGCAAAAATTTGTTACTAACAACTATTTTAAAAAAAGGCTACAACATTATTTCTAAAAAAAGAATCAAAACCCAAAAATAAAATATCCAGATGTCTTTTAAAAACTGAATTCATAAATCACAAAAAAGACCTGAAAATAAATAAATACAGAAAAAGGTCATCATCATCATCATCATTTGAAAACGATCGTCAAAGAAACCATTTTTTAAACATACAAAAAAATGACAGTTTTCTGTCACTCATATTTTATCCATCTCTTTCATGAAAACCTTCAAAGAAAAAAGTTCAACGAAGAATTTAACTCAAAAATAAGAAGGAGGGCAAAGAAGAAGATACGTGGAAAGAAGATGTTCTTTTTCTTCTTCTTTCTCATCCGTCTCCTGTCTGTCTCGGGTTTCCATGATGATGCTGCAATTTTGAAATTTATCCCTCAATTTAATTTTTTCAAAAAAATTGATTTATTGTTTTTTAAATAAATTATCGCCAGCTTTTTTAAATGCTTAATAGACCGTAAAAATTAAATTTTTTTGCGTCAAAATTTTATAATTTTTTTTTGTATAAATTTATATTCCTTTTCTGGAATTCCTTTTTTCACGTAATAGCAATAATTATATTTATTAAAAACACTAAAATTAATCAATCAAAATTTTAACTTTTATTTTGAAGTGATAAATTGATAACTATTTTTTCTATGATGGAACTTGTTTTGGTGTAATTTGGTCACTCTCTCTCTGCCATTTCTTTTCGTAAATCAAAGAACAAGTTTTATCTTTTTTGGATTGTGCACGTGCACTTCATTTTTCTGTTGATTGCAAGCATTTTTTGGATAGCTTTTAAACCTGCTTTTAAGAGTCCTCACTTTGCATCTCACGGGAGAAATTGATATAGCCACAAGGAAGTTGAAAAAAGAAAATGATTGATATTAATTTATTAAAAAAGCGATAAAAATGTCGGTGTTTAAAATCTTAAAAAGAATTACACATGAAATTTAATTAACATTTGCCACATTTCAGCAATCTTACATTCAAGTATTTCGTGAATCAAATTAAAGAGGAGTTGACGCTAGAAAAGCCATTGGTAAAATTTAAATTCAATTATTGCGCTCCAAAATGCTTACCAATCTTTTCTTTCATCGCATCATATCTTGCTAATGGTCCATTACCGGTTTTAGCAGGTAATATGTACGGTCCAACATTATTGTCAGCATATTGGGAATTATCAATAGCACGAAATTCAGCTTGTTGAGACTTTCCAACAAATCGCGTTGGACTTCCATGTGATCTCTTCATCTCCAAAGCTATATTTGATTGAACTTTTGATTTTAAAACATTGAAATCTTCAGTTACAGTAACACGCGGCTTAGCGTGAATTATTTCAAAAAATAAAAGAAATAAAATAAAAACAATCATTTTCAAAAACAATGTCCGTTTTTGAACTCTAATGGGTTCAAAATGTTGATGTTTTTATTTTAAAAAAATGTGATATTATTTCCGAACTTTTAATAAAAGAAATTTATTGAACAACTTGCAAAATTGCAAAATACAGGATGTTACGCATTTAAAAAAATGCTGTTGTAATTGTGTATAGAAAAATTAATAATGTATCATTTGCACCATTTAAGAAATTTTTAAACTCAATAATGGAGTCGGACTTTACTTTTCTTGTAAACAGTTTTTATGTAGACTGTCTATACAAAAACTTTTTATATTAATAAGTTTATTACAAAAAAAAATGTATGAACAAAAACACAAATAATTATGCACCTTTTGGTTTATATGGTAATTGATCAACTGTATCCAATATTTTTTGATAGAGTTTAAAATGGCGACGAACTTGAACAGTGGAAAATGTTATTCCTGCTTGACAAATAGCACGAAATAAATGTTAATTAAGATAACACAAATCCAATTTAATGTTGCATTAGTTATATGAGAATGTGGTGGCAAAATAGAAAACTGTAGACAAAGCAAGGATGAAACACAATGAAGAATGAAAGCAAATTCAGATGATTCATGCAAAAAAGTTTTCAAATTTCTTTCTGTATTATCTTGACCATTTGGAAAATACGGTACATGAAATAGATTTTCAACAAAATCAATTACAGCCATAAATCTTTGTTGTACAATTAATAATAAACGTTCCATTTTGTAAATGTGACACACATCAAAAAATCAATATTTACAAAATTAAAGCTATTGTAAAAAAGACAATATGCTTAGCCATAAAAAACGCAATTTTTTTATCTTTCATTTGCATCAAAAAGAAAACACATCCTCCTTGCTTGTATGTTCTCCATTCTCTCAAAAAACATTGTCCTAGCGATCGGTTTTATACATTTATAAAATAATATATTTATTTAACGCATTGATACGTAATTATTGTCCAAATGAAATTATACTTTAACATAAAAGAGAATTTAAAACCAAAATATAATAGTATCGTATTTTTGTTTAAAATAAAAACACTTTTGTACCGTCAAATAAAACAAAAAAGACATAAATTTGAAGCCAGTTTTAAAGATAGAATGACAATTGTTAAACCAGATAAAGTACTGTATTAAGGATGTAATTTGCTCCACATATGCATTAATCACCAAAACCAGAATGAATAGAAGCTGAAAAATATTTTCTATTTTAATAAATTTTTGCTTCAAACTACCAAAAAGACTTACAAACATGTCCACCAATAGATTGTCCATGAACATTTGAAGGTGGAAGAACTCCCAATCGATCACTGGTAATTCCAATTCCCATATCTGTTAATTTTCTTGGTGAAATGATATCAGCAAGAGATTGGTTCTCTCTTATTTTCTCCAACGCTGGAGCGTTATTCAAATTTAGTTCTTGATCTAATGTCGTTGCGCCATTTGTGCGATCACCACTTATCCCAGCTCCAGGTAATCCCGAAGAAAGTCCAAGAGGTGCTGGACGAGCAGTTATCAGTGAAATTAAAGAAACATTAATCAAAATGCGACAAAACATCATTGATTAAATGAATTTTTTGATTAAATGTTTTTAAAAAAATGTTTCGGTTTTTATAGAAATTTTGTTCAATGAACGTTTTTGAAACCAATCGGGTGCAACAAGTGTTGTTGTTTTAAAAAAATGGTTTTATTTGAACTTTTTAATTAAGAGCAAATGAGAATAATGATAAACAACGTATGATACAGAAAACATAAAGATTAACAATTTCATTTTTTTAAAAAAGGTTTACAGCGCTTGTTATTTAAATGCCACTGTCAAGAACAGGATCAACTAAAAAACAAGTAATTAACACTTTCCCTACAACACTCTTGTAGTAACTTACCAGGTGCAACTACAGGTCCTGCTACGGGAACTCCATTTCCTGCCACCGCTCCACCCAGACCTTGACCAGCTGTTGCTCCAGGGCCAGCTGATAAACTAACACCACCAAGTCCCAAACTTGCAGCAATTTGTGGTCTTGCAGAAATTAAAGCAACAATAAATACAAAGAAAAATACAAAGATTTTACCCAACATTATAAGCTTTAATTTTAATTAAAAAAAGAATAAAGACAAGTTATTGTTTTGAATTGTTTCAAATAAGTCAAAAGCGTTTATATATTTGCAACATTTGGGTTAGGCTTTGAGCCAAAACTGGTTTTTAAAAAATTTGTTTGTAAACAAATAATGAGTTTTTTGTTTTTGCCTTTTTTCTTTCACGTGTTCAAAAATGCGTGGGGGCTTTGCCCAAATCAAAAATGTGTTTATCATTTTTAAAAACGCCATAAATTTTTCTCATATGAAGTTTTCTTTTGAGATAAACAAATTCTTTAATAACTTGTTTATCACATTCTTGTTTGTAAAATTGTAAATCATTAAACAAAACCTCTATCAAAAAAAACGTTTGCACTGCAAGCAATGGGTTTAATGAACAGGCTATGTTTAAACTTTTATATTTAAAAAATGTTGTCCACTTTTTTATTAGCCTTTTTTGGTAAGTTACATTTATTTATGCAACCCTGATGTTGTCAAGAATAAAGGCAGCTCTTTATTCATTTTAGCCATAATTTATGATATTATTTATACGCTATTTAAGCGACATGTCTTTATTGTATATACTGTATGTCAATATTAATTGTTGCTTAACAAGAACAAATTTTAGAGTTTTGAGATGCTTTATTATAGATGGTAAAAATTATACATTAAAGTTATCGTGTATGTAAAAGTAGGATAAAATTAATTCAAAGAAGAGAGGCACTTCTTAACGTCCAAGTCCCAATTGACCAGTTGCTGGGACACCACCAACATTGCTTCCTAATCCAGCTTGACCGAGTTGACCACCTTGTCCAACACCGGCATTAGTTCCAACACCGCCAACTGGGGTTTGTCCTTGTACTCCAAGTCCAAGTTGAGGCTTTGCAGCAGCAAGAGCAACAATAACGAGAATAAAGATAGCGAAAATACGTCCAAGCATGTTTGAAATTGAGTTGATTACAAAGTTGTATATTTTCTCAAGATTTTGACGCTCCTTTTATAGTATTTTTGTTGCCCTCATTTAATGTACTTTTTGCATGCATCTGAAACGTCATCACTGTAATTTAAAAAGTTTGAAGGACATCAAACCGGAATTTTAATAGTAAAAAGAAAGAGCCTTCCCTTTTTTCTGTTACATTCACTGACCAGAAATTAAGGCCGATACTAAAATGCTCAAGAATCATCTTTCAAATTTTTTCTTCTCTTCAGATAATGATGCTGCTGATGATCAACAAAAACATCATTAACCTATAAAACTGATGCAATATATCAATGCATTGAATGAGAAAAAAAGTATCCGGCGAAAGGCCAATGTTTACTTTTTTTTAAAAAAATTTTACAACAAAAAAACTATGAAAGATCACAACAGCGAACCAAGGACCTTATGATTTTGACATCAAAAACTGGTTATAAAAATTTGAGTGAATTAAAATTGTAAAAAAGTTTTTTTGTTGCATATTTTTAAAGTTTAATAATTACCTCCCGCTGTTACAGAATGATGCAAGCTTTGTAAATAAATAAAAGTAAAAATGATAGATTTTGCTACTTCGAAGCTTCAAACTTCACTTACATACATGTTTATGTCACTTTTTTTAAAGCAAAATGGTTTAACCATTGTTGAACAAGTTTATACCCCCTGAAAAACAAGTCATCATTCTCAATAGGATTAACAAAGCTCTGTTTAAAAAACTTTTAAACAGCTTTGAACAAAAAAGCCCAAAATACAAAAGCATTGTTCAAAAAATAACTATAAATACCGCAGTAAAAGTTTTAAAATGTAAATATTTTTCCGTCACCAGCAGAAGAAAATGCATACTTCAGTTTTTATTGTTGCATTATTGTTTATTTGTATTAAGGCTCAAGGTCCTTATGGTGCGCCAAATCTTGGTGGTGGATATGGTAGCCAGCTACCACAAGGCCCACCACCAATGATGATGCAAGGTGGATACGGTAATCCAATGGAAGAATATGGAAATCAACAACTTGGTGCATATGGTAATCATCCCGTCCCACATGGATATGGCCCAAAACCACTACCCCCACCTCCTCCTCCCCCACAACCACAGAGTTATGGAAATCCAGAGATGCCACCATTCATGCCACCCCCACAACCTCAACAAGGCTATGGCCAAAATGCTGGATTTAAAATGCAACAAGGTTTTGGAGATAATGGATTACAACAAGAAGGTTTTGGATTTGAAGGCTTTAAAGAATCTAATGATGAAAGTGTAAGCAGCACTTTAAAATCATCTGATACAACTGCTGCTTCAACTAAAAGTAGTTCACATCATTAAATGTAATTTCTATGTTTTGAAAAATTTGTATGAAATATATTGCTAATTTTATACTTTATATTATATACAATTCAACAATTGTCACAATAAATTAATAAAAAACTGTTATTTTGAATAAATAAATTAAAACGTGTTACTATCAAAGCAACTATCGAAAACTTCGACAAAAGCCTTTGATTACACACATATGGCAATTATTGCCTACAAGATATAAGCATTACATTCATCTTCATTCATTAAGATATCTTCAGATTTACGAAGGAATTCATCAAGGGAATCATCGTGGAATTTAAAAAGTTTATCAGAATCTTCTTTTGGAATTTCAGTTGAAAGAGATTCAGGGGTTGTTGGGGCAGAAGTGGTGGAAGCAGATTCACCACTGTGTTCCTTATCACCTGGACCACTTCCATGTGTATGAGATCCACAGAAACCACAGACAAGTTTAAGCTCTTGTCGGATTTCAGTTGTCAAAGTATTAAGGAAAATTCTTTCATTCTTTCGGAGTGCCATCCAACGATCATATGCTTCTTTGGCAGCTGGGGAAAGCTTGGCAATTCGATCATTTCTTTCATGCTTACGTTCTTGTAATTCTGCTTCCCATTTAACGAATTGTTGGAGCTAAAACTTATAGATGTGATAAGAATTGATAAAACAGAATTAGAAAAACTTACAGCATCACCAGTCAACAATGAATAGGCAAGGCGTTTGAAGGCGAGTTCCTTTTCATCAATGCTAAGATTAGGATCAAACCAAACTTTTTTGAATTCATTTCGAATTGTTGAGGATGCGTTTCTCAAAAAACTTGGTCCACACATACCCTTGAAAACTTTTGAGCGAACTTCAGAAGGAAGCTCAGAAATGAGATCTTTAGTTTCTTTCATTTCTTTGAAGCATTCTTCGCCATCTTGATAATTTGCCCAAATAGCTTTAATCTTTTCTTGATACTCTTCTGGTAATTTATGCAAAAATCTTGGAAGTCCACAATGAAGGGTCTAAAATAAAAATTGAATCAATAATTTCGAATAAATTGTTTTTTACAAATTCTTACTCTTTTATGCCATGGCCCTAAAGGGTTGAATGGATCATGTCTGAATGGAACTGCCGAAACACTAACACCCAAAGCAGCCATTACAATTAAACATCTTAATATTGTAGCCATGATTTTATGTCAATGAATGTGATGTGATGATGATGGATGTGTTGATGGACAATGTCAAAAATGCTTTATATATCATAATTTTTTGTTAAACTCAATAACTCCGCCTAAGGGCTATCATCTATTGTTCTTGACCATTTTCGGAGGTTTCTTGAGTTTTTTCTTCGTCTTCTCAATCTCCAGGCGAAAGCAAAAAAGTTATGTATTGTTTGTCGATTTTTTTGTTGATGGACGAAAAACAGTGCTCATCATTCATTGTCCACTTTCTCTCTCTTCTTCTCTTCTCTTTGTTGCTGCTGCTGATGTTGCTTGTTGTTGAAGAGATCAAAATCAGTTTTTGTAAAGGACTCTCTTGAGTAAACAGCTTTAGAATGAAAAAAGAAAAGAAGAAATGCTTTCATTCAAATGCAGCCAAAAAATCATGCATGGAAAGAAAAAAAACTTGTATTTGACCCTTTTTGTTAGTAGTGGTTTTATTTAAAGTTAAGTTTATTTATTTATGGTTGCTGCTTAGGTTTAAAGCGAAAAGATGTGTTTTGGATGATTTTACATGAAAAAGATGAGAAGAAAATAATATCAGAGAAAAAAAACAATGAAATTTAATTTAGGATTATCTGTTTTGTCTTGAGTTTAAGTTAAGAAGATGATGCGGTTGTTGTCTGATTCTAATCTTCAAAAGATGATTTGGATGATCGAGAATTGAGATTTTGTGGGGCATGACCAAAGAGAAGGAAATTTGCTGCTTTTTTGTCGTCACTTTTGATCTTTTCAAATCTGAAAAAAAAACAATAGGGGTTTAATGTTTGAAAGAGAAAAGAAGATAATGATGTCATGGAAGATGGAATAAGTGGCTAGCCACTTTAGGAAAGAAAATGACCTGTTTATTGTTCATGAAAACTGGAGCTAATCAAGTTTTTATTTTTGATCTTTTTTTTCGATCTATGAATATTGTTACAAAAAAACTTACAGAGCTTTTTGCTGTTGTCGAAGTTCTTTAATTTGTTTTAAAATTGATTTTGTTTCACCATCAAGTTTTGCAATCTAAAACAACCAACCCATCAGTAATCGATGCTTTCCTAATTCCACAACTTACAGCTTGAGCTCGTTTACCAAAGAATTTTTTAATTTCATCAACAACCTTCTTTTCAGAATCTGAAAAATCTTTTGCAACTTCATCTGCTTTTTTATTCTTCTCTTCCAAAGGCCCCTCTTCGGTGTAAACTTTCAAAATAGCTTGATATTTTTCATTTGAAAGGCTTGCACTGTTGCTGCTACGTTTTGCAATATTTTTTGGATGTTTTGGTGGTGGTGCATTTGTTGCCATAATTGCTTCTTCATCTGCTGATATTTGACTGATTGCAAATGAAGCAATAAATGCGAGAATAATAAAGTTTTTGAATCCAGCCATTTCTAATCTAAAAAACATTGTTTAAGAATAGCGAAAAAACTTTAATACAAAATTTTTGTCGAAGCAGAAAAATAAAGAACGCGACCGTCGAAAAAACAGAGATGGGACAAAATGGCAGCAATCAAGATCTTCGTCTTTTTACAAATGTGTGGGAAACGTTGGGAATAGAAACCATAAAACAATGAGAAAAATTCAAATAATTAGCTTTCATAAACTTTCAACATGAAAAAGAGAGAAAAAAAGTGAATCATCAAAAAAAGTTTTAAAGAAATAATGACGAAAACCAACGTTGCAAAAGTCAAATATAGAAAAAATATATTGCGCAAACAATGAATCAAAAATCGTTCAAAACAATCAATGAAAGGCTATATCGGCAGTTATCTCAACAACAGATCACAAATCTATGTCCACATCAATCTGTAGATCCATTCTTAATTCAATTAACCTTTTTATAAGTCTTGATAGATTTCTGACAACTTTTTCTTTCGAACACTACCCAATAAAATCGATTGTTTGTTTTTTTATTTATAATTGTTTTTCGGCTTTCCTGATTTTTCTATTTCTCTCTTTACTCTATTGCTTCCGTGTATGACAGATTGCATTTTGTTTTTCAGGTTTTTTTAAAAAAAGAGTGAAAAAATATCCCTCTGTTTTTGTCGATTTTTAAACTTTTTTTTCTTTGTTGCCAGATTTATTTAATGTTTTTTGGATTAAAAAAAGTTTTATATCAAATTAAATTGAATCCTTTTTTTCAAGGTTAAACATTATTTGATTATAATATATATCATTTGATTAAAAGCACTTAAATTAAGAGCATATTTATTGTTTTATTTTTATCTAAAAAAACAACAGTTGCTTGAAGCAAAAAAATGAAGAATGCATAAGCTTTTATTTTTAAAAAAATCAGCTGGTTGGTTTTTTTTCAAAGGACATTCGAGAATTGAAGAATGATGTTTATAAATAACAAAGACAGCGACTGAAAAAATGTGTAATAAATTTTATCAATTCTTTGAAAAAAATTTAAAATGGACAGTTAGTAAAAGGGCAGAGTGTCTCTTTGGCTTAAACTACAATGAAGGATGCTGTTTACCATAACTTTGAACACCAAACTTTTATGACGGAATACATGTGGCTTTGGCATGCATATCACATATGCGTCAATTTGAAAGGTCATCTTTTAAACATCAATTCATGGCTAGCCATTTGTCTCTCTCTCTCTGACATGCGTCAAAGAGAAGGTAAGCCGCCCCAGACTGCTGCTTTTCCTTGAATATTTAATTTGAACTTCTTTTGACCTCATAGACACATATGTCTGTTCTATGAAAAAAAAGTAATAAATATTCTCCCATATATCCCTTTTTACTATTTACTCAAAACGGATAAATTAAATAAAACAGAATTTTTGAAAATGACTAATCACACATATCACAAACAAAATTCATTAAAAATTTATATTAAAACACTTTTGAAAAAAAACTTCCGTTTTTATTTGTTTGATAAAATTTAAAACTTCCTGTTTGAAACTCTTATATTTACTCATACGACCCCTTCAAAAATTTTCATACAATTTTAATTTTGTCTATTAATTTGTACTTTAATTTTATTTTTGTTGATGTTTAAAGAAATACCGTATGCTTTTTTGTTTCGAAATTCTATTTTAAAAAATTGAATTTGTTGATTGTAGTTTCTTTTGTTGAATTTGGATTTCGATTTTAATTAAAAGTTATTGTTAGCCATTTTTAAAAATAAATACAAATTTTTTATTAATCAAAAATAACTTTTTAAAAAACTACAAACTTTGTGCAATTTTAAAAATACGGTAATTGTTTCCTTTAGTAGTTTTAAAAATTATTCATAGATTTTGTATTTTGAAGAATCTTTTTTAATCTTTAACAATGAGTTAATCCAAATTTAATTTTTAAATAAAAAAGCTACAGTCGTTAACTTCCGTTTTTATAAAGCCTTTTTAACAAACAAAAATATGAATAACAACAAAAAAAGAGAGAGATAACAAATTTATTATCCAAGTGATAAAAAGAAAGAGATAATAACTTTATTTTTCCGTTCCCCTCCTCCGCTGTTGCTGCATTTTTTGCTTAAACCCTAAAGGGTTAAAATTTGCAAAAAAACTGAAATCTAATCATCTCATCGTCTTCTTTTTTTTCGTCAGCAGAAAAAGAATAAGACGAAAAGAAGACAAAAAAAACAGAACTTTGGCTTTTTTTCAATGCTTTTTCTTTTTTTCTATTGTTGGCAGTTCTTTAAAAATGGAAAAAAAGTTAATTACTTTTGTTAAAAATGAGTTTTTGAAAAAAAGAAAAATCAGGAAATGATTTTGAGACCGAAAAGAGGTCACATTTTGTGCCAAATTTGGGTCTTTAAATTACCCCCAAAAAGTCATTTTTTCCACGTTTTTTGTTGTTGTTGCTGTTTCGGATTCCCTGCTGTTTTTAAAAAATAGTCTAAAAATAAATTACTGTAGAAAAAAGCGTTTATAAATATTCTTAAAAGTCAACCAGCTGACACAGTTTACATCACTTTTCTCCCAATTTTTTTTCTCCAACTATGCCGTTGAACTTTTAAAAGCAAAAAAAGTTGTTTTTTGTTGTTTTGAATAAATTTAAACTTTTATCTTTCTGCCCCCAAAAATATTTAGGAGAGAGAGACTCTTCCGATGCTGTTTCCGATTAAGTTAAGCCACTTTAAAGTTTGCTCATCATCTTTCATTCAATTGAATGGGAATCCCTTTTTTCTTGAAGAAGTTAACCCCCTTTTTATGGAGTCTAGAAAACATATTTCCATGAAATCTTTTTTGTCGTTGCTACCTTTTACAATTCTTACAAAAATATTACAAAAACTAAAAGTTGACGTCATTTTATAAAAAATAATTCTAAAATAGAAACTTTGAAGAATGACAAATTTTTGACGGTTTTAAATTCTTCTTTCTCCTTCTTTTAAAAAAGGTCATGTCGTCCCAAAAAAAAGTGACAACCCGAAATAAAAAAAGATGGTAGGTATAAAAACTCAAATTTCAATTAACTCAAACATCACTCTTTTTTCTTTTATTGGAATTTTACCTTTTTTTATTGAAATTTATTGTTGTTCCTTGTAAACAATGGAGTAGGCGATTGGTTTTCCAGTTTCTTACAGATACATAAAAAATGACGATTTTTATTTTAGGATTCTTATTTTACATCCTTGTTTGGTATACTGTAACATAATAATTCAAACAAAACTTATATTTTGTACATTTAAATTGTGCCAGGAGCTAATCAACATTTTTAAGTTTGCTCCCAAACATCAGCAGTATACGGTATTTCTCTGTTTGTAAAATATAGAATTACTCTTTTTCTTTCTTCTTTTTAAAAAAACGTTAAAAAATGCAATTTATTTTTTAGCGTTCAAAATAAATTCCCAAGTTTCCTAGAATAATATAAAAATAGGTCCAATTGTGCCAAGAAAAACTGTCACCTCTCTTTTTCTTTAGTGTTCAAAAACATATTTTTCTTTTTCTCCCAAAAAAACACAGAAAATTTATGCATTCACGGAAAATGTGTGGTAGCATCGGTCATCTCCCTGTTTTGGCATAATCATATTTTTTTAGGTTTTCCCACGCAAAAAAAACGGAGAAGATGCAAATGTGCAAAAATGTTTTTAGGAAAAGATGTCATGTGAAGATGAATTTGTTTTTTTCTTCTGAAGCTTTAGTAATACTGCTACTATCTATAGTATTTTTATTATAGTAGTGCTTCTCCCAAAAATACACTTTTTGTTTTTTTATCTCCCCAGGAAACCATTTTTAAACAAAAACAAGATGTTTTATTTGGTTTAAAGCAAAAAAGGGACATGAAATGGTAAACTGTTGCTCATTCATCATTTCATGTCCCTTCCTTTAAATCCTTTCCCTCAAGCTATATAGCTACTTTAATCTCATGTTTTTGGCAGCTTGTTTTTTCTTTATTCAGAACAAGTGAAAAACGACTGTTTGTTGTTGTTCTACCAAATGTGAGAGAGATAAGATAAGTTTCTTTTAATCTTTGCCTTTTATTACTTCCGGATTGCTTTGATTGTTGTTTTCTCTTAATTGAGAGATACATCAGCTGACTGACCAAATGTGTGATGCTTCTAAAACAACTTAAATTTTGTTTGACGTGCTTTGACGTTCTCCTTGAGAGTCTGTTCAAGATTAAAAGTACTAGACGTTCTTCTTCTTCCCATCCTCCTCATTTCAAAGAATAAAGATTTAAAGGGAAAAAGAGTATCCTCTCTTTTTATCCCAGCTTTCTTTTTTGTTTTATCCCTCATTTCTTTCTCAGCCTTGTTAAAAGGCAAAGGTGTCCTCTCTCTTTTGTCTCAAAGAAAGACTTTTTCAACGTCAAATGTTTATCTTTTTTTTAAAAAAATGATTTTTGCTGCTTTTTGAATAAAAATTGAAGTGAACTTTGACGGTTACTTTTTGGTTGTTAGAATGAAAGAAGGAGGAAAAGTAATTCAAAACCGTTTTTTTGATACAAACAATGGCACAGGAAGAACAACTGCCAGGGCATTTTTCTGTTATAAAAGCACAAGTTTTTTTCCTTGTTTGATCACAAAATTTCCTCTTTGTTTACTTTTGAAAAAACACAGTTGTTCCATCAAAAAATTTTTCCCATAAAAAGTTCAAAAGTCTTAGCGATTCTTGTTTTTTTGCCATAAAAAATTCAGCAAAAATTCTCAGACATGTGACTTTGTAAGTCTTATAAGAATAATTTGTTGTTTCTTTTCGTAGAATTATTCATTTTTTTGCCCTAAAAGAAGTTCAACTTGAGACCTCTGTCATCTTTGATTAAAGCTATTTTTTAAAATTTCAAGAAAAATTATTAAAACTTCACGCCGTCGCCTGCTTACTCTTTTGTCATCATATCTGTCCATCCATTGAATTAAAAGTTTATTTAAATATACAATTTCAAAAACTGTCACACACTTTAAGTGATTTCAATGAAAAATGTGTGACAGTTTTCATTCAAAAATATATCGTTTTAAAGATTGTGTTTTAAGCTAACAGTTTTAAAGGGTATAGTTAAGTTATAGTTTAATGCTTTTCTTCATTTTTGTGTTGCGCGTGTTAAATATATTTAAGTGATCATTCGGGATCTTTTTTCTTCTCCCCCTTCTTCAAATAATAGATAGATGGATATATCTATTTTTTGCTACTACTACTCTTACTTGCTTAGCTTGTGAATTGCGTCAAATAAAAAACAACAAGAAGTAAACGTAGATGTATTATTTGTCTAAACTTTTTCACCTCTTTGACATAACTGCGAGAAGAAAAAGAAGGATAACGTGTACTTTTTCTATCCCTCTTCATTCAGCTCAACTTGTCAAAAAGTAAACTATACCTTCTTTTTTTAACCTCCATTAAAAAAAGACTAATTAAACTTTATTTTAAAAAAAGAGCTGGATGTGATGAAGCAAAAAAAACTGTTAACTTTTTTTTGATACTTGAATTTTATTTTCAAGTGGGAATTTCTTTGACTTTTTTCTCTAAAAGATAAAAACGTAAAAAGAAATTTATTCGATCACTTTGGCTTCAGCTGTGGCGGTGGCAGTGGCGGTGGTTGAAGAAAATCTGATGATTTAAAGATTTTATTTTTTTCTTTGTTACTTCCGAGAAATTTTTAACGCTTTATCCCCCTCTCTCTTCTTTTGTTCTTCTTCTTCATGTCCTTGTCCCTTTGAATTGTAAATAAAAAAATATAAAACATTTTGTGTCTATTCTTTTCTTTCTAACTTCTTCTTCGTGTTTTTTCCGCTTCCTTCTTCTTTAATTTCAATCCCCATTCATTTCATTGATGCTTCTTCTTTGATTACATTTTTCATTTTCCCCGATTGCCTTGTTCATTCATAAAAATTCTGAGAAACTGTTTTTTGCAAAGGGTTTTTTTTTGCAAATATTCGCAAAATTGTGTGAATTTTGAAATGTGTATTTTGATATTCTTTTGCACTTTTGTATTCTCAATAGAAAGAGATTTTTGAATGTTTTGATCCGTGTGTTTATTTGATCTTGTAACCTATTTGTATTTTTTTGTAAATTTGACACTTTAAAAAAGGTGTTATTTGTTTTTCAATACCAAAATTGCCGTTATAAAGGATTGTTTTATTTTGCCTTTTTTCATACTGTATTTAAAAATCGTTCAGTGTTGTCTGTTTTTGCTTAAAAAGCATTGAAACTTATCCAAAAGTACTTTGCTTTAAACACTTTTTATTCTCAAAGTATACGGTAGCAGTTAATTTTCACAATTTTACGCTTTCATTTTTAAATATTGCGCAATTTGATAATCGTGTTTTTTTATCATTTTTAACATTTTCTTTAAATTTCTTAAAATTCAATTTTTTTCAGAGGGTAAGAGATATCATCATTACACCAAAATAAACTAAATATGGCAGATGTATGTGGAATTCAAGTTGAAATTTTTGAAACACCAACATCTTCTTCCTTGCTATCTTCGACAAGTCAAAGCCATCAACTTCAACGACCTTTTAAACTTTTAGTTAAAGACGAAGTTTTTACAATTGATTCAGAAAAATTTAGTAAACTTTCACCAATTTTTGCAATAATGTGTTATGGAAGAGAATTCGAGAATGGTCGAGAACTAGCTCGTGAAATCGTAGATGAAAAATCGAATGATATTGCAATATTCTTGCATTGCCTTCATCATCATAATAATACATCTGCTGACAATAAAACTATTGATGGTTTGTTACTCTCTCTTTTCTCTTTCAAGGGTTTTAACAAAATGCGTTTATTTTTAGAAAAAAATTTTACAACCATCCTTCGATTAGCTAAAAAGTATCAAGTTGAAAGTCTTGTCAATGCCTGTGAAAAATATGTTTTAGAATCGGCTGATCTTGAGTAAGTACTTATATTTATACCTATACCGTCGTATGTATTGATTCTCACTTAAGTCGTTAAAAAAGAAGAAAGATAGTAACTCAAAGTTTGAAACACAAAATGAGAACAACTTTTAGAAACTTTCAAGTTTTAAGCCCACAACCTTTTTTTCAGTAAACTTAAACCTGATCAAGTTCTTTCCCTTACAATCACAGCCAATGATCATCATCTACGCCGTTCTGTTCTTTCAAAACTTATTCTTCGTCTTGCCAAAGAAGATCGCCTAACTTTTAATCGCCTTAAACTTTCAAGATTCCTTCCTTCACATGTAAGTTTACTGCTTCTTTTCAAAGTTTGTGATTGCAAACAATTAAAAAAGTGTTTTTCACACAACTTTAATTGTTTGAAAACAAAAGCAGCTTCTTCAAAAATCAGCCTTAATTGCTCACTTTATCTTTTTTTGTATTGTATTGTTTAAAGGAAAAAGCAACTAACTAATGGAGTTTTTTTAAGTGTATTAAAAGTACCCCCGGAAAGAAGAAAAAAAGTTAAAGTTAAAAAGTGGCTTTCAAGCGGACAAGTAGGCAATCAACTTTTACGCAAGTGGTGTGAAAAATCAAAAAGATTGCGCAAATCACATAAAAAATGTTTTTGACGCTTTTTTATGTCCGGAAATTGTGTCATCAAAAACTGTTGTTTTCTGTACACTACAAAGAAGGTGCAACTTTTTTGTGATTTAGTAAAAAAAAGGGATTTCATAAATCCGTTGTCGGATATCTATGATCTTTTTTGATTTTAATTTCAATGAATGTTTGCTGATATTTTTTAAAAATAACTTCAACTTTTGCAAACAAATTTTAAAAAGTCTTTCAACTTTTTGCCTACCTCAAATTTGATCGAACTTATGATTACGAAGTCTCTTTCATAACGTCTCCTCAGCTGCTGCTACTTTGCTTAGGCGTAAGTAAGTAGATATACAAGTACAAGATCAAATGAATATTATTTGCAAACAAAGAAATTTTGTAAAATATACTCTCACAAAAAAATACAAATTAAATTTACAAAAGAAATGACGCCATATTTATTTTATTTTGATCTCCCCCTGCCCTGTCCCAGCATCAAGGACAAATTCCTTTCTTTCATTTTTAATTAAAAAGAATGTACTTGAAATTTGAGATTAACAACATAAAAAAAATTTCAAACTTTTTAATTGAAATCTGATAATAAATTTTAATGACGGAATTCCTTTTTCAGATTTATGGAGCTATTGTGGCTACCAATATGAATCTAACACAAGTTAAAGAAATTGAAACAATGAATGGACATTTATTTAGAGTGGAAAGAAATAAAATTGCATATCGAAGAAATATGTGTGATAAATGTAAGAAAATTACGGATGCAACACATTGTGATGGATGTCGGCTAACACTTTGTAAAGAACATTGGTCTGCACAGGGTTGTACATCTGATTATGGAAAAAGAATGTTAAAAGAGTTGAAATCAAATGTTGTGGAATTGGATTATACAGATTAAAGATTTTATATAATGTTTTTTTGTTATATGTCTAAAAAGCTTTAAAATTGTTTGATTAAGTTTGTAAAAAAATAGTTTGGGAATGATAAATGATGGATTTGGAGGTAATGTTTAGGCTTTGGCATTAAGACAAATTACTTCCAAATATTCAATCCTATACTTCTCTTTCATGATGTCATAAGTATTGTACCATAAGTGTAATCACTTATGTGTCTATCTTTTTTATAGTTTAATTGCACTTATTCCTGCATGCTCTCTTCTTTTTTTAACTCCAACTACTACAAGAGATTACATTATGTATGTATTGCTAAAACAGTAATCTCTTGAATTCATTTTGATATCTTGAAACAAGTTCTTTTTTTTACGTACACCCTAATCACACTTTTTTCTTCATTGATTTTTGTCATTGTTTTATTCTTCATGGTCCCGGTGGATACTTAAGTTGTGTGTTTTATTCTTTCATTCACTCAAACTTTATTACCGAATCAGTATGCTATGTGTCTTCATGAATTTTTTGTATTGAATTTTTTTGCTTTTGAGAGAAAAAAATAAAATAAAAAAAAGATTAAAAGAATCAATCTAGGAGGATACAAGCACAACAAAGTTATCAATTTTCCTGTTACATTGCCGTTTGATAAGAAAAGAAAGCGTGTTTGGGAGGAGGAAAAAACAATGGAAAGTAAAGGGTATATTAAAATTGATTTAAATAGGCCAAAAAGTGCTTCTCTTTTTTATTGTTATTGTCTTTGTTAGTTGCTGAAAGATGTTTTCCAGACAACTTTTAACGCTTTGTTGCGTTGCTGTTATTGCAACTTTAATTGCTGCTTCATGCGTGGATCGAAAGGATAATTTGGTGGATATTGCTGATACTTCTGATGGAGCTTATAATGCACACTTCCAAGATGCCGTTGGTGCTACATATGACGATAAAGATGCCCCATCCTGTTATAAGAATGAACCAAATCTTAAACTTCCCGGTGTTTTAAAACTTGTTTCTGGTTCATTAACTGTTAAGAATGCCATGAATCTTGTTGGAAATACAAAAGTTTTGCTAACCCTTAAAAAAGATTCCATCCTTATTGGAACTGTATGTGATCATGGAAAATCTAAGAACCCCCTCATTCCTGATGATGATTGTGGCTTTCCATTTTGTGCAAATGCAACCAATCTTTGCACCGCTTTGGGAACTCCTGGCACACATTCTTTGGGTGAAATTGAAGGTGATCTTGGAATCAATGGCACCATCGAATTACCTGAACTTTCATCGGCAATTAAAGGAATTCTAAAAGGTAAATGGCAAGCTGAATTAGATATTCAAACTTCTGGCACCGTTGTTGCCTCAATCAAAATTCCAAGCAACGAAAAATGGATTGATATTGATCAATAATTTATTCATTAATTTTTATTCTTTGACCTTTTTTTAAATGTTTGCTTTGAAAATTTTTAAAGAAAAAAACAGATGTACAAATAAAAATTCTTTTGCTATTAAAATAGTCTGTAAAATATGTTAATAACATTAGGTCTCTCACGCTTTTATAATCATGCCCCACAAAAGGGCAATTTTTCACGGAAAATTAATCATTTGATGGACGCATTTTTTCCAGAGCGAGTTCCGCTTGAATGTTTGTTTTAAAACATTCTTTTTTTTCTCACATTCCATTAAAAAAATTATTTAACATTTTCCTATAAAAATGAGAATCAGAAAGTTCAACAAAAAACAGAAGCATAAAAAAAAGCTATGAAAAATTTTATGTTTTTATTTTATGCTTTTGCAATTACTGTATCCCTTGCTGAAGGGATCATTAGAGCAAAACGTGATACGTCAGTTTGGCCATCTGGAGCATATTGCATTTTGCAAGGATCATCCGCTTTCTGTCCTCCAGGATTTTCGTTGAAAAGTATTCGACTTTCAGTTCAACAAAATTACAAGGAAACGGTAGGTCAATAAGCGGCAGCAGCAGCATAAAACTTTTCCGGTCGTTATCAATAAAATTTCTTCCGCATTCTTTTTTTTCTCTGTTTGTACTTTCATTCAATGCCAGTTAATTCATTTTTTTTCAGGAATCAATGGGTGACGGAAAGAAAGCAGTGACAACCGGAACATTTGGGTCATCAGATTTAAAATTATTAAAATTTGATGATGCATATGCACTGGATTTAAATACTTGCTGCAAAGATAGTTAACATTTTTTGGTCGGCTAGTTTTTATGTTATTGATTTATTTACGGCTGCTACTTATTACTTGTATTTGATAACAAGACAATAGTACATATTTTTGAAAGGTCAAAGGCAGCTTTTTCTTTGAACAGTAGCAATATTTTGAACTTTAATCTTTCTTTAGCGAAATCATAGTTTCTTTGAACATTGTAAACACGTCTCATTATTTTTGTTCTTTATTCCTTTTTAGCATGTTTACATTCATTGAAATAAATAAAATTATATACAATTTATTTCAATTATATTTATCCTAAGATCTACAGTATCCTTCTTTTCTTTTACAAGCTCATTTTTATGGTTCAAAGATGCAATTATTTTTGTTCTTGAAACTCCTATATTTGGGACACTTCTATGTTATTAAATCAGTGACATTTTCGAAAAAAAGGGTTTTAAATTATAACTTTGCAAATATAGAAAGTTTTACTTTGCATCAACAGCCCCCTTGTTTTTTTACACTTCAAATTCCTCGAAAAACCAAAATGCGTGAAAAATTTGTGAAAAGAATAATAATTGATACAACAACAGCAGAAAATTTGAAACGTGAAGACACACACATACAAGGATAACAGCGAGAAGTGTGTAAAGTAAAGCATCGAAAGTAACTTCATTAAGCTACATTCTGCTTCTTTTTAAACTGCTTAAATAACTTATTATACAGAACGAGAAAGATGAAAAAACTACGACATTTAATAAAAAAACTTTACGGAAGTTTTAAAGCAAAGAATTGATTTGAAAATTGTTTAAATTGCGTAATTCATGCGTGCAAAAAAGAAGCATTTTGACATTAAACGTTTCGACTTCTATTTTGAAGTGGCTCGATTTATATATGCTATTTTGGAGGCATTTATAGTTGAATGATGTCATTTGTTTGAAAGAGGTTTGAAAATACAAATGCACAGTTAATTGAACTTTTTACATCTGCTTTAACCTTCACATATGCTTGATTACTGTAGCCTACAGCTGCAAAAGTTTGAAATGGCTTTAGACTCAAAATTTTTTCGTAATAAAACACATTCCCTTGGAATTTTAAATTTTGTTAATGTTTTATTTTTCATGTTCATATTTGTCAGCGTCACATTATCCAAAGTGTGTGTCTCACGCCAAAAATTAATCATTAAAAATACATTATTTATCTTTTTCATCGTATTTAAGAATGTACAATCTTTCTTAAATGAAAATATTAAATTTATTTATGATTTTCTAAGAAGTGTGTTTATATTTTTTGGCTCCAAAAAACAACTTTTAAACCATAAAAAATAGAGGATAAAAGCAGATTATTGTTTTGTGTCGGCTGTTTATGACTTTTAACCGTAAATAATAAAGCTTAAAATAAATTTGTAGCTTATTGCTGTATTTGAACACTTCAATATTAGATATTAGTCGTTTGTCTCTCTGGCAAAAGATTAGGTAAATCTTCTACAAAGAATGCTTTTTACACTAAACTGAGTGATTATGTTCGTAATTTTTAATCACAAACAAAAGCTGTGTTTATTGAAGATTAATTGAATTGTAAGATTCTTCTTGTCGTGTAATTTAAGAATCTCTCAATTTGTGTAATGTTTTATGTACAAGTGGTTTGTTCAAATCATGCGAGTTTTAAATCTTTTAAAAAACTGTTTTTAAAGAACAGAAAGTGAGATAAAAATTGATGGTGTGTAATAACCACAAATTTGTAAAAATCTGTTTGTATTTGACCAGCAAATATGGTATTGGATTAAGCTTTGATGTGTTCAAATCACTCTGTTTATGACTTTTAACCGTACAAATAAGCTGTTTTTAAAATAATAAATTTGTAATTCTGTGGTAGTTGATTAAACTCTTTGTGGTGTGTTCAAACTTATGCAAAAGAAAGAAAGATTAAGCAAATCCCTCACATTTTGCCTTAAAGGGGTTTGGTTTTTTGAACATTAGCTTTAAGGATAAAAACAAAATCCATGCACACATGAGTGAATATAAACAAATTATTTTTTTTGCAATTTTAAAGCACAAATTTATTTTATATAAAAACAAAAAAACAACTTTTTTCTTCTTTTTTCTGAACTTCAAACACGCAAACATCCCTTATTTTATTATTCTAGAAAACGACTCAACAAAACTGAAAAAGTTGAAAGTGAAGAAGCAAATGATGCTCTGCTCTTTGATACATACTCACTCGATGAAATAAAAGAAGAGGTTCATGCTTTTTCAACAACTTATTGCCCCTATATATTTTTTCCATGGCAAAAGTTTTTTTTGAAAAAGAATGTAGGGTCTATTTTTAAACAATGACTAAAAGAATTGTGCACATTAAAAAAAAAACAATGTCAAAAACACAAAAATGCCATATTCATTCCCCAAAAGCAGCTGCAGTAGTATCCATTGTTTTGAAAGAACAAAAAAGTTTTTTTTTATTGTTAGCGGAAGACAGTAAAAGAATGAATTGTTACGGACTCTTTTTTTGGCATCATCTTTTGAAGAAGAAAAACGTTATGCATAAAAGAAGTTTCGGGGTTTTAAACTCATGATTTATGTTTTATATACATCTTGTTACTATAGTTAGTTTTAATGGCATTTAGTAATGTCAAATTTAAGACTTAAATAGATGTATACAGTATTCAAGATTAAAAGCTTTAAAGGCAGCTGTAAATAACATGTGATAAAGTTTAAAGCTATTTATTTGTAGTCTTTTCATGCGCCCTTAAACTAATTCCAAATATAAAATATATTTATTAGAGATATAATTCTTTCTTATTACAGTATATCCGTTCTCTTTCACATCAACGAATACATTTCATCCAAATTCAAATTCCTCCTCCATGCTATTTGTCTTTGTTGTCTCCTCATTAAAATACAGTACACAAATTTGGAAAGAATAATATTTATTTAATTATTACAATGACAGAAATATATATAAATAGAAAAACTTAAAATATAAAAAAACAAAAACTTTATTTATATTTAAAAAAGAAAGTTAAAACTTTAAAATAAAAATACATATTTTTGCCCTATGGGACTGCTGAAAGTCAGAGAACTAGAAGAAGGATAATTATGTTTTTGACAAGTATTGAAACGATTTTCAAAATAAAATAAAGAAACATTTACAAAAAAGAATGTTAAAAAAAAGCTGACGAGAATCAAGGTTTGTATCGAATCACACATATAAAAAAAATAGATGTACAAAAATTTTAAAATAAAAGAATATATAAAAGAATGTACCGGATTATTTTTTTCTGAGAGCATAACAGAGAGTGGAGGAGAGAGAGTGAAAAAAGTTTTTCAAAGGTTTTAGGAATACCAAAACTTTGAAAGAACAGCTTTTTTAAAAAAGAGGAATTATAAGTAAAAAGAAGAGAAGAGACTATTGTACACATAAATGCCCAGATTCTGGTTATTTAAGGAATTATTTTTTAAAAATGTGGTATTTTTAAAAAAAATATTTTTAAGAGATTGCAAGAAGAGAGCATTACTTCTGGAATGTGGTAAATTAAAAAAAGTAATAAAAAATATAAAATTATAGAAAAATTAATTAATAAAATTATTTAAATTCGATAAGTCCTTGATACATTTGTAAGTGTGGAGTCATCCCATTCCAAGCCTGGTCGAGATGATGATGAATGTGGAAGAACTTCTGAATCTTCATCGTCATCTGTGATATCTTCTTCATCATGATAACTAAAAAATTAAATAGAAATTAGCATAATTAATAAATTTCTGACATTCTTAGGAACAAGTGTTTGAATGGCAACTACAGTAATCAAAATGTTAATGCTTACCTTTCACCATCATCTGAGCTTTCTTCTTCTTCATCTTCTTCAGAGAAAACTCCACCAGCAGCATTCTTTTCAACATCTCCTAATGGATTCATTGTAATATTCATGCCTGCATCATCCCACTGCATATCATCTGATGTTGATTTACGTTTACGATTACTTCTTCGTGGTGAATGTGAAGCAGGTGTATCACGCATTTTAAGAACTCCAATAACCAATAGCACAAGTAAGAATCCAACACAAATTACAACAACAATTGCAATTGCTCCACCTGCAATGGCACCTTGTCCAACTTCATATCCACGATGGGAGAGAAGAGCTTTTGGACGTGGAAGATCCATTTCAAGGATATTTTGAAGTCTATTAGATTCAAAAGATGGTTCAAATTGTTTTCCGAATTTAAGAACATCTTCTTCACTTTCAATTGATTCAACAATAGATTCGAGAGATTTCAATGGAACTCTTTCAACTGAGACATCACCTTCTGGAGTAGCTTTTCCACCTTCAATGGTCATGGTAATTGTGAATTCATTTGAAAGAATTTTTCCACTTTCAAGAGCACATTGTACACTGTAAAGTCGTTTATTGTAGCTATCTGGTCGAGTATTGAAGTAATGAATCTTGGATAGAATTTCTCGGTAGCCTTTAATTGTTTCAACACCTTTAAGCATAATTCCTTGTTTATCATGTTCAAAGTCAACATTCAATGAAGCAATTAATGCAGCAGGGGAAGAGAAATATTCCAAATCCATATCACGTGCAGGTTTCATTGCTACCTTACACCATGAAAGTTTATTTGCAGCAGTTACATCAACAGCTTTATTCGTTGTTGAATCTTGTTGGGTTACAGTAATATCAATGTCAGGAAGCATTGAAGTTCCAACTTTAAGAGATCGTTGATCAGTGTTGATAAGATTTACACCAGAAACTGAGAGAACTGGAGTTACAGCTGCAGCTGCAGATTCTTTGGTGACAATGGAGACAGAAGCGGTATCGATAGAAAGTTGACGACCATCATGACAACGTTGTTTAGCAGTAATTTCAATGGATGAATCAAGGGAAGCATTATTTTTAGCCGAGTATTGTACCTTCTTGATAAGACGATTAAGTTCTTCAACATTCTTTGCACGAAGTGTGATTTCTGTTTTAGCTTTATTGGCTTCAATGACATCTCCAGGTTTAAGAGTATCTTCAGCATCAATTGAAATTTCTTCATTTTGTTCATGGGTACATGTAATTGCATCCAAGGATTCAACTTTACCAGGTAGAAGTTTCATTGCAGTAAGATATCCATTAAAGTATTGTGTCATTGATGAAGATCTTGCATGCCAGCATGCCCCAACAACTAGTCGAGTTTTCAATTCTTTAGTTTGATGAAGTGGCCAGTCATCAAGAATTTCAGGATTTCGTTCATTTGTATCGAATTTCTTTCCATCAACGAAAAGTTGAACATCTTCAAGATTATTGAAAAGGATAGAATATGAATGCCATTCATTATCACAGACGCGGTCATCTTGCCAACGCCATTCTGCTGCACGGAATTCAGCAGTTGCATGTTCAGCTTCACGACGAAGTAAAAGTTCAAGCTTGCAATGACGAATATAAACAGCAAAATGATGTCTATTAAGATCTAAAGAAAATAGGGATTAATTTTTGCTGGTTACAGTATTCAAATGAGCTTACGAGATTCATCAGATTCACAAAGGATATTTTGTTTAAGGGCTTGTTCATCTTTAGTTCCCTTGGCATGCTTCATTTTGAAGCTAAGAGTAAATCTTTCAGGGATTGGAGATTTAATTGCAGATGATGGAACAATGACAGAATTACTCTTTCCATCAAACATGAATTTTTCGGATTCTTCAACTTCATTCGTTTCTTCGCTGCTGCTTTCATCATCTTCTTCATCGTCATCGTCTTCATCTTCAGGTGAAACAGGAGCCGCCTTTTCAACAGGCTTTGCAAGAAGATCAACGGTTTCAGAATTCAAGCCACAAATTGGTGAAGCCTTTTCATCTTGAGATGGCATCAAGATAAGCTTTGCTTCAGCTTCTTTTGGAACACAAACATGTTCTTCATCTCGACAGAATTTAATTTCTGCTTCAGATGCTACATTTTGTTTTCCAGATGCATATGCAATTTCTTTCAAGCCAGAAATTTTTGAAACACATTTTGGCAAAACATTTACGGTAATAAGGGTAGACTTGGAACGACGCATTCCACAATCATGTGCAACAACTGTTAAAATATGTGATTGTGCTTCAGAATAATTTAATGGAATAATATTGGAGAGAATCCCATCATCTGACATACGGAATGGTGATTTTTCTAATGCATTGGTAATTTCATATCGACAAATTGTACCATATGGTGAACCTATAAATTTTCGCAATTTGTATTGTTAGCTTTATATTTAAATGCGAAACGTGCTAATCTTTAATTTTTATGTAAACTATTACTTACCACAATCTTTATCAGATGCATATACTTTTGCAATAACTTTATAGATATGTCCTTCTTCAGCATCAAAAGAATACCAAGGTGCATCAAATTCTGGTGCATGATTATTTGTATCTTTTACTGTAATTTTAAGTGGTGCGGCATCAGAACGTGACTTTTCATCATTGCATCGAATTGCAACAATTCGAACCGAATATTCATTATGTGCACAATCCAATGATGAGCCATCTTTTACTTTAATAATTGCAGTACCTTCATGTTCATTTTGAACAATTGCTTCAAATGGTAGCTCTTCTCCACTGGTTGAAACAAGCTCATATTTGCAGATTGGACCTTAAAAGAAAAAACACGTAAGTATAAAGGTTTGGAAAAATCTAATTTCCCAAGGGGATTTGACTTTCTTCTTTTTTTAATTTAAAACTGATTTTTTCTTAGAGCTCTTAGAATGAAGGAAAAAAAGAAAAAACAATGAGCTGTAAATCCCTTGCTGAGGTAAGCAATCCTTATTAAAAGCTATTCAGTAGATGATGTTTTGCTGCTTCTTTGGATTGCAAAAAAAACATGTTTATGACTTTTTGTGTTTTAGCTTTTTATAATCCTTTTAATCTCAGTGAGGTGAATGCCATGGCACGAGAAACCAAAAAACATCATTTCGAAAATTTTTCATGGCACAAAAAAAAGTTTTGTTTTATTTTCTTTCTTGCTGGCCAATTATCTTTTACTTTTTTGTGCGAAAAAAACAAAACAAATTTGACAGTTGTTAAAAAAATCTAAGAAAAAAATGTCAGCAAAAAAAATAATGTAAATGTCATTTTAACAGGAAAACTAACTTTAATGAATGCTGTCTCTCTTTTTCTTTCGCTTCCCTTTTTTGCTTGCCTGTGCTGCTCATGTGCACGTTCATGTTCTTTTTTCAATGACCTTTGGTTATTACCGTAATCTCCTCCCTATAGGAGAGAAAGAAAACGGAAACATAAAAAATGTTAAAAAGCAAAAAAAGTTAAAAGGGAAAGGATAAAATAATTGCCACAATTAAGATTTGCTTTCTTTTTAAAAGTCAAAAAAGATACAAAATATTTGTATAGGATTAATATTCCAGAAAGTGCCAAGTTTTTTTGTGTTTAATCAAAAAGAAAAAAGTGCGCGGGTGTAAGCTACAGTCCTTTTTTTCTTTCTTTCTCACTTGCCCTTTGGGGTTTCACACAAAAGCTTTTTAGGCTTCAATTAAAATAAAAGGGTTTTATTTATATAAGCTTTGATTAACTACCGTAATCTTCTGCTTCTATGACCTTAACATAAAAAAAAGCAATAATAATAATTAAATTCTTTTGCTGAAAGATTTGTATTTATTTAAACATTGTATATAATTTATTCCTCTACATCCCTGACTCATCGTTAACATGCGCTACTCTCAAGACAAAACTTTCAGAACACGGAAGTAGATTATGTAAATCTAGATAGCTAACCTGATTCTGAAAGAATTGCAAGTCTTGGTGCAACTGAAACAACTTGTTGATCTTCACGAATTAAACCAATAAATTCATCAGCTCCATGTAAATCAATGACCGGAGAGCGATGAATATGCTTTAAAAATGCTGTTGCAAACAGCGCAAAAAGCACTGTTGCTGAGAAAAATCGCATCTATAAAATGAGAAAAATGAGTAAATGGAATGGAATGAAATTAAATTTATGGGGTTTAAAATCACGTAAAAAGAAAACCACGAAATATTTTGTCATCGAAGAATCAATAAAAAAAGAATGACGCGAATAAAAAAAAGAATTAAATTCTTTTAGGCCTCTAACGCGCAGCAGCAGCGTGGAAGGTAGAAAAAAAGAAAAAAGTGCCAAAAAAGAGAAATGTGAAAAGCCATTTTTCGAAGCAGAATAAAAAAAAAAGAAGTAGCAATGATGTTGAAAGAGGCAGGCAAGCCACCGTAAGTCAATGAAGCCACTTGCTCCTGTTAAGGGGCTGTAGTAGCTGTAGTTGTTGACGGACTCTTGACAGTTTTTTTTCTTCGCCTTGTGTGTCGTGAGAAGACTGACTCTTGGAAAGGAGAGAAGGGGGACTTTGCGCTTCAACACTCATGAATTCTAAATGAGAAGACTTCTTCTTCTTCCATTTGCCTTAAAGGAATGAGAGACAGAATATTAACACAAAAGTGGGATGGACTTGCGCCACCCCTGCTTCTTCTTCTTTCTTCTTGATGCCAGTATGCCATGGCATGATGAGATTAATCGTCGTTAGCGCGCTCTCTCATACTTGCGCAGCGACACTGCCAAAGGCAACTAACTAACTACCACTACTACCAGATAAAAAAAGTTCCTGCCTACCAGAGATTGCCAGAGGAAAGAGAAAAGTGGCAGCACATGAATGTTGAATAAAAAAAAGAGAAATTAAGTGTCAACAAACACAAAAAAATATATATATTCAAACAACAGAATGAAAAAAGGTCATGAGGAAAAATATAAAAAGCAATTAAGAAAAGAGAGAGAAGCATCCCTTCCCAAACACAGGGGGGAACAGGAGAGGGGAAGTGTCAAAATGTATGCGATGGGCAATAGCCGTAGCAGGGGCAGGCAGTTTTAACGCAAGAGTTAACACTCAAATATTCAAGTGTCACACAAATTTCTTTTTTTTTATTCCTGGTAAAAAAACATATATAAAATTGTGAAAATGATAGTTCATGGAATTTATTTAGAGGGACAGATTGAAATGAAGCGGAAGTTCTTTCTTTGAAAGAAAAAAAGTTTAGAAACTGAACGAACGAATAGTTTATTGTTTTGTTGAGTCAAGTCAACTTTGTTGGCTCATGATTAATTAATCCAACTACAGTATTCAAAGTGGCATGTCACAGAACACCACAACAACTTAATTGACATTCAGACATGAAATGCCAAATTCAAATTTGTTCCTAAAAATATCATCTAAAACCGGAAAACTCTCTCTGACACTTCCGTTCTTCTTGCGCGTGCAATGAAGGCAATTGTAAGAAGCAAAATGAAATGTTTTAAAACTAAAATTTTTACAGTGTTGCAAAAACACATCCGTGTCAAACAAATATCAATAAATAGAATAAAAGAAGAATGGATAGAAATTTGATGCCATTGAGTAACTAACTGCTAACATTCTGCGCAATAGAGAGAAAAGAGAGAAGCTCTATAACAAACAAAGTGAGAAGCTTCTTTTTTTCAGAAAGAAAAATAACAATAGAATTGGGAAAAGAAGAACAAACAACTTTGTCAAAAATATTCAACAAAAATATTTGAAGCTTGTTAAAAAAAAGTTGAGCTTGAAAATATGCCAAAGATTCAAGTTTCTATTTTCACTTGTTTTTTTTCTCTCTCTTTCATCTTTCGTCTTTTTTATTGAAAGTTGTTGAAATATACCCAGTCACACTCAGAGAAAGAGATTTGAAACTTTTTTTTCAAGCAAAACACGAGTAAAAAGTTTTTTTTTATTCATGTCATTCTTTATTCTGAATAACAATAAGGGCGATGGCAACAGAAGTAAGTAGTTGTAGTAGTTGTAGGGACATCAAAGGCGAGCAAACAAGCATTGGTAAGGAAGCAATGTTCAAAGCAATACGAGCGGAAGTTTAAAGCAGTAGCAGGACACGCAAGCAATGGCTTTTCCACGCTCGTTCAAAATAAAAAATAAAAAGCATTCAAGCCTTATGTTTTTTTTCATAATAAAAATTCACTGCCTTAGGCTAAAATGGCTTTTTTGGATTAATCATTTTAAAAAATTCCGTTACTTCTTTTTTTTAATAAGGCGGAGTCTCTCTTTTCTAAAAAGCAAGCAAAGAGGGGAATGAGAAAAAACACTGAAAGAGGATTGTGGTTTTTTCATGTTTGTTGCCAAAGGCAACATAAAAACTATTTTGTAAAAATAATAATAATGAAAAAGCTTTTAACAAAAACCGAACATACGCATTTGTGTGATCCCCTATTAGCCTTAAGGCAAAAAAAAGAGAACGAAGAAATCCTTTAAGATTATTTCATAAAATTTTTATATATTAAAAAATATATTGAAAGAAGCTTATCTCCTTTTTTTGTCGTCTTTACCTTTAAGAAAGAAAAAAGATTTTTCGAAAAATGGCACATCATGACACATACTAAAAGGCTAAATTATGGCATTTGGTAAAAGAGCTTTTTAACAGTAATCAAAATCAATGGCAAATTTAAACAATAGAAAGAAATTACTGCCAAAAAAAGTGATAAAAAAAACCCGACATTTTTGAATTCATCAAAAAAAGAGGCAAGCGTGGGAAGTTTTATTATTTATTCGACAAAAAACCGCTTTCAAAAAAAATAATATAAACTTTATACTTTCTCTTTCTTTCATTTTTTATATTCTTTAGAATTTTCCCATAAAAAGAAATTTCACTTTTAAAAAGTACAAAAAAAGAAAGAACTATAAATCAAACTTTAATTAATTAACTTTTTTGTTAAAAGCCAATGACTAATTTTTTATTAGCGGCGGCTGGCTGCTTTCATAAAAGAAGCAATAAATTTAAAAAATGATTTGTTGCTTTTCAAAAAAATATTTATTTTTCGGGGTGTTAAAAGTCTCTGGCGCGCTTTTAGAAGAGTGCTGCTGGTAAATAATTAAATTTTTTAAAAAGCACGCGTACGAATGAAGGTCATTTGATTTTGCTAGCGCATTATTTAACTTACTTTACTTTTCTGGAGGTGCTGCTGAGAAGATCTAAGTGTCTGATAAAAATGTCGGCGGTGAAGAGAGAGTTAATTTATTTAAACAAAAATTTTGTTATTTTAATATGCTTTAATTCCTGGTTTTTCAAAGGGTATTCTACTTACTACCCTGTTTTTCTTGACCCGTCAGAATTATGTAGATTATATTAAAATTAAATTCACCAAATAACACGTAAAATATAGGTCATATTTCCAACAACCATAAAATGAATAATAGATTATAGCGGTTTTGAGGGGAATAGAATTGTAGCTGTTAGAATGTAATGTCTAAATAGCTTATAGCATTTATTATTACGGTCCTGATATATTAACAATAGCAGTAATCATTAAAATCCGTGCAAGGAAAATGACTGATAAATTCCATGAATCAGAAGAGATTACTATTGCTTTAAATCCTAATGCAAAAGTTAGTTAACTAAAGTACAGAAAGCTTTAAACTTCAAATTTACCACAAAATACATTTACCAATAAAAATTGTTAGAACTTAAAAAGAATCGTATAGGTTATTCTATGGGAAAAAAGGGCGATATACGAAATCAGAAATTAATGGAATATTTTTCATTCAATTTTATACCTGTCAAAAAAAATTAAAGAAGATTAAGAAAACGGATAAAATCTGCAAATTAAGGACAAAATAGACATCAACAACAAAAATAAAAAATATGTTTTTTCAGGTCTTTCATAAAAAAAAATTAGTTATCATCAAAAAATTTGGATGCATCGGATTCAATAGACACCAAAGATTTTCATTGTTTAGACTTAAAATTCAAAAACTGATCATCAGTTACTAATGCATACAAAAAAGAACAAAAATATAATTTTTAAAGAACTGAAAAAATTAAGAACAAAGCGAATTTCAAAGATTATCAAGGCTATGGTTTTTATAAATATTTCTTTGTCCTTTGTTTTTTTTCAGCACATAAAACAAAAATCAAAAAATGCATATTACAATTAAAAATGCCAAGTTTAAATGAAATTGGAATAATATGAGTGAATGTGTTTTTTTAGCCGAAGAATGAAATCAAGTGAGGACCAAAGAAACGAGAATCATGAGGGTTTCTCGGCAAAGGCGAAAGAGGGAAAAAACAAGTTCATCTGAAAAAATAACATAAATAGTATAAGTTTTTTTGTAGAATTAAATGGAAGTAATTTTACGTTAAGTGACAAAAACAGTTTTGTGTCTTTAAATGTAAGAATTATTTTGAAAGAAAGTTTAATAAAAGATCGAAATCTTTATGGGGCCAAAAATAGATTACTGTATTTGAAAGTAATGAAATAGAAGTAACAACACAATTAAACAAAAAACATTGATTTTGCATTAAAAAAGCAGACATAAAAAATCAAAAAAACAATCGCTTGAAGAGTCATCTAAAGTTTACCTAAAAATAATAACAGACACTTTTAATGACTTAATGTTTTTAATTTAAAAAATGAAGATGATACACTTGATGTAACTAGATCAAAAATAAATAAAAGCAAAGAAAATGAAAATAATCTTTTATCCTTTCTCTTCTCTCTTTTCCATCCCCTGATCACTTGCTCAAAAATATTTTTTTAAGTTAAGTAGAAAAGTCAATTGGCGAAGAGAAGGGAGAGAGCAACATCAACGATAGCATCGATACGGCCACCAGCAGTAGCCTAGTATCGGTGTCTTCTTTTTCTTTCGTTCATTCATACCAAAAAAATAAATTTTGTTCCTCGTTTTTTTTATTCTTACAATACTTTTTTTACTATCTGTCTTTTTTTAGAGCTAAAGAAGACAATAAAAACACAAAAAAGAAGATGAAAGAAAAAAAAGAGAACGAAGATAAATGGTAGAAGAAGAAGAACTTAGATGTTAGAACCTGTTTCCTCGTTCTTTTTGATTTTTCATGTCATTTGATTATTTACGCTTTTTTGAGTTTTGCTTCTTTTTTTATTCTTTTTAAAAGAATCCATTCCACTTTTTTCCTTAAGAATTGTACCTCAAAAAATGAAATAGACGAAATTGAGCGGAAAAAACGGAAATAAACGGAAATCATGAAAGTTAAAGGCATTTAAGAAATCCATCAACATGCTTTCGTCTTAAGAGAGATTCTTTTGTTTAAAAACAAAAAAGGGGAAAACTGTGTCATTCAATTAAGGCTCTCTTCACAAAAAAAAGCTTGTTAGAAACAAAAGAAGAGAGAGAAACACCTTCGGATCTGATAAAAAGTATTACCCAAAAAAGTGATAAATATGAAGGAAATTAAATGAAATTTAAAAAAGTAAAAACAGAGATATTGGTCAAAAGTTTAAAAACTAAAAACTGTAAAATTCGCTAAACTTAATAGTGCAAAGAAAAAGCTTGTAAAATTCAAGGTTTTGTTGCACAGAAAAACCAAAAAAGAGCAAAAAAATTTACAAAAGTATCATAAAAACCACAACATAAGAAAGTTGTGATAAAAATAATGAATCATTTCACGGAAGGAAAAAATGTTTATAATTATGAGGCATAATCGGAGCGGACACACCTTTATAAATGAATCAAACTGTTATGTAATGTTTTTTTGAAATTTTCTTGTGGAATGGTGTTTTTCGTGACGTTGCTTTCTATCTGTTATCCTTCCGTCAATAATGAAAAAAATGTGATTTTCTTTGGACCTAATTTCCTTGAATCGTTCAAGGTGAAAGAAAAAGTTCATTATCCAAAAAACAAATTTGTTTGGGTAAAGGAAACGTGATAAGAAATGATATTAGTGATTATTTAAAGATATAAAAAAATTTCGACATAAAAAAAGCAACGCTAACAGTTCAAAACTATAAAACCCGGTTACTGTATTTCACGCTCCTGCCACAAAAAGAGAAATAACGAAATTACAGTATCTTTTTTTGATGTTAAAAATAAAAAATGATAAAAAATTCAACATTTTTTTATAAATAAAAACTACTTTCAGTAACTTTTTTTTATTTAAAAAAAGCTTTAGTATTATTTTTGGAGAAGGTCGGGTTTTTGTGTGTGAAGAATAGAAGAAGAAAAAGAAAAGAGCGAAAAAGCATACATACAATTCTTTTATTTCTTTCATTGCTTGCTAGCTTGCTTCCTTCTTTCTGCTTCTACTTCTACGGCTTATACATACTTTTTCCCAATGGCACTCTCTTTTTCTACTTTTCTATTCTATAACAACACTCGACTCCGTTGTTGTTTAACGACAAAAATGGGAGCTCCCAAAACAGTCCAAAAAATGAGGAGAGGGAAACCTAAGGAAACAAAAAAAAAGAAGGGACATTTCTCATTTTTCTTTTTATTGATTTTGAAAACACGGAGAAGAAAGCTTTTAGAAGAATAATACAAAAAGAAGAAAGATTGCAAAAGAAGAAGCTAATGGCACAAAAAAGGCTGAAGCAAAAGCTTATAGGCTTTTTTCAAGCCCCTACGAGCAAAGACCCAAAAACATGAAAAATGGGAAAAAAGCAATTTGCATAATTTGGGGAAGAAAATGATTCATTGTTCGAAGAGAGAGAGGGTCTTTAGGAACATGAAAGTTGAAGCGGAGGCTGCTGTCGTTTGTAAGTAAGCAATCATAGATTCTTGTTTTTGTGTCATTTTCGCAACTTTTTTTTTGGAAGAAAAAGAAAAACGCTTTTTACTCATTCCTTTTTTTGGTGGCATTTTGTTTTGAAGATCATATACGAAACAATGACAACCACTTATTTTATGGGCTTTATTGCTTTTTTTGTTTTTGAAACAAAAACAATGCCATGCCATGAAAGCCCCCATAAAGCATTACTCAATTTCAACGGTATCTCATTCCGTATGTCTTGAAGCGAAAACAAAATTTTTTGTTACACCCTTGAGGGTAATGATTCAGAACAGCAGAAAAAAATGTATCATCGAAAAAAAAGAAATAAAATAACAACATTGCCAAAAACAAAAAAAAGAAAGCAAAGAAAAAAAAAGGAAATAAGGAGTTTTGCGCAATTTTGACTCTATGAGAAAAAAATTTATTTTCTAATTTTCTTGAAGAAAAAAGAAAATGAGACCCCAAAGAAAGAAGATGATGAAGAAAATTATTCTAGCGTAAAACATTTTCATTTTCCACAAATGTCCGAAGACGAAGTAGAAGTAAAACGAATGACAATCTCATTTAGAAAAGGGGTTTTCGGTCTTCGCCTTCTTCTTAGTTATTCATTTTTCTGTTGATGATGATGATGTTGGTGTCCAAAAGAAGAAGAAGATTTAATTAACTTTGCTTTTGCTTCTATCTTTTCAACCAGAATAGAATTGGAAGAAACTCACTCAAAAAACCCATTTTTATTTTAACCACCCAAAAATATAAAAAAAATAAATGAAAGTAAAATTGTTTTTAAATAAAAAAATGCAACATAATAAAAATAATCAATGATTTTGTTAACAAAAGATTCTTTTTAAGCAAGCGGTAAAAAAACATGTTTTAAAATGTTTAATTTATATTACATTTTATTATTGTTTGTTGCAATAATTCGTTGAAAGCCATCAATCAAGGATTCAGCGGTAGTTGGAATTGTAGGACAATGTTGAAGGAGTTTGGTCGTATCAAGGGCACAGTTTCCTTTTGTTGCAAGAAGTTGTCGACCTTTTTCAGAGCTTTTTCCAACGACTTCATATTCCGGAAGTTTTGGGTCAACATACTATAAATGAGGATATAATAACACGTCATCAATAATTGCCTTTTTTTAGATTTAAAAATGGTTTCTTAAAATAGAAAGAGAAAAAAAACTTGCCTTTTTGTAGAGTTGAAGAATTTCATGAAGACTTATGGGTCCAGGATTAACAAGATTTATTGGGCCACCAAAACGTTTTTCCATAAGGTCAAATAATCCAGGGAAGCAGTCATCGATGACGGTAAGGGAAACAGGAATGTCAAAGATTTGCCTGTAATATTAAAAAAAAGGATTAGATATAGCTGTGCTAAAGCTTTTAGAGATATAAGAGTGATGATTCTTAAAAAAGGGAAACATTGCAAAACCAAAATTGATACTTTTTAATCGACATTTCAATTTCACAATTCGATTTCGATCTCGGACAGTAAAATCCTGGTTTCAATATTGATCGAAAATTTTTAGTGGTAATTTAGAATTTTCGATTTTGGATAGATCTAAAAGGTTTTTCTTCCTCATTTTGATTTTGCGTGTTATAAACCAATCTTAATACTACAGTATCCTCAAATTAAAAATCTTTTTCGAGGCCAAAATTCATGTTATTTTGTCGGCATTTTTCATGCCATTCTTTTCTTATGCTTTGCTCATTATTTATTTTTAAGCTTTTTTAAGTCTCTGTTTGCTTAAAAAGTTTCATTTTTCCATCTCTACTTTTTCTTTGATATTTATTGCTTTTTCTCTTTTTGCCTTTAAGGGTTTCTTTCAATGAAACATACCGATAATTAACAATTTTCGCTAACAAATTTCTTTCTTCATTCATTTCAAAGTTAATTGGTAAAGTAATTCGAGCATTGATAAGCTCTTGATAATCAAGAGAATTAATCATACGATCTGTGAATCCTTTAACAACAGAATATGAATTGCCAAAGAATGTGGGAAGATCTAAAAATAAGCTATGAATGGGATATTTGTTTGGGGTTTTATTAAAGTGGATATTAAAATGGATTATTGCATTTCTTTTTTTTGCAAAATTGCAAATTTTTAATTAACGAGATGAGAGTATTGAAAATATAATTCTCGAAAGAGGCTTAAAACACAAAATCTTTGCAAAAACCCTGCAAAATTTGTATTCGCAGTTGGATAAAATTGACGTATAAACTGAGTTCAAAAGCTTTAGATGTTTGTTTTTGCAGATTTTGTAGTTTAAAAAATTTGAAATAAAAATCATTTAAACATTTTGTATCTCTGTTGTAAATACATTTTGGGAATAAATGTAAATCTTTTCGTCAGTATTATGTCACTACAGTACTCATGCAATTATTTAAAAGCTTTTTCACATTGTGTATCTAATACTTATTTACATTAAAAATAACAATTAAAAGCTATCTTATTTACAGTAATCCCATTACTTACCAGCATCACCAAAACCCTTTCCACCAATTGGATGTTCATTATCATATGCAAATAAATACCCTGTACCAACATAGGAATAATGTAAGCCAAGTTTTTGACTAATATGTGCCAAAACTAATGGGCAATAAAGATTATCTCGAAGATTCTCATATGCTTTATCGGATCCACCTTCAAGATATTCAATTGTTTTAAAGTTTCCACCTTGTGTTCTTCCGGTGCAGCAGAGGACATGTGTAACACATAGCTCATTCAATTCATCAATAATCTGAAAAGGCAAAGAAAAGATATTAATCATTCAAAAATAAACATAAAAATAAATGCATGATTAAGTTTTAATTATTTGTTATATATTTTTATAAAACTTAGTACGTGACAACACAGATGCGGCAGCGGTGGCGGATGCTCTCTTTGAATAAAATGGATGAAAGTTATTTAAATTTGTTCAAGCAAGCAATGGAGAGAGACAGAAAAAAAACAACTTCCGTTATCGAGTCTGAATAGAATCTTGAATTGAAAGTTTAAGGATTTTACAATTTTTTATTTTTAGACAAAAAAAATAGTACTATAGTTCAAAATGTCTAAAAGCATTGGTATTTTTGGCCCACTCAAAATGTTTTAAAAATGGTAAAAATAAAATAACAATATTGTTTTAAAATTTTACAAGAAAAGGGAAGCAATTTTAGAAGAAATTTAATAAACAAAAGATATATGTGTAAATAGAATAGTAAATTTTACACATCTGCAACAAAATTATGACAAATCCAAAAGAAATTAATCAGTCAAAAAATGCCGGGGTAATTGTCTGCAATGTGTTCCAGTGTAATCTATGACAAATGAAATTTCTTTTCACCTTTTTATCTTGGATCCTATGAGATACTGTACAGCTCGAACACTTTTCTGGTGACTTCATTCTTTTTATAAGTAAGGATTCTACAAGTATTCCACATGTTTAAAAGCTACAAAAAGGCAACTTCAACATGAAAAAAAAATATGCAAATTGTTTTGTTCTTTTTTTGCAAAATTTTATCAATGTTCATTCCGTCTCTTCCTTTTTTTGGCTCTTTCAAACGAAAACAACAACAACGAGAACATGGAATATTCATATACTTTTTTAATTACTGATGCTTCATTTTGGATAGCTTTAATAATACGTTAGTTATTTTCTTATTAATATTTAATACTAATAGCTTCTTTTAGATATATTATCACCATTTTCAATAATAACTTTAACGCTATTTTATTGTTGCTCAAAAAAGACGGGAAAGGATTCAAGACGTGAAACTCTACAAGGACCTGGAAGCGTTGGATCAACAAATGAAAGTGGTCTAGCAGCAAAAAAATCTGATAGAATTGTGGAAGAAGTAATAAAAACTGATAGAACTCAAGAAGAAACTGAAATGACACAAGAACTATCAAATGAAGGTGTACAACCAGAAAATCTTGTTGAAATTTCACCTTATCCATTTGAAATGTTTCATCGTGGTTTTGGTAATAAAAAGAAAAAGAAGCATCACCACCATCATCATAAACATGCTGCAACAACGGGACAGAATGATCGTGTAAGTATTTTTTATGGAATTAAAGGGATATAAAAGTGATTCATAAAATTGGAATAGATTACTAATAATCGTTTAAATTGAGATTAATAATAAAGGATCGAATTTTAGAGATCTTCTGATCGAAGGAGAACAAGACAACAGCTACATCTACAATCCCCGCGTCGACAACATCATATTCAAAAACTTTCAAATGATCTAGATTCACCTTCACAAACTCAAACAGCACACGCCCGACAATTCCCTGCTTCAGAAGTTGTCTCAAAACCATTATCACAAAAAGAAAAGGCTGAAATCAAAGATAAATCTCAGGCAAAGCCCTCTGTTGATCTTCCAGTTGGTACTGATATAACACAATCTACAGCATGTTCAACTCAACCTTCAAATATTCTTCAACCAGATGATATCAATGCAAATATACCATCATCCGGTGATAATAATAATAACAACAATAATAATGATAAAAATTGAATAAATAAATTTGTTATATTACTTACTTGTTGAGTTGAATGAATTCCAATTTTTGATTTTGCAATTTTGTAAGGAATTTTACGCTTTTGTAAAAGTTTTTGAAGTTGTTTTCCAATCCAGCCATTTCCACCATAAATTGCAATCGACATTTTTTGTGCGAAATGGGGCTTTAAAGCTGATGCAACAACTCGGGCAAGACCTGAAAGTGAGGGGATACTGTAGTGGTATACATTAATCCTAAATGTTACCATCTTCAAATGAAATCTTTGGTTCCCAACCAAGTTCTTTCTTGGCTTTTGTAATATCAATGAGATATCGCATATCATTATATGGTCGATCAGGGATTGAAACAAATTCAACTTTTGACGGAGGGCGATTTAGTTGTTTATCGACTTCTGCTTGAACAGCTTCAGCTAATTCGAGGACTGAAAAGGGGGATTGGTGAGATATTTGTAAAAGTGTATAATTCTTCGATTTTTAATTTGAATTAAAACTTAAATTTATAAAAAAGCGATTGAAAGGTGTTGACTTTATATGATTTTGATACAGACAGAGTAGCACATTATGTAGACTGCTACTTCTGTTTTAAAATGTTTATTTTTCAGTTTTACAGATTTTTAATGGCTAAAAAGAAGTTTTTATACCTAACCATAACTCATTTTAATTATCTATGAATTAAAAAACTTAAGAGAAACGCAATTTCAAAAAAAAAGTAGCAAGCGATATCGTGTGCCACTCGTTTAAACTTAAATGACATTTATGAGTTAAGGTCACTAAAAACTTGCAGGAATGCTATTAAATCATCGAAAATCATATGAAATATGTCTGAATTCAAGCTGCGAGTTGCATTTCAATCATTTTTCTTTTTTTAATACTGTTTTTATTGACTAAAGTGGTTACTGTAATTCTAAGCCTGTAAATGTGTAAAACTGGAACTTTGTGGGGTTAATGGGTTTTTTCAGTAAAGAAACATCGAAGGAACAAAAAACGAGCCCAGTCAGTCAGCTCCTTTCTTTTAAAAGAGAGAGAGAGCAAAGAAAGACACTTGCGTTTTCTTCTGTTGGCCAACATGTTGGGAGAGTGTGTCGACCGGTCTTTTGACATAGTCAAAAAGGTTGTGTCGACAACCATGGGCCTGTAGCGTAATGGATATCGCGTTGGACTTCGAATCCAAAGGTTGTAGGTTCGAGTCCTGCCAGGCTCGAGAACTTTTTGTCAAAAAAATTTATTTTTTGTCGTAAATGGTTAGTGTATCTCTTTTTTTTCTAAACTTGCTTAATAAACCCCTTTTTATTCAGCCGTGCAACAAATCTTCAAACTTTGCCTACTTACCATTCTTTTCATAATATGTTCCAAGATTATAAGTTTCTCCAATCTTTCCATTTTCAGCTGCAAGCCGAATTCCATCAGCGGCATCATCAACAAATAACCAAGATCTTAGCTGTTTGCCAGTCCCTTGAACAGTAAATTTTTGTTGCTTTCTTGCAACATCAATAAATCTTGGAACGAGCTTAACATCCCATTGTTGTGGGCCATAAATATTATTAATTCGTAAAAGTGTAATTGGAATTCCAAAAGCTTGTTGATAGAGATGCGCATAAGCTTCTCCGGCAGCTTTCGTGGCAGCATATGGATTTCCCGGATACATTAACTCAGTCTCAGATTTTGGAATTTCATCTGAGCCCATTCCAGAATCCCCATATACTTCATCAGTAGAAATATGAACAAATTTAACAATTTTACCGTAATCCTTCACAGCTTCTAAAAATTGCACATACGCAATAACATTGTTTTCAAGGGCTTCACATGGCTCATTGTAGCATCGAGTGGAAGTACAATCAGCAGCAAAATGAATAATTGTATCAATGGATTTAGTGGTGAGGACACGAGTAATCACATCTCGATTTCGAATATCAGCTAGCACAACTTCATAACGAGGTGAATTTCGAACTTCTTCCGAGACATAATTAACATCAGAATTTAGGATCAGTTTATCGATATTGACAAAATTTGTATTTGGCCATGCTGCATGAATAAAGTTCACAAAATTGGCACCAATAAAACCACAGCCGCCAGTGATGAGAACATTCTTTGGAGCAGACATTTTTTGTATCAGCAGGTTTCAAACAAAAAAAGAAGCTAAAAAATAAACACAAATAAAAGCACTGATAAAAATGCAAACAGAAACAAAAACGACGTAAAAAACGTGGAAAGTGACCAAAGAAAGAAAGAAAAATAGCGACACGTAGAAAGAAAAAATCTAGAGCAGCAGCAAGAGTATTTACACGCAAGTACAAAAATTGAAAGAAGAAAAAAAGAAGATGCGCATAATATTTTTTTATTCTTCTTTCCCGTCCCTTTTTCCTTGCTTGAGCTCCACCTTTGAAGGACATCATTGATATTATCATAAATGAATTAATAATATTTGACCCTAAATCAATATCTACGAGGAAAATGGGATCGGTTAACCGAAAAATGAAAGCATGTTTAACAGCAGACAAATAGAACGTAAAAATTGAAAAATGAATTTGTTAAAATGTGTAAAACACTGTTATAAAATAGGGCATACAGAATTCGGCACATAATATCGGTATAATAATTTGCTGCTACAAAACGTTTATTGTCAAACATTTGAAAGAAATATTTTAAATATCCGATTTTGGTTTTTTCTCAAATAGCAACAGAGTTAAAAAAAAATCAATGTTTTTATAAATTACTGATTATCTACTTTTTGTTGGTAAAATTTTAAAAATTTGCAAAAAACACATCATTTTGAATTTTAAACATGTTTCTTGAATGGAAACATGTTTAAAATTGTTCTGGTAATAGCAGTGAATTTACGCACCTGACATTCAATGGAATTTGTTTTATACAAAAGTGCTTTAAGAGTACTGTAATTGAACAATACATATATTATTTTATGTAGATTTTTTGCAGTAGCTTAAATGCGAGATTTTATAAAGTATAGCGTTAAATTGATACAAAACAGATATGGTTTTTCCTTTGCTTTTACTCAATGAATCAAAGAGATCCATAATATCAGAAATTGCAACAATATTTCATTTTTTGGCATTTTTAATTTCTATCGGATTGCTGTTATCTAATTCTGTTTATCATCTTTCAACAAGGTAAGCACTTACAGTTGATAGGTCAAGTTTAAAAACATTTGTTCATCTCCATATTATTTTCAGTGATTCATTAGTTTTGTTAATATCAAAACGTTCACCTGTAACTGGTTGGATTCCGATCGTTATTGCAATAATTGGTGGAATTTTAACTATATTACATTTATGGCTTTGGATATTTATTAAAGATCAAAAGCGACGACATTCAAGATGGAAAACTTCTGCAATTCGAGATGGCGCTTTACTTGTTTCTGTTTCAATTATTTTTACTTTTGCATGTTTGGGTTTGCAAGGCTTTTATCGATTTAAATTTGAAGAATATTTAAGTGTTGGATTTTTTGAGGTTAGTTTTTATTGTTGCTTGCTTTCTAAAAATACAGTAACTTTTTGCTGTTTTTACGAATATATTAGATACTTGTAATACAGTAACCATAACTTTTGACTTATTCGATAAAAGTGGCTATTGTTATCTATACATGTTAGTCACACAATTAATTACTACTGTATTGTTACTTTTTCGATTTTAAAATTTTCAGGGAATGCTACAATCAAATGAAACATCAACAACAAAATTTGCTGTTGATAGATTACAAATAGAAAATCGATGTTGTGGAATAAATGGTATAAAAGATTGGATGAATATATCACAAATGGATTTACATGGTGGCTACAGGTTTGTCACTCTTGTTAACTGCATTCCTTACATTAAAGAAATTTTAGTGAATATATAAATAAAAAGCAAACATGGGCACATTGTGAACAGTTTTCAACTATCAACAACAACAATCAAACTGTTCAATCATGTTATATTCCATTTTCATGTTGTCGTCCGGAAGAGCTATACTGTTCTCCATGGGCGAATATAATTGCAGAAGATCAATCAGATACATCATTTATAACACAATTCTTTCATCAAAATGGTTGCATTCCTGCACTTTCAAGTCATCCATTTTTATGGATTCAGTTTGGGATAATTGGCGGATTACTTTTGATTGAAATTATTGCTGCAATTTTAACACAATTTATTTCATCTTCAACATATGTCATTGAACAAGTCGGTGCTGAAGAAGATACAATAGTGCCGTCATGGATTTTTCCGTTTGGAAAATATTCTCCCAAAGTTATCATTGATGTAAGTGTGTCATGATCTTTTCAATCTCTTACTTAATGTTCCTTTTTAGCACACACTTAGATGCTTTGCCCGAGATGATGAATTTGATTTTGCAACTTTAAATGAAACATATCAAAAAGCTCAAGAACTTAAAAAACAAAGAAATGCCGTAAAACCAAAAGCAAAGGTAAACAAATTTATTAGAAACATTTTGAAAAAAAGAATAATACAACAAAAACATTTACAGAATATTGATCAAACTATAAAAAATTCTGCAGAAACTGTTGATACAAATACAAAGCAGCAGCAACCCGAAAATTTGTCATTGGCACAGTAAATATAAATATTTTCTTTTGATAAAGATGATAATAAAGTTGTTTTTGTTTATGAATTAACTTTCAATTCATATGGCTTTTCTTTAACAGCCAAAATATCAACACCTCTTCCCATCATGGCTGAATTATGGATCATAAGAACAGAAACTTTTGGAGTAAATGTCAAGCCAGGAAGAAGTTTTGGAGTCAACCTATAAAGATATTACTGTAATGAATGAATATCAAGGTATTAAAAAGACTTACATAAAATACTGAGTATGCGCTAGAACTCCTGTCTCAGCAGAAAGCAGCTCGACCATCATATTAAAAACAAGTCGTTCATTGGTTGGATCCATACCTTGATTAATTTCGTCAACGCATCGGAATGGTACAGGACAAAGTTCTTGAAGTGCCATTAAATAAAGCATTGTTGAAACTGATCGTTCACCACCAGATTGTTGTTGAGCAGTAAGACGACGAAGCTGATTATAACTTCGAAATTTGACATAAATGTCAATACCATATTCATTAATATTGAGCTAGAAAGATATAACTGCAGCAGTTGAAAATAAAAAAAGAAAACATACTGGATTAGTTTCAGGAAGAGCAAGTCGAACTTCACCAGCACAACCAATTTTACCAAAAAAGGTTGTAAAATTTTCAGAAATTTTTGCAATTAATTCTCGTAAAGGTGTAAGCCATTGATCGAGAAGAGTCTTCATATCAGTTTCCCAATTTTGAATCTATAATTTCCACATTAACATTCCCTTTTTTACATTACACATTTAAAACTTACGACATTATCACTTTTTTCAACTAAAGCGATAACTCCTTGCTCTTCTTTTTCCAATTTTTCAAGTTTTTTGACATCATCTTTTGAACCCCGTAAATTACCAACTTGTGCTCGAATTTCCTCTTGCTGAATTTCATTATCACATTCTTCAACAGTATTAGGAACTTTGTAATCTTCGAATTTCTAAAAGCGTAATTACTGTAAATGAAACTTTAATCATTCAGTTTAACAAACCTTTTGCAAATCATCATAAATCTTTTTTTGATCTTCTTTTAAACTTGCAAGATTTGTTGTCGTAAGTCCAACAAGATCTTTTAATTCTTTTCGAGCATTTAAAAATGATTCTTTTAGGCGATCTTCTTCACCTTTGAGTTCACGATATCTTTCAACAGATTCTGCAGCTTGCATATCAATTTCTTCAATTTCTCGTCGAGTAAAATCCATTAAAGCTTGATATCTTTTAAATTCAAGACTTTTCATTCCATTATTATTTGCTTCCTTTTGGAATGATGCAAATGCTTTGATGATGCGATCAACTTCTTTTGGAATTTGTTCTTTTGCAGTTCTTTCAATTTCTTCCAAATTTTTCTTTGCTTGTTCCAAATCAGGCTTTGCTGTGCCATGATTTTTTTCTTGTCTTTCAACTTTTTGTAATTGTTGTTCAGCAATTTTAAGTTGATCAAAATCATGTTGATATTTTCTTCTTAATTCAGCTACAGTAGCGCGAAGACGATCAATTTCTATTTTCTTTCCTTCAAGAAATGTACGACGTTCAGCAACCTAAATAACACAACTTAATGTATTAAAAAAGTAATCAAAACAAACTTCTTGAAGCTTTTCTTCAAGTTCATCAGTATTTTCTTCGGCATTTCTGGTTTTACTTGTTTGCATAACTCCAATAACACCATCTGGTTTCAAAGGTGTTCGATTGACAGTAAGCTTTTTATTACCATATTTTGAAACAATAATATTAATTCTTGATTTATCTGTCAAAAAGACTTGAACATTGTCTTTAATTTTCTGAGCAATTGCTTCACAATTTCTATCAGTACTTTCATCACCCAACGGAACTTTATTGAAGAAATTGACAGAATTGAAATAAGCTTTAACAGGTTCAGGCGCAGTAAAAATGTTACAAGCATAATCAATAAATCCCATTTTCTTTAATTCAGGATTAAGCTGAACAGCAACAGAATGATGAGCAGTCATTTCTGGTGTCATGACAGATGAACTAATGTAATTAAATTTGCTTAGAAGTAAGCGTTCATCTTCAATGCAACCAAAAATAAATATGCCAATATCTTTACCACCAATTAAATTATTTAAATATCTAGTATACTTTTCTTCAGTGCAAATCTGAAAAACTTATAAGTCCTAATTACAGTATAAACAGAAGAAAGACATACAAAAAGATATGGAACATAAACAGGATGTCGAAACTGATTCTTATTTTTGGTATAAAATTCCCATGCTTTAATCAAATTATCATTTTTCTGCCATCTAGACAAATGTTGAGCTTTTTTCATAAGAGTTTGTTCCATTGAAGATTGACGGCTTTCAATTTCACGCTTTTTATATAAGAGATTACGACCATTGCCTTCATTTTCTTGTTCTTCCCGGGCATGTTCCTTTTTTAATTCATTCCATTCACTATCTTTTTGTTCTAATTCAGTTTTATCTGGCTAAAAAAGATGTTTGATAAAAGAGTCAAACAAAAAACTTCAAACATACCGGATTAGCTTTAAGTCGTTCATACTTTTCAGCAAATTGAGCTTTTAATGCTTTAATTTCACCCAATTGTTTATCCCAATTATCGCATTGACTTTTCATATTATAATATTCACGTCGAGCATTTGCCAACTAAAAACATTCATTAGATTAAACTACTGTATTTAATAAACTTACAGCATCAGCATCAAATGAACTTCGAAGATTTCGAATTTTACTCATAATTCCACTACGATGTTCAGCAAATGTTGCATTCATTCTTTCATAATTTAATCCTCTTTGAAGATTTCTGTATTCATTAATCTTTGATTGAACAGTTTCTTTACGAGCATTAAAGCTATTAACAACATTCTGAGCTTGTTTAGTTTCTTCTTTCTTTTCACGATATTCCTTTTCATTAGAATCATAAATTAAGAAAGCTTTTTTAGCTTTAAATGCAAGAACATTTTGATTACGTCGTTGACTTTCCAAATAGCTTGTTGCTAAAGGTTTTACACGGGCAATTTCATCACGAATCTTTTTTAATCTGAAAGATATAAATAAAGTTATTACAACAGAATTCAAAACATACTGTGCTTCAAGGTCACCCTTTTTGCCACCCATTTCATTGCCTTCTTTTTGCTTTTCTTCAAGACGAGTATGAAGTTGAATAAGTTCAGGATTACCAGCCTAAAAAAGCATTATACAATAAGCATGTCTAAGGTCAAAGAACTCCGTACTTTTTCAGTATTTCTCAATAATAATTGTGAATCTTGTTCAGCAAAAGATTTAACTTTATCTTGAGCCAAAAACGTGCAAGGATTACCAACTTGAATATTATATGTTTCAATAGCTTTTGAATGATCAGTATGTGTAACTCTTTTATCATTAATAAAGTATGTAGCAGAATTTGGTTTACGAAGTAAAATCTTGAATCGTCGAAGGCCACCTTCTTCATTATCATCCTTGAGGAACATTTCAACGTAACCTTCGAGCTTTCCATGTCGAATAAAATCACCAAGTTTATCTGAACGACCAAGGAATTTAGGTGTGCCACCAGCAGCAAGCTAAAAAAAGGGGAATTCAGTAGGCTTCATATGTTGTCGTTCAACAACTTACACAAATTCCACAAATAATTGTACTTTTTCCTGTACCATTTGGACCAACAATAACATTCATAGATGGACCAGGTATACATTCAACATGATTATATGTTCTAAAAGATGACTGTAAATGAGGAGAACGGAAACTTAAAAAAACCTACAAAAAATCGTGAAAAACAAGGTTTCGAATAGAACCACGAGGGTAATCTTCATCTTTAAATGCAGGAACATTTTCGTCAAACATAGTCATTATGACGAAGACGCTGAAAAGTAACAAGGTTAAAGTAAATGTTTAAAAAAATAGAGAGGCAAAATAAACAAAGATGACACGGAAAAGTATTTAAAATGGATACAAATCAATAGTCTTACACGTAATGATGTAATGCTTGACAAGGGTCATGTCACTATTAAGAATAATATATAATCAAAAAAAGAAGAATCTTATAATTTGAAGATTCTTGTTCGAAGAAGTGTTGCTTTTGTTGAAGAGAGATAAAAAAAAATTTTTCGCAACATTTAAAAAACGTTTTCACCCGCATAATGTTCCTAGAGCGAAAAGTACAAACATGCATGTTCCTGTTGCCAGATGCCAGAGGTACGGACAAACACCGACAGAGAACTAAATTTGGTTCTTTTTTTTTATTAATCAATTCATCTAGTTTTTACAAATTTTCCTGCTTTTCTAAAAATTTATCAGTTTTCTTTGCATTCGATCTCTTCGTTGCTCATAATAATTTCTGATTCACAACCATCTTTAAAAAAAACTACAAATTTTTCAGGGGTAATAACAAAAGTACTTTGTATTGATTTGCATTTGTATACAAGAAGAAACCTGTATAAAAAAAACTTGTAATAAATTTGTAAATCTCGTTGTAAAAGATTACAGCTTTAAATTATGCCGGGTGTAGAAGATTTTTTTGATTCTGATACATTAGATGAAAAGCCAGCAGGTGCTTCATGTTTAGCTGCAAGATATCTTAGAGCTGGTATTCCTATCATTGGTATGTTTTGCACCAGTAATTACAGTATATAATTAATAAATTAAGGTGGTGAACAGATATATGAAATAATTTTGAATGATTATTCTGATAGATTTTGGGCATGTCGAATTTGTAATAAAGCTGATAGCACTTTGGATACTGTTGACGAACACATCCATTCACGTGAACATATTATTTCTGCATTTGTGAGTTGCATATCTTCTATCACTTGCCTTTAACAAAGTGCACTATTTAGAAAGCATACAAGATTTATGATGCATATAAATCTGAATTAGATTCAGCAGCAGAATCTGAACATTGGGCAATTGAATATAAACATTTAATAGAACATATTCGACAAGTTGGTGTTCTTCAACCATTAGCATATTATCTACCAAATACACCAAATGATCTTGCAAAATCACTTGGAATTACACTTAACAAAACAGATGTCAAAGATGTTGTGGAAGAAATAACAGATACTATCAATATTGTTCATTGTAATAGCTGTAATGAAGTATATTTCTCAGAAATTGATAAAGAAAAATCAGTTAAAGCAAAATTTGATCATTGTGCAACAGTAAATCATCAACGATGCATGTATATTAATAGCTTTTTAAAATCTAGTTGGTTTTATTTTCTTTAGGAGCTTTTACTTACAGTATCCATTTATAGTTATGTTGGTCAAAAAAGATGGTCTACCTGCAACTGTAAATGCCAAAGAAGAAAATGATCTTTTGGTTTCAGCTGAAGATGGAATTGCTTATGGCCCACCAGTTGGCTTTCAACATTGTGTTGCTTTTGGTGGTAAGTAAATAGGATTCTTGTTTTAAATTTGCAAATCTCATGACTCAGCTGGTTTCATTTTTTTGATATTATTTTTTTACTATTTTAAAAATTTGATCTTCATATTTATGCATTACCGTATGATACTGTAATTATATTTGTTTTTGCATTACTGTAATTTTTATTACTCATTTATTGTATTGTTTCTGCTTCCGGAATATTTGTTTTTTTCAGATATTTTTTGTGCAATTAATATTGCAACTTTTTTTCTATATTTCTCAAATATTTTTTTAAAACATTTTTCTCTCTATTTTTTTATTTAATTTATACTTTAGGACAAAGCGAATACTTTTGTAATATTTGCTACTGTTTGATTCGATGTGAACACGTTCGTGAACATTTCTCTTCAGAAGCACATATTGAAAGATTTTTGGTAAGTCTTTGGGATGCCAAGATACAGTAAAACATTTGTGTATAATATTGTTATTTTATATATGTATAAAAAGCTCACAGACATTTTTTTTTGAATCATCGTTGCGGTATAATAAAATGCGCCTAAATGATTAGGCAGCAGCACTAAATTTTATTTCAAACTTCAGATTACAGACTTTTAGCGCAGAATTCAGATGCGCTAATTTTGTGTGATACAATATAAAAAATAAACGCTTTAAATTAAAATGGAGCTTGCAGAAATGCGCCCTTAAATTGGTTTGCGTTACAACACATTTTTTGCTGATTGAACTTTTTTTAATGCTACAGTATTTCTTTGATTAACTAATTCGTTGTTTTTTTAGCGATCAAAAACTCCATCCAATTATGTCAATATTGAATATGAACCGATTGAAAAGCGTCGTGCTAAAATTGAAAATGAATTGGCTGGATTGCTTACAGAAACTGGTGAACTTTTTCATTTTGATGCTGGAATTCCTGCTCCAACGTTGCTTCGAGAAATTGCTTTTTCTGAAAAAAGAAGTTTGGCTGTAACTTTATGCGGAACTATGCCACCAAATATTTTACTTTGTGATGTTAGTTTTTTACACAATCCGGAGCTTCTTTTTGAACATTTTCAGAAATGCGTAATATAGAAATTCTTTATTGTGCATTTTTGAGAAGTTCAAAAATTTTTTGACAAAATAGTTTTTCAAATACATAATTAATCTGTTCTTTTTTTGTAGATTTGCAACACTTGCTTTACATCAAAACAACAATCATGGGAAGATCATGTCTTTGATGAACAACATTTTGAAAGATTAGTAGCAAAACAAAAAGTTGAAAGAGGTAATTTGCAAACTTTGAAAAGGGAAAAATAACAAGTCAATGATTTTAGATCCTCGTTCATTTATTTATGAAAATAGTGATCTTCCAAGACTTCATCGACAAAAGAAAGCACATTGGAATGATCAAGGCTCAATTCATAATGTTCAAAATTATTGTGAATATGCATTGGATTTAATATTCCGAGATGTTGTTTCATGTGAATATATTTGTTCATGCTGTTATGAAAGTTTTCCAGAGGATGATCCACAAGCTGTTATTTATCATACCAGATCATTGCCACATATTAGAGCAGCATTAGTATGTTTGTCGTTTGAATGTCCTCTCTCATGAAAGTATTTTTAGTGTACTGTAAATCCAGTTTTTGCAACAAAACTTTTAACAACTAGAAATGAAACTGAATTAAAAGCAATGGTATTAGATTATTTACAAAATCGAAGTGCACCAATTTTCGAAACAAAGATGCGAGTATTTGATCCCACAACAGCATTTATATTAAATTCACAAACTAAAATTCCAAGAATTTTACTTCGTTTATCTTTAGCTGATCCAGATTCACGAGATGCTATTATTGCTGATTACGGTATTACAAATAATAACGGAGGTTTGTAAACTTTAATAACTGCTGAGTACAGTAACACACAATAAAATTTTAGAAATTACACTTGTTGATGATAATGATTATCTTAATTTGACTACAGCTTTAGAAACTACAAATTTATTATTAACCCGAATAGATTCAAAAGTTGTTGTATTTTGGTGCAATGTAATTTTACCGTTTTTATTATTTTTCTTGCTCATCAAAAAAATATATTTTAGGATTGTCATACATCATTTTCGGCATTTCAACGTGATCTTAAAACAATTTGGACAGATCATATGTTAACTGAATTACATTGGCAACGTACAACTACTTTAAAACAAAGTGAATTGGGATTGAATTGTTTATTGGATGGAACTTCACAATATCAGCCAACTTTGTTCGATCAATCTGGTCTTAAAAAGGTAAATTATAAAATTATCGTAATACGACACATTCATATAAAATTACAGAAAATACCTTGGTATTGGAATGATGAAAAGAATTGCTATCAATTTGTTTTAAATAATAAATGTCATCTTCATGATGTTTTTCAACAATACAATTTTCACGGAATGAATCGTGTATTTTGTTCACTTTGTTGTGAAGTTATTGAACTTACAGAAGATTCTTTAACTACACATGTTCGATCTATAAAGCATATGATCTTTTATATGGTAAGTTTATGACTTTATAAAATTCCAGCAACTACAGTGTCCTCTTTTTTAGCATAAATATTATTCACAAGATGTTGTACAACTTGAAGATATTCTGGCAGATAATGCAAAAGAAATTATTGTAGCTCGTTTAATTGCTCGTGATCATATTGCTGATAAAATTCGTTCATCTGAAACAAAAACTTCAAAAGTTTTGATATTTGATGCTCGTGGAACTTATTGTCAATTCCCGGTAATACAGCAAATTGTTGACGATGAAAATCGTCTTTACAAACTTGGAATGGTTAAAATTGTAGCAAAAATAAATGGTCTTCCATCAACAAATTCTTACAGTATTGCATCACTCCATAATTTACCATCTCCAAAACCAAATAAAATGAATATTAAACAACAAGTTTTACTTCATATGGTATTAAAGAATGTTTTAAGTGATAAATATCCAGATAAACGACCGGCTAGTCTTGAAGATCTTGTAAAAGAAAAAGAAGCACCACCAAAACCAAAGGGTATTACTGGACCTGTTGCTTCAAGGGTTAAACTTGGATTTAATGGTCAAATTAACGTTGAACTTACAAATACAATTGCCCCAGTGCCACCTCCAGTTGGTGTTCCTGCTCCAGTAATGGCGCCGGTTATGGCTCCATTGGCAATTCCTATTCGAATTGATGAACCAACTCCAATGGATATTAGTGATGATGATGATGGTCCTCCAAAAAGACGGGCTAGAAGTCGATCAAGAACTTATTCTCCTGATGGCAGACATAATGAACCTTCATGGAGAAATATTCGAAGAAGATCACGGTTTGTTACAACAAAGAAATCTTAGAAAGATTTAGAAACAATTAAAATTTTAGTTCACGTTCACCTCTTCGAAAAGGTTTGAGAAGTGATGATCCACGAGAATACAGCAGTAGAAAATATGAAGAAGAAACATGGCGAGATCGTGATCGACGAAGAGATGATTCATACAAAAGGGATGATCCATATAAACGAGATGATCCTTACAAAAAAGAACGAGATGATCCATATAAACAAAAAGAACGTGTTCGTTCTCCTTTATCACATCGAAATCGTTCCCCACCACCATCAGGTCGAAATCGATCTCCTCCTCCTGCATCACGTTCTTCAAGATATGAGAAAGAGCCATCTTCTAGAAGAGCAGCATCACCACGTCGACATTCACGTTCACCAAGACGTTCATCACCACCTCCAAGGAGATCATATTATGATGATTCACCACCAGCTCCTCGATATGTTGAAGATGAACGACCATCATCACATTCATCTCGAACTCCACGATATATTGAACAAGAAGAATACAGTAACCATTCAAGACAAGATATGATGATGAGAAGTGAGGAAGAATTATATAGACAATTTCGTCAAGCAAATCCATCTCCAACACCTGATTTTAATCAACCTCCACCATCAATGAGAGGAAGCGATCAATTTTTGAATCAAAGACCAACATCAGCAAATGGTCAATCAATTGATATTCAAATGAATCCACAACAACAACATACTGATCCAAACTATAATAAAATAGTTCGAAATCTACCTGTTATTACACCAAATACAACCATTTTGCCAACAATTGATTTAACAAAACCTCCACCACCATTACCTGGTAATATTCGTCCACCACTTGGTATTCCAGCTTATGGTGCTCCACCGTCATATGGTATGCCACCACCTGGCATGGGAGTTATGCCTGGAGTTATTCCACCAGGTTTTCCTGGTTCATCTGTTCCTGCTGGTACAGTACCATATGGAATGCCACCACCAATGCAGGCACAACTGCCACAACCAATTGATCAAGCAGAACTTGTTAAAAAAGCTAAAATGGAATTGTATAATCGTGATTTAATTAAACTTACTGGTCGTGGAGCATTGGTTGAATATTGTAAGTGTAATGCTTAAAAACACAGTGGTTTAATCTTTAAAATTTTTTAGTAATGAAGCAAAGTAGTGATCCTATTCCAAGTACAGATCCTCAATTGCTTTTCAATGAAGTTCTAAAAACCAAACAAGCAATTATTGGAGCTGATCAAGTTGCACAAGTTATATGTTACGGTGAACCAGATTATGAAACATATTTATGTATTATGTGTCAATATTGGACTACCGTGTCTGATATGTTTAGACATTTAAAAGATGAAACCCATCGATTAAATTATATGGTAAAAATGCATTTATATATAAAAGGTAATAGTTAAAAATTTTTTAGAATAAATCATACAAGCTTCAACATGCAAAAGTAATTGTTGAAGATAAGCGTGAAAGACGTGAAGCAATGTTACATGAATTTTCATTAAAAATTTCAAAATGTGAAGGTACAAAATTATGTAATACTCGAATGAGAACAATTTTAAATTCAACGGCAATATTAAAAATATGGCCTGAATTTTTGGATTATGTTGATAATTCATGGAAACTTGGAGGTTTGTTTTGAAGGGATTACGGTAGATTTAATTATAATAAAATATTTCAGAAGAGGAAGAAGAAATGCCAGTTGCAACAAATGGCTCAAAATCTGCTGCTGAATCTCGTAGTAAAAGATCTCCATCACCTCGAAGTCGTGAAAAAGTTTCATCATCATCTAGGTTAGTTTTAAAACATTTTTTATGGATTAATTATTTTATTTATTTTGTTCTCTTTTGTGCTTTTTGATAATTTATAAAATTTTAGCAGAAATCCATATTCACGTGAAACAGAACGTTCTCGAGATTCTGATCGAGCAAGAGGTAGTGAAAAGCGGCGATCCGATGAACGTCGTCGAACACCTCCTCGTGATAGTAGTGGTCGATCACGTGATTCTCGAAGTCGTCGATCTCGATCAAAATCACCTCGATCACATCGAAAAACTTCACCTGAAGATAATCGACCAATGTGGGAGAAGCAAGCTGAAAGATTTCGAAAAGAAATGGAATTAATATCAAATAATCCATCAATTGATTATGATGATGTTTCGAAAGCTGAATCAGAAAGAATTTCAGCATCACTTCGTTCAGTTGCTGCCTCCTCAAGAAATGATACAAATACTCGAAGTAATGATGCGTTTGAAGAAGAATATGATCGACATTTTTCTGAATCAAATAATGATCAAAGACCTGCACAACCAGAAGAACCGAGAATTTCAGCTGCTGAAAAAAGAATAATGGAACAAGAGCAAGAGAAGAATAAGCTAAAAGAATTTCAACGATATGTTTCTGCTCTCATACTTATTCGATCTGAAGCAATGGATAATGGAGGAGTTGATCGAGAAGCAGTTGAAAGAATTTGTAAAGATTCTGGTGTTGAACCTGATAAACTTTTCTCGGATGAAGTACTTGAAGATGCAGCCCGTCGAATCGGCTCTGATTCAATTTATACTTTAATGGCAATTGGTAATTTTTAAAACACTTTTTTAATTACTACAGTATCATTTTTTCAGCACATCATTATCATCATAATTCTGAACCACCACCGAAAATTCTTCAAGAATCTGCTGCTGAAGCAGCTCGAACACCACATGCTGCAACTTTGATGGCACAAATTGGAATGTAAATATTTTTGGATTTTTTAGATTCTTTTTTAATAAACAATTTTTAGGGATAAAAGTTCTATTGCAAATTTATTGAGAAAAGTTGCAATGAGTAAACTTGGATATAATGAAGAGCAAGAAGCAGGACCAAATGGTGGACAAAGTGCTGCTGAAAAAGCTAAAAGAGGAAAACGTGGTGGAGTTAAACAAAAGCTCAAAGAAATGCAAGCAAAACTTCGTACACTTCAAGGTGCTGCCGGTGCATATGATTATCCACCGAGTTATTATGGTGGCGCTCCTGCAAGAGATATGGGAGGATATTATGATGAGTATGCTGCACCTCATCCAGCAGGACCACCTACACATGGTCGTGGTGGACCACCACCAGCAGGTTATTATCAAGATGATTATTATAGTTATGGTGGACCAGAAGAAGTTGGACCACCTCCAGGTGGAAGATATAATCATATGGATTATGATTATCCTCGACCACCATCTGCTACAAGTAGCATCGCCTCTTCAAGAGCACCAGCATATCCAGCTGGATATCCAGCACCAAAACCTTCTCGACAACCTGCAATGCCATATGGATATAATCCTGGTGCAGATGATGACATTCAATGGGCAGGTCCACCACCGAAACCAAAAGGTGCAACTGGAGGTAATACAGTACCTCTTGGGCCACCTCGTATTAGGCCAACAGGTTAAAATTGTTTTATTCTTTTTACTATCATAATTTAATATCTTCTTTTTGTTTTTAGGAGGTTATGGTGGTAATCCTTCAACAAGAATTCCAGTAACAACTGCTCCATCAACAGCACCAACAACTTCTCGTCCAGTATATGATGCATCTCGATATGATTATTCTGGTTATTCTTCTCATCCACAACCACAACATCATCAACCAGCTTACCCTCATCAACCAAAACAACATCAACCACCGCCTTCTTCTGCCAATCCATCTTCAACATCTCAACCACTATCAAAACGTCCCCCTCCATCTGGTGGTCCACAAAATTTTAGCAATGATTGGGATGAAGCTGCTTCTGTGCTTCAGAATCTTTTTAATTGAATATTTTTTATTTTTCATCATCTGTATTATTCATATTTTTATATTGTTGTTTATCTTTATTTATTTTTATATACGGTTTCTTATTGTATTTGAAATATATGTGTTTTTTTAAATTAAAAAATTATTTCATCTGATGGTCGTGACTTTTTGCTGGGTGGGTCAATGGCGCTGTTGACAGCAGCATTATTGGTTGTAAAATGCTCATCTGTTCCGCAAAACATTCCCAAGACTTTTCTTCTCAAAGTTGGATTAAATATTGCATAGATGATTCCGACATTTCCATGGGACGATAACCAAAGCATCTCAGCAGCAATTATGATATATAGCGGAGTTGGAAAGAATTGCATGTATACCTGAAATACAAATATTGAAATATTATAGCTCTAGTAATCAATTACGTAAGTAAGTCCTGCAATAAAACTTGTTGAACAAATAATCAAAGATTGAATGAAAATTTGTCGCTGAATTTTTGTCATTGTTGCCATTTTTCGTGTCTTTAGAAGAAGGGTAATGCATAACCAAAAATATAGAAGAAATAGTGAAACAACAAAAAATATATTATATGTTGAATGGAAATTGTGGGGATACTGTAATTGTGTCCGTTAATGTTATTCTTTACCAACAAAATTGTGTGTATTGTATTTAAAATGTTTTATCAGCAAAAACAAAAACTTACACTATCATTATCAATTTGTCCATGTTTTTCGGGCAACCCAACGAAAGGATCAAAAAAGAATGCATAAAGATTTGAATTAAATATAATAGTAGTATAAAACCAATTAAAATAGATGAATACTGTAGCAGGAATCAAAAGCCAAAGAAATGTTTTTTTATTTGAAAATAATTGTTCGGCAATTGTTGGATATGTAAAATCAAGGCATCGATTAAAACCAAGTATGAGTACTGTAAGTGAACCACTAAACCAGCATGACAGAGCGATTGATCCGGAGATGTACATCAATTTTGGACTCATGCAATATATCATACCATAAAATGCATAATATCCACCAAGGAAGCCACCAATTGGAATACAAATTATATCAATGCAACCAAGAAATAACATTATCTAAAAATATTACTGTAATATTGTGTTTATAAATTTTGGTAAAATACAGTATACCTTATAGCAAGAAGAGTTTTTCGTTAAATCAGATTTAAACATGACGATAACAAAGGGCAAATATGTGAACTAAAAATTGCAAACTACATTTATGAAACAAAAACTGTAAATAAAACTTACAAAATAAATCGCTCCCATTAAAAAATACATAGTTCCCAAAACCTGATTTGGATTAGCTAGAGCTTCCCATTCTTTTTCAGATCTACCAGAACAATTGTAATATTTTTGCATTAAATCAGGTCGAAAGAAAAATGTTTCCATTTTTTTCAAAAGCTGAGGTAGGTATACGGTAGAGGTAGTAGTAAAGAAATTTTGTTGCCAAAATAGAGGTATAAAATAAACTTTAACTTTTTGCCTATTTATAAATCTGCTGTTTCATTGTATTTGTTAAATAAAAGATCTCTTTTCTCACGTGTGTAGTAACATTTCAAAAGATAATCTGCACCTGACTTTTATATAATTATTAAAAATAACATTATCATTCAACCGATCCTCTAAATGTCATCCAGAATCTTTTGTAAAAAGAGGGATTACTTTTTTTAAAATAACACAATACACAACCTTCTTTTGTTTCAACTTTATTTGAAAAGTAAATGTTTCTTTTTTGAATAAATAAAAGTTTTGTTAATCTTTTTATTTTGCAGCACACAGATTATGTAGTGGCAATGCCAGATTTAGAAAAGCGGAAACAAAGAATATTTGCTGAATAGGAAATTTTGAAAATTGTTATAACAAAAAAAAAACTAAAAATAAAAAGTTTGATTTTTATTGAAAGAATACTGTAATGCATTACGTAATGGATAAGAAAATATCTAATTTTTTAAAAATTTATTTTATACACAGTGAGTTTTATTAAAATTCATCAACAAATTCAAGAACAACTAAAACCGTGATTTTACATGTGTCAAATATGGCTGTGAAATTTTAACACCACCAAAAATTGGAGTCATATTTGGAGGTTTTGATGGAATAATTGAAAGCTAAAATGGCTGTTTAAATTCATTTTCTTAAAATGTATAGAGTTGTGTTACCTCAAATTGATTTAACAAATTTGCCGTAAGAAGATAAAGTTCAAGCCGAGCTAAGCCTTCACCCAAGCATGCTCGTTTTCCAATGCTGAATGGAATTAACTCTGGCTTAGATTGAAATTTCCCGTGATCATCAATAAATCTTTCAGGCTTAAATTTTAGCGGTTCTGGAAAGATTGTTTCATCATAGAGTACAGATGAAATTTGTGGAACAACAATTGTATCAGCTTTTAGAGAATATCCATGAAAATCAATATCATGAATTAAGCGATGTGGAACATTATTTGGCATTAAATTACATAACCTCTGGGTTTCAGCAACCACAGCATTGACATATGGAAGATCCATTTTATCTTCAACTGTTATCACTCGATCGGAACCAATGGCTTTATCTAATTCTTGATGGACAAGCCTCTGAGCTTCTGGATTTGTCATCATATACAGCACCATCCATGACAAAGTATTTGCAGTTGTTTCTTGTGCTGCAAGCCATATATCAAATACACAACCAAATAGTTGTTCATCTCTAAAATGTTACATATGATGTCAAAGCTATTTGCATATCTCGAAAAACACTTACGAAAATAGATCCCCATCTTCGCCATCTTTTTCATTCTTTTGTTGTTGCCGCAAGTATGCTTCCACGTAATCTGTTGGCTCTGAATCTTGTGTAAAATCAATTCTCTGTCTTCTTTCTTTTATTTGTCCATTAAAAAATGTTCGTAGCTCATCCCCCAGTCTTTTTCCTTCTTTGTATGCCGTACTAAAGCAAGGAAGTCGTCGAAGGATTCCAGAAGTATCAGCCGATAAAAGTCGAAATAGTGGATTTCCGGAAACTTTTATAAAATCTCGCATAAAATTTTTAATTTTAAAAAATTCTTCCAAATATTTCTAAAAAACGAAAAGCTATTATATATTCAGTTTTTAAAAGTTATGAAATCGAAATTATGATTCAAAAATCCATCGAGTCACAAAATTTGCCGCCGATTAGTTTTTAAATTCTTGTTTTACAATGTTTCGGCTTTAGTAAAATATCGATTACTGTAACGCGCACTAATATAATTGTTGCATACAAAATGTTTCGAAAATTGCCTCAATAACTTGATTCCAATTACTTACTTCATGAAAAGCATAACCAAAAATCAGCAAATTAATAATACTTCCAACAGCAACATCAAGTTTTTGATGAACACTTATTTCATCTTCACCATTTTTAAGCTGTTCCTTCATTTCATCAATCATACATGTCACTTCATTCAACACTCGTTCTTGCATTAAATTCTTTCCCATTCCAAATTTTTTTAAAACATGTAAAGCAAATTTTCGATGTTCACGCCATAGCTCTCCATCTGTCATAACAATTCCATAAATTCCACCACGAAGAAGTTTTAGCTGTGTATTTGGACGACCAGCAAATGCATCCGCATGCTTGACGAAAGCTTCTTGTATTAAATCAAAATTGTTGAAGGATACAACTGGCTTACTCCCCATCCATAATGTATTTAAATTACCGTATTGTTCATAAAGGTAGGTAGGAATTTTTCCGATACCATATTTATAAAGATGAAATAAATTTCCAACAAATGGCAAAGGAAGAGGGCCTGGTGGGAGGGACTTTCGTTTCCAATATGAATTGTAAAAGAACCATCCAAAAAAGGATAAAAGAAAAATATAAAATATCATTTTTTCTTGAAAGTTTTCAAAGATAATCAAGTACAATAAGACTCTTTTTTAAGTTGTTTATACTTTCAGTTCAATTGTTTTTTTATTATATATGTGTTTTTTATGTGTGTACTTTTCTATCAAAGTTTGTGTGGTCCTTTCTGTCTGTCTATGGCTTTTTTATGTCATGTCTATCATTTGCATTATCTTCTTACTTTAATCAAGAAGTACAAAGAAAGCATAAGAGCCCACCCATAAAGTGTTCGCATTCTGAATATTCAACACACTAGTAAACAGGAACAAGGACCACACTGACAGCTTCAATGAAGTGATTATAATTTGCCATATTAAAAGTACACTTCATAGGTGGGCTGATTATTTCCATTATCTTTCATTTTTTCAAAGTGCATTCAGAAAAAAAATCGCTGTCTATATAATCGACAAGCACAGCATTTTTTTCTTTTCATTGTTGGGTGGTCTAATTAAAACTGATAAAAAATATAAAAAACATAAAAGTACTTTTGTCTGTCTCAAAGAAATGAATTATTTCGGTGAAAAGTTTAAAGTGCAGTAACATAGAATGTTTTCCCGAGCAATTTCAAAAAAATGAGATTTTATATAGCAGGAAATTAAACAAGAAAAAGTTTACAAAAAAATAACAAAACAAGTGTAACCAAACAAAAAACCAGAATTCAATCAAGAACAGCAACCAAGGAATATAGACGGAAATCTCCCAAGAATGAAAAAAAAATGCAAAAACAATTTATGCAAATATGAAAATGAAAAATTACTTTTTCAAAAAACCATTCCCATGATGACTGCAAAAAAGCATATATAGAAAAAAAAATGATGAAAACGTTTAGTCTCATCACTTCACGTCGGTCAGCTGCGGTCGTCTCATCTCTGCTCAACAATCAAAAATTTTTCGTCCCTCTCAACTGCTTCACCAACAAAAGAAAGTAGCTGTCCATGGGAATTCAATGATTGCTCGGTTAAGTTTTTTTTATTGCTATGGGGATCTCGAGGAGATCTTAAGGGGTTTTATCATTCCATTTTGGCTTTGGTGTACCATTTATAATATCTATATTGAACTTCTTTATGTTGCTGTCAATGGATATTCAATGGTTTTCTTAAAAATAAAAAAGGGGCGATATGGTTCTATTTTGGCTTTGGTGTACCATTTATAATATCTATATTGAACTTCTTTATGTTGCTGTCACTGGATATTCAATGGTTTTCTTAAAAATAAAAAAGGGGCGATATGGTTCTATTTTGGCTTTGGTGTACCATTTATAATATCTATATTGAACTTCTTTATGTTGCTGTCACTGGATATTCAATGGTTTTCTCAAAAATAAAAAAGGGGCGATATGGTTCTATTTTGGCTTTGGTGTACCATTTATAATATCTATATTGAACTTCTTTATGTTGCTGTCAATGGATATTCAATGGTTTTCTTAAAAATAAAAAAGGGGCGATATAGTTCTATTTTGGCTTTGGTGTACCATTTATAATATCTATATTGAACTTCTTTATGTTGCTGTCAATGGATATTCAATGGTTTTCTTAAAAATAAAAAAGGGGCGATATGGTTCTATTTTGGCTTTGGTGTACCATTTATAATATCTATATTGAACTTCTTTATGTTGCTGTCAATGGATATTCAATGGTTTTCTTAAAAATAAAAAAGGGGCGATATAGTTCTATTTTGGCTTTGGTGTACCATTTATAATATCTATATTGAACTTCTTTATGTTGCTGTCAATGGATATTCAATGGTTTTCTTAAAAATAAAAAAGGGGCGATATGGTTCTATTTTGGCTTTGGTGTACCATTTATAATATCTATATTGAACTTCTTTATGTTGCTGTCAATGGATATTCAATGGTTTTCTTAAAAATAAAAAAGGGGCGATATAGTTCTATTTTGGCTTTGGTGTACCATTTATAATATCTATATTGAACTTCTTTATGTTGCTGTCAATGGATATTCAATGGTTTTCTTAAAAATAAAAAAGGGGCGATATGGTTCTATTTTGGCTTTGGTGTACCATTTATAATATCTATATTGAACTTCTTTATGTTGCTGTCACTGGATATTCAATGGTTTTCTCAAAAATAAAAAAGGGGCGATATGGTTCTATTTTGGCTTTGGTGTACCATTTATAATATCTATATTGAACTTCTTTATGTTGCTGTCAATGGATATTCAATGGTTTTCTTAAAAATAAAAAAGGGGCGATATGGTTCTATTTTGGCTTTGGTGTACCATTTATAATATCTATATTGAACTTCTTTATGTTGCTGTCACTGGATATTCAATGGTTTTCTCAAAAATAAAAAAGGGGCGATATGGTTCTATTTTGGCTTTGGTGTACCATTTATAATATCTATATTGAACTTCTTTATGTTGCTGTCACTGGATATTCAATGGTTTTCTTAAAAATAAAAAAGGGGCGATATGGTTCTATTTTGGCTTTGGTGTACCATTTATAATATCTATATTGAACTTCTTTATGTTGCTGTCACTGGATATTCAATGGTTTTCTTAAAAATAAAAAAGGGGCGATATGGTTCTATTTTGGCTTTGGTGTACCATTTATAATATCTATATTGAACTTCTTTATGTTGCTGTCAATGGATATTCAATGGTTTTCTTAAAAATAAAAAAGGGGCAATATGGTTCTATTTTGGCTTTGGTGTACCATTTATAATATCTATATTGAACTTCTTTATGTTGCTGTCACTGGATATTCAATGGTTTTCTTAAAAATAAAAAAGGGGCGATATGGTTCTATTTTGGCTTTGGTGTACCATTTATAATATCTATATTGAACTTCTTTATGTTGCTGTCACTGGATATTCAATGGTTTTCTTAAAAATAAAAAAGGGGCGATATGGTTCTATTTTGGCTTTGGTGTACCATTTATAATATCTATATTGAACTTCTTTATGTTGCTGTCACTGGATATTCAATGGTTTTCTTAAAAATAAAAAAGGGGCGATATAGTTCTATTTTGGCTTTGGTGTACCATTTATAATATCTATATTGAACTTCTTTATGTTGCTGTCACTGGATATTCAATGGTTTTCTTAAAAATAAAAAAGGGGCGATATGGTTCTATTTTGGCTTTGGTGTACCATTTATAATATCTATATTGAACTTCTTTATGTTGCTGTCACTGGATATTCAATGGTTTTCTTAAAAATAAAAAAGGGGCGATATGGTTCTATTTTGGCTTTGGTGTACCATTTATAATATCTATATTGAACTTCTTTATGTTGCTGTCACTGGATATTCAATGGTTTTCTCAAAAATAAAAAAGGGGCGATATGGTTCTATTTTGGCTTTGGTGTACCATTTATAATATCTATATTGAACTTCTTTATGTTGCTGTCACTGGATATTCAATGGTTTTCTTAAAAATAAAAAAGGGGCGATATGGTTCTATTTTGGCTTTGGTGTACCATTTATAATATCTATATTGAACTTCTTTATGTTGCTGTCACTGGATATTCAATGGTTTTCTTAAAAATAAAAAAGGGGCGATATGGTTCTATTTTGGCTTTGGTGTACCATTTATAATATCTATATTGAACTTCTTTATGTTGCTGTCACTGGATATTCAATGGTTTTCTCAAAAATAAAAAAGGGGCGATATGGTTCTATTTTGGCTTTGGTGTACCATTTATAATATCTATATTGAACTTCTTTATGTTGCTGTCACTGGATATTCAATGGTTTTCTTAAAAATAAAAAAGGGGCGATATGGTTCTATTTTGGCTTTGGAGTACCATTTATAATATCTATATTGAACTTCTTTATGTTGCTGTCAATGGATATTCAATGGTTTTCTTAAAAATAAAAAAGGGGCGATATGGTTGTATTTTGGCTTTGGTGTACCATTTATAATATCTATATTGAACTTCTTTATGTTGCTGTCAATGGATATTCAATGGTTTTCTTAAAAATAAAAAATGGGCGATATGGTTGTATTTTGGCTTTGGTGTACCATTTGTAATATCTATATTGAACTTCTTTATGTTGCTGTCAATGGATATTCAATGGTTTTCTTAAAAATAAAAAATGGGCGATATGGTTGTATTTTGGCTTTGGTGTACCATTTATAATATCTATATTGAACTTCTTTATGTTGCTGTCAATGGATATTCAATGGTTTTCTTAAAAATAAAAAAGGGGCGATATGGTTCTATTTTGGCTTTGGTGTACCATTTATAATATCTATATTGAACTTCTTTATGTTGCTGTCAATGGATATTCAATGGTTTTCTTAAAAATAAAAAAGGGGCGATATGGTTCTATTTTGGCTTTGGTGTACCATTTATAATATCTATATTGAACTTCTTTATGTTGCTGTCACTGGATATTCAATGGTTTTCTTAAAAATAAAAAAGGGGCGATATGGTTCTATTTTGGCTTTGGTGTACCATTTATAATATCTATATTGAACTTCTTTATGTTGCTGTCACTGGATATTCAATGGTTTTCTTAAAAATAAAAAAGGGGCGATATGGTTCTATTTTGGCTTTGGTGTACCATTTATAATATCTATATTGAACTTCTTTATGTTGCTGTCAATGGATATTCAATGGTTTTCTTAAAAATAAAAAAGGGGCGATATGGTTCTATTTTGGCTTTGGTGTACCATTTATAATATCTATATTGAACTTCTTTATGTTGCTGTCAATGGATATTCAATGGTTTTCTTAAAAATAAAAAAGGGGCGATATGGTTCTATTTTGGCTTTGGTGTACCATTTATAATATCTATATTGAACTTCTTTATGTTGCTGTCAATGGATATTCAATGGTTTTCTTAAAAATAAAAAAGGGGCGATATGGTTCTATTTTGGCTTTGGTGTACCATTTATAATATCTATATTGAACTTCTTTATGTTGCTGTCAATGGATATTCAATGGTTTTCTTAAAAATAAAAAAGGGGCGATATGGTTCTATTTTGGCTTTGGTGTACCATTTATAATATCTATATTGAACTTCTTTATGTTGCTGTCAATGGATATTCAATGGTTTTCTTAAAAATAAAAAAGGAGCGATATGGTTCTATTTTGGCTTTGGTGTACCATTTATAATATCTATATTGAACTTCTTTATGTTGCTGTCACTGGATATTCAATGGTTTTCTTAAAAATAAAAAAGGGGCGATATGGTTCTATTTTGGCTTTGGTGTACCATTTATAATATCTATATTGAACTTCTTTATGTTGCTGTCACTGGATATTCAATGGTTTTCTTAAAAATAAAAAAGGGGCGATATGGTTCTATTTTGGCTTTGGTGTACCATTTATAATATCTATATTGAACTTCTTTATGTTGCTGTCACTGGATATTCAATGGTTTTCTTAAAAATAAAAAAGGGGCGATATGGTTCTATTTTGGCTTTGGTGTACCATTTATAATATCTATATTGAACTTCTTTATGTTGCTGTCAATGGATATTCAATGGTTTTCTTAAAAATAAAAAAGGGGCGATATGGTTCTATTTTGGCTTTGGTGTACCATTTATAATATCTATATTGAACTTCTTTATGTTGCTGTCACTGGATATTCAATGGTTTTCTTAAAAATAAAAAAGGGGCGATATGGTTCTATTTTGGCTTTGGTGTACCATTTATAATATCTATATTGAACTTCTTTATGTTGCTGTCAATGGATATTCAATGGTTTTCTTAAAAATAAAAAAGGGGCGATATGGTTCTATTTTGGCTTTGGTGTACCATTTATAATATCTATATTGAACTTCTTTATGTTGCTGTCAATGGATATTCAATGGTTTTCTTAAAAATAAAAAATGGGCGATATGGTTGTATTTTGGCTTTGGTGTACCATTTATAATATCTATATTGAACTTCTTTATGTTGCTGTCAATGGATATTCAATGGTTTTCTTAAAAATAAAAAAGGGGCGATATGGTTGTATTTTGGCTTTGGTGTACCATTTATAATATCTATATTGAACTTCTTTATGTTGCTGTCAATGGATATTCAATGGTTTTCTTAAAAATAAAAAATGGGCGATATGGTTGTATTTTGGCTTTGGTGTACCATTTATAATATCTATATTGAACTTCTTTATGTTGCTGTCACTGGATATTCAATGGTTTTCTTAAAAATAAAAAAGGGGCGATATGGTTCTATTTTGGCTTTGGTGTACCATTTATAATATCTATATTGAACTTCTTTATGTTGCTGTCAATGGATATTCAATGGTTTTCTTAAAAATAAAAAAGGGGCGATATGGTTCTATTTTGGCTTTGGTGTACCATTTATAATATCTATATTGAACTTCTTTATGTTGCTGTCAATGGATATTCAATGGTTTTCTTAAAAATAAAAAATGGGCGATATGGTTGTATTTTGGCTTTGGTGTACCATTTATAATATCTATATTGAACTTCTTTATGTTGCTGTCAATGGATATTCAATGGTTTTCTTAAAAATAAAAAAGGGGCGATATGGTTGTATTTTGGCTTTGGTGTACCATTTATAATATCTATATTGAACTTCTTTATGTTGCTGTCAATGGATATTCAATGGTTTTCTTAAAAATAAAAAATGGGCGATATGGTTGTATTTTGGCTTTGGTGTACCATTTATAATATCTATATTGAACTTCTTTATGTTGCTGTCAATGGATATTCAATGGTTTTCTTAAAAATAAAAAATGGGCGATATGGTTGTATTTTGGCTTTGGTGTACCATTTATAATATCTATATTGAACTTCTTTATGTTGCTGTCAATGGATATTCAATGGTTTTCTTAAAAATAAAAAAGGGGCGATATGGTTCTATTTTGGCTTTGGTGTACCATTTATAATATCTATATTGAACTTCTTTATGTTGCTGTCAATGGATATTCAATGGTTTTCTTAAAAATAAAAAAGGGGCGATATGGTTCTATTTTGGCTTTGGTGTACCATTTATAATATCTATATTGAACTTCTTTATGTTGCTGTCACTGGATATTCAATGGTTTTCTTAAAAATAAAAAAGGGGCGATATGGTTCTATTTTGGCTTTGGTGTACCATTTATAATATCTATATTGAACTTCTTTATGTTGCTGTCAATGGATATTCAATGGTTTTCTTAAAAATAAAAAAGGGGCGATATGGTTCTATTTTGGCTTTGGTGTACCATTTATAATATCTATATTGAACTTCTTTATGTTGCTGTCACTGGATATTCAATGGTTTTCTTAAAAATAAAAAAGGGGCGATATGGTTCTATTTTGGCTTTGGTGTACCATTTATAATATCTATATTGAACTTCTTTATGTTGCTGTCAATGGATATTCAATGGTTTTCTTAAAAATAAAAAAGGGGCGATATGGTTCTATTTTGGCTTTGGTGTACCATTTATAATATCTATATTGAACTTCTTTATGTTGCTGTCAATGGATATTCAATGGTTTTCTTAAAAATAAAAAATGGGCGATATGGTTGTATTTTGGCTTTGGTGTACCATTTATAATATCTATATTGAACTTCTTTATGTTGCTGTCAATGGATATTCAATGGTTTTCTTAAAAATAAAAAATGGGCGATATGGTTGTATTTTGGCTTTGGTGTACCATTTATAATATCTATATTGAACTTCTTTATGTTGCTGTCAATGGATATTCAATGGTTTTCTTAAAAATAAAAAAGGGGCGATATGGTTCTATTTTGGCTTTGGTGTACCATTTATAATATCTATATTGAACTTCTTTATGTTGCTGTCAATGGATATTCAATGGTTTTCTTAAAAATAAAAAAGGGGCGATATGGTTCTATTTTGGCTTTGGTGTACCATTTATAATATCTATATTGAACTTCTTTATGTTGCTGTCAATGGATATTCAATGGTTTTCTTAAAAATAAAAAAGGGGCGATATGGTTCTATTTTGGCTTTGGTGTACCATTTATAATATCTATATTGAACTTCTTTATGTTGCTGTCACTGGATATTCAATGGTTTTCTTAAAAATAAAAAAGGGGCGATATGGTTCTATTTTGGCTTTGGTGTACCATTTATAATATCTATATTGAACTTCTTTATGTTGCTGTCAATGGATATTCAATGGTTTTCTTAAAAATAAAAAATGGGCGATATGGTTGTATTTTGGCTTTGGTGTACCATTTATAATATCTATATTGAACTTCTTTATGTTGCTGTCAATGGATATTCAATGGTTTTCTTAAAAATAAAAAATGGGCGATATGGTTGTATTTTGGCTTTGGTGTACCATTTATAATATCTATATTGAACTTCTTTATGTTGCTGTCAATGGATATTCAATGGTTTTCTTAAAAATAAAAAATGGGCGATATGGTTGTATTTTGGCTTTGGTGTACCATTTATAATATCTATATTGAACTTCTTTATGTTGCTGTCAATGGATATTCAATGGTTTTCTTAAAAATAAAAAAGGGGCGATATGGTTCTATTTTGGCTTTGGTGTACCATTTATAATATCTATATTGAACTTCTTTATGTTGCTGTCACTGGATATTCAATGGTTTTCTTAAAAATAAAAAAGGGGCGATATGGTTCTATTTTGGCTTTGGTGTACCATTTATAATATCTATATTGAACTTCTTTATGTTGCTGTCAATGGATATTCAATGGTTTTCTTAAAAATAAAAAAGGGGCGATATGGTTCTATTTTGGCTTTGGTGTACCATTTATAATATCTATATTGAACTTCTTTATGTTGCTGTCACTGGATATTCAATGGTTTTCTTAAAAATAAAAAAGGGGCGATATGGTTCTATTTTGGCTTTGGTGTACCATTTATAATATCTATATTGAACTTCTTTATGTTGCTGTCAATGGATATTCAATGGTTTTCTTAAAAATAAAAAATGGGCGATATGGTTGTATTTTGGCTTTGGTGTACCATTTATAATATCTATATTGAACTTCTTTATGTTGCTGTCAATGGATATTCAATGGTTTTCTTAAAAATAAAAAAGGGGCGATATGGTTCTATTTTGGCTTTGGTGTACCATTTATAATATCTATATTGAACTTCTTTATGTTGCTGTCAATGGATATTCAATGGTTTTCTTAAAAATAAAAAAGGGGCGATATGGTTCTATTTTGGCTTTGGTGTACCATTTATAATATCTATATTGAACTTCTTTATGTTGCTGTCAATGGATATTCAATGGTTTTCTTAAAAATAAAAAAGGGGCGATATGGTTCTATTTTGGCTTTGGTGTACCATTTATAATATCTATATTGAACTTCTTTATGTTGCTGTCACTGGATATTCAATGGTTTTCTTAAAAATAAAAAAGGGGCGATATGGTTCTATTTTGGCTTTGGTGTACCATTTATAATATCTATATTGAACTTCTTTATGTTGCTGTCAATGGATATTCAATGGTTTTCTTAAAAATAAAAAAGGGGCGATATGGTTCTATTTTGGCTTTGGTGTACCATTTATAATATCTATATTGAACTTCTTTATGTTGCTGTCAATGGATATTCAATGGTTTTCTTAAAAATAAAAAAGGGGCGATATGGTTCTATTTTGGCTTTGGTGTACCATTTATAATATCTATATTGAACTTCTTTATGTAGCTGTCACTGGATATTCAATGGTTTTCTTAAAAATAAAAAAGGGGCGATATGGTTCTATTTTGGCTTTGGTGTACCATTTATAATATCTATATTGAACTTCTTTATGTTGCTGTCACTGGATATTCAATGGTTTTCTTAAAAATAAAAAAGGAGCGATATGGTTCTATTTTGGCTTTGGTGTACCATTTATAATATCTATATTGAACTTCTTTATGTTGCTGTCACTGGATATTCAATGGTTTTCTTAAAAATAAAAAAGGGGCGATATGGTTCTATTTTGGCTTTGGTGTACCATTTATAATATCTATATTGAACTTCTTTATGTTGCTGTCAATGGATATTCAATGGTTTTCTTAAAAATAAAAAAGGGGCGATATGGTTCTATTTTGGCTTTGGTGTACCATTTATAATATCTATATTGAACTTCTTTATGTTGCTGTCACTGGATATTCAATGGTTTTCTTAAAAATAAAAAAGGGGCGATATGGTTGTATTTTGGCTTTGGTGTACCATTTATAATATCTATATTGAACTTCTTTATGTTGCTGTCAATGGATATTCAATGGTTTTCTTAAAAATAAAAAATGGGCGATATGGTTGTATTTTGGCTTTGGTGTACCATTTATAATATCTATATTGAACTTCTTTATGTTGCTGTCAATGGATATTCAATGGTTTTCTTAAAAATAAAAAATGGGCGATATGGTTGTATTTTGGCTTTGGTGTACCATTTATAATATCTATATTGAACTTCTTTATGTTGCTGTCAATGGATATTCAATGGTTTTCTTAAAAATAAAAAAGGGGCGATATGGTTGTATTTTGGCTTTGGTGTACCATTTATAATATCTATATTGAACTTCTTTATGTTGCTGTCAATGGATATTCAATGGTTTTCTTAAAAATAAAAAATGGGCGATATGGTTGTATTTTGGCTTTGGTGTACCATTTATAATATCTATATTGAACTTCTTTATGTTGCTGTCAATGGATATTCAATGGTTTTCTTAAAAATAAAAAAGGGGCGATATGGTTCTATTTTGGCTTTGGTGTACCATTTATAATATCTATATTGAACTTCTTTATGTTGCTGTCAATGGATATTCAATGGTTTTCTTAAAAATAAAAAAGGGGCGATATGGTTCTATTTTGGCTTTGGTGTACCATTTATAATATCTATATTGAACTTCTTTATGTTGCTGTCAATGGATATTCAATGGTTTTCTTAAAAATAAAAAAGGGGCGATATGGTTCTATTTTGGCTTTGGTGTACCATTTATAATATCTATATTGAACTTCTTTATGTTGCTGTCAATGGATATTCAATGGTTTTCTTAAAAATAAAAAAGGGGCGATATGGTTCTATTTTGGCTTTGGTGTACCATTTATAATATCTATATTGAACTTCTTTATGTTGCTGTCAATGGATATTCAATGGTTTTCTTAAAAATAAAAAAGGGGCGATATGGTTCTATTTTGGCTTTGGTGTACCATTTATAATATCTATATTGAACTTCTTTATGTTGCTGTCAATGGATATTCAATGGTTTTCTTAAAAATAAAAAAGGGGCGATATGGTTCTATTTTGGCTTTGGTGTACCATTTATAATATCTATATTGAACTTCTTTATGTTGCTGTCAATGGATATTCAATGGTTTTCTTAAAAATAAAAAAGGGGCGATATGGTTCTATTTTGGCTTTGGTGTACCATTTATAATATCTATATTGAACTTCTTTATGTTGCTGTCAATGGATATTCAATGGTTTTCTTTAAAATAAAAAAGGGGCGATATGGTTCTATTTTGGCTTTGGTGTACCATTTATAATATCTATATTGAACTTCTTTATGTTGCTGTCACTGGATATTCAATGGTTTTCTTAAAAATAAAAAAGGAGCGATATGGTTCTATTTTGGCTTTGGTGTACCATTTATAATATCTATATTGAACTTCTTTATGTTGCTGTCAATGGATATTCAATGGTTTTCTTAAAAATAAAAAAGGAGCGATATGGTTCTATTTTGGCTTTGGTGTACCATTTATAATATCTATATTGAACTTCTTTATGTTGCTGTCACTGGATATTCAATGGTTTTCTTAAAAATAAAAAAGGGGCGATATGGTTCTATTTTGGCTTTGGTGTACCATTTATAATATCTATATTGAACTTCTTTATGTTGCTGTCAATGGATATTCAATGGTTTTCTTAAAAATAAAAAAGGGGCGATATGGTTCTATTTTGGCTTTGGTGTACCATTTATAATATCTATATTGAACTTCTTTATGTTGCTGTCACTGGATATTCAATGGTTTTCTTAAAAATAAAAAAGGAGCGATATGGTTCTATTTTGGCTTTGGTGTACCATTTATAATATCTATATTGAACTTCTTTATGTTGCTGTCAATGGATATTCAATGGTTTTCTTAAAAATAAAAAAGGAGCGATATGGTTCTATTTTGGCTTTGGTGTACCATTTATAATATCTATATTGAACTTCTTTATGTTGCTGTCACTGGATATTCAATGGTTTTCTTAAAAATAAAAAAGGAGCGATATGGTTCTATTTTGGCTTTGGTGTACCATTTATAATATCTATATTGAACTTCTTTATGTTGCTGTCAATGGATATTCAATGGTTTTCTTAAAAATAAAAAAGGGGCGATATGGTTCTATTTTGGCTTTGGTGTACCATTTATAATATCTATATTGAACTTCTTTATGTTGCTGTCAATGGATATTCAATGGTTTTCTTAAAAATAAAAAAGGGGCGATATGGTTCTATTTTGGCTTTGGTGTACCATTTATAATATCTATATTGAACTTCTTTATGTTGCTGTCAATGGATATTCAATGGTTTTCTTAAAAATAAAAAAGGGGCGATATGGTTCTATTTTGGCTTTGGTGTACCATTTATAATATCTATATTGAACTTCTTTATGTTGCTGTCACTGGATATTCAATGGTTTTCTTAAAAATAAAAAAGGGGCGATATGGTTCTATTTTGGCTTTGGTGTACCATTTATAATATCTATATTGAACTTCTTTATGTTGCTGTCACTGGATATTCAATGGTTTTCTTAAAAATAAAAAAGGGGCGATATGGTTCTATTTTGGCTTTGGTGTACCATTTATAATATCTATATTGAACTTCTTTATGTTGCTGTCAATGGATATTCAATGGTTTTCTTAAAAATAAAAAAGGGGCGATATGGTTCTATTTTGGCTTTGGTGTACCATTTATAATATCTATATTGAACTTCTTTATGTTGCTGTCAATGGATATTCAATGGTTTTCTTAAAAATAAAAAAGGGGCGATATGGTTCTATTTTGGCTTTGGTGTACCATTTATAATATCTATATTGAACTTCTTTATGTTGCTGTCACTGGATATTCAATGGTTTTCTTAAAAATAAAAAAGGGGCGATATGGTTCTATTTTGGCTTTGGTGTACCATTTATAATATCTATATTGAACTTCTTTATGTTGCTGTCACTGGATATTCAATGGTTTTCTTTAAAATAAAAAGGGGGATATGATTCGACGCCAAGACATTGTAGTATGTGGATTAAGGTAATTTAAAAATTGATCAAAATCAACTTTTGTAGAAATCATTACGACGAAAAGCCATCTTAATGTGAAATTTAGTGTTTGAAACGATTAACTTTTTGAGGACATGGCTTTTATTATAGTATAATAAATATATTTTTATAAATATGTGCTGCACAAATCAAAATATTTTAGAGTCAGTAACTTTGAAAGAAATTAAAGTAAGGTCGAAATAAACATAAATTACTTTAAAAGTAATATGGAATTATATTCTGGAAAAAACAATAACATAGGTTCTAATAATAAAGAAGTTTTTAATCATCACAAACATATTTTTGAACCCGAATGTTTAACACGTTTCAAAACAACAATAAACAGATAACATAAATTAATTATAGCCCAAAATGATTGTAAAGGATCCATCGAATAAAAAGTGATTGTTTGATAATTTCATTTGCTTCATCATTTTTAATATTTTTGATGTTTTCATTTGAAGCTAGCAGATGCAGAACATTATCCAAATGCACAGCAGCAGTTCGTTGAAGAATTCGTCGATGAAGAGCTGTTCGCACGTAGGCAGCTTGAATTGAAGCATCATGGGCATGTCCACCACGGCTTAAATGAGATCGAGTTGTTCGAAGTTTTCGAATACTGGCATCTAGTACGGATAGGAATCGATAAAGTTCAAGTCGATTTCTTTTAATACATTCTGTTGAGCATGAAGATAAGGCAATTCTCCAACGAAGTTCTGGTTGTGAACGAGAAAGTAAAAATGCCAGTAGATTTGGGACAGATATAGGCAGATTGTGAGGATATCGGGCGCCTCCAATCGAAGACTGAAGAGGCGGAATGAAGACAATGGCAGGTAATCGATCAAAGGAATATTGAAATGGTAAATCATTGGCAGAGGCATCATTTCTAAAAAAATTATATTGGTCTAATTCGAAAAAACATTGAAAACTTACATGTAGAATTTAATATGATCATTAAAATCGCTAAAATATGAAGCTACAGTATGCAAAACGTATGAAATGGCAGCAGATGGACCATGTGTTAAGCCACCAGTAAAGAAAACAACGGAATCATGTTTTCTCTGGAAGGTACTGTAATTTGTCTTTATTAATTTTTTAAATACACAAACCTTTGTCGCCAAAAGAGTTTCAAAATCATAAGCATTAAGCTTTTGAAAGCTTTGAACATTTTTATCAACAACTTTTTTGTCACTTTTGTCACTCATTTTTACAGCTTGCAATTTTCGATCATGAAAATTAATTAAGAATTTTGAAATATTTTCTGCATTAATTTCATGATTGTCCAATAAATGCATGCTTTCACGTTCAACTGAGATTATCACCAGCTTATCATTGATTGATTTTGTATCATTATCAAAATTAAGCTTTTTCAAAAGATGATGGCTATGTGTTCGACAAGCTGCAAAAAATTTGATCGTTTCATTTGAAACACATCCAAGTCCCTGAATCGGAGTAAAATCATTGCCAGATCTTTGAAGGTGGGATTTAATTTGTGGAAAATTTTCTGTTCTTTTCATTAGCCGATACCATTCACAGTTGAGTTGATCTTCCCAATTTACAGCAAATAGGGCTTTAGTTTTTGTAGGAGATCGTGGAGCAAAGCAGCAACGTTTTTTAACGTTTTCAAGTGGAATCAAATTTAGCATTGTTGAACAAGATTGACCTTCTTCTTTTAAATCAATCAGAAAATCTATTTTTGAACAAATTCCTGCTTTTATAATATACTGGCAACATGGAAGTATTTGTTCTTCATCAAGTGCCATCCTACGACAGGCATTTTGTGCTTCTTCAATTTTTTTTGTATCCAATTTTGGAGCTGATACCGTAGCTGTTGTGCCATTGCAAGAATGATAAGCTTTTGCGGCATCTCGAATAATTTTAAGTGAATTACTTTGTGCGATATTACTACCGTAATCTGTTGTAAAAAGGATGGCAGCATTTGATTCAGAAATTGCAGAATGTAGAATTTCAGATTTCCCTCCTGATTCCATCATATCAAGATACAGCCATTCAACTACAGGATCTGTTAAATGTGAAATCTTCTCTTTCGCCCATTCAAGGATGTCATCCGATTTTGTTTGTTTTATTAACAAAAATGGTGTTGAAATATTGATTTTTGTTTCAGCAGTTTCAAATTTATTTTTTGATAAAATTCGAATTCGATTTGTACTATCAAGGGATAAATCAGATGCCAAAGATGGATTTTGAATAATTACAAACCGAGTTGATTCAAGCAGTTCGGCTTAAAAATTAACTTTAACAAAACATTTTTTAAATTAATAGCTTACGAAAACCAGCTGATTTCATTGCAGTTGCAATAAAGGTTGAATATTCTGGGGGTGGTTTGTTATCCTAAAGCTTATCTGTTGATTTGGAAACAAATTTAAGCAATTACTTTAAAAGGAAAATATCCAACAACAAGATGTTGAAATTCATTAAACATTTTGCTTAATTCTGATATGGAAAAAATCTTATCCGCGGGGTCAATAATATGTTTAACAAACCTGAAAGCTTAATTTTTTCAAAAATAAATGTAATTTAGTTATGTCTCCTACCGAAATAGCCCAACAGTAGAAGGAATACCAGGATAATTAATTTGAACATTACCAACATGCCCCACAATAATAGGATATGAATAAAGTTTAAACTGGCGCTTACATGACCCATATTTTGTAAAACAATTAACAGCAGAAAACCGAACCTACAAAAGTTCTACTGTAGTAAACTCTCATATCCATGTATAATTACCGTAGGCATAAATGAAAAACTTGTTGCAACATCAATAAATGGTTTTTTAGCTTCTTGACAATGTAAACTCCATGGTGCATAAAACATTAAAATTGAAATTTCAGATTTTTGTAACAACTCTGATGGTTTTGCATTATTACCGTAATATAAGTCATCAATAATTCCACGGGTATAATTTGGAAAAAATGGTACAGGTGGACCTGCAGGACGTGTAAGCAGCCTTCCATCTGATGACCTAAAAGTCGATTCCATCTTTGTCTTTGTTTCTACACGAGAAATATTCGAAATATTAGCATACGAGATCCATCTTAGTGCTGTAATTAATAACCAAATAATTGCAATAATCCACATGTAACGATTTAAAAAATAATCACTTTGTCGAATTAAATATTTTATTTTTTCAATAAATGTTTTGTTATCAAAATCTTCGGCAATTTCAGCACTGGAATCTAGAAAGGGATAAAAGATCAAAAAAAACTAAAACGAATATTTTTTTTAAATTTTTGAATGTAATTTCCTTGTAAAAATAATCGATTTTTTTAAAATAATTGCAAATGTAGTTCAAGATACCTAAGCTTACATCAACTCAAAACAACCTTATGAATAAGAACAAAAAATCTAGCATTAATTAAATGTTTCAGCGCATTCCAAAATTTAACAACAATTAGCCAGCTACGTTATTAAAGACAAAAACATAATTTTAAAACAAACACTTTTTGCTTCACAATTATAATACGTTGCACAAAAATGTATCAGCAGACAACAAAAAAATGAAAGATTAATTGCACTTTTTAAAAAACGAGAGCACAAAAAAAACAAACAGCGCTAAAAACTGTCAAAGATAGATAGCAAACGTCATACCTCCTTCCGTAAAATTTGTTTCATTCACTCTATTTTCCTCTTCGTCTGTTGCCTTTTCCTTTTCCTCTACAAAGCACTTTTCAATAAATAAATTTGTTGTTGCTTCTTCAATTGCTTGTACACATTCGTTTTGAACTAAATTTTCAATAAATTCCTCTATTTCTCCGGGGACAATAATTTTATTAGCAGATTCTGTAATTTTTGTTGTCGTTGAAGTTAAGCTTTGCAAATCAGGCATATCACGGAACAAAAATGAGAGAAGGGGAAAAAGTTGAAACACGTGGAATTATTGTTTTTTATTTTGCTTTTCAATAATAATCAATTTTGGACATAAATATCTGCCATTTGTTGGCATTTAAATTTAATCGGTGCCAAATCTTTCTTCGTTTTTTACAGCACACGATGTCAGGTGAAAAGGGGATGAAAGGAAATGAAGGAAGGGAAGCTACAAAAGTAAAACACATTTTTTTGTTTAAAAGTGCAATGTTAAAAGAAGAAATTGAATGGTTCAGTTTTGTACCAAATTTTAAAAAACGTGGCAGCAGCCAAAAGAGAAAAAATAAATGGAAATGTTTTTTATTTTCTTTTTTTTAATAAAAACAAACAATACAATACAAAAAATTTATACAAAATAAAAGATACAAAAAAGAGATCAACAAAAAAGATATAAAATAGAGAGAGGTAAATCTAAAACCATGGATAGAGATCAGCTGGAAGAACAGATCGCTTTTCAATTGATTGTGAATTATTACAAAGCTTGAAAATTGTTGAATCAGAATCACCATTGTATTTTGCAATTTCTAAAATATATGTATGCTTAATTAAAGTACCGTAATAATCAAAACGCTATTAAAGTCGTAAAAAAATTAAAAAGAAATTTTTATAAGTGTCTCCGAAATAAGGAGTATTAATAACTATTTAAAGCCATAATTAATTCAAAAACTTACCAGTTAAACGATGCTTGAAAAGATTCATTCGATTATCAAATTCATTTATTTCAGTTGCAGTAATTCGTTTTCCTTGTTTTTGAAGATTTCGAACCCAAAAATCCCAGTAAAATGGCCGAAAATAATCTTCAAAACGTTTACGCAAAAATGCTTGTGCCAATGAAACCATTGTTGGAATAAAATGACCATTAATAGAAAGATCAAAGAATTCTGTGAAAGCTGGAGTTAATCGGAATGGAACGACTTCTGTTGTTGTTGCGGTTTCAGAGAAGCTTTGATTAACATTAAATAGCTTTCCAAAGCTCATATCAAAATAAAGATTTTCAAGATCCATTGGATTTAAATCAAAAACAAATTGAATAAGTGAATAGGCAGCCATTTGTGTAGAAAGTGATTTTCGAAGATACCATACAGCTCCAAGGTCGTCTTCATAATGGTTAATAAACCAATTGAATAAACATTTTGGTGGTAAATCTTTTTCTTGTTGTATCAAAGCTTGAAGATATTCTGAGGTATCTTCTGTTGCCATTGCAGATGAAAGATTACTGTAATAATTTGCAACTGATTTAAATGGATGTATGCCAGTTGATTCAGCCATAATAAATGTCAGTGGTCGAACAGTTAATGGAATATTTTGATTCTTATTCAAACTATTATGTGAAATTTCAAATAGTCGAATACCATCAAGCTGAAAGATATTTGGAATTCTGATAAGTGCACCACGTCGATTTGTATCAGGGAATTTTTCAGCTGATAAATTCAACGATGAAAAGCAATTTGTTGCAGATGAAAAGTATTCATCGATTGAAGCGGATTCCATGAAATATGAAACAATTTTGCCATTAGAAAGTCGAACATCTAATTGTTTAATGAATGAACCATTTTTGGCATGAATTTGTACAGTTGGAACAAAATGATCAATATGTGGAATACAATGTCCTGTATGAGGTTCCAAGAATGAAGAGAATGAAATAACACGACCAAGTTTTCCAGTAAAATTATATAGCTCTTGACTAAGTTCTTCAAGTTTAATTGTGCTAAAAATATAAAGTATAATAGTTACGCTGAAGTAATTCTCCCTCTAACATACCTATAAACTTTTTCAATAACATTTTCCATCAAAGAAATATAATCAGCAACATTATGTAACTTTTCTTCAATTGTACCATCCAATTTTGGGAATTCATTTTTTAATTGTTTAAGCAAAACCAGCTTTGATCCATCATTCTTATTAGATTCCTCAAATTTGTTTAATTCTTCATACAAAGCTGAAACCTGTTGTGCCACTTTTTCGGTACCACGGTTTTCAGAATTTCGAGCAAAATTTGTTAAAACATCCCAAATATATGTCCAATTTCGATAATACCTTTCAATAAAATGATTATCCATTTGTTCCAAGCCATTGATAACTTTAATAAATGCAGCAACATCTGCAGGAATATATTTATTGATGATATAAACCATTGCTGCAAAAATTCCAGAAGAAGTTTTCAACTGCTTTCGATTCATCCATGTTAGAAATGGAAAACCGCTACGATTTGCAGCTTCCATTTTTGAAAGAGTTGCATAATCAGGTTTTTGATTAAAATATACATATTCATGGAGATCTGTGGTATTCTGTTCACCTTTAAAATCCATCGCAATTCTAACATCTTCATCTGCCATTGAACGAAGAGATTGAAGATTTAAAATATGTTTCATAAATTTTTCATTTCCAACTTGTAGATATATTGCATGCAAAACATGAAGAGGATAAACTTGTGAAATAAGAATTAGCAAAGTTGCAAGTGTATCATTTGAGGTTGCTGTTACTTCGGCAGCTAGTAAATGTAAATAAGGCAGAAAATTAATCATTCGACATTTTGGTCCAAGTGCATAAAAAGTTGTTAGCAATTCAGGTGGTGAGGGAAGTGATGAAAGTCTTTTAATAAGATAAATTAAACGAAGAACATGTCGAGACGCTTTTGTATGGCATTCTTTTGAAATATATTTTAGCAAGCCAACAACAGCAGCTAAGCCTTTTGCAGGTTCTCGAGTATCCAAATATCGTTCAAATGCATAATTCGCATACATTTTAACACCTGAAACACCTTTATTGATATTGAATTAAATAAAATTTGAATAAAGCAAATATGCCTCACATTTTGTTGCAGTATGTGCTTGATTAATATCATCAATTGTTGAAAGCAGCTTCAAAGATGCACGGAAATTTTCTTCAACTGCAGAAATTTGTTTGAAAAATGAGAATACTTGTCCTCGAGTTGAAGCATATAAAGCAACACAATCAGGTGAAAACTGTTTTATATCAGCTTGAAGGAAAGCAACAAGTTCATTCTTTAAATTTGTATATGCTACTGTAGTTGGTTGATACTGATATTGTTTCATTGAAGCTTTAATTACAGTACAAATTGTAGCACATCCATCAAAGGCATTAAAATTTTCAGCAATTGCAAGACCACTTACAACTTTCTTAGCTTGATTAAATAGCGAATAACGACTATATTGTTCACATTGTTTCCTAAAATATTATATAATAATATCCTTATATAGACATGGTGAAAAAAACTTACAAACAGAACTCAGAAATACTATGCATAGGAGTTAAAGTGAATGTTGGACTCTAAAAATTACACAACTATCAAATACTTTTTGAATTAGCAAAAACATACCCTTGGATCTTTTAAATCTGGATCAGTAATTTTAAGTTGATTATTACAGAGCATTAAAAATATAATTCTAAATTTATAGAATTTTGTTGCAAATTCTAGGGTATCAGATGGAGAAATATTTCGATGATGCCAATGCAAAACTGTTTGTTTCATTGCTGTATCCAAGAACGATTTGAGAGATGTATTAGTTGTACTGGGTAAGGCACCAGATTGTAAATTTAGAACTTTTTGATTAACTTCTTTAAACATATTTACGCCATCCAAAACATCAATATAGAATGATAAATCTGATAGAGCTTCATGATATTTTGGTGAATAATAGGAAGAAAGACGACGCCACTTTTCTGCAACAACAGATCCCAGTCGATCAACAGTTCCACCATCAGCAAAAATATGTGGATATCGATGATTATTTTCATGTGCCTAAATTTGAGTGGTTAATAGAAATTACAAAACATAAAAAATGAAAACTTACAGTATACAAAATATGATTACATAAACAAAGGAAAGCATCTGATACATCTTCAGATGATGAAAAGCTACGAGTCATATTCTCAAATTCAGTCCATTGCGCTTCGTCATCTTTAAGAAGGTAGAAGATTGCTTCACTTCCAAGTTTAGAATTATTTGTTTTGCATGCATGTTTATATACTTCATCCCATTGTCCAAGTTGTTTCAAGCATCTAAAAAATAAACAAAATAAACAAAGAAAGAACAAAAGCTTTTTTCCTTATTAGAATGGTATAGTATTCCAAAAGATAAGCTTTCCCGAACTAACAAGGAAGGCGGAAAAATGACGATCGGTTCGAGATAAATGGCGGAAAGAAGGCGGAAGCATATAACTTTTGTTCCAGATTATATATATCAAATCCGTAAAGGGGAAACGATTCCTAAAGGTAACAGCTAACTTTCTATCCATATTAAAGTTTTTGGATTCTGAATCCTCGGATTCTGGAGCGTTTAGAAATTTTTCAAAAAATACTCATTTTTTTGAGTTATATGTGATTTGAGGGTTTAAAATGTGTTTATTTTTTCTTCTCTGTTTTTTGATGAATTCTTAATCCTTCCGAGTATTGCAGAAAGTATTTATGGACATTTTTTCTCTTCCGCCTTCTTTTTTATTTTTTGTTAGTTCGGGTTAACAAAAACTTACGAAATTCCCAAATTTGTAATTAAATCATAGTCATTTTTAATTCCAACATTTACAGAATCAACAGGTTGTTCACCAATTTTAATAAGCTGCATATAATCATTTTGTGCTTTTTGAACTTCTTCTAGTGCTTCAACAAATTTTGATTGATTATAGAGTACTGTAGCAGATAAAGCATGATTTGAATAACCATAAAGCCGCCAAGTTTCTGCAACCATATCACCTTCATTCAAAATTCGATACATTGAACGAAGATGTGAAACTGTTTCCAACATATTAATTGATCTTGGAATTGATAGCTCAAGACCATATACTGCAGAATGAACATTTTTAAGGCCGCTTAATGTTGACCTAAAAACACATATATTAATAGATATGAAGAAAACACAATAATATAAAATTGCTTACGTAATTTTTGTTCGATCAATATTCATTGGTGGATTACATTTTTGAATAGCTTGCCAAAAATATTTTGAAGTTTTTTCAGTTGCACCATTAAAAATAGGAAGTTGTAAAAATTGCGCATAAATTTCTGTAACAAATTCTCTTTCAAGATCACTTAGTTCCGACCAAAGAGTTGTAAAAAGTTCAACAAAGATTTTTCCAGCTAAATCAGGTTCTTGATAGACGACAGAAAGATAAGCACACATAAATTCAGGGAATTTTTTATTGAATAATTCTGCAGATCTTTCAATGGCACCAAAATAATCGTCACAAATATTTTTGAGGCGTTTTGGAAGAAATTCAATATTGGTCTTTGTATAAACACCCTGAGGGCATGGAGATGGATGTGGTACTTCAGCAACGACATTTGACGGTTTTCCAATGAAAGCATTTCGAATTGAAGACCAAAATGAACATGGTGGAACAATAACAGCTGGAATTTCAACAATTGTAGATGGATCTGTCATTTGTACATCTTCACTATCAGTTGGCACGGCAGGTGGTGGCTCACGTTCAAGTGCAATATCTTTAACACATCGAAGTAACATTTCAACCATTAAAGGCAAAATTCCAGAAATATTTACAAGCTGCCATGGTTCTATCATTAAAAGATAACAAAGTCTTTCAAAAATATTTTTTGGAAGTCGACTATCATAAATATCCAAGAGAACAGCACGAATCTTTGAATCAACATGTGAATGAGCTGTTAAACCAAGATAGAAAGGAATTTGAATTTCTGTATAATCTTCATCCCATTTACCTTTTGTAATTGCAGCAACCGTCGAAATAAAAGAATTTACAGCAATTGAAGATTTCATAATTGCTTGAGTATGATATCGAGTTAACGCTCCAACAATCGATGAATGAGTTTGTTTAATTGCATGTGGAGGTTTGGATGCTTCTTCCAAAGTTTTACAAACAAGCTCAAGAATTTTTGCATTAATTGTTTCATTGGTTTTTACAAGTGGTGTAATAACTTCTTTTAAATATAGCGCCATTGTATCTGGTGGTACTACAGCAGCTCGTTCAATATACACTTCTAATACAGTAACCAAAGCTTCAAATTGTCGCTTTTCTGCTGCTGCTAAATCATTTGTTGATGGTGGAAGGGGTGCAGATGCTGTTGTGGGAGTAAAGGAGCGATACATTCGAGCCATATGTGATGCAACTTTTATAAAATGTGCACCAGCATAAAGTGTTAGAGCTGTTTCATTTGCCATACAAATCGTTTTCCATGCTGTTAACATAAATTGTAAATCATTCCATTCATTTTTTCTAAAAGCAATTTTTCTATAATAACACTATATTTTGAAAAAATTTCGGAAATCAAAATTGAATTCCGAATTCATAAATCTTTAGTAAATCAAAAAACTTACGAAATAAAATTTTCACCCGACCATCCAAAATAATGATTTAAAGTTTGAGACATCATCCGGAATTTTGAATCATTCAATTGGACATCTTTTGCAATTTCCAAACATTTTGCCATTAAATTAACAGTAGCTTCCAAAAAATGAATATTTTGTGATTTAAGAGATAAAGCAAAAACGGGCTGAAGATACATCAAACAATGATAAACAGATTCTGGTGATGCAGATAGCAAGAAGGTAGTTAAAATTTTGATTGAATTAATAATTGGTTGAATTTGTGCTGCAACTTGTTGTTGACCTTGTGATGGATCACGAATTGTTAGAATCTTTTCAAATCTCAAGCATATAACTCGGCAGAAAATTCTTGGTTGAATTGCTTTATGAAATATTGAAAGGAATCGTTTTCCACGTTCGGATTCAGGAGGTTGAGCCATTATTCGACAAAGTAAAAATGAAATTGTATCTGTAAGGACACGATCAGCTGCAACAAAATTTGCAGAACGAGATAAATTTGTAATTTGATTTTGAATTCGACGTTGCTGATTTGGATCTTGTGAAGCATTGGCAGATCGAATTAAATTATCCTAAAATAATAAAATTACAATAAAACTCTTTCGGAGTATTTTTTAAAAAACTAAGTTCAGAAAGCTGTTACATTTTTAGACAAAAAACTCTAGGTTAAAAAATATCTCCCAAACAAAATCCATACCTTAATTAAATTGAATTTCTTTGTTCTTAAATCTTCCCATCCGACGATAGCTTCCAAGCCATCATAAATGTAATTAAAAACATTAAGTTGTCGAGAATTTTGAACTCGAACAAGCACAAATACAACTGAAGGTAACAAAGTTCCCCGAGCGGGAAAAAAGGCCTCATAATTGTTAGCAAGCATAAAAAGAACATTTCCAATTTTTACTGCATTAAACCCATCCACGGTAAGAGCTTCTTTGATTTTTTCAACAAGCCCAACATAGCATTCATCTCGACGTCGTGCAGAATGTGTTGCAATTCCATCAAGAGCTTTCTGAGCAATTGGATTATCACGAATATCTGGAAGTAAAATCAAGCAATCAAATAATTGATATACAATATCTCGTTTAATATAGAAAGCATTCATAACATTTGAAAGCAAAAAATATGCAACAGAACGAAGCCATCGATCAACATAGATACCAGTTTGAGTTAATGAACCCCAGGCCTAAAAAAGTAAATACCGTTATAATGTATGTAATAGTAAAGCTGTTAAGCAATTACAGTTTGCATCATTGTTTGTAAATGTTTTGATTGCTTTTTACTTCCAGGTGTATGAATATGTGAGGATGCACGTTGTAGAAGCAAAATTGCCATTTGTAAAATTCCATGTGATAGCTCTGGCCGAATTGTTACAGGTGGACCATATTGAGCATTTTGAAAATGATGTTGAAATCTTGTAAGCACTTTTTCACAAAATGCATCAACAAGATCTGTCGAATCTTTTGTGGCACTTTGAAGATGATATTTTTTATTCCATTTTCGTTTACCAATAATTTTATCAAATTCACAATTAAAAACTTGTCGAGCTCGGAATCTTTCGCATGCATATAAAAAGCATGGATGAACAACATAAAGAAAGAAGTTTCCAAGATAAAGTTGGCAATCAGTGTGTCGATTAATTGAATCTTCATCATCTGCAGATTTTGGAAAATTTTCAAATACTTTAACAAATTTTGCCATTGCAAATTTTAATAAACCACGTCGCCAAACTAATGTTGTTCGCTAAAAAAGGATTACAATAAGAACGAACAGTAAAAGTTACATGAAAAACTTACAGGAACAATAAAATTTGAAATAAATCTTTTTAATGATCCATTATCTGCAAATGTCATCTGTGGTAAAAGTGAACATAGAGCAAGAAGAATTTCATATTTCATTGGATTATAAGTGAAATAATTAATTAATAAATTTGTAATCAAATCTGGGACAGTAGCCAGTGCCAATCGGAAATTTGTCTGAAAATACAATAAACAAAATTATATCGAACTTCAAAAAGACATATACTTACCAATCTCAAGCGATCATTTTTGCCAATGCAGAAATCTTGTAACAAATAATTTCCACGAAAATAATCAGAAAGTAAGAATTGCCGTAAAAATTCGGCCAACTTTTTATTTCTTGCAAACCAATTTGGAAAAGTTGAAGAAAATTTCGTCAAAATTTTAAAAACAAATTCATCCAAAATCATTGGTTCAATTTCTGCTGCACGCTCAAATGATCCAGCCTGAAATTTATGCATTTAGTACTCAGTTACAGTAACCATGTCCCTAAAAATTACCTTCAAAACTCGATGTTTAATTAAATCAATAAAAATTTGTTCACAATGTTTTAGAGATGTAAGGAAATGTTGTCCATCTGGATGACAGATAAGTGTTAAGTAAGCTTTTCGTTTAAGTTCATCTTTAAGATTAACAGGTGACAAAAAGAAGTTATTTGTTTTTGTTGAATATTCTGGATCAGACCCAAGAAAGATTACAGCCGGAGAAAATAGATCAACTTCACCAAGCTCAAACATTGATAAAATTCTTTTCGATGAAAGCATTGAAAATAAATCATTAAAAAGTTGATCATCTTTATATTCAATTTTTCGGCAGACATTTAAGAATGTTAGAAGATGTTCAACCATGCCTTCATTGGGTGAAACAATTTTTCCAAGACTTTGACAAAGTGAAAAATATTGTGGATTTGGTGAAATAATTAAAGATGAAAGTTGTCGATGGAGAAGATCACCTTTATGCTTAACTAACGCATCCAAAGCTTTGTAAAGATATGTTCTTGTTGGATCAGAAGCAAGAATATTTACAATTTCATTGATTACTGTAGGCTTATTATTGAAGACCATATGTGAACCAAGCTAAAAATAATACATTAAAATTTTTATCCTCAAAACTTAAAACATACCTCGGCTAATACTGTAACAGAAAGATCAAACCTTTTATCAGTCTTTTTCATTACTGTAGTTGCATGAAGATTCAACAAAAACTTTGCAGCTTCTTCTGCATTTGGAATATCACGAATTTCAAAGTTTGATGAAAAATGTATTGCTGTTAAGCTTAGAGATTTATAAAAATTTAAACATAACGCAGCAGTTGCTCCTAAAAAGTATTTTCGAATTACTTTACATTAATTACCAAAAAAACAAACCTGCAACAATGCCTCTAAATTTTTTAATTCTTTCTATAAAGAATGGTGTTCCATATGGCTTGAAAAGCGGAGAAGATGGAACAAGATTTGTACCATTTGGTGGATGTGGAGGTACAACTTCAAAATTTGGTGAATTTGAGATAATTTCATCAGAATGGACATAGCATGCAGCTAACACTTGAAGATAATTACTTGTATGCGTTGAAAAATGTAAGAAGTGTGGAGCACAATTAAGCAAATGTACCAAAAGATTCTGAAATCCCAATATTTGTTAATTACAGTATTCTACGAAAAAATGCTTACAAGTTGAACATATCGATATTCCATTTTTGAATTTAAAAATTCAATTTCATGCTGCTTATAGAATTCTTGCACAACATTCATTGAAAATAGTTCCAAACATGATACAGTAGTTTGAGCTTGAAGATAAGTTAAAATTTCACAGAGCAATTTATTTGTCCAGAATGAGCTTGATTTTGAATGTTTTAAAACAATTTTAGCCAAATATTTAAATAGCTCTTCTGATTTCTGTGCAAAAACTTTGTCCAATAGCTTTTTTCCAACTTCCATTGCAGATTCTTGTGACGTAAGAGAAATATCATCATCACCAAAATGTAAAATATCCAAGGCAGATGTAAGCAGTGTTTCAAAAGAAGCAAAAAGAAAATTTGTTGGAAAATTTTCAACAATAATTTCAAGAAGATAAATTCCACCAAGTCGATGACATGGCTCTGGATGTGTACAAAGTTTTCCAACTTCTAAGCAAAGAAAATGAAACAATGGAATATTTAAAGCTTCTTCCGGTGTAGAAGCAAATGATCGAGCTGTTTGAATCATTCGTAAAAGGGTATAAATTGCACAAGCGTGAAAGCGAGTATGTGGCTCACAAAGTATCGAAATGATTGCATCAATTAAAACAAAAGCATCAACTGAAGATGGATAAACTTCAGAAGTTGAAAGATTTCCACCAAAATCTAAAATATTTAATTTTAACATAATTGAAAAAGATTAATGTAGTCCTTACATTGAGCACTTGTTTCAACATGTAATTGAAGAGTTAGAAAATCAATCAACTCTTCCCAATGTGCTTCAATATCATCTTTAACATCACCATTTGCAGCCGCATACGATAACCCAGTTATGCAATCAATAAACATTTGACGTGCAGTTGGCATTTCAGCTCGATATGGTATTTCAGATGCAAATGAAACATTAAAATTATTTAACTTTGCTTTGGATAAAGTAACAATTTCATTGTTAAGCACCAAAAGTCGACTAATAAATTCATTTTTATTCACTTGTACACCATATCCATCAAAAGCACTTCGAATCCATGTTAACAAAATCCATGCAGAATCTGACCGATTAACATTTGTAAAATTTCGTTCAGTCAGTAAAGAGTTCTTTAAAATATTTACACAATGTGCTAGCACTGGACGTAACAAAAGATTACAATGCAATGGTTTTGTTTCAGCTTGTTGTTCCTCAGATTCATACTAAAATTTAAATGTTAATCATATACCGTATACAAAAGAGATGCTTACCAAACTGCAACGAGCTTCCAAAACATTCGAAACACCTTCAACATCTTTAGAAACTTTTATTGTTGAAAGTTGTTTTGAAACAAATGTATCAGTGGATTGACCGGATCTTTCAAAAGATACAATAATTGCTGGTTGATCTGATTTCGCTTCAGTTGGAGTAAAAGAAAGCTTTTGAATATCAATCAATGAATTTCGATTTAGACATGAAAGTTTTCCAAGGATTTTCAAGCATTGCAAAGACATTTGATGATCCATTGAAGTTGAAATAAAATTCCATAAATTTTCATTTAGCCTTGCAATTCCAGTTGGACCAAAGAAATCTCGAACATTCCCTGCTGAATAATTATCCAAACATAGCTCAATTGCTCGTAAACCTATAAACTTTTATTAGTTACATTACTCAAAAACAATAAGACAAACCTTGTTGAGATAAAAGTATTGGATTTTGAAATGAATTAATTTCTGGATCAGCAAGCAGTGACATATACGGTACTAAAGAAGATAACCGTGCAGGAAGAGATAAACATAGTTCAATAAAATATTCTTGTAGAGATTCTGGTGCAAGAATATTTTGTAGAGCAGAAAACCAATGCAAAAATGATGGAAATAGTGGAAGGAAAAGCTTATAAAAATGTTCAGCTTGTGGAGAGCCACATATCCGAAGAATTGTTTTTAGCATTGCTTGAAGATGTGAAGCATCATACATTCGAACAACATAATGTACAGTTTTGGTTATAAGCTTATAAAAGAATGTTTGAATTTTTGAGACATAATCTTTGAGCAAAGGTTCAGTTTTAAAATTTTGCATTACAAAAGTTAGAATTAGTCGAATTAATTTTGAAAAGAAATCAACTCGATGCTTATCGTCATCATCATAAAGGAATAGAATATCCATATTTTCATAGATGTAATCAAATAGAACCATATTTGTTGGAACAACTAAAGCAGTTTGTAAAATATGAAGTAGCAACTGTTGAATCGAAAATGACACAGTAGATCGATGCATAAAATATGGTAAATGATGTCGTAAAATTCTTTCATAAAGTGCAGGATGAATTGATGAAAACTAAAAGAACAATGTTAAAATATTCACAATATTTCTACCGTAAACTTACAATTACAGTAAAATATTCAAACATTTCTTTATCTTCTGTTGAATTAATTGCTTGATTATGTGGTGCAACAAATGGTGGATTCGGTGATGGAGAAAAATTACAAAGTTCAAAAATATCAATGAAATTTCGGAATAGTTTATTCAAAGCAATATAATATTCCATTGGTGGATTTGCTGATTTAAGATCATCGTCAAAATGTACCATAATCAAAAGTTGCCGTAATGCACCAGTATAATGCTTATAAATATTTCGAAGATCTTGAATACTGTATGGAAATGGATCAGGTGGAAAAAAGGTATTACATTTTTCAGATGGAATTTCAGACTGAAAATTATACGATTCCCGTAATTTCAACAATATTTAAGAAACTTACATGTGATTTAATCAAGGGTAAAACTTCTAAAGTTCTTGCCAGTGGACGATTATACCATACCATTTGAGTTCGAGAATCTTTAGTTTTAAAAGAATGCTTTGAAAATCTGTTTTCACTCTTGTCAATAGCTTTTTCGATTCTTTCTGCATCAGCTTGTCGCTTCTTATTTCTTTCCAAATGATTTCCCTTATTTAAAATTTCAGTAATTTTATCCTTTAATTTTTCGGTTCGTTTTTTTGCAAAAGATTCCATTGCAATTGTAACAAATGTATGACCTTTTTCAGGGTCATGTGGTTCATCTCTTTCAAATTCATCCATAGGTTCATCAATATTTTCAACTTCTATACATACTTTTGCATCTTTCATCCATTCTTGTATACCAGAATCTTCTTCATCAGAATCATAGTATTCATTGATTTTTGGAGCTAATTCTGATTTGGAACCCATTGTTAGCAAAGGATGTGTACATTCTTGTGTAATAACATCAAGTCGATGAGTAAGTGAGAAGAAGAGATTTGAATATAGCATTCTTGCAGAATCATATGAATATCCAATAACAAGTTGTGGAAAGGTACCATTTTCAGCTTTTTGACATGCATCAATAAAATTTAGGACAAGCTTTCCGTATATTCCTTGTAGAGCTGGTGTTAGCGTAAAATCGAGGTAATCTCGGATAATAATCATTGTAATACTAAAAAATATGCTTAAAGTAAACATTATACATACAATATAATAACTTACTGTTGAAAAGTAACCCAATCAAGTGATTGTCGAACATTATGAAATGCATCCGCTTTAATTATGAATAAATCTGATCGGAAGCTTGAGGTCATAATAGTTGGTGGACCACAAATAATTTCTTCAAAACAAAAATCAGGTATTAAATCAAGTAAATCGACTCGAAGTTCAGTTGTAAGAAGAGATTTAATTGTTAGCATAACTTCTTTTCGATAATTAATTGCTGAAGCTTCTAATGTTCGAAGAAGCATTCGAGCTCCAATTGCAATATCTCTTCGAAATGGATTAATTAAATGTGAAAACTGAAATTAATAATAGTTAATTTAAACATCAATACAGTAAGCAAAACATACATTTCCACTTTGTGTTGGTTTTACAAGTAAACAAACAAAATTTAAAATTTTTAGCTGAGTTTCTTGAAACAATGATGAATATTCTGGATCAGCACTTCCTCGAGGTAACTTGTAATTTAAATATCCTGTAAAAGTTCGAAGCAAATTTGTTACTTCTTCGGCTACTTCATCTTTGAACAATAAAACCATTAAATGTGTCATTGGTGTAAATTCTGTAATAACTTTGATGCTATTTATTGCTCGAGGATATACATGTATTCGTTTAGGTTTAATTGGAACATCAAAATGTAGGTAATCCAAAAATTGACTTCGATATTCTTCAACATCAATATTATCATTGATAAATTGTGGACGTGAAAATACTTCTGGTCTTTGAATAATTACATCAAATAAATTTTCAACAATTCTTCGAAGTTCATAAATTAAACGAAGTACCTTTAAGATTTATATGTTAATGAAAGCTACTGTATATATATGAAATACTTACACCTTGACGATGCTGAACTTTTTGTGATCGAAGCATATCAATGACATATCGAATCATAAAAATTGCATTCAATTCATTTTCTTTTGGAATTGATTGATAAAAGATTTCTTCAAACATTTTTGTAGAACTTTTATACTGATCAAGGGGCACAAAACTAATAACAAGATCCAAAGCTGATTTTCTAAGTTGCTGAAAAAAGGGCAACTGTAATATAGTTTTCTAAAAGTGTAAGCAACATACATATGTATCTTTATCATCATAAAATGCAGGAGGAACAGTTTGAAAGATAACTTGAAAAATTTGTACAGATGCTTGTGCAACAATTGGAGTATGTTCTTTAAGATATAACTCATCAAAAAGATCTCGAATTTCCTAAAATGTTTTTACAGTATTATTTGTAAATTATGAAAAAGTGTAAAACCTCAAAAGATTTAATCTTTCTTTTTGGATCACCATTTGGTTCCATAATTATTCGAACTCTTTCATTAAAAAGTGGAATAACATCTCGTTGTACAGATTGCTGCTGCTGTTGTTGCTGCTGTGGAGGTGGTGGCTGTTGAGATTGTTGCATTTGCATCTGTTGTTGTTGCTGAGGTTGTTGAATTATCTGCTGTATTGGTATTGCTTGTTGATGTTGTTGTGGCATAGATGAGCCATGTGAAGATGAAAATCCATCCGAAGATGAAGAAGGTTGCATTTTATTTGCACTCTAAAAATTGGTATAAATGTAAGCCTTTGAAAGGTGAGATGTATTTTATATATAAATAGCTATGAATAGGAAACGATAAACAAAATTTTTATCATAAACTCTAGATAAAAATTTAGAGAAATATTCTAATTTTTTTATGATGGAATATCCCGCTCTAAAAATTATCAGAACCAAAACTGTGTATAGGACCCTTTGGCAAAATGTCTAACAACGTTATTAACAAAGTTTGTTTTTGAAAAAAAATTTTTTTTTCAAATATCAAAAAAGGTTTCTTTGAATGCATGCTAGTGATCGGATACCGTACGGTATTTTACCGTGTACCGTACCGCGGCCATTTCAGTACCGTGAAAATACCGTGATACCGTACCGCGGTGATTTTCGTACCGTTTTAGAAAAAAATTGGAAAAATTTTTCAGAATTTGCAGAAATGTGCTTTAAAATGCTTATAATTAACTCATTACAAAAAGAAATAGTTAGAAACAGTAAAAAATACATAAAGAAAAAGAAGAATCTGTTTTTGGAGAAAATTCAGAGACAATTTATTTTGCACGGTATTCACGGTATTACCGCGGTAATACCGTGATACCGTACCGCGGCAATTTCCAAATCACGGTATTTACCGTTTACCGTTTTTTTCAAAAACGGTACGGTATCCGATCACTAATGTATGCCCAGATGGGGCCTTTTTATTACTACGGTAATAGCCGAATTAAACTTTTTTGTCCCCTTATAAAAAAAGTCTCCTTCAAGCTCAAGTCTTTCATCACATACATCAGCAACTAAAGTAGCATCAACAATTCCCTCATTATTTTCTGCAGCTAAAGATTGATTTGGATTAAGCAATTTTTGGGATGCCTTAAATTGCATTACTTCTGGATCAGTAGCAGATTGACCTTTTTGTTGTCTTGGAAATTCAAATGGAATTTCCATGTTTTTTGCTATTATTTGTATCAGCATTTTTTGAGCTGCTAACAGTATCTTCTTGAAAACATTGCTGATTATTTTGATTTAAATTGATGCTATTATATTGGTCATTAGAGTTGGAGACATCATTAAAGATTTTAATTATCTTTTATTGACAAACAATAATCTTTTGTTGCCATCTAAAATAGTTTTTCTGAATTACCCAAAAATTTTAAAAATCCTCGCCGACCCAAAAAAATGATAGAAAAACACATTTTTGGACCCAAAACCACCGTATCTGAAGTCCGTTATTTTCTAAAGTGTCTTACAAGATAAATAGGATTGTTTTAATTTAAAAAATCAAAGGCAATAATGCTCTTATTTTTAAATAATATTTATTAATAAAAAGATAAATTATCATGACAAATAAAAGATAAAGCCGATGTGTCCAAATATTGTTTTGTTGAAAAAAAAATATCCACACCACCATTCAAATGAATACACACACAAAAACACAGCAAATAATGTGCTCAAACATAAGAATGATGTAATTTAATTTTTAACGAAACTGGTCCTTTTTTAAAAAACGAAATAGAAAAAAAGTTAAACAATATCATTTGAGGATTCGGAATCTCATTTTTTTGGATTTCTCACAAAATTCTGATACACATATTTAGAAACGCAAACAAGCATTTAGAATATGTATTTCAAGTTAAAGCTGCAATCAAGCAATTTTACCGTTTAATGTACTCTTCATAAACATGGAAATGTGGTTTTTTTAATGTAGTTGATTAAATCAATTTAAATTACAAATATATAATAAGAATTTTTATGAATTTTTCATTGATATTGTTACTATATTTTTTCTGGTTACTTTAATCATGTTATTCTGTTTTATGAGATAATTCAGAAATCGTGTTAACATTATTACAACTTTTTAAGCAACAAATTTATTCTCTGGTATTTTGAACTGCTATTTTATTAATATGCAGTAACATTTTGACACAAAAAATTTGTGTATGTAAATTAAAAGAATTAAATTTATAAAATGTTAAAAGCAATGTCCGTTTCGTTTCAAACATTGAAAAACGTTCCACATTCTCTGCTGCCTGCAACGTGCACTTCAGTTTGTCCTTCTCATTTTTTTGATCAAAAAGCATTGGTTTTTTCCATCCTTCTTTTTTTCTTTCAACTTTTTTTTCTTTCTCATCTGCCAACAGTGCATTGCCAAAATAAATGTTTTCACAAAAAGTTTTTTTAATGTTGTACTTTTCCGATTGTAATCTTATTACTTTTTTAGAATCCTTGGGGAACAATGGATGACGATATTCGTGATCAACCGTCTGCTGTTTCAATCTTCTGCGCTTCTTTAGGAGTGGTAAGAACTTATATTTTTATACCTTAGGCAACGTATACTTACATATATTTCACCATTCTTTTAGAAGTTTCAATATTATTTGGATCGAATAACACCATATACTCCATTTCGTTGGGGAGCTGCAATCTTTCTTATTCTTTTCTTTGTTTACAGAGTTGTTACACTTCAAGTATGTGTTTATTACGTTTGTTATAATACTAATATCTGCTATTATTTTAGGGATTTTTTATTGTTTGTTATGCATTATTTATATATTATCTCAATCTTTTCCTTGCATTTTTAACGCCAAAGATTGATCCAGCATTAAATTTTGATAGTGATGATGAAGATATGCCAAGTTTACCACAAAAAGCAAGTGAAGAATTTAGACCATTTATGCGAAGACTTCCTGAATTTAAATTTTGGTAAAGCTTTCATAAAACTTTTTACATGTTTATTTTCTTTATTTAGGTATGCAACTATGAAAGCTACAATTATTGCTATATTCTGTACCTTCTTTGATTTGTAAGTTTTATATACCTAAATAACGCATGTATTATAACTCAATTTGCGGACCAGCTCAAATTGTGGATGCCTAACCAGTGTTGTTGATTTTTTTTAAAAAGCAACTAATATTTAAAAAATTAAACAAAGTGCGATAAAATTATAAAATAATTAGTGTGGATGTTTCACTTGTTTTATCATTTAATCACATTTTGTTGAATCGTTTAAATGTTAGCTGCTTTTTTAAAAAAATATACAAGATCGGCTTGCTGTCTAAGTATTTGGCTAATCTACAAATTTGTCTGTAACATATACGTTAATGGAAAAAGTACAGTAAAATATAATTGTGTCAACTGTATTCGTTTTAGCTTCGATGTTCCAGTATTTTGGCCGATCCTTGTTATTTATTTCTTTGTGCTTACTTTCCTTACAATGAAACGACAAATTATGCATATGATCCGATATCGGTACATCCCTTTTACAACCGGTAAAAAAACATTCGGTTCTGGAAAACAAGATTCAGGTGTAAATTTTTTGCTTTACCGGTTTTCTCTTAGTTTAAATAAATAATGTTTTAGGTCCAGTCGTTCATGGTTGAAGAAAATATAGAATCTTAACTGATACTCGAAAATCTTTGCTCAACATGAGTATACTTTTATAATATTATTATTTTTGCTGTCGGTCTTGGACTGCCTCTGATTTATTTCTTTTCTGTTTTTAACTTATTCTTTTTTTGTATTAAATATCAAGTTCTGAAGAGTATAAATGAATTTTTATATATTACATCATCATCATAAAGAAAGTAAATCAAACAAAGAATTAAATGGGATATTTATTTATTATAATTAGAAGCAAGAGAACGAACAACTGCTTTATCGAATTCTGCTGGAAGAGCTTCAATACCAGGGAAGACTTGATTTTTAGTAAGACAATCAGCAACAAAAGCAACACATCTTTCAAATAGATCAGAATCATTTGTTTCAATACTTTGAATTGCAAGTTGAGAAACATTTTCTTCAGTAATAACATTTTTTGATAATGATTGTGGAAGCAATTCCTAAAATATTAGTTTTGTAATTTCCATCGAAATAGAATAAGTAACCCACCAAAACAGGACGAATATCAAAAGTAGTTGCAAGCTTGATAAGTTGTTTAGTAATACGATTATCCAAAGTTGTTTCATCAAAAGGTTGATCATAGCAGGCTCTAACAGCGAGTTCAACGACTTCTTTATCAAATTCATTAGCATTTACAGTATCAAGACAATTGTCATAATTATCAATAAATTGTTGATAAAAGTATTGGGATTGTGATGCAAGAACAAACTTATGAGCCTAAAAATGTACAGTATAATATTATATAAATACAGTAAACATATTTCTTACAAGAATCATTTCATTTTGGACTTGAAATGAAAAATCTTTATCAGGTAAACGAAATAAAGCAGAAGCAAGTTTAACTTCATCAGCTGGATGAATATCATTTGATGTTTCGTAAGCTGAAGGAGCATTCATTTCAAGTACACCAATAAGTTGAACTTGTTCATTCTTGCATGAAGCAGGAGTAACATTTTTATCAACAACTTGATTATTGCCAAAAGAAGTAGCAACAGGTTGAGGCTTTGGTAGTGAAAGTGGTTGAATAGAAAAACCTTTTCTAGCTTGACTAGTTGGCCGAATTTCTTCAGATAGTTTGTAAGCTGTTGCAACACGTCGAAATTGTTCATTTTCTGAAGTTGAAGTAACATTATTATCAACAGAACGATTATTGCCAAATGAAAGTGGTTGAATAGAAATAGCTTTTCTAGTTTGATTAATTGGACGAATTTCAGCAGATGGTTGATAAGCTCTGGAAGCTTCAGGTGCACGAGTATGTTGAAATTGTGCAGTCATGTATGAAGCGGTAGCAATATTTTCATCACCATAAATTGTACTACCAGGAGAAATAGAATTTTGTGATGATAGAAAACTTTGTTCACCCGGAATATAAAATGAAGAATCCAAATCACTAAAATCATCATTTGTAAAACCGCGAAGAGATGGTTTAACACGACGCCTTCCAGGCTTTATACGAGATAAACGATTTGTTGGACGAGAAGTAATTGTTTCTGTTTGCCTAAAAGTACAAAGCTATAACAGTATATCTATAAGAACAAGAAACCCACCAGTCATCATCAACAAATTCAGTAGTCATACGAGTGACTGGAATTGCTTTTGTGGGAACAATTTCAATATCTTTTGAAAAATCTATAAAGAACATGGATTATTCCAAGCAACTAAAACTAATAACGATCACTGACTGTTAGATGAATATTTTTGACTTGCTTTTGAAAAAGCTGGTGGTTCATTGACTTCATCACCGGCAGTGCTTTTACAAATCGATGGAACTGGTGAAGCAAGTCGACGAGGCGGTGGTTGAGGATTACATACCGAAGGAGGAGCACTGAAATCTGGACGAAATGGAAGGTTCTTTGATCGTTGTCCCCTATTAGATGTTGCCATTTCTAAAAAGTTCTTTTTAAAAAAAATAAATAATCAAAAAATTTAAATGCCACTTAAACACGAATATAAAGATAACAATAATAACATTGTTTGCATGAACACGGTATTGTTCAGCACATATTCTTAGTTTATAACCTCATTTATTAAATAGCTTAATTTTTACAAATATGACATAAAAGACGTTCAAAAAAATAAATATCTCTTGTCAAAATGTTGACAACGAAAGGCACAGCAACTACTGTATCAAACGACGTGCATTAATGTATAAGGCGCGGAAATAAGAAAAAATAAGAATTACTTAAGGTGCGTCAAGGTATCAATATTCATAATCAACGGCAAAAAAGAGGAAAAAATAAAAATTTCTTCTTCGCCGTTTAAAAAAGAAGGAAAAGAAAAAATAAGCCGTTGCATAATCTATACAGCATAAATATGTGTTCCATTCCAGTATGTTAAACATTGATAAAAAATTAGAGGAACATTTATTTATTTCATGAAAAAAGGATCAATGTTTATGCTTGTCTGTAGACGAGCCAAAAAAATCAACATAAAATTAGGATTCTAAAAACTTTTTTCTAGAAGCTTTTGAAAAAGTTACTGACTTTTGCACACATTTTGCCAAACTCTTCAAAATAAAAAAAGCCCGCGCACAATTTTACTGTAGGAATTTCCAAGTAAGAAAAAGACTAATTTTTAACTCTTTCAATTAAATGTCGGCTTTTTTAAATTACTTTTAGTAAACTTTTTTAGAAAATTGTGACACACATCTGATGGTAAAGCGCACCAGTTGAAAAATTTGAAAATAAAATATTTTGAGAATTTTTCTTTCATTTTTTAAATTCAATTGAGAAAAAAAACTTTGGAGTTTCGGATAAGCGCATTAAAGACATGTTTGAAAAAATGTATGCAGCACATATTTTCTACAAAGATTTATAATTTTACTCAAACAATAGCAACAATGAATCAAAGAGATTAAAAAGCTCAAAAAATCATTAATGTTGAAAATAGGAAAATTATTTAAGAATAACAATCAATGATACTGTAATTTATCTTTTTTTTATTACTTTATGATTTTTTTATTGCTATTATTGTTCATTTTAGTTTTAATTGTTAGGTAACCTTTTTTCTAAATAGGTCTATTTTTTTTTAAATTTTGTGTTTTTGTTCTTTTTGGCGTTTATTGTTATACGTATAAATGATATTTTATTTTTAAATTATTGCTGTTGAGTTTAATACAGAGAAGCATAAAGCCAAAAAGAAACATTTGGTATACTGTAGCTGGCGTTAAAAAGGCTTTGGAGGTTTGAACAAAAAAGTTTAATTGCGAAGATAAAAAAAAATGAAATTGAAAAATTCGAATTCAATGCAGTCATACATCGAAAACAGATGAGCAAAAAGTGTGATAAGAAAATTTGCCGATCCGTGAGGAAAGGCGTCCAAAATTTAAGTGCAACGATTAGATAGCTCCAATCGACCACTGCTACAAGAGTACATTCTCTTTTTCCATTTTCCCCGACTGAACCTGAATTTATTTGTGGCCCTAGAGAGGGCCGTTGGGATAAAATTTTAGAGTGATTGTTAGTATTTTGGTGGTTAGTTTAGTTGATTAACCAACTCCGTGAAAAGCAACTTCGCCCCTAAAGCGGAAAAAAAATAACAAGGATAATTATTATGCTGTCATTAACAACCTGTAAATAATGAAAAACAAACCTTATAATAGCTATGGCTAACCATGGTGGAGGAAAGTTTGTAAAGATTATAAATGTTACTGTCATAATGCAGATATCGAAATTAAACAAATTTTCGCAAAAAATGGAAAGGACGAAGTGGAATTAACCAAAGATAAAAAAATTTCTGATTTTTCATTGCTAAAAAATCGAGAGTAGATTCAACTCTCTTCTTAAAATTTTTAGATGGAAGCGTCGAAAAACGAGAGTTCACGTTTCTTCCTGTTTTTCAACAAGAACATGTCGTTCAATAAGAAAGAGAAAAAACATGAACTCTCGTTTTTTTGACGCATTCTCAAAAATAATAAAAGAACAGAAAAGGGAATCCACTTTCAACAAATTTTGGCAAAAATAAAATCAGCAAATTTGTTATTTCTTTGATTATTATTAAAATGTTAAAAAAAATATTTAAAATATTCAAAAAAAGTAGCATTTAACAGCCATTCCATCTTTCTAAAAAAATATAACGAATATAACAAAAATCAGCACATTAGTATTGTTAGAAATAAGGAAGTCATTTTCTCAAGTGTTTTGGTGAAAGATTTATAATCAATGGACATAGATAGAGAGAGACAAAAAACGTGATGAGTACATTCCTAATCTTAATTAAAAATGAAAGGATGGGGAAAAAGAGGAAAGACATTTGAGGAGAAAAATTATTAAAATTTCTGTCTTTATAACATGCTTATAGGCGCCAAGTTAGCATTAATGCTGTTGGTGAACTTGTTGTAACTGATAATCATCGATCTATCAATATGACATTCTTCACTCAGGTAATTAAGGAAAATATTTGTTTAATTTAATCCTGTAATATCACGTTTTATAGAATGGAGAATTAGTTCGTGCATATGAAAGCCGTAATCGTCATCTTCAATGCTTGGCTTCTGATTTAATCCTTTATTATCACATTTTCATTAATGATATTGAAAAATTTTGTAAAACCATTATTTACACTTCATTATTATTGTTCATGCTTTTAATATATTGTTGTTTTTTCTTATTAATAAAGTAAATTTAAGTTATATGTATGTTGTGTTTAAGAAAGTTTTGTTGTACAAGCTAAAAAACTTTTTTCAAAATAGAGCTTTCATTTTTAAAAAATGACCGCTGAAAAAAAGAGTCATTTTTTTAATGACCGAACAGTCAAAAATTGACTCTTTCTTCCTCCTGTTTATAAATATAACAAAAGTATGTGAAAATCTATGCAATATTCAACGACAGAGTTTTCTTTGCTAAAAAAAATTGCAAGTACCTGTGTTGCATCATTCTTATTCTTGTCGCAAATAAACGATGCCTTATGCTTGTTTTTTTAAATATAAGATAAAAAAAAGTCAAATTTATTTCAAAATATGTTTTAACGCGTTGTGCTTTCTCATTTTTCACATTTGTATAACATTAAAATTAAAAAAATCCATATTTTCTTATAATTTGTTTCACCAAGTAATAAAATAAGTTTCTTTCTTTCAGATGTCGACAAAGGATGAGTTGCTGCTATTAAAGTATGATCGGCGGTCTTTTTTGGATGTCAATTCACATTCTGAAAATCGCAAATATTTTAATCTCAATTTAAATCAAACTACCAAAATTTCAAATAATTCTTTTATTCAAGTTTATAGCAAATCAAGCGATGATAAACAATTAGGTAAATGATAACTGCTGCAGTCCATCAAAATTATATAACTTTGCTGTAAATTGATGAATAATTCTTTAAAAACTTGTAGATCTTAACTATTTTGAAGCCAATAATCTTTTTTCTGTTTTAAAATTTAAATAAGTAAAGTTATGCATTTAATAATATGGTTTGGTGGACTGCAGCAACACTGCCATTTTTATAGTATCCCATAATTATGAAACAAATTTACAATCTTTGAATAAAACATCCTTGAACGATTTATACTCTAACTCTGTAATAACAAATTATAATGTCGTTGATGAAAAAGAAGAAACTAAAAAACGATGGAAAACTTCTTTAAATAATAATAGCAGCAGCAACAATAGCACCCTTTCACTTCATATTTCTGCTTATGAAAATAATTTAACTGAAAACATTACTTCTGATTCATCTGGTGATGGAAAGAAAAGTTTAAAAAAAAAGAAAGAAGAAAAATCAAACAAAAAATGGAAGAATGAAAAACAAGTTTTTACATCTTTTATTCAAGTAAGAAATTACTGTAATAATGTAGCTTACAATTCCCTTTGTTTCTATGTAGCTTAAATTTAGCTTACAGTTCGCTTTGTATTTTTAGAGTCCATTTGAATTTCCAAGGCAGCAAGAAGAAGATAAAATTATTATTCCAGAAGTGATGCAATTTAAAGCATCCCAACATCTTTTTGATCCTGATCAATCTGCTTCATCAATTTCATCTCAAAGTGTACATCAACGTCCTCCTCAACCATTTGATACTGGTATGTTACTGTCTAAATACAAGAATTAAAAGAATCACATTACATTTGGCAAAAAAATTACAGTACACTTAAAATTAAAGTCGTAGTTTCTTTTATATTTTTTTCAAGTACATATCGCCTTACTTTAATCAGATATCTTTGAAAATAGAAATAGCTTAATTTTTTAATAGCTTTCAAAAATGTATAAAATTATAGATACAATGGATGATCGACGTGAACATGGCTATGATATTGCAATGGGTACACAATCAATTAGTCTTGTATTCCTCGAAGCACTTCGATTTCAAAAACGTTATTTTGTTTCTGCATTTTCAAGTCAAACAATTCTTGATGTAAAAAATATGCTTAAAGATATCATGGATCCAAATGGTTCTATGGAGCTACATGCATTTCATCCATCCACTAATTTTACTCTATTGAAAGATGAATCAACTTTATCTGAATGTGGATTTCGTGCTGGTTTTTCAAGCTTTAGTCAACCGTATGTTTTAATTCTCTTCTTTTATTAATATGTAGTTTGGTTAAAACTTATTATCATTACAGGGGAACTGTATATCTAACCTTTGGACAAGAAAATCCTGAATATGTTGCTGATTCTCGTAATAAGCCTGTTCCTCAATCAACTTCTTAATTGCCTGTTATTTGTAAGGGTTTAGGGATAAGCCTGTTAGTTAGTTAATTAGCCTATAAAAACTTTCTAAAATTTAATTTATAATTATTGTTTTCTCCAAAAAGCATTTTCTGTTTATTTTAGGTCAAAAAATTTAAATTACAAATTCGTAACTCTGGTATTACTTTTTTAAAAATCAATTTTTTACTTTCAAAATCACTGGATTGTCAAAAAAGCAAAAATTAAATTTTTTTCTTTTTTTTATAAAATTTTTACAAATTACAGTATACTATTAAATACTTTTCAAAAACTTTGAGCTAATTAACTAGCTAAATTCCTCGGTTAAACCCAATTTTTGTGATAAACTTATTTATTTGTTAATTTTACTTTTAATAAATCATTTTTCCACATCCAGTTCACTGTAAAACACAATTTTAAATGTCATTTATTTTAACAAATTAGCTTCACAAGTTATAATCTTTATGTAAATGAAATTAGGAAAGATATAAATGAAAAAAATACGATAAAAATAATAATGTTATTACTGTAATTATTATTATGGAGCTGGCTCGACATTCGAGCGATTCAATACAATTTTCAAATGTGCTTCTTTACTGCTGTTAAAAACATTTTGCCAAATAGCTTTGTTCAACACTAAATTTTTATCCAACGTTTTATAATTTTTTTCAAAGTTGTACATTTCTGTACAACTTTAACAACATTTTTAACATCAAAAATGTGGAAACGTCGAAGAAGCTTACAACTGGAAGAATCAGAGGTATTTTTACTACATTGTAAGATAGAAACAATCATAAATTTTAGGTTAATCTAAAAAATTCAAAGCTATTAAAATCGAATGATGTTCAACGTCTAAAAACTGCAATCATTGAAAAGATTGAATTCCAAAATGAAGTATATGGTTGGATTTCATTATTTGCTGCTTTCTTAGCTGTTCAAGCTGTTGTATCTGCCGGGAATTATTCAGGTTTTAGACTTTGTTAGATGTTTAGTTAAATATAAGTTCTCTTTTAGGTTATTCGAATGGTCCTAAATTTGGAGACTTTGAAGCACAACGACATTGGATGGAAATTACTTATAATTTACCTGTTATTCAATGGTATATTTGATATTATTTTATAATTTTCTCTTAACAGAAGCAATATTTTAGGTATGTAAACTCAACTGATAACGATTTAAGTTATTGGGGCCCTGATTATCCGCCTCTTACACTTTATCACAGTTATATTTTTGGAAAAATGTTTGTTTTTAATCCTTTCTGTAAATCATTATCTTTAATATTTTAGTTCAAATGCCTTAAATCCATCATGGGTTGAATTACATAAATCTCGTGGAATTCAAACAAAAAGTCATCTTGCATTTATGAGAACTACAGTAATCTTAACAATGTCACTTCTCTATGCTCCAGCTTTAATTTTAACACTTCGAAAATTTCTTCCGAAAAATATAAGCTTTTATGATAGATTTGTTATTGGACTTGCTGCTCTCATGTATCCTGGTTTAATATATATTGATAATGGACATTTTCAGTTAGTAATTTTCTTGTGTTTGATTTGTTAATGCATGTTTATTTTTAGATACAATCATATTGCTTTGGGATTATTTATTTGGACAATTTATTGCTTTCAAAAACGAAAAGTTCTTTGGGGAAGTTGCCTTTTTGTGATGGCATTGAATTTTAAACAAATGGAACTTTATCATTCTTTGCCGATTTTTGTGTATTTACTTTCTCTGTCATGTAGCTCTTCACCTTCTATTACTACAAGAATAACTCGAACGTATGTTTAAATATACTGTTACAGATTAAATGTGATTGTTTTTAGAATATGCAATGTAAGCAAACTTGGCATTGTTGTTATATCTACATTTGTACTTCTCTGGCTACCATTCTTCCAAAATATTGAACTTCTCAAACAAGTTATTCGAAGAATTTTTCCATTAGAACGTGGAATTTTTGAAGATATTGTTGCAAATTTTTGGTGTAGCTTAAATGTTGTTTATAAGTTGAAAACACATTTATCTACTGAAATTCTGATTCAAATTAGGTTTGATTATTTACGGGGATTAGTGTAAAGTAATTTAAAGAAGTTTTTAGTTTATTATTTGTTCTATGCTCTGCGCTGCCATCATTATTTATACTTTTCAAAAAACCAAATGACAAAAACTTTCGTTTATCACTGACTATTACATCTCTCTCATTTTTTATGTTCTCTTATCATGTTCATGAAAAAACTATTTTACAATGTGCAATGTAAGTTATTTCATTTTTTGCATGTACAGCTTACAATAATCTCTTTTTAGCCCAGCACTTTTCCTTTTACCAGATTATTTTCAAGTTGTAACAATTTTCTTGGATGCTTCTTCCATAAGGTATGTTTTTGATTACTGTAATTTTAGCAAAATTATGATTTATTTTAGCATGTTTGCTTTATGTATCAAAGATGAAATTCCAGAAATACTTTTCATGTTTTTAATTTATCATATTGTTGTAAGAATTCTTTGGAATAGTCGTTCACCTGTAAGTTTCTTATCGTATCCGAAATTTCTTTAAACCAAAAAGCATTTCAGAAACTAGAATTACTAAAATCAGCTCAAATTGCAATATCGTTAGCGATATGTGGCTTACAACTATTTGGTGTTCCACCAAAAAGATATCCATACCTATTTGAATTGCTCAATGCTGTATTCTCTTTTGGTATTTTTGCACTTTTTTGGTGTTATTTAAATTATGTTATGATTATGGAATATTTTTCACCATCACAAAATATTCAACAACAACAATCTAGTCAAAGAAAGAAGAAAGTGCAGTAATACATACATAATTATCTATATCACTTTTTGTTGCCTTAATAATACGGGTTTAATATAATAAAGTAATTTATAAATAATAAAATTTAATTTATGATTGTAAATGTGTTTTTAACATTCTTTGAATATTTTGTAAAGTTTATTTTTTACGCATTAACACGGAATACTGTAGATGTCAGAGCCTTCAACAAACGTAAATGATATTTCAACATGTACCCGAGTACTTATTTCATATTCATCAAATACTGGAGAATTTATTACAGAATTAGTTCATGGAAAAATTATGGACAGAATTGGAATTCATATTAATGATCGAAGATTTAAGCTAATGTCTGAAGAATGTGTATATTTGGTTGCAATTCGACAAGCATTTTGTTATTCCGATTGTAATGCAATTGAAGCATATGAGCAAGGAAAAGAACCAATGTCAATGATAAAACTGTATACACTATTAACAGAGAACGGCATTTCACTATTACGTTTTTCAATTTTTTCAAGTTTGTTAACTGCCGGGTATACTGTAAAACTACCGAAAGAACCAACAAATTCTGAACCATCGAGTAATGAGGAAGTAAAGCATGATTATGATGTATGGCATTTTTCAATTCCATGGTGCCGAAATGATCTCTCAATTCCTCCACCAACATATCGATTAATAGTTGCTGATTTTCGATATCAAAATCAAATTCCAGCAAGAGAACAACTTTCAAAGCTATCTTTAAATGGTAATGGTTCAGTTGTAATTGGAACCGGCACCGTTGGAACATATTCATTCCTTTCTATTCATGGCATTCCTGTTTCTGTTGAATTAGTTTAAATTGGTTTTTGTAGAAATATTGTTGATTTTGTTGAATTGTTTTTAATTTGTTATTGCTGTAAGTGAATTAAACATTTTTGTTTTTTCAGGCTTTTAGACAGCGGTAATTTGTGTTTTTGCGGGTTCAAAACTTCAAAGTAAAAATTTAATAAAATTATTTATTTTTTTCGAGTTCTGTGTTTTTTTTGCACTCGATTATAATTTTTACCGATGTGAAAATATACCAACATTTGATAAAAAAGAGACAGAAATGAAAGATGAAAAAGAATATACAAAATTAAAAACCTTCTTAAGGATGGTTTTATTTATAAAAGCAAAAATACAGTAATACAAAGAAAAGATATCACATTTTTGAATGACACTCTTTAAAAATACAAAAGAAATAACAAATTAAATTACAAAAATGAGCAAAACTCAAAAATACAAAGTAAAAAAACAGTGAAAATAATAAGGGCAGCAAAGTGACAAGAAAATGTTGAACAAGAAAAAAGAAGAGTAATTTTTGAAAGAATATTTTTTACACAAAATGTTTTAATTAAAACAATCAAAGACAAAGGAGGTGATGAATTATCATTTTGAATTTTAACAAAAACAATAAAATTAACAAATAAAAAATGATTATTTACCCGTAGAAAAGAGAAAAAGATTTGAGAAAATTAGAAAAATACAAAAAAAGAGAAAAACCTTGAGAAACGTTTTTTGGAAAGAGAAAAGAGAGGATTTTTTGATTGAATTTTGCACGGAAAAAGTAAAATATAATAAAGGCCTAATAATATTCATGATCTTAGAGTTATGTTTTTAGTCAAGCAGTTCGAGTCATATCACTCATTTTTCGTAAAGCTTCAATAAAATTTGGATTTTGCATCATTAAATTTTGTTGATGCTGTTGTTGAGCAGCGGCAGCATGTTGTTGTTGCATTAATTGTGCCATAAGAAATTGTGCTGCTTCAGGTGATGGAGTCATTCCATTCATCATAGCATGTTGAGACATATTTGCAATTTGTGACAGAGCTGCAGCAGCTGAATGTTGTTGCTGCTGTTGTTGGTTTTGTTGCTGCTGATTCTGTTGTTGTTGTTGATTCTGTTGATGTTGTTGGTGCTGCTGCTGTTGATTTTGTTGTTGCTGTTGTTGATGAAGGGCATCAGCTTGAGCACGTTGTTGAGCCTGTGCAGCTGCAGCAAATCGTTGTTGAAGTTCATGCTCCATTCGTTCTAAAAATTGATATAATAAAATATTTAATTCCTTTACCCAAAAAAACTTACTTCTTTGTGATTCCATTTCTGCTTGAGCATGAGCTTGTAATTGAGCTTGAAAAGCTTGAGCTTGCTGAGATTGCATTAGCGATGCCATTAAATTTAAATGTGCAGGATTTCCAGCTAACATTGGATTCATCATCATTTGAATGGGATGTGGTGTAACCATTCCAGAAACAGGTGGCATTCCAGGATGTTGTTGTTGCTGCTGCTTTTGTTGCATTGCATTTAACTGTTGCTGCTGTTGTTGTTGCTGTTGATGTTGTTGTTGCTGCTGTTGTTGAGCAAGTCTTTGAGCTTCTGCAGCAGCTTGTTGTTGTTGTTGTGCTTGAGCAGCTTGTTGTTGGCGTTGTTGTTGCTCTTGTTGCTGTTTCTGTTGTTGAGCAAGTCGTTGGGCTTCTGCTGCAGCTTGTTGTTGTTGTTGTTGTTGTTGTTGCTGCTGTTGTTGGATATGCTGTTGTTGCATTTTCTAAAAAACATATTGTTTTAGTCACTTTAATTACTGTAACAAATTTACCTGATGTTGTTCAATCATTGCCATAATATGTGCTTGCTGTTGAGCTGCTTGATGATGTTGCATCATAAGCCGAGGATCCATTTGTGGTGGCATCATTGGCATTGGTGGAATTGCACCAGATTGTATTCTTTGCAAAGCATTTATATCAATACCACTAAAACCATTCATATCCATCGAAGTTTTTGGCTGTGGTGTTGAAAGAAGAGGAGGATGTTGATGATAATGTTGAATGGCTTTTGCGGCGGCTTCTTGTGCAGCTTGTGCTTCTCGCTTATTTCGTTCTGCTTCTTCTTTAGCTTTCTTAGCATCTGCATCCCGCTTTTTCTTAGCCTCAACAATCTTCTTTCGTTCAATCCAATGTGGATTTAATTCAATTCGATAAATTAAATCCCTTCTTGCACAACTATTTCCAGAATCTCTTTGAACAATTCTTTCGAGAGTTACAGGCTCCAAAAGATGTCGAATTGCATCATTTTGAAATATCATATCTTCATCTCTTTTAATATGTTCAGATTTTTCTGTTTTTACAATAACTGAGCATTGATGATCAAGATCTTTTTCATGCATTTCCTTTAGAGATTTTTGTTGTTCTAGAGATAGCACAGCTTCTTCACCTTCATCAATTTCTTCTTTAATAACAACAACGGGGAAATTTTCTTTTTCTTCTTTAACTTCAACTTCCATTGGCTGTTGTTGTGGAAGCGCCTCAATTGCAGGCTTAAGTTCTGGTGGAGGCTCTTGTTTTATCTTCTTTTCAGCGGGTGGCAAATCGCTTTCTTCTTCTTTTACGGCTTCAGCTTTAGGACTTGGTGATGATACTGTAGAAGATGAAGATTGATATTCATTACTTGCTTTTCCATTCATTTCAATATCTTTTGGTTCAGATGTCTGCCGAGACTTTTCACCTGATGTTCCATTCATTATTGGAGTGGGTGGAGCTGTTCGTGGAGATGATGCATTTTCGAGGACATCATCAGACATGGCAGAATGTCGATGAATTCGTTTTCGTGATTTTCTTGACTGTTTATCATCACCTGCTGGAGAATCAATCCCTCTTCCACCTTTTGACATCTTCCTTCGATGTTTTCCATTTGCTCGTGTACGAACACCCATTTCATCAGTTGGTGAAGCCCGTGAAAGACATAGCGGTACAGTTGCAGGTCGTTCAACTGGACGTAAAATACCATATTTCTTATAATGCAGCCGACATTCTGTACACATTAATTGACGATTTGAGCCAGCATGATGCCAATCTCTTGACTTTGTATCATAGCAATGATGGCAGGCACGTTCTTGAATTTCATCTAATTCAGATTCCGATGCTGAAGCATAATCAATAAAATCACAGGATTGTGCACGAGGTGGTTGACCATTTTTAATAACTTTCTTCGGCATTAGTCGAGTTCGATGTAATGCTCGTGGTGGTACCGCATCACGAGATTTCTTCCACATATAATAAAATTTAACTAAATGTTCCTAAAATATGAAATAGTTTAGTATAACGTAATGGAAAATTTCTAAATTTTTGAACGATTTTTTGTCAGCCAAAAAGCTACTGTAAAATTAAAAAAGCTTACCCGCATATGTGAAGGCAAAAATTCTTTTCTAATTTTAGGGAAATTCTTTCCATGGGCTTTAATTCCTTTACTAAATTTCTTTGCATCTTCTTGTGTTAAAAATAATGAATCTTTTGCTAATAGAGCATCTTGCTGCTTCATAATATCTCTTGCTTTTTCAATATTATACCCGCAATTATGTAATGTTACAATAGCATCATCCATCACCAAATCACCAAGCCTTGAATCTCTTTCTAATGCAGTTATTCTTGGATTAGATTGAAATAAAAATGTTCGATATGTTCGACATTGCTTAATATATTCAAATTCAGCATCTTCACAAATATCACCAGGACGATATAAAAGTTGATCTCGATCAGGTTCTTCACTAACCGAAGTGGCTTGCCAATCAGGCAAATCCGCCTAAAATGTAATTGAAAGATAAAAAATTTATACACAGTTTTTTTTGTAGAAAAAAGGATAGATTAAAAAAATGCTTATCGGATTTTCAAATTTTATGTCTCTCTTTTTTGATACCCGGAACGTACAATGAAAAAAGGGGATTGGTGATTTGAGAAAAAGGGATAATCTCATCTTACTCAAAAAGGTAATCCGCTTTAACAGAAAAAAAGAGTTTTATTGTCATTGACGACAAAAAAAGGGTTAATGTTTGATTTTAATCGATAAAAAAAGTTTAGCTGCAACACCAAAAAAACAGGAATGTGTTAATCGCTGCGTAATTTTTTTGTCATTGGTAAAAAAATTTCCGGTTTAGTTTTTTTTCGATACAAAATCAGACATGACCTTTTTTAAAGGACATTTGTTTATTTGAACTCAAAAATATCACTATTTCAAAAAGCTTTAGACTTTTAAAATTGCATAAAAAAACAAACATACCTCAAATCTCGGGCCAGTCCTGGATGTTAAATGAAGAGCCGCCAGTCTGTTATTTTCCAAATTAAAACTTAAACAAGAAAAGAATGTATCTTTATCAGATATCAAATACGGAGATTCAATCAAATCGTTAATATTTCGATAATTTTTAACTATACACTTTCCTCTGAAAAAACAATAATTAGTTTTAAAAAGTTAAATTTAAAATATTGATTTATTTTTTCTTTTGGTATTCCAAAAATAGAAATAGCAACAAATGAATTTAAACTATTAGATGGAGGGGAAAAAGGCATAAATTATTTAAAAACAAAAACGACGGCGTCGTCGACAAAGATTAATAAAATTATTTACGTAACAACAACAACAAAACAAAAATAAAAGTATAATAGAAGCAGCAGCTAAAAACGGAAGGCATCATTCATTTTTGTTCATTCAATGAATGTTGCATCTTTTTTTACGCTATTTTTCCACGTCATCTATTGAAAAAAGAGATGACTTTTTAAACATAGAAAAAAAGCAATTTTACAACTACAACCACAGCAATGAAAAGGAAACTTTTTTTCGTGCTTCAGCTGAAGCCGTAGTGTCCAAAATAGAATTTATTTGCCATGACGCGTTCCTTCAAAAGACTTTACTGCAGCCCTTATCAGTAAAAACATAAAAGTAAAAGATGAATCTTTGATTATTTGCTGATAGTAAAAGATTTAAAGTGATGAGGAAATATAATACTACGATTTTTAGCACCTTTTAATGGAACCCTATATTTTCAAAAATGGAAAAAGAAAAACATGATGCATAAAAATTATTATTATTTTTTATGCTTTTGAAGCTGCTGCATCATCTGCAAATTTGAAGGAAGAACAAAGAGTCAAAGCTGTAATCTAAACAAATAAAAAAATATGAAGGAGGGAATCATCATCTGCTACTGGACCTCTTTCTTTTATTATAAAAATAGAAAGGTAATAGTAGTCAGTCAGTTAGTCGTCAGGCAAATAGTAGAGTAGTTATTTACAAACTTATGGGAAAAAAATAGTGGAAAAAAGCTGTGTCAATGAACATTGTCAATATTTGAAAAAAAAAAGAAGATGGAGAAGAATTTGTTGCTTTTAAAAATGATAAGTATTTAAACAAATAAAGCGTGTATTAAAATTTTTACTGCTGTTGCAAACAAAAATATAGGAAGGTTTTGATGATGATGATTCAGGAAGTTCTTACTTTTGTTGCAATGTTTCAAAGGGGTCTAAGGAACAAAAAATGAAGAATCAAAAGATGCAAACAAGCTTAAACGGCAGCTACTTACAACGAACAAACTGAAATAAATATACAATCGGCGGAGAAGACGGAACGAAGAAGAAGATCCAGAAAGAGCAAAAAAAACAAATGGGATTAAAAAAACTTTTTGTTTTATTTTTTGCTTTAAACAAAAGTTTGACACATTTGTGTTCAAAAAAAATGACAAATGACCTTCCTTTTACTCTTTTCACTCATCTCAAATGACCGCCACCTATGATGGCACTTAAGTTGTTCATCATCTTCTATTCCCTTTTTGAAGATCATTTTTCTTCGTTTTTTTGCTAATCCAGTTTTCTCTTATTACAACCATAAAAACGGTTGTTGTTGTAAGAAAAAAAGCAGGATACGGAATCAAAAAAAATGTCAAAATTTTAAAGAAAAAAGCCAGACATTGGAAAAAACAAGACTTTATAAAACTTGCAGAAAAAAACTGTCAACTTTTTGACAGTTCAAAGAACTATGAAGTAACTATAAAAGCATTAATTAATGACCTCAAAAAGCATTCTATTTGGAATCACAGCGGTTCGCCTTATTGCATATATATAATATATTTATTACATTTTCTATTACAAAACTTAAATTATGGCTCAGCTTGGAACTTTTCTTATTGCAACTTTCTCTGTTATAACCCTTTGGAGTATTTATGCTTCAGCTGGGCCAATTGGTGACCGTTCTACAACAGCAACAATCTCAGCAGAAGAGAATGCAACAGTAGCTATTTTGACTACAACCGAGATAACTTTAAGCAATGAAACAAGGATAATTGATACTTTAACAACTGAGATAGATGTTGCTGGAGGAAATGAAACTCATATTAGACAAAAACGATCTTGTGGATGCTGCTGTTGTAGGTAGGGGAGACATTAAGGATTATAAAAAGATTAAAAGTAAAAATATTTTAGACCATGTTGCTGCTGTTGCAGACCGTAAGTTTAAAAAAGGAAAAGATTTCAGATATCCTGAATTCTAATCGCAATTTTTTAGCTGTTGCTGCTGTTGTAGATGTTGCTGTTGCCGGTAAAGCTTTCCTTAAATCTTAATTTTGCCATTTTAAAAAATATTTTTTAGATGCTGCTGCTGTTGTTGCCGTTGTTGTTGCTGTCGATGCTGCTGTTGCCGGTGAGAAAAAAAAGCTCTGACAAATCCATAATTTTTTTTCTAATCCTACAAAAACTTTTATAGACCATGCTGCTGCGGATGTGGTTGCTGTGGATGTGGTGGTGGACGTAAACGTCGAGCAATTCAAGAACTTTCTCACAAGCTTATGAATAAAAATGTTGCTGAATTCACTGCTCAACAATTCTCTGATTCAACTGAAAATAACCAAGAATCTGATGTTCCACCTACAGAAGCTGCTATTGCTCCAACTACAACAGAAGCCCCAATTGAAACTGAAGCAACAACATTAACTACAATTCGAAAAATGACTAATGCCAAAATTGATTCATTTGGGCGCCGGCAATTCTAAACACACGCACATTTCCAAAAAAAAACCGCTAAATTATTGCAAAAACTTTTAAATTATTGATTTTTTTTAAAAATAAATACTGCTTTTTAAAGACAAAAAAAGTATAGGCATTAAAAGCTTTTAAACAACGAAATTACAAACAACAAATAACCAAAGAGATTAAAAAAAGTGGTGATAAAAAATAGGAAGGAAGAGAAGAGAGGTGTTAAAAATAGATACAAAAAAGAGATAAATACTTCAAACAACAACGTCGTCGTCGACTAATCCCTCGGAAAAAAAGAGATTGATAAGATAATAGTAATAATATATTTTAATACGGATTAAAAAAGAATAATACACAGGAAAAGAAATTTGTACCTTTTTTGAACCGCAAAAAAAAGATGACGAAAAAAAATATAGAGAAAAAAAATTAAAGGTTGTTTTTGGCAGAAAAGCAATTTTGAAAAAAATCTGTCTTTTTTTAATTTTGGGTTGTAAATTATTAAAATAGGAAAAAGAAGAAAGAGAAAAAATGACGAAAAAGAAAGCGGCAGCAGTTGTGTTAGTTTATTATCTAAAAAAAATAAAATCTGACAACTTTAATCTTTTGCCATAAATAAATTTGTAAGTGTAAAAAAGTAGCCATAAATTTTGAAATACAATGAGAGTCACTTTTTAACCTTTGTAATCTGTTCTATAGAAGGAAAAAAGGAAGAAGAAATTCTAACAAAAATAAGGTCATAAAAGCAAACATTGGAAAGAAAATGAATAAGAGAGAAGAAAAGGTCGGCCGAAATCAAAACAAAGAAAAAAAAGCGAAAAAAGAAATTAGTCATATTTGAAGCAATTTGATACTTTTTTTTCTTAAATAAAAAATATAAAACGGAAGCTCAATAAGAAGGGGAAAAAATAATAATCGTATCCGATTCTTTGAAATTATTTTACAAAAGTAGTAGTAAGAGACTTTATCCCGACTAAGTTATGGGAAATGAAAGCGGACTTATATACGAATGGTCAACTCTTCTCATACTTTCTTTCTTACGTTAAATGGCAGCCAGCCACCACCACCACTTTCAACAGCCGTAAGAAGCAGCAGCAGTATTAGATTTTAGTTTAGTTAAACAAATTTCTCTCACCTATGGTAACACTATAATCCACTTGAAAGAGACCAAAAGAAGAAAAGAAGGTAATGAACGAACAAAAAAAGTATAAAGCCAAAAAATGGCGTGTACTATATTTCTAAACAAACTCAAGTCAATACACATGAGTATAAATAAAAAATAAATTAAAGTGCAAAAATTACACCTTTTTAATGAAAAAAAAGTTATATAAAAACCTTGAAAATTGAAAAAAAGAAATTGAATGTAATTTGTACCTTTTAGCACAATATTTTTCTCTGTTTTTCTTTTTGAAGTAAAACGTAAGAGGTCATTAATGGCAATAAAAAAAGAGAAATATATACGAAATTAGGTATTAAAAAAAGAAAAATTTGTTACAACCCTAATCGTAAAAAAATAGGGGAGATCAAAAACAAGAAAAAAAATCGTAAAAAAATAGTAGTCATATAAAAACATTTGTTGCTACTTTAAAACATCTCAAAAAAACTAGAATAGTGTAAAACCAACCTTAGATATGAAACTGAAAAAGCTTGCGATGGAACATCTGATTGAAATAATTCTCGTGGTTCATATTCAATTGTTTTATCATAAATTCCATGCTCTTTTCTTTCTTGAATTAATAGTGAATGTGTTACTTCAGGAATATCATCACATCGATAATACCGGTTTATTTTAAATGAGACTTGTTCCCGTTTTGCCTAAAAAAATTTAACAATAAAAATTTCTATAAAACAACATCAGTGCATGCCTCCGCAATCTACAGTACCCTCCCCTTTTTACGATGTACTTAAAAACTTTTTAATACTACAATCTATTTTTAACATTTACTTTTTTATTACTAGCCCCTAAATCACCATTTAAGCAAAATTATATTTAATTATGTAATTTTTATCCTTTTGAATTAGCAACAAAAAAACGATAAGTGCTTTTCTTTCTTCTTAATGTCCTTTTCTTTTTTTGCTAATGTCTGTTCATTATTCAGAAAAACAGAACGAAGAAAAATACGATTCACAGACATTTTTGACAAACAAAAACACCATAAAAAAAGAAGAAGAAGGAAGACCGCCGTTCGTTTTTATTCAAGAATAAAAAAATGAAAGGCGCCAATTATTCCCGTTTTTTTCGGTGGTTCCTTCTTGATGTGACGCAGCAAGAAAGGAAGAAAGCAAAGCGGCAGAAGCAACGGTGGCAGTGGCGGCGCGGAAGGCAACAATCTAATCCACTTCAATCAAATCTCCCAAAAATCCAGAAGCATCTGCGCGAAAAACCGCGCTCGCAAGAGCAAGAAAGAATAAGGGTGTCATTAATCATAGCAGCAGTAAAGGAGAGAGAAAGGAAACAAATGTTTTATAATAATTTTATATTTGCCTTTAATCATTTGATACTTTATTTTTAAAAATAGTAATTTTTAATGAAAAATGTATTAAAATTGCAAATTTAATTTTTAAATTAATTTTTGGTAAAATGGTTGTTTAATGCTAATACGAATTTGTGATGTGACATTATCAGAGAAAGGGATTTAAAAAAATGGAAATATTTGAACAGCTGCACTTTTTCAGAAAACCAAAGGTGCAATGTTGTGTCAAGCATAAGAAAAACATTGTTTTGGAAAAGAAAATGCAACAAAAAGTGAAATCAATCTATCATAAGTTATTGCAAAAATGCTATTAGCTGTGAAAACTAAATACTTCATATGACAGTTACAGTAGTCATCTATTACTACAACAATGTCCAAAAATAGCAACAAAACCTATTTTTATTACACTTTTATTTCTACAGTAAACCCAAAAAGGGCAATAACCATTCTCACCGATAATTTATTGCCATTTCTTTGAAAAAATAAAAACTATCATTAATTTTTACTGTTTCTTAATAGTCCTTTTTAAACTCATTAATGTTTTTTCCGTTTCCTATTTTAACTTTTAAAAAACCTGTTATTTTTTGCATCTACAAAGTGGTGACGAAATTCCCAAAAGTTCATTTTAAACTTTTCTTTTTGTTTAAAACTTTTTTAATGTTTTTTTTTGCAAATAAAAAAAGTGAAATTTAATGCCAAATTAGGTTACTTTATTACCCAATAATTTTTAACGCTTTTTTTGCCTGTCATTTTTTTTGATTCGAAAAATGAAAATATGAGTACCATAAGAAGAGAGAGGGAAGGCCGATCGACCTTGCAAGTAAGTAGTAATTCTGTTTGTGTGACTTTTTCTCCTCCTTATTTCAAACAAAAACAGAAAGAATGGTGGCGGTCGTCTCTTCGATGGTCGTCATCGTCGCGCAAGTGTCTCAATTCAAGCAAGCAAGTCAAATGGTTGAATGTGGAATTGAAAAAAGGAGGATATTATAAAATATATTAGATGTATTTATAAACGAGGTCGTCCTTCCCTTTTACACTCACTCATTTCGCTTCTTCTTCAATTCAATGCTCAAGAAAGTATAAAAAGGAAATACAAAAGCAAGAAAGATCAAAGAAAAGCAATTTTAGTATTACTTTTATTGGCGCAAATCATGCCATACTAAGCTTTGGTAATTACTACTTTATGGCCCTATCCTTAGGTAATTACTCTACGGCAATTATCTCAACTACAACAACAAGTGCGTGCCAAACAGAACTTTAACACTTTATTGCCACTTTTCCCTTAAGCTATTTTCTCATTAACAAAAACAAAACTTACAGGTCTAAAATTACAAATACTTCCAATCATATATGGTTCAGTTGGAGATGTTTCAACATAAACATAATCACCGGGCCAATAAACAGTTCCATCATGTGATTCAAAGCATTTATATTCAGAATCAGCTAAACATTTATAAACTTTTCCACGGCGTTGTTTTCGATTATCACCATTTCCAAGGCCATTTGGAATAGATCGATGTCCAAGCGTATAATAGACTAGCTCAACTTCCCATAAACCTTGTTGTAAACATTCTTCTGGAATCATTCGTTTACTACTTTGACTTTGTTGATGATGAATTCCCGTATTATTTGAAGTTGCTGTTGTAGCTGAATCTGATGAAATACCTGTAGTTGTTGTACCATTAATGATTCCCGTAGTAGTAATATGATTGTTATTGTTAGATGTTGTTGCTGATGAAATACCATTCGAAGTTGTAGGTAAATTATTTGCTTCTGTTGACGGCAAAATTGCAATTTGATGTTGTTGCTGTTGCTTAAGTGTCGATATTAGCTTTGTATTATCGCTTGTAAGTGATCCATCTGAAGCAGAATGATGAATGCCATTACTTGTAATAGCAGCATTTGAATTATTTAAAGTTGTTGTTGTTGAATCGCCGCGGGCGGTGACGATCAAATCATCGCTGTTCGTCATTGACACCGCCGCTGTTAAAAATGTTGTTGCGCACACAATTTTGAATGGTGCACTATTTTTTGATTAAACAAAAAAATATATTTTACAAAATACTTAAATAAAATCCAAAAATAGCAGTTATTGTAGAAGTTAAATATTGATTAATATGTTGTAATTAATATGAGTTTGAAGTGAGTAATATTGTCGTCGTTCTTAAAATTATTGAGTTGAAATTTGAAACAAAAGAATAACAATAAAAAGCAGCACTTTGTTGAAAATTTATTATTGAATAGAAATGCCAGCTATTAACAACCCGTTAGCCAGCAAAATATATAGATTAGAAGAGAAAAGGAAGGCGACGACAACAAATAATAAAAAAGAAGAAAAAGCACTCTGAAAAAATATGTCTTTTAATTTTTAAAATAAAAGGTCAACAATGTTTTTTCTTTAAAATCTTTAAAGAAACAAAAATCACGGCACTGATATGATAATAAAAAAAGTTATTTATTTACAATCACGATAATGTTCCACATCGTTCGTGGAAGAAGAAGGGGACTACAGGAAATAGAAAAAAAGAAATAAATTCGCGATAACAAAAAAGGCAACTGTAACAAAAAAATTTTATTGTAGTTTTTTTGGGGGAAATAATGAAAGAAGGCTTTTTTTGATTGAAGAAAACTTGGGAAGGAAAGAAAGTAGTAGTAGACGATGGATGTTGAGATGATGATGATGGAGGAAGCAGCAGCGAAAAATACATATAATTCCTGTGGACATAAAACTACTACTCGAGTGCGCGTTTCTTTCTTTTCAAACACAGTCAAAAAAACTATCAAAAAACTAACAACAATTTCGGGACACAGAGTTTTGATTTTTGAGTACTGTTTTTTTAATGTGGGCAAAGAAGGACATGAAAAAAGTAAGTTGAAACTTGATAAGGTTTGAGATAGATTTGGATATGTCATGATGAACATGAGAACATCATGTCATACTGTTTTAAACTCATATTATTAATATGTACCATTCTTTAATGGTACAAAAAAAGGTGGACTCAAGAAAAAAAAAAGAAAGAACAAAAAAGAGTGAAAAGAGAAAGAGAGGGGAGACAGGTTCGACCGATTAAATGTTGGCGACACTGCACTGCACTGCGCATATAGCATCATTCCTATTCTCTTTTTTTTTCAATTCAATTCAGTTCAGTCAGTCACTACCACCAGCAGGAAGAAGAAGAAGAAGGAAGCAGCAGCAGCTCTTTTCTCCCCTTGAAAAAAATCATTGCCGAATCTCTTTCGTTTTTTTTTGGGTGAAAAAAGGGTGCAAACCCATCATCATCAGAGTAGCAGTAAGTCTCCTTTCAAATCAAAAGAAAATGAGCGATAAAAAAATTAAAACATTTATATTAAGCACGTGTCAATAATAAAGGCAAGGTAAGGACAAAAACATGGACGTTTTTTTGTTGAACTTTTTGTTTTAATGATGATGATGGTTGGAATTTGAGAGGTATCAAATTTTTAAGTCTATTAAAGATATTTATGCAAAATACATTCAAACAAAAAGAGGGGAGATCAATCAACAGCTGAAGGCAAAATGAGGGAGTAACAGAGAGAACAGATATATAAACGAACGAGAAAAAAGAAGATCAAGTGTGAACTTAGAGGGATATCTTCTTCGAAAAAGAGATAAATGAGGAAAAAAAGTGAAAACAACAAGTGTTAGTCTTAATTATAAAACCTCGTCTATAAAAGGGATGAAAAGGAAAACCTTACAATCTTTCAAGGCAAAAAGAAAAAACATGTTTGATTTCTTTTTTGCGTTTTTCTTTTGGGACGAGCGATGATTAACAATTATTTTTTTGATTTCCAAAAAATGTTTGTTTCTGCCGTACACAAAAACTGCTAGCTGTAATAATTGAAGACAACTTTGGAAATGATTTCAATTAAGATTCAAAATATAAGAAAAAGTTTAATATTAAAAAAAAAGTAAGAGGGAAGGGAATGAATGAACTCTGCCTGGTACTCTTCTCACACTGCCTTAGACAAAAATGAATATGGGTCAATTCCATCAAAAAGTTTTTTGCAACTACTTTTTTCGTCTGTGATCAGAATACAATTCCAAAATCAGCTTTATCAATATAATATTATTTTTTAATAGCTGATAAAAATCTGAGAGTCTCTGAGACTATAATCCTTTTAAAACAGATTGGATAAATCTCCCTTTCCAAAAAATCTTTGGAAACAATTTCTCTCCTCTTTTGCATGACCAATTAATATCGACTTGAATTCATTTGGAGCAAAAGTTTAAAGTTTTCTTCTTCTATCATTTTTTTGATTAATTACTTTAAACAAAACAAGAAACAAAATGTGTGTGACACAAATGACGATAAGAATAAGCATTTATAGGCAAAAAAAAAGAAAAGGGAAGAAGTTCCTTATAGCAGCTCAAAAATGGCTGTTATTGCTTTAGCTGGGGATGGTGGTGGTGAAGAAATGTTATGCTTGTTTGTTGTTTGAAAAAAAAAACAAATACAAAGTAGAGAGGAGGGATTTAAAGGCAAACAACGAACAAATCAAAGCAAAAGCATTTATAAAAGAAACATCCCAAGGTGGCGGTTAGCTAACAGGCTATTGAAAATGAATCAACGAAAAAAAGACAAATTATATTTCCTTCTAAAAAAACTACTATAAAAAAGGAGAAAAAAGAAATTCCATTAAATCAAAGAGGAAATTGCGCCAGTAATAACACACAAACTTCTTTTTCTTTTACCACCACCACGTTGTTACTTCCTGCCCAGCGGCATTTAGAAAAAAGAAAGAGGTGATTGTCGGCAGTTACTTGGCGAGTGAACGAGTAGTTGCAAATGTTTCATTCAGACTTTTTTTGCATGTTATGATTTAAAATATTAAACAATCTTTTTTAGAACGCTTCAAAGTCATCCGTCCCAGAAATAGCAGTCGAAGAGATTTTTGAACAGTTTTATTAAAAAAAGCTGCTCAAAATCAAAAAGGAATGAGACGCGCACACAAATACAAATAATAAAATAAATAAAAAAAATATGAAAAAAGGCTTGTTTCGGACATTGGAAAAGGAAAGAGAGGAAGAAAGAGGAAGAGAGGAGAGAAAATGACCGTTTGTTATTCTTGTGAGAGAGAGAGCTTCTGCTCTTTTTTGCAGTTTCCTTTCTTTTCCTCTTCTTAAATAATGGTGTCGTCGTCGTTGTCCAAAAAAAGGACAACGCAATTTTTCTGAGTTATTTGAGAGAAAAATAGGGAGAGAGAAAAGAGATTAAGACGTGTGTGTTCATTTAGAAAAAAATAAAAGAATTTAGAAATGAATGAATGAAAGGAGATAAAAAAGCATACATACTCTTAAAAATGTGAGAATTAATTTTTAATAATGTATTAATTTGGATATTTGTTTGAAGGAAAGAAACATGGTTAAGAAAGGATTTAAAAAAAGGAGATTTTAAAAAGTTGTTTTTTTAAAGGAATCCGAGAAAGGGCAAAAAAGTTTTAAAAATGTTGAACTTTGATTTTTTAACTTTAATGACTGTAACCGAGAAAGAAAAGATTACAGTACTTTTAAAAGCATCAAATTGCTTTAAAAAAGCTTAAAATAAATTCCTAAAAAAGAGTCTGCAACAAACAATCGTTTATTTTTGAGCTGTCAAAACTCCGTCATTAAACGCGTATGTTTTTGTTTTTTTGCTGCTATGGTTCAAAAAACGTGAATTCAAAAATAATCATTTTACAGGAAAGAGAAGAGAAAACTTTTAATATATTGATTTTATATGCTTCCCCCCTCCCTTTTATTTACTTGTTTCTTCATTCATTCAAGAGATTCAAGAATCTATGACCAGAAGGGGGAAAGGAGAACAAGAAAAAGAAAGAAGAAACAACAATTAATGAAATTGAAACTAAAAAAGAAGACGAAGATTGATAAGTGAAAAGAAAAAAGATGTTTAAAAAAATAAGTGATCATTAAAATTTTTGATGTACTTTCTGATAAGGCTACTATCAGAGGAAAGGTGTTGCATTTTCTTGATTTGTTCTTATTTTTGGGTTTGGCAAAGACAATCAAAACGTTGATTTCCGATTTCGGCTTTAACTTTTCGAAATCACTTCAAAACTTTGGACAATGTTTGACAATCCAAGATCTTTTTTTTTGAAGATTTAGGTGAAAAAAAGGATGAAATGTCAAACAAAAAAAAGAAGAAAGGATTGAAAGAAAAAAATATAACAAGTTTGTTGCAAAAAAAACAGATTGAATTGAATGACTGAAGGAGGGAGGACGACAAGTCCAGACACAAACACACACAAAAATAAATAATTTCGCGCGTAGAAAAAGAAAGATGCAATCCTCTCTCTTCTCTTATTCGCGTTCATCGTGTGTTACTTCATTTTTTGGCTGCTGATGCTGCTGAATACGATAGAAAATAAAATATCAAATATGTGTATAAATTATTTTAAGGGTGATCAAGAATTAAATTATACATACACACTTTTGTCAAACAAAAAAAAAACGGTAGAGAGCAATAAAAAATGATTCGGTCAAAGAAAGATGAAGATGAGTAAGCATATTGATTAAGAAATGGTGGGATATCATAAATCTCTTCTTCTTTACACTTATAAGTCGAATCAAAAGTTTAATTGTTTAAAAATATCAAGTGGATTAAGTGGACAAGAGAAAACCCGCAGGGAATAATTGTTCATTGATATAAGGTCAAAAAAGTGTGCCTTAAAAGCTTAAAGTTGTTTCTGACTAAAAACATAGGCTTCAAAAGAAAGGGCAAGAGGAAGGAAAACATTTTTATGGTTCACATTTAAAAGACAGAAAAGCAATGAGACAGCTAGAAAACTAATTTCTTTCCTTCTGAAATGTCTTTGAATTGGTTAATAAAGTTATACTTCAAAATATTTTAGCTGTAAAAAAGAAAAGAGTTAAAACTACAACAAACTTTTTAAAGCAAGCAAAGTAAAAATGAAACACCCCAAAAAGTCAGTAAGCAGCCAATAAAGAAGTAAAAAATGAAAGAACAGCTGACAACAACAACACAACTAGAAAAAAAACACATTTGTAATTATTTTTAAAAAAATGAGACAAGTGAAAATCACACGTCAATTGAAAAAGGCGAAAACGAAAGAGAGAGAGGATTTATATTTATAAAACATATTTATTTCAATTTTAAAAATGAGAGAGAAGGAAAAGAATGTGAAAAAAAGGAGACCAAAAAGTGATCCATAAAAAAAGGTCAAGCAAGGGCGTCCTTCAATCGCGCAAATAAAATAAAAGTAAGTATTAGAAATGAAAGGAAAGAAAGCTGCGGCTGCTGCAGTAGCAACCCCGAGTAATAATAGAAATATAAAGGAAAGAGCCATTTTTAGGTTTTTTTGTTTTGTTTATATTTTTTTGAATGATGGAAAAATGAGTTGAAAAAGTTTTTTTTGCAGTTAGGGTGATTAAATTACGATAAAAACATTGTTTGTAAACATACAAGAAAAAAACACTTGAACCAAAAGCTTACATCATTTTTGTTAGTTTTGGGTCTCTTAATACGATGACAGTAATTCAAAGCTGTTAATTTGGGTGTTACTGCCCTTCATAACTAGACATATTTAAAGGAACTACTGTACTTTTGTTTCAAGCATCACAATTCTGCCTTCAAAGTTATTCCATTTCATTAAACTACAAATTGCACCTTTATAAATTCCCAAGTGACATTATTATTAAATAAAAAAAAGAAGAAAGTTTAGGCCAAAGAATGAATACAAAAGTTCAAAATTGTCCGAAAAACAATTTTACACTAATAATGTCGTCGTCTACTACTTACAGAACTAATATAATATGCAACATTGCTTCCTTCTTCTTCTTCCTTTTCCTTTCACTCACCCCTTTTGTGCCTTTTTTTCTCCATACTTTAAAGAAGAAACAAAAACACTTATCACAAAGTGAAATTCTAAAGAGATAGAGAGAAAGTTAAACCCTATTTTTGTTTTTCCATGGTTAAATAACAAATATGTATTTTTCATACCGAAAACCCCAAGTTTAAAATTAGGTCATTCAATTTATGGCCGTAAATTTAGACGACTGTAATTTTGAAAACAGAATTTTACATAAAGTGGTATTTAAAAGATAATAATCCTTTAAAGAAAAAAATTTTTTCTCTTTAAGTGGGTGGTTTTAGAAGCACCACTAAAATATGTTCATCCCTTTTTTTATTCCTTCTAGGCAATCATCATCATCGAAAAAAAACATCTGAATCAAAAAAAGAGATAAAGGAAATCGTTTCAAAAGATAATTAAACAAAAACCTTCTTTGACTCTTTAACGAGCGAGTAAAAAGTTTAAAGTAAGAAGGTTGAAAGAAAAGGTGGCGATTGAAATTGAGAAGAAGAACTTTGACGCCGATGAAATAGTACCGAAAAAGAATGAAAGAGAGAAATATATAATAAAAAAAGACAACAACGATGAGAAGCGATAATATTTGTGTTTGAAAAAGTATAAAAAAACTATAAGAAAGGAAAGAAGAAGGAGGGTTGTCCGTTTCTTTTTTTAACCACCAAAACGACAGACGACTACGATGAAAGGAACATAGAGGGGGACCTTAAAATATAACTACGATGGATGGCGCGCGCGCTGCTTTCACAGAGATTGAATACATCAGAAAAAATCTCTGCGGCTCAATTTTTATATATTTAATTCATTCTCATCATCGAAGGAGAGATAATGGAAGAAACAAAAGAAAAACAGTTTTGACATGGCTTTGCACAGGTTTTTCAAAAAAACAACAACAAGAGGTTTATAGAAGAAAAGCGGCAAGGTCAGGGACAACAACATTGGTAAGGGAAGGTGATGATGAGAGGGAGGAGGATTAGTCAGTCATTTGAGAAATTCAAATAATAAGCTGTTAATTGGATGTCTTTTAAAGAAAAGAAGGAGGATATTGAAGAAGAATCATATAACCATAATTAATTTATTACAATTACAAGTGATCATTAGCTATAAGACCATTTTGCCAAGAGAATATATGCCCTATGGCAGAATGTTCTGTTAATTTAATTTTTACGGTTTCAATCATTAAAAGTCAATTATCGTTAAGTGTTATTAGTCAGTCGCTTTTTTTTGTTTTTGGTCAAATAAGAGAGCGAAAGTGTCAATGTTTCATGTCAATCTTTTTTTCTCCTTTTTATAATCTATTCAACAGCAACAAAAGAAGAAGAAGATGAAGGAGCTAACAACCATAATACAATGAAAGGGACTTATGGGAAAGTAAGCAAGAAGGCAGAAAAGCGCAAGTGCAAAATGCAAGGCAACAAAGTTGACTGAGCTTTTTTTCGGGAGGAGGAAAGGGGGAGATTGAGATGGAGGGGATGATGCTGCTAACTGACTGGCACGCTTACTTGCTTGCTTTTGGTGGGTCCTCTCTCCTTGTATTGTCGGGAGTCTCTTTTTTCTTGTTGTTTGTCAAACAAACGACCAAAGAAGAAGAAGAATAAAAAAAACGTTCAAATTTGAAAAAAAGGATAAATTTTTTAAAAGATGCCAAAAACTATTGCCAAAAGTGGAAGAAAAAACTCATCTTAAACAAATATGAAAAAATGAAAGAAAGAAATAGTTGAAATTCCTTCCGGGAGACAGACATATACCCTTTAAAGAGAGAACGAAAGAGGAAGAAGATAATGTCAAACATATTTTTTGTAACAATAAATAAGTTTTACGCGCATTTTTCTTTTAAATGACTGCTTCCTTCCGTATTTCATCAGCTGCTTTGCTTCTGATTCAATGGGAGAGAACAACCTGGCACCCACCCTCCAAAAAAAACTTCAAAGAAAGCATTTTTCGATTTTGAACATAAAATTAGCACACGTAACAAAAACAAACTACACAAATAATAAAAAAAGCATTTTTTTGCAGCAAAAAAAAGAGTTGTGGTCTTTCTGTAATTTCCTTTCCCTTTCTTCCCCTTCCTTCCATGAAGTCAATGTACTTGACTTTCAGTTTTTTTCTTGAGCTGTTTTAAAAAGAGAGAAAAAAACGACACTAACTAAACTTCTCAAATCAGTCAAGAGCCGATTAATAAAAAATTAAACTTTTTCTTAACAAATTAAACAAACTTTTTGTTCAACAACAGTTCAGGTGTATACGGTAATGGAGCACAGAAAGCCACGAAAATAAGTTGCATGTTTTAATAGCGTCCAACAAAAAACAACCAGAAAAAATATAAGTTTTTTTTGTTGTTTTTTAAGATTAAAAAAAGAATGATTCAAAGTTGTTTCATTTCTTTCATCTATGAAGGAGAAGAAGGAAGGGGCGAAAGACAGAAAAAAGAAAGAGAGAGATAAAAGTTAGTTTCTTTTTCTCGATGAACCTTAAAAGATGGAGTTTTCTTCTTTTCTAGTATCTCTTTTTTAGGTTGAAAAATAAAGATAGGAGAAAAAAAGTGAATAACAACAAACTAAAATCATTAAACAACAAAAAATGAAGAACAAGAGAGGAAACATGGGGAGTTCACACTTTTTTAAAGGGCAAATGGATTAATTTGAAGGATTTTTCCATGAAGGTGGGTAAAATGTTACCTGAAGGGGTTGTTGATACTTCGTTTTAGGGGTAGCTGATACTCAATGACTGTGAATTGTGAGAGAAATGTTGTGAAAGTGAGGGGTTTTGTTAAAATAGAGGTGGGGCTTTATTAAATCCGGATAAAGATTAAACTTTTGAAAGTATGTTCACTGTTAAGCTTCTTCCTACAAGAAAATGCCAAATAAAGAAAAGCTCAATGAAAATATGCCAAGAAAATAAACTAGGAAGAATTACTTTTTTCACGTATTCAAATGTAAACACATGTTGGATTTAAACATTTCTAACCTAAAATGGATATCCTCTAAATCCTAATTCCTTCTAAAACTTTAATTTCTTTAAAAAGCATCAAGCATTTCTTTCCCAAAAAAATGTTTTTAAGGCATTTAAGACATTTGCGCGAAACTTCATCTTTTTTTGGCTCAATTTGAAAAGAATAGAAAATGGTAGAGTAGAAGGAGAAGTGGCAAGGAGGTCCAAAAATATAAGCAATTGCTTTCATTTAAAATTTTTTTTCTTCCATCTTGAATTGCCTTGCGCGCTTCTGCTTTCATATTTTTTTGCTTGCTTGCTGCGGCTTGCAAATGAGATATATCGAGTTTGTGCCCTTCTTCTTCTACTTCCCACTCCCCTTCATTTTTATTTTTATATAAAAAAGCTTACATTTCAAAAAAAACTATAAGTAAGTTTAAAAATTCATCTTCCTTCTGTTCTTTCTTCTTCTATTTTTTGGCAGCAGAATTGACAAGAAGCACTAACAAAAGTGATGCGGCAGGCATTTTGGGACATCGATGGCCATGATGGCGACGACCATCGATGGCGCCAAAATAATTCAAACAAGAAAAAAAATTCAGTTGCTCACATTTTTAGACTAATGATACTTTTATCAGTACTTTAAATTCAAATTTGAACGACAGGTAAAAGATCAAGTAAATTTGCTAAATCCTATTTTTACATCAAAGGGAAGTAAAAATCTTATAGCCTCTTTTTCTTGCAGCAGAAAAACTTTTGACCCTTTTTTTGTCGCCTTTAAAAAAAAGCAAAATTACATATTCTTTTATGCTATATATGTTTTTGTTTTGTATCTTTAAAGAAGAAGAAGAAAAAAACGGAAGTTTTTACAAAAAGTGTTTTCTTTTGAAACAACTTTCTTTTTTTCTCTCAAGCATTCGTCAGCACTTTTTTAGGCATACGCTTATCATTCTTATCAGTCAGTCAGTTCCACACCTAAGAAAACAATTAAAAAACTGATAAAAACATATGTTTTCTGTTATGTTTATTTTTATTCATTTATACACATAAATTATGTATTTTTAGTCGGCCTATTCTTCTTCTTTAACGGACATTTAAAAAAAAAGTGAACGGCCGGCCTGTTTGGTGATGACTTTGCTGCTGCCTGCTACGACAATTTTAGTGGTGGTGGTCGATCGAAAACGGGATGGACGCAAAATAAAAAAAAAGTTTAGAAAAAAACGCGTCATGCATTTTTGTTCTTTTATTTTTTTATATTTTTGAATCTGTTCTTTCTCTTTCCTCTTTAAATTTTTTGGCTGCTGCTGACTAACTGACAGATTTGGAAAATGAAAAAAAAACGAGAGAGGAAAGGAGATGTGCTTCTTTGCTGCTGCAATATTAAATAATATGATATAAAAAAGCAACATTTTTGAATGGGAGTTCGAAATAAAAGAAAAAGAAAGAAACCCGTTAAAAAACGTAGTGACACCAAAAAAGGGAGAGAGAGAAAGAGAATACATGTGTCTCAATTACAAAATAGTTATTTATGGGGGTGTTAAAAACTATTGGATTTAGAGAGAGAAGAAAGAAGAAATGTGGTTATAAAAGAGCAACGCAACAAAATGCTAAATTTAGAGTCGAAAATTATAACTATACGGTAATCGTCCCAAAGCGATACATAAACGTGTTTTTTCTTTCACGTAATTGAATTTAAAAGTAAAGCCTATTAGTCACAAAGATTTAAAGGTTAGGAACGTTGGTGAGTAATAAGACATTAGAAAACAGACAGAAAGCATTTAAAGCTTCATACAAAAAATTGTTGAGAAGTACATCTTTTGCAAAACCCAATGAAGCAAAAAAATGGAGAGTAAAAGATATGCTGTGTTTCAAAATCTGAACAATAGTAAACAAAAACATGTTTTAATATTCTTCTATGGTACACTAGAAGGCAACTAATAAATATAGTTATTTACAAGAAGGAGAAGTTTTAGTTTTACTTAATGATACAACTATTCATTTGTAAATACGTACACAGATTAAACTCAAAAAAACTACTACAAAACAAAACTAATTTTTCATTTAACCCAACAAAAATTTTTCACACATTCAAACTACATTTCTCCCCTCTTTACTTTCATTCTCCAAGGTTCTTTAAAAAAATATTTTTTGTTACGACAGATTAAATTAAATTATACCCCCTTTATGAGAAAAAAGAACTTAATAGGCAATAATCCCATTAAAATCAAAGCCCAATAAAAAAACTAAAAGGGTTATTATTAACTTTCAACTTTTTTCTTCGAAATTTTCTAAAAATGTTGCAAGAAAAGTATTAATTTAAATAATTTATTACATTTCCTTCCCCTCCTTTTATCTTTCTTAAACTCCTTTTCCCTTTCCCCCTCAATCAATCACAGAGGAACTTTTTTTTATGTGTCCACAACTATTTTCAATTTTAATATACTTTTTTTAAAAAAAAATTCTTTCAAGGTCAATTAACCATTCAAAATATAAATATATAATATATTTATAAGAATGACAGGAGGGGGGACAACAAAACCCAGCAGCAGAAAGTAGTAGGCAGCAGGCCAAAGTAGAAAAATGATGAGGAGGAAGGAAAAAAGATGGAAGGAAGAAGAAGAATACATAAGCGTTCGGTTTTCTTTCAATTCTATTCTTTTCACACTCACTCAAAGCAAAAAATGTGTGTTGAAAAAAAAAACTCAAAAAAGAAAACTATCGCAAAAAAAGTTGTTACTTTTTTTAAAGCAAAAGTTTAAGCTTGTACGGTAGTTATCATGAAGGTTTCTAAAATAGAAAAATGATCTCAGACACTTTTGTGGAAAAATTAATGAAGGAAAAAAGGGAGTAGAGAACGATAAGAATCACGCGCGGGCGCAAAAACAAAAAAAGGCGATGATCAAAATCAACGACGAAAAAACCAAATCAGTCATTTTTAGTTAGTTTAAAATTTTTAAACTTGAATGAAAAGGTGAAAAGAAGAATTAAAATCAAGAAGTCAATTAAGGAATCTCTCTTTTTTATTTTCTCACAATTTATTAGTTTCTGCCACATTTTTTGTTTCATTGCTGTTCTTTCAATCTTCCTTCCTTGCTGCCTGCCTGCTTGCTTCAAAGATGCCTGCAAAAAAGATTGCTTTTACAAAAAAATGAAAAAAATGCATCCAAGGTTTTAAGATTAAGAAGAAGAAAAAAACGGATAAAAAAGAAAGAATCCAAAAAAATATTTGTTTGCAACAACATGATAACTACAGTAATCCCTCATCCTTTCTTTTAAACAATTTACTCTCTCAAAACAAATTACATTACTTTCACAACTACAAAACGTTCCAAGCTTTAATAAATTCCTCTCTGTAATTTCTTTTTTGATAAATATTATAATTAATTGTTTCAAATTTTTTTGGTAAATAGTAATGATGAAAGAATTTTCTTCTTTGAATTCAAACAAGGAGCATCGACCAAGGAAGAGAAAAAAGAAAACCAAAGGAAAAAAAACATTTCTGAAAAAAACGGTCGAAGAAAAGAGACGAATCAATTTTTTCTGCTTAAGTTCACAAATATTCTTTTGTTGCTTTTAAAAGTTTAAAATAAAAAGGAAAAAAAGAGGGGGGAAAAGATTTTTTTAACAATGTTTAAACTTTTAAAGACTATTATTTTATGATACAAAAAAGTTTATGAGTACAAAGAAGCTGCAAACAAGTGCCGAAAAAGTGTGCCATGTTTTATCCTTTGCTAATGACCAAATTAGACCGCTGGTCAGTCAGTTGGGCAGTCAGTTAGTTGGGCAGCAGCAGTCAATTCGGACATGGAAGTGGAAATGAAATGGCAATTAGTAACCTTCCCTCTTTCAATCTTAAGAGAATGACTTGCATGTTACTGCTGCTGCAGCTTTATTTGCGACAAACAGCTTGTCGTCTCTCTTTTCTTTCTTTTTTTGCTTTTGTATTTTGTATATTTGAAGAAGGAAGATCTCATAAAAACCTTTTTGAATATTGTTTCAAACAATTAAACCCTCTTCTCTTTTTCTTCTTCTTCTACGAGCATGACATTAAAAATGGCAGGAGCAGCGGGAATATTCAAAAAAGTGACAACATCAATGTTGTCGGCTGCTACTTTTAACTTTTTTAATAAGAAAAACTCAAAACAATATAACTTTTTTGCAGTTTTAAAAAATGAAATATAATAATTACTTTTTTTAGTGTAAAGTTAAACTGTACTTTTTTTGCAAACAAAAAATGACTGACTTTTTTAGAAGAAGAAAATTTGATTAAAAAATCTATTGACCTTTTTTGACAGGCGAAAGATTGTTTGATATTTGTTTTTGTGTTTTTATTTGTGACACAAAAAATCTGTTACTTTCTTTTTTAAAGAGCGAAAAGCCGAAAAACAACACAACCAAAAATCAGTATGGCATTTTCCCTTGCTTCAAAAAAAGAGGCATGAAGCGTTAAGTCTTTTTGAAAAAAAGGATTTTCCTCTTATTCCAGAAGAAGGCGAAAGAAATGGACAACATACAATTGGTTGGTTAATTAGTTACAAAATATAAAACCTCTTAAGTCATAGAAGAAAAAAAAACAATTTGTTTTAACTTTTTTCTGAAGTCAAGCTGTTTTTGGGAGAGAGAGGGAAAATGTAATCAACCGGAAATAGCATTATTTATGACCCTTTAATTTGAATGAGAGAAAGAGAGTAATGGACTTTTGTGAATTGTTATCAAAAGTGAGAGTAACGGGGATTGTGGTTACTGTCATAGACAGTAATCACAATTAATGTCACTTTTATTTAGCATTTGGAACAAGTGATAATACCGTATCACATGAACATTATCCAATTACTTCTGGTTGTTGTCATTAAACAGCTCATAAAAGCTTACTCTGTTTTCTTCTTACTTTTATCTCTCAAAAAGCACTACAATTCTTTTAAAAGGGGTGTTATTATTATTATTGTTGAAAGAAGAAGAGAAAAGGGAAGGTGACGCGATTAATCTCGAGCAGCAACAGCAAAGAGTAGAAAAGAAAAGTGCAACACCGCGATCAGGCGGTCGTCACCCAGTCAGTCAGTCAAAGTTTAGTTAGTTTAGTTTTTTTGAAAGGAAGGAAAGCGGGAGAGATTGCAGGAGTAGTAGTAACATCATCTCCACTCCGAAAACGATGATGATGAAAAAGTTTTTTTGGTCGAACAATATTTTTTTTAAAAAAAGCAAGCAAGCCAATTGTCAATTGTTCGTGTATGTTTTTTTTGTTTGCAAAAAAATGTGTGCAAGAGCCCGGATAAGAATTAAAAAAACGGGGAAAATGTTTAAATCACAGACTGAGTAGTTTTTGTTGATGCTGAACATGAAAGAAGTGACCATCAGAGTAATAAGAAACAGTATACCCAAAAAGAAAAAATGATAATGACTCATGATTTTTATAAAACGTACACGAGCGAAAGGAAAGAAAGAAAACAACAATGAAAGCGTTTTTATTTGTTCTTACATCTTTAATCATTCAAAAACAAAACAATGTTTGATAAACTCATATCTCTCTTCACTTCTATTTGTTCACCTACTTTTTTGTTTCCCATTTCAGCGGTAGTAAAAAAAAGTTGACCCTTTTGAATAAAAAGTTTTTTTAGGAACCAAAAAAATTGCAATGAAATATGCCTCTTTTCTGTTTTGACGACAACGAAGACAAAAATGTATCCAAAAAAGGAAGGGAAGGAGAAAAAGCTGAAAGGGGGGAAACAAACTCAAATACTTTGCTTCCTCTTTTTTCTTCTTGTTACAGAAATAAAAAATGCCAAAGGAAGAAAATGGAGTTAGAGAGGGAGGATAACATGAAAATGGGCTATAAAAATATATAAGACTATAAACTAATCTTTAAAATTCCGGACTCAGAGTAATAGTTCTAAAGTAATAATAACGTGATACTGTAATTTAATAGTAATATTTAGTGGTTATTGTTGAAATACAGTAATCCTATCGGCTGTTACTATCATTGATAGTAATCAGGTTCAATGTTACTATTTTAGAGTTAGAAGTGAAAGTAAGCATCAGAACTCAAATATTTCCTGTTTAACAAAGCACTAATTACTGTTATTGCTTTATTTCAAGAAAAATGAAATGCGCTTTGATGAAAATTACTACTACTACTGAAAAAAAAGAAAGCTCATTCAAGTGACCTCAAGTGAGAAGAAGAAGAAGAAAGTAATCTCCCCCTCTATATTTTACTTTACTTTTATCTTCTCTCTTTCACAACACTATTATTAATATTAATAATAAGTATATCTGCTTTGCCTCAAAATTCAAAGACAAAGCAGATATACTAGTAGTAAGTAGTAGTAATCTCTTTTTAAATTTCTTTTTAATTGTCACTTATAAATGCCATTCTGCTTCAAAGAGGGCAGAAAAAAAGCAAAAGTTTCCGCATTGTTTTTTTTGGAGAAAATAAATAAAAAACTTTTTTCGAAAAAAAACAGCAAAAAAATTTAATGGAATGTTTCTCCCCCCAAAAAAAAGAAATTATTGGCAACAAGGTTAAAATAGAGAAGAAGAAAAGACGAAAGATGTCCTTTCCTTTCAGTCAGTCAAGGAGTCGTCGGTCGGCTGCTTGATGAAAGACAAGAAAGAAAATAGAAATGGGTGGAAAAAGACACGTTTTTTTCTATGAATGTTTTAACAGAGATCAGAGAGCACAAAAATAAAGTTTATTAAAATTGTACACCTTTTTTTGGGAAAGTAGTTTTTTTTCGTGGATTAGTGAGTGAGGGAAAAAAGGTGTTTTGGTATTGTACTTGAATTGAAATGGTTCCAAAATCAGACAATGGGTTTTTAAAAAGTTTGTCTGTCTCAGAATGAAATGATGCAATAATGATAGTCAACATCATACCTATGATTGAAGAAAGACCGTCAGTAATCTTAGGGAAAAGGCACGCTTTTGATATTCTGCCGACGCTATAAGTTCTAAACGCTCTCCTTCTAAATACAGTCTTGCCCATAGAACAAGTAAAGCCGTATTCTTACACTCGTCACAAATTGAAGCATATGCAAATTCAAAAAAGCAAATATTTATGTCAGTAATTTATTACCCCACAACTACAATTAACCCATGTTTTGAAACTACAACTTTTTTTTATTCCCTCAATATAAATTAATTGTACTTCACTTTTATATCCATTACAGTATCCCTCTAAATAGCTATTACAAAAAAAACAATAAAAAAAGTACAATATTCCCTAAGGCATTTTTATCCTCCTCAGATTTAAAAATAATGTTTAATCTTAAGTACCCCCATTTATTCAAAACTTTACACTATAAAAAAAAGAAACCTTCAGAAAAACACTGCAAAAAATAAACACCTGGTTTTTCTTTTTATTTCCGTCGAAAAAAAGGTGACAATTTGTAAAAAAAGTTTTTTAAGTGTCAGGGTATCAATTTTTTGTGACAAGTGAAACAACATTCCAATGAGATCAGGGGCTTGCTTGCTTGTAAGTAAGCAGTCGGAAGGGACCCCAAGCTTTGCTTATCTTTTCTTCCTCTTCTTCTTCTTCCCTTTTTGCCCTTTCTTTTTAAAGAAAAGAAATAAAAGAAAATTTAAGAAGCATTATAAAAAAAGAGCTCATGGGAGTAAGAAGGAAAAAGATAAGATCGTTAATCAGCCAGGCGTGCGACAAACAGACAACTTTGACAAACGCGAGAGAGAGAAGGAAACAAAAATTGGTGTCACATTTTTTTGTGTGATTATTGTTCTTTTTATAGGATTGTTTTTTATTACCATAATTATGTATTAAAAATGGGTTTTGATCATTTAAGGGACAATTGAAATATTTGGTGTTGCAATAACGAAATGAAGTGGTGTACAAACAGTACATGTGCGTTTGAGTACTTCGGTGTGGCGTGCGCTTGGCAATGTGACAAAAGTTCAAAAAGCCGTACAAGCTCAATAACAACAGCTTAAGCAAATCTCACAAATACTATAAGATATTAAAATTCGCAATCACAAACAAACAACTGGCTATATTTGACATATATCTCACATTCCATGCAAAGGTGATAAGCATTACTGTAATCCATCTGATCTTTATTTTTCTAGCCTTAATCACATGGCTTACTACATTTACTGTGCAAAAGTTATTATTAAAGTGTGCTTATTTACTTATTTTTAATTTTGTGGTCGTTGTTGTTTCCTACCTTCCAATTTCTAATATGTCTCTTTTTCATCTAATTTGTTTCCATTTCAATTTTTGCGCCATCAACACATTTTTTTTATTTTCATAGAAAAAGCTCATGGTCGTTTTTCTTCGTCAAGTATTTCGCGCACCCTCCTTTCCTTTCTATGTCTCCTTAAATCCGGTTTAAAGCATCTTATTTTTGTCGTCGTCGGTCGTCCGATGCTGCATTATTATATTTCTCTCTTTTTTTGGTAATAGTAGAAAAAGGAAGAAACTCAAGCAAGCAAGAAAGAACGGGGACCAACAACTTTTTTTTGACATTTAATGTTCTTCTTTCTTTCTCGCTTTTGTTCCTTCCGGAAGCAGCATCGAAGAGGAGGTTTTTGAACTCCCGCAATGTCATAGAAGGAAACAAACCCTTTAACTTCCAAAAAAGAACGAATGCTAATTAAAAAGTTGTGATTTATGGTGACACACGGACAAAAAAGTGACCGCAAAATGTTTTTACCTTTGTTGGATTCGGAAAGTTTTTGATTTCTTTTTTTCTTCCACAAAACAGCTATGTGAAAAAAGGAAAGAGCTTCTTTAAACAATGATGAAAGGTAATCGTCGTCGTCGTCAAAAAAACAAACACAACAAAAAACAGCAAATGCAAACAAACACGCAATTGACATTTTTTCAAGAACATTTTATTTCACAGTGATTCTAAATGTATTTATACTTTGTTAAAATACATATATTACTACAAAAATATGCAACAACAATTCGAAAAAAATGATAGTAATTCAAAAATTTTTTAAGTTATGAATTTTAAGTTACTATCGTTTTTTGTTGCCAGAAGCATTCTTTAAGAAATTTTGAAAGAAAAACATCACAAAAGGATGCCATTACACATGAAATAAAGCGGAAAAAAGAGAAAGAAAAAAAATGTGAACATTATTCATTCGAAAACAAAAGCAGGGAGCTTCTTTTTTGCAGTCTTTTTTGAATTGTTTTTTAAACTTTATAAATATTTTTTGTAACAAAAATCTGTACTTGAAATTTAGCAGCTTTGAAAAGATATTTGGGATTATATTTGCAATAACATTTAATGAAAAAATAAACATCAATTAAATAAAAAAGAGAGATAAGAATCTTTTCTTCTCCTTTTCCTCCCCTCGCTCATTTTTGCTCTAAACTTTTTCAACAACAAAAAAATCAAGGGACTGTGTCTGATTTTTTTTTACTACTGCTTCTTTCTGTCATCTAAAACCTCAAAACTCAGAAAAACCCTCAAGAGAGTAATAAACATTTTTTACCAGAGTTATTTTTAAAAAAGTTAATTTAAGTTTAGAAAACAAGAGAGAGACATTTTTTGTGGCACTTTTTACGTTGAAAAAAGATCCCTTTTTAAGAATGTGGTTATTTTTAAAATTTAATTACATTTTTATTTAATGCTACCAATAATAAAAAAAGAATGGGTATATAATTTAATACAATTTTATTTTATTTATTATCAAAATATGACTTTTTCTTTTGAAAAAGAAAAGAGGTATTTGTAGTTCTTTAATCTTCTGTGTTAAAAAAATTTTTGAATGTAGATATCAATTAACATTAGTATTAAACTTTAGTTTTCAAGTAGCAATTGTAGCTTGTAACTGGAGATACTGTACTTTTTCCCAATTCAAATGTATGTACAAGTTTTTGTTTTTTTCTAATTGAAATTGCATAATCTTCTTTTTGTATTCAAAAGTTTCTACTCTTTTAAAGTGTTTTAAAAAAGTTTACATTACAAGTACCCCCATCATCATCTCATCTCTTTCTTTCTTTGGTATGTGTTTAAATTATTAATGATGATGAAAGAAAGAAGAAAGAAAGAAACAGCCCAAAATATAAGAGGGAAGCGGAAAGTGGAAAAAGAGGAGAAGGAGAATAATTGAAAGATTGAAGTATGCCCGGGTGATTTTTTAAGGGTCATTTTCAACGACAAAAAAGAACCTCCGATTTGGACACTGCCTTGTCTCTTTGGTGTTGACTGACTGCTTGGCTATCTGACAGACTGACTGAGTGAAAGACTAACAAGCTGACCACCCATAAATTCTTTTTGAGTCATTGTAGTTGTTTCATTAAATTATTTGTTGGACTGCTGCTGTTCTTTCTTTCTTCTGCTGCTGCTTTTTTGCGCTATGTTTTATTATTGCTTCTTCTTCTTACTTGTCGCACAATCTGTTGATGGTAGTAGCGATAGTAGCGGTGTTCAATGACAACCAAACATTGTCACGCGTCTCATCATCCCCCTTCTTTTTATAGTTCTTTTTTTAAAACAGAAGCAATCCAAAACCAAAATGCTATAAAAAGTAAAAGATTAAACTAAACCACACAAATTTTTTTGGGTGTCGGTTACTTCTCTTTTTTGCTTTGCTTTGAACTTTTAAGTCAACTTTCTTTCTTTCTTTCTTTTCCTTTCCAAATGATGTAATTAAATTGTAAATAAAAAGAAATGTTTTTATTAAAGACAGGAAACAGAAAAGCAAGAGAGAACATAAATGATGCATTAATTTTGAAATTAATTACTTTTTTTCTGATAGCGAAAAAAGACAGATGTTTTTGGACTTTAAAGTTTTTTAAAATAAAATGTGGCAATTTAAAATTAATGTTTGTAAAAGATTTATGAGAGTTTTTTTACATTCTTAATTTATTTCTTAGTGAAAATTTTGTGTTTGTTTTTTGAATAACAGGTGAAATGTATTTGTGTTGAAAATGTTTCAACATGAAAATAATACCTTCACCTTGGTATTTGTGGAATGTTTAATTTGGACAGTAGCTACTGTAACGTTTTTCGTTTTTCGGCTCAGTCAAACATTTCAAAACTTCACCTTTGATCCAAGAAACACTTTTTTAATATCACTTCAGCCACTTCAATCATTTATTCCAAAAAAACCTCTTAAAAGACAATCAAAATTGACTACAATTGTTACCCATTCTTTTTGTTCACTTCACTGTATTTATCGAAGCTCTTTCTCTCTGTTTCCTTTCGGTCTTTTTGACGCAATTCAATGGAATTGCAAAAAGGTTGCTGCTGTTGCTGTTGTCATGCGTATGAAATATTCCTTTTTTTTCTTGGACCGGACCCGCGTACGTACTGGCACCGATATTTGATTGTGAAGAAGAAGGTGAAGAAAAAAAACATAACAAAAGAAACAAAAAAAGTTTGATCATTTTTTAAAAGAAATCTCGAAAAAGATCATTAGAAATCGAAAAAATAAATTGTGCCAAAAATGAGTTCATTTGAGCTTTTCAAAGTCCTTTGTCTTTGCGGTCTTCAATGCATGCATATGTTCCATATAACAGTAGTTGTAGTAAGATTAGTCTCTCTTTCTTTTTCTTGAGGCATTAAAAATGCAATTGAATTAAATAAAAATAATTTTGAAAGGAAAGAAAATGCTTAAAACAGAAAATAAAAGGAAGGAAGAAAAAATAAATTGAAAGAAAAAAGGGCACTTAAATTTGTTGTAAAAAATAAAAAGCAGACTACATTCATTAATGGAATACGGTGTAAATAATAATGTGCAATGATGGGACTTGTTATTGTCCCTGATGGTAAAAAAAATGGCATGTGCCGTTTTTAATTTTTGGAACAAAGAAACCTATGTTGTTTGATAGTGCCATAAAAAGGGAGAATGATGACCTCAAAAGGAGCACAATTTGGAAAATACGAATAAGAAAAACAAACACGCAAATGACTTAAAAATGAAGTGTTTGTAATTGTTTTGAAATCGTGTTGAATTTGTATGTCATAAAGTTGATACAAATATTTCATTTCTAAAAATAGCTTAATTTGGCGGCTGTTTATTTTTTGTTTGAAGTATCAAAATTCGTCATATTCTTGTCACTTTTTTGACATCCTCTTTTACTCTAAAAAGCTATGGGTTTCATTTTTAAAATTTATAGCGCAAATTTTTTAATTTTTGAACGATTGTACTTCCTTTGGAACCTCTTTCTACAGTATCCTCTTGTGAACCTTTGCCCTTTGTTCTTTCTTTCTTTCTTCAATTTTGTAAAGAAGAAGAACGACCATTAAAAAAGACAATAAACAACAAATAAAATGCATTAATACTCTTTTAAAATTCTTTTTAAAGTCGATTATTGCTTCATAACAATTTGCTTTCTCTTTTCTCTCTCTTAATTTTGTCTTCCCCAACATTTTTGTCGTCAAAATTTCATGTTTCAAGCTTTGCTCCTTCCTTTTCAAAAATCTCTTTGCCACTTTCCTTGGTGTCGGCTCGAATATTTCCGTTTATCGTTCATTTGCTGCCCGTTAAAAAAGTAGGCTCTTTGAAAATAACTTTTTTTTTCTTTCGGGAAGTCTCTTTATTTTCGGCTCTTTTTAAAATGGAATGTATTTTTGGAGAAAAAGGAATTTGAAAGGATTCCGTTTCTTTTTGCATCCCAAACAAAAAAAAGAGATAAAAGAATGGCGTAATTGAACGAATGAACACTTTAAGTCTTTGATAGTTTTGAATGATGGATATATGAAATCCTTCAACATTTTTTGCCTACTTCTCTAATCTAAAGCTATGCTATAGTTTTTTACTTAATAAAGCAAGCAATTAACAACTTATTATGGCACTAGAAAACAAAACTTGTATTTTAAAAAAAGTTTCATTAAAAACACGTTTGTCTAATGTGAACTTTTAATTTTCAAAAAAATACTCTTGAAATTAAAAGATTAGAAAAAAGGGAGTGGAAAGAAAAGTGATAAGAAATTGATGGAAGATCAGAGTGTAACAAAGAACAAAAGGGAAAGAAAAAGAATCAAACAACAAAAACAAAAATAATAAAATTACAAAATATTCTTTGCAATTTTAAAAAAGCACTTTTTGCATGGTTAAAATTTGTTTATTTGTTTATCGGCAGAAATAAAATTGGTCTACGTCATATTTTGGATTGAAGAATTATTGCAAGAAATATTACAGGGAAAATATAAATTTATACCAAGATTTTTTGTTTCTTAAGCACACAATTTAATTATGCATTTTTCTTAAAATACATTTTTCAAAGAAGAACAATTATAAAACATCTGTAAGCACCCGACACTGCAACAACAAAACATCTGCTGTTCGTGACTGTGCTAGAAAAAACATTTTTGGAAATGAAAAACTAAAATTGAATTTTTATAAAGTACTTGTTTTGATTCATTCATTTACACCGGATGACGCCAAAATACTTTATCGGATTTCCATTAATTTTGGAGTTGACGTAAAAAAAGGTGTTTACTTTTGCTTTTGACATAACAACATGAGTGTCATGTCCCTGCGACAAAAATCTATGTATCGCAATATTTCCAATTTTTTCCACACATTTCTCAACATTCATAATTTATTATTTTAATCATTTAGCCTATTTGTCTTTGTTTATCCTTCTCTTTTTCTATATCCACCTCCACCAACGTTAACTCATTAACGGTCATCGGATATGTCTGTGCATATATCAATTAACAACCCTTCTTTTTTTTAACCTTTAAACATAAACAAAAAAAACCACTCCCAAACTCAATCAGATTTGAACTCCAATTTTTTATGCACATTTAATCGTATATATATTTAAACATGTGTTTTATATGTCTGTCAAAACAATCAAATTTTATCTTTTTTCAAAGGAGAAAAAAAGCTTCCGTTATTTTTTTTGCTACTTTTCTTTTCTATTGCCTTTTGTCATCTTTGTCTTTCTTCGTCATTCTTTCCCAAATTTTTTATATCTATTGTTTTTTTTGATTGCTTTCAAAACTCATAAAAAAATTGTCCATCACATTTTCGTTCTTCAAAAAGAAGAAGGAGATCCAAAAAAAGTGGCGGTTAAAAATTACTCTCATTCTTTCAGTTTTTTGTCTTTTATCGGTTTCATCTTTCTCTCTTTTTCTTCCTCTTGTTGTTGCTCGAATCTCTCTTCTCTCTCTTCTCTTTGACATTATAGTTGATGACAGCCAATAAACAACTTCTTAAACAACCAAATTGAAGCAAAGAGAAGGAAGGAAAAAAGGTTTCAAAATCAAAAAGACACTAATCTGATTAAATTTTATAACAAAATAAATAATTAAATCAATCTAATTTACTTTTTGTGCCTATTTAGAACATTCTCTTTTTACAAATTGAGACCCAAAAGAAGTTGGAGCATGTTAAAGCGAAAAACAAAAAATTATATTTCAATCTTTTAAAAAATTCAATAAAAAACAAATTTGTCATTCTTTGAAATAAAAAACAAACATCAAAAAAAACGGAAGCAATGCATTTTTTTTATAAAAAAAAGAAGGATTACGATAGTAATATTAAAAAATTTCACGTGCAAATTTTGTGAATTTTAATGACACACTTCTCTTTTCCCTCTTTCAAAATAGCAGTGATAATAATAGAGTTCAAAGCTGCTTACCGGAAAATGTAACTACGAATAAAAGTGTGTAAAAATAATAATTAAAGGGAAAAGTAATAAGGGGGTGTAGTAAAATGTTGCTTTTTAATTTTTAAAAAATGTTATTAGTTCAAGTTTTTGTGGCATTTATGACAGGTGTGTTAAATCTAAATATAGAAGCTATAGCAATCAGACATGTAAAAAACAGTTCATCAACTGATAATTTAACAGCCTTAAGAATGTCTATAGTTTTATAAATAGCTGTTTATAGACCTCTTAGGGGTTTTAGTGTAACACCGTCACTTGCCAGATATGTGTTATCTCATTCATTTTGCACGGTCAAACAAACATGCAACACTGCGGTCATTACATTCTTCAGTGAAAGAGAGAAACATACGAACATTGGTCATTTCACTTATGTTTTGCCTATTTATTGTTGTTATTATTATTATTACTTTCATGCTGTGCCTTCTTTCTTTCTTCCTTCACTTATCCCATCATCATCATCGACGCTGTTCCTTTTCCATTTCCACTTTTGCAGTTAGTTGCCTTTTTTCATCCTTCATTCATCCGTCTTCTAAACAAAAAAGAAGAGACAGAAAGTTTTCAATTTCAAGGGTGCAAGATTATCGCAGACATTCTCTCTCTCCCATTCAATAACGATTATACCAGACGGTGAAAAAAAGCAATGTCCGCGCAATCACTCTTTTTTGTGCTTTTATGATTTTTGAGAGCATTTTTCTCCTTTCTACAAAAACTAAAAAATAAATGTCAAAACTTAAAATTTTACAAGCTCTAAATGACACATTTTTGTACTTTCAAAAAACGATATTTAATTAACTAGTAAGTTGCCATTTTTGAATGCCCAATTAAGCATTAAAAATTTGTAGTTTCACATAAGCTTTCTTTTGTTTTTTTTGTAGCAAAAATGCAATGTTTTCTTTTGATGTTTTCTTTTTGAAAAGCTTTTTTTGAAAGGAAAAATTTTACAACAACATTTTCTTGTTTCCACGAAATTGAATACATTTTTTTACAAACAAAAAACAGCAAAAAACACTGTCACCGGAAACATGCATGCCAAACTTGCTTTTCCCAAAATAAAAATGTATTTTTTGAAAGTGATGAAAAAAATATTGAATTAAAAATAGAAAAAAATCTTAATCTTGACCTTTTAAAAAACATTAGAGCAAGAAAGCAAGCATTGCAGAAGGAATGAATGAATGACCTCTTATTAACTCTTATGTGTTTGTTTGCAAGTTGAGTGCCGGTTTTCGTTGCTGTTGTACTTGGCTGACATCGGACTCCTAAATGGCATGCTCAATGGAAGTGTAGCAAAAAGAATGCCGAAGCAGAATGTTGCAATAAAGTTGTAAAAGTACAAACTTTTCAAACAATGTGTCAAAACTGGAACTTATAAAACATTTATATAAACTAGATAAATTTAAACAACATAAAAAATGTAAACCAGTTTTATTCACAGACATAAATTTTAAATATAATGTAATCCTTCCGGTCGGCTACTTTTTATTTTTTTGGAATGAACTTGTAATCTCTGAGTGAAAGAGAGAGAGAGATATTTTGATTAATATTTGCAAAGCTGGAGCGGCTTACAAATTTAAATTAATCAAAAATTGCACACGTGCCTTTTTACATTCCATAAACAATCAAATATCTTCCACATGCTTGTACAATGTGTACTGACATCTGTTCACATGCACATGTAAAAAGCCCACCTAAGCTTATTATACAATTTAAATCCGTTTTAAACCTATTTTTTAGATACAGATCAAATGTTTGTTCAATTGCTTTTTTTCTAATGTTTCTTTGTTGTTCAAAATTTGACGTAATTAAAGCAGAATTGATGCATGTTTTTTGAGAAGGAGCGAATGACTAATCTTTTTTTAACAGTAAAAATTTCTTTTCTTTTATTTTTAATCACTTTAAAACGTCAAAGTTAAAGAAAGCGAAAAGAATGATGAAAGACGTTCTTATTTGATAAGATAAAACAAAAAAAATAATATTTGGCATTGAAATTTGAAAAACAAAAAATGCAATAGAAATCAAAATTCCTTGTTTTTTAATAGTAGCTGTTTGATGTCATAGTCGCTAAAAAAAGCTTTCTAAAAATAGGGTTTTGTTTTTAGACATTCATCTTGAGCCAAAACGGCTTTTCGTCAAACGTTTTTGTCTGACCGTTTTTATCAAACAAAACAACTTTTATACCAAATATATTGATGTTCTTATTTCACTTAAGTGATTCATTAAACTTTCATATGTATTTACAAACTATTTATGCAACATTAAAAATTTGTATGAAAGAGTTTCTGAGGAAGCAGAAACTCAAGAAGAAAAAGATGTTGTCGGCATTTTTATGCTATTATTTTTTTGCAATAAATCAGCTCACATCAAATTGCACCCATAAAAGCAGGCGAAAAAAGAAAAAGAAAAGAGAGCAGACATCTGCGGGGACAACCAACTAACCAACGGACTGCTCACACACTAAAACACTATTCATCGCCAGCTTTGAATGAAGGGACCGTCTTTTTTATTTTATTTTTTTACAACCGTTTTTAAAAGAGTTTTAAAAAGTTTTAAGGGCGATAATAAAAAAAAGATAAATAAAAATTAATAGGTTTAAAAATGGATCATTTTGTATGGATGAGGTTAATGACGGTTGAAACTAAGGTGCACATAATAAATTTGTGATAAACAATAATATTTTAGTTATAAGCTACGGTAGAAAAAGGAACATAAAGTAGTTTTATGTTATTTTGTACACATACACTTTTATGGCAGTGTATTTTAACAGGCTACAAAGAATAGTGTTTTTATACAGCGATTATAATGTTGATGACTGATTGTAAAAATATTACAATAAATTAAAATAAATTATAAACATGAAACGTGAGATATTGAAAGACCATTGAACGCAGATGTTTTATAACGTTTGTTGAAACTTGTGAGTCAAATTTTGACAGCATATTTTTTAGCAAGCAATGTTTGACAGCTCATCCTTGTCGCAAGCAAGTTGTCGGATTGATAAAAGAAAGTGACAAATAAAAAGAAAAGTTGTAAAATCACAAACAAGCGTAATCGGATGAATTTTATTTCTAAAAGTATAAAACGTGTTATTGTTGTCGATGTAAATTACTACAGTATATCTCTTCAAAAATGAATTCCCACTAAAGTAATTATTGTATAATTAATTATTTGTATCCAATTAGTATTACGTAAATGCCACAACCCTTGACTACAAAGCATTAATTAAATTTCAAAGAACAAACATTTATCTTCAATTTGTTGCGTCATTACTTTTAAGAGTAAAAATCATACTTTGAAAATAGCTTTCTTCCTTTTTTGCAAACTATACAAGTGTGCTTTTTAAGAATATGCATTTTTAATCAACTTTAATCAAAGTGTGTTTTTAAGAAACGTTTTTTTTCTCACAATTTGAGGTGTCATTTTTTATTCAAAAAGAGGGACGTTTTTTTATTTTTGGGATTGTATGAAACAAAAATGGGATAATCCTAACTTCCTAATCCGAATAGCAAAAAAAGATTCCCCCGAAAAAAAATAGAATAAAAGGTTGTTTGAAATTTTTCGCAAAAAACGGAAACCGGGGGAAGAGAACAAAAAACAACACATTTGAATCATACAAAAAAATCACTGTTGTTTTTGTTATTTATCGGTCAAAATGTCTGCAAATCATTTGTTTGAAAGTCATCACTTTAATATTTGCTTATATTTGTTTTTGATTAAATATTACTCTTTTTTCTGCGTTTTTAGAAACCAGAAGATAGGAAAGCAAAAGAGAGATGTGAGAATAGAAAAAAGAAAAATGAGAGAAAAGCAAATATTTGGAAGGATTGAGACTTTATTCATTATTTAACAGTCATCTTTCGTTTCTCTTTTTATATTTTGACTGTTTTTGAAGGGTTCCGCTTTTTATCTCAAAAGGTTCAAAGAATATCTTTTGCAGAAAGCATAAGTGCATGTTTGTAACGAATTTCTCAGAAGTTAATGGATATTATAAGGTGTCTTTTGGCATTTGGCAATGTCACTTCTACAAATTGTAGGTGCTAGAGTTATAATTATGAACATGAAAAATGTTGTTCACATCTTTGCACGCTACGGTAATTGCAGACATATACGGCAAAAGCTGTTTTAGTCTTGGTATCTTAAAATTTCTGTAGAAGTAATCTGTATAAACGACTAATAGACTTGCCATGAGCTAAACATAACAAATCTTCCAAATAAATGATATTATATTTGGAACAAATATACCAAAATTATATTAAAAAGTGGCACCTTTCAAATTGAATTCCTATTAAATTTAATAATGTCTAGAAAATTGTTATGTACAAATTTAATTCTTAGTGTTCAGCTAATACCGTATACTGCATTACAAAATACCACACTCAAAAATACCACGAATATTCCCAAAGCTGTAATTATTTCATAGTTTTGTTTTTCCTTTTTTAATGTACCATATCTCTGTGAAATAGCAATTACTGTCTCATTAAACATTTATATCTTTCAATAAAAACAACCTGCTAATTAAGTCTTTTACAATGTTACTTTTTTTTGTAGCCTTTTCTCTAAATACGCTAACAATTTTTCACATTTAAATAAGTTTTCCAATTTTGTATTATTTGTCCATTAATTGTATTTTAAATAATCTCTTAAAAGATTAAATTAATTCTTTTTTTCAAAAGAAATGTATTAGTAATAATTGCATTTTGGAGCTAAGTTTGGTAAACGACGTGTGTGTGAGACCCTTTTTCTTCTTAACAACAAAAAATGTAAGAGCGGAAACTTAAAAAAGAAATTGCGGAGTTCCGAAAACTATAAAAAAATGCAATAAAAAATAACAATTTAAAAGATTTTAATGGAATTTAAAGTTTTTGTGAAACAATAAAGAGAACATTTTTATGAATGATAAAAGAAAATGAGGCAATTAAAAGATAAAAGCAATGGTCATGAAGGTCATATAACAGCAGCTGCAAGCAACAGATTTAGGATTATGGAATTCAGATCAAATGTTTCTTAATTTTTGATTTGTATAACAAGGTCAAAAATTTGAAACATGGAACGTAAAATCATCTCCCGGCAGCTATAACATATTTTCAAATCATTTAAAAAAACAAACCCTTTAATTAAAATATTTTTCTGTTGTGGATTCATAGTTGAATTAATAACACCTGTTTCCGATGTTTTGAAACCTGCATCATAATAACTATCACAATTTTGGGAAAAATGCATTTCCGAACTTCCAAATTTCATCACACTTATAAGGTCATAAACAGTGTCTTTGTCTTGTATAATTCCTTATGGTTTTTTACCAGCACAAATTGATTTGGTAAGAAATTATATCACCTGGAGATTTAAAAATTGTTCTCAAAGGGTAGTTTTATAATTATTCAAAAATCTGCAGCATAAAATTTTAATCATAAAGTTTGTTTCATAAAAATTATTTTCTAATTTCAATTATCAAATCACCTTCAATATATAGTTTGCTGATTTTTAATCAAATCATGAATGTCTCACAAAATATTCGCAAAATTCTCATGAATACTTCTAAAACTTTTAAAGCTCAAGATTTAGATGAAGTTGTTTTTGAATTTTATGGAAACGTACGTTTTTACTTTTTAATTATCTGTAATAATTTTTTTTTTACTTCCAGCTATTATATGCAAGCAAAAAGATATTATGTTCAGCTTCAGAAATATTTAAAACAATGTTATCTGATCGATGGATGACAACCAATGAACCTATTGCTATTAAAAATTATTCGTTGAATGATTTTAAAGAATTTCTTGATTTTATTTATTCTGGTAAATGTGAACTTACAACTGAAAACATTTTTGTTATGGTAGATATCGCTGAATTTTATGGAGTTAAGGCTTTAAAAACCTTTTGTGAAAAATATTTATTAAAACTCAAACTGGATTATGGCAATGTTTTTCTACTTTCTGATTTTGCTAGCAAATATTCACTGGTTCAATTAAAAAAATCTGTTGATCAATTTTTCTTTAAGAATTTTTTAAGTATTCTCGAATCTGAGCAATTTCAATGCCTTCCAAAAGCAGTTGTAAAAGATTTCGTTGAACAAAATCATAAAACTTCAAGACAAGAAGAACTTTTTGAAGCAGTAAGTTGTTCTTGTAAAATAATGTGATATAAATGTGAAAACTGTTACTTTTGTAGGTATATAAATGGGCGGAAAAACGTGCATCTGAAAATGAAAATAACAGTATCAAAGAAGCAATCAAAGAAGAATTAGCAGATATTTTACCATTTATTAAATTTCAAATAATGGAAAATGAATTTTTTATGGAACTTATTGGTGAGTTTTTCTTTTCTTAACTTCTATTAATATGTTTTGAAATTATTTTTTTAGAAAGTAAATCTTTTCTTTTCTCTGATGACCAAATTTATAAATGGAATCAAGACAGAGCACTTGGTAAGTCAATTTAAAAATTTGCTAAAGCATTTATTTTCAAATTTTTTATAGTAAAAGTTATTGATCTAGCTGAAAAGATAATGAAAGGTGAACTTTGTTGTCCTGATATTGATAAAGTTGCTGATGATATTAAATTACAAAAAGATAAAAGTGGCAAACGTGTAGATATTGAACAACATTATTGTTATTGGGCAAAAAGACAACCAAAACCTTCAACACAAAGCAAAATTATTCAGAATCATGAAATTGATTGGTATTTAATTTATGATGGAAATGGAACTACTGCAGATCTTGCTGTTAAACATCGCTCGAAACTTATTAAAGGAAATTATAACGCGTTTTGTGACATTTTGGAGCATTTCTAGACAAAAAAAGCACAGAAAAGTAAATTTCAAGCTAGAAAGCTAAAAACTCGGATTTATAGGTTATTTTAGTCCAATTTTCAGAATTTTTTGTTATTTTGGTGTTTGGGTTACGGTAAGTCCCCCCTACAGTATCCCTTGCACCAAAAATCGTAAGTAGGTCAAAATTTTTCGAATTTGGTATCATTCGACGCGTCTCGATGAGCTGAGTACGAATATCGAAGAAATTTTTAAAAATAATACATTTATCATTGAATTTAACCTATTTGAAAGTTCAAAATCTGCATTTTTTTCAGTTTTTTGGCCAAAAGTCCAAAAAGTTCTTAAGTATGGAACAAAACGGATGGCAGATTCGAATTCTACGGGTCTTTTTACCCCTATATACTATATAACCTTTTCATATTAAGGGGTTAATCGGACTCAGATATAGCCCCAAACATAGTGCTCTCAATATGTCCAACATCAGCTATTGAGCATAACTCATGTTATGGACCATGAATCGACTTCTAATGACTTACATGACGTACTATATAAATATGATGATTTGCTCCATTTTTTATTTTTTTTTGTTACGATATTTGTAATGATGCTGAGTTTTTTTTTCAAATTTTTGAACAAATTGTTAAAAAACAAGTATAGTTCCTTTTTTCAGCGATATTTGCTTTAATAATTTTTATTACATTTTAAAAAAGTGATAGGATTAAAACTTTTTGGTAGCATTTATTCCATTAGTTACAAATTTTTATTTAAAAGAAAAAAGGAAAGAAGAAAAGACAAGAAAAAATATTTTGTTTTTTTTGCAGTGTGTAGCAAACATGTTAACTAATTACATGACAAAATATCTTTCTTCTCAAGTAATTCACTTACATGATAATAAAGATGAAAGACTATTTAAACCAGCTGATATTTTACCATTATAAACTTATTTTGGTACTTTCATTAACAGTTTTCAAATTTTTGTGTTTTTTTTCATAAAAAAGCCAAAAAAATATTCAATTTTTTTGGCTTTTTTAACAATTTTTGCTTATCTACTAAATTTCGTTTATTTTGATAACGCGTGTTCGCTAAAATTTAACAATTCGAGACCTTTACACAGTTTTTGTCTGCTCAATGATGCCAGTCATGATGCCGCCAATCATACTCTTTTTTTTAAAGTTTAGCCAAATATAAAGTATTGCATCTTTTATTGTTGCAGTCTAATACTTTTCTATCAATGAAAGCATTAAAGACACTGTTTCAGATCAAAGAAAAAGTTGTTTTTGCATCTTTTGCCCTTTTCGTTTTCTAACAGCCCAAAAAATATATTTTTTGCCTTCCATTTTTTTCCATTCGTTTTTGTTGTTTACGAAATTTTCTTTAGTGTTCGATGTTTCTCACTTTATAGCAATACGCTATTGTTTATTGGTATTTTTTGTTTTTGCGCATTGCCTTCTTTCTTTGTGATCTTGGTTTCTTGCAAACGCCATTTTCTTCTTTTTTGAATCATCTAGAATCTTCCAATATGCGCCCAATATAAGTTGTTAAGGTTTATATGCTTGAATGTTATTTTGCCACAAAAAATAAATTTCAACATCAAATTATGTTGCTTTCCAAAAGATCTGCCTATATCACGCGTTGATGCTCATCTTTTTCTCATCCAATATTTTTTCGATGCGTGTAATTAAAACTTTTCTGAACTTGCGATAACCGTTGAAGTTTAACTAAATTTTGACAGACAGACTTTCGATATTTACAAATGAAAGTTTTAAGACTGACGATTTACAAAGAAAATGGGGCTTGGTGCTGCTATTGTCTCTGGAACTGTTGGAACATTTGTATTCCTTTATACACCATTTTGACTTCCTGGTACACTTATCGCTGATGCCATTACCGGAAAAGGCTTACAAAGCACAAAAGCGGTATGTAATATTCCTCAACAAATCTACAATGATATGACTAAAAAACATGATTAAATGTAGAAGATAAAATCATAAAGAATGATTTTGTTGTTTATAATAAGCTTTCTTACATTGTATTTATGTGTATATATACTTTCGTGTTGCCATTTTCGTACATAAATGTTTTTTTTTCTAGAAATAAATGGCAGAAGTTTGATTATTTGTTTTTAATGAGCAACATGTTATAAAATATTTGACACCACAACTAGCTTTGATGTATTCCATTTTAATTGTCACATGCTACATGCAGCTTTAAAAGATTTTCATGTGTTTTTATTGCTAATCTGCTTCTGTTGTTTCTGTTTACAGCATTATGTAGTGCACACAAATTTCAAAAATCAATAGCACCTGCATTGTTATTTTAAAATAAATGAAGATGATAAATTCTAAAAATTTCTTTTGTTTCGGCTGCTTTTTTATCAGTCAGCTTGTTTTTGATTATATTTTCAACATCACACATAAACAAACTTAAAAACAATTTATGCTTTTATTCAGTTATAACTATGTTATTAGTGTTATTCTTTGTCGTATTTTTCCATGCATCAAATACTGCCTTTGCCAACATTCTTTTACATCCATCATCGAACGATGTGGTTCTTTTACCATCAAATAATGGAGACCAATTTCTATGTACTGAAGCTACTTTATCATTTAAAGTTGATATCTATGGAGGAAAACTGGCAAATTTAACAGCTTCTGCAGCTCTACGATTATACAGTGAAAATGAAAATGATTATTTAGAAATCACTAATGCAACGGGATGGGATTCAACTTTTAATCGAACTTTATCTCACATCTGTTATTACAATGTTGATGATTTCAAATGTAATATGCATTTAGAGATGCCATATAGCTTTTACTTGGATAAAGGAGATCCCTATGTGGATATTCTTGGATATTATGGAGAAATGCCAAAGTACGGCACACAAATTTATTATGGTTATGCCAACAATGGAACTATCAGTAATTTAGATGGTACATTATTTAGTTCAAAAAATCTTTGTAATAATTATTATTTCAATGATCCAAATTCTCAAATGATTAATCAAACAACTTGTTGCACAACCTTAATTCCAGCACCTGAGATTCCATCAAACTCTTCTCGATGCAAAAGATTTCGATCTCGAACAACTTTATACAACAATGATTACAGTATCCATGCAACATCTGCAATGAATTACACGTTAAATGGGAAAAATCAAATAATTACTCAAGGAGACTTCAGTGCACCAAATGATACTTTATTTGTTACATATTATTTTACTGGGGAACAACAATGTGATAGGTAAAGTTTGAAAAAACTTAACTCACTTTGTTAAATTCAATTTTAGTCGAAATACTTCAACTTTAAGCTGCACAATTGATTTACCAAAAAGCGACAGCAAAACATTTATTAAAGCGAATTTCGGATACTCAGAAGATGATGTTGAAGTACCTCTTGTTGGAATACTATTGATTCGAACCAATCAAACGCTAATTTATGAAGGAATTCCATTCTCGCCGAAAAATGATTGTTCTTATTTTACTTATAAAGGCCCTCTAGGAATGCCAACTTCAGCTGAATTCTGTTGTAAAGAATTCGAATAAATAAAAATTTATTTTTGGAGCATAAGATATCGTTAAGCGTTTCACAAGATGAAAAAATTAATAAAAAGTTTAAAGAAATCAATCTATTTACTTTTTAAGTACCATATAATGATAAATTCGCAAAAAACTGAATTCAAAACGATTATTTAAATTGACTTCTTTGAAGGAAAATCAAAAGTAGAAATGACATAAAAAATTTATAAATTTTATCTACTGGTTACCCATCCAAGGTACGTAACCGAAGGTTTATTCACATTTTCCCATGATTCCAAAAAATCGTTAACAGTTGCTTTAAAATGATTACAACGTTCTTTATTGTTTAAATGCAAATAAGTCGTAAATTGAGCGCCATCTGCTGCTTGATTCTGTAAAGCGTACATGTTCTATGAGGTAATATCTTTATAAAATACTACCTTCATAAATTTGCAAAATATAATTGGATCAATTTCCAAATTAATATTCATTGGGAGATAAAAGCTTTTTAATTTTGTGTTTCGAATCAAAGAACACAATACTTCGTTGGTTGTTGCCGAACACTTAAGATCATCCGGTACCCTAAAACAACAAAATAATTCGAAGGACTCCTGTCAATAATTTGATGAAGAATTTCATAAAAAGAAAATTTGACTTACTTTATGATAGAAGCGTCAGGAAATAATGAAATGAAATTTTCAACATAAATGTCATCCTGATTTTCAATTTTTGTCATCGTAAAATCGGCTTCAAGAATAGTATTGCCTTTGCACAAAATTTCTAAATCCGAAAATAACATTTTGGCATTTTGACAAATTATTCGATTTAATTTCCATTCTTTGACTAAACTGAGATGGTTAATGCTTACGCTTCTTGCATAAAACATATCAGTAATAGAAAGATTTTTTAAATCATTTTTGAGATTGAAAACTGAATGGCCGATGAAAGTATTATCGCTTACATCATGCGATGAAACAATTGCAAACGTTCGACAAATAAGTTTTGGTTGTTTAATAAAAAACATTTTTGTTGATTGCTGAAGTCGTTGTAAAATTGGAGGAGAAGCATTATCCAAGAGGTACGAAACATAATCTGTTGGAAAACATGTTGGTTGATGACGAATTTCATTCAAATAAAAAGTTTGTTGCTTCCATTTATCCGGAATACCGAATTTTGGTAAATTTTTTTGATACCGTGTTTTAGATTCTTTTAAGCTTTCAAAGGTAAATTCCCTATAACATCTTGGATCAGAATCGTAATAATTCAAAGACTTAAATGTATGTCCACTAAGTTCTTCTGCATTCTTAACTGCTTCTTCAAATGATTCATTTGTGCCGAATTCTTTTTCGATCTCAATTAAATCATTCCACCAAGAATCAACAAACTTTTCTTTGCAATATCTCTTTAATTTATCTTGATATCTCTGTCGAATTGTTCCATCATCAACAAAAAATCGGCAATATCGAGAATATGTTGAAAAAAATTTCTAAAGTCATTTTTTGAAAAAACAGGAATTATTTATAAAAGGCATACAGTAAAATGAATATTTTTGTCTTCCAAAAATTTTATTAATGCTTCCCACAAATTTTTGTTGACAGGATTTTTTCCAATGCGACAATTCATTTTATGCCAAACAAATTGTTCATTTTCAACGCGAAGAAGTAAATCTACCCATTTTTCATCATCATCACCAGCAGCAACCATTTTACCATAAAAGTGGCAGGCATTTTGATATTTTTTCTTAAAAGCAGGAGACATGAAGTTTGCTGAAATTTTATTGAAACTTTAAGGTAAAATTCTTTTACAGATTATTTTCTTTAATTAATTAGCTATTCTATAAACCTCCTTCACTAACAATGTGTTAAATAGTTATAACACTTACGTGACCATTTTTCGTAAACTTTTATTAGCTCTTCAAGTTTACTATGTGGCAATAACATTAATTCTTCAAATTTACAAATAGCTCCAATATCATACCATGGCGAATGATATATGAAAGAAAAACTGTCAAGACTTGCCAAAATGTAGCGCATATTTGGAAAATCAAAAGTGTTTGATACAAACCACATTTTCTTCATTTGAATAATTGATTCGAGCTTTTCAAATAATTCTTCTGTATATAAATGAAAGCGAAGATCATGAAAGATAGCTTTAATTTCTTTGTAGCCTTTGTACTGTTTTTCCAATTTTGATATCCACATTGACAGAACATTTGAAAGCAAAGTATACTTCTTAAAATATTTCATGAATAAATCATATTCGCAGCTAGCTTTGGTTTTTTCAAGGGTATTTAAGAATTCATAATAAGCTTCTCTGTATTTAGGAGAAAGTTGATCCAAATATGGGGCGTGTTCAATCATCATAACATAAAAAACGTTCAACTACTGCAACAACTATTAAAAACCAACAAATAATTTTTATAAAAAATTAAATGAAGCAAAAATAAAATGCTCAATTTATTTTTCTATGCTGAACAAGAGTGTATCCCTATTACACTGGGAACAAACTATAATGAAAACATTAGAAAAAATATGTGTTTTATTGATTTATAAATAAAAAAAGATTGTTGCTGCTTAGTCAGTGATTATTGCCGTCGTAGGGCTGTTACGTGCGTCCTTTAATTACAATAAAGAAAACAGTGACCAATAAAAATATTACATTATGTACAAAGACAAATAGGTATGTTAGATATGTGCAAAAACTTGTAACAACTTCTAATATTAAATGTTATTTTACTGTATAAATAAAATGCAAATTATAATAACCCTCTATTCCAATAGCAATTATTTACTCAAATTCTTTACAACAAAATTCTGTTGCAGTTGGTTTTCCCCAGTTATCGTGTTCATCATAGGTGTAATAGACGCAATCATTTTTCGGTGAAAATGGAATTCCTTCATAAATTAATGTTTGGTCATTTCGAATCAAAAACATTCCAACAACTGGAATATTAATTCCTGTAGTTTCATTCCAAAAATTCATTTGTATAATTGTTTTACTATCATATTGTGGTAAATCAATAGTACAGCTTAAAGTTGGGCTATTTTGACTGAAAATGGGATATCGATTTGGATGTATTAGATCTTCACAAGCTTACCTATCACATTGTTTTTCACCAGTAAAATAATATGTAACAAATAAAGTATCATTTGGTGCACTGAAGTCTCCTTGAGTAATTATTTGATTTTTCCCATTTAACGTGTAATTCATTGCAGATGTTGCATGGATACTGTAATCATTGTTGTATAAAGTTGTTCGAGATCGAAATCTTTTACATCGAGAAGAATTTGATGGAATTTCAGGTGCTGGAATTAAATTTGTGCAACATGTTGTCATATTGACAGTTTCAAAAGAGCTATCAAAGTAATAAGTATCACACGGATTATTTGAATTAAATAACGTTCCATCCATATTGCTTAAAGTTCCATTATTTGCATACCCGAGATAAATCTGTGTAATGTAAGTTGGCATTTCACTAAAATATCCATCAATATCAATAAATGGATCGCCTTTATCCAAGGTGAAACGATATGATGTTGTTAAGTTCATATTACATCCAAAGCCATTGACATCATCGTAACAGATATATGACATATTTGTGTTTTGTGATGAATCCCATCCTGTTGCGTTGCTAACTTCTAAAAAATCATCTCCAAATTCACTGTAGTATTTGAGATGTGCAGATGCCGTTAAATTTGCAAATTCTCCATCATAATCGATAAATGTAAAAGATACGACAGCTTCAGTACACAAAGATTGTTCACCATTTGATGGCAAGATATTTGCATGCCTTGTTGATGGAGGGATGTGGCGGCCTAAGGACAAAAATTTTGGAGGATCAGAATTTGTTTTAACAAAGTGTCTTCCAAATGTAACATCAAATGCAGTGACTAAAAGAACAATAAACAATAGCAACATGGCTGTTGTTGGAATAAAATGGGTGTTTGAAAGGTTTTACTGCTATCATTTATACATATGTTTTACATCATAAAAAAGTAAAACTGATAAAACTGCAGTACAATCTTTGAACGAAACTTATCATTTTTATTGAATTTGCGTGCAAATGATTGTTTACAGTATGGATGTAATTGGTAATGCATATCAAAAAAACGTCATGATCTTTAACTCTTTTATTACCCAAGATAAAGTTTTGAATCGGAAGTTACTAGAGAAAATAATGAAAATTTAAAAAAAGGATTGGTAGCTTTTTCGATAAAGAAAGCTGAAAGTTGTGAATTCAAAGAATATAGCAATTTTATTTGTGTTTGTTCAAAATATATTTCCAGATTACGAAATTTTCACTGACCGACTACCAACCGGCACGTTTTTCAACCGGCACGTTTTTCAACCGGCACGTTTTTCAACTGGCACTTTTTCATGGTCTGAAAAAAAGTGCCCATTTTCACTTTTTTATTCACTAAGGTAACAGATTATAAGTGACAATCAAAAAAGCAGTTTTAAAAAAATTGTTTCAAACTACAAAAAGATTACCGGTATTTTATTCAATCATAAAACTTTAAAAATAAAACTTTACATCTTTGATTGTTTTTCCTTTAGACAGTTGTACTTGTGGTAATTGTTCATAATTTGAAGCATTAAATTTTCGCTGATTTTCAAAATCTAAAGCTCTTTCCCTTATTTTTTCATATAAACAAAAGAATGCAGCTGGATGGGTATCAAGATATAGTTTATGGGCAACTAATTCTGGTCGAATGATTAATGTAGGAAGATCTCCAATCCCATAAATGCATGAACCATGTGACCATGTTCCTGCACATGTATTTTGTATGCCGTATTCATTAATGCCATCCCAAACTTGATATCTTGAAATATAATACGATAAAATTGGAAAAGAATTTGATGGCCATTTTGTTGGTGGGAGTGATAGCTTTTTGGGATCAGAAGTATCAGCTTTAATTTTGGCATAAAATTCAGCAGAGGAAAAGCCTCCAGGCATTGTAATATCTGAAATATGTTTGAATAAATTTGCACAAAAGATTAAGAACGCACAATCTGGATTCCCAGCAATCGTAGCCCAAAGTGATTCATCAGGGCAACCAGTTTTAAGCAAATATTTTAACAACTCATAAATTTCTGGATCTGTTGAAATTGCATTAGCTGAAGCTCTTGAAAATGTGGCAGATAAAGAAGATTTCCATAATGGCATCGGTGGAGGGCCTGCCTAAATGATTTTGTATAATTTGTTGTACTTATAGCACACACTTACTTTGACATATCTCGATTTATGTTTTTTTGCGATTTCAGCATTAAAAGTGCCATTCAAAGCTTTAAAAATTCTAATCATTTCCAGGTTAGTTTTAAGTGGAAGATCTGCGCCACTTAAATATTGATAATATTTCCAGGGATGCTTTCTTTCATTAAGTTTTTGAATGCACGAAAGAACAATAATTGGGATTTCAGGGCCTCCATAAGTAACATTCTGACCAACCTAAAGGAGTGCAGTTTCGTCTTTTCGTGAAAAAAACATTATAGACATAATTCATGCCAAAAGCAGCAGTCAAAACTTACAAAAACATAAATATTCGGAAAACACCGCTCAAAAACTTTCATCCAATTTTGAAATTCCATATTAGCATTTCCATCTATTCCAATACAGTATGCATTTTGTGGTTGATAAAATGCTGATAACATATATGTCAACTGCCGAATATCTTTATACACTAGCATTCCATAAGCTATCGGATATTCAGCTTCTTCTTGGCTCAATGGTTTGCCAAAGAATGAAAATGTATTTTTGATTGAATAACAAATATCTGCTGAAGCATTTTTCAGTGCACTCCAAAATTTTCCTTCTGTTACATTGTATTGCCAAGCTGATGCTTTTGTAACTGCATTACTGTAATTTGAATGTTCTGGATCAAAGAGTACTGGACATTTAACATCCTTTCGAAATGATGGCAAAATATCTAATGTTTGTGAAAGAAATACATTTGAAAAATAGGGTTCTAATATTGCTGTTTCATCAGTTCTAAAAGCAAATAAATTTTATTAATCAATAAATGTTCATCAATAAAACTAACATGTTTATTATCGATCCGTAACTATCATTTTTGATTAAACTGTTAGCTAAATCTTCTAAATATTGATAGTTTATAGGAATATCATCTTCTAGCATAAAATTATAGTAATAAAATATTATACCAAAAATAAATAAAAGTAATAAAATAATAAAATTTTTATTTAAAAAGCATATGTTTTCTTTCATCTTTCATTTTTACAGCTAGCGAAGGAAATTTAAGTATTGGAAATCAAAGAAAGGAAAAAGTTGTCGAATATTGAATCATAAAAAATAGATAAGACAGTTTTTGTTTTGTTTTCGTCCTTTATTTGGAAATGTCTGAAAAGCAATTGTTGCTTTTTTTAAATTACGACAAACATTCACAAATACAAAGAAATGGCCAGTAACGGAACCTATTACAAAGTATGTAAACGTGGTAAATTAAATAGCATTTGCTATCTTTAAGCTTGAAAAGAAGTTTATTTTAAATTTTTGCAGCTTAAATTGATGAGAATTCGAGTTCATTATAAAAAATGTATTAAAAATAATAGTTTATTAAATAGACAAAAAAACACAGCACATAAATGTTTAACTTACAATTACATGTTTAAATTCGTTCAACATTACCATTACTATTAAGTCGTAAATTCATATATTCAACACTAATAATATATTCATATCTATAAGAATCACCAATCCAACAAACATTTTGAAATAAAAGATAAAAATCAACCCATAAAATTTCATCACCAACTCCACTAATTTGCGGAAGTAAAAATACAACAAAACATAAAGACTTACCTAACATTGTAACCATCTTGAGCATCCATAAAACGATTATTTTGTTGTTGATCAGGGCGACGACGATGTTGAGGATGTGGTTGTGGAGGATATTCATTATCATCTGTATATGGACGTGACATTGGATGATATTTGGAACGACGATAATGACGATATTCTGGCAATGAAGGCTTTGAATCATAATCTGCGGAAAGAGTGTCATCCCGTATCATCTCATTATTAATTTCAGCACCATTGAACGTTTGAAAAACATTTGGCTTTGGAAATGGTACGAGGAAATGTTGACCATCAAAACAGACATCATTAAATTCAAGATATAATTCAACATGGGATCCATAATTATCATGTGCACATCCCATAATTTTATAATTACCATCAGCATCAATATCTGAAGTCCAAAGTTTATCATCCCCATCAAATGGATCATAGTCCCATACAGTTACTATAGCATTTGGTAATGGTTTTTTTTGATCTCCACATTCTACTTTTCCAAAAAATGTATGACATCCATCTTTAAGTTTTGTCCTGAAAGCTGATAACGTTAAATATTGAAAATCATATCATTTGTTTAATCTTTCAAAACATAGGCATATATTTAAAAAATACGTACCCTTTCATGCCTGGATATTTCCAAATTGGAACATTTCTAGCATAAACATTTTGAACACCAAGAATGGAGATGAGAAAAAGTACAGCAGCAACCGAATGAAAACGCATCTTTCAAAAAACAAATGAGTGATAAATTTTAAAAAAATTTATCGCTCATTTGAAAATTGACAAAACTACACATGCTTATTAATAATAAGTTATTACGTAAATTATCCAACGTTTGTAAAATCAAGTTTTTCGAACTAATTGTAAGAATATGTTTATTACTGTATCAAAATTAATAAAACAAAATATAATTTTCCTGAGATACCACTTCATATGCTGTGAACTGAAACTGCGAGAGCAATTCCTTCTAAAACTGTTTAACGACGGATCAACAACTAATACTTCATCATTCCATTGTTTCCTTGCAAAAATTAAAATTAATTATTTTTTATTAATAAATAAATATATTTAAAACACACACACACAAATAATAATTAATTTTAACCACGAATATATTTATGAATTGTAGGACTTTGATATGTTGCATCAACTCGGCCATTACTATTAAGCCGAATATGAGTATAATCATTTGGCCATGGATAACCAAAGTTATAAGAATCACCATACCAGCAAACATTTTCAAATCGAAGATACAAATCCACATCTGCCCACGCCCATCCTTCATCATCTTGACCACTAATTTCAAATTCACCATTTTGTTTAATTTTTTGTGTTGTAATCAGATCATCAGAATTCCAGAAATCCCATTCCATTAATTTAACTTTTGATGAATCTACAACTGGAGTAATACCATATTCAGGACTATAGCATTCTACACGACCTTTAAATGTAAATTGTGTTGCTTTTGCAAGAATAGTTCTTTTTGGCCTGAAAATTATTCAAAACGTAAAATGTTGTATCACAGAAATGCTTTCAAAGACATACCTAACATTGTAAACATTTTGATGACCCATTAAACGATTATTTTGTTGTTGAAGATGACGACGACGACGATGTTCAGGACGAGGTTGTGGAGGATATTCATATTCACCTTGACCACCATATGGACGTTGTTGTGGATGATATTTACGACGATGAAATCTTGGCACAAAATCACGAGAAATATGTTCTGCTGCAGTATCAGTTCCATTCATCAACCCTTCATTTAATGTACTATTCATTCTACCATAATCATCACCATTTGTATTATTATAATAATAATATGGACGTGGTCTTGGTGGATGTGGATAAAAATCGATTGGATAAAAAACATTTCTTCCAGCATCATGTGTTGCATTCCACAAATCATAACCACTTGTATTATTATAATAATATGGACGTGGTTGATATGACATTGAAGAATTACCTTCTCCATCAGCATTTGTTTTATTCATCCAATAAAAATTATCACCACCATTTGAAATTCTATCACTATATGGACGTGGCATTCGTGGATAATGAGCTAGCATTCGACGATTAAATCCTGGCTTAATTCTTTTATTCAAAGGTGATAATTGAAAACCATCAGATGATGCACCATTGGATGGTGGATTATCTGCAGCCCAATGAGCACGATACATATAAAGTTTCCAAGTTTGATCAACATCTGGATCAGGGTATCTGTTATCATACCAATCACCTGGTCTACATACATCATAAAATCGTAGGAATAATTCAACATTTGGTTGTGGAATCCATACATAATAATCTTCTGCACATCCATGAACTTTGTATGTACCATCTGGATTTACTGGAGCAGTAGTAACTTTATCATTTGGATCAGCCATTTTATCATAATCCCATATAGATACTGTTGCGCCTGGCAAAATTGGTGCATTTCCATGACATTGAACTTTTCCAACAAATGTATAACAGCCTTTTGGAAGTTTTGTTCTATAAAAAACTTGAATGAAACCTGCTCAATACCAACAGCATAAGGACACCATAATAGCCTTATCAACATATCAACACCCCAAAATAATCAAAAAGAATGACTTACCCCCACCAATGTGGTTCACGATTGATTCCAACTCCTAACATAAAAGCATTTTGAACACCAAAAATAAAGACGAGAAGAAAAACGGCAGCAACAGAATGATAACGCATCTTTCGAAAAAGAATGAAAGCAAAATTAATGTTTTTCAAAGGTATAAATACTTTTTTGGAGGACGTTCAGACAGAATGGTTAATGCTAATTTTATGAACATACATGAATTTGTTTTTCCATCAAGTAAACGCTTACTTCCATCTTTCAAGCAACACTAAAATTCATCGAAGAGAACGTTAGAGTCATCTTCAAAAAATTTGTCATCAATTTGGGTAACAACACAAAAGAATCATATTCGTTTAATTTTGCAAAAATGTATCTCTACTCTTCAAGTGGATGCTGAAACGCGTCGTTTTTTTCAGAAAATTCTTGATATAAAACAGTTATATAAGCAAATTCTGAAAACGCGCTTTATCACAGTTGCTTTCAAAAGCGTATTTAGACAACAACAGATACATAAATGTGCCCTTGCCTCTTTGAACATCGCTTGTGACAAAAGATGATCTTCTGGAAATGAAAAAGCTTCCACCGAAAATCTATCCTGTATATACCATATACAGAATACGCCCATTGTAGTAGTCCTACAAAAACAAAGAAAATTATCCTGTATATACCATATACAGAATACGCCCATTGTAGTAGTCCTACCAGGGATGAGAAGCGGCAGAAAAAAAGCCGCCGGCCGCGCGGCGAAGCATTTGCGGCCGCATAAAGCGAAAAAAAAGCCTAAAAATTTTTTTACGGTAAAGGGAAAAAAAGGCCGCCTTTTTAAAAATATCTGCCGGCCGCGCCGCCGGCAGTTCTCATCCCTGAGTCCTACAAAAACAAGAAAAAAAAAGTTAATGCAATTCGCAAACATTTGAATTATATTTTAAAAGATACAAGCCACCAATCTCATTTTTACTTGGTCGAAATATGTGTTTTGCATCTTTGTATTTCTCGTTTGGATTAAAAAACATGAAAGTTAAAACCGAATGATACCGTAATCCTTATATGACTTTAATTGCATAAAAATTGATTCCCCCCAAAAAATACAACGAATAAACACATTAATTATTTATTTAACATTTCACAGAGATAAAAACATATACAAAAAGCATATGTTTACAAATATAAAATTAAAATAAAATTAATAATCAAGATCATTTTGATTTTGACCTGGAATAAAAGCATCACTATCTGCACCAAGCCATAAATCATTAAAACGCTTATCATGTGGACGACGAAATTCATAAGAATCACCAGGCCAGCAAACATTTACAAATTCAAGATATAATTCAACATTTGGAAGCGCTCTATCATATATATATTTTCCACCAACAGTAAAATGTCCATTTGGTTCAATTTCTGCAGCTGCAACAAAATCATCACTATCAATCATATCGTATTCCCATAATTTTACAACTGCAGTTTTACGAATTGGTGTAACCTGTTTATGTTGAGGATCATTACGGCATTGTACTTTTCCTTTAAATGTATAAGTTCCTTTTGGATAAGTTTTTCTAAAAAAGAAATACTTGTATATTTTTAAAGATGAAAAAGATAAAAAGACTTACGCATGATTTCTTTTATCATATGATGGACCAGCGCCAATATCCATTAAAGGTTGAAGATTAGGTCGAAAATGAGGTTGAATTGGTTGAGGTCGAGGACGTGGATGTGGACGACGCATTGGTTGATATTTTTGATAATCAAAATATCCAGAAGGAATCTCACGAGAATTGAAGAATTCATCTCTCTTTAAAACACGAGAATCATCCATTCCTAAACGAATTTGAGAAGGAAGTTCATGATATTCAAAAGCATTTGGTTTTGGGCGTGGAGTTTGATAACGTTGACCAACAAAACAAACATCTTTAAATTCAAGAAATATTTCAGCTGGTCCATATCCCAAGAAACCATCTTCTGCACATCCTTCAATTTTATAAGTGCCATCATGTCCAATTTTAGCAGTTGAAAGTTCATCATCACGTGTAAATGGATCGTAAGTTTGTACAGTTACAGCAGCTTGTGATAAAATTTGTTCACCATTTTTACATGCAACTCTTCCAATAAATCTATGGCAGCCTGGCTTAGGATTCTTTCTAAAAAACGTCACTCATAAAATATTGAGTACAGTAATCACAAATACAAAAACAAATACAAAGCATTTTTCATCTGCAAGATATCCCAAGAAGTGAAAAAATCATACCTTTCTGATACAGGAACATTCCGAGTTGAAACATTTTGAGCGCCAAAAATAAAGAGCAGAAGGAAAGCAGCAGCAAAATGACGAGAACGACGCATTTTCCAAATGTAAAAAGTGAAGAAATGAATGAAATTTTGAAAAACGCTTTTAACCTACATTGAAGCCTCTGTGGGTGAAGTGCATTTATGTAAATTCTTTTATTTTAATCAAATCATAGTGATGGATCCATAATTGTGGATATTCTCCACAATCATTCAATTTACTTTATGCTAGGATATCATGCAGCAAATTGTTGATTTTGGGATCAAAAACGTTTTGGAGGTAAAATTTTGAATACTTTTGTAAGCTCGTTAGAAAACAATATGGAACTAATATTCAGGTATTGATGTCTACAAAAAATTTTGTGTTTCATCTTGTTACACATAGAAATAAAAAACTGAGATTTCAAACAAGGATTCTGTTAACTGATGAAACTTTTGTATAACTATATTACTTTGTCTTACTGTAGCTTTATGATAGCGCGTAAAATATTTTTATTGCAACATGAAAAAACAGTTTTATAATTTTCCAATAATTGTACCACTTTTTGGAGTTTCCCATTTTCGACAAATTCCAGTTCTTTCACAAATCCATTCAATATAGAATAAGATGTTTGTATTTGAATGTGGTCTTACATCTTTACCACCACATGCGCCTCCAAATGAATGAACTCCATGTAGATATGTACGAATTGGAAAGCCAATGTCTTTTTGAAATGGTCCACCACTATCACCCTGCAATAATACAATAATTGTATAATTTACTTTAGATAAATGGTAACGTACATGGCATATTCCGGGTTGTTTCTTGCCATTTATTTTGTATTTTGCAGAAGATTGAATATTTCCAAGTTTTAGTGAAGTTGGATGAGATTTTGTTTCAATAAAACGAAGATTTGGCACAGGTTCATTATCTGAAAAAGAGATATATATATTAAATTAATTTAGAATATATAAAATTTACGAATAAAATGTTGGAAATTATATCGCATTTATTCGGATATATATTTTATTCAATTGGGTATAGGGTATAACAAATTATGCTCCTCGTGAAAATAGATAAAATCCCAACTTACTTTCATTACGTCCAAAACCCAAATCATAAAGTTGTCCACTAGAATTTGAAATAAAATATCCAATACAGATTGGTTTTATTCGATCACTAAATACCAAATCTTCTTCCAGCTCCATAATAGCAATATCAGCACCTTTTTCACACCGCATTTCATTAAAATGCCGTGGAAGTATTACTTTTCGAACCTTTGCAGTTTTCATATCTCTTCCATCTGGACATAAGCTTTTATCATGTCGAATACAAACTCCACCATATGATATTTTGAGCTTTGATGGATCGGTTATTACTTTATTAAAATGGCAAGGTACACTGCCGTTATGGTATAGACTAAGGCAATGTGCTGCAGTTAAAATATGTCTTGAAGAAATGATTGCTCCACTACATTGTGCATGTCCTTCTCCCAAAGCAACAGCCCATGGAAATTGTCCTGGTAATGCTCGATTTCCCATTGAAACTTTAAAATTTCCTAAAACTTAAAAATGTTACAGTAACTATAAAAAATAAGACAACTGTAAAAATAATATCTTATTTACAGCGATCTACAGTAGCCCAAAAGAATATATAAAATACTTACGTTTTTCAAACTTTGTTTTACCACAAATTTTTTGAAGTTCATCATTCTCAGTTTTGCTTAACTTTGATAATTCAAGAAAATCACCTAAAATTTTCTTTGTAAAATATGAAACAAAATTGCCAACAGAAATGCTTACCAGGTTTAACAATATAATGTACTTTTCCAGGATTAATTTGTTGAAATTCATGTTTTTCAGAGAATTTTTTCATTGAAAGTTTTAAGTCACCATTTACAAATTTAATTAAAGATAATAGCAGCAACAGTTGAAGTACTGTAATTTGAGTGAACATTTTTTGGCCGCAAATGGGATCAACAAAGTTTTAAGCTTTAAGGAGATGCCTTCAAACAATAATTTACATAATCTTTATAACTACACTAAGCTTGCAATTACTCTTTGTACACTTTTGGAGGTAAATATTATAAAAATTGTTAAGCAACAATTTTTTTTTCTTCTAACATTACATGAAGGTCGTTTGGAACCGTTTAAGTATTTCCAGCGACGTAATTATTATTTAACAATTATTTTCCTTGCACTATATCCAAAGTTCCATTCTAATCAATTGTATTTAAAAATATTTATTTTAAATCCAACAAATATTTATATATTAAGAAAGACAATTAAATATTTTAAGAATTATTAAAGCCAGAATCATCATGTATTGCTGCTCCATTTCTAAGAATATAATTATTAAAACCACGATGCATACCATAATAATTTTCTTCAGCTACTAAATCAGGGCATCCAGAAAAATATGAATCACCATAGAAACAAACATTTTCAAATAACAGATATAATTCAACATTTGGAAGTTCATGTTTGTAAATATAATCGATTGCATCTCCGCTAACTTCATATTCACCATTTGGTTTAATAGGCGATGCTGCAATTACGTCATCGTAATCACCCATTACATAATCGAATTCCATTAATTTTACAACTGCAGTTTCAAGAGGTCGATAATAACCACCATTTCTATCAGCACATTTTACATGTCCTTTGAAAGTATAATGTCCACGTTCAGCTTTACGATATTCACCTGTCCTAAAATATATATCAATATAAATTCGTTTGAGTTTTTAAAACCGAATTTTCAATATAAAAAATGAGTCTAGCTACAATAAAAAGGTAAAACATACCGACATAATTCATTACGCTTTATATCTGCTTCAATATTCATTAAAAGATTTTGATTATCTTGAGCCACTGCTTCGGTAATATAGTCATGTCGACGATGGCGACTATATGAACGTGGCAATAAAGGATATTTGGAACCACGATGTTGAACTTTGGACATCGATGGATTTGATTCATCATAAAGTATTACATCTTGATTTGATTCAGGAATATTCCGAGTTGAAACATTTTGAGCACCAAAAATAAAGAGAAGAAGAAAAACAGCAGCAAAACGCATGTTTTTCGAACAAAAAAGCAAAGAAAATAAAGTTTGAAAAGCAACAAACGCTTTTTTAGAGTAACAGTGTTTATGTAAATTTAAGGAATATCACATAGTGGCTTAACAAAAATAATTTGGCCTGTAACGGCATCATTACTACTACACTTTTAACATTTAGAATTAAATTACAGCCGATGAAACTTAAATTCATTAGTTGCAGAAGTTCCTGGTTTATCCATGAAAGCTTCTATAGGTGGCAACTTATTTTGGCCATTATTTGATAAAGATATGTCATTAGATTCTTCTACTTCCATAGCCTCATCAAACAATAAATCATTTTGAGGGTGTTGTGTTTGTGCTGTTTCTAATATGTTGCTTTGGGTAGCTTGAATAGAGAAATAATTTTGAATTTGTGTTACTTCGCTATCAACGTCATCGGTTAACATAGCTTCAGGGTCACCATATATGGGGTATTGATAAGAAAAGCTTGATTGATTTTGTGCACTACCCGAAGCTTCTTGACCATTAATGAGATATCTTGTTGCATGTGACGAATTTGGAGCCATTGTTGTTAACGAAATTAATGGGGTGCTATGCATTGGTGAATAAGTGTTTAATGAGTCCATGGAAGAATGGGGAGGTAAATATGGGTTATATCTTTGATAATCATATACTTCATCGTTGATATATTGTGAGTCGTTTAAATGCCAGTTATTGTATGGCAATGGAAGATCATTTGACGTTGAAAACAATCCGTTAGTATGAAATGGGTTAGTATATGATGAGTCATTAAAAACAGCTCTGTTAAAGTTATCAGATTGCATTAACGGTCTATGAATAAATTCAACGTTTATGGAAGTTGTTGGTTTCCGTTTTCTGACCATTCTTGAATTTGTCGTTTGAGCTTTATTACCGCTTTGTTTATAAAGATCAATGCAGCTTTGACAAAGATTAGTTACAACTTTAGTCTTCCATTCTTCAGGCTTGTATAATCGCCATCCTTCTTCCTGAAAAATACAAATATCAAACATGGTTAATTCATTTCAACAAACACTTACCCATTTTTGTATCTTAAAATCCATTAACATCATTTGTTCAATTTTCTTTTTATCCGTTTGTTGTCCGCACTTGGCACAACACTTACAACATTCTCTGCCGCTTTCTTCTTCACAAGTTTTAAATGAGTAAGCAATTTTTTTCCTCCCAGATGTCATAATTTCAATACTATCAGTGTACACTGTCAGACGATTATATTTACCATCCACAAGAGGAATAAAAGGTAAATTTCGTATTTTTGGATTATTTGCAATACCCACCCTCTGCAAGGTCTTTGCTTTTTGCGTAACAATATAAGGGCAAATATCTTCTAGGTTACAATCTAAGACAAGTAAATATCTGATGTTGATGTTTCGAAGTAAGCATGGAATTTTATGTAATGAATTGTATGATAAATCAAGCTCTTCCACGCTGCGTGGAATTCGTTCCCATAATGTTTTCATAAGATCACCATCAGCATAGTTGAAGTTGTTACTTTGCAGATGTAATAATAAAACATTGTTAAGATTTTCAAAGCCAACAGGAATAGACGATAATTGATTATCGTTTAGAAAAACTCTGGATAGTTTTTGAAGATTACAAATTTCGTTTGAAATTTCTTGTATTTGATTAAAGTGTAATTCAAGGCAACGTAGTTCGGTTAAGTGTTGAACATTTTCAATACATGTAAGTTCATTGTGGTCTAAATATAAATGCCATAGCGATGAAGGCAAATTTTCCCAAGCAATAGATTTTAAGGAGTTATTTTGCAGTTTTAAATTTTGAAGATTTCGTAAACATTTGGAATCGAAATGCGTCAACTTGTTATCGTTCAGTACCAGGCGTTCAATAGATGCTGGGAGTTTTGAATCAATTGCCTAAACATTTTTTTTTAGAATTGCCTTTTAAAAAACTTTGGATCATTTGTATATTAAAGTTGCTTCTATAAAAAACTTACTATTATTCCCGCATTAACCGCACCAAAGCACTTCAAATTCTTTTTATCTGATACATGAAATTCATTGAAGTAAACACAATTTCCTTTTACATGTAATTCCTTAATTGATGTACTGATATTCTCCCACGAGACATACTACAAAAAATAATTGCAAACAATATATTTTCAAATAACTTACCTCTAGCTTTTCACTTATAACTCCCAACATTTCTAATTTGATAAGCTTTTTAATTTCTGCTGGAAGCTTTGAAATATTTGTAAAACGTAATTTGAGCATTGTAATATTTGATGGCAGGAAGCTCCAAGGTATTCCACTATCGCCAAGATTTTTGTTTGATTCCAGCGATAAAATTTGTAAATTCTGTAATTTTGAAATATTCTTTGAAATATAAGTTATGTCATTTTCATCCAAATTAAGCAGTAACAAATTTGGTGGCAGTAATTGAAGAAATTCGTCAGAAAGTGCTGGAATCCTGCATGCAACCAACGATAGCTCCACCAAATGTGCAAAATTTATGTGTTTAAAGAATGTTGATATCGTATTGGCAGAATCAAAGATATTTATCATATTCTTGAAGTCAATACTTACTAATTCTGCTTCAACGTTTTGAAGATATTTAGCATCAGCTGAAAAAAAAACAAATGTACATTCCAATTGTTGCAAGTGCATCGATAAACCTTTTTCCCATTTTATCTTTCGACAACCTCGATACAATCCAGCTTGACGAGTTGCAGTGCTATCAAAAATTACAGGTGCATTCCCTGTAAAAACAATTTTTCAGTGTTGTGCAAAATGGAGCGTCTTCGGCATTTTCAAGGATAAACAAAAACTAAAAAAATATCATAGCTGTGCTAAAAACAGAACTTACAACAATCTCTTTTCGCTAAAAAACAGCTCAGATGTTGATCAATTCTTGAATTATCTTTAATATTTTGAAAGCTTCCAATTTTAGGATGGCACAGCAAGGTAACCAGTTCTTGGATATATTGTATTTTTTGCTTGTATACTTTTTCTGTTGTAGTGTTTGGTAGCTTAAAAGGGGGAAGCATGCCAAGAGCTGTCTCTTTTAAACCTGCAATTGTTAGATTTAATTATAGAATCATCTAATAAATTTCTATTACAGTGGTTTTTATGGCAAAAAAGATTAATCTGATGTGCATAACTTTCATAGATTTTTTCTTCTTCTTGTGTAATTACAGACCGTAATGTTGTATTTCTGATCTGAAAAAGAAATTTTATTTACCACAATTGATAAAAAAAACTTACACAACAAATATTTATACATACATCAAAACTAATTTCAGAAAAAATTTTTGATGTTGCAATTACAAAATCATAGGATTTGCTTGGTAATATTTTGAATAGAACAGCTCCACGCTAAAAGAGGAGAGTTTAATTTTATAATAGAATGAAAGATTAACCATTGTTCCAAACATCGTAAAAAAAAGGGAAAGTCGCTCACCACCATAGGTATTTTAATAGTTTCTGTATCCTTTCTATAAATGATCATAAAATAAAATTTATTTGAACCCCGAATTTGATATCCAATTATAATTTCGGTAAGTTGGCATTCGTTTAATGTTCCTGAGTAATTAAAGGCATTTTCAATTGTATTTGGAGGATAATAGCCTTTAGCTTTTCTTTCATTTGCATTTATGTCGTATGGTTTTATATCAAGCAAATGCTGGTCTGGAGAAAGTTGACGGAAAGTGGAAAAGCAAAATATCCGCATCTGAAAGTCTCTGTGGAAAAATGTTATTGATAAAGCTTCAACTTTCACGTAAAATCAGATATCAAAGACGACAAGAAGTATATTGTTTAAAACGTGGAGTAAGAATTCAGCGATCTCATAACTTATGGTTGCTTTGGTATCACTTAAATAAAATAAGTGTTTGATTTTTAAGTAAAAAAATTGAAAAAGCTGATGACTAAAGCATAAGAAACATGCAAGTTATTAATAAATTGAAGAAACTTTAATTAAACAAATGTGAAGTCAAAAAAAGTCACGTTTGATTTTTGCGTTCGCTTTCTACTAAGGGTCAGAATCAACACACACACTTGGAATGACGACATGTTAATAGAACAACAATTTTTTGTTATCATTAGCCATAATTTATTTCCGATGTGTATTTTTATACTACCAAAACAAGTTCTTGTTTTATCTTTTCAGTTTTTTTAATTCAATAACAATCAAAAGAAGGTCAAATGAGTCATTCACAATGTTGTAAACAAGAAATCATTTAATATGATTTTACTTTTCTTTTGTTTTTAAGATACACAACAAATAAACACTTTGTTTTTATGAGTAATTTTTAAGCCTTGCATTTGCAAAGAGCTTTACAGTCATCATTTGTTTACGTTCTTGTTTACTTTTGCAGAAATAACTTTTGATCGTTTTTTTAAATTGTACGAGTACGTAAAAAATAACAATTATTTTAGTTTTTTTGAACAAAATTACAATGGCTTACACCACTCATGTTTCCAATGGCTCGGATTACGATATTTATGTTATATGTGTTACTGATCGTACAAAACTAAAACCTATTCCTGAATTTGTAGATGATTTTCAAGAATTTCAGAAAATTCCATCAGGGAAATTTGAACCTTTTAGAACTGGATCTATATTAAGCCAGCCAGTATTTATTACTGCATTTTCATATGATGCGTCAACAGGTAAAATCTTTACAGCCCCATGAAAGTAATGTAATTTTATTTAGAAAAAGTTACAAAAATCTGTGAAGCTTTTGAAGTACCATCTGATCATAGTGTTGTCATTGGCAGCGATAATCAAATACATCGAGTAGAATATGGAAGACTTTGGATTGATTTAGATGGCAAAAATCATTTCCTTGATTACTAATGGATAAAATAAATTATTTCTTTTCAATTCTTGATTAAAAAGTTTACACACTAAAAAAATATCCGAATACAAAACTGAATCAGATAACGGTTTTATTTTTCATTATTGCAAAAAAACAATTTCGAGTAAACATTTTGTATTTCAAAAACATTGATTAAAAAAGTTTATTGTTTACGTCAACATCTGTTTTAACTTCTGTGTCAACATCTGCCGGCTTATTATCAATATCACCACTTGGCTTGTTATCGACTGGAGCCTTATTATCACCAACAATTTGGGTTCCTTCGTTTAATTTGGTGACGTTGTTGTCGGTTCCTTCGTTTTCACCACCGCCAAATTTCATTTTGATAATTTCTTGTTAATCTATAATAGACATTTTAGGGATCGAAAGATAATTCACAACAAAGAAATCTAAATTCACGGCACTTAGACAATAATCTACTCAATTTTTTTCAAATTTATGGCGCAATACAGATATTTTTGTCTTCAAAGCTGTTTTTTACTTAACGGGAAAAACGAAAACACAAAATTTCTGTTTTTTTGTATTTTTTTTCCGTCTTTTATGCGACATCGTTTAAAGGTGTTTCCAAAAAAGTTGTTTTTTCTCGTGTAAATTTACAAGATAAAAATAAATACTTGATTTTACTTGACTGTTATTTTAAAAAGTTCTTAAAGATATTTGTCAAAGAACAAATAAGAACGCTGTTATTTATGACTAGCTTCCTTTGTTGTTGATTCAAAACTTTTAAGTTAACAGTTAAGAAGATGAGTGAATGAATCATTAGATGTGTTAGCGAAAGTAGAATTACAAGATAAAAATTAATTTTTCTTCAAAGTAATTTTTAATCTTTTAAATTTCTTTAAAAGCTTGACAAAAAATGCGTTTAATACTTATTAATGGTTCAAAGTTTTGTCATTTATTATTAACCACAATTTTTTGCAAATTTGTTTGGTTATTTCTAGTTACTAAAAATGTCTGGATATTCACATGGTGGAAAAAGCCGTAATGATAAAAGCAGAGATGATGATGGAATTGGAAGCCATTCAAATAATGATAAAAAAGATGGCACCATCCTTGGCAGTGTTATGGAAACTGTCACTGATTTATTCAAAAGTGATGGAACATCTTTAAAATATGAAAGCGAAATCCACGTTGGAAAACATGATCATACAGGTGAACAGAGCAAAGAAAAAACTGGCATTTATATCCCTGGTGATAACGACAAGAAAATCTGTAATCATGGTAGTGGCGGCGTAACAATTGATGGAGATAGTAAGGCCCCAATTTCTAATACATAAGTTTTTTGCATGTGTGATATGATATGATTCTTTTACGTTGAATTGAAATTGCGTAAATGTAATGAGTTTTTTTTAATATTGTATTACCATTTTATCATTTAAAAATTACTTTTATAAAACAATTTTTTATCTTCCGGCAAATTTTTTGAAATAACACAGCAACATTTTAATGTAAAAAACCACCTTTTATTTTGCAACAGTGAATACATAGAAATTGTCATTTGTAAAGGGCTCTAAACACATTTTTGCTGTATACATCAGAAATATATTAGAAACCTTTGTTGCCATCAAAAATATGTTTTTAACAATCTTTCTGCTCCTTTTTAGAGAATAAATGAATTTTAAAAATTTTAAATCTTAGAGAACTCCTTTTTTTGCTGCGACATTTAAACTTTTATAAATTATATAGTAACTGATCACTGTGTTTCTTGAAAAATAAACTTTAACGACTGATCGATCCGACATTATTTTTCTAATAGATTTTTGTGAAAATAGTTACTTTTTGATTCACATATTTATTTCAAAATTAAAATAACAGAGTTTTGAAAAAAATTAAGCATAAAAAACATTTTTAAAAGTTCAAGGTTCAACGGTGCCATTATCTTGCCCATCAATAATTACTGGACCGTCACTTTCATTTACAATTGTACCATTATTGTTTCCATGAATGTGAATTCCATTAGTACCATTTTTACGATTAATGATTTCACTGTTATTATCACCATTTATGTCAACTCCATTAAATGCGTCACTGTTATCTGGAGGATCATTAACAATCGGGGCATCATTATTACCATTTACATAAGTGCCAGTATGAACTTCTGCCATAGCTATTCAGTGGTATTACAAACTTTCTAATTCACTAGCATTTATACCTCGGAACCAAACCAGAGCAGAAATTTAAAGATTAAAAAGAGGTTGGAAGAAAATATTGTAAATTTTTATCTTGTAATTCTGTTTTTGTTACCGCATTTAATGTATGATTCATATATTTATTTAATGTTTGATTTCTTAAAAGCTTTAAATCAAAAAATGGGGGGGGGGGGGGTTATTTCTATGATTTAAAAAAAATATGTTCTACACCAAATTTCCGGCCGGCCGGCCTGCGGAGGCCGGCCACGGCCAGCCGGCCGCATTTCTCAGCCCTGTTCTACACATGCTTACATTGTACTCAGGGAAGTACTTATTTTTTGTCTTGTAAATTTACACGATAAAAACAATTTATTTTAAAAGACCAAAATTTATTGCAAAAAAGAAGGACTTCAGTAAACAAAACAACCACTAAAATTTTTCAATATGAATCATAATACTTGACAAGTACAATACACTTTCAATTTTGTTGATTTTTTTAAACGTCTTATAGTTATTTTTGAACCTTGGAGCTAACATCTCTATTCCAAATTTCAATCAATGTTATTCCTTTTTTTAGATGCATTTTTAAAAATCAGAATTAATATGTGAAAAGTCAAAACTTCAACAACGAGATTTTTTCAAAAAACAGCAATAACTATTTTTGATATGCATAAAGTATTCCAAAAATTAATAATGAAAAATTTTAAATATTTTGTTTTTTTTAAATTTGTAAAATGTTTATCAAAAAGAGAAATTTTAAAAATTTTATTTTTTGTAAAAATAAGGAAAAATACATTGATAAAAAGACCACCAAAAACGATGTTTTCATCATTTTGAGCTGAAAATGATGTTAGCATTTTTCAGTGGTTGTATCCTTGTGGCATTTATTGCCAATATCGAAGGATGCGATCATTGCCTCTGTGGGATAAGTCCAAATATTGATTTTTATGATGGATTTAATCAAAATCGGGTACGTACTGTACTGTACTGTCGTATATTAATCAACATTTGAATATCAAACTTTTTATAGATCTTGGGTGGAAAAGAAAGTGATCCAAATAATTGGCCATTTGTTGTTAGAATGAATAATGGAACTTGTACTGCATCAATCATTAGTGAAAAATGGATTCTTTCAGCTGCACATTGTCAACCAGATGGCGGTGTTGTTACTAGTAAGCTTTTGAACTTCTCTCGATGACATGAAATATATCAAATGCATTATCTCAAAACATGAGTCACAAAAAATCCATTTTTTAGTTGAAGCTGGTGGAAAAATGTACGAAAGTGAACCAATTTTCATTCATGAACATTATATCTCCAGTGATTATGTTGTTGAAAATGATATCATGCTTATCAAATTGAAAGAACCTATTGAATTCACAGAAACTGTTTCTCCTGTTTGTTTACTTCAAAATATTACAGTACCCCCGGATCATGTCGTTGCAGTAACTGGATTTGGCGTAAGATTCATGGGTGTTAAAGAAAAAGAAACAACTTATCAAGAAGGCTAGTTACTATTACCATATCTAATTACAAAACGAAAAAATGTTTCAGGAGATCTCTTTTTGGAAGACATAAATTTTCTTCCAACTGAAAAGTTACAAGAAACTCCGGTTGTTGTTCGTGAAATGGATTTCTGTGAAGCTCCAGAAGAATATTCAAAAACTCGAATTTGTGCTGGTGGAACAATGAAAGGTACAACACAAGGTGATAGTGGTGGACCAATGCTTATGGTGCATGATCATCGATGGGTTCAAGTTGGCGTTACTTCATATGGTTCAAATCAAGCTGTTGCCGGGGATGTTACAAAAGTTAAAGATCTTGGTTTGCTTTTGAAAGGTATTTCACAAGTTAGTTAAATGAAATTTTCAGGAATTTACACTCGTGTAAGCGCATACTGTGATTGGATTTCAGAAAAAACTTCTCAAAAAGTTAAATGTCAATAAACGATATAACTACCAACACTGAAATTTAAAATATTTATTACAACTATTACTGTAAAACAATTTTTTGTTCGTATTTGAATAAATATTTTTTTGGGCTATTGCTTTTGTTTCAAATTTTTATTCAATTACACATTTTGCAACATTGTTTCATTTTTTCTTAACATTTTATCAATTTTTATTATTTTAAACGTTTTTTTCAAACATTTTCTAAAATACCAAATGAATCACATCTCTGTAAAAAATCAAATAAAAGCAGACTCATATATTAAAGATTCAAACATTTTTAAACGAAAAAAATATGATGTGTCTGTCTTTTTTCTTTGTGTTGATTCTAACGACTACGATTCAAGCTGAAAGATGTGGTGAAAATTGTGAATGTGGAAAAAGCAAAAATGTTGAATATTATGAAAGCTTTAATGAAAATCGAGTAATTTAAAAAATGTTAAGTCTACATTAATATATCAATATACTTTTAAGATTCTTGGTGGTAAAAATAGTGATCCACAAGATTGGCCATTTATTGTACTCTTGAGCACGCATTGTACTGGATCTATCATAAACAATCAATGGATTCTTTCAGCAGCTCATTGTGAGCCTAGTGTGGATGATGGTGATGATCTTAATGTTACAGGTAAAATCATGACTTTTTATTATCATAGTGAAAAGAAAGTTTTCAGTTCAAATCAACGGTGTATGGCATGGAACTCAAAAATACATTATTCATGAAGAATTTAATGCTGATGATTTTTCAAATGATATCATGCTGCTACAACTTAAAGATTCAATTGAATTTTCTGAAAATGTTTCAAGTGTTTGTATCCGTGCAAATCTCACAGTACCTCCTATGGAAATTGGTGCTGCAGCAGGTTTTGGACTTACATTTGTTCGAGTTGAAACTTTAAATGATACATATCAACAAGGTTCGAAATTTGTGAAAATAAAAACATTAAATCGCACTTTAAGAAGGCCTCAATAGTAATGAAACAATCTTTGATGACAACGATATTCTTCGTGAAACACCAGTAATTATTCGAGATCTTCGGTATTGTAATATTACAATAGACTACAGTAATGAAACACCAGAATCCTTAGAAACTAAAGTCTGTGCAGGTGGTGCAAATCATGGAACAACTCAAGGTGATAGTGGTGGACCATTGATGATTATTCGTGAACATCGTTGGATTCAATATGGTATCACATCTGTTGGAACTTATACTCCTGTTCCTGGTGATCTGCTAGCTGTTGCAGATCATGGTCAGTTTGCATTAAACGAAATCTTCATTTTCTAAGTAAATAATTTTCAGGAATTTACACAAAAGTCAGCGCATACTGTGATTGGATTGCAGAGAAGACAGGTCAAGAAGTTACTTGTCAATGAAAAACAAAAAATCTAATGCAATATACCTTAAAAAAAGTAAAGAAATTAAAAATTTAATTGTTGTGTTTCTTAATTTTTAATAGATTATTTTAAAACTCAATAAGTACTATAAATCTGATGCAAGTAAAGACGAGCTCCTAAATTATATTTATTCTGTGCTTTCATCGCAAGATTTAAAAAACAAACAGGAAATTTCAAGTACAGTATAATTTTTTGGGATAAAACAAAAAAAAAGATAAAAAGTAAGCGCAGAACAAATTAAAATCAAAAGAAAAAGTATCAATAACGTCAATTTTTTTAACATTTAATAATATAAAATACCAGCTACTATTCAAACTTTACAGTTAATATCAATATAAAAAAAGAAACATATAACCTAATAGGAACGAATTTTTGGTGGAACCCAATCTGTTTCACTTTTGTCCAAAGTTTCATCAATGACGGGACGATAATCTAGCTTCACTTCACCACTTTCAACATTCATTCCAATAATAGAATGCTTTCGCCAATGTTCATCATATGCTTTTTTCTTTTGTCCTTCAAGTGGCTTTGCATAATCATATTCATCAATACGATCCTAAAATATGAATTGTAAGATTACTTCAAGAGATTACAGTAAAAATACGTACAGGGAAATCATCACGAGCATGTGCACCACGTGATTCTTTACGATTTTCTGCAGCTACGATAGTTTGTGATGCATTAATTAAAAGATTTTGGAGTTCCAAGGTTTCAACTAAATCAGAATTCCATACAAGTCCACGATCAGATACTTTAAGATTTTTTTGTTGTTTATATAAATCTGCAAGCTTCTTAACACCTTCTTGAAGAACATCTCCACGACGAAATACTGCAGCATGCTTTTGCATAGTTTTTTGCATTTGTAAACGAAGATCTGCTGTTGAAATATCACCATTTGCATGACGAAGCTTGTCAACATTTGCAATTGATTTTTCACCACCATCTTTTGGAATATCTGGGACTGAATCACCTGGTTTTGAATTTTTAGCAATACTGAAATTATTCAAATATTATTTTATACAGTAACAAAAATTTACTTGATAGCACATGCACGACCAAAGATAACTAAATCAAGTAGAGAATTAGCTCCAAGACGATTAGCACCATGTACAGAATGGGCAGCACATTCACCAGCAGCCCATAAACCAGGAACAACTTGATCACCTTTTTCTTTTGAATAAGTTAAGACTTGTCCCTTGTAGTTTGTTGGTGTACCACCCATATTATAATGTACAGTTGGAAGTACAGGAATTGGTTCTTTTGTAACATCAACACCAGCAAAAATTTTTGCAGTTTCAGAAATACCTGGTAAACGAGCTTGAAGCTGTTCAGCAGGTAAATGATGAAGTTGAAGATAAATATGATCTTTTTCTTTTCCAACTCCACGACCTTCCATAATTTCAATAGTCATTGAACGCGAAACAACATCACGGGAAGCTAAATCTTTTGCAACTGGAGCATAACGTTCCATGAATCGTTCACCTTCAGAATTAATAAGATATCCACCTTCACCACGTGAACCTTCAGTAATTAAGCAACCAGCACCATAAATACCAGTTGGATGAAATTGTACAAATTCCATATCACTATTAACAAGACCCGCACGGGCAACAAGAGCTGTACCATCACCAGTACAAGTATGAGCAGAAGTACAAGAGACTAAAAATACTTTATGTGATAAATGCATGAACTCTAGTAAAACTTACAGTATGCACGACCATATCCACCAGTTGCTAGCACAGTATTAGATGAACGGAATCGATGAATTGAGCCATCTTCAAGATCCATTGCAATAACACCAACACAACGTCCTTGATCCATTAACAAATCTAGTGCAAAATATTCAACAAAATAATTGCAGTTATACTGTAATGATGCACCATAAAGGGTATGAAGCAATGAATGTCCAGTTCGATCAGCAACACAGCAAGTACGATGAGCTTGTCCACCACGTCCAAAATCATTTGATTGACCACCAAATGCACGTTGATAAATTTTTCCTTCCTCAGTACGTGAGAATGGCATACCATAATTTTCTAATTCAATAACTGCACGAGGTGCTTCACGTGTCATATAATGAATTGCATCTTGATCTCCAAGCCAATCACTACCTATAAAATATTTAAGTTATTACAGTATTTTTATACAGATTATTACCTTTTACAGTATCATAAAAATGCCATCTCCAATCATCTGGATTCATATTACCCAATGCAGCATTAATACCACCTTGAGCAGCAACAGTATGAGAACGAGTTGGAAAAAGTTTTGTTATAACAGCAGTTTTAAATCCGGATTCCGATAATCCCATAGCAGCTCGGAGACCAGCACCACCTACAAAATTGTAACAGCATTAATAATCTGTTAAATACATATGTATAAAATTTTACATACCAGCTCCAACAACAACAGCATCAAAAGTATGATCAACAATTTTATATTCACCAACATTAGAATTTCGCTGTTGACGAGATGCTGAAACTGAGAAGCATCGTCGAGTTGCTGCTTCCAACCCGAATTTGCTTGCTGACAGCATCCTTAAAAGGCTATGTTGAGTTTAAAAGAAAAATATTAGTTTAAAGATGATCAAAGTGGAATATAAATAAAAAAACAGCACGAGATGAAAAAAATGTGAGCGTTCTTTGAACATAAAAATTGTGATATATAAAAAGCACAACAAAACAAGCATGATTAAAAGTTGGACATAAATGTTATGTTCAACTTATTAGGATAATTAGGATACAAAAGATTATCAGATTATAAGCTAAAAATAAAAGTTATCGAAACAAAATTATTAAACTTTTTGAACACCAAAAATTTGAGAGATAAAAATTAGTCGAGCTTGTTACACACTTTGCAAAGTCTCAAAAATGTTTTACTACATTCTTTGAGAGCATTGAATATCAGAGATAAAACCAATCCGAAACTGTAAAACACAAAAAAAGCTTATCAATTTTTTAAAAACCATAAAACCATTAAAAAGTTGCAATTTTTCTGTTTAAAGCATTGCACGTCCTTTTGCATGGACCCCTGAGAGTCAGGGAACATCAATGTCTCTATTTTCTTCGCTATCAAATAAAAACATGCAGGTTTGCTTGCTCGTTGATTTAAAAGAAGACAAACATAAAAAGTGTGTATTTATTATCTTAGCATTTAATCTTGTTAAAGGTTAACAAAGCGATCCGTAAACATCGTATTTAAATCCAATACAATAAAAACCATTCAAAAATTTGCAGCTTTTCCCATTGCAAATTTGCATCAGTTTATTAGTTATTGCTCATTCAAAGCTTTTCAACAATGACTTTTTGTTTTACAAGAATCCAAAATGTTTACTTTGCTATTTTTAATGCTTTCTGCATCTGCAACTACTTTGGATTCTTCAAATTTTACAAATTCAACAACGATAATAACAACTTTTAATTCAACAACGACTTTTACACAATTTTCAAATGATACTGTATGGACAACAACACCAACATCTTTAGCTGCTTTAAATGAATCGAGAACTACAAAACCACCGGCTTCGAACTTATCAAATTTTACAGAATGTCAATATACAACTGGTCTAGAATCAAGATACTCGGAAATGCTGACCTCTCATCCAAGTTATGTTGATTGTGATTTTACTAGAGTAAGTTATAAGGATACTGTAGTTTACACTATTTAATGTAATATTTTGTATTTTTAGAATCATTCATGTTATGCTCTTGTTTCGAATTTTGATAATTCTTTGATTCAACTTGGATGTGAAAGAAGTATTATATGTGGCAATGAAAAAGATGATCGATGCTTTCAACATTCGTCTGGATATCTATGTTGCTGTCGAACCAATACTTGCAATAATTACTCTTCCCTTCATTTAAAGCTACAAGATAACGGAATTAAAGATGATTTTGTACTGTAAGTTATTGTCACACTTGTTTCTACAGTATCCATAAAACGGTTTTAGCTATGAATGGTATCATTTTCCAATTTTTGTTCTATCAACTTTTACTCTTTTATGTTTATTTGCAACAATTTTGGCAGTACTTTTTATTATTAAAAATGCAAGTGCTTCATTCTATGATCTTTTAGCTTAACAAAATCCATTTTAGATAATCAATCTATCAAATGATGAAGAAAAACTTGATAAGAAAATACTATCAAAAATTCATATCCAACACGAAGAGGTTGTTCAAGAAAATCGAAAAATTGCTCTTGCAAATGCTGATATTGCTGTACAAGAATTCTATCAATTTTTGGAAAGACGTCGACTTGTAAAATCTTCTAAGAAATCAAGATCAAAAGCTAAATTTCGTCCTGATTATGTTGTCATGGATCTAAGACTACGTTCTATAGAATCCTTGACAAAACTTGTTTCAAAAAGTTCTGATTTAAAAATGTTCAATGTAAAACAAAACAAAGATTTATAAACCAACAATTGACAAAACATCAAAAATTATATTTTACCGCAAACAAAAGAATAATAATAAAAATATTCCTTTCTCCAGACAGATATAATTTACAGCTTACTTGAGCTTTTTCTTGATGCGAAGATCATTGGAATGACCACATTTCTTTTTACGGCAATTGGTAGCACGAGGAGGAAGACGAGCATAACATTTACGGCAAATTTGCTTATCGCAATTGTATTTTTGTGCAAGCTGACGAAGAGAAGGTTCAATAATACCACCACGAAGACGAAGAACCAAGTGAAGGGTTGATTCTTTTTGGATATTGTAGTCAGAGAGAGTACGTCCATCTTCGAGTTGTTTACCTATAAAGATTACATATAGTAAAATAAGCCATAGGAAGAAAGTTAAACATACCAGCAAAGATTAAACGTTGTTGGTCTGGTGGAATACCTTCTTTATCTTGAATTTTAGCTTTGACATTTTCAATTGTGTCTGAAGCTTCAACTTCAAGAGTGATAGTCTTGCCAGTGAGAGTCTTAACAAAGATCTGCATGTTGGTAGATCACTAAAATAATATTATAAAGATTAGATAGTACTATAATATGAAAAATAAAATGGTTTAAAACAGGGCAAACACGATATGGATAAAACTGGAAGGAAAAACATATAAAGGCTATTAAAGATCACTAAATTAAAGTCTAAAAGCACCCGAATGCTGTCAAATATATACAACAGTTAAACGGTAATTTTTAAATGAAAAACGTGTTAAAAATATATAAAAAAGTGATAAAAAAACGTGTAAAATTTCGCAAAAATTATACAAAACTTTGAAAGAAAAAATATAGCAGCAAAAAAAGGCTATGGACGATGACAGTATGCTAAATGCGCTATTCGCTCTAAGAGTTTTTCAAAGAAGATTGAACTTTTTTTTCAACAGCAGCATTGTCGGACTTGCTTTTTGCTTAAATTTTATAGAATTTTTACCAACTTTTATTACGGTATGTTTAAACAAATGCTTTGTAAAATGGTCTACACGGCTTTCAATCCGTTTATTTAAAGATAATAAAGTATACAACAAAAACAACGAATTTAAAACTAATAATATTGCAATTATTTCCTATTCCTTTATGTAAAGCAGCAACTTCTTGTTCTAGATTTTCTGCTGAGATTGGAATATCTTGATATGTAGTTTGAGCATTAGAAGATGGCGTTGTTGTTCGTAATAGTTCGGGTAATGGTTGACATTTTACTTCATTTTTTGTTACTTTTTCAATCCATGGACAATATATCGAAAGTGGACTATAAAATGCTAAAAAATATTTTTACAAAGGGTACAAACAAAATAAAAATCCTTACAATGCCATTCCTTACGCCCTTCGATATGAAATGATGAAACACCAATCTGATAAAATGTTTCATTTTTATTAATCATCAATGGACCTCCACTATCACCTTGAAGTGCCATAAGGTTACGGTAGCCGATACATATATTATTAACATTCTTTTTAAATGTACAAGATTGTGGTGTGAAAAGTGGTACTGTAGCATTTTGTAAATCTTGGGGAATTATTAAAACGCCATCTTAAAAGAGATAAATGTTAAAAAGTAGTAAACGCATAGCTTACTTTTATTATATTTATATTTTCCATATCCAGCAATCACACCATAATCTCCATCTTTTGGTTCATAATTATTGATGAGTGTAATTGGTTCTGTTTGAATTACAGTGCCTTCTGGGAATTCCAGAATCGCAATATCATATAAATGTTGAGGGCTATTATAGCTTGGATGAAAATAAATTCTTGTTGCAATTCCATATTCACCAATATCAAACGGAACTATTTTTCTTTCTTGTGGAGGTTCATCAACCAAACCGTAAACTTTTCGTACAATTCTAAAATTTTTACAAGACTTTATTTAAGTTAAATAATGTTTTATACAAAAAACTTACTTCAGATTTCCTTTTTTCTTCTTTTTTGTGATAGTATCAACTCCAAAAGAAACAGATTCAATGACACAATGAGCAGCCGTTAAAATATGACGCTTTGAAATTATCGTTGACGAACATATGCCATGAGGAAACCTTGGAGAAATATTTGTTGATACTTTTGGAAATATTAAACGTGGAAGAAATAAAAATGTGCCATTTGGAGATGTTCCACCACCAATAACTCTCTGGAAATCAAAGTAACATTTAAAAAAGTAAAATTGTAAACTAACTGGATCATTGTAACTTGAAACATTCAAAATTACAAAAGCAAAACAAAATATTACCGCACACCTCCAATGCATTGTTTTAACTGTGGTTGCTTACATACTGTAGGAGAGCGATGATTTTTGTTGGTTTATGCTAATTTAAAATAGTTAATTGTGACAAAAATTTATTCTAGTTACTGTAATAATCATATGTAACATATTACAACTTTACCTTGGAAAGAATGTTGTCGTTTTCAACAAAAAATTGTTATTTGATGGTTCAAATTTTGCGTAAAAAAAGTTCATTGAAGTAAACACAATTTTTTTGGTTTACGAATCATTACTTTACATTTATCAGCTTTATATTATTAATAAACTAGCGGTGACCCACCCCTTCGGGGTGGTCCACCAAAGATTTACAAATTGTTGCAAAAATATGCACGCATTTTTACCACCTTTTCATAAACTGATTTGCTTTTATTCCAGCAAATCTTAAAGATTGCGCAGTAGCTTTGCTTAAAGCTTTTTCGGCATACTTAAATTTTTGCGGCATTTCTCATAAAAATATTTTAAAAGTATCTTATGGCAAGTCACATTATTTCTTTTAACATGTTTCTAAAAACCATCACAAATCCAAAAAAGATCCTAAAATATCCTGATCCTAACTACAGTCCTCTGCTCTTTGCTTCAGCAGTTAGTACTACCATATACCACTAAAATAGATGCCAATTCACTTGTTTGTTACTGCTTTCAAAAGCATTGTTTTTGCTTTATGCAAATTTCTCCTTTGCATTCTTTTTTTTGTGAATGAATAATAAAAGGTTACGGAAAACGGAAAACGTTACATTCTCCTTTTAGTTGGAGGATAATTTGTGATAAAAATTAAAAAACATCAAAAATTATCATATTTTATATTCTTTTTTTCACGCACAAAAATGCAATCAAAAAATAAGTTTCAACTTTTTTCTTTGTCACTCAAACACGTGTACACACTGTATCCTCTGAGAAATAGTGCCTCTTTGCTTCTCTAGCCAATGGTTGGAATTTGTTTTGCATCTTTCTTTGATGCCAATAGAAATAATGGCTAAACTGATAACAAAAATCAGAGGCAGTCGATCGACTGCTCCTCACTCTCTCTCATCTCCTCTCTTTTCTCTTCTTTTTCTGGTCGGCCGGCCGCTTCTCTCTTTCTTATCTCTCTCTTCTCTTGCGTGTTTCTTCTTCTTCGGAGCTGCAGCTCCAACCCAAGGCGTTAGCCTATCGGGGGTCTAAGTCCTGAACACCACAGGTCACCCTAAAAGCCTGCTCAACCAGGTTTTATGCGGAATTGAACCGCTTCGCCTTCATCTTCGGATGGGCTAGCTGCGTAATGATAGCCGCTTTTAATCACTCATAACTCATTAGCTTGACAAAGCTTATGTGATTTTTTGTATATACACCAACTCCAATGAAATTTTTTTGTGTTTTTTTTTCAAGAGGAATAAACCACATTTATGGTAAAAAAAACTTGTTATTGTTTCTAAATCTCAAACTGTTAGCTTTTTCCTATCAAAAATTTGAGTAAAATTACAATCATTAAAAGTTAGATAAGTAAAACGTCTTCATTTCCTTAAAAAAATCGCATTTTTTCATAAACAATTCAAAACCAAAAAATCAGCAAGCCAAAATTTTAACAGTGTTTTTTAATTATCATTGTTAAAACATAATTCATAATAAAAATGTTAAAAATTTTTTTAAATGTTTTGTGTCTTCTTCAAAAAATGTTTCAAAAATACATTTAATAAGCATCAAAAAATACAGTAAACAAAATTATTTTTATTATCATCGTAACCAGAAAATAGTTGTTTCAATTATTACTGTTAAAATTAATATAATTTTGGAGATATACAGTAATCGTATTGAAAAATGTGAAAGCAGTTTTCAAAAAATACATTTACTAAACATTTATAATACAGTACACAAAATTGTTATTTTATTATTAATGTGGAATATTTTGTTCAAGCTCCCAAAGTTATTCTTCTGTAGGAAGTTGCAAGGCCTTCTGTAAGGAATAAACTTTTCTATCAACAACGAATTCAAAATTTGCCAACAATTAAACATCACACGCAAATGAGCAATGTTTTGAAAAAGGTATACAGTTGGATCCCAAAAAAAAGTTTTATAAATTAAAAAATTGTAAAACTACAGTACTACCATTAATAACAGATTGCTTTATTGAAATGAATAAACTATTTTTAAAACACATTCATTTATTTAACCTATTATTAAGATATTTAATATTATAATTATTAATGTTATCTTTGTACTTTTGTGGATCCATATTACTTCGCTATTATCACAATATATTTTGTGAACAGTTTTATCTAGATAAACATTTAATTTCAGCAATCAATAATTTTTGTGGACGTTCTTTGATTTTTTTGCATCAGAATTGTGAAAGCAATTTCCTTTGAACATACCGGAAAAAACTCTTGACACGAAAATAACACAAAGGCGTAAAAATTTTTTGCGGCAAATTTGCCCAATTCTTTTTTTTGCGTGTGAAATTTATTTTGGACACATTTTTTTCTCATCGCTGCTGCACCAACAACATCTTTCATCTTTCTTTTTAATTTTCTCTACTTTTTTAGCTCATTCTCAATGGCAGATCGTCGCTCAGCAATTCGTTCCACAGATAATCGGGCAGAAAAAGTAGGCAACTATTCTTCTTGTTGTTTTCGTTTATTTATTATATTTTCTTTTGCAGCATGTCGCCTTCAAATCTCCTTTGAGTTCGGTTCGAAGCATTACACCATTGAGCGAAATGATGCAACTTGAAAGTTTCCGCTCACCAACAAGAGCACAACCACATCAATCATCGAAACGTCCTTCATCTTGTACTCCTGCACAAGTTCGTATTTATTAATTCTTTTCTTTAATAAAACAAGCATTTTTTAGACTGGTAAACCTGCTAAACGTCGTGCTACATTTGATGCTGATCCATTTCCATCTTCTAATGCTACTTTAGATGATGTTATTGTTAAAGTACGTTTCTTTTATATTTACTGTAGCCTTCGAATAGCCTTAGAGACTTTAATAATAATGTATATATACTTTTTTTAGAATACTTTACGAGTTGAAATGATCAGTGAAAAAGTTAATAGCTTAGGTGATCAAATTCCAACCATTTATGCTGCTGCTGATGCAACTTTGGATAAAACTTCAGGTCTTGTTCACAGTCTTCATGGACTTGATAATTTAATGTATAACATCGCTGTAAGTTTTTCTTATTTTATGATGATTATAATAATAACTAACGGCGCAATTTTAGGAACAAACAAAGGAACTCTCTCAATCTCTTAATAAATTTTTGCAAGATGTTGAAGATGCTGAAGAAATTGATGACTTGACTGTTGCTGATTTTGATTGGGATGACAACTGGGAAGATGAAATAATTGGTCAAGATTTCTCTCCTGAAATGAATGCCGAACTTGAAAAAATGGCAAATGAAGCTATAGTCTAAGAATAACAATATTGTGAATTTATGTTTTATTATTATTTTTTTTGTTATTAAATTTATGTTGTTTTTATATATTAGTTGCAACCTAATATAAGAGGTGATCTAATAAATCATTATATATGTTACTATCATATAGTTAGTGATAAGGAATAGGTTATTTTCTTTTTTCTGTTACTTACTCTAGAAATAAGTTATCCTCTCCATTTTTCGTCAGTGTTTTTACTTGATCGATCTCATTTTTTGTCAGTGATGAATTTGTGGCAACTGAGGTTGAGATTGTTGATTTCGAAGAACTTTAATTATTTATTTGTTTTATGCTTGCAGCTACAGTATGACTAAAAAATGGCAACGTTGAATGGTGTGTTTAATGTGTTTGTACAATTCTTACAAAAATAAAGTTCTGTTTTTCTACTGTTGAGGGAGCATTAAATTTTTCTATTTGTTTCTATTTTTTCAAAATTATTATGACGTGTTTTTTGACTTTTAAATGTCAAACAATACCCTTTTCTTTTTCCAAATACTGAATCATCTTCTAAAAAACTCTTGTATAAAAACTATCAACAAAATGCTGATATGCATTTGTGTCTATGTACAATCAAAAAATGTTTTTGTCTTTAATATTTTGTTTCGTTTTTCTTATTGCTTTTCCTGCTGGTATCAAAGCTGAAAGATGTGGCGAAAATTGTGATTGCGGGAAAAGCAAAAATGTTGAATATTATGAAGACTTTAATAGTAAACAAAATCGAGTAACTTTTAAGGTTTAAATGAATAGTCTACAGTAATCAATATTTAAGATCCTTGGTGGTAAAAACAGTGATCCACAAGATTGGCCTTTCATTGCTTATTTCAATAGCTTTGATCATTTCTGTACTGCAACAATTATAAGTAATCAATGGATTTTATCTGCTGCTCATTGTAAAGGAGCAGATGAAACTGTTCAAAGTTTGTTTTTTAAAATAGATTGCAAAAAAGTAAATTATAATTTTCAGTTAAAATTAATGAAAAAATCTATGAAACTGAACCAGTCATTCAACATGAAGAATTCGACAATGACAATTATGTCAATGATATCCTTCTTGTAAAACTTAAGGAACCACTTGAATTCTCTAAAAATGTTTCAAGCATTTGTTTACTTCGAAATCTTACAGTACTCCCGATGGAAGTTGGAGCAGTTGCTGGATTTGGTCAAAGATTTATCCGTATCAGAGATATAAATGACACATATAATGAAGGATTACTTGATGAAACTGAAATAATTTTTGAACGGAATGAATTACTTCGTGAAACACCTGTTCTTGTTCGAGATATGGATTATTGTAATATCACAGATTCAGAGACACAATTCTGCGCAGGTGGTGCAAATCGTGGAACAACAAAAGGTGATAGTGGTGGACCATTGCTAGTTATTCGTGAACATCGTTGGGTTCAGTATGGTATTACATCATTGGGATATTTTAAGGCTATTCCTGGTGATCTACTAGCTATGCGAGAAAAGGGTAAGCTTTCACAAAAACCTTTTTTGAAACGTTACATTGAAAGTTTTTAAGGCACTTTTACAAAAGTCAATGCATATTGTGATTGGATTGCCGAAAAAACATTGAATGAAGTTACTTGTCAATAAAGAAGTGTCAAATAGCTACAGTATCCTTTAAATTCGTGGATAATAAATTTATAAAACATAAACCTTAAAAATTTTTTTCATTCATGGAATACTTTTTAAAAAATAATTGTTAATGCTGCTTTTTTATTTCATTAATAAACACATTAAAAGATAATCCGGTGAAATCCCTTTTTTATAAAACCAACGCAAACAAAGTTGAAACAAAAAATTTATTGATTAGAAAAAGAAAATTTTCCACTTTTGTTGAAAGATTTAAAAAATGCGGCTGTTATTTATTTTATATTTTATTTGTATTAATTTAGTGGTAATATTAGATGCTGCTAAAACTACAACGTTATCGTCTGAACCTATTTTATTAGCAGATAATAAGACAACCGTGAATGTTGGAAAAGGAACAACAACAACACTTAAAGTAGAAGATGTTGTTCAAAGAGGTTCAGAACTCTGTAATTTTCATACCTGTGAAACTACAGTAACTCCAAAAGTGGTTGATGAAGAAATTATTCCCATTAAAGGTACCAAACCTGTTACAATAATTTCACCTGGTAAAGCAACTACAAAGGCTGTTATTGAAGAAAATGATGCAAGTGAACCAATCAAACCAGGGAAAGCTACCACTGCTGGTAAACCACCACCAGATCCACCTGTTGATTCAGTTGGAACAACAAAATCTGGTAAACCTGCGGCAGCTGAAACAACAACTTCTGAACCAGCTGTATCTGCTGGAAAAGGTGGCAAAACTACAGTAGCTTCTGAAACTGTTAGAGATTCCAAAGCTACTACTGTAGTTGTTGAAGATGTTGCTGGTTTAAAAGGTGGTAAAACCACTGCAGTTCCAAATGTTGTAGAAGATGAAGAAATTATTCCTATTAAAGTAGGAAAGCAAACAACGACAATCAAACCTGGTAAAGCAACAACAAAAGCTGTTGCTGATGAAGGAGAAGAAAACGAACCAATTAAACCCGGAAAAGCAACCACTATTGGTAAACCTCCTCCTGATCCACCTGCAGATTTAAGTGCTACTACAAAATCCGGTAAAGCAGGAGAAGCTGTAACAACAACGATTAAAGCCTCTGCAACAACTGAGAAACCAGATAAAGCTGCTGCAGCAGCAACAACAACTGTTAAAGGTGGTAAAGAAGTTACAACCGAAAAGCCAAGTAAAGCCGAAACAACTGCCCTATCTGCTGTGAAAACTACTGTTAAAGCTGCTGCTGCAGCAACAACCACCACAACAAAAGCAGCAGTTAAAACAACAACAACTACAACTCGCACAACGACTACTACAACAACACCAGCGCCTTCAAATGGATTCCTTACATTTATCAAAGATGCAGCAAATATTCGTCCAACTTTTAGTGTTTGTGGATATTTCTGTAATATTTTGGGGATCAAAACTCGAAAGAAGCGATTAAGTGATTACAGTTCATTGTTAGCAGGATTAAATCAAAGAGATGCAAATTTTAAAGCGATCAATAAAGCCGATTTTAAATTAGCGATTGAAAGAAGTAATGGTCTTTTAAGTCCTGCAATTGCTGCAATACAATCTCAAGATCTTTCATGATAATTTTGTAATTGTTACTATAGTTTTTCAAAATAAACAACTTTTTGTTAAATATACGTTGAATTTAATTTTTGGTTTCCAGACACAAGTTACAATAAATTTGTAGGTTGCTAAAGTTTTATAAGACCAAAACTGGCATTCAAAATACAAACCATGTTAATAAATAAATCTCTTCTTAATAAAGGAATATTGATTTTTAAAGATTGTTTTTTAGTTAACTACTTTTTGCAAAGTGGTAGGGGTTTGGTTGATTAATAATTGATTGTGCTCAGTCCTTATGAAAACGGAAAAGTTGCCATTTTTTTACTAGTCTTCCAATACTATTATATTTGTTACTGGCAAATTTGAAAGTGACTGCGATAAACATTTTCAAAGAATATGTCGACGGTAAGAAATACACTTATAACATTACATTCATAATCAAACATTTTAGAGTAAACGTAGATGCGTTGAATTAATTGCATTTGATAAGGATCATAATCTTGAATATCAAGGAAAATGCAAGCTTACAATTAATGCCCTTTCAAAATTATTGTGTGTTGAACCTAAAAATGAGGGTACATATATTTTATTGTTGTTATTATGAAATAATTAAACAAAGTATTTTTAGAATTTAAGATGAAATCTGCTCTATTTACTTGGAAGTTTCTAGCTAAAAAGGTATGTTTGATGGTACACCGAAAGCAAAGCATTAAGTAATTTTAGAATATCTTATTTGTTTTTGCTGAACATGATTTTATGGATTTTGCAGTGATTCTAGCAAGCGAAAAAGTGTGCACAAAAGTTAACAACTTGATTATGGAACTAAAAGTAATTTTTATTTTACAAATTTTTTAAAGCAATACCTTTTTGCAGGAAGAAACAGATATTGTCACTGAAGAACTGCTACATGAACGTTTTCTGATTCCAATTTTTAATAAATTTAGTGATAAAAAATTTATAATGATTAAAAAAATTATGACTTATCGGATTTCAATTAATGATCGAATTCAAAAAATGAAATATTTACAATTAATGAAGGAATGTAATGGTGAACAAAATGTAAATAGCAAAAATGCATCGTAAGATTTTTGTTTGTTGAATATTGTAATGCAGAAGATTATTTTAGTGGCAGAAAGAGAAGACATCATGAAACTGGCAATGATGAGGAAACAGTGAATGTAAAACAAGAAACAAGGTAATTCATTTATACTAGATTTTTATGCTTTTTAATTAAAATTTTAGTGCGCCATCTAAAAAGAAAAAGGCAGCTGAATATGACAAAATTATTCCGTCATCGCAATTCAAAATGGTTACTGTAAAAGTGAAATGTGGAATTCAAAGAAGATTGCTAATTTTTACATCAACAGATATGACAGAATGTTATGAATACACTTGCCAGAATCAAATATACTTTTGTCGTGGATGTCATCCAAAACGAATTACTGCAATTTTGGAATATGATGATGAAAGAAAAGAAGAATTTTTAAAATTGGATAAGAAATTACATACATGTATTCCGATACCATATGAGCCGCAAAATTATAGCGAAATCAAGATTATTCAAAAACCTGATTACGAATTCTTAGAAAATTGTTCAACTCAATCAGGAAGAGCTTTATTTGTTTTCAATCCAGATGATCGAAATTCGTGCTATGAATATTTTTGGAGAAAGCTTGAAGGCAAATTCTATTGTCATGGTTGTTATTTAAAGAAAAAGACAACAACCGCTGAAATTTGTAATGAAAATCAGGAAAACGAATATATTCGAATGCTTCATACTGATCATGTTTGTGAATACACCAGTTATCAACCAGATAAATATACTCAATTCAAGGATATTGTTTTAAAACCAAATTTTGAAATTCAAACAAAAGCTAAAGGCGGTCGAAAAACTTTGATAATTTTTGATAAACATGATAAAAGTTTATGTTATAATTATTTCTTTAGCAATTCAAAGAAAAGATATGTTTGTGCAGAATGCCATGGAAAGAGTAAAACTGTTTCTGCAAAGTTATGTCAAAATTCTGAAGGTGAAGAATATATCATTTTATCAAATGCTCAACATAGTTGTACACTTCGAAAATATGTTTCTCAAAGCGTTATTACAATTCATTCAGCTAAAATTAAAGTAGAAAGTAATAAAAATAACATTATTATTTTCGCGTCTGATGATCAAAAACAATGTTATATCTTTTCGTCGGCTTCCAAAAATAATAATAATAAGAAATATATTTGTTATGGTTGCCAAAATGTTTTACACTCAAAGAAAAGAAGAAACAAGGCTACTGAAAATTTAAGAACAGCAGTTTACTGTTATTTATCAAAAGAAGAAAATTCTTTAGAAGAGAGAGTACAAATGCCACCAGATCAAAAACATCTTTGCCAACCACAAAAGTATGATAGTACTTCAGTTGTCACCATTCAGTTTAATAATAAAACAACCAAAATTTCAAACACTAATCAAAAACCTCAGCAGAAGAAGAGAAAAGTTGCTGACGAAAAGAACATCATCAGATTTCCAAATTTTGAACTTCAACGAAGCGTATCTGGCTTAAAAGATGGAAAACTAGTTATTTTCAAAGATGATGATAGAAGCTTGTGTTACAATTATTTTTACTGCAAAACTAATGACGCTTATTTTTGTGGAAAATGTCGCCACAAGAATATTCACTTAAAGGCATATTTGCACATCGATGAAAAGACTGGTGAAAAGTATATCGCATTGGGGAAGAACGAACATGTTTGTGAACTTACAAAATATGAACCCGAAAAGAAAGATATTGAAGATTCAAATTTTATGGTGTTTAATCGCGGAAATGGCTCAATTAAACTTGTAGTATTTACTTCTTCTACAAAAGAATTCTGCTATGAATTTACATGGAGGAAGAGTAAGAAATTTTTCTCTTGTCATGCTTGCGAAATGTTGAAGACTTATGTTACAACAAAAATTGTTAAAAATGAAAATGGTAAAGAATTTGTTCAACGTTTCAAAAACGATCATGTGTGCAAACCAAAAAAGTTTGTTCTGGAAGAATTTCAACCAAAAACTGTTCCAAAATCTGAATTCATAATTTGTTCCAATGCAAAAGGAAAACCTAATTCAAAGTTGATTGTTTTTGATGAAAAAAGAAATGGTTTTTGTTATGAATATGTGCTGAAAGGGGGCAGAAATATTTTTGTATGTAACAAATGTTCCAATGATAAGAAGAAAAAGCAACATACTAGTGCCAAATTAAACCATAATGGAGAATACGTAGAACTCTCTCCACTGCAGCATATTTGTGAATCCACAAAATTTGATGCACAAAAATATGAAAGAAATAAAGTTGATAGCAATTTTGTACTTTTACATAAAATATCTGGTGAACCATCTTCTAAGCTTATGGTTTTTGATTCAGAAGAAACGAATTTTGGATATGAATATCTTAATGAATCAGATGACAAATATTACTGCTTTCAATGTCGTTTTTCAAAACCTGGAAAATATATTACGGCAAAACTTCTAACTGATGAAAATGGAAATCATTTAATTGAAACAAAGAAAAATGAACATGTTTGTAAAATTAAAAATTTAAAAGAAATGAAAAGAATTGTTGAAGCGGATGAATTCGAGATGGAAAAAAACGGAAAAATGATTACTGTAAAACATCCAACTGATAACAATGAATTTTATCAATTCAGTTTCGATGAAGAAATCAATACCTTCCGATGTATTCAATGTAAATCCAAAAATGCAAAATATTATTTGACAGCAACAATTTGTAGAGACAAAAATGAAAAAGAATTTTTGCTTCTCAATGACGTTCATCGTTGTATACCTTTAAAAAAATAGATTTTTTTGTTTTATGTGATTGTAAATTGTCTTTTGTTTGTGAAAATAAACTTTTCTGTTTCAAAAATAGTTTAAATTCTTTTCTTAAATCTTGTTAAATATATGAATTTTCGGATTCTGAAAAATGCGAAAAACGTTTAACAAAAAGTGCCAACAAATAAAAGCTTTTTCGGGATATATTTTCTTCTTCTTCCTTCTTGAACGAGTTCATTAAGAGTAATAAAATATAGGAAAGGATGATCGGCAATAAACCAGCCCTTTTTCGAACATTGCATTGCTCCAATTTGTGTTACTGCACTTGCTTCAGTACCGTATTCATCAACCTGTAAATTATATGTTTGTGTAACCAAGTTCGCGAAAACTTACTTTAATAACAGCTTTATGAATAGTTTTATCCATTTTTTTTAGTTTTATACATTCCACTTATAACACAGTTTTCACCAAAAATTTCTTTTATTCCAAGTTTTTGGAGTTCTTCTTTCAAATCAAAAGTCTGAGTGATTTCAAAGCATGGAATTCTCACTTTAAGAGAATAACGTGTATGCCTGAAAGTTTTACGATAAACAAATTTATGCTGCTTCACAATTAAAGTAAAAATCATAATTAGACATGATGAAAAAAAATTACTGTTTCGTGCATTCCAAAAACAGCGATAAATCCATTTTTTGCAGTAATTTTGGCAATCCATTATCATCTTTTGGTAGAATAATATACATATATGCATTATTGCTTTTATACGGTATTCCTAAAGCTTCCCAATCTTCACCTTCATTATAATTCCAATCCATTTCCATTTTAAACATCATATCGACTTGTCTTGGTGGTTTAGATTTAAAAAGTTCAGGTTCTCGTGGATCAAAATTTTGATTCCAATTGCCACAAAAATGTAACGCATTAATTAGAATAATCGATGTGCTTGGATTTATGTCAGTGGTTTCAATAACGCATTTAATCTGTTCATTTGTTGATTTTTCCACAAATTTATTGATGCTCTGAAATTAATTATTTATTCCAGTTTTTTTGTTGCCATTGCTTACTTCCACAACAACATCTGCATTGTTATAATCAACGCTTTGAATACTGTTATGAAACATTTGTTGCATTAAGTTTGAAAAATCCGGATTCATTGTTTCATTTTTCGAAACAAAAAATTGATGTGCAAATTTCACTTCCACTTCTTTTCCATTTTCATCTTTTCCAAAATTTTGATTCACAGAAGTTTTGGAATAGTGATCCAGAATCTCTTGCATTAAAACATCTAAAAATTTTTTTTATCAATACATATTTAATAATAGCGGTTTCATTATAGAATTATATCATTATAGAATTATATTAATACAATAAAATGAAGCAAAACACAATATACTGTATATTTTAAATAAACAAAATACAACTTTATATATTAAAAATTACATGTTATTTTATTATAATACTTAAGATTCATGTTTTGAGATACTGTAGCTATTACTGCTTTTCAAAAACAAAGTAACGATATCCTTGATATCCTTTATTCAACGATTTTGAAACTTTAACCTTATCATCATCAACGACAATCCATTGATCATTATCTTTTTTCCAATAAAGATAATGTCCATCTTCTACTTGCCCCTGGTATTCTGTTGCACCAATTAATTTTCAAGTATTATCAACGATAATTAGCATGAAACCGTGATGGAGCAAAAAAAACACACACGAAACACTGTTCAACAATAGTTATAACTTTTACGAACCTTTTCCTCCAATAATATTTGCTATTTCTTCAGCGCTTTTGCCTTTTGAGGCAGCCAAAATCATTGCTAATCCATTTAAAATTGACGCAGAAGAAAATATTATGGACTCTGAATCTGCTTTGGTCAACAGCTTTAAAAAATCGAGAGCAAAAATTATCTCTTTCTCAAAAGACATTTTTAAAAAGTTTTAACAAAAAGAAAGATGCTTGAAAGAGGAAAATCAAAAAATGTTTTGTTTGTTAAACTTGCTTGCAAGAACCGAAACAGCTGTTGTTGTTCAAAAGTTTACACTGCTTGTTTTTCAAAGTTAAAACAGATCAAATATTCTTACAACTTTTCTTATTAGCCCCATTTTATTCCGTTTTGTTTAAATATTTAATAAATTTTTGAATGGTACCTCTGTTCATTTAGATTATTTATGACAAGTTTTCATTTGTAGTCTGGTGATGAATTCTCAAATTGATAATTGTATCATAAAAACACCTAACAAAGAAAAACAAAACATTATCAAAAACCTTTCATAATATCAAAGAAAAAGACAATATTAATAAAATTGTGCATGTTTTTGTGTCAACGATGTAAAATTTGAAAAAAACACTACTAAAAAAAGAATGTTACTCAATCTGTTGCTTGCAAATTTAAAACAAAATCGATTAAACACGCTGACAATAAAATGTTTTGCAGTCTGTTTCTCTTTATGGATGTTTCTTTCCCACTGAATAAACGGTTTTTGAATTTTTTATACACTTTTATAAAACCAACAAATCTTTAATCTTAAAATAAAGATTAATGTTAGGCAAACAATTTTAGCTAGTGCGATGTAAAAATATTGATCTAAATCGCTAAATCAAATCACATTATTCTAAAAATACCTGATGATATTTTTTGAATATTGTTCAACTACATAAATAATTTAATTTTTCATTTATTTGCATACATTTTAATTCAAGTAAAGTGTTAAAAAATGCGGAATCCAGCAAAAAATATTTGAAAATTAATTTAGAATTCTGTGTTCAAAAATGACAGTTTTAACTTGTTATGAATTATGTTCAGACAAATTTTAATCATAAACACTTATTTGATATTCTATGTTACTGATAAGAAAAAAATTGTCTTATGCTGTTTGGGTAATACAGATTTAAAATTCAACAATTTATTATTATTAATATATCATTTTTCAATTATAATATCTAAAGTTGGATTATGTTTTTTAGAAGGAGATTTCCGATTACTGTATAAATGCCATAAATAAATTATTAAACAAATTCCAAAATTATATGCAATTAAAATTGTCATTTGTGACGCAACATTTTGAACTGAATGTGTATGAATAACTGAATTCACGAAACCCGTCGCAAGATTTGCTATCAAAAAGAACAGCAAACAATTTCCGCTTATTGATTCAAGCAAATTTAAGCCTTTTGCATTAAAGGTATCTAAAATATGAGAGTTTAAAAAAGTTTATATGAGTAAATATTTACCACTTTTACTACTTCTTAAAACACCTTGAATTTGTATTAATTGGAAGAAACCTAATACTGCCATTTTCATTGAAACCTGAAGTGTGAATAGGTTCAAAGGCTTTCGGAAAGGGAAAACAAACCATTGCTAAAACATAAGGAATATTTGCAATTCGTCGAGAAGGTTCACCAAAAATTTCCATGATTAATAATTGACCAAAATATGCAAATGCCCCTGAGATCATACATAGAGTAACACTTTTGTAGCTTGGATTAAAGATTCTAAAAACAAAGATATTTGATTTTTATGAAACAGCAACACCAGTAATTCATTAGTGTTAATTTTTTTGTTACATTTGCAAAATTTGAAATTCGGAAGTAAAAATGTGGGTTCAATATGACTTCGATAAACGTTTCACAGTTTGATTTTGACTTTCTTATTCTGAATAAACCAAAAAAAATTTCGATTTTGATATTTTCTTTTCGAAAATTCAAATTGTTAGACAGGAAATGTGTTATAAATTCTCTTAAAAGTACTTACCCATCAACAATTGCAATAAATTTAATAATAATCAGTGTTAAAGAATATTCAAAGATATAACCAAATAGTGAACAAATTCCTTCACGATTTGCATCAAAAATATTCCAACTATCTCGATCATCTCGCATAATCCATGGCTCAAGACCAAGATTTAAAGCTGTCTGATAACTAATACCCATAATTATTCCAACTGGGATACTGTAAGGATATGGAAAAATTGTTGTAAATAGCTGAAACATTGGTTTCTAATTTTGACTCAAAAACTCAAGGATAACCTACTTTTAAAAATCCTAAAGTAATAAAAAAATTCCAATGTTCACCATATTCTATTGTGGAATGATTGTAATGAAATACGTGGGCAAATAGTTCTCGCAAGAATCCAATTCCAAGTAATATTACAAATGTTGATAAATACATTGGTGTTTGTTGTTTACTGTAATTATTACAAATTTGTGATGTAAATAACATAAAAACAAGATTACCTTCGATTCGATTTGCTGGACTTTTGTGGTCGATGTGTAATGATATACTCTGAAAGAGCCATTGACATGACGAACATTGCTGTTCCAATATCCATCACGGAAACGCCGTAATTAACAGTTTTACCAAATCGACTAGGAAAAATGTCAAAATCAAATGCCAAAATTGCAACAGCAGTTCCAATAAACATTGAATTTCTGTAAGGTTTTGTTATAAATGTTACAGTATGCTTAATAGTAAAGAAAATGCACAAATTAAAACATTTTTTTGAAAAACTGTTCAGCAAAACTTTAAAACAAAATTTTTGAACTATAAAATTTTAGAAGTTTTGGCTACAGTAATCTATTTAGATATTTATTCTTGTAACGCTTTTTTAAAACTTACCTAAAATATGAGAGAAAATCTGTATTCCTCATAATATAATACACCGGTCGATCCAGCCACACTTGAATTAATGCTAATATTGTACAAATTAACAAAATTCCAAAAATTAAATTATTTAATTGTTCAGAAAAAATTGTTAAACAAAACAGCATTGGAAACACCAGCGTAACAAATTCTATCAAAAAACCAATCCTAAAATTGCAAATCGAAATAAATCAAAAATTGCTTCAAGGGATATGCATACGGCTTTTTGTCATAATTTTGTTGAAAAATTACTGATATACATAAATTTCGAAGCAGCACCATTACAACTCCAACTAATTCAACCCGAAAAACTTCCCATTGCGCTTCTGATGTGTTAAGGTATTCTCGTTCTTCCATTCTTCTTCTGCCCTAAAAAAATAGGAATGTTTAATATGGTTTTAAAAGTATGTTTTCAATAAATGTAATTGAATTTAGCGAGCTTAAAAACTGACAATAACTTTTTTTTAAAATAAAAGTATTGAAAAAAGAGGTGTTAAAAATGGAAGGAATAATGACAGAAAAAGCTAGGTTCTCCCATTTTTATTGATTGATTCATTATAAAAAAGCAAAAGTTGATAAGAGTCTGTCAACATCGAACATAAAAAATGTTAGAATTGTACAATTTTAAAAAAACAACTAAAAAACTTTGTAAAAAATGTTAAAGCAATTTTTCGGGAAAGCCCTTTCTTTCCTTGGTAACGCCTGCCTTTTTGCCCGCTGGCATTAAAAAGCAATAAATATTTAATACAAAAAAGAAATTTTGTCAATTGCAGCTGTAAGTAAGTAATAGTTAGTAGTGGTTTCACTGCCACCACCACTACCAAAAAAACTGCCTAAATTTAGGACTTTAGGCCTAAAGTCATTGAAAGTTTTTCTTTAGAACAATCATCAAAAATCATAATTCCTGTTTTTTATGGTTGTTTATTTTCCGTAAAAAAATAGTTTTTTTTCTACTACAAAAAAAGCGTGGATCAATTTTAAATCAAAAATTTTTGATCCAAAATTATTTTTTTAAAAACGCAAAAACGGAATCAATTTCTCTTCCAAAATGAATGAAAGAAAGGAGAGAGAAAAGTTAAACAACTTGAAAAAAAATAATAGCACCTTTCTCAGAGTTATTGCTTGCTGCATGCAGCTGCAACACGCCAGCTTTTTGAAAATATGAAATAGAGAGAAAAAACCCGAAGACAATGGTCTCCTTTCAAAGTCACGCATAAAAAAATCTGAGTCATGTTCAATAAAAGTAAAAAGAAGAAGATGAGTATGATGGAAAATGAACAAACACAAACAAACATAAGCGATGAAAAACAACACTTTTTGATCAAAAATTTTTTTTTATATAAATGTTTGATTTAGAAGGTGTACCTCTCAAAAAAGTGAATGTCCAAGTCATCGATTCCTTTTCCTTATCGGTAAATGAAATGAAATGACGAGGGCTCGAGGATGAAGTTGGTCGATAAATGAGGAAAGAAAAGTAATGATAGAAATGAGATAAATTCGTTTTTTGCAAAAAAATGTTTTGTTTTTTATAAGTAAAAACAAATTACGGAAACAAACGTTTTTTGTGGGAAAATTGTTTTGTACAAGTTTATGTCACTTTTTTAGTTTTTTTATAGAAATTTAAAACTATTTTCAGCTTCTTTTCTGCCTATTATTTCATTTGTGTTAGTTTTATTACTTTTTTGAGGTGTGCCAAAAATCTTTGCATTTTCAATTTCTCAACGACCCCTCCTCTTTCAAATTCCCCAAAACTGTGCATTCAAAAATTATTTGTGAGTCACTGACCACCATTTTTAATTTCAGAAAAGCAAAAAAAGCATCAAGAATATCGTTAATTGTTAGCTTTTCCCAGATTGTAAAACTATTTTTTGCAAAAAAGGACAAGAAAAAAATGCCGTAATTTATGCCAAAGCCGATATCGTTACAGTAACCCAAAATATTAATTTAAAACTATAAGTTAAAAATGCTTAAAAAGAAACAAACCTTTCTAAAAATTTTATTGCTATGATTGGTGAAAAACGATGAATCATTAATATTCAAATTGGAATAATTCAACGATAAAATAAACGTCGTAATGGCCTGCATCTTTCTTTTGGTGTCCAAAACTTTTGTTTGTTGTTTCAATCAATAAAAATAAATATAAACAAAAAAAAATTGTTTATCCTTGAAAAGATGAAAATGAAAGGAAAATCAACTGATGGCCGACATTTGTTCCAACCAACAAAACATAAAAATTTTTCAAACGTAGCTTGTTGACGGCTGCTTTAGAGGCTTTAATTAATTAAAAATTAGCAAAAGAGAAAACATCAATCATAAAAAAAGTATTCCACTTGTAAATTTCAACTTTTTAAAAATGTCAAAAAACTTAAAATTATTTAGTAGTAATTTTATTTACAAAAAAACCACAAATACATTACAAGATTTTAAACAGTAAAAATTACAACAAAAAAAACATTTTTCAATCAAAAAAAGAAACAAGTATTAACCATTTTTGATGATAGATTGATGGATGTAGTTGAAAAAGAAAATTATTGATGAGCTTTATCCTTTACACGATCACCCAATTCTTTTGTTTGTTCTCCAACTTGATCAACTTTATCCTTAGCTTGTTCTTTTGCAAGTCCAAGTTTTTCACCTGCAGCACCTGAAAGATGAATGGAATGACGTTTATCTAGCAATAACACAAATAAACTTACTAGCTAATTCAGCAGCCTTTTGTCTTGCAGCATCAGCAGTTTCAGCAAGGGTATCTCGAGCATTTGCCAAGGCATCTTGTGCGGCTTCAGTGTAAGTTTTTTCAGAAGACATGTTTAATGATAGATTCTGCAAAAAATGAATATTAATGAAAAAAATTAAAGAGCAAGTTGCACGAAAAGAGAGATGAAAAAATTAAAACACGAATATAATTTTCGAGCACTATTAAAACACTTATTATATATGATTTTTTCCTTCCAAAAAAGAGAAGAGGAAGGCCGCCGGCAGGGGGTTGTTGTTTACGCCAATAAAAAAACAAAACAAAAAAAGAGTTTTTTGGAGTGTATTTTGAGACCGCCCCTACTGCAGGCATGTATTTTGCTTTGGTTTTTTTACGCTCGCTCGAATGTCAAGGCTGAGATGCAACGAACCGGGTGGTTTCTTTCTAGCAAAATATTCAAAAACCAACAACAACAAAAAAACATTGCTTTTTTTAAGGGCTGGGAAGAAATTCAAGGCCAAAAAAATGGCGGCAAAAAAATGCCGAAAGCAATGGCACTTTTTTTTCTATGTTTATTTCCCCAGCGGGCATTTCAACTGGCTTCAACATTTCTCTTTTAAAAGTTCATCTTTAATCCCTTATTATAGAAGAAGAAGAGAAGAAAAGACAGAAGAGTCTTTTTTTATTGCATCTTTTTTTTGTTTACGTTTTTTTAAAGAAGATGAAAGAAAAAAAAGAGAAAAAAAAGACTATCTTTGTTTTGTTCAAAGATCGAACTTTTTTTACTTAATTTGCAGCAACCGCAAAGCTCTTATTAACATTAATTAATCGCAAAATTGATGCAAGACACTGTATTTTTGTCATCAACAAATTATTCTGATAGCGATATATTATTACTGATTGATTGATATTTACTATCTTTGCATGAATATTGTTTAAAAAATAAATTTAATAATCAAAGAGCAAAAGAAAAAAAGAAAAGTTCGTCTATCAATTAGTTTTTTAAACATCTAAAAAATAGGTCAAAAAACAACAAAATATTAAGTGTATTTTAGCGCTATTGATTTAAAAAATTACTTGATTAGAAATGTTTGTCTATATTTTTGCTGTAATGATTTGTTGTTGGAAGAAAAAATTAGAAGCAAAAAATGCATTTGTAAACATTCAATGTTTGTATAAAAAATATAATGTTGTAAAGAAAGAAGACCACCTTGAAAGCGGCTTAAAAACTACACGAAAGAAAAAAAACAAGAATTAAAAATAAATACATTAGCATTTATGATTGTATTATAAATATTAACTCAAAAAATGATACAGCAATAATCTTAAAATAGTAAAACGATTCTGATGCAATTTATATTTAAAATTGCAGCAAACATTTTAAACCGGAATTTCTGCAACAAATCATTAAAAACATTTTGACTTGAAACCAAATGAAACTTGATAACTGCTATTTTAAAAAAATTAAAAGTAAAAAATTCCAAATTTTATCATAAACTTCAGGTTTTAATTTTATTGAAGTTTATAAAAATTATTAAACAATTAGACGCAAAAGTTAAAAGAAAATTAAACGAAATTTTACAGTAACTTAACTTAGTGGCTAACATTCACTGTAAAAAAAGTTTAGCAGTTAGTTTTTTTCTGTTAAATAAAAATTGATCCGTAATGAAATCCATGAGAAATATGACTAGTTCACAACAATTACTCGTAAACATTTAGCATAATCCAAACCCAATTTATACGAGGAAATCCATTTTTAGCATCTTTTTTATTGTTGTTTACATCGCTTTATTTCTTTATATTTTTTTTCCTGCATTTAGAAATCAAAGATCTGATCCATTTGTGGAACGAGGAATGCCCAAAAATGGCACTCTACTTGCAAAACTCCACCCTCTTTCGTTTTTGTTGTTGTTATTTGTGCCGTAAACAAGCTTCAGCTTACCCTGAAAAACTCGAGTATAAAAGGAGGAAGACATTCGGCACTAAAACAAGAACGTTTTTGGAACCAATTTTTTTAAACTCGTGCGAGAATAGTTGTTTGAACTCTTTCCTTCTCTTTGAAGCTGTGTTAAAGTTTAACCCTTTTTAGAATCGTTTAACTTAATTACTCCTAAACTCCTACTACCAAAATGGCTGACCGATCGTACACTGAAGCAGCAAAAGATAAAATTGATCATGGTAAATTCTTTCCTTAATCATTACCATTTTTTAATCCTTTGATTACAGCTGCTGAACGCACAAAAGAGATGGCCGCAGATGCCCGTGACAAGGTTCAAGATATGGCCCATAATGCTGCTGAAAAAACCAAGGAACTTGCTTCTGATGCCAAGGATAAGGCCAATCATATGGCAGAAAAAGCTGGAATGAAAAAAGAAGAAGCAAAAGATTATGCTCGTGATTGTGCAGATCGTGCTGGAGCTAAAACACAAGAAATGGGAGCTCGCATTCAAGCAAATGCTCATTAAAGTTTCTATTTTTTCTTTAAATTTACCCCATTTATTTAATGCATAATTAATTTGTTTTAATTCAATTCGAAAATACGTTTTTGACGGAACAGCTTTATTTGATCTTTTTTGTATGTATGTAATTGTAATTGCTTTTTAATACTGTAAATAATAAAAATGGGCCCAAATTTGTTATGTTTGGAACTGTTACAAAATCCAGATACTGTAGAATATATTGTGCTTTGTTATAAACAAGCTTTTTACAACAAACAATCAAATTAGCAATTCATATGAATTGGTAGACTTAATGCAAGTTAAAGTTCAAAAGTTCTAAAGATGGATTGTTCCCCTATTTTTCAAAATGGTATTCTCTTGTCAAACTGCCGAAAAACAAAATGTATGAGTTCAAAAAACAATCGAATAACTTATTTCCAATAGAACAACAACATGCAGTTTGCCTTTTTGCTTATTTCTAAAGCCCAACTTTAGTTTCATCCTTTCTTCAACTAAAAGCCGCTGTGCCATTTTCAGCCAGAAAAAAAAACATAAACAAAATTTCATCATCTTCGATAAAAACACCAAAAAAGACATAAATATTTCAATCCAAAAAAATTTAAAATTGCTTTTTCTAATTAATCTTTCACATCTTAAATATCAATCTTCACAAAAAAAACACAAAAAAATAGAAAACTAGAAAATGCCTTCCTTCGGCCATTTCGTTTTCAAAAATTGGAAAAAGCTTTTTTCCAAAAGAAGAACGTCAACAAAATCGTTAGATCAAATGCGTATTACCGAATCATAAAAAATATATTTTGCAGCTGTCATAAACATCAAATAATTTCATTAATAAAAAAGCAGCTTTATGAGTATCAAATATAACGAAGCTAAATATCAGTAAGTCATAATAAAAAAAGAGAGTATCATGGAAAAGGCAAAAAAAGACAATACAAGTGCGATAACCAGGTAATACATAAAAACGGAAGCATGGTATTTACAAAAAATACTTACAAATAATAATTCTTTTTTAATCGAGATCAATGTCTTTATTTTCAAAGAATCGAAGAAGTAAATTTTCATCGGCAATAAGTTTAATAACATCTTGATTATTTGTTGAAATAAGATTATGATCCAAATATTCGGTGAGATATTGTTCAAGTTGTTTACGATTTGATACCAATAGCTTTGATCTTGCAACATCACACAGTACATTTATTTGAATGCTTTTATTTGGTTGCATAACACATTGATGAACAAGTTGAACCAAAATATGTTGAGATGAAGCTTGAAGAGAATTCCATAAAACTTCAAGTGAGGTTTCAGTATGTAAATCAGCTGCCGATTGTTTATTCAACATTGCAGGTTGAGATTCTAATATTTCACGTTTATAAGAGGTCATCATATTAATAGGATAATTAATCCATGCAAAGATATCACTTGTTTCAGTATTCCACATAAGCGATGAATTAATATGATCAACAGATGCAATTAAATGTACATGACTTTTTGACGCATCAACAAAATGTGCCAAAATAGATTGTTGAGCTTGATCACGAAGATTTGGTCCATCTATGCTATGAATAGCTATAACAACATCACTATTCCGTTTTGAAATTTCAGTACCAAGCTTTTTTGCATAATCAATGAGAGATAAATTTCGAAGATTTGCTTTAATTCCAAGATTTTGTTCCAATGATTGTAGAATAGCTCGTACAGTAATTGATGGACTAAAACCATTAATAACAAATGTTTCAACTTCTTTTGATAACACTTCCATAAAAGCATTTATAAGTTTAATCTTTGAACCAATTCCTGTTAACTAAAATGTACATAGTAAGTAAAGGTACAGTATGCTTGAACACTACATACCAAAATGTTAAAATCACCATGTAAGAAAAGGCTTCGCCATTCAGCAAAATAATCACGCTTTGAACTATTTGATTCATTATTTTCTTCATCAATTATCTAAAAATTCTACAGTAATGTGGGGCCTTAGATATCCACGTGATAACATACATCCATAACTTCATTAAAACATCTGAGATCAAATTCACCTTTATGACGTTTTGAAAATGCAGCAAGTGGAAGCTCATCATTTTCAACATTGTCATCTTCATCTGATTCATTTTCTTCTGTCTTTCTGTAATCAAACTGTGTTAAATATATAAAAAAAAGATGTGAAAATTTACTTTGATGGTTTACGCTTTCTTCTTCCACCAAATTGTGTTACAATCATTCGATTAACTTGATCAGCTAAATCTTCAGTTTCTGCATCTGGCTCAACTTCTCTCATAACAGTATCATTTTCATGATCATCAATAGGACGTTCAGGTGGAAATAACATTCTTGTACCCTAAAGGCAGCAATATATTTAACTGGCAAACACAACAAGAACAAACTTGTGGTGTTCGACTTGAGCTACTACTTGCAGCACCACTTTCATCAATTTTTCTAACTTTTGGTGGACTATGATTTTCATCTTCAAAATCCATAAGAGTGGGGGCTGAACGAAATTTTGTAAATTTCGTCGTACGATTTGGAGAAAAATTTGGATTTCTGGTTGGACTTTTAGAAGATTGTCGACGAGTTGGTGATTTTTGTGATGCCGTTGTTGGAGGTTCATTTCGAAGCTTTGAAGCTACTGATGGTGTATGATGAATTTTTGGTTTTGGCATCTTTTTCTATTTCTGTCAAAGCACAAAATTATATCAAAAGTTTATAAAAGCAAAAAGAAAGATACTGTAGTCGTCAAAAACAAATTCTGCACAAAAATTAAACAAAATCCCATAACAAGTTTATTTTAAAACCCAACAGATAATTATATTTAATTTAGTTTTAAAAAAATAATGATATACGAATATGGTGACAATAAATTATAAAAATATTTTTGTAACAGTTGTTTTACTTTAACAATGACCATTGAATTTGTTCTCGTACTTTGGATGCAAGCTAAAAAAGATTTTATATAACTTGTATCAAAATTACTGTAGTTGCTTACATTAGAAAGAGTTTGATCATTAATGTTAATTTCTTCACCACGTAATGCACAACGATTAACAACAGATGTTGAATCAGTATCAAGAATAACTCTACAAAAGTATCTATTAATTGAATAAGTATTAATAGTCAAGGACATACCCTTCATCAACAAGTTCATCCATAATAAGTAAAACAATATCCAAATTATCCAAAAGTGCTTTCTTTTCAACATTTTTTCGAAGAACCGTTGAAACAGATTCATAAAGGCAATTGAGAACACTTACAAGAACGAGTTCATTCTCAGATTGATTACCAATAACATAAAAGAATAAATCAACATTTGAACGATAAACACAAATAAGGCCATCAAGAAGAATAATTTCAGCTGCAAAAGAAAAGTGTTAATAGAAATCAGAAAATGTACAAAGAAATCTTACAGTTAGTTTTGTGCGTCTTTGAAAATAAGCTTTTTTCAAAAGCAAGTTGTTCTTTTTCCGTTGGGAAAGTTTCTTTGTCAAAATACTGAAATTAAATACGTTAAAAATGCAACAATTAAAATGTACGAACCTTTGCTAACATTCGTCCACCATCTTGATCAGTGATGACAATACCTTTGATGCTGTAAAGCGACGACATATCCTGGAAGAAGCTGTTAATAGAGATTTAAAAGTGTTATTGAGTCTTACCAAATCGAGAACCATATTTGTTAAATTTAAATAAATTAAATCTTTTAAAAAAATAGATTTGAAAAAATCGACGAAGAACAACGTCACATTACTTTTTTTATTTCGCGCTCTTCCACGACAACAATAGTTTAAAATCGTGTTAAGACTTTTTGAATTGGACTGTTAGAAAAAGTTTAAAAATTTTTAACAAAATTTATTGATAAACATCTCTCTTCTTTTTATATCACCACAAACAACATTTTAAAAGTTTAAAAAAGAACACACACAAAAACATTTGGCAAAATAAACAAAAACAATAATATTCATATTCGTATTTATACAGCATTATTTTCTATTACGATGTGCTGCAGCAGCACTAACACTTTGTGAACGACGATGTGGACCTTGTGCTCGAGCATTTGAATAAATTACAGCAGCATCATTAGCTGATCCATTTGAGCTTGATGAAGATGTTGATATAGTTGTTACAGATGGTGGATACTAAAAACCCTTACACATATTATAGCTACAAAAAAGTATAAATAAACGTACTCTTGGTGCACGAGCAATTGGTGCTGCGGATGTTGCTTTTTTAGCTGCAGCAATCTTTGATGCTTTTGTTGCAGATACATTTTCTTTTTGATCAAAACGTTTTCGAAGTGTTGCAACAGCACCAGGACGTTCATCTAAGAAATTTCCAACTTGTTGTAAGACTTGTCGCTGCTTTTCTAACGCGGCATCCTTCTTTTTAGCACGTAGACGAGCATCTTGATTTCGCTGTCGATCAATTGCATCTGTTGCTTCATATTGTGATAAACGAATTTTAAGCGCATTATTTTCTTTATTTAACATTTGTGTTTTAGAAGTTAACTCAGCAAATTCTTCACGAAGTTGTTCAATTTCAGATTTAAGTTGTTGAGATTGTTGATATCCAAGATCAATATAGCATAATTGCTTCTTTATATGATTACCAGACATTTCAGCTAAAAGAAGAAATTAGTTATATAATAAGAACATATATAAAAGTACATACTATTTCTATCAACAGATTCAACGAGTTGTCGCTTTCGTGCATTTTTAGTTGTAAAATATTCTTGCATTCGACGAATTGATTCAGCATCATTTGAATCTTGTAATGTAAATGGTGGAGCTTGATCAAATAAATCAATTAGCTTTGGATTATAATTTACAGCTGTACAAAATTCGTTATTCCATTGATCCATTTCTCGACGATTAAATGGTAACGAATTTAAATTTTGTAATGGTGTTGTTGCGGATAAAGGTGAATATTCATCTGTGTTTGAACCAATATTTGGTGAATCCATAAATGCATCATTATCTGAATCCATTTTTTTTGTACAAAAAATAGAAGATGAGAGAGATAGATGGGAGAGAACAAAAAATAAAGATGACAGTTAAAGTGCGCAAAGTAAAAATCAACGACGATGAGAAAAAAAGAAGCCAGCAAAAAGTTGGTTCGTTTTTTTCAGTTCAAAAAAATAAATGCGCGCCCAAATATTTTTCTTTTAAAATTTTTTCTTTTCTTTTTTGCTGGATTTTTTCAACGATTGCCGCCGGTCGGAGGTGCCTGTTTTGCATATTAAAATTTACTGAATGTCCTTGAAAATTTAAAGGCTTCTATTTTTTTTTGCATTGTGGTAAAAAAGTTTGTTCAGCATTTATTTTTCTGCAATAAATTCTTACGTGCAATTACAAGATTACTGTAACTCGACATACGCTGTTATTGTTTTTAGAAGAATAAATCATACTGTAATTTTATAATAACTTGGATCTATTTCAACTATAAATGAATAGTATTGTACTCTGTCTCCTTTTTATGGTTTAATATTAGTTTTTTTGCCTTTTTAATTGCCATTTAATTTTTTGGTATCTTTCTAATTGTATTATTGTATTTCTCAAACTATTGATTTTTTTTATTTGTAAAAATTTGATTTTTTTGTCCTTATTTCTAATATCATGGTTGTATTGGTTTATTAAATGTCAAATGGTTATACATAAATGTTATGTTTTTATACTACTAGACTTGTACTCGTATTTACAACAATGTTGATAATAAACAAAGCTTTTATGTGGGGAATTATATAAATGTTACAGTACACTTGCAAAAAGGTTGCTTAATTTTTTGAGATAATTCTAAAAACAAATATAACATATGAATAAAGATTCTGTTTTGATAATATAAATTTTAAAAAGCATTAATTGGTTGTAAAGCAAACAATTAATGATATGTTTCCTATTTTTGTTCGCAAATTTTTGAACAAGTAAAAATAAAACCGTTGCACATTGAAGTTACATGTTTATGGGTTTTGTTGAGGTTTTTTTTCTGCGAACAATTTCAAACATCTTTTACTCTTTGACTAAATGCCCACAACAGCAAAAGAAACTTGTTTGAATTCGTGAAGCTTTTCCTCTCTTTTTTTCCAGTGTTATCGAAACGCCGACGCCGGCGTCGTGGCGTCGACGCCAATGCCGATGCCGGCGTCGGCGTTGGCGTCGGCATCGAGCTTTTTTGAAAATCGATAACACTGTTTTTTTCTTTATGTTGTAAAGTGCCGTTAGCTTTATCTTTTTTTATCCTTTAAATTTATCCCATAAAAAGTCTTTCTGTTTTTTAGCTAAATTTATCTCAAAATGTCATCTGCTCAAATGCAATTATTCTTCTTCGTGAAGGTACACAAAACAGACAAGGACGAGGACAAGTTATTAATAATATAAATGCTTGTGTCTCTGTATCGGCTTATGTTAGAACAACACTTGGTCCATGTGGTATGGATAAAGTTGTCGTTGATCGTCAAGGTATGTCTTTATTTATACATTATAAGGCATAATAGGGTATCATTTTGTAGATAAAACAACAATCTCAAATGATGGAGCAACAATTATGAATATGTTAGATATTGTTTATCCTGCTGCAAGAATTATGACTGATATTGCCAAGAATCTAGATAATGATGTTGGAGACGGAACAACTAGCGGTATGCTTTTACTAAAATACTTATTTTAATAGCTGTTACATTTTTTAGTTGTTATTCTTGCTGCTGAATTTCTTAAACAAGCTAAACAATTTCTTGAAGATGGTGTTAGTCCACAACTTATTATTCGTGCATATTATAAAGCACATCTGAAGAAGCAATTAAAAAGTTAGATGAATTTGCAACTAAAATTCCTGAACATGGACTACGTGATATGCTTGTAAAATGGCTGCAACAACTTTAAGCCGTAAGCTTGTTGTACAAGATCCGCAATATTTTGCTGAGCTTGTTGTTGATGACGTTAATAATGTTGATGATAATTTACCTGTTTCTATGATTGGTGTTAAAAAGATTAGCGGAGGATCTTAACTGAATCACATCTTGTCAAAGGTGTTGCCTTTAAAAAAGCATTCAGTTATGCTGGCTTTGAAATGCAACCTAAACATTACAAAAATGTTTCTATTGGCTTGTTAAACATTGAACATGAATTGAAGGCTAAAAAGGATAATGGTGAATTACGCGTTAATTATGTTTCGGATTTTGATGAAATTGTTAACGCTGAATGGAATATCCTTTACAATAAATTGGAAAAGATTCATGCTAATGAAGTTAAGATTGTTCTTTCTAAGCTTCCTATCAGTGATGTTGCAACTCAGTGGTTTGCTGATTGGTTTGTTTATATTTATATCTAGCAAAGTTAATGAATTTGTGCTTTTAGAGATATTTTATGTGCTGGTCGAATTCCTGAAGCATCTTAAACGTATGTGGGGTCAAATTCTTACGACCGTATCAAAGATTGAACCAACAGCACTTGGAAAGTGTGATGAATTTTGTGAAAAATGAACGCTTCAATTATTTTATTGGTGGTGCTGAACAATTTATTGCTGAATCAGAACGGGCTCTTCATGATGCAATTATGGATGTTCGTCGTGCAAAAAAGAATGATACCGTTGTTGCAGGTGGTGGTGCAATTGAAATGGAGCTGAGTCATCAAATTCGTGAAAAGGCTAAAAATATTACCACGAAAGAACAATTCTTCTGGAAGGCATACGATAAAGCCATTGAAATTATTCCTCAACAACTTTCTTTTAATGCTGGCATTGATGGTGGTGATATTCTTAATCATCATCGTAATCGTCATTTAAAAGGTGAAAAGCATGCTGGTGTTGATATTTTCCGTGAATGTGTTCGTGATAATTCTGAAGGATGTATTTGGGAACCTGTTGCTGTTAAACGAGTATGTTTTGTTTATTGAAAACTGTGCATTAGTATTATTTTTTTAGAATGCAATTAATGCTGCAACTGAAGCTGCTGGCGTCTCAGTGTTGATCAAACAATCACAAATCAACCGAAAAAGAATGAAATGCCTGGTTTACCCGGCAAGCATTAAAACATGTTTGCCTACGATCTCTTCAAATAACTTTTTTGTTCGCTTTCTTGTTTTCGTTTTTTATGTTTACAAATTTGCGTTTCTGTTTGTCAGCTTATATTGAAGTTATTTTAATAATAAAATTCTGTTAAACAAAAAGTTATTTTGTAATACGGGGGGACATCAATAAAGAAGGGCAAAGCAATGATATTTTGCTCATTTTAAAAGAGTGTGAGAATATTCTATTTGGATTTAACAAGAGAACTCGTGTCGTTTAAGATCAAACAGAAATTACAAATCCATTCAAATGAAAATAAAACATAGCATATTGAACATTAAATCTTTGAATACCTAACATAATCAATATCTATCAAGCTTCCAAAAAGTACTGCTACCAGAACATATCATATCTTAAAATTCAAACCGCAGCAATATCGCAAGAATAACAAAACATGCAAATTAAAATACGCAAAAACGAAAATAAAAAATGAATTTTTCATAAATCATTCCCATGATGACAGCAAAACAGTATGTATAAGAAAAGAAAATGACGAAAACGTTTACTCTCACCAAATGCTCTCGGTTTGCAGCGGTCGTCTCATCACTCAACAAAAATCAAAAATGCTTCGTGCCTCCATCAACAAAGTAGCGGTCCGTGGTCATTCAATGAATGCTGGGTTAAGTTTCTTCATTACTTTGGGGTTCTAAGATGATTCCATTTTGGCTTTTTTTGAATCATTTTATTTATCTATATTGAACTTCTTTTATGTTGCTGTCAATGGATAAGGAATGATTTGCGCAAAAATATAAAAGGGTGATATGATTCCATTTTGGCTTTTTTTGAATCATTTTATTTATCTATATTGAACTTCTTTTATGTTGCTGTCAATGGATAAGGAATGATTTGCGCAAAAAAATAAAAGGGTGATATGATTCCATTTTGGCTTTTTTTGAATCATTTTATTTATCTATATTGAACTTCTTTTATGTTGCTGTCAATGGATAAGGAATGATTTGCGCAAAAATATAAAAGGGTGATATGATTCCATTTTGGCTTTTTTTGAATCATTTTATTTATCTATATTGAACTTCTTTTATGTTGCTGTCAATGGATAAGGAATGATTTGCGCAAAAATATAAAAGGGTGATATGATTCCATTTTGGCTTTTTTTGAATCATTTTATTTATCTATATTGAACTTCTTTTATGTTGCTGTCAATGGATAAGGAATGATTTGCGCAAAAAAATAAAAGGGTGATATGATTCCATTTTGGCTTTTTTTGAATCATTTTATTTATCTATATTGAACTTCTTTTATGTTGCTGTCAATGGATAAGGAATGATTTGCGCAAAAAAATAAAAGGGTGATATGATTCCATTTTGGCTTTTTTTGAATCATTTTATTTATCTATATTGAACTTCTTTTATGTTGCTGTCAATGGATAAGGAATGATTTGCGCAAAAATATAAAAGGGTGATATGATTCCATTTTGGCTTTTTTGAATCATTTTATTTATCTATATTGAACTTCTTTTATGTTGCTGTCAATGGATAAGGAATGATTTGCGCAAAAATATAAAAGGGTGATATGATTCCATTTTGGCTTTTTTTGAATCATTTTATTTATCTATATTGAACTTCTTTTATGTTGCTGTCAATGGATAAGGAATGATTTGCGCAAAAAAATAAAAGGGTGATATGATTCCATTTTGGCTTTTTTTGAATCATTTTATTTATCTATATTGAACTTCTTTTATGTTGCTGTCAATGGATAAGGAATGATTTGCGCAAAAAAATAAAAGGGTGATATGATTCCATTTTGGCTTTTTTTGAATCATTTTATTTATCTATATTGAACTTCTTTTATGTTGCTGTCAATGGATAAGGAATGATTTGCGCAAAAATATAAAAGGGTGATATGATTCCATTTTGGCTTTTTTTGAATCATTTTATTTATCTATATTGAACTTCTTTTATGTTGCTGTCAATGGATAAGGAATGATTTGCGCAAAAAAATAAAAGGGTGATATGATTCCATTTTGGCTTTTTTTGAATCATTTTATTTATCTATATTGAACTTCTTTTATGTTGCTGTCAATGGATAAGGAATGATTTGCGCAAAAATATAAAAGGGTGATATGATTCCATTTTGGCTTTTTTTGAATCATTTTATTTATCTATATTGAACTTCTTTTATGTTGCTGTCAATGGATAAGGAATGATTTGCGCAAAAATATAAAAGGGTGATATGATTCCATTTTGGCTTTTTTTGAATCATTTTATTTATCTATATTGAACTTCTTTTATGTTGCTGTCAATGGATAAGGAATGATTTGCGCAAAAAAATAAAAGGGTGATATGATTCCATTTTGGCTTTTTTTGAATCATTTTATTTATCTATATTGAACTTCTTTTATGTTGCTGTCAATGGATAAGGAATGATTTGCGCAAAAATATAAAAGGGTGATATGATTCCATTTTGGCTTTTTTGAATCATTTTATTTATCTATATTGAACTTCTTTTATGTTGCTGTCAATGGATAAGGAATGATTTGCGCAAAAATATAAAAGGGTGATATGATTCCATTTTGGCTTTTTTTGAATCATTTTATTTATCTATATTGAACTTCTTTTATGTTGCTGTCAATGGATAAGGAATGATTTGCGCAAAAATATAAAAGGGTGATATGATTCCATTTTGGCTTTTTTTGAATCATTTTATTTATCTATATTGAACTTCTTTTATGTTGCTGTCAATGGATAAGGAATGATTTGCGCAAAAATATAAAAGGGTGATATGATTCCATTTTGGCTTTTTTGAATCATTTTATTTATCTATATTGAACTTCTTTTATGTTGCTGTCAATGGATAAGGAATGATTTGCGCAAAAATATAAAAGGGTGATATGATTCCATTTTGGCTTTTTTTGAATCATTTTATTTATCTATATTGAACTTCTTTTATGTTGCTGTCAATGGATAAGGAATGATTTGCGCAAAAATATAAAAGGGTGATATGATTCCATTTTGGCTTTTTTTGAATCATTTTATTTATCTATATTGAACTTCTTTTATGTTGCTGTCAATGGATAAGGAATGATTTGCGCAAAAAAATAAAAGGGTGATATGATTCCATTTTGGCTTTTTTTGAATCATTTTATTTATCTATATTGAACTTCTTTTATGTTGCTGTCAATGGATAAGGAATGATTTGCGCAAAAATATAAAAGGGTGATATGATTCCATTTTGGCTTTTTTGAATCATTTTATTTATCTATATTGAACTTCTTTTATGTTGCTGTCAATGGATAAGGAATGATTTGCGCAAAAATATAAAAGGGTGATATGATTCCATTTTGGCTTTTTTTGAATCATTTTATTTATCTATATTGAACTTCTTTTATGTTGCTGTCAATGGATAAGGAATGATTTGCGCAAAAATATAAAAGGGTGATATGATTCCATTTTGGCTTTTTTTGAATCATTTTATTTATCTATATTGAACTTCTTTTATGTTGCTGTCAATGGATAAGGAATGATTTGCGCAAAAATATAAAAGGGTGATATGATTCCATTTTGGCTTTTTTGAATCATTTTATTTATCTATATTGAACTTCTTTTATGTTGCTGTCAATGGATAAGGAATGATTTGCGCAAAAATATAAAAGGGTGATATGATTCCATTTTGGCTTTTTTTGAATCATTTTATTTATCTATATTGAACTTCTTTTATGTTGCTGTCAATGGATAAGGAATGATTTGCGCAAAAATATAAAAGGGTGATATGATTCCATTTTGGCTTTTTTTGAATCATTTTATTTATCTATATTGAACTTCTTTTATGTTGCTGTCAATGGATAAGGAATGATTTGCGCAAAAAAATAAAAGGGTGATATGATTCCATTTTGGCTTTTTTTGAATCATTTTATTTATCTATATTGAACTTCTTTTATGTTGCTGTCAATGGATAAGGAATGATTTGCGCAAAAATATAAAAGGGTGATATGATTCCATTTTGGCTTTTTTGAATCATTTTATTTATCTATATTGAACTTCTTTTATGTTGCTGTCAATGGATAAGGAATGATTTGCGCAAAAATATAAAAGGGTGATATGATTCCATTTTGGCTTTTTTGAATCATTTTATTTATCTATATTGAACTTCTTTTATGTTGCTGTCAATGGATAAGGAATGATTTGCGCAAAAATATAAAAGGGTGATATGATTCCATTTTGGCTTTTTTGAATCATTTTATTTATCTATATTGAACTTCTTTTATGTTGCTGTCAATGGATAAGGAATGATTTGCGCAAAAATATAAAAGGGTGGTATGATTCCATTTTGGCTTTTTTTGAATCATTTTATTTATCTATATTGAACTTCTTTTATGTTGCTGTCAATGGATAAGGAATGATTTGCGCAAAAATATAAAAGGGTGATATGATTCCATTTTGGCTTTTTTGAATCATTTTATTTATCTATATTGAACTTCTTTTATGTTGCTGTCAATGGATAAGGAATGATTTGCGCAAAAATATAAAAGGGTGATATGATTCCATTTTGGCTTTTTTTGAATCATTTTATTTATCTATATTGAACTTCTTTTAAAACGCGAACATGTTTTGGACCTTTCAAGAATTAATTTTTATTACTTTACTTTTGAATTAATTTTATATTTAAATCTTTTTAACATGGTTAGTATTTTTAGTGTTAAATGTTTTACGGTCAAGTTTTACAGAAAATAAAAATCATTGAATTAATTAATTTACAGCCTTACATCCATTTTAAAAAACTGATGTTTAACATTTTAAAGAATGTTAAACATCAGTATTTGCTTTTATGCATACTTTGTTCGAATGTTTCGAAAAGTTCGACAATTAGTAGGACAACATTTTCGACCTGCATATATGTGTGATTTTGAGAAGGCCCAAATGAATGCTTTTCATATAATCTTCCCTGGAACTGAAATTACTGGATGCAATTTTCATTTGGCTGATTGCTGAAAATATCTACTTTTCTTTTTTGAAGTGATACAGTATTTTACTTTCCTTCAGAATTAACAAATGATTTCAAAAAAGAGTTTTCTTCCAACTTTCTTGAACAATGCAAAAATTACAACATTAAATTTGTTGATGCTTAAAATGTTTCATATATGCTATCGTTGACATTTTAGTATTCAAACAAATTTCCTAATAAATCTTCTTTATTGAATCATTTATGATGTTTTTGCTAGTGTTTATTTTAAAAATAATAAATATTTATTTCTCAAAAAATCTGTTAAAGTTACAATTACATGACTCAAAAAAATGAGACAACTGATAAGTGTTCTTTTTAACACTAAAATTTAATAATAAAATAAAGTGGCAAAAAAACAAATTCGAAAAAATGAATAATAAAAATTATTACCAGTTTTGTTAATGACAAAGTAAACCAAAAAAAGAGAAAAAAGATAGAAACTGACAAATGAGGCAATCGCAGGGCATTAAAAAATATTGTTAAAATTTATTAATTATTGGTCGAAATGTTTGAATTACTGTATTTTGCAGTTACAGATGTGTCTCTTGTGAATCTGAGCTTAACACAATACGCAACGTTTCACTAATGCGTCGTTGAGTGAGTGGATTTTGGTGCGAATGCTTCCTAAAAAATTATTTATTTAATAACAAAACTTTCAAAAACAATAAAGCTCATTTTTGAGATCAATAAAAAACTTAACAAAACTAAACAATAGTTAAACAAAAAAACAGCATCAAAAATGAATGCACAACATTTATTTTTTTCAATTATATCAATCAAAAAAAAGTTAGTGATCAAAAAAGAATAGTGGAAGTTGTAAGGTGAAAAGAGTACTGTAGTAGAAGAGATTAGTTCAAGTCCAAACCACTACCACTACATTCACAAACCACAACAACCACTATTATTAATGTTATTATGTTCTAGATCTATCAGTAGATGATTTTTTCTTCCAAAAATTAAAAAAAAATTTCACACCACGTTTACGCTTTTTCTTTTTTGTTGAATTTCCATTTTGTATCGACGAAGGCATTCCTCCATTTGCTGTTGCAGTTTCATCATTTTCATCAAATGCAAAAAGTTTTTCAATATCTGTTGGAGTTAAAGCTGCTGCACCATTATGTGGTAATTCATTATTATTTTCATGTTGTTGTTCTTCAATCACAGATGGTTGCTGCTGCTGCTGTTCATCAAAATTATATGAAGACGTTGATGGAGGAGTTGATACATCATCTTCATTATCATTTGACATAGGACGACTACAAGCACCACTTGAAATAAAAAAATAAAGATAAAAATTAGGTTTGAAAAATTAAAGTTACTTAAATTTAGAAAGTGTAAAAAGTTAAAAAAAAGTCACAACAAATTTACAGTTACTATTTTGTTCAAAAAAAACGACAGAAATTATTTTAAAAAAAAATAAAAAACCAACTTTGCAGGTGCAAAAATAAGATCATGTCCAATTGCAGCTGATCGAGCAGTCATAGATGGAAAGGCGTCATCTTGGAGAATAATACATTCATCAACGTTACAAATATCTGATACAGCATGATTATGTTCTTGATGGCGAGAAAGTCGAAATGTTCCTTCTTCAGAATTTGAGACATCTGAAATAAAAACGATAATTAGCCAAAGATATCATGCATATTTATAATAGAAAGTAGTTTCATAAAAGTACAGTAGTCAAGATCATTCAAAACCAGAATTAAAAAATTCTTAAGGATGCTTTAAATTGAAATAAAAAAGGATTTGACCAAAATCTTAACTATAGTTTCTTTGATGGAAATAAAAACACTTACAATCCAAAAATCTCCAATCTTTTCCAGGTTCATACGGTAACATCTGATGATCAGCTAACAACTTTTGTATCAGCTGCCGTGCTTGTGCTAATTCAGTTTCAGGTTCAATTGAAATAGTACCAATTTCAAAGCCAGTATCTTTCAGTCGTTCCAGCGAATCTCGATATGTATCATAATCATGTCGACCAACAACTATCACCGGAACATGCATAAATACAGATGTACTAACTTGAATATCAGAAGATGGACATTTCTCTTGTTTCATTATTGCTTTTCGATTCATTCCTGGTGTACATAGTAGCTTTTTATCTCTCTTTAGCATAGGAACTTTTGAATGAAAATTAATATGAATATGTGATGGTGCTAGGAGAACTGGAAAAGAATGTTTTGCTTAATGTTGTTTTTAAATGTTGTTTTTTTAATATTTTTTTGTAATAAATTAAAATTAAAAATTGATTTACCCGGTTCACCATCAACTTGCATAGGAATTGCTTTTTGTGTAATAATTTTAATTCTTGAACATTGTGCTATTCTTTCACCACGTCCACCCATCTGTAGTGCAGCTAGAGTAGCAGTTGTAAAACCAAGAATTTCAATTTTTCCATCACATGATGAAGGTTTTCCATATTCTTCTGAATGATCAGAACCCCATGGAATTGTACCACCAGCATAGAATGTAATATTATGGAATAGAACACAATGAAATTTAAATTCACGAATTTTTGCAGAAATATCAACTCCATCAGCCTAAAAAGGTGTTTTGAAAATAATAACTTCAAGTTTGGAAAATGTTCCTATCACTTTTATAGATATTCATCCAATGTGTTTGAAAATGTTCACATCCCTTTTTTCTTCTTTTTTAATTAAACGATTTCTAGACTAGATATCCCCTATGTACAATTTGATTCCATCTGGAACTCCACCAACAATACTCCAAACCCACAAAAACCACAAAAAAATAAAAAAAAATACAAAAATCGTAGAAAACCGTAAAAAACCGTGGAATGTTGTAGAAAATCGTGCAAAATTTTTCACGATTTTCTGCAGTTTTCTACGAATTTTTTTTATTTTTTTCCATATTTTTAATGATTTTTTTTGGGTTCGACGTCCAGTTAAAGGGTATAGAGCAGTCCAAAAGTCCCTTTTTTAGACTCCTCTATACCTTAAGGGCAGAAACTAGGATTTTTTTAACTAATAATTTTATTTATTTATTCATTTTTTCTCTCTTGCTTTTTCTAACTATATGTACTATTATTGAAGGTTTCAAAAATTTTATATATCTAGAAATAGTTAAATAAAAAATAGAAAAAATAAATAAAAAAGGGATAAAGTTTTTCAAACCCATTTTAACTTGTAAAACTAAGTAAGTAAATTTCCAAAACCTTAAATACTTACTTCAATACTTATAAATTCAGATAAATCTTTCCAAGTTCTTTTAAATAAATCAATAGTACCAAGGCCACCATAAGCAATTCTATTTTTAAATCTTGAATTTAACATTGATGGATTTGCACCTACAAATTTGTAATTCATATTTACCCAAAAGAGAATAAACACAAACTTCTTGAATGATGAAATTGTAATGCAACATGTGCATCAGCACCAATACTAAAATAATTATTCATCACTGTTAATGGAAGGGAAGACTGCACGGCATCATTCAGCTCATCGTTATTACCCATTTCAGCAGATGTTGAAGTATTTGGTTCAACTTCTATTCTCCATCGATCAAGATATGTTACAGATGTTTCATGCATTATTGCATTTAAAATTTCAGCTAATGGTTCATCAGAAAATACTCCACCCCAACCCATACATCTTGAAAGATCTAAAGAAAAAAATTATTATATTTTAGTTTATTCTTGGAAACAACGTTTAAAACTATGATTCATTTCAAACCAAAAAACACATAAAATCACAATAAAAAACATACCATTGCCTGTACCAAGTGGCAGCAGCCCAATTGGTGGATATGATGGCCAATTTAATTGATCTAGAGTTGATAACACCCATCCAACAGTACTATTAGAAAGGTATACTGTAGATTTGGTTATAAGTGAAAATAATAGCTTACCCATCACCACCACATACAAGCACCCGTAGCTGTGTTCCAAGCTTTCGAAACATTTCAAGGCCATATTTTGGTCCCTTTAAAGCTGTAATGTCAAATACTTGACGAGGATTTAAAAGCCAGCAAAGAGTATGTAAAGCTTTTGAGCCCTTATTACCACCAGATTTTGGATTTACAAATACCAGCAAAGGTTGTGTTGGTCGAATTACTGCTGCATCCATTGGTTTAACAACAAATGGACGATACTGTAATAGTAATAAATAATTGCTGTAACGAATACTAAAACAAAAAAACTTACTTTTCTCTTTGTTGGTTTATGCTTCTTTTCACCAGAACTTGAAATAGCATTTCGAACATTTCGTTTTCGAGTATTTGGTAACCGTAATAACCAACTAGGAGGTAATATTAAATCTCTTAATAATCCACGATCACATTTTTCTTCAAATCGATGCAATGAAAAACAACTTCTTTTATTGTGATAACTTGCTTTACACCATGAACATGTTATTGCAATTACTTCCTGAAAAATATTATTTTCACTCCAAATCTCAATTTTTCTTCAAAAATTACAAACCTTATCTCGAAACATTTTTTGTTGAAAGCTTTTTGAACATTGTTGACACCTTCCTTCAAGCTTCCATCGATGAACCCAATGATGTTTTGTTAAAGCATCCCATGAATCTTTTGATGGATTTCTTTTTGCTGTTGAATCACGAAATGTTGTTTTACTGTAATAATTAATTGGATTACTGTAGCTATTTAGTTAATAATAAAAAGAATTACCATGTTAAATTCATTTTAGCTAATAATGGAAAGCATGCTGTATGTGCAACAATATGACATGCAGCACATCGCCGCTTTTCACCTATTCTTTCACAATCTTTTTCACCCAAATAACATTCTGTATCTGTTGAAGATGAAGCACTTCCAGGCCCAGTGGAAGGCAGCCAAATATGTTCTGATGGATTCAGCTTAAAAATTATTATTAAAAAAGTAGGCTACGTTAACAACATTGGCATAGAAAACAAAATGCCAAAGCTTATTGGGAAAATGTCTCAATGCCTAATGTTTTGTATTTTGGTACACACAAATTTTTGATCTCAAAAATTTTAAAACTATAAAAAACTTAAAATAAATAAAAAAAAAGAATGAAAAAAGTAAACAAACCTGTTCTTCCAGCCAATATCGAGATGTTCGATGCTTTGAAACTCTTCGTTGTTCCTGTTCCTGCATTGCAGCAGCACGTTTAACAACAGGAGATTTTGCAAGGGCTTTTCTATAAATGGAAAAAAATATTGAAAAAGATTAATTTTTTGAAAGAGGAGCTTTATCTATTTTCTTCTTCTTTTTTCTTTGTTGTTTAATTCTTTTTCTTTTTAAGTATTGATTTTCTTTCCCCCCTTGTTACTTCTGCTGCACCCCTCCAATATAAATTGACTGTCAGTTCAAAATATCTTCTTCGTTTTCTCAAAAAAAAAATCAACTACAAAAATGAAAAGAAGTTTTTGACGCAAATTTTTCAAAGTCGTTTTTTCGACGTTGAATGAAAAAGAAGACGACGCAAAGTTTTTTTCGTGAAAAAAGTAAAAAAAATATTAAAGAAGTTGTTGAGATGCCTCGAGGGGGCTATTGTTTTGTTTTTCGGGTTTTTTTGCTGATCCTTTAAAGATCTAACATAGAAATATGTGTTCGAATTTTTGCTTGCACACCTGAATATCTCTGATAAATGTTCAATTCGAGATCCTCTTCTTAGCGGATGATCAGGAGATTGCGTTGGATCATGGGAACGCGAACGAACAGTTCGAACGGATTCAGCTGGAGTTGGAGGTTCAAAGTCATTATCATCAGAACCATTTTCACTGACTTCCCCAGATGAAATAGACCATAGCTCAATATCTCGACGAAGTGTGGATAGATCAACACTATTAGAACGTGGTGGAGAATTTGATGAATCTGTTGCAGGATCACCTGTAGCTAAATGATATCCTGGAGGCTTAAGGGTATCCATAGCTTGAAGGGGTCGATGTTCATTTGGAATTTCAATTGGATCAACTGTCGCTAGCACAACCCCGGGAACTCCATCATAAATTCCAATTGCACCTCTTCGTCGTGGTCCAGAAATTAAAATTTCATCTTCTGTATTTTCCATCAGAGAGAATTCTGATGAAGTTGCATCATCATACAGTAACTGAGGGGCAGGAGGTTCAGATGCGAAAAATACTTCATTACTTGTTGGAACAATTCGTGGACTTGGTGATGTTGTTGAAAAACTGAAAAACGAAAATTTTGTTTTTTACTTCAAAAGAAAATGTAATCCTTTATTTTTTGCCGCTGCTGCTTTTGTGCTTTTTTTATTATTAAATCCTTCAGATTCCAAAAATAACTAAGATATTTTCTAAAAAAAGAAAAATAACATTTGAAGCGCAGATTTTTTGGCAAATAAAAAGTGTAGAAAGCTAATAATAAAATTTAAAAAATGTTGTAACTATTTTTAGACTATTTGCTGCGGATAAATGAAAGCTTAAAAGTCAAAGGATTTTTGTTTGATCGAGTGTAGGTGTGTGCTGAAATATGCGCAGCAGTTATAAACTGGTCGAAGATTGAACTTTCACAAAAAAAGCACAAAACATAAATTTCGTGCATATCTTTTTTTCACTTCATACAACTTACTTTGTATCGCTGCTACAGAAGCTACTTCCCCTTTCACTGCTTGTTTGCCTGCCAAAACCAGATTCTGTATCTTCATCTGAGCTAATCGAGGAAACGACAATATCTGGTGTACCCATATTTCTATTCAACGTTGAATTATTTGAACCAACAGAAGAAGGTGAGGGAGTGGAATCATCAACTCTCGGCCAACTATTACTCGGACGATTTCCGAGTCTTCGAGCTAAACGTTTTACAGCACTTTCAATTTCAGTTCTCAAAATATTCTTTTTGTATTCAACTGAAAGAGAGCAATGCAAACACGTTGAAACAAGTTCAAGTCGATCTCCATGCTCGTCATCCGTATGTGGATTTGCAACAATTGAATCCCTTTTTCGTCCATTTTCAGAACCATCTGAATGAATTCTGGAGCGCGAAGAAGTTGATGGACTTCGAGAGCTACAAAGACATTTTATATCACTTATAAAGGCTATCAATCGATAAAAAGCTTACCGATGTTCTGGATCCCAACTCAAAGATGGACCAAGTTTCTTTTTTCGAGGTGGAGTAGATTTTCGTAAAATGGCACCAGGACTTCTCAAAAACCAACTTCTTCCTTCATCTGCTGATCCCTTCTTCAAAGGTGGTGGAGATTTTTCATCTGCAGATGAATACGTAAATCCAGTATCCAATCCATTGCCAGATCCAGCACGATTTGAATGTGATATCTTTCTAAGTGCCAGCCGAGCAGCTGAAATTCTTCTTCTCATAGCTTTTGATGCTTTCTTGGCAGATCCAGATGACTTTTTTCGCTTTTGTGAAGAATCACGTGAAAGTGAATCTGTTACAATCGCGGGAGGGGCTGAAGGTGGCCCAGTACCAAGGGATGGAGATATCGAAGATGTTACAATATCAATACTACCCGTTTTCATTACACGTGATAAAAGTAGCCCTGATTTTCGACGTGAGGTTGGAGCAGATGTTGTTGGCTTATCAATTCCAGATGGACCTGCTCCACTTCCATCAATGGTTGCTGAAGAAGAAGATGGATGACGATTACTGGTATGTTTAGATGTAACCGTTGTTGTAGAAGTTTCACTGAATGATGTTGTGGGTGAAGGGGTTGTAGTTGTAGCCGCGGAAGGTTCATCATCTGGTTCAATAAGAGTCTTTTGACGAAATTGTAATACAATATGTCGTAAAGAATCAACAAATCTTGAACCATTTGGAATCATTTTTTTAAATCGGATTTATAAGAGATATAAAATAGAAGGCACTAGTTTACATTTAACGTTTTTTACAAGCAGACTAAATAATAATAACAATAATAATTTAACATTCCTGAAAAACGTTACAAAAACTTTTTAAACATTTTTTTGAAATAAAAAAACAAAGAACAATATTGACCAAAATCCTCGAAATAATTGATTTTAAGAAAAGGGCGGATGAGCAAAAGTGAAAGAGAGGTATAACACTTAAAGAGTTAAAATATTTGTTAAAAAATTCGCAAATGAGAAGCAAGGGGAAGAGGAATAAAAGAGATAAATACTTCATACTTCTTTATTTTTATCTTTGAATTTTTTGTGGAAAGTAAGAAAGAAAGAACTTTTAAGACGAAGAAGATGAAGAAAAGTAGACGTAACAACAAAACAAGATATATATCCTTTATCCCCTTTCCTCTGCTCTCATATTCTTCAAGGAAGAGATAATATTTGAAGGGGTGAAAAGACTCTCTCAACCACACTTTTTTCACGTAATACCGATATAATCCCAAAGTGGAGTGAAAAGCTCTTTCTTTGGTGATGACTTTTTACATACATTTTCTACACACCGGTTGCTGCTTCTTGTCTGTCATTCATTTTTTCATTCAACAAAAACGAAAATCCTTGGGACGATGACAAAAAACATTTTTTGAATATAAAATATAGAAGGGAAGGGGAAAAGTCCCCCTCTGGTTGGTTATCTTCTTGCCTTCAACAGGGCGTGTCTTAATTTGCATTATTCGTTTTTTGCTTTTTGCAATAGCAAAAAGAAAGTAGCAGCAGTCGAAAGGTGAAAAGGTGAGAAGGGCATTTTGACGTTTGAACCGATGAAGCCTTATAAACTATTCAAAAGAAGAAAGATAATAAAGAGACTAAAGCTGCTACTGCTGCTGATGCCAAAACTGGAACAATGAAAAGAAGAAGAAACAGCAACAGCAAAAAAGGTGTATAATTAATAATGGCTACGTAAGAGGGCAAAAACACATAATGATATATCACCTTATTAGTCAGTGACAAGAAACGAGATTCATAAACGTGTAACTTAATTAAAAAGCTTAAAAGAAATCATCTTTTGCTAAAAATATCGAAGCAAAACTTTGAATTAACCGCATGTTGACATAATGCCTCGAATGCCAAAATAACAAGAACAAGCCTAATCCATGCTCTTAATCCCTTCCAAAAATGTGACAAAACAAAGAATATTATCACTCTAGAAAAAAAAGACAAAGTCCCAAGAATAGAGAAAGGAAGAAAGAAAAGGATGGAATATATTAAATCAATTATACGCGTCATCAACTTTGTGTTGCTTCTTGCATTTTTATTTTTTTTTCAAAAATGGTTCATAACATAAAAAAAGCACAAGCAAAAAAGTAGCAATTGAATTTTTTTTGTTTTAAAATAACGTTCATGCATTTTAACACGAATACATTTAAAAAAGGGCAAAAAATGCAGCTAAAAAGTGTTGAATGTTATTTTTTTCTTAGTTTTTAAAAACATTAAAAAACCACAAAGAGTAAGTTCCCCCCTTCTATTTTACGTGCTCTCTCTCCAAAAAGTATGTATGCTTCATTGTTTTACCAATTTTTTTCTTGTGTTTTAAAACAATGAAAAGAAATTACAAGGGAAAAGGAAAAAAAAATGCGCAAAAAAAGCTGCTGCTGCTAATGTTGATGATGGGTCTAAAAATGGTTTAAAAGCGACCGAAAAACAAAATGCAAATTTTTTATAAAGAGGTTTTGAGAAAAAAGGGGGTAAACAATCAGTAAAGTAAGTGTCAAAGCAAAGCAAAGCGATGGCCAGTGGCTAGCTTGATGGAACACATTATTTTGTTGATGGATGTTCAAAAATGAAAAAAATCTATCATAAAAAAGATCAACTTTCAGCTGCCTGAGACAAGAGCAAAGAAGAATGGATAAAGATTAGATATATCGGGTCTATCCTGTAGGCATAAGGCAAGCTAAAAGAACATCTTTTATTTTTACATAAAAAATGTTTTTATGATTGAATGATTTTATTTTCGTAAAAAAACAGACACACATTTTTTTGTGCTGCTACAGTTATTACATAAAAGCAGTAATAATAATTGAGAAAGTTATATAATTTTTTTAAACGATATTTATCAAATATTTTTTCCTTAATAAAAAAAGGTCTATATACTTAACGGAAGCAACAACACCCCAGAAGAAGAACAAGAAGTAGAAGAAGCTAAAGAAGAAATCTTTTTAAAAAGCTTAAGAAAAAAAATAGCGACGGAAGCTTTGCTGAAAAATACCTTTTTTTATTGAGGTCGTTAATCCTGCGCAAAAAAAAGAAAAGAAAAAAGAAAGAAGAAGCTGCCCATTGGCAAAAAAAGAAAGAAAGAAAAAAGATAAAAACGGAAGATGGCTTACTACTTCTTCGACAACCAAAAACAAGAAAAAAAAAGAAAGAACAACTACCTCTTTTTACTTTTGCCATTTAAAATAAATCATTTTCCGGAAATTTATATATCCCCTTTTTTTATTGCAAAAACAAAATTAATTTCGAAAATTTCCGTCTAAGGGAAAAACAGTTATAGACAATAGCAAAAAAAGCCAAAACGTCAAAAAGCTTACACCTATCAATTAAATGTTTTAGCGTCATAGGTTCAAAATTATTCACGCATAACATGACTTAATTGGCAGGAATAAAGAATTAGAAGTAAAAAAATAAACAAGATAATAATAATATGTAAAGGAAAAAGAACCAAAAATTAAGAAATCAAAATGTTAAGTCGAAGATTAAAAATATGGGATGAAATTTGTTTACACAAAAAAATCTTTTTTAAAAGGGTAAAAGTAAAGAAAATTAAAGGGATATCAATTATCTCTTCTAAGCAATTTTTTTAATCATAAACAAATTGTTGCAGATGATTAAATTAATTGGAAATTAATACAAAGAAAAATAAAAGAAAAGACTTACGTTTTTTTAATATTTCCGTTTTTTAAACACATTTCATTCAATTCATTTCAATTCACAGGATCTTCTTCTTATTCTTTCACTTGATAATTAAATTGATGATACAACAAATAAACAAGTGGATTATACGGTATAATAAGAACAAAAGGTTATGTAAAGGTTATGCAAATTTTAATTTGAAAAGAATGTGTTTTGAACTGACAGTCAGTTTTATGATAATTTCCCCATATTTATATTTTCACATGTACCGTATAATAATCTTTTAAAAATTGTATTTTTTAAGTTAATTTTGAATAATTACAGTTTAAAAATTTCAGTAATGCGACAATTATTTTGAAATCTAAACGAACCTCCATTGTTCACTCAACTCTGGAAACATTTGTTTTAATTGAATACTTGTAAGCTCTGGATTGGATAAAGATAATTTTTTATTTAGTTTACATTTAGCTCCAAGTTCAACAATTTCATCGATTGTGTCGTCACTTTCTCCGTCATCTTCATCATCATCGTCAACTCTGTCATTATCAGATAATGCAAGCTCTAAAAAGTTATTAAAAAGTTATTTGCAATTAACAAGTGATAAGAAGTTGTTCAGAAATCACGTTTCCGACAGTTTTTGTATTCCAACATTAAAGGCGGCACTCTCATTTATCCTTTTCCTTAGAAAAGTAATCTCTAGCCATCCTCTAGTTTATAACACTTACCATCATCACTTTCACCATAATCATCTGAACTAAAAACTTCATCAGATGGTGATGGAGATGTTGATGAAACGGGTGTACCTTCAAGTGTACAAATTTCGGCACTTCCACATTTTGAGCTTTTATCACATGACACTTGTAGTAGCGTAGAATGCAAATCATGCCATGCCGCAATAGCACCAACCAGTCTTCGTGAGACCATTCGATCATATAACATTGAATGTTGAGATCCCATTCGCCTTAAAGGTCCACGACGATACCACTTTTTTCGAGGTGGTGCAGAATACGATCTCCCAGAAGAATGAAAAGCAAATTGTTTTCGGCGTTGTTCAGAAGTTAAGTTATTCAATGATTCTACATGGCATATTGCCGTTCCAGATGTAGTACCACCAATGCCACCAGCACCAATGCCATCATCCATTTCTATTCCTTTTTGACGTTGATGGGGTATTGGAATCCCAAAAGGGTGGAGTTATGTGATACAAGAAAGGCAAACTTCTTTAAGGAAAGAAAGATTTGTTGAAAGTGATAAAAATAAGAAGTTTGTCCACCACCACCACGGGCACTACTTTTGGAACTCTGTAAACAAGTCTTTTAAAAAAGAGTTAAAAAGTCACGTTAAAACACAAAAACTCCATTCACGAAAAAAATACGCCGCAAAAATTTTGGAAACAATTTTTGCAAAGGGTCAAAGAGGCATCCATATCTGCGAGAATTATCTCTCGTGGGAGGTGTCATAAATTCGCGGCGTTTTCTTTTGTTTTAATTCTCAAAAGTTTTTCTTCTTCCAAAAAACAATGTTTTAGTTTAGCTCTTTTTTTATGAGTTGAAAAAACGAAAGACATGCTGCTTCTCCTTTTCTCCTTCCTTGAAAGCTTCCTTGGAAGGAGCAATTTATGAATGAAAAAAATAAATATAGAAAAAACAATGTAAAAAAGAATTGTTGTTAGACGACAAGGAAGAACGACTTTCAAAAGCATGTGTATTTTAAGGCATCCCCAAAAAAAGAATTATTTTAGTTTTGCTTCATGAAAATAAAATTGAGGGTGCAAATTTGTTAGCTAAAAACAAAACCAGCATGCCAAAGTAAGTGTATATTATTTGCAGACATTTTTCAAAACCTATGAAGACGGAAGAAAAGAAATAAGAAGAAAAAATGTGTTTATTATCAAAAAAAACAAAAACTGCTAATTATTCACTAAAAAGCTTTTTAGTTACTTACTTTTTTTGGCAGGGCATTTATTTGTCAAAAATCAAATGTGAAAAATTAAGGCGGAAAGGAGAATTAAAAGAAAAAAAGTTGTATGAAGTTTGGAAAAGTAATAAGCTTAAAAAAGATGTGTCAAAAAATAAAGTATACTGTTTTTAGATTTTGAGGTGATAAGAAACTTGTTTCTCAAAAAGCTTGTCTACAAGTATTTGGTCATGGATTATTGCAAAATTAGACTTAACAATTTTCAGTACCTAATTTGGAAAAAATTAAATGTTATAAGGCACTAACTACAGTAATCATTTTTCAATATGTTCAGCGAAAAATCAAATCATTCACAAAAATTTTGTAAATATAGAAACTATCAATTATGAACCCTGTTTTGCAAGACATCTGATTTTATCGATGTTGACGAAAAAAATTGAATCACAAAAAAGACAAAATTTATCAAACTCAATATCAAAAGTATGAATAAACATCTATTCATACAAAAGGTTAAAGTCCAATCAAAAAATCATAAAATATGCACTATCAGCATTAGCATTATTAAGCGTGTTTTGCAAATAATGTACACTTGTTGACTCGAAAAACTTCATACATTTTTTTCTCAAAAACGAAAATATTAACACTTCGGATTATCGAAAATGCCCACGTGTTTAAACGTATCACTATCAATATCAAATATATTTTTTCAAAAAACAAAAATCATTTAATCAGTGATAAAAAAAGAGCTGTTTGACAAATATATTTGACGTAAATTTGTCAAAAAAGAATCACTCGTCATTTATAAATGTGTACCCGAAATCACACACATATAAAAAACTGTAAATTTAAGTAAAAATAGAAGAAAAAACATTGAAATACTTTTTACAAATACAAAAAAATTTTGGTGAATAAAAAAACAAATAAAAGAGAAAATAGCGGTCATTGAAAAAACGTCATAAATAGAGAAAAGAAAGGAGGTGAGGAACACAGCATGAAAGTAAAATGGTCAAATTTCTGTAAAAGTCATTTTGGTGAATAGACGTGTCTCGAATGCTTTCATTTCTTTACAAGCCATTGATGATCACGTAAACGTTTTTTCGATGATTCAGTCAAAGAAAATTATTGCTTTTTTAAAAGATGATTATTAATTGATTATTTTTAAATGATACACATCAGACAGAAGGGAGAGCTCGGTGATCGCCTGAGGGTGCGAAAAGATTAATCGAAGATTTGCATAAATCCAAAGTTTTTAGGATCTATTCATCAAATCATTAATCGCTTTTTATTTGTTTTGAAACTTTTTAAAACTTTTAATTAAACTTTTCCATTGTTAAAAAGAAATCTAAACGATCTTCACGTGGAAAAACATATGTCTTAGATTAAAAATCCTTTGAATTTTAAACACAAAAATATTGTTAAAATACATGCTTTTCATCAGAAAAAAATATAATAATATAAAAATGAAAAGCTTTTAAAATTGGCTGTGAACGAAGTAAAGAAAAAAGGAATGAGAATGTCACGCGTCGATGATCATGGAAAACATCGTCGTGGACAGAATCCTTTTGCTTTCTTCTTACTTTTTTTCTTTCTCCTTCTTCTGAATGTTAATATACTTTCCCTCTCTTTCTTCTTCTGTTTTCTTCTGTACATATTTGTTAGTGTTTTTTTTCCTACTTGTACCCTCAAGGCCTCTCTTTTTTTCTGTTCATCAGAAAAATGTCTGTCCTCAAAAAAAAGGGTTGAAAAAGTCAAAGCAAAAAAACAATCATGCCTCATTTGACCCGTGTTATTTCTTCCTTCAAGAAAAAAATGAATTGGAACATTTTTAGAATTCTCCATATTTTTAGTACTATTTTTCTTTTCATTCATTCACGTTTTTGTGGTTCTTTGAATTTAAAAAAAAGAGTTTCAAATCAAGTTCAAAAATGTAAATCAACTAAAACAAAAACTTTATGTTTCAAAATACTATAGTCAAAAAGAATGTAGTAGTAGTGATGAAAGAGAAAGGCAGAGGAGAAAGGACGGAAGGGATTATCACTGTTGATCATCATCACCCGTCATCATCAAAATCAAAAAAAGTCAATCATAAAAAAGAAAACAAATCGATTGATTGTGTTTGTGTCTTTTGGAGAAATAAATAAAGTTAGTTTGCAGCTGTAAAATAGAACAAAGACAACAAAAAAAATAAAAACACAAGAAAAAAGATGGTGCAAAAATTGTTTTTAAAAAAGGATGTTCCGGTCTCGAAAACATATTTTTAAACCACAAAAGTTTTAAAGAACTGTAATAAAAACAGATATAAATTTTGACAGACAAAAAACAAAAAAAGCAAAAATACAAAAAGTTAAAAAGGTAGGCGTTGAATAAATGAATGCAAAAAAAGTTCATGTTCAATCTGAAAGCAAAAAAAGAGAGGCAGAAGTTAATTTTTGATGATGGACAATTTTACATTTATTTTTTTTAATGATTGCGATTTCAGTGGAAGATAGGAAAAAAATGGAAAACGAACAATGTTGTTTGACTTTGATGTTTTTTTTAAATTTAAAAAAATAATTACATAAAAATTGAAAAGAAAAACGATAATTAAAAAACTATGAGAAAAAAAAGAAACAATAAAAAACAAAGAACATCCTGCTCGAACTCGAGGCTGATCAGCATCCTTTTTTTGCTACTATCAGTGATATAAAAAATAAAAAGTCTATATTTGTCAAACATAAAAAATCTTCTTCCGTTTTTTTCCAGTGAAGCAATTTTTGCTGCTGCTGCTGTTAAACAGCTCATAAAAAAGTTAATAAAAATTAAAATTCAATGTTTTTTCTCACATAACATCTTTTTTCTTTCAGTTGCTTCCTTCGTTTTTTTCCTTTTCCTTGCGCGTTGTCATCGATTCAGTCAATCGGCTTATCGCAGGAAAAAAAGTAAGAAAAAATAAAATATATTTTTTCGCTATTGTTTTTAACCTTGCTTCCTTAAATAGCACGCGAATCAAATAGATAACGTAAAAAAGTAGGTCAAAAAATCAAGGGAATCAAAAATTTTTATGGGTTTATTATTGAGGAAAATAAAAAATGGTGCATTTTGAACTTTGTCACCAGAACAACAAGTTTTGTACTTTTTAAAGGAAAAAATCTGATGATTCAGCTTTAAACTTTACCTTTTATAAAAATAAAATATGGATGAATCAAAATTTGAATTTTGAAACTATTTTTTGTTGTAGAAAGAGTGATGCGCAACTTTAAAAATTTTAAAAACTGATTCATTTTTAAAAGATGATTTATCTAGTTTTTTTTACTTGTTAGTTTACTTTTTGAATTAAATATCACTGAAATGACAGATTTTTTTCTTTACAAACATCGCTAAACTACAGAGCTCAAATAACTACATTTCTAAAGTCCCATCAAAAACCACGAGCTTTAATTACTTCTGTTATCGCGTATTGCCTTTTTTTGGCTGATTTTCTGGAAGAAAGATTTTGTGTTGTCAAAAACTTTCAACTTTCTAAACATAATAAAATCTGTTTTTACCAACAGCCTAACATTACAAATTTTTGTTTTACTAAACGCAGAAAAGATAAAAACACAAATATTCAACCAAAGTCACATTAATCACAAATATAAAATGTCAAATGCCCCAAAATCCAAAACAGAAAAGAAAGCGTTATAATTCTAGATTGTCATTTCAAATTAAAGCAAAAAAGCTCTTCCTTATTTGTTCCATGAAATTGTATGTATGTTTTGTTTTTCAGACACAAACATTGTAATTAACAAATTTAAAAAGAAAAATATTTTTATGTTTTCCTAAAAAATCTTACAAAATCATGTCAACACATTAATACAGAAAAAACACACACAAATATATATTTTAAGTGACAATACAAGTTTCATCAGGACGTGGACGGCCAATTCGATGTCCATGTAGGGACATCTTTGCAGTTTCAGATTCCAAAATTACTTCAAACATTAAATCCATTAATTTTGTAATATTTTCCTGTAAAATAATGGAAAAAAAGTTGTTGAATAAAAAGTAAAAACTTACAAATGTAATTGTTGAAACTTCAATGAAAGATGCTGCTCCAACTTCTTTTGCCAAAGCTTCTCCCATTTCTTTTGTTACAAATTTCTCGTAAAGATTCTTTCTAAAAACATATTGTATTAAAACGCTGAAGGATACCGTAATCATGCTATATGACAAGTTTAACAGATACCGGAACCATTACACATATATTTGAAAGCTACCGTTACACCTATATTTGAAAGCTACCGGAACCATTACACATTAACACATTCAAAAGCTACCGTAATCTCTTACAAAAATGCTAAAACTTACTTGTTAGAAACCATTGGAAATAAATCATGAGCAGAATTCGCAGTTTTTAAAGGAGATTCTAAAAATACACAATTACATTTACCAAAGTTACTTCCGACTACAGTTATCCCCCTCAACATCCCCAAAAATAAACATACCAGCTCTTCCAAGAAGTTTTTTGAATTGCATTGAAACATTTGCTTTTCGGTCAGAATTTTCACGAGCTTCAGTCCCAGTAGCACAAATAATGAAAGGTGTAGTTGGATATAAACGTTTAATAGCAGGAATCCATTTTTGATGAATTGAATTAAAATGTTCCATATTTGTAATATTATAAAATACAATTATTGCATTTAAATAACTGCAGCATGTTGCTTGTGATGCAAATTCATGTACCCGTTTAATAGCAATTAAATCAATTCGATGATCATGAATTACAATTGATTTAGCATCTAATGGTAATAGTATTGAATCCTAAAAAAGAAAAATTTAAATTTAACTGAAAATGCCACAACAACATAAGTATCAGCTTGCTACAATATAAAACAAAAAACTAAACTTGCTTTTGATAGAAGTTTGTTGAAAGCATGCCCGTCGAACTTCAGCTTTTCCAGATCCTTGATTTCCAACAAATGCAACAAAAAAATATGGAAATTTTTGAAGAACTTCTCGACGCTTTCGATGAAGCTCAATTGAATCAACATCCAACGAATTATCGCCTGATTTATCCATTGTTCGTTAAACAAGGAAAAATCAAATGTAAGGTTTCTCTATATCATGTGCAAATTTGCATAACTAACAGTATTTTAATTTGAATACTGCCAAGGACGTCAGAAAAATTATGTGCACTGCCATTTTCGGGGCTAAAATGAATCTTTAACAGAAATATTTTTTTTGTCACTTTCAAAAATTTAAGCAGTAAAACAATAAAAGTCTTTAACGCTCAGAAATAATACATATATTGCTGACTTTGAGTTTCCTGATGATGCAATCACAAATACTGGATAAATTTAAATTTAATATGTATTTTGCAGTAGAATGTTGTAGCTTGTTTGAGGCTTTTGCTTTACAAATATGAACACCGTTTGTCATTAGTAACTTTTTATATTTTGTTCATTAAATCCTTATCTGTAAGAACTTAGATGCTTACAACTAATTATATTCAAAGGGAAGAACTTGTTCAAAATTTGTCAGTAGAAAATTCAACAATGCTTCTTCATAGTTGTTTGAGGTTCAAGATTGTGCTATTTAAATGTTTCTTGTCATTGGTTGTAATTTTGGTAGATTCTCAGGAGACACAAAACTCTATTTAAAAGATTGTAGTTTTAAAAGACGCAGTTGTTTGTGAATTTCTAACATTTTTTTACATAAAAAGGATTCATTTTAAAAAAATAACAAAAAAAATAAAAACAAAAATACATCGATTACAATTTTTTGCTGATTGGTACTTTAACTTTCAAATCTTTTGGATGAATATAACGAGGAACATCTGTTTGAACTTGTCCGGGAACAATATTACGTTCGATACCAATATTATCAAACAACGATTGACAATTAAGGCAACAACCTTTTCCAACACCAGCCGCTAAATCAGATAATTTTAAAGTACGACCAGAGCTTTGTAATGCATCTGCAAGAAGAATCGCTTCAGCATGGGCATCATTTTCAAAACGTCGAGCATCTTTATTCTCTAAAATAAGTAATTTTAATTATTTTTTAGTGTCATTTGTTTGATAAATAATAAATTAATGTAGTATTAAATTCAAACAGAAATTAAATAAAAGATTCGAATGAAACAGACTTAAAAATATGTTATTATTTTTATATTTTAAAAGCACTAATTTTTTTAACAACACTGGAAAAAATGCGATGCTTATTTTTTGTTTCACATTTAAACGAATTTTAAGAAGCTAAAGTGTGTAAAATGTAGCATAAAACGCTGGGGCTTTTTGTTTTTTGAAACGAAATACAAGAAAATTTAGTTTAATTTTAATAAATCAATAATTCAAAATGCACCGGTAAGGTTTTTCGTCATGGCGTTTTTTTCATTATTCTCAAAATTTTTCAGTAATCAAATAAATAGATAAATTGTCATTGGCTGTAACTTTTGCAAATTCATAAGAGACAGAAGACCCTATTTCTGAATTGCCTTGCGATACAAGACTTTAAAATCAGTTGACGGATATGTTACAAAAAACTCTGATCCTATTTTGTCATCCCTCTTTTTATAAAAATTATTAAATTTTATAAAACTTACTGCAATAATTGTAATATTCTTTTACGCCCATTTTTATTGCTCTTTTATCTTCATCCGATTTTTTATCCCATACATTTTCTTTAAAAGTATCAAATGACATAAGCGCGGATGTTCCTGAAAAAAAAAAGATTTTTAGTTACAAAGAATTTTTCAACTTGCCATTAGGACGAGTGGATGGATCACGTTCAACATAATTTACGCGTTCAGCTCCATGTGACTTAAATTTTGCTCCAAATTTAGAAATGGCTTCATCAACAAACATTTCTTTTTGATCATTAGTTAAACTTCTGCCATTTTTTTCATCGAAAAAATTAGCAGCAATGTTGACAGATTTAGTGAATGGATTAAATAAAACAGCAATAGTGTGCCTTCCTGGATCGTTTGTATCATCTTTATTGTTTGATGGACAAAGAGATTTTCCAAAAGTTTGTAAATGTGTTGCAAGATTTTCACAACTTTCGGCTTCTGGTTTTATTGCATGCTGAAGTGAACGTTGAGATGGATTAGAATGAACATAATGTAAGTTATTGCGTGTGTTTTCACTGGGACATATATCCACAGCTTTATTCCATTGTTCAACCCATTCATTGAGGGGTCGATATTGAGTTTTATAGGTGCTATCAGAATTAATCCGTTTTGCTTTAGCAACATTACCAAGGCGTTGATAAAGATGATCCAAATTACGTGCTTTTGCAATATCGGAATTTGGCAAATTTCTTATCATATCATCGACGCTTTTTTCAAAACAGCTTTGAAGATCATTAGCTTTTTGCTTTAATTCATTTAAACTTTTCATATCTTTATGAATTCCATGTTGTTGTAACTCAAGCAGCTTGCTTTTGAATACTTTCATTATTTCATTTTTTTTTCGTTGCAATTCAGGAATACCGGAAAATTTTTGATCAAATTCATCAATGAAGCTTTTACATTGTTCTTTCAATGTTTTAAAATAATCTTGAGATTCCATCACTTGTTGATTCTCTGCAATTAATTCTTCACGTTTCTTCCAATTATCAAACGGAAGACGATGTCCACCAACTAATTTTTTTTCAATTACAGAAGAATGCCATCCATTTTCAATAACTTGTCGAGCGTAAGGATCATTCAAAATTGCTTGACCTAATGCACGTCGAAAAGCTCTTTCATTCTGATAATCTTCTTTAAGTTCAGGAACTTGCATGAGAACTGCTTCATATAAACAATTATTTCTGCTTTTCATATTAATGTTAAAATCACGTTCACATTTTTCTACGGACGACGATTTCAAATTTTTGATGATCGTTTTTTGAGCATTTTCCAAATATTCTATTTCGGATGGATCAGAAGAGTGAGATTTTTCGTATTTGAATTCATTATTAATATCATCAATTATTTGTTCTTTTGTTTTACCGCCATAATGCTGATTTGAAAAATCAATATCGATCACTTTAACTTTTTTATCACATTTTCCAGTTGAATGAGTGAAAGTTGTACCATCTTTATTTTTAATATTGACAACAACAGATTGTTTAAGCTTTTTACCAATTAAATTTGCAACTACACCAGCACCCGTTTGATCAATTTTTACACCTTGTTGAAGAATTTTAACATAAACAAGAACACTTCGAGTATTTTTTTGAAGATTTAAAAGTTTTCTTTCATATTCATCACGAGCTACTTTTAGTTCTCCTTCATTAAAGCAGCGTCTTTTTGTAGAATGATGTCTTCTTTTTAAATATTCAAACTTCTCCAAATCATTTTTTTCTTTATGTTCTTTATATAAATTTGAGATGGTATTTTGAAGCTTGTTTTGAATTTTTGATGCTGCCATAGAAAGGAGTGGATCAGCAACTCGAGTTTGAAGAGCTTGACTAAGAATGTTGCCCATTTGTTTATGAATTTCTCTAATTGCATCATATGCCGCATTTATAACTAATGCTTTTTCTACTCTCTCTTCTAAATTTGATTTTGGGGCAAGTTCTTTTTGCTTTTCCATAATCTTCTTTTTTGCTTTATATTCAGTTTTAATCATATTTTCGATATCTTTCATGTAGGTTTCTATCTTATTTTTCATTGATAAATTAAGTTCTGTCCAATCTGCAACCATAAAAATTTCTCGTAAATGATTAACAGCCCAAAGGAATAGCTTGGACATAGTTGTTTGACAATGATTTTTGCCAGCTGCAATTCCATAGAAAACATTCATGAAAGCTTGACGGTATTGCAATAATATAAAATTACATGCAGCTGTAGCCCAGTTTCCATGGCTAAATACACGTTTTGCACATTCAGCGACCAACTTTTTACCTTCAATAATTCCAAGTTTTGAAAATACTTTTTTTAACAAATGTTCCATGCTTGTATGGTTTTTCATAACATCTCTCATTCCACCAAGTATATTTTCTTTTACTTTTTTAATAATACCATCAATAATTCCTTGTAATGATTTTTGTAAAACATGAAACAGCGCAATATTGGTAAAAATTTCTCCAGCACGAAATAAAATCTGTTTGCCAGCTTGTTTTATAGCAGCATGTAACCCAATTTCTTTAAACAATGCTTCACCTGTAAATCCGACATGACTAATACCATTTGTAGACCATCCAGTACCTTTAAGTGCATATGAAATAGGATTGTTTTTACCTCCTTGAGCAAAAAATCCGCCAATGCCACATAATATTCCATTTGCAATAAGACTTTGGGTCTTGTAATGGAGGTAGCTATCAGCATATCCGGAATATAAACCTTGGATTCCATAAATAAAATCAGAAATTCCTAAAAAAAATTTTTATTATTTTAAGAAAATCGAATAAGTAAAAATTTACCTTCAGCAAAACAAAATTCAGAAACAAAAGTCATTGCACCAGCGCTGCAAAGTGCAATAGCTCCACTAAGAGCGATTTCAGCAACAGCTCCTAACAGCACGGCAATAAGTTTTTTCATTGTTGAAGCACTCCATCGTTTTTCTTCAAATGTAATCAAATGTGAAGGACCATGTGCAACCATTAAAGAAGAAAATTTTAGATCAACAAGATTAAATTCAGGTAATTTACCATCCAGCGGCGTCATCTTTGCATCTGGAGTTTCAAATTTATCTATTACTTTAGCTTTTCGGTATAAAATTTGATGAATATCATTAATTGTAATGTCATCCATTTTTAAAGAAAACTTCTTGGCAAATTCTTTTATTGCTTTGGACAAAAGATTTTTATCAAGAGCTTCTTTTGTTACATTTGATTCTTCAAAAATTCCATGCCGAATTAAATCTCTTACAGGTGAACAATTTTTAAAAGTTGGTAAATTGATTTGAAGATTTCCATCCTCTTTTAATTCTATTATATTTCTTAGCTTTTTTTGTAATTCATGATAAACAAAAGTAAAAATGAAATTTTGATTTAAAATATTTTGAATTTTCGGGTCAATAGACCTCCAAGAGCTTTGCCTATCATCATTGGCTTCCATAAAAGTGAATTCATAAACACCCGGAGTTGAAGTTGATTTATGCAAAATATTCTTCTCGACCAATGTTTTGAAATTTTGATCATTTTCTTCTTGTGAATATCCATAATTCAAAAAAACATTATTTGACATTGACCCAAATTCATCAAAAGTAATTGATGCAAGCTCTTTTTCATCTTTTTCGATTAATTTTGCAGATTCGGTGAAACAGATGACGTTAATTTTTTGCAAAACTGCAAGTGTATCATTATGAAGCTTATCAGAAGTCTTACTGTTGAAAAGTTCTAGATCTAATTCAGTCCACGTCCCATAAGAAACATAAGAATGTTCAAAAACTCTATTTGAAGGTTTGGAATCATCTTTGGCTACTGTAATTATTAATTCTTCAAGTAATTCTGCAGTTTTTGTATTAACATTTGTTAGCTTCGAAGAATCAATAAATAAATGTTGTTTAAAATCAGTAATTAATTTCTTTTTCTTAAGTTGATCCCAAAATCTTTCAACATTTGGTGGATTAATAGCAGCAGTCAGTTTATCTGGATCAAAGTTTTCAGTTTTAAGATCTTCCAAAGTTTGTGTCATTGCATTAATATTAATACCACGCAAATTACAATGTTGCTTTAATTTTTCGACACTATAGTTAGCTTTTAATGGACATCGATTAATAAATTTTTTGTCGATAAGGAAATTGTACAAATGACATGAATTTTCTTCAGTAAGAAAAGGGGATGCAAAATCTGTTGGATCAAGTCTTTCTCCAAGAACGTTTTCATTTAAAAAGATATTAAGCAATTGAATCTTTTCATGTTGCTGTTGTGAAAATGCATTAGTTTTAAATAATCGATTTTCATCATGTATTTTGTAATAATCGATAATTGAAAGATCGTTATAAAATGCAGCCATATGTTTTTCAAACCCATTTCTGACATCTTCCATTAATTTCTCTGCTTCTTCATATTTATTTGTAGCAGCTTTAACGAATAACAAATAAAATTTTGCTTCAGTCGAATAAAATGGATGTTTATCAATAATTTCTTTGAACAATGTTTCAGCATCATCATAGTTTCCATTTAAAGCCTGTAAAACATTTTTTATCGAAGTAAATAAAAGTTTTTGTTTTGGTATATATATTTTTAAATATTTCGTGATAACAGTTTTATCCAAAAACCATGTAAAAATTTTTTTAACTAAGTTGCACCATAAAATTTTAAAAATGAAAACATTAAGCGTTTATAGCAAATGCTAGCTAGTTTTGTAAAATCGGAATGTGAAAACACAAAAAATTTATGATAGAACCCGAAGTTAAAATTCTTTTAAGCAAAATGAAAATATCGCAAATAAAATTCTCCGCGAAAACTATATCACATAACAGGACTTTTCTCTTCTCCCGAAACAACTTAGAATATAAAATGATTTTCTATAGTTAGGTTTTTTGGTATTTTTCGGGTTTTATGCTGATAGTAAAGGTAACTTACTTTTAAAGTACCATATCTAAGAATATTCATAGGTTGTGTTAATGTTAATTTGCCATTGTCATCAATAATTTTCATGTTCAAACAATACTTCTTGGCATCTTCAATTCTTTGTTCACCAGACATATCTTCAAAAGCGCTTTTATCCAAATAATACGACCATTGATCAGTTAAATCTTTTTTAGCTAATTCTTTTATGGATTCACTGATACATAATTGATTAAGTAAATTCTCCAACTTTTTGAATGCTTCTGTAAAATGTACAAGACATTTTTCTTCCACAACAATTGTTTCTTTATAATATTTTTGAACACTTTTAGTTTTTAAAAGTTCTCTTGCATCACGTTTTGCCTTTAACTTCAAAATATGACCGAATTCGCCATATTCTTTTTTATCAACTAAAATAATTAATTGAGCTGATCCTGGATCGCCGCCTCTTGAAGCACGACCAAATGCTTGTTCTTGAATTCGAAGATTTTCAGGCAAAAATGATACAATAACATGAAGGCCTCCATGTTTTCGAAGTTCATTGCTAATTCTAATATCAGCTCCACGTCCAGCTAAATTGGTAGCAAAAATAATTTTCCCAGTTTCAAGTTCTTTTCCTTCTCCATAATCAAATTTTTCATGATCCCGAGAATACAAACAAGCTTCTGTAAATGACTTCAATTCTTCACCACAAAGTTTTTCATTTGCTAATGCAAGCATTTTTTTATGCATTTCTTCAACTTCTTTGCCCGATTCACAAATAATCAAAACTGATCTCTTCTTTTTAATTTTTTCTTTAGTAGAATTAAAAAGTTGTTCAATATGAGACTCTTTTGTCGTTGTAACAATACTAGTTTCTTCATAAAATTGTTTAGGACGTGAAGATGGTAAGCTTATGCATTTAAGATGATGTGCATCACATAACTGTTTGCGTTCAGCTTGTGAACCCAAAGTTCCAGTAAAACCATATAAATTTTTAAATTTTTTTAAATATGATACATTTGAAATAAATACAGCTTTTTTTGAAATTGCATCAAGTTTAATAGCATGCCTAAGTTGCACAAATTGATGTACACCTTTATTCCATTGAGTTGTTGGAAGATCGACACCAGTTCCACGATCAATAATAACAATTTTTGGCAAAATATCAATAGAAACATTTGAATGTACAATATCAACTACATAATCAACACCCTCTTCCATGAAATAAGCTTCTTTTGCACTTTCAAGTAATTCCTTCAAATGCATTTTAACATATTCTTCAAGATGTTGGGGAATTTCAATTTTATTAACTTCGTTATCGCAGAATAGCTTTTGATATAAATTCTGATAAACTGTTTCATCATTAGAATTATTTTTAATTCCAATTTCTACAGCATACATTATCTGAACAAGTAATGATTGAAGTGATTCTAATTCAGGAATACCATGTGATAAATAAAGCATGTTAGAAGCTTTATCAATTAACAATGAATCAACTTCATCAACAAGTACATTATCATATTTTCGATTTCCAACAATATTGGTTGATAAAAATTTATCACAAATTTCATCAAGTTGAAAAGTTGAAATATCACCATAAATGATATCATTATTGGCATATCTTTCAGCACGGATTTTAGGAGAACTAACACAAATATGTGATGCTTTGATTCCAAAAGTTCTATAGATATCAGTACAACCAACTGGATCACTGCATTCGGTATCACGTTTAGCAAGGACGGAAGAACTTGTAATAATATTAACATTTTCACCGTTTAAAACTTTAATAATGCTAAGTGCTGTAATAATAAGGGATTTTCCTTCTCCAGTTTCCAATTGCTGTAAAAGTCCATTTTCAAATTTGATGGCGCATAATGCTGCAAATTTTTGATTCAATCTCAAATGGAACCCACGATTTTGGAAAATAACTTCAGAAATAATTTCAATCAAAAAATGATCAAAATCCTTGTTGGGATATACATGCTTATCAAAAAGTTCTTTAAAAATTTTCATACGTTCTTCAGGATTTTCAGAATTTTTCAAGCTTTTTACACATTTAACAATTGATTTTTGAACTGTTTCAGGTAAATCCGATGAAAAAAGGCGGGAAATATTAAGAAGTTCATCATATGATTCATTTTTCTTTTTTAAAAGTTCCATCCATTTTTGGGTACTGTAATCACCCATTGAAGTATCGCCCATTATTTCATCAACAATTTCAATGTCATTTTTAGTTACAGTAAAACCAGCAGTATCAGAATCTTTTGAACACCTACGAATTGTTTCAGCAAAAATACCCAACAATGTTGAACTCTTAAGATCACAAACAATTTCATTTCTACATAAACTCCCAACTAATTGCCCAAAAATTCTTTCATCAAAAATTAACTTCTTTTGTTGACCCAAAAGTGAATAAACAGCTTCAATTTCTTCAATTTTAAAATGATTGACAAGCTCTGAACACCAAAATACTGCTTTATCTCGTTCCATTTCATTTAAAAAGCAAGTTTTTTTATTTTTAAGAATAAAAGGAATTTGATATGTTCGGATAACATGCGACCACTGTTTGAGTTCAAGAACGGTCAAAATTGGATAAACATCATCAACACGTTCCATCAAAGCAAGAATTTTCAAAACTTCTGCCAAAGTAATTTCTTCATTTTTAAGCTTTTGTGAAAAAAGAATTTTTAAATTTTCATCAGCAATGTTACGCAACAATTTTCGGAGTTTATCTTTTTGGGGAATAGAAGTTTTAAAATATGATTCAGCATTGAAAATGAAAAATTCATCAATCCAATCAGATTGTGCAGATGAAAATATAATAGATGGAAAAAGTTGTTCATTCTGAGATTTATATGTTTGCGCTGTATCAAAGACTGTTTCAAATAAATATTTGAAAGTATCAAAATCAATATGGCAGCCATTTTCTTCAAATTCACTGAGTAATGAATCAATAAATGCAATGCTAATTGATGGAGAATCATGGTATAAATCTTCAAGTTGTTCATGTATAAGATTTGCATTTTCGTCAAAATATGATAGAAGTTTTTTGAGCTTTTCTTCTGTGTCACCACATTGATCAACAGAAATTGTACCTATAATGTAAACTACCATATTTTAAAATAACAATAATAAAGAAATTTACCTTGTTTCTTTGTTTTACAAGTTGAACATGACACAGTAGCATTTAAAGAATCAAGTGATAATAAACCTTCACAGCCATTTGATTTTTGAAGCTTTTCAATGCACCTTTTGATACTTTCCATTTTTTGCACTCTTTCGCTTTCCAAAGCGACATGAGCTTTGTTAATTGACAAAGGAGTGCATTCACCCGTTTCTATATCAATTTGGAAATGATGTACATTACTAGTATGCCATGGAATATGATCTTCAATCAAAGAATTATCATTATAAATGCGAATATTAGCTTTCATTTCCCATGCTAACAATAACCGTCCAGCTGCACATTTAGTTCCACAATTAACAATATCTTCAAGTACTTTTTCACAAAAATCTTTATTATTTTCAACTGTTGCAAGCCAATCATTAACTGTAGCATTTTCGTTAAAAAGTTCAAAATTTTCTTTTATAAATGATTCTTCAGCTTGAGCTTTTATGAAGAGGCTTAAAGCTTCTGCTAATACTCGATTTGATACAACTTTTTCATAAAGATAAATGAAAAGAAATAAAAGTTTCGATTTATCATTTTGAAATTCTTTTGGAAGCTTATTAAACTTTTCAGAAATAATACTGTCAAGATGAAGTTCATTAATAAGTCCATGGAGTTTGCATTGAAGTGATGCAGAAATGCTTGTTTTGGTAAGGAGCTTTTTCAAATTTTCAAGTACCTTTTCGGTTGTATGTTCATCAATTATAGCACCAAGAATAGCTTGAATTTTTTTCATTGAATCAAAAATTGGTTCTCCAGCAATTTCCATTTCTTGCAATTCATCATAAACAGTTTTATATTTTGAAAAAGCTGATGGCGAAAGAATTTCAATGCTTTTCATTGCTTTTTTAATAAAATTTGAATAATAAGGATTGCCAAGTAACGCTCCAACGCATGGTGAAACAACTTTGCTTTCAGAACCTTTTTTTAAAAACGGTGCAAAATTTCTTACACTATTTTGGAGATTTTCCGTAAAGCCTTTTTCATCTTCTGGTTTAAAATATCGGATTTCATTTCTTAAAAGAGTCAACAAAAGCTTCTTTTTTATAATTTCACTTTGAGCAGAATTTTCATTTGAACACAGTTTTAAGAGATTAATATCTTGTGGCAATACTGTACCGCTACAGATATCTTTCAAATTTTTATTTTTTAAAGTTTCAGATGGGATTACAGGAATTTGATGACGTTGCTTTGGAACATAAATTTCATTTTTGCTAAGATCTGGAATTTCCAACAATCTGCTTACTTTTGCTTCAGCTTCGGCTTCAATTTCTTGCTCTCCTTCATCTTCTTCTTGTTGAATACTTTTATGTTCACTATGACACATTTCTTCATATTTTTGTTTAACATAAGCCATATCAATAGCATTTGTTTTTCGTGCAATTGCATTACCCTTTCTTTCACCAACACACTTTTTTTCTGCTCTTCTTTCATGTTCTTGTAAAACTTTAGGTTGAATTTCAGTAGTTTTTATTCGAGCATAACAATAGCTTCCACTGCCATTGTATTTATGTGAAACATAAATAGAATCGCTTTTGCAGTCATCATCCCAAACCACTTCCAATTTTTCATTATTATTTTTACCATATTCTCGAGTTTCACCAAAAGTTTGATAAGTAACTGCACCGTCACATCCATCAAGACCATTGTTGCCATTTAAACCTGGTTTTCCTGAATCGCCATCTTTTCCATTTAATGCAGTTACCTAAAACATTTGATTATTAACATTTCTTTAATAAAAGCATTACCTTTTCTAAATGAACAGGATTATCATTATCATTACAATAAATAAAATATTGCCCCCGTTTTCCACCTTCACCACCATTTCCATTAATTCCACCACGGCCACCACGTTGACCTTCTTTTCCATGATAAACGGTAATGATATGTGAACTAAGCCAATAAGAAGATTTGCTGTGAAAAATTTCATCGTCATCTACATATTCAGCATCAATCCTATCCTTTAAGCTTAACGTGATTAAATTGCCAAAGCTGCCAGTTGTTAAAGCAGACAAGAAGGAAGAATCAAACACTTCATCAAACTTTTTTTCTTCACCTTTTTTTCCATCATGACCATTGCCTCCATCTTGCCCATATGAACCATTACCACCATTAAGAATAAGATTTAGATTTTCTTTATTTTCTAATTTTGAAGTTCTGATTATGAAATTTCCTGAAGAACCACCAGCATTTCCATCTTCTCCCTCTTTACCATCTTCTCCAACAGCTTCTCCGCTTTTTGCAGGTTGACATAAATTTCTGTCATCAATTCCATCTTCACCAGATAAATTGCAAGTAATTGGTTGTGGAAAAGCGATACTTTTAGCAATGATGGAAACATTTTTACCAGCAAATTTAAGGTTTTCATCAATTATCAACGAATTATCTCCACAAAGCACAATTGATTCAACTTTAGATGCATTAAAATTTTTTAAAAATTGTTCGCGAATTTCGCTCCATTTAATATTATGTCCGGAAACAACCAAAGTTTTTCCATTATTTTCTTGTTGAAATGTAATCGGTTCAAACATCATCTGCAAATTTAATTTGTATTGCTTAAAGCTTTTTAAACGTTTGTAATAAAGTCATTTCACAGCTTATGCATGAAAAAACTTACGAAAAAATCTTTATATTTTTGGTAGTATGATTTTAAAAATTTAAAGAAATAAATTTGAAACTTACTTTAATTTGTTCAATCAAAAACTGATCACGTGTTTCAGGAGTCAATAAAAAATCTTGAACAATTTTTTCAAGCAAATTGTGTTCATGATTAACTTCATCAGTTGTAGAAGTTATCATTGCATCACAACCAAATAATTTTTTCCACAAAACTTTTACAGCTTCACAAACAACTGGAGATCGTTCATTTTTACAGCATAACAAGCATCGATAAATTTCAAGCAATCCATTAAATCTTGTGGAAGCTTTAAAGTAATTCCGAAAAGTCACACGCATTTTAAGAAAGAAAGATGCAATTTTTGGCGATTCATCAAGCCTTTCCATAACATATCTCAAAGCAGCAAAAAATTTTGAAGTTTTGAGTAAATCCAAAAATTCTTCTTTTGTTCCATTTCCATAGACAATTTTAATCCATTTCAAAATATCACATTCATCAGAATTTTCAATAATATTCCAAATAAAATGGTCTCCTTTGTCAGGCAATAATTCCAAAAAGTAATTAATATATTTCCCTTCAGCAATTTTGATATCATCTTCAGTAACTTTGGTATTTAGTTCTGGATTCGATAAATATATTTTGAGATCATCCAACGTTTTATTTTCATCAGCCCAATTTTCAATAAAAGTATCAGCATCCTCTTCAATATTAATTTCTCTTTCTAGCAATGCTTTGAATTCTTTATTATTATCAGAGCTACCAGATGCTGCTCTTAACCGTTCTGTGCTGTAAAATTTAAAAAAAGTTATTTTTGTTTAAATAAGCTGAATTTGGTTTAAATCAAAGTGTATCTTTTCTGTCTGGTGTCAAATCATTTGTAACAAGTTTTTGGGAATTGAGTTGGGTTTAAATCAAACATTTTATTGCTCCCGGACGGGGTAGTTTTGGCTTATTCCAACATGAACAAACGATTGAAAGTGAAAAAATGTTAAAGGTCCATCATTTTTAAATTAAAGCAATGGAAAAGAAAAAAGATAAGAAGAGGACGGATGCTATTACAGTAAAAAAAAATTGCTTTTTGTTACATTTCAATAAAAGCAAAAATTAGCGATTTCTCATCGACAATTCTCGACATCTGGGGTTTGGGATTCATGTCAACCGCAGGGATTTTTTAAATTAATGCAGAAATTGTACAAAATTAATCAAAAAACAGTAATTATTATGCGATAAAAGAAGAAATAAAGAAGCAAATAAATGATACAGTGGAACCTCGATTTCACTTCTTTTTTTCGCTGTTCTTGAAAGACGTAAAATCGAGGTTCGACTGTATTTCAGTTTAAAAAAAAATTTTTTTTTGCATTTTTTTCTGAAAATACTGAATCGAGCTTTTTTTTTAACTTTTTTTTCAAACTATCAAAGTTTTTTTTAATTTCATAAAAACAAGGAAAAAGTTTTGATTTACGCTGCGCCATATGAAATTGGAAAAAAACAATTTCGGTTTAATGGCTCAGGACACCAATCACGGGTTCATTTGGTGTCTGTAGAGACGGATTTTGAGAATAAGGGGTCAAATGTGGTCAGAATTACTTCCAAATGACTTAGGAGTGATCTGCTATTAATTTTAGACATGTGCAAAAAAAATCAAAATTTTCGATTTTTTGACAGCGACGAATTTTCATCGTGTGCTACTCAAAAAAATTTTATTTTTCAAAATCGGCCAAAATTGGGTTTTGTTGCTTGGCTATGATTTGAGATACTATTTTAAGGCTATTAGAACGTTGACAAAGGTTATTTAAGTTCCTAAATAGCTTGAAATGCATTTTTCTGATGTTGGGGGTATTGAAGCACACGATAACAGAAAAATGAATAGAACTTAAAGACCTCCTTTTGGTGATAATATAATCTACTAGTGATAAGACACAATATGTCCAAGGAGTTTTTGACTAAATCTTTTACTTTTGATTTTTCAGCTATTTGAAAAAATGACGTTTTTGTACCCCAACATTCTAAAACCAATAGAACTCAGGTACAAGTACCACCTAAATTATTCTAATGCTTTTAATTCTTTTATAACATAATAATAAAAAAAATGTCCAAGGCGTTTTTTAATTAGATGCTTCATTTCCGATTTTCGTGGGTTCAAAAATTAATTTTTGCAAAAAACCATAAAAAACGAGCAAGATTTCAGTTTATACGACCAGGTCCCTCAAAAAAACTGAAATTTGCACCTCATTTTAGGGCAAAATAGGCAAATGTTATGTTAGAGGAATTTTTTAAACAGAGGTGTTTTGGTGGTTTTAACTTATCAAGGACATTCTAGGGAACAAAATGGCCAAGCTCATTTTTTGATTTCTCAGCTGGTACAGGAATGGCATGGCAAAAAGTGCCACAAAACGCCATTTTTGGCGATTTTCGTTTTTTTGACGGCACAACCCCAAAGTACCTCATATACCCCATATATGATTTTTCCGTGTTGTCTAAGTGTGTTTTATCTTATTGAGCAAGGAGGCCGGACAATTTTGGCACCCAAATGAGCCCGTGCAATGTGTAACAAAAATAAATCTTGGAATTCCTGAAGATTTCGGCTAAAAATCTGAAATTGTGAAACAAAAATGTCAGTAAATCCCGAACAGCGCTGGTTTAAATTTTGTAGACAAATCAGAAGTAAAGAAATCATTAATTCTAATTATTAAGAATTATGGAACATGTATATTATTAATAATTCATGCTCACATTCTATTGTGTTTAGAAAGGTTCAAATTATAAGATATAGAAGTTTATTAGCAAGAGATCAAGAAACATATATCTGTCTATTCCATAGGCATTGTTTTAGAAACACTAACAAAAAGAAATATGGTTTTTCTGTTCAAAAAAATGTAAATGTTATACGGAAGTCCTGTAAATCAATCTAATAACCTAAAACTGCTGCCTATTGCATTAGCCACGTACGAAATTACGGAATTTCCGTAGATTTAAAATCCGCGCGGTACGGAATACGGAATCTGATCACTAATAAGTACTTTGCAATGACAAATGAAATGTAAGAGATGAATTTGCTTCTGTATAGTTCTGTTTTCTTAAAAATAATATTAACTAAATGCAACAAAATGTAAAATGGATAACCAAAGAAGAAAGACACCGAAAATAATGTATAGTAAAATCACTTTAAGAAAGACCTATTAAAAAGATACTTTAAGATAAATTTTTAAAATCAAAATAACCGATAAAAATTTAAAGCATTAAACCAACCTCAACTGAAATTGACTTTGATTCAAAAGATGAGGTCGAGATAATTTCTCGCGGATAACTACAGGTTCTGGTTTTTCTTCTTCATTTTGACGGCAAAATGCAAAGGGATCCTATAAAAATGAGATTATTCAGATACGAAAGATTTTCAAGTTTGTACCTCCATCTTTAATTTGTCACCAACTTCTTTTGTATTTTTTTCAGTTTTTTCACGAACATCCTAAAAGCATATATATCTTTTACCAGCAAATTAAAGTTTTAATACTAAAACTATTACTTTTTCACATTTATCTTCAGAATTTTCTTCACCACGCGAAGCCTCATAAGCAGCCATGTGGCGATCGACATCATCTTCATTTTTTGAGGCATTCTGATTTTCCTTTTTATCGTTGGTTTTGTTTTCATTAGCTGATGAAAGTTTAGGCTTTGAATTCCATGCACCATTTTGATCATTGCAAGAGCTATTCCGAGCATCAATTTGACCTTTGCGCCATTGAGCACCATCTGCATTATGGTCAACATTTCCATAATTATTAACGTTTCCATTGCTATGACCAACTGAAGAAGAACTTTGGCTCTGACCAACATCAACGTTTTCATGACGATTAGATCCAGTATTAAGATTCAAGCTATTGTCACCAGTATTACTTGATTGCGTTTGACGCCTCTCATGAGCATCCTGCTCACTCTTTTGTAACTGGCTCATCTAAAATGTATTAAAAACTTTTTTAAAAAATACGATAAATCTGACACGAAAATAAAAGAGTTTCGAAATACTTGCATCCAACCATTCAAAGAAATATAAAAAAGTAAAACTAAAAGATTCATTATTTTTTGTCTTTTTGTCCGCAAAATTTCTTACACAACTCTCCGCCTTTCAGTATACTGTAGCTAGTGCCTTAGATGGAAAAAGTTCATAACTCTGAATCGGTGAGAAAATGGAAAAAGTGAAAGATCACCATCTGTCTTTCTTTTCACGAAAAGCAGATCATCATTTTGATGCCTTATTCCTTTCTTTAATTCACTATTCTCCAAGCAAAAGTTTTTGCAAGAACACAAAGGTTTTAAAAAATTGCCATTTTCTCATAGTGTTTTATTTTTGCAGACTCAATTCAAAAGAAGAAAGAGCTTTTTTCGTAAACAAATCAAAAATGTCAATTTCGTAACACTTATTTGTGCAAAATCCAGACATCTGGCGCCTTTTTTCGCTTGGGAAAAATTTTAGTTATCAAAATGATGCAACATTGCGAAATATCTTTTTGATTTGATTTTAAGGATTGTCTAGCACTTTTAGGGAAGTAAGGAGTAAGCAAAATGTGACGCTTCATACAAAAAGCGGCAAAGATGAAAAGAAAAAATCTGACGGAAGGTGTTGGTTTTGATACTTCAACTTTTTTGCTGATATCAGATCTGGACGATCCCTTACTGGTTATAAATGTAAAAAATAACAATGAAAAAAGAAAAAATTAAAACATTTTCCATTATTTTAGATGAAACAAATCCCAAACTATTGGCACTTCATGTTCAAAACTGACGAACATTTGCATACTTTATCATTTATTGAAAAAATACAAAAATAACATAAAATAAATTCAAAGCTTTAACAAAAAATTTAAGCAAAATTAACTTGGCTTGGTAATTAGAGCAGCCCAACTTCAATCAATGATGGAAGATGATGATGTTGCATCATACCTTTAAAGGCTTCCTTGTATTCAGAATACCGAGTTTGAACATATGCACGTACAGCAGATACAGTGTGACGAGTAGTAGCAGAAGATTCATCAACAAAATGTAATGGATGCTTTGATAAACGGACCAACCATTTTTGACCCAATGAAAGAATAATTTCCATTAAAAGTTTCAATTCAACAGCATATTGACGGAAGCGGATATAAATTGCCTGAAAATGAGGGGTACTGTACTTTGGTATTGTGATAAAATAAAAATTACTTTATATTTTTCCTCCAATTTAAAATCTTCAACTTCAACATTCAAATATTTTGCAACTGCTTGATATGTAACTGCAATTAAACGAGAAATATAAAATGCCATTTTTACTGCATCTGATATAGCACGAATTCGATGAGGATTATTGAATTTTTGACCAAACAAATCATACAAAATTGTTGAAACTTCTGAAAATAGATTGAACTCATTTAAGTGCTCTGTATAATATATACAATATCTTAAAACATACCATCAACACATGCTCGAAATTTTGAAATATTTGGTAGTTTTTCAAGGATACCATTAACAGAAAGATTAGCAGTTGAAAGTACGGTAGCAAGAGAGGTAACATAAACATTAATCAATTTCATAAATGGTTGAATTACAGCATTTTCAAAAATATTTGATGTAGTAATTACTGTTTGATTTTCCTGAAAAATCGCACGTTTAGAAAGCATCATTTTAAAGGAGTTACTGCAACACTCTTAAACTATTATTTAAATCCTGAAAATCAAGCATTTCATTAAACTTTATTTGTTGTCAAAAAATATAAGTGCATGATTTTCAAGATTTTTATAAAATAAAAAGTTTATGTGACTACTGTAACTGCAACTGTAATTCAAAAATTTAACAAACTTTTTCTTCTTCAACAGCACGACTTTCTTCACGAAGAATTGCAAGATAATATTTGAGATCATCATGAAGGGCAACAAAAGGTGCAACTCCATCTTTTTTGTAACCATTAAAAATAACCAAAAAATGGCACAAAATTCGAATTGTTTTAATTTCAGTAATTGCTTCCAAATATTCAGATTCAAGGAGAAGATCAGAACTAAGTGGAAGTTCAGTTGCTGAAGAAAATGTTTTTGAATATAGATATTTTTAAAGAAATAACAAAAAAAACCTACGCCATGCAGATTTGAAAAAAGAATCAAAGAAAGGGGAAAGCGAAGGTGCAAAAAGAGCTTTCAAAAAATCTCCACGTGAAAAGAGTCGAGCAGTTTGTAACGAATTCATTTTTTGATGAACCTCTTCATACAAATAAAAAACATTGCCAATTTCACCTTTACTGTAGCATTCTTCCAAAGCTTTAACAGTCTAAAAAAAACGATTCCTTTTCGCTTTCCTTTCTTAAAAAAAATACCCACCTTTTGTAATGATTCACGCTTTCTGAAAATTATAATGCCACAGAAAAGGTAAGCAGTAGAAAAATGACCAGTATTTTCAAGGATGAAATTTAATACAGAATTCAGGTCGAATGCTTGCAATTTATTAATAACATCATTAAAATGTTCAGCAAATCCAAGTTGATTTTGACAATCCAAAAAATATTTCACTAAATTTGGATTAACACAAGCAGGTTGTTCACATTGTCGTTTAAGGAAGCATGTTAAAATTTCCAAATACATGTCATTATCTGAAAAAATAAACAATACATTAAAGCAGTTTGAATTTAAATATTGAAAATAAAATTTATCATAGGCAAAGCATTAATTCGAGTATAAAAGTAATGCATTTAAACCATTCAGATAAGACGGAAGACTATAACTGTATTAAAAAAAATTACCACATCTTTTACGAAGTTCCAAAAGTAAATTAAAACATTTTTCAGTAATTTGTTGAATAAAGAGTTGACGAAAATACATTTCTGCTAATACAGTAGATTGAACACTACCAAGCAAATCAACATTTTTAATCCATTTATTAATAAATCGTACAAAACTTTCATCAACCCTATTCGATGCTTTTGCAGATGACAATTTCAACATGTCAATTAAAAAAAGTCGATGATAATAATAAAAAACCAAGTTCTGTGGATTCTAGAAAAAAATTTAGTTAGAATATCAGGAATCTAGTGATAAATGTAGTTAAGTATCTAAGGCAAAATGACTCCTCAGGGTCTACTGTTAGCACGATTTTCCACGACTTTTCACGGTTTTTCACGAATTTTTTAAGTGTTCAACATTTTGTCGCCCATTGTACACTGCGATGATGATTATTAAAGAAGGAGAAAACTTACAGTAGGAACAGCAGCCTTTCCAAATGCTTCAATATCTTTTTGTTGAATAATTTCAGTTCTTGCATCAATAACTTCAGTATTAATTCCAACTTCAAAGCGTTTATCATTATATCTTTTAAGGATAGCAAGAACTGCTTTGCTTTTATCAAGGATACGCTTCTTTTCTTCATCTGTCAAATCAGAAAACCATTCATAAATAGCTTCATTTGCATTAAATTCATGCCCATATCTTTCAATGAATTCATCAAGTCGTTCAGCAAGTGTTCCAAGATTGTATTGTTCAGCAGTAGCAGGGACATTTCTTAAAAATCTAATACATGCAATTAAATCTTCTTTTTCTAATCCATTGCTTGAGCTTTGAGTTTCCAGTTCATGAAAGAATGAAGCAAGAGTTGAGCATGCATCACTTTTAGGATCAGCAGATTGGATAGCCAACATAAGAGCAATTGTATCACACCAAATTCCATGAAAGCGAGGACTAAAAAAGGAATATGAATTCTGTTCCTTTTAAAAAAACTGAGCGAAATGTTTTTCTTTGGGCAAAAAAGACATTTTTTTTATGAGAAAAATTGTTTGATTCATTTTTGTCAAACAGAAATGGCTAGAAATCGATCTCTTATGAACTTTTAAAGATTGATTGAATTCTTTAAAAGTTCATAAATCCCCAGGTGGTCTTTTTAAACAAATTTAAAAAGACCACTGTAATTCAGTAAACTTATCCTTGTTTCATAGCTTCGATTATTGCTTGAAATGCTTTATATTTATCTTCTAAACTGATGTCATCATTATCACTTAGAAGTTGCTTCATTGTTCCTTCTGATCCTTCATTCTCTGCAACAGATGTAACCAATTCAACTGCAGATTCTTCTTCTTCAGCAGAACTTTGATCAGGCTTATCATCTGAAACCAATAGAATTCGAACCGTATTGGGAAGAACATCTCCATTTCCACGACCCAAAAATGGCTTTTCAGCATGCAGAATCTTAGCTGTTTGAACGAATTCGAGATATTCTTGAAGATATTCAGGATTATCAGAAGCAAAAATTTTATGTGCTAATTTTGATGCAAATTCAAATCCCATTTCACGTTCTTTTTTCAGCGGCTTTGTAACAGCTTGAAGAAAAATGGCAATACAAACTTGAAATTTATTTGTCTCTGATTTATCCATTTGAAGCAATTTCAGCGCACTTTTAGCGTGTTCATCAAAATCAAAGAATTGAATCAATGCATTAAAATAAAACTTATTCAACCATAAACTGTTGGCAGCTGTTCCATCAAGATAAGTTTTACAAATTTCTACAGCTTTATCATGTCTGTTCAAATCTGATAATGCACAGACAAGAACATATGGAACAAAAACATTTCCATTATTTTTGTGATCAATTGCAATTTCAACAGAAAATGAACTTCTGCCATTGGCATCATTTTTGATTGCTTCCATAAAGTATTGAATCTTTTCATCCAAATTTTCACATTGTCGATGAACAAAAGCTTCAAAAAAGAATGACAAAACTTTTGGGATTAGATGTTCTTTGTAAACAGTGAAATTTCTGAGGAATTTCTTGAGTTCAATTTCTGATTGCTTGTAATTATTTTGCATAAAAAGATCTGAAAAAATAAAAAGGAATTTAGATAAAATGAAAGATTTAAGTTTAATTAATCGAAACGGTAAGTTTTAGAACGAGGGGAGGGGCACGGTAGCTAATGCATTAGTACAATAACTCGGTAAGTTAAACGTTATTAACCTTACTCAATTTTATAAACATGTAGAACAAACTCATCGCTGATATGTTTGTGGTACATGATTATCCGACACTTTTAGATCAAAAATTAACAGAACTATTTTTCATATGTTTTAGAAAAATATTAAAAAGCAAAAAAAAACTTACTTATACAATTTTGAAGATCTTTTTTAGCTCGTTTTGACATTTCCGGCAATGTTGTTGCTGTTATTGCCAACATCTTTGATCTGAAAAGTTTAATAACAAAAATTATCGATTATCAAAAATTACAAATAATTGAAACACGAAATCGGAAAAGAAACAAAAGTCAATAGTCATTAACTATTTATTACAAATTATATAAAAGCAACTAAAGTTAACATGGATTTACAAATTCTTCTGACACTTTATTTAATAATTTATATTTTTTAAAAACCGAGAAATTAGATTATTGCCTAAAATTGTTGTTAAATTCCTTTACTAAATGTTGCTATTGTAAACTCTATTAATGATAATAGAATCATAAAGATATAATTAATCGCTTAAAGCTAAACTTAAACTCGTTATTTTAAAAAATTATGGCTAATTTTGATTTACAAAATGAGCTAAAAATCAAATGGGTTAAAAAAGAAAAAGAAAGAAGAGAGACAGACGACCATCTGACTGCCGATGAAGATGATGATCTGAAAATAAAAAAAAGCATTTATCGGTGCTGTTCCTTTTTTTGCTGTCTGACATTTAGAATAAAAAAAGTATTTATTTTTGGACGCTTTTTTGTGGTGAGAAAAAAACATATAAATGAAGAAATATATTTCGGCAGCTAAAAAAGAGAAGGAAAGTGTTTTTTACACATTACACACAGAACAAATCGGCAAAAAAGACTTTGCGATATGTATGTTGAAAGGCGTAAAAGCGCAGCTTTCTTTTCATAAACATATTTTTTTGCATAAGAATGACAGTCGTTAGTTAGTAAGATGTTTTTGTATGCCGCTTTTTTGAACAAAATAGAAAGGTCAACAGTTCCTTAATTTTTTGATGACAGCTTGCAGAAAGCAAAAACATGGCCATTCAAATGGGTGCTTCTGTAAGACTAGTTTTAAAAGGTTTTTTAAACTGATCTATCCAATATTTGTTTTGACGATTCTATATCCACCCATAAATGTCCCTACACAATATTAGATTAACAGTGTACAAAGATTATGTTATCTGAATATGCGAAACTCATTAAAAAAATTTTTATAGCTAAATATGTATTTGAAGACAATTATTTCAAAAGAAACAACAAACAATTTATTTGAACAAATGTATATCATAATCAAACGGAGCTTCATTAAACTTTGAATCAGCAGGTCGATGAAAGAGGTAATATTCAGAAAAAGAATCAACAAGTTTATAATCATGCGTTTTTAACACATCAGTAATTTCTTGAATAGACTAAAATTAAATCTCAATGTTTAAAAAAAATTTACGATATTTTTTCAGAAATTTACCTTTTTAATATACTCCGCAAGTTCTCCGGTAGTATTCCATTTAGAACACAGATATTCCAATGACGGAAAGATATCTTTTGGTTTTGGGGAGAATAGACCCCATCGGTTGTAAAATAAAGATATCTTTTTAATAGATGACAAATTCTCGCTAAAACTTTATTTGTTATTAAAGCTTGTTTAACAGTGTTATTTAGCTGCTTACTTTTTAATGAACGCATCCAAAACTTCATTTTCTTCATTAAAATGTAAAGTCAAAGAAGTCGTTTTACAAGAATTTCGAAGAAAATCTGCCTTGCCATTAAAATCCAAGCAAGTTAATGTTTCAAGATCAAGAACATTTTGAAGTTCCTCAAATTTAAAATCGGATGGAACTGTAACATGTTTTAGAGTTCTGAAATGTGTTTTAAGCAAATCAAAAGCAAGTAATCGAGAAAAATATTGATGTGCGTAGAAAGATCTTAATTCTGAAAAAGGCATAAAAAAATTTAGAGTCAAATTTAATTTTTTAATTCCTTAAGAGAAAGTCTTACGTCTTTTCTCATTAATATTATCCAACATTTTTTGATAAATTGGTAAATATTTGATAGCTTTAAGATTCATCACAGAAGGACCAACACAATTCATTAAAAACTTAAAATGTGGAACATAAGAATCAAAAATAAATTTGCAGCAACGATTTTCATCCTAAAATTGCTAATTTAATGTGTTTGTAAAAAAGGATAAGCACTACCCATCCAATAGAATATCGATTATAATCAATTTCGAGAAATGTAGCAGATGAAACAATATTTATTAAAGCCTTCCATGACTCTTTTCCTGATAAGCCAAATCGATAAACGGCTTCTGAATCTCCATTTTCAACTAGTTTTTTCCCAATTTCAAATAAAACATCCGGATTTAAGCAAGGCATCCCTTCTTTTTTGTGATATACTAATGAGTGAATTAATAGAAAGTTTAGTAATGCATGCAGACAAAAACAAAAGATATTTTGTTTTGGTTGTATTATACACGGACAAACTTTAGTCTCTCTTCTGTTAAGGGATAATTGAAATTTCTTAAACCAAAAAGGAGAGGGCAAAAACGATAATAGTGCCAAAAACAATTCTGTGTGGTACTACTGTTTAAGGTTAATATTTCTTTATTCACTCACGCTTTAATAACAAATTATAAGATTTATTTGATAAAATGAATAAGCTCTTTGATATTATTTCACAAGTGAAATAAAATATGATTGAAAAAATTGATAGCGGAAAAATCAAACTCATAAATTAATTTAAGGCTTTTTCTAACATCAAGAGGACATTACACTTACACAAGTTGAGTTTGCCAATTTTTGATTCATAACTAATATTTATATGATGATACTCTAGAAATAAATCTTGCAAGATAAATTGTAATATTTCTTGCAAGATAAATTGTAATATTCTGTTTTAATTTGTGCAATCAAATTCTTAGCACATTTATTTACAAACAATGAGAAAGCAGTTATTTATTTATAATCCATTTAAACAAAGCTTTTGGCGAGGCCTCCTTGAGGGTAATTTAATATCTCTGTGATTCTTCGCAATTGCTGTTGATTTTCCCCAAAGCCGGAAAAAAAGTAAAAATGCTAGTGTTTTTTGATATCTGTGAAAAAAATTTGCATAAACTACTTTCATTCACATTTGTACATCTTCAAAGAAGTATGTCAATGACATACTTTTATTTATCCACAAAAAGAAGAAGAAGGATATGTTTTTGGTTAAAATTCAAGTGGTGCTAAAAATTGTTGTTGTTTTTTATTTGTTAAAAGCTATTTTTTGTTTTCCAACTTATTCATCGCCGTCGTCATCGTCATCTAATAGAAAAAGAGATGTAAGTTCTTTTTTTAGCTATTTTTTTATGTGAACAATAAATGAAAAGGCTATAAATTTTAGGTTTCAGCTAGTCAGATATCTGGACTACGAAAGACAATCGATGAATTATACAGTAAACTTATGGATAGAGAATTTAAAAATTTGGCTGTAAAAGCACCTGTAAGTTTATACATTTTTTGTTTCTGCTATTTTATTATCATCATTACGTTTTTTAGAAAATTTTACCAGTTGATATTGATCGTGAAAACATTAATCTGTACAGCGATGAAGAAGAAGAAGATATTTCTGGTAGCAGTAGTAGCAATTTTTCAATATGTGAAAATTCAACATCTTCTTTGAAACCTCCATTCCCTGCATTTATTTCTCCATTTATGACTTTACTTGCATCTCAATATACTGAATGGCGGCGTCGAGTAAGTCTCTTTCTTTCTTTGCATATATTGGGTACTTGAGATTTTTCAATTATTTTTATATATACATTTTTTTTGAAGCATCCAAAAGAAATTTCATGCCTTGTTTCACAACTTCGAGCAATTGATTCACATCCTTGCCCACACGAAAATAGCAGCTGTGTTGTAATTTCTCTTCCAAATAATCACGTCTTTTTTGGCTGTATGAATGATAAAGTAAGTCATTAATGAAATGTACTGTAATTTATGCATACTATTGGATTTTAGACAGGTGAACTTGTTGCTCCAAAGAATTGGGATGTCTTGAAGCGTGCAAATGATTCGGATGAATATCTTCTTGATTTTCGAGGTTGGTTTTTGTTACTTTTTAAGGACTATTAAGATAAGAGTGGCTTCATAGAGATTAAATTCCGTCACTGTAATTCGTTTTTAACCAAAGCATGTTAATCCAAATTTGCATTTAAAAGTACTGTATGTCTTTCATCTTCACTAACTATTTTCGAGCTTTTATCATCTGCTGAATCTGACAATTTTCTTTTTTGTTAATGTTTGCAAAAAACAGCAAATAATAAACTCTGATTGATTTTAACTTTAGTTTTTGTAAAACTTTTTTCCTTCAATTTCTTATGTCTCATTTCTATTTGTTCTAATTCGACTTCTTTCAGTTCCATCACCATTCAAAATAGATCGTGAATGTAAAGCTGATACATCTGGGAAACCAATCTGTCAACGTGTAAATATCTTTCACAACAATAATATAATTGTAGAAGATGCTGCCTGCTGTTGTAAAGGTGATTATTGTGCTGATATTCTTTTTGATCAAAATGGCTTTAATCCTGCACCATTTATTCATATTGAAGCAGATGAATCTGAACGGATTAATCCATCTCCAACAAATTCAAATAATTTAACTGTACCAAAACCGAAAAAGCTTTCAGTTCAAGATTCATCAGTTGCAGAAGGTGGCTTTGATTGGAGTTTTAGTCCAATTGAAACTGGAGTAATTATTTGTGTTGTAATAATGATTGTTATGATTGTAATTGCGGTGGGACTTTGGTTTGTATATGAAAGAGAAAAAGCAGCCGATAAAGCTCAAAATGATTTAATTGAACGTGAAACTTCTGTCTTCACAATTGATGATTATCCATTTGCACTTGAAAAAAATGGTAAACGTTTAACTTAATTATCTTATCTATCTGTCAGTCTATTTAATTATTTATTTATCTTTGTGTTTGTTGTATGTATTTTAATAATTATTTATGGTTAATAAATATATTTTTGATTCAAAGATAAGTGTTTTTCGAGTGCACAAAACAGTTTCAAATAAAATCCAAAAACACCAAAATTTATATATGGGCGAAAACAAGGCTTAATAAGCACCATAAACTTTTTCTCTATCGTATTCTGTAAATATCATAAAGTTGATATTGGGGCGCTTATCAATATTCAAAGCGTTGTCAGTAAGAAGATTTTTCACTTCTTGAAAACCATTGGAATACGGATAAAACACTTTTGAACCTTCGTCACAGTTAGTCTAAAATTAATAAAACTTTTTGAGAAAAATTTTGTTGAATCTTTTTTCTTCGACAACTTTTTTCGCTACAGTTAAACTACCAAAAACAGTATACTAATGAATAAAAAACATTCGAAGTATCAAAAAATAAAAGAAAGCAAAAAAAACACTTACGAATATGAACTTCACAAATGCTTTGGAATCAATATTTTCACATCCAGGAAAATACATATATTTTATTTTTGAATGTGACACAAATTTTGAAAGTTCTTCCCAAGTCTTATTTGTATAATCAGCACATAGTAGTAATCTAAAATAATCGTAAAGTTAAAAAATGAGTTTAAAGATTAAAATAGGTTTATTGATAACAAGCTAGTGTTTCAGGTGCTATGGCATTTACCCCTTCGAAATTTGAAAAAGCTTTTTTCTGATGCGTGTCAAAGGGACTAAAGATCAGAGGCAGTATGTAATAAAAAGCAAAAAATTTGCCGAAAATTAATGTTTATGTCATTTTTATATCAACCACTGCAGTGGCCACTGCAACAAAGAAATGAAGGAGCAAAACTTACTCAATATGAACAGCGTTTGACAGATTTTTAAAAAGATCTTCTAAGGCAATATATTTGCCATCAGCATTATCATAGATTGAGACATTGTACAATACAATTTTTGTAATAGAATTAGATTTTGTTAAGAACTTGTAGTCGTCAGATGAAAAATTTTGTGAGTAAATTTTCAAAATGCTGATACTTTCAATGTTTAATTTATCAATTATTGAAGAAAGCAGGCGGCGATGAATATCGAGAGATGGAAATTCAAATTTTACAATTAGCTGATAATGAATGATAATCTTCTTTAGATTTTCAAACCTTGAACACCATTTTTCATTAAGTGATAATGAATTACCGTAGTAATGAGAAGGGTAAAAAAGTTTGAGATGCAGGGTATGACAAAGCGGTTTTTGTGTCTTGTAATAAAAGTATTTTGAACTTTGATATAGTTTTTGAAGTATAATTGGATTAGCATTTCTAATAATTGCATTGACCAATGATACTGGGATGTTGAAGGCTTGTCTCGGTAAGGAATCACATTGAAAATACAACGATGCAGCTGTCGAAGGAGGCAAAGGTTGCTTTGCATTTCTGATGGGAAGATAATATTTCATTTTATCCAAATATCGATTTTCGCGTTGGCTTGGATGTTTTCCTTTCCATATTTTAAAATCATCGACAAAGCTTTTGTCATCAAGAAATAAACGATTGTATCTGGAATATACTTCAAAAGCTGCCTAAAATTATCTTTACTATAATCACTGAAAAAAAGACGTGACTATTTTGAACCGTGACATGTGCTAACAGGACGCTTTCGTGCCGTTTTCGGACGCAAACGTCGTGTTAGAAGCGTGACATATTTTTTCGTCCTGTTTAGCGGATGAAAAAGTCCTATTTTATGTGACACATTTTTTTGTCACGTTAACAGTACTGTTTGATCGCGTTTGTGTGACCAATAATTTTATTATTTTTTAACTTGTTTTTTTGGAAAATTATTTTTATGAGTGAAATTTTTGCTTATAATATGTGCTTAAGGGCTTTATTAATTTTAATGTTTTGTACCACTAAACATTGCAGAGCTTAAATTTGTATGTACATGTATGTATTAATGCATGCAAGCAAAACCAATGAAGAATCTTTATTTTTTCTTTCCTTTACTTGCATCTTTTGGCGGGCAAAGTTTTGCAAAAAAATACATCAATTATGTATGCTCTTTAAAATTATTATTGCTCTCTAAAGGTTTTTATGGAATGCAATGAATTGATTATACGCAGCTCTTCAAATTTGATATATTTATGCAAGCTTTGGAAGCTGTAGCATGCATATTATTGAAACAAAACCGTGTTTGTATTTTATATAACATATTACGCGCCATAGTCGTTAATCATGACAATATACTTTTCTTTTTCAGTAATCATAGCTGATAATATTCGAGATAATATTTCACCTGGTTGACCAAGAAAATGGAGATCACAATTATATAAAGTTCTCTCAAAAAATGTTACAAATCGTGTTGAAGGTAACCAGCTGCAAGATCGTTCAACCAATAAGCAATGGTGTAAATCTAGAAGTATGTCGAAAAGTTGTTAAATCAGGTCTTGTACAATGTCTTCCACCTGAATATAAAATTTATGATCATTATATTAATATGTATTATTTAGCAATTTCGAAAAGGGTATGTTTATTCGATTTGAAAAGTGTGTTATAGGAATAAATTATTTCAGCTGAGAGAAATTGCATCAGAAGAGCTGGAAAAGAATAAACCGGTACAGCTGCTGAAATGGGTACAAGCTTATGGGTATGTTTATGCTTCACTGTAGAAATATCAAGCATGTATGAGATATCATATATCCATTCTGATAAAAGGTCATATCATATATATTTAGCCTTATATATCATTGGATTATTTATATACTAACAAAGCTATCACTCTCAGTGGCCCTGATATACTTGGTAATACTCGACTTGGTATTTTGACTGCTGCATTGTTACAAGAACAACCAATTTTAATTCGAATAACTGTTAATCAACTATATGATCGATATATTGAAATAACAAAGAAGGATATCCATGATTGGCTTGAAAAAGCTTTACATACAGAAAAAGATGTTCGTTTTTTTAACTATCGTTTTAATTAACGTGCCTTTTTATAGGATTGGTATAAACATTCACCACCAGAAGAAAATGATCATGGATGCTTCTACACTTAATATTATTTGGAATGGTTGAATATACTGTAGCAGTAACAAGAAAAATATTTGTAGAAGTTATTGATGCAGCAATTGATGAATTTTTAAAATTTAAAATACAAAGATGCTACAGTAGCATACAAGAATTAACATTTTGGAAATCGTGAATATTTTAAACGATATGCTGCAACATTGGTATGTTCTAATATTGTAATGGTATAATGTCTACAGTATGATTATAGATTGTTGTTGCGAATAATTTTGATTTTTGTGCAGAATCAACTGATAAGCAAGAGAAACATAGCAATGGAATCAGATACAACAGAATATGATGATACAGTTTCACCAAGATCAATTACAACATTTAGAATCGATCGTCAAATCTTATTCACAAAATTTATCATTTAAAAAAGAAATGGAAATTTAGTATGCAATCAGCGTAAGTAATTTTGTTAAAAAGAGATTACGGTAATAGAATTTCATGGGTGTTTTAATTGGTTTTTGAAAAATTTCAAAGAAAAAATGGAGTGAAAATTACGAAAGTTGGCGATACATTTTGTATCGTGTTGAACTACCGTAGTCTCTTACAAAACTGTTTATTTAACATTTTTGTATGTTGTAGCTTTACATTTTTATCTTTTTAGTGTCTCCGCATTACTGGATGAAGTATATGAAGATTTTCAAAAACATCTATCAAATTTAATGGCTCGTCAATGGTTAATGGGTTCAGAAGATCGTTTGTATTTGAAGCAATGTGAAGTTTTTTTCTTAATGTTTTTTTGTTTCTGTATTGATTTCTCACTACTTGATTTTTTAAACGTGAAAATTTAAAATAAATAAAAGTTGTTGATTTTAAATATGTGTATTTTTTTTGCAAACAAATTATTGATTTTTTAATGCGTTTCTTTTGTTTGTTTGTCCGTTTTTAACGCGCACACAAAAAAAAGAGCGCACGTTTGGCACTCAGCGTCGCTAGTGCTCAACACTGACAGCAGCTTCTTTCTTCTAGAATGATTTCGAAAGAATTTTCTTTTCTTCTTTGATAAAAAACATTCATTCATTATCACATTTTTTTCTCTCAGACGATGTTGCTTCTGCTCTGTTTTTTTAATCAAAGTTTTAAAAATATATTTAAATAATAAAACTTTATTATTTTTTCGATTAATTTTAAGCGTTTACCCAGCCCTTTAGCTTTTAAGAAAAATTTAACGGACAAAAAAATTATGTCTTGCTATTTTTTCGTCTAATTTAGTACACAATTATATTTTTGATTGAAAGCCTTTGATATAAGCTAATTAATTATAATCTGCCCTTTTCAGGAGAAAATTGTGAGTTTCCACTGCTATGTTTTTTTCCACTTAATCTGTCCCTTTCAGGTATTTTAAAAGTAAGTTTTGTCCATTTTCTTTCCTTTAATCTTAACCTTTTCAGACTAAAAGTATGTTTTCCGTTTTACTTCCTTAGTTTTGTAATTAAAGGCTTTCAATCAAAATAGTTTTTTATTAAATTTTCTAGTTATTTTTCGAAGATTTTTTTATAACCAAAAAAATACTTTAAGAAAAATAAAGTAGCAGTGACCATTTTTATTTCTAAAATTATATATAAAAAATTACCCAAAAAAACTGAGCAGAAAAAGCAATATCGCTTTGCCGCAATTACGCTTTCATTTTTGCCCCCTTTATTTTGTCATCCTCATTTTTCGCGCTGCAAAATTTGCATCTTTTTGACATAACAATTTGATTTGCAAAACATGCACTCTTGGAGGGGCAAATTTGAAAGCGAAATAGCGGTATAATCTATAATCAACAACTGCAGAAAATGAATGTGCAAGCCTGTGGGCATAAAAAAATTAAAAAGCAATTTGTGTACCAAAAAATCAGAAATAATAAAAAGAGGTATTGTAAGGGGGAAAAGTAATATTAATGGACGAATATGCCAGAAAAATGGACGTTAACGGCTATAAAACAGGATTTCTTCGTCCCGCAAAAAAACCGAAAACGTCCGTTTAACGTCCCTTAAAAGTCACGCTAAACAGGACGAAAACGTCACGTTTCAAAAAAAAGTCACGCTAACAGGACGGTGCAATAGGATCACGGTAAACAGGACGAAAAAGTCACGTTCAAAGGATTTTTTCGTCCTGTTATTTTTTTCAGTGTAACATTGCCACTTCCATATAAAAAGAGAATCCCAGCGCTTATATTTATTTTCTCTAACTATTATGGAAAATTAGGCTTTTAATGAAGTGTTTTCCCTTCCTTCATCAAAACTCCGAAAAAGTAATGCCAAATCGCTTCAATAAATCCTTAATTTCCACAGGCAGTCAGAAGAAAATTTTATGAGCGCTGTGATCCTCCTTGAGTAAAACCTTCTTATTTCGAGTTTTTAAAAATTTAATATAAAGTTTCCATAGCTCATTATTTAAAGGTTCTTCAGATATTCGGCATTCTACATTTTGTACTATAAATCTGTCATCTTCACTTTCAAGCAAGCAATTAAACCATTTTTTAATATTTTGCTGATTTGCAATTATTTTAGCATAAAATGTTTTTGTTTTGACATAGAGCTGATATATTTCTTTTGTAATGTGAGAACCTGGAAATTGTCAATCAAAAACTTTGACATACAAAGCAGTGTTGACACAATCAGCTTAAACGCTTGGATTTTTCGATTACGCCTAACAAGCTTAAAACCGAAGTCTTTTGGACGAAAAGCGCATTCTGGCATCCTCGGATTGCTCCGCATTTTTAACCGAAAAGACTTAGGTTTTAGGCTTGTTAGACATAGTCAAAAACAAAGCTATAGTATTAAAAAAATGAACTGGATTAATTACCTGTTAATTCTTTGTAACAATCTAAGACATCATCGAGTCTTGAATGTGGAAAAATTAAATTTTCAATAACAAGTTGCTGGCATTCTTTTTTCCCATTTAAAACTTCACACTGACGCTGAAATTTTTCAAAGTTTCTGCCATTCATTAATCTGTCGAATGGAATTTTCTGAAAATACAATGATTTATATTTTATAACGACATCTAATTTCAACTACCTTAAATCCATGCCAATGAATTGGTAAAGGATCGTCTTTATCGAGAAAATCATAAATTTCTTCAGAATAAAAATCGAATAATGCTTTTTTTATGGTTTTTACATAATTGATTTCTTCACATTTGGGGTACTTCGGTTGCATTCTAAAATAAACACACTTATTTTTTAAAAGTATATTTTAAAACAAACTTTAATCTTTCAATCCACATTTCAGGTAAAGGCAAACAGTTCGTAGTATATTCATCAAACAAACTTTTGCGGTTTTCTAACGGTATATGAGAGTTTTTTAGCAATGGCATAAGCTCTTGATATTTTTGTTGATACCGCTTAACGCATTTATCAACAGAGGAATTCATTTGTATACCAGAAAAATTATTGTAACCGAATTTGGTATAAAAGAAAAAACAAATGGCACTGCACAAAACTGCATTCTTATCAATTTGTTGTAATCAATATTTTCCTTGACATAAGTATAAAAAATGCCCAGATGGAATATTTTCTGCGAGAATTGATTTTAGAGGAACGAGTATGCTACTTTTTAGAGATAATAAAAAACCCCATGCAACAACGAGTGAGCGAATGGCACGTTGAACTCAGCAAAGATGGAATGAAATTTTTGCAACCCATTGTATTTCCGACCATGATAAAATCATTTTTTTTTATTATAAAAATGATTGAAAAACATTTTTAGCTGTTTATCCTCTGTTAACTTTATTTACTGCTGCATATAACAAAAAATGATATTAGAGTGCTACCATTACGTACAGTATTATATTGCTGATCATTTTGATAAAGCGTCTTTCATAAAAATAATGTGAATCCAATGAGAAGTAGCACTTTGAAAATGTATGTCTTTTTTAACTCCCCTATAATCCTATATAATTTATTGTTTTTAGTGAATTGTGTATGCTTTTAAAATGGTAAACGCTTAACTTAATTATCTTATCTATCTATTTTTTTTCATCAATTTTGTGTTTGTTGTATGTATTTTAATAATTATTTATGGTTAATAAATATATTTTTGATTTAAAAAATTAGCGTTATTAAAAAAGTGTTAGATCTTTGACTTTTGCTAAAAACATATCCGGAAGATAAATCAGGATTCAAAATTATCGTGGATGTTTGTTTTTTTGGATAGTATATGGTTTGTAATAGAATAATATCCTCTTGATACCGCATCGTAGCAGCAGAATTAATGAAAGAAGAAAACTAAAATAGCAAACTAAATTTGGGATAAATTCTTACTACTTATCTACAAACTTTTCGTTGCAAATAATATTTCTCTATTAAAATAGTACACCATAAAACAATACAACACACATTAAAACTTTATTATCAAAAACAAGTAACACAATAAAACCTTCCAATCAAACAATACTCATACGAAAACAAGAATTTTTATTTTTTACAGTCTTGGCATAATCATTCATAATTTTCTTGAATTTCTGAATAAAAACATCATCGAAATGTTGTCGAGAAAATCGAAGACCTAATGCAAATCGTTTATCTCTGTTTGCCTAAAATGGAATTCTATTATTTAAGTCGAATATGTAAAAAACTTACAATACAATATTTTCGAAATTTGAACGAATCGAAAGCTTCACCAACAATGGTGAAAATTAAAAAATTACGAATTTTTCCAACAAATTTTTGATTTGCCAATGCATGAGCAGTATTTGCATTCACTTTGACAGTAGGTAAACTAAAAATTCAAATATAGTCTGCAAATATGTAGAAATTACTTACTGTAAGTCTTCAATACAAGGTAAACATGCCATAATTTTCTCCAATTCAACAAATTCATCGTTTTCATCTTTAATTATACTATTTGAAACATCAAGATTAATGACACTTCCATTTGCAATAAGGAATTTAAGTTCTTTAAATGATAAATGTTGTTCTCCAAGACGAATAAATTTTGCATTGCAGCGATAAAGATGAGGAATTAAAGATGAAACAAAATCATTTCCCACTGTTCCATTGTAAAAACGTAGAACATTAATGCGACCAGTGACATAAGTATTTTTGATAAACATGCCGATATCTGATGAATTTCGTATAGAAATACTTTCATCATTAAAAGCATTTTCCCATGCTGTTTCAAGTCGATAACAAATTGGTGCAGGCATTTTAGCAAAGAAATACTTGCATGCACTAAAGAGCTTTCGGAGAACACGATGATTAGCATTTTTGAGAATGTAAAGAATAAGTGGACCAGGTAGAGAAAAATTTTGAACTTGATAGGTATCAAAGAAAGTAGCACAAAGATTTTTAAGGGGTACAATTTCTTTCATTGCAACATCATCATCGCTTTGACTTTCATCATCATCATCAAATGAAAATTCAGAGCTTTCATCTCCATCACTTTCCATATCTTCATCATCTTCTTCATTTACATAATTTCTCATTTCGAAATCAAATAGATTATCCCATGGAAGAAAAATATGTCCATATTTAATCATTGCTTTTTTGTATTCTTTCAACATTTCAAGATCATCCAAGAAGAAACGACAATATTTTGAATAAGTTTTAATAAGACATTCACGTTCACCAGGTTGTTTTAAATAAGCAATATAAAGTTTCCAAAGTTTAACATTGAAGAGATTATGGCCAAGACGATATTCAACATTATGTTTAACAAAATCGACATCATCAACTTCAAGCAAAAGTTTGAACCATGTATCAACATCATCTTCAGCGGATTTAATTTTGAGATATAATGCTTTCATTTCTTCATATCTATCAACAAGCTTTTTAGATGGATGCGAATCTAGAAACAACAATTTTTACTAAAGAATTAAAACACGCTAGCACCGTCAATTTAAATCCAACCTGCATGTTCTTCTAATTGGCGGTAGCATTGTTTGAGATAGGAATGTGGATAATCAAGATCTTCTTCAATCGAAGTATAATAATGTCCTTCAAGTGCTTCTTTTAATTGAAAATTAATTAATTTGAGATATATATGATCATCATTCTGAAATACTGATCTAAAATGCAATATTCAACAATCTAATATTTCTTACTTTATCGGAACGAAGCAAATTCATTTTCTTATTATAATAAAAATGTGAATATGCTTCTCCATTAATATCATAATGTTGATCGTCATCATATTCGTCTCCATCCAAATCAATTAATCTAAAAAAGCATGTTTTAGCATCAAGGGTTATAAAATTTACCGATGACAATATTCCCAATAATCTTTTGGTGTAAGATAGCGGCTTGAGAATTTCAAAATGGTTTTTTTAGCTTGTTCATATATCGTTGGCACATAATCATCATCGTCATTTTCATCTAAAGCATGAATGTCAACAAGTTTCTGTTCAAGTTCATCAATAGCCTTTTGATATGCCGGACAACATTGATCATAAAATTTTTGTGAAATAATCATCACTTAGTTGAGTATCTATAATTTAGATAAATTATGCATTTACACCTTAATATAAAGCGAAAACGAAATAAAAAAATTAATTCAAATAAAAAAATTATTAGCAGCAAAAAGAACTTCTTTTTTTGAACAATTAACAAAAACTAGGGGACCCGTGGAAAACTTAACTAACTCGAAATAGTTAATCGCTTCTGCGGTTACCCCGTTGGGTCACCGCTCGTAGCGATTTACATCTTTTCCTAGCCTTCGGTTTGGGGGAACTAAAAATGTTTGCAATTTTTGCTTGTTCTTTTTCTTTGACTTCTATTTATGGCAAGGAAGAAATGAACAATGAACGATAGACATAAGAAAGAAGAAATACAAAAATTATAGTTTTGCTTTAAAAACATTTTGCAAAAATGATTACTTTAATAACATAGCAAATACATTTATCAGTTTCGGAATTGGCCTACTTTTGATTTATTACAAAAGCGTTTCTCCTCCTCTACCACGTGACGGTTTCCGAAAATTAGAGAAGTTGATTTTTTTTAACTTTTTAATTTATTTTGAAATGGATTTATATAAAAGCATACATATATTTTAAGATGAAGTTTGTTTAAGTAAGCAATTGTGGAAAAACAATATTTTTTACTGTATTTGTAGCTTCAACATGTGTTAAAATTTTAATGGACTTTTTACTTCTTACTCGAGACATAGCTGTATAAAGTTCGTGTTTAGCTTCATCAGATGTGTCATTTTTATCTGGCTCTTCAGGAAGCCGGGCAGAAATATAATTGTCAACATCTTCTTCAGTAATCTCATTTTCCATAATTAAAAGCACATGTAAATGTGGCATTCCTCTTTTTTGGAATTCCATTACAACATGATATGCTTGTACTTTTCCAAAAATATGTCTCTTAAATAAATCATCCAAAAATTCCTGGGCGTTTGTCAAAAAAACTCGACATTCTAAATCTGGTCTTGTCGTATCACCTGGTCTTGTATTTCTTTTTATTTCTTCCCATTGTGGATTTCCTGTAAAAGTAACAAAATATGATGGCAATTTTGTATTATCAATAATTGTCATGATATCGGCATATGCATTTTGCATATATTTTCTTCCACCTTTAAAACTTTTAGGAATTGTAAACATTGAGCCCAATTTTTTGTTATTTAACCATTTTTTTTCGATATATTTTTTTAATTCTTTGCTGGTGGTACAACGATTTTTCATCTTTTCAACCTTTTTTCTTGCAACATCCAATTGTGATCTTTCTGCTCGACATACCATGTCAATAAGCCAAGCATCAGCAATTGGACCTCTGCTCCAAAGCCAATGTGGTGCTTGAAATGCAAGTCTATGCTTAGATCTTGGATACAAAAAAAATCGAGTAACTTGCTTTCGAGATGCAAATTTACGGCCCTTCACTTTTTTTCTTTTTTTTTGAAGAATCCTCTTCAAGTATATCTTCATCGACATCATTATCGTCACTGATGCCAATAAATAAAATGTGCACCACCCTTTAGATATTAAAAACAGGCCCATGAAAAAAAGGCAAGAGACCGTTTCTGATTATTCAAACAATAGAAAATGAAATTCTTTACGTCATTTATGGAATCAGTTTTTTATATACGTTTTAATTAAAAAACGTATTTTAAAAGAAGCTTCGAAAGACCAACAAATGCAAATCCCAGGAGAAAATTCGTGATTTTTGGCGCCAAAAACAAATAAAAAAATCTAAAAGTTTCTTAATCTTTTGATTATTTTTGTTTTTGGAAGAAAACATGACTATGCCAAAATGTCATTCAAAAATTACATACTCAATAATGCAGCAATACTATATTATGTTCATTCATAACAACACTACCGAAATCTAATCTACTTAATTACTGCAGATCAAAACACAATTCACCTAAAAAGCATGGCTCTATTCAGTACTGGCTAGCATTAAAAATTGAGACTGAATATAAAACATATCTCACAAAGGAGCTATTTTTGAATACAAAAGCAATGAAAATTATTCAAAAATCATTTCAAACAAAATTTTTAAATTAACCAAATTTGTGTTAAAAGTGCAACTTAAATTTTCAAAAAATACTTATACAATAAAAAAATAAAGTTAGTAAACGAAACTAGAGACAGCTTAAAATTACCAACTGCTTGTAGAAGAAAAATTTTTATTGTTTTACAGAATTAAATCATTTTATTGACTAATGCATAAATTAGATAAATGCATAAACATATATTCTACCGTATGCTTCTCCTCCTAAATCCTTCCTTATCAAAAATTTCTTATTTTTTAACAACTCTGATCAATGCAAAGCATGTACATGGCGATTTTTTTGGTAAAAACAAGTTAAACAAAACTTTTATTCTCTTCAACTACCGTAACCCCCTAAACAGTTTTATAGATTAGCACAAATTGCCTACAAACCCCTTAGAAAACAAAGATGATTTTTCAGAAGCAAGAATTTACGAGAAAGCTTTGAATGCTCTTCTTCGACATTCTGGTGTAGCGGCATACAAAGAAATGCCAACAAAGAAGACGGAACGGAACAGCAATGTAAAAAACTTGCATAATTTTTTTCGTAATCTTCAATCAGAATTTTTGAATGTTCATATATCTCAAACAAACTTTTAATAGCATATCAATTTATTAGAGAAGATAAATAAATTAAATATAATACAACAATTATATAGAACACATATAACAGGATATAAATAATATAAAACAAATTATGCCCAATAACGAGTTGGGATGTTAGGATTGAGGAGGATGGTTGCTTGAGGATTGCCTTCTTGAGGAGCTGCATGAGGAACTTCATTGCTTTTTACATGCCAAAGATTTTTTCCACGATTTGCCATCTGTTCAGCTGATCGAAGTGCATGAGGATCAGAAATTGGTGAATCAACAATTTCATGCATATAACAAAAAGCATGAGAGATGTTCTTAAGAAAATCAAGAGAAAGATCATTTAATGCACCAAGAGGAAAGACGCTTGTAAAGATTGTTGGCTTTGCAGTACCCTAAAAATAATAAAGTTTTAATAAAAGATAGCAATATATAAAAACTAACTTGTAAAGCTTTATGTGGAACCATAACGAAATCCCTTGAAGTTGCGCCATCAGTACAAGTACCAGGTAAAACATTTTGTTGAGGAGCTTTGGTATTTACATCAATAGTATCTCGTGGCTTGAAAAGACGAGTATTATGTTGACGGCGTACAACAATAATATTGACTTTTGGTTGTGTTCCATCCATAGCATCTTTTAGACCATTTACCATAAAATGACATTCATCACTTTGAATTTTTTGAATTTCACCGTCAGAAGTACCAGAACGATAAATTAAAACACGTTTAGGATAGCACTTATTTGCAGCATGATACATTTTTGCAGCCTTTTCAAGAGGTTCACGAAGTTCAGCTTCAGTAACAGTAGTTTGACCAGGTCTTGTATAAACAAATCCACCGCGAGCAATATTTCCACGTCGATTTGTTGAAAATGCATAACCAAGAATAGATGGTTGCTCTTTGCCTGGAGCAGGGTGTGACAAACAAAAGCCAATAACCATCGCATCTTTCATAAAGCTTTGGCTAAAAAAAGAATGCATGAATTTATTGCATTTTTACAGAAACCAAAAACTTACAAAAGATCAATACTTTCACCGCTAATTTGAGATGGAACAGCTTGACGAAAATATTGATTATATCCACCATTCTTTGGATTCATCTTTTGAATAATTCCACCAAGCGTAACAGCTCCCAATTTTGGATTGTTGACTGTTTTGGGTTCAACTTGTTGAGTCGGAACACGTGTTGCAACTTCAGTTGCTTTAAGAATATGATGAAATTCAGAACCAGTAGCAAAAGCCATAACAAAATCACAACCACCATCATCACGATATTGTGCAATAGTTTTTTCAAGGAAGGGACGATCTTTGACCTGATCTTCATTAAGTGCAATGCAATCATGATATTCAATCCTCATACCAAGTCGCCCAGCTTGTGTAACAATTTTGTTAGCAACTTCACTAAAAAAGAATAAATGAAAATAATCAAACTAAGCAAAAAAAACACGTACTATGCTTTATCTGCTTGAACCAATTTTGCTTGATAGAAAATTGCTAATGCAGTAATTTTAGCAGGTTGAACAAATTGAACATCTCTGCACATCCATCCATTATCAGTAATATGGGCTGGAGTATCACCTTGATAAGTAATAACTGGATGACGAAGCACTTGAGACGTGACAGTATTCATTTGATTGGATATACGAACTTGAGCAGGTGCAATATGTGGATCATTATCACGAATACAAGCAAGATTCTTTTGATTTTCAATTTCATCCATGAGAACAAGTGGAACACGCTGAGAAGCTCTAATCATTTTTTCTTCCTGTAAAAAAATTATTCAAAAGATGCAACAAAATTTTTAACGCCTTACCTGTTGCTTATTCAGTTTATCTTTAAGAACTTTTTGACCTTTAAGAACTTCCAAGCATTCAATTGGATAATGCATTTCTTTAACCGTTACTCCATCCTTTTCTTTACCAGCTCTTTTGACAGCACAAGGAAGATAAGGATATTCCAAATCCCATTGATATTTAGCCAAAAAGTAAGCAGCAACAGTAGTTTGTACATTATCACGTTCAAAGAAAATTTGATTGGCAGGTACTCGTGTAAAACCAGAAATACGAAATATTTCATTATTACCTTGATGAATGGTTCTAACATAAAGCCCACACAATTCCGAAAGCTTTCCAGTAACTTCTCCAGAGAAAAAATCATCGTGAGAACCAAAGCCCCATTTTGCATGAATAAATTCATGTAAAAGCATGACATTATGAAACGGTGAAATTTTTGCATCAATTTGCAATTTTGCAGAATTTTCAGATACTCGAACACCTTTTTGATGACCATCTTTTAATTCAGCAGCACCCGTAATGTCTTGACCAGTTAAAAGATCAAACATTTTTGAGCCAAATCTTGCAAATCGATCATAACTAAAAAAGATAAAATCAGAAAAGCAAGGAAGAAAATAAAATTAAAAAAAAGTAGTACTGTTTTTTCTAGTATCCTAATAAAAAAAACATACTTATCAAGTTGAGCTTGAGAGAAGAGAATGTCCAAAAATTGTGCTTGTGCCACATCAGGATTTTCAGGATTAGTAATCTTCACTGTTGCAATAACACGCAAAAATCTACCAAGTTGACGACGTAAAGCAGGATCTTCATCAATACGATTCTAAAGCAAAGAATAAAATAGAAAAAATTATTTGCAAAAAGTAAAACACTTACATGATTGATAACAAAAGGATTAGCAAGATCGCGATTTGGAATTTCTAAAGAGCAATAGAAGACAGATGAGCGATCATAAGCATATACATTACGATCATTCCTTCTATCAAAGCAAGGTTCATCTTCCAGCAAAATTGCATAAAGCTTTGAAATAGCCTCATAACGAAGATTTGCTTCAACACTAAAACAATATATTAATCAAAGACCAGCATGTATTCAACTTTTTTCTTACCTTCTTCTAGGAGTTTCAGAAAAATCATATGGATCTAAACCTTCTCTACGATGAATATGAAAACGAAGCTCATATTGTTTGATATCTTTGCGCCGTGGTAGTTCAATATTATAAGAATTGATGAGAATTTGTTGATTATTATTAAAAGGTTCAATCGACCCATTAAGATAATCATTAAAATCTCCAACATTTCCAGCAGGTTGAGATGGTTGCGGAGGAAAAGAAGGTGCATTACCACCACCGCGAGGAAAACCACGTGGTGCACCACCATAACCACCACGACCACGATCACCACCACGACCGCCACCATAGCCTCCACGATCGCCACCATAGCCTCCACGATCGCCACCATAGCCTCCACGATTGCCTCCATAGCCACCACGATCGTCACCATAGCCTCCTCGACCGCCACCATAAGCACCACCTCCACGATTCATGATTGTTAGCAGAGAGAAGGTAAACGTTAACACTGAAAAAAAATGATATATAAAAAGCTGTATAGCACAAATATATATATAAATATATGACAAAGCAAAAGCGAATATATGAAATCCAATAAGCGAAATAAACAAGGATAATTTAAAGAACATGGTTAATCAAGAAAATAAAGAACAACCAGTAAAGGGAATGCAGTGGGAAACAGTTATCAAAGATGATCGTGGTAACAGTAACTTTAGATGATACAATAGAATGGCTATGAAAGCTAACAAGCTTCGTTGATGAAAAAATAACAGCGTCAAATGGCAATAGAAGAGAGAAAAAATTGGTAAAAAGTCGAACTCTATCTTTCATCCCCTTCAAAAAATGGAAGAAAAAGAGAGACCAAAGAGGAATAAAACAACGTTGGATTAGAAAACCTATTAGACCAGATGAGTGATAACTACAACAAGAAAAATTATATGTTTAGCAAAATAATGGCGATAATCAACTTCGGGAAGATGAGGTGTTTGCTTGATGTTGCAAATAGCGTCGAACGGACATTGAAGAAGAGAGAGGACAAAAGCTCACATTCTTACTCTTTGATTGAACAAAAAAAGTGGAGAATGATAATAATAAAAGAATTTGAAGTAGTAGTAAAAGTAAAATTGACATTAATATATTAGATGGCTTCAGCTGAGGCAAAAAAATTGGTGATAATTGTTTCGAAAGAAAAATTCGTTGAAAAACAGCAGCGTTGAATGGCGTTGATATAGAGAAGGAGCTCACATTTATCTTTAAAGAATCAAACACAAGAAGAAAAATAGAGGAAGAAAAAAAATCTTTTCAAAAGGATTTAAACATTGAAGAAATTGTCACAAAAGCAGGAGATGAGGGATAATTAAAAAAGGGAAAGTCATGAGAAGCAGTAAAAAATAGAATGCAGCAAAGAATAAATATCCATTGCTATATTTGATATTATCATTGCAAAAATTTGACGGATCAAACATAAAAAAAGAATCATCATAGAATAGTTATAATAAAAATTGCAAAAGATGAAGGATAAAAAAAAGAATATTTAGTTGAAAAAGAAAATGGTAATGTCAGACTTCAATGGTGATCAAGAAAGCTAAAATGAAAAAAGAGGTGTTCGTTGAGGAATGGCAACACAAGAGAGCGATGAAAAAGAAATGGAACTCTCTCTCTCTTTTCTCGAACGCCACTATAAAAAAAAGAAGCGAGAGACTCTCGGAGAGAAAGAGAGAAGCAAAAAACATTTTTGGGTTTGATGGTCTCTCTCACATTTCTTTACGTAAAATAACGTTTATTTTTTTTGCGCAAATCTTTTTTCTGCAGATCTACAGTAAGAGTCTTTTGTTAACATCTAACAAAAAGCAACGTATCACACAAATGCATCAATGTCCACCAAACTCTTGCAATTGAGCAAAGGGAAAAGTACGCGATATTTGTAATAACATTTGCTTTTTGCAGATTGAAGGAGAACTTTAAATCAGCTATGAATAAAACAATTAAAGTATTACTATAAATGCCGCTACTGTTTCCCATAAGTGACTAAACATTATTTTTAACACAATTATAAAATTTATTTAAAAATGAATAACAACTTTATACAGAGAAATACAAGAAGATCAATAATAAAATTTAACCGTTTATTGATGAAGATGTATTTTAAGGGGTTGGCTTTCTTCCTCGAAAAAAAAATTGAACATTTTTAATTCGCATATGGAGCTAAAATGTTTTTATGAATTATACAAAAACAAAAAAGCCAAAAATATCCTTACATCTTTAAAAAGTGCGATTTTTTGGAATGCAGCAAGATCAGTGGGGCTTAAGTCATTGACATTATCGCCATTCAGGCAAACAATTGAACTCTCATCGATGCATAATTATTATAAAAGCAATGTCTTTGAATCAATTTTTTAGCAAAAAGATTTTAAAAATATCTACAGTTTTAGTTTTCCGCCCAAATGTTGAAAAGAAATGTAAAAATTTATTACCAAAACATTTATTCAAAAAAGCATTACATATTCTGTTACAGTTTACAATTAATTAATAAATAACATTTTATTTAAGATCAGAGAAAATTGCAAAAAGAGACATTTCAACCTTTAAGTGATCACTAATTTGGAATTTTCTTCGAATCACAGAATTTTGTCCATCAAACTTGATAGGAGGATCCAAGAGTCCACTCCAATATAAATCATTTTTGATTGAGTCATCCATCTAAAAAAGCCATATTTTATAAAAGGTTGAAATCCGAAGGGTACTGTAATAAGTTTAAAAAAACCATACATTTTCAAAGCGATTGATACTTGATCCAAAATGAATTTTTCCACGAAGTTTTGAAGAAAAACCATTAAACAATTTTGCATTAGCTTTCTTCATAATTTCATAAAAAGCATATCCAGTATAGCTTTCTGGATTAATTATAATAAGATTAAAGAAAGCTTCAATAGTAGTAAGAGATGGAAAGCTATTAACGAATTGTAGAAATTTTTGAATTTGACAATTTGCAGCTCTTAAATTTTCTTCTTTAAAAGTACCATGAATTTGAAGGGCTTTAATTGATTGATAAGAAGCACTAAAAATAAGAGAAATTATATATTTGAATATACTGTAAAAAACATAAAACATACAGATCTTTGAATGGAACTAAAAGAGCAGAAAAAGCAACAGGATGAAGTACAAGAGTTTTATTAGATGAAGATTTGACATGTTCCTAAAATCATTCATAGAGATAGTGATACAAGTGTTGTGTAAGACGTGATGAACAATAGGGCTTTCCAGAACCCACGTGTAGCTTGCTTGTCTGTATTTTCGACCAAGTATAATATCGTCGTTCTCTAACACCAGAATGACTTGTTTTCCCCTCGGATATATACAACAAAAAAAACTTACAGAAAGATGTATAACAGGAAAAACTAATTTTGCATCACTATGCCGACCAATCCATGCTTCATGTTTTTCAGGAAGATCATCAAGAAAAGTGATTTGTCGAAGCTTGCTTGCATTATGAATGATATGAAAAATAACAGAATCAAGGCAAGAATCAGATGGACATTTAGTGATCATTATTTCTTCAATTGATTTGGAAAGAGCTTTTAAGATTTCTTTCAAGTAAACAAATTTATATGTAATATAAAATTTATAACCATTCTATAAAAAAACTTTTTCATTATAAACGTAAATCCATTGTGAAAAAAGCTATATCTACGTCAATAATATATAAATGTATTGTATATACAATACATGTGTATATATTATTGACGGTATTGGATTTGCAAAGCCTGCTTTAACATGCCAAAAAACGTGTATTCCACATTCCAACTAACTCCCGTCTATGAAAAACAACTTACAATTACAACACCAAATTCTTCACGACGAAGTTCAACAGTTTGTGTTTGACCAAAATATGCTATTGCAAATTTATAATTTTGATTTCCACTTCGCATAAATCTTGCTAATGTTTGTGTTGTATTATTTTTAATTGCATCCACCATAATTTCTTCATTTGAACGCATTGTTGTGGTTGTTGTAGTTGGTCTAAAAAATGGATTAAAGTATAACAGTGGTATCGATAAGCAACATACCTTTAATGACAATAGTAGTCCACAACAATGAATGAAATGCACATGATAACAATAAAATGAATTGCATTGAATCATGCTGTTAAAAAATTTGCATTAAAAGATGTGTGTTTATTGCATGCAAAATATTTTATTCTTTTGAATTGTCAAAGTTTTGCAAAGCGTAATGCAAATTTTTAGCTCCTTTTTTCTCGTTATCAAACAACAAATTTCTACAGTAACCTCATTGGTCAAAAATCATGTTGCTTTTTTGAATTTTTAGCTTTTGTGTGCTCATATTTAATTTTTTCATTAAAATTTCAAAAAAGGATTATAAAAAGTCTATTATTTAAGTAACAAAACAAGCGTGTGATTAAAGAATGCATTCAATTGCTGCCCAATCTTTCTTCTTTCATAAAAAAAATAAAGTTTAGTTTGAAGGAAGTAAAAAGTAGATGAAGAAGAAGAAATATATGTGATTTATTTTGTCTCAAACTATTTATCTCAATGATAGATAGGATCAACGACAAAAGAAAGAAAAAGACGTAAGCAATAAGGAAAAAACATTTGTGTTTTTTTTATATTTGATTTTGAAGGTGTAATTGCTTAAATAAAGAATGGATGGCTTGAAATTTTAAATGTGAGTGATAAAAGATCGAAAAAAGAAATAAAATTGATTTGAAAAAAAGAAGGTTTTTGGGATTGGCATGTTTCTTTTTTTTGTTTTAAAATGAGATTTAAGAAAATGGAAACATTTGAAGCTTTAGATTTTTTGGTGATCGAAAGTTTAGCAGGATTAAATATTTTAACATCCTTCAATTTTCTGCTGTTTAACTAGAGTTGAAGATCTTTCATCAGAATTAAGGGCTTTGCCAGCGGTGTTTGTTTATGTTGATACTCTACTGATATAAACATGCGTAATTTGTTTTACTTTGCTTACTCTACTTTCCTTTTGAACGCATTTTAGCATTACAACTCCAATTATCTTTTTCATGTAGTCTTATCCTTCTTCCGATGTTTACCATTTTAAAATTCTGATTCCGCTTTTAATTGTTCTCCACCCAAATTTTACGAACACAGTTTTAAACACGCATATTTTGTTAACCTAAAAAGTATCTAATCTATTTCCATCATTGTTAAAATGCCATTTGACACATTTCTTTTTTTTTAAAAACTTCCCTGTTTAGTTTTCTTCATAAGTAGTATTATTGTCGGGCTTCAATAATTCATAATTCTTTCAGTCTTCTAAAGAAATAATAGTAAAGGGAGCAAAGTTAAGTTGTCAAGGGTAATCCTCCTGCTTTTTGAGTCTTCTTAAAAGAAATTCTAAAGAAACTTCTCCCAAAAAAGAAAAAAACAGTCATTAATCTTTTTAGTCTTTAGTACACATGAGTTTTTGAAAAAGAAAGAAAAGGTTAATTTATTTTTTTTTCTCTAAATCTCTTTATTTTTGAGTCACTTTCGTCAGTTTCTATTCTATGAGTTTTGATACACTGTAATTTTAAAACAATTATTTTGTAAAGTTGCAATATCGGCTTTATCCGACAAGTTTTGTTTTTAAAAGATATACTTCAAACTATGATTCACGTGTTTTTTTTCTGTTTCAAAGTTTCAATTAAACGAACACCACTTGTTAAACTTTTTGCTCTCATTTCATTATAAAAAAAAGTAAATTGACCCGTTTTTCTTTGGTGCAATGCTTCTCATATGATTTTTTATGACGCAATACATTTATGTTAAAGCCTTACATTAAAATTTGAAACTATAGGTTAATCAGAAGTTTTTTGCAACAGAGCTTGTTTAGCGGAGTTTGGAAAGTTTATTTGTTTTATGCCAAATATTCTTACACAAAAAATTCGTTGATTTCCTTCGACAAAGTTGTTGTCTTTCTTTGTAAAGTACTTTGTTATAGATTGCTGATTGCTTTAACACAGATTTTGTATATTTGGGATTTCTTTCGCTCAACTTCTCCGTTAACTAAAATTTATACTTTAACTACTTATTGACCTCTTAATGATTAAAGATGTTAAAGTCTACAAAATAATTGCTTTGAATCCATTAAACTTTAAGGTAACTACAGTACTCTCTTTTTTTCCAAAGCGTTGAAGTTTAAAAAATATTTATTAAAACAACGAAAATTTACGTCAAACACGCAAAGAAAAAAAATAAACAGCAGCTGAAACTTCAAACAATAATTGCATGTTCGCAACTTTTCTTTTCATAAATTGCAATAACCTTTTCTTCTTTTTTAATGTTCATATTTATCATATTAGCTTATTTAGCTGCTGATGTGTTTAGATGTTTAAACCAAAACCCATTCCATCTCTTTTTAAATAGCTTCCCGAGCAGTAAATGAGCATCCTTAAAAAAGCGAAAGAAAGCGTTGGTTTTAGACTACGTAGAAAAATGGGCATTTTATTTCCTCTTTTATTTTTATGTCATTAATATTCCGAAAAATCTCTTTAGGCATTCCTGACGACTAAATAAATACATATATATTTTTTTGGCAAATAATTTTGGAGGTAATAGTATCGTTGACGTCAAAAAAAACCATACAAAAGATATGCGGGATAAAAAAAGATAATTGCTTTCCCAAAAGGGATAAACTTTTTCTCCTTTTTTAAAAAACAGAAGAATGGCATTGACTTCTTCCGTGTAATCTCATTTTCATTGTCAGTTTTTTTGGGGGAAAGGCAAGCAATTGTTTTTTAATGTCAGAGATTTGTTTTGGCATTTTTCTTCTCTTTCGAATGATGATGCCATTTCTTTCTTTCCGGAAGGCATTGTTTTAGTTTTATGTAATTGTTTTATATGCCAGTTTTCGGTTGAGCTCTTCCAAAACCAAAGAACCCGAAAAATGCTTTTTGCATTAAAAAAAGGTTTTGCTTTGTTTGAGTTATGGAATCCTTTTCCATTGTTCATAACCTTTCCAAAAAGCTATGTAGGCCCATGTAAATAACAAGCAAAGCAACAATTCACTCATTTTGTTAGCTTTTCATTTTAACGCCTTTTTTCCTGAAAAAAAGAATGCAAAAAAGGTTGCACTCGGCTATCTCTTTTTTTCCATCCATCTATCCACCCTCACTTAAATGCCACTTATACTTTTATGTTCTCTTTTTTGTGTAAGACAAAAAAAAAGTAAAAAAATTTGCTTCTATCATCATCATCTTCCGTTCTCACTTGAAAAATTTATTTTTTGGACATTTTAAAAATAGATAAATTTTTCGAAAAAAAATTTTATCTCTCAAAAAAACTTTTTTGAATATGTCCACTCTCTTTTTATTGTTGTTAAAAGAGAGATGTCCAGCTGTTGTTTGATTGCAAATTTTGTTTTAAAAAAGCTTCATTTTAAGTGCAAAAAAAATGTGTCAAACAACAGCTGAGATTATAAAACTGGACATCATTACAGCACTCATCACATTCAACAGCAGCAAGCAGCAACAGATTTTCTTTCTTCCTAAAACATGACATGAACAACTTCAATTTTAACTTTCTTTTTTCTCATTTTAAGTGTGTCATTTCCCCAAATAAACGAATTTCTATATAAATAATAGTCAAATAATTACTGCTGGCTCTTTAGTTGATTCTTATTGCACAGGAAGTTCCCCTGAAGAAGATTACGGTAGATCTCTATTAAAAATTATTTTCCACGTTTTCCCAGAAGACTCAATTAAAAATGGTTTAAAAAAGAAACACACAATTAATTGCATTCAACTTTTTTCTTTTTCCTGTTGTTGTCTTTCTGGCCCACGAGCAGTTTTTCTCTAATTAAAAAAAGCTTTGTAAAAAAGGAATTTTTTTGAAGATAACCATTTGAGAATTGACTATTTTCGGTTCTTTCATTAAAAAAAACACAGAGATGACAAAGCCACAAAGAAATTTAATTTACTTTGGTTTTTTCAGCTTTTTTTGGAACAAATATTTCTTTGTTCGTTTTTTTGGGTTTATTAAATTTGATGGTTTGTAGCTACAGTATACTAAATTTTTTTGTGGCAAAGTTTTTGGTATCTTTTTTTGGAAAACAAATGGATAGACGACCTTTTGCTACAGTACATTCCAAAGTCACTACTATAACAGAAGTCTTACTAAGAATACAGTTGATTGACGCCATAAATGTTTTTAAAAATTTTTAAGTGATTCCTTTTTAACTTTTTTTATCTCTAAAATAGTTTTGTTTTTTACGCAAATTCAATGATCCATAAATAATAATTCCACTTTTCTCTCTTTTTTCGCTCATTTTAGGGCCATGCAAAAATGATATTTATCATTTTTTTGTTGTTTCTAAAATGAGGCCGTTTATTTTTTTGCACGGGAGCATAAAAAATATAATTAAGCTGTTTCGCTCTTGTTGCCGCGAGCTTTTCATCCATCCATCCATTTCATCCTTATTCATTTCCTACGTGACTTCTTCTTCTGTTGTTCATAGAGATAATAACTACGTCCAAAAATATTATTATTTAAACGTCCAAAAAATTTAAACGTTCTTCAGTTTTTCTACGCCCAAAAATATCTTCCCTTCTTTTGTTTTTCTTCAAACTCTAATTTAATATCCAGACCGAAAAAACGGCTGACAGGAAATTGTTGCGATTTTTTAAAGTCAACAACAATAGTAATAAAAGATGTCTTTAAAGTTGTAAAAAAGTAATAGTTGTTTTTATAATCTTTGACAGCTGTAACAAAGAAAAAACAATGACGAATAAAAATTGTTTAGTCATTTTTCTTTGTTCGAACTTCGAAGAACGCTGGAGCTATAAAAGTTTTTGGTCACTAAAAAAGTAGAACGGATGATAAAAAGAAGTTAAAAGAGTAATGTTTGTTTGAGACAAATGTGTGAGTGACAAGCTTGAGACAGACAAATGACTCAACAAGATAAAGATCACATCTGTGATTTGTAGGTTGAGATTTCGGGTTTTATCAGGTGTTTGATAGATTTCTTGAAAGAGTTAAAAAGGGTTTGAAAAGGTTAAATTTTGATCACTTGTTGAACTTCGTGAATTTCAGTATTTCATTTATTTTTGAGTCAGTTTCGATATTTGGAATTTCTAGTTTTACACGTATTATAAACCGCCATAAATAGTTTAAAAATGCCATTTTTCATTTGCCGAAATCGGAATCTTCTTTCTTTCGGACATTTATAACACTGTTTCAGCTTGACCTTCATACGTCAAAAGCAGCAGAAGTAGCAGCTTTAAATCTTCCATTTGGGAAATCCGCTTAAAAATAGACAGCTTTTTTAAAACTCTTCCAAAATTACCAAATCCCTATGACATCTCTCTCTTTCAAACATGTTAAACCTCTGCTAGACACTTTTATAGTATCAAAAAACTTTTAATTTTCAATTGCTCCCATGTGGAAAATTGTTTACCCGCCTTTTTTTATTATTTACTCTTAAATAAATATAATGAAATGAAACTTAATGAATAAAAATCCCACATTAAAAAACATAAAAATTTATAAATAATTAATTGAAAGAAAGAAGAAATGCAGCAATTTGTTTGTATTTTGTTATGTGTGAGAATGACATGCTTCTCTCTTCTTTTCCAGGTGCTTTCTTTGACCATGTTATTTTTTAAAGTAAAAAAACAAACCTCCCCTTTGACTGAAAAAAACAACAGTCGTTTATTTTGCTGTTATTAGATCCTTGCCCCATTCTTTTCCAACTTTAAAGTCAGTTTAAAAACTGGCACACAGGAAAAAAAACAAAAGTGGTTATATATTTATTTTCGGCAAATAGTTGTTAAAAACTAACTTCAGTGTATATTGTTTGGAGGGACTTTGAAATCTATTCTTACCCTCTTTTTTTCTGTTTTACTGTTGAAGCGCTAAAAACGACATTTCCCGCGGGAAAGTCCCAAGTACATACAAAAAAAGGACCCCAAAGGGCAAGTAGCAGCAGCAGCAGCAAGAAGTTAAAAAAGCAAGTATCTTTTAAAAAGTCTTTCAGTGTTGAAGAGTGAGAAAATGCTTAAGTTTGTACTTAAAAAATTTGTATTGTTTTTTTTTATTTTTGAAGTTTTGGCATTTCTTTTTTATTGTTTTTTAAACTTTCTAGAATTTTTGATAGTTTTTGATTTCTGTTAAATTTTTATTCCAAAGTGTGCATAACTACCGTAACCCCTCCTTTTAAGTCTATTATTCGCGTAATAATTCTTTTCCGCTTTTATTCTTCACAAGTGAAAATAAAAGAGTAAACACTTAAAAGCACTTTTCAGGTTATTGTTACCAAACAATAGACCTCTAGTCGCTCTCTATCAAAGAATGGCATTTCAAAGTAATCTTCATTCTTCTCCCTACCATTCATCCTTTCAACATTATCCCATACAAGCACATCCACATCATCTCCAACAACAGCAGCAGCATCTACAACAACAATATCCCATAACTTCCGATCATCATTTTTATAACAATAGCAGCCCAGGATATTCATCATATGGTGGACCGCCTATTTCACAGCAACAACAAAATTATCATAATATTTCATCCCAAGCAGTTAGATCTCCACAACTTCAACACCAATATCTACAGCAACGACGTCAACAACCTCCTCTCCCACCAGTCTCCACAACAGCGCCACCCGTGAGTACAGGTTCATTGAAATCAGTATCAGGTAGTCGGCAATCTGCAACTCTATCACCCCTTACAGTAGCAGCTGCACGAAGAACAAGTTCAATTAATTCTTCACCAACAAAAAGCAATTCTCTCTCTACCAGTATGAAGCTAAAAGAAAAAGCATCACTTTTTAACCGATGGAAAAATAATTCTATGCAAGATCAAGCAATTGAAGGAATATCAAATGAAGAAATGGAAGAATATACTGAAGCTTTTAAATTATTTGATAAGGTATGTTTTGATTATTGTTATCAAGTCTTTGATTCTACGAAGAAGGATTATTTTCGAAGATAATAGTAATGCTGAAATCGTTACTGTAGCACTTCTGAGTTACTATAGCTACGTTCGTGCCAAAATTAGTTTTGCTTGCCTTTTTTTTTGACTAACGGATTTAATAAATCCATAATAAACTTTGCATAATTTAACATTATTTACGTATTATTATTATTTTGCGACTATTATTTCCAAGAATTTTTCAAACGTAAAATAACGTCTAAAACAATCTAGCATGCAAATGACAGCTCTCTCTCTCATCAAACAAACAAGAGAGACAGATTATTTTTAGAAATAATAACTTTGTTTTTCTTCATTTTAAACGATTGTGCTCTTTTTAAGGATTTATAATTTCAAGGGGTTTATAATTTTTTGTTTACAACAATTGAAAATTTCAGGATGGTAATGGCTCTATTTCATCAAAAGAATTGGGAGTTGCAATGCGTTCACTTGGTCAAAATCCTACTGAACAAGAGCTTTTAGATATGGTTAATGAGGTATGTTGAAGACATAGATTGTAGGAAAGACTGATAAAAGTTTGCTTTTTTAAGGTTGACATTGATGGATCTGGTACGATAGATTTCCCAGAATTTTGTCAAATGATGAAACGTATGAATAAAGAAAATGATTCAGAAATGATTCGAGAGGTATGCTTTTTTTGTTAATCAGAGTAATTTTAATATTGTAATATTTGAGTGTTACTATTCTTTTAAAAACATTTGCGTCAAAATTAAACTTCAATATTTTAGGCATTTCGAGTATTTGATCGTGATGGAAATGGTTATATTACAGCCGAGGAATTTCGATATTTCATGACAACAATGGGTGAACAATTTAGTGATCTTGAAGTTGATGAAATTATTGCTGAAGTTGATACAGATAAAGATGGTCAAGTAAGGAAATTTCTAATATCTCTTGTGAATGTCTTTTTGAGAAAAACTACGAAAAAATCAAACATTTTTGATGTTTTTAAAAAACGCATAAAAACAGCCGGCATTTTTTTAAATACGTTTTAAAAACATAGAAAAAAGGAGCAAAGATTAGCCCTACTAAAAAACAAAATAAGAGGAGAGGGATCCATCAGAGAACTATAAAAAATGTGTCAAATTGTTGAAAATGACTGCTGCTGCTTCCAATTGCTGTTATTCTGACAGGCTTCTTGATAATAAAATAATAGATTATCTATTTTTTTATCTATCAGTTTTCTCGTGATTAAATACCTTAGATCAGGTTTAAGAAAAAAAAGTGAGATTGGTTTTTTGCTTGCTTGATTGTTGTCATCATTGTTACCCTTTCCTTGTGACAACACCAACTATTTTGTTGGAAGAATTTTTACATCCGCATTGCTTTTAAATTTTTATTTACCCATTGAGATCATTGAAGAAGAAAAAAGAGATAAAGGGATAATGAAGATTTTCAATTAAAAAATGCGTAAATTTTTGCGTTTATTTTTTTAAAATAAAGCCATTTTAATGCAAAAAAAGATTGAAAGCCTTTTTTGTGTTATGTGTTCCTTCTTTCTTTCCAATTCAGAAACACCATGATATCATTCTGGTGCAGCAGCAAAATGCCACGCGGCAACAAAAAAGGGAAATCTAAAATCTGAAAAAGAAAAAGTCTCAATTGCAAGGTTATAAATTTTTAAAAAAACAAATATTGTCTTCCCATTAAAATTCTTTGCCGTTATACTTTATCGCTATTTCATTGCATTCCTTTTTTTACAAATAACAGGGAAAAAAGACAGCTGCAATAAAACGAAGATCATTACAGCTGAAATTTATTGTTTACGAAAAAATAGTATTTTTTAATTCACAAAAATTAAAAACTTTCGGTTGAATAAGTTTTAACGCCCTTAAGAAGTGCAAAAGTAATTTCCTCAAAACATCTGCTAGCATGGAGCAGCTGGAAATTAAATAATCATGATGATTACGGTAGCAATGTTGAAACATAGCTTTCAAAATTTTTGTGGTTTTAATGTAACTTTTGGTCTACTACAGTATCTTTCGGAAGTTCGATATCCAAAACAATTAACTTTAAATGACTCATTTTTGTTTCCTTTAATTTGGTTTAAATTGAAAGACAATAGATATCACGCAAGCTCTAAAATATCCGGCTTTTAAACAAAACAAAGCTCTCCATTAATGGAAGAAGAAAATCTCATTATCGCTATTTTTTATGTACTCAGTCCTAAAAAAGGAAAGCATATGACTGAGTCTTTTAAGTTTATCCTAAACAACTATCATTTCCTTTTACCATTAAAAATAGCAAAAAAAGAAAAATAACAACTTTCTTAAAAGCATTGTTAATTGCCATATACCGTAATCCTTGACATTCTTATATGCTATATTTTTTATGCTTCCAAAAAAGGCAAACTCATGAAATCATCTTTTTACGAGTAAAAAAAGAGATGTGTTTTTTTTTGCAGCATGGCAAAAATACATATGGGAATTTTAAACAACAAAAAAAACTTTGCTAACTTTTTGTTTCAGTTTATCAAAAGCAAACAACACTGTTGCAGAATAACATTTAACATTCATTTAAAGCATAAAAATTGAATGTTACAAATCCCTAAGGGAGCAAGATAGCTTTTCAAAATAAAAAAGATATTCACAAGAGATAAATTCATTTCACCCCGCATTCAATTTGTTACATTACAATTGTTTTTCAGATTGATTATGAAGAATTCGTCACTATGATGAGCTCATAAACAAACAAACATGTAAATAATTTCCTGCAGCAGACTTCCAGCCATTTGGAAGTTGTTCGTCTATGCTTTGTACAATTTCTGAATCTCAAAAATGTCATTTCCGTCCATTCTTAAATGTTTTCTTTTTGTTTTCTTGCATCGGGTAAATACACTTCCTTTTTTCGTTTGTCTTCTATGACTACAACTTGCTTCCTTATCCCTTCTCCCCATTCAATGGCTAACTTACTACTATGACTCTTTTTTAACAAAACTACTACTATTACGGACTAATTTCTTATGCTTTTTTAAACACAAACAAAAAAAGCTTTGACAATTTTAATCTTTTTTTTTCTTTGTTATTAAAGCTTCAAAATGACTCATCTTATTATGGCAAATCAATTGTATTTCTTTTATGTCGTATAAATAAATGAATTCTTACTATATTAAAAACCTTTGAACAAATTTACACAAAGTAAAAGTCTGAATCAGATGATGATGCACCGCTCTCAAGTATAATGTATGCTAGCATCATGTTAAATAAAAGTTTTTACGCAACTTCATAAATAAAATATATTTAATATACATATATATCTATTAAATTTGTAGTAGTAGTAAAATGAAAAGCCGGGAAATAAAAAAGAAAGTATGAAATGTACAAAAATACCCAACAATAATTTTGAAAAACATGGAATATAAAGAATACATAGTAATTGAGAAGATGAATGTTTCTTGATTAGATTGGAAGAACAAGTTTTGATTGCCGCGTTACAACTCCCGTACATAAACCAGTTAAAAATCGTAATCCACGTTCTCCACCAGGAATAAAGCTGAATAGAAAGCTGCAAAAAAATAGAAGAGTTAGTATTTGTAATAATAATCATTAAATTTGATACTTACTAGACAAGTGCAGCAGCTTGAAATACAGCGCAAATTACAGTAAATATTGTGCTATGAAGCTGAAAAATAGGGTTTAAAAAAAAATGCAAGTAAAGCTAAAAAAACATACCCAAATTGAAGTATAAAGTGTCAATAATACAGATAATGCATATGCTCCAGTTACAAGTCTTTTAGTTTCAGAGAAAAGATATGCAGCATATGGTTTAGGACCCCATAGAAATACAAAACTGAAAATAAATGTATTAAACATGGTAATAGTAAGGTAATAACAAACCTAACAAGAAAGAATAATGAACCAAGAGTATTAAGCATTGCAAATTTTCTTGTTGATAATATTAAAATTGGGATAAGCATCATTGCAGATACAAAACAAAATGCTGCCATAGCCATAAATAAGAAAAATGTAATAATTCTTTGTATTCTTGATAGCCCACATACATTCGCATCTTCACCAAATGAAAACCATCCACCACTTTTTCTGAAAAAAAGCTGTAATTAGATATATTAAACAAAGTAATATTCTTGAAGCAAACAATATTTTAACACAAGATTAAGTATGTTCAACAAGATTATAATAATACCCACCGATTTCTTGACGTTGGTAGTTGTCCACTTGTACTGCCAGTCGTTGAATCAACTAATAATTCTTGATCATCTGCTCCACCACGTGAAAATATACTGCTAATAGAATTTGACATTTTTGATGAAAAGCTTCCATTTGTAAATGAATCTCTAACACCAGAAAAAACTGTTGTAGATTTTGAACGTTGTTCAGATACAAAATCAGCTAATGATGACATTATTATTCTTTATTGGACTTAAAACAATTGACAAAATTTAACAATATACACAAAATAAAGATGTTTAACATAAACTAGTATTATTAACGATGAAAAAAACTAGATGGATAATAATTCCAAGCTTGCAAGACACGACGATTAAAGTCAACATTATATATTCGCGACACAATGCCACAGAATGAGGGAGATGTAAAAATTGTTATGCTTATTTATGAGCTTCTTCAGCAAAGACTTGAAAGCGGCAAAAAGCAGTATAGACCGAATTTTCAAAATTTTGAAGTACTCGAATTCTTAGATGAGATGTAACAATATGATTCTATAACAGTAATTAACATTGTAACAATTAAAGCAAGGAAAAAACAAACTTTAAGTACAAATCGTTGAGTGGCATTGTTGGTGAAGGTGTTGAATGTCCCCAAATATATAGTAGCATTATTTGTAATAGCCTAAAATGCACAACAGTATTAACAATACAGTACTCAAAAACTTACTTCTACAGCAATTATTCTTGGTGTTGAATCAGAGATTTCAGTTTGATTAAAATGTTGATAATCGAGGTGATGAATTTTGACTTCTTTCTGTAGCTTAATTTCAACATATCCTTGTGATCCAGCCATTAACCAACAATCATTTATTGAAAATTCTTTTATGGGCCTAAGTAAAAGTACATCAGGTTCATTTGGAGGAAGATAGAGAAACGGAATCACAGATACATACAGTATCTTTGTCTTTGAGTCATATGTTTCAGAATGTGAACTTATATAAGCACCTTAAAAATTTTTATAAATATTAGCAATAATAACAAAATAAATACCTTCATGAGATGCAGCAAAATCAGTTAAAAATACTTTTGGTGCTTTTCCTAAAAATAACAGCCTTAAAAGATAAAAAAATTTAAACAAAACTTACCAATAAAAGGATATAACATATAAATACTATTTAATACAACTAAAAGAGGTAAATAAGGTCTGTAAAATAGTGACATAGTAATAATTATTAATTGAAATTAGTTTAAAATAGCAGCAGCAACAGAAAAAAGTTTTAACAATTTTTTTAAAAAAAAGTAATGCAACTTTTTTTCTTCAAAATCCAAAACGCCAAACTTTTTTGTATTCGAAAACTACAGTATATCAATTGTAATTTATAAGTTTCATTTGATGTTAACATTGTTTCTGCATTAAATTTAAAATTACAGATTTTAAAAAAAGAAAACAATTTATGCGTATAACAATAAGAAAAATTTAAAGTAATACAAAAAGTAAAACAAAAAAACAACATTTAAAAATAAATAGAACCTATTTAAAGAAAGGTTAACAAAAATTAATAACAATAATAAAAGTACAAGAAAATATAATAAAAAAAGAGATTACAGTATCCGATCATAGTTTCTTGAATAAACGTAACATTCTTTCAAGTTTTTTCAGTGTTGATGAATGCTTTTTTGTAGATGATTTCTTTGATTCACTTTCAGCAGATGAAGAAAAAGATTGATCACGATAACTTTGAACATCTGATATCGAAAAGCTTGAAGTAACATCGAAACCATATTTATCAGCAACAGCACGAATAGAATTCCCCGATTCTGGTAATATTACATCCATATCTGCTCCAAGTTTACACAATAATTCAAACATTTCATTCTTTTGTAATACAGCTGCTAAAGCAAGAATATTGAGGTTGTGAAACTGTGGACAAAATTCATCTATATCAACTTTGGGAACCATATCAGCAGAATATTCAGCACCATTTCGAATTTCTTCTTGAGTTTCTGGTGGATATAGCGATAGCTTTGTGGAATGTGCAAGACTAAAACGTGTAAAGCATACTTATCCAGAGAGATTCATAAGAAACAAACCTTGGAAGATAAAAATAAAGTAAAATATTATAATGGCCATTGAACATTGCAAGCATAAGTGGATCAGGACACAGAGATCCCTTAACCATTTCAAGAGAAGCACCACCAGCAAGTAAATATTTAACAATTTCTAAATGTCCATTTGCACATGCAATTCCAATACAAGTATTTCCCAAATCTGTTACAGGAAGAGATATTTCATCGTTATTGGTATAAATTGTTGTTAATAAAAAATTAAGTGATTTGACATTTCCAGATGCACATGCTGCTATAACAGGTGTAATTCCAAGTTGATTCCCCATATTAATGTATTCTTTTCGATATTTTTCTGGAATTTGATGTACTAGAAATTTAACCTGAAATCAATGATGTAATATGATATGCGATGATAAATATTGAAACTGGACATTATCTATCAAATAGCCAGGCCTCTGCATATTATTTGATTAAATCAGTCGATATTTGTATGACTTTGAACATGTAATTATAAAAACTTGTAAACATAAGTTGGTAAAACAAAAGATTTTTAAAGAACATCTACGTATCCGTATTGATGAATAATGTCCAGATCTGGTTTGTACACCTACCATATCATAATGTCCATGCATAGATGCCAGAATCAGTGCATTATCGAGATCTTGATTTGATGCCATTATATGATTGTGTTGCAACGCTTCTTGTACCAGTGGAATATTATTTTGTACTACAGCATCAAGGTAATGTTGTAACATTATATCATAATATCGATCCATTTTGTAATGAAGTTTTTAAAAGTGAGGAGCAGAGTAGAAATGAGAGAATAAATGTGCAAATGGAAAATCAAAAATGGAGGGAATAAGATTTAACAAATCCCACTAAAAGAACTACAACCACTTGAAATTTATTTTCAATTCCCATCAGGTCGCATGCCGTTTGCTTTCGTCTGGGCCTTTAGAGATATTTATGTTTTTCATCATCAAAGCGGTAAAGCACTTGAAAAAAGCGCCAATAAGGAATCACATTTTTCAAAAGACATTGATTTTTCTGTTGCTTGCAGACCGGTAGAAACAAAGTTAGAGAGGAAGATAAAGAGTAATTTTTATCTTTCAACAGATGTATGCAACACAAAGTTTTAGAAATAAAGAAATGTTGTAAAACATAATACAGAGATATCATTATTTTTTTCGATTTTAAACGATAAAATTTTTGTTTTAATTTCAATCAAAGATTTTTTAAATGACAATTTCGATATTTTGATCTTTTTAATTATGAGTTTAAGTTTTATTTACCTTTACTTTAATATAAATTTATTTTTATTAAAATTTTAATACAAATTTTACAAAAGATGTATGTGTTTATTTACCATTGAAGCATGCCCCTTTGAAGCATTGCCTTCATGCTCCATTCACTTTCAGTATTATCATAATATCTCCATGCCCAATATGTCCAACCACCAACAGCTTTTTTGAACATATTTAACTGGGCATTTGCAAAGCGTTTAAGGGTTGCATCATCCATATTGAAATTAGATGCAATACTCCATTCCCCAACAAATAACCAATTACCTTGCCATTCATCATAGTATTTTGTTTCAACAGAATTAATCCAAGTAATAATTTTGTCTGGCGTCCATTGATCAGCTTCAAAGCCCCATACATGATAATGATGCCATTCATGTCTCATATTATAAAAGTTCGGGGCAGTCATAAATGTAGCCCAATTTCCATCATATGGTTTTTGTTGCCATAACATTGGCATAATTGATAGTAAACAATCTGATCCAACAGTAAATCGAATTCGACCATATGCATCTTCATAATATTGCTGAAGGACTGGAACATCTGAGGCATCTTTTGAGGGTTCATTTAATAATCCAATTCCTAAAAGCAATAATGTGTAGTAATTTTGATTTCTAAGATTAGTAAAGACTGATTCAAAAGTTAAAAGTTTGATTTACAAAAGCAAAATTTTGATTTTTTTCTCATTAAAGTTTATATTTTTTAAGATTTTAAACGTTTTTCAGAAATTTTGATATGCTTACCCAAAAATGCTGCTTCATCCTTGTATCGTTTAGCTAAAAATTCAACAGCATCCAAAGAATTGTTAACATTTTCTTGATATTTAAACCAATCTGCTTCTCCTGATACTTCCGGTGAGCTATTATCATTGCCATTTTGACTACCCTTTGCAGCATGGAAGGAAATTAAAACAAGAATATTATGTGCAGGGCCCCATTCTCGAATTGCTTTATCCAAGTAATCTAATGCCCCTGGGGCATATATTTTCCATGAATCAGTATCGCTTCCCCAGGAATGATCAAATCCAACAATCCAATAACCAACGGGAAGTCGGACAGTATTCATTCCAGCATCAGAAATTTCTTTGAAATCTTGTTCTGTGATAAAGGTTCGCCGATGTTCCTCAAATTGTGGGTCACCTTTTTCATGTCCAAGATATTTCATTGCTGAATATTCCCCCTTATTTGCAACATCATCTGGTACACCATTCCACGCAGGTGAACCACCAGTCATCCATTTTTCAGCAACTAACCAACCACCAAGATTAACTCCTCGACTTGGAACTGTTCCATCAATAACTTGTTTCTTCAAATCTGCTAAAGATGCAATTGACGCAGCACGAGAAAGTGAAATAGCTGCAGTAGCAAGCAACAGAAGAGCGAAATGCAAATTCTGCATTTTTGGTATAATGAATTACCCTGAAAAATAATAAAATTTATTAAAGCTTGATAGACAAACGTCTGTAAAAAACGAAAGACAGTACTTTTCAAAAACTAACAAAAACAGAAGTGTTTCATTTTGATTAAAAATTTTACTTTCTTTTAATCTATTTTTTCTCTAAAACTCAAATTACCTCTTTTATACATATTATTTTAATCAAAAGAGAGAAACCAAACATCGCATTCTTTCCCTTTAATCTTTTTCCATCAATAAATCAGAAACACAGCAGTACTGATAAACTTTTATCATGAACTTCCACTTTTTTTTGGGATCGCAAGGTTTAAAGTATCATATGCTTTCTGAGGTGAATAACTTTCTACTCTTTCAACTCTATGTAGTGCAATGAATTTTGTTTTGGTAGTTATTTTTTCAACCATATCTTTCTTGTTGAATATGTAAGATACTGCCAAAAAACAATGTCGTTATAAAATAAAAAAACCTAAAAATTGTTAAAAATACAGTGCCATTGTAATTGGTTACATATTGTAAGCTAGTAAATTTTTACATTATCTATATTTATCACACCCATTACTTTGACAACAAATAAATAAAACAAGCCACAACTAAAATTAAATCAAAACCATAAAATTGCCAATTATTCAAAAGTCTTCCCTTCCTTTTTAAAAGAACATCATGCGCAGAATCATAGGCAAAATTTCCAAATTTTTTACGTTCTCTTAGAAATTTATTAATTTGAAAGCTACCATATTCCGTTGCATCCATTGGTCGATCAAGATACGTGCTTTTTACTTTTTTAATCATTTGTTGATAAATTTCATTATTAGCTATCTAAATATTAAATTATATTAATAGAGATGCTAAGGTAAAAAACCTCTTTGATACTTGTAACAATTTTTTCAGAGCTTAATCCATGCTTGTCTAGAATCAATCCAATGCCAAGACTTTGTCCGAATTCTGCATTATATGTTTGTTCTGCTGATAATGGCAATAAAACGACAGGAACTTCTGAACAAATCGCTTCTTTCAGACTAAAATATTCAAATTTTATGCAAGTGTTTTTATCAACAATTTCACCTTTTTAGGCCACCATGGGTAAAAAATACTTTAGTTTTTGGATGAGAAAGAATTTCCATTTGTGGAGCCCATTTTGTAAATTTAACATGTGGCTTTGTATCTTCTGGAAATGTGCCATTCCAAGAAACGATTATTCGATATTCTTCCAATGCATTGACAGCTTTAATAAATGCATTTTTAATTGTTTCTGGTGTATTGTTCCAGAATACCGTACTACCCATTGAAATATAAATTGTTCCTTTACTTTTTGAATCTTCAATAAATGTTTTCCATTGCTTTGGTAGCTCTGATTTTATACTGGCACTTGCACTTTTACAATTTGATCCAACAAGGATTAAATCAGAACTTACTAGAAATGGAAATAAAGATAATTTTTAGTGTGTATGACCAAAACCTGTAATTGGATTTCCAAGTCTATCAATATGTTCTCCAAACGTAAAATGTGCTCCTTTATAAAATCGATAAATATCAAAGTCGTATTTGTCAGTTGTGAAAACCACGAACAAGTTCATCAAAACTGATTCTACAAAATTTTCAGCAGCTGTCAGAGCTCCGTTAAAAAATTTTGTAATTGAATTGGTTGAATTTCGTTTCTAGAATAAGTTCTGCCTAAAATACTAACAAAGAATTTAAAGATGCTTCCATTCTGGAAGAAGCTATACTTAAAGCAATAGTCGATTGATACCAATAACTTTGAACTGATGAAGAATAAATGATATATGGAATATTCTTTCGTTCCTTTAAAGTATCAGACGCAGCAATTCCATGCAATGTAAAACGTTCATCAACAATTACAAGATCATATTTGTCTGTTATTGTTTGAAAATACTGTAATTTTATAAATTATTTTTCATTTTCAAAAACATCCTACCGTATCATTGCTGGTAATTAAAATTTTAGAAAAAACATCTTTCTGTGTATATAAAGCAAAAAAGACCAATAAACTCTGTGGAACAGTTTTTGTCCAAAGTATTTCCACTAAAAATATGTTATTTCTCTGCATTTTTTGGATTAAGAAATTACTGTATTTTTTGCGATAATCTCCTTTTGGAACAATAAGAATATTGCCATCAATGACAGATATATTATCTCCAAGAATGGGTGGAGGTGGCTTCATATCAATATAATATACTGTAATATTATGGCCATCTTTTCCTAATCTAAAAAAACAAAAATTTGCAGAGACTTCCAAAACCAAAAAACCTTACTGCTGCAATAATGGCAAAAAGCTTATTAAATGCGTTTTTGCATAAGGGTGAAAATACAATAATATGTTAGCACAAATTGACAATTTAAATAGCAAGCTTAAAAACAAAAATAGTTTTAACATTTTTGCTTTCATTGTACCCAGTCGCTCTCATAAAAGTCAATAATAGAAAGCAAAAGACACAAAAATAATGTTTCAAAAAATAGCTTTTCTTCGTTTTTTTAGATATCACTGTAAAAGCAATTAAAAGAAATATTTTCTTGTTTACATTTCTGCATGTGTCATATGAAGACACTAATACTAATTATTGATCGTTTTATCACTTTTTTATTATTTTATAAATTAAATTTTTAAAAAACAAAATTCCAAATTAATTTTTAACTTTTCACAAAATATTACAATGACATATTAACATTAATATCGACCAGGATCAGATGGATTAACACCATATCCAGTTGGAGGAGGAGGATACTGTGGTGGTGGAGGCATTGGTGGGTGATGTGCGGTTGCTTGATTTCCTCCTAACATTGCTTGATGAGCTCGGTGAACAATAAACACCGAAAAACCAGTAAAAATAATTCCAATAAAAATTATAAAAACGAAAGTATAAAAGAAATATCCAAATGAAAAAATTACGACGAAAAAGAAGAGCACGGCTAGAAGGCCACTTATCGGGATTGTGATTGCCTAAAATTTAACTTTGTTAAACGAGCATTTTAGTGCATTACAAAACACGAGTTTTTGCACATCATGCTTTAGAGATCCCAAATGAATTAATTAATCTTAGACGCATTAATTTATCCATCAAGATGTACAAAAAGCAACATCTATAAAAATTTTTACCAAAATGCATTTCGCAAATAATAAGAATTTAGGTTCATGTCTAAATACTCCAGCCAAAACTAGCATATATCCAACAACCTGAGCCGCACAAATTGGAAGATACCAAAAAAGAAATAAAAATCCAAACAATAATGAAAATGCTACTGTAATGAGTCCACTAATTCCAACATATTTTGCTTGTGTCTATAAAACGTTGTTTTGTATTTGAAATAAAAAGACCAGCGGGTTAACTAAATTCATAGCACATTTTAAAGACATCATAATAAAGTAAAATATGATGTGATGAAATGACATGATTCATTTTTGAAGAAAAGAAAAAACTTACAATAACATCACCATTTCCCCATCTCAAAAAAACAAACATCTTTATTTCACCTAAAAATTAAGAATATGAGATAAATCTTGATTTTAACAAACAAAAAACAAAGAAATGCTTTAAAATTTTCAGCACTCTAACAAAAAAAATGAAGTTCGAAAATGGTCTAACTTTGAAAAAGGAAAATAACCCAAAAAGTGCATGTTTTAAAAACGGAATTATTTTGGCGCTAGATAAAAAAATGCGTTTTGACTCTGATAAGAAACAAACGAGAGTCATTTTCTAAATCTTTCGAAATTTTCCATTTAAAACGTGGCACAAATTCATAGCAATTAGAAAGTTTATGGAATAATATCATCATCAAAAAATGAAATGGAAAAAAACAAGCATAAAAAACTGAGATGCTTGTTTTTGTTATCTTTTATCAAACATAACGATGATAATGCTTTTCAAATCATGAAGTTTTTTTTATTGATTTTTTTTGCACAAGCTTATTTGCAGCTTTAAAGGTGTGTTTTTTTCCGATGCAAACTTTTTTTTAAGAAATGACAGCATCTATGTAAGCAAATAAAATAAATATATTTGTTTGTATTTTTCATTTGAAAAAAATTGAGTTTTCAATGAAAAAAAGCTCTTCCACAATGTTTTAATGGAAAAAATATTTAGCATTTTAAAGGTAATGTGTGAGATTTATAAAAACGATATTCAGTATAAAATTTTATTTCTTGGATTTTAAAAAACTAAAATCCAATTTAAAATTCAATGTATCCAACAATGCATGATAAAAACAAATTTCAATATATTCGTCTTTGCTGCCAACATTAATCATTAAATTTTTGGTTTGATCTTTTGCAGTAAATTTAAAAGCATGTTTTTGTCGGGGCTTGCAAACTTCCTGAAATTTTTGTTTTTGACAATATTCTATTGTTATTTCATTTTCTCTTTTGTCATCTAATTTGCTCAATGAAGTAATTTTGATGCAGCACTGCTTCGTTTCAGAAGGCCGATTTAAGAAAAAATGAGTTAATTGTCCAGGTTTTACTGCTATTTCTTTGGTGGTGCATTTTGCTGGACAAATTACTGTAATTGGAAGATAGAACAATGGTCCGATTGATGGATTCAAAGAATCAACTCCATAAATTTCAGCATAATTTATACTTCCTTCTTCTAATAAAGCTGTATCAATTTTAATAGAGAAAAAGTTATCAGTTTTTTGATAGAAAATAAATTTTCTGCTATCACTTGGAAAACATTTTAGAATCCATTTTGTATCCAGCGCTGAATCAATATTTACACAATAGCGATAAATTTGTGGTAGCTGATAGTCATCTTGATAACAGATAATTCCTCTATGATCTGGTAAATCTGTTGAAATTGGTACTAAATATTTCAGCGGCAAATTATTGATTGATTTTTGAATAAATTCAAAGGCATCTTTAATTTGAATAATGCCATTTCCATATGCAAGTTTATTAGCGCCTTTTAAAAGGTAGGCTGTCTTTGCCAGGGCAAATTTAATCATAAATGGAGAATATTGGATATTATTTGCTTTTAAAGCTGAAAGTAAGCAAGCAATTGACCCAGCGACATTTGGGACAGCTAAACTTGTTCCGTGGCAGGCTTTGTTTTTGATTTTATACCATTTTGGAAGGTCAATTATAGCAGCACCTGGAGCAACAAAATCAACGCAACGAGATCCAGATGGTAGCAACGGGCCTTTTGAAGAATAGTTTTGTACGGTATTGACGTCTTCAGTATATTCAAATTTGTCTTTCAAAATAAGTTGATCAGGCGTAAAAACAGAGCCAACAATTAGAGTTTGTTCAGAGAGTTCAGAATATTTAAATGTAGTTGATGAATAAAATGGTCCTTGATTTCCAGCAATTTGTACAATAATCATTTCATGGTCTTCAACCATTTTATTCATTATCCTTCTTTCTTCCTCTGTTAAACAAAAGGTAATAGACAAACTTACAATATCGACGTCCATTTCAATACATTTTAAAAACTAAAAATACGCAATTTAAACATTGTAAAAAAACCACAGTCTTACTGCAGCTTTAAGATCTCCAAAATTTATCGAAACAATTTGTGCACCTGGTGCTAATCCACTAGCGTTTGGGTTATCTGGGAAATATGCTGCTGCAACTTGTGTAACAATACTTCCATGAAAATGCAGAGGCTGTAGCAGCTGGAGCAAATTTCCATCATCAGATATATTTACACCGTAGATCAATTCATTAGTCACAACATCATGTTCAGTGTCAAAGTTTGTCAAAACTTTTACATTTTCAGGGTTTGATGAAAACGAAGTATCGATGCAAGCTTGCCATTTTTCTCCATCAAACCATACAATGCAATCAACAGTTTTTTCTTTTATCAAAGCCTCATCTTTATCTATATTTAACTCTTTTTTAATTTCAATAAATTCCTGAAAATTTTTATTTATGAAAATCGTTTCATTTAACTCCCTAAACATACATTTCCGGCTAATTTTATATCTGATAATTTTTCAAATGGAACGCTTCCAACATGCCATTTATCAGATACATTTCCCCAGCTTGAAGGAATCTGTAATTTAAGTTACGAGCGATATATTTTAAGTTAAAAAACAGCTCACTTCTAGCTTACGACCGGATAATCCAATAATAAAATTATTTCCAATTGTTTCAACAATCTTTGAAGTGTCTACAGTAATCCTTTCTCTATCTAAACAATCAATTATCTTTGGAAGCCCTGTTGTTGTTCTTTGCATTCCTGGTAGACTCATATCAACGATATCTGTATCAATAACAGCTATTTTAATTCCTCTTCCATCATAGGTAGGATACTTTTTAAGAAATTCTCTCTAAAAACATTATTAAATTTCTTGTTATAAAAAAATTGATGGCGAATATTACTTGTTGAGTTGCTTCTTTCGGAATATAATTTTCTTCAGCAGACATTATCCTTTTTTCTACCGTTTGCAATGGCAGAGCTATCACAAGATGATGGCAAAAAATATGAATATTATTGAATTTTTTTTCTATTTTTTGGATAGCACAAGAAAATCATTTGCCAAAAGAGGTTGCTTATGATTTATTTTTCTATTGCATTCCTCATAGATATTTCTATTGCAGTCAGTTTTGTTACAGCGGCTTAATCAATATAGTTGAATGATCTCTGATTTTCGTAGCGCTGATTAATTTTATATATTACCAAAGAAACTTCTATCGAAAAGCAACAAACTTTTTTGTTTCTATCTTTAAATTGCTGCTGTTAAGGTTTGACTAGAAATCCAAAAAAAGAAACAGTACTACCATAAAAAGCTTCTAATTACGTACTTAGTTTTTCCATTTCTATTTATAAAAATCTTGAGAATCTGCCTTAAAGTAAACTTTGCTGAAAAAAAGTTGCAAACACTTGAAAATATTATGTAAGAAAAAATAAATAGAGATACAACTTTATTTTATTACTGATAACTTTTTTATTTTGTTAAAAATTTTCTTGATTGAATTAGATGGAAAATGTTCGTATTTCACCATCCAACACGTTTTATGAAAAATCATTATTTCTCTTCTAAAAACAAAGTGGTTCAGCATTTTAATCTTCCATGGACAATTATTCATCAACTCTTTAATAATCTGAATTCTCCACTGCTGTTAATGAAGCTTTATTTTACGTGCAAATATTTTTGGCCCAGATTACAGATTATTCCATGTGAGAGATATACTTTTGCTTGCCATAGTTTAACATTTGGTTATGGAGCTGAATACTGTGAGCTAATGATATCTGAATCATTTAATTTTAAATTTTGCATTTCTGGACATTTGTATCTTGTCCAGAATTTTCGAAATATCGCACAAAAACTATTCTTTGAAAGTTTTTTTTCAAAACAACGTTTTTATAAAATTAAAAATATAATGCTTCAAAAGGGAAAGCTCTCATTAGATGAATTTCGAAAGTTAACTACCCAAGTCAAAGATTTAGAATTGTTATCTGTTACAGTATACAAGTCAGATGGTAGTAACGCACCTGTTGAAGAGCTATTACAATATGTCATACACGTCATTAAATTTTCATAGTAAGTATATGTTTTAATGAATTTCAATACTATTTTGCATGCAATATTTTCGTTTAAAATTAAAACATTTTTAGTTCACCCGTGTCTTCGGAAAGCTACAATCATAACGTTTCACAAAAAATTGCAGCTTTACCTCCATTTGAAAATTTAATATGTTTTAAATTAACAAAAATCAATGAGACGTTCGACAAGGATGCATTTAGAATCTTTTTTAAGGTAAATTTTTAGTGCACTATGGTTAATCACAGTTTATTAATTCACTGATGCCTTTTTAATTTTTTCAGAAAAACTTAAAGCAAAATTCGTATTTCGAAATCAGGGTTGAAAGTTTTGTTAGTCGTGAATACAAAAAAGAATTTCAAGACATTGTTGGCAGCATTATTAAAGAGTCTTTTGGTGGCTTTAAGCCTGCTTGTTATGTTTTTTAAAATTGTCTTTTTTATATCTGTGTCAATGTTAGAATGTATTTTGTTGAATAAATCCGTTCAAAGTTTCTTAACAAATATTCAATAATCTGATAATGTCATTAATTTTGGATATGCTTATCAAATTAATATATTTAGATTATGTTAACTTAGACATACAAAAACTTTTCCGGATTTTAAAACTCAATAGCTCCTTCAAGATTTGTACTTCCTCTACATTAATTTTAAAAAAAAAATTATGCAACAATATCTCATAAGAACATGACAAAGATAAAAGTAGTCATAAAGCAATAAATTTTACTTTGAAATAAAACATTTGAAAACACAATCATAAAAATTTGTAGTTGTAATAGTTTTTTTGAAGCCATAATATTTTGGATCAGAGTTATTTCTTTCAAAACCATTAAAGCATTCAACAAGAGATTCAAAATTCTGAAAGTATGAGCGTTATAAAATTTTTTGTGAATATAAGACATACAGTTCTCTCTTTAACACCACTACAAAACATTGTTAAACTTGATGATAAATTTAAAACCATATGACAATATATGGTCAATTCAAAGATATATGATTCCAAATGCTTGTAATTTGTAAATTTAAAATCTTCACATTTGAGAAATATGTGTTTACATGAAGGAAAATCATCTAGATAATATTTAAATCCCCACTTCTCTGAGCCATCACAGTCAAATGTTAAAGTTTTTATGGACCATAAATGTGGGCTGAAATATGAATGGGTTATTTAATGTTATTATTATTATCAATTTTATAAAACATTTGACTCACTTTTTTGGAGTGTCATCAATGCGTAATATTGCTTTTGACGGCATAGTTAAGGAAACAGTTTTACAGCAGTTTTCAAGACTTTCCGTGATTCTGTTGTCGAAATCAATGAAAGTCAATGTGTTCAGATGCAGAAGATTTTGTAATTCTTTAGTCATGAGTTGACTTGGGATAGAAACATGTTTAAGGGTTTTTGAATGAATTTTTAGAATTTTTGTTGAATTATATGATGGCCTGCCGTAAAATGAAATTAATTCTGAAACAAAAGAGTGCTCATGGAACCAACATGTATCAAACTCACGCTTTTTATCATTGATTGTGTTCAACAATCTGGTATAAAATGTTTCAGAAAAACCAATAATTTTAAGATCTTTCACAAAAGCTCCAACACAATTAGTTAAAAATTTTGAATGCGGGTAATTGCCTCGAAATCGGAATGTACAGCAACAATTTCCATTCTAAAATTCATGAAATAATTCATTGTAATCTTTAAACATAGGTACGAAAACTTATACCCATCCAATGCAATAATAATTTCGATGTAATTCAACAAATGTTACTGTAGAAAAAACATTAGCAACTGCTTTCCACGGCTCTGTTCCAGATAAACCAAATCGATAGACGGCATCTGAATCTCCTTCTTCTATTAATTGTTTTCCAATATCATACAAGTAATCACGGTTTAAACAAGGCATTTTTCTTTCTTTTATGATTAATACAAAATTAAGGAAAGATAAGTAAATAATTCAGTCAGAGCAAAAAGATAAAATTTTTTCAATGATTTATTTTTGGTAAAAGAAACAAAAGCAAGCCTATAAAATACGTGCAAGTTGTTCTCATATTTTTTGGTTACAAAAAAAATTTAAAAAGTGTGCTCATATAAGGAATGGAAACCCAGGCGAGTCTACCAGTCGCACTGAGGGCCAATTGATTATTCTTAACAAAAAGTTCCAGCAAAAAGTATTTCGGTGACTTCTCCTTCGCCGTAGTTGTTTCTATCTCTAGAAAATACATCGGGTCTATCAGCTGATACAATAAAATACATAAATGGATGATCGGCAATAAACGTATCTGGCACACACTCCAATACAGAAGCGAAGCAGGCAATAGCTGCAGCTTCAGTTCCAAATTCATCTACCTAAAATAAGAAAATAATATTAACAACAAATATTGACAACTTTTACTTTAATAACGGCTTTATGGACAGCTTTATAAACATAACAATTTTCGCCATGATAGTTTTTATCAATCATTTTTGATATATTACATTTCATTTCGTCAAACATGTCATTAATTCCAAGCTTTTGAAAATCCTTTTTAAGATCAAAATCTCCGGATACTTCAAAAACGGGCATATACATTTCAAGATTATGTGAGATTTTACTAAAAAGACATACGTGAATAATAAATAATATTATTATATGTAAAAAAAGTGACCATAAAGCTTAACTAAAACTCTTTATTTAAAACATTTTTATCTTTATTTATCTAAAAGTTAAACCTTTTTGTGCATTCCATAAACATGCCATAATCCATTTTGTTTATCAAATCGTGTAAGCCATCTCTTTCATTTGATAATAAAATAAACATCCAAGTCTTGTTACCCTTATATGGAATTCCAGCACATTTCCATCCGTCACCTTCTGTGAAATTCAAAACTCGATAATCGGTTTTATACATGAAATCAATTTCTCGTGGAGTTTTAGAATAAAACGTCCCTTTTTGACGGCCATGAAAACGCTCTGCCCATCGTGCAATGAAATAAACTGCATTTACTAATACGAGAGCTGTATTCTCTCTGATATCTTTAGGCTCAAAAACTTTTTCAATTTTTTCATTTGTTGCATCTTTAACAAATTTGTTAATAGTCTAAAAAGTGTAAGAAATAATAGCAGAAAAAGCAGCATGAATGGATGGAATTGCTTTTTCATTTAGCATAAAACAATGATAAAAATCTTACCTTAACAGCATCATCTTTGCTATGCTTGAAATTAACTTGTTGAAAATTTCCATCAAACTTATCTTTCATGACTTTGCAAAAAGAATCTAGCAGATAAACTTCTTTGTCAACAAATAGCTTATTTGCTGGAATAATTTTGAATGTTGTTCCATCGGTGGGTACTTTAGGCATGCCTCTTTTACTCCAATCTATTTCTTCATTGTCTTCAGTAGATTTTGTTTCACCAATAGAAGTGACGGTTTTATAACAATCCTTATTTGATATACTACAATCTTTATCTTTTTTATGACGTTTCATAAAATTCGAGTAATAATTGATAATTTCACTCTCATCTTTATCTATAAAACCAAATATGACAGAATAGATTAGCAGCAGTTACAATACCTTTTCCAATGACTGCAGAAACTTCATTAGCAGTGTTTCCATCACAGCCTGTATAAATCATTGCTAACGCGTTCAACATTGACACTGGAGAATAAATGCATGATTCTTCAGCAGGATTTTCTTGAATTCGAAGAAAATTAAGGCAAAATTCTACTTCATCTTTTAAACTCATGGCTGCAAACAAATATTTTGTTTTTAAATTATACTTGGTAAGTTAACAATTTAGAAGAAAAATTCAACACGACCGATCACAAAGGAAAAATAAATGAACCACAGCAAAAAAAATGCTCAAGGGCCTTGCAACGGTAACATGATTGTTTTCCTTTTCTATGACTCATCAAAATGGGGTGTGCAAAAACAATTAAAACTTTAAAAAAAAAGCGACAAACATTCATTTGCATTTTTTTTGCTAAACATTGAAATATTAAACCTGTTTTTGAAAATACGAAATGTGTGTTGTTGTTTACCCTTTTTTATAATACATTTGGACTCAAATTTGTTCTTGACCACTTTCATAAATAATCAGAATTAGTCTTATGTCTCTTTCATTAAAAATCTACCATTTTTAGAGAACAAAACAGCCTCATGTATTCTCTTTGCTTCATTATAAAAAAAAATTATTTATTTTTTATAGCAAAAAAACAAGAAGGTTGCTGCAAAATACGTGAAAGTTTTATCATTTTTTTGTTACAAAATATACGAATATTGAATAATCTTAACAAAAAATTCCAGCAAATAGTATTTCTGTGGGTGCTTGTTCTTTTTGGCCGTCATTTGATTTACTATTAAAGTCTCTTGGCCTATCAGCGGAAACAATGAAATACATAAACGGATGGTCAACAGTAAGTTCTCTTGGCATACTTTGAAAAACACAGCCGAATGCACTAACTGCTGCAGCTTCAGTTCCATACTCGTCTACCTATGTATAATAAATTAATTATTACAACAATTATTGAAAACTTTTACTTTAATAACGGCTTTATGGACTGCTTTATAAACATAACAATTTTTACCATGATAACTGTTGTCAATCATTTTTGATAGATTACATTTCATTTCGTCAAACATATCACTGATTCCAAGCTTTGGAAAATCTTTTTTAAGATCAAAATCTCCTGATACTTCAAAAACCGGCATAATAATTTCAAAATTTCCAGTACCCTTTCTGAAAATAATCACTATTAGAAATGCTAATAGATCAATTCATTTGGCACAGTTTCGAAAGATATTCTGCATTTTTAGTTTTATTAATGTCACATAGGATCGAAAAAAATTTTCGTTCATAAAAACCCAAGACTATGAACCTTTTTGGCTCATAAGCAGCAGCATTCTGTTAACAAAAGGTAACTCAAAAATTATAAATTCTATATAAATCTTTAATGTTAAAATTGAACCTTTTTGTACATTGCATAAACATTGAATAGTCCATTTTGTTTATCAAGTCGTGTAAGCCATCTCTTTCATTCGGTAAAACAATAAACATCCAAACTTTATTATCCTTGTATGGAATTCCAACACATTTCCACCCGTCACCTTGAGTGTAATTTAAGACAGAATACACAGTTTTATACATGAAATCAATTTCTCGTGGAGTTTTAGAATAAAACATGCCTTTTCGACGACCATGAAAAGGTATTGCCCATTTTCCAATAAAGTAGATTTCATTTATTAGTACAAGAGCTGTGTCTTTTGTTACATCTTTAGGCTCAAAAACTTTTTCAATTTTTTTATTTGTTGCATCTTTGACAAATTTATTAATTGTCTAAAAAATGTTAAAAATAACTGATAAAAGCTCAGATATGGTTGTTTTTTTATTTAGAATAAAACAATCCTAAAAGATTTACCTTAACAGCATCATCTTTGTTATGCTTGAAATTAACTTGTTGAAAATTTCCATCAAATCTATCCTTCATGACTTTACAGAAAGAGTCCAGCAGATGAACTTCTTTATCAACAAATAGCTTATTTGCTGGGATAATTTCGAACGATGCTCCGTCATCAGATACACTACCATCTTTATCCCCTTTATGACGCTTCATAAAATTCGAGTAATAATTGATAGTTTCGCTTTCTTCTTTGTCTATATAACCATGTTTAAATGGATTAACCAATACTGATTTATTAATACCTTTTCCAATGACTGCAGAAACTTCATTAGCAGTGTTTCCATCACAACCTGTATAAATCATTGCTAAAGCATTTAATATTGATGCAGGAGAATAAATGCATGATTCTTCAGCGAAATCATCTTGAGTTCGAAGAAAATTAAGGCAAAATTCTACTTCGTCTTTTAAGCTCATGGCTGCAAACACTTATTATTTTTTAAATTTATGCTAGGTTATTAAAAATTTAGGAAAAACATCAAATGGACCGATAAGAAAAAAGAAAAAAAGAAATGAAAAAAGCAAATCAAAAAAGAGCCCAAAGATAAGGTGGTTGTTTTTCATTTCTATGACTCATCTTGATTGGCAGAAACAATTAAAACATTAAAAAATGAGAAATATTCATTTGCATTTTTTCTGCAATAAAAACGTGTTATTGAAACTACAAAATTTGTGTGTTGTTGTTCAACGTGTTATATGAAAATTTTTTAAAAAAAACAACGCACACTCGTGTAGTATCTTTATTTTGCTTTATTAAAACGTGGTAAATTGAACAAGAAACTAAACAGTTTTTAAAATAGAATTAATTTTTGCTGTGGATATGATAACTTGAACGTTTATCTTTTCACTCTTGCCAAACATAAAGTGAATATAATCTTTTCGTATCTGTTTTCCAACAATCATTAAAGTTACGGGTCCAGTAAAGTTTAGAACATTTTGGAAATAAATGTAATTTGTATTAAACCATTGATTCAAAACCATATTTCCTTGCAAAAATGTTAAAAGTGCCGAAAATTGTTGAAATGCCATTAAAAATTGTGTGACCAAAACTATCATAGCTTGAACTGAAAAATAGAGTTTATCACAATCAAAATTTTGGTTTTATCTCTTACGTAAAAGTCGAATGTCTTGATTAACTTTTTTTGCATGTATTAAATGGCTTTTAAGGAGATTACGGTATTGGATAATTGTTAAAACTTGTAAGATAAAACTTATTACTGCTGACCCAACACATAACACGGTAGAATATACGGTAATATATATCTAAAACATTGCAATATTATTTTTGCAAGCAAATTATTGCATACCCGAACAGTTGATGAAACATTGTACAAAGGCATCAACTGACCAGTTACCCCTCTGGCAGTATACGCATTGAACCAAAACCGTGGAAGAATAAACGGAATTGTTAGAAACGGTAAAATCCAAATTAGAATTTTTCCAATTTTGTCAAATGTTTGATCACTTGCTAACTTTTTTGTTGTTGTAAATGCCATATAAAATCGATTAATTGCAATTCCAAGGTGAATATACAGCTGCGAGAAAAGTGTGTATGATGAAAGCTGATACAAAATTGCAATAAACGCTTCATTATCGATAAATAAAAATTCTAGGAAATCAACTGCAATTAACCGTAAAATGATGAAGACATCAATCTCGGCAACAATATCAATGACAGTAACCATAACAAAAAGAGTAAAGAATGATGAGCAATAAAAGGAATTTTTCTTTCGACGTAATTTCACAATAAAAATTATTACAGTAACTTGGAAAATCACAAATGGAGTTAATATACATACACAAATCAAGGTTTTAAAATTTTCTGTAACCATTTTGTTTACTTTATTTTACTCATCTACGTGAAAAAGAGTAAAATGAAGTAAATTACATATTATATATGCATCTTAAAGTGGGTGTGTAGCACAAGCAAAATTGCAATATTGCTATACATAATTGCTAAAAAAAGCTCAATTTTACAAGAACTGGCAATTATTTAAAACAAATAAAGCTAGCATGTTTCTGACTGTTAAAACATATTCCTGCGAAAAATTTAATAACATTTTTTAACAAAACAAAAAAATATCTGTGCTGCAATATTAATTTAACACAAGCAAAACATAAACAGATTAACTTAAATTCGCAATGTGTGATAAGTTTTTAACGCACTTTAAAACACATAAACTGTTTAAAATAGCTTTTACACTTTTACACAAAAATTTCTTTCAAAAGAAAAAATGTCAAAGCATTTGTATCAAACGTGAAATTTATGGCTATTGTTTCAGAAAGTAATAACAATGTGATTTACCTTTTTTAAATTGTTTGGTGGTAATAAATGAGGCCTCTAAAAACACTTAAATGTCAAAATTTCAATACTAATCATGACATTTTATACTTAGAGATTTAAGATTAAAAGTTCTTTTCGCTATTGAATTACCTTTGGTATAGCAAAAAAAAACTAAATTTCTGTAATTTATAAGTTTAAAACAATGGCAATGGTTCCCTTCAAGGTGTACTTAATATTGATTGTAAGGTCCATAAAGATTATATTATTCCAACACTCATCCCTTACCAGCTCTGCACAGAATTTTTTCTTGTCATTTATTGCAAATTTTTGTTGCTCTGAAAATCGAATGGTAACAATGGCAGAGAAATTTTATTATTCTGCTGAAAATATCGTACCCCAACATTTTTCTTTGCCGAAAACAATTCTGTATTATATAATTAAAAAAACAACAGTTCGTTCAAATTTTTATTTTGAACTTTATTCTATCTGCAAATACTTTTGGCAACATTTACGAATTATTCCATCTGAAAACTTGAAGATTAAAAAATCAAATTTAATTTTGTCCTATGCTAAAGAAGAATATCAATGTAAACATAGTAGGGACAGACAATATCTATCAAAATTATTTGACAGATTTAGTTTCAATGGTGTTTTAAAGCTTGAACTTTTTGATCAAGATATTACTTTTGCCCAATATCGAAGTTTAACCCAAAACCTCAAAGAGCTGAAATTTTGTAATGTTTCGGTGACAGATTTGAATGATGTTATTGTTCCCATTGAAGAACTTTTAAAATATATTCCAAATGTTTTTAAATGTGTTTTGCATGTTAAATTTTTTTCAGCAAAAGTTTAACAAAAAACATCTTTTAGGTCTATGAAACCAAGCCACGCAAACTATACATCTGAATCTGCAGAAAACATGCTTGAATTACCCTTTTTTCCTAATTTAATTAAATTTTTTATTGGCGACATCCCAAAGAAATTTAATTTCATCATATTTATTGATTTTATGAAGGTCAGTTTCTCCCATTTTTAATGTTTTATTTTTGTAGCTTAATACAATTCGTATATTACAAAACATAAATTGTAGAAAAACGCAAAAACCAAAAAAAGACCTGTATTTAAAGTCCAATTAAATAGAGGCAGTTGGAATCCTGAATATTGCACACAAATGGAATCGAATCGTTTTTGGGATATCTATGAACTCAACAAACATCAAACATTCTTTTCTTGTTACTGTAATTGAAAAGATTTTAGTTCTCTCAAATTCCTTTTTTTGTGTTTTGTGAAAAAATTTGCCATTTTTGTTTTTCCGATGATGACGAAGTTACGTCGAAATAAAGATTTATTTGTCTCACAATAATACGATATGTTATTTTTTTCAATAAATAATGGATATTGTTTTTAATATTCTAGAAAGTATACTATTTAATAGCACAAAAATTTATCGCTTCCTACCAGACCCCAATAAGATCAACATTTTCCGTCATCTCTGAGCACCAAAAAAATTGTGCAGTGATAGTTGTACCGTATTTTCCACGAAAAAATTAAAGTTTATTATTATCAGTTACAAGACAGTATTAATCAGTTTAATAAATATCATCACATTTAGAAAAGCTACGATTCCAATAATTTCCATTAAAAGCATAGAAGCTTGTTTTATCACCAGTTTCTTCCTTCTTCAAAGAAAACCATAAAGGTTCTGTTGTTTCGGATGTTCGAGCTTTTGCTTTTCCTCTTTGCTTGCTTTCCAAACGTTCTTTTTCAGTTTGTGCAGAATCTGAAACATACATAAAGTATAAATATGTCGTTTTAATCACAAAAAAAACAAACCAATATTTCCATCTTCCATTAATCGAATATCAGGACGAAAACGGGTATCAGTTCGTGGAATTTTTGTTGGATCAGAAACTTTTTCATTTAGCATCATTGAAAAATATGTCATATTGTAATACTGTAAACAGGTCAAAATTAATAAGTAAAGTAAATTACAGTAACCCACATCTTTAGAATTTGGAGGCTTTGAATGAACTCTCCAAAGTAATTTTGAATCAGGGAATAATGCAATTAAATCAGTATTTCCATTCTTTTCAATTTTATGGTATTCTTTTTTCCATTGATGTTTAAAATCTTGATATACACCAATTGGAGTTGAAGCAATATATTCTGTCCAATTACCATAAAGTACTCGAATTGGATTCTTTCTAAAAAGCATATAGCATAAGTTTGTTAAAAAAAACTAATATTCCTCATAACATTCTTCACCTATTGCTCGTTATTCAAAAAACAATTTTAACATACCTTTGAATAATTTCACCATATAGCAAAGTATCTGTACTACCTTTATTTGCACCAGCAAAACGAATTTCTGTTTGTAAATCTGTAGCTTGACATTTAATATTCATTGTTCCATTTAAAGCAATATACATTTTTCCCATATATAAATTATGAACAGAGCATGAAATTCCTTCCCAAGTATATTTTTCATTGAATGGCTTTAAATGAAGAGTAAAAGTTGAAATCGGTATATCTTCAAGTGATCGACCCCAGAATTTAATTCCTAAACAAAGCAATTAGCTTTAATACATAGAACATCGAAGAAGAAAAAGCTTACTTGGTTCAATATTTCCATAAAATTCAAATTCATCACCGCCTACTCCACGTGCATAGAAAGCAGAAATTGGAGGATGATGGGAAACTTGTTCAGCGACAAATTCAAATCCAAGTTCTGGTCTAAAAAAGGAAAGATAAGTCGATCGACATGAAGGGATTTATCATATCCAAATCAAATTGTGTGAAGATGATATAAACTTACTTTGAAAGTTCATAAGTTTCATATAAAAGTGGATTAAAAGGTTTTGTAAGACGTGAAGAATTTGAAGCAAAGGTTGAAAGAGCAAAAGTTGCAACCAGCTGAAAAAAAATAATGATAAAAAGGATTATCCCCACAAAAAACAAACTCACTTCCATTCGTTTAACGGCATCTTTAGCTTTTAAAGCTTGTTTAATCAATGAAACATATTCCATATATTCAGAAATTCTTTGAAGGAGGCTTAATGGTTCATTAAAAGTTAATGGAACAGATACACGTGTCAAATCCTAAAACAAAGAGCTTTAATACAGCAGCAGGCAAGAAAAAATAACTTACTTTTCCAACGCACTTCTTTAAAACTGACCAAAGACTTCCACCGCCTTTTGAACGAGATGGTAATTGAGTTCTGAAAGGCACAAGTAAATGAGATGACGCAAAATAAAAGAAAGTGATGGAAAGAAATCAAACTTTAAAAAACGTTAACTCTTTTGGCGAAGTGTATCCTTTCTCTCTCCTCTCTCTCGCTCTTATTTTTATCATCGTTTTTTCTTTGTGTATTTTATTGTCGATTGTCTTGCTCGATTTAGTCGATGTGTTACTGCCGCTGAGCAGCTTTAATAAATATTAACCATAACAATCTCATTAGCATAAATAGAAGCAGAATCTATTTAAAACAGAAAGAAACAAACCTTGTTGTAAATGTTGGAACTGAAGGTTTAATCGTTTCAATACATACTGCTTCAGTTATTGTATTTTCACTGCTGCTTGTTGTCGTTGATGTTGCTTTTTTTGCTATTGATGATGTTTCTTGTGCCATAGTATATGTAAGTTCAAAGGAGAAAAAAAATTCAGTCAGTTGCTTTTTTTGTCAGTCAAAGTGATTCCACCACTCGCTGCAGTCGAGGAAGAATGGAAGAAGAAATGAAAAGAAGCTGGCAAAGCAAATCACTAAAAAAAATTTTTGAATACTGTGAAATAATTTTTATGCAAATTTTTTTTCAAACAAAGTGTTTACATAAAATTATTTTTTTTATCAATGTGCAATATAGCGTGTATCAAATATCTGCTACTGTAGCCATGACTCAGTTTTTATGAAAATGAGATCACCGAAGATGTTCAAAAGATATAAAATGTTTTTAAAAAAGCTTGAAAAAATGTTATTGTAAAACAGTGTTTTTTGTTGTTAATAAAAGTTTATTATAAAAGCATTGTTGCAATAAGCTTTTATTTTTAAATATCACTTATTCACTGATTTTGTTGGAGATGATCATGATTAACAGATGATCGCTGAGTGTTCATCGCTGACGGAACTTCAGAAGAGATTAGCCGATCACGGCGAAGTTTTCGAACTGAGATAAACCAGTCATGTGAAGTATCCACTGCTAATCCAATCAGTAAAACTTCATAGGTATTTGCATCCACTGTTCGATTAATTAAAAGATCATTTCCAACTAATAAATTAACATTTTTTGAACCAGCTACAGTAAGCTCATATCGAGTTGATTCTGGCTGAAAATTGAATTGTCCTTAAATTAAATAAACATAAATAGAAGCTTACAGTATGCCCAGCAACTAAAGCACCATAATAATCATTTTTCCATAGCCTTAAAGCAGTATTTTTGAGATACGGTAATGTTGATCCATTATTCCAATACCATTCCGCCATTTTTTCATCTTCTGTATTATTCTTTTTCCAGTGTTCCGTGTCATATTTTTCAATCAATATTTCATCATCAGATAAATAATAATCAATAAAAACAGGGCAACATTTCGATGGTTCAAAACCTTCATCAAATCCAAGCTCAGCAACTGAAAGCCACATATCTTTCAGATCATCTGTTTCATAACTCTCTGCTTCCATATGATGCATTTCAACGAATGCCTTTAACGTCAAGCCATCATCACGATGATCGAAATTATCGATTAAAGCTTTCCATTCATCTGCTTCAAAATTGCCACCACCCGAGAGAATATTGTAAAGAGAAAATTCTCGAAAGTCCAACACTTGATCATCATTTAAATCAAACATGTCAAAGATATTCATCGTGTATAGCCGATATTGTGAGGTCAGCTTCCCTGTTGTTGGTTCTTTGATGGCATATCTCCGACGAGGAATTGAATCAGGAATCCGACGACAGAAATTAATTACAAATAAATATGTCCCTGGTAGAAGGGTCAACTTTTCTGTTGCAATTGAATTTCCTTTTTTTCGAACTGTCAAGGCAATAATCTTTTCAGTTTCCATTCTCGTTAAAATTCCATATATTGCATTCTCAAATCTATGTAGTTCTGATTCAACTAAAATGGATGTAAAGAGAGATTAATTAAATCTAACAAGCTTCTTTTTAAATTTAAAAATGTGTGAAAATAAAAAAGCCCACACATACTTGGCTATAAAACTCTTCTTCACTTCTTTTTTTAAAAGAGCTAATTTGTAGAAACAAGTTTTTAGACTAGACTAGACTTAAATATCTTATTAAACTAATTAAATGAGAAAGATTCTAGCTAAACCGGAAATAATTAAAGCACTTACTTTTATCATTTATTCGAACTTCAATCCGCAGATTTCGTACTTCATTAAAAGTAAACACATGTCCAACTGAATGATTTTGACCATTTGTTTTTTGTAAGGCGATGGATTTTGTGACAGTCTAAAATAGGTTTTGAAGGAAAACTGAAGCAACACAGTCTCACAACAAAAACAAAGCTATGTTATGGATTCAATGATTATAAGAAAACTTGAATCAAAAACTTCTTTAAAAAACTAACCTTTAGCAAATGTTGTTGTTGAATATCTGGTGAGGATGAGGGATGATGAAGGTGATCTGAAACCACTGAACGTTGTGCCAATGAAAGTGAAAGGGTTTCATGAGAAAAATGCTTGCCATTATGATCACCATATTCTTCATAATCATTGTCATCTGATAAAGAAGCGCCATCTTGATTTATTGTAGGAATGATTGGTTGATCATCATAGAAAACTGATGATTCGTAATCATTGTTTGATCCTGATAGTGAGGCATCAAGGACTGGAATTGCTAAAAATCGTTGGTGTAATTTAAGTAAAAATAAATTTATTTGCATTTTTGGCAACATTTGGAAATGACAGTTACAAAAAGTGAATTTCAAAATGGCAGTATTTTTTAGGGAAACAGAAAAACAGAGATAGACAAGAAAACAACAAAAATGTAAAAAAGTGTATGTAAAAAGAAAAGAGCAAAAGTAAAGTATCTATTTTAAAAAGGGGAAGCATAGTGTATTTTGGAGCTCTTATCGTACTCAGATTTGTTTCTAAAATACTAACCTTAATAAAGTACAAATTTAACAGATCACATTAAACATTAAACTTTATAGTTTTATTGCAATTTTTCTGCCAAGGGAATTCCCCAAATGTTAAAAAAAGGAGGGCCGAATTTGCGTAGGGTTACTGTGTAAATAAAGAGTCTTCAAAAAAGCAAACAAAAAATAGCATCGCCCAAGAAGGAACACCAACAAAATGGCACATAGTTAGTAATTGTTGAAATATTTTGGCACCCCTTAAATGCCAAGTTTAGAAAATTTTCACATTTCATGCCTAAAAAAGCAAAACAACGTGTTGTTTTTCCCTTAGCACAGATTTTTCTGTTTTGTCATATTTCTTTTTTTTGTCAAACTCATGCTTATTCTTACTCATGTTTTGTTTTCAAAAGTTTAAGCCAACTTCAAAAATCATTATTTCCTCATTAACTTTCCTCATGATGAATTTTTGATAAAAATGCAACAGGAATGCCAAAAAAGGCAAATTTTTTGATTTTTAAACTGCGAAAACATGACAAAAATGTCTTACTTTTTTCATGTTTCTTTCTTTTTTCGGTAGCAAAAAAGTGAGACAAGAATAGAAAATAGAAGCAAATCAGTTGACATTCAAGTATCTCTTTTCACAGTCACTTATCCCCTTTTTGTCGAGAAAAAACTTTTTAAAGACTTCAAAAAGCAGAAGCAAAAAAAAGAAGCTATAATAAAATGCCGAAAAAACGTGGTCGTCTTAGTTGAAGTTTTGCTTGTAATTTTTCATTTTTATTTTTGAAAATCAGCTTTAAAATTGGATACAACTCATTAATGTTGATATCTGAACTCGTAGATTCTATTTTTTACCTTAGGGGGATGTATGAAATCATACTATTAAAAGATAAGCTATAAAAAGATACTATTACTTTTTCGTTTTTGCAAAATTTTTAAATATAGATATGATTCCCTTGAGTACGTGGTGAAGGAATAGAAGAAAAAGAAGAATTAGAATTAAGGCTCACACCTTTTTCATTATTTTGATGTTCATTTTCTGCAGCATCTTTTGAGGTATTTGATGCATTACTGCTTAGCGAAGATTGTAATTGTCTGGCTCGATCTGATAAAGCTTTATTCATATTTCTCAGAGATTCTTTTGTTTCAACGAATCTGTTCAAGGCCTAAAATATGTGTTAGATTTATAAATCATTTATTGCCACAATGTCATATTCATATAACTTACACCTTGTGCCGTAACTTTATCCGTTTTCCATCTCTCCAGCATTTGTATCAATTTTTGTCGCTTTTCATCACTTTTAAAATTTGTTTTTTTCTAAAAAAATTTAGTTTTAAATGTTTTAAGGTTTATGAGGGGGTTAAAGAAAAACGTTTTTGTAAAAATTAGCAATTTTAAAGCAAAAAAAAATGTAAAAGTTGAAAGAGGAAGCATTTTTTTATACGCTTTAAAAATTAGCTAAATTGGGAGCTACTTTTTATAAAGTAGTGTTAAACCGTTCATTTTTTATAAAAAAAAGTTATTTCAGTTTTTTTTCTTTCATTCATTTATTTTTTACGTTTTTTCCGTGTTTTTTGAGTTGGTTTTTGTTGGGGAAAAAGTGAAGAGGAGTGAGAGGAAGGTGATTGATAGCTATCAATTTAACCCCCCAGTGAGTTTATTAAACTTATGGCTAGCCAGGACATTAATTATTTGGCAAACTCATCATCTCTCATTTTTTAAACTTTAAAAGCGACAGGGTTATGAACTTTATTTTTATAAAAATGTTTCAAAAAGTTTTTTTAAAACGGATATCCCTGTATACAGGTGGTTTATGGGTATTTAAATATGTTTTCGTTGTTTAATAATTCAGCCACTGACTAATCTCTATGTTTTTAATTTACTTATTTAAAGTTTAAAGTTAGCCTTATTCACCTGACTTATATCATATCTCCATTTGTATTTTTTGAATACTACCCTTAGATTCAATGATTTAAGAGCATTTTAATAGCTCAAATGTTTTCTTTTAACGTGTGAAACTTTTTTAAAACTTTTTGTTATGAAATTTGATATGTCTGCGATTTTTTGTTACTCTTTTTTTTGTTTATTTGATTTTTTTGCTTCCTGCTTTCAAAAAGGTGCTAAATTACTACCTCAAGCTAAGTACATATTTTTACACTATTTTTATCGCATTTTTTATGTCATCAAAGCTTAATCGGTCGAAAAAATTTAATGTATAAATTTTTTAAATTTTTGTATTTATTTTAAGAAAATATGATAGTAGCTGTAGCTGACTTACTTGAGCATAAGCAATTAAAGAATCAAAGGGCAGTTCATCAGTTCCCGTAATCTTTTTATGATTTTCTAGCTGATATTTTACACGTAATTCAATATTTGGCAGTCTTGTAAATAAGTGATATGCTTCATCCATTTCTATTTCTTCTAAAAATTTTAATATGTTTACTATTATAATGCCCTGAGGGGTTTTGTGGGATAAGTTTTTTGAAACTTTAAAAACATGTTTAAATGATAGCTATTCTCGGAGGGCATAAACTTCAGGATGAGTAGGTTAGTTAATGAAATAAATATTATTAATTCATTAATTAACTTAGTCATACAAGACATCTATTCTTTTGGGGGTTGGGAGATTACCTTTATCCAATGGCCATGACTCTTGTATTGCCTCTTGATCAATATCAATCCCAGCACAGATAGCTAAATCATGAAATTCTGAAATATCTATGGGCCTTGAAATGGCACCAATTTCAGTAAAATATGCCATTTTAAATGTATCTCGACGTTTTTGATCTTCTCGAGACATTTGCTGGGTTGGCTTTGTTATGGTTGCATCGGTTCGAGTTGTGCCAGGTTGGGATTCCATATTTCTTGCTTGAGTTAATCATAGAGTTGAAAAAAAAATCAAATATGGGTGGAGTCAAATATAGTGATGATGATGAATAGAGAGTAGAAAGAGAGAAGAAGAAGAAAAGATAATACCCTTTTATTAGCAGTAGGGATAAAAATAGTAATAAAAACAAAAATAAACAATTAAAAATAGACTCAATGCAGCTACTTTTGCGAAGAAAATGATTGAGTAATTTTTGGGTTCTTTTTTCTTTCTTTAAAGAAGAAAGAAAGCAAAAAGGCAGCGGAAGAAAAAAGATGCCAAAGTCCGAGAAAACTAAGCCTTGCGTGTTGGCGTCGCCGTGGAAACCACTTACAAAAACAGAAAAGAAAATAAAAGGGTGCACTTTTTTTTATACCAAAACATTTTTTGGACAAAATTTGATTTTTAGCATTCTCAAGAAAATCCAATTTTGTCATGGCATTGATATGTTGGAACTAGCTAACGGTAATGGCAATTCATAGTTCCCAGGATATAAAAGAACAAAAATAAAAGCAATTAATTTCTTTTTTCCTAAGCTTTTCATTTTTCGGCAAACTTGACCGGCTATGGTCTACTACATTTCAAGCCATGCCTTGGTGCTCTGCCAAAAAATGTTCCAGATTAAAAAATTTTTAATGCAAAGATCCCCTATTAAAAAGGGCAAAAAAAGTATGGATAAATAATTAATAATTAAAACATGCGTAAAAATTATTTTATTTCGAATAAAACATTAAAATTATAGTTTTTCCATTGAATGATGATTTCTGGAAAAATGGAGGAAATAAAAGTTTGAATAAAAAAGCAAAGAGAAAACTTCAAAGATTCAGTCTCATCGTAGAAAAGAAAGTAGCTTCATCAGAATCATTAGAAGAGTAATAAGTTGTTTTTTCTTTGATAGATGAGTCAAAAAGGAAATGAAACATTATATTTAAATTTATAAATATATAGGGTATAACTTTTCTTTGAAGAAATATGGGTGGCTATTTGTTTCTGAAGTGCGATGAATCTTTGGCCATTTTTTTAAAAACTTCTGGTTCAAATTTGGTTTAAATATCAAAGAACGACATTTTAGATAAGATCGGTTTCTCATTCAGTGTTGTAAAGTAAATACTTTCTAAAAAAATCATTCTCGAGGAGCAATTGTTGAATAGCGGACCTGGATTTAGCTTCCAATGTTCCACCTTGTGTTCTTTTGCTGACGGCGGCAAAAAAAATTTTATTGTTCGACGAAAAAAAGATTGCCCCGGGTGAGGCTCGAACTCACGGCCTTCAGATTATGAGACTGACGCGCTGCCAACTGCGCTACCGAGGCTACGAAAATCTTTTCATCTCTTTGTCGGTTCAACAAGAAAACTATCGGCTTTCTTTTTCATAAAAATTTGGCTATTATTTTCGACAGCCATTTTTCTGTTTTTAAACATCTTTTTTGTATTTTCGTGTTTTCATTGAAAAACAAAAAAAAGCGAAAATTGATAAAAAAAAATGTGTCATCAATGTTTATTTCACGTGTTTTTTTTTCAATGATGAGCCACGTAAAAAAGAAAACGTTTGTTTTTATAAAAAGTTGTCTGCACTTTTTTGATAAAATAAAAAACAGCGAGGACCACCCTCATGTCTATAATTACTCCATGTCCTTTTAATTTGTTTAAATGTTTAATCAAACTACACATATATTTCATGTATGGAAACTACTGTACATAGATCGCCTAAATAATTATCTTTATTTTTCTTAGAAATAAAATCTTTGTATAATTTTACTTTGAATTTGAGCTTCTTAAAAAACTGCCACTTCAATGGACAAAGAAGAAGAACAAAGAAAAAAAGAAGCAAAGACTAGATACTTTAATTTTGGCTGTTTTTTGAAACTTTTGGAAAATTTTGAAAAACATTTTTTTATTTTTTCTGAGACATTTTTTTCTAAAGGCATCCAATTTTTGGGTAATTAAAGTTATTTTTATCTGCCAGTCATTATGAGTGGCATCTGAAGTAAACATTCTTTCTTTGCACTTATATCTATTTCTGTATCAGCTTTTATTTTTCATTCATCTGAGTTATTTTTTTAGAATTTTCAGTAATTTTTTAGATTCTTTTATCCTTTGACATCAGAAAAGTTTTTTTTCGTTTGTCATCATTTTCTTCTTTCTTCTATTTGAAGTCTTATAATTTCAGTGATGCATAAAATAATTTTAATTTTAATAAGTCTGGTTTTATTTTCAACGGGTTACGGTAGTTGTGCTACAAATATCTTTTAAGTTTAATTGATTGTACTCCAAAGAAATACTTTAATAGATTATTGTAACATAAGTTTTACAACAATTATCGTGTGTTAATTCTAATCCTACTACGATTTTTCTTCATTATCTTTTCACACTTTTTTAGGCAATTAAATGTGAAAACTTCATTTAAGCATAAATAAACTATCATTTTACACTTTTTTGTCGGTTGAATGCTTGCTGCTTCACTGAAAGCTATTCCCTTTTGTTTCTTTACTTGCTTCTGACGCGCTAAAGTTTCTTTCTTGTTTTTTTGCGGTTGTTGTTGTTGGAGGCATTGTTATTATTATTATTCTTCCTTCCGCGGCTACTACTAGCACCCATATGTTTTTTTATTAATGCAAAAAAACACTTCATTGTTTTTTAAATTTTTTTAACGAAAAAAAGAAACCAAAATTTTTTGTTGTTTCCTATTTTTTCTTCGAATTTTATTCAGAAAAAAAATATAATTGGTTTTATCCGGGAAAACTTTTTTAAACGAAAAAACAGAATTGAACAGCAGTGCTTGAGTTTCTAATATATTGCTTACATTTTTTGGAAGTTCCAAAATGGAACTCTATCAAAATTTTATTTCTCCTCATTTTTTATAGGCCCATAAAAAAATGGGAAGAAAACCTTTAAAAGTTTAAATGTGTTTTTTTACGCTTTTGAGTGGACATTGTTTTTTTTGTTCCTTGTTACACAAGAACCTTGTCAGTCATTCAGATGTCGTTGTTGTCTTTTTTTGCTTGTAGTAGTTGATGAGATTATCTTCTGGGATAACTTATAAAAAAAGGGAGGGATGTGCTTGAATTTGGATGTGACTTGAATAAAAGTACACATTTAAAAAGTTTCAAAGAGAAGTAAATAGTAGTAGTAAAAAACGTCAAAATTTAAAATTCTGTTTTTTTTTTCTTTGAAGAAAAAGAAGATCTCTGTTTTTTTAATTCAATCGTCATTTATAGATGTGTCAGAAAAAGTTTGTCTGGATCATTTTTTCGCTAATATTTATATGGTTTAATATTTCCTACTGTACATCTTTTAGCTTATATTACAAAATTATAATAAGGTCAAAAAAATTTCCAAAAAAATTTTTATTTTTAGTCTTTTTTATAAAACTTTAAATCTTCTCCATCTCTTGTGTGGAACACTTTTGCACTTTATCATAGAAAATCCGAAACACTAATGAATTCTGACATTTAGCAAAAATACTTTACAAAAATAGCAAAACTTTTATTTAAACTTTGGCCGATTAAAATTTTGTTTATTTTTAAATTTATTAAGTGTACTTATATTATTATGTATATTTTGTTGGCTTCACTTCTGTGATATCATCCGCAATGACCACTATCTATCTTTTTGTGTCGCCTCTGCAATTTATAGTCTTACAACTCTTCTATTTTAGGATATCAATGTTTACGTTTAGATACCTAAAATTAGTACATCCTTGTAACTTTTTATATTTTTCTAAAACTCCCATGAGATTACTGTATCATCAGATTTTCAGCAGTCATTATTTCCCATTTCCTTGTTATGTCTCTTATGAAAGATCATTTGAATCAAAAAAGAATGTGTTAAGAAACTACGCCCTATCATTTTGGCGTATATATTATTCCCCCTTACTTTTGTCCCCGTTTTTATAAAAAAATGATTCTAAAAGCTTTCTAAATTTGTCAGTCATTATCTGCCTTTTTTTATTTAAAGCCTTTGTGAATGACTCAATTTTTTTCTTTCAAAGAAAGTACTCATTTCGATTTTGTTTTAAAAATGAAGGAGGATGGGAATCTTCTTTTTTTCTTTTGCTTCTGTTCTTCTTACTGATGTGGTGAATGAATAGATAGATAGATTCATTGATGGAATAATGTATGTATGTATTTTGGTTAAACCTTTATTTTCATTATAAGCTTCTTTTTGAGCTTATTTTATCTTAAAGCTTGTCCTTTTATATATACTTCGTTTTTATGTTTTATACATATTGTGCTTTTTTTCTTCTTTCACCGGGCGTCAAATCCAATTAGAAATTTTTTCATCTTTAATAGTTTTGTCGTTTTCATCTTTGTTGTTGCTGTTATCATTGTTGTTGAAGCTGAAGCTGAAGGAGAAGAAAATGAAATGAATGTGGGGAAATCAGATTTTCTGCTAAAACCTTTTTCTTTTTTCCTGCACATTTTTTTTCAGAATCCTATTGTTCCTTTTTTTGAGGACATCAGACGGGAAATGGTAACTATGTCATAATGCGTGTTTTTTTTCTGCTTGCTGTTGTGTCATTCCAATCTTTTGCTTCAAAGAAAAAGATAGATTCATTGAAGAAAAAACCTTTTATCTCGTTTTTAAAGAAAAAATTGCCTTTTCTTTTTTTTTTTCAATGCCACCCTTGAAGAATAATATTTTTTGGCATTTTTGATTTTTTATGCATAAAAAACGCCTATTTCTTTCCAAGTTTTAATTAAACTAATTGTTTCCCGTACTTTTTTTTCTTTCTGTTTCCGTGTTTTTCAAAGTTTTGAAACCTTTTCAAACTTTTTTTTATCAATTTTACTTTTTTCAGAATCCATCAGAAAAAATCATGCGAACAGGGTGCACAAAACTTGTATATCCGTATCAGAATGTCACAGATTTTGTTGAAGAAGTTTTGGGAGAGAGATGTGCGCCAGATTCCTTCGTAATTCCTACAGTATTCATTTATGGTCTAATATTAGTGCTGGGAGTTTTTGGTAATCTTGGAACATGTGTTGTAATAATCAAAAATAAAAATATGCAAACTCCTACAAATTGTTATTTATTCAGTTTAGCCATATCAGATTTGTTAATGCTTATTTTGGGTAAGCTTTTGTAACGGTATTAAATTTGAAAGTTTCCACAATGTTTTTTCTACTTCTTTGGCCTTGTTGTTTTGAAAACATAAATCTGATACAAACACCAATATGTAAATCTTTTAGGTCTCCCTGGTGAACTATATGGGATGTTTGTTCCACAATATCCATATGAATTTGGTGAAATAACGTGTAAACTTCGTGCATTTTTAATTGAATTTACAAGTTATGCATCAATTTTAACAATAACATGTTTTTCTATTGAACGATGGCTGGCTATTTGGTTAGTTTCTTACTTTTGTTTTTAGAAAGTCTGCTTACGTTTTTTATAAATAAAGATGAAAGAAAAGAAAAAGAAGTTAAATGACATATTTCCGAGACACCGAGACAATAAAGCGTTTCTTTCCTTTCATACTTCTTTGAACGGAAACTCTTTCTTTTTTGTGTTGCCTAAATTTTACTTTTGGGTTTATAAAAATAATAATCTTTTCGATGAATTCTAAGTCATAGAATTCTTTGAAAAACATAATTTTAATAATCAGTAATATCTGATTTTCAAAATTAAAAATGTTTTAAAAATTCTATTTTTCTTATTTCAGTTTTCCGCTTAGAATTCATTTATTTTCAACGGTAAAGCGAGCATCAAAAGTGATAATATGTGTATGGATTTGTGCATTCTTAGCTGCGCTGCCAGTGGTATTCCTTGTTTTGGTGAATACTGTGACGATACCAGATTGGGCAAAAGGTCTACCAAATATATCGATTGATGGCGAAACTATTGTTAATACAGAATTTTGTGGATTAGATCCGAAAAGAATGATTGAACAAAAACGGCTGTTTTATACTTCTTTTACTTTCTTCTTTTTACTTCCAGGTAAGCATTTATGACTGAATATTTTAAAATTAAAAGTTACAGTACTTTTTTGGTAAATTTTAAAATGTTTTTATTGCTGTAATTCTTCGTCACATTGCGAAAACTACAGTAGCATTTTTTGTTCGGAAAACTTTAATGGATTGTATTTGTATTGTTTTTTGTCAAAAATGAATAATAGCTTTTGAAATTTTATTTGCTATTTTATGTCAAAAAAATTTAACCTCCTATTTATTTTAGCACTATTAATATCATTTGTATACTGTCATATCGTGATCAAACTTCGCTCCGCAAATGATTATCTCTCTTCACAAAATACTCAAACAAAATCAGCTGCAAAAAATCGAAAAGGAATTTTACGAATCCTTGGTAAATTAATTCTCATACTTTAAAAGTGCATTGGGTTTAATTGTGTCTCATTTTTTTAGTGGCGTTAATTGTATGCTTCTTTATTAGCTGGCTCCCCTTTCATATTCAGCGACTTATGACTGTTTTTCTTAATGAATCTCCGCAAATCTCAGAAAGTCATCAAAATTTTATTTTTCTTATTTATTCTTTAACTTTTTATATTTCTGGTAAGTTTTACAGATTACTGTAGCTTTTAACAACCTTAACATTTCAGGATATTGTTATTATTCCAATTCAGCATTAAATCCAATTTTATATAATATTTTATCAAAGAAATATCGAATAGCATTTTGTCGAACAATTTTTGGTGAAAAATTAGCAAATCGAATTTTATATCGATTAACAAAATGCCGAACACCTGGTGATTCATGCATATCTCGGGTTGCTTCTCGGAATAATGAAAGCGGTTGTGGAAGGGCTGTTTCTGTGAAGGAAACTCAACAAGGAATTATTACGCTAATTCATCCAACAACAATCGAAAATACCGGATTTAAAGATTTTAATATTTGTGGAAAAAATAACAATAACGAACCTTTGTTAAATTCTGATTAAAAAGAAATATTTATTTTGTTTTTAATATGTATTATAAAAGTGATTATTTTTAAAAGATTGTCAAAGGAGTGCAGAAAGGGGATAAAAAAAGTTAATTAAAGTTTCAGACGTGTCATTTTATATTCATGGCTCTATGAAATGTCCATGTGACTTTATGAGTCATGGATGTAACATTCTATCTATGAATTCTCAACTTTTAATAGTTAAATATAAACAAGCAAAAACATATTTTTATAACACAACTGAGGTGTTTTTTCTTAAAAGATTGAAGCATGGCAAAAAATCATTGCCAATGTCTTAGGGATTGTCCAGAGCTGACGTCAGCATTTTAGGCATGGATGGGGTAAAGACAAATCTGACACTTCACCTTAAATGCGGCAAAAAAAAAAAATTTAAGATTTTTTGAAAATTCAGCATTTTAGGTAAATTTAAGAAAATATAGAATCGAAAAAATTTTGTTTGGTCCAAGTAAATTAGGTTCAAATGTATCAGGTTTTGTATTTGAAGCTTGATAAGGCTGATCATGAAAACAAGCATTTTCAAGTTGTCAAAATAATTGCTCAAATAAATGATTATGCGATAAATTAACCCCTCCCACAATTAATCCAATCAAATACAAAAAAATAAAAACCACATTAATTATTTATTAAACATTTCACAGAGATAAAACCATACACATAAAAAGCATGTTTACAATAAAATTAATAATTGCGTTTACCAAATTCATGTGGTTAAGTTGCAGTAACACTATCAATTTGACCATTTGCACCAAGCCAAAAATTATAAAAATACTTAGCTTCTGGATGATAAAATTTATGAGAAACACCAGGCGAGCAAACATTTACAAATTCAAGATATAATTCGACATATGGATATTTCCCTCCATCACTTATATCATTTCCCCAAACAGAAAAACGACCACTTCGTTCAATACTAGCAGATGCAACCAAATGACGATCATTAATATCAGATTCCCACAAGTTCACAATTGGATGTTGAAGAAATGATGTATCATAACTATGAGGACCAATACGGCAATGTATCTGACCATTAAATCTATAATTTCGTTGTGGGTATGCAATTCTATAAAAAAAAAGTATTTTTAAAATTAAAAAGCAATAAAAAAAAGTCTTACGGTTTATTATCATGACGAATAGATCCAGCCTGACCACCAGCAGTATCCTTTAAAGGTTGAAGATCAGATTGAAGACGAGATGGATTTGGTTGACGACGATGATAATATTGATGAGACATTGATTGATTTTTCAGGCTTCCATCTACATTGAATTCAGTTCTAGGATGTCCCTTTGGAAACATGGAAGATCCTTCACCTGTATAATAGCCATCACGTAAAACGCCTTCAGAATTACCATTATTGTGATCAAATCCATATACATATGATGCAGGAACATTGAATTTTGGATTTAAATCTAAAACACGTTGACCAGTCCAACAAACATCATCAAGTTGAAGTGCAAATTGAACAGTTCGAGGAGGTTGATCATAATAACATGCACTAATTTTGTAATCATATAATTTTTCACCAACTTTATAAAAATTGAATTTAATTTTTTCCCATGTAATCAAATCAAAAGAATAATCGAAATCGTATAGCAATAAATTAACTTTTCCATTTGGTAAAATTACCCAATTTTTATTACGACATTGAACTTTTCCATAAAAATCATAACATCGATGTTTTGGTGGTGGTGCTCTAAATTATAAAATTTATAATACCATCCGAAAGCCCATGAAAAACAAAAACATACCCTCTTTTTACAGGAACATTCCGAGTTGAAACATTTTGAACACCAAAAATAAAGAGCAGAAGAAAAGCAGCAGCAGCAAGATGACGAGAACGACGCATTTTTTCAAGCAACGGAAAAAATGAAAGAATGAAAGGGATTTTGAAAAACGGCTTTTATATCCACTTCACAGTAGCAACATGATTGAGTAAGTTTTTATGCAAATTTTTTTTAAAATATGAACTCTCCAAAAAGCAAAAGTGTTAGTTATATTTAAACATGATATTAAGCCTTAATGTAAAAAATCCCGTAAACGAAAGAATCTTTGATAATTACGAATTGATAATCCGTGCAAATACTATCGCTTTTTGAAACAATTTTTTATCTCTGATTTTTACAGTATTATATAAAATTACTTAGCAAACGATTAAAAATAGATAATTTTCAGAAAAAAAATTATTAGAAATTTTGTTAAAACCAATTTTTTATGTTCGAACAAATTCAAATATTCTTGCTCCACGATTTTCTAAAAAAATTATTTTTGATTTATAAATGTTTAAAAGCAGTGTTTGAAATTTACTTTTTCCGTGCCAACGTAATTCATCTGGTACATCTAGGGCAGATGCTTCATTGGACTTGGCCCAAATTCCATGTATTCTTCCAGGTCCAAGTGGGTGATCGCTTTGTTCATTGCTTTGAATGTTCCTTCGAAAAAGTATCACCGTTCTTCCGTCTCTTTCAATTCCAAACGCAGCAGAAAATGAAATCCTTCCTTGTAAAAATGAATCTTGTAATGGCGTGGATCGATCTCGAGTATACATATCTTGAATTCTTGAACGGCCATTTAACACTGATGCCACCATAACATCTGTGCAATCCATGGGATGAAAAGGCGCAACCAAGGCACTTTGAACTTTAAAAAACTGAGTTGAAAAACGCTCAAACCTGTTTAACAAAGTGGCTTACAGAATCCATTTTGTGTGAAATCTGCTTGTCGGAATGAACGACCTGGTGGAAGGCCAATGCTTGGAAAAAGTCGACAAGTATAATCAAGGTTAAGTGGCCTCCATCCAATTGCTAGCCATCCAGTTGTATTATAATCAAGGACTATTTCGACTTCATTCTATAAAGTTTACATTGGGTACTGGCATATTTAAAAATGTATAAGGTTTAAAAACATTTCTTAAATGTTTTTAAACAATTTTAAATTACTGTAGCATAAACACAATACTCTAGCAAATTTTTACTGCCGTCCACGACTCAAAAAAACTTACTCCAACAATTCTGGAATAAACAAAGTCTTGATTATTTAAATCCGTCCGCTCATCGTAACAATCTGGATTAAATATTCCATAGGCTTTGAACATTGTGGAAGTTCGATCAATGACATTTTTATATTTAAAACACATATCATTCATATTCTGAATGCGAGATTGAATTTCACAATTTTTACCAAAAAATGAAAAATCACAATAACAAAACTTTTGAATTAATCCTGGCCGAGAATCTGTAACACATTGGCCATTGACGCAATCAGAATTGTCTTCACAATCTGTGCGATATTGGCATCGATCACCAGTAAAATATTTATTACACATGCATCCATTTTGAGGGGTTAATCTTCCATTTCCCGAGCATTGAATTTGATCAGATTTTTGAAGGAATTGTTCAACATTGATATCAGCACAAGAATGAAAAGTTGAATTGATATCTAGAGCTTGGCGTTCAATTTGTAAAACACATCCTCGACATGGTCGTGGAAATGATATGGTTAGATTTACAGGGCTAAAAACTGTTTGCATAGATAGTGTCATTAAAGCTAGTAACATACACTCTATCGGGATATGTCATCCATAGATTTGCTTGGGTTGGTAACAGCTGTTGAACAAAATTTTCATTTGGATCTAATAAATTTATTCGAATTCCACCTTTATGAAAATCATGATTGGCTGTCCATGTCAGATCATATGGTCGTCCAACCGCAAATGTTGTATAATATGCTACAGTATGACATGTCTTATCAGATTTATTTTAATGCTAAAAGAAAAACTTACGATTTCGCCCTCGAAGCATTCCACATGGTGAAATTGTTTGAGTTATTTCCATATAATCTAATGGCGGATATCGGGCTGCTGGATAAACAAATCCAATATGAGCTTCAAGGGATACAAAGAGGACAAATAATATCAAGAGATAAAGCATCTTTATTTAGCTAAAATTACTAACTTTCTTTAATATTTGAAACAATAGTATGTAAAAAAGCTTCACATTGATTTTTCAAGTAAAAGAATAACAACTTCAATCTTTCTTCAACGTTAAAAAGTGTTCAATGACATAAGAGCTTATACCAATCACGTTGAAAACGCAATAAACAAACTTGATGTAACCCTTCTGTTGAGTAAAACTGTTTTAAAAAATCTTTAGAGTATGGCCAAGTTGTTTCCTGAACAACATGCTACAAAGAAGTTTTCCTTGTTCCAAATCATGTCAAATAAAAAAATGAAAAGTAAATAAAAACTTTTGTGAAATTGTTTACGCAAAAAGCACCCCGAACAGTAACAGTGTTAAATCATTTCTGTTTATAAAAGAGCTTTTGAAAACTGTGAAAAAAATGTATGTATTGTCTGAAACGGTTACAATTATTTTTATCTTTTAGCAATGTAATTTCTTTTTACAAGAGCCAAACATCTATAATTCATCGTTTGCGCATACAAATGTGGTACAGAAGTTAGAAGACTGCTATATCGAACTTTCGAGCCATCAACATCTTTTACAATAACACGGCGTAATTTAACAAATCTAGCATTCTTTGTTAAAATTTGAAATTGATTTAATGTAATACTTTGATCAGTGAGCGATATTGTCTTTAAATTAATAAATTTAACACCTTTAAAAAGTCTTGTAACAAAATCATCTTTTGTTTTGGATACAGTAAAATGATTAAAAATAAATATTTTATAATTAATTCTTGTAATAAAATGTAATGGAAAATATAAACAAATACTTTGGTTATCGTAAGTTAAAGTAAAAAGTTTAATTAAACGTTTACTGTTCTTTTTGAGTCCAGGTTTTTTGTCCATTTCAGCAGAAGTACAAGGAAGTGCTCGAAATTTTGTAAAAAAATATTTACAACAAAAATATAATTTGTAATAAAGTTGAGGACTGAAAGTTGAGATTGGATATTTAAAAATGTACGCAATCAAAGTTTTTGGTAATCCAAATTTTTGGCTTACAGCATTTCTTGTTGAATAATATAGTTTTTCTGGTCCTACTGGAGCTTGATTTTGAGCCATTTTTAGAGCAAAAACTTTTTAATTAATTAAGTGAATTTGCAGAAAAAATGAGAAAGGAAAAAAATAACTTGAGCAATTGCAAGTTGTGAATATACAGTAATAAAATGCAAGACCATGGTCGAGCAAACTACAAAGTTCAATGTCTCTATCACTTTCACTTTTACGTTTCTACAATCAATGTGAAACTTAATGAGAGAGAGCATAGATCATTATCAACAAGAAATAACAATAAAAATTGTAACAATATTAATGGCCCATAGAAGAAGACTTTTATGATGCAAGATAATCTTTATTATTATCATTTTTCTTGATCGAATGTCTGTTTTAAACCAAAAAGTTATATAGTCGATGTTGATCATAACTTTTTTTAGTTAATTGTTAAAATGAAAGATATTTAGTTTTTAGACAATATTAATGATAAAAAAGAAAAATAAAGATAGGTAGTTATTGATTGTAGTCTTCTATTTGCATGATTGTGTATATTTGAAGAGTGTAAACGTGTTTATTTGTTTAATCAAACTTTAACGTTTTGATAATTTTGTGTATTTGCGCGTTTGTTTATTTTTGTTTTAAAGCTTTTGCTTTTATTGAAATATAATTCCTCATTTTTTAGGACCAGGAACTTACATTCGACAATAATGGCATCTGAAGATATTGCAGTTACAAAATTTCGAGAATATATTCGAATTGATACTGAACAGCCAGAACCCGATTATGAAAAAGCTTACAAGTTTCTTCAAGATTATGCCAAAGAATTGGAATTAGAAATTAAAAGATCTGAAGTAGTCTATAACGTTTTTGTGGAATTACTGTATTTTTAATCTATCTCATTTTTAGGTAATTCCTGGTCGTCCTATGGTAATTCTAAAACTTCAAGGAACTAAACCTGAGTTAAAATCGCTAATGTTATATTCACATATGGATGTTGTACCAACATTTAAAGTATGTCTCCCAATATTCCTTTTATTGATAGTAATATAATAATTTTAGGATCAATGGAAATATGATCCATATTCAGCTCATAAAGAAGAGAATGGAAGAATTTATGGCCGTGGAACACAAGATATGAAATGTGTTGGAATGCAATACCTTGAAGCATATCGTCGCCTAAAGAAAGCTGGAAAGAAAAATTTTACTCGAACTGTTTATTTTGTTTTTGGGGCTGATGAAGAAACTGGTGGACAAGCAATTCAAATTTTTGTTAAAACTCAAGATTTTAAAGATCTTAATCTTGGTTTTACATTAGATGAAGGGTTAGCATCTGAAGATGATACATATAAAGTATATTATGCAGAACGATGTGTTTGGTGTAAGTTTTATTTTCAAAAGTTATGCTATAGAGGATTATATTAAATGTGATATAAAATGCTCTGAAATACAGTAATCCTTTATAAATTAGATTTATTTTTGCTGTTGAGTTCTTAGTGATTAATAACCATGATGATTACCGTAATATTCATTAATCTGTTTTAGGGATTCTTGTATCATGTAAAGGTTCACCTGGACATGGCTCACGTTTTATTGAAAATGATGCTGGATCAAAGCTTGTAAGTTTTTCTAGTTTTTTGCTTACTATTTTCATCTACAATTTTTTCAGCGCAAAGTTATCAATAGCTTCTATGAATTTCGTGAACAACAAAAAGCAAAGCTTGAAAATTCTGGTGGAAAATTGAAATTGGGAGATGTAACAACTGCAAATTTAACAAAAATTGAAGGTGGAGTTCAGGCTAATGTTGTACCAGATGAAATTAAAGCTTGTAAGCGTTTTCTGTGTTAAAATTACTGTAATTAAATGAATTATTTAGATTTTGATGTCCGGGTTACTCCAACAATGTTGGATGTGAGTATTTTTTATTACTTTGTTTGATACTTATTACTTGAGGTTTAGGAAATGGATGGACTTCTCAAAAAATGGTGCTCTGAAGCTGGTCCTGGTGTTACATATACTTTTCTTCAACATGGACTTATTAAAACTACAACTCCTACAACTGATGATGATGCATTTTGGAAAGCTTTTTCATCAACCTTGAAACAAGAGTAAGCTTTTTGCAAGCATTTTTGTGCTTTTAATTATTGTACTTTTTAGAAAATGCAAATATGAAACTGAAATTTTTATTGGTGCAACAGATTCTCGCTATCTTCGTGGACTTGGATATCGCTCAATTGGATTTAGTCCAATGATTAATACTCCCATCTTACTTCATGATCACAATGAATATCTTGATGAATCAGTTTTTCTTCGAGGAATTGAAATTTATGAAAAGTTAATTCCAAATCTTGCAAATGTTGAAGCTGAAAATGAACCATAAAAAACAGAGATAATTTAATCGTAATTAAATATTTAGTAGTATTACTGTATAATTAATTTTGTTTATGATGAATTAAGTGAAAAATAAAATAATACCATTTGATGCGTCGAAGATTTTGGAGTTACCGTGATATATCATTACAAAAATAGCGAATTATAAACGTTTAAGATTTTTTACATTATAATATCTGAAACTTCGATAACAGCAAAACATTGAAAAAAAATTGGAAGAAATACCCTTGGGAAGCACTTAGGATGTCAAAAATTATCCATCTTCAACATCGCTGGATTTTCTTTTTTATGAAAATCTCTTTAATGTTAGCTCTGTTGGCCTAATGTTCCGAACTGCTTGAATATTTCGATTTTTAACTTAACTTTTTGCTGCTGAAATTTTTATGCATGACAAAAAAAGCTTCTCCTTTAAAAAAAAGACGTGATAAATTTTGCTGACGATAATAATCAATTTGGTAAGTGTTTTTATTTTATTAAAAAACGAGTGTCTTTAGGCGTTTTAAAACTTTATTGATTTAAAAAATGGTTTTTTGTTGTTTAAACTTTCTTTTATGCCATGTCATTGTTTTTAATGTCTGACGTAGTATTAACGAAAATTTTTTTTATCCTTTTTTATTTAATGTTTGTTATAAATTTTTAGAGATTTAAAATCAAATATGACTGATAACGAAGCAAAAGCTCGTGCAAAGCTTGCTGAAGCTGAAAAGAAGGGAAAGAAAGGTGGATTCTTTGGTTTATTTGGTGGCGGATCTGCTGATGATACTGCAAATCTTTATATTCAAGTAAGAACTTACTAACTTAGTTAAGGATGACTCATATTATTTATGTTATTTTTATAGGCAGGAAATTTATTTAAAATTGCAAAGAACTGGATGGAAGCAGGAAAAGCATTTGAAAAAGCTGCAAATTCATATGATGCTGATGGAAAGCATAATTCTGCAATGCAATTTGTTGAAGCAGGAAATTGTTATCGAAAAGCTGATCCAGAGAAAGCTGTTCAAATGATTCTTAAAGCAGCAGAAATTTATACAGATATGGGAAGATTTGCAATGGCAGCTAAAAATCATATTAGTGTCGCGGAAATTTATGATACTGAAGCCCCGAATATGGAAGCAGCAATGAAGCATTATGCAAAAGCAGCGGATTATTATAAAGGTGAAGAGCAACGTGTTACTGCAATAAAGTCATTAGAAAAAGTTGGAATGTATGCAGCTCAACTTGGACAGCTACGAAAAGCTATTGAAACATTTGAAGAAATTGCATTTTATCAAGCTGATCATTCAACACTAAAATATGCTGCAAAGAATACATTCTTTAAAGCATTACTATGTCATTTAAATCTTGATACTGTAAGCTTATATCTTTTTTTAAATATATACAGGATTTATTTTAGCTTGATACAACTCATGCTGTTACAAGATACGAAGAAAGAGATCCATCATTTGCTGATACCCGAGAATGTAAGCTAATTAAAGAACTTATTCAAGCAATTGAAAATAAAGATGCTGATGGATATACTGCCGAAGTAGCAAAGTTTGATAAAATGACAAAATTGGATACATGGTCAACACATATGTTACTACAACCTAAAAAATCTATTGCACCATCTGTAATTGTTGATGAAAATGATCTTTGTTAAAGAAAACAATATTAATTTTTTGTGTGTACTTAGCATCATTACTGTAATAATTTATTTTTTCACCTTTTTTGTACACTTTTTTTATAAAATTTTATATTTGCACATTCGCTTACAGTATACTTTTACCGCCTCTTTTTATATAAAGTATTTTATTTAAAATGTTTTAATATGATGACGACATGGATAAATAAAATCGTATAGTGCTTAAATTAATTTAAATTTATACTGAAATTGTGTTTTTTAAATGCTTCAGTTTTGAAAAAAAAGGTATTTTTTAAAATTCGCAGTGGTCATTGTTTGTTCAACTTTAAAATTTTTGCGATGGACTTTGAAAGTCTCGAATCCCGGAAATATTTGTTTGTTTTTGATTACCATAATTTTTCCATTGGTCAAAGCTTTGATCAACTCCCCTATAAAAGCATGGATAAAAATTCTTTTCAAATCACTTTTTTCCATTTTATTGCCTTCTATTGCATCTTTTATTTTTATTTAGTGTCTTTAAAATGGCTGCTTTCAAAATTCAATGCTTCATACTTTTTGCTGTTACTGTAGCATTATCTTCTGGCCGAGTTATTCTTCGAAAAGATACTCATAGTGATGATGATATTTTACATCCAAAATCTCCAACTGAAAAACGACATATTAATATTCCAATGATTGTTCCAACTGATGTCATTGATTTATCACAACGAATTCAACGCGATCAACTTATTAATAAAGCAAAAATGCCTGCATTTGAAGCTCTTAAAGCTAACGTTGAAGAAAAACTTTCTGAAAAAATTGCACCAAATCTTGGATCAATTTTATCCGGGGATAAAGTTAATCCCCTTCCAAATCCACAACCACTTGTTTTAGCTTCAAATGAAAGTTGTACCGAAGATTGTAGCAATAGCAATTGCACAGATTGTGAATGTCAAATGCCTGAAGGAGCCGAGGGATGTTCAGAAGGGTGTGACATGCAAGATTGCGCAGATAAACAAGAAAATTGTGATTGTGAAAATGCTACTGGTGACAGCAAAGAAGAAGTTGGTGAACTTTTGAGAGAGAAACGATGCTGTTGTGGGTGCTGTGATTGCTGCTGTTGTTGTGGATGTTGTGGTAAGTTTAAAAAGACTAGAGTATTAGAAAGTACCGTAGTCGCCTACGACCTTTGTGTAGCGTAAAAATTGATGAAATCCGTTTCAGCTATGGCTACAATGGCTCCGGCAGCTACTACGGCACCTATGAATTGCTGTTGTTGCGGATGTTGTTGTTGTGGATGCTGCTGTGGATGCGGATGTGGCTGTTGTGGGGGATACTAGAATAGACCTCCTTCCATATCTCCTTCTAATTCCTAAATCTCTAAGGGCAATTAAGTCTATGAATATTTGTAATTATCTTGTCAAAATATTATTGCAACTAACAAATGTATAATTAATAATACTCTAATATAGTTATTCTAAAGCTTACCCACATGTAAAGGAAATTACTTAACGAAGATTGCCAAAAGAAACACACTAATTTTCATACTGCAACTAAAAAAACGTTCAAACAGAAAAGATAGCATTACACTAAGTGTCAATGCTTTAATAAATTATTATTGAATTAATTTGATGCCGTAAAAGTATTAGATTAAACTTCTTTTATACTTCTATCAAATCCGAAAAAGTCACACATTTGAAAGCAAAAAAAGAATCCTTTCTTTTTAAAAAATACAACTGCTAAAAAGAAACTGAGTTCTTTATGTTGATCAAAGAATAAAAATAACACTTACTTCAAAGACATTATTAAAAAAATAGATATCCAAGTTTGAATAAACTGCTTTGATTGTTCCGTGAGAAACCGCCATGGAAAAGAAATCCTCCGTGAAAATAATCCACAGCCAGGGTGTTTGGCATTGCGTTCCTAACACAATCTTTTGTAGTTTATACAATTTTTTTCTTTGTTTGAACTTTTTTTTTCAAATTTTGGATTTTTTACAAGCTTCTTTGTCCTTCTTTTCTGTTAATTTTTAAGTTTTAATTAATTATTATTTATTAAATGTTATACTTTTAGAAACGTGCTGTTTTCTCACCCTATCTTTTATGTTCATTATTAACAAGAACTTGAAAACTAATTCTAAATCAAAAAAGTTTTTGTCTTCAAAATTCTGCAAGTTTTTTTTCTCTCTTTGTCTCCCAAAGTTTATATTAACAATTGTTTATTTTTAGATTTATTAAATGCATACACAAAATCAACCACCTAATGCTGGTGTTCGTCAACAATTTAATAATGGACCACCTCGGCCTTTTATTCCTTTGAATCAAGGAACGTTTTATAATCAACAAAGAGGTAACTTTTGCACTGATATATAATAGGTTCAATAAAGTTTAAACTCTTTAGGACATAATCCTACTTACTTTCAAAATGCTCCACCTAACCTTCATTATAATCAACTTCCACAAGTTAATCCTGGTGCATCTATCAATGAATCGGCAACTTCTCCACCAAGTGTTGCAAGTACACCTGGCTTACCTCATCCAGGTCCTCCATTATCTGCTAGTGGTCATCCTTTGCAACCTGGTCCTGCTGTGTACTATTCAGTTCCTCAGCAGCAACCGCAACAAGCTCTACAACCTCAACAGCAACAACCTACACGGTTTATTGCACCTCAACAAGGACAACATGTTTATCTTCCATTTCCTCCTCCACAATTACAACAACAACAAGGAGGAGGACATCGTATTCGTGCACCACATGGTCAAAGAGCTGCTCCTCCAATGATGCAGTATCAACAACCTCCACCAAATTTTAACATGAGTCAACAACGCTATCCTCTTCCTTTTAATCCTCAAGGTGTTGTTATGCCACCACCCATGGAAGGACAATACTTTGATCCTCCAATGCAGCAACAACAACATCCACTACAACAACAACATTTTCAAAAGAATACTTATCAAGGAAAAAATCGAAGAGGTGGAGGAGGCAATGGTAATTCAAGTCATTCTAGTCGAAGAGGTTCTATTCGTCATGATGGAAGAGTTAGTATTCTTATTTTCTTTAACACTAACTTTATTCATCTTTTTAGCCTGATTCATCAAATCGACCACAATCCCAGCCATCACCGCCTGAAGCTCAACTTCCTCAATTTGCTGAACAGAATGTTCCTATTCAACAAGGACAAATAATGCAACAAAATCCTATGTATGCTGTGTCACAATTTCCTCAACAAATGATGGTACCACAGGGTCAACAATTTTATGTACCATATAATCAAGAATCTCAAATGGGCCAACCTGTTTATCTCATTCAAGGTGATCCTAATTATCAAAATCAGTATTTTGCTCCTGGTGTTTATCATATGGTTCTTCCTCCTCAGCAAATGCAGCAACAACAAATGCAGCAGCAGATGATGCAAATGGATCCACAGCAACAACATCCACATCATTTTGTTTCACCACCTCTTTCAAATCCTGACAGTATTGGTGTAGATGGAGTTGCAATGGTTCAAGCAATAGAATCATTAATACATCAAAAAGAAGAAGAGCAACATCAAAGATCTCCAGAAAATGTTGAACCTGCTGCTGTTCCTGCAATGGATGCTGTATCCGTCAAAGGTGATGCAGATGATTATACTCCTCCAGGCACTCCACAATCTTTGCATCCTGTTGACGAGCAACAAGTAAGTCAAATGCTTGATGAGATAAATCGTGATGGTGATAAATTGGATCAGCAAAAAGATGAAAAAGCTTTTGAAAAAGAAGATAATAGAAAGCAAGAAAGTCATAGAAAGCGTCAGCTAAAACCTGAACAACAACATTATCAGCCACCTCGAGGAGGAGGTCGAACAAATGCACAAAGAACTAACTCTTGGAGAAATTCAACAAATCAGCAACAACAATCTGGACATTTGTCAAAAATTTCTGAAGAAAAACCGAAACCAACTTATCCAACTGCTCCTCCCGCTGTTGTTGAACCACCAAAGTCTGCTTCTATTCCATCTGATACTCCAACTCCAAGAGCTTCACCAACTCCGCCACCAAAGCTAAAAGAAGTTGTAAAAGTAGCTGATGTTCCAATGATTGGTGGTGTCCCATTAATTGGCGGAAAGCCTGTTGCTGGTGCTACCGAAAAGCTAGATTCTACAAAAACTGAACATTGTGCATTTTGTGAAATGCGTGGTAAACCTCGTCATGAAATTTCAAGTCATTCTTTGTATTCTGCCAAAGGAATTCCAGCATGTCCAGGTTTTCGTGAAGAAGGTTGTAAGCTTTGTTTTGCGAAAGGTGATGGCGCACATTTGCCAGAGAAATGCAGAAAATGTAAGTTTTTGTTTGTTACCGTAATATTTATTTATCAAATGGTTTGAATTTCAGATGTTGAAAATAAAGAAAATACTGGTGATTTTAAAGGTATGGCAAATACAATTACAAATATGTCACCGAGTGAAAGAAGTTCAATTTTGATAAAAGATATGGGAAGTCATCCATCCGTTCAAGAAATTCAATCTCATCCTGATCCAGAATTCCAAAAGGGAATCGAAAATGGCATGAAACAACTTTTTTGTGGACAACAAAAATTCAAAGAGCAAGATCAACAAGAATTTGAACAAAAGGAAGCAGCTGCTGAAAGACAGCAACGACAGCATGGCCATGGACAACGTCATTATCAAGATGAAAGAAATCATCGTGAACCTTACCGTGGAAATCGTTCTGGACCACGTGGTGGAGGAGATCGTGGTGGCAGAGGAGGATATGGTAATAGACATACTTATACTGGAAGTCAAAGTCGTGATGGTTCAAGAGGCGGAAGCACTGGTGGTAGAGGCCGAGGAGGAGGTGGACATCGTGATCGCGGTGGAAATGGACAATATGGTAGTGATAGAAGATCTAATGATAGTAGACAACAATATCGAACTTAACCGGCTTTCTAAATATCGTAGGTATTGTATCGTGCAACGTTTTGATCTCTCTTGTTTTTTGTTATATAATGTTTTCAATTTCTGAATTTTCCATTTGTATAAGTAGAAACTTTACAGTAATTTTTAACAAAATTTTCTTTCCATTGTTTTCTTTTTTACTACCGTTGATCATCGCCTCTTTTCAAATGCTTTATTGTTGAATTTTGTTTTTTTGTTAATATTAAAAATGAAGTTTATTCAACTTTTATTACGGACTTAAGTTTTAATTATTTACAGTAATATTTTTACAAATGACATCATTTGCTTTCGATCAAATAATGAAATGAAATTTTACAAATCAAAGGTGGGGATATCGAAATTTGAAAGGATATAATTTGTCTCTTTTTTTATTTTACAAGAGGGGAAAGCTAAATGATGCGTTTCTTTTACGCTTGTCAAAAAAACCAAAGAAAATCAAATGTTGGTTTTTTTATTGTTGCATGCCTATTTTGAATGATGACATGTATTCTTTGATGTTTATTTTTTTGCAAAAGTAACAAAAAACCTGCCCGCCTACATAAAGAGTCCTAGAAAGAAGAAGGAGAGAGATATATCTCAATTAGGTAACATATAGACAGGAAGGAGGGTTCTGGTTGTCAGCAACAAAAAAACGAACACCAGCCAGGAGCAGCAAAGATTTGAGAAAAGTAGATTACCTGTTTTTTTCCAAAGATGTTGATGAGATAATTCTATTAAATCAAACATAAACTTTCACTTTCTTTTTTACTACTACTGATTTTCATCAATTATTCGATTAACCCTTCTTTAAAGGTATCCAAAGAGAAATAATATTCCGTAAAATAATTTGTGATTTTCTTTAATCTTTTTTTTGTGAAATCTCAGATTTTCTATCTCTTTTTCTCTCTCCCGCAAACTTTCGTTTTTAAGTAAATTCTAGCGCGCTTCCGGAGCACTCCAAATTTTTGCTATTTTATCAGTTTTCCGCGATCTTTGAAGAAACATAATTATCCTCACCCCTCAAAAAACTATTTTGTTGAAACCTAATTTTTCCCCTCAAAAAAGCTGTCTGCCGCAGGTCATCTTTAATTTTTTAAATTTTAAATAAAAAGAATTTATTGACTATCACTTGTACTTTTCTTTTTACTGATCTCTAATATACTACTTGTTTCCGGATCTTAAAAATGCCATGGTTTTATTCAAAGCGATGTCTGATATTACTGTTGATGTTTGCTTATCAACAGAAATCCTCCCATGCCATAATACATGATGCCCCAAATATTTATATGTGGATGGAAAGGAATTCATATATTTGTAAGCTCACAAGATTTAACATGCAAGATATTGATTGATTTATTTTTTTAGGTGATCATTTTGATCCACATAAACCTGATAACCCAATTTTTATATTTGAAGAAGAAGCAGATATCTTTAAATGCTCGCTACTTTGTGGGGATCCAATTGAAACAAAAAAAGCTTGTGGCAGAATGAGAAGCCAGCCTGATTCAGATCCATCTTGTTTTACAAGTTTGTTTATTGACCGTTTACTATAACATTAGATTGAAATATTTTTAGTCCCTGAAATTTGTATCCGTGAATACATTCATGAATTTACAACAACTTCACATAATGGCGAGAAGGAAAAAGTGAAAGAAAGTTTTGATGTTGAAACGGCACAAGAAATTAACCAAAATAATTTGGAGCCTATTGATTTGGCTGTTGTTAATGAACCGATTGTAAGCAATAATAATGCAGAAACAAATTCTGAAAATGTTGCAAATGAAGTGCCAACGACAACTGAAAGTACGACCACTTCTTCAGTTTCAACAACAACTACCACCAATACTCATTCAACAACTACTACAACATCAACGCAGGCGCCAACAACAACAGAAAGTACAACAACGACAACCACAACAGAGCCAACAACTACTGAACCTACAACGACAACTACCACCACTACTCCTTCAACTACTACGACGTCGACAACTCCATCGACTACTACCACAACAACAGAAAGTATTACAACGACGATCACAACGGAACCTACAACGACAACTACTCAAACAACAACAACTCCTACAACAACAACTTCAACAACGACTTTGCCTTTAACTACTTCGACAACCACAACGCCATCAACGACTACTGTGCCAACTACTATTAGTACAACTACTATACCTACAACAACAACAACAACCACGACAACTCCTTCAACAACTACAGCGTCATCATCAACTACTACAACTACCCCGAGTACTACAACAGCAACAAGTACGCTAAGCCCCACTACTTCAACAACCACAACAACTCCTGCTACAACTACTACAACGTCTCCGATAACAACCACCACAACCACCACAACTACCTCGGCTACTACACCAACCACCACTACTTCAACTACACAAAAATCTATTACATCCATTTCAACAACAACTCCGAGTACCACAACTTCCACAACAACAATTCCATCAACAACCACTATTCAATCAACGACAACTCAAGCACCTATCACAACAACAATCCCATCAACTACCACAACCACTACCACAGTGTCACCAACAACACCTCTTCCAACCACAATAAGAACAACAATATTTTCAAATCCAACAATTACTCTGTCACCAGCTCAATTAGCATTTTTACAAAGACAAGACAATGCTCCTCAAAAAGAACCATTACAAGAAGCAAGAAAAAACATTGTTTTTACTTTGCCTTCCACAACTACCTTACCTCCAACAACAGTTGTAAGTAATATTTCAGCGAATGTTCCTGTTTTTGTTACCTTAAAGCCTATCACTAATAATTTTGTTACATCATCATCATTGCCTTCAACTACAATAAAAGTTTTTACAACGACACCTACACCTGCTTCAACTACTACTCGCTTTATTCCAACAACAACTGCATCGCCGTCAACTACTTTTTCATCGACATTATTTGCTACTTCTCGATTTAATAATGATAGAACAGTTCAAACTTCACATTTGGAACAAAAGCCAACTGCTCTAAGTACAAGTACGTTATCATCTACAACACAAATGCCTACAAGATTTTCAACAACTACTACATTTGTCACCACATCAACAGCTAATAAACCTCAAACATCTAAACAGCCACTTTCATTAGCAACAGCTCGATTTATTCCTTTAACAACTACAGCACCGTTTACAACAACGCTACCACCAGTTCGTTCAACTGCATCAAATTTGAATTTTGCAACTTCTCAATTTAAAAACCCTCAAACAACACAACTCCTCCAACAACAACAACCAGCGTCATCTAATTTTATTCAACAACAAACGTTTACACAAACTTCTCCTCCATCATCAACACCAACAACTCCAACAGTATTCATTCGACCAATACAAAAAACAACTCCTACTTTCGGCAGATTTGTACTTTCCACTGCTCAAGCAGTCGATCTCAATGCATTCCGAAATCGAACAGATATTCTTCGAAAAATTATAAAACAACAAAAAATCTTTCCTGAACTTGTTCGAGATTCAACTTTAACAACTCGAAATATTCCATTTACAACTCCAGAAGAGAGCAAAATAATTGTAGATAAAAGATTACAAAAATTAGATGAAACTGTTAAAAGATTTCGAACTGCAACTCCACCATTTGGTTTTGTGCTTGTTTCTTCGCTGCCAACAAAACGAGCAACGAGATCTACAGTTGATGCAAGTGGGTTTGCATCAACAAGATTTTTTGATGGAAGAACAACAGCAGTGTCACGGCACTTTGTTGATAAGGATTTCGGAGAACCTGCTACAACAGTTTCGTTGCCATCGTTTGCTACAACAGAAGACAAATTTAAGAAATTCGAAAAAAATCTTCCAAAAAGAATTACTGGAAATAATAACAATGACAATTTTCAACAAATTGTTTTTCCTACCACAACTCCAACCAGATTAACTCGAGCTACAACAACAGCATCACGAAATTCAAATTTATTTGTTATTGATGGAGAAGCATTTGGAAATCATTTTGGTAAACCTTTGTTTCTTCTCATTTTTTAATTAATTTGTAAAATTACAGTATTCAATGAAGTTCCACGTCCTGATCTTCGAGATGTTGTATTTGGAAAAGTTCCATCAACTTCTACATCATCATCCACATTAACGGCATCATCAACAGTTGCATTAGCATCTGCAAAAACTACGTTATCACAAAGACAAAGAAATCAACAGCTTAAAAGAAAGATATTCTTTTTCAGAAATCGGCATTCGGGGGAAATGGTAATTCTAAATATTACAGTAACTGTTAAAAATGTATTTTTACAGGTAATTGCTCCACAAGATGATGAATGCGTGGATGGCGATACAGCATGCGATTTTTGGGCTAAAAATGGTGAATGTAAAGCAAATCCAGTATATATGTTAACAGTTTGTAGGCTGTCATGTCATATTTGTACTCCATTTTTTTCTTGAAAAATTACCTTCAAAGTTATGCATGTATTTTATTACAATTGTATCGGTGAATTTTGTCTGTATAGTTTTTCCATGACTATTTTATTACTTCTTGTTAATAATAATAAAATAAAATTTTACGATTTTTCATACTTAAGATGCCAAAAAACATATGACATTTTTCGACTATTTGCAATCTAACATGTTACAAAAATATTTACAAATGGAAAAAAAATCACCAGAAAAATGTTTCAATTTTTTTTGCATTTCGGCTGTCGTCTGGAGCATTTTCAAGTCTTCTTGATATTTCGCAAAAAGCTGTTGAAGTATTCGTTGACCAATCCCATTCAAAAAATTGCAGAAAGCCATCGTCTTCCAACTTTTTAATCTTTTCTATCAAGGCTTTACAACCATCTGTTCGCCTGGGTTGAATTGCAATGATACACTTTGGATTTGCAATATTGCCCAATACTATGTCCCGTAGATATTTTCGATCATTTTTTGTAATAAATGTTTTCCGTATAACATTTTTTCGTAACATATTCCTTCCATCACGATAAACTTCAATCATTTTTAGAGATGTTTCATTGACAATAACAATAATACCAACTTCATTTTGCTGAAGTTTTAATTTAGATGACAGTTGATTAATGATAATTACATCGAAACATATCATTGAACAAAAAACATCATAGCGTAAAAATAAGTGCGTGAACATTCGTTTTGCTTTTTTCATTCGTTTTCTGCCTTTCTTTTTTTCATGAACATAAACAACAGCTTTGATTTTTTCTTTCAAGGTTATCGGGATTTTAGAGACGTTATAAAATAAAGGGAATTCGATAAGCTTTCCATCCTCAAGATTAAACGCTTTCATTTTGTATTCGTGCGAATTTTGATGAGGTGTAAAAAATAACACAAGATTTTGAATAGCATTATTTTTTCGCTGTTCCATTAAATGTTGGAAAAAATTTTCCGTTCGCTTTAAGGCAAAGTAACCTCCTCCTGCTGCAATTAAAGTAGTGTAGAATGCACAAGCAAGTCGTGAAATGGTTAAAGGAATAAAAGTGTTCCAAGTATTACTGAAAGGCAGAATCCGTTTTAGTGAATCACTAAGAATTTTAAAAACTAACATTCAAATAAGATGACGAGAACGACGCATTTTTCCAAGCAACAAAAAAATGAAAGAATGAAAGAAATTTTGTTGAACGGCTTTTGTACCACTTCAGTTGAAACATGATTGAGTAAGGTTTTATGCAAATTTTCGGCTTTTGGTCAATCAAGATTACTATAATTTTTGCGACTGCTATTTTCACATTTGGATTAAAAATCAAAGGTTCTTTTTTTAAATACTAATTTATTATTTATAAAATTAAAATTTTCTTGGTAACTGTCAGGCAAGAGGTTCTTATCCAACTACTTTAAATAATTTTATTAAAACGGTAACATTGCGAAAATAGTGACAGTTATAAAAATGACAAAACTATAAACCGAAAAAAATATTAAAATACAAAAATTGACAGTAATTATATTAGCAATAAAAGAGGAACATAAACAGAACGTTAAGCTTGCAACGTTTCTTATCTTAACCAACGTTATCGCTAGTTCGCAGGTATTTCTTTCATAGTGTTGTCTTTTATATGAAACACCAATTTTTATGATTTGACTGAAAATTGTTTATTTACTTATCGTTACTATTCTCAATAATTTTCTCGAAAACTTATGTTAGCACAACCACCTTTTTTTTAGCTGAAAACCTTTCATTTTTCACACACCCATTCTTTGGAGATCCACTCCACCAGTCCCGTCCATCCCCCAATTAGGGAGTCCCACCACATAACTGTAACTTTAATTTCTTCCTGACAGCAGACATCACCTACTAGGTAGTCACAATTGATTTTTTTAAACGACAACAAAATGCACAGCACAATGTCTTTTGCTAAACAAAAGCATAGAGTGATTTATTTCTGTATTTGTCCCTAAAAATGGCTGTTTCACAAAAATATCTTCTTAAATCAAATTTTGATAATACAATTATTGAAGTAAACGAAAAAGTTATAAATTCCTCTATTCTGCTTAAGAATATAATTGGTATGCTTTTAACTCATTTTTCTTCTTTAAAAAGTAGTTTTTAGAATTAACTGATATAAACTCCACTGTTCCAATTGGGGTAGATTGTGGTGACAAGTCTATAAAAAAATTCATTGATCTTGTAAGAATTCACGATGAATATGGAATTGATGAAGAAAGCTATAATTTAAAAGTTATTGAACTTTTTCAACATTTCACTGATGATGCTTTAGCACATTATATAAATGAAATTTGTATCTTAGATTCTGATATTTTACTCAATGCTTTAGCTGATATTATCATTGATAAGATAAGAGATATGTCTCAAAAAGAAATAACTCAATACCTTGAAATTGAAGATGATTTTACGATCACTGAACGAGAATGGCAAAGAAATAATATGCTGGAATATTTTATTTCTTTAAATGATCCAACTTTTCCACTGCAATTTCCACTTGCATCTTCTCAAAGCTTTTATTCTATGAAAATAAAGTTCTCTTCTCCTTTGAATATTTTAACTTCCAAAATTTTTTAGCGATCCAATGAAATTCTTACATTTCGGCTATCACTTTGTTCCAAGCTACTCAAGAATGAATGTGATCGGCATCCAATAAAAGTTTCTCTAATGTATATAAATTTTTCTAGTTGGTCTTTAGAAATTACTGCTGCTGAATGCAAGATGAAATAAGACGTCTATAAAGAAAATATTTTGAAGAAAGCCAAAAAATGATTAAATTTACCTATTTCTACTCATTTAACAACGAATTTCAATTTTTCTTATATTTTATATTAACTACTCATTAGTAAACTGCGTGAAATTGTCAAAATTTAGTGTTTTTATCATTTTACTCATTTACTAAATCACTAATAAAATGAGTGAAAAAATACATGTTTTTTTTCACTCAACTTTTTTTTTCCTTTTGAAAACTCTTGTACCAAATGTCACTTTTAATTTAATAATTTTCAATTAGAAAACAGAAAACACAAGAAATATTATTAAAAAATTATTTATTTAAAATCATACAAAAGAATATTAAATAGAGAGTTAACCATTTTTAGATATATTTCAAAAATAAAAAAGAATTCTTATCAACCAGAACCATAAGATTCTTGAATTTTACCATTTTCAACTATTAAATTTTGAGAAAAATTTGGTTGTGGACATGCAAATTTATAAGCATCACCATCAGCACAAATATTTTGAAAATAAAGATATATTTGAGCAGTATCATGATGAGCAATTACCTGGGCCACCCAATCTGAAAAGGTTAGTAGTAAGAGAATCAGAAAACTCGAGAAAAATGCATACTAAACCAATGTAGTACTACGGTATCTCTTGCAAAGACACTGAATTCATATTCACCATTCTCATTAATTGTTGATGTTGCAAGATTTGAATGCATATCAAAAAAGTTACTTTCCCATACTGCCACTTCAGCCCCTGGACGAATAGTATGGCCATCACATGTAATTTTTCCTTTGAAAGTATATTCTCCACGAATAAGAAGAACGTAATCATTCCTATAATAGATAAAATATCAGCAAATTATTACTTAAAAACTCCACTATGATGCAAACATCTGACGTTCGTATTTACAACATGTTTAACAATGAAAAAGAATGACTGCGATAAAAATGTGCATTACAAGTACTACTGTAGGAACAGTAATGTCCCTACTCCCATTCTCACAAGGAATTAGAGAGAATAAACACTAGTATTCACAATGAATTATTTTTGTTCCCTGGATCTTAATGATTCCAAATGAATGAAGAATACAGCATCCCATAATAAGCTACTAGCAAGTCTTAAACATATCCCCTGGCAATCAAAATAATAAACAAACATACTGGCAATCATAAGTATATCGTTTACTACGCATTTTACCAGCATCCATATTCATTAAATCATATTGGCCTTGTTGTTGACGACGAAGACGAGGCATTGGAGTATATTTGGGAGGTTGTGCACGAGGCATCGGATGATTTGCGACAGTAACACGTTTTTCATCATTATTTGCTTCTATGCCACTACCGATATCATTGTTCTCTTCTTCACCAAGTAAATGCGATTCAAATTTGTCTGGGATTGGATTAGAAACATAATAACGTTGACCATCAAAACAAGCATTTTCAAATTCAAGGAATAATTCAACATTTCCATTAATACCATTTCCCAAAAATCCTTCATCATCAACGCATCCAACAGTTTTATAAAAACCTTCTTCATAAACTTGAGCAGTTGAAAGTTTATCATCTGAACTTATATAATCATATTTCATTACGGAAACTTTTGCAGATGGTAAAATACGTCCACCATTTTGGCAATCAACCTTTCCAACAAAAGTGTAGCATTCAGATTCAAGTGATTCACTAAAACAGCAAAGTGTTTTATTAAAGCATCTTAATACCCAACGACGAAAAAACATACCCTCTTTTTACAGGAACATTGCGAGTTGAAACATTTTGAACACCAAAAATAAGGAGCAGAAGGACAGCATCAGCAAGATGACGAGAACGACGCATCATTTTTTCAAGCAACGGAAAAAATGAAAGAATGAATGGAATTTTGCTGAACGGCTTTTAACTACTTTAATCGCATCATGATGGAATAAATTTTTATGCAAATTTTCTACCGTTGGTCAGTTAACATTTTGAGACTGCTGTTTTTACATTAGGATAAAAAATCAAAGGTTCTTTATTTGTTCTGCCAAAACTATTTAAAAATTTTCCTAGTAACTCTCAGATAAAAGAGGTTTTCATCGAACTACCGTATCCTTAAAATAACTTTATTAAAACTGTAACATAGTAAAAAAAGAAACATAATGTTTTTTCTAATTAAAATTAGAAAAGTAACTTCAAATACATCATTGCACGAAAAACTGAACATTGTATTTTCTTGCATTTTTTCTGAAGTTTTACAGAAAATACAATATTTTTTCTTTTTGAAGATTCCAATACCCAATATCAACAATTTTTAAATAGAAAACACAAGAAACTTTATCAAATAATTATTATTTATTTAAAATCATACAAAAGAAAATTAAATATAGTTAAATAAAACAGTTTTGGATTTACCAAAAATCAAGAGAATTCTTGTCGACCAGAATTATTCTAAAACTTCACCATTTAGAATCCTTAAATCTTGAGGAAAACCTGGATGTAAACATCCAAATTCATACAAATCACCATCAGCACAGATATTTTCAAATTTAAAATATAAATTAGCTCTTTTATTCATAAGAGAATATATATGTACAATCGGATCTGAAAAGGATAGTAGTAAGAGAATTAGAAAACTCGAGAAAAATGCATACTAAACCAATGTAGTACAACTGTATCTTCTGCATATACAGTCATTTCATATTCACCATTTTCCTTAATTGTTGATGTTCCAAGTGGATAATCAATATCAAGTACATTATCATCAAAAATTGTCACTTTGCCAGCCATTGAACGAGAAGGATTTAATTCACCACATTTAATTTTTCCTTTGAAAGTATATTCTCCACGAGTAAAAACAGTGTAACGGATTCTAAAATATATCAGCAAATTAGTACTTAAAACTTAAACTATGATGCAAATATCTGACGTCAGTATAAAAAAATAGTTTTCGTAACAGTTTTATCCCTGTGTTTCCATCAAGTATGTCCCCTACCGACCCGGAAAGGCGTGAACCCTACTCGGTATATCTGAACCCAAACTACTTGCAAGTCTTAAGTACACCCCTGGCAATCTAAATTGCAAAAAAAACAAACCTGCAAGAATTAGCATATCGTTTACTAAGCGTTTTACCAGCATCATCAATATTCATAAAATCATTATATGCTTGCTGTTGATCATGAAGACGATGATTATATGGAGGAGGCATTGGATAATATTCGAAACGGCGATGTTGTGGACGAGACATTGGACGATTTGATAGAATCATATCATTCTCATCATTACCAGTATCCGTGTTTTCTTCTTCAACAAGTAAGTATGATTCAAAAGTATACGGTTTTGGATTTGAAACTACATAAAGTTGACCATCGAAACAAACATTATTAAATTCCAAAGTTAATTCAAGATTTACCAAAACATCATCATCAACATCAAAAACACATCCACTTATACTATAATCGCCATTTTCATCTACTTTTGCAGTTGAAATCTCGCCTTTGGCAGTAGGATTATCACGTTTCACTAAAGTAAACCAAAGTACCACTTCAGCAGATGGTAAAATACGTCCACCATTTTGACAGTGAACTTTTCCATAAAAATTATAACATCCAGGTTCAAGTGATGTACTAAAATTATTAAATGTTTGATAACAGCATTCAAATATCCAACGACGGAAAAAACATACCCTTTTAATTCAGGAATATTCCGAGTCGAAACATTTTGAACACCAAAAATAAGGAGAAGAAAAAAAGTAGCAGCAGCAAGATGACGAGAACGATGCATCATTTTTTCAAGCAACGGAAAAAATGAAAGAATGAATGCAATTTGTTGAACGGTTTTTATAATACTTTAGTTGCAACATGATTGAGTAAGCTCTTATGCAAATTTGCTGTCTTTGTTCAATAAATATTACCACAATTTTCGCAACTGCTGTTTTTACATTAGGATAAAAAATCAAAGGTATTTTTGGGAATTTTGAAAATTTAAAATTTTCTCAGACATGAGATTTCTATCGAACTACTTTATATAATTTTATTAAAACTGTAACACAGCAAAAATAGCAACAGTTATAAACAACATAAGCATAAATCGAAAAAAATAAAGCGAATATTATTAAAAATGGCAATGAAAATAAGGGCAAGAAAGAATGTGTAAAAAAATTTTAACCAAAAACAACATTAACATTTGCAAATTTTCCAGCTTTAACAAAATTTTTCTTCAAAATTTCATTTGCTTCAAAGCCTTCAAAATCAATTCGAAATTCTTCCATTTCTTTATCGGTTTGTGTTTTGATAGCTTGAAGAACATGTTCAAGAACCAAACCCAAAAGTGATTGAACACTTGAACGACGATCACCATCACGAGTTTTTACACTAATCATCAATGATCCATCTTCTTTTTCAATTTTAAACTTCCAAAATGGAGATAAATCACGAGCACGATCAAGAGAACAGAGTTGAATTAAATCTAAAATAATAAAAATATTTAAAAAATTGATTAACAGAAAAAGTAAAACGCACCAAAAACAATGTAATCAGAAATTTCGTGATACAGATCTTTAGCTTTTTGTCCAATTAATGGTTCTGTTTCCATGAAACCAATGTAAATTGGAATTTTAGTTGATCCTGAAACATGATTTTTGGGTTTGAATTTATAGCAACTATTTTTAATAAAAAAGCTTACCATCTGTATCTTTAATCAAATATTCGGTTCCATTTTTATCGCTGACATAAATGTAAAGATTAACTTTATCACAAACAAGTCGAGCTTTTTTTGGTAAATTTTGTTTATCAGTAATACCAAGTTTTGAGAGCTCTTTGACCATATCATTATCACTATCAGGGATCGGTTCAACTTTAAAATCATAAAAGCAATTTGTATCGATTTTAAAAGTAACTTTAACTTTTTTTGTTTTGAAATTTGACAATTCAGCTTTTCGAATATAGCCAATTGGAAATCTTGAGATGAGCTAAAAAGAAAACATTTATCAGAAGAGTTTATCTTTTTTTAAGTGTCCCAAATAGGGATTAGTTTTTGATATTATCATATAGCATAAAGTGCACGGACAATTGATTTATAAAAAGTAAATTGAACATAAAAATTTGTTTGACAGAAACAAGTTCCCAGCCAAAAGCAATAATTTTAAGCACGCTATAGATAAAAAAATTATACTCACTTTGATGCATTTTGTTGGATCAACTGGAACAATAGCGGATTCTTCAAAAGGTAAATGATTTTCAAATTCAGTTACAATCAATAAATCTTCTTCATAAGTGATTCCATTTGCACCATTATAATCACCTGGGGAAATAACAACTCGAAATCTATTTAAACATTGACTTTCAAAATGATATGGATTAATCTTCTCTCCCATTTTATGCAAAACGAGATCAGCAGTTGCTTTGCTTAAATTTGTAGCGAAATCTTTATTATCGACAATTTCAGGATCCTTATCATTAAATATTTCTTTTAGTTGATTACAGAAGGTTTTTTCGAAAGGAAAAGTTGCTATCATAATAATTTTGTTGGGATCAGAATCTTTAAAAAAGTGCGGTTTTCGTTCATGAGAAAATGGAGGATTTTGAGGTGTAACACTTTCATACCAATAGTAACAATCCTTTCCACGCACTACTGTTGTTCCACCAATTAAACCATCATTAACAATATGAATGATGGCAACCTGTTCACCTTCTTCGACCATTGTTTTTGTGAATGCAAGAGGAAAAACGCATTGACCACATGTTGAAGTAGTATAGTGATAGAAGATACCATTGGATTCACAAAATTCTTTGCACTTTATACGAAAAGCGTAAGCACATTCAAAATTTGGAAACCAAACTGCATCAACAAATGCAAAACTAATTGCTTTAACGCGGCTGAGATGAACAAGTGAACGAATTTTATCAAAAAATTCTTGGACATTTTGATGATGATTACTTTTGACATCATATTCAAACATTGTATTACATCCTTTGCCACTTTGTACATCATACTTTGAAATTAGAACATCTGTGGTTGGTGGCATGAACTGAACACCAAGAATTAGAGTACGAGCCATTTTTCCCTTAAAAGTTTTATATTAGAAGACGGTAAAAGTTTAAAAGAAAATGATTCCAGAAAAAATTAGGTAGAAAAAGAATAAAATAGAGAATCCGCTTTGTTCTCATCCGATAAAAATAGATTAAAAAACAAAGTAACTTTCTTCTTTTACAAATTTACCTAAAAATAACTAATAAAGATCTGGTGCTGTTGTAAACAAAGCACACCGCATTTGATGTCTGAAAATTTCATTTCCTTTTCATTGGAAATGGCCCATTGCAAAAGACACTTTTCTTTAGGAAAATTAGAAAGAAAAATAAAAGATCAAATGGCAGAGGAAAGGAAAACATAAAGAGGTGGAGCTCACTATAAAATATGGTAAAATTACGAAAGAAACATTGCCGAAGACTTTACACATACTCGAACACGCCCTGTTGTAAAATTCTCTTTTTTGTTTATGCAGCGGGCGCATTTTAAAGAATACTAAACAAATCAAAAAAAACAGGATAGAAAGCAAATTAGAAAAAAGGAATACTGCGGCGAGGTGGTTATGAAATTTAAAAAATGTTTAAAGTGTTGAAGACGATCGATGCTCAACGAAGAAGAAAAAAAATGTTTAGAAGAGCGCCACAAAAAGGTCAAACTAAAACAAAGAAAAAAGCGCCAAAAAGAAGGAAGGGAAGAAATAAATTGTAAATTTTCAAACTTTTTTCAAAATTTTTTTCTTTTTTGGCTTTGATGATAAAGAAACGTTTTTCATATCTTATAATTTAAAAACTTGCTTTTTTAAGAAAACCAAAAATTTATATAGATTTTCATAAAGACTCCCCCCGCTTAAAATCGCGGCAAAGCAGAACTCTAAAAAGCGTCTTCGAAAAGCATAAATACGCTTTTCAGAAACAAAAAGGTGAAAAGAAAATCAACTATATCTTTTTGCAGAGACAAAAAGAAAAATAAGCGTAAAAATAGATTGCTGTTAAAGTGTTGTTTTATCCATTTAAAAAACATTACTTATCAATGATATAGAAAATCCATAACAACAAGAATGATTGATGAAGCTTTATAGTCGTTTGAGGTTGCGGGTAACTGAGTTGTCTAAACATTAAAAAGTAGAAATAATTTTAGGCTAGTTTTAAACCCTTGTAAAACTTCTTAAATTTCAAATAACAAAGAAGGTGCTTGTTTTCAGTTTTTTTCAAATGTTTTGATTTAAAAGGAAATCTTTTAAATTTAAAAATTCACCCTCGGACGCTCGTTTGCGGTTCCTTCAAACAGATATAATTGTAGACGTACCTCGATTTTACTCGGGTTTTCCGCGTCCTAAAAATTAAACACAAAAATATTAAATAATTTTTTATATGAAGTTTTACATAAGTTTTTTTTCTTTTTGAAGATCCCAACACCCAATACCAACAATTTCCAAAGAGAGAGCAGAAGACACAAGAAAGACATTCAAAAAATTATTTTATTTAAAATCATACAAACGAACATTAAATATAGATATATATAACAGTTTGGATTTTTCAAAATCAAGAGAATTCTTGTCAATGTTGATCATAAAGAAGTTTACCCTTCACAACCTTTAAATTTTGAATTATCCACAACCAAACGTATTTCAAATTAATTATTGCAAATTTGTTTATTTTCGGTAAACACTACCATAATTTTTGTGTCTGTTTTTTTGCATTTGGGAATTTTTATAACGTTCAGTTTTAACGAGATAATAAAAATTGTATATAATATATATGCAATCATGTTACCAAAAGCACCAAACAAACATTCTTCTGACAATTTGAAGCACAAATTTTTTGCTAACTAAAAATGTGGTCTTATTGATCACAACTCACAAAAAAACTGATAAACAATATTTTAATCACATGACTACGTAATAGAAAGCTTAACAATGAGTTTTATTCAATGACCCTTTTTCCATTATCACAGATAAATTGTTCTTTGTTTTTCAGTAGTATGGATTGCTGTTGTTGCAAAAACACAATGGAATTTTCTACAAAACGTAATATATTTGTGTCGCTTATCAGTAATTTGCTTTTTTTGGAGAAGAAATCAACGAGAGCTATAAAACTCATTGGACTTTTAAGGAAAAAAGTGCATTTTAGAACACAAATTTGTTTCATTTATTGTCTCTAAGATTCTAAAAAATGAGAATATTGCTGTTGCTTTTATCATGCTTGGTTGCAGTTTCACTGGGTAAGTATATCTGTGAAATCTATATATCTTACAGTTGGGAAAATTTAGGTGCTTATGAGCTCAACAAAACTTATGCCGGAGATACCTTCTTAGATGGATTTTACTTCTTTCATGATAAGGATCCTAATCATGGTACGGTACAATACGTTGATGGTGTAATTGCAAAGATTTTGGGTTTAACCTCTGTTGTTGATGGAAAGGTAGCTTTCATAGTATACCATTAAAGCAGTAACAAAGTTTACATTTTTAGGTTAAAATTTCTGTTGATTCTACAAATGTTTATCCAGATGATGGAAGACCATCTGTTAGAATTCATTCCCATGATCGCTATAACGATGGATTATTTATCTTTGATATCGGTAAAGCTTTGTTGTGTAAAAACGGATTTGAATACGCATTTTTTAGATCATATGCCAGTAGGACCTGGAACTTGGCCTGCATTTTGGTTTTGTGGAGACAGCTGGCCTGCAAACGGTGAAATTGATGTCTTAGAAGGGATCTATGGTAAAACTGAAAATAATCAAGCTCTTCATACAAGTGCAAATTGTTCAATGCCATTGGATGCAAGCATCTTCAAAGGACATTGGACTAAAGGTGATGGAGGGAAAATCACAAATGATTGCTATGTTAATGCTGCTGGTAAAATATAAAGACAACATTAATCAAGCTTAATAGATATGTTTCAGGACAAGGTGGATCTGGTTGTTCCATTACTTCTGAAGATGGCTACTTTGGAGTTCCTTTCAATGCAGCTGGAGGCGGAGTCTTTGCATTTGAATGGATTCGTGAAAGTTCAATGAAAATTTGGATTTTTAAACGTGCTGACATCCCTAATGACATTACACAGGTAATTTTTACTTTAACATACAAAAATAATTTCCATATTTTTAGGGAAGTCCAATCCCAGATAATTGGGGCAAGCCAGAAGCATTCTATACAATTGGCCCACTATGTCCTGCAAATCACTTTAATGATCACGAAATTATCATTAATTGTAATCTTTGTGGTGACTGGGCTGGTGGTGCATATCCAGGTGGATGGGATGCTTGTAATGCCAAAGTCCGAAATGAACCTGCAGCTTTTAATGAAACATATTGGCTTATCAATTCTCTCAAATATTATTCTCTTTAATTTGTATAAGTTTTCCCAAATATGTAAAATGGTTTATATAATTTAAAATAAATGGTCTATCAATTAAAACCAAAATTATTTTCATATTAATTTATTTTTAAAAAAAGATGAAAATAACATAGCAACACATATTTATATTACATAAAAGACTAACACAAACATCAAAAGATTAAAAAGTCATTAAAAGTGCATTGTCTTTGCTTTACTGCCTTTTTTAACCAACAATACCTCCAACTCCGGCTGCTACTGCTAAAGGAAGAGTTTCTTTAAAACGTTTTTCGGCACTTCTCCAAATTTTTTTAAACCATCCACGTTTTTGTCGTTGTTGAGCATTATCTACAAAAAAACTTTAAAAATTAGATATATGGTTGGAGATATACCTGAATCAGCATCCGATGTTTTAAGTCCAATTAAATCATCAGTAGCTTCATTAACAATTAGGTCAGCCAATTCATCATCTGACAATACAAAATTTTCACCATCATCTTCCTTGGTGACAACTAAATGTTGAATATAAGTTTTTTTTAGTTTTAGATATTTAGGATAAGTTAATAAGTTACCTGGATTTCCAACAACAACAACAGCCTTATCATGGCCTATGAATGTTTTGCGATCCTTTATTGGCAGAGGTAAAACTTTTCGACCATTTTGAAGAACCGGAATTTGTTGAGAGAATTCAACAGCAATGACCAAAAATACACCAACGAAAATTAAATATTTCATATTTTTTTAGAATAAAATCAGAATAACCGAAGATGGCTTGAAAATGAAGAATCTTAGCTCAGCTTTTATATACGTGAAATTGGCGGCAACTTTTTCTTGAGATAACATTGCTTACCATGATATCTTAAAGAGTTATAAAAATGTATTAAATTTTTTAATGATAGCAGTATTTACTTTAAAAAAAGATGTATCAACTTCACACATTTCTTGAGATAACAATGTTTGTTTTGCGTAAAAAGTGCTTAATTTAGTAAGAATTGTACAATTTTTATTTGCTGTGTAAGTGATTTTATTAGTTTTTCTACTTAAAAAGTACCCTAGACGTCAGCGGTATTTGTTTTAATATTTTGATTCTAAAATTATATTTTTTATCAAGCAAAAGGCAAGTAGAAGCTGTACATTCATAGCTCAATAGGGGGTTGGAATTCCAACCCCCCCTCCCCCCCTCCCTGCAAGCCGAAAATTTTTGGAAAAAAAGAGCACATATAGCTATACGTTAAATTTGTGAAAAATTTTGGAAAATGGCCAAAGGGGGGAGTACGTTCAATTCTTGAAAATGAACAAAATTTTCAAAAAATGCCTTAATTGTTAGTTATTTTTTGTTTCCCAAAATTTTTCGTTTTCCACGTTTAATTCAATTCAGAAGAAACAAATGATTTTTCTAAATTTTTTTGTAGTTTATTCCATTTTTGTTAAATTTTTAAAATATCATAGTTTATTTTTAAACAATTAAGTCACTCAATATTAACGTTCCTTTCCCTCTCATTCCCCAGCGGGGATCCCCGTTCTTCCTCGCCGGGGACGTCCCCATTTCCCCTCCCCGCTGACATTTCATTGCCGTTTTTCACCGTTCCCCGCCTCCGACCAATTTCCATCGCCGTTTTTTTTATAATTGTTTTAAAAAATAGTGTTTTTTAATGTTTAACAGGTCAAAATGGCATTGCTAAGTAATAATAAAAAGTCCCCATGGCATTTAGAGTCGTATTTTCTTATCGCATTTTATGAAATTTCACAGCATGATTCTGGTAGTAGCTGTTGAAGGGGTTAAAGATAAGTTCGCGAAATCTGTAGCTGTTTTTTTGTGACATAGGGCTTTTGAAATAAAGGAATTTGTTTCTCAACGTATTTTTTTTTTTTTTTTTTAAATGAAATCCGTTTATATTTATTTAAAACGTTCTTTTTTCTTTAAAAGACATCACAAGAAAGGCGATATGCTCATCATTATAATAGCGATTCAACTGAGCTACCATTTTTTTACGAGATTCGTATTCATCAAAATGAACTGCGATCAAGGTAGAGCAGCGTTTCATCATTTTTTGTTGCAAAAAATACTTTTGTATGGGAATGCAATATAGTATGATAGTTTGAAAAAGACGGAGAAAAAGCCAGTAGTAATTGCTTAATCGTTTGCATAAGCAAAATTCATCATCCATGTGCTTTATATTAACTCTTATCATCATGGCGGATTTAAGCATTCAACAATGCGAGATCGATTTTCTAAATGGAAAACAGCATTTTGTTAGCGACTGTTACGTTAACTTTGCCGTTTTTCTTTGAAAAATGGATCCGTGCGATATACCTCATTATGAATGTCAAAAGTTTTTCTTCTTTCAGGATTTTTTAAAATAATCTTTCTCAAAGACATCAAGCAGTGTTGTAAATTCAGCGATAATTGGTTGTATAATATCTTACTTTTATCAATCAGAATGGAGGAAAACAAAGATAGTTTATATTTGAAAACAGTTTGCTGCTTGATATTTTTGTTAATATCGAGCAGCAAACTTATATTGCTACTGTAAAATCAGCAGTGTTTGCCCGATGGAAAAAATGGAGAAAACTAATCTAAATGCAGAATCGATAAAAGCTTTTGGAATCAGGATCACTAAAAAGCGGAATGGGGAAAATACTTGTAATAAGCTCTTATTGCTCTAATCAATCTCCATGGACTTTGCATTATCTAACAGAATTAAAAGTAACAAAAGCGAATACGAATGACAACCCCGTATTATAAAAATGCACTTTTTCAAATTTATCACTGAATGCGAGCATTTCCTGCAGACGAAGCTAATTGATGTTCACTTAATCAAACAAGTTGAACTTCTGCAAAAAGTTGCCAAATTTCTCCTTTGGCTAATTATATATATATTTTTCCCATCGCCTGAAAACAGTTTTGGGATTGTTAACAGTCTATGCCTTAAATATACAATTTATCTGAACATATGATATTTCAGCCGTTAAATTATCAATGTTAAAAACATTCTATAAAAATAATAATAAATTCCAATAATCGGTAGTAAAAACGCAAAACATGTTTTATTTAAACTAATTCCAAAACTTCACACCACGCAAAATGTCGCAATCATCAATAAAACACAAAAATAGTTAACTTTCTTTAACTATTTGTCTAAAGAAAATAAACTATTTAAATTTTTAAAACAAATAGTTAAAAAACATATAAGATGCCAATGTCTATGTAGTCAAATTATTTGTAGAAAAAAATTAAGTTGACGTAAATTACCGTGCCGCCTTTGATGTGCGGCAAAAAGTCTTTGATCTGCGGCTAAAGAGCTTTGATGTATAGTTATAGAATTTGGAAAAAAAAGGTCGACGGACCCCTGAAGGGTGTGACAGATGAACAAAATTTTCGGCGACGCGAAGCGTCGCCGAAAATTTTTTTTCAGATTAGCAAAACAGCTCAACGGACCCCTGCAAGATTTTTTCGGGATTTCACTTTGGGAATATAGCAAAAAAAATTTTTCCAACCCCCCTATTGAGCTATGTGTACATTTATTATGATTCGCGTTTTATATTTTTAAAAATTATCGAAACAAAATCAAGTTAAATCACTGCATTTTGGACCACAATAGTATGCCTTTTTAACAATTTGTTTCGTGCATTAAAGAACATATGAAATTTAAAAGATCGTTGATGATCATTATTTGACGACAACAATGGATTGAGAAATTTCTATCATAAAACTAAAATGAAATAAAGAAGGAAGGAAGAAAACAATACATTGATTCACATGTTTTTTTCTTGTCTATAAAGCCTGGTGCTTTTTCTTAAGATTTTTACATTCACCTTTTTCCAGAATCTATGTTCACTTGTAATAATTCTAAATATATATTTATTTCAAATTTCATGGCTGCTGCAGTACCTGCTTTAATTGCTGAACAAGTTGTAAACAACACAACTTGTTCAGCAATTAAACAACACAAAATAGAAGACACTCTGGCAAAAGACAGTCAAATTCCTGATATTGTTGAAAAAAGTAATGAACAGCCTGATACAGCTGATGATGAAAATTCCGAATGTCTTTATGAAGAAGAGGAATGGCAAGAACTGATACAAGCAGCTTATCAAATGGCTAAGTTTAAGTAAAGAATCTATGATGTTCTTTTATAACATGCACTTGTTTGTAAATACCTGTAAATTTTGTTGTTTTAAAAAGGTTCAAGCTTTTAAATTTTTGCAATCAAAATAAAAAAGAATATAATACGGACATCTTTCTCACCTTAGATATTTAAATGACCTTTTTAATTTAAACTTTCTATTTGTGTTTTCGACAACATAATGGCAAATATAATTTATATAGTTTTGCTTATCTCGTTAAAACAGAGATTATTAAAAAAATCCATTTACCGCAATTGCTCTAATTGAATCATTTTCTAATAAAAGTGCTTCTCTTAGAACATAAAGACATTGTTATTGTTGCTGAAGAGCTTGAATCAGATTTTGATATTAGAACATTGTCAGATATAACCTAGATGAGAAAAAATTGTAAAATAAACAAACTGTTTACGAAAAATAGAACATATTTCATTATTTAAATTACAAAAAATGTTTGTTTAAAATATGATAGAGAAGCGCTTCAATTAGTGCATTTACGATATGGATAAAATCCATTATATATGAGTTTTTTTTTGTAAAACTTCATATAAAACATTATTTAATATTTTTGTGTTCAGTGTTTTGTTCATTGAAACGAATCCCGATTTTACGCCGTTTAAGGGACCGCGGAAAACCCGAGAAAACTCGAGGTAAGTTTACAATTATTTAATTTTTGATTTTTGTACACATGTTTGCAATACAATCACCTTGAAATTTCGACGTTAAACAGATTTTTTTCCTCGAATATAAAAAAATCAGTTTATTATAAACAATGCGTTATTGAAAAACGATAACTTTTTATTAAAAATTTGTTCGATATTTAGTGATTTTACCAAATCTGTAATGCAAAAAAATTAACAAATTCATTCAAACGAAATACTTTCTTATCTTGCATCACTTTTATTTCTTTTCTCTTTTTGCGCAATGGTATACCTAAAATAAGGATGACGAAAGTTTTGTTGTTTTTTCGTAAAAAAGTATTAGTGCCAGGTGACACTAACTTTTCTTCTTTTTTGAAACAATAGATTGTTTACGATTTTGAAAAATTTTTAAATAACGCGTGGGAAAATTTTTCTTTTAGCGCTGTTTCTTTTTGAACTTTGAATAAAGTTCTGTTTTTCTTTGCAGTTAATCGTATAAGTGTTGAAACATCGTAATTTATTTTCTTTAATTTTTTTAAATTTCTTATGCGCATGGGATATTTAAGAAAGGCCTATGCTTGTGTCGTGCTACAAAAGTTTTATACCTTTTATTAAAACGAATGAAGCGAGCAATTAAAATAAAATATCCCACATTCGATTTTTGCTCGACTTTCTGTTTAAATTTGATTGCTTACGCGTAAAATGCTGTTTAGTTTTATAGAATAGCTTCAGGGAAGAATGTCAACTCAAGACTATTCAGAAAAGCAAGAACAAGTTTTTGTTAATGGCTGCTTCAATGAAACTCATGGTGATCAATACAATAGCATCAATTTAAATGATCAAAATCACAAGCATGAAGAACTTATACACTCTGTTAGCAAGTCATCCAACAATGGAAGTGATAACGGTAAAAAAATGCTGCAGTCTTTTAACAAAAAAATAAATGTCAAATTTTTTTGAGTCATAAATTATTATGACTCATAGTTGTAACTTTTAAATTTTTAGTTTTTATCTTTCTAATAAGCTAAATTATTAAATCTTTAGTAAACAAAAGATGAGTTCTGCTTTTTGTTTTTTGATGTACTGTTTACAGTAAATGAAGGTAGCATCACAGAAAAATGGAGAGATTGAGTTTATAAACTTTTAAAGCTTGCTGTAAAAAAATTCGGTTATGAGATAAACATGTCGCCATCCTCTGGCTCTGCTTTAATCGGATGATAAACACACTTTTTGGGACTGCAGCCTTAGCATAAATGATAGATTACGCTTGTAATAATGATTCTGTTATTATTACAAGAAATAATTGCAATTGGAAGAAAAGTGATATGTCAAAATCATATGAAAATTTATGCCTTATTGAAGAAGATGAACAAAAACTCAAATTGAAGCATGCTTCAACCAAAAGCAATAGCACCCTTTCCCTTCATATTTCAGCTTATGAAAATTCAATTGAAGCTCAAAATTCTGTAGAACAAGCTGATGATTCTAGCGAAAATGAACCAAAACATGTAAGATACATAATTGAAGACTACGTTTAATTTTCATACATTTCAGAAGACATTCCGTGAAGTTTGGAAAAATGTTAAATCACGTTTTGCTGGTTCATCTGTAACACCTGAAGTATGTGTCATATATATTTATTTTTCATTACAGAACTAATAGCTTTTTAATTTACAGGAGATGTTTGATTTTGCTCGACAACAATATGAACAATCATTTGAAGAAGCAGAAATTATGAAATTTAAAGCATCACTAAAATTATTCAATCCTCCAAATGATCATAATAATGGTGAAAAGCATGTATGTATAATATAGATGTATCAGTTCATTACTCACAATTACAAATTTTAGAAAACTTCAACATCATCATTTGCATTCAAAAATTATCTTGGTCAAGCTGCCAAACATGTTGGAAATGCAGCAAAAGGTTTATCATATGCAAATCAAAGATTTATGCTTAAGTTCCCACCATCACGAGGTGTGAATGTTCTTGATAAAGCTTTCAACAATATTAAAGGAAAAGCAACTTGGTCATTCCGAGTTGATGTTCCTCACAATGGTATTTCATCACATCATGTAAATATTAATCCAAAAATTTCTGGTGTCCGTGATCCACATATTAAAATTTCTTCTGGACAATTTACTGTAAGTTCTTTGTGAGCATAAATTATAACCAATTATATACAAAAAATGTTTCAATTTTTAGGCTGCAAAAGCGACTGGAAAAGTATTAAATAGAGTTAATAAAGTTGCTGCTCCAGTTGCTATTGCTCTGGATGCAATTCGAGTTGGAAATGCTATTTTAAAAGATGTCAAAAATGGTACAAGCCGAAATATTGCTGAAACTGGTGCAAGTATTGCTGGTGGATGGAGTGGAGGATATGGTGGTGGTGCAGCTGGAGCTGCAATTGGTACTGCAATTTTTCCAGGTATTGGAACATTTGTTGGTGCTATTGTTGGTGGAATTGGTGGTGCAATTGGTGGATCTATTGGTGCTGAAAAAGCTGGTGAAGCTATTGGTGACAAGCTTAATTATAATGTTGTTAAACGAAAATGTCGCGGATGCCAAAAAATGTTCAAAGTTAAATTATATCAAGGTAAAAAAGATCAAGTTTTATGTGAAAAATGTTTATTACTTTTACTTTGTTGATTGACTGTTTTTTATTGTTGATTAAAAATGTTTTATTAGTTTTAATGAAACTGTAATTTAGTTGTTTTTCTTTTTTACAAAACAAATACATAAAAGCTTTGTTATTTCTGTGTTGTTTGATAGAAGCATAAAACAAAGAGAATCACTGGAAGCATAAAAAAAGTTGTTATTTTTTAGACAATTTTTAAAGCAGTTAAATGTCGATGTCGTAAATAACGATAAAGTTTCGGTTTTCATTTCAGTTTTATTTCGAAATATGTACTTTGTTTTCATATTTTATAATTATATTTTTTAATTAAATATACTTCTACAGTACATCAAATCCAATTTTAAAAGGTGGGTTAAACACTTGAATTAAATGAATCAGTTTTACATTAATCATTTTCCAGGAACTGTAATGTCAAAGTAGCACAATTTAGTTATAGCTTCTGTTAAAAGGTGTTATAGCGCATCTGGTATTTAATAATATAATTTACTAAAAAATGAGCAATTTTTATTGAAAACATTGACCTTTTATATTAAATTATTTATAATTGAACTTTAAAGAAAAATGAACTACTGTAAAAATGATCTATGCTTCTAACAACTAAAATAATTGCATTTGCAAAGAAAAGATTAGAAATGTTTCTTTTTTTTGCAAACTTTGGATTTGTAAATGTAACTATCGCAACCATTGAAATGACAACATTTTTAATTCAAATTAAATCAAATTTCACAACGTTACGTTAATTGGTTTTAAAATTTATCTGAATTGTAACACCCCTTTTATAAATGGTAGCCATAAATGTTACACACTCTTTGACACATAAATATATAAGTGTAGTATAACAGTCATTTTGTTTTCAGTAAAATAAAATTTTAAATTTAAAAACACACTTTCAATCAAAGCCATTTTTAGCAAGAAACATGGACATGGAATGGCTGATGAAATTTGAAATTGATATTATTGGAGATAAAGAAGGATTCATTTGACAATTAGCAGCATCTTTAGTTGGGAATTCAACTGGTAAGTATAAAGTTAGAGAATGTGTTGCAAAGTGTTGCATAATTAAAAATGCTTTGAAAAACTCCAAAAAACAAATCAGTAACGTTAATAAACTTTTTTAGACAATATTCCAATTGGAGAAGCATTATTAATTTACAATCTAAAAGAAGGAAATATTTCATGTCATGTCCCTGGACAAAATGCTTGGTTTGATTCAAGTATTTCATGCTGGATTTTTCAACTTCCATTTATCCTTGAGACAATGGGATTTGGATATATTTGTTTTCCGTTTATCTGTGCAATAATTTTAATTTCAATGTTTGGTAAAATTAAAGAAAATTATCGTTGGTTTATTTTGAATCAAGCAATATGGGATTTATTTGTTTCATATAATTTTTTATGTCGAAAGCCATCTTTTATTCAATGGTTTTATCGATATTCGCACGATACACATTTATATGATCATTGGTTAGCTGATGTTAATCAAGGTTTGTACATAAACTGTTAACTTACAAAGAAAGCTCAAAAAGTTTTTTGTTTTCTCGGTTATTTAGTTCGATTAGGGCTGTTAAGGAGTCACATGTAACACGCTTTAAACAAAGCTAAAACACATCTTTTATTTCTCTTATAAGAAAAACACCGTAATAATATTATAAAACTTATGTTTCAGGTCCATCAACATGTTTTTATTCAACTGTCGTTGAACATGGGGCAGTGCCATCAATAACAAGTACATTGTTACAAAGCGTTATTTCTTCTGTGGCTTATGCTTCTTATGCACCATTATTTTTATTAACATTTTCACGATTTTTATCCCTCTATTTTCAATATTTTCATAAAAAATTGGATTCACTTTTACGAGTGGTAATCGTAATCATCACTTTTAATGCAATCTTCATCATTGCTGTAAATCTAGTTGAATGGGGAAAACTTATTCGAGCTTTTATTGCTACTAGCGACTATCAGAAGTGTATGAAAGAATGTCCAAAATGTATGCCGAACGATTGCATGCAATTCATTGGACGTAATCCATATCCTGTGTTACAATACATTCAAATTGGAATTCCACCCTTGCTGTTACTTGTTTCTGATATTCTAGCAATTATGGTAGTGATCAAAATTTTAAAACAAATAAAATTCCAAACAAAAAGCAATCATCAAAAACATCGTTCAACAAATATTCGAATTGCTGTTATCATTTTATTTCAATGTTTTACAATGACCTTCTTAATTTTTTGTTCATTTTTACAAGATTTTATTTGGATTCTTGAGAACCGAGATAATACCCTAGATTTTACAAATACTATGAAAAATGAAAAATTTATTCTTGAACATTTTCCGTCTTGGATTCGGTTATTATCGCTGCCAGCAACAATTCAAAGTACAACTATCATTCGAATATTTTTGGATTCTATTATTACTTTAACAATTTTAAGTGAATATCGAAAATGGGTTATATTTATAATTTTATCGCCATTAATAGCTTTTAAAAAACTTAAAAACGTCAACATCGGTAATGTAACACCAAAAATGTCTTCAAACAAAGTTAATGTTTCTTCAGTTGTAATCAGAATATCATAAAACACAAAAAACATAAAACAATAAACTTTAATATTTTGTATGAAATGTTTGGAAAACTCTTATTGAACAATGTTGATCTTTTTTTAAAATACATAAATCATATTTTATTTCATTCATCCTCATAGCAATATTCCAGATCAATAAACTTTTTTACACAGAGGTTTAATTGTCTGCTACTTTTGCCACTTCAAGATTATTTAATGTCAAATAACCATAGTTTAAAGATTTTTCTTTCAAAATGTCAGAAACTGTTTCACGAATTTTAAGAAATGTTGGCCGAGATTCCGGTAATTCATGCCAGCAATCTTTCATTATTTTAACTCTAAAAGCTAGCATGCATATAAATCAAAACAAAAGCAAGCTTACAGATCTTCTGGTGAACCATCTGGTGCCTCAAGCCTTTTTCCTTCTCTTAAAAAATCAACCAATTCTTCATTTGATAAAGTAACATATGGTACAATTCCGCAAGTAAATATTTCATAAAGTAATACCCCAAAACTCCAAACATCTGATTTTTCTGAGAATGTTCGATCCAGCAAAGCTTCTAATGAAAGCCATTTGAGCGGAAGTTGTTGATCCAGTGTAAACATAATTTGTATCACAATCACAACATAACCCAAAATCAGCAATTTTAACTCTTAAATCATCTGTTAAGAGTATGTTGCGACAAGATAAATCTCGATGAACCAGTTTGTGCTGAGCAATATGTGCCTAAAAAATAATGGTCAACTACTGTAATCTTTGCCAAATAAAACAAACCATTCCATTTGCAATTTGCCAAGAAATAAGCAATATATCTTTTGTTGCAGGAAATCCCATATCTCGAAATCCTTTTACATACCGTAACAAATCATTTGGAATTGATTCAAACACCAGACATGGCCGATCCCGTGACATTGACCAACCCAAAAATGGACAAATATTTGGATGCCATCCAAGGATTGTCAGGGCTTTAATCTCGTTTTTAAATTGTTCATTTTCATTTGTGCCATAAATAAGATTTACTTTAACTGCGATTGAACATTCAATAAAATGTTGGGTATGTATTGATGGGTAATGTTTTGCAAGTGGAGCTTTACAATTCAAAAATGCACCATAAATTGTTGCTGAAGAACCTTTTCCCAGGGGTTTTGTATAATATACTTCTAATAAAGTAGGTGGAATTTCCCAATTAAAATGTTTTTCATGTTGGCATTTATCTTGCGAAGAAAGACTTATGGCTGAGTCAGAACATGAAAGACTTTGCGGAAAATTTTTTCTGTAAAATATCATTGTTTATGTTACAACAAAGATAAATCTACCCAAAATGATTTAATATATTTATGTGATCAATTTTCTTTTGATAAATAGTTAAAAGCCATAGAATCAATCCACTTAAAACTAAAAACGCAATAAAAATACCACAAATTATGGGCCATTCAAATGAATATGGTGACACGTCATCAAATTTATAAGCAGCGGACAAATTTCCATATAAGCTTTTATTTCGACATATTCCATATAACTTGCCTATATCATTCAGACCATCGCCTAGTGGATAATTAAGTACTGTAATGTGATTAGCTTTCATTGAAGTTGTATTATCCGGTATAATTAGTTTAGTCGTTATGTTTCTGTATACTTCTTTTTCACTAATATTGTTTAAGGTTGATAAAATAAATATTTCAAAGTGGTTCTAAAAGTTACAAGTATGTGTTAATCTTTCTGTTGCATTTTTACCTCGACAGAATTAGCAACAAATCTATCATTTAGTAACTCATTTGTTAAACAAGTTGGATAATTGTCTGTAAAATAGAAAGTAAAGGTTTCACCTTTTGTTTCAAGAGCATGCAAACGACTGAAAACATTGGAATAAAAGTTTGCATCACAATAATTTTTCAATTCTAAAATGGAAAGCAATGAATTATGTCAAATTTTGCTTTTTTGAATACCGTATAATATTGCCTTAGTATAGTGATAAAAAACATCTTCAAAATACGACGCGGTGTCATTTTGAAGATTTGGAACAATTATATCTATCGTACCGTGCGTTACTTTTGATGGATCACCATACAATAACAAAGATATCTGATAGTATTCAGAATCGGAATACAGCTGACAACGTTCAATATCAAAAATATTTGATAAAATAGATATGAAATTTTGAGTATGTAAGAAATTTTGAGAATAACTTGAAAATTCAAAGTATCCAGCAACCCGGGCCATGACACTATCTTCATAATTGAAATCTAAAATATAGTATCAAAGTTATCTTAACTATTTAAATAAACAACAGAAATCTCAAAACAATTTGTCATTTTTGCAAGAACATGTCAATACAGAGAGAATTAAACTTACCAATATATAGATTCAAAAACATTTGACTAGCTTCTGTTAAATTCATATTTTTATTAGACATGTCAAAAATAGTCACAGGCACTTTTGAATGATTCAAAGCCGTTAGATTCAAAAAATCCGTTGTTGGAACAAACAAACTAACAAATGTAAAATTAAATTTGTCACAAAAAGTTTCCTTAAGTAATTCGTCATATCCAGGCTCATAATAATAATTTGTTATTACTGAAATACGTTTCTTTTTAATTCTGTCATATGGTTTGGAAACGGTGTGTAAAATGCTTGTTGAAACATGGTTGAACATTCTTTCAATATCTTCACATCCAAAAGTACAAACATCATTAGCGAAATCCGTTTTTGCTCCAAAAAAATATGTTGTTTTAATATTTGAATGATTCATGAAATCTTCAACGCCATAAGTTGTAGTAAAATCTAAAGCTTCTAGCTGACCGAAAGAAGCTACGGTGTAAAAATTTGAAGATGAAATACAATCATTGCAGTGTGTAAGGATCTTAAAAATTTAAAGAAATATTAGAATAGAATTCGGGTAATTGCTTTAAAATTCAAAGACATTAACACAAATTCATTTATGTGCAAAACATACTTTACCATAAAATTTAAATAGATCTTTAAATTCTTCATAAGTCGTATCATTTCTTATAGTAACTAGTAAATAATTAACACCATTATCCGGTGCAAGAATTTTACCAGTCAGACATATTTCAATATTAAGAAAAAGCAAAAATATTAAAACCCACATCATCTGTATTCCTTACTTCAACCATTTTAATTTAAGCAGCCAACGAGAAAAAAAAAGTTGTCCGGTGCCCCATCTTACGGACACGTAATCAGCTTTATTTTATTATCACTCCTTCTAATCGGTCTTTGTAGTTCTCGATTTTTTGAGAGAATATCTTTTGTCTCAAAAAAGACTAATTCTTTTTGATTAGAGAATTAGCTTTTGTTTCATAAAAGAATTCAATTGCAAAAAATTTTTAACCCTAAGATTCAACGTCATTACTGTTTATAAAAATTTATTTGATACAAAACATTAAAAAAACCGTGACAAAAAATCTCATCGGTGTTGAATACATACATCATCGAAAGTGATGCTTAAGTGACGACATTATCACAGGTGAGAGTTTTTTCCGTCACTGTCAGTGATGCAAAAATGATGAATGGTTTTTTTTCAGTGAATTTTATTCGAACTAACTGGGAAAAAGGCCAATTTCCGGTAGACACAATCAAACTTCGAAGGGGGCACGTCTTCGATTTTTTGCTATTTTTACATGACTGCGGCAAAACATCTGTTAGTAGATTTTCCCAGTTTTGTAGGGATACTTGTCCAGTGCCCTATCTTACTGACGTGGTATCATCAGCTTTATTTTTTTTGACTCTTGATTTTGTTATTTCTTTGTGTTTTGTTACAACCAAAAAAATTGTAGTTGACCATGATATAACATTTTTTTGTTGAGAGAGAAAGAGCAAATGCGTTTGTTTTTTCCCCCTGTTTTTAAAGGACATTGTTACGAAAAGAAGGAGAAAAAAGAGCAATACTGACTCATCTCTATGTTTCAACATAGAAAATTTTTTTATAAAACATTCAATTCTTTTTTGGGTGATGACGTGCGTTAGTGCTCATATATGTTCTATTAATAGTTTTTTTTAGTTTCTACTGCTATATTAAGAGAAATGTGACCTCTCTCTTTTTTTATTTCAATATATCATCCAACTTGGATTTTTTATTTGACAAAATTATTTTGTTTAATAACCAAACACTCAGAAATCTTTTTTAAGCTTAAGACTTTATTATTTCTAATTTTGTTTATAGTAAAACACTCTAATATTTTAGCTTATTTTCAGCTATAAACATGAGCATATATCCTGTAGCACCACAATATCCTCTACCACAAACTACAAATAATGATGGACAATTCAATGGTGGCAGCTATAAAATTGAGCATCGGGATACAAATAGTCTTCTTTGTGTTATGTTACAACCAAATGGGGTATTACATGCTTCCCCTGGATCAATGGTTGCAAAATCTCCACAAGTAATATTAAAAGGAAAATCAAAATTCTCTTTTAAAAAGATGTTTACCGGAGGTGAAATGGCTGTATCAACTTTTACAGGACCCGGAGAAGTTCTTATTGCTCCACCTATTTGGTTAGTAACTTTTATATTATAGGTTTTACATACTCTTATAGCTATGTTAAAGCTTTTTGTGCTAAAACAGTGTATAGCTGCAGGCTAAAAACAAGACAATAAACCTGCTAATCTTAAATTTTCAGGGGTGATATTATTCCATTGCAATTAAATGGTTCAAATAAGTGGAAAGTCGGAAAACATAGTTTCTTAGCTATGTCGGATGGAGTTGTAAAAGAAATAAAGTCGCAAAATCTCGGAAAAGGTTTATTTTCTGGTGAAGGGCTATTTGTTCATCATGTATCTGGACAAGGAGTATTCTTTGTACATTCATTGGGAGCCATTGTTGAACGACACCTTCAAGCCAATGAGGAATGGATTGTTGATAATGGACATTTGGTAGCTTGGAATTGTGCATATACTCTTGAAAGAGCTAGTTCTGAAGGTTTAATGTCCAATGTACTTTCTGGTGAAGGGCTAGTTTGTCGTTTTACTGGTCCTGGAACTGTATATATTCAGGTATTAACAAAGTTCGTAAAAAATATGTTTAAATTAAATTATTTTAGACTCGAAATCCTGCATATTTATCTGCATATATTAGAAGCCATGCCATGGATTAGAAGCTATGCTACTACAGCAATTGCATAAGTAGAAAAGATTTACAAGTATTGTTCTTAACCAGGTGCTCTAAAAGATATTAATGACTCATATTACTGCCTGAGTATTATTTAAAGTTTTTTTTATTTTGTTACATCTTAGTGATCGGATCCCGTCACGTTCCCGCGAGATTCCCGCGGGAATCCCGTACGGGAATTTCCCGTGTCCCGTCCCGCGCTAATTTCACTTTTACGCGAATCCCTTAATCCCGTCCCGTGGCTGTTTTGAAAAAACGGGACGGGATCCGATCACTATTACATATCCTTTTTTTATAATTTTTTCCACCTCGGTTTTGCATTTTCCTCATCATTTTCGTGCTATTATATTTTTCAAATTTCCTAGTTTTTTGCTCATTTATTTATGCAGTGACATTCGTTTTTATTTTAACAGTTTTAAAAACTAACACAAATTTTTGTTCACATAAATTGCGCTTTAAAGTAATCTAATTTTTCACCAGCACCGTATTCATAATTATTTACAGAAACTTTGGTGCATTTCATTCGAACGGAAGCAGCAGCTGCTGCTAACTTCAGCTATGCAAAAACTTAAAGCAAACATTTTTCTAGTAAAAAAAAGCAGACAATGAAAAATTTACTCCCTATTCTGCTACCTCACATATTTAAACCAATGACATTGAGCTGTACGCGTCTGTTGACCGCGTACCAAACATCAGTAATAACTTGTAAAACTACGTACTTAAAAGGTTCACAAAAGTACTAAATTTATAGCTTAAAAACAAGGCCATGGATTATTTATTTAAATTTTTTATTTAAAAGCACTTTATTGAAATATGTAGTGGGAGAACACAAACCTAAACAATTTTCTGTTCCAAATTGTTCATAAACTTGTTACAAAAAATTTTTAAATCATTAACGCCTAAATTCAGGAGGTCCAGGATTAATAATTGCTACTTTTCAGACATTGCTTTCAAAACTTTTTATTATTATTTTTGTATTTAATTAAAATTAATTAACACTTTTTTTAATAATGTGAGAAAAACGTTTGGCAAATATGAATCAAATTTTAGAAACAATGGGGGTTTAATATGTTGAAACAACTTTTGAAAACATTCTCGGTGGTGTTGATTTTGATATATCACTATTGGTTTGAGATCGACATAAATAAAAGTTTTTATATGCTTTTCGAGTTGATTTACTGAAAAAAGGATACTTAATTAAATAAAAAGCAAAGTCTCAATAACCTCAAAATCATCAACGAAATAGTTCCACTCCATGCAAAGATATCCATTAAAACTGGCAAAATAGTATTAAAGAAGGATATCATTTCGAAATTTGTTGCAAAAAATATACCATTAACATTATAAGTGATTCTCAAAAGCTGGGAAAGAAAAATTATGAATGAAACGTCTAGAATAAAGTTTTATATGTTATAACTATAATTCTAGTGTTTTTAGAAGATGTCAACTTACACAATAAGTTTCTTTCTTTAACATTAAACGTTGAAGGATGATTATTTTTATGCAAAACAAGTTTAACAAATGACAAAACATTTAAAACCGCAGCCAAAAATGTTGTAGTGAAAAAGACAACTGATGACAAAATATTACTCATTTTTGCAACTTCTGCATTCACAAAAACTGCAGCCGTTACAGAACCATCTGGACCAAATGTAAATATTATAGGTTGATGAAGTCTCCAACAAATTGGTAAAAATGGTATTACTATTAGTAGCAAGATGTACCACTGACGTTCCCAAATCTTATTGTAAGTAGTTGGAAAACAGATAATTGTAAATCGATTAAAAGCTAGAAGTAAATGTCCGATGTATTGCATTGTTGATGCATAGTTATGTATTACTAAGCCGCCAGTAATGATATACATGTTGTCAACAAAGAAGTCCAAAAATACTTGAATTAATCGAAGCTTTTGTGTAATGTTTATCTAAAACAAAAATATCTCATAAAAGGTAACGTTTTATAATCACTTTTCTCTTATTACAGTACTTCATAAATAGCTAATCTTAGGGAACGCCAGAATTGTAAATCAGAAATCAAATCAAAACAGATCTGATCTCTTTTACCCCATTAAACGAATAAACTTACAGTTATAAAAGCCATCATGTCAGCAAAAAGGACCATTCTAAAAACCTTATAAAAAGGTCCGTGAAAAACACTTTTTCTTTTTGCAATCATTAATACAAGAACAGATAAATGGAAAGTGTAAAGAATAACTTCTACGATCAAAAGTACCAACAAATAAGTACTCAACGGCATTGTTGCTTTTTTAGGTAAAGTTAATAGCTGCTTATATTACTGTATAAATTTGAAAACACAAAAGCTTTTTAATTTCGGGAAACAATTTTAGAAAAAGCAATGAGAGTTTTTTTCAAATGGGATTTCCCAGACCGTGGGTCTTGCAAGTGGGTTAGGAAGTAGTAAAATTTATAATTAATTTTTGGAAAATCGTAGTCGTGTCGTAGTAGTAAAATATTATTAATAACAGAAGTACAAAAAATAATTTCCCATGAATGTTTCTCGCAAAAGAAAACTTTTTATAAAACAGTATAAACTAAATTCATTGAATTTAAATGTTGATGTTTCGTCACGATTTATAGCTAATTATGCCCAATTCATGGAAATGTTAGTTTAAAATGTTGCGCGTTGGATGCATTCTGGAAGCTTTCAAAAAATATTCCCATAAATAGCGCTTCAATTCAAAATACAAAAACATTTTTATCAAAATACATGTAAAGGTTAAATCTCAACACAATGCGGAAAATGCTACATGTCAATCATGAATAATTTGTGAATATTTGTTCTTTATGTTCATGTAATCTTTGACACAATAGCAAGAAAATTAAATAAAGGAAATGTTGTAGCATTCATTGTGACAAAAAAATAACAAAAACTGAATACTTGTTTTTAAAAATGTTTTTTAATTTCACATGCTTAATAAATTACAGTATGCTAGAATTTGAGTACACTTAATTTAAACGTAAACTGATTGGAAAAGCAAAACAAACAAAACCAACAAAAATGTCTCTAAAAATTTTTATAATTTTGATATTTTTATTTATCATTTAAATTAAAACAAATATTTATGCAAAAGGATTAATCCAATTACCGTAAATGCTCTAATTGAAGCACGTTCTTCTATTTTTCAAATCAACGTTTTGCTGTTTATTCTAATGAGTATAGTAATATTGAAAATGATTCAAATGGATATCAATCGATTACTGTAAAAGACAAGAAAGGACGCTGCTTCAAATTTGAATCTGATATAAATTTACAATTGTTATATTGCAAAAAATGTCGGGAAAAGAATTTTGTTAATTGTGGAAGAATTTGTAAAAAAAAGACAAAGATATTTTTCTTCTTGCATATTCCCATGTTTGTACTCCTTCATTTTATAAATAATAAATATGTTTAAAACAAAGAATTTAATAATACGTATTTCGGGAACATTATTTTTGAATTATTTTTTTTTGAAACGTTTATTATTTCTTTTATAAAAGAAATGTATCACATATTTTTCTAAAATAAGATATTTTCTGGATAAGATTTTCAAATAAAGATGAAGAATTAAAAGTTTCTCTCGAATTTTCTGCACATTTTGATGAAATGTTCAAAAAATTTATGAAAGATTACGCTTTAACTTTTAAATATGATGGTTCTTTTATTTTAAATATTTCATAATTTTAGATTACTGTTGCTTTACTTGTGTTTAATAATTTCTCTTTACTAAAATTTTTGTCAATTTTTATTTTTAAAACATAAAATTTTAACAAAAAAAAAAGCAATAAAATTTTATACATAAATATATATGGGCATTTTTAAAAATTAAAGATTCTGTTATGGAAATAATAGAGAGAAGCTAACAAAAGATATCTAATTTTGGTGTACAATTTGATGTAAAAATTGGCTCAAAATTAGAAAAATTATGTGATTTTTCGTTTAAAATTTTTTGAATGTCAAAGACAGTCTTTCGTGAATGCCGCATTGATTGATCCATTTCATCACGAATTTTTTGATGCTCATCTAATACTGCAACAATCTTATTCATAATCTCTTTTTCAATCTGAAACTTTGCATTTATATTGAAAATTAAATTTGCATAAAGCTTACCAAAATATGAGGGCCAAGTTCACCAGGTTGAAGTTGTTGTTCTTGTTGAATTTCATTGAGCTGTCCACGTAGCTTATGATATTGATCAGATATACTAATTTCTTTTACCCTTCGATTAAGATCATCTTCACGAAGTTTAAGTTGTCGAAGTTCTTGCACGTAGAGAAGCCAATTTTCCAAAAGCCAGTTATTCTTTGGATCTTTGAGTAAAGCAGTTTCAAGTTCTTTTCCAACTGTCTGCACTTCGGCAATTCGATTTTCCGTTTCATCTAGCCCTCGTTGGACATCGTGTGCTGTTCTTTGCCTTTCACATTCTTGTCGCTTAAGAATTTTTTCAGCTTGTTTTTGAACTTTTTTAATATTTTTTGGTGATGCTACAAGTGCGGGTGAAATCTTTTTCATCGCATCTTGAAGATGATCCTTTTGAATTCCGGTTGTTCTTGAACGAAGTCTTCTCTCTTTTCTTTTATCTGGATCACTGTAACGTGTTTGTGGTAGTTTTCCATTTGATGGCTTAGATTCAATTGGAGTATAGAAGATTGGCTTTGAAGAAGATGTATTATCCAAAATTTCGATTGTTGTTGTTGTGCCAGAATTGATGGCATTTTGTTGTTGCTTCTTTTCTTCAAAAAGCTTTTCACGTTTTTCAATTTCTCTTTCACGTTCTTCCGTTTCTTCCATCATCAAAGCTAGCGCTTGTTTTGTGCCATAATCAATGCCAACGGTTGCTCGTCGTTCATTTGTTCGCATTCGAAGTTTTTTCATTTTATTGATTATATTTGCTTCTTTTTGAGATTCAGATGCACCAATTTTTGAATTTGAAGGAACAACATTTGGACCTTCTGGATTCGAATTATAGAGTTTTGTCATAATTCCCAAAGGCCGTTTTGGTGTATCAAATGATCTTAATGGATTGGCATGTGCTGGTAGAGGTGGTGGTGGAGAGCGAGATCGATGTGATAGCCGTTGCATACTTGGCATACTATCAAAGATGCAGGGCTTTGTTGAAGATCGATTATTGTAGTCATCAGATGATGTTGAAATAATGGTAGTATAAGTGCCAGCCGAAGACGAGGGAAGAGTATTATGACCACTTTCATTGCTTTCAAATTTCAAAGTTTCATCAGCATCTGGAGATTCAAAACTTTTCATTCTTGTTTGTGATAGCCTTGGTCGGATAGATGTTGCCGGAGTATAAAATTCTCGAATTGGTGTTTCATCGCTTCGTCTTTGTTTGGGTGTATAATAAACGCTGTCAGGGGTTTGTGGAGATTGCTTCAGCAAAGATGCTCTTCGATTAAAGATATCAATCCATTTAATAGCTTGGTGTTCACTAATATCATCCGATGAACAATTGGCTCCCTTTGCAAGAGTGTTCTCCAAAACTTGTGAAAATTCTGACCATAACTCTTCGTCATCCATTTCGTCTTCAGTTGTTGTACAACTACTTCCATGACTTGCTGCTGACTCGTGTGTGCCATCACTACTTCCACCATCAATAAATTCAATGTCATCCAACGATGATTCAAGTTCATTTGAACTTGTTGATTCAAGAGATTTTTTACCACCATCAGATTCCTGGGATTCATCATTATTATTAATTTTTTGTCCACGATAACATTCAAATTCAACTCTTTCTTCAGGGATTGTAATTGTTGTTGACGATGTTGATGGCCTTCTAGTTGATGATGGAGCAGTTGTTGTCGTTGATGGAGTTGCAAGGGCATCAAGTTGTACTTGTCGAGCTGCCATTCTATCAAGAGTTCGTCGAGCAAGTGCTGTTGGAGAGTTATAGGAATCATGTTGGTGATGTTCAAAAGAATTATTGGAATTTGACAGAGCATTGGAAGTGGTGTAAATGGTGGAAGAATTGGATTCAGTGCTAGAGAAAGAAGGCTTTTGTCCGGCAAGCATTGGACGGCACTGGAGAGTTGCTGATGGAGTTACAACAGCTATAGATGATCGATCTGAAAGTTAGTGAGTTTAGTTTTAGTATTATTGAACATATTGGCTGGATCAAGGCTTTTTGATTGAAATGGAAATGTTTGCTTTAGAGGTTTAACTATTTTTCTTCTGTTAAAAAACCTTACTTTTATCAGCTAGCCTATTTTCATTCTTATGAATTCTTGCAATTTTTTCACTAATATGTATCATATTATGTTGTTGACAATACCATCGTGGCCCAAATTCATCCATTAAACTTCGATCCAATGCACTATTTCCAAGCCTTAGCGGCTGAAGGCAATAACTACATTTAAAACATTTTTTATGAATCATCAGCTTATCAATATGCATTTGTTCAGCAAGATATACTTCAATTCCACAAAGGGCACATAGATTCCTTCTTCGAGGCAATACTGATGCATATAAATCTTGTGGAGATGAAACAGGTCGACGGAATGGATATTTTGTTGCTCGAAATACTACACCATTTTCAGCTCGATTTTCACGTTCTTCATCGAAGGATATTGACGGTGTTGAAGGCTTTGGTGGAGTTGGAGGTGGGATTTTGGGTTGTTGTTGTTGTTGTTTGCGTAAATCGGTTACTGTATTGATACCAGCTAAGTTATTGAATTTTAAAATATTTTCAGCTTTTGCAAGTTTTTCATCGATTTCCTAAAAATGGATAGTGATTAAAAGGGGGATTTAGTAAAGCTGGCACATCAACAATTAATTTTTAGGGGTAAGAAAAGTATGTAAATTTTAAAAATTCGAATAGTTATAGCCATTAGAGTTCTTTAAAGAATTCAAAGTCACACAAAACTAAAAAACAGCACAAAACGCAAACCACACTCATCAAAAACTTACTTTAAACTTATCTGGTTGCTTTTTGATAAAATCTGTTTTAGCAAAATTCCTAGCAGAAGCAGCATTTAAACGCATCATCTGAAGATGAAAAGCATAATTATGTTCTGCAGAAAATTCATCAGACATATTTTTTGAGGGCAAATGAATGTTTAAAGCAACACCAAAAATGAAAGAGCATGTAAAAAATATTGGCGCCAAAAGTTTTCTTGCTTTTTAAGAGGGGGTGCGCAAAGTAGAACAAAAAAGCAATAAAAAAAGAACATACCTTTTCTTCTTGACTACTTAAAGTTGGCTGATGATTTTTATCGATGATTGTACCATTTGCCGTTTGTTCAAGAATTTCTTCAATTTTTCCGATGCTTTCTTTTTCCATTTTTTTCGTTAGCTTTTCAGCAATTCGATGTTTTTCATCATAGAGTTGCTTGTAATGATCTCGTTGAAGATTACCATTAACAATTTGTTCAACTTTACAAACTATTGTTGGATTTAGTTTTTCCACCACAGGTCGAGGAGTATAAGTTTTGGCAGGTTTTTGAAAATAACTGCTGCTTGAATTTGGAGTCGTCTGATGGAAATCTACTCGATATTCTTGTTTCATTGAAAGCGGTGTAGGTTGCTCAGATATGCAAGATTCTTCATCATCAGCTGTTTCAGAATGATGTGGATCCATTACAGATGTGGATGCCATGGCATTTAACAAATCTCCTGCTCTTCGTTTTATTTGTTCAGATCTCTTCATTTTTGTTCCATCGAACTTTTTAACCCGTTTTCGATTATTTGTTAAAGCTGTTTTTACAACTGATGGTGAGAGAATTTGTGCAGCGGAAGTTGGATCACATCTTAGAGTATTAAATACTTCTTCAATAAAATCAATTCGACGTTCATCACTTTGATTTGCCCATGCCAATTGGCTACAACAGGGTCGTTGAATACCATACTCTTGCTCCAAGGCAGTAAACACTTGATCGAGCATATAATCTGGATCATTGTAGGACAACAAATTTGCATAATCAATGAGATCTTTTCGAAATTTGGAAACTAAAGCTGTTAAAGCTCGACCATCAGCCCAACTAAAAACGTGGAATTACAAAATTACTGTTAAAAAAATAAAATTAAAACATACTTTAAAGCTTTAAAACTGATAATTTTTATTTTGCAAGGTGCCAAAGCTTGTTGACAAAATCTTAAAAGCCGGCATTTTCGATCAAATTCCATATTTGCTTTAGCATTAAACCATTTCGGCAAATGAAATTCATCAAATTGATGTTGTGGATTATCAGAATCTATTTGACATTCAATTATTTGCTGCAATTCAACAGATCGGGCAATATGTTGATAGCGAGTTTTTGGATTTATGGTATACTTGTGATAGCTTTTACACATTTTCTCTTTCGTTGTTTGTGCCAAAAGTTTTAGAACATTTTCTCGTTCTGCAATAATTTCAGCTGCAGACATTTGATTCAAGCCGAAAGACCGAAGCATCCAAGCTGCATCAAATACCCCCAAGAATCCTCTGGCACATCCAGATCCAGTTGGCCAAAATGGTTCATGCAGGGAATCTCCAACAATTGTAACAATTAAAGGTTTATTTGATCGTTCAATTAAATGTGTTGAATGAAGGGCCGAGTAAAGAGCCGTAAAATCAAACATTGCAACATCACATTGTCCTCGATGATTCATTGAATATTCAAGATGAGGGAGTTTACCTTCTGTTGCAAAATCAGCAGCTTGCATGGCATATTTGCATAACATTTCTTGATCCACATTCTCTCGGGATAGCAGCAGACTAATGTCATCATTATCTTTTTTGATGACACCTTTTGCAAGAAGGGATTGCTTTTTAGCACACATAACAAAGTAATGCGTTTCATCTTTGTAATATACAATATTCTCCAAATCTATCCCAGTTTTGGCTTGCATGTCTTTGAAGAATGTTTGATTAAAAATATACGCCACACCAGAGATCTCTTGAACCTTTTCCTCAGCAGCAGATTTTTTATTCACAAAATTTGCTGTAATTCCAATAGCAAGTTTTCCTCGAACAACTTGTTTTGGAAAACCTGGAAGGGTATTCCGCTTTCCGTCAGCTCCAATTAAAACATCAAATTGATATTCTGAAAGCAGATGATTGGATGGCTCAAATTTTGCTTTCCATCCGGATGATCCAGAAGGTTCCAAGATTTCAGAGAATGAAATTCCATCATAAATTTGTACCCCCAAAACTAGGGCAACTTTTGTAAGGATACATTGAAGTTGTCGAATTGAAATATGTTCGATTGACCCGGTGCAGAATTTGGGGTAGAAGATTTTTGCTCCAAGCGCCTTCAAATCCTGGATGACAAATTCCCATAAATGTAAGACATTATTTCGACTGAATTTATCTCTTTGCTCCACAATTATCACTTTTGCACCAAGCAGGGCAGCTTCAATACCAGCCCTTAAACCACATGGCCCTGCTCCAATAATCAAAACATTCATATCTTTACAAATTTTTTGTCGACCATATTCAGCGAAATTTCGACGTTTATCCAATAGGGTCCATAACTTTTCTGCTTTAGAATTGGATTTTCCTTCATCAATTTTCCGAAGAAGTGGATAAATATTTGAGTAATCTGTTGAATCAACACCTTCGGTTATACAAATCTGATAAAATATTGATTGAATTTGTTTGAGGGTATTTGCTTGTACAAAATGTTCAAAGAGGGAACTGGAATCATATAACATTGTTGATGACGGCATCTTTTGGGTTAATAAAATATTTGAATAACTATTAATTAATAATAAAATTTAACATATTACTGTAGAAACTAAAAATGTAAAAGAAGATTAATGGAGATGAAAAAAAACTATGCCAAAATATTTGAAAATGATAGGGGGAGGCACAATTTCAGTAACTATAAAAATTCGTTTCAATTTCACGTATAAAAAAATTATTGTTATTATTATTTTTAGGCACGTTTTTAAAAAAGCATAAAAAATACGAGGAGAAAAGAGAAAGTGGGAGAGAGCGAAATATATTATATTTTTATGCAAATCGATTCAAAACTATATTGCAATCACACAATTTTGAAAACAGAAAGGAAGAAAGGAAAAAGAAACGGAAGATGACAGGCTTTTATGCACGAATGCTTTTTGACCAACAATAAAAAAAGTGTGAGGGAAAGGGCCACTTGAAAGTGAAATTCAAGAATTGAATTTTTATAATATATGTATTAAATACAAAAGGAAGAAGAGCTCTTTGAATCTGAAAAGAATAAAATCAAAGAGATGAAACGCTTAACGATGGTTAGGGCCTTAGGGAACGCTGTTATGGATGTAGAAGAGTGTTGGAGGGATGAAAGTGAAATATGATCAAGACAATAATGATCGAAAGAAGGTTCAATGATATCGTGGATGTAAAAGTTGAGCAACAATAGATCACAAAAGATTCCCACTTCTAAAGAAATTACTTCCTCAATTAATGAGCATGCCAATATTACTACCTGCCCTTTAAATACAATAATACTACAACACCTTTTTTTAATGATTTTTGATGACCTCAATCAACGGAATGATTTCCAGACACTTTCATTCACAAACATTTATTTTTTATTACCAAGTGATAAGGCTTGAAGAAAAAGTTGTTGGCGGTAAAAAAGAGAAGATATTCTAAAAAGTTATCACAAACAATAGCGGAAACCCTCTTCCCTCTAATTTCAAACATCAAAAAATCGCAATAAAAAAATTCTTATACTACGAAAATTCTTTTATTTCCCTCTCTCAAAAAACATATATCTTTAAAACAACATAAAAATTTCAATCATTCTGATTTCTGAATAAAAAAGAAGTGTGAAAAAACAATAATTTTATGACACCAAAGAAGCTTCATCAGAAGAAAAAGAGAAAGAGAAAGAGAAATCGGAAGTTTAAAAAAACCAATAAATTCAATTCGAAAAAAAATCAGGAAAAAAAGAGGCTCTGAGAAAATTTTGTTTTCATTTCTCCATGTCCATGGTTATCATTTTGCTATAAAAAATATTATTTGATTTTTATAGCTTTTGTTTGATCAATTTCTTCTTCCTTCTTTTCTTGCATAGAAGATTGTGAAAGCTTTTTATATGGACGAAAATTAACAAAGGCAAAAGAAGCAATAAGAAAATAAGAAAGAAAAAATATGAGGATAGGCTTCGATGGTTATAAAAAAGGTTCAAAGTTGAAAGAGAAAAATCTCTCAGATAAAGTTAATGCCATGAAAAGAGGAATGAGAATGCTAACACTTGTTATGGTATAAAAAAACGCAGACAAGAGGTCATTAAATTCCTTTAGGCAATAAACTGCATTGGCATGAGTTTATTGCCCAAAGGAATGTGAACCGCTAAAATCTTGGAACTGATCAGACAATACAGAAAAATAAAAATGGATACTGATCAAAAAATATCGAAACAAAAAGTTTGACGTTATCAAAAAGAAATCGGGTGGAGCTACTGCTTTGACTTTATCAATTGTCAATTCCCACCCTAACAATAACCATCTTAAAAATGATTCAGAAGGTCATTCACCCCCTTTCTCTTTTCCTTAATCCTTCACAAAACCTTTCCCACATAAAATAAAACTGAATTTTAACAGTAATAAATCTTAAAAATAAGAACAAATTAATTTAAAATAAATAAAATTCAAGATTTTTTTGTGGTGTTGTTTGTGAATTTAGTCACTTGTGCAACAGCAGCAAAAAAATTGGTGCGAACAATTCAATCTTTTTTTATCGTTTTTTTATATTATTGAAAAAAAGTGCGCAATTGTGAAAGAACAATGAGAAAATACTTTCGATCCCTCCATTCTTGCTGTTATATGTTTTTTTTTCATTCATTCATTGAATTTCAAGCCGCTGATTCTTTTTTTGATTGAAATCTGCCTTTAATTGAAGCAAGCAGAGCAACAATAGCCTCAAGCAAGAATCTAACAAGTAAGGAAAAGCAATATTAGAAGAGAGAGAAACATTTGTACAATCATTTAAAAAACATGAAAGAAAATCCAACAAAAAATTGTAATTAATTTTGACCAAAAATGGACTAACACGAAAAAAAACCTTGACGATCACTAAAGAGAAAAAAAGGCCTTGAAGCAGTGATGAAAAATGCGGCCGAAATTTCCGGCCGGCCGCGGCCGCGGGCCGAAAGTCGTCGGCCCGGCCGGCCTCGCGGCCTAAAATTTTTGGCCGGCCGCGGCCGCGGCCGGCCGCGGCCGGCCGCATTAAAACACTAAAAATTTTCAAAACGTGTATTTTAACGTATAAAAATTTTTTAAAGCGATTTTGTATCTTTGAGGTGTTGTAAAGTGCATAATCAACCTTAATTTTGCAAAATAGGTTACATTTAATGAAAAAACTTTTGTTGATATACTAACGTTTGGGGGAAAATTTTCTGATTTTCGACAAAAAATGGGGAAATGAAGCTTCTAATGAAATACTTAATGTTCATATAATTCAAAAACTTCAAGAAGAACACGTAAAGTTCTTCGTTTTTCGTAAATTTTGAGGAAAATAGCTTAAAAATTTTTGGCAAAAAAATTGAGCGGCCGGCCCGCGGCCTGAAGCTTCGGCCCGGCCGGCCGCGCGGCCTGAAAATGTTGGCCGGCCGCATTTTTCATCCCTGCCTTGAAGGGATTTTTTTCGGTATCGCTGTGTTTCAACAGCTTTGAGAAAAAAAACAACAAGAAGAAAAAAAACCGACACATGCATGGATTGTTTTTGTCACCTAGAAAAAGGAGTCAATCTTTAAATCGTATCAGTTTTAGTTTTTCTTTGTTTCAAGGAGAAATGAGCTCAAAAATAGATTTATGTGTGTACTTTTATGGTGGGTTTTTTCAAATTCTGTTTTTAGGGTGTGATAATCAGTTGGGGAAACAATAACAATGCTATGATTTTGATGGAAAACATTTTTACCAAAGGTGTTGTTGGAAATCTGATAGATAGGCTGGCACGTAGTTTTTCATTCATTATTTATAAACAAAATTTCAACCAAAAAATTTCGGGTAAAATACTTTAACAACGAGTTAAGGAAACTTTTGATCCTATCAAATAGTAGAAAACCTCCGGCTAATTAAAATGCTCATTGTAAATCAACCAAAGCAAATATCTACAACCCTCTTTCCAAAACTCTCACAAAAAAGGAATCCAAACAAATCATAAAAAACTTATTCATTTATTTACCTCTAGGAGGATAAAAATTAAGTAGATTTTGAACCTTCAAAGAAAAAGAAAAAAAAGTAACGTTAGTCCACTTCTTCTTTTTTTCCTTTAAGACAACATCTCTCTTAAACATTAAAGGACAAACTTAAAACTCTCTTTTTTTTGACTTTACTCACTCTCATCCTCATCGGTTTCTACTACTCTTCCTCTCTGAACTGCTGCTGTCGATCAATATATATAGACCGGAGCACTTAAGTATTTATTTATTTATATATATTTTCTCATCAACAATTTTTGGATTAACTAAATCGGTTGACTTTTATTTTTGAGTACATTTTTAAAAAAGGTTTTGAAAAAAACGACATGACTTTTTTGAGGATTTAAGATTTTAATCAAAGACGAAAGAAGGAAAGAAAGGACTACAAAAAAGTTAAACTGCAATTGTTTCTTATCTCTCCTGTAAGTTGGTCCAAAAAAGTGCAAAGCTTTTGATTTCTTTCTTTTTGTTCTTTTGGTGGTGCTCGGACAAGGTCAAAAAGTAATGAGCTTCTGTTTTTAAAAAGGTTTTTTTAACCGCAACAAAAGGAGAGAAGAAAAAGGATATCAAGGCATGAAAAAAATAGTGATAAAAAACTATCACACCAAAACTGAGTCAAAAAGAAAAGCAATTAAAATTGGAAAACCACAAAAATAATAGAAAAACAAATAATCGCCTTATAAAACTATTGTTGTTAAAACATGAAAAAAAACATGGAAAAAAATTAAAATTTTAAATTTTGTTGTGGCGGCTTGTCTGTGGTGGTGGAATGAAAAAAAGAAGAGCAAAATTAAAAGTGAAAGTAGTTAAATATGAAGCTAAAAGTAAGTTAGCAAAGAATGGGATTTCATAAATCTCGGTTTTCTCTTTTGTAATCATCTTCTTTCTTCTTCAAACATATCAATCAGTCAGTCAAAAAAGAAAGAAAGTCAAAGAAAAAGTTTGCTTTTGATCAAAGAAAATAACGAACTTGATCTGCGCTCAGATCGGTGAAATCAAAAAAAAGAAAAAATTTCATTCATCTCACTTCTTTTTTTGCTTACTTGAATGAAATTGAGTTAGTTCAATGACTGTCGAACTTTCGCAATTCTATTGTCAGCGCAGACATTCAGTATTTAAAAGTTTAAAAAAACCTAAACGGATCTTCTTCAAAAAACATTTTACGGATTTCATTCAACACTTCTTTTGCCACAGAAAAAAGCTATCAATGAAATCCGTAAACAAAATTTCAAAACTAGCAATTTTCATTGAAACAAAAAAGCAAATGAAAGAAAGTGAAAAAAACGGAACAATGCTTTTTTAAAGAAAAAAAACACACAGCATTTAACGAAAAAAAAAGAAAGTGTAAACTTTTTCATAGCTTTTTTCAGCTTTAAAAAAATGTAAATAAAAGAGGGGAACACTCAAGTTGAACAAATGACGATGTTGCCTCCCAGACTCATTCAAAAAAAACATAATGATTTCAGTATTTTGACACCAAAAATAACATAATGTATAAAAAATATAAATAAGTCTATAAAAATATAATAAAACTATAAAAAAAAGACAACAATAATTTTGTCATGCACATTGGGACTTTCCCTTCCTCTTCTTTAACGGCGGTTGTTTGATTGCGAAAAAAAACCCTCTGCAAAGAGAGATTATCAAAGTTTTAACAAGAATTAGCAAAAGACAAAAAACACAAGGAAACATGAAAAAAAATGAATCGGATAAGAAACAAAAAAAATACTTGAGACAAAAATCTCAAAAAAAGATGCGTTTTTTCCCGCCAGAAAAAAAGGAAAATTAAATAAATGGACATTCGATGGAGGTGGGATGTTGCTGTTGCTGCGCGAGGAAGAAAGGGAAGAAGGGGGAGTCAGATCAAAAACATGTAACATTTTTTTCAAACATGAAAAAATCAAGCAGTGCGATGGATTTTTTTGAATTTTTTTTCAAAAACGAGGAAAAAATATTAAATAATTTCTCTCTTTTTGATTGCAAATGGGAGAATAAAAGGCGATGGAGATAGTAGCAGCAGATGGTGTTAGATAGTAAGTAATGGGTGATGGTGAGAAGTTGAAGAAAGGAAGGAAGAAAAACAAGTTAAAAAAACGAGGCAAATTTAAAAAAAAAAACAAGAAAAAGTTAGAAACAGGAGCGATAATCTTTTATGCAACTTTTTTTCCCATTTCTTAAACCAAGACAAATGGAAATGAAAAAGAAGTTGTTAAAAATGACCAGTTGAAATTTTTGATTCAGAGTTTAATGGAAAAAACGGCAGTTTGGTCTTTTTTTTAAATAAAATAAGAGGAAGAGAACGAAAACACAAACACAGTTTAAACTTCAAAAATAGGAATTTGTAAAAAAGCAAAATATGTTTAAAGTTGTCAAATTTGATTCAAGTCTTTGAACTTTCTATGTTCTTGCAACTGAATGATTGAAAATAGCATTTTAGTTTTCGAGTTGGATAAGATTTCAAAAACCTTATATGAAATTATTCATAAAATCATAAAACGATAGCTTAAAATCTGTTTCAAATTTTTATTATCAGCTAACAACTTTCTTACTGTATAGTTTTACTGTAACTGGAGGACAGTACAATAAAACTATATAAATTCTTCTAACCTTTCACTCTGAAACTTCAAAAAAACAAAACTCATCCGTTCCTCCTCTTCTTATCACTAAAAAATTTTAAAAAAATGAACACGTTAGACACCAAAAAAAGAAGAAAGAAACAATTTGTTACAACAGATGTTTTTGACCTTGATTGAGTCATTCACGCGTTTTTCTTTTTTTCTTTTCACTTTTCTTCCTCCATTTTTAGACTCCTCTCCTATTTTGTCTTGTAGAAGAAAAACTAAAACTGGACGTTATTAAAAGTTTTTTCTTCTAAACATTCAATATGTAACTCTGAAGAGCAGTAACAGCAATTTTAAATTGGCTATGACTAAAAAGTAAATCATACACATTCATCGACAATGGTTCACTTTCGCTTTTTGCAATACATACAGTGAGAAAAAAACCAACAGCAAACAAAGTTTTGCACAATCAAAACGCGTTATTACTTTTTTTGCATGCTTATTTCCTCCTTTTTTGGCGAGGTGTTGGAGAGGGGAAGAAAGGTGTTGAAGGTTGACAAATATTTATAAATAAATAAAAAGTTTTAAATAAACAAAGATTTTTTTTTCGACAAAGCTCTTTTTTGGTTGGATCATGGTATTACGTTTCTTCCCCCAAAAGAAAGTGAAAGTTGTTTTTGGGAGTTTTTGAGAGGGGGAAAAAGTTTCAAGTACAATTGAATTATATAGTCATAAAAGGGCAAAAAATGAAAGAAAAGAGTAATGTGATTTCGAGAAAAACATTTCGGTAGCTGATAAAGGGAAAACAGGTAGAATAGGTAAAATTTTTGATTTTTGATAAATTTTGATACCACGGGACTATGAGAAAAAAAAGGTGGGAACAAAAGACAGGCATGAAACAAGGAGATAATTGTAGTGATCAAGAGTCGTAAAAGTTCTTTTTTCTTAGAGACATGTAAAAGATAAGAAGGATTTTAGCCAGTTGTAAAAAAGTTGGACGAAGCCCAATTTGAAGAGGTGTTTGGAATTTATAGATTTATATTGGCATTTCAATGGTGCGTGTTTCAAATCCAATTCCGGGCTTTAAATAGCAAAGTTCTTTAATTTTGAGTTTGATCAGCCTTTGTTTTTTCAACTGTATAGTATCATTAAAAGTTACAATGTTTTCCAAAACTTTTGTAACATTTTCAAGTTCCAAAAATCGTACAAAAACAACAACCTTCTCAAACCCAAAATAATACTTTCAGCTTTTTCTCCATCTTCTTAATCATATTTTTCTTTCGATAATAATTTATATAAATATTATTGAAAAATAAATAAGAAGGTTACGGAAGACGAAGAAGAAGGAGAAGGGGTGAAAAGATGAAACTTATTATTTTTAAAGCTGAAAAATAAGCGTCATTGAAGAAGCAGAAAAAGCGGGGGATGAAAAAGCAATATGTTTTTGATAAGGCACAAAATGAGAAGGTGAACATTAAAGGTGCAGTGTTTTTTTTCTTCCTGAGAAGCTCTAAATATAGGTGCAGCTATAAATAAAAGAACGTGAATAAAAAAAGAGAAAGCTCTTTGTTACAAAAGTGTTCAGTTAATATTGGTAAAGAAAAGGAAAAGCAAGAAAAAGAACTGCTTTTTACGAGGTATTGTGTAGAAGTATATCAATGAATCATATTTTTAAACATTAAAGTAAAAGAAAGGGAGTAATGGGGAAAAATGTTAGTAAATTTTGAGGGACTAAAAATATTTTGATTGGCAGTTGGCATTTTTAAACATGAAAGAAAAATGCTTGACTGAAATGAATTCGACAAATTAAAGGAGGTGAAGAAACAGATATTTTAAAACAAAAAAATAGTTATGAAAACAAATTACAGAAAAACAAATCTACGGTAGACACAAAATGAAAAACAACTTTGTAATACAGCTATGCAGAAAGTAATGCATGAGTCATAACTTTTTGCTAGACAAAAACAAAACTTTTCTGTTATTTTTTCTGTGTTTGAAATTTTTTGGTTCCTCGGAGTTCAAAACTATTCCATCTTTAAAAAATGTGAAAATTATAAAACGGATCTAAAAAGCTCTGAGCACAAAAAGGGATTAAAAAACCGTTAATCTGTAACGGTTATTGTCGTCTTTTAAGCCTATTGTGGTCTTTAAAAATCCTATTATTATTGAAACCCGGATATTTGAATATTTTTGATTTCTTACGTCCTTTTAGAAAAAGTTTTTTAACGTCCCCATTTCACTTTCAGTTAGAAAAGTCTAAATCTGAAAGCTGTTTTCTTGCAAATTTAACTAAAAAATGCATTTTAAAAAAGTGCAGTTCCCGTCTAAATCGCCCAGACTTATCATTATTATTTTTTTCCCAAATAAAACAAAAATAATGTAGTTTTAAATATAAAAACAAAACAAGTTTTGAGATTTGCAAAATAATTCGATGTCACTGTTAGAATAAAAAAGGAAAGGGAAAAAATTATAATAATTTTTGTTAGAAGTTTCAATAACCGCGCAACTCTCGCACAACTTTTTTTTGATTAGAAAAAACGAGACTTTGAAAAACGCAATGCAATGGAGCGGATCCAACGACATCGGAGATATAAATTAATATTATTTTCGAAGGTTACTTTCTCTTTTCACATTTTTGACCACGGATAGAAAAAAGAAGGAAAAATAAACGGGAAGAAGAAAGTGATTAAATACTATTGTTTGTTGCATAAAACATAAATATAAAAAAAACTTTTTTTTCTTTTTATTTGTTAATTAAGGATATGAAAGTGATTAAATGTAAAGTGGGAAAGTTTTAATAATTTTTAATTTGTTGCAATAAACATTTCAGGATAGAATGTAAAACATTTTTATAGATTTGGTTTTTAATTAAAAGTAATTAAGTGTTGTTAGCATTTTTAAAAATTGATATATGCAATAAACAAATTAATAAAAACCTTGATATTTGACTCAAAATTAGAATGAAGTCTTCAAAAAAGATACCGGAGTGGTACATTAAAAGCACCGTTGAGTGCCGAAAACGTTAAACAAAAGTAAAGCAAAAATGCTAAGAAAAATTTGACATCAGTTCTTTGATACAAAAAGTAGAACGTTTTGTTGGCCATTTACCATCTATAATCCTTAATGATAAACAAAGTGACCACTAAAACAAAACAAAAAAACGTACAAATTTCATATTTAAAATAGCTTTAATTCATTTTTTATAAATAAAAATTTTTATACAAAATAAATTTCCTAAATAGGGCCCATTATAATGCATTAAAGAAAAGAAAAAAAGAGGGAATGGTTATGGCTTGTTTTCCTTCTTCTTTTATTTTTTCAAAGCCATCTTCTTTCTTCTTCTGATTGTCTCATCTTTTTTTTGAGGAATAAATTGAAATAATATTTAAAAGAGAGGGCTTTTATCCTTTTCCTTCTTCCCTTTTTATTTATTTCTTGTTCCTCCTCCTCTTTCGTTTTTCTTTCTAAAATTGCTTTAAACTGACCAAAAAAGTGGTAGTGGTGGACCGTTTTTGATTCCTGGACATTCAAACCAACGGACATTTTTAACGTCAAATGCCTTTATAAATAGGATGAAAAAAGTGATTGCTCATTCATTCATCCAATTTAACGCTTATTCATCATCCCATTTATTTTTTTATACAAAAAATAAAAAACACAGCAGACATTGTCGAAAAAGTGGTTTATTGGAAAATAAAAAAGGGTGAATTTTGAGAAAAAAAGGCTGCACAAAAAAAGTTAAACTTGAATAAATTTTTATTATCATAAAATGACAAGGTTGCATTAAACAGCAATGTAAAATATTCAAATACAGATAAATCAAATTTATCTTTAATGTGTACAATTGTTTGTAAGTTTCAAAATTCAAAAATTAACAACAACAAAAAACTTTATTGCACAATGTTACAAAATTTTTCAAAAAACCAAAACAAAAAAAAAGTATAAACGTAACAAAAAAGTAACATTACAAGTGCACAAACATGAGTGTATAAACATACATCACAAAAAATGTTTAAGCAGGATAAACACAAATACCATATGGACGAAGATGATCACCTTCAGGAAGAAGCCAATATTCACCATGTCCAGTTTCTTCAGCTTGTTTAACAACAACCATTTCTTTAGGATTTACACGAGTTTGAAAAATGAGACGATATTGTTGACCCTAAAAAAGAAAAACTATAGTAATCCAACATACATTAGAAAAGTACAATGACAGCATGTCAGCTTATTTCTTATTAACCTTTATACAAAGATATCTCCTTCCCCTAATTCTCCTTCAAGCTACAGTATACTGTAAAAAAGTTCCTTACTTCATGGGTATATTCTTTAGCATACTGTAAAGCAGTTTCTGGATCAGGAGTACAATAAATACCACGACCATATTGAAATCGCTTGCATTTAGTTAAATCAAATCCATGACGAGTAATGCCACGGCAGCTATCTTCTTCTGTTCCATGATAGGCAACTGGCCATTCTTCTTTATCATCACCAGTTGAGCCAAGCCATTTATGATCAGGATATTTTCCAAGAACTTTAATTGCAAATCGTTGTGAACCAATTGGACGGGTATATACTTTTCCACCACGCATAAAATGTTGATCACTATCCTAAAATGACACAGATCTATAAGTATTGCGGTAATATAAACAAACATACATCAATATCACGAAAATCATAATTATATCGAGGATCAAAAAATTTAATATCAATGTAATAAACACAAAAACCACCACCACGAAGTCGTATAACTACATGCAAAGTGCTTTCTTTTTGGATATTGTAATCATTCAAGGTACGGCGATCTTCCATTTGCTTACCCTAAATTAAACAATTATAAAAAAAGTAATATGTAGATGCAAAACTCACAGCAAAAATAAGTCGCTGTTGATCAGATGGAATACCTTCAGCTTCATGAATCAATGCTTTTACTTGATCAACGGTAAAAGTGGATTCAACTTTTAATTCAATAGTTTTACCAGTCAAAAGTTTCATGCTAAAAAATAATCATCACATTCAAAGATTATAAAGAAAAAATAAACATACAAAATACGATATCCATTCTATAATTTCACAGTTAGGGTTGTTATCAATCTAACATATCTTTTTAAACTATTAAGAGTCTAGCTCTAGATAAAAGGGGACATTTATTTGTAAAAAAAGCTAAACCAAGTCTTGTCAGGGCTACATCTAGGTCTAATTTTCCTAGACAACGATAAGACTCGATGTCATGCGTTGTTTATGGGCATGCTCAATACAAGTAAGAAATGTTAAATTGATAACATCCCTTAGCATCAGGAACTTCAACAGGTTTCTTGACTTCCATAACAGGACTCATATATTTGAAGAGTTGATCAGATGTAATAGGTGTCAAAACACCACCCTAAAAATAGTAAAAAAATACTTATCAAGAATAATTAGACGAGTATCGACTGAAATCACTTACATCTTTTGGGACAAATGATTCTTTTCCAATGACAGCTTCCAAGCCACTGGTAACCAATTTCATATCATCAGACATTTTCTTCTTGCACGTTAAAGAACAAATGAAAGAATAAGATGTTATTATTGATAGCTAAAAAATATCGATGATAAAAAAGTAAATAAATTGTGAAAGACGCGGATTTAGGAATAATATTAATCAACAATATAATTAATGCGGTTAAAACAGATTGCTGATGAACGAAATTAGAGTAATCAGAAGTAATAAAAATATTTACAAAAAAATAAAATGGAGAGAGGAAATGAAATGCGACAGAGAACCTTCGCCATTCGAATTTTGAAATTTATTGATTTTGTAATTTTTTTCATTTTGCCAAACAAAAGATCGCGCGCTCTGTAAAGGTCCAACTCTGACATCAGTGGCGAGGTTCTCAGAATGGAACAAAAAATGTTCCATTTTCCATTTTTTCGTGTTTTCGAGGCGAGACCTTTATCTAGAACAATGGAAAAGTTTTTTACAAATGCTCGGAGAGAACAAAAATGGAAAATGGAACATTTTTTGTTCCATTCTGAGAACCTCGCCACAGCACTTTTAAGGATGGATGGAGGTCAAGCAAAACCTGATAAAATCTGATGGTAGATGAGATTTATTAAAATCTGACGTCAGTAGAATATATCAGTTATGCATTGTTAAAGAGTTAAATCTTAGTTATTTTTATAATAAAAAAAAGACTACGGACAGCTGTTTATTTGATACGGTACAGTGTTACATAAAAGTTGTTGTTGATGATTTGCAAGAAAATAAAAAAAGGATGAAATATAGTCTATAGAAAATACGATAAAATAAAATTCTTTTAATGCGATCTTCTTATTATCACAGAGATACAAATTAAATTAATCATTTGTGTTCATACTGTTCATGATATTTGCAATCTTTATTGTGCTAAACATAATTTTAAAAAATAATGTACAAAGTAGTTTTACAGTTGTTATGGTTGATCTCAATAAAAATGATGAATTTGTTTTAATCACAGATTACAAAAAGGGCCAAAACAATATAATTAATCACCAACATCTTTAAAGAAAAAATTAAAAAATTTTGAAGATGGTGGTGGTTAATTAGTTTATCTATCCACCATGACAATGAATTATTTGAATTCCTCTTATTGTAACTTTATATGAATCACTAGGGGTATCTATTTGCCAATTTCCTTTATCATTACATGTCAAAATTGAAAACGTGTATTAATCTTGTTCTTTACTTATCCAATGAAGTAATTCATGATAGTCGTTTCCTGATTTTATTCTATCTTCTTTATTCTTTTTATTATTAGAAATTATGTATTCTACCACTTCAGGAGGATATTGCTTTCTGAATTCTTTTATTGCCAGTTTATCTAGTTCTTCTAGAACACACTGCGGTGGATTGAGTTCTGAAAAAATCAAATATAATTATAAAATAACAGCTTTGACAGATTTAAAAAGCAATTTTGGTTAATTCAAAGTTTTTTTTCACCTGATTCTTGAATATAAATATAAGCACGTGGAAGAGGTTTTACAACATAATGTGGGGAAGAAATTTTAGTTGAACAATGAACAATAGCTTTAGCACATGTTGAATGATTCCAATAAGTGTAATAATTGATACGGGTGTTACCACATGTGTCAGTATTACTTGCATTAAGAACATCACATTGCTTTGATACAATAATTTCAGGACATTTCATGCATTCTAAAAATCAAGGAAATAAGATTACAAAAAATAAACAAATTTTTATCAAAGAAATGTTTACTTTTGGAATATCGGTTTTGAATGTTACTAATAGCTGTTTGATAGCTAAAAGAGTTCAATATTATATTCACATGTTCAATTTATTTTGTTCAAAATTTTTTATTATATGAATAGATACTCTGTACTACTCCTTATTAAATAAAAATAACTTGCTCTGAGCAATCGGAAATTGCTCAAAATTAAACTCATTCAAAATATCGTGTAATGTATATTTTAGAGAAATACTAGCTGAATGTGTAACTATAATACCTTGTTAATCCAACAGTATGATAAAAACCAATGCAATAAAATAGAATAAGGTCGTCATCATTTCTTTTTGTTTCAAATAATTATATCTAAATTATAAAATTTACCATTTTTCAACGTCAACCAATCAATTTGACGTTCCAAATGTTTTGACCGAGATAAAACTGTTATGACATGTGATGATATTTATTTGTATGTTATTTATATCTTTGATATTCTATCTCAAATATTTCTGCGTTACTTTTTTTCTTTTATTGATATTTTTGGGTATTGTCTTTTTGTCGTTGAAAGAAAGAAACAACCATTTATTAGAATTATGAAAAATATGTGTTAACAGAATTTGAGACACCAAAAACTTTTACAAATGTTTTACAATATTTCCCTGCAATAATGGCACCAGTGACAAGTGAAATTGTGTAAATGAATGGACCAGCATAAAGTGCTATTGAAACATTTGTTATCTAAAAAGAGGGAATTCATGCATTTCATCTTACATATAAGTAAAACTAACACTATAAAATATTTCAGCAACAACGAAAGGGATAACTTCACTGACAGTTGTTAAAATAATATTGACAACGACAGTTCTGTTAATTCTTGTGGCAATTTTATTAGCTGAATTAAATTTACGTTTAATTAAATATGCCAAAATTAGAGAAGATGTAAATCCTGCTACAACCGTAATACCTTTAATCAACAAATAAGAACTTTTTGCAACCATGCATGCAAAAAATAGACAAGCTGTTTCAGAGCTTGTAGGATAAAATGGTGATGTTGTGGCATAAAAGAGATATGCTGTAAAGGTTATAAATCCAATACCAATTAACATGAAAGTAATCTGATAAAATTTGCTGTAAGCTGTCGGAAAAATAACTGATAAACATCGATCAAGACAAATGAAGCATTCTACAAGTGCATAAAGAAATGTTAAAATAAATGAAATAACTCCAATGATAAACAGAGTTCTTGCATCAAAAAGTATGGCCTCTGGACGCCAAAGTGCTAACACGTAGATGTGATAAAACAGAGCTGCAATACTTGATGTAAGCGTATAAACAAAATAGAAGGACATATTGAAAGAAAGCCGTTTATAAAATCTTCGGTAAAATAATATGTAAGTAGAAAATATAAGTAACCCCAAAGATGCCAAAAATCCGACAATGTGATGAAACAAAATTAATATGATAAAATAATTCATAAAACTGATATACTGAGCTGCAATGCAAATAGTGGCATGTTAAAGCAAAAAATCTTTTTGTCTGCCTATAGACTAATTAAAAATAGTGCTGACACATTCTGTTTTTTGCTTGATAATTACAAAACGCATGAACACATAACTATGCCAAGAGTCTAATTACTCTAGAATAACTAAGTCTTAATTATTTCCCAATATTAAACTTAATGAGCGTTGTTTTTATATTCATTTTATTTCTTTCGTCATTTTTAATTAAATTTTTGATTCAAAAGGTCCCTAAGAAAAAGCAAAATTTTCTCATATGAATCAATGCGCACTTTTGAAAGCAGTAAAATATTTTTATTGTTATAATTTCAAAAACCTTTTGATAAAAGATCAATTTTACAAACAAAAGAAAGATGCGTTGAAACATCTGCAGTTTTCCAAAGCCCAGTGTAAGTATCAAAAATTGCTTCATCATTGCTATTTTGAGTATTTGGCTGTCCCGGTGACCAATTTGTGTAATCTAAATCACTTCCATCTAACCAATAATATTCTTCTGCAAAATGTTGCAGACCAAGCCAAAATGTTGATGAATTGCTAATTTGTTGTTCAGCAGTTTCTGAAAATTATGCATCAGAATTTTTGTTTAAAAAACAAAAAATGTAAAATTACGGAAGAAAATCGTTAAAATGAAGTTAACTTACGTTTTAAGAAATCATTTAAAAATGAATCATGAATTGAAGCCAAATGTCCCTGCCAATCAACACAAAACTGTTCTGCAGTTTCAACATCAAATTGATAATCTGGAAAAAAGTAACATGATCCTTGCCATTCAACACTGTTAAATGGACATGATGCAGAAGTCAATGCAATAAAGAAGAAACAAACAAAAACTAAAGCTGTTTTCATTTTTTCAATCGACTTTCTTTTGTGGGTAAAATTAATTCACTTTTTAATCGATTTCTTGTTATCAGTTATTAGACTAAACGTGGTTGCTGTGATGAATATTTTGCATTTTTCTTGCCTTAAGCTTTCGTTAGTTAATATAGTATTCAAATATCTGTCACTGTATAAGGTGACCGTAGTTTTTTCATTTTGTATTATAGTAGATAAATATGTATTGTGTAACACAATTTGTGTTTTCCATAAAGCAATGTAATTTTTAAAAATTGTAAGAATTTCAGCAACAGCTTTAAAAAAATGGAGTAGCGGAATTCATTCTAAAAAAAACATAATATTGATGAACAAGTCCATCATGACCTACCTCAAAACAACATTATTTTTATGGAAAAAGTAATTGTCAAAACAATGGAAAATAGTTTATGCACGTAAAACATTGCTTGTTAAAGAATCACATAAAACATAGTGTAAGTACAAATGTGTTATTTTGAATAATGAATGTTCAAATGTTAAAAAATTTGCATATATGTTTACCCCGTCATGCTTCAAAAATCTATTATAAAAACCGCAAAGCAAAATTTCATTCATTCTTTCATTTTTTCCGCTGATTGAAAAAATGCGTCGTTCTCGTCATCATCTTGCTGCTGCTTTCCTTCTGCTCTTTATTTTTGGTGTTCAAAATGTTTCAACTCGCAATGTTCCTGAATTAAGAGGGTATGTTTTCTTTATTAGGGTATTAAGAGGCTGCTATCAAACACTTTATTATTTTAGTTCATCAATTGAACCTGGATGTCATCATTTTGTTGGAAAAGTTGATTGTCAAAATGGTGAACGAATCTTACCATCTGCAAAAGTTACTTTAATGGAATATGACTATTTAAGTTCAGATGATAAAGTTTCGACTGCTCAAGTTTATGAAGAAGGCTATTATAAAATTTATGGATGCGTTGATGATAAAGGATTTTTGGGAAATGGTATTAATGGAAATGCTGAATTATTCCTTGAATTTGAAAATGTTTGTTTTGATGGTCAACGTTATTATGTTTCTAATCCAGTCCCAGACAAATTTGAATCACATCTACTTGGTGAAGAAGAAAACAATGATATCGGTAGCGGTATAGAAGCAAATAATAAAGATGACGGAAAACGTGTTAATGTAGCAAATCGTCCAATGCCTCGTTTACAATCTCGTGATTTCAAATATCCTCCAAGGCCACGTCCATATCATCTTCGTCAGCAACCAGCACAAAATGATTTAATGAATATTGATGCGGTTAAAAAGCGTAGTAAGCGCAATTTTCCTTGTGATGTTTCGTATGTTTTTTAATTTGGGATTATTCATAAGCCATTGTAATTTGAGCGTGTCCTGATACAATGGCGAGGGCCATCATATTTTACCATTATTTGTCAGCACAGGTATTTTTTTATGCTGAATCCTATGGATATCGAAAAATATGCTAAAATGAAAAAAATCCTTTTTAGCTAATATCTGGGATAATAAATCAAACACTGTTAATTGCTCACTTTTTTTGGGTTTTATATTATTGCTCATATATATTTATTATTTAGGTCCGGCAGTCTTTGGATTGGTTTTGGCTTATATGTAACTTTCAAAGGAAGTGTAAGATGTTATAGTGAATGGTATGGCTATTCAAAACCAATTGAAGGTGCAATTATAAAAATTAATGAAGATGACCCTTTTAATGATGACACACTTGTACAAAAATTTATTAAATCAAATGGTGAATATGAAATTGGTGGAAATGCAGTTGATTATCGGCTTGGGCTCCAAACTCAAGATGCTGAAATATATCTTCAATTTGAAAATGTTTGTTCTCCTGGTGATGTTTATGTATATAGATGTCCAACAGAAGGTGTATATCAAAATATAAAGATTACAAATGGTCAACTTATGAAAGTTAAATCATTTGATTAAGATTGACAAGGATTTTTGGAATTCTATTTAATTTAAAAGTGTTTAATTCTGTATGTAATGTTCTTTTGTATGATTTTAAATAAATATTTTTTTGAATCTTCGCCCACTTTTTGGGAGTTTGTTACATTTTGTGATTGTTGGTATATCTAAGAATCTTCAAGATGAAAAAAACAGCGGAGCGCGAACGACCAAAAACACAAAATCAGAACAATGAATTTGTTTTCGTAAAACTTATTGTTATCAAAATAAATAAATTCATTGTCGTTATTGTAATTACGGTGAGACGTTCATAGCTAAGATTAGTATTTTACTACAATTTCAAATTCAAATGTATTATATTTCATGTTTTTCCGTTGTTTGAAAAAGTGATTCGAATCTAAACAAATTATCTCTAAATGTTGTTCATGTATAATGGAACATGATTTCTTTACTGTCTATGATAACAAAGTTTTTACTGCAAAAGTTTGTGAGCACTGTTATCAAAAAATTGTTGGATGTGTTGACGGTGAAGGGTTTATTGGAAATGCTGAATTTTTCTTTAAATTTTAAAATGTTTATTACCATGGTCAACGTTATCTAGTTTCACATCCAAAACTTAATACATTTAAATCATATTTACTTGGTGAAGCAAAATCATATAAAATATACTGTAAGTATGAATGTGTTATCATGAACCATATTCATGGAATATTCGAATGTTAAGAAATTTGCATATATGTCTACTCCGTCATGTTGCAACGTTGCAAAAATCGGGTATAAAAGCCGTTTAGTAAAATTCCTTTCATTCTTTCATTTTTTCTATTGCCTGAAAAAATGCGTCGTTTTCGTCATCTTGCTGCTGCTGCTTTTCTTCTTCTCTTTATTTTTGGTGTTCAAAATGTTTCAACTCGGAATGTTCCTGAATTAAGAGGGTATGTTTTTTTCGTCGTTGGGTACAATGCTTTTATCAAGAACTTTACTGTTTTAGTGCATCACTTGCATCTGAATGTTACACTTTTGTTGGAAAAGTTGACTGTCAAAATGGTGGACGTATTTTACCAACTGCAAAAGTTTCCGTGATGGAATATGATTATATAAGTTCAGATGATATAATTTCAACTGCTCAAATTTTTGAAGAAGGCTATTATAAAATTGTTGGATGTGTTGATGATAATGGACTTTTCGGAAATGCTGAATTATTCCTTGAATTTGAAAATGTTTGTTTTGATGGTCAACGTTATTATGTTTCTAATCCAATCCCAGACAAATTTGAATCACATCTACTTGGTGAAGAAGAAAACAATGATATCGGCAGTGGCGTAGAAGCAAATAATGATGAAAAACGTGGTACTGTAGTAAATCGTCCAATGCCTCGTTTACAACCTCGTCATTTCAAATATCCTCCAATGCCACGTCCATATAATCGCCGTCAACAACAAGCACCAAATGATTTAATGAATATTGATGCGGAAAAAAAGCGTAGTAAACGTGATACATATTGTGATACGTATGTTTTTTTAAATTTTGATTGGTCATAAGCCATTTTTTCTTACATATAGAGCATGCCCTGGAACAATGGCGATGGCCAACATATTATTTTACCATTTTTCAAAATTCAGCTTCTTTGCTGATGTCAGAAGGGCAATCCCTTACTTTTTGAAAAATTTGGCTTTTATATCATTGCTTATATATACGGTCAGTTTTTAGATCAGGCAATCTTGTAGTTGATAGTGGCACATTTGTATCTTTCAAAGGAATTGTAAAATGTTTTATTGAAGATTGGGGCTATTATCCACCACTTAAAGGTGCAATTATAAAAATTAATGAAGATGATTCTACTAGTGATGATACACTTGCACAAACATTTGTTAAATCAAATGGTGAATATGAAATTAATGGAACAGCAGTTGATTATATGCTTGGATTTCAAACTTCAAAAGCTGAAATATATGTTCAATTTGAAAATATTTGCTATCGTGGTGATGCTCATGTATACAGATGTCCAACACTAAATGTATTTCAAAATTTAACGATTGAAGATTGGTCAGTTAAGAAGGTTAAATTCTATCGTTCACGTTTGTGAAATTCAAGAAGTTTAACCGAATGGCTCCGATAGACAAAGGTTTTTGGAATTCTATTTAATTTAAAAGTGTTTAATTCTGTATGTAATGTTCTTTCGTATGCTTTTAAATAAATAATTTTTTTAAATTTTTGCGCAGTGTTTGGCGTTTGTTACATTTTGTGATTGTTGGCATATCTAAAAATCTTCAAGCTGAAAAAAATATTTAACTTTTTACTTGTACGATCCCAAATCCCAGATTTATATATCTCAGCATTTCATCGTTATCAAGTTTTATCATATGGTATATCTAAAAATTTTACAAACTTTATTAACCTCTGACATCAAAGACATTAATTTATGACAAACAACTTATACTGTTCACATCTTTATGAAAGATAAGAAAGGCACGGTTATTACAATTTATAGTTAGAGTTTTCTTATTTTTCACGCTCTAACTATAAATTTGTAAGCGTGCTGACTTTTATACATTCCCACGATCTATATAATATTAAATGGTAAAAAAGTTTATGTGATTAAATCTATGTTTTGGATTTTTAAGAAAGGTTGGAAAGCTAAAGGATAAATGAGAGCAACAAGTTCAAGCGGTTTAAAGAATCATAATTCTAGAAAAAGTTTAAATAAAAATGTCGGATATTGATATCGGTGTTAAAAAAGAGATCTAGATTATCGAAACTTTGCTTGATGACAATGAATATCTCACAACCCTGGATGATTAATAAATTTTGAACGAAAGATATTTCAAGTTATCCACCAACTATTCAAATCCTTAGCAGCTCTAAATTGGAAATACGATTTTGGAGCAGTATCATCATCTCTTCTAACTTTTATGTATTAAAAAAACAAATCAATAGTAGGCCTTGGCTGTAAGCAACAGACCATGTTATCAAGCCCTACACAGTTGAACTAAAAACTACATTATTTTTAAGGAAATGCGAATTTGCAAAATGATGGACAATGGTAAAATACTGCTAGTTGAGAAATCATATAAAACATACTGTAAGTACAAATGCGTTATCTTGAATCATTGAATCTTCAAATGTTAAGAAATTAGCATAACAGTATGTTCCAGCATGTTGCGATTAGAGTATTATAAAAGCCGCAAAGCAAAATTTCATTCATTCTTTCATTTTTTCCGTTGCTTGAAAAAATGATGCGTCGTTCTCGTCATCTTGCTACTGCTGCTGCTTTTCTGCTGCTCTTTATTTTTGGTGTTCAAAATGTTTCAACTCGCAATGTTCCTGCATTAAGAGGGTATGTTTTTTCTTTGCTTGGTATTAGAATGCTTGTATAACATTTTTTCGTAAATCACTTGAATCTGAATGTTACACTTTTGTTGGTAAAGTTGATTGTCAAAATGGTGGACGTATTTTATCATCGGCAAGAGTTTACGTAATGGAATATGATCCCTTAGTTTTAAATGACAAAATTTCAACTGCTCAAGTTTACGAAGAAGGCTATTATAAAATTTATGGATGCGTTGATGATAATGGATTTTTGGGAAATGGTATTAATGGAAATGCTGAATTATTTTTGGAATTTGAAAATGTATGTTTCGCTGGCCAAATTTATCTAGTTTCAAATCCAATCCCAGACAAATTTGAATCACATTTACTTGGGGGAGAAGATAACAATGATATCGGTAGTGGTATAGAAGCAAATAATGATAATGATAAAAACGGTTTGACTCTATCAAATCAACGAATTTCTCGTCCCCAACATCGTCGTTTCAAATATCCTCCAATGCCTCGTCCATATAATCATCGTCTTCGTCGTCGAACATATTATTGCGGGTATGTTTTTTTTGTTACTTTGGTACTCAGCGGCGGGTGTACTTATAAGTATGCTACTTGCAAGTCTTAAAAAACAGCAGTATCGGACCTTCTGCAAAAATGTTGACGTTAGATTTAAACGTTAACCTAAGAACTTGACATTTATATAGTAATTTGGTATACGCATGTATTTTAGTGACGGTTACACTAAACTTCCGCGTTGGAAATATACTTTCAAAGGAATTATTAGATGTTACAATGAAAAAGATGGTTTTACAATGCCGTTCTCAGAATCAGGAGTTGTAAAAATTATGGAATATGATAGATTACCTACTGATGATTTAATGGCAACTTCAACAATAAACAAAAGAACTGGTCAATATGAGGTTACTGGAGAAGTGTATGATATTCAGATTTCTGGGCCATGGGATTTTTTTCATGAGTATAGTGATTTTGCTGAAATATACCTTCAATTCGAAAATGTTTGTTCTCCTGGTGATTCTTATGAATTTAGATGTCCACAACCAGGTCTATTTCATAATTTAAAGATTTCAAATGGTGAACTTCAAGAAGTTTAACTGAATGGTTCTGGTTGGCAAGAATTCTCTTGATTTTTGATAAATCTAAAAATGTCGAATCATCTTTATTTTTTTTGTTTTTTAAAATTAAATGTATGATTTTAAATAAATAATTTTATGTTGAATTATATCTTGTTTTTGAAAACTTCCAGCCTTTATGTCTATTAGGTGCTCACATAGACTGCACACAAAAAAAGTACGCTCAAAAAATCAGTCACTGATTCTGTTGATCGAATTAAGTTTTACACAGCTGGTATTATTGTTCCACTTTTTGGGATGACAACTGTTTTAAGCATTCAAGCAATGCCGATTCCATTTTACATAAGATATTTGTTGCTTTGCAAGTAGGTAATAAGAATAACAACAATATCTAAAACTAAATATTTTTAGGAATACATCTGTTACTTTCCGACATTTGATAGGTCCATATTCTATTGTTTTTCTTTATTCAATTGCACTTTTGATTTCTCTTTTATTTTGTTATCCTCCAATTCCAGAAGTTTATGAGCCATATAAAGCAGCGCTAAATAATAGCTTTTGGTTAGAAGAGTATCCAAGTGGTCCAGTTTTTGCTGCTAAACCACCTGTAAGTTTTTGTCCTTTGATGGCACAAAATACTGATGACAATTTTTAGAATGATCCAACTCTCATCGTTGCATTTTGTATGATATTTTTTGCTATTTTTGTTAGCTATTTATTTGTTCTATATTACGCAATCAAAATCACACGTCACTTGAAACAATCTCATCCACAAATGTCTGAAAGAACAAAAACCCTTAACAAACAGCTACATCTTACACTTATCATTCAAGTAAGCGCTTTTGAGGAAACAAATGTTTTATAAACTTTCAGGCTATTGGACCGTTGCTGTCAGGAAATTTACCAGTTTTAGTCTTAGTTACGATGAGTTTATTTACTCTTGAAAATCATTACATTTCACTTGGATGTTGTTCCATTCTGGTTTGGACTGCTATCATTGATCCCCTTGCTGCAATGATTATTATAAATCCATATCGAAAACGTATTAAAGCAATGCTTAGAATTAAAGATGCTGAATCTGTTAAATCTTCAGCTGTATGGTCAAGTCCTGGTACAGATCCTAACCGAAATGGAGCTTCCAATTTGCCAGATTTAAGAATTCCAGCTATTCGTAATAATACTCTTGAACCAATCAATATGTTTTAAGCTCTTGATTAGATAAGCACGTCTCTCAATAAGTGCCAAGAAAAGCTTCAAAAATATCATGAGAAATAAATTTGTTTTTGTTTTACAAAAAATTATTGTTTTTTTGGCAGAAATGATTGTGTATCATAGCATTTTATTTTTTGATGCTTTAATTCAGCGTATAACTAATGTAAAAAGAACATGATATTTAGCAGTTTTTTAATTTTTGAACAAATAAATTTGTATGTTTAAATAATGTTTTTCTCATCTTTTTACAATTTCACACTTTTGTTCAAAGAAAGCTTGAAAGCGCACTAGAATATTTTTGTTTCATTTTAAAAACTCGTAAATTCATAAATTCATTTTTCTATTTCAAAAACGATGCAAATAAATAAATTTAATTTACAATTACATCTTTCTTAGATTTGATATTTACAATTAAGCCAAATTAGTTAACATGTAGTTGTTGAAAAATTAAATTCAGTCATGGGATAACTTGTTATTACACATATACGTGTGAAATGTGATTAAAACAAGATGTAATACTTAAAATTCATTAAGAAAATTTGAGTAAGAATGTAGTTGTCAATGAGATTTTTAAAAACAACAAAATTGTTCATTTTATCTGCCATTCTTTAAAAATTTGTTGGCATGCTTGTCGACGACAACTCTACTGTAATGCATATATTTTTGTATATTGTTTTGTTTCAACAAATTCTAGCTTTTTTGTTGTCCTGTTTTTCGCTGTATTGTTCTGGTGCATTGCTATGGACTAGCAGGAAATCCAAGGATCGACAATGTTCGCCACTTTTATGCGCATATTTTGGTTATGTTTCTGTTTATTCTGCGACGAACATTGTCTATCACATTTATATGTTTATCTTTTGGAGAAGTGATACTGTAATTTATGATGCTAGAATCTTGTATGCGATTGGATTTGTTCCATGGATTTCGTTGTATCTGAATGGAGCTGTTGAATTTTTTATTTGCATAGAGCGTTGTTTTTATGTTATGTTTCCAACGAGTTATAATGATTATAAAAAGCGATGGTATGCTGTAATTGTTTGTTTATTGTTGGGGATTTTGATGAGTGTTGTTGTGTATGAGAATGACATGATAACAATATTTCCATTTTCACCAGAAACAACATGTCGATTCTTTGGTTGCTTTATTACTGGTAAGATTTTGTTTGAGTTACAATTTTGAGGGAGAGATGTACCACTAATAAACTTTTATCTACACATACATGAAAATCAGGCATTTGTTCAAGCAATTTCTTACACCAATACCATCATTTCAGGAATGCAACAAACTTTTTACATTCGTTTCGGATGTATCTCTTTCAACGTCATCTCTGCTGTCGTATTGTTTTCGATTATTAAAATCTCATTAAATTCAAGTAATCCAAGCGTAAAAAGGATGAATAAGACAGTATTAATTATGGTTGGATGCACGACCATTCTTGAACTAATACCTTTACTCGCATCACAAATTTTCTTTTGGGTAAATACATCTACAGTAATCACAATGATATAATCTCAAAATACAGGCCTTTCAGATAACAGGATATCAAATTCAAAAATTTATTGGCCCCTATGCTGTTACCGGAACTACTATAATTTTGGCGCTATCTGTTTCTTTTTATTACAAAGTTTTCAAAAAATCAAACAGCAGCACTGGAATTGTAAAAATTTTCAATACTGCCAGTACTTATATTACTACTACAATGATTACTAGAAATGATGCTGCTTCTGTTTATGCTTAATTAAATGATTTATAGTTTTAAAAAAATTAATTAAAATGATTGAACCTGTTTTCATGTTTTAGTTTAAGTGTACATATATCTTTCATCTTGACCTCTGTTTTGTCAATTAATCTTTACATTGCTCAATGTTCATAAAAATGCTATTTTTGCATAAACTTTATTTTAAAAAACATTTAATTACGATATCAGGCAATAAAATATAAAAAAAGCTTTATAAAAAATTTTAGATGATGAAGCAGATCATTTACAAGTTTTTTTGTCATCTCTCGTACCCTTTTCATTGAGACTGATCTTCTTCATTTCATAGAAATTAGCGCTATCAATTGCTTCAGCAGGAATTGTATAATCAGAAATTCGATAGCATCTCTAAAAAACAGATTTTAGCGCTATTTTTGATTTAATGGGAAACTCTTGAAAAAGCTTTATAGGTTAATTAAAAACTTTTAGCAAAATTTTAAAAGTTGAGGTTCATTTTTTATGCGCGTTAATAAACACTTACATCAGCATTTACACCACATGTATGATTGACACGAAGATATGGCTTGATAGCAGTGACTTCACTTTCTGAACCAGTAACTCGATAACCACCACGACTATCAGAATGAACAGTATTCAATAAATCATCAGGATCAACTAAAACAAGTATTTTTTATTCGTTTAATGATCTACGAAAAGCTTACGAGTATCATGTTCCATAAGCTTAATTTCATAATTTGGAAGGGGCATATTATTGCACCATATTTTACCAAAAACTTTAACACTTTGTTCTTTTGCAACAGCAAGAGATAAAAGTGAAGCACCAACAATTAAGAGGCAAAGTGAAGCTCGCAACATTTTGTTTTTCAATTTTGTTGAAAATGAAACAATATGCTCAAAAATGATTGTTTATATGGGCATGAAGATTGCTTTATTTTCCTTCTTTCTCACCGATTACTAATCAAAACAAAAAAGATTGAATGTCAGTGTTTTTTAAAATCCTTAAAAAAGAAACTATCGCAGAAAAAAAGCATAAACAAAAGTTGTTTTTCATTTTAGACCAAAGTTTACAAATCGTAAAAGCTTTGGTTTTAATAATTTGATTCAACAATCATAGACTAAAAAATTCTTAAAGTTTTAAAAAGTCCAACGTACTAAATGATCGAATTGATAAAACATCAAATTTGCAAACATAAACAAAACATCGCAGAAATTTAATTTTAATGATCCATCAGAGGGAAGTAAGTATAAAAAAACATTTAATACCTGAATAATGCTGGGAAATGATAATTCTTTACCGGTAATAGAAAAAAGATATTTGGCAATTTAGCAGCAGCAGGTTCATTACGGTTCAATATTTGTATGTTGATAGCTTTCTCTTGATAATTATCATTTTGGAGCAATGATTACTTCCAAACCAAGATTCCAATTTTATTTATGGATATATCAAATTTCGTTATAGATAACACAAAAATAAAACATGTGAAAATCTTTTTAGTGCAAATACCTAGATTTTTATCGAAAAATTTATATTATAATTTTGTCTTAAATAACGTTATTTTTAAACTTAATTTATAGTTGATTATTCATACAGTTCCAGACGCTATGAACATGAACGTCAAGATATCAATGGCATGTGAGCTGTCCCCCAAATATGATTACGCCACAAAAATTTTTTCTTTTTCTTCTTTTTCTCTCTCTCCCTTTTTGTTCTAAAAGCTTCTAAATCTCTCGCCAAAAAGTTCTTCGAAGTTTGAGAGAGAGAAGAAATTCGTGCGAACAACAAGCTTCTAGAACGAAAAAAAAGGTTAAAGAAGAAAAAAGAATTTCGCAATATTTTTTTTGTTAAGAGTCGATGTTCTGGATTGTATTTGTTTTTTTAGTTTAGTAATTTTTCGCGATTTTTATATATATAATTAACAAATTTTTTTATTATTTTATTCAAACTTCAATCAAACCGTTTTTTAGAATCTGTCAATAAAATCAATACTTGTGATAACTGTGAAAAGCTTGATCGAAATTGGTTTTCAAGATATTAAAGATGGATGATAAGACCCTTTCTGAAATTTTGAATTTCTCTGAAGAAGATTTTCCTTCTGAGGCAGAAGGTGAAGCTCTTATCAAATTTTTTCGATTTTATACTGAAACAATGCTCATTCTCTCTGGCGAATCTCATCTTCGTTTGAATAATTTGGCTGCATTTTTGAAAAATACCGAAAAAATTGAAGTAAAAGAAGATGTCAATGTTAAGGTGAGTTTTTTTTTGTTGAGATGTCATTATTATGATAAAAAAGTTTTTTATCAATCTCACTTCTAATCAAATTATGAGATCTATTGAAGGTATGGATACCACTCTTATCGTTGCTCCTGAACGAACTGATGAATTGTTTAATGTTCAAGAACGAATTGAAAAACTTCCAAAGAAGTCTTGCTTTGTTTTCACCTATGAAGAAATTGATAAAGCTCTTGAAAATCCTGATACTAATGGACAAAATATTTTCTGTCGACTTAATCTTAATATTTAAGTGATTTTGTATTACTGATATAATCTCTAGTAGATTTTGTTGTTGTTGCTTTTGATTTTATCATTTTGTCATGTTGTTGTTTGCAATTTTGTTGTTTTTTAAAGTAAAAATTTTCTGTTGATTTAATTCTTTGCTGAATTTGTACAAAGTAGTTCCATGAATAGCATCTTTTCTTAAGTTAAGCGTCCAAAAAATAGGTGAAAAATGTTGTAGTGGCACATTCTTTCTTTGCCTTTGATACATAGTTGTAATCTATTAAGACATTTTAAAAAAGAACGTTTTGTTAATTCTAAAATTGTTTCAACAAAGATGTTAGTAATGTTTCCTTTGCTTCCTTCGAACACTACATTTACATTCGTCATGCATAACATTCATTGTTTTGAAAATTGAGGAAAATAATCATTCCAGCAAAACAAAGATAACTCATTATTGTTATGATTATTTTAATAAATGTACAGTTTCATAGCTTTCTTGTGTTTGAAATGATATCATTTTGTTCAAACAAATGGTTAATTTTGTTCAAACAACAACAGTGTTTTCAAGGAAAAAAAGAGATGCATAAAATTTGTTAAGAGTTATTGTTTTTAATCAAACGTGCTTACTGGTTAAAAGACTTTATGTAATTTCTTTATATCATACTTTAATAAACTGGAAAAAACTACAACCATACATTTTTTAAATGAATAAAGTGTTCATCAACTGTTTGATTCATTTTTATTTTTAAACCGAGTGTAGCTTGTACAGTTGTAGCTCGAGCAGATGTAACAGAATCAGATGAAACACTGTTAGGCCAACAACAGATGAATTTACAACACTGTGAGATAGTCGGTGACATTTGATTAAACCGATAAATCCAATATATTGAAATTGCAATCACATTTAAGCAATATAACTAAAAATAATTACTTTAATTATTAAAAACATTATTTTCAAACAATACCGAAAGAAAAAATGGTGTTCGACAAGGTTCATAATGATTTCCAGCAATGTATGTAGAGATAATTGTAAAATTTGAAAAGACAAAACTTATTGTTGCTTGTGGAATTAGTAAATTTAAAGTTCGAATATTTTCAATAATTTGATATTTACTTGTTAGAAGTTTTGAATGGGACCATCTTCGAAGGATGCGGTTTTGTCTACGAAGATTATACAATAGCTAAAAAAGAATTTAAATGTTAAAAAATAAAGCGTTTTAGGTATAAAACAATATTATTTTTAGAAATAACAATCAGATCAAGGACGACGAGAAAGTGAATTGAGATGACTTAGATTAATACATAACGTTTGGATACATCGCCTCTGGTATATTGTAGCAAACCTCAAAATTCTCAAAACAAAGAAAAAGGAATAAACTTACAATAAAATTTGCTGTTTCAACAGAGACTAAAAATATGTAGACGACCAAAGCAGGAATTCCTACTGAAATATTTTCATCAGAGTTATAAACCTTTCTATGACAATAAACTTACAAACATTAAACAAAAATGCAAAACAGAATCCAATTAAAATACACAATGGAATCGTTATAAATGGATATATTCGAAAAATAAGTTTTGTTTCATAGTTTCTAAAGTATACTGTAGCTAGAAGCCTTTCCAATGCAATAGTAGTTTCAACAATTCGAACGCTGTGACTTGAAGTTGCTGCAATAAGCTTAGCAAGTTGATATTGTGGAGTGGAATATAGTTGAGGGGGGTTATCATTCAAATCTAAGATAAAATAAAACAGCACGCACCCTATGGAAAATGTGCACCATAAAGTTCCATAAACAATCGTTAGAATTCGAAGATTGAAATGAATGGTTTTGTAAGCAATTCGATTACAAATAAACCCAATCGGAGCAAGGATAACTGTTGCTGCAGCGATGCTAACAAAAATTGTATACAGTAATCGAACATATGGATCCATGTTAGCTGAAAATTTAAATATTTTATTATCATTAGTGTCTTTAAAATATCACGAAGATGAGACACTTTATGGTAACGGTTCTTTGTTTGTCCTTTTTCAAGCACAAATTAACAAGAAATAAGTATCTTATTTTCAGAATTTTTACAGAAACAAAGTTAATGAGCACTTTGATTTCCTTCTTCCATAAACTATGTAAGCTAAAACATGGCGCGTGAGACACATAAAAAATACTTTGCTAATATCCTTTAAAAGCAATCGTAAAAGTTTATAAAAGGCGTTTTTTATTGCATGCAACGCATACTTGGAAATCCCCAAAAGTCTCAAATGTTAAATAATTCTGATTAATCATTTAGTTATCATCCATGTAAAAATTAATACAAACTGAAAAGTTCACGTACATTTTCTTTGATAACTTTTGTTACTACAACCAATCGTATAAATGTCGAAAAACTTAATAGTTGTATTTTACAACTTTCCTTGTCTTTCTTCTTTTTTACAGTACAATAAAAAAACTTTTTTGTGACAACAGTTGGCAATTATGGTGTTATAAAATTGTCTTCTTTTAACCTTTTTTGAGATGTAATTATTCTATATGTCGCTTTTAACAGCTTTTATTAATTACTTTTGTTTTTTAGTTTTTAAGTTTTAAGCTTTTAATTAATGGACAATGAAAACGCACTTTTAAAAAACGCAAAGTAATTAATTCTAAAAAAGTAACAATACAAAAACTTAAAGCTTTTTGAAGTGGGAGTTTCATTTCCTGCAATTTTTTTGGCAGACATTGATGGAACAATGTAAGCAAAATGAGGATATATGCATTTTTAGAATCAAGATAACGAAATTTTGAAGAACGGAATTGTCATTAAAATTGAATAAAAAATATTTAGCAGCAAAAAGAAAAACTATGAATTACTTGACTCACATAAACCGCTTTTTATAGTCTTACACTTTGGTGACCAGTTTTATCCTTAAATTGTAGGGACATTAGATTCCTATAGTTCAATTTTATAGTTAGTAATGATTTAACAATAAATGTGTGTATACGAAATTTTTTTATGAATGTGCAACATTTACTCTTGAAGGCGTAAAACTTTTGAATTTTTGATTTGTAAATTATTAGGAATAATCAGAAATATAGAAAAAAGTTGTACTTTAACATTCTATATTTTAAAAAAAAGAGACAACTGTAAATCACATCCTTGCAATGGTTGCCGCTATAATCAAAAATATGGAAAACAGGTGTATTTTAATATCGAAACTTCTGCAGTTTAAGAAAAAGAGACAACTACATATTTTGTTGAACAATTAATTATAATTCATTTCCTTGCAATGGATGTCGTTATAATCTATCGATAAGAATCCTTTTTGATGAAATTTATTTGACAAAACACCATAAAACAAACAAACTTTCATAATTCATGTGTGTTTTTTTTCCCTTTTCTGCTTTTTTTCTTCTTGTTTTTCATTTTGTGGTTTCTAAAGCTTTCAATGCAAATATTCTAACAAAAGCAGTTTTTTTTGTGATAGGTTTGCCATCATCAAAATTGGTTCTGATCTTCTGTTTACCAATTCTTATCGATAGCTGTATTGTTCTTTAGCCCCTAGATGTCACGTTTCTTTCGCTGCACCCTTTTGTAATAAAAAGGGCAATTCCATGTTACAGGTAAATTTGTTAAAGATCATTTTTGACAAATTCAGTTATGAAAAAGAATACTGCAATTTGTATTACTGTATCTTTTATCTTAGTATTTTTTGTATTCTATGGTTTAATTGCTGCTTTCTTTTGGCATTTATTTTTCAATGCTACGGATATTATTGGTTTAGCGATAACTTCTATTGTGTTTTTTGCTTTTACAATTTTATATCATATTGGCAGCTCATTCTTTCTCTTCTGCTATGATATTCCAAATTATGCAATTTTAAATCAAAAAAGTGATTATAAGACTATTGCAGCATGGTGTATAATTTTCTTAACAGTAAGTTTCTTTCTAAATTAGATTGCAAAATTAAAAATAGATTTATAGTTACTCGTAATTGGAGTATGCATTGGTGGGCTTGTGGCATCCATTGAGCTCTTAATTGATAGACCATTAAATTGTTCCTTGCATGGAGCTATATGTCCTGTAATATCGCTGCTTCTTCCAACTAGTTTGGCTTCAATTGGATTTCGAATGTTTTCACAATGTCCACGAAATTTATTAACAACTAGTTATGATTATTGATAAGATGATTACGAAATATTTTTATGTCTGACTTATTTTTTTTATTGTTTAAATGCATATTTATTACTTCTTCTACGCATTTAAAACTTTAAAAGTTTTTAAAGATTAATAAATTCATAAATAGTTCTTTTCAACACAATGTTTTAGTTATATTAAGTTTAATACATAAAAACAACAAAAATCAAAGTTAATTTGTGTTTAGTTTGATGTGACTCTACATTTATTGTGAAATGTTGTTTGTTTAAGAATTTAAATCCATAATTTTAATTATGTCATCAAAATTTCAATGTACCATATTTTAAATGTTGTAGCATTCAGCTGCTGATATCTCAGATTTTCTCAGAGAATACTGTGATAAGAATTTAAATATAAAGCACAAAGTAGAAGATAGAATGTTTCCTTCGACTTGCATAAGCTTAATTTTTGTGTTGTTGCACAAAAAAGGCGCACCCTTTTGTGTTTTGCATTGTTTTTCATGATTTTTATTTACATATAAATAGCAGCAGCAGAAATGCAAAGGTAACAGTTTATTTAATTTAATATTCGACTTGAAGCTGGTTAAAGTAAAAATGCCTCAATACAAGCTAAATTATTTCAATGCTCGTGGTTATGGTGAAGCTGCAAGAGTGATTTTTCATTCTGCTGGACAAGAATTTGTTGATACACGATTCAGCAATGAGGAATGGCTTCAAATTAAACCTAGTAAGTTGGATTTGTTTTTCATTTATAATGACAAAGCTATAGCGTCAAATAACTAACAAAAGTTAGAACTTTCGATAAATTAAAAGTATCTTTCACTTTGCCCCTCATTTTCAGCCTCTGAAACCGGAAAAGCTCCATGGCTTGAAGTTGATGGAGTTCGAATTTATGGTTCTGTCCCGCTAACTCGTTACCTTGGCACCACTTTTGGTCTTATTGGTAAAGATGCAATGGAAAATGCTCAAATCGAATCCATCATTGATACCTACAAGGATTTTATCGACGATATTTGGCCATATGTGATGATTAAATCTGGTCGAAAAGAAGGTAATCTTGAAGAATTGAAGCCAGGATTTGAAAGCGCCCGAAAACAATTTTTGACTTATTTAACTCAAAAGCTCGAGAAATCTGGTACTGGATTTTTGGCAAGCAAACTAACATGGGCAGATGTCTTTCTCGCAGAAGGAATTACAACTATGCTACTTTTTGATGATCACTTGAAAGCTGATTATCCAAAGATTATCGAATACAAGCAACGCGTACATTCACAACCAAGAATTAAGGAATATGTTGAAAAACGTCCTAATAATAATGCTTTTTAAAGTACTGATAAATTGGTTTTAATAAATTATGTGAAATTTTGTTACTTTTTTGAATGATTATTAATTAAAAAAGTATTCATTTATTGCGAAGTTTTTTTGTACGATGAATAAATTCAGGATTAAACGAATTATTCTTCTGGATAAAAGTTTTATTTTTATCATCAGTCATCTAAAAAGTTTCAACGTGAGCATTATTACGCCACGTGTTATAAAAAAATGTTTTGTACTTCAAAAACATTTTAAAACGCTTTCAGACTTCCAAGTCATTCAAATCCATGAACAAAACTTTTAAAAATTTAACAATTTTTTTGCTTCACGCTTTCAATATAAATACAGAGCATCCTCAACAAACTTACATCGCAATTGCTAACGATGAAATTCTTTTTTGCTTTTGTGTTTGTTCTTTTTCTTTCCTGGTCTATCGCAGCCAAATTGAATCCATGTGATGGAAAAGTTTGTCCTTGTGGATGTGATTATGATATTGGAGGATGTTTGGACGTAAGTAACTTAGCATTAAATCATAGATATAAAAGAGTTGTTTAGTGTCCACCTCCTGTACCTTGTGAAACAGATGCCGATTGTCAACCGCAATCACAATGGTATAGATGTCTAAACCATTTTTGCACAAAAATTGGATAAATATTTCTTTGTCTCGAATAAAATAAATAAATTTTTTTTACAAAACTAAAATAATACATGAAGCTATTTGTTTATCAAATCAAAAAGTTTAACAGAAAAACCAGCGAAAAAATTGCATGCCTCTTATTTAAGATATCTGTGATCAAAAAGCTACGGCAAAAACTATAATTGATTTAATTTTAATATTTTCCAAGCTTCGAAACCAGTAGTGTTATAAATAGTTGTTTCTGTATTTTAAAAGCGTTTTGAAATGCTTTCAGACTTTTGATTTTTTTGAGAGGCATTTAATAGTTTTTAAATTCAGACAGTTTATAGTTTTACGTTTTGCAACAATAATGTACGAAATATCAGCAAAATATTGAAACGATTTCTGAAAACTGACAATTCAAGATGAAAATCTTGTTTGTTCTTGTCATTGCTCTTCTTTTTGCCTTTACAGTGGCAATGAAAAAAAGTGCTTGTGAAAGCAAGCATTGTCCATGTCAATGTCTTTGGGAGACTGGTGAATGTGCTGTTGTAGGTAATTTTAATTAACATTATTTAAAACAAAGATGAAATTTAGTGTTCAACTACAACACCATGTGAGAAAGATGCCGATTGTGCACCCCTATCCCTATGGTATAAATGCAAAGACAATGTTTGTACAAATACTAGTTAAATATTTATCATACACTTTTTTTGGTTTGTAATCGATTGCTCTGATAAATGCTTTGCATAAATTTTGTTTGATAAATAAAAAAGTACGTCTGCAATTAAACAAATTCGAAAATTACATTCAACTTAAAAATACAAAAACTTTAATCATTTTAATACATTTAATTAAAAAATATGGCATAAAGTATAAATGGTTTATAATCTTTAGAACCAATGATTTAAATATTATTAATAAATAAAAAATGTCAAAACTTGCTTTTAATCACTAAAAATACTATAAAAGTGCCAAGAATACAAACTAAAGTTGATGCCTTTGTTCTCGCCTCTTTTTAACGTCAAAATTCTTTGTGCTACAATGCTTTTGAAGAATTATAGTAATTACTCAGAAAACTAATTAAAAAAATTTTTTATGTTTAAATTGTTGAAGCTTGAACAAAAAAGTAGTTTTAACAATGGTTGTTGACTACAGTTTTTAATTAAAAAATTATCACGCAGAAGTTAATGTGTTAAGGTATTTTTTTTCAATAAAGAGTCAATGAAAATTTTTCAACTGTTAAAAGATTTATTAAAAGTAATACACAAACCTTTATCTTAATATTTTATTCTTATATAGCAGTAGACGACTATATTAATAATTAAACTTACCTTCAATCTCTCTTCTCCAAAACAATGGATTTTTTCTTTTACATCTTAGAATCACACCACGTTCTATGTGCCATATTGTCCATTGTCTCATTTTTTTTCTCACTAAATTTTCTACGCACTTATTTTTTCATCAGCGACAAATCTGTTTCAACAACAATGTTACTGAATTTTGTTTTTGTCTTTGCATTTTCGGTTATTTCTTTAACTTATTACATTTATTTGTTTGTACTTCTTAGAAGTGACGTAATTTATGATGCAAAAGTGGTTTATGCTACTGGATTAGCGCTAACAATTATGGTTAATTTGGGATCATTGATGGAATTCTTTTTATGTATTGATCGATGCTTGGCTATCTTCTTTTCAATACATTATAGCAAAGGCATTAAAAGTTTGTTGAATATTGCTGGAATCGTAAGGTATGTTTTCGTGGCTCCTCAAACAAATCGAATCTCAGCTTTTTCTTCCAAATTCAGAACTCTGGTTTCTGATAATTCATATTTCAGCATTATCATATTATCAGTATTCATATTCTTTGTATACATAGATGGCTTCCCCACAACTTCTACTACAACATGCCGATATTTTGGTTGCCTGCTTAAATCTAATAGCAGCCCAATAACTTTAATTAAAATTGTCTTAATTGTTATGAACTTCATATCCGCTTCCTGCTTGGCTCTGTTAATCCGAGTCAAACTTAATGCAACTGGACATAATGTTAAAAAGATGAATAAAACTGTGCTTCATATGGTGCTGTGCACCACATTTATAGAATTTATTCCATTTGCTATAGCACAAGGGTTTCTAATGGTAGATCTTAGGCTCTTTAACATATGAATAATTGGCATTCTTTCTAGATAAACGGTACTAGGCTGGCTCAATTTGTTGGTCCATATGCTTTTACAGTATCAACAATAAACATTACACTTTCAGCTGGTATTTATTACAAGACATTTAAAAAATATTTTATTTCCAATGTAACTATTGTAACTAATAGTAATAATAAATAAAAAAGGCGTTTTTTAGTTTGATACCGCTCCGTAACATCTTTAATGCATTATCACAAAAATGTTAAATGAAAAATTAGGACTTAATTTATCTAAAATAAATAATTAATTATGCAATTATCTTTCTTTGTTTTATAAAAATATTTTCACAGCACCATTCTTAATTATACTTTCACGTTAAACGTATTTTTTTCAAGGTTTAAATGCCAAAAAGTTATTATGATCATAATTCTCATATACTTTTTTGAAGAGGAGTAAATTTGCAATTAAAGAAAGCAATTTCAATTGAAACAATTTATTTGCCCACACACAAACATCAATAATTACAAAAAAAGTAAATTATCGACGACCATAAATATTTTGAATGTTTACAATATCTGAACCAGATAATTGTGGATATCGATAATTACCATTTCCATCAACAGATACAATTGGATCTTTCATCACAGATGCCGGATCACCAGAATGATCCAAACCAATAGCATGACCAATTTCATGAACGGCAACAGCAATGATATCTCTTCTTCGGGCATCTTTAACTCCCCAAGTTTCACCGCTGTCAAGAAAGATATCTGCATGATACAAGGCTCCATCCCCATTCCATCGATAGTTTGTCCAACCAACTAAAGTTCCTTGCAAAGGCTTGAAACTTATGAGGATATCAGCGCTGGCACCGCAACATTCTTGGAAATTGAGGGGGATTGCTCTTGACCAAATATTAAAAGCTTCAGTGACGCCGGCTCTGAAAAAGCAGTAAATAATATTTGTAGTTTTGGAATGTCAAATTTGCATAACTGTTAAGCAAACCTAAAAACTAACCGAATTTGATTTGAATTTAAAGTTGAAGTGTAATTTTGAACACTAAAAGTGACAGGATTCTTTTTCCATTTATAGCCATTAGCTGCAAGCACAAGAGTGCCAAAAATGAAAACTAAAGTAACAAGCTTCATTGATACTCACGTTTAAAAAAATATATTAATCAAATATTATGCTTTGATAACATGTCCAACGAAAAATCTCAGTTTTTATAGTATTTTTTATTCCAGAGGATTACATATTTGAATGAACTCATCTCTGGATGACTTTATTTGTATAGCTGTAAAACGAGGCTTTAGTCATTTGTTTTCGTTTGATTTTTCACATTCTGTTTTTTATGGAAACAATCAAATAATAATTAAACAATTGTATTAAGGGCTAATTTTAATTTTTATCACCTACACATTTTTTGTGCAAACATAGTTTTAAAAATACACCCACAATTTTAACAAACATTTTGGCAAATATTTTGTTTTGTATATTTGAAGAAGAAAAACTCTTTTTAGTTTGAAGCTTGAACCTATGGAAGATTTTTTTGGAAAAGCTATGAAACAAGGCTTCAGTCAAAGTTTTTAGGTACTAGGGAAAAAGCGGGCCTTCGGCCCGCCTGCATAATGTTTTAGCAAAATGTGAATTAAACCAAAATCTTATTTAAAAATAGTATGTATGAAGCAAATAACTTCTTTCGTATTTCCAATTTAAACTAAAGGTTAATAACAAAACAAACGATTTTTATTAAATAAAACTACAGTAAACAATAACACAAAATAATAATAGAGAGTTGATGAGATGTTGTGGAGAATGTTGTTGTTCAAATGAAGAAGCGAGGTTGTTGTTTTTGAATGTGGAAGAATATAAGATAATATAGATAGATAATATATGTTACGGTAGAGGAGATGAATATAATAATTCTATCTATCTAAAACGAAATCGATATATCCCCAAAAAATTATAGTAATGCTTACCTTTTTTACAGCTATCTACTACGTGGTTTGACAGTCAATCAAAAATTCTGCAGAATCATTTGGTGGTGAATAAATAATATAAACGATAAGATATAATTGAATGAATAATTGCTGAGTTCTGTTCTTGGTTGCTGAGAAAAATAAGAAGATATTCATGAACATAATATTTTGATAGATGATAAATAAGGCTTATCTGAAGCAACATCAATATATTCCCAGTAAAAATTATAAAAAAATGCTTACCTTCCTACAGCTATTATCCGCATTTGACCAATGAATAAAAAGGTTGCAACAACATATCAACTTCTCTATCTGAAAATGTGAAATTTAATAAAATAAAAACCAAAAAATGACTTACCATTGTGTTATTGTCTTCTGGCAAAGTTGCATAACCCCGCAACAGGGGCCACCATAACGGTGGGACGAAATTTGCATCACCTATACAGTAGGCTAAACCTACTATAAAGGCTAGCAACAAATACCGCCACATTACAAAAGTTTTTCACCATAGCGGTCTGCAAAGCAGTATGTCAAAATGAGCCATAAATATAACTAAAAAATTAAAGGATAAAATTATATTATTTTTACTTATAATTAATATTAACAAAATCACGACAAAATTAAATTAAACTTTTTACTCAATAATTTCTCTATATACAAAATTTTTGACCTTTTTATTAACCCTTTGCTTGCCCAAATAGACTTTTAATGCTGAAGCTCTTTTAACACGTGAACATGCAACGTAAAGTTGCCCATGGTTAAATACATCTTTGCGCAAATCTAATCCAACTTTTTCAAATGTTTGTCCTTGGCTTTTATTAATGGTCATGGCAAATGCAATTTTTACAGGGAACTGTCTTCGAGCTAAAGTAAAAGGGTAATTTTCTTCATTATATAGCAAAATACGATGAATAAAAACTGTTTCACCTTTTTTATCTCCGGTTAGAATTTTACATTGCAATGTATGATTTAAAAGACCTGTTACTAACAATCTTGTTCCGTTACAAAGACCTTCAGCTTGGCTCAAATTCCTAATAAGCATAACTACCGTATTCCTTTTTAAATTTAATTCATGAGGAGGGAGAGAAGCTGGATTAAGACTGTTTAAATATTCTTGGGTTAGTAGCTCTTGTAAAGCTTCACCTTCAATTGCTGTATCGATGCTTGTATATCTTTTTTCACCTTCATTTGGAAGTAAATCAACTACTTCTTTGTTAAGTTCGTCAACATCAGCATTTCTTGCAGATAAAATTGCTGAATGTGCAACATCTTCAAATCTTTTTTGTGCAATTAAATGACCAAAAACTTCTTGAACTAAATCATTTTCAACTCCAAAACCTTCAGGAAATTCAATGCTATCATTTATATCATTAAGTTTACCTTCACCAATTTTTAACAAAAAATTTGCAAACTCTGCTTCTTCTGGATCTGCTCGCATATTTTGCTTTAAAGTCAATTTTTCAAAGTTATTCCAAAGATTGCAATTTTTTATTGATAAATTTACACATTCTGATCGAGTACCATTTTTTCGAACAGGCAAAAGCTGTCTAAAATCACCCCCCAAAAGCAAAATTTTTCCACCAAAGGGTTCTTCGATTTTTGTGAGATCTCTTAATAATCGATCCATAATTTCAAGGGCATATCTTGGAGCCATTGGGGCCTCATCCCAGATAAAAACATCTGTTTCTAAAAGTTTTTTTCCTTGTTTTGAATTTGGAGTTACTGCAGAATTTGAATCTGAATAGAGAGGAACTGGTAAACCTAAAGTTTTATGACATGTTCTTCCTTCTGGCAAAAGGATTGCAGCAATGCCAGTAAAAGCCATGGTGATAACTTTTTTTCCTGCCGATTTTAAATAATGCCATAGGGTCGTGTATGAATAAGTCTTACCAGAACCACCAACCCCGTCCAAATAGAAAAGCTTCTGGCTGATTTTATCTTCACTTGCATCACGAATTTTATCAACAACAGTTTTTTGTGGAGTATTCATTACGCCATACATTTGATCTCCAATTTGCTGATCATGGATAGGATCATAGATATCGTAATCCTCATCATAATCGACATATTGTGGCATTGTTGGAAAATCAGCTAAACTTTTATTTTCAATTTCAAGAATTCTTTCAATTTCCCTGTAGGCATTTTTAACTGCAGCTTCTTCTGGCATTGTTCTGGCAAAGTCATCAGCCATATGACCTTTAAATTTTTCCCAAAGATCTTGTGGTGCTAATGGACTGCAATGAATTAAAAGTCTTACAAAAAGCATTCTCATTTGATATGGCAATAATGAAAGTTTTGCTTCATTTAATACTCTTTCCCATTCTTGATCATCTTCTACTAATCCACGTTCTAAGCAAGCTTGTGCAAAAGTTTGGCAAACATTTCCTTCAACAGTTTTTAGTTCATCGAAACTTTTAGCACCTTTTACATGATTTAAAAGAATTCTTAAATGAAACAATTCCTGATTTGTTGGGGAAATGGAATACATTCTTCCAATGACATTAAAGTGTGATTTTCTTTCACTCCATTGCATTTTTGTAGCTTCCCCTTGTGCGCTGATTTTTTTCCAAACATATTTTTCTGGAATTTCATGGTAATATAGCAAGCAAGCCTTTGGATCTCTTTTATTAAGTTCAAACCATTCCATTAGCATTGTTAACTTTTCAAGTGCAGCTCGAAGTTCATCTTCATTTTGTTCATCAGAAAATGATACTTTCTGTTCTCCTGGAAGATGCAAGGGTAAACGTGTAATGGAATGGCTTTGTCCATGCAATTCAAAGCCTAGAATTCGCCAACATGCTTCTGCTATCTAAATATGATTCAATTTCGTCATAGACAACTGATCCGTCAACAATTTTCATTGCAGCAGAATCATGCCCTTTAAAAATATATTTGTATAGGTATTTTACAGCTTTTATTGAAGAAACAACTTCTACATTTATGCGACAATTTAACTTTAGCAATAAATTTGGACAATGGGGAACAACATAACGATTGTCAACTACAAAACCTGATGATTTGGTTACTGTAATACCATTATTAGGTCTTGCATACGATGGTTTTGAATCCTCATCAATGCATGTTTCTTCTTGAAAATCATAAGGGAAATGTTTTGTGCATTTACCATCTTTCATGCATCTATCTCCACATGGACCATGAATCATATGTTTAACTACTAACTCGTGCAATTTTGGATAAAGTATAGGATCAGGAAGTTGTGCGCTAATGTAGCGATCAATTACTTCAGCTGTTCTCATTTTGTAATCTCCTTCTAAAGTCACTAATAAATGAACATGTGGCAATCCCCTTTTTTGAAATTCAATTGTGTAAACATATGCTTTACATTTACCAAAATATCCCTCTTTTGTTATTAAATCCATCAAATAATCTTTTTTAAGCTTAAAAACTCTTGCAACCAAATCAGGCCGATCTGATGGTGTTTGTCCCGGAAGCAAATTTTCAACAATTTCTGGCCAATTTGGATTGCAAGTCATTGTAATAAACAAATCTGGTTTACCGTACCTCCTTACAACTGCCATTGCATCCTGATATAATTGCTCCATATTTCGGGGAGAACCTGGATGAGTAGATGGAAGAATATATTTAGCACCAATTGATTGTGCATTATTATCTCGCTGAAATTTTTGCATAAACTCATCAATGTTTTTGTAACTATCACTTAAAAGCTGTTTTTGATGTGATTTCAAATAAACAGCTCTATCTTTAATAATTTTCAAGGCTGTGTCAACTAACCATTGTTGAAATAATCTTCCACCATGTAAAACAGCATTAAACTCTCCTTCACGAATTGAAATCATATATTTTGCATAAGCGCTCCTTGTTAGCCTTTGATTTGAATTTAATTTTTTAAGATCAGGATGCCAGATATGTTTGCCTGTTGGAAAAAAAATAGGATAAAGCCATGGTTCCACATTTGGATCCATTGCATTTACTGTTTTAAGCTTTTTTTGTTCTTTATCAAAGATTGTTATATATGAATCAGGAATTTCACCATCATCAGTTGTAGCAAAAACAGCAGCAACTTCATTGGATGCTTGCAAATTAAAACGTCTTTTATCTTGTCCTGGCTTTATTCCAAAATGCATTGTTAAATTTAAAGGATCAATGCCCATTTCTTCTGCTACAACTTTTTGTAATTGTATTTGTTCATGTAACATTTTAAAAGATTTTGCATGTTCATTAATTTTGCTTAGAACCGTGCTTAAAGTTTTAACAATATCAGGATTTAAACTATTAAAAGCGTTTAAACGTTTTTCTGTTGCTTCTTCAGGATCAAGTATATACAATTGCCCATGACTTTTTGGTTGTTCTGGTTCATTTTGTAATGCTGTATTAATTTGATAATAAGCTTGACCTTGTACAACAAAAGCATAAGGTCCTGGTCTATTAATACCAAAATTTACAACATCAGCATTAAATGAGCCAAATGAATGTGCATTGTTTAAAACTCGAATATCTTTTCTAAATTCGGCAAGGTCAAAAAGTGGTTTAAGTGCTTCAGGATAATCGGGGACTACAACTTTAATAGTGCCATGTTGGCAACAGCCATAAAAAGATAAGCCTTTATTTGAAACTTTTTCAGATTCAAAATGTTTTGCACCACAATGTATGCAAATAAAATTTAGAGGTCCACCGTAATGGGCAATAGCGTCATCGTTAATATCATCTCCTGCTGCACAAAGTTTAGTTGCTTTTTTTCTTTGTAATTGCTTTTTAAGTCTTTCCCTTTCTCTTTCTGCTCTAACTTGTTCTTCATTAAGATGTGATCTGCGGTTTTGTGTTCTCTGATTTTTTTCAAAATTTCTTTCTGCTATTTCAGCTTCAGTTAATTGTTGGCGTCTAATGGACTGGCACTTTTTTTGTTGATCTCTTTCAGCTTCACGTTGTTCGTCTGTTTGCTCTAATCTTCTTTTTCTTGCTCTTTCAGCATTTTTTCGTTTTACTTCTTCTTTATGAAGAGCTTCTTGTGATGGTGTTCTTTCAATCTTTTTTCTCCCCATTTTTCAATATTAAAAACAATAACAAACAGTATTTATTTAATATGCTTTTATGTGTCAATGTATATATATTCTAAAGTTAAATATGATATAATGAAATATGTAATAATGTAAAATATGATATAATTCCTTCGTTAAAAATAACGACAGTTTTTCCGTATGTAAAATGTAATAATGAATCCTGGAATAGTTAACTCCTAAAAGGAGGCGTCTAAACTACGCACCAAAATTTATTATAGCAAAAAGCTAAATGTGATAGCAGTTTAATAAACTGCAAAAAAATAAAACAATTAAAAAACAACAATAAAATAAATTTTGTTTTATAATTTTAGTATCAAGAAAGAGTTAACTTTCTGTGTTGTGCAAAGTGTCTAGTGGTATGTAATAAAATAGTTTATTTAAAATAAAAAAGCATCCGGCCGGAGCTTGGTTAGCTCGTCAATGACAAGACAAAAAGAATAAGAAAAAAGTGTAATCCACCACTCTTTTATACAAGAGCGGTGAATCACCAAAAATGCGGATATTGTGATAAGAAAGAAAGAAGCAAAGAAAGGCGTTAAAAACGCACACTGGCGACTGCGAGAAAAAAGTGGTTTACAATTTTAAAGGTTAAGGTTTACATTTTTGAAAAAAGAGCAAAGTAAAGTATAAGGTTTTTACAATTCAAAAAGGTTGTAAGTTCACAAATATTAAGACTATAAATTACAATTAAAAAAATTAAGAATAAATTAAAAAAAAGTGTTATTATTTGATAAAAAGAGTGTCGACCGTTTCATTTCCAATCGACGTGTAATTCCCGACCGTGTGCGGGTTAAATAAACAGCATTCCGACGTTTGCGGGTTGTGTTGCTGCATGTAGTAGTAGTAGTGATTAAGTACAGTTAACAATAACTTTGTAGTAGTAAAATAAAAATAAATTGTAATTGAAATAGTTGTTGAGTGTAGTAAAAATTAATAATTGTAGTAGTTGAATTGTAAAACAATAAATTTAGGTAAAGAATTAAATTGTGTAAAATTGGGTAAGAATAATTTGATTTAGGCAAAAGTTGACTTCGAGTTATGGTTGTAATAATAATAATACTAATGATAATAAGAATAAAGCTGAATTTTATGTTGAATTAGCAATTTTTGACGTCAGTAGAACATAAATAACAAGAATTTGACATAATAATTTTTAATAACAATAAATGCAACAATTGGTTGCTTTCCCTCCCAAAGTAAGGAAAAAATGTGACGGTAAAAGTTGAAATAAGGACGGTTTCGTTCGACTCAAGAGCCCCCATATCAAGAAAGAGTTAACTTTCTGTGTTGTGCAAAGTGTCTAGTGGTATGTAATAAAATAGTTTATTTAAAATAAAAAAGCATCCGGCCGGAGCTTGGTTAGCTCGTCAATGACAAGACAAAAAGAATAAGAAAAAAGTGTAATCCACCACTCTTTTATACAAGAGCGGTGAATCACCAAAAATGCGGATATTGTGATAAGAAAGAAAGAAGCAAAGAAAGGCGTTAAAAACGCACATTTAGACACAAAAAAAAATTTTTTGCAAAAAAATTTGTCATCAAAAAAGTGTTGCGAAGCTTGCTCACTTTGCCAAGCACCCGCTTTCTTTAAAATAAAAACGCACTGACAACGGGACAATGACTCTTTTATGAGAGGATTTAACTCCAGAAAATCTAAGCGATGGACTGATTAGTCGATAACTCTGATAAATGCTATCCAATAATAAAGGATTGACGATAAGATTTTTTCTACATTTTAAACAATCCACACTCCAACAAAGATCAAACCACAAAAGTGCCGAATTAGCCCCCCCCCCCCCCCCCCCCTTCTAGCACTATTGATCCATCGATTACGCTAGCTCTCTGCTCTGTCAGCACTTAGACAGGCAAAGAGAGAGAGAGATAGAAAACGTTAAGAAAAGGCAGCCGCGCAGCACATTTCTTTTGGCTGTATTTCGAAAGAGCCAAACAATGAAAAGCGACACAATGTTAAAAAAGGCCGTGAAACATATTATTTACAACTGCATATTCGCTCTTTCAAAAGGTTTTTATTTCTTCGATTTATAAACTAAATAAAAAAATTTTTTGTTGAAAAATACCGAATGCTCAGTTTTTATTCTTTGTTTTCTTCTTTAAAAAAACCAAAGCATACTTTATGCAAATGCTATGTCGATCAAGAATTGATTAATATAGGAAACATTAAATTGAGTGCCTGGACTGTTCTTTCTGTTGTATCATGTAACTTACTGTTTACTTTGATTTTATTAATTTATCTGAAGTATGCTAAAGAAAGTTTATTGACTAATGAACCATCTTATATTATGTATCCGTTATTAAAGTATCAGTATGGATATAAAAAAGTGGCAATTTCACATACATCGATTTGGTAAGTTCATTATCTAGTATCATTTGTCAGACAACTAACATGTTAAAAAGAAAATAATTTTAGAAACAAAAATGGATTGAAATCGATGAACCATTTGACATTGAAAAGGAAGTAGTCCTGCAGGACCATTATCAAACAGCTCTTCGAGGATTTGAATACATTTGTTTCCTTCAAGATTTCATGCAAATAAAGCAGCAATTAAGAAAAAACGGCATCGTGTATTATTTTATTAAAGTTATTGCACCTTTTCTTTCCGTTTTTTTATTGTACACTGTATTAATTGCACTTTTTGTTGGTTTTACAGTAGTTTTATCACTTCAAAATCGAAGACTTCTTGTACTTTTAATTCGAATTTATAATGTTATTTTTTGGTTTTTCGTTTTGTTTCATATTATTCTTACCATAATTATTTACGAAGAATTTTTGTTTTGTTTTTATTAAAATTGTAGTAAAATGTCATCTTTTTATTGATTTATGACAGATATTTTGAAGATATGCAAAAGTTAGCTCTTTTCTCTGTTGAACAATAAAATTCAAAAAAAATAAAATTTTAATTATTATTCTCTTAGACTGATTTTAGGTCAGTTTAGTTCATTTATATTCTGTTTTATTATGAAACATTCTGTCATTGCTAATTTCTTAACAACATTTGGCGCCGCAATATTTTTTTTGTCATTGTTATGCACTCGCTTAAAGCTATTATTCAGTTTTGGACAGAATTGTTTGATTCTTTGTTTGTTATACAAGAAATCGTTCTTTTTCCTGCGTTTTTCTTTGACGCATCTATTGTTCTATTGATTTATGACAGCTATTTCAAAGATAAATTTTGATTTCGTCTGAGAACTTTATACTAGCATGAGTTTAGATGCTTCTGGGACAACACAGGGTTTTTGCCAGCGTGTTTAAATTTTTATTGCGGTTATTTTATTTAAGTGCAAATACTAATATTAGCAAAATATTTTAGTATTATTGATTCCTCTCGCTTTTTGAAAAAAACATGTTTCCAGTGGAATGTACATGCGATGAACAAGACAGAGATGATGGATATTGTTGTGAATGCTGCTTTTTACTTTCAGCTTTCGATAACTGTTTGCATCAAAGATGTAACTGCTAATTTTATTGGCATCTTATTATCCTGACATTGTTACTATATCTGTGTTTTGTATAAAATACCTCTACGAGATTTCAGTTTCAAACATTACGTCCACTTCATGTTATTCAAAGATTATTTTATTTTTTAAGCTCGTTATTTTTTAGATATACTTAATTGTGAAACATGTGTGTAATTTTCTTTTCTTATATTACTATTTTTAACTCCTTAAAATAATAAAAGATCAAAGTTTTTGTAAAAAATTTAGTGCAAAAAACACGTTTTTTAAATTTATGATCTTTATTTGTTTACTGGTAGTTTACTTAAAAGTAAAAATGGGTGTGAATGTTATTAATTAACTTTTCAAAGTAAGGTAATTAAGTGATCGACAGCACTAAAAAAATGCATTTTTTTTGATTATTTTTATTTCAACGGCTATTTGTTATTGACTAACAGTGTACATTAATAAATTTCATGTTTTAAAACTGATATAAATATATTCTTTAGTTTAAGGGTTTTATATTATTCTCAATAAAAATGCAGTGTTATTTTATTTTATTTCTATTATTCACCACTTTGTTGTCAACATTTGCTATTGAAGAACAAATATCTTCTGATGTTCCAGGTAAAAGTAAGTTCATTGACAAAAAATGTGTATCGCAATTCATCAACAACGTTTTTCAGATCCAAAGCTAGTCGAGCTCACATTCGAAGCTGATGAGTCATTAACAAGTCGAGGCTTTAAATGTACTGCAGAATGGTGCAAGTCGTATTGCACTCAAAAATCTGCTGGTCGTAAATTTGTTTCATCTTGTGATGAAACACAATCCTGCCATTGCAAATTAGAACCACCAACTGGATTTTCATATACTCCTTCAAAAACTGTTACATTGATTGCGCCGTCAAATAAAACTGCTTTTGTACATGCAAAACGTTAGATTTCTTTGACGTTTCATAAAAAAAATTAAAGTTTTAGATATTGCAAATATGACAAAAGCAGAATGCACTCCCCAATGGTGTGATGATTATTGCCAAGTCAAATCAAATGGACGGAAATTTATTGGAAAATGTGAGTCCCCTTTATCATGTGTATGTGAATTTCAAAGGCAGCCAGTAGCTGTGGGCAGCAAAAGTGGAGGTAAAAACAGTTTTTAATCATATGAATTATTATTTATCCTTATTACTAATTCAATTTTTCTTCTTCAGCATCATCAATGGTTAGAACAACTCCATGTACGCAAGACTTCTGCTCAAATTTCTGTGAATCAAAATCCAATGGACGTGACCATAAAGCCGTTTGCGATGACTCTGGTGCATGCAAATGCCAATTCCCATGGCGTAAAACTGTGTCATCATTCATGGCAAGTGGAGGTCCTGTTAGAGATTCTGAATGAGTGCTATAAATTTAGCTCTGTTAAATTAAAAGATTTTTGTAAAAGCTAAATTGTTTTTAATTTTGTAAAATGCTCTAATTGTAGAAATACGTTTATTAATAATGATAACTTTTATTATTAGTGTTTCTCGTAACATTGTAAGTGGTTCAATAAATGATTATTGAGGATGTTTCTAGAAAAATCCTGATTTTTATTATCTAAAATTTAATTTCCATATTACCCAATGACATGCATCATCAACGCACACCGAATTAGATGGGCAACATATGTTACCAGCGATTCCACAACGGACTTCACATTGACATTCTCCATTGATACAGTTTGCATAGGGTCCACAATCATATCGTCCAGTACATGGTTTATGAGCTGTAACAAATGATACAGCAAGACAAACAAAGATTGCAAAAATGATAAAAAGTTTCATATTTAACTTTCGATATTTTTGATAGTAGAATTGGTTTGCTGAAAAATTATATTTAGTAACAAGGACGTCAGCTGGTTTATTCGTCACTGGCAATGATGCGCGAGTGATGAATGCATCACGGCTTTTTCTCAGTGAATAAAAACGATGTTTCAAGAAAATCAAATGCTTGGATAAGGACATTATGTTTTTAATGATGCTTTATTTAAAATCTTCTCCATTTATAAATCAGGAACTTCTTCACAAAGAAACACGTTGTTTTGAGCGCAGACTGTATAAAAAGCTTTTTAAGTGAGAATTTTTATAAAATGTTTTTAGTGTTCTGAGCTTCAGAAAGGGCCCAAAAAGTGTGATTTTTAAAATGTTTTTAATAAAATAAAGGAACTTTATAAAAAAAGCGAATTGAATCACATGAAAAAAATTTGGCGTGCAAGTACGAAAACTTTCATTTTTGGGCCACTTTTTTGGTGTACATTTACTGTAAAAGCAAAATTTTTTACTTTAAGTTTATAAAGCAGAAAGCAAACAAACAATATTTTAACAATCTCATTCATGGTAATTTAGTCGAACATGTTTTAATAGATTTTTAGTTTCAACAACAGTGGAAACGTTTTTCATTAATTTTTAAATCAAAATATAAACATAGACTTTGATGCTTGTAAAACATGTTTTAAATTTATTTAGACAAAAAATTCTAAATTTTGTATCGTCAGTGATTTAATGTTATTGTATACCCTGTACATGTATACGATTATGCCCATATTTGGTTGAAATGAAGAATGATGAAGAAAGGCCAATGTTTGAAAACTGTTGCACCGAACAACAGTATTCGACTAACAGAATGACAATATTTTATAAAGCTCTTAATTATGTTAAAAAGTTGCCTTTATCTGATTTACTACAGTCAAGTAATATATTTATTAATAAGTTACAAATATGGTTAATAAATAAAGAAATAATTTAAAGAGGAAATTTCTTCTAAAAATTCACGTTTTTTATTCACTTTTCTATATTATGTTATTACCTGACATCCATCAGCAATGCATACTTCACCACGTCCGCAGCAGATGTTAGCCGCAAATCCACAAATAACTTTACACTCATCCCTTGGCCGGCATGTTCCATTGATACAGATTTCACCTTGCGGGCATAGAGCAGGACATGGTCTTTGAGCTGCAACAAGTGATAACAAGACAGCAACAAAAACAGCCAAATAAAACAAAAATTTCATTTTTAATTTTAAACAAGTTTGGTAACAATATTCTGACTGAAAATGATGTTTCGATTAATGCTTATATAAGAAACCAAAACAATGTGATAATTTTAAACATTAGATCAGCCGTTGTTTTTATTTTTAAAAATTAAAAACACTCCCATTTCCGTCAATATTTTCTGTTGAAAAAAAGGATTAACCTTTTATATCGTTCATATGACAGTTACTGCTGCAAACAAACAACTAACGTTTTGTTTGATTGTTTGCAGCACTACATCAAACAATTATTTTCAACAGCAAAAAGTCATTGTTTTGATTTTTTGCTGATTTTAATAGTGACGAAAGAACCAGAGAGGAGTGTTTTGATCAAATGCAAAAAAAAGCATAAATGATTCATAACTTAAAAGGAGTGTCTCAGTTAACACACGTTGCTTCTCCTTTTTTAACACACGTGGTCCCTGCCTGAAAATTTACACCTTTGTCACATATGCCACTGCTTACCATGCATACGTGATAAAAGTGAAATCATTTTGTAATTATGTTCAAAAGACTACATACTTTTTTGACAACAATTACTAAAAAACGATGATATTTCATTGATCACTCAAACTTTTTTTATTTGGATTTTCTAGTTCCTTTAACGTTACATGATGCTATTTTAAAAAACTTTTATATTCAATTACTACAAAGAAAGTTTAAACATTTTTAAAAGTACAACTCCACCGAAGAAAAAAAAGAATTGTATCTTGAGCATTCTTTGCTCATTTAACTGACATGTAGTTAAGGGCTACGAGCGTTGCACTCCAATGTAGAAAAAAATCAAAAAGCATTTAAAGAAAAATATGTGTAACAAATTCAACAAAAAGTTTACTTTCTTTTAAAAAAATATGGTAAAAAGATTTGCTGTTGAGAAACCTGTTGATCCCAAGATTTTGGGAGATTCTTTAATATTTTCATCATCTAAAAGAATCGCAAAAAATCGATTTTTTAAAGCTTCGCTCTCTGAAAATTTTGCTCAGTGGGATCCATCGAATATTGAAGTTAACGGATTACCGTCAGAGTTATATGTAAATTTATATGAAAAATGGGCTGCTGGTGGATTTGGGGTAAGTAACTTATCGCTTTTGATAGTGTAGTTATTTAAAATTTGCATATTTACAGGTTGTTGTAACAGGAAATCTTATGACAGATGAGATGCATCTTGAATCCCCTGGTAATGCAATAATTACAAAAGAACATGATTCTCCACAACGTCGTGAAGTTTGGAAGACTATCGCCTCAAAAGCCAAACAACGCGGAGCTTTAATAATTGCTCAAATAAGCAATGCTGGACGTCAAACTTCACTCATCGTAAACAAGCATCCTTTTTCATCTTCTGATGTTCCACTTAAGAAAGATGCCTGGGGTCGAGAATACGGTATTCCAATTGCCTTGACAGAAGAACAAATACAAACTGAAATTATTGATAAATTTGTTTATACTTCAAAATTCCTTTATGAATGTGGATTTGATGGTGTTGAACTACATGGAGCCCATGGATATATGCTTGCACAATTTTTATCTCGAACAACAAATAAACGAACAGAAAAAATATGGTGGTTCACCACAAAATCGTGCAAGAACTGTGATGGAAATTTATGAAGCAATTCGAAAAGAAATTCCTGCATCAACTGGTTTTATTGTTGGAATAAAGCTTAATTCCGTTGAATTTCAACGTGAAGGTTTAACGAATGATGAAGCAATTCAAATTGCTGCTGAAATTGATGTAAGTTGAACAGCTTTAAAGTTTTTATGCCAAGACTATTTGCTTAAATTCAGAAAGCTGGTTTCGATTTCATTGAACTTTCTGGTGGCACTTATGAAGCAATAGGATTTAGTCCCTCAAAGAAATCTACAATTGCTCGTGAAGCTTTCTTTTTGGAATTTTCGGAAAAGATTAAACTTGCAATTAAAAATGCCATTGTATATGTAACTGGTGGATTTCGAACTGTTCCGGGAATGGTTAAAGCTATTGAGAGCAAAGGAACCGATGGAATTGGTCTTGCTCGTCCGATTACACAAGATATGGGTAAGCTTTTGTATTCTTTGACATAGCAAAAAATACCCCTTATTTCACTTCTTTGCATAATAATAAATTGTTTCATTTTTAGATCTTCCCTTGAAGATCCTCAATGGTTCTGTTCAATCTACCATTGAATCACCATATGGTTTTGATTCAGTCTCCAATGGGCTAGCATGTAATTGTCAAATGGCCCAAGCTGGTTTAACTCCATATTCCCCGGATAAACCCCTTACAGATGGTGTAATGGATATTACAGATGAAACAGTCCAGAAAGAATTTAAACAAGCACAAAATGAATTCCTTCAAACAACAATAAGAAAAATGATTGGAAAACAATTTTATCATGGTATTGTTCCATATCGACTTAATGGCGAAGGAAAGAATTATGTCTTTGAGGCAGATGGTCTTGAAATTTCATGGTTACTTCGAACAAATTTGGTTTTATCAAAAGTTCAAAGCTATTGGTCAGGGGCATAGGATAAAATTGGTGATATTGTATTTTTACATTACCTTTAATGTCAGAGCTTGTTTTAAATGTTTATTGCACTTTATTTGTAAGAAAAATTTAGGTTGGCAAATTTTATTTGTATGTTTTAATTCAAAGAGCTTATTTGGTCCATCTTTTTTTTTGAAAAAATAATAAAATACATAAAATTTGGTTTGTATAATAAATAATTTATAAATATATCATGTTCGCAAATAAAACACACAAAAATAGAGAAAAGAAAATCTTGCAGTTTTTCCTCAACAATATTTCACAAAATTACATAATAGTCGTTCAATGTTGGAAAATATTGTTCAAATCTTGCCCCTTTTTTAAAAAACATAATATTAATTACATTTTGCTAAATGTTTATAAGCTTTTAGATTTCAATCATAATAATCACTTTTAAAAACGCATATAAAAATTTGGATATTATTTAAATACGTTTTTTGAAAAAATTTTAAAATTGCATAACTATCGCTAACAATGTTCTAATATTGAAAAATGTGAAAACAGATAGCATTTTTTATTTAAAAAGCTGTACCCCTTTTTCAAAAAAAGTCATTTTTTGTTTTGTTCTTCGAGTTGCTGCTGAATATTAATAATAAAACATACAAAAAATGGAATCTCACTTTGATGATGCCCATTCAGAAGCTTCATTAACTTATCCAGAGCAAAGTTCGAATCTTTGCAAAAATGATTTTGTTATGATTCGAGATCGCCCATGCAAGATTGTTGAAATCTCTTTCACAAAAGATGGAAAACATGGTCATGCTAAAGCTCATATTACAGCTTTAGATATTTTTACTAAAAAGAAGTTGGAACATATTTGTCCATCAAGTCAATGTATTCAAGTTCCATTTGTTTTAAGGAAGGATTATCAGGTTTGTTAAGTTTTTGCAGGGTATAACATGGGGTCAGTTCTTTCATGACATATCTATAAATTTTCTAAAAGTTTCATGTAATTTAGCCTTGTTTAATTAAAAAAATGGGGTGAATGTTAAAGCTTCAAATCATGTTTTAACATTCATAACAAAAAATTTAATAGAAAATTTATTTTTTTAGCTCCTTTCAATCAATGACGATAATTTTCTTTCACTTTTGGATCTCAAAACTTGTGAAATCAAAGATAACCTTCGACTTCCAGATGGCGAACTCGGGGATCAAATTAAAAACGCCTATGAAAAAAGCAATGATCAGGGAATTCTTGTTACTGTCGTTAAAGCCTGCAATGAAGAAGACATTCTTTCATGGAAAAACATGCCTGCAAATTTTTATTAAATTGTAACTAGTTGTTATACAACTGCAACTTATAAATCTATATTTTTATGTCGACAATTTGTTTTACAACAATACGCTTTTTATCATGATAATTTTTGTAATGTAAATATTTATGTTCAATAATAATGTATAATATCGCTTTTTTTAATACGTTTAAAACAAAATGTGATTGCAATTTCGTTTGAATTTTTTGTTTTTTTTTTTCATGTTTAAAATGAGTCAGTTGTTGTTTTACATGAACTTTCAAACATGCTAAAGTTTTAAGTAGGATTTAATTTATTGTTGTTGATAAATGGAGCAATAAAATTTAAATTATATTGCAGTAACATCTCTTCTGGATTCTAGGCCAGGACATATTTATTACGTTTTGAATATAAAAAATACAGTTGCAATTTTGTAATGAATTTCTTTTTTTACAAGTGATTAAATTAGTAATAATCTTTTAAAAGTTAAAAACCCACTAAAGTTTTTATAACATTACGTACAAATTTAAATAATCATTGAACATTGTATTCTTTTCTTGTACATTTTAGCAGAAAACACAGTTACAAATTTTGTTTATTCCCTAAGAGTTAATTTTTAACAGTTTGAAAAAAATTTATTTTCGTAGTTTTTAATGCGGTTTGTAACAAATAAAAGCATTTAACGACTGCAAAAAAAAGGTAAAAACACAATAATAATTTTTTTTCAAATTAAACTAGCGTTTACCCTGAACAGTAACATACACGTATATAATAACCTTTTAAAAAAACAGTTTTTGTTCACATTTGTACTAAAACACTATGGGAAACAAAGTTCCGGTATTTTGTCCTTACGAAATACTTGATAAGTATAATAATGGATCAATTTGGCGATCTGCTCCTCCACCAAAGCCAACAACAGTTTATCCAACGGCTAAAACAATTTTAGATGGTTTGCCATTTGTGTGTGGAAAATATTTTGGATGTTTCTAACATATTATTACTGTAAACTTTTAGGATGAAGTGTACCACTTTTTTCGGCCCTTCATTGGCAGCAAAGATTCGTTTCTTTTTACTGACCTGGTAGCTTTAATCATGATCTTTGTAGTGCTTCTCTTAAATAGAAAACGTTGGGTAAATATCTTTTGGTCTTTTAATGAAAAGGATTAAAATATACAAGGTTTTAGGTTCAAAGTCGTTGTCTCTATCTTTTTACTAACTACTTTTTGGCATTCTTGATTTTAAGAACTGGATCAAGGTTTTTACATAACTTGTACCTTGGACTTTGGAATATTGCAAAATATCGCTTTGCATGGTGCCATGAAGAGAGTTATGATAATGGCACTATAAAAGGCATTAAGTTTGCGCAAGATCCAGAAGACACTTTACAATTATTTCCAAGTATGCGTTGTTTTTTTTATAAATTTTTTTTAATTACTTTTTAGTTGAAATAAGAATAAATGGATATAACATTTATTACTTTTTTGAACAAAATTCTTCTGCATCTAGAATTGTTCACAATCATCTTTCTGCAACATTTTTAATTATTCATCGACTTACAATTTATTGTGCCGTTGCTCAACCTTTGATTTTCAAAAAGCATTTTAATAAAAAGCGCTTGCGTCTCTATTATTGTCTTACAGGTACAGAAGATAATTTTTTTGTTTTTAAATTTAAAAATTAAAGCTATGGACGCTGTTGAATTCAGTACAACTTGAGCAAGGACATCAAATTGAATTTGTTTGAGCTTAATTTTATCAGAATATATGAGACCCTGTATTTTCAACAATACATTTTAGGGTGCATTTGGATGCTTTACGGCTATGGATATTATTTTCTTCCAAACGGTTATTCTTTGCATTCAAATGTTTTTTTGCCTATCACAAAATATTTAACAGTTATTGCTTGTGTTTTTCATCTTATTATATCAGTCTTATCGATAAGAGCCATCATAAAATTTAATAAATCATGCGTAACGTATCTTTAATTACATCATATTTAGTATTACATGTTTTTTTAGAATTCTGAAGTTCAAGCTGTTAAAAATTTTTTTATTTTTTCAATTTACCCAGTGCTCTATTCTATTATTGATATGTTTTTTGGTGTATCAACAACTGGGGCAATGTTTACAATTAGGTAGATGCATAATAAATAGCTTATTTTTCCCTTGAATGCTTAAGTTTTTAGTAAAGATATATTGAATCTTTGGCATGTTATTTCTTCGTTTCTTGACATATTTTACTCTTTTACCACAATTATTTCTTTTCTCTTATTCATTCCAGTGTACAGAAAAACATTCTTAACATTATTTTGTAAAAAAGGGACAGCAACTGTTTCACCGGCATAGGAATAATTGATTCAATGAATTGGAAATGGCTATTGTTGCAGATACAACAAGTTACAATGACATGTCTATGTTTAAAAATTGACGTTAAAGCTTCATAGTTTTTTTTTATTGAAAATAAATTTAATTTTAATAATAAATAAAAAATTTATAATAAAAATTTGAATAAAAATTCCAAGGTAGAATTCTAGAAAGCAGTAGCATTCCTTTAAAACATAGTGGCATAAAATTTACTTGTAAAAAAACCAGTGTCTCCACCGTTCCGTTCCAGAACGTCCGTTCTTCCGTTCCGTTACCGTTCCGGAACGGACGAGAACGTATTCTTTTAAATTCTGGAACGGAACGGACGAACGGATGAAATTTTAAAAAGGAACGGAAGGAACGCGTTCCATTTTAGTTTTTAGACGTTCCGTTCCTCCTCAACTTTTTTGGTAATTTTTCTTTAAAAATTTAAAAACTTTGACAAAATTTTGACTCAGGAAATATAAAATAGTTAATTTTTGGCCATTTTTGGTGAATTGACTGTTTCCATTGCCTCAAAATTTTATTTATTGACTTTTTCAACAAAACCGAAATTTTTTGTTTTTTGAAATTTTAGACCCTTGAAACTTAAAATCACAGTATTTGGAGGAACGGGAACGGAACAGGAACGTATATCCGTTCCTGAAGCTAGGAACGGAACGGATTGGAACGTGTCTAGCAAAAATCAGGAACAGAACGGACGGACGGATGGTGCCCCAAAGAGGAACGGAATGAACGCGTTCCAAAAAAAAGTGGAACTTTGGAGACACTGAAAAAAACTCAAAGGATACAAAATTATCCATTTATTACAATAGTTTTCACTTCAAAATTTTAATGTATTTTAGCCCTAAACATTTGATTTGTGATGAAATTAAAATTGTTTCCATTTTTTCGATAATTGAGTCAATTTGATCTTGACAAAGTGACAGCCGTTCATTCCTCCACTTTTGAGTTCTAATAACACTTTTACAAATGCAATATTCAACAGATGAAAGCTGTACCACCGTTCCAAAAACGGTTAAATATTTCCAAATATGTAGAGGCTCTAATGAAGTGCTAATAAAAATATTAACAATTGCCAAAAGCGCCGAGGGTAATGCAGATAAAAAGAATGAAATAGAAAAGGATAAAACGAAATGTCAAATAGTAGAAAAGAAAAATTTAGAAGGAGGATTCTTGGCAAAACTTGTAATTCCTTGAATCGAATGCCATACTTTTGTTACGAATAATAACGTTCAAGGACTTGAATCACAAATAATATTTTCTTCATCTCCAAAAATTATTAAATTACATGTAAATTTAAATAATCATTGAACATTGTAGCTTGACCAGCTACGCACTTGTACATTTCAGCAGAAAACACAATTACAAATTTCTTTTATTCCCTAGCTAGAAGTTAATTTCTAGCAGTTTAAATAAATTTATTTTGGGTTGATTTTAATGCGTATTTTAATAAATTAAAGAATTTAACGACTGCAAAAAAGGTAAAAACACAAAAATAACTTTTTTTATAAACTGAATTAACGTTTACCATGAACAGGAACACACATATGTACAATATCCTAAAAAAACAGTTTTTGCTCACATTTGTAGTAAAACACTATGGGAAATAAAGTTCCGGTATTTTGTCCTTACGAAATACTTGATAAGTATAATAATGGATCAATTTGGCGATCTGCTCCTCCACCAAAGCCAGCAATCATTTATCCAACGGTTAAGCCATTTATAGATGTTTTATCATATGTATGTGAAAAATTTTTTGTCTTTAAACTATATATTATTGCTATAAACTAAGCTTTTAGAATGAAGTGTACCACTTTTTTGAGCCCTTTATTGGCAGCAAAGATTCGTATTTTTTTACTGATTTGGCAGCTTTAATCGTGATCTTTGCAGTGCTTCTTTTAAATAAAAAACGTTGGGTAAGTATTTTTTAGTCGGTTTGAAATTGCTTCTTTTGGTTTATTAAAACAACAAATACATCCGTTTGCAAGAGGCTTTCCAAAAATAATGTGCTCTTTTTATTAGATTTTTGGACTCCTCTTTTTTTCTGTGTGTTCTTTCAGCTGATTATTTACCTAAGTTAACTCAAATTTTACCCTTTCCTCTAATTCAGATTTTACCCTTTACCCAGCAGATTTACTCTTTCCTCCCCTTCTTGGGAAATATGATTTTTGAAGAGCCATTTGAAGAGCAGAAAAAACTGCTCCAGTGATCTTTTAAAGCCAGTTGAAGGAAAGTGCTTAGTGCTATTGCTTCCTTTTCTTTCCTTTATTTTTTACAAGATTTTAGGTTAAAAGTCATTGCCTTTATCTTTTCACCAATTACTTCTTGGTATTTTTACTTCTAAGAGCTGGATCAAGATGTTCTCAATACTTATATCTTGGACTTTGGAATATTGCAAAATACCATTTTGCATGGTGCCTTGAAGAAAGCTACGACAATGGCACTATAAGAAGTATTCAGTTTGCACAAGATCCACAAGGCAGTTCACTTCCAAGTATGTGTTATTTTTTATAAATCTTTTTTTATATTTTTTTAATTACTTTTTAGTTGAAATAAGAATAAATGGATATAACATTTATTACCTTTTGGAACAAAATTCGTCTGCATCTAGAAGCGCTCACACTCACATTTCTGCAGTATTCTTAATTATTCATCGACTTACAATTTATTGTGCCATTGCCCACCCTCTAATTTTTAAGAAACATTTTAATGAAAAATGCTTGCATCTTTATTATTGTGTCTCAGGTACAGGAGATTTTTTATACACTGAAAAAACGGCTTACCTGTAGGATGTTTTAATTATTATACTTCTTTATAAGGGATAACTAAATTTGTATCATATAAGCTCTAGATAAACTTCTGCAACTTCTCCAATTTTTCCCATCTAAATGAAAAAAATAAATCTTTTACCCCAAATTTTGTCAACCTACATTTGTGAGACCTGTGTTTTCAAGGATATCTTTTAGGATTTATTTTGACGATATACGGTTACGCTGATCAGTTCCTGCCAGATTTAGGATATTTTTCGTCGCACGACAAATACATGACATTTATTTTTGGAATTCTTCACGTTGTTATGACTGCCTTCTCAATAAAAGCCATCATAAAATTTAATAAATCATGTGTAAGCTTTTTTTCTGATCAGATCACATTAATGCCCAGACTTTTTAGAGTTCTGAAGTTCATGCTGTTAAAAATTTCTTAATTTTTTCAATTTACCCAGTGCTCTATTCTATTATTGATATGACTCTTGGAAGAGCGATGATAATTCCGCTAAAGTATGTGCTTAAGAAATATAATTGATTTTTTCATTAAATGTGGGGGTTTTTAGCAATGACATTGCGATGCTTTGGACTGTCATTTCTTTATTGCTTGACATTTTTTACTCTTTTTTTACTATCATTTCTTTCTTTTTATTCATTCCAGTGTACAGAAAAACATTCTTAACATTATTTTGTAAAAAAGGGACAGCAACTGTTTCACCGGCATAGGAAAAATTGATTCAATGAATCGGAAATGGCTATTGTTGCAGATACAATAAGTTACAATGAGATGTGTATGTTTAAAAATTGATGTTAATGCTTTTTAAGCATGGTTTATTTTTTTGTTGAAGAGTAAATTAAATTTTAAAAATAAAAATTCCGATGTAGAAAGCAGTAACAATCTTGAAAACATTACAACCTTAAAAAAAGGATACAAAATTATTCATTTATTACAATAGTTTTCACTTCAAAATTTTAATGTATTTTAGCCCTAAACATTTGATTAGCCATGAAATTAAAATTGTTTTCATTTCTATCAATCAATGAATCAATTTGAGCTTGACAAAGTGACAGCCGTTCATTTCTCCATTTTTGAATTCTAATAACACTTTTACAAATGCAATATTCAACAGATGAAAGCTGTAACACCGTTCCAGCAACGGTTAAATATTTCCAAATATGTAGAGGCTCTAATGAAGTGCCCACAAAAATGTTAACAATTGCTAAGAGCGATGTTGGTAATGCAGATAAAAAGGATGAAATTGAAAATGATAAAACAGCATGTCCAAAAGTAGAAAGTAAAAATTTGGAAGGTGAATTCTTGGCAAAACTTGTAATCCCTCGAATCAGATACCAAGCTTTTGTTGCAAATGATATTTTTCGAGGACTTGGATCACATACAACATTTTCTTCGTCTCCAAAAAATGTATCATTCATTGCTTCTATAGCTTCTTCATTTATTGATTTTATTCTTTCCATAATTCCTTTGACACTGAGATTTGTAAATTTTCCATGAGCTTTTTTGAGCGAATTTTTCATTTCCATTTCATGATTTTTAATAACAGAATCTTCAGAAATCAATAAATTACTGTAGCCATTAAATATTTGTTTAACCTTAGTTCGAATGTCATCAACAGTTGTTCGATATCTTTCCAAGTAGGGAATTTGCATAAATTTATTTAATTCTGCATCAATCCCATCATGATACCACCAGAGCCAATTAATATAGTTTTTCTTTAACTCACTTTCATAAGCAATTTGATCCAGGCAACGAAATAAAGCCCCTTTTAAGCCATTAAAACTTCGACCTATTGAAACTTCTCTCAATTCTATTCTTTCTCCTTCATTTTTTGAGTCATATTTTGATTTCAAATATTGATAATAAAAATCAACAAATACTTTATCTGCACAAATATCGTCATCACGATTCGTCATTGTTTGAAACATTTTTTTTGAAAAAAATCAGTCTTTTTATACTCTGCTCTCTATTTCAACATACATAAACTTGATAAAACAACAATACTTAGGGTGCGTTAGCCAACGTTGAAAAAAACTGACAAACAAAAAAAAGGTTGCAAAATGATTTTACACGAATTGTAGTGTAAATGGACAAATGAAAAAGTATTGAGAAAGCGAGTTTGGTGTTGAAATTAAAGGTACATTTGACCTCTAAATTTTTTGTTAAAATTATGAAATCCCGTTTTTTTGCAAAAGCTTTTGTTATCAAAAACTTTGTCATCCTTTTTATTGCGGTATAGTTTCTTATTGCAACTACTGATATACAATTTGCAGAAAATTGTTTTTTTTAAATTACAATGATTTGTTCAAAGAAATTTTATGATGAATGTTGTCCATCGTATAAAAAGGTTATTAATGAATTTGAAAAGGAAATTTCGGAAATTCAAAAACAAAACATTCCCAAAAAAGAACAATTGCAACAAATTTATGCAGCTATTATGCAATTTTCTGATAATTATCTTACTTCAAACGAATATTGGGATTACTATATGAAGTAAGTTAATTCTGATTCATGCCGTCTTATACCACGTAACTTTTTAGATTGATTAATAAACGTTTTTATGATTCGAAAGAATTCTTTTCTTTTGAAGAATGGAAAACACTTTGTTGCGGAATAGCAAAACGAGCCAAATTGCATTTGCATCACAATAGAGAAGAATGGAATGATCTTTATTTTCCAGTGGTATGTCTTCCTAATATAGTTTTGTAATTAACTGAATATTATTACAGGATAATGGTAGTTATGAAAACGACCATTTGGATGCCTATGGCGATATCAATTTGATGTTAACAACTTATCAAAACAGATATGCATTATTGTTTGATGAAACGTATATTGCCGATGAAAATGACTTTGATTATCCGCATTCTTGTCTTAAGGAATGTTTTCGTCGTTTTGAACATCAATCATGTAAGCTTGTTTAAAAAATTAAGAAGAGTTGTACTTTTTGTTTTTAAATTAAAAGCATTGATTTTTTCTCGTTGAATTATGTTTTTGAATTTTCAGCACGCCTTCCACCGAAAAAACTGGAGAAGAAATGTAAAGAAATGAAAGCATTGTATCTCAAAATCAAAGCTATGGAAGACGACGACATTGATGCATGGTTCACATTTTTGCTTGAAGCTAATAACGAAAGCTTTATCAGAGATAACGTTGAATTTCGACTTGGTCAAAATTTATTACATGTTAAACTATGGAAACTTTATATCTCATTTTTAAAAGAACGTAGTCATTACAAGTGGCTTCTTGAAATTTATTCAAAATATTGTCGCTTCTTCTTGGATGAACATGCGATGTTGGAAGAATACAAGCAAGCAATGACTGAATACGGCCCTGTTAATCTTGAATGGAATAATTTATTTGAATTTGAAGCTAAGAAAGTAAAAGAAGAAGATAACAACTATGAAATGCAGAATGCCGCAGACGGACTAAAGAAAAACAATGAAGCTTTAGAAGTTGTATCATTTGATAGAAGTCTTTGTGTTACATGTTATGACACATATCAAGTTCAAAATTTCTCTCTATCAGCTCCACTTATACTATACTGTCTCGACACTGCTAATCATCGTGTCCTACGAAAACTGTTTAGTTCATGTAAATATTTCTTTACAAAAAAACCAACACCAATTTGTTATAACTTTTATACTGGTTCAAAAGAAGAATACAATAATGAAAATTTAACTGTACAACACTCATCAAATCTTGATCTGCTTGTCAAAAATACATACATTACAGGAAGCATTTCTGTTGAACATTCGGCATATGGTGATAATTTTATGTCAAATATTATTCCTCGATTATCTTGTTGTGAAGCAAAATATATATGTCTTGATACCCAAAATTTATTATTTAATGAACTCAAATTTCTTATTAAACAAAAACGTGTGGTAAATTTGAAGATCTCAAAATGTCATGTTAATGATGAAAATGGGGAGTTTGTGGATTTAGAAGAGATAATGAAATATTTACCTAATATTGAAAAATTACAGTATGTTTTTTTTATCTTACATTTCGCTAGTATTTGTCAGTTTTTAGTTTACCAGAAGTTCGAATTAACGCAAATACTGCACCTGCTTTAAAAAAACAACGCTTTATTGGAAAACTTTGTAATTTTTACATTAATTCAGTTTATGGCGAGCCTTTTGATCTCAATGAATTTTTGGATTACTGTGATGTAAATTTCTATATTCTTTGGTGCTAAATTTAATGAAAATTTTAGGCAAACAGAGATGAACGATTTAACCTTTGTTGGTATTTTAGTAAAGAATTCAGTGATGTTGCATTTGTTGAAAAATTCAAAGAGATTGTGAAAGATTATAAAAAGTCTTGTAAGAATACTAAAACATCTATTTTTGTTACTTTGAATACAAGTTAATACATGATTTACTTGGTTTATTTTTTCTTAAAATAAAATTTTGCCTTAAAGAATCCTTTGTTACGCATACATGTACTACATATTACAAAATTTAATTTTAAATTTCTTCCTTATGTTTTTTGTTGCAAAGTTAATCCTGTAAAATTAGAGACATGTACATACTGAAAGCATTAAACACGTAGAAAAAAACAAAGCACAAAGAATATGTTTGTCGTTGCTTAAACTTTTTTAATTATTAAATATTTAATTAATGAACGCAATAATAAATGATAGTAACACTCCATACTGCATAGCTAACAAAAAAATATTACTACACTTTTCTTTTGAATCCATTGTGTGCGCGGTCTCAACACGATTTTGAAAAAAATGGTAGCCTCGCTTCAACAGCAGACGCTTTCGAAAGCTGCTGTTTCTGAAAACCTCCTTCGCTCTTCCTTTTTTTCCTTCTTTTTTTATCTCATCTTTTTGAAGTAATTTTATTTTACTTTTTTTCAGCATTTATCTTTATTATCGTTGACTTTATGGGTAGCTTGTGGCGGGTTCTGGAGAACGAAAATGTTCAACACTGTTTGTTCCAGTACGCATCAACTGGTAATTCAGCTTGTGAAGGATGTGGAAAGTTTATCCCTAAAGTAAGTTTCTTTTTCCTTCTTTTTTTTCTCTTGATCTTTATTTATTTTTTAGAATGCTCTAAGAGCTAAAGTTGAAAATGGTACAAAGTTTTATCACTTTGATTGCTTTTGGAGATATGAAACAACAGCTAAATGCAAGAAGGATGAAATTATGATTGCTGTAGAAAAAGTTAATACTGCTTTAACTGGTCATGGAGTTTCAAGACATTTTAAGTTCTTCCGTGATAAAAATCCTTTTATTTCTCTTGAAGTCTTGGATGCATTTTTGACTGGCTTTAATCCACTGATTCGACCAGATGATGTTGAACGAATTCGTGAACAAGCTGCATTGGCTCAAGGTTTGCTTATTTCTTTTTTGTTTATTAAATGTATAAGCACTACTTTTTTTCAGAAGGAAAAACACGATATTATCTTCCATCAATTGTTGAACGACAACATCATCATTGTTTCTATTGTGAAGGTGCTGTTGATAAAAATGATGGACTTGAAGCTGATAAAAGATATCACACATATGGTTTACGCTATGATCAGACTTTCTATCATCCACAGTGCTTAGCTAAAAGTCGTATAGTTAATATTGATGCAAAAGAGTAAGCTATTTGGTTTTTTATATATAAAAGTCATACATATATTTTAGTATTCTTGGCTATGAAACGCTTGATGAAAATGATCGAGTATTTTATGATGAAACTTTTGATAAAGATAATGAGTAAGGTTTGCTTTATCTTTCAAAAACATATAGATATCTTTTTCAGTGCTGATCCAATTTTCATGGTGCATACAAATTTGAATCTTGAACATTGTGCATCAAAGGAATGTAATTATTTGAAGCCACTGGAAGATGGTAAGAAACGAAAGAAATTTCGAGCTCCGTAAGTTAAAGTGCTTAAAGTTATACTAATTGCACATTAACTTTATAGAATCTATCAACGTGCTATTAAGCAAGGGGATGTTCGAATTCGTTATGAACATTTCTCTTATCATCCTGAATGTTTTGCTAAAATGGGTAAAGTAAATGTTGATGGCCGAGAGTAAGTTTGTTTATATACTACTGTAATTAAAACTGAAAATAATATTTTTTAGAATTCGAAACTATGGTATACTTGATGAATCAGAACAAGAACTTCTTGATATACATTTTAAAAAATCAAAGTGAGCTTTATATATGATTTTTCTGTTTGAAAATCCGTAATTTTTTAGGCTCTATGATACTCCTCTGGTTGAAAAGGTTGAAAAAGATGGATACTGTAATGCTGAAAAATGCTGTGTTTCAAACAAACCATCAAAGTTTCCTTATCCATATACTGTAAAAGAAGGTCAACTTCAAATCCGCTACAAAGGTGCTACTTTTCATCCAACTTGCTTTCAAGCTTCTGGTAAAATTACTGTTGTTTCTAAAGAGTAAGTTGAATTGTTTTCATTTTTATCTAATGCTTACTCAATTGTTACAGTTTGCGAAATTATAATAAGCTTGCTGCTGAAGATAAGCAAATTCTTGATGGCATTTTTAAGAAGTCTCTGTAAGTATATATATACAGTATTAATTTGCAAACTATTATTTTTCAATTTTAGAAAGCGGAAATCAAGTGATACTCAAGCAGATGTTGCAAGCAATGATGATGAAGGATATTCAACAAAAAGAAAGAGATTATCTATTGATGATGAAGAAGAAACAGAAGATGGTTCATATGCACAAGATAATGTTATCACTATGGAAATTGTTGTTAATCGTTCTGATGACTCTGGATTAAATAATTCTGAAACTTTTGATGAAAGTGAACTTAATGAAGGAAATGGAATGGATGCATTGCTTGTACCAAAGATTGAAGTAAAAGAAGAATATCAAGAATCTGAATTTGGTCAATCATATTATACTGGTGCTTAATGTGTTGAAGATAAACTCCTGAAAGAATGTGAAATTAATGATAATAATAATCAGTAAGGATTTTTTGAAAGTTGTGCTGTATTTTTTGAGGTTTTTAATGGTTTTAAGTTGTTAAGTTAAATTTTTTGTTAATGGTTTAAAATGTAACATATCTTTTAAGCTTTGTTAGTTTTAAATATCGTCATATTAAAATATTGAATAAATTTGTTAAAGTTTTATTTTAAATATTTTTGTTACTTTTAAAAAGGCTTATTTTTGTTTTCTTGCAGGTTTCAGTAGATGTTAAAAAATCGAATACATTGTGGCTAAAATAAGTTTGTTTCTAAGTTTTTATAAAATAAATGGAACTATTTTATGCACATAATTCGAACATTTTTTATTGATCAATTACAATAGTTTTATTTGTATCGGGTTCTTTAATGACAAGTCGAACTTCTTTTAACCATTTTTCTCGTGTTCGCAAAACTCCTTCTGCATCTGCAAGAACTTTTTTTCTGAAGGCATCCCTAAAATTGATGAAAATGTTTTAAATCAGAAAATCGTAAGATCAAAGTGATCTTGTTAAAAAGAGGAGCTCTTCGTCATCAACATTGCAGTTCCACTGAGTTTTCAAGATTTCCGTAAAGAACATTTATTAAATTTAAAAATACTTACCCCAAATTATAATGTGCTAAGCCAACGGCATTTTCATTAATATGTTTAATACTTTCTAATTTAATTGAATTATCATCTTCAACTTTTACCGTGTAATTTTCTTCTTTATATTTTACTTGTATTTCTGACATATCTCTATAATTGTAATAATAATAAAGATTAAAAACAAGGCTACAAATATTAAAAAACACGAAGAAAAAGATAAAAAAAATAATGTCGCAAAGAATAATGTCAAAGTAAGGTTTTTAGAGCAGCAGCAAAGAACACATTTTTTATAAAACGTCTAGAAAAAAAACAGAGAAGTAAAAATCAACAGCTGCAGATTTTCTTATAAATGTTAAAAGGAAAAAGTTATTAATGGTTTTTATAAACTTTTAAAAATATTTTTATATCTATTTTTTGTGCAATAAAAATATAAAACTAACTTTAGTCGGTTACTTTTAACTTTTATTATATTTGCTTTAGCTGCTGTTGTGAAAGGGGGAGTTATTTCAGACAAGTGTCAAATCAACAATGTTCAAAGAAAAACAGAAAAAGTTTATTTATCAAAGGCTTGAAAATGTAGTAGCTTTTTTTAAATATATATCCGTTGTGCTTTTAAGTTTTCCGCTTCTACAGCAATAATTTGACACAAAACATTGTTAGAAGCAATTTCTTGAAATAGCTTTTTGTAGTGTTGCTTTATTGTAAAAAACTTTTTGCTTGCAAAACGTTTAAATAAAAATGTCAAAAAAACATGCTTGTAATTTGTCAAATATCCTTTCTTTCTTACATCCCATCATTAGCAGGTGTTGTTATTGCCAATAAAATTAAGGAAGGAGTTAGACGTCCGTCTTTTATCACTTGCTTTTAATCCCATGAATTTGATTTTAAAAAAATGAATCAAAGAAAACACATGTTTATTTTTTGGAACAAAAACAAGCAACAGAACAAAAGCTTTTGATAAAAAATGCGACAGAATCAGGACGGCATTCCATTTTTTTTGACCTCAAATCACGTTACTTTTCGCCACAAATATTTAAGTGACCACAAATTCTTTTTTATTTGACCACAAATATTTTAATGACCACAGATTATTGTTGCCTCAAATTTCAAAATTTATTTATTCTACAGATTTGAACATTCAGTGTAAATAATAACTAGCGGTGACCCACCCCTTCGGGGTGGTCCACCAAAGATTTACAAATTGTCGCAGAAATATGCACACATTTTTACAACCTTTTCGTAAACTGATTTGCTTTTATTCCAGCCAATCTTAAAGATTGCAATTGTTTTGCTCTATATAAAAATTTTTTCGGCATAATTAAGTTTTTGCAGCATCCTCCATAAAAATATTTTAAAAGTATCTTAAGGCAAGTCACATTATTCCTTTTTACATGTTTCTAAAAACCCCCACAAATCCAAAAGAAGATCCTAAAATATCCTGATCCAAACTACAGTCCTCTGCCCTTTGTTTCAGCGTTTAATACTATATCATATACCACTATAATAGATACCAATTCACTTGTTTGTTACTCCTTTCAGAAGCATTGTTTTTGCTTCATGCAAATTTCTCCTTTGCATTCCTTTTTTTTGTGATTGTGAATGAATAATAAAATGTTACGGAAAGCGGAAAGCGTAACATTCTCCTTTTAGTTGGAGGACAAAAAAGAAAAAAACGAAACAATAATAAAATGACAGCTTATCATTGTCATTCAAACTTCTTGTAATACAGCAAAAAATGGCATGCTACTGGAAATGCTGAAATTGTAAAATTTGCAAATTATTTCAAAAAAGAATACATAGATGACTATTTACATAGGAGAACATTTCGCCAATGTGTCTATGTCATTTAAAATAGACACATTCTGTAAAAAAATGAGAAAAGTGTTGTTAACTTAAAAAAGAGCTATAATTGTTAAAATCATTTCTTCACAATTTTTAATATCTAATTGTTTATTAAAAACAAAACAAAATACAATAACAATCATTTTTGGTAAAAAAACAAAATCAAAAAAATGTTTAACGTTTATCAGGAAATGTCGGAAGATAAAGTATCGACAAACCAGTTCCATAATCAGTTGAACCTAAATAAACAGCAAGGGCAGCAAGATTTGATGCAGCTAATCCACCATTAATAAGATGACGTCCAGGAAAATAGATTGGAGCAGAACGAAGAAGACCTTAAAAATTATAATTATCGATAAATGCAGGATAAAACAAGAAAAAGCTATTACCTTGTAATTTACCATATGCCATTAAAGAACCAACACCAACAAAATTATGGAAAAGAGCAACAAGCATAGGTAATTTGGGGGTGACTTTAGTCACCCCACCGACCGACCGACCGACTGCAGTCGGCAAAAAATGGGCACAGGTAGCTATGTGAAATTTTCCGAAGTTTTCTTGATAAATTTATCAGAAAATATGGGGTGATTTTTGTTTATTTTTTCAAAAGTGTTGATCAGTTTATTTAAAAGAAAGAAAAATTCATGAATTAACAATGTGCTGAAACAAGTGCATACGTGCAGAAGGGATAGATTTATGTACTCCCATGACAGACAGATAGCGAGATTTGTTGTAAAATAATTTTAGTTGCGAACGAAGGACCGAGCTGATTAAATTATTGCATTATAGAAAGTTGTCAATTTGAGATTTTTAAAATTTAAGAATTACGTATTTTTAAAAAGGTTTAATGCTATTGCGTAATCTATACGAACTAAAAAAATAGACAAGTTTTAAAAACTGAGCGTAAACGCTTTCAAGTTGCGCTTCAGTTATGTTTCTAGATTTTGCATGCAAATTCGCTCAGCTGTGGGATTTTAAGGGACATTAGTTGCCCAATGCTTGTCGTTGGGATGAATTATATTAAGTAGAAGACTATACCTATATCATAGATTTTCTTGCTAGCTATAAAATTCCAAGGAGGAGGACTGGGCAGCCCTTTCATTTTTTAAGCAGTGTATTATTGTTGTTTACAAACTCAATTAATTCGTTTACTTAAACTTTGAATCAGCCGAAAACTCGCTAATTTATTATGCCTTATATTTTCGTTTGCCAATTATGTAATATTTTACCCCAAAATATGAAGAAAATTCATTGTTTAAAACAATTCTAGCTTCACTGATAACTTTTTGTCATAACTTCTAATAATATTGCGAAGAAGAGATTAACTTCTTTTGTGGGTTATTCAAGCTTAATACATTTTTAAGATTTAAACAAAGTGTACGAATAAAGAACGAATATAAAAATGTGATAACTGATAACTGATTGATACTAAAAAAGGTGATAAAAAGAAAGAAGACATCTATTGCTTTTATACGAGAGCAATGGATCAAAGCGGAAACGGATGTTTTGGATTTAAAAGAGCAACGTTTGTTGTACAGTAATTAACATTGGATCATAAGGAGTAACAATAGGTTTTTCAACTGAATTATATTCAGGCAAATACTTTTACATTAACAGATATTATAGTGCCAATTTTAGATAATAATAAAACAATGCAAACTAAAATACCGTAAATGCTCCAATTAAAGCACAGCAAAACGTTGGTTTTAAAAATAAAAGCGCTTGCTTCAATTAGAGCACTTACGGTAGCTAACAAAAGTCATAAAAACTCGATAATTAACGTGATACCTTTAACTTGCGGCAAAATTCCTTTGATGTGCGGCAAAATCCCTATGATGTGCGGCAAATCCCTTTGATATGCGGCAAAAGGCCTTTGATATGCGGCAATATATAATGCTCGCAGCGGCGAAGCCGCTGCGAGCAAAAAAATGGTCATCGACGACCGACCGAAAATTTCCACCAAGGCTCGACGGCGACCTATGGGCTCCCAGAAAAAAGTCACCCCCCAAATTATGTATGCCAACAAGTTGAGGAAGATCAGTAACTTTAATTCGACTTGTAATTGCAGTACCCCAAACTCCACCAGTACCCATAGCAGCAACCATTTGAATTAAAGTTTGTGGATCAGGATTTATCAAGGCAAGTGTAGATGCAATACCACCAGAGATACCAAGAGCATTTCCCATTCAAGCAGTTTTTGCCAGCCAATCAAGAAATATCGATATTTTTTGACATTTTAATTGTCTACTTACCAAAAAATAGAGAAAAAATGGCTGAAATAGACCGATACGATATTTCGATATTCGATATGTCAAAAAATTTGGTCGATACGATACGATATTTTCGATACGATATATCGATATCGCAGGACCCTGATAAATATTTTTTATGGTGATATAAAGTTTGTGACGAAATATATTTGTGGTCAAATAAAAAAGAATTTGTGGTCACTGAAAAATTTGTGGCGAAAAGTAACGGGATTTAAGGTTTAAAAAAAAGTTTTCCCAATCAGGACAGTTTGTGACATCGACACTTTTTTTTTCAGCTAATAAAAATGATGTGTGTATTCTTCTTTTATTACATGAGAAATACAAAATACTGGAGGTTAAAATTTTTTTTAACTTAAAAAGATGAGAATAAAAGAAACGACATTTATTAATTGCATGAAATATGTAAAAGTAATAATTCCTTAATAACTTGATGACAAGTTGAATTTGATTTACTACTATCTTCATATGTGATACCACCTTCAAGTCGATCATCATCATGTAGCAAATAATGTTTTAAAATAATTTGTGTTGAATTTGCTTGTAATTCTTCGGTTGTGCTTATTGAATCTTCAAAGAAGCCCTTTTCAGATCCAACAAGAAGATATAGTTTTTCGTTAACTAATTTTGTACAACTGCGTTTATTGCATGCACGAATCCATAAAATAAATTGATCAGTTTTTGGTGCACAACCAAATAAAAGTTTTCTATCAATGGAATATCCAACGTTCATTACAGCTCGAGTATAGTTTTCGTTCCCAATTAAAATTGATTTTGATGAAATAAGTGTTGCAATAATACCAAATTTGCCATATGATTTTATTTGTGAAATCAATTCTTTGTTGAGTTCTGTTGCATTCTTTTTTCGTTTACATGTCAAACATTTTGTGGAACATGCTAGTTCGGAACATGTGCAAGAACCATAATCAAGACAAATTGTATCAACCAAATCTGTCCCTGGTGGAAGAGCAGCCCGGTTTAATCTATTTTTTATATGATGTCGTTTTTTTCGAACTTCAAAAATTGTTTTAATTTCTGATGCATATAGTATCGCTTGACCAAACATTTCTGAAAATGCTCTTCTTGAAATTGTGTTGATATAGTGTCTCACATTAGGAAAAACGAGGCACATGCTAATCTTAAAATAAAGAAACTTACGATTGCAACGTGCGTGGACAACTACAGGTGCCAAATATTCAGCAGTGTAGCTTCCATCTGGTTCTTTAATTTCAAGCTCATAACAAGCTGGAATTTCAGATGATATTCCAGTGATAATAAAGTATATTCCACCAACATACACACGCTGCAAACCAATTAATGTTACGCCAGATGAATTGGCTAAAATTTTCATTCTCGAGAAGTCTGTTGAAAATCCTGTATATAAATTATGTTCAATTTCTAATGTTTCAATGCTTTTTGATCTTGTCCTGCAAAAATGTACTTATAAAGTATTTCTAATGAGAAAAAAAACCTTATGCAAATCAGTTGCACAACAACATTATTGATATGTGAAAGACGTGATTGTGTAGTAGCAATTTCAATGACTGGGGCATTATCGTTTTCACGCTTAGAACGCTTTTTTGCTTTTTCAAGTACTCGAACTCCTAAAACAATTTTGCCATCCCCGACGGTACGTAAAGTAAAGTTTCGAGAGTTTGCTGGAAGTTGAAGGGAGAATGGCATATCTTTATTTGAATATTCTCTCACAGAAATTCCTGCATTTAAAAGTTGGATTCGAACATTTTTTAATTCCAATGGATTCTTCTGTCTTTCACTATGTCGGTATAAAGCTCTCCATGCGTAAAATGCTTCCTATAAAATTATTAAAATCTGTATTTTTGTTCATACATAAAACAAAGCGTTTATATAGGGGTGGCACTAAGAGCATTTGCTCCCTTTTGGCGACGTGCGTTAAAGCGTCAAAATATATTTTATTATTTTAATGCTTACACCCAGAATTTCTTCCTGTTTAAGGCATTGCATAAAACTTACAATAGATGTTTGAAATCGTTTATCACTTATTTGTTGCTCCGTAATCCATTCAACCAATCGTGAAAAATCTATTTTTGATTTATCATAAAGTTCTGCGGTTTGATTTACAAGGGCTAACAAAGCTAATGAATTTGCAGTTACATCCATACTCTTTGTCGTCGATTTATCTGTACCATTTTTTATAAAAGATTTGGAAACATGCCAGTGTGGCATTTTTGTTACTAAAAAACTTTTATTTGTTCTTTATATTTAGGGTGTCACAACAAACTGTCTATTTTTTGTCGAAGCTTTTGTAGAAGTTTTTCGCTGATGTTATGAGGGGCAACCGATGCCATTAAAGCTTCAACCCGAATATCATGATCATGGCTTGTATTGAAATTATTAAATGTTTGAATAAGTTTAAGCTTAGCATTACGCATTAAATAAGAGCCCTAAAAATGAATTATTTTATTAAAAATTTAATCTTCTTAGCGACACAAGGATAATACAGTGCGAGAAATTTTCAAAATTTTGCACGCAACCTAATTTTGCCATTATCATTTTGTTAGCTTTTGAATGCATGAATATTATAGCAGATTTAATATTTTGTGTCAAAAAACTTATTGCATTAGAAATCTATAATACTCAAAAAAAAGTGATTTTTATATCAGGCGATATGGGACTGTCTAGATACTACGTGAAGTTAAGGCATTTATCACGCTTCTTTTAAAGCGGCAAAATATCAAAAGGCGATATATAATGCAGCAATGGAAGGAAAAGACTGAAATTTCACATTTCGTAATATTTGGACAGCTTTTATGGTACTTACGTTGTTTGAAAATGGCATTTGTGGTTTAGAGCACGTAAAAATTAGCATGAATGCTATTGAATAGTTAGGAAATTGCATAAAATATATCTCCTGTCAATCTGGATGAATCGGTCCCCTTTTTTAATTTAAAAAACGCACCACGCATCGCTGCATTTCACAGTCCAAAAATGTCTGTTGTAAAATTGCTAGAAAGAACCATATTTCATCTTCTTTTGTTGACTAAAAACTGATTTTCAAAAATTTCATCACTACAAGGCAAACTAACAAAACTTTGTCCATGAAAATTATATTTGTAATTTTCAGCTCTTCCAAAATTAACACAATCCGAAAGGGAATGCAAAAGTCCACAAACATATTTATCTTCCACATTTTCTTCGCACATTAATGAAGCTACCAAAGCTGTATAAACAATTGAAGCTTCAGCTTTACCAATAGCAGGTGAACCGAATTCTCCCAGTACACATGAATAAGAATAGCGTGCACAGTTGGAAAATTGTAACAACTTTATTTGAACTAAAAATAATCTTATTTAAAAAATTTTTTAATGTGCTTCAAAAGAAAATAATTTACGATGCTGAAATTGATTTAAGACGCGCTCCTGTTCTAAAGGATTATGATCAAAATTTTTGTTAAGTTTTTTTTGTTTTTGATTGTATGTTGTGAAAACATAATCCATGAAAATTGTTGCGAAATTTTTTGAATCACTTGAATGACTAGCAAGTTGAGAATAAGATTTGTTTTCTTCGAATGAAACATCAAGAGGAAAACCTGGTTGATATTCTAAAGTTTTACTTTTATTAAAGCAGTGTAAAACTTTTTTGACTACCTGCAAATTCAAGGAATGACGCCATAACTTGCATATCTTTATCAAATGAAATATCGGTTTCTACTTCTTGATCATTTATTGCCGTTTGTATGAAAGCTGAAATTAAGTTGTAGATTATTCCATTATTAGTGTTACAAAAAACTAATACAATGATGCAGTTGTACAATTTAGCTGAAATAAGCATGTTTAAAAATAGCTTACTTCAAAAATAATTATATATAAATTTTTTGGACTTTACTACTGTTATTATGTTACTAGAAAACTATTGTTACTAATTCTCATTTACACAGAAAAAGGGGTCTCTCCGTAAGTTCCCCATAACTTCTCCGTAAGAACTCCAACGCCTTACAGGGTGACTTTTTCCATAAGAACTCTTACCGATTTTCAGCAAATATTTATATCTATTAGCTCAGTGCTTATCATATATCCCTTATACTATCTTTCATGTGATTCAAAAATATTTAAAACATAAAAAAATAAAAAGAAGAACAAAAAACATTGATGAGAAAGAGAAAAATCAAGTGCTTGTTTTTTTTCGTATTAGATGTACTTTTATATATTCTTTTTATATTTTTTTATATTTTAAATATTAAATTGTTGGAAGTGTTCCATTTGATCCAGTCTTTTCTACAATATTATTATACGACATACTTCTTTGCTTTCCTTCTACTTACTTTAACAATAACAGTTTGCAATATTTTATCAAATATTTTAGCATTGTTGTCAACGCAATGATTTGTATCCCCGCCAATAACATCAACTTCTTCCCGTAATTCAAATGAAACATTTTGGAGGCCTTCCTTCAAGAATTTTAGATAAATAATTTTTTCTGAACGTTTTTGTGTTTGGTTTAGAAAAATACGGGTGTATTCTGTTTCTGCCATATATCCACCCATTCCCATGTCTCCACAAACAATTGGAGATAAACCAGTAAAACAAACAGCAAGCTTTTTTTCATTACCAAAATTATCACCATTCACAATGATTCTGGCTCGAATTGTTTCATTTTCATAAAAAAATGAAACAATTCGAGCCAAAAGTTCTTCAGTGTTTTCTCTGGAATTATAGGTATATCAGTACCTCTATGAATTACAAATATTGTTTACAGAAGTGGTAATGAACAATTTGTGTAAAACGTAACTTACAAAAACTTAATATCATCAAAATGCCAAACTTCAGGAAAATATGTCCTCAAAAATAATTCATCAGCAACATCCTTTGATTCTTCATTTTTAGCTGCTGAATCAAATTTATCGTATCTAATACCGCTTTCATTGCAACTCCAGTCATCTTCAACATAGTAGCAATTTTTATCATATTCATTTTTATTGCTTTCTTTAAAACTTTCAATGCAATATTTTGAAACATAACGAAAATATGAAGAATCAAATGACGGAAGCGTTGTATATGAATTTCTTGGACTTAATCTACCAGCTAACTGGCATGATTTTCCTGAAACTATTCTTCAAATTTTTGTATCGGTATTAATTAAGATTTACGGATATGATAATAAAAGCTGTTGGCATCAAAAAAATTAGCTAGCCATGGAGAATTTTCTTTTTGATCAACTTCCCCAAAATATTCTAAATTCCAGAAACCGATTGCTCGGGGTGCTTGAATATTCTATAAAATTAGTTTGATTAACGGTTAAAGAAATCCAAATAGGCAGACATTAGAAATATGTGAAAATTTTTCGTCAATTCCTCGAACTACTGCGATTGAACCTTTTGGAGCTTTTATAGTGATCGTAACATTTGATGGTGGATGAAGAATATTAGATGAAGAGTTCAATGAAAACTAAATAATTTTTAGATTTAATAAAAGACAATGTTATATTTAAAAATTACATTTTCCGGACATGTTTTTGTTTCAACAAAGAAAATCGACATATCTAATTGTGTTTGATTTATTTGTAAACCAAAAACATGCAAAATACAGTAACCTTGCATGTTTCGCACAACCATAAATCTTAAAACTCCATCATTTGAAACTGTGCCACTTTTAACCAAATTTTCCTCGTTACAAATTACAACATAATTCATTAATGACGGAACTAAAGCTTCATATGTATCACCAATGTGGTAAACCATTTTTTCTGATGAATTTATTAATGAAAGCTTTAAATCGCTAACACCTGAAATTAAGGGAAGAGCCAAAACGCTGTCGTCAGATTCAAATGTGCCAAAAATTCGATGTGCACGAATTATATAAATTAAACAATTGGAATCGATTAGAATCTGAATAGAACCACCAACATGACTTGAAAATGATGAATTTAAACCATTGGATTTATTGTTTGCTGAGAAACATTGGTATACTCCTTCAATATTATTTCCGTAAACATTGGGTGAAACAGCTTTAAACTAAAAAAATACGTAATTTACCAGTGCCGTAAATTCGTGGGTGACTTGAGTGACTTGTTATCCGCCCATATCTTAAACTACCTGTACGATTTGTAAAAATCGTACGCCAAATTGTTTGATTTAAAGCTTAAACAACTATTTTATTTTGTTTCAAAAACAGTGCTGTTCGGGAATGATTTTTTTGTCCAACCCTGGATACTAAGATTTTTGAAAAATAAGCTTCAACAAAAAATTAGAAAAACTATAGAAATAACATCGTTTTTGAATAAAGTATACTAACAGTAAAAACAGTTGCTTTAGCAATACAAAACTGAATGAGCAAATGAGCAATAAAACTTTTAACATTTAAAATGTTCAAAATTTTTGTCCCTGATATCGAGACTATTTTGTTTTTTACTTTGTCAAAACACTAAAAAACTCTTACAAAAATGCGAGCGATTTTCGTTGAATTATCAAAAAATGGTCGAACTGCAACCATTTGAAAATTTGGTGCTTTGGGTAGAAATTCTCGGACTGCACTATTTTTGTCATTGTGAACATCTGTAACTGTCGCTTTAAGCTGAATAACTCCATTTGTTACACCATCAAAACAAACTGTAATATTTGCTTCACCTTCCCAAGAACCAGAGATTAGCTGAAAGAAATTTTTTATTTCTTTAATTATAGTTAGGAACAATTATTCCATTTTTTTTAAAATACTGCGCTCAAAGTTTGTGATAACCAATAATTTAATGGTTACTGCCACAATCCTACGAAATTTAATTTTAGTTTTCTCAGTAAACAAATTTTTTTTAAATTAAAAATGACTTACATTTCCAGCTATCAATTATGTTTGTGAACCACATATAATTAAAAAACTTCCATGAACAGGCTGTTTATGAAAATATTGAGCAAGAATGCTTATCTTTATTGTATTTTTTGTTTCTGTTTCACTTACGACAAACATAGTAGAAAATTTCGGTAAAGCAGAAAAAAGAAAGAGTTTTTATATATAACATTTGGAGATAAACTTACAGTAATCTTTAACTTCAATTTGAGTACTTGTAACAAACCACGGCAGAGAAAAATTTGTTGGTTTTACAATAATTGACCATAAGCCATGTGATGCATATTCGGGGATATCTAATTTTGCTCGAATAAAATGTGTTTGATTTTTTGGAATATTTACAGTTTTTGTTATTACATTAAATCCTTCGGCGTTGAGAAGTGAAATTTTTAAGTCTGATTTATAAAGTTGATTATCAGCAGTTATTGGAAGTACTCGAACATTTATCTGTTGACCTGGTCGATAAAATCCTTTATCAGTTTGAATAGAAATAATATTAAGATTTGGAACACCGTATAATACTGTACTGTAATCATCATGACTTGTAACAGAAATATTTATTTCATATTCTGGTGAATCGAGATGCTGCGAAGAATTAAATTTGAAAGTGTGTGCAGCACCAACAACAGATACATTTCGAATTTCATGATATAATAGCTTTGCGGATGAAGAAGAAGCATTTCCCTTTGCAGCAATGTATACTTCAATATTTAATGGAATGTTTTCCCATTCTCGTGGAAGCACTGTTATGGAATTTTCTGATTGCCATTTTATTGCTTCTGGAAGTACAATTAATGGCTGCCTAAAATGACAAAAGTAATTCGGGGCATTTGCAATCGATGGCAAAAAATTACCTCAAAGACGAAACAAAATGTAAAAATAAAAATAAGCAAACAACGAGCTTCATTTACTAAAATTTAAAGAAGCAGAGTAAACCAGTTATTTCAGCTGAAAAATTAAATAATGAAAAATCAAAAAAACATTTTGCAAAAATTTTTTAAAACTTACCAGCGTAGTAGAAGAAAAAGTAACATAATATAAATATTTTTCGAAAATGGCAAAAATAAAGTTTTGACGTTAAAAAGGGCAAAGATCGGAAAAGAGAAGAATAGTTTGATCAAAATGTGGATTTTAAAACAAACATTGTTTTTTAAAAAGCAGCAACCATCCTCAGCAATGCGGAATGAGTCATACATTTGTCTCAAATGTCTGCTTTGGGGGATATTTAATTTTTAAAAAATTTTCCCCATCTGAAATTGATGTTTTTTATAATATTTAGCAGGTATATTTAGTTTTAATTTAAAGATATATGTGAATTTGAAAAATATTTATAGCATGCGTGACATTTATAAATAACCAAGTAAACCTGGAAGTACAGTAGTTGCAATTGAAAAAAGTATTAAAATGTTTTTCGGAGGAGGGCTGTCCGGGATCTCGGATCCCGGCCATTTTTCCGGAATTTTTGTCCCGGATCGGAATCCCGGATTTTAAAACAGTTTTTTCCATTTTTTCTTCACAGGGAGTACCAAGACAAATTTCATTAATTTTCAAAATCCGGGATCCGGGATTCCCGGATCCCGGAGCAAAATCGTCCCAAATCCCGGATCCCGGATCGGACAAAAAAGCCAGTCCCGGACAGCCCTGTTTCGGAGGCAAAGCTTTTAGAAACCGGATTCAGAAATTACGATACCCTCCTCTTTTATTTCACACTATCGGTGAAACAACAACACATATTGCCGCAGCAAATAAAATTATTTTTAGATTACTGTAGCAATGTGGAATAAATTACGAATTTTAAAAATGAAATTTACACACTTCATTTTTATCAAAAACAAATTTTTAAATAGCTTCTAATTTGAGATGCGCATGTATTGTATCAGAGTAACACTTATCGAATGAATATAATAGTTTATCAAATATCTAAAAATTGAAACATTTGAAATCCGAAAATTAAAATGCAATAAATTCAACACAAAAGAACATTTAAAATCAAAATTAGTTAAATTGGAGCTGCTAATGCGGGTGTACAAAGGGCAGCGCAATAACCAGCACATCCTGTGAAACTGACTCCGGCTGCAGCAACCGCTCCAACACCAGCAGTTGCAACGGTCCCAATTGCAGTGCCTCCAAGTGTACAGGTTGCCATACATGCTACAAAAATATTATTTGAATTATTCGCATAAACAGTTGTTAAGTTAATTTCCACAAACCTGCGTAACATCCACCATATCCAATGAATAAAGCGTCATTTAAGGATGTCAAGAAAGCAAATAAAGCAAAGATGAGTAAAAGTTTAGAGCCAAACATTTTAAGAACACGTTCTTGAATACTAAACTTGATGACAGAAAGAATAAAATGAAACTGTGAACATTGCTTCAGTTTTCTGGTGCTTAAATACCATTTCTTTCAACAAATTTTTAACTTGTAATTCAGTTTTTCCGTAATTTTTTTACATTGTTTTTTCTGCCAAGAAAATATTGTTTTCATACTTTATTAGTTTTGTTGATTCATTAACTTTCATGATTTTTGCTGGATGCATTGTCAGCAATTTTTCTCGCGGTTAAAATTATCAGAAAAAAAGTGTCCAAAAATGGACTCACAAAAATATTTTTACACAGAAAAAAATTATGCAATAATTTTATGTCGTGCAATATTAGTTTAAAATAGAAAAAAGACTAATATTATTTTAGTATTAATACCCAGCAAAAAATTCACAAAAACGTCGAGTAAGAAAATAGTATCGTGTAACAATAGCTGATAATAAATAAAGCTTTCCATTTTTAATATTGTAATCTCTTAAAGTGGAAGAGTATAAATACAAGCTGGTTTTTTTCATTTGTGATCACCAACTTCTTACTGTAAGTTTTAAGTTTTTTTAAAAAAAATGTTCATGCAGAATTTATGCGTTTTTTGGTATCATGTTTTTGTCTATTTTATGGCAAGCATCTTTTTTTTAAAAAAACCAAAATGCAATGCGATTGTCCTTGTTTCCTTTCATTTGACTTTGAACATAGTCACGTGAGTCACATACTCTCTTTTTTGTTGTTGTTGTAAACAAAAAAAACGAATGACCCCAACGCATTTTTCCGGCAGCAAAACTTGAAACGCTTTGAATTTATTTTATCAAAAGCTATGGATATGGTTTATTTTTGTAATTTTTTCAAAAACAAAAGCTGCATGTTTATTAAACATTCATTACGCTTAACATAATGTTCCACAATTTCAAAGTAATATTGTTTAGATTTTATTATTATACAACAAGTTGAAAATATGACTGTTGTCGTTCTTGCTGTTGGTGCTTCCGCTATTGCAACTGCTGTAACTGCAGGCGGTGCTGCTCCCATCATTGGTGCCATTGGTTCTGCTATTGTTTCTGGAGGTGGTGGAACTGCTGCAGCTGCCGCTGGAGCAGCCGGTGCAACCGCTGCTGCTGGAACTGGCACCGCCGCCGCAACGGGCGCTGGAGTTGCTGTTGCTGCAACAGGTAAACTAAATGAGATTAATGTTGAATCATGATTTAATTAATTTCTTTTAAAGGACCTATTGGATGGGCTATCCTTGGCACTACATTAAAGATTCCTGAATCAGCAGCAGTTGAAGCTCCCGTTTATTCATTCGATTGCTGGAAACCTATTTTACATGATGAATCAGAAGAAGCTTCAAATGGTCGATTCTTGGTTGACATTTTAAACGATAATCGTGTCAAAGAATTTTCTGTTTATGAAAATGGCTTGGATTCAACAGTTGCCCTTGAAAATATTTGGAACGAAAAATTTCAAATTCATTTCTTTCACCTCCATGATGGAACCCTTTCAGCACATGCTCATATGATTTAAATATTGCCTCAAACAAACTTTTTTATTATCAAATCTTTAATAAAATATTATCTTATTTGATCTTGTATTCCGTAATGATGTTGTAATTGTAACAAATAAATGTTAATGTATTGTTATACACTGAGAAAAAAGCAGTGACGAAGAAAACCTCACCGGTGATGAAGCGGTGACGAATTCATCACTATCAGTGATGAATTCGTCACCTGTGAGGGTTTTTTCGTCACTGACAGTGATGCTCGGGTGATGAATGCATCACGGCTTTTTCTCAGTGTAATAAATAAATCTGTTTATGAACATGATTTAATTAAATAAAAGGTAAATGATGTACTTTGCAATATCTTTCTACTTTATACAGCTCATAAACTTTTTTCATTATATTTAGGTAACTATGGTTATTGCAGTTGGTGTTGCTGCATCTGTCGCTTATTCATATTACGGTATTCCACTGAAATACATCTTTGGCGGGTTAACTGCTATTGCTGGTGGAGCACTATTCCAAAATTCAATTAGAACTTCCATCGGTCGTGATGCAACTGCTACAATTGGGGATGCAACAGCTTCAGCAAAAGACGGTGTAGCTGTTGCAATTTCAGGTAATTTTACTTATTTACTACATCAGAGTTTTTATTATTATTTAGGTGATATCCTTCTCGGTGCATCACTGAACTCAAATCCTTCAACTGGAGACTATTCATTTGATTGTTGGAAAAAGTTAATTCATGAAACCTCTTCTGAACCTTCAAATGGAAAACCATTAAAACAAATTTTAAAAGATTCGAGAATTAAACATGTTTTTATTGAAGCTGTAAATGGCGACTCTCAAATGTTTGTTGAAAATGTCTGGAATGAAATTTTTCGAATTGATTTTTTAAAGCTTCCCACTGGACAATTAGCTGCACATGCTGAATTGATCTAATCTAAATTATTTTTGTGTAATCTTTGTTTTGCTTGTTTATTCATTTAAATAAACAGTTTTTTCTTGAAAGTTTTAGCATAATGCCCAAAACAAATTTATTTTATAGCAATATGATTCTTTAATTTAAAAACATATAAATTTTATTTAAACTTTAAGGAATTTTATTTAACAAACAAAATTTATTTTTTAATAAAGCTTTCCTTCAACATGTAAAGCCAAATCACCATTAAAAAGCGTAACAAAATTGAGGATGAATTTTTCATTCCATTTATTTTTAATTAGTAATTGTGGAACTGTTGAACGCCACAAAATATTGAAATTTTTGATTCGTGGATCTTCCAAAAGATCATTCAGAGTTCGACCTTTTGAGTGTTGGGGAGAAGATTCATGAACCAATTGTTTCCAGCAATCGAATGAGTATTGGGGTTTCATAATAATTTCATCACCTTCATCATCAAAATAAGCAACGATACTTTTATTTGTAAAATGTGATTCAGAAGCTCCAGCAACAATCCAACCAATTGGTCCTAAAAATGTGTTAAAATTTGTATTAACTTTTATGAGTTATACATACCTGTTGCAGCGACAACCGCTCCAACAGTGGCTAAAGCTGAAGATGTGCCGGCAGCAGCAGAAACGCCAACCCCAGCAGCGGCAGCAACCGAAGCCGCTCCGGCTGTAGCTGCACCAGCGGCGGCAGCTGTCCCAACTCCGACAGCAGCTGCACCGCCTCCAGCTGCAACGGCTGTTGTTACAGCAGATGGGATTAAAGTTGTTGCAACCACATTTCCAATGGCAGAAACAGCTGGACCAACTACAGCACCTCCAACGCCTCCAGTTGCAATTGTAACGGCTGCCATTGCACCAACAGTTGCGACAGTTGCAACCATGTTTTGTGAGTTTTAAAACTTGGTTAAACTTTTAAGCTTGACAAATACTCTTTTTTGTGTATTAAAGCAAGGCTATATAGCTTTCCAAAAAAAATGAATACTTGCCGCTAACAGATTATTACACGACTTTTTTTTACTTTTACTCCGCCTTGTGTGCCACAGTTTTTTATCAATATCAAAAAAATTGTTGCATGATATATTTTTTCAGTTTTTAAAAAAACTATTGCACGATAAAAAGTTATTACTTTATTTTTTGTGTAAAAATATTTTTGCGTCCTTCTTTTGGACAAATTTTTTCCTGATAAATTTGACCCATGAGAAAAAGTTTTAACAACAAAACATGCAAAGAAAGTCAATGTTTGTGAGTCATCAGGTTAAATACAATAATTTCTTGGCAAATAAAATATTGTAAAAAAATTACAGAATAAAAAATATGTATTACAAGTAAAAAAATAAAGACAAAACTCGGTATAAAAGCGACAGAAAATTTAAAACAAAATTCACAGCTGTATTCCTTTTCTTGTTTCTGTCATAAAAAAAAACTTTAACCAAAAATGTTTGGCTCAAAAATTTTATTCATCTTGGTTTTACTTGCATTTTCATCTGTTAATGATGCCTTATTCATTGGATATGGTGCTTGTTATGCAGGTTTGTTTTAAAATTTATTTAATTTAACACAATTAATTTATGCATCTTATTTGCTTTCAGTTTGTATGGCAACATGTACAATTGGAGGCACTGCAATTGGAACTGCTGCTACTGCAGGTGTTGGAGCCCCTGCTGCTTTAGGAGTTAGTGCAGCGGGATGTGCCGGTTATTGTGCTGCACTTTGTACTCCTGGACTTGCAGCTCCAATATAAATATTGCCATTCATTTATTTAATGCAACTAACATTGTTTTTAAATGTAAAAAATTTTTAAAGTATGTATTTATCCAAGTGTCGCATTTTATTTGTAAATTTTTCAATAACACTTTTGTGTTTTTTCTTTTTGCCATTTTATACGTATCCATGATTTTTCATGATTTAATAAATATTTCTTTATTTTAAAAGAAACAATATACAACTTTTGTCTTAACTGTTTACCAAAATAACTTTCATATTTTTCGTTTGTGTTTTTTTTTGGTTGACACTATCCGAATGGCAATTAGCTAAACGCATATCTCCTATTTACACTTTTGCGCATTCACAGCATGCTATCTTTTCACACCTGTTTTGTTAATACAATGGCATTCATTTTTTTTGTCATCCATAGATAAAATATGTGGTTATGCCATTCTGTTTTTGTGTCGATATGTGTTGTTTTTGAATATTTTATCTATCTTTGAACAAGAATGCTGCTTGTTATATCGACATTATAGGGCATTAAAAAATGTCAAAAATACAGTAATGTAGTGTAGAAATAACTAATAAACAATAATAAACGCGTTTCTCTTGGAACACCATTAATAATAAAATAAAATGATCATTCATCACGAGCAGTTGAAAGGTATAAATTGTTCCGAGAATGTTCGGTATAATTAATGAAAAAAATCCTTTTTTGTAGCATAACGGATTCAAATTATAAGCTTTGTGAAAACATTGAACCATTTTAAGATCACTATTTTTTCAGCTACTGTAAGTAATATTCACAAAAAACAACATTTTTCATCGACGTCAATGAAGTAAGGTTAATCGAAAACTAATAGCTTATGCTACTGCCATTTTGCTGCACAGAAAATCTGTACTCAAAAAACAATTAACCAAAGCTTTTTTTGATTATCGATAAACGCAAAGAGCTCAGGCAATATTTGAATGTTTGATGCTGCCTTCTGAATATTTAAGCAAATTAACTGGTAAAATTTATATAAACATGTACAAAAATTTTAAAATCTATTACTGATTTAATTGTTTAATTTACCATGAAAAACTCTTCTTTTAACTAAATTGCTTTTTTTATTTCAAAAGTTAGTTAATTTAAAATGAAAAAGATAATCCGTGAAAAACAATAATCCTTTTAGCAAACATAAAAAAAACAACATTCAAATGGAATTAATTTTTGATCGACGAAGAAATGCAGAATTAGTTAAAACCATCAAAAAAACATTGAATAATCTTTTTTTTACAATTTAAAAAAGCGTTTCCACAAGTTTTTTCAGTTTAACTTTTTTTTCTTCTGCTGTTGCTGTTGCAGATTGAGCAATTGTTGGTTGAGTCATACATCGATATCCAATTTATCCCCCTCTTTTGAACAAACTTTTTGACCGCTAAAAAATCTTTTCCTTCTTCTTTTTCCTTGCATTGATTTTATTTGAAACATGTTTTTCTTTTTTATTGTCCTTACATTTGTTTGTTAGGAAAAAAAGAAAAGAAATAAAGGAATTGCAATGAATGAATGACTCAAACAGCAACAGTGATGATGGCCCGTTTCGCAACAACAAAATCTTAGGTTCTTGCTTTTTTTTGATTGAATCAAACCATATATTTCTTTCTTACTTTTTTTGCTCTCTTTTTCCTCATCGGCTTTCGTTGATGGAAAGCTTCATCATCATCATTGTTGATGGAAAATGACGTATAATATATTTTAAACTTGAAATCATTTTCAGTGCAAACAAATCAACAACAAACTTTCTCCTTCTTTCTTTTTTACTTTATACGTATGTTCTTTTTTTATAAAGAAAAAAAAGCATAGCAAAAAATGAGCCATCACTTTATTTTACGTTGAAAGCTTTTATTTTTGGGTGGCAACACTCCTTTTCTTTTTTATTTTTCCTCAAACAAAAAAGTGATAACATCAAAAACTTTTTTCCCATTCCATTCAGGGGCCACTTGATAAAAAAAACATTATTTCATTGTTTTTCTTTTCAGCAAGTAATTTTTGGTGGTTCATCTGATTTTGTATTACTCATACTTCTTATTATTCCTATATTTTATTACTCTATTACCTCATCACCATGGAACATCACCCTAGCAGTGATAATGCTGAAAATGTTCCCCCAACTCCCATGACCTCTTCAAAGCTATTCGATCATTTTGTACAAGCAAATACCCTTAAACAAATTCAATCAATATTTTATCAAATTTGCATAACAGAGGGTATTGATTCAACAGATTATTCAAATATTTATCCACTACTAAGAAAAATTGATGAAGGAAAATCGAATTCTAAAGCAGAGAAGTTATGGACCCTGCTGGATAAACGTCGAAATTTTGCTGAATATGGTCGACAAAAAATTTGTAAAGATATGAATGTCCTAATAATTGGTGCAGGGCCATGTGGTTTAAGGGCTGGTATTGAAGCTGCCCTGCTTGGTGCAAAAGTGATAATTGTGGAACAGAGAGATAAATTCAGTCGAAACAATGTCCTACATTTATGGGAATTTGTCATCCAAGATTTGAAAGCATTGGGAGCAAAAATCTTCTACCCAAAATTCTGCACCGGGTCAATCGAACATATTTCAATTCGACAACTTCAATGTATCCTTACAAAAGTTGCCCTAGTTTTGGGGGTACAAATTTATGATGGCATTTCATTCTCTGAAATTTTGGAACCTTCTGGAACATCTGGATGGAAAGCAAAATTTGAGCCATTCAATCATTTGCTATCAGAATATCAATTCGATGTTTTAATTGGAGCTGATGGAAAGCGGAATACCCTTCCAGGTTTTCCAAAACAAGTTGTCCGCGGGAAACTTGCCATCGGAATAACAGCAAATTTTGTGAATAAGAAATCTGCTGCAGAAGAAAAGGTTCAAGAGATCTCCGGCGTGGCGTATATTTTTAATCAAACCTTCTTCAAAGATATGCAAGCCAAAACTGGGATAGATTTAGAGAATATTGTCTATTACAAAGATGAAACGCATTATTTTGTTATGTGTGCTAAAAAGCAATCCCTTCTTGCAAAAGGTGTCATCAAAAAAGATAATGATGACATTAGTCTGCTGCTATCCCGAGAGAATGTGGATCAAGAAATGTTATGCAAATATGCCATGCAAGCAGCTGATTTTGCAACTGAAGGTAAACTCCCTCATCTGGAATATTCAATGAATCATCGAGGACAATGTGATGTTGCAATGTTTGATTTTACGGCTCTTTATTCGGCCCTTCATTCAACACATTTAATTGAAAGATCAAATAAACCTTTAATTGTTACAATTGTTGGAGATTCTCTGCATGAACCATTTTGGCCAACTGGATCTGGATGTGCAAGAGGTTTCTTGGGTGTATTTGATGCAGCTTGGATGCTTCGATCATTCGGACTCAATCAAATGTCTGCAGCTGAAATTATTGCAGAACGAGAAAATGTTCTAAAACTTTTGGCACAAACAACGAAAGATAAAATGGGAAAAGGAAATTATACTATTGATCCAGCTACTAGATATCCATTCTTTGTAAAAACTAATGACCTTAAAAGAATTATGGAGACTCAAATGGATTCAGATAATGTTGAACATAAAAATCAAAAATTGCCAAAATTGTCAAATGCCGTTGAAAACTTTGATTTTGATCATAAATGTGAGCTGCTGAAATTTTGCCAACATGCTTTATCTTCATCGAAAATTAAAATCAGTAATTTTAACCCATTATGGTATGTTTTTATCTTCGATTTGACAGTTTAATGAGGTGATAAATTAAAATCACTTTTTTAGCTGGTCAGATGGTAAAGCTTTAGCTGGATTAGTTGCCCGATTTCGAAAAGATCTTATCAATTTTTTTGAGCTTTCAAAAAGTACCGATTCCAATTTTGTTATTAATAAAGTCGTATCAGTTTTGGAAGAAGAATACGGCATTTCCAAACCATCATTGTCAATTTTCATGAATGAAAACGAAGAAGATTATTTAATACGATATATTGAAAAAGTTGTTAATCATCTTCGTCGTGATGCCGGATATGAAGCACATATGATTTCTGGCACATTAAGACAACCAAATCGAAAAAGGCCGAAATTATTTGATGCTTCCCAAGTGCCAAAAGGTGAAGGAATTAAACGAAGGGCAGATTTGTTGGATAATTTATTAAAGAAAGATGCTGGTATTTCTACTGCTGCTGTTGTTGAACAACCACAACCACGTCAAGTTCCAACAACTTCTTATAATGAGGAAACAATAAAGTCTTTCATACAGTCATTGGTATGTCTTGTAAATTTATATCGATTTTAAAGTATTCTTTATTTTTTAGGAAGAACATAAAAATTCCACTTTAACCAAATATGGTATTTCTAAAAATAACGCTGAAAATGTCCATCAACTTCCAACAACTTCATACAATGAAGAAACGATAAAATCATTTTTAAAATCAGTGGTATGATTTATTAGTTGTCATGTGTTTTAAAAATTTATTTTAACTTTTTAGGAAGAACATAAAGCTTCAATTAATGATGGAACTTTGAAAAAAGAAACTGCAAAAGCTTCTACTAAAAATGAAAAGGCTCCAGATAAAACTGATTCGGACACTCCTCGACCAACAAAACCACCCCGCAAAGTGCCTACTGTCAGTGTTACTGCAAAAGCAGCTTCTGATAAGAATGATTCAGACACCCTTAAACCTTCAAAACCACCGCGCAAAGAGCCTACAACAACAGTCAAAGATTCGGCTAAGCCATCTAACAAGAATGATTTCGGCACCCTTAAACCTTCAAAAGTGCCCGAAAAAGAATCTCTAAAATTAATTGATGATAGATTATATGCTCCACCAATTTATCCATCGCTATCAGTTGCACCAGAAAAAATTGTTATTACTTCAATCAAAGATTCAACACCACCTCCACCAAATCCTCCACCTCGAACTGTATCAGCAAAAGAGCAAGCTAGATTTGATGCTACAAAAGCTGTTCCGCCATCCCCTGTGCCATTACCACCTCCAAGACATACATCAATCTTTGAATTCTCTGATGAACTTACCACTTCACAAACACCATCTGCACCATACATCGATGAATATGAGCCGCTACCACCACCAGTATTTTCTCGACACACATCTTTAAGTGAAGCATCAAAATATTCAACAATTAAAGATCCATGGATTGAAAATGTACCAACTCCAATATATCCATCTTTACCAGCTGAAGAGTTTGAAGGGATTTCATATCCCCTTTCCGGCAAAAATGGATCTGCTATTCCATCCGATACTCCAGTAAATTTACTTTCAAAACCACCAAAAGTGGCTGAACGAGTATATTTCACACCAGCAAAAGCATATAACTCCAACACTGTAAAACTTTCATCCTCCTCAAAAGCAGAGCTGTTTAAACTCTTAAATAATTCATCTCGATTCAGCACTTTACCAGCCAACTTTAATAAACAAGGCCTTTCACTTGATGACATTAGAAAGTATATGAATGAAAATGATGGAAGTAGTGATGATGAAACAGATTCTGAATGTGATAGTGATGAATTTGAACTTTCAACGCTTTGCACGGATTCTGAAACGGAAAGTGTATATTATTATGAAAATGTTTCATCTGAACCATCGTCGCTACATACAAATTCAGATGATTCCGATGCAGATTACAATGAATCTACTTTAAAAAGAAATACTCTTGTGGCATCTTCAAAAGCTGCAGATGGAATTTTTAATGATAATGATTATATTGCGTTTCTACAAAGTTTACCTAAAGAATAAACTGTGCATGTATATATATTTGTGTATTAAAAGATACTGTATTGTTTGTAAATATTTTTGTTGCATTAATACTTTATAAAATTACAAATAAAACGTTATACGTGTTCATACTGAAACCATAAACAACAGAAAATTCATATAACAAAAATACAGGAATGTTAAAATTTGAGATTTAAGCTTCTTCAGCAGCATGAATATGAGTTCGTTCTTCTGAATCTCCATCATCAAGTCTCAAAGCAGCTAATGATTCAATGGTGTAAAGCATGAAAAGAAATACTGACATTATCTAAAAAATATGATAGTTTTTAGCTTTTTTAGGTCCAGGCTTTAACTGTTATATATCGATATTGACAAAAACACTTACAGCTGTAAACAAATAAATTGTATATTGTGTTGCCAAAGCAATTTGTAAAATGATTGAAATAAATGTAAAAGATGCTAATGCAACAGAAATTGTAAATTGCTAAAAACTAAGCTCTTATATATCCATCTGAAAAGTAGTAGCATACAATATAACTCCATCGAGCAGTGCCATTTGAGATAATTTGAATAAATGAAAGTTTAACAATTTCTTCTTTAATTGATTTACTAAAGATTCCTGTTAAACCAGAAAAAACAAAGGAAACACCAGAAACCAAAATAACCAAAAATGAACCAAAATATTTGTGCCCCAATAAAAGGGAAATTAATTGAATTGTTAAAATGAACTAAAACAAAGGAAATTAATCAAGAGTTATTGTAATGGGATATATAATATTTGTCATAGGAGATAACAAAAATTTGATTAAAAATTTTAGACAAAACATAAAAAAATAATTTTCAGACAGCTGGATAAATGTCTTTCTTTGGCAAACAATACTTTTTTCGATTTTTTCAAAGAGCATTTAAAAACCAAAATCTTTTAAAATTACAACTATACTCCCTAACGAGAGATCAAATATCCTCTTTAAACATTTTTATAAACAACTTACAACACAACCACCTTTAACATCATCTGGCCTTGATGCAAAATACTGGATTGGGTTATCCATGAATTCAAAAATACATTCTTTAAAAACTTGAAAATCAACAGAACATGGTGAAAATAGTTTAAGCATGAATGCAGACATGCTTCGTTTAAGTAATTAACTCAAAATTAACCTCAAAAATATAAATATTTTTATTCACAGGTTTTATGCTTTGTGAAAGTAAAAGAATAAAGAGAAATGACTAAACACAAAAATCCGTAAAGGCAACAAAAATAAAAAACAAAGCGACAGTTTCTTTTTTACGAAATTATTTCAACAGCAACAGCAGCAGATAGAAGTGGGAAGAAGAAGGAAGGATGAGACAGACAGCTTTTTTTGATCATCTCAGAAAAAAATGACGAAGAAAACGTCTGCAGCTGATTTTTTTGTAAAATAAAATATCTATGTTGAAAAATAGTCGATTAAATAATTGCGTGATGAATAAGCAAGAATATACAGGAAATGAAAAAAAGTGACATCAAATTTGGAGATAATCTTCAGTGGGTTCAAAACTCGATAAACGAAGAGCTAAGCAGCCTTCAATGGTAAAGAAAAATATTATTAGCAATGTACAAACCTAAAAGTGGTAAAAGCGTTTAATACTGTAAAATTCTAAGTTTTTTGTTTTTTAAAAAAATTAATAACAAAGGTACAGCAACTTTAACGTTATGATTTACTATTGTAACTACAAGAAAGATAAAAACTTACGCCCGGAAAAAACACATGATTCCCATCATATGCCGCAGAGCCCAAAATCATAAAACTATAAAAATTAAAACATCCAAATATTACTGCATATGCATATTGCTAAAACTTTCAAATTTATCGCAAGGCTATATCATCTTTAAACTAACAGCATGTTTCCATTCAAGCCGTGAATGAGGTATTACATTATTAAAAATGCTTGTTGAAAGAATATCAAAATGCCATTGACTTGCAACAATTCCAACAATTAAACTTATAAAGCAGAGTGTTAAAATTGCAATAAACATACAAATTCCAGCTCCAAAGAATGATTCCGTTAGTGATAAACCAGTGATGGCTATTATATCAACAAACTGCAAACAGTATAAATAATAGTATGATTATGCAAATTAGGTAAAACTCACTAAAATTAAAGCTTTGTTTAATAATAATAAATTTTGCCAATTAATTTGTGGAACTGGTATATTTTGTGACGGTTCTGGATATTCCTTTGCTTCCGTATTGATAATGCTGTAAACACAAGTATTAAAACAACAGTAATTTTAAGAAAATTAAAAGATAGTTATTAGATCAAATAATCCATATTAATTGTTGCAAAGCATTTGTAAAAATAATTTTATTTCTAACAAACTAAAACACAACAAATATTTATAATGTTAAATTTTACTCCATCAGCAATTGTGGAAATTGAATTCTTTCATGCACCATATCTTGGAGCAGCTGCGTATGATGCTGCTGAAGCTTCTCCGCTTTCTAAAAATCATATTTAGCATTGTTCCTCTTATATTTGTTGAATTAAATTTAAAACTTATGACTTATATAGAATGAAACTGACCAATTCTTATTTCCCTCATCCATTGCTGCATATTATAAACCAGTGTAAATAAATATAACATAAAATTAATAAAACAAAAGAACTAAAAAGTGCTTTTTACAAATTCTATAATAAATCCAAAAAATTCAAACCCCCGCAACAGAAAATGCTGTAGTACTTCCAAAATTTGTTGCATTTATACAAATAAAAACGCAAACAAAAAACAATACGGCAAAAATTATTGAATAACAAGCTTCCTAAAAAGAATTGAAAATCTATAAGATCACAAGAAGAATCCACAAACCATAAAATTCCATGACATCATTCGAATTTTAGGTGGAATTAGAAGCTCTTCAATTTCAAGAATAATTATTAGAATCATTGCAATATTTGTGATTAATGCCAGCAAAGTTATCGTCCAAACAAGTCCGATTCCCCCTCTTTGACCAACAGCTGAACTCATGGCAATCATAATTGACAAAGTTCCAAACTAAAATTAATTACTTCTTTTTCGGTAAATTAGCACAGCAGAACTTACAAATGTAATAATTTTAAGTGAATGTGGTAATGAACCAAATCTCAGCCAGTTCATCATGTTTTCAAAATCTTGTATAATGGCAAATAAATAAAAACTTGAGAAATAACTTTTACTTTTCAAACAAGCTGCAGCTGCTATTCTAGGGACCAAATCAAGTGATGATCGATTGTAAGCAATGTATGTTTGATAAGGGAAGAACATGAAAGAATAACATCAACAAATTTATGCTGTTTTTATTGAAAAGTGAAAGTTAAAAGATGAATAAATATTACAATATTTCGAAAGACAACGGCATAAATTATAGACTTTGAATGCATGTCTTTAACATCTTGTAAAATGTGTAGTAATGTTTTCTAATGATGGTACAATCCTCTTTTTTTATCACTCTATAAAAACAGTGCTGTATTTTGTGATTTTAAAGAATCATTATCTTTGTCCCATGTTTTATCTCAAAAGCCCAGTTTTTTTTACCTTTTTTTGAACACCGTTTTTTTATTTCCAAAAATCTCATTGAGCTTGTCTTCTATTTTTTTAACAAAAAATACTATTTGTTGTATGTCCGTTTTTCTTATCAAATCATTTATTGTACCAATTTTTGATGTGTTTCCAAATGTAAGACTTTTTTAAGTCACAACAACAAGAAAAAGAAGAAGTGAGGGTGCTGATTTTTTGTTGTTTTTGTTTAAAACTTTCTATCAATAAATTAAAAAATGATGTTAGAAAATTCTGTATTTTTTCGATATCCACATTTATTTAAAATAGCTCAATCGGTAAGTTTTGGTTTGTAATTATTCAAAGGCAAACCTTGGCATTCATAGTATTAACTTTTTAAAGAAGCTTAGTGTTTTTGTTATTATTCAGGCTCTATGAAAATGAGTTCATTAAAGCCTTCGATTTTCATAAAAATTTAGTTATTTTCAAAATGCAATCTCAATTTTTCTTTTTAATAACTTGTCACATTCATATTTTTTAGGTTACAGCAACTTTAATCCTTATATCCCTCGGTGCAACAACAACCGTGAATGGTGGCGGAGTTTTATGGTTTATTGGACTTTTTTCTTTAATTGTATCTGTCACAGCTACAGTGCTATTTCTCTTGGATAAGAGTGATGTAATTCAGTCATTTACTGGTGGACAAATTTCATGGTTTGTTTTCTTAAGCTTAAATCCCATCAGTTGATTAATTTTTTTAGGAATTTAGTTGAATTTGTATATTCATCAATTTTGGGAATTTTGTGTTTACTTGGTGCTTGGCTAAGTTTCTCATATACCGGACATGTTCCAGCAGGACAATCCGGAACAGGATATATTTTTTCTGGACTTTTTTTAGTTGTTCAAACGAGCCTTTACACTGCACCAGCTTTAATGTTGTACGAAAAAATTCAAAATACTGAAGGTGGCATTTATCGTCCTGATAGCTATGCATTCCCAAATGATTGTGATATCCCATATCAAACTTCAGGAAATCCATCTAGAATGGTTTAATTAACTTTTTATTGATTTTTCTCTTTGTAAAATATAATGTTTAAATGTCCCGATTTTAAATAAAATAAATTAAAAAACTGTATGTAAAATAAATGTAGATAGAACATATCACTTTGTTTAATTATTCATTGACATGTTACTTCTTGAGAAGTTTTATCTTCAATCCAATCACAGTATGCGCTAACTTTTGTATAAATTCCTAAAAACAGTTTAATGAAAAACTCAAGATTTTGTTAACTGTAAAACTGACCATGATCTACGACAGCTAAAAGATCACCAGGAATAGGAAAATAGAATCCATAAGACGTAATGCCATATTGAATCCAACGATGTTCACGAATAACCATTAATGGTCCACCACTATCACCTTGAGTTGTTCCATGCTCAACACCCCCTGCACATATTACACTTCCTTCATTTTCATTTGATCTAACGAATATAAATGAATCACTACAATATCCAAGATCGCGGATAATCACTGGTGTTTCATGGAGAATTCGGCTGTCATCAAAAATTGTGTCATTACTACTTAAGCCTTTATAAGACAAAATTTAAATAAAATTTGTATTTTTATAAATTTCAAACCTTCTTGGTATGTGTTATTCAAAGTATTTACTCGAACAAATTTAACTCCAAAACCTGCTACAACCCCAATTTCCATGGGTGGTACTGTTAAATTTCTGTGAATACAAATGCTTGAAACATTTTCAGAAAATTCAAGTGGTTTTTTAAGTTGTAAAAGGGCAATATCATTTAATCCAGTTTTATTATCAAAAGCTTTATGACTGATCACTTCTTTTATTTCATACCAAACATCATTGATAAGAACTACAAAGTTTCTATTTAACTTAATAATATAAAGCAATACTTTAACCTGTTACATTTAGATCAGGCTCACAATGTGCTGCAGATAGAATCCATTGGTTACTTATAACTGTACCAGTGCAACGTTGCGTACCCATACTCAATTGAACAATAAATGGCCAATCTTGTGGATCACTATCGTCACCACCAAGAACCTTTAAAAGGTTCAATAATGCATATTGAAACTTTAAAATTTACCCGATCTTTATTAAATTCTTCACAATATTGAATATTTTTGCTTATTCCACACTCACAATTTTTGCCACATCCTTCACCTTTGATACCAGCAGGAAAAGATATAAGAAAAACAAAGCAAATTATTAAAGACAAAAACATTATTTTTTTGTTCAAGATGCAGTGTTTCAGAAGATGATGCTGCTTTTATTTGAATTTGTTTAAACAATAATGATTCATTTGACTTTTAGCAAAGGTTATTTTTCAACACTTTTCTTAAACAATGATAACAAAAAAATTGGTTTTAAAAAATTTAACAAAACTTTGTATAATTAAAAAAAATTACAGTAATTAAACTATCATGAAGAGTTCAAAATACTGATTTTTTTCCATTGATTGTTATGTATTTTCAAATGATGGTAATCTCTCATATCTGACTGCAGGAAATCCAACTAGAATAGTTTAATGACCTTTTATTGATTTTTCTTTATTGTAAAAAACAATGTTTAAATGTTCCAATTTCAATATATGATAAAACTTCAAAAACTAAATGTAAAACAAATTATATTTTACTTGTATCAGCTTTGTTATTGACATGTTACTTCTTGAGAAGTTTTATCTTCAATCCAATCACAGTATTCGCTGACTTTTGTGTAAACCGCTAAAGATTATTTAATGAAAGCTATGTTAAATCTTAAAAGTTTTAACTTAAAACTTACCATGGCATGTTACAATAAAAGGATCACCAGGAATAGGGAAATAGTCGACATACGAAGCAATTCCATATTGAATCCAACGATGTTCACGAATAACCATTAATGGTCCACCACTATCCCCTCTAGTAGCACCTTTGTTGATACCACCTGCACAAATTCTTGTTTCTGCATCCATAGTAAAGGATTCACCGCAGTATCCAAGACTCCGGATAATTACTGGTGTTTCGCGAAGAATTTTATTATTGTTATCAAAAATTGTGTCAGTGTCAATATCCAAGGATGCTTTAAATTTTAAATTAATATTATTATTTGTATATTTTTACAAAAGTAACCTGCTTTGTAGGTATCACCTAACGTTTTAACTCTAACAAATTTTTCTCCAAAACCAGCCGATGTTGCTATTTTCATGGGTGGTACTGTAAGATTTCTATGAATACAAATGCTTGAAACATTTTCAGAAAATTCAAGTGGTTCTTTAAGTTGTAAAAGCATAATATCATTTGACGCTGCTACTTTATCAAAGTCTTTATGAGTAATGTATTTGTGAGTTTCGTGCCATACACCATTGATTTGAACTACAATTTTTTTAATTTGATGAAATGAAGTAATGCTTTTTACCTGTTACATTACGATCATCACCTCCGAGCAGACCAAACTCGCAATGAGCTGCTGATAGAATCCATTGATTGCTTATGATAGAGCCAGTGCAACCTATACTCAATCGAACAATAAATGGCCAATCTTGTGGATCACTTTCTTTACCACCAAGAACCTTTAAAATATACTGTATTATTTATGTATGTTTAAGTTTTTAAATTTACCTTGTCATTATTTAATTCTTCATAATATTGAATATTTTTGCTTATTCCACATTCACAATTTTCGCCACATCCTTCAGCTTTGATACCAACAGGAAAAGAAATGAGAAAAATGAAACAAATTATTGTAGACAAAAACATTTTTTTTCGTTCAAAAGCAATTTATTAGAAGATGATGCAGCTTTTTATTAGATTTTTTTAAAAAAATTATGATTCATTTGCGAAGATTATTTTCAAACATCTTTTTTTAAAAAACCAAAACAATAAAGAAATTGTTTAACACATTTTATAAAATAAAAAAATTACAAGAATTTAAGTCGTTTGTTATTTATTTTGAAAACTCCAAGATTTTAAATACCACAAATCGCTAAACTTTAAATATAACAAAACCTGAGCCATTTTGAATATCTTGTTGAAAATAAGAATACGTCTATCAAATACATTTTGTTTCATTGAAAATGAAATAGGATTTTGATAAAAGTGCGAAATAAAATTATGTTATCTTTTATGACATCATTTTGTATTGCTTTTGATTTTTTGCAATCATCCCATAGCAATCATTCCAAGATCAAAGTTTACTATGCAACATTAAATGACGGAACTCTTTTATTTTGCTTACCCTTTTGCAAGCAATAAGACTAGAGTCTTGTAGAAAAGGTGGTACTACATTTTTTGTCGTCATTAAGGCGGCATGTATATTTATTACACTCCGCATTGGTATAAATATAAAGCATAAAAATGTTAAAGAAAATCAATTAATTTCAGCTGCTGCTTAAAAAAGATGGTTGTGTTGGAAAGAGAGAATAATGACAGAAGTAAGTTGTTTTTGATTTCTGTGGATTAATAAAAAAAGTGTTAGCATAAACCATTATTTTTTACTTAATTGCTATCACTATTTTTTAAATTGTTGTTTTTAAACCCATAAACTTTTAGGAGTTCTTGTAACTGGTGCATCGGGATATCTTGCAATTCATTGCGTCAAACAACTTCTAGAAGCTGGTTATATTGTACGCGGGACTGTTCGGTCACTTAAAAATGCCAAAAAAGTTCAACCTTTGCAATCCCTAAAATATGCTCCTGAAAGATTAGAACTCGTGGAAGCTGATTTAACAAATGATGACAGTAGTTGGAGAGCAGCCGTCAACGGGTGCCAATATGTTTTACATACTGCAAGTCCATTTCCTCTTATTGCTGATGAATCAATTATTCCTGTGGCTGTAAATGGCACTTTAGCAGTGCTAAAAGCATGCGCAAAAGAACCCTCTGTTAAAAAAGTTGTTCTTACAAGTTCTGTTGCAGCTGTGGTAGAAGGACATGATCATGATGGAAATTATATTTATACAGAGAAAGATTGGACTAATACTGATCCGGCAAAATGCAAAGCATATCCTCGATCAAAGACACAAGCAGAAAAAGCAGCATGGGAGTTTGTTGAAAATATTGGTGAAAATGATAACAAATTTGCTCTAACTTGTATCAATCCTGGTTTAATTATTGGGCCGGTTTTGATTGATACTGAAGGCTCTAGTATTTCGGTGAGTTTCTTTTTTTCGTAAAAAAAATACACTTGGCTAGGAAGCAACAAAGGCAGCGAAATCCTTTGAAGTTTAGTCTAAAGATCAAAGGCTTCTTCTTACGGGAAAACATGTCCACTTAACTGAGCTGATCTAACTGTTGCGAAACCTAAACTTTCAATTTTCAGATTCTCAAAAGATTTTTAAACAATGAAATGCCAGCTATACCATCGCTAAATATTCCGATGGTGGATGTTCGAGATGTTGCAAAAGCTCACATTTTGGCTATGACAAATCCTGCATCTGATGGACAAAGAATTATAACCGTTTCACAGCCATCCCTTTGGTTCAAGGATGTTGCAAAAATATTAGAAAAAGAATTTGGGCCACAAGGATATTCGTTGCCCCGATTGACAGCCCCTAAATTCTTCTTATGCTTTTATTCAATTTTTGATTCACAAGCAAAAGAAATTTTGCCTCGTCTTGATAAAGAAGAAAAATTTGATAATTCGAAGGTAAGCTAATTTTTTGAAACATGTCTGATGAAGCAAAAATCTTTTTGAATGCCTAATGATGTGGTAAATTTAGGCTTACAATTTACTTGGATTAAATTTCCGAAATCCTGATACATCTTTAATTGAAATGGGCTATAGTATGATTGAGCGTGGAATGATCCCTAAAAAATCTGGATACAAAAAGCGACACTTTGATTAAATATAATATGATGTGCTATTTTTAATACCTCTCCATTTAATTAATTACAATATATCTATTTAATCTTTTTCTCTGCATTTATTTCTTGTACTATCTTAGATGCTTAGCGCTATTAGTGCCGCACTAATATAAAATAAAAAAATATAAATGTTTGAAAACAAGTTTGTTTCAAAACTAAATGTAAAAATAATTTATTTCGGCCACAGAACACTTGAAGATAAAAATATTGTTTACAATAAAAAAGTGATAAAAATAATTATGAAAACAATATTATTGATGGCTTTTATTCATGAAGATGCATCATTTTGATTGAGATAATCTATAACATCTTTGACATGATAAAAACCATTGAAATCATCATATGTTTTTGGAATATTAAATAAATCCTGATTATTACGGATATGTCCATCTTTTTCCATGTATTTCTAAAATAGAGTTCATTATACGTTTCTAATATTCAAATGTTTCGACATACCAAAAGAAAATCTTTAAATGCTTGTGTTGGCTTTTTTTTATCTGTATAACAAGCGCTCACATAAACTTCATGAAACTTTGAAGCATTTGGTTTTTTATGAATATAAAGCTGTGAATCTCCATTAAAAAAATTAAAATTACGAATAGCATAGACTCTGTAAAGGAAATTTCTGAAAAGTTAATGAAAACTGGACATACACAAGTTTTTTCGATAAATCTGGTGCAACAAGTTGTTTATAAAATTCATCAAATATTAAAGGAATTTCATATAGGTCATAAATAATAGAAGGAAAAGGGCATTTAGAAATATCAAAAAAATAAATATGGTCTTTATTTTTACTAAACGAAATTTGTGCAGCATAGTTATGATTTTTAGGAATGAAGAAATCCATTGATGAGCACATTACAGCATACTCATCTGGTACGGTAGATGAAGAATACCGTAATTCGGGTTTATAATTGACAATAATTTTTCGATTTTTCAATGCATCAAAATATTTTTTATTGTATTTATCCAAAGTAAGCTCGTATCTTTTAGTGGGAATTAATATTATCCATTTATTAGCAGTTGCGATAAATTCCCGTAATTTAATTGGATGCCGATCATTCTCATTTTTAAGGGATTTATTAATTAAAGATAGTTTGAAAGCTGTTTCAGAATTAGATCTTTGAATAATACGAGAAAGTAGCACATTGAAAGGAACATAAAATTTGTTTTGGAGAGTAAGAAAGTTACTTTCTGGGAATGGAAATTTGATGCCATTAAAATCAATGGAAAGTAAATATTCCAATTTATGCGTTTCAAAAAGTTGTCTTTCTTCCCAAGTAAAATCATCTTCTTCAATTTTAAGATATTTTTTTATTTCTTCCCAATCCATCTTTTAGATTTGACAGAGGAGAAAATCTGCAACAGCATCAAAAAAAAAGTCAGAATCAAGAACTGAAGCTTCATTAATTATTTTAACAAATGTTTTATCATCAAATTCTTTGAACAAAGAATTCTCAAATTTTTTATCATGAGAATCAGTTAATTCATGGTAATGATCTATCATTTTAATATAAACATCCAAACATTCACTTGAACATTCAACAACTATTGGCTCATCATTAATTTTAGTTAATTCTATAAAAAAATTTATTTTTGGAAGATTAGTAAACAGATAATTACCACAGATATTTTTTAGCAATGCTGAAGCCTTTACAACATTTTGTGAGACTTGGAATTCTTTTTGATTAAAACTTGAGCGAAGATTAAACATAATGCTGAATTAATTTAACTACATTCATGGAAAAAATTCTTATTTTTTTAGGGACAGACTAAATGGTGGATGAACGGGTCCGGTGGAGTGGAGTGCTAAAAGGTGGATGGATTTTTTGTTGTTATACCATTGTGCATGAGACATGAGCTGCAATGTCCGTCCTTGAGCCAGACAGCCAAAGAGACACACTTGTTTCATTGAATATTACGTTGTTTTTTCTCTTTTTAAAAAATCCATCCACTTTTTAGCAATTCACTCCACTGGACCCGTCCATCCACAGTCCCCATTTTTTATGTCTTGGAAAAATTTCAAAAAATTTTGATGGAATTTCGAAATAAATAATTGCAAATCCGCCAAGAATGGTTCAAGTTTTAATTTTTTTATTGAATCTTTTTTTAAAAAAAATATTGTAAATTAACAAGGAAAACACAGTTTTAATATATCACATTTTTAAAAAATAATAAAAGAAGGCACATAAAAGCCAAATTTTGGATATAAGAATACTTCGAAAAAAAAGGATACTGTAGATAACAAAAGCTTTAAAGTACTGAAAAGGGTTAGTAAAAGTTAAAAAAAAGAAACAAAGGGATAAAAAGCAAAAGCTGTTAAAATCAAAGTTAGCAAAGGCAAACAAAACTTTAAAGCATTTTAAAACATCCACAGTATACAAGCTTCTCAAAATCTATCCCTAAATCCAAAAAGAGTTGATATTAATATTAACGACACGACTTTAAAAATAATGTTAAACGGAATGAATTTATAAAATCAATGACTAAAGCAAAAAAAAGATACAATAGCAGAAGAATAAAAGATATAACAATATAACAAAAAAATAATAATTACCCGAAAAATTGCACAACGCTACAGTAGACAAAAAAATGACATAAAAAATAACACTATTATTAATGAAAAAGTGAAAGTAGGCAAGGGAATTTAAGTTAAGAGGGTGGTGACATTTCTCTCTTCTCTTCTTCTTCAACAACAGCGTCTTCATCATTATCGCCACCAGGGCTATTTTCATGTTGCTGTTCTTGTTCATCATCACTTTCTTCCATTGGCGCTAATACTGTTAATGGAGCTTTCTTCTTTTTCTTTCGTTTCTTTGCTGCATTTGCTGATATTGGAGCACGGCTTGTTGGGGTTACTGTTACAGTTGTTGTCGTTGAATTTGTATTTCTCCAATTCCTTTCTTCTGCTATCGTTGAATTTGATGTTGTATTTGTTTGTCTCCATTTATCAGGTGTTGAAGAATTATTTGATGTTGTTCGTGACATCCTTGATGGTGATGTTGGCATTGCTGGAGTAGAAGTTGTATGCTTCAACATTCCACCTGGACCAGCTGTTATAAAATCATTATCTAATTCTTCTTCCAGCCTTCGATTACAAAATGAATGTGCCTCCATAGGATAGTATGTTGCAAAGGCACTTTCTTCTGCACAGCATATCATTGCATTATATATATGCATTAACAGCTAAAATAAAATATTACTGTAAAAGAGATGACGTCGAAACTAAACAAACCCTTGGAAATCTTTTAGTCCAATAATCAGCATATCCATTTGGAATTTCACCCAGTGATTCCTTTACAAGCGGTGGAAGTTCTCGATAATGATGTTTCTTATTCCTCAATGCTCTTAGCAAATCACGAATTGATGAAGGCCGATAACTTCGAAATTTTCGTAAATCTTCTCTCAAATATGAACATATTTCATTTTGCCAATTTCTGCTTACACGTGGCCCATATCTTTCCAGCCTTTGCACCACATCATTCATTTCATCTTCTTTTTCAATTCGATCACTTACATCCTACAAATATTAAATAAATTACGGTAATATAAATTAAACAAACCATAAAAAATTGTAGCTGCCTTTCATTGTTCCAAAACATGGGATGTGATAGCACAACTTTAAGTCGTGGACGTATAGAATATTTTAGTTGTATCATTGATTCGATTAAATTTAATGCAGCAATATTAAATGATGTATCTAAAGAAAAGCAATCAATTACAATATGGCATTAAAATAAATATATTTACCAATTGCAGCAAGTTCTGTTAAATTATATTCACCCATTAAAATATTATTTTGTCGATGAAATTTATCGCCATATGGATGTTTACCATTTGTTAGCACATAAAAATAAACGCATCCCATTGAAAATACATCAACAGCATAAGTAACGCGATGTTCATGATGATATAGTTCAGCAGCTTGCCAACCTTCAGTTCCAACAGCTCCAGAGACTTTAGATATCGATGTATGTTCAAGTTTTAGCTTCTTACATAAACCAAAATCAGAAATCATTGCTCTAACAATTCCTTTCGAATTTTTTGTTAGCAGAATATTGTGAGGTTTAATATCTCGATGAACTAAAATTAATACATATTATTTATACATTCTTTGTATGCAGTAACTTACTGATATTATTGTGATGAAGATGTAAAAGGCCTTCAGAAGCTTGTCGTAAAATATCAACTTTTGGTACATCTGCTAGCTCTCTTTGTATTTCTAATTTCGTAACATAATCAAGCAGAGTACATTCACAAAGTTCCAAAGCAATAAATCGAAAGTTATGATCTCCTTCAGAACAAAAGTATCGAATAACATTTGGATGGGAATCTGATTCACGTAGCAAATCGATTTCTCGATCAACAAATGTTACCGTTTCTGTGATGACACGTTTGACAGCAGCATCACGTCCATCAAATTTTCCTCTGAAATTTTTTAAAATCATTAAATAAACTTTATAAAGCTACAAGGAAAAGATTACTTGTAAACAATTGTTCCTAAACAGCCCTGACCAAGTACTTCTTTTGGATCATATTGAATTTTACCAATTTGTCTCCAACCATATGGAAGTGATGGATCAACATCTTCTTCAGCAGTTGTAGATGCTCTTGAACTTCTTGAAAATAATCCAGCCATTGGTTTACTCGGTTCAGTACTGTGATTACCAGTTCTTTGACTTGCACGAGAAACTTCACGAGATTGTTGTGAAAGTGAAAGATTAAAAGCACTTTGTCGACCACACATGTATATTGTTGCAACGGTTAATGCAACCAACGTTGAGCCAATTGTCATTACTGCAAGTGGATAGGCTTTCCAAAACACTAGCAATAGTTCAGGAAGCGTCAAATCATCGTCTTCAGTTTCTTCTGGTTTATACTGAATTCTTGGAAGAGATGGATTTCCAGGTAAAGCAGGTTGACGTTGACCAGGTAATCGACGACGTGATGGTTGACTTACGGTAACACGAGTTTCTAATGGATCATACAGAAATCGATGTGGAGTTGAAAATGAGAAAACAGTTGGATCATTAAACAGTACATCTTTCATGATTGATCGGGGATAAATGTGATATCCAAGTAATAAATATTCACCTCCAACAGTTTTATACGTTGTCATTTTTATTGGTATATTTGCAGAAAGCTGATGCCTTGGAATAAGTGGCTGATTTTCCATTACCTAAAAATGTATAGTAATATTCGAATTTAAATAGGTAATTTCAAATAAATTACTTCAACAGATGGAAGTTGAGTTTCAACTCGATCAACAACTTTTGGCCCAAGCAACTTTGGTACTTCACTTCCAGTCGTTGAAATAAATGATGGCATAGCAAACAAGCCAGTAAGAGTTTCACCAACAAAGAGAGAAGCCCGAAAACGTCCATTTGTAATTTTTTCAACATGTTCAGCCGTGTAATATGTTTTGAAAGAATTTTCAACAAAATTCAGTTCCGCATCAAAGTTATTGAATTCAGATGTAATTGTAGGATTCTGAAAAAAAATTAAATTAAAAAATATAAAGTGTTTATTTTAAAAAAGACGTTTTAAAAATTGCGAAATTACATTAATCCGTATTTTTTAGAACTGTTAAGTAAGTTTTAAAGAGAAATAAATTTAAAATATTCAACAGACAAAAGTTATAGAAATAAAATTAATTAAAAATGTGGAAGCAAAAGTAGTGAAGTAACTATCACACAGAGGTACGAGAAATTCGAGTTTCAACTAATCCTTAAATCTGACTAAACTTCATACAAAATTTTTTGAGTCAAACCTGAACGAGTAAAAAAAGAGAAGGATCAAGTTCACGAAATGTAATTTAATCTTCTAATACACCTTCAAAGTTAAAGTGTCAAAATTCTCACAAAATGAATGATCGATTAGGTGCCAAAAACAAGCAAAAAATAAAAGAAATGCCATCACTACTATTTTATCAAAAATCAAATCAGACACACACCTGTCATCATCAAAAGCTTCTGATCTTTTGTTTACTTCTTTCTTTATCCCTCACAAGAAAACTAATCAATAAAGCAATTATATTGTTATCCATTTATCATTTTTTTATTTGTTCTATTTTTTGCTTTTCTTTCTTACGTTTTTCAAAAAAAATGTCCATTGAACAATTCGGACATGGCATGAAGAAAAAAAAGGTTGTCCCACCTTCAACATTTTTTAAGCCACAAATCTGCTTTTTTCGATGATCATTTGCCAGCCGAAAAAAAATGAAAGAGTGAAAAAGTAATGATGCGACAAAGGCTAACATTCATCCGTAATCAATTGCTAATACTAAAGTGTGTAACTTCCCTTTTTTTATCTATGCAATTGCCGTCAACGATTTTTGAAGTAAACGTCTCAAAATTTTCTCATATCTATCTTTTTTTTCAAATTTTTCCCATTTTGCAAAAAAAAATATTTTTTCATCGTTTGTCAAAACTTATTATTAGATCGTATTTCATATCCGCTTTAAATTTAGGTATATTATTCATATTTTAAAACCGCGTTTTGAACGGATTATTTGTTTATCATTTTGTTGCTTTTAAATTTTTTGATTTTTCTATTTTCATCAGTTTGTCAAAACTTTATTATAACTTTTTAACCAGTATTTATCTTGACCAACAAATTTTTAAAATTTCAAGGTAATGGCTACAACACTAACACAGCCGCCACCATTATTAGAAAAAAGGGGAAGTGAAACAAGTGCAATCCTTCCAAATGGTGGTGATAGTGTTTCATCCACACGAAAGCCATCTCGACAATCAACATTTAAATCATCAGGAAGTCAAGAAAATGGAAACCCTAAACACCGATTTCGGTTAAATGTTCCAGATCAATTAGGAAGGCCATCATTACAATCAGATCACAGCAGTCGAAAATCTTTTACAAGATTTGATAAATTACGTCGTCTTTCAAGAGCAGCTTATGATTTACCACGTAAGAATTATTCTAACAAATTAACTCAAAAATAGAAAATACCTCAAGGTAGATAGAAAAAAGTAGGTGTGTAACTTAGTACCGCTCTCTTTTTTACTCTTTCTACGTTTTTTTTCTTTACCCCAATCATTCATCACTTAAATTTCTGTCACTCAAAAAAAGAAATATCTAAACGTTTTTTTCTACAAAGATTATAGAAAAAGTCGATATTTTTTACCCTCCTTGTTTCTAAAATTGATTATTCTTCTTCAACACCCTAATCCAAAAAACAACAACCGTTCCATCAACAAATCTTTTTCATTTTTCATCTGCTTTGATGGCACTGATATTTTTCTTATATCTATTTTTTGTTTGAAAAAACCGACAAATTTTTTACAAACAACAAATCGGAATGAACGCAAAATAGAATTTATTTCTGGACACACCTGAAGGCATAAGAGAAGATAAAAAAGAAACAAAAAGAATTAGTTAAGCCAGATGACACAAGACATAAAGGTAAAAAGCAAAAGAAAAAATATTATCCCCATCTTTTAACAATCCGTTTTTTATCTCTATCAGTTCTTTGGGTTGGAAGAAGAAGGGAAAAAAGAAGAAGCAATTCCACTCTATTTTTTTTCTAAAAGATCTCAATGATTGTTTTTATATTTTCCTAAATCCCATTTAAAAAATGATTCGTGAAAATAAAAATGTGTTAGAATGCTTTTTTTGAAATATAAAAAAGACATAAAAATTTGATACTATTTCGTCTTTTTTATTAACTAAATATGCTGAGAACAAGATTTCAAAGGTCTTTCCGGCATCAATATGCAAGTAAGGTGTTTTTTTAAAGATTAATATAGAAAAGAGAGAGAATGAGATAAAAAGAAGATCAAAGATAAATAAAATTCCATTCTTACGATAACCACACTTGGGCAAGATAGTATGAACAAAAAAATTTTTTTGCGCCATCTGTTTTTCGCCATGTATAGCTATATGTCAAAAATTTTGCGTTATGCGCCATCTACTGCGCCACCTAATTTTGCATCACAGGTAGCTACCTGTTAAAATAGCGTTTTTGCTTGCGCCACGCGCCACATGATGTAGGAATTTCCTACCAATTCCTACCACTTGCCCATGTGTGACGATAACCTCAATTTTTATCATAACTTTAAATTTAGGACTTCCACATATGCGAGGCAAAATTGACTACAGAGAAGTTTATGAAAGGTTTGCTCGACAAAGTACAATTCATGGTATTAATCATTCTGTTCAAGTTGGAAATAAAACAAGATGGCAGGTTTTTTGGATTACTGCTTTTCTAATATGTTTATTATGTTTAACGGTTCAAGTTGTATTACTTTTTATGAAATATTTGGAATATCATAAAACGGTTGATCTTGATGTAATTTTTTTTTCGTCTTCTAGAACAAATTATAAGATCTAATTTTAGCTCAAATTTGAAAATGCTCCATTTCCTTCAGTTACGATATGCAATTTAAACCCATATAAAGCAAGTGCAATAAGTCAAGATGCTGCAACAAAAGCTACAGTATGCTTATTATAAACTTATTAATAAAAACTAATTCCAATTTTTAGATAGATGCATTTAAAAATATTTTAGGCGACAGTGGAAGAGGATATGGTGTTGCAGCAGCAATAGCTGCCGGGCAACTAAGTATGTTTATTGTTTTTCTATCAACACGTCAATCTTTTTTGTCAGACAATTTTTCCTCAAAGAATTGTTCAACCATCATTTTTCAAAACTTTCCACGAAAATCAAAAGCTTGACATTATTATTTTTAGTTATTAATGAGGAACTTAAAGATCGAAAGAATGAAAAACTAAAATTTACAAGTCAAACAATATTTATTGCATTTCTTTTTTGCTTGTTTTTGTGCTTAGACAGTTGTCAACAAGTGGATAGACATTAATTTGCCGACAAATTACCTCTTTCAATTAAAACGAAATAAAAATCAAAAAATAGAAAATAAGCTTTTTAAAATCATCAAATTTTGCTTTTTGCACTTAAGTGTAGCATTTAAAAAAGTTTTCAAAGAAAAAAAAGGCAACAATGATGGTGATTGACATTTGAGTTCCTCTTCAAACCTAGAAGGTGTTACTTTCTTTAAGCAAACTATAAAAAATTGCAGAGAATAGAAAAAATCGACAGCGTCGCCAGCATTCAAATGAATCAAAGCGAAGAAGATATCATCAAGTATATGCTCAGTGTTATTGTGAATTAAATAAATTATCAGGGGAAAGAAAAAAGGGATCATGCTTTGCGGCATATAAAGGAAAAATTTCACTTAGTTTTGCTGATAATGTATTACATAATTTTCATCCAAGTAAATGTATTTGCCAACTGGATGCTGTGTCTAAAAGTCTATGGCCATGTTTTCCATGTAATATTAATATCTTTATGCTTCAATAAGTAAGTCATTTTCAGATAATACTTGGAAAGAAAGATTGTGCACTGAATGTCCAAATGATATTGGACATTGTTCAATGAAATTTTATAATGGATCTCAAGAAAAGGCTGAAGTTTTTGATGAAGCTGATGTCTGTTTATGCCATAATGAATACAATCATTGTGTTGCAAATAATGAAAATGGCGAAATTCCAGAAATTATTCCAACTGAAGATATTGAAAGCCTTGATTATCTTAAAAAATTTCCAGCTCAAGCTGCATCTATTTCAGCAACAACAACTACCACAACAACACAAGCACCAGAAATTCGAGAAGCTATGGGATTTGATGTAAGCAAATTTGTCTAACAGAAATCAGAACAAAATTTTTTAGGAATTAACCGATGAAATTGCAATAAGTACTCAAGCTCGTCAAAATTTAATGTTTGCTGTCGGAGAAAAACCTTTGAAAGAACGAGTGGCACTATCACAAGGAAAAGACGAATTAATTTTAAAGTGTTCTTTTAATCAACGTGATTGTGATATTCAAAAAGATTTTAAATTGCATTATGATCAAACTTACGGCAATTGTTATACTTTTAATTGGAATCGAAAAACTGCTGTAACATCACATCGAGCTGGAGCAAATTACGGTATTGTTAAATCTTATTACTGTAGACAATTTGCAGTACTTTTTAGGGCTTCGAATATTGCTTTATGCAAATGTAAGCGAATATTTGCCAACTTCAGAAGCTGTAGGATTCAGAGTTACAATTCATGATAAATGGATTGTTCCATTTCCAGATGCCTTTGGTCATAGTGCTCCTACAGGATTTATGAGTTCATTTGGTGTCAGAATGGTAACACTTCACATATTGATAAAAGCTTAACTAAAATTTATAGAAACAATTTCATCGAATATCTGCTCCACATGGTCATTGTCTTGATGGTGGTGAAGATAGTGAAGATTTCATTTATAAAGGATTCAATTATTCTGTAGAAGGTTGTCATCGTTCATGCACTCAACGAGAAGTTGTTCGAGTATGTGGATGTGCAGATCCAATGTATCCCTTGGCAAATAAAAAGATTAAAACCTGCAGTGTCAGCGATCCAACTGCTCGTAATTGTATTAAAAATACAACAGAATATTTGGGTAGACTCATAGCAGAAGGAATTGTCCCAAATTGTACTTGTCATCAACCTTGCAAGTATGCTTTCACTTATCTAAAGCCATATATAAACAGAGAAATTTTAGTGAAATTGGTTACGAAGTATCATATTCGGCAGCAAGATGGCCGTCTGGAACAACAAAGTTAATGGAATGCGATGTCACAGATGATTTATGCATGGAAAAATATCGCAAAAATGCAGCAATGATTCAAGTATTTTATGAAGAATTAAATTATGAAACTCTAACAGAAACTCCTGCATATACAATTTCAAGTTTATTAGCAGATTTGGGTGGTGTTACTGGTTTATGGATTGGTGCATCAATTGTTAGTTTACTTGAACTTGTTGTGCTAGGATTTTATTGCTGTAAAGCTTATAAAAAGAATCGAAAAGCTTCTGCGTAAGTTTAAAAAAACATATTAACTATTGTATTAAGGTTACCGTAATATTATAGTGATGCAACCCATAGTCTTGGTGTTCCACCATTTAAAAAGACAATTTCAATTAGCTCTACAGCTACAAATTCAAGTCGGCCACCTAAGAAAAAGACATCTTCATCAAGATCTGTAATATCAAAGCGTTCGATTTTGGATGAACTTGTTGCTATACATCAACAAAATTCGCTCCCTACTTTACCAAGTGAAAATGAAGCTTCATCAGAAAACGAAGAAACACCACCAAGAAAATATTCATCACCATATTTGCCTCCTGGTGCAGACCTGCCTTGTATTTGCTTATTTGATATGACGGGCAGAATAATGAAAATGAAAGCATTATGTCCAGAGCATGGGTAAGCAGTTGGGAAAATTACTATGCATAAAGACATTTTTTAAAGATACAGTAACTCTTATTAATGTAATATTTAAATTTTAGATATATGGTAAGACGTGGAACGGGCTACAGTTGTGGAGATGATGAGGATGAAGAAGAAGAGGGTGAAATTGAAGGAGACTGGGAAGATTAAATAGATTCTTTTTTTATTTTAAAACAGCCTTGTTTTTCTTTTTAAATACGGGTAAATAAATAATTTTGTTACAAAATAATAAAGTAAAAATAAAAAAACCAACCTCAAGAATAGCATCAAAAACTTTTTTGCCAACAGAATGACTTGGAAGTAATTGTAGACCACCTGTTTTGAGTAAATATAAGTTAACAATAATAGACTGAAAGTCTTTCTTCCATAATATTCTTCCAGTTAATCCATCAACAGTTATAACCTTTCCATCATTAATAAAATGTTGAAGCGGATATCCAGAGTCATCTAAAATATACATCAAAATCCAGTAATACGGTAAAAAAGAAAGCACATACGTGGAAGTAAATGCGATGAATAATCTGTAAAAGATACATTCCATTCCCGATCAGGTGATTTAGAATCCATAATCTTTAAATGATATTCAGTTCGACCAATAAAAGCATGCACAATACATTGATCATCTGTAACATCATCCAAGAATTTCTCGGCAGGTGGTGGTAAAAATTCTAGCTTTGTCCCTGTTTGAATGTTGATGGATGTCCATACATCTTTTTTATCTCCTAAAGTTGTTAAGGTTAGATGAGTGAAAGTTAAATAAAATATAAATACCAGAATAAAGAATTCCATTTGTTGTTCGACCTGGTGAACCTTTTACAGCTTCTGGAATTGTAAATGGTAGCTTTCCTAGATCACCATCTTCAAGAGAATATAGCTGACCATTACGTGGATTTGGAATAAATGTTAAACCAGATAATGCATCTCTTGGTGAATTTATTATTGGACCTTAAAGTGGTAAAACATGTTATCGTAACCCGTGAAAGTAGTACAAACAAATCCAACCTTCTTTAAATCTCCATTTTTGTTGTCCTGTTTCAGAATCAATAGCAATTAAATATCCATCTATCGTTGAAATAAGAATTAAATCATTTTGTGGTAATTTTGATGCATCCTGAAATACATAAATTTAATATATCCCTCAGTAAAACTGATCCAGAATGTTCTAATCTCTTTAGCACCACACTCTGTTAATAAAAACTTACAATATGATCTGCCCGTGTACCATTTGCTAACACACCAATAATCCATACACTTAAAAGTACCCATAAAATTGCAATCTTCATATCCGTATTTCTGGAATAAACATTGAGAGCATTATCTTTTCTCTCAATGCAATGAAAAAAAAAAGTTTCTAGAAGAAAAACTTGAAATTTGTTGTTTGTAAACTTTTGAACCTTGAAAGTTGAAACCTGCAAAATTAGTATATTATTAAAATACAATATATAATACATATATAAGTTCTCCTCTCTCTATTCTTATATGCCACGTCAGATAATTAAAATTCAACACACTCCAAAAAAGAGACAGGGTTGTTGTTGTTTTTTTCAAGGACAGTTTTTGCAAAGATTTTTTTTAGAAAAAAAAGTATTTCTCGGGTTAATTTTTTTACACATATATCCGTTTTGATTCTCTTGAGTCGGCGTGTAAGATGACGTGCTATACCGGTTTTCCATCAAGTTATATCTCGGATCGGAGACGGAACGCTCAAACGTTAGAAAAAAACGCATTAAAAAGAGAAAGTTATTCGTGTCAAGAATTTTTGTACACGAAGATGTTGTGTTTTTTTTTCTAACAAAAAAGAGATGCATGGATTCAGATGTCAAATAATAGCTTCAAATTTGTTGTTTATAAATACAATTTAAATATTAAAAAACAATGAAAAGTGTTTAACAACATAATACAAATCGTTGTTAATGATGCAGTGAAGAAAGTCGTAAGACAAATAAATGTTAACAATGCGTTTTTGTGTTGAACACAGTGATGAAAAATGCGGCCGGAATTTCCGGCCGGCCTCGCGGCCTAAAATTTTTGGCCGGCCGCGGCCGCGGCCGGCCGCGGCCGGCCGCATTAAAACACTAAAAATTTTTAAAACGTGTATTTTAACGTATAAAAATTTTTTAAAGCGATTTTGTATCTTTGAGGTGTTGTAAAGTGCATAATCAACCTTAATTTTGCAAAATAGGTTACATTTATTGAAAAAACTTTTGTTGATATACTAACGTTTGGGGGAAAATTTTCTGATTTTCGACAAAAAATGGGGAAATGAAGCTTCTAATGAAATACTTAATGTTCATATAATTCAAAAACTTCAAGAAGAACACGTAATGTTCTTCGTTTTTCGTAAATTTTGAGGAAAATAGCTTAAAAATTTTTGGCAAAAAAATTGAGCGGCCGGCCGCGCGGCCTAAAAATGTTGGCCGGCCGGCCGGCCGCATTTTTCATCCCTGGTTGAACATTCTATTTTGGAAACAGGAATAACAAAAACACACTTGAATTATTTTTATTGATTGTAAAACTCCTTCAAAAACTATTCCTTCTTTTTGCGGTGTCATTAATCGTCTTTAACTATTTTAGACTAAACATTTTTTAGTACAGTTGTGTTAAATCTTTCATAATCCATTCTTATCAAATACAATTAGACCGCATAAAAACAGTTAAACAATTTCTTATTGTAATATTTAATTTCAGACTATTTTTTGAGTTTTAAAAACCGTCAAAAAATAATAAAGTGCATGATTTTTTTTTAAATTTTCTGCAGGCAAAAATGTTTTTGTTCTTCCAAACTTGCACAATGTGGTGTAAGTTTTGAAATAAAATTTGTTGTTATTATTTTCAACTTTGAAGTCTCTCTCTTTTTATTTGTGTGAACAAAAAATAGCAAAGATTTTTACATCGTTAATGTAACATTAATTTTATTTTTTGAAGCATTAAATTATGTTGATAGTTTTTGTTAAATAAAATTTGGATTAAAAAAATTATTCGCTTTTAAGCATACTGTAGCGTGAAGGGGGCACATTTTAATGACGATTATTTTTTCCAAAAAATGAGCAATATTTTTTTAATTTTTACAATGAATTTTTGTAATAACGATCCATGACTTTTCAAAAAAAACTTTTTTCCTTTTTCAAATATCTGAATGAATCATGGAATTGAAACGAGCAATTGCTCACTGTCAGCCTTTTTCCTTATTTTTCTTATTTCTTCCTCTTTCGTTTATACTCGGTCGATCGAGTTTATCTGCTCTTGTAAATTGTAACCAAATATGAATTAAAAAACTTCCATTTTTAGCACAATTTGAACTGCAGTTCTCCATCATGAGCTTCAAAGATGAAGTAAATTTCTGTATAGATTTCCTTCGAATTCAAGAAGATTGCTCTGAAGAATCATGCATTTATTCTCCTGTATCAATGTTAAATGCATTAGCAATGATTTATGCCGGAGCTGATGGCAATACTGCTGAACAAATTGCTGCTGTTATTGGAAAAGAAATGAATAAAGAAGCTATTATTAATTATTATTTTGAATTTATTCAGCGTCACAAAGTATTGAAAGAGGAAAAAGAATCTGGTGTCACTGGAAGTTCACCAACATTAGAAGCCGATGATGGAATAACGTATAAAATAGTTGGAGCAAATAAATTATTTGTTGATCAAAAAATTAAAATTTTGGATTCCTTCAATGCAATAATCACTGAAAAATTTGATGGACAACTTCAGCAGGTTAATTTTAAAAATGAAAAAGATTATGCTGTAAAGGTAATATTTTAATTGTTCAGATCCTTGCTAATTGTATTAAATAGATTGTTTTTAGGTAATCAACGAATTTATCAATGATCGCACAAATGGATTAATTAAAGAAATATGTAGCATAGAAGATATCAATGACAAAACAGAAATAATATTTATCAATGCATTATATTTCATTGGAAGATGGGCTACTATTTTTGGTAAGCGTAAACCAGGAATGTTTTATTCTAAAATTCCAAGGGAAATTGATTTATTGAATAAAAGTATTTGGTGTAATTATGCAGAAAGTGAAGAATGGAAATGTGTTGGAATACCGTATAAAGAACAAAAAGTTTGGATGTTTATTGTTTTACCAAATAAAAAAGATGGGCTACAAAAATTGATAAATAAAATGGATTATTCAATATTTATGGAATGTACAAAAAAGTAAGGTCTTACAATTTTTAATAAAAAAAGATACTGTAAGAAGTTACAAATTTAAGAAAGAGTTTATTGATTTTTATATCCATGTGTTTGAGAAACTATTTTTAATAAAGTTTGAAAAACACACTAATTTTCAGGAATTTTGTGATTGTTGATGTAACTATTCCTGTTTTTGAAGTATCAGCAGAATTTGATTTGGTTGAAAATCTTTCAAAGCTTGGAATTACAGACCTCTTTGATTATTACACATGTAATCTGCCGAAAATGTTTGAAAATTATTATGATCGAAGGCATTGTATTGATAAAGCTATACATAAAGCTGTTATAAAGGTAATAGTTATTTGTATTACAGTCTACAGATTCTATTCACAAGTTTTTATAGGTTGATGAATACGGTACTGAAGCAACTTCACTTTCTCGAATGGATTTATGCTATGATTGTAGACCAAGGATTTTTAAAGCAGATTATCCATTTTTGTATTTCATTGTTTCAGCTGATCGACCACCTGAAAGAGACACAAGCTATCGAAAAGAACAAGATCCAACTGAAATACTTTTCGCTGGTACTTTTTGTTAAAATTTATGATTAATTTTTTTGTTGAACATTTTTTCTGTGTTGATCGCAAATTTTGTATTTGCTGCTTTTCTTGAATTGTTATTGTTTTTGTAAATGTGCAATAAAACCTTTGTATTGTTTTCGAAAATTACAAAATAAAAATATTTCAATGCAGATCAACCTTGAACATCTAATATCACTCACAATGTTCTGTTATTACAAATAGGGCTCAAACAACTTAAACCGTGGCATTCCGGAATAATAACTAACTAAATCAATTTTAGGAAAAAATTTAATATTTTCTTGTTTGGCATATTCTACAAAACATCGAATTCCATTTTCCATGTCGATTCCTTTGGCACAATGCGGATAAACTACGTGTGAATCATCGGCACAATTATGCTAAAATAATGCAAGTTTAACAAACGATAATATAGTAAATCGATGATTTTTAAAAATAATTTTCTAATGATATTTTAAAGCATAATAAACTTACTAATAAGTATTCAATAAAATCAAAATAATCAATGCTATCACAAGTTGGAAAGTATAGAAAATTAGCTTTTTGCATTTTTTTGTAGCCAACAAGAAACTTCCAAGAATTAGCTGTAATGCTTACTGTTGTTTGAAGCCTAAAAACAAACACGAGTTTTTTGAAAGTTTATGTGTAATCAATTTTTTGGTACTCTAATTATGAGAATTAGCTTACTCAATATCAGTAGCTTTTGATAAAGGCTTAAAGATTTTTTCTAATGTTATTGGCACATTTTTTGCATCTAAAATGCGACCACGAAATACAATTTTTTCAATGTTTCCAGATTTTGTAAGAAAATTATAATCAGAAGTTGAAATAATCTGATAATCAATTTTGATTATTCGCAGATCGTATAACTTTAAAGACGGAATGACATTTGAAAGTAGACTATACATAGCTTTATCATCTTGCGGCGTTCGTATTTGTACAAGGATTTCATAAGCGACAAAAAGTTCACTAATTCCTTTAAAACCAATATTTTTGGCATTCAACATTAAAGAATTTTGCAAATAAGTAGATTCAGCTTCTCCGTGAATCATAAAAGTATGACACAGTGGCTTCTGTATTTTGGCAAAGAAATATTTGCAAGATTGATAAAATCTTTGAAGAATTTCTGGTCTTGCATTTTTGAGGATATAGTTCACGAAAGTAGCTTTAAATGGGAAATATTGTTGAGAACAATTTTCAGAGCTGAAGAACATTGGTGTTGGTTTGTTTTTTATCAATGGCATTGAATAATAATCTCTTGCTGGATCAAATTTCGCTTTATCCAAATATTCGTTTGTTGGATACGGCAATTTATTAGTCATAATTTTTGTTGAAAAACCAAAAGTTTCATCATCTTCAAGAAAGAAATGTTGATATCGATAACATACTTCTTGGGCAGCCTAAAACACGTACTTTGTAAAGTCGAAGCACATGCCGCTCAAATTTACGTTAGTGTTTTTTGATTTCAAAAACTCGATATATATTTTCCATAGCTCTTTATTTGTTGGTTCTTCAGCAATTCGAACTTCCACATTTTGAATAATAAAAGAATCGTCGTTAGTTTCAATTAAACATTCAAACCATTTTTTAATGTCATTTTTAGCAGCAGAAATCTTTTCAAAAAATTCTTGCGATCGTCGATACAAATGAAAGATTTCTGGTGTTGTAAATGATCCTGAAAAAATTTATTTCCAATATGATGCCTTAGATATTTGATATAGAACAGAAACTAAAACAAACAAAAAAGATGCTTTAAAAGAGGTACCTGAAAATTCCTGATAAGCTTCTAAAGCTTTTTTTAACCTTGCATGTGGAAATGAAATAAAATTTTTAAGAGTGTCCATGCAAATTTCTTTTCCAAGTATTGCGTATCCGTAATTTCGTATGGTCTGAAATTTCATAGGTTTTTTGTTTAAGCTGTATTGTAAAATTTACAGTTCTAGTTCCAAAATATTCAGCACTCAATATTCTATTAAACGCAGCTTTCTAAAAAATTTAAGTTCAACTAAAGACGGGTTACTGTAGTTTGATACCTTAAAGCTTGTTGTTATGGCACCCTGATTTTGACGGTACAAGCTTAGAGAATAAAAATCAAAATATACACGTTCCATTAGTTCTTTATACTGTTTTGAAGTAGCTTTTTGAGTTACATCATATCTTAATAACAAATGAATTATATTAATTATTTGTTAACAATGAACTCATTTCATGAGTTAGTATATTTACAACATTATATCTTACTTAAGATTTCCATTCCAAAATGCTGGTAATAATAAAATTTCTGAATTAATCATTAAATTTCTGCGTTCCTCATATGAAGAAGTTTTTTGAAAAATTTCCAAAAATTCTTTATATTTTTGTTGATATAGTTTTGAGCACTTTTCTATATGATTTTTTGGTTCTTTATTATACCACCATTCATGTGGATAGTAAGCAGGCATTTGGAATTTAAAATTTAAAAAAAAAGTTATAACAAAATAACATCAACAAAAATTTGCAGAAAAAAATTCAATCAATAAGATGGAGGAATGAACATATAAACTACAAAAGACATAGTATGTCGGACACACACTGTGTCCAAAACATTGGGAAATGTTAGAAAAAAAATTTAACTATTCAATTACTTTTTCAGTTTAGTGCAGTTCTCCATCATGAGCTTCAAAGATGAAATAAATTTCTGTATAGATTTTCTTCGAATTCAAGAGAATCCAACTGAAAAATCATGCATTTATTCTCCTGTATCAATTTTAAATGCTTTAGCAATGATTTATTCCGGCGCTGAAGGAAGTACCGCTGAACAAATTGCTGCTGTTCTTGGAAATGATATAGATGAAACAGATATTATTAATTATTATTCTGAATTTATTCAACGTCACAAAGTATCAAAAGATGAAAAAGAATCTGATATCACTGGAAATGCATCAACAAAAACAAACATCGATGATGATATTACATTTAAGATAATGGCAGCAAATAAATTATTTATTGATAAAAAAATTAGGATTTTGGATTCTTTTAATGAAACAATCACTGAAAAATTTGATGGACAACTGCAGCAGGTTAATTTTAAAGATGAAAAAGATCATGCTGTAAAAGTATGTTAAATTTCAGACAACATCTTAATAAAATATTTGACATCAAAATTCTTTGATTGTAACGTTTCAGGCAATCAATAAATTTGTTAACAATTCTACCAAAGGCATGATTGATAAAATTTGTGAAAATGAAGATGTAAAAGATGAAACAGAAATCATACTTATCAATGCCATGTATTTCATCGGAAAATGGGCTACTCCTTTTGATAATCGCAGAAAAAAAATGTTTTATTCGAAAATTCCACGTGAAATTGGTTTAATGTCAAAAACAATGCCTGCCATTTATACCAAAGATGAAGAATGGAAATGTGTTGGAATACCGTATAAAGAATGGAAAGTTTGGATGTTCATTTTATTACCAAATGAAAAAGATGGGCTACAAAAACTGATAAATAAAATGGATTATTCTGTGCTTATGGAATGCACGAAAGGGTATTGCTCTTCTTTTTACTGAAACTTTTCGGCACAGATTTTACCATCATTAAAATGGTAAAAAAAGACCTGAAAATGATTCAAAATTTTGAATGCGTACATTTTTTGAAATTATTTTAGAGAAATAACACATGTAGAAGTCACCATTCCTGTCTTTGAAATATCAGCAGAATACGATTTGAGTAAAGATTTCGAAAAACTAGGTATCACTGATATGTTTAATCCAGTTTCATGCAATTTATCAAAAATGGTAGATAGAAAAGATGGCAGTGAAAACAGTTATATTGATAAAGCTATGCACAAAGCTATAATTAAAGTAAAAAATATCTTCATTAAATGATTTAGCAAGTTGTTGTAGGTCGATGAATATGGCACCGAAGCTGCTGCTGTAACAAGAGAGGATAGAGTTCGGGGATGTAAGCCGTATTATTTTAAAGCTGATCATCCGTTTTTTTATTTTATTGTTTCTTCTGATAAACCAAATGAAGATCCAGATCAACGAAAACCACCAACGGAACTGTTATTTGCTGGAACTTTTTGTTAAAACTTATTTCTTTCACTATTTGTTACCAGCTTTAAAATAAATATGTTGACTGTTTTAAAATAGGGTTTTACAATTTTTTGTTTTAAGGAAATTTATTTTTTCTCATAATTTCTGTAAAATAATTTACCTATATTCTTTTGACGATGTTAAAACTTTTTTTACATTATGAGTAACAACATCTGAACTGATAGCAATGTATGTATTCTTTCAACAAATGATTTTTTGTTACAAATCACATAACTTTATGTTAAATAAACCCTTTCATTTTGGGATTCCAGCATTGAAATTTATGGATGTTTCCACAAAACTGAATAAATGAATGATCTAATACTACCCACACAACAGAGTGCATAAAATTTAAAGGTGTTTAAACAAATGCGTTTGCAAATGTATATTCAAATGGATTCCAAAATGAATTATTTTCTTGTTATTCACTGATTAATAGTTGTATATATTTATTTTACAAATGTTGTTTACACTTTGAAAAAATATTTTTTTGCGAAATTTTCGGAATATTTTTCTGTTATTGTTGAAAAAAACAAAATCGACCTTCGAAAAAATCTTATTTTTGTTTTTTTTGCAAAAACTCAAAACCTCCGCTTTCATTTTTTTCGAGAATAATAAAAACACTTGGGATAAATTTATGCCATCTCTCTTTTTTCAGTGTCTGTCTACGATTAATTGATTGATGAAATCTCATCATCAACATTAACAATCGGGGGAAACCAAGAGACGATGAAATGGGAAAAGGATAAATGCAATCAATTTAAAAACATAAAAATATTATAATTCATATTTTCCCCGTGATTATCCCATGCCAAAGATGGCTTGCTTTTGTTTTTTTTTGACGACCTGAAAAAAACGGGGCATCCTTTTTGCACTTCATTGTTTTTAGTGTTGTTGCTCGAAAATGTTTTCCTTCGCATCTATAATAATATTTTTTACAGTTATTTTATAACGGGCATTAAATAAAAAGTTTTTGACGATCTCTCAAGTGGTAGTGGAGAGATCCCCTAAAAGAAAGCAATTGATTTAAGTCCGTTTTTCTCTCTTCTCTCCCACTCTTTTAGTGTAACACATTTATATATTTTAAAAACTTGGGCTTTGTTTAAGTTTCTTTTTTCAGAAAAGATCCCGCGCGATTTTTATCATTTCTTTTTTTTTAGTTTCCTTCAAAGTGATTTACCGATGCCTCTTCTTTTCTCAAAGATGATTGTGACATCACCGGGTCAATTGACGCTCGATTGACTTTTGCCAAAAAAAAGTCTTTTCACTTTCGGTCTTTTTTTGGTACAGTTTTATGCGTAGTAATAACACATGCTGAATAAACTTTTTTTTTATTAATTTCGTCTTTCCCGAACATCAAAAACAATTGAATAATATTAATAATTATCAGTTTTCAATTTGTATAACACACAAAAATAATATTATTAAAAACTTGAGTAAATAAATATATATGATATAAAACTCAACAACCAAATTCCAAAGCAAAAAAAATAAGACCAAAGAAAATTAACAACACCAAACAATTTTATTTAAAAACTTGAAACAAAAATGTAAAAATTTTAAAACAACATAAAACTTTGAATAAAACTTTTTTCTCATCTTTACTATATATATGATTTGGATATATAACTCTATAATTGAGCAGTTTATAAGGAATGAAGTTCTTGTAAAGATAGAAAACCTATGAAAAAAATATAAAAAACATAACAACTTAAAAATAGATAAATAACAACTCAAAACAACACACAGAAAAAAATATAAAACCTACAGTAATAACAACAAAAAAAACAAACAACTTATTAATTATTAAAAGAATCCTAATATAGTATCAATATGATACTAAAAATACCTTGCTCATAACATATCTCTTCCTCCTCCTTCCCCCGCACTCAAAATATACAATAGAAAAAACATAACAAAATCAACAAAAAAGTACAGAGTTTTTTTTCTTTGATGGAATGTGAAGGTAAAAGTGAATTGAAAAGTAAAAGTTAAATCTCAAGGCTACTTTCACATTTCATTAAATAAAAAAAACTTTCTTAAATAAAAAAACCCTAAATTCCAAGGTCATCAAAGCATAATATTTCCAAAGAAGAGAATAGTTGAGTTTGAAGAAATTGAAAGTGATAGTTTGAAGCAAGCAAAGTGATGATGATGATGGTGGTGATTGTGATAATGACAATATTAATAGTTCAATATTTTACGAAGTCTCTTTGATTTTTATTGTTGTCATCAGTCATTTGGGCAAAAAGCAATAAATTCTGAAAATTAATCAAACATTAACACATTGAAGGGGCAAAAAAGTTACAGACAGCTTCTTGTCATTGAGAAAAAAACTAGATTTTTTGTGTCTAAGAAGAAAAAAGACGAGGGTCGTCTGCCATAGAGAGGGCCCTTGTACTTTTAGAAAAAAAGCGTTCCATCAAAAATCAGACACAAAAAAGTCTGAGAAAAAAACTGCATTTCTTCTATGAGAAAAAAAAAAGCTTTTCTGGGTAGAGTAAAAAACAGTTGTTGAAAAAAGATTGTTTCAAAAATAGCCCCAGCAAGATCAAAAAACGCTCAAAGAAAAGATGCAAAAAGAAAAATTGGGGCAGCAGCAATTTTAGTAACCTATCTATCAATGAGATAAAAATGCTTACCTTTTCTTTATGGATGATAATCACAAATTGACATCCATTTTTCTTTATCTTTGCATAATGACAAAATAACATTTTGAAGTTCAGCACGCTTTCTTTTGGTCGTAAATTTTGGATAATTTTCTTTAAAATTGAACCCTTTTGATGCAATAACTGCCTACAAACAATCATTAGGTTAACATCTACATGCATAGTTACACGATAGAGTTACTTACCAATGATGGAGGACTTGTTAAAAAGTTTGTTGCATATTCCAAAATATGAATACCAGAATCACAGAAATTTTGTTGTTTTGGTAAATTTCTTGGAAAAACAATTGGAAAAGTTTTATCTGAGAATTTGCTGGAGCAATCTTGCCCTTTTCCAATGGTATGAGTATATTCATATTCAATCAGTTCACGAATAATAGTACCATATTTAATAAGATTTTTCTTGTGTTCACAATCATCTGAACCAAATGGATCAAACATAACAATGCAAGGATCATGTCGTGGCAAAGGCTGTCCATCATCAGTAAGTCCTTCAATAATATAGTCGTCCGGAATTACAGATTCAAGTGAACATACAATTGCAAGTGACCTTAAAATTTTACAAATAATTTTAATCCCATTCTACTATCTAATAATCGTAAAAGCAATAATAATAATAATAAATACTAACCAATGATCAAGTTCATTTATTGGAAAAATTGCAAAATCATTGTCGAAAAATCCGATTTGTGACATATATTTTCTTGAATGACGGAATTGTGAATGTAACTAAAAGAGAAAGAAGCTTTGCATAAATTTTGTCCCTGTTCGAAAAACTTACTCGTTCTTGCCGTGATAAAGTTTTATCTGCTCGAAAAACATTCAATCTTAAACGATGCCAAAACATTGAAGCAAATAAATGAACACGATATGAATCTTCATCAATAACATTTGTAACCAAATGATTCAAATAAAAATCAACAAGTGTATCATTGAGATGATCGCCTTCAGATAAACACATAAAATCACTAATTTTAATCCTTAGTGATGTATATGGAAATCTTATTCTAACCATTTCAGTTGTAGAATCCATTACAGTTAAAGCATGATAATTAAACATAAAAACACCACCATTATCATCATTGTCACTACTTGATTCATCTTCAGATTCAGGTTCAATTGCAAAAAACTCTTCATCTTCATATGCATCTTCTTCATGTTCTGTTCCAACTGAAGATTCAGATGTAGACCATTCAGTTTCAGAGATATCAGATTCCATAAATTCAAAGCCATCTTCTTCATCACATGATCCAGAAGATGATGCTGATGGTGTTTGTTTATGATGATTATGCCGTGAAGAGGATGAAGTTGATTCAGAGGAAGTTGTACGATCAGATGAGAAAGACATTCGTTCACCTTGAGAATCATCAGCATCAATTGCATCCATATAATCAATAGGTGCTTCACAAAATTTTTTCATTGGTAATATTGTAGAATCATCATAATGTCTCTAAAAAACGACAAAATGTTATCCTATTGTCTTTCGAGAGAGATAGAATTATCTCACTTTTCTTGATTTAAAATCCATAAATGATGTACATGTAGATGAATATCCAGACGAAGAAGTTGTGCAACGATCCATCATCATAATTTTTTTTGATTATTTTTTCTTGTTTTTATTAATTAAAGGTTGAAATTCACTTTTATTTCTGTTTCGTATATCAGCAAATAATAATATGAAAGAAGTATAAGCAAGAATTATCTCTTCCTTTTTTATTCTTCTCTTCAATGTTGCCGATGATCAGTCTCTTACCATGACCCTGAAGAAAGGAAAAAATTGGATAGAATCAAACATATAAATATAAAAAAAACAGTCTCGAGAAAATACATATAACCTTGAGCTTCAACAAAATCGACACGCCTACTTTCTTTCATTCTTACGCTTTAATTCCCTTCCTTCTTCTTTCTTTTTTTTGACCCCATGAATCCCTTTCCCCCTCAAAGATGGCGAATAAAAAACAGTTCAAATAAACTCAATTTCTTAAAGATTCTTGGATATGCAAAAACACAGAAGGGAAAGAAGGAAACTGTCTTCTCTCCTTTTTTTACAAGACACAAAAAAACAAGGAACAAAACTTCTAATAAAAACGGACAATTGCGCAACAATAAAAATTTTCAAAAAAAAGATGTAAAAAAAGTGCGGGAAATCGGTGCGATTGAGACAAAAGCAGTAGCAAGTAAGTATTAAAAATGAAGACGATGGACTTTGACAATAAGAACAAAAAAAAACGATAAAAACTACGACGACAAACGTCCCAACATAACACGACAGCTGGTGTGCTTCTTTTTTTTGTTAAGAAGTGGTTGTCCTTGAAAGCAAAAAAGATAATAAGTCCGTCGTCGTTTATCGTCATCATCACCCAAAATCACCATTACTAACTGCTATTATTACAAAAAAATATATACTAATGCTTTAAATAGAGATATAGAAAAGCTGAAATGTCTTTTTTTAAAATAAATTCTTGAACCTCCGGGAAGAAGAAGAAAAAAAAAGTTGCGCAGTGCTTAACATCGTCTGCAATGGTCTTGAAGCGATTAAAAGTAAATTTTAAACAAGTTTAAAAAATGTTCAAGAGTAGCAATATTTTTTTCTCGAGTTGGTCAAGTACTTTACTGCTTTGAAAAAGTCTGAGCAGCGGCTATTTGTTAGCTATTAGCTTTTTTCATTCATTACTTTTTCTATCTCTCTCTCTTTTAAAGCTATAATTTAAAGGGATTTCCCACCTGAACTAACGAAAAGAGAAAGTTTAAAGCAGGCAAATGAGTGAGTGAAACATTGCTTTTTATACTTTTGAAGGGTTTTTAGTTACTTTTTTTCTTTCTCTCTCAATTTTTATATACATCTAAATATATATTATATTTGAATAACATAAGGGAGAGGAATTGCCCCGGTTTTGCTTTTTGCCTCTCTCTCCTTCTATCTTTTCCGACAAAAACAAACTAAACCTTTGCCAAAGAAAAAAAATCAGTGAATGGTGTAACTCTTTTTTCCTCCCTCCTCTTCTCTTTAGTTCCGAAAAGTATTAAAATATAAAGGTTAAAAAGGGGGACGGAAATGCCATTGCTGCTATTGAAAAAGAAAAAATAAGTTCAATCGGACACCGTTTTTTTGAATGAAGTGCTCTTGTACCGATTATCTTCTCTTTATATTTATATGGAAATGAGAGAAGAAGAAGAAAAACGCCATCACAAAAAAACTAGATTACGGCAAAAAAAAATCAGTCTGCCAGACAGTTTCAGAAGACGACAACAACTAAAGAGAGGAAAATGATCAATTGCTTTTCCTTTTTCACCCTCCGAAGAAAGCTTTTTTTCCAATGTTTTTTTTGCTTAAAAAAACATTGGTAGACGACGAGGGTAGCAGAAGCGCCGCGATAGACGCCCCAAAGAGGCGGAGGGATTCGCCACGTTGAAAAAGTAGCAGGAGAAACAGCAGAAAAAAAGAGCTATTTATATTTATTGCTGCTTCCATTACACGCAATAGTAGTCCAGTCAGTCTAGACACAAAAGACAAAATTCCTGCACACATGATTGTTGATGACGATGATGATAGAGAGAAATGAGATGATCTTTTTTTCACACCATTGCTACTGCAGAAAAAAAAACTTGCTTATTTTATGATGTATCGTAGTTACTACTACCACTACTTCTGAAGGGCGGGGAACAGAAGAAGGGGACGTGAAAACTTTTTTTTTGCCGAGGGTAGAAAATGAAAGAAAAAAAAGAGGCGCCAAAAAACGGAAACATTTTTTAAACGTTTTTTGTTCTTTCGCCATTCTCTTTTTTAAAAATGGTTTTGAAAAAAAACTATGAGGGACGAAGAAAGAAACACATAAATAAAAAAAATCATCATCTGCAGTCTAGGAAGGACACGTAAACTAACTTCAAGAGGAGACACCCGACTGTCAACATCATTCATTAGCAAGGGCCAAAAAAATGCAACAATTTTTTCTTGTGATGTCGAAGATAAACCTTTTAAATATGAGAAAAGAGAAAACGACAGAGAACTCTATTTCTTTATCAGTAATAAAAAAATCATAAGAGTATACCTTCTGTCTGGACTTGATGATGATGGGTGGGGGTAAGTATGTGAATGGAATTGTTGCTACCTGACAGTTGGCAGACATTCTTTTTTTTTTCTTTATCAGTTTTTTATACGTTAATGTTGTTGCCAAAAAAAATAGAATTTCATTAAAGTAAAAATAAAGAAGAAAGAAAGAATAAGAAAAAGTGATACATTAAAGTACTTTCATAAAAATCTCTCACTTTCATTGGCATTAAACTAACTTTAAGAGATATTGAGTATTAAATTATATCATCAAAAAAATCCCCTCAGGCAATGAGAGGGCCTCTTAAAGAGAGAAATTTTGTAAAGCAGCTGTGTTCCAAAATCTGTCGTCGTCGGTGTCTGAAGATTCTTTTTGGAATGGATATGTGACCAACTGTTCTTAGCCGTAATAAGAAAAAAAAATAAAAGTTAAAGCTTTGTCTTAAATCAAAAAAAGAGCAACGAAGATTTTTTTGATGATAGACAAATGAGAGCAACCAACTTTCGAGGATCTCCCCCTTTTATTGCCGCCGATAATAAATAAAATGAGCAAAAAATATATGCGAACACTATCTCTCTCTTTCTTTTTTGTGTCTATGGATTAGCATCGCAAACTTTTTTTTTATATTTGATGATGACCGCAAGGAACGTTAAAAACTCTGCGACTTTGCCAGATTTTTTTCAGCAAAAACAGATGGGAAACAAAAATTGCAAATAAAAAAGTGGGAGGGGGCATAGAGAGATAGAAGAGGGGGGATAGTAGAGGAATAAAGAGGATTATATTACTACGCTTTGGCTTGCTTTAGTTACTAGTTGCTACTTGGATGGGGATGTGAAAAAGAGAAACATACGAAAAAAGCTCTTTTTTGTCTCCGCCTTTTTGCAAAAAAATTGATGAATAATTTTTTTGTTTTTTTTATATTTGGCACAGAGCCCAAGCCTGCGTGGAAAAAAATTATAAAAAGTGGTTTTGCTTTTTTTTACTAACTCTCGCTTTTGCTTGCTACTGCTTTTTTGGCCATGTTGTTACTCATGCCCTCTCTTGTCTTGGACAATCCTGTTTCAAAATTCTGAAGACTGAAAGACAAACGTTTCCATGGTGGACACACATATTACAAGAGGGATAATACACACATGCAGACACACCGACAAACCCGGCCATCTAAAATTTTGTGTTCGCTTTCTCTTCTTATCTCAAAGAACAGGGAAACAGGATGTGTGCGTTTTGTCCTTTCCACGTTTTTTGTCATCGCCCGGTTGCTCCCCCTTTTCTCATGCTGAATGTCCCTTTTGTCTTGTTCTGTTGCCCGGTCGGCCTGCTGTTTTGCCTTGGCCGTAAGCCAGACAGTCATTCAAAAATAAAAAAAATAGAAAAAAAGAATTACGAAAAAAAAGTTGTTTGTGTAAGAGACATTTTTTGTGCAAGTTTTTTTTTCTTGATGGTGGACTGGGACTGCCTGGCACGGACGTCAAAAAGTATTCTGTTTTTAACCCTTTTCTAGTCAAATAGAAGAAGAAAATTGAAAGGACAAAACAACAAGAAAGAAAGAAAAAAACAGTCATCAAAACTCTTTATTTTTTCAAGTTGATGCTTACTTTCTCTCCTTCTCCTTCTCTTTCATCTTGATTCATGCGTTCCCTCGCTTTCTCATTGTTTGTGTCTGCTTGCTTGTTATGTGTTTTTTATTCTGTTACTGGGGGACGTAAATTTTTTTTCGAAATAGAAAAAACAGCAATAATGGCAAAAAAACGAAGATAAAGCAAAAAACACTGTAGCTCCAAGGAAAGGGAAAAAAAAACAAATTGCTGCCAACTGCTCCTGCTGCTGTTGTTGCTGCTGCTGCCATTGGCAAACTGACAAAAAACACAGAGGGTTCCAAAATAAAGAGAGAGAGATGTGATGAGACACATAAATTTTTATTTCGTTAACTTGCCATTTTGCCATGCCAGTGTCCAACAACAAAGAAAAAATGTTTGGCGGGAATTAAAACCGGAAAAACATAAAAAACGAAAATGTTTTGAAAAAAAGAAGCAATTCATTCTTTTCTCCTTTCTTCTATGATATTTTGCTATGTCTGGAGAAGAAGAAACCGGAGGGAAGAAGAAACAAAGAAATGTAAAAACATGGTTTTAAAAGCAACCGTATTCCTTTCATTTTGATCTTTTCGCTCTTTCTTTTTTTCCTGGGCAGACAACAACAAAAAAAGGCAATAAAAAACGAATAACTCTTTTTTATAAAAAAAAAACATAGAGCGTCTGGCGCGGCGCCAGATGAGAAGAAAGAAAGCTGTTTTTGGCAGACAACAAAAAAAATAAAAATAACGAGGAACCTTTTTTACATTTTTGCAAGGGATTCTCTCTTTTTTTTGGATAAAACAAAGAACACATTTATATCTTTTTTAGAATTCTATTGCACATTTGTACTTTAATAAAATCCTGAAATTTTTTGAATTTAATTAAAAAACCTATAATTTTTCTTTTATACAAAACAATTTTGTTTCATACAAAAATAGCATCATTTTTTAAATTTAAACAAAAAAAATCCGTGTTCTTTGTTTTAAAACATACACAAAAGTAGCTTCAAAAACGGTTTTTTGTGTGAAAAACAGTTGTAAAAAGAATTCAATAAAAAAATAGTGTTTTTGTCGATAATAAAAGACAGATACCAGATTATTATTTTTATTATTGTTTGATATTATTGTTTCTCTTTTTTTTCTTTCTCTATTTTTCTCGTATAAAAACATGACAAAACTGTGGAAAAGAAGAGAAGAGATTTATCAACGTGGCAATGATGATGATGTAGATGATGATTATAAGAGGAAAGGCAGCTGCGAGAAACATATTTTTTTTGTACATCGTTGGCGTGTCTGTCAACATACAGAACATCAATAGAGAAATATATACCAACAAGAGCAACAGCAATGATATGGATGGCGTCAGGTAGGCAGCCGAGAAGAGAAAAGCAGGAAAAGGAAATGTGTACAAAAATGTGTATGCATTTATTCTATCTATCTATTTGTTATCATTCCATATTATTTTTTTCCGTCCGAATGATAGGCGCCGTCTCTCTCTCTTTGCTGTCGCTCTTCTCTCTTTCAGTGAAACAAACACACTCCTCTTTTTTTGGTGATAATAACTTTTTTAATTGAAAAACGCTTTTTTTAGAGAGCTATAATTTTGAATGCAAATATTTGTCAAAACTTTTAAAAAAAAATTTAAAAACTTAAAGTAAACATTAAAAATAATCAACGTAAATTTGCGCCCACTTATTACCAAAAAAGTTGATTGATTGATAAAATATTGTTTTATCAATTAATCAAACTTATTCAGATGTTTCAAAACAAACAATTCAACCCGATCAGTCTTGAACGGATTACTTTAGCTTTGGCAAAATGATGACAAAAACATTTTTCAAAAATCGCTTCAGAACACTTGAAAAAAGCCTTTTTGTTGATTCTACAATTGAAAAATAAAGAATTACAAAAACCATCATCATGAGCATGCGAAGGCACAAGAAGAAAAACAATCTCAATGTTATTTTTCTTTATTCTGTTTTATTTCAGACATTTGACCCCAATTCTTAATCATCATCTGTGTTTTTTTTCTTCAAGAAGCAGAGCGATAGAAATGGTGAAAAGACAGATTTTTTTATTGTTTCTGTAGACGCCAAAGAAGAAGAAGACGATGATGATGATTATTATGGCTTTTTTGATTGTTTTTTCATTACAATTCTATTTTTTTTTCTTCTCGTCTTCTTCGTCTTTGAGCAATAAAGACAAACTTTGTTCACCAAGCTATTTTTTTATATATCGAAAAAAAGCATCCATCAGAAAGTGATCTTATGAACTTCTCTTCCTTGCTTCCTTGGAAGCTCCTTGAACAATGTTCTTTTTTATTATTGCTTTAAAAAAAATGTTGATCTAATGTTATTATTTTTAATGGACAACCCCCGTGATTTTATTTCCTTCCTTGAAAAAATACTAAAGAAAAAATAACTGACATCGACAAAACATAGAACAAACTTTTCTAGAAGGGGGACACTAATAATAACGAATTCATCTATCTTAAGTTGTTTACAGTTTTCTTTTTATACCTGCTTTTTTTAACTTTTTTTTGTAAAAAGTAAAATTTTTAATGTCTTAAAAGATAATATTTTTTTTGCAGGAAAATTGAATACAAAAAAAGGAGGAGTTTTGTTTTTGCAGCAGCAGAAGCGGAAAATAAAAGGAAACGACAAAAAATTAATGAAAGAAATATAAAAAATTACACGTATAAAAGACACGCCTTTTGAAAAGTAAAGTAAAAAAAGATAGAACATCTATTTTTGTTTTATCAACCATTTAACGGAAGAAGTAGGAGAAGCCTCTCTAATTAGCATAATCATTAAAAATGTTTAACATGTTAGAGTTGTTGTTTGTCTTTGAATTCTAAGTAAACAACTTAACGAGAAGATACTGTAATGACACTCACCGCTCAAAACAACTATCATCAAAAATCTTACATGACTGTAAATGAAAAGTTTCTCTTCATAAATGACACGTCAACAAAAGCATGCGATTTCGAAATTCTAAAGATCTTATTTTAAGCATTGCTAAAATCCTGTGTCATCTTTTGTTGGCATTGTTTCAACTTTTATGACTCTATTATCAAACACAAAACAGCTGTTTCGAAATGATGAAACATTTTATGACATATTTAAATGACAATTATAACATGCAAGAAAGCGGTTGTAATAAAACGTGACAATAAAAACCTTAACTTGTAACATTTTGTTTATTAGAATTATTTTGTACAGCTTAAAAACGCTGACAAACATGTACGCAACTAATAAGCTTAATTTTTTTATGTATAAAAACATGACTACAATTTCTTTTCCTGGAACTTATTTGCTGCTAATATTTACAGCACACAAGCAAACAACAAGTTTATCTTTGCAAAGAAAAAGTGGAAAGCATGTAAGCATAACTGGTCATCATCATCATCGTCATAAATCATCGACTCATCAACATGGACATTATCTTCTTACACAATGTACACATGCATATATATATTGTTTTTAGAAAGTCTCTCATTAAACTTAGTAGCAGCAGCAGCTTCCATCAAGATAGATAGATATAATGAGACAGAAGCAAACGGAAAAAGGAAGGGGATGAGTGAAATTTGAGACAAAAAAGTTTTTTTGCTTTTAAAATTATTTCTCGAAAAAAAAGGTGCAGCAGCATCTTAATGAAGCTTTTAAAAGAGAAAAATAGAAGCCATGAGATTGCAAGTGAAAGAGAAACAGTTAGTGAAAGGGAATTAATAGTCCCATTTTAGTCTTTTTACTTTTTATTTAAAAATACATAAACATTCAAAAAATGAGTAATATTTTCTCTCATCTGACTTGTTGAAAAGAAAAATAGAGGAAAGAAGAAGAAGATGAAAAAACAACTAAAAATAGGACATTCGTCGTTAGTGTTGATGTTGTTGAAGAAGAAAATGAGGGAAAAGGAAGGAAATTAGCCAACGTGTTCGCATATGTTTTTTTCCTGTCAACAATATCCAAAAATAAATATAATACACATTTTTTTGGCAGTCATTGACGAAAAAGATTTATAAACGGTTTAAGGAGAAGAAAAATGCATTTGCAAAGGTGCTTTCGAACGTGCTTTTCTCTCTTTATTTTTGATGATTTTAAATCTGCGATTAAATGTTTACTTTTGTTTTTGATGTCATTGTCGTCCGTCGAAATGAAGTATATAAGTAAGTAAGTAAGGTAAGTGCTTACCTCTCCCGTGTCCATAATTAAAGAAACGGAAAAAGCAATTCATTTTTTTTTCTTTCGATAAAACAATGTTCGAAAAAGAACGTATTAAACGAAAGCAAAACGTGGCAGCAATAGTTTAAAGAACTATTGCAAATTTTTTTAGGCTACATTTTTGGATATCATTTAAAAAAAACTAATCGTTGAACATAAAAAGGAATTATGACAAGAAAGAGGGGGAAGTAGCGCGGTGGCAGTGTAATAATTCTTTCAAGGTTTTTTTTTCATGTTTCAAAGTTTTTAATTTATTTGATAGGGATGGAATTTATTCTTTTGATGGTGCAGAAGTTTTTCAGCTGATTTTTTCGTGTTCTTTTTTTGTTTCAAGAAAAGCGAAATGTCTTTTGAGAAAAATGATTCTAGAACGGAAGAACATCTTTCGAATGAAAAATGGAACACATGAAAAAATGTATGTTTCTCAATTCCAAAATTTTTATCCGTCAACAAAAGAATTAGAGAGAGAATCGTGTATCCAATTTGGATTAAATTTGTCACATTTTCAGATTGAAAAGATATAAATGAAACCACAAAGTTTCTGGGGGATAAACAAGAAAAATGAAAAACAATGAAAATGAAAAAGAACTGAAATTTCATTTCTGTAGAAATTTTGTAATCCATTGAAGATGTTTGATTTCGCTCAATGACAGTATCGCCTGATAATTCTTACAAAGAAGAACTTTCCTAATCCAAGGTCACGTTCTAAGTTTCATAATGATAGCGAACTGTCGTTTATCAATTAAAAATTTATTAACTGAAAGTTTTTGCAAACTTTGGAGGACATTTAATTCTGCTCGCATTTTTGACCAAACTTCTGTTTTTTACATTGTAGTGCAAAATTATTTTCTCAAAATAGCTATAGAATCAATTCCAAAATGACTACAGTACATTTATATCAAAGCAAAAACAACAACTACATATGTGAGAGATGAAAGCTGTTCTATGGCATTTTTCCAAAGGTTCAAATAACATGCTATCTATCTTTTTAGATAACAAAAAACAAGCATTTGAGCCAAGTCAACATCCACATGTGTCAAAGTTGTTTTTCATTTTACATATTGTATATCACCCTATTAATAAACTCAAAAAATATACTGAATATTAGAAAGAAACGAAACACGCGAAATTCAACGTTCTTTTTTGAACGCATACTTGTTTTTTCTTCAAGAAAGTAAAAAAACACAGCTGTGTAGCATTTTTTTAAACGGAAAAAAAACATTAATGAAGTTAGTTTAGATGAAAAAGAAAAACAACCAAAAGGAAGCAGCATTTTCTAACGTTAAACAAAAAATGCAACTTTCAAAAAAACAACTCATCATTTTTCGAGAAAATAATGTCTTTAAAAAATTTAAAACCTTTAGGGAATGATAATCAAAAATTGATGAAAAGGAATTTAAACGAGTAATTTTTTTTATATTTTTAAATTTTGTTTAAAAAATGAAAAATAATCCGTCATCACCGTGAAAAACATTTTAAGAGAGAAAAACATACATATCATTACAAATCATTTGTAACGAATCATCCATCCTGAAAAAAAGTATTGAAAGAACAGAAGGAAGAGAAAAAAATGGGATGACGCATTTTTCAGGGCAAGCAAAAAGGAAATCAGTTTGTTTGAAGGAAAAATAAATCAAATAATTTTTTAGCTGTTTTAAATACGGATTTTTTGAATCATTTACAGCAAAGAAAAGATGAGTAAACATATGTTTTTGTGGACACCCTATTTCCTTTTTACAAAAGGACAAAAACAATATTTTTTGGCAAAGTTACAATATTGTGCAATAGCTTTTTTATACATGCTGTTTTCTCTAGAGGGACTTTAACCAAGGGAAGAAAAAAATGCAAAGTATGTTGAAATTTCTGTGTTTGTTTTGTTTTTGCAAAAGTGTAAAATAACAAGATGTTTTTGGCGCCGTTTTGTTTTTGTGTCATCAGTTTTTCTTTCTCTTTAGCTTTATTTATAGCCATTGCGAAGCAAGATTGTATGATTTAATTGGGGACCATCTCAAAACGGTTGGCTACCGTAGTCACTTCGACATTGAGAAATGTTTCAAAAGTTCCAGCATATAAATGTGACGACGACATTTCATTAACGGTTGATTTTTTGCCGATCGCAAAATATCACTGAAAAAAATCATAAAACTTTTTTTTTCAACACTTTTGTTTTTATTTGTCTCAAAAAGTGTCTGGGGTGATGGCGACATTTATGCTTTCTTTTTTTGTTTTTCCAGACAGCAGCAAAAATAACAACATTCTCCGATATTAGAATTTTTAAAAAATTGTTTTTTAATAAAAACGTCTAACAAAAAAGCCAAAACAAAGCAATCTTATTTTTTCAATGACAAAAAACACATTTAAAAAAATCACATAATGTCATCGTTTAAAAGCAATTTCTTTTTTAAAAAACCAATGTCTAAACAAAAATCTTCAAAAAAAAAAGATGAGTCATTTTTTGAAATGCTCAAATTTCTCAAAGAATTAGCCTTTCGGCTGCTGCAAAAAAGTGATACTTCAAATTTAAAATTAATGAATTTTGCATTAGAAATGGATTTAAAAAGGTGTTTTTTGTTTGAAAGAACTATTAACACTTCATAGATTATGGAGCCTAAACAAACAATTTTGACGGATTAAATGTTCTATTGTTCAAAAACTTTTGTTTTAAAAAGGATTAATAATTTCAGGTTTTTTTTCTGTTTTGTTTTTTACACTTTTTTGTACTTGAAATTCAATGCTTTAACCAATTTTACTTCCAAAAATGCTAAATTTAATGATGTAACTTTTTGACTGTTTTTTGAATTAATTTTTTCCATTCTGCTGCAGCAACTGCATTATGCCATAATCAGATGATAAATAAATTTTTAAAACAAAAACAAAGCTTCAAATAGACAAAACATAGGAAACAAAACTGGAATGTGTTATTTTTCAAGGCAGTCTGCTTTATTTTTTAAGGGGAATGAAAAATGAATGTTGCCAAAATATGTAACGACAAATAAATATTCTTTTCCTTTTCACTGATTGTCTGATTGATAAAGAAATTTCTACTGTGTTAGACATCGACAAGAAAACAAACAAAGAAAAAAGTGTTCAAATGATTGATCTTTAAAAACTATGTTTTTACAGAAGCCTTATGATTTCTTTGTTTCAGAAGAAATGGCTAACATTGTAAAAGTACAAACAATGGAAAATGAACTTCTTTAATCTTTCGTGATTCTCAAATGACATAGACTCATGAAATAAATACATTCATTTATTATTTGCGAGTGCCTGAATTAATTTCTTACAATAATATTGTTTAAAAAAATATTATCAGCGTTAAAAATGAGGAAATTAAAAAAACATCATTTAAGATCCCACACATGGTGTTCAAATAGAATAATCAAATAAAAGTTTTTTCACGATTTTCCACGACTTTCTACGATTTCCTACGATTTTCTACGGTTTTTACGATTCATGATATACCTTTTTTACATATTTTGGGATGTTTTAAGTCTATTACTATCACCAATTAGTCGTGAAGATCTAAAAAAGGCGATCATTTTTAAAAAAAACGGTGATAGGTGACAGATTTCGAGAGATGCTGTACCTATGACATAGATTTAAACATAGTTATTTGGTATGGAAATGATTCCTAAATAATGTAGAAACAAATATATGTATGGGTTATCCCCCCTATATTCACCAAATTTTGTCAACGAGGTTAACATTTTTAAAAAATAACGTGACACATATTAGAAAAACTGCGATGGGTCACCATTTTTGAGCCATAAGTTCAAATTTTATAGATTAACATAGGGTTATTATGTATTAATTAGTTCATTATAACCTAATAAACATAATTAGGGATGATTTTACTTTCTCAGATAAGCTTTCGAAATTTGACTTATAAAAAAGGTGCCTCGATTAGATTGGATCTTAATAAGCTTGAGTTCAGAAATACCGTAAATTCTATAATTGAAGTATCTTCTAATAAAACGCATTTCTGATTTTTTGGCCGTTTTTATTCAAGAACACCGTGACTTCGTGAATGAAAAATAGTGAAAAATCGTGGGAAATTATGGAAAATTTTCTACGATTTTCCACGGTTTTTCAGGATTTTCTACGATTTTGCACCATTTTGAATTCCATTAAGTGGTGGTGTTTTCTTTATCTCTCTTCAACAACATCACCAAAGACTCTGATGTATACTTTGATTGATAATAACAAAAATAAAATATTTATAAAAGTTGCAAAATTCCGAAATTTGTTGGACCTTTGTGCACACATCTGTATGTTAAATCAATTTCTTTTAATTTTTAAGTAAGATAAGCACGTAAAACTTCTGTATTTATAAATATAGATTAAAATCTTTTAGTTTTCGCTTTAAAATGTTAATGGTTTAATAATACAAACTTGAAAATCAACTAAAAACCAAACAGCATTTCAACAAATTTTCAATGTCACGAACCGATGCCGGAAATTTTTTTGGAATTTGACGAGCTTTTTACAGGAAAGGGGTTGTATGGTCAGCCTCATTACCATCCCCATTCTTCATATATGCTCTGATATATGTTACCATAATCAACAGTGGTTTGTTTAATGTAATAAAATAGAAAGCATTAATGGTAATACGACAAAAAAGTTAAAGACGTGGACAAAATAAGCTACGATTTGTATAGTTTGATAATTTCATTACACTGGAAATCAATGGTTTTAGTTGAGTAAATGATTTAAATTTTGTTAAAGATTTGTACGGCTTTTGTTTGAATATTTTATACATGTGTTACAAGCATTATGGCCCCTGCCATTATTGTAGAAATATATGAAATAAACTAGAGAATGGACAAAATGGAAACAGAAGATTGAAGAAGACCCTAATGTATTGTTCACCAATAAAAAAAATATAAAGCGAAGCCAAAGATAATACAGGAACGGTAATAAATGCAATACAATTAATACAAATGTAAATTGATAGACAAAGTGAAATAATGTCAAAATCCTTCCATTAAGAATTGGCAATAGTTTTTCCATAATTAATCTTTTCGGAGGCTGAAAAACGCAACACCTGATTAACATCTAACTTGCTTTAACCTAAATTAACTTGCTACGGGAGTGTACAGACCTAATGTTAGCATAAAATCCGAAATTTTGAAATTCCTCCACCCTTACCGGCAGGTTTTGTCCTTTTGTTTTTGTCACTTTTTTACTGTTGTGGATATACTAGCAAGCACAAACATATGAAAAATTTTGGCAACATTAATAGGTACATTGTAATGCGTTGAGTTTCTTAAATTTGTTATTTAATATATGATCAACTCATTCTTGTTATATAATGCAACTAAAAGAATACACATATAAATGACGATAAAAATGATATTTAAAAAGCTGCTAGTTCATGCAGCTGTGGTTTAAGATCTTCTTATACAGCTAATACTTACCACTTTTATTGATGAATGAATGATGTAAATATAAACATGAAAAAAAGATGATAATCTTTGAAGAAAAAAGATAGCGGTTTTTTTGACATAAGCAAATTAATCAAATAAATTAAAGGTTAATCCTTTTTTCTTTCATTTAAAGAAGCGGTGTCGAAAAAGGTAGAATAAAAAAAATACATTTCTATTTTCCATAAATAAGAGTCGATGGTAGAAAAACAGTCATATTTGGGAAGGCATTAAATATGCTTAATGCAATCAATGCTGCTTTCTTTTTTTTCTGTTCATTATCATTTCGTTGCTTCCTTTTTTTGAGAAGGAGAAAATTAAGGTTTATCTTTTTCAGACATACATTGTCAATAACATCAGCAGAAGAAGTAATAATTTTGTTGATGCTTCTTCTTCCTGTTTTTTTTTTCATTTTTCAAATTAATCATTTTAAAATGATTTCTCTCAATCTTCTTTGAATTCAGAAGCTTCGAACTCTTATGATTTTGATTTTAGAAAACAATCTTGATTTCGAGTTTTATTTCAATTTTCTTATCATTATCAAATATTTTTCAGATAGTATCATGTTATCATAAAAAACTGATTTTTTGTTTTTCTATCAAAGCTTCATTTAAAATTGTTGTTTTTGTTTTTTCTAGCACTTTTCAAACACTTTAATCAATACTCCCCATTTTTGCATCTGATTGTTGTCCCCAAACTATGTGACTAACCTCCAATTAACAGTGATCTTCTTCTTCCTCACACATTTTTCTCCTTCCTTTTTAAAAAGTGTGAATTTGATTAAAATTTCTTTGGTGGCGGCATTTCTTTTTTATGTTGTTATTCTTTGTTTTAATTGTTGCGGATGTTTTAACAAGCACAAATTTGGAAGGCAACATCCGTCGTGATAAGACGGAAAAGGTGTAAAGTTCCTTCATTCTATGATTTTTTTATGTTATTATTGATAGATATATAATTTTTAAAAATTTCATGTGTTATTATTTTTAGATGTTGAAGTTTAGTTAGTCATTTTTTTATTTCCGTAAATCTTCTTTTTTGCTGTCCTTTTTTTATTCTTTGATTTAAAACGGAAGCGTTCATTGATATATTTTTTGTTGAAAGCTTTTTCTTTCTGATATCAAAAAATTACGTCATTAATATGTCAAAAAGAATCAACAGTGTTCATTTTTGATCAAAAAAGATTATAACAAAGATTTCGACTTTAATTTTTTTAAATAAAATAAGCTTATGAATTTAGTGTTCTTTATGACTCTTTTTATAAGTACGAATGAAAACTGTTAACGCCGTCGTTAAGAAATTAATTCAAAGCTTTTTAATTAATTAAAAAATATTATTGCTACACTACTTTTTATCGTTTTTTTTTCTTATGAAAGCTATTTTGTAAATTCGTTGCTACCTTGTGTATTGCCGTATCCGCTTTAGTTGTATTAAAACAGAAAACGGTTTCAGATTTATTTGTAAATAGTGATTCAAGCATAGCATACATATCAAATTATTGTTATAATTTATTGTCATGGTATGGCAATTATTTTATGTTAGCAGATAATTATAAAACAATGCTAAAAAGGGGTAAGTCTTTGATTATAGTTGATTCACTGATTTTTTGCTTTTACATTATTTCTCTTTTTTTCCTTGTTTCTTTTTTGTTCATTTGTATGATCAAATCCTTATCCTCTGTTTCCATGTAATAATACACCGTTGTCTGTTTCTCATTTGCGGTAAAAATTTCATGTAGTTCCTTGATATTTTACCAGTTGAATAGTATTAATAAAATACTGATTTACCGTTAACACATTATAATTCAATAATCTTTAAAAAAAACCTCTTATTCAAAAAGTACATGTTTAAGATGTGATAATATGAGTTGACATATTTACTTAAGTTTTACAAATATCTTTAAGCTGTAGCTGCAAAACGTACCATTTAGTAAACCAAAAATTTTGAGCACCAATTTGCAAATACATTCTGTATATTTTCTTTATCACTTTACGTTTCCTAACCTTTTCCCATCTAAAATTTTTATAATAATTATAACTTATTAAACTCTAATTACATTTTTTTTGCTAAAAAAATGTAAACACCTTTTTTTTCACTTTTCTTACGTCTTCAAATTTTTTTAAAAGCTAAGATGGATGACTTCTTTCTTATTTGGCTTAACTAAATTTCACCTTATTTAATTCTATCGTTTCTTTTTCATAATAATATTCGTTGCCTTAGCAGCAATTTTTAAAAAAAATAAAAGAAACTTTTTAAAATATTGTTATCAAAAAAAGAAGTCTTTTTTAAATAGAAAACGAAAAAAATGCCGCGACATAGAGGAAACTTTTATTATAATTTTTTGTGTAAAATATATACTTTTTTAACCTTTCTTTTTAAAATTAATGGCGCACACACACCTTCTTTCTTTCACCTATTTCCTTAGGGTATTGGTTTTGAAGTTCAAATAAATAAGATAAATGTTTTTTTAATTGGCACAAAAAAACTTAAGCACGGAATACGTTTTGTCACATAAAAACACATTTGTAAATTTATTTAAAAACGATTTTGTTCATTATTATTTATTACCTTTTTACACTTTCTTATTTCTACAAGATTGTCACTAAATGTGTTCATTTTTATTAAACTTTCAACAGCATTTTGTGTTTAAATAAGAAATTTGTGGTGTTAGAAAGGACAACACAAAAAAAATGTGAAATGGAATTTAAACATTTCTCATGGGTATAAAAATTTATTTTTTCACTGTCATTTTTGCTGTTATTATTATTACTCTTACTACTACCACACCTTCTACTTTAACATTTACTATTACTGGTGACAGCAACTCCGCAGTAACAGTACCAGTTCCAAAAGCCGTAGTAATAATACCCTATTCCATTTCTTCAACAACGTCTACCACTTTGATAGTTATAATAAAAATTCAAAAATATTTAAAAGCTTATGTTAAATAAATGAAAAATTTTTTGTTACGTCCTGATTCTGCAAAATGTCGTTCACAATCCCAACAACCCCAGCAGCAGCAACATCGACATCATCAATCTCAACAACTTCTTCCGCAACAATCTCCTCAACAGAATCTGCAGTTAAATGAATTTCAACAAAGCCAACGTCATAATGACCAAATTTTACAATTTAAAGTGGGTATATGCCTTTTTTTGCTAACGTCTGGCTTTGAACAAAATAATCTCTTTGGATTATTTTAGACGTAGTATTTTTTGTGTGTGGTTAATTGTAAAATATTGATTTAATTTTGTATGTGTGTTTTTTGTGGTAAAATGCTTTCACTGTTAGTATAGCAGTGTTTGTTTGCTTCTGCTTTCTATCGTTTGTAGTTGTTTTTTTAACCTATTTTTACTGCTGCACCTGATTATCTTACTTAACAGCTCTAATAGTAACTTTAAATTTCATATATTTCAATAAATGTCATCATTTTTCTCTGTTTCATTAAAAAAAAGAAATTCTTTAAAGCTACATTAATGAATATATTTTTTCTATTTATATCTATTTTTTTAGAGTTTACCAATGAAATCCCAAGGCTCTTTGTTGTCAATTCATACGGCGTCGTTACCAGCGACAAGTGGCACCAGTAATAATAATAATAATTTTTATCACGAAACAACATTCTCTACTCGACAAGAAATTAAAAGGCGGTCGTCCGTTGAACCTCTGCCAATTGATGTATTTCGTGGTAACGCACTTGAAAAGGTTTGTATTTATTTTTATATTTGGGGTAGAGAGGGTTAAATAATGGTACATGGCCGTTTTACACGGTACCATGTCGTCTTTATTTTGCATGTAAAAAAGTTTGCTAAAGTACTGTATCATGTCTAGACAACAAAATTGAAAAATGTATTAGCTAGTGTTTGGGAAAATTAAATTTAAGCTGAGAAACAAATTAAACAAATTTTATAACATTCAAATTATTGACAGAATTATATCTAACTAAATTTATGCTTGAAATAAATCTTATTTACTACTTTTTAAACATTTAAGTACAGTTATTAAGTTTTAAATATAATACCATTAACAGTGACATACTTTAAGATAAAGTTAAACAAGCGGAAGTTTGTGCATAATGCGGTGGTGAAGCTTAATTAAATTCCAATAAAAGCTAGCATTAATAATAGAAAATAAAATTTGCGTGTAATTCCTTTATTTTTCTTTCTTTCATTTTTTTCACACATTTAATCAAGCTCTGTCATTTCTCACAATAATAATAAACTCTTTTTTCACCCACGTTTTCTCTTTTTTTTAACAAAAACTTTTTTGTGAATACTTCTATTTTTTTCATTTAATTTCTTTATACATACCTTTCTTTGTACCTCTATTTTTTTTGGCATGCCATACCACTTTTTTCTTTTTTATTCAGCTTCCGAAAAAAAGTAACAGCGCAGTGTTGTAGTGAAGCCACAGGTAAAAAAGAGGAAAAGGAAAAGATTTGAAATGAGAAGCGCTGCTTCGGCTGCCACTTTATTTTTCTATCCCCAATATTGGCTTTAGAATATTACCTTCGTCATTCATCTTTGCAGCAGGAGTGTGAAAAAAGGACCAACCTTTTCTTTTTTTTACCTTTTTATTTTTGGCATTTTATATTTTTGTACTTTTAAAGCTCTTTTAAAAGAATTGGCAGCAAAAATTCTTTTAAAGTTTTAAAAAGGAAATGAGTCTTGAACAGCCTTCTTTGTCACCCTTTGATTCTTTAAATGCTATTGATGATAGACCCCTTGAAAGACTTTCTGTTGATTCTGTTTTTACCAATGATACCAGCTCAAAAAGATATTCAAATTTTAGTGATGAAGAATGTGTAAGTTTTTAATTTTAGATTTTCGCGCCAAAACTGTAGTTGTTCTTATTTTTATTACTAGCGGTGACCCACCCCTTCGGGGTGGTCCACCAAAGATATGTTACTCCTTTCAAAAACATTGTTTTTGCTTTATGCAAATTTCTCCTTTGCATTCTTTCTTCTGTAATTGTGAATGAATAATAAAATGTGACGGAAAACGTAACATTCTCCTTTTAGTTGGAGGAAAAGTTTGGCAGAAGGTGACGCTTGCCTTTTTTTACATCAGTATTCATCATTCTTACCTCATAAAAGGATTCTAGAAAAGAAAAAGAAAGGGAAAAAAAGAAACAAATAAAAGAAAAGAAAAGCTTTTTAAAAGTTTTGTTGTTCATACATCAAAGATGTGTAAATGAGAAAATAATTAATTTTTATGGTTCAAATAATAACGTCGATTTAAGGCATCAGTCTTATAATTTATTTTAAATTATTCGAGGTTTTAAAATAGTAGCAATTACAAAAACATGTCTAAACTTGTTATGTCATTTTTGAGATATTTTTTTATTAATGCTATTTTTTCGAAACCAAAACGTTCAATGCTTAAAATAATGCAGACAGACAAGAAAAAAGAAAGCTTTCTTGGTATGTGAGAGGATGCAGGTGTTTAGTATGTATGTATGATATTTAGCAGCGCAAAAAAAATATATTAAAAAAGCGAAGACGAAGAAAGGAAGAACGGAAAGAATGATGGCGGCATTCAAGCCTAAATATCGGTGTCGGTGAAAAAGAGAAGGAAAAAAAGTAGAAGAAGAAAGAAGAAACAAAAAAATAGAAATAATACATATTTGAAAATAGCAACATCAACATCGATCTCATTGCAACAATGGTGTCTTATGGTGACCGAAGGGTTAAAATATATTATTACGAGGTTGTTGTTTATTGATTGTTTTTTTTAAATTAATTTATGCTTAACAAGGAAATCCTAAAAATGATAGTAACTTTATTTTGTGGAAGTAATCCTTTTTTGGGATTACTCTCTTTCGAGGGAGTTATTTTTTTTCAAAAACTCATAAAAAATATTTTTATTTTTTTGTTAATTAAAAATATTTTTCCGTATTCCAATTTTCTCATACCTTTGGAGAATGTTTAGAGGTAAAAATGAAAGCTTTTTTGCAGCGCGGCAAAACACGCAACGCATTAATCCTAGATCCTATTAGCTTCTGCTAAAAATATTATTAAATTTTATTGCATAGATATTTTTTGCCAATAGGAATTGCTAAAGTTTTTTAAATATCTTTTTTCCTAAAAAATGTAAAATGAAAAGTTTATTTAACATGTAACTTTTCTTTTCTGATTGAAGCACCATTTTTTTGTTATTCACTTTTAACAATACTTTTTTGATTACAAACTCTTTTTGTTTTTTGCTGTGTTGTTTTTAAGTCTAACACACTTTTTCTTTCAAAGAAAGAAGAAGAAAGTCGTGAGTCATTAAATTTTTCATTGATGAACGTATATCACTTTTTTCGCAACTTCACTTTTTTAATACACAATGAGGAACACTTCAAGGGCTTCTTCTTCTTCTAGACGTTATCATTTTTTAATAAAAATCAATGAAATGAGGAAAAATAAGTAATATTTAGTATTTTAAAAAACAGCTCTTTCAAAAAGCAAAAGCAATATTATTTCTGCTTATTTTTTAATAAATAAATTTCAGATGTTCGACTCGAGGTTTAAAAATGTTCGACAAAGAAATGCTGCAAAGCCAACATGGAAAGGAAAAGTCTATAATTTTCTTGAAAGACCGACGGGTTGGAAATGTTTTATTTATCATTTTAGGTAAGTTTTTTTTATTATGTGCTATGAAAGCCATCCATTTTTAATGTGTTACTGTAAAAAACATTTTCGCATTAGGATCAAATTACGTCATTTTTTCTGTCTGTTACATCTTTTAAAAAACTGTACAGAGACATAAACAAAATTATGACATTACTCTAGGTTACTTAAATTTTCTAAACTTTACCCATGTTAACAAACACATTGATAATCATCAATGTTTACACATGTACTTTTACCACTTCATGAAATACCTTCATTAACTTTTATCCATTACATCATTTTCACATTACATATTTTCAGTGTATTTTCAATGGTATTGCTATGCCTTATATTATCTGTCCTTTCAACAGTGGATAATTATACAAAAAGAGCTGGAGAAGCACTATTTTTTATGGAAATTTTTTTAGTTATATTTTTTGGTGCAGAATATTTGATAAGGTTATGGTCAGCAGGATGTCGATCAAAGTATTTGGGATTTTTTGGTAGATTGAAATTTGCGAGGAAACCAATTTCTCTCATTGATTTATGCGTTGTTGTTGCATCCACAGTTGTAATCTGTGTTGGCTCAGAGGGAAAAGTTTTTGCAACTTCTGCAATTCGTGGAATTCGATTTCTGCAGATTCTTAGAATGTTACATGTTGATCGACAAGGTGGTTCATGGAGGCTGCTGGGAAGCGTGGTATTTATTCATCGACAAGAACTTATTACAACTTTATATATTGGGTTTTTGGGATTGATTTTTTCATCATATTTTGTTTATCTTGCCGAAAAAGATGCTGTCGGACCAGATGGGAGACCGACTTTTACGTCATACGCTGATGCATTATGGTAAGTGTGTTTTGAAGTTTTGGAACAAAAATGACATAATATTTTATTTTTTCAGGTTCGGGGTGGTGACGTTAACAACTATAGGTATGTTTTAATTATTTTCTCTTTCAACAAAAAAGGTTACGTCATTTGAAACATTTTTTGTACTTTTGAAAATGTTTCTTTTTTGAAAGCTCTTACAACTAAATTTCCCACCATCAAAACATTTTTAGGTTATGGTGACGTCGTACCCCAAACATGGGTTGGAAGAATTGTTGCATCATGCTTTGCAATCTTTGCTATTTCATTCTTTGCCCTTCCAGCTGGTATTTTGGGGTCTGGTTTTGCGCTAAAAGTTCAACAAAAACAACGCCAAAAACATTTTAATCGACAAATTCCTGCTGCTGCAACTTTAATTCAATGTTTATGGAGATGTTATGCCGCAGACAAAAGCAATAAATCTCAAGCTACATGGTAACTAACATGGTTATTGAATGTGTGTAATAACTATGCAAATTTTATAGGCAAGTACATGTTGATCCGTTAGCTCATCAAAAGAATGAAACATCTGGCCCCTCAAAGGGTAATAATGCTGTAAATATTATAAATCGAACAAAGCGACAAGGATGGAGGCAACGCACTAATTTTATTCGAAATAGTAATCTTTCTGAAAGACATTCTGATGCAAGTCAAAAATTAAAAGAATCTGATGGAGAAGTTGAAGATTCACCACCTGGCAGATGTAAGAAATTTTTTATTTAATTAAAAGTCAAAAGTTAAACATTCCTAAAAAAATAGTTATTCTTAGACATCCATTAAAGCTTTATGAAACAACAATATCGATTTTTCCAAAACATTTTTTTTAATTTTTCTGAAAATTCTCAAAATTGTATCTTCCTTTTTCAATCTCTCCCCTTTTTTAAATGCATTAAAAACAATTACAGTTCAAGGGTGTAATCCAAAAAAGAAATCCAGCCTTTTTGAAAGTAAATCTGAAGATGCTGAAGGTGAACCAGAAGAAGCTCCACCACTACTAAAGATATCACAGTAAGTTCTTTGTGATCTCATTTTAATCCACATATATATCTTTTAGTGTTTGTGAATTAACAGAAACACACAAAAATGCAATTCGAGCAATTCGAAAAATAAAATATTTTGTTGCAAGAAGGAAATTCCAACAAGCTAAAAAGCCATATGATGTCCGGGACGTGATAGAACAATACAGTCAAGGACATTTAAATATGATGGTTCGAATAAAAGAGCTACAAAGGAGGTAACATAAAAAATTGCATAAATTACTGGGATTACAGTAATCTTTGCCTTTAGGCTTGATCAAACATTGGGTAAACCGGGACAATATCAACCTAAAACTGGTAAATCTCAGTCATCTGTAACTATTGGGGCTCGGCTTGCAAAAGTTGAAATGCAGGTAAATACACTTTGAAAATTCGCATATTTCTCATCCCATGATTTCAGCTAATGTCAATGGATCGAAAAATGGATGGTTGTATAAGGCTGCTGCAAGCTGTGAATCGTGGAATTCAACAAGACAGGCTATCAGCAGGAGGATTATCCCGATCTCCAACTCCTGATCCTCCACCGATCTCAGTTTCTCAATATCCAAGTGAGCAGTCACTCGGAACAACAAGCATTCAAATTACCTCATAATTTTTCAAAAATTTGGTTGTGTTGTTACAATTAAAAGCTTCTTTGTTTGTATATTTATTTTTTTGAAATTGTAAATACTTTTTATCAAAAAATTAAAAAGGTGGGGAAAAAATAAAATTTTTGTGCTCATTTTTTTACTGTATTAAAAAGTTATTCTATCACCATGAAATTACTAAAAAATATGTTGTTCACGGTCTTTAATTCTTTGTTCCAAATTTGGAAGTGAAAAAACTTTTTTCTGATGTTTAACGAGGCCTTCTAAAATTGAGACATTTTCGGGTTTAAGTTGATGAACAAGTTTATCAACGATATCCGCAAGAAAGAAATCAATCCATGTAACAGAATCACCAATTAACCATCCACTTTTGTTGCTTTGAAGTTGTCGCTCAAAAATTGGCACAAATGAATCTTGTACTGCTGGAAGTAAAACTGATTGGTATTTTTCTTCTTTCTATAAAGTTTACTTTTTGAGTCATAATTTGTTGGTGGGAAAAAACAAACTTCTTCAGTGGGGGTGTCACGGGTAATGGTCCAAATCCATGGCCGAACAGTCATAATAAAATCTTGAATTTGTTCACCATATGCGTCACAAAGGGCCTAAAAAAGCGTATGTATTCTAATAAATGAAGAGACATTTGAATAAAAATGTGTTTTTCATTATAGCTTGTATACTACAGTAAGAAATGTCTGTTTGTTAATTAACCTTTATTTTCCCTCATTCTCTCACTTACTTGGTTTTCAGGAGTTTTAGCTAAACCACCAAATTTAGTTGCAATATATCGAATAATTGCAGTTGATTGAGGGATCGCAAATTTACCATTATCTACAAGAAGAACAGGAACTTGTCCAAATGGAGTTGCTAAAATTCATTATTACACAAATTAACCGCAAATGACTTTTAAAGAAACAAACAAGCTTTATAAAGACTCCATTTTTCTCGAGGAATTATTGTATCAGTAAATGGAATTTGAAGATAATCAAGCAACAGTCGAATTGCACCTGCACGACCATTTAAATCAAAATATTTTAATTCAAGCTGGTGTTGGGACATTTTTTAAAGAAGAAGAAGAGCAGCAGAGTTTTGTAAATAAAAAAGAAATAAAAGAAAGTTGGAAAGAAAAAAAGACGACAATCGATCACAGCAAACACAAAAACAATAAACTTATGGCCGCTATAGGTGCATCTTCTTTCTTTCTTTTTTTTTTCTAACACATGGACTCTCTCTTTCACTTAATCGGTCATGGTCAATCATCACACATTAAATGGTCTTTAATGAAGAGTATTAAAGCTTAAATTAAAGTATGTAAGTACAAAATTTTGTAGGTAAAAAAATATTTTAATGCAGATTAAAACTTTTTCCATGCTTGCTAATATTTTATCATTGAAAACATAAAGAACTTTCTAGCTTTTGTATATGAAGAACATTGGCAAAGTTAACAAACTGGCATTTAAAACTTGGGCCACTGCCAAATTTGAAAAACGCTTTGATCTTTAGCTGATGTCGACAAAACTTCAGAGGCAAACCACATCAGCAACAAAGTAATCCTTTCTACGTTCTTGTTGACGTAAATGTTTCAAAGCCTAGCATATAATACATTAATTTTATTTACAACATTTTCAAAAGTACAGTAACCGTAGTAACAACAATAATCCAAAATTTATTAAAACTCAATAATGGCATTGAATGATTGCAGAGATCTCTTTCATTGCAGCAACAAAATTCTACTTCACTTCCAGCAATATTTTGTTTAATGCATTTATTTTGGTTTAACTAAAAAATAGAAAAAGAATGAGTCACAGAGAAAAAGTAAACAAATAGTGCGCATACCATACACCGAAGCGTAGAACAGCCAGCTTTTTTAAGGGAGCTCATAAAATTAATATCCGCATTTGCCCGATAGCAATAATCATCTGGAGACGTACAATTCTCGATCGTAGTTCCAACAGTTTGTCCACGGATTATCGAAAATCCAGTATAACATCTTAAAGAGGTGCCAAGAGAAAAAATAGAAACAAAAAATAATATTAAAATATAAAAGTTACTCATCATCTTCTTTTAGCAATGATGATGATTGTTGTTGGGTCACCTGAGAACGAAGACGACGACGAGAATGACAAGAATGAAACACTTCAAAATCAATTTAAAAAAAGGGTTTTATATTTCAGTTAGAGACGACACCACAAAAATACGTTAAAAACAGGTAGTAAAAAGTCCAATTAAAATTTGAACAATCTTTTTTTTGTTGTTGACCAAATGTGATGATTCCTTTTTTTATTACAAATTTGATGAAAGTGAAAATTGGCAACAAATGTTTTAAACCAAAAAAAACGACGGAAATGAGACATATTTTTAAGGGAGAACAAGGATCGTAAAAAAACAATGGCAGACTTTTTTAAGCAGATCGATGACTTAAAGTATGTTACAGCTGTTTGTTGTTTGAGAGACAAAAGCTTTTACGTAACTAAATTGTGCTTATGTTTTTAATGGTCAAAGACTTTTGCTTGAATTTATTATCATCTTTTTCTGGAAGACCAATAAAGATCAATACAAAAGTAATACAATGTTCTGCGTTATCAGAATATTTAAAAGCAGTTGTTTATTGTTATTAGATACAACAACATTTTAAAATTTAATTTAATCGAAAAAATCTTTGTCAAGAAATTTACTCAGCTTTCACTTTTTTTAAACACCTTTTTTGTCTCTGAAAAACTGCGCGCAACTTTTTTTTATCTGCCACTCTCTCTCTCTCTCTTTCAAAAAACAAAAGAAAAAGAGAACGCGAGTCAAACGTATTTTCTTTTTTTTTCAATCAACTCTTCCAAAAATGGCAAGAAAAAAGAAGCAACAAAAACAAATTTTTTGTTGTTCATCAAAACTAACAACAGTCGTCAATTCCTTCTGATTTATTCATCGAATTCAATCAAAGAAGATGGCAGCAGGTTCATCTTCTCATCATCTACTTATTATCCTTATATTAGCTTTACTGGTTCGAGCTATTACAGCATTACCTGCAGATAAAAATGGAAAGAAGCCTGTAACTCCTCGACGACGATATTTACCACGATTTGGTCGTGCACTTGAATTAGCATCAATTCCGCAGCCATTAACTGTAAGTTATTTTGTTATTGTTGGTAATATCACAGCCGATGCTATTCCTTCTCGTTTGACCGAGATTCATCGAAGGCTTAAAAGATCTTTAAGCAAACTTCACTGTTATGAAAAGATTAAAGTTGTTGAAAGCTTTCAAAGGCCTTCATGTTTGCCTTAGCTCCGGCGGAAGGTGGATGAATGCCATCGGCTGCAGAGCATATTTGATTATTATTTATTTCTTTTACAGATTCGTCGATGTGATTGTGATGAAACTGATAGTTGTATTGAAGAAGCATATAAAGAAGTAACACAATGTAAAGCAGCATGTCAAAATGAACTTATCTATTTTGGTCCAGATACAGAAGAATATCTTTCATGCTTTGAAGATAATATGATGGAAGCAAATGTTATTGGTGAATGTTTAGAAGAAAATTCTCCAGATTATTGTTCTATAAATGGTACAATGCATCAACTTGAACTTGAACTTTTACGCTCTGTTGATTCATCTTTCATTAATGGTACAGATAGTGCAGAAAATAATTCAACTTCATCCTCATCTGCTTCTACAACTAATGCCACTGAACCATTTGCTTCTACAACAACTTCGTCTTTCACAAATGGTACTGAAAGTAATTCAACTTCTTCATCCTCATCTGCTTCTACAACAACTAATACTACTGAACAACCAATTGAAAATGCTGATAAAGTATTTAGTCTCATCAAAAAGGCTAATCTTATTTCGCTATATTTTGTCAAATTTGAAACATGTGTTGTTAATTGTCTCAAGAATCATGTCAATACATGCCTTCAGCAAGCATCATGTTGGATCAAGATTCCACGATTCACAAGTATGGAAGATGTTCTCTTTGTTTGCAGTAAATTTGAATCACTTGCTCAATATCAAAGTCAAAATGCTTGTCAATGTCTTGCTTCTAAACATAAAATTAGAAAGCTTATTCCTGTATGTCCATTTCTTGGTTTAACTTTTTGAGTTATTTTGTATATCTTCTTTTTTTTGATTGATTGTTCTCTTGTGATATATTAAATGATAGAAACGTAAATTTTTCTGTATATATAGAAATAAAAAGATTTTAATTTTCAATCATGGTTGAACTTGGGGGTGATGGGATTTTGGCATTGAACTTGTTTTCCAGTAGTAATATTAGTTTCACTTTTTCTTTCATCGTGCTTAGTTAAGAGGGTAATTAATGGATAAAGAGAATAAAAAATGGTTTAAGTAGTTATATTAGTAACACATTAGAAGTGCACATCATCTTTCATCTTTGACAAGCTTATCAAAGGGCTAAGTTCGAAGTGTTATCCAACTTTGCAATAAGTTTCGTTACCTTGTAGAATAAGAGTTGTTTATTATAACAAAGAATAAAAGTTCTTATGTATCACTCAATCATTTTGATGAAATTTTTTTCAATTTTCTCTCAATTGCATTTTTATAATTATAATTGTGCATGCATTTATTCATTTGAATTTTTGTGATACGCAAACATTTAATTACAAATTTTTAACACATAATATGTTTAGCTTTTTTTCATCGAGTTTTGAATAACTTTATATTTTACCGTTTTATATCGAAAATGAAAATGCCTCAATTTTATGCTTGCTGTTTAAATATTATAATCAAAGCTTTGCTGCTACAGTACCACTATTGAAGAATTCATTTCCATTGATTATCTAAATCTTTAAAATAATTATCAAATGAAACTTTTGTTGGTAAATTCATTCCAAATGGATTGATAATCGATAGAGCAGTTTCAGGCATGATAGATTTCTTTCGACAAAAATTAGATGAAAAATTGAATAACATTGTCAGCAAAAATGCAATATTATATGACTAAAAATTTATATAGGTGGATCTAACAATACTCATTACAGCTACAGTATACTTACCCAATAAAATAATCCCAGCGGTGCAAATTCACCAGAAAATGAATTATATATTAGGGTTACGGTAGGTCCAATAGGTCCAACAAGCGTATAAATAATTATGGAAGGCCAAAGCATACTTAACACTTTAATATTTTCAACAATCTGAAAGAGCTTTATTAATCAGACTTCTGTAATATATGCCATAACTCACCTGACATCGTTTACAAAGTGACACCCGATAAGCTAATAATTTATACATTTTTTTATTTTCGCTATGCAAAATTTTGCATCCAATTAGCGTTAAAAGATGTATAAACAGAACAACGTAAGTACTGTAGAAATTTAAACTGCCGTTATCAATAATATTCATTACTATAACATTTATTATTTCACTAGCAATATTAGAAGACAACTTACAAATAAAATTTGCAATAATATACAAGCTTGCCAAAAATAAAGATGAAATGGTCATAGCTACAAAAGCTTTAAAATCCGCAGAATATTTTGCATATTTTTCAAGGCAAATTGTTGCAAACAATCTTTCAATAACCATCATAAGCCATGAAAGTCGCAAAACTTGTGTAAAAAACGATTGTAAAAAATGTGAAACGGCATACGCTTGATGCTCTTGTTTACCTTGAAATAGAAAATAAAAGATTGAAACCATTGTTGAACAAAGTGAAATTGCAGCAGCACAAAGGATGCAATTAATAATTAGATATAGCCTTAAAAAGTGGTAATAAGATTTTATAGTTTTATTTAATATTGATATTTTAAAGATAAAAAAAATGAGGAAACAGTACGTTCTTTCTTTTGAACCAAAATACTATTTCTTTTCGTATCAAACAAAAAACTAACCTCAAGTTTTTCGGATAAATTCGCATTTTTGGAAGTCGATGTTTCAAATAAAATGGAAAGAGCAAAAACGCTGCTAACGCTATCACAAAATTAAAACCATTTATCACATTATGTAAGATTTCAGTTACAGTAGCATCCATTGTTTACCTATTCTTTTGCAAAAAAATGTTTTCGTCTCACCATTAAAAAATTAAAAGAAAATAGCAAAGATGACATCTTTTTTGTTTTTCTTTTTTGCAGCAGCAATTTTGTTGTCGTCTCCAAAATTATTATCGGAAGTACAGTCGCAATTAAAATGCTTGCTTTTCAGTTCGTGAGAGATCAAAAAGAGCTTTTTCGGCAGCATAATATGTGACTTTTGAAAAGCTTTCAGCAGTTGAGTACAGCAGCAACAATTAATTGAATATAGGTGCAATTATGGAAAAAATGTATAAAAGTATTGTTGCACTCATTTGTTTTTAAAGAATGTGCTTTTTTGAAAGTAAAATAAAACAGTATGCATTTTAAAATGGATTCAATAAATTCTTATATTTCTAACAAATTGTAAATGCCACATCAGATTATCAGCAAAACAACAATAGTAACTATCCAAAAACAGATTTCATTGCATGTTTATAACCTCTTTCACGATATTATACACATTTCACCACTTTTGGTAATTTCGGTAAATTTATTATGCGACTGAAAAATTTAACAACAATCAAATTTACAAGTAAATGCACAACCCTACTAAAATGTCCGAAATCAAAACTTAAAACTCAAAGTTTACAAGCCCTAATTCTTGATGTAAACCTATTCGGATACCATGACTCACGAGAAATCTTCCTAACAAAGAGATATCGAATCCACCCAACCTTGATTTTGCCCAACAAGACTTTTACTTACGACAAGACTGAATTTTGAAAGTAAATTTCGATAATCGCAATTTCAAAAAAAACTTTTTATTGAAAAAAATCGAAAAATAGACAAAAGAATATAAATGAAAAATTTATTACACACAAAAATTACATTACAAATGGTTGCACATTGATAATATAAAAGAAGTTGATATTAATATTAGACGACGACTTCAAAGAGGAGACTTCAAAAGAGATGAGAGAAGAGATCATCATCTAAAAAAATGAACAACAAATTAGTATTCATCCATAAAAGTATATTAAGAAAAGAACAAACCTTATTTAGGACCAAGATAGCATGATACATCGGTACGTGGCTTTGTTACACCGGGAGGATTGTTATTGTTATCAGAACCACCACCTGAAGATCCACCACCAGATGATGAACCAAATGCATATTCTTCACGTTGATATCCACCTGATGAGCCACTTGATCCACCACCACCTGGTGTCATATATGCAGAACGATCAGCCATTTCTTATAAAGAGATTGAAGAAGAGAGTGAGAGAGAGACGTAAAGTTCGAAAGAAATTGATCGATGGACAATGGAGTGTTTTTGGTGGAAAAGCTTAGCCTATATGCGAAAATGAATGGAAGAGTGAAGAATGAAAAGGAGTTTGTACATTTATGCAAATTACAAAAAAAGGAAAGAAATGTAAAAGGTGAAGTTTTTTTGACGGACAACAACAAAGCTCGATCAAAGAAATAAGCATACCAGGATAGATGTGGGCCCATTTTGAATTTCTACGTGCCACGTTAAGGGCTAACCCTGAAGCAAGCAGACGGTGAGAGAAAGGCGCATCGATATATGTATGATTCCTAAATGGATGGAAAAAACTTCAAAGTAAAATTATTTGTTGTTTCTCTCACGGCATGAAAAATGTACTTTTAAGGATGCGAATTACATTTTCAATTTATGACAAAGCACAACAAATTTCTTTTTGGACAAAAATGTTTTAATTTTGAAACTTAAAACTGCTTATTGCTTATTTCGTTTTTAGATACTTTTCAATCTTTACTGATTTATTGTTATACAGTATTCTTACAGTTTGATTACAAAGATAAATATTATCGTTTATCTTTTTTATCAAAGATAAACGATAATATTGTCGCTTATCTTTGATAAACGATAATATTATCTGCACTTCTTCTTGCTCCTTCCTGTCATTGGATTGATATTTTTTCTTCACAATAAACTATTTGGTGAAAGTTGATAGCTTAAAAAAATGAACAAAGAGATTTAAAATTCAAAGAAAGAAAAAAAGAACGTGATTTCAATTCTAACACACTTATTAGGGCAATGAAATTACGTCAGCAATCTTTTTTCTTTGCTTTTCTTCTTTCTCTCATCCATGACTTTTTTTGTTATCAGTCAAATTCAGATGGTACCATGAATGTTGCTGATGTCCCACGTGCACGTGTTTTAGTAGACCCAATCTTTTTTTCGCCTTCGCTTTTCCAGCAGTAAAAATTTTTTTTGTCAAATTTGGTGCAGATTGGACTCTTCTTCTAAAAATCAAGTTATGTTTTTTGCTGATTGCAATGAATTTGTTAAACGTTTACATTCGTCATTTGTGATTTGTCGGTTTAATGCACACATTAAATGGTCATAAATCAATTCTTTTTTATCATTCATTGCTGATTATTACGGGGTTGGTACAAATGGTACTTAAAATATACGCAAAAAGTTTCTGGCAAATTCCTTTGATTTGAACTTGATCAAATGACCTTTTTCTTTGATACAAACGCGGATTAATATTTTTTACCGGAAAAAAATAAGCTTCCAAACGCGTCATAGAAAACTTTTTTTATCAATTTTTGCAAAAGGAAGGAATGGAAGATTAAAGACGATTTCAATTAATTGATTGTGTTAAGAAGCTTTAAATTTTTGTTCGTTCTTTTTTTGCTTTACGGTAATCAAAGCAGATAGAAATGAAATTGTAGTTATCATTGATTCAAAATTTCATAGTTAATTCAGCGTTCAAAGTTTTAGCTGTATAAATTTAAATTAGATGTTGTTTTTAAAAACATTTCATAAAGTTGTTGGTATTAAATTTACATACGAACAGTTTTCATAACAAAAATATTTGTTTACTCCGCAGTATTATTTTTACTACAATAATACAGACATATAGCTTTCACTAATCTCTCGTTTATGTTTTTTGTTTGATTTAAAGTTTAAAAACATGAAACAAAAACTCTTTAAATCATTTTAAAATTGTAAACAACAACTCTTTTTTTGTTCTCTCGTATAATCACAAAAGTAAACTTTAATCAGTAAACATTATAATACAATAAAGTTTTTTATTGTTTTTTTATTGTTGTGGAAAGAAAGTTACAATGTAAACATTAACACTGAAATCTGATATAATGATAACATGATAAGGAAGTAAGTATTTTTAGGCTAAATTACAGTACCATTTAGCGATGGAAAGCGTCAATTTTTAAAGCTTATAAAAGTTTTTAACAATTTTACATTTGCATTTACACAGAGATTTTGTCTGTCTGAAACATAACTGAATTTATAAACTTTGCTCTTCCATAACCTTAAAAAATTGTGTCAAATTTTATTAAAATATAAAGTCCAACTAAGCCCCTGTATAATAAAATCAGCATACATAACTATATTTTTTTTGTTTCACACGTATTTCGAAAGTTGCAGAAAAAATCAAATTCATTTCATGTGTCACAGAATTAAATATATGCACATTTGCATAATCTTCTATATCATTAAGCTGCTATTAAATCAAAAAGCACGGATACGTGATTTTGATATATTTCTATTTTGAGGACATTTCTGGTACCTTTCGGGAAAAAAAGTGTGATGAAGAAATTGTTTGAACAAATTCGTCAAAAATGAGAGCACTGAAAAATTTGGAGAGAAAAGCTAAGATGAGCTTCTGCCAAAAAAGCAAATAACTTTATCAGTTTTATTTAGTGGGAAAAAGAAGAAAAGAAAGAAGATTAAAAGTGGAAAGTTAAAAGGCTTATAATTCATCGATTAAGGTTAAAGTCGAAGATAATTTTTTTGTTCTAATGTTAACGAAAAATTTGAGCTTTTGAAACCATCATGCATTTTAATGATAAAGTTAAAAAATAAATTGACGTTTTTAAAATTGAAGAAATTCATCACTCTTCCAAAAAGAGCACAGTGTTTACTAATCACAGTGATAACAACTTTTGACGTTAATTTGATTGATTGTATTGATTGTTAATGGCTTTCACTGATCACTGTAATACCCAAAAAAATGTCAAATTAAATATATCTTTTAAAATTGACATAAAAAACTTTTTTATGCATTTTAACCTTCACTCTCTCTTTTTCCATCCATAAAAAATACCCTTAAAAGTCAAAGAATGGAAATGTCTGAAAGAATCCTAAAAAAAAGTGAGCGAGTGATAACAACTGATAACGAGAGAACAATGAGGACATATGACCCTTAAAGAAAGGGCAATAAAAACAGGCACTTTCAATGTATATGTTTTTAACCTTTACTCTTGTTATGTTGAAAACGAAGATACATGTATAAGGTTAGAGGATACAAAAGTGCGGAGGGGGAAGGGCTAATACACTTAGATTTGAACTTTTAACAAACATAGAAGAAAAAAAGGAAGCACAAAAAAAGACGACTTTAAAGTATAAAACAGAAGCTGATTACTACTGACATAATTTTTTATTTATGACATGGAGATAGAGAGGAAGAAAAAAGAAAAGTATAATAAGCTGTTGTTAAGATGCTTAGAAACGTATGTAATCATCAATGTCAACATCGGATAGTTTTTTGAAAATGAATGAATGGATGGAAGTTCCGTCGTGGAACATGTATTCTTATTTCAGATCTATGAAAATAGATTATTTGAAGAAATAATTAAAAAGAGTATATATTTGTAGGGTGACGCTAAAAGGTTATGTGTAATTTATGGATTATGAAACTTTTTTATCCGTTTAGTTTTTGTGTTGTAAACAAAGTTATCAAACCTTGCTCTTATTCTCGTATTGTTGACATAAACTTGTTCAGAGATGTCACTGTCGACGAAGGATTTAGCCAAATTATCTTAAAACTCATGGATTTTGATGTGATTTTTTTTGAAATTTGTATTAATCTTTCGTCATCTGACAGATTTTGAGCTTGTCATATTTTATCAAATTATATTTTGGCATTAACTGGATTCAAACATTTAACATTACAGAAATTTGTATGGATTTAACTTTTACATTGTATCTTTATCTCAGTATGCTTCAAGGAAGTACATTTTTATTACCTCAATTTAACCTTAATGTAATCGTCTGCAATCATTTACCATAATTACAACATTTATTTCACCATCTTATTTTACTTCTTCTCTTTTTTAAACACTTAATAAAATTGGTCAGCTTTTAAAAATTACTCCATCTTTTGAAATTAAACGTAATTACTCTTCATTCATTTTCATAAAAGCCCAATTTTTTTCTTCCTAGTTTTTTTTGCTATTACAAAATTCATTTTTTTAAATTCCAATTCCATTTCAAAATAAAAATGAGCTGTTTCTGTTAATGTTTCTGAACTACAAAATCATCATGAACCTTTTTTGCATTTTGCGGAGTAGCGGAGGTGCACCCAAAGATCAATCAAAAAAATGAAAAAAAAACGAGAAAGATCATTTGAATGATTGCCGCAGTCACAACAAAATATATTATTTCATACACACTTTTTTTAAAAATCTACTTTTTTTGTTGGTTTTTGTCCATGAAAAACGGTTTTTCATAATTAAGCTATCTGTTTTTTTGTGTGATAATACAAAAAAAATATTATGCAACTAAGAAATAATGGAGAGAGTATTCTGGACAGAAATGGATTAACGTCGAGCAGCAGCATCCGAAGTACCAGCACCAGCAGCCATGAGAAGAAGAAGAAGAGGGCGTCGCTAAAAACTTTTTTTACTGAAGTTATTTTTTTTGTTCTTGTGTTGAGTGCGTTTTGGTGGGAGTCGCTTAAAATCAAAAGTACTAAAAGTTTTTCCTTGATAAGCAAAGCGAGAATTAACTATTTTAGGCAGTTGAGGGAAAAAGACTTTTACCAGTTTCACTTCCTTATTACCTTTCATTGTCTTTTGTAAAAGCCGCCGCCAAACTACAACAGCTACAAAAAGATGCAAGACGCTATTATTGGATGTTTTGAAGTTTTAATAACTTTAATCTGCTTTGGCTCAGCTTTTGTGCCACAAAAGAAGTTTGATGGCGGTGATGGAATGTTTGTACAATGGGCAATGTGTGCCGGGGTATTCGCAGTTGGATTTGTTGTAAATGCCATCAATGGATTTGGGCCATTTTATTGGGTTGCATGTATTGGTGGCTTCTGCTGGGCGATTGGAAATGTTGTGCAAGTTCCAACCATGCGAAGACTTGGAATGGCCGTTTCTATCCTCGTCTGGAATGCCGTCAATTGTGTCATGGGCTGGGCTGCTGGTTTCTTTGGCTTATTTGGGCTTGATGCAAAACCCGCATCTATCCCCTGGATGAATATTGTTGGAGTTTTATTTATTCTTGTTGGGTAAGTGCTCTCATTAGATCAATGCCATGGCATCTAATCACCCCCAATTTTAGTGCCGTTTTATTTGCCCTTGTTAGAAGAACTGATGCCAAAACCACTCTGCCCGTAGATCAAAAGAAGTCCGTCTGCACAATTTCCAGTGATACTCCAATTGCTGATAATGTACATGGATTAAATTCACCAAATTCAACATCCATTTCATCCATTGAATCCGGATATGCCATTGCAAATACCCATCTCCCTGCAGCCGCAACTCCAGCCAAGCCATTCCTTGCTGAAAATAAAGACCGTCTAGTTGGTCTTGGAATGGCTTTAATTGCTGGTATCTTCTTTGGCTTCAATGTCATCCCTGTCATGTACATTCAAGATCATGCAAAAGATTTTAACAATGCTCCATCTGATGGTGTTGCATATATCTTTTCACACTTCTGTGGAATATTTTTAACTTCTTCAGCTGTTTTTATCATTTATGCTTTATTTAAGTAAGTCTCTTCTTTTTTTGAACTTCCGTCTGTTGTTGCAAAAGAGCGAGACATTCTTTTCCTTGTCTCCATGAAGGGAGACAACAGCCTCCGCGCTCTCTTTCATGTCCCTTGCCTTGCCTAATGACGCATATTCATGCATTCATTCAATTCCAAATTTGACATCTTTGTACCGATACAAATAACTTAAAGAACAACTAAAAAACACAATTTCTTCTTCAGAAAAAATAAACCCCAAATTAATCCTGAAATTGCTTTACCTTCATTTGCATCTGGAATTCTATGGGGAACTGCACAAGCTTTCTTCTTTGCAGCTTCAAATGTTTTATCTTCAGCTGTTACATATCCAATTGTTTCAATGGTTCCTGGGGTTGTTGCTTCACTTTGGAGTGTACTATATTTCCGTGAAATTTCTGTAAGTTTTAAAACTCACGAAAAATTTTCTTTCATAACAAACATTTTTAGGGTAAACGAGACTTGTTAATTTTAACTGGCGCAATTTTGGTTACATTAAGTGGTACAGTTATGGTTGGAATTTCAAAATAGATCCATCACATCCTAGTCGTCAGATGTATTTTCAACAACAATGCAGCGACAGATTTGCTTCACGTGAAAAGCAAAACCCGAACCTTTAAAACAAGTACAAAGTTCCCTTTTTTCCCTCAAAAGTAGTAATAATATTTTTTTCTTTAAAAATTATTATTAGTAATTTTATTGTAAATAATTACGGGTAATTTTTCGACAACAAAAAAGATACTATATTTTTTTGCTTGACAAAATTTTTTTAATCTTAAGAAAATTGATGTATACTGTAATGGTGTAATAATAAATAATACTGGTAAATAAAGATATATAAAAATTTGTTTTATTTTTTTTCTATTTTTTTTTAAATTATACAATTTGTTTTTTAAAATAACAAATTTAAAATATTTAATACAATGCAAAAAAAGATGGAAGAAAATAGAGGGAATGTGATGACACAAAAAAAAATGTAACAAGAAAAAGGGGAAGATAGAAATTTTTCTGAGAAATTGAAAAAAGAAGAGAAAACAGACGGAATTCAATTGAAAGGGATTAAAAATAAATTACTCGTTTATAGCATTAAATTATATATAAGAAAATAAAAAACATTTTAAACTTTTCTTACTTTTTTTTTACAACAAGAAAAAAAATACTGTTAAATGTCTTGACAGAAAAGTACTGTAATTTTCTTGTCAAAACAAAAAAGATTTTTTAAAAAAAAGAGAGAAAAAAAGCATTGCGCATGAAAAAATTAAACAGAAAAAAGTGAGTTTTCTTTAAAAATTTTAAAAATCATTTATTCCAATTATTGTTGTTGATTGATGTAATGAATGTGATGAAGAGGGTGAAGCACGTTCCCCTGATCCACTTGCACCACCACCACCACTAGATGTCCCAGCTGGTGCAGATGGGGATGGTGAAGTACCAGATGGTCCAGGTGCAGATGACATATGAATTAAATGTGGTACATTATTATTACTGCTGCTATTAATATTATTATTTGTTGAAGAACCAAATGGTGGATTCATTGATAGTGAAGTGGATGTAGCAGATGATGGAGCAGTTTGATGTTGTTGAACTTGTTGTTGCTGCTGTTGTTGACTGCTATTATTTGAATCACGCTTTGCAGGATTTGTTGTAAAACTTGAGAGATTTGGGAATCGGAGGCCAATATCACGTGACAGTTTTACTGGTACCTTAAATAAAAGAAAAATTAACATAAAACACGGGATATCATATAGCCTCAGGGAAAGGGGATAAAAAAAAGTGAGGCAAAAGCTGCTTGGAAATTATTAAAAGAAAAAAAAAGAGACGAAACCTGAACTGAATATTATTAATATTGGTGATTAATAAATACATTAATAAACAGCGACGAATCACATAATTTTAGCATAGAAGCAAAAAAAGGAAGTAAAATAAATAAAATAAATTCCACCAAAAAGAACAAAAGATATTGCGCTGTGTTTTTTCGTGTTGCAAATTTTTCTCTCAATTATTTTTTTCAAGTTTTAAAAGTAAGTATAGTTTTAAATTAATTATTATTTAGTTTAATGTGAAGTTGAAGGCAATTGTAAAAAATCAACACCCGTTGTTGCCGTTGCCGTTGTAACTGTTGTATTTGAAGAGGATGATATTATAGCATTTGGTGATACTCCACCACTTCCACCACTTGTCGTTGCATTTATTGGAGCAGGTGATGTACCAGTATTTGTAGAAGAAGCATGTGAAGTAAAGAATCCTACAACAGAATTTGAGGATCCTGATGCAGAAGTACCAGATTGAAGCCCCTTTAAAACTTCATTTCCAATTGACTGTGAACCAGAGCCATAGAATGGAATAATATTTGAATTTGAGCCTGGTGTTGGTGAGGCAGATTTTGTAAGGGCTCGAGGCATTGGTGATTTTCGAGATGTTTTTCTCGAAATTAGAGCAGCCAACGAGCTCTGCAAAAATAAAAGAACAAAAAATGGAGGGAAAAAAATAAAAATAAAAAAAGTATAAAAATAAAGGAAACTAAAGCTGGTTCTTTTTTTCTTAATAGTTTTTAGTGTTAATTTTCTAAGTAATAAAAAACTTATGTAATTTTTAAAATAAAATTTAAGTATTTAAATAAAAAAAACATAAATGTACAAAAAAACTAAGCACTTTAATAAACTAAGCTAAAGGTATAAAAACTATTTTAGAAGTGGAATAAATATATAAAAGCTGTTGCTGCTGCTATTACTTTTGTGATAAAGCTATTTTTTAAATAAAACTTACTTTTTTACGTGATAAATTTACAAGATCTCGATAAATATCTGATCGAAGGAATCTTTGATAGCTGTCATTTTTCATCAGGCAAAATATGTGATCCTAAAAGTATTGATCGATTGTGATTACTGATTTTCGAGCAAGGACTTGGGGTAGAAAATTTCGAATTCCAAAAAAATGATAGCGAGGAAAAAACTTTGAAATTATTGATTTTTTCGAAATGGGCATCCGACAGGGATATACTAAATTCTAAATACTTACCGCTGCTTCATCAAATGACCATCGATTAGGATTTGTTAAATTTTCTTCCGTAATTTCCATGACTTTACAATCAATATTTACAGGGGATGTAGCATTAGTATCAATAAATTCATTATAGATTTCTGTCACCAACACGGGCACCATTCGACATGAACATTTCCGCAACTTTTGAACTTCCCACCAAAATCTCAAATTCTCACCAGAATATTCTTTATCCAAAAACTTTTGCAGTGTTTCACGGCCAAGCATATCTGAGAGCAGCTCTTCAAATGATTCTTCCCATAGTTTTAGTCTTCGAGTAGAGATATCACCAGTACTGGAATCACACCTTTAAAATTAGCATCAAAACAAAACACAAAAAGCACATTTATCTATTTTTTGGACACATAAACAAAATGATAGTGTTTTACAAAATTTTGTGACTACATTTTGCTATCTGTGATAAAGAAGGAAATTTTTGGCGGGATAGATAAATTAAAGTTCAAAGTTTACTTAATAAAAATAAAAGTGAACGAGTTTTAAGAATTATGACTTTTTTGAAACATTTTCGTTTCTATTAAGTAATTTTCAAAATGAAAACTTTTTGTCTTTTTTCAAAAATTAGTTTTCCAAATTTTGACAAATGCAGCTATAAAAACACTATCATTTTTTTCTCAGCTAAATATCAAACATTGACATAGTCATTTTAAAACTTACATTCGATCATGCTGCCAAAAATCTACTGTATCACTAATCCATGGATTTGGCTGTCCTTGAAAGGGATCCATCGCACTACCGAGTTGCACCAAAAATGCATCAAATACTTTTCGATGATCATAATATTGTAAATAACTGTAATAGTTGTGTTAAAACATTTGCATGATTTTAAAGCTTAAACTCACTTTTCAATAACTTTTGACGTTTTTAATACATTTTTTGCTAATCTATTTTGTAAAATACCAATCTATAAAAAATCGTTAAATATAAATTTGAACATGTTCTTTTCTAAACTTACTTCATATTTAAGTGAATCAGACATATGTGTGCACCTTCTTAAACCGGGTCGTTGATGATAAACTTTTGAATCTCGATAACTTAGGCCAGAGGTGGAAGAAGAAGCTCCATCTCCCGAAGATGAAGCTCCTGAGGAAGAAGCTAACACTTGTTTTGGATCTGCACCATTTGCAGCAGCAATCGCTGAGGCTGCTACTGCCGCAGGGGTTGCAGATCCCCCATCCATCATTGCACATCTAAGCATATGTTGATGATGGGTTTGGCAGTCGGCACTACAGGTTGCAGCATGCACAGAATTATTTGATGCAGAATATTTTGGTCTTCCAGATCTTGATAGCTTTCGAAAATCTACTTCTGTTGTATTCACACAGCCAGGAACAGGTCGATGAACATCCCAAAATGCTCTCTCTTGACTATCTAATATTTGACGTTCAAGTCGATCACGCTTTTTATCAACTCTATAAAAAATAATAAAGCATAATTATGTGGATATCTGGGAATCGGCATTTAGGTTTGTTAAAAAATGAAAACCAAGAAAAAAGTTTTTGTTTCATTCAAAATCGAAATTGAAACTAAATGTTTAAATAGCAATATTTGTATATTTGGGAAATGAGATTTTTTTGGGTTTGTTCAGAATCAAAAACTCGAAAAAGAATTTCTCTTTGCAATATTGAAATTGAGGTTCTTTGTGTATAAACGCTTACTTATATTGAGCTTCAGCTTGCATAAAAACAAATTCCCATTTTCTGCTAAACATTTTTTGAAGTTTTGCCAAATTTTCTGCTTCAAAATCTTCCAGCTCCAAATGAGCTTTATTTTGCATTGTTCTTTTGCATAAATATACCGCTAAAATGAAATTAAATAAATATGGATTTATTGCAACTGTAACCATGGGTAACAATAGTGGTGGCTTTTTCCATAAAAGTTTAAAACAAAATAAAACAATAAATAAAATTTTTTAAATCTCAAACAAAGATTGAATTTTGAAGATTTTGCAACAAAAAATGAAATGAATTTTTTATAAGCAAAAGATTTAAGTGAAATTTATCATCACCATCCTTATCACCTTATCAACGAATCAATTATTGTTACATACCGTAATCAGTATTTTCAGGCTCCCAACAATTAGATGGCCAAAAATAAGGTGTTTGAAAGCGATAAAAAGTTCCATCATTTTTAACAGTTAGCACATGATCATCTATTTGAAAAATATACCCGTGTGATGCAAGTAAATGAGCTAAATGTAGGGCATCCCCTAGATCGGCAACTTCAACATTCCGTAATAGCCATGCAACAATATCAGACCCCGTAAATACTGAGGGAATTTTTGATAAAAATGATTTAACAGTTTTAATTGGAACTCCATCTTCATTATTTAACATTTGATTAATTAAATATTCCATTTTTCGATAAACAATATGATTTGGGTGTACCATTTTCTCGTCCGATGAATTTCCCCGGATTCGAGAAAATGTCATTTCTGAATGAAAAGAAAAAATATTATATGTGAATGGTTGGGAAGTTGGTTGGAAAAAAAAGTTTTCGAAAAACACGCAAAAGATAAAACATATTACTATTACTCGCATATTTTTTAGCTTTACTTGCTGCTTCTCTCCACAGCTTAAAACCCTTAAGCACAATTAGTGTCACTTTTTGGGTATCTTTTTTGAAAGAACAAGGATAAGAAAAATATTTTTATGCATGTTCCAAGTTCGCACAAATCATGCGATTTTCAAGATTTTAAAAGTTGAGCAATTTCGCACAAGTTAGACGGATAATAAAAAACAGCTGTAAAATTGTATTCACTTCCTTATATCCTAAGCACAATAAATGACACTTAAGGGTGATGAAAATGAAAATTTGCTCTAGGAGAAAACTTAGACACTGACGTGAAATACCCTTCTCGGCAGCGACTCTGTTCTCCGGAATCGAACCATCAACTCTCTTTCTTAGAGTAATCAATGTTTCTGCTCAGAGCGCCGTACACCACTCGACTATAGAGGAACGAGAAAAGGTGGTGAAGAAAATGAGAAGATGATTGTAGTTTTATTTTTAAAAAAGGGTTCTGGATTTGGTTTTTAAAAATGATAAAACAATATTAACAGTAATATTTATTGTTGTTTTTTTAAAGGAAAAACAGTTGGTAAAAAAACAAAAGCACGTGATAAATGACGACAAAAGGAAAAAAAGCAAAGTAAATGTATTAGACATGCGCAAGCAGTTTATGCTTTAAAAAATTATATGTATAAAAAGCAAATTTGTAGAAAAAGAAGCATTGTTGTTTCAAATGTAAAATAAAATAAGGTTTTCTTCTCCTCTCTCTGTTTATGCCGTTCTCTTTTATTTTGACGCATTTCCGGAGAACGCTTCAACGCGCGTTATATTTTTTATGCTGAAAAACCATAAACAACCGTTTTGCTTCCCTTAAAAAATTCAATCTTTCAGAGAAAAAAAGATTTGAAGGATTTAAGATCGATTAAAGCATCTAAACCAGAAGCCAAAAAAACATGATATTTATCAAAGAAAAAGAATTTTAAGGAAGCAAAAGAAAGACGTGAGATATGCAGACAGAAGAAGATGATATATGGATAAAAAAAACATATACATAGATACACATATTATATTTGAAGAGTCCCAAGTGAGAGGCAAAAAAATATTTTTTTAATGGAAAGAAAAGCAGCAGCAACAAAAAAATATATTTATATATATTATATTTATCCGACGCGGGGCTATTGTCGAAGAAAATAAAATAAAAAAAACGAAGGAGAAGAAGAAGCTATAGGAGCTTAGAATCAATAAACATTTAGTTAGTTTTTTTTATTCAATGTTGGAGAAAAAAGAAGACATGAGAAGAAGGAAAAAAATATTGTTAAAGAATTGTAGTAGCTCTTTTTTTTCGCAACAAAATATAATAGAAATATGTAAGTAAAGTATTAAATGTATCATTTTCTTCTTGAGTTTCTTTCTTTCTTCATCGAAGAAGAAGGTTCGTTATTTTTTTATTTTTAAAACATTATTTTTTCTCTTTTCTTTTTCTTCTTAAGGATATTCATAAGCCACGTAAAAAATTTATATATTTTTTTGGCTGTTTCTCGCTTTGCCTGAAAAACAGGAGGCACAAGCAGCAGCAACAAAAAGGAGAAGAAAAGCTTTTTTATAACTTAAAACCGCAGAAAAGAAAGAAAAAAGAGATACGACCTTTATGAACTTCCCTTTGGAAGAATGGAGAGAGGAGAAAAAGCAAAGCTCTTTTTTGGCAGCAGGCAATGAAGTAGTAGACGACAACACATGCATGCCAATATTTCTGCTGCTATCAGTGTTGTGATGCTGCTTCTTCTTCTGTGTGTTTGCTTGTTTTGCTTCAAAATGCCAAAAGGATAAAGTGCAAAATTCTAGGCACGGCAAAAAATAGAAGCGAGAGAGAATGTCTCCATTTTTTCAAACTACTCTTCAACAACAGCAAAAAGAGAGACGTGAAGGCAGTTCGATTTATATTTCTCTTTTAAAGCTTTTCCATAAAATTGTCTTCTTTCTTTCTCTATTGCTTCAACAAAAAGATGAAGCCTCTGACATTCAAAGACAAAGAAGAATAGAAAAAAAGAACTCCAGACGTTTTTCTTTCCTTTTCATCGATGAAAAAAAGAAAGGGGTAGCCAGCAGTAGTTTTTACTTGTGGCAGAAAATACATATAACAAAAACAGCATAAAAAAAGAATTTATATTCTTCTCCTCTTACAACAGAAAAGCTAGTGGCTAGGCTGCCAATAATATCCTCCCATCTATCCCATCTTCTTGTATAACAGCAAGCAGAGAAGAAGAATGAGACACAAGAAGAACAAACGACAGCTAATAACAGAGACATTGTCAAAGCCTAAAGGGGGGTTTCGTCTTCTTTTTTCTTTTTTTTATTTGACAGACGCACTCTTCCGTCAAAATGGAAAAAAAGATGAATAGAAAATAGAGAGAAATGCCGCGGCAGCAGCAGCAGTTCACGTTTTATATTTATTGATTTATTTTATTTTTTTTCAAACATAAACTTTTATTACAACAAATAAAAGATAAAAATAATAATAACAAAGTTTTTTCAAACAAATAACAAATATTTAACGCCAATATGTGTTTGGTTTTCATATTACCAGTTAGTGAAACTCTCACTCATCGGCTGAATATTTTAATAAAAAAAAGTCCCGGGGAACAAAATTTAACTAATTTGGTTTAAAACCATTATACAAATATAAACGTTTTGTAAAAATAAAAATAATATAAAAAACCCTGTTTTAAAAAAACCATGAAAAGAAACACTTTCACCAGCATTACTTTAATCCAGCACCCAAAAAATATTTGGTAACAGATTACTGTAATAATTGGTCTTTTGAAGTTTTGTTTTTGTTCACATGTATCTTATTTCACATATTTTAATTATGGGGACGTTGTTGTTGAGTGGTATTATTAGGACGTTGTTGGTGTTGCTGATTTTGTTGTTGTCCAGAAGCAGGGCGATGTGCAGTATTATTTACATTTTGTGCAGCACCACGACTGCCACGCCAAACATTATCCGACTGTTTGGTAGCAGGAAGAGCTCCAGCTGGTGCATCATTGCGTGCTTGGAACTAAAAAATAACACTATTACTGTAATGTAAAATATAAATTTTGCCAAAACTCATCGCAGAAGACGGAGAAATGAAAAAGATTTTTAAGCAAGACGTTATATTAAAACTTAATTTTAAATACTTATAGCTAATTTGTTAATTTTAACACTATCATATAATTATTAGTAGTAAAATAAAGACGATAAAAGCAACAAATTAAATTTTATTTGAAAACAGACTTTGAAGTCTCAAATGAAAAAGAAACAGACAAACAAAGAAAACAGAATATGATTTTATTTGTGCTTTCTTACTTTATTGTTACTACGAGAAGCTTGAGCACCAGAACCAGCACCACGCCAACTGGATTCACCATCAGCTTTAGAATCAGGTGGGCCATCAGGACGACGATCTTGTGTATGCTTAAAAAGAAAATTTTAATAAAAAATTAGAAGTTGCATAAAAACGTACATCACGATTACGATTTTGTGAAAACGGAGTTGCAGCTGGACGTTCTCCTCGTTCAATTACTTTAGGAGGTTCTTTTTCATCTCTTCTAGGTGCTACATATTTACGAGGAGGTTCAGATGCTTGAGCTTGAGAACCAGCACCACCACGCCAGGTATCTGCAGTATCAGCTTTAGATTCTGGTGGACCATCACGACGAACATGTGGGACCTAAAAATAAATTATTACCGAAAAAAATAAGATTTAAAAACATACTTCACGATTACGGGGAATTTGAGGAGGTTGAGTTGGAACTTGACGTTCTCCACGAACAATTTCTTTAGGAGGTTCTTTTTCATCTCTCTTAGGTGCTTCAAATTTGCGTTGTTGTAATACTGGAGGACCAGCGCCACGCCAAGTAGATTCAGTATCAGCTTTAGATGGTGGTTGATCATCAGGACGACGATCTTGTGCAACCTAAAAAATCATAATTTAAACTGAAAAAAATTGTGGGTAAAAACATACATCACGATTACGGGTTTGAAGAACCGGAGGAAGTCCGCTACGAACAATTTCTTTAGAAGGTTCTGGACGGTCTTCTCTTCTCGGCCCATCATATTTACGGGGATGAGAAACTTGAGGACCACCAGCACCACGCCAAGTAGATTCACTATCAGCTTTAGATGGTGGTTGATCATCACGTCGATCATTTGTAAACTGAAAAAAAATATTAAATAAATGAAATATAAGTAAAAAACATACTTCGCGGTTACGGTTGCCCCGAGAAGCTGTAATTGCAGCTTGTCGCACCTCACGTTCTGCTTCTTTTGCATCATTTAATTCTTGTTGAATGCGATCCTTTTCATCTTTCTTAGATTGTTCCCATTGTTTACGACGTTCTTTTTCACGAGCAATTTTGCGGTCTTGCAATTTCCTTTCTTTGAGAGCAGCAACACGCTTATCAAATTCAGCATTCTTTCTTTCCAAATCTTCTTTATGAGCAACAACAACACCACGAATGAAGGTAATTGCATCATCTTTAGCAGCATTTAAATGTTCATAAGTAGCAACTTCTCGAGCGCGATCAGCTCTAAAAAAATCAAAATATTTAAAGTTTTACAGTTATAGTAATCCTTACATTGCTTGTTCAATACGACGTTCTTCACATTGTTCAAATAAGGCAGGAGCTGCTTGACGTCTTTCATTTGACATTTGTTTTGCAATTTCACGTTCTTCAATATTAAAAGCACGAACAAAATAATCAAATTTACGTTCCTGTTGTAGCTGGGTAATAGTTTGTTTACGACGTTCATCATCCATTCTTTGACGCTGTTCACGAACTACAGCTTCAGGATCCATATTTATAAGAGCTTCTTCACCTTTTTCTTTAACAATACTACTGTATATAGGATTCTGTTGAAAACGTTTAATTTGATCCAAACGAATTTTTTCTTCAACTTCTTTTGCTTCAGCAAGACGTCGAGCTCTTTCACCTTCTTCTTGTTCGCGCTTAAGTCTTTCAAGCTCTTGCTTACGCTTCTTTTCATCTTTTTCAGCAGCAATTTTCATTGCTTCTTGAAGTTTAGCTTGTTTAAGATTTTCACTATTTTCCTTATGATGCTCAATAATTTTTTTACGTTGCATAATACGTTCATGATCAGTTTCTTTATGGTGATCATAAATTTGTCGATGACGATTAAAATGTTCAATAGCACGAGCACGAATTTCCTTTTCATCAAATTGATATGCAGTATTTGCAAGAAGTTCAAAAAGACGAGTTAAATGAACACGCATACTTTCATAACCGCTCTAAAGTAATAAATATTTCCAGTAGTTCTAACAAGTTATAGTATTTACCTTGTAAACATTAGCTTCATTGAATTCTGTTTCAACATCACCAGCTACGGTAGCATCAATAGGACCAAAACGAATACAATTTTCACGATGATCAACTTGAGCTTTTAAGAAACGTTGCTTTGTAATATGAACAAGAAAATGTTCAAGTTCTGCACGGGTATAAAATGGTATTATGGATGACATACGATCAATTGGTATTGCATCATAAATATTTGTAAGCTAAAAAGTAATAAAATAAATACAAAATTTTTACAACAATTATCTCCAACTCCTTTCAAAATTTTTGTTGCAACAACAGCACGAATACATTCAATGTATTGAGAGTAATCATCACGGCCCAAAGCTTTAATCTTTTCAAGTTCATCATTAACAAGTCTTGCAGCTTCAAGAGGTGCAAAATCAACTTCCATTAAACGATAAATACGAGCTACAGATTCTTGGGCAATATCAGGAACAGAAAGATGTGCAATTTCACGTAAAATTCCTTTACGTGTAGGAGCAATAGGAAGACGTAACAGTGTTGAAAGAATTCGAACATTACCAAGATGTAAATCTTCCATATCAAGGTGTTTTGTAAGGATAGATGAAGTATCGAAGTCATCAGCTATGCTCAAAGCAGCAAGCAACAAACGGGTTGCTTGTTCAGTAGCTTCTTCACCAGAGAAAGTCTTTTTCATATCTTTGTAAATTGTAAATTTTTGTAACAAAGCTGCTGAATGAAACAAAAAATTTCCACCTTTCCAAAAGATAAGGGAAAGTTTATCATAATAATTTACAAAGCTTTGAGGCTTTATTGTACGCTTTTCCTTTTCTTTACAAAGTTGCATCAAATTGTGCAAATCTTCTGTAGATTTATAAGCTTCACCCCATAATTCCATTTGAATAGCTGTATCCAATTGGATTAAACGAGTTTCTTGCATAATAGCCAAGGATTCAGCAAGATTAATACGTTGGTTGTTTGCACTAAAATGTTAGTTTACATTAGCTATCAAACTAATCAGTAACATACCTATGAGAATGAATATTCTTTTGAAGTTGAGATAAATGTAAACGAAGAAGATCACAAAGTTTACGGAATTCATTACGTCTTTGATATTTGATACAAAAAGCAAAAGATTGCCTAGCAATTTGATGATAAAGATTTTCAACAAGGCTATTATTTCTTAACAAATCAAGACAATTACGGTAAGAATCCCAGAGGAAACGAAGCCATGGACTAAGAACTGTACGATCCATACGATCTTGAGATACAGCACCAGATACAACAGATAGCAAGAGACTAAAAAGTGTCAAAGCATTAATAAAGGTATTACCAGAGTTATAACATACGCTTCTGGAGCATCACTTGAATCCAAGTCATCAATTTCTTCCAACTTTTCAATGGATTCTTTTTGTGCTGTTTCAGCTTTATTTTCAGCTAATCTTAAGAGATGCTTCATAACATTTTCAAGAGAAGATACAGCAACTTGTTGTGTAAGAGCTTTATACTGATATAGAGCATCCTTTGCAATGCTAGCATTACGAAGCTTAACACATAATTCCAAATGACGAAGCATAATAAGTTCATGTGTTGGAGACCATTGTTTATGACGACGATCCTTAAATAGTATACATGTATTGCATCATGATACTTGTACTGTGAAAGATATACTTACTCTAATAATTTCATGAAGTGCATTTAAAGCATCATTATCTTTTCCAACAGAAATAAATTCTTCAGCACGTTGTAGAACGGCTTCCGGGCGTTGTACGCGACCATAGGCAGCCATGATTGCCTAAGTTTGGATTGTTTTTCGAGTATTAAACGAATAACAGAAAGTCAAAGATTGACAAGTAAGAAGCGAATAAAAACTTGTATAAGATAATGGAGATTCAGAAGAATATATACTTCTAAAAACGATATTAGTATTAAAAAGTTTGTTTATAAAATTGTCCAAAAAAGGTAGTTAAAAAGCGCTTGATTAAACAATCAAAAGAACGAAATTGACACGACGCACACAAATAAAATCGACGTAAAAATCATGGGGGAAAGTAGGGAAATGTTGAAAGTAAGTAGTAAATAAGATGCAGTAAGTAATGCAAATTTAATTAAGGGCTAATTAATTTGTCAATATTTAAAAAGGAGATGGGTAAAAAAGAGGAAACGCTTGCTTTTTTACATTTCTGGACCTAAATAAACTTGTCCATCCATGTTTAAAATGTTCCTAACACGAAAAAAGATAAATGCGGGAAACAAAATAATTTTACAGACATCCATAAAAAAACGATTTTAACATTGGATCTCTTTTCCAAAAACAGATATGGATAGCGACTATTACGACTCTGAAGAAGATATACCAGAGGTTAGCTTTACAATATATCCACTACAACACTAAAATAAAAATTTTAAGAAAAAACCAAAACTTGAAATATCAAAACAACAGCCACCATTAGACATCATCGAAGTGTTCAATAATGCAAGTGATGATGAAGTATGTCTGATTTCTCATAATATTTTTACATTAACTTTTTCAAAGAAAACATTTTTACTTCACAAATTATCTTTATAGGTTGTTTTTAAATGGACAGAATTGGAGCTAAAAGAAATTTTGTTGGATTATGTTCGATTTATAGTGTATAAAGCTGCTTTTCCGGATATTGAAAGTAATGCAGGTTCTTATAATAGTAAGTTTACTAATATGCCACTTTAATAATAATATTTAAATTTAGATCTTTTGAAAAACTACAAGCTGCTAAATACTGAAATAAACTCAATGTGTAATTTTATGATTACTCATCTCGATCTTTCTGATGAATTTGTTGGTGCTATAAGAAGACACTCACAGAGAATTCCATGTTATAGATATGTAAATGAATCATGTATGGTATGATTTTTATGAAGATTTAGTTATATTTAAGCAAAATTGGTGTATTAAATCATTAATCATTAAGTCTCATTATTAAAGTTTTAACAAAGTATCATCCTTTCTATCTGTTTCAGATATGCCAGATAAAGCCATCACATAAAATTCAATATCTTGGGCCAAATTATAATAAGAATGATCTCAGAATTGAAAAGACAACATTTCCATCTCAAGTAAGATCTGTTTATTAAACTTTTTTAAGCTACAGTATCCATTTTCAGTGCCTTTTATTATGCAATCTTCACACATATTTATCTGATACATTTTTTTCTTTGATTCACATAAAGTGGAATATTCATCTGAATATTGAACATAGATTAAAGCAGCATAATATTATATGTCGTGGCAATAAAACTATTATAGATGATATTGGAAAAGATGTTATTACCGTATGTCTTTTTTCTTTTTGGTGTTGCTGTTTAAGTCTTAAAAGTTTTTCAGAATCTTGCTGCGTATTACTTTCATGTCATTTGTCGGCTAAAATCTACAGATGCTATATTACTGAATATAAGAAGTGGTTCGCCTCTTGTTTTTCGTGATGCTTTACGTTCGCTTGAAATAAAAACTCGATATCAAAAAGTTTCTAAGAAATAAATAAATCTTTTGCTTTTTATTTGTGTTTATTATTTTAAAATTATGGGTTTTTGAACCTGATTTTTACCGTACTCATACTTTGTTGCAATATAACTTTTTATGTGTTGATGCCTTTAGATTTATGAACCCAAACTTTTGTTTACCAAAACAAGGTTACGTTTCAGTGGTTAAAAATTACGTTCAACAATCACGCCTGTAGGCTTTTTGTTTCAAAAATTGTTTCGTCACCTTTAATAACTTCATTACAGATACGGTGAAGCCTCCTATCTCTTACCAACTTTAAATACTGCTCGATTGGATACACTTGTTCTAAATCGTGGTTATCGATTACCAAATATTAGTTATAGTTGTTTATCAATAGATGCAACAGAATCTCGCTTCCTTCTTGCTGGAGCATCAAATGGTGATATCTATATTGCAGATCTTTTACAAGTTATTGAACAGAAACAAGAAGCTGTAGGATTTTATCGGAGAGGTCAACTTACTGGAGAGTGAGTTGCTATTTACTGTAGCTTCTATTTATAAATTCTTATTTGTAGTGGACATAAAAATTATATTCTTCATTGTGATTGGTTTAAAAATGATGCAGCATCTTTTATAACAGCTTCAAGAGATCATTCTGTTAAAGTAAGCTTCATTTGGTTTGATTTTTAGGCTACATTATTTCGCTTTACAATTCTGTACTGAACCGCCTCATGCTGGGAAAAATATATACACTTCGTTTTTTAGCTATGGGATACAGAAAATCTTGCTCTTATTGATACATATAAATTTCAAACTGATACTGAGTCAATATCTGGACTAGAATGGAATAGTTGTGAACCACATTTAATTGCAGTTGGTCTTAATTCATCTGTTGTTAAATTTGTTGATCCGTCGTAAGCATTTTACTTTCATTGGATTCTGCTACAAGCAATAATAATTACAGAGTTGGAAGTGTTGTTCAACAAATTCGTTGGTCATCTACTCATATCTCATCAATAAAATGGTATCCACAAAATGCATTTATGATTTTTACAGGCACAAAAGAAGGAAATTGTGCAATTTTTGATATTCGACATAGTAAAAAACCGTTTGTTCAACTGGATGATCCTTTTATAAATGTAATAAAAGATAAGAGTGAATTTACAAAAGCAAAGTTTACTGCGGATGGCACAAAACTCGTTACTCTACAATCAAGTGGTAGAATAAAAGTTTTTCGAATGTCTGATGGAGAAATTATTAACGAAATTCATGTATGTTACTGTACAGTGTTCTTTTTAAAGTTTATATTTAATGTTTTAGAATTTTCGAGGTCGCACAAAAAAAGGTGCAAATTTTGATTTATGTAATGAAGGTAATACGATAATGGCATTTGTTCCATCCGGAACTGAAATCAATATGATCTCTCTTGAGCCTACTTATTATGTAACAGAAAATGAAAGAAAACAGATTCCAACACCTTCCAAAAAGCTGTATTCTGGTTTCGCAAGTGATGCTGTAGCATGTGTATATAGGCCGAAATTTCAACATGTAAGTTTAAATATTTTTAAATGTTTTAACCTTTAATCGTTTTTGTTTCAAAGTTTGCAGGTAATTGGATTTGGTTTGGATAAAAATTGCTTAGTTTATACTCCAAAATATGATGTTCGTCCAGAACTTGATAAACCAATTGATAACACTTTACATGCGGATACGTGGTCGTCTGATGAAGATTAGAACACTTAATTGTCTAGAATCATATTTATTGCTATCCATATTTCTGTAGAATTTCACTGGTATAATTTAATTTCTTTAGTTTTAATAAATTATTCTTTTATCATTGTTTTGGTGTGAAAAACTATGACAAATTTTTTTAGTAGATATGGTCTGCCTGCAGGCAACGTTGCATTGTGCTGCCGCTACTTATTGCATCATTCTTATTTAATATCCCAGGTGTTATTTTGTTTTTGTCTAAAACGTTTTTTACATTATGACGGTTCTAAAAAAATCTTTTATTATTTATTAATTTTATGCTGTCTTTCTTTATGTTTCTTATGTTCAATAGTGTTAAATTTATAATTATATGTTATAATAAATAATTTTTAGATGGTAACAAAGGGTAATGACCTATTTATGAATGAAGAGCGTGCCACCACTGATATTGATAGCCAATTTACCAACCTCAATTTAAATCAAAATCACAAATCTTATGATGTAGCTCCAGTTCAATCTTATAGCAAATCAAACTTCAATAAAGATTTTGGTAAAAAAAAATTGCCGTTTTACAAAATAACGAAAACTGATTTCTCTTTTTGAATGCTTAAAAACTACTTAGTGATTCACTAAATTTATAAATGGTCCGATGGGATCAATTTCTAATTGATGGATTATTATTATATGTATAGTGCGCACTATAGTGCATAAATTTTACAGTAAGAAAATATTTAAAAGTTCAAAAATACATCTTTTTTTCCATTTTTGTTGTAGAGTCCATCCATCGTTTAACAACCCTTTTCATTAGACTCCAATATTCAGTTCCAATCTTTTATAAGCGTGATAAAATATAAATTTTTTTTGTAAAACTCCAATCGACAACTTCATCAGCAAAAGATATTGCTGTCAATAATTCTAAGCAAGATAATTCACAATCATGGAAAACTTCACCGAAGGATTTACGTTTAAAAGTTTTAAATGATTTTAATTCAAGTAATGGAGAAGAAGCAGAAGTTAAAAAGAGTGAATGGATGAATAAGTGCTCAAATACCACCAGTAGCACTTTATCACTTCATATTACAGCGTATGAAAATGGAGCTTCAGATAATAAAGAAAAAAGCTCACCAAAGAAAGCTAAAGAAAGAATAATTTCAAGTTTTGCATCAACTTTACAAGCATGTTAAACTACTTTTACGAAATTATAAAATAGATATGTTTTATAGGAACCCTTTGAATATCCTCGTCAAATGGAAGACAGTAATAAAATGGATAAACCTGAAGTTATGCATTTTAAAGCATCCCAAAAATTGCTTGCGCCTGATCAAAGTACAAATTTTAAAACAACTAAGTTTTTAACCGAAAATGCTTAATTTTAATAGTTAATTTTTACAGGAACTGCTGTTTTTTTATATTTTTTTGTTTTTCCTATAGAATTAAGCATAGTCAAAAGTATAAAAAGAAAGCGTAACCTGGTAAAAAGTGATATAAAAAGTGGTTTTTCGCTGCACATCCATACTTAAGAAGTTTTCGAATATTATAGTTAGTGATCAGAAAAAAAAATATAAAAACTTTTGATATTTTCTTTAATTTATTTATCACATAACTGTAATTGATGTTCGACCCTGTTTTGCAAATCATTTTTTTACAGTATAAGATTAATTAACTTTAAATAATAGTGATATATTACAGCTTCGATGGAACAAGAACAAAGTTGGCTTGAAGCATACAAGAATATTCAATCACATAAGAAGCCATCACAAGAAGATTTTCAACATTTAGTTGATATATGTAATGAAAATGGTATAAGTGTTCATTCTGAAAAATTTCCTGAACTTGTTCCACCAATACTTATCCGTTTTTTTTCATTCTTTGATTCATGTGAAGAGAATACTTTTGAACCTTTGGTATGTTTGCTTGAATTTTATAGTTTTTACGTTTTTCAAAATTTGTTGTCTCGTTATTTTTATGCTGCACTTTTTATCCTTTCGTCAGTACCCCATACATTTGTTGTTGACTTTTGCCATCTTCTACCGTATCCTTACATAACATGTTTTTTAGGTTATGAACTTTGCTGAAAAATGTCTACTTGAAAATCCAAATTGTATTCATCCATCTGATTTACAAATTTTTATTACATATTTTTGTCGTCGATGTATTAAAGGTATTCGAAATGTTATTCGTCCAGCTTTATCATTCCTTCGAAACATTATTTCAAAAGTTGTAATTTCTAATAATGTTATACCAATTATTGTAACAGCAATGTCAATTCTATCACCACAAGAATTATATTTTTCTTGCACTTTTAATGTTATGAAACAAATTTTTGAACATCATTATGGCAGTGAAGCAATTATGATGCTCCAAAAACTAATGTCAACTGATTTTCCTGATGAAATATTAACAAATATTTCAACTTACACAATTACTGCTATGGCTCGAGGCGCTGTTGATCTTTATACAATGCTTTTTTATGGACCTGATGTAAGTTATTTACTAAAAAAAGGGGACTACGGTAATATCGCTTGTTTATAGCGCATCAAAATTATGGAAATGCCTTTAACTCCAATGTTACCGTATCTTCTTAAAGCAGTTGAATCACATTCTCAAGTTTGTAAAGAAGTTCTTAAATGTCTTTCACTTATTGTTGTTAAACATGGTGGTGAACTTGATGCATTATCATGGGAAACAATTTTAGCATTACTTCTTAAAGTTTCTGAAACAGAAGTATTACTTTTTCTTTAAATTTTTTTTGATTATACTGTATTTTTTAGGATGTTCTTGAAGATGAAGATATTATCAAAAAATTCGATTACATTATTTCTCATATCTCTAAAATTATTGCACATGGAAATTTTCGAGGATCCATTGAACATTATTTTGATCTTGTTGAAGCGACTGCTAAATTACAAAATGATGAAGCATTATTAACTTTAATTGATTACAGATATGAGGTTTGTTTTTACATGGGTACTGTAATTTCGGGGTTGATGTATGATACTTTTAGCAAATTGTATCATTACATTCTGATCGATATCAACCAATGCGTGAATTTGCTGAAAAATTTATAGATCTTGAAAATAAATTTTCTGATGCTGTTCGATCAAAAGCTGCAAAGATTATTGATTTTTTGGGTGTTTATAATCTTCTGTTAGAAATGCCACGAAATATTGAACTTAAAGCAAAACTCACAAATTTTGATGCAACATATGGTCGAGCTCAAAGATATTGTTTTGGTCAAACTCCACAAATCCTTAAACAATTTGTTTCATATTATTTTTCACATCATGGAAGACTTTCATTACGTGAATTTGAAGAATCTGTACCACCTCATGCTGATCTGCTATTTTATGAAATTCCAGAAGCAACAACATCAACAACAGCTGATGAAAATGACAATATAATGATATCAGAATTTGTTAAAACTGAAATTTTGGATGTTAAAAATTTGAAAGAAACTCTTCAACTTTCAATGGGTATTCGAGGAAGCTTGAAAAAAACTCGTTACCTTTTTATTCATGAACAAATTCGAATTCATCTTGATCGTGTTGAAGATTTGGGAGATTTTATTGAAGTTGAAGTTCGACTTGACGAAGATCAAGAATCAATTGATGGCTATAGAACAGCAGAATATTTTATGGCACAACTTGGAATTCCTAAAGAAGATTTTATTAAAGGAGCTTATATTGATAAATTAATTGAAAGTATGAATAATGATGAATAATAACGTTAAATATATGTGCCTCTTAGAGTCGTTGATTTTAAAAATAAATTATAATTGGCATTTTGTTTTTGTGAAGAACTACAGTATACTAACGATTATAATTCAAGCGAAAAAATAACTTGCCTTTTTTTACTTCCTTTAAATTTTTTGATGAGAGAGATTAAATCGGATAAAGGCAATGTTTTGTGACACAGTAAGCCTTTCATCTTCCTATTTTTGATGTCGTTGTTCATCGTCATTAAGCTTTAAGTGGAGAAAAGAAGGCGGTATATTTTTATTTAAAAAGAAAAATGGACCAATGCTCTTCATCTTCTCAAATCCGTCTTATCTCCATTAAAGGTATGTATTTTTGTTTTTCATTTACTATGTTTACAAACCTTCTTGTTGTCGTATGTACACTTATTGTAAAAAATCTTTCTGTATCTTTTTTGCTATGTTTGAACAAGAAATTATTGTATCGCCTTTTTTTTGATTTCCCTCTTTTTTTCTCGATATTCTTAGAGATCGCTTATTTGTTGGGCAAACATTGCGCCATTAACGAACTGTACCCCCTTTTACCTTCTTATTTTTTGCGAGAAAAATATATTGCGGCAATTAGAAAAAAAGACGTTATGCTTTTGTCGGTAGGAAAAGAGTATACAGACAGAAGAAGAAGAGGAAAGCTTTGAACCTGAGTTGAAGTGGAGGAAAATTCACAAAGATACAAATTTTTTTTAACTTGCCAAAGACTGTTTTTAACGACTGCTGCTGCTTCAAATGCATTATTGCTTTTATTTACTTGCGCACATGCTTCTCCTCTTTCATCTCGTTTTTCGTTGCATGGTCTCATGGTTTAAGTTTTATTGCTGCTGCTTTTACACTTTTTTCTCTGGTTTAAAACATTGAATAAATTATTCAATATTTTTCTCCGTTTTCATTTTTACGTCAATATATATATTTTTGACATTGATTTATTCCACAATGGTTAAGATAGAAAAGAAGGGAGAGAAACCGCAGCTGCAGAATCGATACTTGATTTTTCACGTTTTTAAATTTTGTAGGCTTTTTTAAAACTTTTATAACTTTTCAAATATTGAAATTCAAGCTTTGATGAAATTCTTTTTCAATTGTTTGAATCTAAAAGACTTTATTCGTACACGTGATTTATTGCAGACAGTACAATAGAAACTTACCTTCCTTCTTCCCAATCCTTTGAAAGTTCAAGTATCTCTTTCGAAAAGTATTGTTTATTTCTTTTTGAAAAATACAATAAAAAATACAACAACTTTCAGTTTTTTTTATCAAAAAAGTTTACTGCTAATTTTAGTTAGTTTTTTAGTAGTTGTTGAAATTTTCTTATCAAATGAAAGAGTGAGGTTAAAACTTTTTTTTTAACTTAAAAGGAAACAAACAGAGACTATACTTTTAAAGATGTGTCCCAAAAGAAGTAGTATATTTCTTTTTCTTTTTTTCATTCAACTATGACTCATCTTTCTTTCTCTCTTTTTTTTTTTATTGTTGGTTAAATAAGATTACAGCGTGTTTTTAGGAAAGATGATGTTCAATGTCACTTTTCTTTTTTTAAAAGTTGTATTAGTTTATATGTTGTTATTTTATAGGTACTAACCAGCATCAATTGCAACTACTAACTACGATGGAACAAAGGGTTGAAGTTAAACCAATAAATTTTATTTGTCATGCTCTATTTATTTATTCACTTGGTGCTTCATCTTATTTATGTTTAATCTTTGGGCCTAGAAAATTAGGTTTCTTCTGTGGTGATGAATCAATTCGATACCCGTATAAATCTTCAACAATTCCAATGCCACTTTTACATGCTATTTTTTATATTATTTTAATTCCATTGGTATGTTTTTCTTTTTTATTGGATATCTTTAATCATGACATACTTTAGATAATATACACAGAATATTGTTGTACAAAATATTTATATTCAAAATATTCTTCGAAACTTCCAATGAGATTTGAATGTTATGGTCATAATATTTCAGCAACGATTGTACGAATTTCTAGATTTTTTCGTAAGTTTTTCTATGCTTTTTAAATTTAACTTAAGTTTTTATCACAGTAATTTCACAATTGGGTTATATGATTGATATATTTTTATTAAATATTACAAAATACTCAACAGGACGTTTACGGCCACATTTTTTGGATGGTAAGATTTTACGATTTTTATGAATTTTGTTTTACAAAAATAACTTACAGTATGCCGTTCATCTGTAAATACTTCAACTATCTCACAATGTGGCGATGCGGCAACCTATGTAGAACATTATATTTGTCTTGGAAAAGATCAAAGTAGAATTACGGATGCTCGTCTTTCATTCTTTAGTGGCCATACTTCTCATTCATTTTATTGGGCAATGTTTTTCTCTGTAAGCTTTGTTTAATTAGTTTTTACAAGCTTTATCTTTTGTCTTTCTGCAGCTATATCTTCATGCCCGTATTGGCCGAACCTACCGTACTTCTGTAGCTTTTCCTGTTCTATATACTTTGCTATTTGGGCTTGCAGCATTTGTGGGATATTCAAGAATCTATGATAATAAGCATCATGTTATTGATGTTGTAACTGGAGCCTTGGAAGGTACTGTTGTAGCTGGCTTAATGGTTCTAGTATTCTTTCGGCATCAATTTTTTGATCTCAATTTTAAACCCCATGAAATCAAAGCTATGAATGGAAAAGCAAGCTCAGAATCATCATCTGAAACAGATTCTGAAACAAATATTGAATGTCATTCTGTTACAACTAAAGTTACAACCGTTGATGTCAGTACCAATCCAGCACCAGATGTTGAAGTAATTGAAATTCCATTGGATGATGAAATTATACCACCACCAACTGTGGTAGTAAATGCCGAAAAACCGAAACGAAGAGATAGCACAACTCAAACGGATACTGTAATTAGACCAAAAATTATGAAGCATACTGAATCTCATGTTTAACAATAGTACAACTAATTTTTAAGGGTTCTTTTTTCAGCCAGTCAAATTGATAGTAATATATTTTTGAAGTATTGTATTGCTGTTATGCATTACAGTATTTGAATTTATATTATTATCGCAATAACGTAAAAGTACAAGATATTAATCCCAGATATATATAATATTATAACTTTGTAAATTATTTTTGTATAAAATTAACTAATTTATTAATTATCGAATAATAAATAATTCTATTTGTAAATTTTATTTTGCTTTTTGTTTGGTTTATTTGTTCCAATTAATTATACATTTAACAGTTTTTGTTTTGAAATATTTTACAAAAAATAACCTACAGTATGCCAAAGAACGTTGAAATTAAAGCATCTCTTGTCAATTTTGATGAAACATTTGCCATTGCTCAAAAAATTTGTGATGGACAAGAACCAACAATTTTGAAACAATGTGATACATTCTTTAAATCTCCAAATGGTCGTTTAAAACTTCGTGAATTTCTTAATTCTGATTTACCTTCTGAACTTATCTTCTATGATCGGCCAGATTCTGAAGGTACTGTATTATTATTAAAGTATATATTTTTTACTGATTGTTTAGGTCCAAAAGTTTCAACGTTTGTTAAAACTGAAACAACTGATGCCGCAAATTTAAAAGCTGCCCTTGAAAAATCAATTGGAATAAAAGGAATTCTAAAGAAAACTCGGTATTTATTTATGTATGGACAAACTCGAATTCATTTGGATCATGTTGAAGGTCTTGGAGATTATATGGAATTGGAAGTTTGTTTGAGCGATGATCAAGTTGCTGAAGAAGGAAATACAATTGCTGAAGATTTAATGGAGAAACTTAAAATTCCAAAGACTTCATTGATTCAAGGTGCATATATTGATAAGTTATTAGGTGATTCTCAAAATGCATAATTATTGATTATTGCTTGTGCTATCTTGCCAATGTTGAACATGTTGAAAGTATTATTACTGTTGAATTTTTGAATAAAGTTCTTTTTGCTACAGTATGATTTTTAATTAAGGTTTGCAACCAATTTCTTACAGTATACTATTTAAAAGAAGTATCTCCGATAAGATGACCACTTGAATATCCATTTTTCTCATTAGCTTTCCGCTTCATTTTTTGACGTAGAGCAAGATAAGTGCTTTATACCTTTTTTGAATAGCAACCAACCCAACAGGATTTAAGTGAGCAAAAAAAGAGTGACATCAAAGTACATTTTTTGAATTTTGTTACCATAGTAATGTTTCACCTGAAATCTAGTCATTATCATCTCTGTTTCTTTTTCTTTTAAAAGCAACTTCATTGATTGCATCTAGTTTTTTTCTCGGTGATTCTCGTGTGTTTCGCAAAACAGAAATCAATTAATATTTGCTAATATCGCGTAAAAAACTGACTTTTTTTGTGACGTTTATCTTTTTTCTCGTTGCTTCCATGTTTACATTTTTTTAGTTTCAACAAAAAAAAACTTTTTTTATTGCTGCTGAAATGATTTAAACAAAAAATATATTATATTTGATTCGTTGCCGAAATTTCCTTTAACAAAAAAGAAAGAACCACTTCAAGGGTGAAAAATGAATGACGAATCAGGCATCGATGAAATTGCCCTTCTTTCACCAATCAATAACAGTAGCAGCAATGAACACGAAGACTTTGAAAGAAATGATTCGGCTTCAAGAAATAGAAGTTGGCAGCGGCAACGACCTACAACAACTTCTTCACCAACAATGACGGAGCAATTTTTCAATGAAAGGGTATGTTTCTACAGTTTTTTTCGCTCCCAAAAGTCTTACAATTTTTTTTGTTTGAGAGAAAAATCTTTCAGACTACAATTTTTCTTTTTCTCATTTTTTATTAGGCTTATATTTAAATGGAATTCTTTTAAAACATTTTTAAAATAACATATATTATACAATAATACAAAAGGCTGCTGCTTTGTGTGTCGTTGCAAGCTTTATGTTTTTCTTTTGTGTTTGTTAAAATGACTCATATTTTTTCTCATTGACAAAATCGTTGAGAAAAAAAGCGGGCAGGAAAAAAATCAAAGAGAGTGAAATGACACCATTTTGCTTTGCGAAAAAATACTTTCATTTTAAATCTGCTTTTATAAATAGCGGTCAATGGTTGATCTTTTTTAGTAGTTTTAAATTCGTAAAAATGCTTGTTAAATTCTTTTCATATTTTTGAGCGCGACTAATGATTGTTTTGTTGATTGAGTTTATTTGATTGTTTGATCGAAATTCATGACATGGTTTTATGTTTGTATTTTGCATTGTTTCATAGCTTTTCCGACCGGATTGTTCAAAGTGATATTATTTTATCACTGATTAATTGAACTGCAAATTTGAAAATAGTGTTTTTTTGTAATAATACGTTTTCCTTTAATTTTTTTAGAATAGGCAGATCCGGGGTACTGTAGTTATAGCACATTTGTTATTTAAAAAAGGATATATGAAAGCTGAACAAAGTTTTGAGACAGACTTTTACAATCGAAATCAAAGCACTTGAAAAACTTGCTATCATTTTGAACTTGATTGAGAAAAAAGATAACGGCCGCAATTAATGAGAAGCAAAAATAAACACAAATGTGGAAAGCTCGTGTTTTTCTTTTTTTCGTTGCAAATTTGCGGTCAAAATAAAAACTTTACATTTTTGATTTCAATAAAAACATTTTTTAAAAAATTTCCGCGTTCATTATATTACTTTTGACAAAGTTCACAAGTATAATCCTTTGAGTTTTAACAAAAACAATATATTTTTGCATCTTCATTAGGATTGATCGCTTTCAATAATCCTTCTGTGAATATAAAATACAGCTAATTATCTTTATCTCTTATTTTCGTTATTAACGCGTTATCGTGTATCCACCTTTTTATGTTTTTTTCTCTATTTCCCTCGTTCAACCATTGTTTTTGTTTCGCTTTATGTTATGCACATATTTTAACATAGAAATATATTTTCACAACTTTTTCCCTCTTGTTTTTTCGAAACTGAGTTTATTGATTGATTATATTTATATTTTTGTTATTTTAGAATCCACGAAATCTCAATAATAATCGTGCAATGATGTCTGATTTTCCACTTCGGCTTCCAATTCAAAAAACTCTATTTGAATGCTTTCTTCTATATTCTTTTGGGATTACTGTAGAGCTGGTATTTCGTCTTATTGGTCCACCAAAACTTGGATATTTTTGTAATGATCTTTCAATAAGTTTTACATCAAGATACAGTATTGTCAATGGATTTGAGCTCGCTGCATTTGTATATTGTTGCAGCTTCTTTCCAATACTTTTTACAGAACTTTATCGCCTTCTAAGACATGATCCAGAGATATGTTTTACAATGATGGAAAGAGGATATAATAAAATTACAAGATTAGCTATTCGAGTTGTCGTATTTTTTGGTTATTGCCAAGTAAGTTTTGTTATTTTTTGTTAAGAGATGAAAATTACAGTATACTATTTTAATTATTCGTTACTGTCATTTTTGGTTTTTCTGTAGTTAAAAATGCTTTTAGCCAAAGCTGTTATTCATTAAAAATCGTTTTCAATATTACAGTATGCTTTTTGGGGATAGTCTTTGTCATTTGTAGATTACTATAACTTCTTAATTTTTTGAAACTTAAAATTATGCCGAACTAGAATTTATAATTTATCAATTTCCTTTTTTAGGTTGCAATTGTTCTAACCTGGGCTTTAACAAGTGTAACAAAATTTTCAATAGGTCGTCCACGACCATATTTTTTATGGATGTGCAACTCTACGTACACATGTGTATCAAACTATTCAACAGAATATGTATCACCAGATAAATATGAATGCCAAGGAAATCCATTATCTGTACAAGAAGCTCGTCTAAGTTTTTTCAGTGGTCATTCTTCTCTATCACTTGCATCTGCCACCTATGCAGTTCTGTATCTACAAGCAAGAATGCCGAAAAAATTGTTTAGTAAATTAATTACACCATTCTTTCAATTTATTTTATTTGCATCTGGGCTATTTGTTGCATATTCAAGAGTTGTAGATCATAATCATCATCCAACAGATGTTTTGTGCGGAGTTATTGTTGGAATTATTATGGCTTTTCTTGTGGTAAGTTCTTTTTATTGAATTACTGTAGTTTTTCCGTTTTCACAAAAGAAAGTGATAGACTGCTAGCTGTTATGATTTTACAGTATACTGATATATCAATATTTTAGGCGAAATTTATTGCACGATTATTTGATCCTCCAACCGAAGTGGCTTTAATCAAATCAACGAGATCAGAATCATCAACAAATGAATCAAATATTGTATGACATATGATGGATTTTGTATTGTATTTTTAAATACTGATTGTAAACCGGGTTTTATTTTATTTTTTATATTAAAATGCAGAATATATTTTATAAAAACGATAAAGATATTTACCATTTTTTTGTATAATTTCATAGAATTTGTTGTTTAGTTGGAACATGTATGAAGTACAAAGCTTATACTCTAATCGATGGCTTACAACAAACCATAATGAAGCAGTAATTCTATTTTTATAGAAAACAAAATTTGATGTGATAAATTTTGTTTTCTATATACTATATAACACGAAAAATCATTAATATAACAATTTTCATATCGACAAAAACTAATTTTCTTTAAAGAAATAGTGGACACTGTAGCATCATAATAACATCATGATTCATGATCTTATATAAGATTTTTTTGTCGCTAACATTTTTCATTGTTGTCATATTTTTGTTTAGCACTAGGTTGTCACCTCATAGGGTATGGCAATGATTTAAAGCGCCTAAAAGAATAGACACAACTCATTATTAAAATGATTTATGATCTTTTCTCTGGAAGTTTTGAGCGGGAAAAAAGATAAAATCTACCAAAAAAACTGAAAATCAAGTCATTATTTTGCCTTTTTAAATATTCTTCTCTTAGTTTCTGTTATTGATGTTTTTCTCAGTATCCAAGTGGGAAAAACCGAATATCTGAAAATAACCGTAATTTAGCTTCCAATTTTTTGGTTTACAAGGGACCGTTTTCAGATGTCCACCCCAGATTTTTTCATCATAGTGGGGAATCGACAGCTCATAGTAAGGTATGAAAAACCCTCAAGGGATTTTTGCTGCTTTAGCTTTTTATGGATTTCATAGCATTTTGCTATTACACAATAAGTAGCAGACGATGAACGTAGTGATTTATAAATTACGTTTATGATCGTTTTAGATGGATGTAATGGCATGAAATATGATTAACTATCTATGAAAAATTATGTTTTGCCATTACATCCATCTAAAACGATCATAAACGTAATTTATAGATCACTACGTTCATCGTCTGCTACTTATTGTGTAATAGCAAAATGCTATGAAATCCATAAAAAGCTAAAGCAGCAAAAATCCCTTGGGGGTTTTTCATACCTTACTATGAGCTGTCGATTCCCCACTATGATGAAAAAATCTGGGGTGGACATCTGAAAACGGTCCCTTGTTAGACTTTTTAATTTTGTTCGTATATCTTAAACGTTTATTCTACATCATTCAAATTAATTTTATGACAACTTATTTTAGACCTATCAAGGACCTGAACATCACAGGAATGACAAACATCAACACCTGCCATCCAACAACATCTAATATAGTTTGTTTAAATTTATTTATTGTATTTTTTTAACATCAAGACGTGAATTTAGAGTTCAGGAAAAATTGATTTAATTGAATTTGATATAAATCGAGAAAATGTTCAATATCAGGGAAAATGTAAAGTTCCAATAAATGGACCTTCAAAGTTAGTGTGCGTTGAACCTGTTAATGAAGGTAAAATAGCTCAAGTTTTCTACAAATGTAATAACTAAAAATTTTAGATTATAAAATGGTTTCTGCTATGTATTCATGGAAATTTGCTAGGATTAAGGTTTGTTGAGTTTTCTTAAGTTTGCTATCTCATTGTTCCTGATTTTTTAGAATGTTTTATTTGTCTTTGCTGAACATGATTTTCAAGATTTTATTTTGGTTTTTGACACACAAAAGCGATGTAAAAAAGTTCATAATTTTATTTTCAAAGAAAGAGTTTGTTTTTATTTTACTCACATTTTACTTACCACCTTTTATTGTTCAGGAAAAAGATATTGTTCCATCAGAATTAATTCAACAACGCTTTTTTGTTCCATTTTTTGATGAAATTGCAAAAAATGCTTCAAATTCTAAATTGAAAGAATTTTTGAAAAAATTTATTAAAAAATTTGATCCAAAAATGAAGAAAGAATGTGTAAAATTAATGAAAGAAAAGAAAGTTTATGATTTGATTTTTTTTAAATCTGTAAAAGAAGAATTATATATGGACGAATTTGTTGATCAGAGGTAAATTTTGTAGCGATGATTTAGACTAAAGTGCATAATATTTAGGATACCTTTAATGGAGGAAAATGAAAAAGGAATTATTGAAGTTGCTGTTGAGGAAGATGTTAACGCAGCTAAAAAGTAAGTTTATACTTGAGCAACTAAAGCCTAAAAATTGCATTAAAATATATTTTTATTATCAAATAACTTATCACATTGTAAGATACAAAACTGCATCATTTATTTTTAGGTTATCCAATTCACGAAAACGTAAAAATTCTCAAAGCCATGATCCGGTGCCAAAGAAGAAAGTAATATCATCTATCAAATATTCAAAGATTGTAAAAAGTCCATACTTTAAACTTGTTCGAAATCTTACAAAAAACAATCGTCGAGAATTAATTATCTTTACTGATTTTTCCAAAGAAAAATGTTTTGAATTCTTTTGGAGTTCTATCAATAATTTTTTTGCTTGTGGTGGATGTTTCACAAGATACAAAAAGTATTCTGCTATCATTGATCAAGATGAAGATGGAAATTTTTGTGCTAAGTTAGAAGACAGCCCACACATTTGTACTCCAATTTCTTATATCAAAGAAACTTATTTTGAATCTATGATTGTTAAAAAACCAGATTATGAAATTATTGAAAACAATGGAGCATCTGTCAATGAACTATTAATCATTTTTAATCCAAATGATAGAAGTCAATGTCATGAATATGCTTGGTGTGCTCGAGATAAAAGATATCGTTGTTGTGGATGTAGTAATATGGGCAAAGTGCTATCTGTAATACCGTGCTATACAGGAAACGGTGAAAGATATATTGATCAAGGACCGGAAAAACATATTTGCGAAATTCGAAAATATGAACCTGATAGATATTTTTCATTCAAAAAGTTTATTGTTTCTCCAAATTTTGAAATTCGAACTGCTGTAAAAGGTGGAATTGAAAGAAAAACTTTAGTAGTTTTGGATGGAAAGAACAAAAAATTGTGTTATATTTATTGTCATGCTGTAAAGTCCGACGTATATCAGTGTACCGGATGTTTGGCAAAACAGAAGGTTATTTCTGCTAGAATAACTCAAAATTCTGATGGTGAAGATTATGTTATTCTATCAAACTATGAACACATTTGTGAAGCAAAAGAATATATTCCAGAACGTCGAAAAATTATTATAAAGTCTCCAAATTTTGAATATATGGAAAAAACGTCATACGGAACACCAAAACTGTTTATATTTGATTTAGAAAACCCGGAATTATGTTATATCTTTTCACAAGTAAATAAAACACCAAATCAATTTTGGTGTCTTAAATGTCGTGCTATAAAAAAATTGTCAACTACTGAAAAATCGAATAAAGCTGTTTCTGTTCTTCTACTAAAAGATTTTGATGGCAATTACTATGTTGAAATGCTTGAACAACAACATCTTTGTAAGCCTCAAAAATTCGATCCTGAAAAATATCGTCCAAATACAAATATTATTTCATCAAAAGATTTCTTCTTTTTTCGTGAAAAATGTAAGCCACAATCTTTGAGTGTTGGCATGTATCATCCTGGTAATAGAAATCTATGCTATAAATTAAATTTGGGAAGTAAAAAATGCAAGAATTTTAAATGCTCAAAATGCAGTACTTTAAAAAAATATGTTTATGGATTGCTTTGCAAGGATGCCGATGGAATGGAATATTTTAAAATGAATTCTCTAAAACATTTCTGCAAGCCATATAATGTTAAAGACTTCAAAGGTCCAAAATTTGTGATTTTGGAGAATAGTGGAATGGAATTTAATAAGCAAAAAGAAGTGAAAATTGATGAATCCAAAATTATACGAATGCCAAATTTTGAATTCCGTGAAAGTGAAAAGAAAGTGATTGCATTGCATCCTGAAGACAAAAGCTTGAGTTACATATTTAGAAAAGGTCAATATGAAAAAACTTATTATTGCCAACAATGAGAGCAAATAATAAGTTTTTCGAAAAATTATTATGCTTCTATGTTTACGTCAAATTACATAAAAGCGAAAAAGATGGGAACTTTCTTGAAGCTGGAAAGAACGAACATATTTGTGAACCAATAAAATATGAAAAAGAAATACCAAAATCAATAATAGAAGCCCCAAATTTTTCAATTCATTTCAGAAATGACAAAATTCGGCCATTGACTTTGATTACCTTTGCATCATCAACACGAAAATTATATTATCAGTTTTCGTATCGTAAACAAGAAAAAAGATTTGAATGCCTTGGATGTGTTAGAAAGAATAAAAAAACTGTAACTGCAAAACTCTGTCAAAGAGAAGAAGATGGAAGTGAATATATTGAAATGCTTCAAGATAGACATATTTGTACTCCACGAAAGTATGATTCTGCAATATTTGAACCAAAAACTCTTCCTGAAACAGAATTTGAACTTGAACCAAATAATAATGGCACGCCTGATGCAAGATTATTTATTTTTACTTCAAAAGAAAAGAATATTGGAAACGAATATTTCCGTTTCAAAAATACATATCATTGCTGTGCGTGTAAAACTTTAAAACAAAATGTAACTGCAAAAATTTATGAATATAAGAATGGCGAAAAATATCTGGAACTCGGCTTAAATGAACATATTTGTCAACCCAAAAAATATGATCCAAATAAATTTAAGAATAATTTATTGTATGAAAATTATTACGTTCAACATGGTAAATTTGGTGAGCCTGCTGCAAAGGTGACAATTCTTGATCCCGATGATATAAATTTGGGATACGAATATAGTAAAGAAAAAAGAAGTGATAAATATATCTGCCGAGGATGTACACCGAAAAATAAATATGTTACTGCAACACTTACCAATGGTGAAAATGGTAAAGGATGCTTGAAATTATGTGAGAAAGAACACGAATGTGAAAAACGGAATCTTCTAAAAATGGGCAGAATTATCAAAAACTTCCAATTGAACAATCTCAATGGCATGCAAACAATTATTGCAAAAAGCGATAACAAAAACTGTTATAAATTTGAGCTTGACGAAGAAATTGGTGCTTTTAGTTGTGTAAAATGCAGCAAAGATAAAAATCCACAAAAAATTATTGCTTCTATTTTGAAGGATAAAAATGGAAAAGAATTTTTGCTTATTAATGATAAACATATTTGTACACTTTTAAAAAATAAATGTTAAAATGTGTTCAATTCTTTTGTATTGTATGTTGTTTACTTTTAAAACTGTGCTTTTTCCAATAGATAAATTTATTTTATCAGAGAATTTTTGCGAAGATAAGCTATCTTGGATAACCAAAATTTTGGTCTTACATGAAAGCTGATTATTCTGCAATAAATTACTGATGCTGAGATACTGTAAATTCAAATTTTACTGTCAATAAAATTATTGCATTTCATTAATATAGTTTACGTTTAATTTCGTAATACAGTACTTCTTGACAAATCATTTTTTAAACGATTTTCTTTCTAAAGATATTTTACGTCTGAAAGAATGTTTTAGTAAAAATATTTATTTTATAAATAAAAGCAATAAAAACAAAGAATACTGTAACAGTTATGACAAAAAAATACTACAAAGAAAAAGCAATATAAAATAATAGAAACAAAGAAAAAAGATATTAAACAAAGTTAGCAATGACAAAAAAACCCGAAAAATCATTCTGATATAAGAGGGTAAAGGCAAGATAAGCTCACATAATATTACATCTTTGAGGTTGGATTGGTTTAATATCAAATTCTGGTGAAAGAGGTGGAGTATTTTCAAAAGATCGAGATCGGCGTTTTGCTAATGGAACGCTTGATTTTGATTGAGTATTCTTATAAGCATGTTGATGATTAGCTGTTGATGGAATACGTAATGAAAAAAGATCATGATCAATTGAACGGGTACGTGTATGTGAGGATGATGATTGTGGTGTTTGAATTCTGTTTGAGTGATAATCAGGCATTGTTGAAAATTCAGAATTATAAGTAGGTCTCTTAATTGGTTGAGGAACAGAACGATCAGTATGTGGATATCTACGAGGATAAGGTGATGAATCTGGTAAAGCTTGAGGAGATTGAATACGAGATCTTGTTGACGATATATATTTTAATGTTTCAGTTCTTGAATAAAGTTTTGGTGCTAAAAATAAACAATCTTTTTAAAGTTGTATATTTTTCAAACTTACGTGGAGAATTGCGTCGAACTGATTTCGGTGGTTCATATTCTTCATCATCTGTTTCATCTTCTTCAAATGAAACCATTGGCGGCTTTTCAACATTTTTATTTTTCAAGCCGGGAATAATTTCATTTCTTAAATAAGCTCGGGAAGGTGTTGAATCGGATAAACCATGTGGAGATTGAAGATGAGATCTTGTTGATGATGTATGTTTTGATATTCTATTTTGTGCAGGAGTTTTAGATGCTGAAAATACAAAGAGTTTATTTTGAATTAACTTAAACTAATACTTACTAGTAGGATTACGCCGAGCTGATTTCGGTGGTTCATATTCTTCATCATCAGCTTCTTCCTCTTGGTCTACATCATGTGATGGCATTGGCGGTTTTCCAGCATTCTTAGTTTTTAAACCAGGAATAATTTCATTTTTAGTTATTTGATGAGTTCGAGATGGTGTTGAATCTGGTAAAGTTTGAGCAGATTGAAGATGAGATCTTGATGTATGTTTTGATGTTTCAATTTTTGCAGAAACTTTTGGATCTATAAATACGAACATTATTTTGAACACGTATTGATAGAGGTAGTACACAAAAACTTACTCGTAGGATTACGTCGAGTTGATTTTGGTGGCGCATATTCTTCATCATCTGTTTCATCCTCCTCTTCTTTAAATGATGGCATTGCTGCCTTTCCAGCATTCTTAGTTTTTAAACCAGGAATAATTTCATTTTCTGATGTTTGTCGAGATTTTACTGAAGATGATGATGGCATTTCAAAATCTGATGTGGCACCTTTTCCACGACGTGAAGGCTTTGTTGAAAGTAGTGTGGGTTCTTCTTCTTTCTTAGCTCGACGACGTGCTGGTGGATCAAGTTCTTCAATATCACTTTCAGATTTCTTTTTTCTTGTTGTTTTGCTTGATGCTGATGGAGGAGGAACTTTAGCAGCCGGTACAAATTCTTCATCACTATCATCATGATCATCATCTCGAATAACAGGTTTACGACCACGACGAGCTGTTGAAGGTGGTGGTACAGTATCTTCTGAATCACTTTCAGCAGCAGTCTTCTTCTTTCCTTTGTTTGCAGTTGATAAAGTTTTTATTACAGCATCAAAGTCAGGTTTTGTATTAATATCAATTTTAGATGCTTTGTATAACATTTGAACAACAGATGCAGCAGCTGAATCAGGGATAAGCTTTTTAAGATTTGTTGATAAATTTGAAAGAAGTTCTTCTTTTGCGGTACGAATTTCACCAAGTTGTTCAGCTTTCATCTAAAGAAAGAGATTATTACAAGCACAGTTATACAGTAACGCAAACCTTGATAGTAGCATCTTCATCAAAAATATTCTTCCAAGGTAAAGTTTTTGTTAACCAAAATAATGCATTATGTCCAAGAATTTCAGCATCTCCACGAAAAGTAAATCCACAACCACGATGAGCATCTGTTGACGTAAATAAAGCAGTACCATCATGAGCTGAAAATTATAAATGTTGAATATGATCTCTACTACAGACAAAGAGAGCTTACCCTTTTTTTTATCTTCTTTTTCAACGACAGTTCCAACTTTTCGAGCAAGTCCAAAATCAATTAAATACACTTCATTAAAGCGATTCTTTTTATTCATCATAATATTTGCAGCTTTAATATCAGCATGAACGTAATCCTGAAAAATAGCTTTATTACAGCTTACAATGTTAGGTAATAGCATACATTTTTATGCATATACTTCAATGCATTACAAACACAAATAAGAATATCAACAACATTTTCAAGCTTCAAAGGTGATCGTGATTCTTTTACAATAGTATCAAGGCAAAAAGAATATTTCGGCATAACAAGAAATCGAATTTCTTCTTGCATCCCCGAATCAACAAGATATGGAAGACCAAGATGTGACAATTCTATAAAAAGTAGCTTATATAAAGCTTGCACACAATGAAAGTATAAACTTACTATGCTTTTTCTTATATGCTTCTAACATATCTTCACGAAAAATTCGTTGAAATACATGCATCTCTGTAAAAAGTGGTCCATTACCAGATGGTTCAAGTTTTATAATCAGCTTTTCAGTTTTACCAGTCTAAAAAATATCAAGCAATTTAACAAGTCTTAAAAGCAAAAAACTTACAAGTTTTGCATCACAAATTCTACCAAATCCACCTTGAGCAAATTCTTTTCCAACAACTATTTCACGTTTATTTGTTCCTTTGAAAAGTGTTCCCTCGGGAATGGGATCACATTTAACATGTCCATTTGCAGTTTTAGTTTTCTTTGGTGGCATTATTATTACTGCTGGAAAAAAAAATAAAAGTTATGAAGAAGTTTGGTAAAAAAAGCGGATAAAACAAACAGACAGATAAATTTGAAAGACAAATGACGCGGGTCGGTGTCGTGTTAAGAAAAACCGTCTCTAGAATAAAATTTTGGGCTTTTGTGCATGTTAGCGACGTCGCTAACATGCACAAAAGCCAAAATTTTTGAAGAAGGAAGAGTGTTACAGTAACCTGGAATTGTTTCGATAAAACTCAAATATTTACAGAATGTTTTAAATTCTATTAATCGTTTTAAAAAAACAACTATCAAAAAATACTCGTCGACGAATTTTACCAGTTTAGTGTCAAGCAAGATAGTGATGAAAAACAATGAATGTTCGGAGCTAATTCCATTTAGTTTTGCCTAATGTTCTTAATATTATAGTAACGCAATAATATAAAATTAAATACAATCAAGCATCTAAATTCTTATTTTTACAGCAATTGAAATTTGTTTAAAAACATAAAACAGCTTTGTAGAGCTCTAAATAAAGTATTTTTTGTTGAATACTATTTTTCACTGCTTCCTGTAGAAAGAAATTATTGCATGTTTTCAAAAACGTAAATTTATTTCAACGAAAATTAACAAAACAAGAAAGTACAAAAATTTGAAACTAAAATTTATTTAAGCACATAACACATATATCCGTTTTTCAAAATTTCTGCTGCAGTACTAGCATCTCCAAGTTTTCTGAAAAAAGTTGAATAAAATTTTTAAATATATTTTAAAAAACAAACTCTTTTAATCGAAGTTGAAGTTTATCATAAATTAATACAACGATTAATGCATCCAAAACAGCGTAAATTTTTTGAAGTGGTGTTAAAGGTCTTTGAGTCCAATCGCTTCCTTGTTCCATTTTATCCATTTCTAATTCCAAAACTTCTTTTGATAGTTTTGCCAAGCTGCACGTATCTTTGATATTTGAAGAAGGTGAGAAAAAACCTTTCAATTTATGACATTTAAGAATATGATTCGTTAATTTTTGAAGACAGAGAACTTTGCTTTCATCTTTTTGAAGTAAATCATCTTTTAACCATGGAAATGTGTAAGCCAAATACGAAAAATCATTTTCAAATGCAAAACCAATACGAGTAATACTTGGATCAAAAAGTTGTTCAAATAACTTTTTCCATATCGGATAATCATTTAATGGATAATCATCTAATAAATAATCTTTTTTCATTTCTTTACGTATTTCTTGAACATCGATCAAACAAAACCATTCTTCCGATTTAAGTTGAAGTACCGTAACCCTAAAATACCTTTTTAAATAATATCATATTTAACAAAAAAAACTTCTTACAAATCTTTCAGATCTCCAGTTTCACAATCAATTCCAACAAGTTTAATTTTTGATAAATATTCATCAATAAATGCATTTAAAGCTTTTGAAGATTTAATAGAAATAAATTTGTAATTTTTCTTTAGAAATATACATTCAATAATACTATCTTCATTAGCACAAAAAGGATGAATATCTCTAAAAAATTGATCTGGATTTATACAATTAAGCTTAAACATTTTATATAATTTTTTGAGTATATTTGCCGTAAATTTTAAAGAAATCGTAAAAGACATTTCTACGATAATTTCATTGGCGCAAATGGAATTCATAAAAAGTAAAAAAAAACTTACATATCAGCATAGATTTTGTTTTCCCATTCCAAAGCTGAGCTAAAAAGATTATTCCAATTAATTTTTGATTACAAAGAATATCTCAACGTAATAAGATATAGAATTTGTCGACATATTCCTATATTCTAGTCGAAATTTCTCCTGTAATTATAAGTTTTCAGCCACTAATTTGGAGATTTATCGATTTTGTTAAAACTTATCTAAACTTAAATATTCTTTTCTTACCGTTTAAAATCATCTTTGTTTTGCAAAAATATAGGAAACTTTTCAATAATGTTGGCAGGGTTTTCAGAAACTCTAAAACAGTTGTTTTAAAACAATTGTGACAAATAAAAAAAGTCAGAAGTTTACTGTTCAGCTTGTTCTTCAATAGTAAGTTCCTTTGTCTTTTTGTACAAACGATATCCATCCATATATTCCAGCCAACTATGCGTATACCTTCTATCATTAACAAAAATTTGACGGAAATTTAATTCACGATTTTCATTACCGTCTTCCAAAACATGCTAAAAAACATTGCTGTCATACGATACAAAAAGAAAAGCTAAAAAATATACCATATAACAAAATCCAAAAATATTATGACTCCAACGTTCATAAATTTTCTGCATACTTAAAATAAGTAAAGATTGATATGAGAAAAAAGTGCCAACAAGGACTTCAGCTTTATACTTTCGAGCAAATGTTGGCACAATATACGGTAATTCATCAAAGGTGAAAAGTTTGCTTAATTCTTCCTCTTCTTCTGTTTGAAGTTTTTTTCGTACAACAGCTTGATAAAATGTTTCAAGAATAAGCATAAGATGAATTTTATCTTCTTGTGTCTTTAAAATATCCTTTGGTACAGATTTCTTATTTGAAAAAATCAAAGCTTTGCAAACAATCTAAAGAAATTTTATAAACTTATTTTTTTAGAAAAAGCACATACCTTTGTAGCATATTTAATATCAAGTTCTGCAAATTTATATTTACTTATAATTTTGATAGCATCTTTAAAAGTATCTTTATTATCAAGTAATAAGAAAGCACGATCCAAATCAGGTTTCAGAGTTTTATTTTCTTTTTGTCCAGCATTATTTCTTTTACAGTAACAATCCAACTTCTATAAATATATAGTAAAGTTATTTTATCTCTTGTTAAATAGTTTTAAAATTCAACATACTTGTTTTTCGGGGTATCTTGGAGCAGCAGCCGAACAATCTTCTTTTTCTATCAAAGAACGTAGCTTTTTAACAGTAATATATTTCACAAATTTTTCTTCTACATCGCTTTCAAATTTTTCACTTTCAGCTCGATGTAAAGATGTTTGAAGCACCCATAAATACCAATTCTTTTCAGAACTTAAAATCAAAGGAAGAACTTCATCTTCTTTTTGAAAATTATATGTTTTATAAACAATCTAAAAAACTCCTATTATAAAAAGTAGTAATAAAAAAGTACAAACATTTTGAAATTCAAAAATTTTCACATAAGCTAAATCAAAGATGAAAGTCCATTTCACACCATTAATAAACGTCTTTTCATATTTAAGTAAGTTTTGTACAAAATCAGCAACAAAAATTTCTCTATAATCTGATACTGGCTTTGATAAGCAAAGTAATAAATCAAGAGCAGAAGAACATTTTGTAATATCAAGAACTTTCACAACTTCAATGCAGCTATTCTGTAATAAAACATATTTATTAAAAGAAAGTTCAGAGATTAGAAATAGTCTACCTGAAGTTTCTCTGGAACATATTGATGTAAATCACTTTCAGCATCATCTTTTCCATTTGAATAAATTTCATACTGTAAAACAATTTGCAAAAGTACCTCATGAACAAATATTGAGCCTTTGCTTTTAATTTCTTCAGAAACTTTACACAACAATTCCATTGTTGAAATTTTTAAGGGCTTTTTTACACATTTTTGAAAAAATTCCGTAATCAATTTACAAGCTCCTTCGATGGAACTGGAATGTATGGTATCTAATTTTTGGAGTTGATTTACAGTATATCTGACAAGTTCTTGCCATATATCATCAGTTGCTTCAACATAATATCCATTTTTACTATTATATTTATTTACATCCATGCCAAAAATTTCAATCCATTTGTTTCCATTATCACAAGAACCTTCTTTTTCAAGTAACTTTTTGACATTAACACAAATTGTAATACATCTTGCTCGGCTTTCTGGATTTCGAATTGAAAAGAGATAATCGACAGCTTCTGAACATTCTGTAATATCTTGTTCAACAACAATTTTCATACATTCTTCCTAAAGAACAGATATAAATAAAGATACAAAAATACATGTGTCTCACATAAATTTCTTTAGACACTTTTCCATAAATAAAATCCACTTTGAATTGTTCATCTTGAGTTGTTACATATGCTTCTAGTTCAAGAAGAATTTGATGAATAATATTTGAGGATTTGACATGAATAAATTTTTCATCATTGTTGGTCGAGGCTTTAATCTTGCAAATTAATTCCATTACTTTCTTTCTTAGATGTTCAGATTGATTTTTTTCAAAGAAATCAATAATGCATTGTCTTGTATCTTTATCAGTATGTTCAAATATTGCAAAAAGCTTTCCAATAGTTCCATCGACAGTTCCATCAATTGATGCATCAACAACATCACAAAGTTCTTTTTGTTTATCGTCGAGCAATTTTTTCTTTATCTTATAAAAACAGAAAGATAGGAGAGGTAATATAAGAAAATATAATAACATGATCATGATTAAGATGAACCTACAATATTATTTAAAAATTACATATGGCGACATGATTTTTGATGATTGCCATTAACTGCAGCGGCTTTCACCGAAACATAATAAACGCGAAAAACAAAAAGTAAATAGGAGCAATTCTATCATTTACTTTTCATTTTCTATATTATATATAGACTATATAGATGAAATAGCTATTTGTTTGTTGGTACGTACATTAAAATGGTAAAAAATGCTCAGTGTCCATGAACGCTAGCTAAGATTCTAAAGAGTTCTAGAAAAAAGAAAAGAGCAAACTTTTTTTTCATGGAAAAATTGCAAAAATCAGCTAAAGTCGCCTGGATTTTGATTATCCCTTATAATATTTTTCACACTCGCCAAGGCTAAAAATGTACGTTAAATTCACAATATCGAAACCAGAAAAAGAATTTTTAAAAGTTTTTTGTTAAGTGATTTCGTAATTTTGTTTATAGGACTTTCTTTTTAGTGATTCATTTATTCTTTTTTTTCTTTGTGCTCTTTAACATCTCTCATAATTTAGTGAAAAAACTTTTGCTAACTTTTCTGCGCGATGAACTTATTACTCTTTTAAAAGGTTAGCAGTGAATAATATTTGCTTTTATTTTATTATGTCTACCGAAAGTGCTGCTTTAAAGTTCTGTATAAAATCTGTGGTCGTTTTTCATGTCAGAAATGTAAGAAAAAGTTATTACAAAAATATTTTATTTACAAAACAATAAAAAACTCTGAGTAATATAATTTTTATGGCCAATGAAAACAAATAAATGAAAAAAGAGGCACAGAAACCGGAAATTATTTTTTTGAATGACTAGTAGTATAAAAAGATAAAGCCAAAACATTGATCCATCTAATGTTATAAAATTCAATCTGTGGATGGAACATCACTGTAATGCACTCGACGAATTGTAAAATATATTACAATTCCAAGGGTTATTATTGCTACCTATAAGCAAGTATTGATTAATTAAAAACTAATAATAAAAAAGTATTACCATAATTGTTGCAACAGAAACCAACCAGAATGAAACTTTTGAGACACAAATATTTCCCTCTGGAATATATCTTTCAACCTTTGTTGTTTCTGAACACTTTGCTTTTCGTGGAGGTGATCCAGGCTGAAGGACTTCAATTTCTTGACTTACTGCATCAAATGATATTGCGGAATCTGATGAAAGATATGAGACAACATCACGGCTAAAAAAGAAAATGAAGGTTTTGAAAGACTAGTTTTAAAATGTAGTTTTACCGTTTTCTGAGGGGATTGACTGAAGTACAAACTGGCAAAGGACAAGTGCCATCATCCATTGCTGGAATAAGATTTAATTGACATTGATAATGAACAATTGGACGTTGAGCAACACCAAATACTCTCAAGCTTGTTTCAACAAGAGTCTAAAAAAGGGCAAACGAATTACTTGGGGTTTAGGCGTTTTTTGTAATTTTGGGCTTTTAAGTCGTAAGTATGGACAAAATTTGTCGAAAATTTTAAACGCCCTTTTTGACTCTAATCAAAATTATTACCTCATTAGCATAAATCAGTTGCGGCATAACTCTTATATCACTTGAACATCCATCTTTTCCAATTAAATTATGTTCAGAGTCATAAGTTTTTAGAAAACAATTTGTTACAATTAAACAAGATTTAACTGGCGCATTTAAACACCACCATTGATGTTTTACCTGAAATTTTAAAAGTTATTCAATGTGCTTAATTGCAAAAAATAAAATATTACAGTATCTCCAACAGCAGCATCTTCAATAAATTCCCCTGCTTCATTTGTAATATTATAGCCACATTTTAAATGTTCTTCATTTTCATTCATTAAACTGACATCTGTAGAATTGTTGCTACCGTAATCTTTATTAAATGGAATCCCTTCTGTTAAAAGCAAAGCATCAGTTGTGCCATGCTTCTTTTTCGAAGATGTTGTTGGACGATTATGTAAACATTTTAATACATAAATTCGATCATCTCCAGTTACAAATTGTGGATGAAATGAAATTAAAACACTTGTTTCAAGTATTAAGCCAGGTGGTACGAGTGATCTAAAATATCGAAATTAATCGAAAATTGTTACAAAAACAAAAAGTTACCGTATTCTATTAACTTGACAATCTTGATGTGGAACTAATAACTCTATTTGATTATTTGTAACTAAAACTTGATAACAAAATCTATTTGGTGCATATCGAACATTCACATGACCAGTGAAAGTTTTATTTGTTTTCCATTTTGCATATATCGCATCTGCGGCACAACTGAAATTCAATTTTTGTTATAAAAATTGTTCGAAAGCTTTAATATATAAAGTTTAAAAACTGTTTAAAACCATAAGTTGAATACTGTATATTTTATTGATTGAAGCTACTTGTTTCACTATTTTCTTTGAAAAAGATGATACAAAAGTTTTTTACACATTTTTATAAAGCTTTTTTTTCACTACTTCATTTTTTCCCATCGCTGTCATAACCTATTGTCCTTAAACTTTTTATCTTTTTTTGAAGTGCAAATTTGATTTCCTTCTTTTTTCTTTCTCTTCTTTTTTGAAACCTATTTTTTAGCGGCGTCAATTTGATTAAAGCTCCTTCAAAGAAGAAAAAGAAGCCGTTTTTCAGCAAAGAAAAAATCAAATTTTAACAAGTGCGACTAAAAATATAAAGTTTCAATTGCTTGTTTAATTGCATCATCTTCATTCTCTGTTGCCCTTCGCATCTTTGCCCTTTCCCTTTAGTTAAAGAAAATGCCCTTAGGGGCTTATTGCTTCAAAATCTTTTAAAAAAAAACTTTTAAAGTTGATAACATGTTTTTGACAAAAGTTTTTTTATAACGGAAAAAGTAATAATAAATAATAATAAAAATCCACGAAAAAAATAGTTGAAGAGTGAAAAAGAATCGAAGGCCATTTTTGCAGTAGTAGCCAGCCCAACTTCAGTCAAAAGCAGAAGATAAATGCAGTAGTCTCCTCTAAAAATAGAAGCCGCGGCAATGATTAAATAAATTCGGCTCCCGGATGCAGGAAATTAGAGACGCGTGCTTTTTTTCTTCTTTAAAGACTTTTTTAAGGACCCTCTTTTTTTGTTGTTGAAAAAAAAGTTTTGAGTGACACATTATTGCATATATTCTTCTTCTTCTCTTTCATACATGAAAATAGAAGAATTTAGGTTTTAAGTTATGAATAAAAATGCCTTCGCAAAAATTATTAAAAATTTCTTTACTCAAAAAAACTTTTAAAAATCGTACAAAGTTTTACTCAAAAATTCGCAAATAAAAACTGTAAAAAAGAGCAGTTTTTTATATTTTTAAAGTTAACTAACTTTTTAAAAGTGGGATACAAATATAGAAACGTGAGAACCAAAAAAGCCTTGCAAAAGAATGAGAACGCTTGAAGGCATCAAAAAAAGAAGTTTGAAGAAAGTTGTTTTTGTTTGAAAACTAAAAAAGTAACTAAAGTAGCAAAAAATGAAGAATAAAATTAGCAAGTTTATTATCATGTTTCAATAATAAAAAAAGTAGAAAGAGAAAGAGCAAAGTTTTACTCAAATTTCGTAATGTTTTTTTGTCTCTCAAATAGAAAGTTTTGTTTAATGGCAGGAAGTATGTCACATTGTAAAAAATGCCTTCCTTTGAAGAGAGAGAGGAAAAAGTAAAGTGGTGTTTAAAAAAGAGACTTCTGGTATGACTAATACAGTATGACAGCGGAAAGTTATGAAAGCTTAAAAAATAAATCTAAAAAGAAAGCTATTAAAATTTAAGCGGTTTATTTATTATTATTTGTTGCAAAAAGTAAAGAAAAAAAAACTATTTTTTAAAAACATTTGTCGAAAAAGAAAACTTAAAGTTTTATGATTTCTTCCATTAGGCTACAGCAGCGCCCTACAAATTATTTTTAAAAGAAAAAACATTTTAACTATTGATACTGTAGTCAACTTTTGAATGAAAATTAATTTAAAGTACTTCTGTTTCACGAAAATGTTAACACTTGTTTAAATAAATCCAGTAATAATATTTTTAGATTTATTTAAAATTGTCAAAAGATCGAATCAAAAAAGAATAAGTTTAAAATTCGACAAAAAAAATATAATGATAGTCAAAGGATAAAAAACGATGTAACCATCTACAATAACATGACTCACCTAATAAATGGTTCACCAACAACATTATTGTCTTGTCCCAATGCAAAGGAAAATAAACATAAAAATAATAAAAGCTTCAAATAAATTGAAAATGGTGATGACACAATCCCGTAATATAAATGCCTCAAGCAATACGGCAGTGAAGGCTTATTAAATAATATTTTTGAAGAAGATTTAATAATACCCGTATCTTCTTTTTCTTTTCTTTGATGATAACATTTATCATTAATCATTTCATCACTATTATCAGTGATTTGAAAGCTTGTACAAGGTTTTTGCTCTTTTATCATCGCAAAAAAATCTTGACCAACATTTGACAAATATAAAAAAGCTTTAACACAAAAGAGTCACTCCAAAAAAGTGCTTTTTTCGAATAAATTCAAAGGCAAAAATAGGCGTGGTCAGCAGCAAAAGAAAGAGTCGGTCACTTTTTTTTCTTTAACAGCTTCTTTCTTTTTTTGGAACCAAAGTTATTCACATCATTTTTCGTGGATTGAATGACGATGAAGCAACAATCCGTTGAGAGAATGGGGATGATGATAATATGTAATAGGGAAAAATAGATAGGAATCTTGTTATAACTGAAAAAATAAAAACTCGTAAAGTAGCAAAAATTTTGGAAGCAATTTTGATTTGATGATGATTGCGCGATTTTAGAGATCACGAATGAATGAATTTTGGGCATCAAATCGGAAGGACGACCAAGACTGGTTTCAAATGATTAAAGAAGAATCTGAAGGAAGAAGAAAAAAAGAAACAAACCAAAAGTAATTTAATGAGAGTTGTTAAAGAAAAGAGATAAACAAAAAAAGGGGAGAGCAAAAACACGCAATAGTTTTTTTTATATTTGGAATCTTTTAAAAGCAGAAGCCTACAAGGCAGCCGTTTGGAAACAAGACAAGAGAAGAAGAAGGAAAGAGAGGATAAAAACCTGATTTATTGAGCGAACGGTAATTAATCATTTGTAAGACGAAGAAGAACAAGTACATATGCAGTAAGCAAAACTGCTGCAAAAAATAACAATCGACAAAAAGTTTTTGACATCGGCATGTCCGCGGATGGAATTTATTTCACTTTTTCTCTGGGTATAAAAAATTGAGATGAACAAATGAGGGAGAAAAAAAAGGAAGAAGAAGAAAGAGATTCATTGTGGTTGGCTTTGACTTCTGAAAAAAGAAAGCAATTGACTGGAAAGTAATTCTTTCTTCTTCTACTTCAGATTCTATTTTAAAAAATGACAGTTTTTTAAAAAGATTTTTTTAAAAACAAATTGCAGTACAAAAAAGTGAAATTTTATAGACTTAAAAATTAGAGTTTTTTTATAGTATTTCTTCAAAAAAGAAGACCACCCGCAGCGGATAAAAAGAAAGTGTTATTGAGAACGGCAAAAAGGGAAGAGGGGAAAGGGATGGGGATGAATTGAAAATGGATGATTGAAGCTTTATATAATTTTGTTGTCAGATTTGAACTCTCACTGACTCTGTCATTAACACTGCTTTATTTTTTTGGAGGGAAAAGAGAGGGATGAAATGGGAATGTGGTTTTGGAATTTCATCGATAAAAAAGTGTTTAAATTTTTGTAAAATTTTCTGATATTGCCATATAAAACTATTACAGTTTGAAACTAAATATCTACCGTAGTTTGTTTCCAACTGTTATCATAAGAAAAATAATGATAAAAAAATGAACAAAAAAAATTTCAGATAAATAGTAGAAAGTTTAGGGTTTTCAAATTCTTAATGAACCATTCTATTCCAGTAGCAGCTTAAACTAATATCTTATCCCTTTTAATGGTATTTCAGATTTTTCATCGAAAATCACCTCAAAAAACTTTCCCTTTCTAATTTTTAACCCAATTTGTTATTTGGCAGTTGATCTATCTATCACTTTCTCTCTCCTCCTATCCCTTCCAGAAATGGATATCCACTCTTTTTGAATCTCAACTTCCTGCCTCCGTACAGTTTTAACTACCTCATTTTCTCACACAAAAAAAGAGATTTCTCTTTCTTTCATTTTTTCGAACAAATTTGTAATTTTTTTAATGCTGAAATCCGTTTTCCACTTTATTGGAATAATAATGACCAGAGCATATAAAAAAAATAACAGAAAGAAAAAAATGAACGAACACTTTTCATATAATTTCTCCTCAGTTTTGTTGTTGTTTTTCTTTAAAACGATGATCATCCTCCCTAAAAGCCTTCTTCTTAGACACTATATTTTACAGCTGGGATTAATCGCGCAAATGAATAATACTTTTTGTTCTTCATTCTTTCTTCAAAGCTAACAGCCAAACAAAAAAAACAATGGCATTCAAGTGGACAATGACATGCCGAAAAAAAGTGTATGTGTGTTTTTCTCTCCAAAAAGCGTTTTATATTCATTGGGGGTTTTTTTTGTATTTGCAATAATCGGCAAAAATGTGTCAAAAAAATCGTTGTACAAAATTTATAAAAACAAAGTTAGTTTTTTAAGGCAAAAAGGAGGCCAGAAAAATTGTAATTAGACACTTCTTGCTAGAGGGGAAAAAGTAAACAGGTTGAATCTTCTTCTTCTTCTACCAAATGGTCACTTTTCTAACGGTAGCGGTAAATGTTGACTTTTTAACGCTTCTTCTTCCCCTTCTTTTGCTTTCTTTTTTGATGACACATGGGAATTTAAAATGAGTTTATTTAGAGCCAATTTTAGAAACAAAAAAAAATATAGTAACAATAAAAAAAGTAATAAAAGTAGCTGCGGTTAAGGTTAGAGGGATTGAATGAGATGAAGGGGAAAGAAGGGTTTAAAAATCTATCTGCTTTTAAAAAAGTGATTTTAAAAACAGAGAACAAAGTTACGAGCGGCTATCAAATGAATGAACGGCAAAAAAATTAAATTCAGTGCTGTGGTAATACAGTACATTGATTACTAAAAAACTAAAAGCAAAACTAACATCTGAAGTTTATAGATCAAAGATGGCTTGGTTTGATTATAATCCAATAAGTTTGTTTTAAAATAAGTATCAACAAGCAAATTTTATTAAGGCAATACTTTTCCCAAAGTGTTTTTAAAAAATAGCTTTGTACAATCTCTTAAAATTATAAAAATCCTTTGTTTTAGCCTTTTTTTTAGAATTTATGTTTAAAAGCTTTTAACGGATAAAAAACAATTTCAGATCTTTTTTGTCTAAATGCATTAAGCCTATCACTAAAAAACAATCAAAAAAACTTTTCATAAACTTTACGTTTTTTTCTCTAAAAAATAAATCATTCAAGCGCTTTTATTATTTATAATAATAATTTTTAAAGCGCTTTTTTTCAAATTTAAATTAGCTTCAATTTGTTGTTGCTCGCTTTCCCCTTGCTGCTGCAGCTTGTTTCCTTTGCTTCTCACCTGGCTCAACTAAAATTTAATTTTCTTTTTCCGTTCTCTCTCTATTTTTTCCAAAAACAAGCTTCAAGCTCCATGAAGCTGGGAAAGAAAAGGTAATCTCTTTTCCGGCTTAATCTTTCTCTCTCTCTCTTTTGTTTTTGTTCACCTAAACGATTACCATTTATGTCTCCTATTACAAGCTAGTCTGTTGCTTTTGGAAAAGATTTTGTAAATCAAGCAGTAGCTTTAAAATTGTTTTGCATAATTTTTAAGCTATTTATGAATAAAATATTATTCAGACCACAGTAGTTTGGGTGCTGCCAGTTTTGGTCAATGGCAAGACAAGAAAAAAAAGCGTAGAAACAAAACAAAGTTTAATTACACGTTTTGGTTTTGCTTTAAATGAAGCAAAATAGGTTTAAAAGGTTTGAGAAATGCAAAAAAAGAAAGAGAAAATATGAGTCAAAAAGCAGCCATCGTTTTTACATGAATATTTGAGTAAAATGAAAAAACGGAATTGAAAATTGTTAGGTTTAAAGGAAATGAATTTAAACGATGCAAAAGCGGAGGGGTGTAAATGAGAAAAAAAGGTAAAGGTTTAAAAATGAAAAATGCATGAATAAAAAAATCAAACATTTTGGGTAAAATAATATTTATTTAAAAAACGATCAATCATATTTTAATTTTTATGAAATTTTTTGGATGCTTGTCTGCCAGCTTGTGGGTGATGATGTAAGAAAAAATGCATTGAAAAAACAGTTGCGCAATGAAGTGGCGCCGGAATGTATTAGAAAGAAAACAATATGATGGTAAGAATGATATTTTGAAAGAAAGAGAAAAAACAGCTACTACAGTAATGAAGAAAAATGAAAAAGAGTCAAGTAACTTCATGAAAATATGGATAGAAGTTCTTGTCATCAGGCATATTACTGCAAAAGCATTAAAAATAAATAACAAACATAACAAAAAGCAACAATGATTAAAAAACACATGTTTAAAAATGTCTGATTCATCGATTAAGCTGATCTTTAAACTCATACGTATGTGATCAAAATTAAAAGCCTTAAAAACAGTTACCAATAGGTATTCATAGTTGACGTCCATTTAACTGTACTCGTATTACTAAAATAATTATTTAAAAAACCAGCAAGAATTGTAGCATTTGATTTTTGCCGCTGTTTTAGTAACTTTTCAATTTTTTGATTTCAATCTTGTCTTCCATTTTGCCGATTAGAAACTGCTAAAAAGACCCATTACAAAAACGATGAAGACCGCTTTGACGGTACAACACAGAGAAAAAAAATATCATTTTTGACTTTTGAAGTTGTACCAGACGCCATTAAATGAAAACAAATGTATTTGTATTACAAAAAAAACAGCTTGACATTTGAACTGAACTAAGGGAAAAACAGAAAAAGAAAAGAACCGTTCAAAAAAGAGAAATAAGAAAAAAAATAACATTTTTCACATCAAAATGCCAAACGACAGCAACAACATGTGGTTGGTTGGTTGCAATATTTTATATTGCACACCAGAGGAAAAAAACAAAGAAAAAACTTTGCTCTGCGCAATATTGTTGTTTTGCCTATTTGCTGTTGTTTTTCATTAACACAACATGTTGCAAAAAATGGGGATCCGTCAAAGAAAAGAAAAAAGAAAAAAGAAAAATTAGCATTTTTTCATACATTTTAAAGAAAAAAGAACTCAACTCTTTCAAAAAAAAGCAAACAAAAAATATTTTTTCAGATGTTTCAATTTTTATTTTTTGAATAGAAGAAATCTCCCATTTTTGGGATTGATTTTGTTAATGAAAAAACTCTCCTTCATTTGCTTTGCATTTTTTGACACTTTTTTAAATATAACGCATTTTTTTTCAAAATCGAGCAAAAATCGAAGCTTTGTTCACCACGACTTTTTTAAAGTGATCGTATCGACTTGAAACTTTCAGGATTAGTTCATAGGGACAAAAAAATAATATTGTAGGGGTTTTCAGGTCACTACCGTATCCCGGACCCGACATACAGTAACCCACGTACCATATACTGGGAAAAATCGAAAATGTCGGATACCCCAATTTTTTATATTTGGAATCGATTAAGGGACTCGAAATGAGTCTAAAATTAAAATTTCAGGTTTTTTGAACATCTACAACTAAAATGGGATTAACTTAAAATATCAAAAAATTTTCATGTACAGTAAAAAAAATTCAGTTTCTGTGACCCGGAACTTTTGATATTCTTAAAAGATGCACAATTATATGAGGTTTAAGATGGTATATGACTCATTTAAAAAAAAGCGGGGGAACACGGTTTTTCCTGCGAAATACTGCTAAAATCAACATCTCCAGCACCATCTCGGAGGCATAACTCAGCTTATATGCAAGATACTGACATAATTTGTTTTTTAGGATGAAATATTATGCTATTAGAGCATGCAGGGTGATTTTGGGAATTTTTGGATATCAGCGGGCGATAGGGGGTCCATATGAAATCTCAAAAATAAGCAACATGGATATAAAAGGAAAAGTGCCTAAAAATGTTATTTTTTCTTAAAGAATATATGCAAATATGCTTTAAAAATGTAGAGCACATCCAAAAATACCAAAATAGTACATTTAACATTAAATATAGGTCATTATCGATATTTGCGGATTAACTGATTTTTAGCAATTTTTTTGTTATTTTCAATGTATTATCAAATGATGAAGAATGAAAGATGCCGACATTTTTTAACATCTGGGATAAAATATTGCATGTTTAGGATGACTAGGATCAATTTCAAGCCATGGATACTGTTAGTATTAATATGGCAGCCACCTAAAGATAGATGTGTAAATAATTTTTAAAATTATTTACACATCTAAAAAAATATCCGCTTGCTGTATGTTTTATCACACAATCTTGATATCAAAATGTCGCATTTTTGATGCTTGTAATTTATAATATAATAAATGAGGAAAAAGAATTAGGATGACTTGAAGAAATATGAGATTCTGAATCATATTGTTTTCTTAAATTTTCTTTCATTGGAAAAATGCATGCAGCATGCATTATTGCTGCGGCTTGGAAAGCTTGCTTTGTTTTTGACGCTGAAGATGAAGATATTCTAAACAAAAATTTTAAAAAATGTAATTTAATATTTTTATTGTTTTAAATTTGTTTTTTAATATAACAACTAATCAGAACCAAAAAAATAATACTAGAAGCAATACAAAGCGCGATTTTTGAAGTTTCTATTGACCATAAGTATATATGCAACAAATGTTGTTACCACATTTATAATAACAGTATCCATGGCTTGAAATTGATCCTAGTCATCCTAAACATGCAATATTTTATCCCAGATGTTAAAAAATGTCGGCATCTTTCATTCTTCATCATTTGATAATACATTGAAAATAACAAAAAAATTGCTAAAAATCAGTTAATCCGCAACTATCGATAATGACCTATATTTAATGTTAAATGTACTATTTTGGTATTTTTGGATGTGCTCTACATTTTTAAAGCATATTTGCATATATTCTTTAAGAAAAAATAACATTTTTAGGCACTTTTCCTTTTATATCCATGTTGCTTATTTTTGAGATTTCATATGGACCCCCTATCGCCCGCTGATATCCAAAAATTCCCAAAATCACCCTGCATGCTCTAATAGCATAATATTTCATCCTAAAAAACAAATTATGTCAGTATCTTGCATATAAGCTGAGTTATGCCTCCGAGATGGTGCTGGAGATGTTGATTTTAGCAGTATTTCGCAGGAAAAACCGTGTTCCCCCGCTTTTTTTTAAATGAGTCATATACCATCTTAAACCTCATATAATTGTGCATCTTTTAAGAATATCAAAAGTTTCGGGTCACAGAAACTGAATTTTTTTTACTGTACATGAAAATTTTTTGATATTTTAAGTTAATCCCATTTTAGTTGTAGATGTTCAAAAAACCTGAAATTTTAATTTTAGACTCATTTCGAGTCCCTTAATCGATTCCAAATATAAAAAAAACATTTTCGATTTTTCCCAGTATATGGTACGGGGGTTACGGTATCACGGGTCCGGGATACGGTAGTGACCTGAAAACCCCTACAATATTATTTTTTTGTCCCTATGAACTAATCCTGAAAGTTTCAAGTCGATACGATCACTTTAAAAAAGTCGTGGTGAACAAGGGTACTCGATTTTGAGAAAAAGAGCGTTATATTCTTTTTTGACAAATTTATTAATATTCTTTTCCTTGGATTTTTAACAAACAAACAAACAAAATAGAAGAACAAATATGCAAAAAGCTTTCTCTCTTTTTTTGGAAGATAAACGCTGTCTCAAAAAATAGAAATACGACGATTTTGACGTGATGTGTTATTATTATTGTTGTTGTGTTTGTTTGAATCTTTTAAACTAAATGAATGAAAACCAATAGAGGAAAGGATTAATTTAGAGAAATGCTGAATATCGGGATGTTTGTACAAATATAGAAAAACATTTAAGGCAGAATTTAATGCAGCACCAATTCCAAATCCTGTTGTAATATATCCAACTGTAGAATTATCAAAATGACTGAACTGAAAAGAGACAAAAGTTGTTTGTATAAGAATTAACACTTTTCGACGTCTAAGGACAAAGAAACAATTACCATTGTTAGAATTAAGAATGTTAAAGGTAAACACCAAAATATCGCATATGCAAGTAAAACCAGTGAAATGGAAGTGAACACTTTTAGCTGAACATTGGATTGTTTAATTGATGACAAACGAAATTGTAGCAATATTACTGTAACCAAATATGAAACTGAAAAGAGTTTTTAATTAAAGTTTCAAAGCGAAGAAATTACGGTAAATAGCAGCAGCACATACAACGCCAAAAATCATTAAATATGGCCTAAATAATGGACCTGCTGATGACCCCGCTGAACAATTGTATGTTTCATCGAGGGAGTGTAAGCCATAGAAGGTAACAAAGAAATATCCGATAGATATCAAAATACATCCAATAAATGTGGCATAACAAAGGGGCTTAAAATTTTCACATTATTGATTTATTAAAGGATAGAATTTACCTTTGAAGTCATATGATAGTATTTTGACGGAGATGCAACAGCCCAAAGTCTATCCAGTGCCAATGCTAACACAATCAACTGCTCGGAAAAAGTTCCAACACCTTGAATCAAGGCTAAATAAGAACAAGTTATTTTGCTAAAAACTAAAATGCCATTTGATAAAGCATAACTAGCTTGAGTAGCCCGGGAAAAATATCCAATGCCTAAAAGTATTATGATAATTTTTCATAACAAAATAAAAAATCAAACCAATTAAAAAATCAGCGACAGCTTGCATTGCAATTAATTGATTGCATTGGGAGCTTCGAAATTTTTTAAATTTCACAGCAATAAAAATAAACCATCCATTACCAAAAATTGCAATTATTGCCAAAAAGTATCGTAGATAATTTAATAGCGGTAAGTTATCTAGTATAAACGGAACGTTTACAGGTGATAAAATGATAGGGTTTGTAGATGCCATTTAAGAGAATCAAAAAGAGCAGCTATGTTACAACGTCTAAAAATCATAAAAATGTCATTCCCGTAAGACTTGAATAAACTTTTTAAAAAATGTTTAAAATGCCAAAGAATGTTCAAAGCAAAAAGCTCAAATGTACATCCCTATTTTTTAACCTTTTCAACTTTGGTAAATTTAATAAAAGCACAATAAAGGGATAAAAGAGAGAATAGACGTTGATTGTACTTAAAATAAATTATTACTCTTTTTAATGCAATATTACACGTAAAAAAAGAGGAGAAAAATTACGTAAAAAGCATGCTTCTGCAATCACAATAAAAAGGAGACGCGGTAGTTTCAAACTACAAAAGTCTCAAATTCATTTTTAATAACTTTTTTATTAAATTAACGTTGAAAAATCATCTTAAAAAGATATGTTAAAACTAAACTTTACAAATTAGAAAAAAAAACTGTCAAACTAGTTGTTAGCAGCTTTCACAAGTTTTTTCATTTACACTTTCATTAACAGAAACAAGGATTTCTGGAAAAATTTTCGTACTTTAAGTACGCCTATATGAGAAAATTTTTAATTTCTCATGAATTAACAAAATTTTTTATAAACTCTATTTTTTGGAAGTGCAAAAAATAAAAATCTGCTTCTATAAACTTATTTGGTGCACCAGTTCTGTGGTAATAATAATGAAATTATGTGAATTGCAAGTCCAAGCACAATCTACAACAATAAGAATTCATGTACCCAAAATTTTACAAAAATATGATATCTAGAAGCGGGATAACAAAAGTTAAAAATATCCACGTTACATTATGATTACAGCAAATAAGTATAAAATCAATTAATAACTAATAATACCTCACTATTTATTTTGTAAAGTAATTTAATCATAAGAGTATCAACACTTAAACGACTTTTTTGGTAACTTCTCTAATTTTCTTGCTGGTCAATGAAACTGATGTTTTAAATAACTCTTTTAATTTATAATAATGACAACCTTGTGTTGGAACATGTCGTAACGAGAATAATTATGTTTTCGGTGTCAGATTTATTGCTAAATTATTTCCCCTTGAAAATACCAATACAAATATTTAACTCTAGAAAACATCAAGGTGATACAAATAATATTGCACCCAATGCATTTGTCATACTTAAAATTGATTATAAGCTAATAAACTTTTCACTCAAATCAATACCCTCGGAATAATAACGAATAAAATTTCTTCATCCATAATCTAAGAATTGTTTGTTATAAAAAAATAAGTAAAAAAATAAAGGTAATATATTAAGAGATATATCTCTTACATCTATTCTTAAAAATGCTTCCAAATCAACCTTTAATCAATTACATTCCAAAAGATGCTACTCAACAAGTAATATTTTTGTTACATTTAAGTTATTACATTTAAATAAATTTAGGAGATATTTTTATCGAAATATCCAAGCTATGATGGACGAGGAATTAAAATAGCAATCATTGACAGTGGAATTGATTTAAGCCTTGATACAAAAAACTTCAGAAGGCCTTCCAAAAATTATTGATTGCTTTGATTTTACTGAAGCTGGGGATGTTGATACTTCTGTGATCAGAGAAATGGATGCTGAAAATGTTTTAATTGGTTTAAGTGGTCGAAAATTAAAAGTATGGATTAAAAATTTAACATTTTTAAAGGTTGATAGAAATTTAGATTCCTTTAAAATGGCAGAACCCATCTGGAAAATGGCATTTAGGTATTAAAGCATTATATAAACCACAAACGCTTAAAGAATATATAAGAAAAATAGAAGAAAACGAAATAGGAAAATTATCAGAAATGGATTGCATTGTTTGGAATGATGGCCAAAAATGGCTGGCATGCATTGAAACTTTTAAAAATTTAGAGAATGCAAAAGTTCTTACAAATTATCATGATTCCCATGAATACAGTATTCTCATGAATGAAATAGAAATAACATATTGTATTACCGTACACAATGATGGAAGTTTACTTGAAATATATACACCATATTTCGATCATGGTGGTGCTGTTGCTCAAATGGCAGCGGCACATTTTCCTGCAAATTCTAAAGAAGATGGCTTATCTCCAGGTGCACAAATTATTTCAATGTGTGTTATGGATCCCAAAACTAAGCTGATGAATCCGTCGGCACTAAAAAAAGCTGTAAGTTAAAATTATTGAAAATACGTAAAAATTATAATCATTGTTTTAGCTATTAAAGTGCATTGAGTTAAAAGTAGATAAATATTATTCAATTGACTTTTTTGGAGGGTATTAGTTATTTTATCATTGCCAACTTTTGAAAAAGTCATTTTAGGGGCTCTGAAATCGCGCAGGTGATTCAGGAAATGAATGAAAAACATAATGTATTAATATTTAAAAGCGCTGGGAATCGTGGACCATTTTATTCAACATTGAATAACGACGATTTACATCCATCTATTGGTCCAGTTTTAAATATTCCGGTTACTGTAATTCTTCCATTAAAAATCTCTGATTATTACCGTATTCAAATAGAAATCACTTAACATTATGAAACCACATATCATCTTTTTATTGATTCATGTTTTGAAGGCAATATAAAACTCAAAATTATATTTTCTGCTTTAGAAAAACTTAAAACAAGTTTAATAATTTATTATGCTACAATTGAAGAAGAAAATGTTATCAAGAATGTAGATAGCAAAAAATTCCTTGATTTTTCTCCTGATAGCCCAAGACAAATATATTTTTTGTTACTTCAACCAAAAAAGTGTTATGAAATTTGTATTGAACAAGATGTTGGATGTCCTTCAAAAGCACAATTTACTTTAGAATTCTTGTGTTATGATGAATATGGATACATCGCTTTGGGTGACAAATAAACCTACAAAATTATTTGGCAAACAATATTCTATAAAGTTTTGCTGGCATTTGAATTATTTTATTGTGTAAATTCGATTGCTCTTTTTGCCAGCTGTATTTATATGTGTTAATAAACATCTTTGTTGGAGGTCAGCGTTTATGAAGTTAAATTCATAGTTTACAGTTTTACATAAGTAATTTGAAATTAACGGCTATGATTTAATTCCCCAAAACCTAGCTTTTAATCTTCTTTCATCCATCGATAAATTCTGTCCATTACATATTTAACTTGTCACAAAAAGCAGAATAGAAGCTTAAAATACGATTTATTACTTTTACAAAGTTCCCTTTTAAAATAAATCTTTTTCAAAATTTAAAGCCCCTCTTTTTCGACTTCAAAATTTGCCAGACATAAATTTATTACGTAATCAATCAATATTTTCGCTTTTTTCAATTTTAAAAGTAGTGGTCAGTCTCGGGAAAAATAGATGTACTTTTTTTCGTCTCAAAATTTTTGGACTTATACTTTTTTTCCATTCATTTTTAGAAGCGACTTTTTTCTCTCAGTTGAGGCAGTTCACTCCGGTCAGTCGTTGTCGGCTGTCTGGAATGTGTTACGTTTTTTTTGTTTTCACTCTTTTACTGCTGTCATTCGGCTGGTTCTCTCCCTCTATAGGCTTGCTTGCTTGTTCGAGCTGTTGCTTTTACTTCTTTCTTTTTCTTCTTCTTCCAACTGGTCACTCATTCATTTATTTCAAGACACCCGACTGCCTTCAACTAAAGAAAAAAGAAAAAAATATATTCTTTTTGGGTGTGTGTTTGGTCATTTTTCGATTACGCCATCTCTTTCTTGTCCATCTTCTTCTTCCCTTTGCTAAAAATGACTCCGTTTATTACCACCACCATCAAAAAAAATATTTTTACTGACCATTGCAAAAGAAATTTTTTGCAGTTTTTTGCTGGAAATAATTTTTTAAACAAGGAAGCAGAACCATACATAAATGAAGAACATGGGTTCCTTCTTCTTTTTTCAGATGCAAAAAATCCGACCTGTTTTTCTTCAATTTTTTTCAAAAAGAAGATAAAAAAATCCATTTCCTTAAATGAAGAAAAGATTTGTTTTAAAATAAATTTTTTGATGGATATGGATTTAATAAGTCTTATGTATGTATCCCCCCTCTTGTCTTGTTGAAATTTAATGTTTCATTTTTATATTTCTACTACGCCTCTGTAAAAATATGTATGTATGCATAAAATTCGGGCAGTCGGCCATCACTTTTTTTTTCGGATAAATATATTTGTATTATACATAGATATATGTGTTCTCTGAAATCCCCTTTTTTCAATTTCTTTTTCGACGCTAAAAGAATTGAAAAATGAATTTAAAAATCTATTGTCGAACACAGAAAAAAAATATATTTTTAAGACAATACTTTTTTTGTTTTACAAAAATGTTCTTTCTTTTGTCGTTGTAGATTCTTTTTTTAGACATTTTTCGTAGTTTTTTAAAACAAAAAATGACCGCTTTTATCCCTTTCTTTTTTTTTCATCAAATTTCAGCTTTTTTTCTATTTTTAGAATCACTATTTTTTCTCTTTGAAGCTCTCCGCCGCTATTTCTGCTGTTACTCTTTGCTGGAGGGGAGTGGACAACAGACATTTTATTTTTTTTTGTTCTTGTTGAACACACATATTTTTACACGTTATTTATTGTTGTTGTTAGATATTTTGGAGACAAAAAAAATAGTATTATACACATGTGTATGCAGACGCAGACAAGCTAATGTCCGAAAAAAAATAAATGTGCATTCATTTTTTTGAAGTTGCGATAGCAGCGACACATGCTTGCCTCCTGGCGGCTTTGTTGGGGGATTTGCTTGACGGCTAAAAGCAGAAAAAGGCTTGACTTTGGCGTGGCTTTTTTGGAGAGAGTAAAAAAAATTCCGTGAAAAAAAATGCATGCCTATTTTTTTCATTGCATTCCCTTCTACAACATCACCACCAACTGATGGCTACTGCTGCTTCTTTGTATTGGTCATTTTTTTCTTTTTCTTCTTTAAAAAAAATAGAGGATGCTAGACACGCTTTTTTATACACATATTTTTATTTACAGCAGCAAAATTTTTTTGTTCCTGTTGCTGTTACGGCTTTGAAAAAAAGTAACAATTTCTTAAGGAAAAAAGTTTTTTTTCATTAGCTTTTTGGAAAAAAGAAAGAAAGATTTGATTAAAACTAGATTGCTTTTTTTCTTATGTCCGAAAAAAATAGATATAAGAATTTGCTCAAGTTTTTTAAAGTAAGCTTGTCGTTGGCCAATAAAAAAAAGTTTTTGAAACTAGTTTTATTTAGTATGTAGAGGATCAAGGGAAAAAGATTTTTTGTGACCGCATTTTGTCCTTCCTCTTTTTTTCTGAAACAAATTTTGAAAGTATATAAAAGTTTTTAAAAGACTCGTTAGTTTTTGAACATTAGTGATTGTTGATGAGAAAAGTTTTAAAACTTGCAGCTAGTTTTGTGAGCATGATTTTTGATATTCTTTGATACAAGAAAAGTGCCAGTTTGATTGCAAGCTTGTAGGCATTGCATGACCCTTTCATTCTTGTATAATGTTTTCTTTCAAAGCGTTAATTTAAAAGAATTAAAGCTCTGCAGATTTTTATCTTCTAAACACATTTTTTGCTTTAATCTGTCAACATTGATTTAAACCGCTAATATTTGTTTCTTTTTCATAGTAATTTGATACCCCCTAAAATATTTTCCAAACATAAACATTCCTTTGCTTTTTTTGTTGCAATTTGTAATCAAACTTTTTCCTAGCTTTTGCAAAATGACCTGCAAAAACGATTATTTATGACAACCAATCTATCCTAAAAAATTTTGTGCTCAAATTCAAATATTTCCCTTTTTTATTAGACCTTTTCCCTCAATTTTCTTGATTCTTTAACTTTAATCTTTTTTGCAACATAAATTTAGTACTTTTTTTCTTCAAAAAAAACTATATTAGTAGTAGTGGATAGAAAGATAGTTAGATATGAATGGTACACGCAGCCACCAGCAACAAAAAAACATTCCCTCTTTTGGTCACTCACTTTTCTTCTTTCTTTCATTTTTTTTTGTCAAAGTCCATCAAATAGAAAAAAAAGAACTCCTTTTTCTTGCGTTAGTTTTTTTATATCAGCTCGTGCCAACACTGACTGCGGTGGCAGTAAGCGACAAGGAAGAAGAAGATAGTAGTAGCCTTAGACGTGGTGGTGGTGGCGAGTTGACAAACCACAAGAAAAAAAACAACACGTGCCAGTTCGTTCTTTTTTTAAAATGCCGCCACAAGAAAGAAAGCCAAAGCTGGCAAGTAAGACATTCGTCCGTTTTCTTGAGGCATCAACAGTATACTATAATTTTGCTGACCAATAAAGTCTTGCTTGATATAGACATATGTGGTGATGAAATGCTGGTCATCAGATATCCCCATATGTGTCCCTTTTGGAGAGAAAGCCTTTTGTCCAACACTTTTTTTCCAACGTAAAACCATTCTTTCTTTTTTAAGGAAAAAAGCAAAAAAAGATAGAATTGAATTTATGACTATTGTTAGCGCACAAAAATTTTTAAAAATTTTTTTTGAACAAAAAAAGAAATTTATTATTTAAATGTGAATTGCGTGGTCGTTGGGCTGGCTGACTGACTGGCTATTTCTCTCTGATGGGAATATCCATTCAGCTAAGCAGCAACAGAAAAAATTGATGTTCTTTCTGAAATATTCTTTTTTTCGCGCATTCAAAAGTTAATTATATTCCAAAATTTTTCGCGAAAAACTAAAAAAGAAATTTCATTAAAATAATTTATCCCAAAAAAATTTTAGGTCAAAAAATGTAGCAGAGACTGCTACAGAAGAAGGGGGTATCATTTATCCCTATTCTTGATTTTGATTTAACAGTCAATTTCAAGAATGGATTTATGACATCACCCTTCTACAACACCAACACCTACTGATAATCTTCCATCAATCAGTCATCAGTCAAAAAAGTCTTTCAACTACTGTCACTATCATCCTCAACATCTCCTTCATCAATGATAGTCTCAACTACCCCAATCAAAAGTCTTTCAAAAAACAAAAACAACAATATTTTTTTCTACATTTTTGGATTGCTCAAACTTTGGTTAACAAAAAGAAATATTATCTCCAATTTATTTGTATAAAAATGGGATATTCTGTTAGTTGTATTTTCAAAAGTGCATTCTTCTACAGTAATATTTTTAAAAAATTTTGTTGCCTTATTTTTCAATGACCGGCAACGCTTGCGTGAGGCGGGACGTGTACGTTCGGTAATTATTTTTGATTAACAACTAAATCAATCAACAACACCATGGATTGTCGAATAATTAAGATAAATGGCGAGCTTGACAACATCAAAAGGTATGTTCTTAAATTGTTTTAAGTATAGTGGGTTAAAACAATTTACTGTGAGATTCAAAAATTCTTAATAACATTCAATCTAAACATAATTTTAGGCTCGTATACACCGCTTCCCTGTTAAAAAAACAATAATAATTTCAATTTAACAACTCTGCCATCAACCCATCCATCATCAACAACAACATCTTCAAATCAAAATTCATTTCACAATTCTTTAAAAAAATTTATCGTAAAAAAATTCCTTTAGTCCCGCTAGTTGTTTTTTTGTAATGGAAACAGCGCCGGAAGTGAATGCTCTCCCGGTGAGTGTACAGTTGGCCCTCACCCCATCATCTTCATTGCCCCCCAAAGTTGTCCCCGGTTTTTTCTCTATCTATCTTTCTCTCTTTCAAACATTGCCGCGAATCCAGCACTGCCACTTTCGCAGAAAAACCACTGCCAAATGTTTCATTTCGATGATTCATTAATTCTTCTTTTTTTCTAATATGTTTATGTAACTTTTCTTAATTATTTTTTACCACATGTTTTTGTTGTTTCGCAAAAAGAAATTTAAAAACATTCAAAAATGTCACAGAAATGTGACAACTTTTTTTTGTTTATTTTTTCTTTTCATTTAACCGAGTAATCTTTTTTTTTTGTAATTTATTTTTTGATTTTAATTGTTTTTTCTTTTTGTAATAATTTTTACCACAAAATCACTGCCAATTTTTTTTAAAAAAGGCTTACGTTTTTCGCCCTGTGAAAACCCGGTGGATTTCGTGGTCTTTTTTTTCATGCCACAAGTCTTTCATGTACATAGAAATTTTTTGTAATTCATTTTTATTGTAATCTTTTTATTATTTTAGTTTAATGTAGTTTTTTAATTGTATTGTAAAAAGGTGTATTCGCGCATTGATTGTAGCTGAAAATGCCCTCTATCTCTCGACCCTTCCGCTGTCCCAAAAGTGTCCCCCCTTGTTCCCTTCTTCTATGAATTGTGTTTAATGAATTTTGATTTTTGATGAAAATTAATTGTTTGTTTTTGAAATTTTTGTTATTTTATTTACAAAAAATGCCGCCATTGCATTCGGGAGCGCTCGGTTTTGTTGTTGTTCGAGATTTTTTGCGTAATAAAATTTTACCGAACGTGCGCGTCCCATTTGTGATGCCGGTCTCCATTTTTACTTTTTGCTCATTTTTTTTAAATATTACTGTAATAATGTACTGTATGTTAAATAAAAATTTTTGTTGTCTCAACAAATACAATACTCTTTTTTATTACACACTAAAAATACAACAGTTTGAAAGAACAAAGCAGCAAACATCTTTAATGTATTAATTGCAAGATATTTCTTGGCGTCCATTGTACACAATAGTTATTATTACCTTGTTGCCTTAAAAGGTGGTTAACCTTTTTTTACTTAATCAATGTCTTTCTGTCAATTGCTTATGCAAAAAGAGAAAAATGCCACATACATGTATGTTAATAAATTTTCTCTTCGCAAAAACACTTAGTTATTGCTGCATTTTGTTTGGCAAGAACTCCAAAGTTTCGTTGGTAATATTTCAATTTTGAATAATCATTTTAATCGGATATTTTATTTAATCAATTAAAACTGCTAAAATGAATGATATTGAATCCCGCTATCCTTGTCCAACATACGAGAAAGCTGCAAATGTACTTTTGGCTAAAGTCAAGAAAGCATTAACATTGGCAGAAATTAGAAAATTGTTTAATGATTTTGCTAAAAAATATACAATAATAGATTATTTATGGAGACAGTGGTTATTGTAAGTATAAATAAAATTTTGTCAAATGTTTGCTTCAAAATTTTAGCAAAGAACTTGATTCTGGTTACAAAGATTTCAAAGCATCCCAACGACCGATTCAGTTCAAAAAAATAAAAGCACTTGCTCAAACACATTTTCATTGTTACATTTATTTCGACTTTAATTATGAAACTTTTGAGGTTCGTTTTGGGTGTATACATACATTCTAGCAGCACAATGGTTTCAAAATATCTTGGTGTTATTGTTAGAGTTTAAAAAAAGCTTTAATTTTTCCATAATTTATAGCAAGGAAAATTTGGGAGAACATTTTGTTGGGAATATTTGAATGGATTTAAAGCTTGTAAAATTCCATCAAAATCTGAACCTTTCACTGCTGAAGCACTTTATTCAGCGCTCATCTATCCCCATAACATGTTAGATGAATTTAAATTTTTTACGGAGAAATATTCTGGTAAAGCAGTTGCACACTTTTAATTTTAATTTATATAATATTATTTATTTCTAGTGTCTCCAATTCCTAAAAAAGTATTACAAAGCTTTCATTGCTCGCTTTCTTTATTTAAGGAAATGAAGGCAAAATTTTTGGAAACACAAAACAATCTCTCAGGACTTGAATGTCTACAAAAAGCAGAAACAGTTGAAAAAAAATTGATAGAAGAAAATTTTGAATGTGCCCTTGGAATGATAACTTGTAAAAAAAAAGTATGGGAAATGTATATTCGTTATTTAAAAAAACGAAAAGAAGATAAGAAACTGCTAAATTTATATTCACGATATTGTCGCTTGTTTATTGATGATTCAGAAGCACAAAATGAATATCAGTTTGAATTGGAACGACAAAGTGCGGCTGGAAAAGATGTTTCAAAATTGTGGATTGATTTTATTGAAATTAAAAAAGATTTTGTCGGAATTGATGCTGCAAGAATGGCCTTTGAAAAAGCACTGTCGCATTCAACGCAAGAAATTCTGGTTAAATATGGGCTTTGGTTTGAAAAGGAATACGGTAGTACTGGACAATATATGTCACGATATTTATGGACTACAAAGTTATATCCACATTTACAAAATTTGTATAATATACCTAAACAGATTCCAACTATAAAAGCTCGAATTGGATTTACATATAAAATCAAAAATTTCCTTCCCAAATATTCACCAAAACTACGACCACTTTACAAAAGAGAATTCCAACCACCAGCATTCCAAAACTTTTCTCTGCCTTCTACAATAGTTTATTATTTACAAAAAGCTGCTAACCCATCAATTTCACTTAAGCTACACATGTCTGGAAAATACTTTTTCTTACTTCAAAAATCACCGCTCTGCCATAATTTAACAATCTTGGAAGGTGCTAAAGATAATCCAATTTATTATCCCCAATCTCTATTCATTACATCAAATCATTCCAATCATGTGGGTTTATCAAATCTTACTGTAACTAACAGCTTAATTGTATATCCAAGAAATGCGCCAAATTTATTTTCAAATTTGTTAGCAAAAATTAATTTAAAAATTAAACATGTAGATTTGGCTTTACAACGTTTGAATTTAGCAGAATTCAATGTTTTGTCAAAACTAAATTTGAAAAGTTTAAATTTAAAATGATGTCAAAATTGTTAAAAATGATGAAAATATTATGTTATCTGTTGATGAAATTCTTTTTGGTGTGCCTGCTGTAAGCGATTTCAGGTATGGTTTTCATTAAATTTAAACTTCACATATTTCCTTACCTTAACCGTAATGTTTTTAATGAAGCTTTAAGTTACTCATTTCAAACTCAGCACAATAATTTTCTATTAATCTTCTCTATTTTTAGCATTTTGAATGGTTTTTTTACTCAAAACACTTCAAAACAGCTTTCAGCTTTGCAAAGGAAAATAAAATTGAACCATTTGAATATTACAAGGATTGATGCCAATTTTCTTCCAGATCATTTCATTACTTTTTTGACGGTAAACAATGACTGTCAAAAAAATCATTATTACTTTATGACGCATTTTTCAGAACAATGCAATTAGCCATGCCAAAGTAGAAATCGAATTTGAATCCAATATTACCGAAGAACAAAGACTCGATTTTGATGCTTCGATTAAAGAACATTTACCTAGCATTAAATTTAAAAGAAATTAATTTTCTTTTAAAATGTTATTCGCAAAAATACAAATTTAATTTACTTTTTTTGCAGAAGTTTTATTTTGCGATTTGAGTTTATGAATAAAAGTTCTTTTTGATAACGTTTACTACAGTATCCAACGCTATAACAACAAAAATTTTTACCATTCAACAATCAAAATTTAAAGTCTCCAATGTAACATGATTCACTGTATCAAAAACTAAATTTTAAATGAAATTTCAAAATATGAACTAACTCAACCGTCGGCACAAACATATGAGAGCCAATAAAATTGAAAACTTACATTAGCGTTAATAATGTTAAAGCATAATTTCATTCCATAAATACTACAGCGCTAAAACAGAAAATATTTTTGTCACAATTAAACAAATGTTCACCAAGTGTTGTTTGAATTATTCTTGTTTTCAGACATATTTAAAGTGGGTCGTTGTTTGTAGTCTATGACAGCCATTAAAAAAACTTCTTTGATCGATAACTACTAACTTTTCGCACACACTTGTAGTATGAAAAGTTTACAATGAATTTAACTTTTCTTTCTTTTTTATTTATTCTTGTTGAATCTTGTGATTGTTGTTAGTTACTTGTTTTTTGATGTAGTAATAGTTTAAATTTATTATCTTATCTTTCTGAAAAAGATCATGCTTGAGATAAATGAATGAATGTTTGCTTTGTTAAAATTATACGTTATTTACTTAAACTAATTTTAGTCATAGTTCACATTTAGTTTACGCTTAAAATAATTCTAATTCTAAAAATAATAAATTTATTGAAACCTATATTTCGCATGTTTTTACATTTTTGAACAATTTTTGGGACAGTAAATTGATCAATGTTATATCATTACCACTTAATGAAGCTATAAAAATTTTTTAAAATTATCATAAATATTCGTGCTTTTTAAAAAATTTTATTTAGCTTACTTTACAGCATCTCTAAAGTCGCAATTACAGTATGCCACATAAAGATTGCGCCGTTTGTGGCCAACTCGGTGAAGGATGGCATTTTGGTGCATTTGTTTGTCGGCCATGTGCTTCATTTTTTCGTCGGACAATCGCTGAAAATAAAACCTATGATTGCAGGCATAACCATCAATGCCAAATTAATCGAGGTACTTTCATTATTAGTGAATTTGATAAAAAAAACTTTTTAATAAATCTGCAGAATCTCGAAATTGTTGCCGGTCATGTCGTTTAAAGAAATGCCTTGAATCTGGAATGAAATGTACACCGACAAAGCCAGATTCACAACAACTACAGCAACAAATGCCTTCAACAATTTCTCCAACTGTTTCAGATCCACCACAAAGTTCAAGTTCAAATTTAATGGAAGCCGGTGGAAATGTAGGTGGAATGGAAAATATGCCATCCCTTCGAAAAGTTTATGATTTTATTAAAAGCTTTTATAATTCAATTCAATCAATTTATGCATGTGAAAATCCATCTTCTTGTTTTAAAGCTCTTCAAGTAAGTTTCTCTTTAGTTAATTTTATTTTTAAAGCAACAATAACGATGTAAGATTACTGTAGGAGTTGAAGTTTTGGACTTGTTAAAATTCAGTTAAACTTTAAAACTACAGTAATCCATGGTTTTTTAAAAGAATTATTGTAAATTTTGAGTTTAGCTACAATACTCCTTAAACTGATACGACAATTACCATAACCCAAAACTCCTTTTTAGTCAGCATTAATTGATCGAGAAACATATGTTAGATTAGAAAAAGTTGCAATTTCAATAATGGATATTACTCTTTCATCCTATTTTTCATTCTTTGGAAACCGTAATGAATCCTTTAAAATGGATGTCTTAGAAGTAATCAATTTTCGGCTAATGTGTTCATCAAAAACGCTTTTATCGCTACAATATTTTCCTGATGATGATGATAAAGTTGCTGCGTGGTATGGATATCATATTGATGCAAAACATCCGGAATTCTTCTTCGGTCAAATGGATCACGCAATGTTTAATTATTTTTTAGATGCCATAAAAAACATGCGAGTTCTTATTCGAAGATATGCAAATTCAAATATTACAGAATTAGATATTGGAATTATTGCGGCTTTAACATTAATTAATCAAAGTTTGTTTATACCTAAAAGATTCTAATAGAAGTATTTTTTTAGTTTTAAGAATGGAGCCAAGCAATGAAGAAGTTCAACAATTTAAAGTTAATCTTATCAGTGAATATCATAGCTATCTTGTTGGGCTTTATGGAGGAGAAGGCGGCATTCAGCGATATACAGAAACTTTATTAATGCTTAATGATACTTCTGTAAGATAAAAGATGATTTTGTATATATGTACACTGTATCACTTTTTCAGGAATTATCAACACAAATCCGTGAAGCTCTTACAATTTTTAGTGTCTTTAGTGCTGAAGATAATTCTGTTATGTTAGATATTTATTCACCGAAATCAAAGTTGTTAAATAAAAACATTTAAATTTTAAAAGATGGTTTTAACATTTATCTTTAGAGTTTATTTAATAGAATAAAGGTGAGGATCAGTGTCTCCAAAGTTCCACTTTTTTTCGGAACGCGTTCCGTTCCGTTCCTCTTTGGGCGATATCCGTTCCGTCCCTTCCGTTCCTGATTTTAGCTCGACACGTTCCAATCCGTTCCGTTCTTAACGTCAAGAACGGGTATACGTTCCCGTTCCGTACCCGTTCCAACCAAATTTTTTAAAAATCATTAAAAAGCACTAATTTCTCGGATTTCTTTTGCTTAAAAAAAGCTTTAAAATTACATTTTTGTCATGAAAAAAGAAATTAAGTAATAAAGGAAAAAGAAAATTAATTTTAATAAGTTGGAAATTTCAATTTGGAGCAAATTTTTAACACCAAAAAATCATTTTGACCAACTTTTTTAAAAATAATAGCCCAGAAAATAAAGAGGAACGGAACGTCTAAGAATGTAAAAAGAACGCGTTCCGTTCCGTTCTTTCTGAAATCTTACACGTTCCGTCCGTTCCGTTCCCAGATTTTGGAACGGGTATACGTTCCCCTCCGGAACGGGAACGGAACGTAAGAACGTACGTTCCGGAACGGAACGATGGAGACACTGGTGAGGATGAAATCATGACCATAGATCTCTGAACTTTTTCGACCTATTTTTTCTTTGTTTTACAATTCAATGTACAGTAATCAAACAGTTGTGTTTCTTGTTTTTCTATTTAGCTATAACTAAAATACCGAAAATGTTCCTCAAAAACAAAGGTCATCAGCTGCTGCTATTTGTGTGATCGTTGATCTCTACAATTTGAATTTTTGTTTTTGTGCCATTATGTATTCTTTCGAAATTTTTCGTTAATTATGCCGATCGCGTTTTTTGTCGAACACCAACAACAACAAAAAAAGGCCGACCTCACTCGACAAAAGAGGATGCAGCAGCAGCTCTGACGTCACAGAGAGAGAATACAAAAAACAACATGGTGTTTTCCCGCGTATTTTTGTTTGCTGCTGCTGAACTGTCCTTGGAAAAGGAGGAGCTAATAAATTTGGGGGAAAGAAAATCATCTCTCTCTTCCTTTCCTTTGCAGGTCAGTGTAATATTCTTCGTTTAAAATTTCGCGGATGTAAAAGGGGTACTTTTTCTCCTTGCTTTTTTGGCGCCCAATCTTCGTTTAAACCATAGAAAAAAAATTTGATTTTTAAAAAAATTATTTCAAAAGATTCTAGCGTCTTCATTAGATTTGGAAATATCCCTCTCTCTCTATAGAAGGAACCACTCCCTCTTTCTCTTGGACTATTAGAAGACAACTATAAATAGTCCCTTTCTCATTCCATTTCGTGGGGGAAACGTCTGTTCCCTGCTGCTTCGTTTTTTGCTCTCTCTATTTTGTTCACGTTGTTTTTTTTTCTGCTGTTGCTGTTAACTTTGTTTTTTAGCTTCTTTATTTAACTACCTCATCCAACTGCTACTACTAATACCCCCAAAATATGACATCATTCACCCGTGAACCAAGTACTTACATTGTGAAAAGAGGTAATTCTTATATATCTATCTTATCACCTTATCATTGATATCTTTTTTAGATGGTCGAAAAGAAGGCTTATTCATTGATAAAATTACATCAAGAATTACCAAACTTTGTTATGGCCTTAATATGGAATTTGTTGATCCTGTAAGCTTTAATCCTACAACTGTTAAACCAAGTCTTATCTCTTATCACATTTATAGGCTAAAATTATGCTTAAAGTAACTCGTGGCATTTACAAAGGTGTTACAACAATTGAACTTGATAATCTTGCTGCTGAAATTGCTGCATCAATGACAACAAAGCATCCAGATTATGCTCTACTTGCTGCTCGAATTGCTGTCTCAAATCTTCATAAACAAACAAAGAAAGTCTTCAGCGAAGTTATGCAAGATCTCTACAATTGTCGACATCCTAAAACTGATAAGCATAAGCCAATGATTAGCAAAGAAATTCTTGATATTGTTCTTGCCAATGCTGATAAACTTAATTCTGCTATCATATATGATCGAGATTTTGCTTATACATTCTTTGGTTTTAAAACTCTTGAACGCTCTTATTTGTTGAAGATGAATGGAAAGATTGTTGAACGTCCACAACATATGTTAATGAGAGTTGCAATTGGAATTCATAAAGATGATATTGCATCTGCTATCAAGGTATGATTTAGTCCTTTTTTACTGTTGATATTTACTTTATGCTATTTATAGACCTACAATCTCATGTCAGAAAGATGGTTTACTCATGCATCTCCAACCCTCTTCAATGCTGGTACAAATTATCCACAACTTTCATCTTGCTTCCTTTTAACAATTGATGAAGATTCTATTGAAGGCATCTTTGAAACTCTTAAAACTTGTGCAAGAATTTCTAAATCTGCTGGTGGGATTGGCTTAAATGTGCATAAAATTCGTGCATTTGGTTCTGATATAGCTGGCACAAATGGTACTTCGAATGGTCTTATTCCAATGCTTAGAGTCTTTAATAATGCAGCACGATATGTTGATCAAGGTGGTAATAAGGTATGCAATATTTTGTTGTTTTACAGTAACCCTCTTTATGCTTTTTAGCGTCCTGGTGCATTTGCAATTTATCTTGAGCCATGGCATGCAGATATCTTAGAATTTATTGATCTTAAAAAGAATACTGGATGTGATGAAGAACGTGCTCGTGATCTCTTTTATGCTCTATGGATTCCAGATCTTTTTATGAAGCGGGTTAAATCTGATGGTCCCTGGTCGTTGATGTGCCCAAATGAATGTCCTGGTCTTGAAGATTGTTGGGGTGAAGAATTTGAAACTTTATATACCAAATATGAAGCAGAAAAACGTTACCGTAGACAACTTAAAGCTCGTGATGTTTGGAAGGCAATTGTCGTCTCACAAATTGAAACTGGTACTCCATATATGCTTTACAAAGATGCCTGCAATCGTAAATCAAATCAACAAAATCTTGGTACAATTAAATGTAGTAATTTATGTACAGAAATTGTTGAATATTCATCACCTGAAGAAGTTGCTGTATGTAATCTTGCATCACTTGCTCTTCCAAGATTTGTTACTGCTGATCGTGGTTTTGATTATAAGAAGCTTCATGAAATTACAAAAGTTGTTACAGTTAATTTGAATAAAATTATTGATGTAACATATTATCCTGTTCCACAAGCTGAACGTTCAAATAAGCGTCATCGTCCTATTGGTATTGGTGTTCAAGGTCTTGCAGATACTTTTCAACTTATGAGACATCCATTTACATCTGATGAAGCTAAAGAAGTTAATCGCCTCATCTTTGAAACAATTTATCATGCTGCCCTTGAAGCTTCATGTGAATTAGCAGAACAATTTGGTTCATATGAAACATATGAAGGTTCACCAGTTTCACGTGGAATTCTTCAACATGATATGTGGAATGTTACACCTTCAGGAAAATGGGATTGGAATGCTTTACGTGAAAAGATTGCAGAGCATGGTGTTCGAAATTCTCTTCTTCTTGCTCCAATGCCAACTGCATCTACAGCTCAAATCCTTGGAAATAATGAAAGCATTGAACCATATACTTCAAATGTTTACAGTCGTCGTGTTCTCTCTGGTGACTTTCAAATTGTTAATCCACATTTATTGAAAGATCTTGTTGATAAGAATTTATGGAATGATGAAACTAAAAATTTCTTAATTGGTCATGGGGGTTCAATTCAAGAAATTCCTGGTATTCCAGATGACTTAAAAGAATTGTATAAAACTGTATGGGAAATTTCACAAAAAGATATCATTGATATGGCTGCTGATCGTGCTGCTTATATTGATCAATCACAATCTTTAAATCTTCATATTGCTTCACCATCATATGCAAAATGTACTTCAATGCATTTTTATGGTTGGGAAAAGGTTTGTAACTTTACTACTGTAGCTTAAACATGGTTTAATATTCTTATTTTTAGGGTCTTAAAACTGGTATGTATTATTTGCGTTCACGTCCTGCAGTTGATGCTGTACAATTTACTGTTGATAAAGAAGCTCTAAAACAAGGAACCCGCCCAGCAACAAATGAAAATGCTCAGCCTAAACCTTCAAAACCTGTCGTCAGCAAATATGCTCCTACTGTGGAAGATGATGAAGGATGTCTTATGTGCAGCGGATAAACTGAATTATATGTCGTCAAGTACATGTGCCTTCTGATCTGAACTTTCTCTTTTTTGATTCTCATATTCTTTTTTGTCTGATCTTTTTTCACTTTGCTCACTTTTTTTATCTGTTTTTACACTTCTGTTATTGTTTTCTTTTATAGTATCTTTTGATTGTTTTTCGTATTTTTTGATTTTTGAATAAATGGTTTCTGCATGAAGTTGTTTTTATTGTCTAAAATTAAGGGGTTTACATAAAAATAAATAGTGGTTTAAAAAAATAGTTTTGCAAGAGTTCTAAAAGAATTATAATGAATTTATTGGCACAAACAATTTATTTTAGACCGTTTACAATAACTTTTGTGAGATAATTAAAGAGCCATTGATCGCATTGAAGCAAAGTTGTGATACACATTATAGACATATTCACCAAGTTGTAGCAAAAAACGATGATTTTAAAATTTTGGGAATCGCCCAGTTTTGTGCAAAAAATAAAGGACAAAAAGTTTTTTTGAAGATGTTGCAAAAGAAAAATAATTTGTAGTCATTATTATTTTCCTTCATTTTGTTCAAACTTGAAATCTAATTTTAACTTTGCATTACATGGTCCGCCAATGTCTTGATAAACACAAATTTCATAAAATAATGTTTTCTTTATCGGAATAGAATATCTTTGTATCTGATTTGCTCTAGTAAATTCAACTATTTTCGTAGTTTCTTCGCTTTCATCTTTCTCGTGACCATTCTCATACTGGATATAAATTTTTGTTTTAATATTTTCTAATACAGTAACCTCAATTTTACAATGTTGATCATTTTCAAAAGATGCATGAAAAATAATGCGTCTGGGATTTTCACAGTTAAAAGTTATTTCTTTTGTGAAAGGGTTATTATAATCTTCGGTGATTTTAAGTGGAAACAGCACAGAAAAAGGAATATTAAACCTATTCATGGATCAATAACTTGAATTTCAGCAAGATACAGATTTCCAGGTTTTAATTGATCTGGATCAATTGTGACATGGAATGAATTACCCTCATCAATTTCGGTTACTTTAATAAAATTTTCGGCTTCTGGTAATTTTAAAGTCAATTTTGATGCAGCACTTTTAATATTCAAAAATTCAGATAAATTCACATCATGTTCTTTGTTAATTGTGTCTCCATCCTTCCACAGGTAAACAAGAATGCCTCTTTTTCCATTAAAAATTGTTAAAGTTTCATCCATCTTATATCTCCTACAGTAACCAAAAGCTACATCAATTTGAATAATTCCATGTCCAAATTCAAGTTTATTTCCATTTTTTAGTAAAGAAGCAGTTTTAAATAGTGCGAACTTAATTGATGAAAATGAATATTGAATTGACTTTGCTTTTAACGCTGAAAGCAAGCATGCTACAGATCCTGCAGCATTTGGTGATGCATAACTTGTTCCTGCAAAAGCGAATGCTTCTTTATTACCAGAATAAAACACTGGAATATTAACAATTGCCGCTCCAGGTGCAACAAAATCTGCGCCTTGACTTCCATCTTTACCAGGTCCTCTTGATGATAGGTAATAAACAACTGGAGGATGGTGTTCACCATGTGTAATAGGAATCTTGTGAATTCGTTCTTTCATTTCCGATGTTAATACTGCGCCAATCGTAAATATAAAATTTTCAAGCTCGTAATTCGATGTACTCCAATAAATGCTGCAGCAATTTGAGCAACAACACTTCCATGGTCATCATATGCTGCATAAATTTGTAACAAATTTCCATCATCATATACGGTAATACCGTATGTAATTTCAACTTCGTTTAAAACCATGTTATTGTATTCATAGCTATCGCGATAATTTGTAAGAACCCTTGCATTCTTTAAATCATTCAAAGTTTCGATGCAAGCCAACAATTTTTGGCCATCATTCCAAACAATACAATCCATTTCTGGCAATTTTTCTGAAGCCGTTGATGATAGTGTCGGTTTATAAAGTGATTTAAGACCAAGATGCCACTTTCCAGATGGATTTTTCCATTTTATTGGAATCTAAATTATGATATTTTTCTTTAAAAATAAATTTTTAATCCATACTTTGAATTTTCGACCACTTAAACCAGTTAAAACATTTTCAGCATCCATTTCTCTGATCACAGAAGTATCAACATCTCCAGCTTCCGTAAAATAAAAACAATCAATTATTTTTGGAAGGCCTTCTGAAGTCTTTTGTAGTCCATCAAGACTTAAATCAATTCCACTATCAATAATAGCGATTTTAATTCCTCGTCCATCATAGCTGGGATACTTTGATATAAATATATCCTAATTTATTAATCTGTAAAAGTTAAATTAGTTAAATAAATGTTACTTGTTGAGTAGCATCTTTTAGAATATAATAAAATAAAGGTTTTTTTGTGAAAATGTTTAAAAAGAAAGCTTTAATTTTTGAAAAAGGCATTAATAAACACGGCTTTTTCTTGAAAAAATGGATTACAGTATATATTTTGTTAATATATAATTCAAATAATATTACAAATATGTTATTTTTGGTTCAGATCCATCTACTTATTATCCAAATATCTGCTAGTTGAATTAAATCGATTTTTGTACTCCCTTTTTCTCATGTGCCATGGCAGGGCTCGTTTAAATCCACAAACTTTTTATATCAGGTTGTTCGATAAGTTCGTGCGCCGATATATCCTGATGGATTTTTAATACTACAAGAGCAATCAAAATGAGATCTTTTGCAATGGGTAGGCCCATGACTTAGGCTTCTGATGATAATAAAATATTGAGGTCACCGTGGATACTGTAGGTATACGGTAGAATTTTCTCGAACACTTGCGGATTTTCGATAAAAATGAGCTGTAATTAAGCGGAAAAAAGCTGAAAATGACTGAATATGATGTTTTAGGGCTAGTAGTATCATGTCCTACAACTTTCAGATGGAATTTCGCCGCAGGGCATTATGCAAATTTTCGAGGTCGGAAAATTTGCATATTTTCAAATTTTGAAAAAAATGGCAGGAAGGGGTTGGAAATAGTCCAGTAAGTCCCCCACAATCAAGTTTGGTCGAAATTATAGCTCTAAAACATTTTTTTATAGCACAGAATAACATTGAGTAGCAGGCGATGGTTTCAGTTGCTATAAAAAAATGTTTTAGAGCTATAATTTCGACCAAACTTGATTGTGGGGGACTTACAGGACTATTTCCAACCCCTTCCTGCCATTTTTTTCAAAATTTGAAAATATGCAAATTTTCCGACCTCGAAAATTTGCATAATGTCCTGAGGCAAACCTCCATCTGGAAGTTGTAGGACATGATACTACTAGCCCTGAAACATCATATCCAGTCATTTCCAGCTTTTTCCCGTTTAATTACAGCTCATTTTTATCAAAAATCCGAATTCGTTCGAGAAAATTCTACCGTATACCTACAGTATCCACGGTGACCTCAATATTATATTATCATCAGATACCCAAGTCATGGGCCTACCAATTACAAAAGACCTCATTTGGCTAGCTCTTGTAGTATTAAAAAACCATCAGGTTATATCGGCGCACGAACTTATCGAACAACCTGATAGTTTGCAACAAAGACAAGTGACTACCAGCAAATAAAAGCACATGTTGTGTCTAGTAAAAAACAGTTTTGCAAAAAGCATAAAGATTTAGCATGACATTTTGTGTTTGCAAGTTACAGACGTTCATATCGGGTATAACAAAATGTTGTTTTATTACATTCAATGCTTTTTCTGCTGGTGTTACATATTTCTTAAGTGATACCATGCTAACAGCTAAATAAACTGCGTATTATAAAAGTTTTAATAAAATTTACTTGCAAAAGGACAGCAAAAATGTTTTTTTAAAGCTTTCAATACTAGTATACTGCTAACAAAAAATTGTTTTAAAAAAAATCCGATTCTTTAATTTTGGCAAAATGTTCCTAAACCCTTTTTGGCTCAATGCCAAATTTGGAAGCAGTTGTACTTTGTTGTTGCAAATGTTTTCACGAGCTTTTACACGTTTTACAAGAAAATTATTGCTAAATACTTTATCCTTGCTGATTCCCTATACTTTACTGTTATATCAACTCTACTACTCCTTAATATAATTGTGTCATACCGCTTATCGCGTTCTTTGGTCATTATTGATTGATTTTTTATACATTTAAATATTTTTTTATATTTTTTATTTTTATTTTACAATTATTAATTTATTTTTTAGTAAATGCTATGGATGTCTTTGCTCCGGTTGAAGTAACGCTGCCATCACTACAGCATAAGCATCCAGTTGTAATTTATGATTCAAAACGATTTCCGGGAAGATCATCAGAATGGTTTTTTCATAAAGAGAATCGTGTATCTGGTTATAATGTATATCGATGTGTTCGATGTAAATCTGTTAATGAAAAATCTAAACGTTCTGGTCATGGTTCAATAGGTGTACCAGCAAGAATTTATATTCAAAATGAACATTTTATGAATGATCCAGATTATCCATATGGGGATCATATTTGTTCATTTGAAACAAATCCAGAATGTGAAACATCAAGTGTATATGCAAAGCGAGCAATTTTAGAAGCAAATATGGATATGCGAGTTAATCCTGAACGTCCTATTGCAAAATATGTTAAAATGTTAACTTTCTTTGAAGAAGATAATGGAAAATATGGTATGTTTCCTTTAAGATTTTAAATAACTTTAGATAATACGTACTATTGCAGGTCATTTGGATGCTGAAACAAGAAGAAGAGCACAAACAATATTGAATCAAGTTGGAAATGGCTTTAATGCAAGAAAGCGTGGACTAATGCTAAATTATCAACTTGGAAAGAAGAAACTTTTAAAGCAAGATAAAGCTGCTGCTACTGCCGATGAAACGCTAGATGTTACAACAGAGAATGAAGGTAGTGAATCAATAGCAACACCAGCAAATATTAAATCTGAAATTGGACAACAAGATGATGATTTGGTAGATGTTGAAAGAACCGATGATACTGAAAATAAAGAAAGTCCAAAACCTCAAAAGCCTATTGAATTGCTGCCATGTGGTGGAACAACATCTGATGGAGAAACATGTCCAAAAGCTTTTAAATCTGTTGCAAGTCGAACAAGGCATCGATCAAAAGTTCATCCAGAACTATTTTTTATTGATACTGATGAAGATCTTTATGTATTTAAGTAAGTCTACAGTGTCTTGGAACATTAAGGAATTAAACCTTTTTTTTAGAAAAACCCTTGAATCTCAAGATGAATTGCAATCTTTATTAACGGATGATGCACCAAAACTACCATTTGCTGTTCGATGGCAGCAACAGCCACAAGGTGATGGTGAATTAATAGATAATGAATTTGATCCACCAGAGCTTGAAGAAGAAGATACAACAGCAACATTTCTACAACATGTTAATGAGCTATTAAATTCTTTTCATAATCTTTCCTATTATCTTCCATCTGATACAACAATACATTCACAATTTTGTTCAGATTTGGAAGCAGTCTTACAAAAATATATTCCTCTTCAAGAAGATACTTCTGTCGCAATGGAAGAAGAGCAAGTCGCCGGAGAAGAATAATAACTATTGTATAAAAAAAGATTTCCTCTTTCTTTTCTCTATTATATATATCTTTCCCTTTAACGGGTTTTATGTAATCACTTTTATTTCTTCGTTCTTTTTTTGTATAACGTTTTTTTCTCTCTATGTTTTTGTTGTTTTATTGGTTGAAATTATTTATGTATGTAATAAAGGTTGTTTTAAGAGAAGATTAAATGGTCTTGTTATATCTGTTGTAAATTTAGTGCTTTAAGGACGGATATATACTATAAGGATACTGTAGATAACTTGTTTTCTTTTGATTTTATTGCTGCCACGGAATTCGAAGAAAGAAATTTACCACACTTCATTAGTAATTGCTTTGTGCCATAAAATGCTCCTTGGTTACTGTAATATAATGTGCAACTAATTGTATTGCAAAACTTTGGTCGATGATTGTTACACAAAGAAATTAAATATGATTATATTTCTGTAAAATTTTTTTGTTATTTAAGACAAAATTTTTTTCGTTAAATTGAATTAAAGCTTTGTAACGTAGCACATGTTTTAAAATTTTTTGATAGAAGTGAGACAATTTTTTTACGTATTTTGTCTTTCTTAGAATTTTGAATAAGAAACAGCTTTATTTATAACAAATACTGCCACCTGTAAATTTAAAATTAAAAACTTTTTCTTATTTATTTTTTGCTATTTCTTCAAATAACAACATTTAATAGATTTAAGTCTGAAGACAAAAGCATGTTAGACTCCGTTGAATATTTACTAATATATTCTACCGTAACCTTTGATACATTGAACATTTTGTTATCAATTTTATCATTCTATTTTTGCAAAGAAAAACATTTCCCACATTTTAATATTAAATCTTTATTAATTTTATGGTTTTTCGGAGTTCTTCTTCAACATTTTGGACAACTTATCTTTATGGGTACTGTAATTAGAGCTGATAAAGTTGCTTTATCAAATGTAGGAATCAGTCTTGATTTAATTGGAAGAATATTAACGTTCTTTGGAATATTTTCAAATAAAATTATTTTATTGTTAATTGGATTTGAGCGTACTGTAGCAACGTTTCAGCTAGATATTTATGAAAAACGACAAAGATCGTGCATGACAATTGTTTTGGGTGTTGTATGGGTAAGTATTTTTTGGGAAACGTTTTATTAAAGTTTGTCCATGGAATTCATAAAAAGGTTTTTTGTTTCTAATTTATTGTTTAAAAAAGGAAGTAGATAAAATTAGAAGATGTTTATTCTTTGGATTAGGGTTGTTTTTAAAGTTTATTAACATTTTTTATTTTTTTAGCTTTTTGGTACAATTATTCTTGATTACATTTATTTTTTGACAAAACATCTTACATATGCATATGTGACCATGTGTCTTGTTATTGATATCCCTGCTATTACGGTAATTGACATATTTATGTTTATAAACTTTCAGCAAGAATTTCAGACTTCAATATCCATCAGATTATGGAATCAACATTTAAATAAATCCCGTCAAATTTTAAATTTTTCTTTAACTCAACGATATCAAGTGAGTGAAAGAGAAAAGGAGACACGGAAGTTTATTAAAAATTCGTCAATCACTTTTGTTGACTTTTTGAATTTTAAAAATAGCAGATGTAAAAACGATTATTAAAAATACTCTTATTTAAATGTTTTTATGAACTCGTTGTGATTGCTTTTAAGAGCATTTTTAATTAAAAACACGAATTTTTCATCTGTTTTAAATAGAAAGTAATAAAAATAAATTAAATTTGTGAACTTTTGTGTTACTATCTTTTAGCATTCACAGAGTTTTTAGATTTAAATTTCAATAAATAAATAATTAAACTCCAACCAATTCCATTTTTAGCTAACTGAAAATCTTCGCCTACTAAAAACTCAAGTTCCGCTTGTATTTACAGCACATCTATTAAGCATGCTATCAGTGATTATAATGCTATGCATGAATTTTAATATTCATGTCATCTTTACAAAATATCATAGTTTATTGTTTCATACTGTAAGTTTTATATTCTACCAAAAATTAAAATTAGCACGCGTGCTTTACTAATAAAAGTTACCGTAATTTTTCGGTTTTCTTATTTTTTAATTTTAGATAAATGCCTTCTTTTCAACAATCTATATTTTAATGGTATTAATTATGGTAAAAAAGCCTTTCATTCCAAAACGGATTCTTGGATGTTTCTTTTCCAAAACAGAGAATACGCATCGCATCTGTGATCAGCTAACAAATACAACAATTGACAACAAAAATCGTCATTTTCAAATGTTACAAAATGCTTGGAATTAATAAAGTTAACCTTTTAAAAGTTTATATGCAATAATAAACTAAATCAAGAACGCAGTGTACTGTAATTTTAATTTTATGTAATCAAAGAAAAATGAATTCTTAACACAATAAATGAAGAGGATATGTTTGAACCAATTTATTTACAACATTGTGGCAAACGCATCCCGCTTTGTTGTTTAAAAATTTTTTGACTTTTATGCCTTATCTTTGGGAATCCTAGATTTTCTCATAAAATTATTTTACCAAAAGCAAAATTATAAGTAACTTTCACATAGAATCCAGCTGTGTTTTTGCTGTTTTAAAACATTCTTTTTTCATTTTTTAAAAACAACAATTCACAGGTTCAAGAGATCACCGGAAGTGCCAAACACAAGTGTTAAAAGACAATAATATGCCAAAAGGGGTTTATCTCATCGGAAAAATTATGAGAAATTCTTTTATCCTTCTTTTTTTATCATGAGGTTCTCATTCCTTTGAAAAAAACAATTTTGACACAAGTGTTTCAATCGTTACATGAATCAAGAAGAAAGGAAGAATAAAAATAATTCAGTTATACAAATCAAAGTTTTTTGATTGTGAAAGTACGGCGGGGCACGCTTGTCTGTGGCAAATGTTTTTGACGAGAAAAATTTTAACGCGTTGTTTTTATTTTTGATACATAACTTGCTCTTCGTGTTTTAAATATTGAATTTCTTTTTTACCATTGTCATTTACAGTATCCCTACATGATTTCATACATTTATCCGTCTATTAATTGATTTCCTTACATTTGCGTAAAACTGATCAGACATCTCCACTATATTTTTCGTTATAGCAATCATTTCTCTTAAAGCTTCTTATGTATTTGACCCAATTATATTTTCACACTTTTTGTACGTATCGATGCACACATTTTTTATGAGAGGCATGCCATGAGACCTATGACAAACTTGCGCCAACTTTTTTTTCACATATTTTTTGCTTCCCAATAAACGCATCTACAATTTGGGATAAACAAGCTTAAAGAAGGGTATTAAGGCTTTTATCGACGCATGCTTGAATAAAAAATGTCACCTCTCAAGGCATTCTTTTAGTAATAGTTATGGATATCTGATTTGCTGTCTTCACTCATTTTTTTTCTTTCGTAAATGCGTCATTATTTTATTTTTGATTTAAATGAAATGCTACCATTTAGTTTGCTCAGCTCAAACAATATTTTTTCATCTTTAAATTTGCCATCAACAATGTCCAAATCTTTAACTTCAAAAAATATGAATGAAAATGCTGCTCCAATTTCGATGGATAATATGGATAGAAAGGTATGTTTTATATATATATTTTTTTGGAAGTGGCAATGTTGCATTTTTGTAAACGATTAGAAACGTTGCTCAAGCTTTATATTAGCACAGGTCTTTGCTTTCATGTGTTATAGTTAAGTACTAATTCAATCCTTTTTTTCAGATTCGAAAGCCATTAGTTGAAAAAGAACGCCGAGAAAAGATTAATCAAGCGTTAGACGAAATGAAAAAGATTTTACTTGAATCTAAATTTAAATTCAATCATGGATCAACATTGATGAAGGCAGATGTTGCTACAGAAGCTGCAAAATATATGCGTGAACAACAAACACGAATTGAAGACCTTCAAAAAGAAAATGTTGAATTAAAACAATTTTTGGCAGCAACAACAGCAGCAAGTTCATCAATGCCAACAACTCCAAGATTACCATTACAGCGAGCACCTCTTCAATCAACGTTGTTATCAACTGCATCATTTAATCCGCTGCTTTTTTCTCCACCAAATCTTTTGATGAATCAATTTTTGTTGTTCCAACAGCTTCAAAATGTTACTAAAATGGCTGCAACTACTTCACCATCATTGCCGTCAGCAGCAACATGTGTTCCATCAAAGCCATCAGCTTCGTCTCCACCTTCAAGTAATGCAACAAAAAGTGAATCTGAATTTGATGATGGATCTTCTGAAGATGAAGATGATGCTGTGAATGTTGATGTTGAAAATGTTGATGAAGAACAACATGATGAGACGTTTTCTCCTCTAACAACTCCAAAAATCAATAGCCGAAAACGACGTCGTAATTCATCAGCTACTGCTGAATCTCGTGATACTGTAGCCGCTGCTGGTACTGAAGAAGAAGATGATTCTGGAATTTTTGATGGTCCATCACCTCCAAAGAAGAAACAAAGTTTTGGTGTCAATGATCTCTTGAAACAGTAATAATATTTTAATATATGTTTTTTATTGAATTTTTATTTTATTGTTTAATATTTTTGTTGTAATATATTGATAGTATTTTTAAATATCATTTTTGTTTGTTTGTGATAATAAATTTCTTTTGTTGTTTTTCATTGCTGCAGAATTTTATCAAACATTTTCTTTATTTTTTACAGTTGCTAGTTCCCGTTTTTTCCTTTGATTCATCACACGTTTACGGTATATAAATATTACCAAAATTGAATCAGATTTGCAAATATACTTTGATTTGAATTCTTTTCTTTATATTCAGCAATAAAATTTGTTGTTTTAGAATTAGCGAAAAAAATGTTGCATTATTTTTCATTGTTTTAATTTCTTTTTTTGTATCGTTCGTTAAATCGTTGATGCTGCTGCCTTCAACACTTGATTTATTTTACATTTCTTTCTTTTTGTTGAACACGTTTAAAAGCGATATCATAAAAAACAAAAAAGTGAACGAACCGAATCATCTTCAAAAAGCAAAATTGCAACAAATTACTTTTTAAATTTGGTAATTAATGAATTGTTGAATTTATTGTTTCTTTTTTTTCAAGGATAAATGCGCAATCAAAACTCAGCATGAGCGAAGACTTGAACGAAAGCGGCTTACAACAAAAAACTGTTCCATCATAGAAGTTCCATGAAAGTCTTTGAAATAATAAAAAAGTAATTAAAATTTATCATCATCAGCGTTGTCGTTGATGAGCGGTAAACTTTATTTTTTTCATTTTAAAAACCCATAAAAATTGTTGCAACTTTTCTTTTTTGAAACAATCTTGTTTTTCTTTTCCCTCTCTCTTACATCGTGTTTTTCTTTGATTCTTTTTTTTGCCAATAAAATTAAATTTAAATTACTGCTTTTTTTGTCTCTCCTTCAAAAACAAAATGTGTCCAGTTTTTTAACGTTTCAAACAAAAAATGCGGCAATCCCTTTGCAACTTCTTTTTTTGTGAACGCGCAAAAATATAAAAGAACCCTTTCGGCATTTTCGTTTGGTTCTTACAAGATTTATATGCAAATTTTAAATGTTACATTTTTGTTAAATCCGATTTGATTTTAATGGCAAAAACAGTTGTTTCTAGCTGCTGTGGCTCCTTTGTGTTCAGTTATTGGCAACAACAACTTGCATTTTTTCTTTTGATTTTTGCCAATGCTGTGATGGCTGTTTGTCGTTGTTGTAATGTATTCTTGGATGACCGTAATTGTGTCATCGTCCGAGATGAACAGCGATTTAAAGCCTTTAAAATTTTTTTACAAGGACACCAGAAATGAAAAACAAAGATTTTGCAGCAACAATTCGTTAAAAATTGTAAAAAATGACACTTGGTTTTAATCTTTGTAAAAATGCTTTTGACATTGTAATTTTTCATTCATACGGTTGCTTATTAAAGCAAATAAAATTAAAGCTTTTTCAACTTTGTAGTTTTATCGTTATAAATTATGAAAATTGATTACGGTCATTTTTCAGTGAATTTTTTGTAACAAATTTTTCGTGTGAAAAAAGAAAGTTGAAATGATACAGTGATAAAATTCAAAATCTGGTTTAAAAAATCAAAAAAGAACTAACAGATCATTGTTTTTAAACTTTTAAGTAAATTTCTTATATCTCAGTTTTGCTATTCTTTGTTTCAGTTAAATTTTAGTAGTTTACTGTAACACATAGAAATCAGCCATTTTTTGCAAACTCCCAAAACCTTTTCCGTTTACTTTATTTTTTAACGTTCCAGAATCAGACAATATTTTTTTTCTAAAATCAACTTTCAACACTTTAACTTTAACCTTTTCTTTATTACCATATACATAAATCACCCAAAATCATCATCACATGCCCGTTGTTGCTGCTGCTGCTCCATTTTTTCTTCTTCTTCTTCAAAAAAAAGTGTGCTGCTGCTGATAAAAAAAGTCTTCAATTTTTTTTGTTAGATTCAATTTTTTCATTGTTTTTAATTTATTATCGTTTTTTTATTATAATATAAAATCACAAAGTGTTTTTTTAATGTAAAAGTGAGCGCAAACGTTTTTTCTTTTGCTTTTTATGGAGAAGAAAGAAAAAGCCATAAATAATTTTGTCAATTTTGTCATTTAAAATAAATTGGAATGCCAATCACAAGGTTTCATCAAAAAAGAACAAAATGGGGAGAATAAAAGGTAAAAATCAAAGAAAACGTTGTCTTCGCCTTTTTCTAAAATCTGAAGGGCTTTTTTGGCCTTGAAATTTTGTAACCATTGTTTTTAATTGTTTTAAATTCAAAGCCAAACAGTGAGATTATTTTGATGCTGCTTTTTGAGCCGCAAAAGCAAGGATAAAACTTTTGGCAACAGATCTTTGTGAAAACCCTTTAGTAAAAAGTATGTTTAATAAAATAACTGAATCCCTAAATTTAAATGGTTTAAGCAGGGAAAACAATTTTGTACATGCTTGAATAGACGAACATCATACATATGAGCTACAAAGGAAATTATCTCTATTTGATTAAACAACCTGACATTTTGTTTTACTGTAGCTAGACTAGAACGTTAAAATTTTTGTCGCAATTTTTTGCTTGCGGCTAAAACAAAAGCAAAAAAATGAACATAAATTTTTAACATTTGATGGGTAAAAAAAGAACAAAAGAAAATTTGTGAGATAAAAGTACCACTTGAAGATAATTGACGCGTGCCATGCTTTCTACTTTCTTACCTTTCTTTTTATCATTTGTTTGAGCTGAAGTTGAGCAAAAGTTGCAACGTTGTCTAAAAACATTTTAAAAAAAATTCATTACAGTAACCCGTCAGCTGTAATGGAGTTTTGGAGGCGTGGTTGAAGTCTTTGAGTTTGTTTCACTTTCTCATTATTGTATCAAAAAAGTGTTACAAAGTCAAGTGTGTTTTCATTTTGTTTTGCAAAATCATTTTTACCTTTGAACCCCTTCTCTCTTTCGAGGTAATATTCAAAATACAAGTCTCCAAAAAAACTTCTGTCTCTTCTTTTTTTGCCTCGTATGTTTTTTATTGTTGATTTTTTTAAATAGAAACTCTTTTTTATTTTTTATGATGACTGTCGAGAAAGGCGCCGAACTCTCGTCTTTCTTTTTCGGCAAAAATTTTTATATATTTATTTTTTTGCGGTTTTTATTTCTTTTCTTTTTAAGGTCTTTGAGGAGAGTTTATGTTTTTGCTTTCTTTGATTATAGAAACTATAATTTTTTTCTGTAATAATAAAAAAATCAAGACATAACAACAACAAACAACAAAGCAATTTCTCCCTCTCTATTTTTTTGATGGTGAGGAGTACTTTCATCTTTTTTTCTTATTGACAGCTGGAGGTGGCAAGAATGAAATGGAATTATGTATTTAGTTTTTTTTCTTACTTGGTTCGTTGCATTTTTTGAGGAAGAAGAAGAGAAGAGGGTGATCTTAATTCAAAACTTTCCCACGATCTTTTTATGATGATGATTGACCGTAAGAGGAGAAAGAAGAAGTCAGGCAGCAGGCATCATCATTTTTGACTCATGCCTTTTTTTCTTTTTTACATTTTCTGATGCATCATGCAAAAGGAAGAAGGCACGAAGATCGTCGTCGAAGAAGAAGACTTTCGGCACACTCTCTTCTCCTCCTCTCTCTATCTCTTTAACTTCTAAAAAAAGAAGGCATCTCCGATTGCGCGTGTCAGATTTTTTCAAGAAAAAAAGTTTATCGGCTGCCTCTTTTCTTTTTCAATAATAACCAAATCAAAAAAAACATAATGCAAAATCAAGTATCTGAAATAAAGAGGCAGCATCACTCGATTTCTCTGAAAAAAAGTGCGCATCTTTAAAAGTTTTTTTTTGATGGGGCGCCATCTCCCGTTATTTGTGTGAAAATTGAAGTCACGCATAAAATTGCTGGGAAAATTGCCATTTTTTTAAAAGAAAGAATCTTATATTTTTTATAGCCTGAAGAGATGCCATTCATAAAAAGAAGAAGGCAGGTGTTCACCACCCGGGTGGTTCCTTTTTTTCTTATAATAACAAAAAAAATGAATATGAAAATAATAGAATCTTTAACAAACAAACAAAAAAATATGCAAATCATCAAAATATATAATAGAATCATCATCCATTGTTATCAGCTTCTTTCTTTTCTATTATTATTATTAATGCCAGCTTTCTCTTCTTTGCCTTCCTTGCTTTCTTATTGTTTTGTATTGTGCCATTTTCATTGTTATTGCCATTGTTGACGTCAATGGAAGCAACAGCAGCAGCCAAAAAACCATATAAATATGAAACATGACAAAAAATGCCAATGAATAAAAATCTATGAATCCTCTTCTTCTGTTTTGTTTTTTTTCTATGGTTTCACATGAAAAAATAAAAATGCCAAAATTATGATTGTTATTTCCGCGCAATTTTGTGACATATATATTTTTTGCTTCCAAAAATGTCAACTGAAATTGAGAATACTGTAATGAATTGGTTTTAAAATGTTTTCATAGTGATAAAATTTTCATATTTTTTGATTTAAACAGATTTCTTGACAGGTTAAAATTCTATTAAATATTACAGCAATAAATAAGCTGTAATCGATAAATCTAGATTTTATCAGAGTTTTTTTGTAAATTGGATTAATGGAAAACAAAATTAATTCTAATGTCACAATTTTTTAAACAAATTTTGCCCAAGTTTTTGTGCTTGCTTCATTGAAAATGAACTTTTGCCAAAACTGATGCCCATTAAATTTTTTAAATGTGTCTCTAACAAAAGCCATCTCAAAGCTAATATTATTCTTACCTCAGCTATCACTTTTTCAGTTGCAAAGAAAAAAAACAATAAGAGAGCAGGAGGTCCATTCCATTAAAATCATCTACCTTTCTTCATAGCTTTTAACTTTAAGCTATCCCAAAATCACCTCATTAAAAAAAGGTTCTTCTTCCATTTTTATTGTTCACATTTAACTTTTATGCAAAAAGATTTGATTAATATGAATGTGCTTTTTTGTTGGGCAACCTTAAGATGAACGTTGCAGTTTTTTGCCACCCTTAAAAGTTTTCGACATTTCTTTAAGTGATTTTTTTTGTGGTTAAACAATGCTATTTTCCTTTTCTCTTTTAACATTAATTGAAAAGAGAGCAGAAGATTGGTATAATGGATTTTTTAAGCAACAAAATAGGTGGTGATAGAAAAAAGAAGAGGGGATTTATTATAGATGGTTGTTTTTAATGGGGACAAAAAAGCATCTATATAAAAAACAGCTACTTTTCTAATAAAAGAATATTTTCTCAAAGGCTCCAGACAGGAATTTTCTTTGAAGTGCTTTTTTTAGAAAGCTTCAAATTTCAAATGTGATTTGTCTCGAAATAAGGTAGTCGAAAGTTCTTTGACCGAATAAAATGGCTGATGATGACAAAATGTTTTGTGTTGGATTTTGCTAATAAAACTTTATGTTTCGTATAAAAATATTTAGAGATTGCTCCAGTTTGTTACAGTAACTTATTTTGACTATTTTGCTAAAATTTCCGGCAAATTTAGTTTTTTTTTAAAATTTTACACCTGTTTATGATCCACATGAATCGTTTTTAAAAGTGCAAAGTTCAACAATAAAACTACCGTAATTTTATTTTTCTATTTCAAATTTTCAGTGCTTTTTTTGATTATAAAAAAATCCCAAAATCTAAAATTTCACAATAATAAAATATTTTATATGCGATAAAGAAAGATCCCCAAACATTATTCTACGGCACCTTTTTTTAAACAAATTATTTAAAGTTTATAAAATCTTTTTTAATCGTCGCTCGTTTTCCCTTGCTTATTTTTTTTGTTTTCAGTTGTTTTTAAAATTCTACAGTACTTTCTCACTTTTCTTTATCAGCGCTCTGTTATCTTGTTGCTTGTACTTTCTTTCCCCAAACACAAATATTACAAAAAAAGAAGACGATGGAAAAAGTTTGAAGAAAAATCTTTCATCAATGTACAAGAAGTGAGCAAAGAGTAAAACAAGTAGCAGAAAAAAGAAGAAGAAGCAAGCCATCTATTTTCTTGGACATTGAAAAAGAAAAAAGTGAAGAGTTACATCGCTTGTGGTTTTGCTTGCGCTCCTCCTTGCTGGTGTCCCACTATCTTCTCAAAAAAAAGAATCAGACTTTTTTTGATTGTTTCTTTTTCTCCTTCTTTTTCTCCCGTTCTTTTTCTATGGTTTTTACATTCAAAAAAGCTATCATCTTTTTTTTGAAAAAGATGCCTTTCAAAAAATGAATCAAAAAAAGTTTCTTTAAAAATTTATGACTACCGTAATCTCTCTTTGATTTTTGCTTTCATGTTTTGGAATAAAATTAGAAGTTTGTTTAATCCCAAAAAGATGAATTGAAGAGGGTTTAAGTGGAGTGAATTAATATTGCATTTGTATGTGTGTCTATATACCGGCAAAAAACAAATGCCAAAAATGACAATAATGGTACATAAAAAAAGGAGGCATAGAGATCAAAGTTGAGAAACATGATCGGATTGAGGTTTTTTTTGTGACACGGAAATATCGCGCGCAAAATTGCCGCGCATTAAAAAAAGAGAGAAGAAAGGAGATGGCATATTTTTTTAATTGATAGAACGGTTTTTTGATGATCTTTCTTTGGAGGATAAAATTTTGTTAATCTCTTCTGTTTTTTGTTGATAGAAGGTAGATTCTCGTTGTTTTTAGGGCTTTTAAATTTTGAGTTTAATTGTTTTAACATAGAACAGCTTCATGGATATTGTTGCCACCAACAGAGAATATTAGATATAAGGAAAATAAATTTGACAAGTCTCTCATTTGGAGAAAACTGTATAAGGTTTGATACATCCCTTTAAGCTATTAATTGATTTGCATGGAAATCTAATGATGTGTCCGCATAAGTTATCACGTCTGAACTATTGTGACCCTATCAACATCCTTTCGTTTTTTATCGATACAAATTTTTTTTCTACGATAGAGACATACCATGAGACGTGTAACAAATTAATACATAGATTTATAGAATTTTTATAACGAAGAGAACAGACAACTAATAAGCATATCTACAACGCATGCTTGAATAAAAAATGTCACCTCACAAGCATTTTGGTAGTAAATATCTGAATGTTGTGGATATCTGATTTGCTTGTTTCACTTCTTTTGCTTTTCTCCCTGAACTCCGTCATTTTTGTTACTTTTCATACTTTTAGGATTTTTGAGTTTGTTATATTGCATTGTTATCCTTCCCTTTTAAAGAATTGTTGCATTCTTTAAAAGGGAAGGATATAATTAATCCGTTTTCAGTAGAAGGTAAATTCTCGTTGTTTTTAGGGGTTTTAAATTATGGTTTGATTGTTTTAAACATTTACACCAGCTTCAAGGGGTATCGATCATCAACTGAGAATTTATAAAAAAGAATATCTTTGACGTCTCTCTTTCATTTTCCTCATTTACAGAAGAAGGATGAAAAAAGTGACAGATGAAATTAGTTTTTCAAAGAAAAACGAACGAGCGAGTCATTTGACAAGTTTACCGTAATCTCCAGCAGCAACAAATGATACCATAAAAAATTGAGTGAAATTTGCTTTAGATTTCTTTTCTATTTTTGAATAAAAAGTGTTCAAAATTAACAAACATTTTTAAAAGTTTCTAAAAAAACAGGGGGATGTAACTCACACAAAGGTACATGTTATGGGAAAGAAGCTTTGAAGACTTTTTCACATAGAATCCCGCAGCTTTTATTATTTTTTTGTTTTGATTTTTCTTCCATGTTTCTTTTTTTTTCTCATTCCTTTTTGAGTTAATTTTATAAGGTCAAGAGGACATCGTGTTTGAGACCGGAAGCTTTAAAAGTTTTACCATCAGGAAGGTTTTTGACTTGAAGGAAAAATCACAAAGTTGAAGGATGGGATTTTCTCAAATGTTATTTTATTAGAAAGAAGAAACACTGTTTCATGAATCAAAGACCCCTCCCTCTTTTTTTGTTTTTCTTTCTTGTTTCACACAGTTATGGCAATCAAATCATCAAAAAAATAAGTTATTTTAAAACTACCAATTTTCTTCGCCGTATTTATCCAAGTGTAAATAACCGGAAACTTTACTTTTAACTTTTGCTTTTCTTTTTTTTTGTCCTCGATCCGATCTTTCTTTCTTTAACTTTTAACGACTGCGACAAATCGCCCCTTTCTGCCAATCATCAGCCAAAAACGCAATATTTTTCTTTCTTCGGCTTTCCTTCCCTTTTTTGGTGAGATAGCGAAAAGGTACTTAAAAATTAAATAACTGACTTACTTATTTCTTTTTATTTATATCTGGTTATCTTTTTCTTCTTTTCCATCTCCAACACTATCCTTCTGTATTTCTATGAATGTGTTTTAAATATTTGTGAATACAGAAAAAAAAAACAAACTACTTGTGTCAAATCAAATTGAACAAACTTTTGTTAGAAGAGAAAAAGCTTCTGTCATGTTGTTTTTACAAAAGTGTGGCTTCTTGCATCCTATTACATATGTCTCAAATTTCAACTTTTGTATTCTTTTTTTGACAAAAGTGTGACTCTTTAAATGTCCAATTTTAGCATCATTTTTTTTATTTCAATTGCTTTTGTAAAAAATCGAATGATTTATTTTTGGACTTTTGGAAAGCTTTAATTATTTTTTTCGGATTTGAACTAAAAGGGATTGAAGAATTTTGAAATTTTAATTTTTCGCAAGTGATCTTAAAATTTTGATTTCTTTTAAAACTTTTTTAAATTTTTGTAAAACTTTACAAAAACGGAAAAAAGTTCAAAGTTATCCCTTTGACTTCATAGATGAGAAAAATTTTAGAAACAATGTTTTCCTTGTTTTTAAGGGTTTAACACTTCCGGTTCAAGAGGAAACGACCTGATAAAATGTGACCAAAGAGAGTGAAGAAAACCAATGTTCTAAATGAATAACAAAAACTGTGGGAAGCTTGGGAATCAGCCTTAAAGATTTTAATTTTTGTCTAAATTAAATGATAATTGTGAGAATCTTTACTTCTTCTTTTTTGAAACATTTATTTTTAAAAATTTGATGTTTGTTGGTCAAGGTTTCCTTTTTTGATTCGTGTTTCAAAAAAAGATATACGCGTGGCGGTCCAATTTTGGGTTTAAAATAATTTAACAAAAAAGTGTTAAAAAAGTTAAAATTTGTTTAAAAATTATTAATAGAAACTACTATCAACAAGAAATGAAGCGGCTTCGATAAATTTTGAAATGTTTTTAAATCCTACATTCATATTATATTTTACTCACAAATTAATTCCTCCTATAATTTTTTGTATTGTACCTTAATTAAATTAGTACAATATTACACCTACATATTTTTCCTAATCTTACAACAACTAATTTTATCTTTCCATTTTGAATTCCCTTCTTTGCTTCTCATATTCGCCCGATAATCGTTTTAGAATTTTGTTCACATCATCATCTTCTCATCGGCTCGGCTATTCTTTTTTGTCCAATAAAAGTTTGATGCTCCGCCTTCTTCTTTCTTGTTCAAAATGCGCCTCCCTTCTTGCACTCATCTTTTTTTAGAAGAAGAAGAAGACCAAAAGGCACGCGTGTAATTTTTGAAAAGCGTGGCTTTCGTCTTCTCCTTTTTTCTTTGTGGAAAGGCGTTGTCGTCGCCTGCTTCTTCATCTCTTTTTTGGGAGGTCGTGTGGCTTTCCTTTTATTATTACTGTTTTTTCCTTCTTTGATTTTCTTTCAATCCTTAAAAAAAAGTTTTTCTTTAATCTTTGAAAAAAAAGCTTGCAAAAAATGCGTCAATAAACAATGTCACCCTTAAAGGCATCGTCAAAGCTGCGGCTTCAAAAGAACTCAAAGCGGCATAATTTTTCATAATTTTTTGTTTTTGTCATTGCCTGCAAAATGTGTTGTCTGCTTGCAATTTTCCGTGATTTTTATTTCATTTTGGATATCATTTTCATTCACAAGCATGTCCTTACCTTTTCCTCTTTGGTTTAGTGCTTTCTTGCTCTCGAAGGGTTCTGCTGCTGTTTCTGATCCTACATCGACAACAACAACGATTCCATTATCAACCCTTTCATCAATATTATCAGCAGCAACAACAACGACGGCGGCAATAACTCCATCAACTTCTGCAATGACAAATTATATTATTCCACAACAACCATCTACACCTATAGAAATTATGGATCGAAAGGTTAGTTTTTTTTAAATTGGAGAAGTTTTTTGAATTATTTTTGGAAAGGTTCTAAAACGAAAAGACGATGCGCGTTAGGTTTGACAGATTTTAGAGTTCAAATTGATTTAAACTTAAGCTTTAAGAATAGTTAAAACTTTTAGTAGTGTATCTTTAATAGCGAGGAGTAATAATATGCAAATTTGTGAAATTTTGGAGCTGTTTTCTGCATGTTCTGATAATACAGTTTTTATGTGAGAGTTTTCAAAGTTTCATTGACTTCTATATTACCACACCATATATCCCCCATTAGCTTCTTCTTCTTCAAAACTGCAAAACTTCAACATTTTTTCAAAAACACACATTCTTCAAAACTTTTTTTTCTTCTTCTTGTTCTGATTCTTATCTGCTGACAACAAAAAAAGACTTCCCATTATTCATTTTTTCTGTTTCAAACTTCTGTGTATCTCCATATTTTTAAGCAAGTTTTCTCCCCTTCTTTCAACTTTTGCAGTCCTCAAAAAAAGATTTTTTGCGCGACTTTTTTTGTTATTGTCTTGTTTCGCTCTTCTCTTCTGGCGCTAAGAAAAGACTGTAAATCAGTCAAAAACTAACAAATTTTTTGAGTTATTTCCTTCTGGATGAGTGCAGTTGCAACCAAATACAAATTTTATGATTTAAAGCCCCCATGTTTTTTGACAACTTTCTGTTTCTTTTCAAAAACAACATACGCTTGCAAAATTTATTTCTTGTCATTTTCTTGTATATCCTTAATTTATTGAAAGAAGACTGTAAAAATCATCTCTGACTAATTTTTTTTGCAAAATTGCAACAACTGTTTTTGTAGGGTTTCTGTCTTAAAAAATTTAATCAAATATCTAAGAACAACAATGATGTGTGAATAATTTAAGGCAGCAGCAACAGAAACACCGTCGTTCAGATTGACGCCACTTTTTTCTTTTTTAATCAGCTTAGCCTTAAGCAAGCAAAACAGAGCCCACCTTCATCATTTAATTTTTAAGAGAGTTAAAAAGCTGAGCTAATCTTATTTTTCATTGAAAAGCGAATGGCACACTTGCGTTGGCACCCTTTACTTTTGTTCCAAGAGATTATTTAGCTTTTTTTCTTTAATCTTCTTTTTTTACCACAAAAATATTAGAGTGATAAATTTGTATTACTCCTTCTTTACTTAACATTATCTTAGAGAGAGGGATTTAAAGAGAGATGTATTTTGGCTTTTTATCCGGAAGTGTGTGTTTGTTCCTTTGAATAATGAAATGATTTCATTTTTGGAGCGGTTTAAGTAATTTCATTTGTATCTTTTTGGATTATTAAAACATAAGAACTACAGTAATCCAGTGAATGAATAAGAGATAAAAAAAAGCGTAGGCAACTGTTGCATACAAAAATAAAAGAGTTTTATCCTTTTTCTTGATCTTTTTTCTTTTGCTAATTTGTACTTTCTTTTTTTCATAGGTAAAAAATAATAAAGACTTTTTACCATCAAAGGAGGGGAAACAGAAGTTATCCAAGGTCAAAAATACATAATAAAAACGAAAGCTTGTAAAAATTATGCAATTTTAAAAGAGCGATTTTTTCTGTCAGATTTGATTTTTTGTTAGAGAGGCATCGTAAAGTATAAACGCATGATCGGCAACAACAGCGACGGCGGCGGCAAATTTACTCAACATCAAAAAAAGCAAAAGGTTAATTTGAATTTAAACGTTTCAATAGAAATGCCACAAGGCCGCATGTGCCGTTTTATTTTAATGAAAAGTTTCCGCAAAAAGAACTTTTGAAAGTGCGCTAAATTGTCGTTTCATTTTTTTGTGATCTGAAGCGACGACGGCGGCTGTCGTTGCGGTTGCCAACAGCCTCATTTTCTACTTTTGATGATGATTTTCTTTTTTCCGTTTTTCATTGGATTGCTTTCTTTCGCTCAATTGGGACACACCATCCCGTTTGATAGTTTACTGTTTCTCGACGATGAAGGGAAAGGATGACCTTGATTGCGCAAAAATTTTTCCATCTTTCTTTTTTTCCGTTGCCCGATCTCGAGTGATGATTTTAAGCAAGAAAAGAAAATAATTTGGGATTGAGATTAATTATTTTAATGCCATTACATACACATCATTGTTGGAGGTCCTTTAGAGACAGTCTTTTTGAAGAAGAAGAAACAGTTTTTTCCTACAGTAGTAAATCTGTCAATGAAGTTTTGTGGAAAGGGATAAAGAAGAAAGATTAAAAAGTAGCAATAGAAGTCTTACTAAATTATATATTTTTGCAGAAAAAGAAACCAGTAATGGAAAAGCAACGCCGTGATCGAATGAATAATGCATTGGAAAGGCTAAAAGTGATTATAATTCGGCATGATCCAAATCATACATCAAAGCTCGAAAAAGCAGATATCCTGGAAAAAACTGTTGAACTGGTTGAATTTTTTGAATTTCAATTATCACAAATTCAACAACAAATAACTGCACAAACAATTGGAACAATTTTTGATGGTCTTGCAAGAAATAAATGTTCACCAGAAATTATTAAATCTGTTCGAGATGTTATTCTTTCAATATTTCCACCACCTGGAGGATCACAACATCTTCGTCAACCACATCCATTGCAACATCAAAATATTATTCCATCAACAGCAGGAACAGCAATTCCATCAATGATGCCAACATTCAATGCTGCAGGAAGAATACCACCACCACCACCGCCAATTCATCCATTATTTTTTCAAGCTGCTGCAATGAATTCATTACTAATTCCAACACAACAAAGATTACCACAAACACAACCACAATTCTTTCCACAATTTAATCAACAAAAAGTTATGATGATGCAGCAAGCTCCTAAAGCTTCTTCAGCACCTGTAATGACTCCACCATCATCTTCTGCTTCATCAACGACTACATCAACATCTGCAAGTGGTCAAATAAAATCCGAAGCAAATATTCATTCATCGACTTCTCCAACTAAAACCTATGAAACTGAATCACGTTCAAATTCTCGTGCTGCTGAAACGGATTCCTCTGATAACGATGATGATGATAATGAAGATGATGTAATTGATGTTGAAAAAGTGGATGAAGAACAACATGATGAAACATTTTCACCTCCAACATCTCCAAAAAATCATCAACAAATTAATAGCCGAAAACGACGTCGTAATTCATCTACTGCTGAATCTAGTGATACTGTAGCTGCTACTATTCAAGAAGAAGAAAATGATTCTGGAATTTTCGATGGTCCATCGCCTCCAAAGAAGCCTGCAAGAACAACATTCTCGATTGATGGAATTTTGAAGTAATAATAATATATCTAATAATGACTCTTTTTTATGTAATAATCTTTATTTTTTCGGGTACTTGATTTTGTCATAGCGTTAGAAATTTTCTTTTTTTTGTCTTGGTGAGCTTCTATCAATATTTTTATATGTATTTTTGCTCAAATTTATTTGTAAATTATCAATTTTTTAATTATTCTTTTTGCAATCGTTGTTTTTTATTCAATCTCAATGAAAAAAACTTATGCTTTAAAAAATTTTCTTGTGTTTTTTTGTCGATCAAAAATTTGTTTTACAGTTATTATTGCTTGTATCTTTTTTCTTTGCTGCTGTGTTTGTATTTCCCATCACAAACTTTATTATTATTATTGTTTTGTTGTAATAAAAAAGAAGGCAAAGCATTTTTTTTTTGAAAAAACTAATATTTTTGTTTTCTCTCATGAAAAAAGAAGAAATACAGAGATATAAATTTATTTCGTGGGAAAGTTGTGCCATTCTTGCCATTGCTGTTGCTGCTGTTATCAGAGAAGAGAGAGAGAAATAGAAACATTAAACAAAAAATGAAAAAAGAAAGTTATGACTTTTTTTATAATCTGTTATCTTTTTCTTTTTTTTGGAACCCAAACATGAAGGGAAAGAGAGAATGGCACGCGTTCGATCGACTGCTGCTTCTTCTTTGATATCGAACAGAAAAAGTTTTAGCGCCAAAAAAGTGAGGGTCCATGAAATTAAAAAAAGGATCAAAGTGAAACAAAACAGTATATTTCTGTCATGGACATTTTCTTTTTTTTTTTCATTCAATCAAAATCACTTTTGTCGGAAAAAAGATTTATTACAGTATCCTCGACAAAAACCATTGAAGAAAAAAGAGTAGATTAAAAAAATTGCAAAATTTTCTTTTAATGTTTTTGATCACCTTTAGTAGAATAAGATTTTTAAGAATGAGAATAAGAAGAAGAAAAGCACAACAATAAGAATCACAGAAGAAGAAATGATGTATTATCAGATTTTTGTACGAGAGAAGAAGAATTTTGATCGCCTGCTTTTTTTCTCTTGTTAGTGGGGATTGATATCGAAAAGATTTTATTTAATTTTTCTAGTTTTAAAAAAGCTTCAAAACTAATTTTTTTATCTGTACCTTTTGCGCATCTATTCAACCATATTATTCAAAATTGTGATATTCCAAAAGAATTTATGATGGCTCATGTAACTCCAATTCCCAAAGTTTCAAATCCATCAACAATTTCTGATTATCGACCGATATCTGGAACGAGTGATGCCTTGAAAACATTAGAAAGATATATAAAAGAATTTATTATGCTTCATTTAAAATGGGACAATTTTTTACCAAAAGAACAATTTGGCTTTCGTGCTCAACATTCAACCACCAAACAAATGATTCTATTCACTGAACATGTCAACCGATGCTCATCTAAGAAATATACCTCTGATGTTATTTATATTGATCTCCAAAAAGCTTTTGACAAGCTACCATTTCATCGAATTTTAGAAGCTTTGAAAGGTGCAAAAATTGGTGGCAGTTTATTGAATCTAATAATGAAATTGCTTAGTCATCGAGAATTTTTGGTGAAAGTCAATGGGAAACAATCAAGTAAAACAACAGCAGATTCTGGAGTTGGACAAGGGTCGGTTCTGGGACCTATCATTTTCATCATTGTATTTTCTGCACTGAGCAAAAAATTGAATAAAATGGGTGGAATTATTCATTATGTGTATGCAGATGATCTCAAAATTGTTTATTCTTATTCAAAGAAAAAATATGATCCAACTATTCTTCAAAATGCATTGAATACTGTAGCCGAATGGTGTGAATCTGAATCAATGGCAGTGGCTCCGCATAAAACCTTCCATGTTCAATTTGGTCCAGCAAATCCGGATGCAAAATATTCATTAAATGATGTTGAAATTCAAAGGAAAGAAATGACTCGTGATCTTGGATTTTACATCAACAATCAATGCTCAATTAAAGAACATGTGGATATTATTACATCAAATGCTCGTAAATGTATGTTTTCAATTTTAAATAAAATCATCACAAATGACGAAAAAATTTTGATTAAAATTTTCAATATTTATGTACGACCTCATCTAGAATATGGCAGTCAAATATTCAATATTTCTCAAAAGAATATTATTAACCAACTCGAATCAATACAACAAAAATTCACCAGAACGCTATACAAACGAAATCATCCAACAACTACAGTAATCCCGCCATATTCTGAAAGACTGAAAAAATATGAAATGGTTTCTTTACATCAACGAAGAAATGAAATGGATATTTTAATGGCTTTTGATTTTGTTGAAGAAAAGAACTTGGAAATTGATCTATATTTCCATCAACTAGAACGACATCGTGATACTGGCTATTATCGACCGAAAAAATATGTTACGGGAAAATACAGCAATACACATTTTTCAACTCGTGTTTCATCTCTACTCAACAAATATGGCATCCTATTTGAAAAGATCCAAAGCAAAGAAGTACTGAAAAGTAAACTATCCATAATTGATCTAACTACACCCAAACTCTTTTAAAAAACTATTATTTCTGTTTCTTTTTGTTTATAACTTTTACTTGTTCTAAATTGTATTTTAAAAATTTTTTTCTTTAATTTTATTTTATCCACCTGGTTTAGGCCATGGGGGAATATTCTTTGTGAATAAATATATATATAACTAAATTAAGAAAACGAAAAACATGTCTTAAAAGAAGGGTATACTGTAGCTCATAAATTTGCTAATCGGGAAAGTTAGTCTGATCTTTAATTTTAAGGACCAGAAAAATGAAAGTAAAATAATTTTTAAAGAAATCAATCTTTAAAACAAAAAATTTCAAAGATGGAAACTTTCTTATTGAAAATTTGAAGCCATCCTTTTGTTACAGTACTCCACTTTCAACCTCCTTATTTGTTCTTCTTTTAACTCTTTCCTTCAAACTTTTTTCTTCATTCGATTCAATTTATTCATTTTTTATTCACTGTCTTAATCCTTCGATTAAGCTTGAAGTAAGAGAGTTCGATTAGCGTCAAAAAAGAAGAGAGCACAAGTCCCAATTGTCAACAACTTGACTTTTCGTGACTCTCTAACTTTGAACACTTACAAAAAAGAACTTAAAAGAAAAAAGTTTTCTCTTTTTGATGATTACTACTATAAGGTCGTCTTCCGAAATAAATGGAAATGAATGAATTAAATGCCGATTAACGCATCTTTCCTTTCCCTTTCAATTTGCCACCGCTTTTTTCTTGAGATACTTAAAAAGCAATAAAAAAGTGGCCCATTCCATCTTCCCTTTTTTTACACCCGCGGATTAATAAGTTTTTTAATATAAAAAAAGTTTTTTGAGAATATTAATCTTTGTATGTATGTTTTTTAAGAAGCCTTAAATCGGTATGGGAAAGTTGGGATGGTGTTGCAATTGTTTCAACTTTGCCGCCGATATTCCAAAAAGAAATAAAGTTATGCTGGAGTTTTTATTAGATGGGAATATTAATAAAGATGAAAGTTGTTTGTTAATAGGGATAATAAAAATATATAGATAGGTGTGGAGAATGAGAAATTTTTTTAGATACTGTAGGTGTAAAAGTTTTTAAACTTGTGCCGGCTTTTGATTCTACATATATTCAGTTTTCAGATGCGTTCAAAAATTTGTTGCGATGCAGTGTTTCCATTTTTATAAAGACGATTTTCTCATTTTCTGTTTTTAAAGTTTCCAATAAAACAGTTGTTCTTTTTTCAAGATCAATCCGATTCAAAAAAGAGGTGATCAAAATTTTTGGTTTTTCTTTTTTTATCTATTATTAGCATTACGGTAATTGTATTCATTCAAAAAACATTCTCGCTATTTTTTGTAGAATCTTGAAATTTTCAAAAACTTTGAAAATCATTTTCAAACACTGTTCAAATTTTTTTAACATTCATGGGAATTCACTTAAGGCTATAATTTAACACTTTGTCATCACCACTATTTCAAATTCAAACGTTCAAAAAAAAACACAGTTAATTTTTCACCGTTTCTCAACAGCCACTTTTTTTGCAACACACATAAAATTACAAGAATATTGATCAAGGACACCTTTAAGGATTGATTCCCATATATTCATCCTCTCACTTTTTCTTTCTGTTGATTTTATTGCTTTTAATAAAGAAAAAGTTTTTTTCGTGTTCTTGTCTCACTTTCATTCATTCACTCTTGTTCAAAACTAACATATTTTTTGGCACTTTCCTTTGATAACACTTCATAAAAAACATATTGGAATTGAATGGGAAATGAAAGGGGAAAAAAGAAGAGAGAAGAAAACTAATATTGCGGAAAACATTAATTTTTTTCTTTGATAATGCCACATATTTCCCACCACCACCCAATCGTGTTTTCTTCTTGGTCTTCTTCCTTTTCCGTCTCTCTCTCTCTCTATATTCCATTTTTACGATGACAATAGGATTAGCCTCATAAAATGAGGTTATACGCGCGGCAAAAAAGAGACATACAGAATCAAGAAAAAAGAAGAAGAATATTATTTTTTTTGATGGCGCGTGGGAAACTCTGAAAAAAAGTTTTTCTTTCAAGATGCTCAACAAAAAAAGCATGAATAATATCATATTTTTTGTTGAAATGTAAAGAAGTGAGTGCACGAAAATAATAACTGTTTGATTTGAAAAAAAAGAAAAAAGTATTTTGAAGATGGAAGTATGATTCAAGTCTTTTTGTTAAAAGACTTCTGTAAAAGCATGTGTATTAAGAAGTGAGGGATGAATAAGAAAGAGCGAAGAAGAAAATGGTGTTTTTGAAAAGAATCAGTTTTGAAGTTTGTAAGGGAGGGGAAAGAACAGGGAAAAGTGAAAGATGGAAAAGATACAGTAATCTTAAGGACAATAATGAGAAAAACAAAAATCTTGGGAGCAAAAAACAATTGAAAAAATAAGTTAACCTTGACATGAAACTTCCTTTAACTCGGTTAAAACAAGCCTTAAACTTTTAATATTTCCTTTTCTTCTGAGTACTGTAATACCCCACTCTAACGAAAATCACAACTCATCATTTTGTAATAGTTAAATTGGTACGTAATGAAAATCACAATTAAAATCAAATTATTCCTATAATCTTCAACTCTAAAAATTTGTCATTGATTTTTCTGTATTTACTACATTACAGTTTTTTCTTTAAAAACTATAATAAAGCTTTTGTTTGACCTTAGATTACCTTATATTTCTTTTTTTCGCCATCACCAACCACCACCATCTACATCACAATAACCGACCAGCCAAGCTATCGTTCATTTATTCTTCTTCATAGATGTTGTAATAAAGGCAAATAATAGCAACCATCTTCTCCTTTTTCTTTTTCAATGATGGGTGTCAGTTTGTTGAGTTTGAGTTAATTCAGACAACAAGATCGTTACCATTTATCCTTCTTTAATCGGATTTTTTAATGTTTGCAAAGTAATTTATTTTCTTTTCCAAATAGAAAAAGAAAAACGTCGAGTCAATCCAATTAAAAAAGTGTTAGATAAAAAAATAATGATGAGCACAAAAAGTTTTAAAGCTTCACACAGATACGACAAGCATTTTTATGGTTTAAGTTACAGTAACCCCAACATTTTAAATGCTTGTTGATCAATGAAAAATTCCATGGATTTTAAAACGATAGTAGCTCTTTGAACTCATTTAATTATGAAAAAAGTCACTATCAATAACATAAACTCTTAAAAAGCATGTCTAAATGTCAATCTTTGTAATATTCAAACAGTTCATTTATTCTTTCATCATTATATTAGTATATATCACAATTACATTACAATATAATATACTTTATTCTGTAACAGGTGAAGCAAGGAATGATAAAGATCCCAAAAATTCTGATGCAATTGCAATTTTGATGACTGTTTGGAAGATATATCGTTCACCTAAAAATTATACATTTATATTAATGAAATTCAATCAAAAATAGAAAACATACTTCTAGCACCAATTTCAGAATATGCTCGAATAGCAAATTGAAGGCAGAAATAAATGTAGAAAGAACTTTGAAAAAGATTAACAAAGAATAAAAAGCTGAATGATTCAATGACCCAAGCATAATAGAGAGCCATAGAAGCAGGTACAAAAACACAGATTCCCAAAAGTGCAATACGATTATCTTTCATATCTCGTGCCAAAAAATAGAATAAAAAGTTGGAAACCAGCGGAAGAAAGAAATCACCACTTCCATGATCAAATTTTTGTGGATAATTATAACCTGCCATCATACCAATAAAGATATAAATAAATGAAAGAATAATTCGTCGATCAGTTAATGAAGCCTTCTAAAAAAATAGAGCGGTATATGCTAAATATATATATAGAGTTGTAGTGGATACCATAAAATCCAAATATGGTAACAAACAGTATAGCAAAACTGCATTACGGTAGCAATGGATATATCACTTCTTATCCAACAGCATTGGATAGAAAATGCTGTAAACAGTAATAAAAAAAACTTACTTCAAGTTCATAGACAGCAAAAAAGAGTGCTAAAGCTGGAAGATAAACATATAAGAGATAAAAAGCAGTTTCCGTAGAAATTGTATGTGATAAAAGATAAAGACCATGTGGTGTAGCAGCTTGTGTAGCAGAAATATATCGAATTACTGAAATCAATGTACTCCATACAACATATCTAAAACATAAACAAGATACATTGCTTCAAAAAATAAACTTACGAAATAAATGCTTCATAATCAAAAGTTTCAATGCCAGAAGTATCAGTTAAAGCATCAAAAACAAAAATAATTTTATCTTCAATAAGATCCAAAGCTTTTTGTTGCATTTTTGTTAGTTGTCGCCGGTCGATTAGTGAAGCAGCTGTTCAATGACAATGACAAAGTGAAAGAAGAGCCGGCATACAAAAAATGATAAAAAAAAGATAATGATAGTATGCATAATATGTAAATTAAATCTTTAATATGGTTTTATCATCATGCAACTACAATGACATAATATAGATTTAACCTTTGTGTTATATTTATCACACACAAAGACATTGTCCTTATATTTTGTAGCTATACTTTTTTGTTTGAAGAACAATTAAATTTTTTGTATAAGATATTTATTGTGTCAATAATAGTAATTTGATATTTGTGTTGTTATCGATAAAAGTGTTAGATATTATTGTTAATTGTTGTGTTAAAAATAAAACACTTAAAGAAAGTACCGTAATGGAAAGTATCAAATAGAATTTTTTTCCTTCTCTATTTGCCATTTCCTTGTTTTCTTTCCAAATTAAAGACAGATAAATAAGGTTAAAGTGCCAAGAAATAACGGCAGATATCATTAATTATTCAATAGTAACTTTTGGAGGGTAATTGCTTATTAACTTTCTGAAAATTTTCATAAAAAACATTTTTAGAATTCACGAAATAGAATGCATGATAAAAGAAATTGCAGAAAAAGATTATACTTTAATTTTTAAAAGTGCGGGAAATGACGGACCTTTTTATTCAACCATAAATAAACTGGATTTAAATGTTCAAGATTCAATCATTACAGTTGGAGCAATATTAACGTCAGAAATGAATAAAAACATTTATGATGTGTCGAATGACGAAAATGCAGAACCACATACATTTCATCACAGTCAAAGTTGATAAGCGTATTTTAGAACCAGGAAATTCATATTTTAATGAAATTCAAGTTTTACAGCCATCTGCTGATCCAGTTTTTAATATTCCGGTTACTGTAATTGTTCCATTAAAAATCAACAAAACAAAAAATTATTGCTATCAAAAAGAAACAACTTTTAACAATGAAGATCCATATCATCTCTTTATTGATCCATCTTTTGAAGGCAGTAAGAAATGTGAAATAAGAACTACTGCTTTGGAAAAGGTTTATACGCATTGTATGCTCAGCCGACAACGTTAAAAAACCCTCGAAAAATATAGAATTTTCTAGGAAAACCAAATCGAAACACAAACAATTCTATTTCAAAAGAAAGTAATCCATGATATTTGTATTTGTCATTGCTTAGGTTCCCGACCACTGGGAAAATGTATTTTAAAAATTCGTTTTAAAGAAATAGAATAATTCAACATATTTTTAATTGCTGTGAAAAAGAAGTTACTTTAAATGAAAATAGCAAAAAATATGAAATAATAATGGCTACTGTAGAAAAAAGTTGAAACACCTTTGTATATCGGATGTGCTGCTGATTATAACAACTTTAGAGAATCTGTAAACCTTTTGCAATTTACTCTGAAAAATAAATTCAAACATTTTAAGTTCCATTAGAAAAGAAAGCAACTCATCATGAGTTAATCATGAAAAAAATATGTATCTATCATTTAATTAGTTCACAATCATTAGGAAAATGCATCTTACAGCTTTGTGTAAAAGATTAATAAAATTTTATTTATGGTGTCGTTCACATACTATTACTTTTAAAATTTGTTTAAAAATTAAAACTCGAACCAGCCTATGTCCAAGTAATTGGGTGTCATTCAAATGTCTTTGCCATTCTTCTATTTGGAGCAGCCGTTTTTTTCAACTCTCACATTCTTTTTTTCTTTTCTCTTCTTTGCCTGCATTCTGACACGACTTTCTTACGGTACTCGCTTGCTCTCTTTGCTTCATCCTCGCTTGCTTGCTTGCTCGCTCGCTCTCTTTCCTTTTTTATCATCAAAAAAAAGTTTGAGATTGAAAAAGTCTATCATTATTATTTTTTCCTTCTTTGCTGTCAACACGTGTTCCTCCATTTTCTCTCGTGTATTATTTTATTGCTCATTATTATTATCTTTATTACTTTATTAATCTTTATTAACTTTATTTATATCTTTTTTAGATAATCTTCTTTGAGTTTATCATTCATCTCTCGTCTAATCATGGCTTCAAACCAAAAAGTTACAACTACTTACACCGCTGAAACTACAACTTCTTCATCCTCTGCCTCTGGTGAAGCTGGAAAAGAAAAATCAACTGGTATTATTGGAAATATCAAGGAAGGTGTTAAGAGCGTTGCTCATGCAATTGGAATTGGTTCATCTCATCATCATGATGCTCATTGCAATAAGGCTACTTGTGCAACCTATGAAGCTGCAACTGCTCATTACACTGAAGCAACTGAACATGAACGCAATGCTCGCCTCCTTCGTGAACAAGCTGAATCAATGTTGAAAAAGAATGATAAAGAATTTGCTGAAGCTGAACGTGCACAAGCTCAAGCTCGTATTGTTGCTCAACATGCTAATGTTAAAACTGCAGAAGCTTTAACACATCAAGAACGTGGTCAAGAACTCCTTGCTGAAGCTGGTGCTGAATTGATTGAAGCTGGTGCAAAACTTCAACGTGAAGCTGCTGCTCATTCTCGTGAAGCTCCATACAATGTTCATGCAGAAGGTGAAGTTCGTCAAACTACTATGGTCTCATCTGCTGGTCAAGAAGCTGCTGCTCATGCACATGAACAAGTAAGACTCTTTTTTCTATAATTTATATTCATATATAATCACACCTACTCTTTTTTCAGGTTACCGTTCGCGAAGTCAGCCATACTGATGCCCATGTTGTTCCTTAAATGAAGCTCGTGCTGTTCTAAATTACAATAATCTCTCTGTAATATTTATGTTGTAATTTCATTGTATAATACTGTATTATCAATAAATGTTTTTGTGTTATTTTTTTGTTTGTGGATATAGCAGTTAATGGTGGGAGAAAGACTTTTGCAACTTGCATAATCGTTATTAGCCCATTAGGTTGAGAAGAACATCATTACGTATCTTTAAGTTGTAGACTGTTTAATTTGGGAAAAAGACACTTGGTGGATTGTTGGGACACTTGTGGGAAAAAATGGGACTCGAATTGGTGGACGATTCTAGATTATAATAAAATTGAACAAATGTATTACAATATAAGCATACTTTAACTTTCTCAGTCCCGTAACTTTATTTAAGTTTAATTCGTTGATTCATGAATGGGTGTATATCTTTAAAAGAGATGCTGTTTTCTCCCCAAAGCAACCAGCTTTAGTTAAACGATTGTAATACTTTTCTTTATTCTTCCTTTTTGCATATATTTTTACGTAATGAATTTATGTCTTCTAGAGGTGATCTACTGATAGACGTTTTGTTTAAATTTCATATTGAATTTGGTGTGCTAAGAGTAGGAAAAAGGTAAAATTGTCTGAAGTTACCTGCAAGTAAGAATTGGCACATAATGAATTAAATTCTTTCTCCAATAGACAAAGTGTTATATGTGACATGTTGAATTATTTTATATTTTATTCATTGTATACATGTAAAAACTTGATTATTCATTTCTATGTATGTATCCTTTTTATTGTTCTTCTTTTTGTTGCTCTTTCCTTTCATTTTATTGTGTCCATATCTAATAGCTCCTTCTTTCAACAAGTCTTTTCATAAAAGAACTCGCGATTCGCCTCTGATAAAACCAAAGAGAGCGCATATCGAAGTTGCATTAATAGCTTTTCAATCTAGGCTTAAAGTATCAGTATTTAGTTCAGTCTTATTCAGATCATCCTAATCAGATGGCAGCTCGTTATCTTCTGTCTTCTGAGCTTTAACCTTTTCCTTCTTGCTAATTTTGGCATTTTAATAAAGAAACTATTAACTAATCTGGTGAAAAGCAAACACAACGAAAAGAGATATTCTCCAGTTAATAATCGAGCTATTGTAAAGCCGTAGACAGCTTGGGTATACGGTAGTTCGGTTAAAACACAAAGTACTATTCAAAACGCTTAATACTGGCTAGAGAAGAGACTTAGAAGAATCGGTAATTTTGTTGGAGAACTATATCTATGCACAAGTAAATTTATCATCCCCATAATACATCCTTATAACTACTGTTAAACTGCCCCCAAAAGAAACAAGTAAAAATATTATACAGAAACATTTATTGATAATACAGTATTATACAAGGAAATTACAACATAAATATTACAGAGAGATTATTGTAATTTAGAACAGCACGAGCTTCTTTTGAGTTTCCTATGGAACACGGCTTGCATGAGTTTCGGTGGTCGTGACTTCGCGAACGGTAACCTGAAAAAAGAGTAGGTGTGATTATATATGAATATAAATTATAGAAAAAAGAGTCTTACTTGTTCATGTGCATGAGCAGCAGCTTCTTGACCAGCAGATGAGACCATAGTAGTTTGACGAACTTCACCTTCTGCATGAACATTGTATGGAGCTTCACGAGAATGAGCAGCAGCTTCACGTTGAAGTTTTGCACCAGCTTCAATCAATTCAGCACCAGCTTCAGCAAGGAGTTCTTGACCACGTTCTTGATGTGTTAAAGCTTCTGCAGTTTTAACATTAGCATGTTGAGCAACAATACGAGCTTGAGCTTGTGCACGTTCAGCTTCAGCAAATTCTTTATCATTCTTTTTCAACATTGATTCAGCTTGTTCACGAAGGAGGCGAGCATTGCGTTCATGTTCAGTTGCTTCAGTGTAATGAGCAGTTGCAGCTTCATAGGTTGCACAAGTAGCCTTATTGCAATGAGCATCATGATGATGAGATGAACCAATTCCAATTGCATGAGCAACGCTCTTAACACCTTCCTTGATATTTCCAATAATACCAGTTGATTTTTCTTTTCCAGCTTCACCAGAGGCAGAGGATGAAGAAGTTGTAGTTTCAGCGGTGTAAGTAGTTGTAACTTTTTGGTTTGAAGCCATGATTAGACGAGAGATGAATGATAAACTCAAAGAAGATTATCTAAAAAAGATATAAATAAAGTTAATAAAGATTAATAAAGTAATAAAGATAATAATAATGAGCAATAAAATAATACACGAGAGAAAATGGAGGAACACGTGTTGACAGCAAAGAAGGAAAAAATAATAATGATAGACTTTTTCAATCTCAAACTTTTTTTTGATGATAAAAAAGGAAAGAGAGCGAGCGAGCAAGCAAGCAAGCGAGGATGAAGCAAAGAGAGCAAGCGAGTACCGTAAGAAAGTCGTGTCAGAATGCAGGCAAAGAAGAGAAAAGAAAAAAAGAATGTGAGAGTTGAAAAAAACGGCTGCTCCAAATAGAAGAATGGCAAAGACATTTGAATGACACCCAATTACTTGGACATAGGCTGGTTCGAGTTTTAATTTTTAAACAAATTTTAAAAGTAATAGTATGTGAACGACACCATAAATAAAATTTTATTAATCTTTTACACAAAGCTGTAAGATGCATTTTCCTAATGATTGTGAACTAATTAAATGATAGATACATATTTTTTTCATGATTAACTCATGATGAGTTGCTTTCTTTTCTAATGGAACTTAAAATGTTTGAATTTATTTTTCAGAGTAAATTGCAAAAGGTTTACAGATTCTCTAAAGTTGTTATAATCAGCAGCACATCCGATATACAAAGGTGTTTCAACTTTTTTCTACAGTAGCCATTATTATTTCATATTTTTTGCTATCTTCATTTAAAGTAACTTCTTTTTCACAGCAATTAAAAATATGTTGAATTATTCTATTTTTTTAAAACGAATTTTTAAAATACATTTCCCAGTGGTCGGGAACCTAAGCAATGACAAATACAAATATCATGGATTAATTTAAATAATTGAAAATTTGGTTTGTAAGACACGAAGTTATCGAATTTGTTAAGCAAGTCATTGTTAATTATTTAACATTATTTAATTTATTTTTTACTTTGTCTATCACCTATTAAACACACTTGCATTATTAATATTGAGTTCAACAACAACCGCAAATTTTTTGCTGTGTTCTTCAGTTAATTTTTTTGTTTAAATTTTTTACATTACAACTTTAATAAATTACACATTTAACGAATGTTATAATTGTTGAATGTAAGACTGACCGATGGAGCTTGTTGCTCAACTCAGAAAACAACAACAGCTGTCATTATCCGTGTTAAGCACACGAACAAAAGTCATCGTTGTCCAAGAACTTTTTTCTGCATTGCCGCTTATTGCGATCTTTTCTTGTCGCTTTTCTCGTTTGTTTCTCTTTAGCTTTAGTTTATTCCATCGATCTTTAACAACAAAAAGTTTTTAAAGAAAAAATGGATGAAAATGCGTGGGATTTAGTTGAAGGTGGAAATGCATCCGATTCCGGTGCGGCTCCAGAGCATCATAATCGACGTTCACGTTCATCATCAAATTTATCAAAAGTTGGAGGTGGTGGAAATGATCCCATATTTGGATATGATGGAAAAGAGATTGATGCAGAAGCTTTATCAATGATAATTGATCAAGAGAGAAAAGAAAGAAATCGTCGGAGTAAATCTCCTGCTGTAGAATCGCTGCGAAAAGTTAGTCGAGTAATACTTGAAAAAGTTCGAATAATACCAAAGAAAAAAGAGGATTGGATTTTATTTGTAAAAGCTCAAGATATAGGAGTCTTTCCTTTGGATGAATGGTGTCAACGACCAAAAGAATGGATATATCAAAGCCCAAAAAGCGCATCAACTTTATTCCCAAAAATTTTAAGTTCAGCTTTATTGAAAGATAGAAAAAAAGAAAAAGCATCTGATATTAAATGGTAAATATTTTTTATATAAAATTTAATGTTGCTACAGTATTTTGTATTTTAAATTAAAGTTATTGTAGTTCTATTAAAAATGTAGTATACTGTATTTTTAAAAACAAAAATTTTATTTAAAAAATGGCATAAGTAATCTTTTTTTATAGCTCATATCTTTTTAAATCTACTGAAGATGTATATGTTAATCCCGAACATGCAACAAAAGTAGAAAGAACATACCTTTATGATCCATATTGTCCCATACATGGTCGAAGAAGGGCACACTTAAAATCTCAAAAACTTGTTGACATGAATAAATTTGTTAAAAGTGTTGACCAAAATGAACCTGCAAATAATTCTATTCTTTATAGGTTTGCTTTCATGTATTCCCCTTTTCTCTTCATATTTAAAAGTAGCTTTTAGTCAAGCATACATTGCAAAGATTTTGAGAAAACAAAAACGTGCAAATTTTGTTGGAGAAGATAAAATTTTTATTGATAAACATCGAAGAAAGATTAAAGTAAATCTTGCAATTATTTCTATTGCATTTTTATTTTTATTTACTGCTTTTAATGCTCTACAAAATTTACAAACTTCTATTAATGGTGATATGGGTGCGGATAGCTTATTGTAAGTTGTTCTTGCAGCTGTTGCATCTGCTACAGTTATACATTTTTAGTGCATTATATTTATCGCTATCAATTTCATCGCTATTTGTGCCGTCATTTGTTTTAAATCGGTTAGGCTCTAAGCTGACGCTAGTAACGGCATTTAGCATTTATATTGTATATATGATTGCAAACTTTTTACCAAAATATTATTCCATTTTACCAGTTTCAATTTTAACGGGAATTGCAGGAAGCTGTTTATGGGCTGCTAAATGTGTTTATATTGTAAGTTTAATTGCTTTTCTACTACTCGAATAACATGTTGAGGTAAAGTTTTTTTATAGCTACAGTATACCACAATTATTTTTCCATTTAATTCACTTATGCATTTGTTTCAGTAATTCCAAACATACCGAACAAAATTTAATTGAATATTCAAAAATTTATAAAACTTTTGTATAACCTACAGTAATCAATACATAGGTACAATAACGAACAAAAAATTTTACCAAGTTCATAAAAACTTTTCAAAAAACAATTAAACAAAAGCACTTTAGTTTTTCACTCAAGTAGTTTTTAAAAAATAGATGATTTGAGCGATGATCTAAATAGGATAAATCCAAAACTCATAGCGGCAAAAGATTAACGGCTTGTTCCCCTTTGAAATTAATTTCGTGTTTGTAAAATTTACTGCCCCATTTTTTAGACAGAATCCGGAATAAAATATGCTAAATTAAATGTTGAACATAATAATGTTGTAATTGTTCGATTTTTTGGTTATTTTTTTATGGTTGTCCATCTTGGACAGGTAGCTGGAAACCTTATTTCATCATTTGTGTTAACAGATATCTTTGGGATTACACATGTATATGGTGATATTGTAGATCGAACATGTGGGCATGGATTTATTGATAATATTTCAATGTTATCTGAACATGCAATCATTAATCTTACACGGCCACCAAATGAAGCATTTTTATCTATTGTTACAATCAATCTTTGTTGTTCTTTGATTGCTCTATTAATTGTTGTGCTATTTTTAAATGCTCTAAAAAGAGATGAAGCTTCAAAAGCAAAAGCTCCACATTTTACGTTTGACGTTCTAAAACTGACTTGGAAGAATTTGAGGCGTCCGAAGCCGTTGTTACTTGTGCCGCTGACAGTTTTTAATGGAATTGAACAAGGTATTTTTAAAAGGTATTTTATTTTGGAATTGAAATTTTATTTAAGCTTTTGCTGCTGGGTTATATACAAAAGCATATGTTGGATGCGGGCTTGGAATCTCGCATATTGGATATGTCATGACCGCATTTGGAGTAGCAGATGCAATATGTTCATTAGTTTTTGGGCCGTTGATAAAACTATTTGGTCGAATGCCGCTTTTCATTTTTGGGGCTGTAATTAATATTTTAATGATTATGACTCTAATGATATGGCCCGTTAATCCATCTGATACACAGCTCTTTTATGTTATTGCAGGAGTTTGGGGAATGGCTGATGGAGTTTGGAACACTCAAATAAATGGCTTTTGGGTTGCCCTTGTTGGCAGATCTTCTCTTGAAGTAGCATTTGCAAATTATCGATTTTGGATCTCTCTTGGATTAGCAATCGGATTTGCTTTAATCCGTTTTACAACCATTGACATGTATCTACTTATTTCATTTGTATTCCTTCTTATTGGTATTCTAGGATATTTAATTATTGAACTCTATGAACTTTTAGCGGTAAGTTTTTTATATGAAAAAATTTGACAAAAAAGTAAAATAATAATAGAAGAACAAACATAATAAAAAAAAAGATCAACATCGCGCACCTCGTAAATATAAATAAACATATTTTAAATCATACACAATTAACAGCATTTGTTTTTTGCAGGCGTATTTCAAACATCTTTTTGAAGCATGTTTCTTTATATGCGGCATGAATCCACCAAGCAATAAAACAGACGAAGAAGCAGAAAAATTGGAAGAAGTGAGTGAAAGTGTTAGTGAAAATGATGAAGAAGAAACAGATGAAGATGATGATTTTTATGAAGCAGATGTAGAAAAAGTTGTTAAACCGGCAGAAATTAAAACAAAATGAAAAATACAAGACTTTTAAGCAGCAGCAATAGATGTTGAAGAAGAAGATGATGAAGCTGGTGTTTGTTCTACATCCATTTCTTCGTCGAGGATTGAAGTTAATTGTTCAACAGCTTCTTCTTTTACTGGTACTTCAGCAGTTTCTTCTATTATTGGTAGTTCAACAACTTTTTTTTCTTCCATTAATGGTGTTGCTTCTTTAACTTCAACAGATGCAACATCAATTTCGAGAGATGGCTTTGTTTCATGACTTTCATTTAATGTATTTATTGTTGTTGATTCATCATTTTTATTTTCTTTTAGCATTTCAATATCTTCATCATTACCTTCTTCTTCAGCTTTACGCTTCTTTTCTGCCAAAAATTCTTCACATAATGAAGTAATTGGAACTCGAATTCCTCTGAAAAAATATATTTTATTACTGTACTTTTTCAAAAATAAATAAAGCATACTTAATAAATTGCATTGTTTCTGTATCATCTTTTTCTTCAGCAAAAACATTTTCAGCGATTTCATCCAAAAGATATATTGGCATTTCATTCGTTCTTCGAGCAGTTGTCATATTTCGAAGTCTTTCTCGACGCTCTTTTATAAGATCAATTTCAGTTTTTTCTTGTGATTTTCGTAAAGGTGATGGTTTACGATCATATGAAAAATCACGAAACATTCGAAAATTTTGAATGTATTCTTTTGACTTCATTACAGTAAGATTCTTTCGAATTTTTCCATCACATTTTGGTGGAACCCAATTTTCATCTTTTGTTACAGCAAGTGTAAATCGTTCTTTATTCTCTGGATCACAATCGCTTAAATGCAAATGATTCCAATATGATTGAATACAAGTTGTTTCAAACGAACATCGATCACATTTTCGTCTAAAAATGTAGGAAAATAAATAGCATTTCTAAAGTGTCAAAAAAAGTAATTACAATTTATCAAAATGATCTTCAGCTTTAGGAAATTGTGTGCCACATTCAACACATTTTAATAATGACAACATTTCATTACGAGGTTTTGTTCGTAAGCTTTCATCTTTCAAAGTTTTAAATGATTTAAATTGAATTGGCCATTTATGTCTAAAAAAGAGATTGAATAAATTATATACAACCACGTGAAAAGCCTACGTTTCAATTTGATGACATTTAATATGCTTTTCAAAATGTTGATCATCAATAAATTTGTATGAACAACATGAACATTTCTTTGCAATAACTAAAATAGTTATAGAATCATTAGTGAAAAAATCAATAAATCGTTTGTAATTACCATTTCCATGTTCAGTAACATGTTGAACATAATTCTTTGCAAATACTACAGGTTTTAGCTTTTCTGATGCAGAGATTTGTGTTGTATAAGGACAAAATGGGCACATTAATAATGTTGTACCAATATGAATTTTAGAGAAATGATCAATTAATGCCATTCTTGAACTTGATCTACATAAATACGGCCTTTATTAATCATGTCCTTCCACAAAAGATAAGCTCACCGAAATTTACATCTTCTACATTCATATGGAAGTTCATTTTGTCGATGCTTTATTTCTGTAACATGTTTAGCATCATGATCTACAGTTTCACAAACATGGCATAGCCGATATGTTGCAAATACACCACGATGAACTTCAAGATAATGACGAGTTTTTTCAAATGCTGTTTCAAATACCGTCAAGCAAACAGGACACATTCGAGTAAATTTTTCATCAGTCATTTGATCATAATCAGTTGAATATTCACGGCGTTGAAAGAATCCAACATGCGCCCATAAATGATACATAAATGAAACATTATTTGAGAGAACTTTATTACAATTCAATGATGTACACTAAAAGAAATTATTTATTTAAAAAAACAACTGCAAGTAAAAAAATCTTACTCTAAATTGTCCAGAAAATTCTTCACCATCTTGTGTTGTAAAGCCATGATTTGGTTCCGAGACAATATAATTGACATTTCCATGGATATCTTTTTTTGTTGCTGCAGATAGCCTCGGCCTTTTATCAATCATTGTTGTAGATTGCTGTGGCTTTGATGGTTCAATTGATCTTTTACGATTATTACCATCCGTTAGAATTGTTGTAAGAGTACTCTGAAAAATGATCCACTGTAAATCTGCTATCAGCACTCCTGAAATTCTTACATTCATAGGAAGCTGCCTCGAAATGCCATTACTATGTCCATTTCTTATTCCATTACTACCACTATTTATACTGCTATTGCTACCACTTTTTGATGGTGAACTTCTTGGTATAAAAGATGCCCTTGACATAAATGGTGCATTTACCGTTATTGCAGGCTTTCGGTTTGATGCAGATGGTGGCACATATTGCGGGGGTGGAGTAATTTCTTTTGGGGCAGTTGTTGAAAAATTTAAAAATTGTGATAAATCAAGCGGCTTTTCATTGGTAATATTAATCGTTGCACCAGTATTTGTAAAATGATTTAACACTCCATTTACCAAGGATGAATCGGATGATCGAGTATCTTCATCATCAGAATCATCAATTGTAACAATTTCCATTCGATCCATTATAGCAGTCATTTACCTAAAAAAAAATCAAGTTTTTAAAAGAAGCTACAGTAACGCAAAAAATTTACATTGCCAACGAAAAAAAGAAATATCGAGAAAAAAACATTTTTTTGAAAAATGAGAAAAGGGGAGTCGTGTTAGAAGAAAGAAAAGAAGAAAAAAAACAGCAATATTTTAGATTTGAAATAAAAATGTGAAGGCCCTCTGCATGCACATTGCTTCTCTTTGAAGGCAGCGGAGTGTGCGTCCGTCTCATCCATCAAGAAATATACAAATGCAAACATGTGATGTGTCTCTCGCACTCTTCTTTGGTTTATTCTATTTTCTTTTTTCCCCATTTTTCTATGTTTTTACTTTTTTATTTCATTGATAAAGAGCAAAAACAACTGTTGTTGAAAAGTATAAACTTAAAAGAAGCAGATTTCTAAACATTACAGTAATCTATCTTTTTGAACGGGATATCTTAACACGAATAAACATTACAGAATTGTACAGTAACTGCGCTGACTTTTTTAAGGGAAAAACAATTACAGTATTCTTTTACAAAGGAGCAAATTTATTAACAACAGTTGTTAAAAGGGTTCAAGATTCATTAATACCAAAAAAAGTATCAACAATTTGGCGCGAAAAACAAAAACTAAACGGCGGCTTTTTAGTTTCTGCAATGGTCTGTCTTTTAAAATGTGGCTCACAACAACAAACCCTTTCAGAAAAAAAGAAAACAGAAAATCAATCAATAGTGTAATAAAAAATGCCCATGCAAATGGATTATTTTAGTAATACATGGGATACGGTATTGCAAATAAACAAGAGGGAAACAATTTGGGAACAAAATGATGGTGAACTTTGAAAATAGCAAGTAAAAAAATCCTATTCGGTATTCTAAGAAAATCAGAAGGCGGAAAACATTCGGAAAATACAAAAATTGATAATATTGTAGTTTACCGAATTGTGTGTTATCAAAAACCTCTAACAACTTGCAAAATTCAGAATTATTCCTTTAAAACAGAAACGTAATATACTTTATACTAAAAATTCGTAGAATTAAAATGTCTAATTTTTGTAATCATCAAATAGAATAAAAAGTAAATTAGGGATATCCATAAACTATATTTCAATTTTTTAAAATTTTTTCGATTTCTCTCATCCCTTATGTGATAAACTTTTTTTGAACTACCCCATTATTTTAATGCAATGTATCTTAAAAACTGTCATCCAAGCCAACGACTTTGCAAAATTATTGTTACTATTAAAATAAGCCCTTCAAAAGCCCTATGATCAAGTTTCAAAATATTAAACAGAGATATTACTATTAAACACTTTTGTCTTTTAATTCAAAACAAACTCACATCAGGGTAAAATGCAATTGCTATCCGAATTTCACTTCTACTAGCTCCCGAGTTTTCTGCAATAACTATTTTCGAACATTTAATCCCCGACAAAAAAGGGGAAAACTCAAACATTGTTAAGAAATATTTGAATTTAGCAGGTTCGTAACGGACGATTAAATTTATGCGTCAAATATTTCATCGCCTTTAAAACACCTATTTGAATTATAAAGCAAAATGAATCATCACAATTCCAAATAATCAAAGCAAATAATCTAAAATTTTTTCGCAGCAACCCTCTTTAGATCTTTGGAAGAACATTCTGAACTTATTCAATTTCTATAAATCTTATCCTAAATATCTTTCATTGACCTTCAAAGTTTCAGCCTTGCAATTTGTGAATCTTGCGATTATTGATTTTTACAAAATTGTATCTATAAAGAATTATGTAAAAACCAAAAATCATATTCTGGATTCAGTTCCTGTCTGTTTGCAACCCCCGATTCCCGTGTTCGCACAAATTAAATTACATTAGTTTTAGTTCCGGAAAGTTAGATACGAGAAAGGAACACTCTAGCATAAAACAATTTCTTTTAAAATTTTTTCTTTTTTTACCACACAATTTTTCTTTTTTTTGCAGTTTTTTGATGAAAAACGAAGCACAAAGTTCGCAGCGGAGAAAGAAGATGGAGATGAAAAAAGAGAAGAGAACAACTAACAACACCCAAGCAACTGACTCAATGACGAAAAAACAAGAGCGCACTAATATGCTCTTATAGAGATGACGGACAGACATTAGGGAAAGAAAAAAAGCCCACAGAACGCCAAACAAAAATAAATTGAAAAAAACTATACAAGTTTGTTCACAAATATGTCATAGACGACAACCTCAATGCGAAATGAGGGCAGTAAAAAAAGTGCCATAAAAAGAGTGCGGACATACATACAAGAAGGCGAAGGCTTACAAAATCAAGGAAAATGTATTCAGTGGTAACCTAATTAATGAATGCTGTTGTTAATGTTTAATTCAGTGTTGATAAACTGACAAAAAACTTATGCATTAATAAAGTATCTATTCACATCAATCTAATCGAAAATCAAGATTGAATCTGGCAGAAAAGAAAAAACGATATCAGAAGTTAGCCTCATTAAAGGTTTTCCAGATACCTGTAAGAAGACATCTAAGGATATTACAGTTCCTTCTGTAAAAACAAGTACTTAAATAATGTTTAAGTTCAAATAAGTTGTGCCGAAAAGTTTTACAAAAACCAACGTAGATAAACTAAAATCTTATGTCCCAAATCCATTGCTTTATTGACACAAATTATTTCGCAATATTAGTTTTATGTTGCAACTATTTCATAAGTGTCAGTTGTGTCTAAAGTGTGTCTACATTGCTTGCAATAAATAGGATGACACACCTATAAATATGTTTTTGCGATAAATGCAGAAACTTTAAGGCAATCAAGAATAATCTAATCTTATTCGTTTGATCATTAAAAAATGATTTTATATATCCTTTAACCCTTTAAAATAATAAAACCAACCTTTGACAAACCATACAAAAATCCAAAAAAATCACGAGACGCTTGATGCTTCCCTAAAAATATATAAAACAATTAAAAAATATAAAAAAATTCTAATACACAAAAATAGTATAGCAGACTAAGAAAAAAAAGTTAATTTACACGTTATTTTTTTTATTTATCAGAGAATCTTGAAGCAACTATTAGGCTGAACTCCAATTTTCCTTTCTCGGTTTCTTTCCCCTAAAATTGTTTGGCAAAATGTGAACTAAAAATAATCATCCTTTTCTCGTCGCTTCTAGAACACATGTTGTAAAAGAACAAAATTTTGAAATACTATTTTTTTCCTGCCAAGATATCACAAGAAATAGATTAATAACTACTTTTTTCATTTAAAAATGGCACTAAAATAAAAAAGAATACTCGAAATTCTTAACACTTTGGCCATGAAAAAGAAACAAAGAAAATGTGTAGCTGTGACAGAGAAGCAAAGAGTAAAAATTTTAAACGCTTGTTGAAAATCCCTTATATGACTTTTTTGCTTCTCAATATTAACAAAAATCTAATAGTACCGTTAAACAATCTAGAGCTATCTAAATACATAACAATTATTCATAAAATCGAAAATTTGTTTTTAAAACCATTGTATCACAGCTACTTCTCATAAACTTTTTGGATAGTCACATCACAATAACACAAACAAAAAGAATACAAACGTCCAAAAATAATGCGCACGTTTTTGCAAAAGTTTATGACGTGTCCGTTTCAAATGCTATTCATGAATGCGACTGACTAAACTCCTTAAGTAAAAAGTCTTTCAAGAAATGTAGCAGAGTAATTTTTTTTGTTAAAAAAATAAGTGAATAATAATGTTCATGTCCAAAAACTAAAAGATAAGCAAGAACATGTGAACAACAAATCAATGCATGCTTCATAAAAAATAAAGATTTCTTTTTAACTGCTTTTGGCAGACTTTATAGAAATTGTTTGTAAAATATTTTATATCTGTGAATCTGCTAAATTACTTTTTAATAATTTTTTTCCTTGAAGGTAAACATTTAACAAAAAGGTGATATGGCTTTGATGGGTCATCGTCCAAAAACCAGTCAATGATATTTTTAAAATATGTGTTTTTCACATGCTCAAACGTCATTTTTCAGAAAGCAATGATTGATTTATAATTATGACGTAAAATATGCGTTATTTATTTTTCTTTTTATAATTTTATTTCAAACAATAAATTATTATCCTTTAAAAAAACACTAAAAGATATTCCCAACCTTAAGGTAATAATGTATATTAAACTCTATCGATCGTAACTTAACTTTGATAAAAACAACATCAAATAATAAATTTGTGCTAATCCTTAAAATGAAATCTAATAAGCTTTGTTCTAAACATAAAGAAAACCCATAATTAAAATAAACAGTTACCGATTTTCAGGAAGACCAGGATCTGAAGCAGGATACCACGAGATGATCAAGAGATGAATTTGAATGAGGAGACGACAGATGAGGAAGAGAACAACAAACTTGTTGAAAAAAAAGATAAGAATGAATAATGACCTTTACTAAACTCTCAAATGCTTATATAGGAACATAACTATGTGGAAAAAAAGAATGAAAAAAAATTAGAATAAATGAACCTTGAACATAGTCACAACTTTTAAGTTTAATTTTTTAAGTGTTAAAGGAATGATAATTACCAATTTTTTGTTCTTACTTTGTTTGTTGGTGATGGCTTTAAATAAGCTTCTTTTTAATTTTTTGCTTAAACACATATTTTCAAATTATTGTCCTTAATTTTTTTGTGAACTTTTTTTTCCTTTCAATTTCAGTTTTTACTGTTCACTTGAAATTAAATGAGCAAATTTTTGTTGGTCATTGTCCAAAGTTTTAAAATAAAACTTCAACATCCTGGATTTTAAACAATGAAGAAAAAGAAGAAAGCTGGTTTATTATTATTTTTACGTTACGTAACATGTTTTGTTTTTGAAAATTACGGCTTTCCTCCTTTTATCTTCTTCTTTTCTTCACCAGCAGCAAAAAACCTGTTCAAAAACTTTTTGCTCCTCTTCTTTTTTTGCATCCAATTTATCTTTAACTTTTTTATGGATATAAAATTTTTATGAAACATTGATATAATAACTTTGGAAATTTCATTCTTTTATTACGTATAATTTTGAAGGAATATTTTTTTTTGCTGTTGAATAAAAAAAACTCTTTTTTTAACGCATTTTTAAAATTATATTTTTATTTTTAACGGACGACCCGGTGACCGACTGACGACGGCAGAAGTAGCAGCAGCGTTCTGAAAAAAGAGTTTCTCTTTTTTTAAATTTCGGATTTTTCTTTTCCCTTTTTTTTCTTTATCCTTTGAAATCTCTATGATGGTGATTTTACTTTTTTTACCATCATTTATTTTATTGATTTTATTTCCTTCAAATATTTTTGGGCAATTTACATCACAAAATTATCCAGATCGTAAGTTATTGTTTTTTGGATTACTGTAGCTTAAAGTTAAAATTGCCAAACATATTACTGTAATACTGTATTTCAAATAACATCCTTTATTTTGCTTAAATAAGTTTGCATATATATTTTTTTTAGCAAGAACGGAGCCCCTTCGTTGTAAGCTTATTCTCCCGGGGCAAGTCTGTGATCCGTCAGATATTTTGAATGATGCAGAAAGACGAAAATTGAATGAAAAAATTCAGCAGCTCGGAACTGTTACGGCCCAAATTCGTAACACTTCGCCGCAATGTCTTGGAAGTCCAAATCAGAATCTTCAAATTATTGTTGCATTACTTGAAAAAATTGGTGTAAATCCTCTTGATCCCGTTGACATTGAAAGATTTACAAATAGTTTACGGCTAAAATATCTTAATTTTCAAGTTTGTGACATTATTTCAGATATTAAAAACAACTTTGAAACTATTATAGGAAGTAAATTGTGATACATTAGTGCTAATTGTAAATTCACGTCGAGATCGACAAGTTTTCACTGTGGCTGGAAGAGATGCAAAATTATCAAGAGAAGTTTTACAAACAGCTTTTCATCGAAATATTGGTCATTTTCGTCAAGGACATTATGTTTTGGGCCTTGAAGGAATGGTTGAATATATTGTTTCATCTTATACCAGTACCCATATTGTCCAAGTTCCATCACCCGAAGCTTTGGGGCCAACAAATAGCGGAATTGAATCGTAAGTTTGTGTTTTTTAAAACCTTTTTGAATAACTGCTTCATTATATTTTTTTTAAAATTACAAATGTTACTGTAATAATAACAAATGTATTATTTGCAAATATTCTCACATCTTCGAATCTTTATTAAAGTTTAATAATTTGCATTTTTTAGCACAAACTTTGTTGCACATGGAGTTCGACAAAAACCAGAACAAAAAATTTCTCCTGAAAAATTTGATTTTACTGGTATCCCAGAAGATGACAAGGTCTGGGTTGATTTAATGATTCGTGCTGGAGGTCGGTGTGGATATGATCCAACAAAAATGACTGAAAATATTCGTGCTATTGTTGAAGAAGCTATGGCTTTATCACTCAAGCTAATCAGTGACACACGATACAACAAAATTGAAGAAATTTCACAAGATGTCAACAGTGGATCCGGTGCAAGAGAAAAGGCATGGGCCGATGCAAAGACATCTTTCATTGATTCCCTTTACACGCAATACAAAGATCGGCTACCTCGAAAAGTTTCACAATGTCCAAAGATTGAACCTTCAACAGATCCAACTCCTGCTCCATCATTTGGGGCATTTGGATTTGGAAAGAAATAAAGCTTATGAAATAAATAAAAGACAACAAATAGTTCAAAGGAAAATAAAAACAAGGAAACAATGATTTATGTTTGTTTGTACATTTGTTATAAATATTTTTTTTATTATAAAAATGATTCGATGAATTTAATATTTGCTTTTTTAAGTTTAAATAAATCAATAAAAATATTATTTATTTGTGTTCTAAAATGCTTCGATTTTTTAGTCCAATTCAGAATTGTAATTTTAAACGTGTATTTGTATTTTTAATTCTTACAGTAACCATCATTCTAAAACTTTTTCTCCTTTTTAAATAAACCATAAATTTGTTACAAACTTTTTCAATCAATTTTTTTCGCTTTTTTGAACAATGATAGCAGATTGCTTTAAAGCTAAAACTGTTCCCAACTTGAACTGTCTGCTATTTTTTCTTCGAAACCCCTCTGGCAATTCTAATATTTATTTAAAAAGTGAATCAGCTTCTTTTTTATCTTCACAAAAATTATATTTACTTTTGATATTTATTTACAAAAGAAGGAAAAAAAACTGGAATTATTATGACTTTTTTCAGGAAGTAAAGAAAAAAGTTTAAGGAACGGAAGAAACAAAACAAGGAAATAATACATTTATTTGAAAAGTATAGTGGTGAATTAAGCACAAGTTAAGATCATCATCAACAAAAGCTTCATCAGCAACATCAGTAACAACACCTACAACAGAAGGAAAAGAAGAAAAAACGGAATGAGTGAGTTTTGCGCAAGCAGCAAAAGTTACAAACCATTATTCTTCAACGACGACGACAACAGTCACTGACCGAAACACTGACCGCAAAAAGAAGAAAGAGAGAATCTCAAATCGGACAAACAACTTGCTTTTTTTTCAACACTCATATTTTTTTTCGTTCAAAGTGTTTCAAGCTGGAAATAGAGAAAGATAAAAGGAAGGCCTTTATGGCCAGTTAAATGGCCGCTAGCCACAGGCGTTATCAATTATAAGGCTATATTTAGAAAAGAATGAATTTATATTACTTAATTTGTGCCATATTTGTTTCTAAATTAATTAATGCTGATCAATATGCTGCTGAATGTTTGTGAATTTTAATTACAAGCTGAATTACAGTATCCTTAACAAATTTAGGCTCAAATGGTGCAAATCCATCTCAAACTGAAGAAGGAAGCTATATTCGATGTCCATCAGATTCATGTCTGCCGCCATATGAATGTGATTTAGATTCTGGATTTTGTTGTCCGAAAGCTGTAATCAGTGAGCCATTATCCGATGGCTATAATCAAACACATTTTGAACATGAAGGTGATCATGAAAGGTTATGTGGAGTTGAGGGAAGACTTGTTAAAGGTACACACTTGATTGTATTGCCATTATCAGTGATTATTCAAATCTTTTGTAGAAAAAGGTAACTTACTTGTTCATTGTTCTACTGATGATGAATGCCTTCCACCCTCAATGTGCCATACAGAAACAGGTTATTGTTGTTTGGTGGCATTGCATCAAGAACCCCCTCCAATTGGATGTCCAAAAGGTACACGACCATTGAGAAATGCGGAAGGAATTGAACTTTCATGCCAACCAAATATCCCCAATTCTTGTCCAGGAAATGCATTGTGCTATGAAGATAGCTTAGATGGAACGAAAAGATGTTGTGGAATTGATCCAGGTGAAGGGTGTCCCTCTGGATCTCGAGCTCTTAAACATTCAAATGGGTCATTACATTTATGTTCCCCAGGATCTGTAAAAGATAAATGTCCAACAGGAAATTCAATTTGTCAATGGTCTTTTCAAATTGATCGATACCAATGTTGTGAACCAGACAATGGTTAGTTAGGAAGCTAGTTAGCTAGCTGCTGTTTGCACTTTGTCTTATCGGAAGGGAATTATTACCGACGGATTATAGGTTGTCCTGCAATGTTTACACCAGTTTTAACAACACAAGCTAAACCCATGCAATGTTCACCCAATCAACCATGCCCTAATGGATCACAATGTAAATTTAATTTTTGGACAGCTGATTATCAATGTTGTGAAATAAATCTTATTGGTAATAAAACATTTCTTTACTCTAAATTCCGCTGTCTTCTTTTTTCGATCGTAGCTTAATTACCACTACTACCTCCTCCGATTGACCAACAGCGACAACTTCGACGACCTTGTTCTGTCCCCTTTTTTTCCTCTTCTCTTCTTCCCCTCTTTCTTCTTCTTTCATCTTCTTTAAAAATGAATTAAACTAAATCCGAAAAAATTACATCTTTATTTTTTTTGATTATTATTGACTGATGTTTCAAACTTTACTTTTGTATTCAATTATTGCATTTTTATTTCCATTGATTTTGCACGGAAAATTATTATTATTTGTAGAATTATGTCCTGCTGGTGAAGTAACATATTTATCAACGACTGCTGGAAAGCCAATTGAATGTGTTACATCGAGTGAATGCCCGGAAGGATATTATTGTTCTCCAGTTGGGCAAGTGTGTTGTGGTTCACCATCAACCTGTCCATCAAAAACTGAGAAGCCTGTTATTGATGAACTCGGTCGATTTCATCCATGTTCAAATTTAAATCCTGAAATATGCCCTGAAGGTTCAAAATGTAAGCAAACAACTTCAGGACAAAGGCTTTGTTGTTCAGCTCAAGGAAGCACAAATTTATTTTCTTGTCCAATTTCTGGAATGCCATTCCCAAATGCCATTGCCCCACAGCAATGCTCAACAGAAAATCCATTTGGTTCATGTCCGCTGGGAAGTGTTTGCCAGCCGAGTAATATTCCTGGAACAAATATTTGTTGTTCAGTTGTTTTACCTGGCACTGGAATTCCGGCACAAAATCTCTGTCCACAAGGTTGGCAACCACCAAATGGCATGACTACTGTTAGTTTATCGTTTTATCACTTTAACAATAAAGGTAGTAATTTCAGTTTTGTGAGCCATCACGATCTACATGCCCAACACTTGCATCATGTATTTTAAGTCCATTTTCACGACAATTTGTTTGTTGTGTTGCTAATACCTTTCATGATACTCCAGCAGTAGCCATGCCCCAACTTCGAACATATTCGTGCCATCCACCATTTGATAATCTTGAGCTCGTTCATGGACAACCAAGGCAATGCTATCTTGGTGATGCAGGACAAAGATGTTCAAAAGGATTTTGGTGCCAAATGTCACGAGAAAATCCAGCTATAAATATGTGCTGTGGCCCATTTCGACAAAGAAGTGCTCTAATCCGGCATCGAGATGATCCAGCATTTTCATGCCCTCGAGGAAATGAAGCCCCAGCATTGATAAATTCAAATAGAAATGTTTTTTGTAACGCTGTTGGAAGTCAAGACAATTGTCCATTAGGATCTATTTGTAAAACAGCTTTAAATTCACCAAATATTCAAATTTGTTGCTATCAACCCATGTACCAGGATTTCCCTCAATGTCCCAATGGTCTTAATCCACAAATAACTAATAATCGAATTGTTCCATGTGATATCAGTCTTCCTAATACTTGTTCTGCTGGATTCACATGTACGACAGCTTTGAATGGCAATGCTGCACTTTGTTGTGGTTCAGCTACAACTGTTCCAAGATTACTATGTCCAGGACAACAATCACTTTATACAGAAAATGGAAATCCAAGATTTTGTAATCCAAATCAATTTGCATCTTGCCCAACAGGATATGCATGCCAAGAATCACTTGGAGCTGCAGGTGTGTATATGTGTTGTTCAACTCCATCTTTAACAACTTGCCCTACTGGATTTGCACCTGCAACAGATGCAATTGGAAATACAATTTCTTGTTCTCCAACAGATATCAATATTTGTCCATCAAATTCGCAATGCCTTCAAGTTCAAAATCAGCCATCATCCTTTATTTGTTGCAGGTCAACTGAATCTCCACGAGTTTGTCCAAATAATCAAAATGCCCTTCTACAACCTAATGGTGGCTTGGAGCTTTGTACAGGTCCTGGAAGTGGATGTTCTCAACCGGGTTATACTTGTCAGCTTTCAACAATCCTCTCTCAATGGGTTTGTTGTGGAGCATCTACAGCAACAGCGATATGCGCAGATGGCCGTGAAACATATACACAACAATTTGGCTCAACATATTCTTGTAACCCGCTTGCATTCCCTTCCAACTGCCCTCCAGGATATGATTGTTCTCCATCAACTCAACTTGGAACAAATGTATGCTGTCGAGGAAGCCTTCAAACTCCACCACCATTTTCAACTTCAACATTTCGGCCTCCTGTAGATCAGCTAGATTGTCCAGCTGGATGGACAGGATATTCTGATGCAACGGGAGCACATCGATTTTGTGAAGGTGCCACAGATATGTCATGCCCACAGGGATTTAGTTGTACGCAATCTTCTGTGCAGGGGATATTCTTGTGTTGCAGAATTGCAGCTAATCTTCAATGTGCCACTGGATATACAACACTTTTAATAAATAATGCTCCAAGACTTTGTACAAGAAATAATTTTAATAGTTGCCCATCTGGATATTCTTGTCAACAAAGTACTTTAGTAAGGCATCCATCGACTTTTTGCAAGTTTAATAAAAGCTTTTCTAGGGACAAGTAAATATTTGTTGCGCATCAAATACCGATCCAAACGCTTTAATGTGTGCTGATGGTTTAACTCCGGCATATATTGGCACAAATGTAAGATATTGCCAACGACTTGGATTAGCCGATGTATGTCCACCATCGTATGTTTGTGCAAGATCAAATCGACAAGGTCTAAATGTTTGTTGTCACTACAGTCGACAAAAGTAAGCAATGATTTTGGTATTAAGAATATACAGATGATAAAATTTTTAGAACATTTTCATCAATGTTACGTGAAGAATCTGCTGTTTGTGGGGATACAGCTATTGCATATTTTTCTGAAAATAATCCTGGCAAAGCTTTAGAATGTACTGGAAATCCATCAGTTTGTCCTTCTGTAAGTTATTGAATTTTTGAGCCAGTTTATAAACAACTTTTTTGTAGGAATTCGATTGCCAGCCATCTTTAACTGATACAAAAATGTATTGTTGCCAAGAAGCAAAATGTCCAAATGATGGCATCCTTCCTGACACTCCTCCAGCATGTGCATCAAATTCTGATTGTGAAAATGGAAAACAATGTATTTCATCAACAAATGTGCCGAATGTTAAAATTTGTTGTTACTCTGAAAAAATTGCTTCACATCAACCCGATGCTGCTGTTACATCACAGGCAAGATGCCTTGGCAGAAGTACTTTGTTGGTTTCTGGTAATCCAGTGCCATGTTCATCAGATTCAGGATGCCAAAATGGATATGAATGTTCATCACATACAACACAAGGAGAAACAATTTGTTGTGCAAAGCCAAGTATTGAAGTCCGGCATTGTCCAGATAATCGAAATCCCCTTCGAGATGCCACAACAGATTCTCCGATATCATGTGATTCAAGTCCCTGCCCATCAAAATCTGTATGTAAAAAAAGTCCATCAAGTGGACAATCATTCTGTTGCTCGTTGATAGCATTCTGTCCAGCAAATATGCAGCCACAATTAGATAGCCAAACTCGGCACGCTAAGCGTTGTTATGGTTTTGGATGTCCTGCTGGGTTTAGCTGTATTGAATCAACAGTATCTGGAGTACATATTTGTTGTCGCCAGTCATTCAATGATGACACTGCAGCAGAAACTCCACCACCAAATGGTGATTATCATTTACCACAAGATAACGATGATAGTAATAATAATAACAATAATCAAGAATGGGTAGTTATGGATGGTTAAAAATCTTTTAAATATATTTGCCAAAATTAATTAATTAATTGTTTTTTTGTAGTGCTTATAGCACAGAGAAAAACATGTATGTGTGTAAAGTATTGTTGAACATAATAATAAAAGTCTGTTTATTAATTATATAAATCACTTTTTTTGCTGAAGGAAAACAGAAAGACATGGATTTTAAAAAAATGAATCAAAAAAGATAATAATAATCTGTACACCCATAAGTTGAAAGAGAAGCGAAGCCAAACAAAAAAAAAGAATCAAAAAGCAGCGGCAGTTAATTAAACAATAGAAAAGTAATAATAAGGCAACAGAGTAATGAAGCAAGAAGGAGTTAGTATGAGTAATATATGAATGAATAAAAAAGATATCTTTGGTCTCTTTCAACTTAGAATAATAATAAATGGCATTCTTATGAGCAAATATGATAATAATAACAAATATAAGAGAGAGGATAAATGAGGGCAAGAGAGGTCATTTTTAGTAAAAGAAGGTTGTTGAATTTTCCGTAAAACAAAATTTTTTTGAGAAGTTTTACAGTAGTAATCTTTAAGTTTTTAGCAATATTAAAATTTTGAAATATTACGTCATTATTAAAATTATGTAATCTACCGTATTTCAATGTCTCAAACAAAATTTCAAATTTCACGAAAATTCGATGATTAAAATTTAACAAATTATGTACATTAACAATAGTAACAATAACCAGATATAGGATTTAACTGGCTTTTTAACAGAAGAATAAATGTCTAAATGGAAATAAAAATTTTGGAAGAACTTTGATTTGATAATAGTTTTAAAATATTTACAAATATATTACAGTTCACCTGATAAGCGATAACGGCCTTGAATTAATTAAAGAACCATTGAGCAATTTTGTTGTTTCATGTGATGATGACGAAGAAGTAGAAGATAAATGTCCATTAGCTGTAGAAACCTTTTTTGCTGGAGATGCATAAGATTTTTCAATAAATTTTAGATCTTCTTCCAACTCTTCAGGAACTCGATGGACATCAAAATCAATAGGAGGATGACGACGGGCACATTGTTGCCAAAATTTATGAACATCCATATCAGATGAGGGGCAACGATGTAATTTAAAATGTGCTTCTTGCTTTTTTGTTGTTTCACATGTTTCTTCTATCAGAGAAGTTTGAGCCATACATTCTTGTTTTTCATTAACGATTGAATGCAAAAATGGTCGAAGTTTTATTTTATCGTAATCTAAAAAAATTGCGTTGTAAATTTTTAAAAGTTACAGTATCCCTTGTTGTAAATAATCGAGGTTAATCTGAGTTCCTTATTATACAGCGTTACTGTAAAAGGCACAATGGAGATGTTCGAGGTGTTAAAAGGTCTACAGTACTTTTACGCCTATTTAATGCTTTTAAAAAAGTAAGCTAAAACAATAAATTTCAAATAAGAAAATTTTATATTATTGCATTCAATCTTTGTGCCAAATACCGTGTAATATATAGTGGAGGACATTTTTTCCTCCTTTTTTAAATTAAACGATTTTTGGAAACTTTTAGAAAATGTAAATATGAACATGGGGATCAGCTCCATAGCACTTCTGGATTTCAATGTACCCTTTGACCCCATCTGGAACCCAAACAACATCCCAAACACAGAAAAATGATGAAAAAAAGAAAGAAAAGAGTTTTAAAAATTTGTGGAAAACCGTGGAAAATTGTAAAAAAATGTGGAAAGTCGTGGAAAACCGTAGAAAATCGTACTAAATTTTTCACGATTTTCTATGGTTTTTCACGAATTTTTTAAATTGTTTTCCATTTTATCTGTCATTTTTTATGGTTTGGAGTATTTTTAAGGTTCCAAACGGGTTGATTTTTAAAATCTCAAATTATTACCTGCTAAAATGCTGATATATCTTTGTACAATTGTTGGTGGAATTGCATGTTTAAATGGCTTTGGTAAATGTTCTACAATAATATTATAATAAAATGTTTCCATTGATTTTGTTTCTTTTTCATCTGCATTTCTTTCAAGTCGAACAATAAATATTTCATCTGTTTCTTTTGATGGTAATTCAGCTGTTAATGGAATCCCAAGTAAATTTGCTTCTCCAACAAATTTATAACTTTTTGAACATGGCTCAAAATTAATACAATCATCGGGTAATAGTACGGTAAAAGCAAATAAAAATTGTTTCCTTGCTACAGGAGCATTAGAACGACATATCACTTGTCCACCAATGCATAAATGCCATAAAAGTATTTGAAAGATGGAAGGTTTAAGTTTTCGTTGAATAATTTTTAAATCTCGAATTGCTTCAAGTGCAAAAATTCTTGAAAATTCTGAAGCTTGTTGTTGTCCTGCAAATGATTCTGGAAGCGGATTCCTTTGATGACTTAGCAGACGTTGTAAAATTCCAACAAAATCTCGATGTAATACTGTATAACATTTTGAATCATTTACAATAATTTCAAGGGATCGAGAAGTATCGATTTCAATTTTAGATTTAAAAAATTCTTGTGGTAACCATTTAGCTGTACGAACAACAATATTTTTATCAAATTTTTGTTCTTCTAAATATACAGCATTTGCAGCAACCTAATAAATATGCATAAATACATATACCGTAATCCCATATAAAAATCTTACTTGAAGTAATCGAGCAGTTGTTGAAAATTCATTTAATAACATTTTATAATTCCATACAATTAAATCTCGATCTTCTGATAGTGCCATTAACATATATCTACGTTGAAACCCCCGTGATTTTGCATCTTTTAAAATAAATGTTCGAACAACAGCTGTATATCCATCATCATCACTCCCAAATAATAGAACCCCTTCATCATGAGCATCAGTAGAATTTAGAGAAAATAGTTTTGCAAGTCTTTTAGATCTTATTGTTTGCACGGATGAATGGGGAGACGATGAATTTGTTTCAGTATCTTTAACAGAATTTAACTTTTCTGCTATCATTGCTCTAAAAGCTGCTTTTTTAACAATCATATAACATTCATCATTGATTGCAGTTTGTGTAGATAAATATGATCGCTTTGCTTCATAATCATTTGCAACATGTGCTGCATTATCTCCTAGCGATGTACAAGCTGGACAACGATTCTCTTCATCAACTAATTCAATTCTACGATCCCATTCACCAAATGCTAGTTCATCTTCTTTTTCATCAATGAGATCATCTTAAAGAAATATTTTATGTAAGAGTGTTCTGTAACTGTGTATTTGCTTACTTAAAGGTTTATTGCATTCCATAAGTGATAGCACGTTAATTGTGTATGGGGCATCGGCTTCTTTTTCAGCTATAATATCCCATGGTAAATTTGTACGTCGTAATGAAGATGATGCAGGGGGGTCGGTAAATCGGGGTACAGCTTGTGTTGTCATTACAACTCTAAAAATTTAATTTTTTATGCAAGTGTAAAAACTGATGTAGGTGGAAATTTAATGAAGTAATCCAATTTAAGCCATAGATAAAGAAATATATTTTTTATACCTTGGTCCATCATTTTCGCAAAAATACGCCAAAACGACGACGGCATCAGGAAAGTTAACATTCATCGACTGTATTTAAAAATATATGGTAAGCAATGCCTAAACACATTCTTTTAGCACTTTGCCTAAATCCACATTAAACTAACTTGGAAAAATATAATAATATTTAAAAAATAGAATATATTCCATTCAGCTATATATTCGTTTAATTCATTTATTTTTTAAGGTTTCAAGGATTCTAATAATACAAAAGTAATAAACAACACACACAAAAGAAATGTTGTTATCACTTTTTACAACAAAAAAAAGAAGATCGTCTCACGCGATTTTTTTAACGTTTGACTTTTTTTTTGAAATAGAATGCGCGCGTTTTTTTCTTCGAAGAAAAAATATTTCAACGCTAAAAAAAACTTTTTAGTCACAAAAAACATCATCATCACGTGCGATAAGAAGGCGGGAGACCACTTTGACATCACACATGTATTTCCCTGATTTTTTCTATAATTGTATTTTTTTCTCGGCTTAAATTCCTTTTTGATATGAAAAAAACTTGACAATTCATAATTTATGAGATACTGTAGTCGATTCCGTTATCCATAAGAAGAATACACATTATCACAAAATGTGTTTTAAAGAGGCCATGATAATAAGCTATTTTGCTTTTTGAACAGTTAATTCATTTATGTTTTACCATTCAAAAGAAAACACACAAAATTTAACTATTCATAAAACATTTTTTTAATAATTAAAAAACTTTGTAATCAACAAAAAATATTGCTTTGAAAAAAACATTGTCAAAACATTTTTAAACTTTAATTCTCTTGAGACGAAAGATATAAACAGCGCGCTTTGTTGAATTTTAAAAAAACGCCATCAAATTTTTTATTTTTTCTTGCTCCATTTTTTTGTGTTATTCAAGAAACAGATTTAGAAATTTCGTCAAAAATGGATATTGATGCAACAGATGAATTAACAAGAAAAATGAAAGATACGAAATTAACAAAAACTCCAAGTAAATCAAGAAAATATGTTAATCGTGTAGAAGCAGAAGTTGATGATGGTATATCGGATTTCAAAAATTCAAATAATAATAGTTTTATTTTAGATATTTTTGCATTCAAAGAAGGTGAACTTGAACCAGCTAATATTCAGAATAAAGAAAATCGATGTAAAAGTCCATCCCGTGCAGCTAGGACAGCGACACCACCAAGAACTCCAAGTGTATCAAGACGAGTTGCTGCGCGTGAAAATACAATAAAGAAAATAAAAGAAGAAACAAAAACTTTGGTTGATTTTCGTGAAACGGTTAATTCAAGTCCATCACAAACAACAAAAGAAAAAAAACCACCTCGAACTCCAAGTACAACAAGACGAGCTGCTGCTGCTCTTAAATCTCTGGGTAAAGAAAATTCAAATTCATATCGAACACCAAAAGTTGCAACCCCAACAAGAACTCCAAGTGTAACAAGACGAGCTGCTGCTACTCGAGAAGCTACAGTGAAAACTCTCAAAGATGAAGCTGAAACACTTGTAAACAAAGATGCTGCTGCAAAAGAATGTAAAGATATACTTTTTAATAAAATGATGGCATATCTTGAAGAAAAAATTTTAAAATATTTTGAAATTATGACTGAAATCCAAAAAGAGGTAAACCTCATTGCTTCAATTGTGTTAATCAACTTTTATTTTTAGGTTTATAAAGAATATACTGCTGATGAAAAGTTCAAGTTTTTTCAATTTACAAATATGAATGTACACGTTAAAGTTTGTAATTTGTTAGCTACCAAATGGGCAAGAACAGACCTCAAAGAATTGTATCAAAAAGCTTTTGAATTTTATTTACAAAAAGTTTTTCCTGCATCTTCAACATTTTCTGAAAAATCAAAAATAAAAATTGCTGAATATGGTAGAATTCTAACTGCAATTGCATTTGTAAATGGTGATGTAAGCTTTATAGTTGTATGTATGAACTTCTGTAAATAGTACTCATCTTTATAGTATTATCTTGGTCTTAGTTGTGCAGTTACGGTACTTGAACTTGTTCCACTTGATGCATATATGTTTGTGTTGGTAGCAAAATGGTCATGTCAATTACGAGAATTTGATGTCTTTGATAAATACAATAATTTACCAATTAAATACGGCAGCGAAATTGAAGTAATAAAAACAGTTTGTCAGCTATATTCTCAATTCTTTAAAAGTATTTTGGATACTGAAAAGCAGCTTGAAATTGTTGATCAACTAATTGTAATAAAAACTGAACTTCGAAATGGTAAAGAAAAGACTTTCTTTGGTTATTTATCTCTTATTCTGATAAATAATTTACTTGGTCATGCAACAAAGCTACCGATGTTTAATATTGAAAAATATGGGGATATGATGAAACATTTTGATGATGAAAATCATTGTGCTATGATAATTGCAACTTCAAGATTTCGAGAATTCAAAAATCTGTATGATAAACCTCCATTTATTTATGATTTTGATAAACTACCTGATAGTCAAGTCTTTTGTAAGCTTTTTGCGATAACAATATATTGTATTACAGTAATATTTTGTAGTAAAAAATACAATGGCAATTCCGGATTTTCAAGATACAGAAATTTCATATGCAAAAATGATGCTACAAAATGGTTGTGTACATGAATGTGAAAAACATTTGGTATCTGTATTGTATAATGGGACCTTACTTGCTGCTCCATTTCGTGTAATACAACCTTTAAATGCTTTGTATTATCTAAAATTTCGAACATTAAATGATAAAGATAAGCTGAAAGCAATTGGAGCTATGATTGCGCTACTTCTTGGGGTGTGTTTTTTGTTTTGAATACTGTAGCTTTATAATGTTGTTTTAGAAAGTATCTGACATTAAAAATGCAACTGAACCATATTCTCGATTTCGAAATGATTTGTTAAATGATGTTTATAGTTTTCCTGCGTTCGTTCTTTCCGTTTTTTTGTTTACAGTTTGGTTTACTCACATACTTTGTAGAAAGTCAGATTCTGAATCTGTTTTAAATAAAACTTTGGCCACATATGTTACAACGATTCCTGAACATTTACCTGAATGTGATTGCTTTCTTTGTTTTGAAATTAGCACAAATGGAAATATGTATGCAGAAAAACAATACAGTATCCTTCTCATTGATGGACTCTCTGTTGAAGGATGCAATGAATTCTCTTCTAATCTGGCACAGAATGGAAATCGAAAATTTAAAAAACGAAAAGCTCAGCTTACTGAAATAGCTCTTAATATTGATGAACAAAATGAAAAGGTTAGGCTAAAATATATTCTTTTGCTGTTATCTTTGTTAATTTCTGTTTTAGCAAAAGAAAGCAGCTCTTTCATTACACAAATATATCTGTGAAGCTTCAACTCATTGCATTTTAACAAATAAAAATATTGGTGAATATAGTAAAGAAAAGATTTGTAATAATATAATTAATGTAAGATATTTCATTCATTCATTTTTCTGAAGATTCTTACGTATGTGTTTTTAGTGTTCAGCATTTTATGTTCTTGATCTACGATATTACTATCTCCTTGGTCGTCAGCTTAAAAGAAAAACATATTCATTAGATGCATACTTTTGGCTTAATAAAGAAGAACAAATTGCTTCATCATCAAACAATGAATTAGATGCAATGTTTCAGTGCTTTGATGCTTTTGGAATTGCAAAAAATGGACGACAATCACCTCCAAAATCTCCTTCAAGAGAAGTACTTGCAAATCAAGCTGATTTTTACAAAAGTCAAGGCAAGAAGGGAATTGGTATTAGCGGTATGACTGAAAAGGAAAGAGAGAATTTCGATCAAGCTCGAATCGACTTTAAAGTTTATCAACATTTATTATTTTCGTATGTTTTCTTTCATCTTTTACTTTCATTATTCGTGGCTACTATTTTTAGTGAATGGCGTCGTAGAATTTGTCATTATTTGGGTTCATATTTAGCAGAAGAATATCCATGGTATTCTGCATGGTATTTTCTTGAATCTCGAGCAATTTCTTTGCGTCAATATGTTCGACTTCGTAAAACTACAACAATGGAAGATTTACGATTTAAAGATATTGCTGAATTTAAAGCTGCAGTTCGTGCCTTACCGAATGATATTACACTTGTACAGCTTTTCGTTGATGAACAAAATGTTCTTTGGGTAGTAAGATGTGGTTATAATCTTATTCCAATTGTACTTCCATTAACAAAAATTAGTGTTGGAAAAGATGATATTTCACGTCGAATGTATAATTTGTTATTAGAAAATGATCAATCTGTAGATGGGAAAGTTCAAAAAACGAAGTTTTGGATTATTCGTGAACAACTAAATGTCAAGCTCGAAAAGCTAATTGCTGATGTTGAATACAAATGGCTGGACAAATTTAGAGTTTTACTGATGCCATTTGGAAAACTCAATGAAAAATTACAAGAAAGTGTTACAGCTGCAAAAGAAATTCTTAAAAACGTTGGCTTTAGTGAAGAACGAGCAAAAGTAAGTATTTATGCAATGTAAAATTTGTACAGTATCTAATATGTCTTTTAGTATCTTGCAATACTTTTTCTTCATGCTTACAAAGATGATTATAAATATTTGTTATCTATATTCAGTTTTATTGAACGTGAAACATTTGGAAATCCTATTAATTCAAGTTTACAAGAATCTATTTATGGAAAGCTTTTGAAAAAATGTCCAGCAAATTTGTTTGAAAAATATTTGAAAGAAGATCGATATACTGTACTTGTCGTTTCTCCAGTAAGCTAATACTTTTTAACACACTTTTTAAGAATATTTCTTCTTTTAGGAACTTAGTTGTTATCCATGGGAATCTCTTCCACTATTTAGTGTTAATCCGTTTGTGTTAAGGATTCAATCATTTCACTTTTTTGATCGATTAACCAAAAAAACCAAGTCACCTCTTCCATTAAAAGCAAACTCTCGAAATTCTTACTATATGTTGAATCCAAGTGGCGATTTAAAATTGACAGAAAAAAGAATCATTGATAAAATTGATCTCAAAAAACTGGAAGGTGTTAAAGGTCAATATCCATCGGCAGAAAAAATTCTTGAAAGATTGGAAAAGAATAACTTCTTTCTGTAAATTTATGCTTATATTTAATTTTTTTAATTTTGTTTTTTTACAGTTATATTGGACATGGAAGTGGTGTCCGTTATGTTGGTGCATCAACAATTCGTCGATCAATCTGTAATGCTGTTGCAATATTAATGGGTTGTTCAAGTGTTCGAATTGAAGATGAAGGTCATGGATTTGATGGAATTTCAGCAGTAAATGATTATACAATTGCTGGTGCTCCATGTACAATTGGTTGCCTCTGGATGGTTACTGATGGTGAAATTGATAGATTTTTAATCAATTTTGTTGAACGCTGCTTTACTGAATGGTCTTCGGAAGTTACTAATTCATCTGTCTACAAAAGTATACATGAAAATAATGGAAGCATCGAAGTTCAATAGTACGTTTATTTTTACTTCTTTGATTTATTTTTTGATGATGATATTTTAAGTCCCTATCGTCTTCTCATCAAAGCAATCGTTGAAGCTCGACAAGCATGTCGTTTGAAAACATTAACAGGCGGCTCAGTTGTAGTATACGGTATTCCCGTTTTCAATGATGAATGTAATCTGAAAAAACTGAGTAGTAATAATATAGATGATTCCGTGATAATTGTTGATGATTAATGATTAGCGCTTTTTATGTATACGGGTATTTTGTTAACTGCCATTTTAAATGTTTATTTTCTAGTTGTTCAAATAAAGTTTTTATATTTTGTTATTTTATATTGAAAAGTTTTTGCTCTTACAAATACCCCAAATCATGCCATACAATATTTTGTAGGGCTAAAAAGTATGGTATAAACAGATCTTGTTATCGTGATATGTATAACCATTTTGTTAGCGTTTAACTTTTATCGAAATTCAACATTATCATCTTTGCATTGCTTCATCTACAGGTATTGCTCATTACTATATCCATTACGTCTTACACAGCTCTGTTTTTTTCGTTGTTTTTAAAAAAACTGCCAAGAACGAAAGAAATGAAATTTTTAATTCATTTTCTTTTGGCTCTATTTTATTTTTTTGTGCTTCTCGTTGATCTATTTTATTATCGTGATATTATTTACCCATTTTGTTAGTTAATCTCTTGACCTTCAAAAATTAGTTTTTATCACAAATTTAAACATGAACGATGTTGCATGACTCCAATAAATTCAATGTTCACTTTTTTCTTGAACATCTCTCCCATTTTCTGCAGTAATTTTTAGACAATCATCATTTGCAGAAGCTTTTTTGATTATAACCTTTTCTCTCTTATTCTCGAGAACCTTCTCTCTCTCTCCACCGTTCAACTCGATCATTTTTATTTCTGTCGCTTCCATCTTTTTTTTCTGCTGCTATATTTTTTTGGGTGCTTGACAATCACTGCTTTTTTTTGTTGTTATTATTATTTTTCCTATGATTCATGAAGAACCTATTCATGTCCAACTTTTTAATCATTTTTTCATATTTTAGGAGGATAACATGGGCCAATCCTATTCCCATTATCAAAATTATGCATATGAATTTGAAGTGTTATTGGTAATTACTTGGTTTGGAATTCTTTTTTTAATCTTTACCTTTAAAGAAGAAGATCATGGTAAGTTTTTTTGACAATTTCCTTTCAACGAAGGTTTATGACTATATCGGGATATATAAAAAATTCTCTATTTATAATATTTATTCTTTTTTAGACTCTCTTCCAACTCTACCAGCAAGCTGGCCAGCACAACCTTCAGCTCAATCTCTTCAATTATCTGAAGCTATAAATAATCCTGCTCCTGAAACACTACCTGAAGAACCTATGATTCCTGCAGAACCTGAAGTACCAATAATTACACTGCCTATATCACCTGTCAATCCAGGAGTATGTTTGCCTATTTTTTTTTCTGTTATTCATTACTGATGTTTCATTTTTAGAATCATCCACGTGGTACAATTTGTCCTGATAAATTTTATGCAATTCTTTCAAGTCCACCACTTGATCAAGAAACTCTTGAAAAGCATACATGGAATCCAGGAGATCGATCATTAAATATTTTTGTAAAAGATGATGATCGGCTTACTTTTCAACGACATCCTGTTTCAGGATCAACTGATTGCATTCGTGGAAAAATTGGTTATACAAATGGCTTTCATGTCTGGAAAATTAAATGGCCTGTTCGACAACGTGGTACTAATGCTGTTATTGGGGTGGCAACTAAAGATGCCCCATTACATGTTGATGAATATACATCATTGATTGGAGAAAATAGTGAATCATATGGTTGGGATTTAAGTAAGCTTTTTTTACATGTGACTACATTGATGCTAACTACTGATTGTTTTTTAGAAAGAAATGAATGTGGTCATGATGCAAAGAATACTCAAAGATGGAAATTTCCAAATACTGTAACATCAAATGATCGACCATATGTTGCACCGAATATTATTTATTGTATACTTGATATGGAAGAAGGATATATGGCATTTGCAACTGATGACGATTATCATGGTGTTGCATTTCGTGGTTTAAAAGGAAAAGAGCTTTATCCAATTGTTAGTTCTGTATATGGTCATTGTGAAATTACACTCAAATATCTTGGTAATTTTGCTCGTAAGTTAAATAATTTATTTTTTGGGAATAAGAACGATATTGTAAGATACACAATAGTGAGATTACCTATCTCTTTTGCCAAACTTTGGTAAAAAGTAGGCAAATTTTTTCACCGCTACCTTCCCTTGTATTAAAAGTTAGTATATCATTAATAGTAAATTTTATCTGTTTTAGCTCAACCTCGTCGGCTAATGGATGCATGTCGTAAAACAATTCATTCAAGCATGGGAATAGAAGAAGATGGCTACGAAAAAATTGAAAATCTTCCACTTCCACCACCTATGAAAAATTTCTTGATGTATCTCGATGGGTCATGAAAATTTTTTTTGTTGTTCTTGATTTATTAACGTGTCATGAAAATTGTTAATATCCTTGTCAATGTTTATATTTTGTACGTATATCTTGAAAAGTTGTAGAAATAAAATTAATACTTTAAATTAAACTTTGTTGAATTTGATGGGGGCACACAATGCAAAAAAGAGGTTACGGTATGTGAAACAACATGGTCGTTTTTGTTTCTACTTTATTTTCTTTGATTCAGTGTTTCAATTTGACAGTTTTTCTTTGTTTAACCGATTCTTCTACTGTTGAAAGGAGTTGAGATAAAAACACAGTCAATTGATCTCAGAAGATATTCTTGTCAGATATACTTTAGATAATCTCACCATATTCTGGCAAAAACTACTATTTTTCTTTTCCTGCTTACATTTTTCTTTGACTTAAAGAAAAGTTAGCTTTTCACAAATGAAAACTTTTTTCAACAAAAAATCAAAATTTTTTCACATTTTTCTAAATTTTTTGATAATTTTTTCAATGTCCAAAAGTCGTGAAAAGCAGTATTTTCCTCAAAAATGCTGAAAATACATGTACCCTCTCATTTTCTGTTTTTTAAATAGCTATATCACTTAACAGTTTACTGTAAAACACTAAAAACGTTGGTTAAAACTTAGAACAGCTAATAGCATAGTTGAAAACAGCTTTAATGGCGAGTTAATAGCCGTTTTCTTGACATTTTTATAAAATTTACCTTATTTTACCACTTTTGGCATTTTCGGTTAATTAACCGAAACATAATTTACCGGTAAATTATCCAACCCTATTTGTGATTCAGTGACCGCATTATTTCATCGCGATATCGCGTTCTTCAATGGCTGTTTGGCATTGTGTTGCTTAACGCAAAATGTAAAACAAGGAAATTATTTTTGAAGTTTCGAAAGATTTTCTCTAACTCTTTCCATTTTTATTACCGTATAAATTTATCAACCAATAGATTTTTAAAAATGGAAGATGGATTTGAATCATTTGATCTCAATGATGCAGATCTCGAATATGCTATGGATCCAACAAAACGTGGACGACGAAAACAAACTAAAGAGCAACAACTTTACGGTAAATTTTATTGCTTTATCTTTTTTAGTTTTTTAAATTTATATTTTTCAGGTATTTGGGCTGATGAAGATGAAGAAGATAATCGATTTGGATTTGGTTCTACTTCTACATCATCAAAAGTTGAGTTAACAAAAGGTGTAAGCTTTGTAAGTGCTGGAAAAACAACAGACTTAACACCAGACGATACACCAAAACCAGAGAAGCGTCCACGTTTAAATTTTCAACCATCTTCATCAATTGAAGGAGCACAAGTATTTGCAGGAATGCGAACAACTTCAACAATGAATATTAAAGGATCAGAATGGACACAAGCATCTGGAAAATCTGATGTTATTATGCAGATGATGAAAAAGATGGGATATGTTCAAGGAAAAGGATTAGGCGCAAATAAACAAGGTATTGTGGAACCTATTATTGCATCAGTTCGAGAGGGAAGAGGTGCTGTTGGAGCTTATGGAAAAGAATCCTCGGCTGTTGGACAAAAATTTGGTGAAACAGCTGCTGCGGCACAAGCTCGTGAACTTGGCAATGATGAGCTAGCAGAATCGCTAGCAAGAAAAGGAAATTGGAAAAAAGATAAACGACAAAAAGCTACTGCTAAAACTCAATACAAAACTATTGATGATGTTATTGCTGAAGGTGGACTTGAAGCTGCAGGTTTTGGTGGACCATCGCTAAATATGAAAGTACGTTTTTGTTTTGTAGACGTGCATATAATCCCATTATTTCAGATCATTGATATGACTGGTCCACAACAAAAAGTCTACAATGACTTTCATTCATTTTCTCGAAAGGCTAAAGCTCCGGAACTTGATAATGATAGACGAAAATTTGATATTCCAGAACTTGCACATAATCTTGATACTTTACTAGATGTAACAGAAGATGAAATTCGAAGAAATGATCGACAACTAAAACTTTTAAAAGATCAAAACAAAGCGATTGAAGCAGATTCACAAGAAATTCGAAAGGCTATTATTGATGAAGAAAAAGAAGTTGCACGAATGAAAGAAGTTTTTGGAGTTGTTGAAGAATTTGCTCAATCCAAAAATCAAACCCTTAAATCATGCAAAGATTTATTACTCCGGCTTAAACGTGATTATGCTGTTGAATACAAAATTTATGGATTGGATTCTATTGCTCTATCAAATGTTATGCCAATGGTAAGGGACTACTGTACATTTTTGAATCTTATTAATTTTTTTATTTTTCAGCTTCGTGCACATTTTAATAATTGGAATCCATTGATTGATCCGGATTACGGTATTGATATTGTTGAAGAATGGAAAGAAATTTTACAAGGTGAAGGAAAAGAAAAGAAGCATATGTTTGATCGAATGAAATCTGAACTTGATGCTTTGCCAGCTTTTGATCGATGTATGTGGGAATCATGGATGCCTGCAATGCGACAAGCAGCTCTTCGGTGGAATGTTAAACAAGAATCAAAACAAATGATTCATGCAATTCTTACATGGATTCCAATACTTCCGGATTGGATTGTTGATAATCTTCTAGAACAAATTATTGTACCAAAGATAAAAGAACAGATCGATAAATGGGATCCTACAACTGATGCTGTACCAATTGATTCATGGCTACTTCCATGGCATCCAATTCTTGGTCATCGATTAATGCCTGTATATTCACCAATTCGACAAAAACTTGCAAAAGCATTACGAAGCTGGGTAGCAACAGATGAAAGTGCAATAGCAGTATTAAAACCATGGAATGATGTATTTACAAAACCAACAATGAATTCATTCTTGGCTATTAATATTGTACCAAAGCTTGAGCAAGCTTTATCAACAATGAATTTGAATCCTTTGGAAAATTTTGTAAGCTTTGATTTTGTATATTTTAGATCGCATAATTACAGTATCCTTTTTCAGACATACTCTGAATTTTATGTTTTATTGAATTGGGTTGAATTAATTGGTCCAGATATTGCATGTCAAATATTAATGAAATGTTTCTTTCCACAGTGGCTTGATACAATTGTTTTATGGCTACGTAATCCTGGAACGATATTATCAGAAGTTGCACGATATTACAAAGAATGGAGTGATCGATTTCCGCCATACCTAAAAGAAATTCCATCAATTAAAGGTGAATTACAACGAGCATTAAATCTTATTTCACAAGCTAAAAGAAATCTTCCAATTCAACTTGCACCTGCTGCTCCACAATATCAACAACCACCAATGGATCAAGCTCCACGATTCTTTAATCCTCCACCACCTGTTGCATCTCGACTACTTCCAACTGCATCCCTTCGTGAATTTATTGAACATCGTGCACAACAATCTGGTCTTGTATTTATGCCATTAAGAAAACAAATGGATGGAAAACCCATTTATCAACTTGGTGGATTAGAAATTTTCTTTGATAGAGATTTATTAATTGGTTTTAATACAGAAAGATCTAGATGGGAACCTATCGGGGTAGATCATGCTTTTGAAATTGCTTCGAATTTTTAATTTATATTTTTATTGTAAATATTGTTTGAACAAAATAAAGATGTTTAATACAAATAAAAAATGGCTTTCATTAACCTTGACATGAAAAGGGATATGTGTGTAAGCATTCTTTAGTATTTGACTAACATTTTTATTCAACGAGGAACAAAAAAGGAACTAATTAATTACAGACATGGAAAACAAGAGATTATTGAAAATTTAATATGGGGTATGATGGGCAACAACATGTGGAGCTTCAATATGATGATGAGCAACTGGTTCAATATCGTAATGATGGTGTTGTGGTGCTGAATGATGTGGGGCAGAGTGATGTCCCCAACCATCTGCATGACCAAAACCGTGTCCATTAGAATCAGCATGATTAAAATGTTTTCCACCAGCATGTCCAACATCATGTCCGTCGCCGAATGCAGTACCGTAACCCTTTGCAAATGTATCACCTTCAGCTCGAGCACCTTCTCCACCATATTGATAATTTGCCCAATCTGATTTTGCTCCCTTTGCAAAACCAGTAGCTGATCCACCATCATGTGAATCATCATGTCCATATTTATGCCCATATGCATTACCATAGATCCCTGAATCATCATGTCCATGACCCCATCCATCACCGTGTGAATTTGCATGTCCATAATATGGTGCTGCACCACCATCCCATCCATGTACATTATGATGTCCTCCACCCCATGGAAAATCTGCTGATGCTCCAACTGCTGCAATCAAAGCCAGGCAAGACAAAAGAGCAACAACAGAAGAAGAAGCCATTTCTTTAACAACAAGATGAGCTGAAAGTGATGCTCTTTTATTGAAATTCCTTTGCTTTTATATTATTATTAAAGATGAAGAAGAAACTGGATGAAATGGTTTAATGCGATCAAACAACTTTTTTATTGTGTCGCTTTCTCAAAAGAAGTTTGAAAGAAAGAAAGAGAAAAGATGCGATTATTGCTTATTGACTTGAGATAAAACTTGTATTTTTGCCACCTTTTGTAAACGACTTTTTTATTGTAAAATTATAATTTATTTATGTAAAAACAGGCTTTAAATGTCAAAAAATAAAAGTATAAAACCTTTTTAAAAAGCACAAAGGAGCATCACTTTCATCTCATTCTTCTTCGACCTTGACAATTTGAAGCAGAAGAAATGGCTTTTTCTTCTGTTGTTGCTCTTTTGTCTTGCCTGGCATTGATTGCAGCAGTTGGAGCATCAGCAGATTTTCCATGGGGTGGAGGACATCATAATGTACATGGATGGGATGGTGGTGCAGCACCATATTATGGACATGCAAATTCACACGGTGATGGATGGGGTCATGGACATGATGATTCAGGGATCTATGGTAATGCATATGGGCATAAATATGGACATGATGATTCACATGATGGTGGATCAGCTACTGGTTTTGCAAAGGGAGCAAAATCAGATTGGGCAAATTATCAATATGGTGGAGAAGGTGCTCGAGCTGAAGGTGATACATTTGCAAAGGGTTACGGTACTGCATTCGGCGACGGACATGATGTTGGACATGCTGGTGGAAAACATTTTAATCATGCTGATTCTAATGGACACGGTTTTGGTCATGCAGATGGTTGGGGACATCACTCTGCCCCACATCATTCAGCACCACAACACCATCATTACGATATTGAACCAGTTGCTCATCATCATATTGAAGCTCCACATGTTGTTGCCCATCATACCCCATATTAAATTTTCAATAATCTCTTGTTTTCCATGTCTGCAATTAATTAGTTCCTTTTTTGTTCCTCGTTGAATAAAAATGTTAGTCTAAAAAACTTTTGCCATTTTAAACCAGAGCTAAAAACGAAAGATTAACAATGCCTTGAATGCAAAAATAAATGCAAAATACATGTACGATTTTTATTGACTTCTTTTTATGACTTTTGCTGTTCATTTTCATCATTTATGTTTTTCTATTTTCTTCAGTTGTCCAGTATAGTCTTCTTTTGAAAATGTCATCTAATATTGCTGATGTGGTGGATTTATCAAATCCTTTTCCACAATGTTTTTCTTTACCACAACCTATAATTTATTCAATCTTTGAATCATCAAAATTGCTTTCTACACAAAAATTAATGAAAAGCTGTAAAACCTTCAAATTATTACATTTAAAGTTAGGTAAAAGTGATGTTAAAAAATTTAATATCTTTCAAAAGCATCATTTATTTGATTTGGGTTCTTCTGCTATCGAATACGGTACCAGACAATTTATTGAAGCAGATGGCTATGAGTATTATGGCCCCAAAATTGTTATTCAAGCAAAATCTATAAGAATTTTGGATGAATTAGAATTATATTTTTGTCATCGAGATAAGTTTGACATGTTAATGCCAAAACTTAATTTATCTGTGATACGTGAAATTAAAGTTTACGTAAAATTTCAAATAAAAATTGAATTCATGGAAACGCTGTTACAACCTTCATTAGAATCTCTTCAGATGTGGTTGGAATTTCAAAACACAACTAATCCTGCAGTTCTAGCCTTTCAAAGATGTCCAAATTTGAAAAATATTGAGTATTAGTTTTTTTATAATTTTATTGTTTAATCGAAAATTTCTTTTAGCATTATTTATGGTGTTGGACATCTTTCAAAGGAACTGCTAACAGAAGAAGATTTCAAAAAGATAGTTTGCACTTCAAGAACCGTAAAATTAATTGGATGTCGTCTTTCTCCAGTGCTAAAAATTAATCACAATGATTTCATCACGTTTATTGATAATCATATTGATGATCTCCATTTTTGTGAAAGTTCTTGCGAACATATCATTAATATAAATTTTCATGAAAATGGTTATGAAAATTTCCTGGATTTAACAAGTTTGGTCAAAAATGTTACAAAAGAACGAAAAGAAAAGGGAATTCCGATGGCCCGCATTTGTTTATTTTGTGGACGTAATAATTTTTATACAAACAAATAAACGTTCCTGTAACCAATAAGTATTTTTCTTTAATGATGTAAATTGATGGCTTTCCTTTTGTCTGGCATTGCTTTTTTCCATTTTAAATAAAGTCTTACACCCAATCGATAAATTCCATAAAGAATTCCGAACAAAACAAAACATCTTTGTAACACTTTAAATTTTCCTTTGATAGATGTCTTTAAATATTAAAATTGTTCATTGTTAGATGGCAATAGGGCTAAAATTTGATTTACATATTTATGCCAAAATCGTTTTGTCTGAAAAGCTTTGTGCGATACTGTACTTATTTCAAATTTAAGTTGAAAGCTATATGCTTAACATTACCATAATTTTTATGATCGTAAATTGCTTTTAGAGTTTTGTGTTAATGTTTTTATTGTTTAATAAACAAACTAAAATATCAACAAAAAAACATTTTTTAACAAAAGTGTTTGTGTTTAAACGAAGTTTAAACAGTCGATTGTGTTTTAATAAAAGTTTCAATGAAGTTTTTGAGTTTTGTGTTTTCTGCTTTGATTTCAGCAAATTGAGATTTAAGATCTTTGAGATGACTTTGTATGTCGTCATTTTTATAAATTTTACACATTTTGACTTTTTTCGGGGCCGTGGTTGCCTTTTTTACAATGATAACAGATGCCTTTGTATTATCACAGTTTGAACCTAAAGAACAAAATTCAGAATCGTTTTCATCATCAAATATCATTTTCAAATTCAGCTTTTCTCTCTGACTCACCAACAACACCAGCTTCAGCAGAGAGATCTTCAAATGGCTTTTCTAAGCTCTCATCTGCAGTGGAAATTTCGTTTTCAACATCCTCATTTTCGTCAGCACAAAATTTTTGAACACCAATCAACATATTAAACCAACATACAGTATGAAGTTCATTTTGTTCATCAATTTTTGACTTTAAATTATCAAAAATTTCTTGATATTTTACTGGCACTGGCATTCTTTTAGATTTGTGACACTTAATTTTCTACAAATTACTTATTTTGTTGCAAAGGAAAAAAGTGAGAAAAAAATCTTACATGTGCTGCTTTTTGAAAGCGCTTTTTTAAATCATCAAATTCCTTTGATAACAATAAACCAGGGTAATAAATTTTTGAACGAAGATTATCTGCAACACCAAAAAAATAATTTTTACACTGGTAAATAATTGCCATAAAAAGCAACGAAAAATAACATTTAAGGAATGAAGGGTTATTAAATCTGTAAGATAAAACAAAAGCATTAATTCCAAAAATAAAATTAAAAATTTGATAAATTAATATCTTTTTTGGTGAAATCTCATACACCACAAGTTTTTCTTTAACACCTGCTTTCCAATGGCTTGCTTTCAATGAAGGTGGATATATCTTTGATAGACAGCTATCTGCTAAACAGAAAGTGCAAATTATAATAAAAGCATCCATAAAAAGCAAGAAGTAGTAGCAACAAAGGAATACATGCTGGTTGGGTTCATTTAGTATGGTTTCCGAAACATTTAATGTTTTTTCATTTGCTGCTTTTCGATGGCGTTTCACTCTCATATGAATAAATGAAAACAACATAATTAAACAGCAAGTGGGTAAACATAGACAAATGTAGAAAAGATTAGTTGGAAAATAATGCTTGAATTTATTAATCATCAGGGTTGCAAAAAATCCGGCAACAGCAGCAATAAAATTAATAGTTGTGTAAGCCACTAACCATTTTGGCGAAATTTCATGAACCGAAGGCTTTTTTTTAACTGCTGCAGTTTTTCGTGCCATTTTTTGAGTAAAAAAGAAGTGGCAAATGAGCGATGAAAAAGAAATTGCATATTTTCTTCTCTCGCGTTTTAATGTATTGATTAGATCGCCTTTGAGGGCAAACGGTTTATTCAGATATGATGTCATGTACAGGTCGGTAGAGAGTCAACCTAATTATGGTGTCGTATTTAAGGTGCCGAAAAAAATCAAAGGAATGACTGATACAGAAGGAGAAGATCATGATGATATTATAAATTTTGAAAAAGAAATATTATTGAACAAAACACCAATAATACGAGTAAGCATAGCCATCTTCTACAGCGCAATCAATTTTTGACGCTGATGTCGGCGTTTCGTCTAAAAAACACTTACATAATCCACACCAATTCCTACACCTACCCAGCTTTTTTAAGCGGATATTACATAGTCTTATATTAAAAATATGTGTGATTGCAAATGAATAAAATAAATTTCTGGACAAGTATACTCTTTTTGATTTTCAGTATTTGATTAAGTATCTGTGAAACATCATTGCTAACAACTATTGCTTGTTATTGTTAAGAAATTACAAAATATTTGTATTTACTTAATTGCTGCTTTGTTTACAGCTGCAGTTACTAAACCTCCGGAAAAAAAGATTAACTGACAGGACGAAACTGCATCTTTATCACTTTCAATTTCACCATTATCACTTTGAAAAACGATGCACATCAATTTCTGAAAAAATAGCTTTCACTAGTAAATATATGTTTGATCAACATTTCGTTAAAACATTGTTTACTATTTCAAGAAATACGATAATTTTTATACACAAAAAATGTAAAAAACAATTGTTGTCATTAATTCTTTTTTAAAAGATTACACATGTAATAGGAAGTTTGATTTGCTTTATTTTCATAGTTTAAATTTATTGTTATAACGTTCATCTTTTTTTAAAAAGAGTATGTCTGTTGTCATCCAGATTCAAATAAAATTTTAATAATTTTTACATGTATACATTTTGAACAGTTTTAAAGATAAAGCTTCGATGGGTTTATTCCGGATAAAATAAACGCTAATTACTGTTGATAAAAAAAAAATACATTAATTTTCGAAAATCTTTTGTTTTAAAAATAAAGTTGCAAAAAACAGAAGCAAAAACTTCTTTCACAACACTTGAAAAGAAACGAGAAAAGATCTAAAAGCATAGAAGAAAAAGCTTTAACATTTTTTGCTTTATTCTCTAACCTTTTTAATAATTCTATTAAACTTAACTTTTATTATTAACAATGTTTAACAAATATATTATTTTCTCACTTTTTCTAATCCATGTTGGTGCTACCAGTAAGTCATTTCATTTCTCCCTTGTTCTACAAGTAATCTGGTAACCTCGTTTTAGCAAATAACACATTTTGTGAATACAAAGCTAATGGTTTATATTCAACATCACCATGTTCACAAGATTTTATTATATGCATTTATGAAATTATTATGAAAGAAGGCTGCCGAGCTGGTTTTTATTGGAATTCTAGAACTAATACTTGCATGACACCAACTAATGAATTTTGTCCGGAAAAAGTTAAAGCAACCGATTATATTTGTGCAAGTAACGAATATAAATATCATGAAGGTGGAATTATAATGAATGAAAAGAATTGTTATATTAGACGTGTAAGTGGTTTTTGCTGTGGAGGTATCTAAAAAATAAACGCTGATTTTCTTAAACGGCAAAAGTCAAAAGGAGTTAGGCATTTAAGTGGTACCGCAAGCCAGTAATGACAGTCTACTAATCGTTCCTTTCTGGTGTTTTGCTAATAAAACATCATTTTTTGTTTTTTAAAACTCTTTTATTTTTAGCAAGAATATAATCCACTGTACCGAATTGCTGCTGTTAAACTATGTGTTGCAGTGCTGTTATATGGAATAAATTATTGGTCACAAAAGGTTCTTTTACAAGTAAGCCCTTGTTGTTATCCCTTTTTAAACAACAATTTTTCTTTTTAGGTTGAATCAATGGTTATTGGATATCAACATTATATATTTTTATATCCATTCGTTGCTGTATTATTTATCGTTTCATTTGAATGCGGTTTTTTACATGATGAAGATCTGTTTGTTATGAGTGCATATGGTGGACTTTTATTATGTGGTTTATTAATCGCTGGTCTTTTATCTTTTAATTGACGTATTCAACATGAACATTATGATGTTGTTCGAAAACTGCTTTTATTATTTGCAATATTAAAACTTCTTTTAATTCTTATGGGCACATATCTCCAATATGCTAGCATCTATTCAATTCTCTTAAAAGCTATGTGGTCTTGGCTTTTCTTTTAAACTAGCAAGGCCCCGGCTAAAGCCGGGCCTTGAAAGCAAACACAATATAAAACTCATGCAAATTGTTTTTATTCTCTTTTACTCATTTTCACTCACATTTTTTATTCCCAAAAAATTTGCATGAGTTTTTTCATTCTTTTTTGGATCTCACTTTCAAATGGCCATAACTTTTTAAAATGAGCACCTCCGGAAGATGAGGTAAACATTTTCATTATTGCCATTTCAGTCTCAACATTTCAATACCAAATACCACAACTCCGCTCGCAGATGCAACATCACACAAACAGACACATTCTCAAATAGACCAATTGTGATGTGACAAGGGTCGAACCCGCTAAAGCGGGTTCTTGTAAGCAAATGAATAAACATAGGGATTTACAAAGTTCTTGTCAAACTTTTACAAAGGTTTTTTCAATTTTTAGTTCACCAAACACCAAATTCATCATTTTTCAAAATTGTATGCAAATCTTTTTTACCCTTTTTATCTTAATTTACTCATTCTACATAAATTTACATCCTTCTCACATTAGACAACTAAAGTCCAGAACAAATAATTTTAAATTAAAATTTAAAAAAAAATAAAAAAAAGTGCTATTCTAAAGTTTTACACAGCCTTAACAACATTTTTTTACTTCAGTTTGTTCATTTATGACATGCATTATAACTTTTTAAACAGAAACTATAGCTATCTTCAGACGACCTGCGGTCGTCTGAAGAAAGCCAACGTTTTTATTTCATTCGCACATTTCTTTCTTTCAACAAATGGGTTAAAGGTTATGAGCAAAGCATCTACCATAACTCTTTTTGAAAAGATCCATATTTTAGAGCTTTTCAAGTTAACTTTTGCCACTTAAATCTCACAAACCTTTTACGATTAGATGTTGCATAAATTAAGGCCACACATAGAAAGTCGGCATTTTTTTATTGGATGAAAGGTCTATAAATGTCTGCACATTTACAATGGGCGGCCTGCGGCCGCCAGGTACTTCTTCCATACTATCCCAACAACATAAAATCTCATGTATAAGCCAGCAACAAAAAGCGGCCTGCGGCCGCCAGGTAGCTTAGCATTTACTTTGGCAATAGATTCAACAAATTCTTTGTTGCTCTTTGTAATGAAAGACAAAGTGATTGCAATCTCATGCAAATCTTTTGCATTCTTCGTCCATCGCATTCTCTTTCCAACATTCATTTCCTTTCATTTTCACTCACATTTTTTATTCCCCAAAAAATTTGCATTAACTTTTCCATTCTCCTTCGGATCTCACTTTCAAAGGCCCTGATCATAACTTTCCGGAGCGTTCCGGAAGACCGGACCATTCATTTCATTATCCTCATCACATTTTCAACATTTTAATACTAAACACAACATGTCAAATCCAAAATGTAACAGACAAACAGACAGACAAACACATTCTCAAATAGACCAATTGTGATAGTTACTGTTAGATAAATTTGTATTGTTTGTTATACTTTTTTTTGCAAACGTTTGTATGATAAATAAACGATATTTTTTCAAATATTTGTATAAGTTGGTTTTAAGCTAGAGTGCTGAAATTTGGGGTATATACTAATAATGGCCCAAAATCACCGAGTATAGAGTTTTGTTTAAATTGTCTAAGGTCGTTATTCTACAGTAATCCATAAGCAAATTTGCGTGATTTTCCAAAAGCTTTTTTTTGGATTTTCATGTGTTTGCTTAGTCTAGGACAGCCACGTGATACCAAATTTATGTGATTTGGGTCATTTGTGACAAAATGCCGTGGAGTTGAAAAGTGTCAAAATTAGTTATTGACCAATATCAAAATTTTATATAAAGCCGAATTTAATTTCTGGCACATAAATATTTGAGTATTTGAGTTGCTTATCTTCCAAAGTTGTGTTTTTCAATTCTTAGTGGAACGTCTATAAATCGGCAAAATACAAAGTCCACAGGGGTATTTTGTCTCAAAATGGTTAGGAAAAACTAGGAAAATTTTTAAAAAACAAATTCGACATCACTGAATTTTTAAAAATATATTTATATGCAAAAATATTCTGTTGCAGTTAACAAATCAGCTTTAATAGTCAACAAATTATTTATGTATGCGATGAAATTTATTAATACCATATACATAAATTAATGAAATTTTTACAGATACACAAACATATTATTACAGTAATAAATTAAATTAAAGTTTTGCAAAATTAGGTTGTGGTTGCTTTTGAAAAACTGCCATTGCCGCTTTGGGGACATCTTCAGTTATTAATTGGGACATATTCCAATTTGCAACAAAATTGAGTGAATCTTGAATTGTATGATCACGAGCATAATTTAAAACAATTTTAGTTCCTTGAATTGCGACAGGTGATTTTGCAGCAATTGTTTGAGCCATCTTTTCAACACCTTTCATCATATCATCACGATTATCATAGACTTTTGATACAAGATCTAAAGAAAGTGATGTTGTTGATATATGATAGTGAAAAGTAAAGACACATACCATGTTGAAGTGCTTCAGTTTCATCAAATCTTCGAGCAGTTAAAGCAATTTCACGAACCCAACTTTCATTGCCACAAATTTTTGGTAAACGATTGAGTGAACCAGTATCAGCAGCCATACCAATATCAACTTCCTAAAAAAAGAAAGGTTAATTTAATGGTAAATAAAGGAACAATGTCTAGAATACGATATTACTGTAGTTTGTAGTCAAAACATTAGTTTGAAAGTTGTTATATATATTTTACCCACAGCATATATAAAAAACATACCTTAACACAAAAAGTACTTTCTGTAGCAGCTACCCGAATATCACATGCAGCAATTAAATCAATTCCACCACCAATACATGCACCATGAATTGCAGCAATAACAGGCTTTGGACAATCTTCAATTGCACGAAAAGCATTTTGATAAGAGATAATTTTTTCACGGAATCTTCTAGAACGTCGTGCTGGATCATCTGCTGTATCAGCATTAGGAGGTTGAATAATATCTTGTGAATCTTTTAAATCAAGACCAGCACAAAATGTTCTTCCATTACCAGAGATAATTATAACCCGAGTATCGGGATCTGTAGATAAAAAACGAAAAACATCACCAATCTCTTGCCATAATGTTCCATTCAAGGAATTACGTTGCTGTGGACGATTGAGTTGAACATTTGTAACAAATGGTGAAAGTCGAACAACAGCTAAATGTTCATAATTCTTCATTTTATTTAGCTTTTCAATTTTTGACATTTATTTTTTGTTGTTGATAATGATGATGATGAGAGAAATGGAAGAAGAAAAGAAGGTGGTTCAAAGACTATGATTGAAATGATCGAATGAAAAGGTTTTGCGGCAGGGAGAATAGTATATTGTTGAAATGCAGGAAAATTACAATATGTAAATTTTTGAATGTTGTTTTTTTCAACTCAATTTTTTCCTGGTACTAAAAGCGAGTTTCACTTTCTGCAAAAAAATCATAGATTTGATTTTTCTTTAAATTTTTAAGTTCTGTTTTTGTGATTTCAGTTTCAATTTCAATTTTACGTGTGACAAAACTGTAAGTGATATTTAGTTTATATAATCTTTTACTACATTTTTTGATACTGTATTTTTTTTCGATATATACAAAACAATAATTAATTGAGCACTTTTGGTTGGAATGGGTAAGGTTTTTTTTGCAATTTTAACTTCCGTGAAGATAATACCACCAATATATTACTGTAAAAAAATAAAATTGATTGTTAAAATTTTTCTGAAGAACTTACTATTAAAGAATGCAAAGAATGCTGGAAAAGCTTTTGCAGCACATGCATCAATATTATTTGCTAAATCTGTTGGTGGACGATTTGAGCAACCATTTTCAACGGAATAATGAGGCCTATAAAATTTACATTTTGCTACCGTACGCCTAAAGTGCATAATAAACATACTCAACAAAATCATCTGGAATAAAGGATTTTCTTCGATGCCTTAGAGGATTTTCATTGTTATTTTCATAACTTATTTGTCCATTTCCAATTGCAAAAGATGTTCGCTTCATTGTTGCACCAGGTACTGTACCTCCCATTGAAGATCGTTTGCTGTTGTTATTATTGTTATTAACGTTGCTTCCAATTATCGTATCTCCATTAGGCTCTTTTCTAACAACTTCAACAGCTGTTGTTCCATTCAAATTTGTTACAGTACTATTCAGGCCAAAAAGTGGAGAAGAAGGTGTTCGAGTAAATGTATTAGCATGTGATCGATGATGTGAGAATCGACGATTTTGTCCATATGAAATTATACTGCTTCGTTGACTTTTTGCTTTAACCATTGCAAGCCAAGTTCGGCGTCGAACATCTGTGATTTTATCAACAAATCCTGTAACAGAATGTTGCATTCGAGCTTAACAATAAAAAAGTTTCGATTATTAGTAATAAAGTAATTTTTTATGTTAGTGTTTAAAAAACAGTTTTCTTTTAACAACTTCTTAGAAGCTAAAATGCTTTTGATCTGATGAAGGTTAAAGCTACAGTAAAACATCAATGAAAATGTTTTACGAGTATGAGAAAAAAAGTACTTACCAACAACGGCCAGTTCAATCAATGAAAAGAAAATGAATGCCACACATATAAAAAACCATAGATCACATGCTTTTACAAATGAAACTCGAGGAAGTGATTTTACGACATTACCAAACTGAAACAAAACAATTAAAATTTGTTGTTACAATGTTTTAAAATTCAAAGATCATTCAAAGCATCTTTAATAGTTATTTCCCAAAAAGCTGCAATTATTTTATTATAAGAAAGTTAGAAAGCTGCAAGCATTAATTTGCAGCTTCAAGTTCTGAGAAAACTTTTTTAAATTTTCCTGACTCTTTCAAAAAAAACTGCACTATAGTGCTATAAACCATCTCTTAATAATGGCTAGCTTAAACATCACTATGTATTAATCGGCTTTAATAAATTTTAAAAAGAAAAATACGGAAGCAGCGAAATATTCATTTTTTTTCAAAAAAAATAAAGTCCCAAATGACTTACAGAAAAAAGCAATGCCATTAATGACGAAACTCCAAGTGTAATTCTGGCAGGAAGTGCTCCTAAAAGATAAAGATGAAATGTTAAAGTTAACTAGTTTTAAAAATTTGATACTAAACAACACCGAAATGACAGTATTAAATCCGGCAAGAGTTACTGTCAATCAATAATTAAATCTAGTGTTGCAAGTTCTTTACCTGAGGGAATCCAAAATGCAATCTAAAAAAAGAAAATTAATTAGTTTTTTATCTTTTTCTTTAAGGAAAAGCTTACCCAACTGATCATAACTGATAAATACCCAGGAAGATATAATTGCAAAACATAGTACCCGTATAATCTTTTAAATCTAAAGTATCAAAAATTATATTGTTATTTTTGCAAATTGAAAAAGTATATACCGAAAAGTCACTTTTAGCTGATCCCACATCCCTGCCGTGTAACTGAAAAATTAAGATTTAAATGAAGGATATAAACTAAAAAACAAACTCTTGAGTGGTATGCTCCCATGTAAGATTATGATATTCAAAATCTGGTAGCTTAAAATCATCTGCTGGTGGTAAAGTTACAGGCATCCATGGTTGCCAAACTAGCCGAACTTCAGCTATATTGTAAGAATATGATTCAAAAACTAATGTACATTCTTGGGAATCAACCTTTAAAATAAATGGAATTGAAAAAATGAAGAGATTAAAAATAAAATTTTACCGGGAAATTTGAAAGTTTGAAAACACAGGGGCCAGAGACTCTTACACGATAATTCAACCACGTTGTGCCTAAAATTGTTAAACATTATTAATGATTTTTAAAAGCAATAAAAATGATTATCGACATGATTTGTTTGGATAACGGAAAGCAAAATTGAAATTTTTCTTTCAACAAAAACCAAAAACTAACCATTTGGATAAATAATTAACAAAACATTTGAAGCTGGAGATTTGTGTACTTCTGTTGCCTTCGAATTAACAAAACAAACATTTGGAGTCCAAAGTTTATCAGCAACTGAAGAATCCAGCGATAAATTTGTTTTACATGAAACATTTGAATAATCTAGCCTTGGATCATTCCATACCTGAAAAATATTACATTTGTAAGAATTCAGCTTTTATGATTTTTCATACCTGTGAAAACCATACATCAGCAACGAATGAATTTGTTATCTCTGATATAGATGAAATATCTTGTACTGTTAGCTCCACGCTTACAGTAACGCTTTCATTTGATGGTACAACTGTTTTATCGTAAGATGACAACAGATCAGCAAGAAGTGATTTTCGATGATTACTATTATAAACACATTCATCACTAACTGGTTCTTCTACTTTTGGAGGAGCATCATCATTTTTGGCGGCAGTGGAAGAGGCTTTATCAGATGATATGGTTGGATTCAAATTCAGCGGGACAACAGATTGAGTCTTTTTTAAATTCTTTCGATCATAATTTGTTCGACGAATTTGTGGAAATGAAGTTTGAACTTCAACAGCATTCTCTGGAATCAATGGCATTGATGGAGGTGTAATATCTGAAGGTAATGAAGGTACTGAAGGAGTTGATGTTGGCATTGATGGCTGATAATTTTGCATTAATGCTAACATTAATAAAAGATCGTGAAGCATTGCTTGCCAAACCTCCCATTTGAGGAAATATATGTTATAGCCTAAAGCAGTTTCATAAATTATCCTACAAAATTTTGTAATAAAAAAAAACACGAGTGCCCGCTGGCTCCATAAGATGGTCTCCATTAAAGATTCTTCTAACAAAAAAAATGTAAAAATTTTTTAAGCTTCTGCAGCAGGAGCCTCATTTTCATTGAGATTAGTTTTTTAAATAAGTGAAGAAAAATAAACTTAAATTACACATATCTCTGAGATGCTATAGCTAGCTAAAGATGTGCTTTGCTTCCGTATTTAAAAAAGAGAGAGAGAAACAAAAACAAACAGAAATTTTTTAGGATTTAAAAAAATTTCGATTAAAATTAAGAATCAAAAGATAAAAAAGCAAAGACAATCTAAAGAGAAAAAGATAAATTTAATTTGTTTTTTGGGTTGCTTTTTTAGTTAGTTTTGTTTTTTTCGTCATCTTCTTTTTGGGTTGTAACAGTTTTTTTCTGTCACGTTTTTCACTTTTTTTTTACTTGGAAAAGCTGCAAAAAAAGCGTTAATCACAAAATCTAATGAGATTTTAGTGAAAAAAGGAGTTGAAAAAAGAAAGTTTGAAAAATGGGATAAAAAAAAGATTTAAAAAAAGTGATAACAGTGAAGAAATTTGCTTTGCTTCCGTATTTTAAAGGGTTAAAAGGATTACAGAAAGCTACAAAAAATACAAAAATATTATTATAAGCTTGTTTTCTTTCCTTCATTTCTTTATAAAGTTGTTACTAAACGAAAAGCTAGCTAAATCTCAAAGGAAATTTCGAAAGTACAGTAATCAATTTTGAACTCATAAACTTTTGTTTTAACCTTTAGCTACAACCAAAGCATAAATTAGGGGATTGATAAAAAGTAAGTACGTCATTGTTAGCTATTTTTTATATTGACTCAACTATAACGTGCTATGTATTTAGAAAAGGGTGCAAAATCTGGAAAAAAAGATTCTTCTTCCGTTCACCTTTTGAACTCATAATTCTACATGGTAACGTTCACGTTCACAAACTTACAACCGCTAAACTAAACTTTTCTTCAACAACAAGAAAGAAAAATCTCGTTGTTCCACAAATAAACCCATATTTTTTTTGGCCAAGATAAAAGTGCTCCATCAAAACCAAAAAAAGAAAAAAAACGAATGACGAGAAAAATATAGACATTTCATCGTTGTTATTTGCTTCGAGAAGGTTAAAGTTGCCGCTCATGCTAGTAGTAGTACTTCAAACTACCATGTTTCCGGCATTATTTTATGTTGTTGTCATGTTGTATTTTCTTTTCGTAAAGAAAGATAACTACCAGGTTAAAAAAGAAAAAAAACTACTAGAAAAATAAAAACGAACAAATAAATCATTTGAAAAAATCTAGAAACAATTTGATGCATGTTTAAAAATTTGTTCACTAAAATTTACGATCTGCAAAATTTAAGATTTATTGTTTTCTTTCCCTTTTACAGTATACCTTTTTGCAAAAAAAAGAATTTTTCAAAATTTAAATGTGGAATCTCAGACATAAAATTTAGCCGCTTGTGGTTTTTCTCACATACAATCAATCGGTAATTCCAATTGTTTCATCCCTGATTCAAAGAAACACACGCAAAAAGGGTTCAACAAAAGAAAAAAGAAAGAGAACACAAACAACGAGTTCAAGGCAGCCGGCAGACAACGAAAGAGGGACACTTTTTAGGAGAGAAAAATTGCAAAAAAAGAAATGTGTTTGCTTTTTTTTGCAGCATCAAAAAAAAGAGTCAGTCGAATTTCTTCCATTTTCTTTCGTTTTTTCTTTGACGTTGAAAAACTTTTTTTTTGGAAATAATTAAATTAAATTTTTGTCGTTAAGTAAATTACATAGTTTTAGCTTTAAAAAATGTTTTTTTATAGAAGTTTATGAAAAAAACAAAGAAACAAAAAAGAAGACAAAAAATGTTAGGTTTTGTTGAAAGCCTTTTTTTTCTTCTGGAGGGATAAAGAGAGTTAAATATTTTGAGTAAATTTATTTAACTCTTCCAAAAAAAACTGCAGCCATTGTTTTTTTTGGGTTTTTAGAAGAGTAAAAACATTTTAGATGATTACATGTCTGAAGGAAACAAAAGTAAATGTTGGCTTTAAGCTTTAAAATCCAAAAAGACTATAAAAAACAAAACAATAGTTAATTTGAAGCAATTACTACAAATGTCTGTTGCTGTTTTGAATATCAATGATTATCTTTCTCTTTTCTTTCTTCAGCTTCAACGCAAAAAGCAAACATTCTCATTAAATGTTTTAAAAATAAATAAATTACAAATATTCCAAAAAAAGAAAACGAGGAAGAAAAAAAAAATTTTAAAAAGAGGGGGATATATAAAAATGAAAGCATTGAAGCATGGAAGATATCTTTGTTGTTTATGTAAGTCTAGGCTAGCTTCTTCTTGATGAAATGACGCGTCTTTTACCTTTAGTCTTCTTCTTCTCAAAAATAACAATTTTATATTTTTAATATACCGGAAGAAAAGAAAGAACAAGAAAGAAAAAGAAGGGGAGGATGAAAGAAGAACGTTTGAACAAGAAAGAGAAAAAGGTAAAGCAAAAATGACATTTTTTTGAAAGGTTAATAATAATGCCATGGCATGAAGTAATAGAAGATTTTGAATGAAATATTTATAAATTTTGTAATGTGTTCAAAAAAAGATGAATTCTGACAGTTGCTATGCGTAAAATGTGCAAAGCTATTTTTTTTTAAATTTGCAAAGAAGTACGTTTTTAGTTTGAATTGAAAGCGGAAATAGTGGCAAGAATAAACTATTTTAATATTGCTCATTACAATATAGTTGTAAAAAAAATGACAAGATGGCTACGTATTTTATTTTTCATAGATTCAAGAAAATAATTAAAAGAAAAATTAAAAATTAACTGAAAGAAAACAATTCTTAAATGAATATAATAACATTTCCTTATTGGTTACAGTAATCATATTCAAATAAAAAATTAAGACGCTACATTACATAAAATTTATGTCACAAAAGTAAACCATCACTATGAAGAAATCTTTGTAAAAGCTTCTTTTTTAACACTTCTTTCACCACGTTGCTTCCTTCCTCCCAAACGCGTACCTCCCACATACGGTAATTAAACCATTTTATTGCTACTTTAACAGTAATAAACCTAACTTTTATATCGTTTTTTTCTGAATGTGTTTTTTTTTTGTCACATAAAAGTCCAACTTCAAAAAAGTTTAACAGCCTAAAATGGCTCAAACATTTTTAGAAGGTAAAAAAAACAACATTGAAAAAGCTTTCTTTTTTCTTCCAAAAAAATTGGGCGAATCGATGCCAATTGTTTGTAGCAATTAGGGAAAAAAAGGGGGAAAGGAATGGTGATGGACATAAAAGAAGGAAGTAAGTAAAAAAGTAATGTTTCAAACAAAAAAAAAATAGAAAGAAAAAACAACAACGTTCCATCCAAAGCAAGAATTTTGGGTGTTCATCCTTGTTTAAAAAAAGTTATGCTAGAAATTTTACATGTAACCAAAACTAACTTAAAGGAAAAGAAGGATTTCGGTTTAATTTTAGATTTAGAAAGCTTTTTGAAAGCAAAAAGGGTCCCGAGTGAATTTAAAAATAAGTTGGTTTAAAAAAAGATACTAAAAATTTAAAGTTCTTGTTTTTCTTCAGAGCTATAATTTTGCGAGTACTGTAATGAAAATAATAAATTGTACAAAACAAATTACAGAAAATTACAATCTTTCACAGTTTTTTGCTCAAAGATAAATACTATAATCAAAAAAAGGCCATGCCCACATAAAACGGAGATAAAAAAATGACCACCTCTGCTGCAGATGCCGCCGCCTCTCAGAATTACAAGACACGCGAAAAACAATTTTAATTTTGGACTTCAAAAAAACGCCGACGAAAAGCGTTATTTTTTGCAACCAAAAAAGTGGTAATAAGAAAGTGTCAAAAACACGCAAAATTTGTTTTTAATTTTGATTCAAAGACTTGATGACGACTCACTCTCTTCCAAAAAAATATTTATGAATGAAAAACTTTTACATAGTGACTAATAAGCAAGGATATATCCAAGCTTACTGTAAATTAAACAATCCCTAGAGGGTTTAGAGAAATTAATAGAGTTTTGTAGATAAAGAAAAAGAAAATTTATTACGTAATTTTACCGATAAAAAATTGCTTTTCTCCTCTCACATAAGTGACTTATCTTTCATCTTTCTTTCCTCGCAAAAAAGTTGAAGAGGAACACTTTTCGAGCCTTTTTAAAACATAAACACGGAAGAAATTTTGCAGCATTAAAAATTTAGAAAACGTGTTAAAAACAAAAAAAAAGATAGTTTGAAACTCATTGTTCTAAAAATGTAGGCGGCTTTTGTAAAAATGAATCATAGAAAAATTTTTGAATTGTTTGAAAGCTTACGCAGTAACCATGGAATCTTTATTTAGTTCAGCCTTTAAAAAAAGGATTCTATTATTCATTAATCTTGTAAGACTCATAAAAAGAGACATATTTGTTACATCTACCGTAATCATGAAATTCAGTTTTTATGGTTTCATTAATAAAAGACTGGATAAAAGTAATTGCACAAAAAACATCTGAATATTGGATACCTTTTTTTCGTTAGTTAGCAAAACAATTTTTTCTTAATTTTTAAGGTGATTCTGCAAACCTAACGCCTTTTACAATAACTTATTGTCAATAAGACATGACATAATTTTCCAAGAAATAAACGTTTTTCTATTTGTTACAAATAATTATATAAAAAATGAGTTTACAAAATTTAATTTTTTTAAACAGATTATCATCTGCTGCAACCTTATAAAACTAAGTTATAGACAATAATTAGTCATTTTAAAAAGGTAATAATCCGTTTTTCATTTTCTAAGTATCAATTTTGAAGTTTAAAAAAAATGAAAAGTGTGACACGTAAAATATCATGATCAAATTTTAAAGCCTTTATTTTCATAAGAAAACATAGTTTACAGTTTTCAAGAAATCAGTTTAAAATTATGTGGTTAAAATTTACAAAGATCTATTTAATTCATTATAGAAAAAAAAAGAAAAGATGTTACGCCAAATGCAAAAATATAGATAACCTTCAAAAACCAATATAAAACTAAAAACAGAAGAGATAATGCTTAGAATAGACTAATGATTTGGTGTCATGTTATACATCAGAAAAAAGAAGTTAGTTTCTTTGCTCCCAATGTTTTCTTTTTTCGCAAAAAAAGAGAATATGCAAAGCAAAGAACATTGAAGGGTTTCATTTTATTCAAAAAAAATGTTCCAATTCAAAGAATTTCTAAAAATACATATTTTTTTGTGTCTAAAAATTCATTATTATTAAAGTTATATTAGATGTCAAAAATAATTTTTTTATTGCTTTAACGACCAACATTGGTTAATTTTGGCAAAAAAAATATGTTTGGTAACTTTGTGAGAGCTATTTTTTAGGCTACAATGAATAAAAAGAATTTTAGAATGGACACTTTGAAATAAAAGTTTTTGATGGATTCAAATAATCTATGAATTTTTAACCCCTTTCTCACATTTGTTTCTAAACATTTCTAAAAACAATATTTTGGTTTATTTTTTGGTCATCAAAAGTTGGCAGCTTTATGTAACATACATGAGTAATACACAAATTTTGGTTTTTTGGTTTTCTTTAAAATTGGAAAGTAGTTTTTGTTTAGCATTAAATTCAACTATAAAAAAATATACGCAAATAAGCATGATCTCTGATTACAGTAGCTGCTTGTAACCATGGCTCTGCAAAACTGACTTTTTGATTTTGATTTCCATTGAAATCTTTATTCAATTTTAAGTGCGCCTAAAAAGTTACAGTTTCAATGTATTCGTTCTAAAACTTCAATTTTACATTTCTACCAATGGATAAATTTTAAGTAAAAATCTATTAAATAAAATTTAAAATGATATTTTTAATTTTCATAAAAACGAGAAATTTGATTAATACAAGAAAGCCTCAAAGAAACCCATTTTATTTTATTCCAGTAAAAAACTACCAAATTTTAATGAGTTTAAATAATAAAAAATTTTTTGAGAGGAATGTTTCATGCATTTTTATTATTACTTTGAACCCACACAATTGTTCCATTTTTAGTTTATTAATTAAAAAATTAATAAATCATAAGTTTCTTTTTATTAATGACAAATATATGATAAATTAAAACAATATTAAATGCGATGGATTCCAGATCTGGAACCAGATGCCATATTATCAGCATCAAAAGCCTTTGTTTGACAGATATATCTCTTTGGAATGCTATCATTCAAAGGAAGAAATTCCCAGTTAAAACCAAAATAATTTTTCATATATCCATATATTTCATCAGTTGAGTCAGGTTCAAGAGCTAATTCTGGGAATTCACCTATAGCAATTTCTGTGCTACCGTAATCCCACCAAGCCCATGATTTTAGCGCTGGAGAATAATGTGCACCAAAAATGAATTCTTTTGAATGTTCCATGTCATGTGGGATAATCTGATCAGTGATAAAATTAAGTTTGGGTGTACTTGTAACAGAAACTAGGATGCCTTGTGCACCTTCACAAACAAATTCAGCGATAGATGGAGCTGTTTCAGAGCTTGCACCATATAAACAATCAGCAAATTTGTATGAAAGAAGTGTGCGTGGATCAGTGTAAATAAATTGATCAGTTTCTTTTGGACAGAAACAGTTAACTAAAAGTTGTACAATTACTAACGGCACAAACAAATCGACAACTTTCGAAGAATCAAGATTAAGCGAAACTGAAATTTCGATTTTGAACAATAAAATATTTTCAACCAGGAAAAAACATCTTAGAAAAGTTTAATTTCGATTTTGTTCACGGTCTTTTAAATCTGTCATTTTCCAAAAAAAAAAAGTTTATCATCTCTTCAGTTCACTTACTTTCCGCCATTGCAGCAGATAATTTGAGGGTTAAACTTGTATCATTATTAAAATATGCAAAACCATCTGATGCAAGTTCGGCTAATTTATACGGAATTACACCTTCAGCTGATACAAAAGATATTGTAATAATTGTAATTCCATCACCTTTTAAATCATTTGCAACAGTTAGCGGAGAATTAAATCCGTCATCATTGAATATCGCCGAATAAATGATAACAGCTTTCTTTCGATAACTTTCTTGTGAATTAAGCATGTCACCAGCTTCTTTTAGAGCGCTTAAAATAAAAATATTTAATGTAAAAGCAATCATTTGTTTTTATGTTTTTAAAAATCCAATATTCGCCTATCTTTCTACCCTTATCTATAGATGCCAAATTCTAAAAACCCCTTACCCTAAAATATTTCCACCTGTATCAGCTGCATCATAAAATTCTGTTAAACCAAAAAATGCATTTGTTAAATCATCAAAATTTGTTGTATCACTTAGCTGCTGTCTTACGGTAGCTACACTTCCAAAAGTAATAATTCCGATTCGCGTAGAATGTCTTGGCTGCTGTCCAATTGTAAATAACCGAAACAGCGTAACCAGTTGTCCTGCAGCTTCACTTAAATATCTCGTCGACATTGCATTAGATACATCCATAACAACAACAACATCTAACCATGCATTTTGAGCATTCTGTGAACATGGAGTTCCCATTGGAACTGGTGGAGGTGGTGCAAAATGACATATAAAATCAGTTACTTGGGTTGAAGTATTTGTACTAAGAGCATAAGTAGGGGATAAAAAGAGTCGATCACTGATATCACTTAAGATGTCAGAAGTTTGATTTAAACCAACAATAATTATTTTAACACCGTAATTTCGAATTTCAGTAACTATTGGAAATACTGTATCCATATCAGATATACTTGTGATGGCAGTAAATATTACAAAATATAAAGGCTTTTGACGTTTAAATGTTTTTATGTTATCCAAGTAGGTTTCAAAAACTCTAAAATATTTTGGAATTGTTATCAGTTTTGTCTCAACAGATATTTCTTGATTTTCAGGGAGACTCAGTATACTGTAGTTGAGAAAGCTATTAACTATTAAATGAAAAAACTAAAAACTTACGAAGTAATATTAATGAAATAACTTGCATGCCGAATATTACTATTTTCAGTTAAATTACAAATTTCTAAAAAGGAGCTTGAATAATTCCAAAATTCAACTTTTGGTTGATTTCCAAATGTCATTAAAGCAATATTGGTATGATTATAATTAAATTTGTTCAAAAAATTGTTTACAACACTATTTTGAAGATTTGTAATATCACTATCAGAAAACATCGACGTACTCATATCAATAGCTACCGTAATATCAATGGTACAATCATCAAAAAGTGGAGTAACGGGAATTGCAGAACATAAAGTTTGATCGGTAGCAGCATTGTTATTGAACGGAAATGCAACAACATAATTTGTTGAAAATGTCAAAGTTAAAAAAAATACTTCAAAAATTTTAACTTGCATTTTTGTTGGAAGGAAAAAAGAGAAAACGGAAACAATACAAAAAGGTCTCATTGCAAATGAGGAGGAAAGGGAAAGAATTTTACTGATATAAAGATTATAACAGCTTAGGTTTTTGAAATGAATTGAAAAAAAGCGTAGAAACGTCGAAAATCTTTAAAGGTTAAAAAGTAAATCAGTTTTTTGATGATGATCAGCATCAAAGATTGATACTGTAGCCTGGCGACACACCCATATCATCACATTTTTGAAATCATCATAAATGGTGACAAATTTTTGGTTACAAAAACAATTAAACTTGCAATAAGTGATCATTGAAGGAAATCAAATCTAATTTTTTCATCAACCTTGTCGAATTGAATTTTGAATTATAATATTTTTATTGACAGTTTTAAAATTTGCAAAAACTTTTTAAAGACTCATAGATAACGCTATCACCGCACAAAACACATTAAAACAATCTACCTTCATCATGACTAATTACCAAAATATTTTTGTTGATGTTTGATATGCTTTAATTGCTGATAAAAGATTCTCATGGAAATTAAAACATTTTTCTTCAATTTTTTTGTTTTTCGAAATTCTAGAAGATTTTTGGCATTATGTTCAAAAACGACGAAACAAGTTTTTTTTTGAAATCACAGTTTTCTTGATAAACTTTTTTTTTCAAAGTTTGCGTTAAAATTTTACAAACAAAACTTTAAAGTGTTATTAAATTTTATTATAACTTTACAAATACAACATACAATATGGCAGATTGGTTAAGCGGTGGAGGATCTGTAAGTTTAACATTTTAAAGCAGCTTAAAACATTACCTTTATAGATTGCTGACATGGTTGCAGCTTGTGCAAATGAAGTAATGGTTGATAATTATCTTCCTGGTTATGTTTATATTGAAGCTTATCAAGCATATTATAATGCTGAATCAAATTTATATTATTATCCTGTATGTAAAGTTCTACTCTAAAGCTATGACAATCCACACATACAACTATCGCGTTTTTTAGCAAACCGGATTATTCTATGACATTGCAAAAGCTTGCTATCTTAAATATAATCAATTTACTGGTCGGTATGAACCATTTGTACAAATTAAAAAGAAAGCACATTGGTCTAAGAAACGATACAAGTGGAAAGCTGTTGAAGCATATGGGAAGAAAACCCTTGAAACATTTGATCAAAGTTCTGTTGATGTCATTGAAACAGTATATGATCTTGTTGATCGAGTATCTTTCTTAGCTGGTGACGATGAAGCTGCTGCAACACGATATGAAAAGAAATATGCATCATCTAATACAAAATATGATGAAGATCTTGGAGATTATATTGCACGCTTTTGGTTTTTAGATATTGTTTTATTTACCATTTTTTAATGTTGCAGGATACATCTTCTAACAGAAGGAAATCATCAAAATATTATGAAAGAGATGATGGATCTGATCCTGAAACAGACAATGAGGATGAGGAAGCAGCTGAATATGAACGTCGTAAAAGAGAAGGTTTGTTTTGGTACACACATGTTTCTAAAATGGCATGTTTATTTTCAGAAGCTGAAGCACAGAATCCTCCATGTATACGTATCATAGAAACTCACAATGCTTTTCGTTTCCATATTTTAACAATTGATGGTGGAACTATTGGCTGTGCTCGGCATTGTTCTGTTCAACTTCCTGATGAAGGAGCAATCGATGAAGTAAACAATGGTTCTTTTACTGACCTATCTTTGTTAAAACTCATTTTTTCAGGAACATATTAGCATTTTTTATGATCATCAAGATCCTGCATCTGATATTACAAAAGGTTTCTGGTTAAGAAATCAAAGTCGACATGCTATTCTAGTTAATGATACAGTTGTAACGAGAAAGAAAACAGTCGAAATTAATCATGGTGATATAATGCTTATTGGTGATAATCGCTTAGTGTTTCACATTCATAAAGGTTTTGCTTTAATATTTCTGTCACAGTATAATTTAAAAAACTTTAGGTATGAATACATGTAATGAATGCGAACCTGGAATCCTTCAAAAAGAAGCAGAGAAGCAAGCAGCCGAGCTAAAACAAACTAAACAAACATCTGAAACAGCGAGAAGAGAATTTATGGTTTCAATGAAACGAAAATATGGATTGGATAGAGTTGGAATTATTGCGGCTTTTAATAAATTTAAGACTGTATCAAATACAATTCCAGGGACAACATGCATCCTCATCTTCATCAACTGGTGGTGAATATTCTGATAGAGCAAAAGTTCGTCGAAAGCTTGTTGGTTCTGAAATTGATTTACCTTCTCGTGCATCTGGTAGTGGCAGTGGTGGTGGAGTATATGATGAATGCATTGCAAAACCTGTTCCAAATGGTGGTACAGGTCTAGTGGATACTGTAGAACTGAAAGCAAAACCAAAACGACCTACACCAACTCCAATCTCCGAAGAAAATAAAGGTTTTAAACTTTTAAAATCAATGGGATGGTCTGAAGGAAAGGGACTTGGTAAATCTGGACAAGGCTCTATTGATCCACTTGCAACTCAATTAAAAACTGATCGAAAAGGAATTGGTCATGAACAACCTGCTGCTTCAAGTGATAGTATTTCAAAACAAACAACTCGGACAACAGCAAAACAACGAATTCTTGAAAAAACCAAACAACGATTTCAACAACTTGGTGATAATTTTTAAATATGTTTCTTTTTTTGTGTATTTTAAAGTTGGTTTATTTCTGTATATTATTATTATAAAATAAAAAGTATTAACCCGTTATATAAAATATATTAAAATTATTATTGTTAATTTTTAAATTGAATTTCTGGTTTTGCAGATGCAGCAAAAAGTGATGGATCAAGTTTACCAGAAGTTCGTCGAGCAACCAGGATACCTTGTCGAACATCTTCAATGCCTTTTCGTAACTATAAAGATAGTGATTAAGATTAATGTAGGGAGTTATTGGATGTAAGCTTACTTCTCGTCGTGAAATAAGTCCTTCAAGTCGTCCACATTTTGTGATATATGCTCGTTTAAGGCCTAGCAATGAAAATAACATATGGACATGTAATAGCGGAGATCGATCCATTAATTGAAAGGGAGCATTATCAAATTCTATTTCATTTAACTCTAATGGAGCTTCTAAAACACTTGCTTCCCATTGTGCTCGTTCTTTTGAAGAAAAACCGAAGACTCCATTATCATTATTCTTTTTTCGATGAATAAAAGATCGAAGCTTCCATGCAGATGTAATTGTCGATGGTTGTTGATCTTTGGATATCAATGAATCTCTTTCCCATTTATCGAGCTTTATTCCATTTGATGGATTTGGATCACTGCACACTACCGTATCCAAATCAGTTGCAGATGGAGCAGAATGTTGTGAAATATTTGTACCATCTGGATTATTCAAATTTAGTCGACGGGCAAGCTCTGCTGAATATGCTTTAGGTCCAATCATTCGATCAATAATTTTTCGTAGATTTGTTCGTTTACATGAACCAATTAAAATTTGATTTTTATGTGTGTCACAGATAGGGAAAGTATGAACACCAGGAAATTTAATTAAAATTTCTCGAACATCTGCAAGCGTGGAATCATTGCTTAAGAATTTTACATCTGTTACCATAAATTGTTCAGCTGTTATTCCAATAAAACTAAAATATGATTGTTTGTGAGTTTCAAAGTGATAAGGAGTTTGATAAAATAAGAATATTTTAGTTAAGGATACTTACTCTTGTGAGATATGTGAAATGTCAGGTAGATACGGTAACTTCTTAATTTGTACAATCTGAAATAAGGATAAGTGATGATTCATAAACGGGGAAAAGAAACATGTATAAACTTACAGAATCATACATTGATGGTTGTAAATGTTTGCCAACTGCATGTGCAACAATTACTCCTATCTAAAAATTCGAAATTTTAAATTTTTCCATATATGTTTTTTAGAGTTGCTTTCATTGGTTACTGTAGTCTTGCTTCTTTGATCTCAATTATAATAGTTTAACAAATCTTCTATATTTACTTGAATACAGTAATCTTCTCAGTTCTCTACAAGAACTTACCAAAATAGGAATAGTATAATGTAATTGCCCAGTAACTTCATATAAAATTACTGCAACTGACACACTATGTGTTGCACCAGAACAAAAGGCAGCAGCACCAACAACAGCATAAATGCCGGGAAAAATTGTAGCAGCTCGATGGGGCATTAATAAAAGTAATGCTTCACCAAATGCTCTACCAATTGATCCGCCAATTACAAATGATGGCACAAATGCTCCCAATGGCACAGGAAGGGTTGAACAAAGTGTAATAAAAATAAACTAAAAAAAGTATTTGATGTGATAAGAATAATGGAGCAAAAGACTTACAGAAAAAGCAAAAAATAGCATTAAAACATTCATTGGTAAAGATTTTCCATGATTTGACCATACACCAAGTTGAGCTTGTGTACATCCAAATGGCTCAGAAGTATTCGATAAAACCCAGCTACAATTTCCAAAGAAATCTCTAACTGTTTCACCAAAAAGTCGTTCACCAGCAAGGTATCCCCCAACTCCACCAGGAAAAGTTATTGCACCATATCCAAACATTACAATAATTGGATACATTAACCAACTAAAAAGTAGTTACTGTAATTTAATAAAATTAATTGTCAAAGAAAAGCTTACTATTTTTGAGTTATAATTTTCATATATTTATTTTTAATAAAATACATTGTTTGTCGTTGAATACAAACATAAAATGCTGCAACAAGGCCACAGATTAATCCAAGAATTCCAAAAAGTGGAAGCTGATCAATGGAGAAGCAGCGTTTTGGAAAATTTGTTTGATATAATGCCACAACAGTTGCTAAAATATGTATACGTTATAGATTTGAAAAAAAAACGAAAAGATAGTAAGCCGGAATATAAGAATCATTTCAAATTTCGTTTGCTATCTAATATTTATTGAAAAATTTAAACACTTACTTGAAGTTCCAGCAAAAACTTGTAAAACTCGAAAAACTGTTGATGAAAATGTTGCTGCTAAGAAGCAGCGCTTATAATTATGCATTCCAAAATATACAGATGTTGCTTCAATGGAATACAGTACTCCACCAACTGGAGAACTAAATGTACAAGCTACTCCAACGGCACAACCAGCTGCAAGCATTTCAGTTCTTCTTGATTCATTACTGTATGCACCAGCAACATTTCGAGCTAATCGAGCAAGTTGATGGGCCATGATGGAGCCGATATGTACAAAAGGTCCTAAAATAAATTATTTTGAAAAAAATTGAGAAAAGCCAAATGAAGTAAAAAATATTTACCTTCTTTTCCAATAGGAGCCCCAGAACCCAGTGAAAGAGTTAAACCAATAACTTTAGCAATAAAAGTTCGAATAGTTAAATATTCTTTCAACATTACACCTCGAATGGATGTCTTCATTTCAGGAATACCAGAACCCTAAAATACATGCATTAAAATAAATACTAATTAAACATCGATATTTTCATTGTTCCAAGTTGTTTGAAATCAAAAATTCAAGACTGAAACAAATTTTTCTATCGAAATCAAAATCGAGCTTTTTCTTTTGAAAATAAATTTTTTTGGAAATCAAAATAGCAATCATGCAGAATCCTCATTTTTGTAATTTTAATTAAAAACGTACAATTGCTTGTGGACCAAACCATCTACAGTATACTGCTGCCGTTGCCACTAATACAACAGCAAATGATGTCCAAGCAGCAAATTGTGCATCTTTCCATCCTTCAAGTGCATGTAACAAGCTATCCCTTGAATGTTGAAGAGTATGAATTCCATAATCTAATGCAAATGAAAGTAGTGCCATCATTGTACCCAAAGATGCCAGCAAAATCCAATCTAATATTGCTGAATTTGTTTCATTTGTTTTAGTTTTGGCTCGATTAAATGGAGCTTTTGAAAGAAAAAAGCTTGCAACAACTGAATGCTTCTTTTGGAGAGGTGGAAGTGTAAGGGACATTGGAGTATCCGGAATCAAGGGTTTTGGAGCTGGTCTGGAGCGCCAAATTTGCTAAAAAAAGTTAATAATGGGTTAAAATAAGTTCAAAAGTGATTAAAATATTCTTCGTAAAGCTACTGTCACAGTAACATAACATTAAATTTTTGTTACTACATTTTTAAAAAATTTATTCTAAAATTTTTAGGTATCTTAAAAAACATTTAAATTTCTTAAAAGAGCACTTTCTACTTTGAATCATAAAGAACAGCGATCATTAAACTAAACTTATTACTCAACAATATTTGTTTGAACACCTTTTGGAGAACCTTAAAAATTATAATGAAATGATTCTGTCTAGTAAAATCAATTTCCAGTCTTTTTTTTCTTACCCATATTCGATAACCATTATACAAATTTGACATCTTATTCTTTTGCATCAAAACCCTATTTTTGGAGATGTCATTTTTGGTGTTTAAAAAAGTTTTTGATTACTTGTCAGACATGAGTATTTTGATTTTTGCGCCAAAACGTAACAATAGTAATTATATGTTTTTTGTTTACTGTTTTGTTTATTTTTTTTATATCTGTAGGAGAGTATGAGACAAAAAAGGAATTCACTACAGTATCCATTTGTAACAAAAACGAAGGAAAATCAAAAAGAACACTTACTTGATTTTTATCAAAAACATATTCATCCCCTTCAGCTACAAATTCTGGATAGTTTGCAATTTTTTTGATTGTTTTAATTGTTGATGCCATACTTGAACGACGTAAAATTCCACTATTACCACCAGATGAATTTCGATGAAATCGTTTGTAGCCACTGTCACTTTCATCGGCTGAATCACCATTCTTTTCTGGGATTGCTAAATGCAGTTTTGCGCTACCATTAGCATGATTGTTTTCTTTTTCATCATCTTCATCTTCAACTGTTATTTTTGTCGTTGTTGCTGCTTCTTCGACTTCTTCATTTTCATGGTCATCATCATAAACCAATGGCCTGTCCATTTAAATATTGCTTTCAAAAGAAATAGATATACTCCCACAAAATAGATGATACCTTTTGTTTAACACACAAAAGAAAAGTAATTAGTCGTTGTCTAAAATTAAATATTGAATGGGAAAAAAGATGTAACAGGTTTTTTTCTGAAATAAATTTTAAAAAAAGAAAGTTAAAACAATCGAATAAAAAAAGGAAGAAGATGAAAGTAATTTGAAACTAAAAACAAAAGCATCAAATCAATTTATTTTTTATTTGAACAAATTCGATCAATGTTTTTTTGTTTTATAAAATTTAAAAGTTTTGAAAAGATAGCCCTTTTGTGTTTGAAACTTGAAAGATGGAAGAAAGAAAGCGAGTGAGTAAGCTTTGATCATGAGCATCACGCTTCTTTTTTAAAACTGGCACAATCGTTTTATTTTTTAAAAAGCTACATTCAGCTATCGTTTTTTACTCTCCGCCTATTTTTTAACTTTTAATACTTTTAGCCCCTCCCATTTTTTTTTAAAAAAAACTTAATTATCGTAGAAGAAGTCATAACAAAACTTCTTAACAGACAATAAATCGAGAAAAAAAAAACCAAGTTGAAGCCATGTTTCTGTGAGAGAAAAGAATTTTTTATCTTTGTACTTTTTTGTTTAACATTTCTTTTTACAATCCCAGACAATTCTTTCTTTTTTCCTATCGTTATAATTTTTGATTTCGATGGTTTTGTAACTTTCTGTTTTTTATTATTAGCAAACATATACGTGAACTCATAAAAAAAGAGAGCAAATGTTTCATCCCTTTTGTAATAGAAACCCGCAATTATTATTACCACCACTCCTTTTTTTCCTAAAAAAAAACGCTGCTCCCATCTTTGTTTTTTTGCCTATGCTCAATGGCCGATGAACTTTCAGCTTAGCTTTCTTCTATTTCCCTTTCAATTTTCTCACATTCCGCATTTAAACATATTTTAAACAAAAAATCATGTGTGTATTTTTCGAGAACTTGTTGCTGTAAAAATCCGCTAAAATCCGTTATTTATCTACAAATGTATATCCCTCTTCTTCGCCAAATAATCTCCTATAGAGGACCCTTTTCAATTTGTATGTTTAACAACCTCTTCTTCCTTTTCATTTTTTTACCCATGAGAATTAAAAGTTCAAACGTTTTAAAAAGTTTTTAATTCATTGAAAAAACAAAAGTACTGAAATTTATCTGCTCTACCTATCTTTCAGCTTCTCTTCCATTTTTTTGCAAATCTAAAAAACAAATAATGTCTAAACTTTTTTTCAATACTTTTTTTTTCAAAAGAAGCTTAATTTGTTTTTGATAGTTTTTGAATTAGACCTAACCTTAACTGTTTGGGTAAAAAAAAACTTTTTTAAAGTCTTCCAAGTTCTTGCGTATGAAAAAAAAAGTATTAAGATGAGCTCTTTTTTAATTAAACAAAGATAATAAAAAAGAAGGAAAGAAAAAAAGAAATAAACAAATAAGAAAAAAAAATTTTAAGAGTAAAAAACAGATTTAAAATTTAAAAGACGTTCAAAAAGTTATATTAAGGAAAATAGACTTAACTTGGGGAAAGGGAAATGATGAAAAAAACTGATATAAATATTATTGGGATTAAGTTGACAGTCTTAAGGTAGATGGTTTTGAAAGATATTTGTGGTAATGCTTCAAAAACAGATTTAAAATAGGGAAAAACATTTGATAAGTTTCACTTTTTAGAGGGAATGTGAGAGTCTTAAAAGTGAAAAAAGTTTGATCAAAGTTTTGGATGATTCACAATGGCCATTACAATGGTAGTTTATGTAAAATGCCAAAAGTATCGGAACGCAAACAAAAAAGCTGTTAAAGCATTTTTAAAAGAAGCAAAAGAAACCTTTTGCTGCGCGAAAAAACATTTTTTTATGGAAAACAACAAAGGCATTTTGAGAAAGATGGACACAAAGAAATGAATCAGTGTCAGTCTGAAAGGGCAGCAGCAAATAGGCTGTCAATAACAATGATTTTTTTGATGTTTGTAAAAATGTGTTACTTTTAACATTATAACTCAATGAGTTAGAAATGGATTAACCGTTACACATTTTTGGATAGGAAGAATAAAACAAAAGGCTTCTAAAGTTTAGAAAGAAAATCGATGATCAATAACATCTTTTTTAAAAATTTGACAAATTTGTTTCACGCTTTAATTTCTAAAAATTTTTAAAAATTGCCCTCTTTGTTTAAATAAAAACGAGCCATAGACTCAGAGGGAACAAATAGGGGGGAAATGAGAGGATGAATCTTATCAAAAATGGTTTCTTAATTTTTGTTTTTAAGCAAAAATGTTTTTTCACACTTTTGTTTTTTGTTGAGCGAAAAATAACACCTCAAAAAGGTGTTATTGCTTGAAAGGAGTGAATGAGTAAGACAGTAACACTGCAGATGCAGTGATCAACTGCTATTTTAGGGTTACTTTCTCTTTTTTTTAAAAAAAAAATGCTTTTGAAACAATCAAAAAACAGCTTATTTCGGAAATATTTTTTACAGCAAATAATATTTGTTTTATTTATTTTAGTATTTTTTTGTTCTACTGATGATTTACTATCTATGCATTGTTTTTTTCTTTTTCGTGTCTATGTTTTTTTTCTGCAGCAGCAATAGTAATAATAGAGATAGAGAGAAAAAAGTGATTTGCCAATAATTTGAAAATGAAATGTAAAAATAGAAGTAGACATAGAAAAACATAATATTAATTCATTACTTTTCTGAAAAAAAATTTCATCAAAATCTCTTCTTTTCTGAGAAAAATGGGTATTGAAACGCTTAAAACTGTTTGTACCCAAATTGAACCCTCCTTCATCGCTCTTGACATATTAATTAATAACTTTCAAAACTATTTCTATGTTCCATCTATCTTTTTCTTTAATTCTTCTTCTGACGTCGATCTTTGCTTCCACCCTTTTTTTATGTCATTGATTAATATTTAACAACTCTTCTTTTTTCTTTTTGATATCACATCCGGTCCAAAAATATAAATATGTTTTAGTACTTTTGTCGTATTTTTTTTAAAAAATGTTTTAACAAATTTGTCAAAATCTTTTTAAACTTTAATCAATCAATTTTAACCTTTTTTGGGACGACGATAGGAAAGACTCATCCGCATCAGTATCACTGTCAACAACTGACAACAATTAAAAATTGCGCTTACCTTTTTCTTTTAATGATTAACAATAGAGAAATAGGAATTAATTAAGGGGGACTTTTATTAGACATTAATAAAAGTAAAAAAGTATTTCCGCAGCAGCAATCAATGATGTTGCAAGTAGGTAAAAGTAAAAAAATGAATTAAAGCAACCGCGTTATTTTTAGAATTATTGTTTTAATTTTTTTATGTCTGTGTTATTTTTTTATCGATTAAAGCGATTGTTCGAGATATTTAACAAAAATAAATAATCTTTTGTTTTAGAATTTTACAGCGAAAGAAGAAAAATAGAGATAGCTTTAAATTTTGAATAATTCAAATGAAGCTTGCAATTAAAAAGAAGAGTCGTCTTCCTGGGGCAACACTTGAAAAGCCGCAAAAAGATGAAAAATTGCTAGCAGATTATTATGATTCAGAATACGTGGAACCAAAGCCAGAAGGATGGTTTGCAAGATCGGTTAGAAGTAAGTTTTCTTATTTGCTTAATTTATTTTTCTTAAAGTAAACGCCTTCGGGTTACTGTAGATACAACAGTTTCCCATAGTTAGATAATAAATGCAGCAATTATTGGTTTCAAATTTAAACCTAAAAAGATTTCTCTTTTAAAGAAAATTTTGTGTGTAAAAAATTTTGGACAAGAACTACAGCAGTAGTTTTTCGCCTACAATTTTTTGATCGTAGAGAACAAAAAAAACTATAATTTAATTAAACATTTTATCTTTTGTTCATAGATCTTTTAATTAATTATTTAATTACCGCTAAACTTTAATCACACTTTTAATCTGATAATTTAAAGCTATAAAATTTTTTATTTTAAAATATTTAAAAATAAAAAACATTTAAAATTGTATTTATTTTTAGAAAGATGGAATCAACTTGCACATTTCCTTTTTGAAGATACTCTTCTTTGTTGCCTTCTAGGGGTTATCGTTGCATGCATTTCATTTACCGTTGATATCAGCTATGAATATCTTCATTACAGTATGCTTTGTTACATTTTAAAAGCAATTTTAAAAACAAAATTTTTAAGTGAGAAGAAATGTTTTTGAACTTGCAGCAAAAACGGATGTGCTACTAGGATGTGCATTTTGGATTATTTTTATGACAGTTTTGGTTGCGCTTGCAGCAGTGACATGTAAATATGTTTCACGGGAAGCTGTTGGCTCCGGGATTCCAAATATCCGAGTTATTATGGATGGATTTATGTTATCTAATTTCTTTTCGTTAAGAACTTTGTTAGCTAAAATTATTGGACTCATTCTTACACTTGGTTCTGGGATTCCAATTGGAAAAGAAGGTATACATTATTTTTTTATATATGTCAATCTACAATAATTTCCTTTCTAGGTCCATTCATTCATATTGGTGCAATCGTTGCAATGGCACTTTCAAAAGCTGTACCAAAAATTCGTGGCGCATCAATTATCTCTCGACAAGGAAGAGATATTCAAAATATTCTTGTTGGTTGTGCAGTTGGAATTGCGTAAGCTTTATTTGAAAAAGATAATGCCATGCTTTATTTCAAAATTTTAGATGTACTTTTAATGCTCCAATTGGTGGTGTACTGTATGCCATTGAATGTACTTCAAGATTCTCAGCAATTCGAAATCTTTGGCGTTCATTTGTTGCAACAAGTTGTGCAGCTTTAATTTTTCGATATGCAAATGTTTATATGGTCCCTGAAAATATTGGTGATACCATTTTGTCATATTATGAAACACATCTACCGAATGAAGTTTTTGTTGTTGCTGAAATTCCGTTATTCATTTTGTTGGGGTAAGAGTTCTTGAAAAACGAAATTGGAGATGTTTTTTGATAAATTTTTAATTAACAAAATGTACAAATTTTTAATTAACAAGATGTACCGTAATAACTCAAAAATGACCTATAGTTTTGAATCTCATTTTTTTAAACATAAGAAATTTTTTTCAGAAGTTTATGTGGCCTTTTTGGAGCAGCATTTATTTATTTATATCGAAAAATTTACGTATTCCGTAAAAATAATCGAATTTATCGCAAAATTTTTGGGTCTTCATAGTAAGTTGTTTTCAACAATACAACAATATCGTAATCTTTTTAATTTTAGTGATATCTCATTTACAATTTTTATGACTTTTATTGTGGCTGTTATTACATATCCTGAAGGTTTTGGGCAATATATTGGTGGAAAGGTAGTCTGATGATTTACATTATCCCTTTACAGTAAATGCTTTTTTAGTGGACGTTAAGAGAATTATTATCAGATTTTATTTCAAATTGTACAATGTCTGGTTTTTCGCAATCTACATCACAAAGTCAATGCTCTGATGATATCATTTATCGATGGACAACTGATTCAACGACTTATAATCATTTTTATGCTTTATCTGGTTTTCTTGTTGTTAATGTAAGAGTTTTATTACGCTATCAATATATATCAATTGCTAAAACGGAATATGTTTTTAGTTTTTTTTGGTTTTAATTTGTATTGGTTTTGCTGTTCCAGCATCGATGTTTGTTCCAACATTTGTCATTGGGGCATGTTGTGGCAGGATTTGTGGTGAATTTATTTATGTTCTATTTCCAAGTGGGCTAGGAAATATTCCTATTTATCCTGGGCTATATGCAATTGTTGGAGCTGCTGCTTTCTCAGGCGCGGTAACACATTCAATTTCAATTGCAATTATTTGTTGTGAAGCAACTGGTCAGTTATCTTCGCTAATTCCAATTTTGGTAAGTTATTTATTGATGAATTTGGTTGTAGCAAATTGTGAGACAAGGATACAGAAGCTCCATAAGATATCATTATTACTTTAGTTTAATCCGCTATATATATTCCAGATTGGCCTTATGACAGCTACAACCATCTCTGGCTTCTTAGAACCTTCAATTTATGATGTAATTGTTCGACTTAAAAAATATCCAAATCTTGGTGAGCTTCCAGCTAATCGTTCAATTGTTCATGAAATATTTGTTGAAAATTTTATGCAAACTAATATAAATTTCGTAACCCTTCAAACAAGTTACATGGAATTAAGAAAATTGTTAATGGCAACGCCAGATCAACGTGCATATCCATTAGTTACAAATAAAGGTAAGCATTTGTATATTAACTAATAAAGAACTTTAAGAAGATAGTTTTGGTACGTCTAAATACAATGGGTGACAAAATGTTGAATCCTTTTTTCTCTTATTTTTTCCATTTTTTTCTAAAAGACTAAAATACGTGAAACTTTTAGAATATTTTCATATGGATCTGGGAAACAGATCTAGAACACTTTTGGACCCCAGTTTACCCTTTGACTCCATCTGGAATCCAAATAACACCCTGAAAAATGACAAACAAAAATGGAAAAAGTTTAAAAAACTTGTGCAAATTCATAGAAAATCGTAAAAAGTCGTGAAAAATTGTGCTAAATTTTCCACAACTTTTCACCATTTTCTACGGTTTTCCACGACCGTCCACGATTTTCCACGACTTTTCACAATTTTCCACGATTTTGCACGAATTTTAAAAACTTTTTTTTATATTTGTTTGTCATTTTTCTGGTTTGGGGTGTTGCTAGGGTTCTAGATGAGGTCAAAGGGTATATTGGGGTCCAAAAGTGATATGGTTTTCTTCACAAGATCTATATGCACATTTTCTAAATATTTCATGTAATTTGGTCTTCCAGAAATCGTTTAAATAAATAGGAAAAACGGGATCAACATTTTGTCACCCATTGTATCTAAAGAACTGAAGTTACAGTATCTTTCTCTTTAATATCAACAAAAAAACTAATTTAAAAAATTTCATGTTACAATACTTTCTTTTTTCAGATGATCGAATTTTACTTGGATCAGTTGGACGTCGATATCTTCATTATTTACTTGTTCATCGAGTTGGAAATGACCATCTTGCAAAACCTGTCCCAGAATATCTCAAAAAGCGTCATTCAACAACAAATTTACAAGCCGTCAAATTAACTGATCGAAGTCTGTCTGGCAATACTCTTTTAAGTACATCACCATTACATCAAAATTTCGGAGAAGGTTTGTTTTTACATTTTACTTACTTTTTTTGAAACTTAAACAACTTGTACAAATATAAAACGTAATACCAAAACATTTGTACAAACAACAGGAAAAAGTTAGTTATTCAGGTTGTTGTTCAAAAAAAAATGGAATTTTTGAATAGAAAAAAAGTAAAATCCGTAATGTTTACATTTCCTTTATTTTTACAGCTCAAAGTCCTTTGGCACCGCTACTTCGTCGACAAACACTTAATGATATTAAAGAGGTATGTGGATTACTGTATTTTTGTAAAAAAGAGGTTTTGAAAAAAGTTTTAAAGATTTTTTACAAAATTTTAAGTAGCTTAAAATTAAAATTGAAGGAAATAAAATTGTTCAACAATCAAAGTTTAAAAAGAAAAATAGCTGTAAAAGAAAGTTTGCAAAAGACATAGAAAAACGAAATTTTCAAGGCCCAAGGGATGGCCAAAAACTTAAAAAGGCAAATTCTAATATTTAATATTAATATTTTTGAGAAAAATGTCTATACTTTTTTAATGTACAGTATTCAAGTGTCTCATAAAACTTGATTTGAATAAAAATTTATGCCACAACTTAAAATCCTTCTGTAATCAACATTAACCCTCCCTCTTTTTTATAGCCTGAAGCAGTTCTTGATCCTACAAGAAAAATGAGTAAACTCTGTGATTTTGTTGAACTTGATGAAGAAGCAATTGAACCAACTCCCTGTCAGCTAGTTCGAGGTTCAAGTTTATCAAAAGTTCATAATCTCTTTTTGCTACTTGGCCTTCAAAATGCATATGTAACAGATCGAGGAAAATTGATTGGTGTGGTTTCTGTTAATGAGGTATGCTAACATTTTAACATGTTTATTACATGACTCATATTTACTTTTAGCTCCGAGAAGTAGTATCTGATATTTATGCGGGAAAAGCAGCTTTAAAATATATTGATCCAAATTTTCATGGTGCATGAAAAACATCCTTTGAATGATATCAAAATCGAACGAAACGAGCAATGATTAATGATTATCACTCATTCATTTCAGTTATTGTTGTAGAGAGCAAAAAACAATGTTTATGTTTTATAGAAAAATAATTTAATAGTTTATGTCTTCTTTAATGTTGTAAATAATCAATATTGTTTTGTTGTTCTTTTAAATGTGTATTACTTGTAATATCAAAAAGTGTTTACGGGAAAAATTTTTGTTCTTTTTTTAAATAAATGTTTTTTGTACGAGTTTGTGCGGCGATGATTGAACTATGCTGCTATGGCTGCTGCTGGTGCTGCAATGTGAATCATTAAACTTTCAATGAGACTGCTTTTTTTACGTGGCTTTTTGAACAAAAATTTCGCAATAATCTGTTTTTTTGAAAAGGAATAGTCCCACCATCATCATAGGGGAATTACAATTCGTTTTTTTGTAGAAAAAAAAGAGAGAGAGCCGCCTTGAAGAAATACCGCTGCTGCGCTTTCTTCGCTTTTTTCCCTTTCCTTGCTGATGACTTTCTTCGTTGTTTTTTCCTTCTTCTGCTTCCTTCTATTGCTGCTGCTTTTTTTGAACATGTTTTTATTTGGGACCTCTGAAAAAAAAACTAGAAGAGATCAATGATCAACAAACAAAATATATACGACACACATGCGCATTCATCTTGCTTTCATTGAAAGAAATATTATACACAGCGAAGAAGGGGAGAAGGATACACGGATGATCATCCTTCCCCTTCTCTTTCTCTTGTTTTTGTGAAGTGAAGAAAAAGAAAGCCAGTCGTCGTTCTTTAGTTGTTGTTTTTGTTAGTTATAGTTTTGGTGGGGGTTGTGATGTGCGCATTTATTTTTGTTTGTTGCCTTTTTTTATTTTTCTTTTTTAACTGAACACTTTCGTGAAACTCGTGTATAATTTTTTTTGTTCCAGTTTTGATAACGTTCTAATTAAACACTTGTTTTTCAGCTACTGATTAGTTCTCTTCTTTGATTATTACTGATTCTCAAACGGTTATTTAAAGGAGAAGCGTCATTTTGCGCATTTTTTCTCTTTCGCAATAGATATTGCGAAATTGCAAATTAGTGAAAATCAGGGATTTTCGCGTAGAGACCGCTCTACTGTAAATTCTTTTTTTCTTTTTTGTTCTTTTGCAAAAAAGCAAAGAAAAAAATTGAGAAATCATATTATTGCAGTATTTTTTTATTTTTTTGTTGCTATTAATGCAAGTTGATGTTACATTCTTTAGACAATAATAGAGTTACTTCATGTTTTCACATAATTTAAAGAACAACATAAATAAAAAATTGACGACAATATAATTTGCTCTACTAAAAAAACGACAGTTTTGCACAAGAAACATCATATCACAGTCATGTTTTTTCTAAAAAAGCACTCCAATTTTTTCAAACAAAAAGGCAAAATACAGTTAATTCATTGATTCACATGTTTTTAGTTTTTGTTACCGATCAAAACAATGTTCTTACAGATGTCTTCTTTATTAATTTTCTAAAAAAACAACATTTTGTCGTCACAAAATGAAGAACAAAGATGTGCCAACTGTTTGAGGGTGTGAAAATGCTGCATTACATATATTATCGTTTGTTGTTTTAACATTTTGTTTCTTAAATCATTCTTTTTAAAAAAGTCTCTACTTGTTCTTTTAAAGTAATTTTGTTCAAAGAATGAAGCCGCGGCTTTAAATGTAGTACGGGGGACAAACATACAGTGTCACAGATTTTTTAAAAAAAAGCGTCATCGGCAGTGTTCATTGAAGCCCTTATTTTTCAAATTTTATCCATATGGCTATTTAAAAAAAGTGTAATTTGTATGCTAATTGCTTGATTTGTTAAACATACTTTGAACGCTTACATCAACTTGCATTAATAGCAACAAAAAAATAAAAAAATACTGCAATAATATGATTTCTCAATTTTTTTCTTTGCTTTTTTGCAAAAGAACAAAAAAGAAAAAAAGAATTTACAGTAGAGCGGTCTCTACGCGAAAATCCCTGATTTTCACTAATTTGCAATTTCGCAATATCTATTGCGAAAGAGAAAAAATGCGCAAAATGACGCTTCTCCTTTAATTGATTTATTAATTTACCAAAATGGCTATTACACTTGGAGACTGCTGCAGATTGTTCTGTTCTGTTATCATTCCAGTAAGTTTTTTAATATACAATATATGAATATTGGATTATATAGGATTAGACTAAGTCATTAGATTAAAACTAGACGTGAAGGAGAACTTCTAGGCAAGCTTTAAGCTTCTTTTTTGGAAGCAGCTTTACAAGCTTTTTGTTGACAACAACAACTTTCACTAAGATCAAAGTTCAAAAATGCCATGTCTGCCGGAAACGGTACTACGTTAAAGCAAAAAAAGCTGTAAATAATTAATGCATTTTTCTTAAATGGGATTTATTTTTAGCTTTTTGTTTTTGCTTTCCTTTTTAAAAATAGCGCACCATTTTTGACGTTGTTTTTTTAACCTTGTGACGAAGTCTAAAAAGGCTTTGTTATCACCGCTTTTTCGTGCCTATTTTCAATGTTTTTTTGTTATGCTAAAGCATTGTTTATTTCAAAAGCGAACTTTTGGTCATTATGAATCAGCAGCAAGAGATCAATAGTCTTTAAGAGAGATTGAATTTCTAAATCATGCTTAATGTGACTCATTGATTATATATTTTTAATTTTATATAAGTTATTAAAGATTTTTTAAAAGTTAGAATTACAGTTTTATTGCTAACATATTCATTACCCAGGTCAAAAACAAAGGATGTTTTTGGTCGCATCAGAAAAGGCATATTGAGCGTATTTGTGCAAAGGTAACAATACGATTCAGAATCTCGCATTTTTTGAAGTTATCCTTATCTTTTTTTTTATTTTTTTCATTAAATAATACGAGCATTAAAACCGCGATATTTTGAGACCAAAATTGTAAGACAAAGCGTCCTGTAAGCTGAGATTTTGAGAATAGTTAAGAAAATATGCGTACCTAATATTATCCGATATCCGTTGATTTTATTTATTTATTTTATCTTACTAATTTTTCCGTAAATTTGCAGCCTATTGGTGTATTCTTCCAAACTGGATGTGATGTTCATCTTGCCATCTGTATTCTTCTTACACTTCTTGGTTATATCCCTGGGTATGTTTTTTTATCTTTACGGATTATGGTAGTCTCTAAATGTTGTCATTTTACTACTACAGTCGTCTAAAATACGAATTATCAACACCTTTTTTGGCTTAATTAGATTTCGGATATATGACAACTTTTTTTGTTATTCTAATTCCCTTCAACCTTTCATAAATCTTATTTAATTAATCTCATCTCTCCTTTTTCAGTTTGATCTATGCCATCTATGTTATTGTTTCTGAATAAACAATCAATTATTCATTCAATGCTGCTTATGGTAAATACCCATCAATTCTGTTCTGTTTTATTATTCTTATAAATCGCTCAGTGATTCCTTCTCCTCCTCTTCTCTTCTGTTTAATACTTCCAATTTTTTTATGTTTGTAAAGTTTTATATATATATATACTTTTTCTGTACAGCATTTTTTTCCATTTTATTGTTTTGTGTTTAAAACAATGACATTTTTGTTGTTTTTCTGATTTTTTGTAATTGGATTATCATAAATTTGCTTTGTTTTCTTTAATACCTTTTTTATGTTGTGGGTGTTTGTTGCATTTCATGTGACTTGTTGTAGTCGACCAAAGACTAACACAAAAAGGGATTAATTAACCCCTTTGTAAAAGAAAAAGTACATAATTAAAAGTTAGTAAAAATACTTTTATTTTTAAATACCTATTATTACATTAGCAAAAAACATCAAAATAGAAACAAACAATATTTATAGATTTTGTTGTTTAGACATATCTGCAACATCATCCAATGTATCTTCTTTTGCCAAGCCTTTCTGTTGTGAATCCAAATCTTCTCCATTAGTTAAAACAGATTCATCAACCTCTTTGATTGTATCTGTATCGGGAGCACCTTTTTCAATTTCTGCTTGTTCATCAACTTTCTTAATTCTTTGCTTCTTTTCTGATTGTTCAATATCTACATCATCTTTCTTTGGAGTTGCTGCTTTAGTCTTTTTAGCAGCGGCTTCTTTTTCCCATTCAAATGGTTCATTTCTACAAAGAAAAAGAAGTGATAAATGTATAAAGAAACCGAAGTTAGAGCCACGTGGAATTAAAATTCTTTGACTTTAACTCTAAGATTGATCGTAAGAAAAAAAGCTTACAATTTAACTTTTGTTTGTTTTACATCTTTCTTGAATGATTCTCGAAAAGCTTCATACGGTGGATTATCAAAATATGTCATCTTTTTAAGTTGATTATGGATTTCAAAAAAGCTTGGAGGACATCCCTAAAAATATGACATTTACAATTACAGTAACCCAGTAACTGTGTCATACCTTTAGTAAAACTTGATCACTAACAGTTTCTTTTAAATGTCCTAAAACATGTTCATATAATTACCGTAATCCAAATAATTATAATTACCTGCTTCACGTCGAAGTTGTCCTTTCCATGGCAAAGCTGCAGTTAAAAGTTCAATTAACATATACAATAAACTAATTAAATCATCATGTCTTCCTTGTTCTTTATATAAATGTACATTAACACTACAGTATCGTACAGTACCACGAAAGCATACCTGAAAATGCTTAAATAAAACTAATAATTTCGATGACAAAAGCATACTTTATTTCTTGGTTCTCGAAGCTTTGTTTTTCCTTCTTTATCAGGTAATGAAATTTGTCGAGCAAGACCAAAATCAAATAAATAGATGATATGTTTTTGTACATGGCCACATGCAAAATTTGTTGGCCTAAAAAGTGGTTGATTTAATTGTTTTAATTATATACAAAATGATTACTTAATATCACGATGAATAAATCCAACATTATGAACATCTTGAATAGCTTCAAAACATTGAATACCAACTCGAAGTACAGTTGATAGTGACCTGAAAAAATGTAGATATAAAGATGCTAAACGTTTGTAAACTAACATTTTTCGATCAGGTATTCTACGTCGAAGTTCTGCTAATTCTTTACCCAATAATGACATAACAACAAAGCTATAGGTTGAATTTCTACCAGATAATAAAAGTTTACAAACATGCTTTGATTGCTGGAGCTTTTTCAAAACATATACTTCCATTTTAAGAATTTCATCATCTTTACATTTTTGTGTTGGTTCAACCTAAATCACATAGTATTACTGTAGCTATAATAAATATAAATATACCTTCATTGCTGCCATTTGTTTTGTTTTGATTGACTGAACTAAATATACTGTGCCACATGCTCCTGAAAAAGAAAGATATTACCATTTGAGTTTTTTGTATCAGAAGAACCAACCTTCACCAAGCTTTTTTCGTACTATAAATTGTTCTTTAATTTTATCACCAGTGTTCACTTTTGCAGTCGGTTGAGAAGCCATTTTTAAGTGATCAAACAAAAAAAGGGAGTGAAAATCGAGGAATGTCGCCAGAGTAATAAAAATATGGAGCAGAAAAGTCATGCAAATTTTTATTTCCGCCAAAGAAGAAATAAAATGGGATGAGCCAACAAAATCAACAAACGAACCATTTCCATTCGAGCCATTTCCATTTACTGGGAGAAAAAAAAGAAAAATGTAAGTTTTTTGTTGTTTCACACCGTGTCTACTATTGACAAGCTTTTAATTTCTACTTTTCTATTCAGAGAAAGATGTTTGCTTTGATTCATTTTGTGAGCAACTTGCTTGGAAATTCGACTAACCAAATCCGTGACATTGTTGATCCATCAAAAGAACTTCATCCACTTCATTCCTTCACTGTTGGATGGTTGCTCCAATCACTTCGAGAAAATGATAAGACATATCAACGATTACATGGAACAAAGCCTGTCAAAGATGTCACTGCTTCAGATATATCACATGGAAAAGGATTCATTTCAATTGTTTTACGATGTATTGTAACTTTTGTGGATTCCGATGAAGTTTATACAACTGCTCTAAAAATTCCTTGTTTTGATGCGTACATTGCGCTACAACGCCAAACAAGCTATAATGGTGAAGTTGTTACAGAAAAAGTCAAAGAACATTTTGTACGAATGCATCAATTTGAATGTATGTTTTACAATGAACTAGCTGATATTCTTCAAGCACCGATTCCAAAAGTTTTTAAAACAGAAGAATGGATTCTTGATGAAAAAGAAGGCTGCATTCATATGGAAGATTTAACGAAACGTGGCAAAACATATCGATATTTTGAAAGCATTAATTTGACACAAATTAAATGTCTTGTTCGTCATCTTGCTCATATGCATAAAAATATTTTAACCATTGATCCTGCTCGATGGAAGGGAAAATATCTTGAAGGACAAACTGCAGTTGTGATTTATTTGGGTTATCTTCCACCTGGAATTACACCATTTTTGGAAAAATGTAAACGAAAAGGTTGGTTTTTGTTTTATGTCGAGATTGTCCAGAGCTGACGGCGCGGGGTGGTCGAGTGGTTTAGTGCTGGGCTATAGACCGGACCCTCATAGGTTCAATTCCCGATGACAAGGGGTTCACTCTACAAGCAGTGGAGGAAAAGCCACCACGGAGTTGCGCCAGCAAAAGTCTTCCCATCTGGCACCTAAAGCTAACACTCTCGGAGCACTCCGATAAAGGTGCCCGCGACTAAACGGTCAGTTACGGGGATATTTATGTTTTTTTAACCTTTAACATGTCAAGTAGAATATAGTTTTTTCGCTATCGAAATTTGGTTTTTTGTCGTTGATTTCCGCCAAGCGAAATCTTAATGTTCAATTTCACCTCACACACGTTATTTTAGATCAATTCAAGCCAATTGTTGATAAATATTCAAAATTTATGATAAATCGTGATTACTATCTCTACGTTCAACAACAAGCTTACAAAGATCTCAAGATGCTTCCCGTAATTGTGCATGGAGATATTTATGGTGGAAATTTAATGTTTGCTATCAATGAAGAAGACGAAATTCAAAATGATATTGCAGCAATTATTGATTGGCAGCAAATGCGTGAAGGTTCACCGATGGAAGATTTGGCAAGGTTTTTGGTGAATTGTTGTGATGGCCCAATTCGACGACAAGCAGAAGAATTCATTTTTGAATATTATTTGGAATGTTTGGGAAAAGAATTTGGTGATGCAACAAAAGTACCGTATACCTTGGAACAGCTAAAAACAGCTTACAATTATTCATTTATTTCTCAAGCATTCTTTACTGTTTTGATGATTGGAAATTTGCTTAGTGCTGAAAGTGTATCTTCTCGAACAAAAGAAGCTTTCTTTGATTTTGGTGTTTTGAAGTCTCTTCATGCTTTGGAAGATGTAGATCGAATTTTGCAAGGAGAATTGAAAGAATTCTTTGAAAAATATAATTATTAAATTGGTATCTTCTTTCTACGTATGTCTTCGAAAAATAAAATTACTGATTCCTGAAAAATCTATGTTTTTTGCTGTCAACAAGATTCAATTTTGAAATGTTTACGATATGCACATCAGTTTTTGTTTAAAAAGTAAACAAGCTATTTTTCACAAAAAATGAGAATAACAGATTTGGTGAAGTTACCAAGAATTATAATTTTAAAGGTATTAAAGAAAAGTACATTTCTTTTAGCCGATTTAAACATGTTTCACCTGTATGAAAGAGCAACATAGAAGCAAGTAACAATTAAAACTGAATATCCAATCAAATTATTACAACCTTAAGCCATTGTAGAGAAAGATAAATTGTAGTTCGTTGAAATAAGGCTATGTGTGGGGCTAAAGCTGGTTTCATTGTAGAACAAATTTAGAAACAAATTATGTATTCTGTGTGAAATTTATTGGCATCGAAATTCAATTTTATTAATTTTTTTATCATAGTTAAAAAACAAAGAGTCCAAAGACGTCAGTCAGTTAAACACTTCTCATAACCCAAGGGTGTGAAAAGATGGATTTTATTTGCACAATTGCAGAAAAGTGGTTTACAATAAAAGCAAGAAATGCAAAATGAAGTGAATACGACTTTTAATTAAAAGATAGCGTTACCAACTCTTTAAATCGTAAATAACTCTATAAAAACTTTTTCAACATAATTTATATCAACGCCCAATTCAAGAGGCATACGGTAGGTATTAAAAAAGTATAATTAAACATTTTATTTGATTCACAGAAGTTTTGGGACATAACTTCTACTACAAAAGCAGACGCAAGATATTTTACTAAAATTTTTGGCACACTGCCAAATTAGAGTTCAAAACGATCAAATTGTCTCAAATGAAAAGAAACATTTTGAAATGTTGTGCAATCATGTCTGCGGTTAAATATAAAATGGTGGAAATCAAAATTTTTAATGATCACTTCAATTTTATTTAAATCAATTTTAAAACTGCGTTAATATTTTTTTATGTTCGCTTTTTTATCCTTTTTTCATCACAAATAAAACGGGGATGATTTCTTAGTTTGTATCTTATCTCGTCAGCTTGTAAAAAGAAACTGTAAAGTTCTATGCTCAAGGAGGTCAGCTGGGTGAATCTCGAGGGCACTTGCGGTCTCCGAAATTGGCAAATTCCTATGATCTTTTGCCGCCTCTGTGTTAAAACGATAAAAGAACACATAAGTGTCTCCTTATTTGTTCTTTTATCGCTCCGAAAAGAAATCCTGCTTATGTCTTTGTTTGTGCTGATAAAATTTAGCTATTGTTTAAAAATTTAAAAGTAATGAATCTTTTATAAAAGATTTCGTTAAAGGATTTTACAAAAGCAATGAAAATGTCAACAAAGTGGCTATTTATTTTATCTTGAAATTTATAAATATTTGATTCGAATTTTTGTAATTCAATTATTTGTATTTATTTTTTGCTTCGTGTCATCGCGGTTTAATTTTTGTTTTTCTATAAATTATTATTTATAAGTTATGAATTATAAATCTTTTTTTTCAGAGGAAGATGCTTGGAAATTCGACTAACCAAATCCGTGACATTGTTGATCCATCAAAAGAACTTCATCCACTTCATTCATTTACTGTTGGATGGTTGCTACAATCGCTTCGAGAAAATGATAAAACTTATCAACGGTTACATGGAACAAAGTCTGTTAAAGATGTCACAGCTTCAGATGTATCGAATGGAAAAGGATTCATTTCAATTGTCTTACGATGTATTGTAACCTTCGTCGATTCTGATGAAATTTATGCAACAATTCTAAAAATTCCTGGTTTTGATTCATATGTGGAGGCGCAAAGTCAAACAACTTATGAAGGCGAAATTGTTACAGATGGAATTAAAGAACAATTTGTTAGAATTCATCAATTTGAATGCTTGTTTTACAATGAACTTGCTGATATTCTTCAAGCACCAATTCCAAAAGTTTTTAAAACAGAAGAATGGATTCTCGATGAAAAAGAAGGCTGCATTCATATGGAAGATTTAACGAAACGTGGAAAAACACTTCGATACTTTGAAAGTACCAATTTGGCACAAATTAAATGTCTTGTTCGGCATCTTGCTCATATGCATAAGAATATTTTGACTGTTGATCCGGAAATTTGGAAAGGAAAGTATCTCAAAGGACAAACTGCAATCGTAGATTATTTGGATTACCTTCCACCTGGAATTGGACCATTTTTGGAAAAATGTAAACGAAAAGGTTGGTTTTTGTTTTAATAATTATTAATATTGTACAAACAGATATTTCGATAATAATTTAAAACTTAAATAGAAAAGTTTTATTTGCTTATTTCCGATATATGGTTCACGAGGTGGTAGAGTGGCTTAGTGCTGGCCTATCGACCGGACCCTCACGAGTTAAATCTCCGAGCTCTGCCAACCCCGCCGTTGGCACTTAAACTCAAATTTTCATCAACATCATAATGCCGAATTTCACCTCACACACGTTATTTTAGATCAATTCAAGCCAATTGTTGATAAATATTCAAAATTTATGATTAATCGTGATTACTATCTCTACGTTCAACAACAAGCTTACAAAGATCTCAAGATGCTTCCCGTAATTGTGCATGGAGATATTTATGGTGGAAATTTAATGTTTGCTATCAATGAAGAAGACGAAATTCAAAATGATATTGCAGCAATTATTGATTGGCAGCAAATGCGTGAAGGTTCACCGATGGAAGATTTGGCAAGGTTTTTGGTGAATTGTTGTGATGGCCCAATTCGACGACAAGCAGAAGAATTCATTTTTGAATATTATTTGGAATGTTTGGGAAAGGAATTTGGTGATGCAACAAAAGTACCGTATACTTTGGAACAACTGAAGACAGCTTACAATTATTCATTTATTTCACAAGCATTCTTTACTGTTTTGATGATTGGAAATTTGCTTAGTGCTGAAAGTGTATCTTCTCGAACAAAAGAAGCTTTCTTTGATTTTGGTGTTTTGAAGTCTCTTCATGCTTTGGAAGATGTGGATCGAATTTTGCAAGGAGAATTGAAAGAATTCTTTGAAAAATATAATTATTAAATTGGTATCTTCTTTCTACGTATGTCTTCGAAAAATAAAATTACTGATTTTTTTGTTAATTTCAATTACTGTCCACAAAATTTTGTAAGATAATTTTGTACTTTAGACTTGTTCTTTTCCGCAACCGGGAAAGGTCGTTTGTCGGACAAAGTTTGTCCTTTACTTTTAATTACCACGTGCTATACTTTCTTTCCTCATTTAAGGAAATTTCCTTCCATACTTTCCTTGCTTCCAATGTCCAGTTCTAACATAGAAAGCATAAAAAAGAGGTAGCTATAGTCCAGTCTCTGTGATGATAAGACTTGTTCTCTTCCATAAAAATGATAGTAAAAATGAGAAGAACAAAAAAATGAATGCTTAAAATTTTTATATTTCATTTTTGATGCTATATTGTAGCTATACTTTTTGTTGTGTATTTGACGTTCTTTGAACGCCTATTTGGTTTAAAGCTATGACCCTTAAAGATACTTTAAAGCTTACAGTAATCTGTTTTACTTTATCGCTATCATGTAACTTTCAATATGGCTTTTCAAGCACTTACCTAAACACACCTGTGGATGAATTCAAGAATTATTTAAATACATCTTTATCAAAGCGGCATATAACAATGACCGATGGCACATATGATTGGATATGGGATTTAATAGCAAACTGTTGGTTTGTGGGATTCTTTTTTGGGATATGGTTATCTCCGTTGATCAATGATAAATTTGGAAGGAAAATTGGTTTCATTTCGATGAATGCTGTTTCATTGCTGGCATCGATTTTACGGTTTTTGGCAATTATAATTTATGTGCCGGAGCTGCTTTTTATTGGAAGACTGCTAGCAGCCATTTCAACAGCTGTCACATATCAGTCATTGATTTTATATTTACAAGAATGCTCTCCAACACCTTTAAGGGGAGTAATGTCCTTTACTTCTGAAATTTCATATGCATGCATGGCATTACTTGGAATGTTTCTTGGACTCGATTCTATATTTGGTAAAAATTTAAAGCTGCTTGTTGGTTTTGCTGTTATTCCATCTTTAATAGCTTTGATGGTGTTATTCCCCATGCCAGAAACGCCAAAATTTTTGTACATTGTTAAAAAAGATCCAAAAGCGGCTTCTAAATCCATCAAATTTTATCATGGCAAATCTGCTGATATTCCATCTGTGTTACATGAGATTGCCCTCGAGGCAGAACAAGATTCACAAGCAAATTCATCAATTAAAGAAATCTTTACGACACCATATCTCCGAAAAGCAGTCCTTTTAAGCTGTTTAGCTTTGCAGAATACTGTAGCGCTATGGGCAATTTTGTTGTCTTCAACTGATTTCCTAAAACATGCAAATTTGAAAGAGGATATTGCAGAATGGTCTTCCACTGGAATGGCATTAGCATATGTGATTGGCACAATTCTCGGTTCAACTTGTATTGAAAAATATGGCCGAAGACCTATGATTTTGATATTTTCCACTGCCAATACTGTATCTCTGCTGCTGTATGTTGTATTTGCAGCCTTACAATCACATATAACATTTTTGCAATATGGTTGTTTGCTGTGCTTTTTATTTTATGGTTTTACGTATGGGTAGGTTTTGAACATCATTTTCATAAAAATACTGTTAGTCAGTATTGAGTTTAAAAGAAACTTTAATTAAAAATGATAAAAAAAGAGCTTTTATTTCAAAATTTTTAACACTAAATTTACAAAAAGGATTACGGTATTTGCAGCAGTTTTTGATAATAAAAAATAAACTATTTATTTTCACAAAGTATAAAAAACAGTTAACAAAAATAATATAAATTTCAAGGATTTAAATTAAACAATATTAATGAAAATTGTATTCTTTATATATTTTTTTAAAATGTTTAACTGAAATTATTTAGCATAAGTTTTAAACCACAGGATATAAGCAGGCAGCAATTAAAACGATCATCGATAGTTTTTTAAATCCAAATATGCTATAAAATTTTTCTTTAAACGAATTAAAGCTTAAATCCAATATTAATTAATTATTACAGATTTGGTGTTGGTCCAATCACTTGGTTTCTTTCATCTGAATTAGTACCACAACGGCATCGATCTCTTGTTCAATCACTTTGTTATGCAATCAATACAATAATGGTTGTAATTTCAACATTTACAATATTACCCCTATTCTCTATAATAAAAGCATATGCATTTTTGGCACTCTATGTTATTCCATCATGCTTTGCGTTGATAATACTTTTTGCACAACTACCTGAGACTAAGGGCCGAGAAATTCATGAAATTGTTGCTGAACTTCGTGGGAAACAACCAAAAATTAGCGTATTGAATAATGAAATATAATCTCTTTTTTATGAACATATAAAGTTTTTATGTACATATTTGTAGATAGATATTACTGTAATAATAAACATGTATAAGAAAGGTACTATTGAAACTCAAACGGATGAATGTGTATAAATAATATTTATTGATGATCCAAAACAATGGTAAAAAACAAAGTAAATTTTACAGAAAAAACAGACAGGGTTAAAAACAAACAGTTTGATAAAAAGCACAGAATTCAATCACTTTCCATAGAATGGTTGCTTGCTAGCAGTTCCACCAAATAATGTTCCACTTGATGTACTGCTTAATGTTTTACCAAAAGTAGGAGTAGATGATTGAGCGGCAGCAGAAGTTGATTGAGTACCTATAAAATATTACTGTAACGAAAGAAAAGAAACAACAACAAAAAACAAACCAAAAAGTGATGAAGTTGTATTGGCAGTTGTCGTTGGAGCAAAAGGTTTGAAAAGAGAATTTGTAGTATTTGAAGAAGCAGGATTTGGAAAGGAAAACGCTGAACTTGTTGTAGGCTTTGAACCAAACAAATTTCCAGTTGTTGGTTTTGAACCGAAAAAGCCACTAGGTTGTTGTTGAAGAGATGAAGTACCAAAAGCAGATGCTAAAAAACAAAACGTGTATAAAGCTTTTTATAAAGTTTTTAATGCTAAATAACTTACTTCCACCACCAAGTTGAGATTGATTATTTGGTAATCTTAATAAAACATCACGATATTGCATTACAGCATCTACAGTAGGAATAGGACCAATTTCACCAAGAACTGATGCAGCTGCTTCTTTTTGTTTTGCAAGACGTTTTTGTTCAAATGGATCAGGAGCATAAGGGCCATGAATACGACGTAACCAATCAAGATATTGTTCTTTTGTATCAGCAGTTTTTTCTCGCAATTCTGAGACTTGCGTTGCAACAGCATTAAAAATTCCATCAAATCTTTGTAAATGTGTTTCCAGTTCTTTACGAGAAAAATCAGCTAATGACTAAAATAATAAGTTAAATTAGAAAACATACAAGTTTCAAGAAAACGAACTTCGCCTTCAGCATCCATAATAATTCTTTCTAATTTTGAAACTTGATCATTCATATTTAATACTTTTCTTTCAATTCCTGATAATTCTTGTAACATATGTTCCCAGCCTTCTTCAAGAGCAATTATTTTTCCTCTTCCTTCTCTTTCACGTGCAATTAAAGCAATAATTCGATTATCACGACGAACAGCAGCAAGTAAATCTAAAACAAAACTTGTAAGAATCCGTCAAAACAAGAGAAAATAAAAGAGTACCTTCAACACCAGCACGGGATTGATTCAAATCATTTTTTCGAAGTTTAATAATACTTCGTAAGCGTGAAAGTTCTTCATTTAATTTATGGGAATCCTTTTCAATTGAATTGCTCTTAAAATTATCACTCAAAATTCGCATTTCTTTAAGACAGGCTCTAAAAAATAAATTATTTAACTCGATATAAAGAGAAAGAAATAAAACCTTACTGTAATTTTTCCAATTCTTCTTTTAGCTGTAAGGGGATTTCTCGAACAAGAGAATCACCACCAACTTGTTCAGCAGCATTAACTTTCTCTTGTTTCAAAATGCCACCTAATCCAGCATTTGATGCATCGCTTACAGCTGTTGGACCAAAAAGATTTCCAGATGTTGTTGAAGTTGGCTGAGTTGTTCCCGTTGTATTTTGTGAACTAAATAACGATGATCCACCAGTAGATGCTGAAGTAGAAGTTCCTGCAGGTTTAGATCCAAATAATGAGCTCCCAGCATTCGATGAAACATTAGCTAATAAGCCATCAGTAGATTGTTGAGCAGGCTGAGTTGAACCAAATATGCTACCACCAGGTTGTGCCGAAGCAGGCTGAGTTGAACCAAATAGATTTGAAGTAGTGGTTCCAGCAGTATTTTGTGTGCCTAATAATGATGATCCACCAGTAGATGCTGAAGTTGAAGTTCCTGCAGGTTTAGATCCAAGTAATGAGCTCCCAGCATTCGATGAAACATTAGCTAATATACCACCAGGTTGCGCCGAAGCAGGCTGAGTTGAACCAACTAGATTTGAAGTAGTGGTTCCAGCAGTATTTTGTGTGCCAAATAATGATGATCCACCAGTAGATGCTGAAGTTGAAGTTCCTGCAGGTTTAGATCCAAGTAATGAGCTCCCAGCATTCGATGAAACATTAGCTAATATACCACCAGTCGATTGTTGAGCAGGTTGAGTTGAACCAAATATGCTACCACCAGGTTGTGCCGAAGAAGGCTGAGTTGAACCAAATAGATTTGAAGTAGTGGTTCCAGCAGTATTTTGTGTGCCTAATAATGATGATCCACCAGTAGATGCTGAAGTTGAAGTTCCTGCAGGTTTAGATCCAAATAATGAGCTCCCAGCATTCGATGAAGTATTACCAAATAAGCCACCAGTCGATTGTTGAGCAGGCTGAGTTGAACCAAATATGCTACCACCAGGTTGTGCCGAAGAAGGCTGAGTTGAACCAAATAGATTTGAAGTAGTGGTTCCAGCAGTATTTTGTGTTCCAAATAATGATGATCCACCAGTAGATGCTGAAGTTGAAGTTCCTGCAGGTTTAGATCCAAATAATGAGCTCCCAGCATTCGATGAACTATTACCAAATAAGCCACCAGTCGATTGTTGAGCAGGCTGAGTTGAACCAAATATGCTACCACCAGGTTGTGCCGAAGAAGGCTGAGTTGAACCAAATAGATTTGAAGTAGTGGTTCCAGCAGTATTTTGTGTGCCAAATAATGATGATCCACCAGTAGATGCTAAAGTTGAAGTTCCTGCAGGTTTAGATCCAAATAATGAGCTTCCGGTATTCGATGATGTATTACCAAATAAGCCACCAGTCGATTGTTGAGCAGGCTGAGTTGAACCAAATATGCTACCACCAGGTTGTGCCGAAGAAGGCTGAGTTGAACCAAATAGATTTGAAGTAGTGGTTTCAGCAGGTTTAGATCCAAATAATGAGCTTCCGGTATTCGATGATGTATTACCAAATAAGCCACCAGTCGATTGTTGAGCAGGCTGAGTTGAACTAAATATGCTACCACCAGGTTGTGCCGAAGCAGGCTGAGTTGAACCAAATATGCTACCACCAGGTTGTGCCGAAGCAGGCTGAGTTGAACCAAATATGCTACCACCAGGTTGTGCTGAAGCAGGCTGAGTTGAACCAAATAGATTTGAAGTAGTGGTTCCAGCAGTATTTTGTGTCCCAAATAGTGAAGTTCCACTACCAGTAGAAGAAGAATTTTGTGTTGAACCGAATAAAGAAGAAGTTGTGGGTTTATTAGCTCCGAACATGTTAAAAGTCTAAAAATGAGAAGATGATTATTATCAACAATAAAAAGGCATTAACTTATTACCTATAAAAAAAAGTTGTTTAATTAAATAAATAAAAGTTTGTAAATTCCAACAACTTTTTGCAACAGACAAAAATTATTTTAAAAAAAACGCGCGAGGATTTCCAAAGAAAATTGCTTGGCACGAAGGAAACCTTTTGCCAAGCTTCTTAAACTTTTATTTTTTTGAAATTTTTTTAGCAATGTTGCAAATGTTTTGTGAATAATTTTTGGTTTAATTATTAAAATTAATATTTTTAAGTGTGCTTCTTTTAATAGCAGCTTATAAGTATAGTTATAAAATTAAACTTCTATAAACTATAATCGATTCAAGCCGACAACAAAAAAACTTGAGCATTCAAATGCATTGTTTTTTTTTATACATTGCTATAGTTTTAAATTGTTCTGATTTGTTTTAATATTTATGTTTTGATGAGTAATTAATTCGTGAATTAACGTTTTTGCTATTTCTTACACATTTTAACAATGATTAAACTTTTATTAATAAATCATATCACAAATGAATAAGATAACAGTTTGCACGACAAAAAAGAACATTTTAAATGATACAGTATCACATCAAATTTCTTAAAGCTTTAACATTGGAATTACATAAGTTTAAAATGAAAAGAAAATAGGATGTATTTGATAAAAGACTAACAGTAATTACAAAAGACAAAGTTTCAGTTTTAGAAAAACAGATATCACAATATTGAAAAAAAAATATATATTTGTGAAAATGGCATAAACTAACTGATGAAGTACAGAAAACCTTGAAATATTTGTTATAAATCTAGCCAGATACATTTTTAATAATCAATCTTTAAAACCATGGATATAATTTAAAGATGGAAGAATATGTAACATTTTGTTACGATATTTCCACATTAATTCTAATTGTGGACCCAAAGCTCGATATTCTGAAGGATGCTTAGTTGGAGGTTGTTCATCAGTTTGACATTGTACAGACATTGTTGCTGGATTTCCAAGATGCAAGGTTTCTAAAGATTCTTGAACAAGTTTTTGTTGTTGATGATAATGAATTGGAGAATCAATTGAATCAAATTCAACAAATACACAACCTAAAAATTAAGCAATTTCAGATATATAAGAACGGGAAATTTATCAATAACATCCTATTAAGTGAACTCTAACAAACTTCAAAAAGTTTGACAATTTTTTGTAACGATAATTGGAAGCAAAAACAAAATAGATTTTAAAAGTAACAGCTAAACTAAAATATCTTACTTCTATCATTTGGTGTTGATGGTGTTGTTGTGATAAGTGGATCTGATGTAGGCAGTGATGCTTCAACATCAGATAAATCAAAAATATCAACTGAATTCATTCTTTGAGTTTCATCATCAAAGCAAAATCTTGAAGTTTCTTCTTCATCCATTTGTTCACGAGGGGTTGGAGATTTTGAATGTGCTAATTCAAGAACTTCATCATAATTTGTTGTAACTTCAAAGGAAAATAATAATGCTGCTCCACTACTATGGCCACGTGGAGTAGAAGCTTGTGAGCGTGCTGATGAAGATCCTAAATGAAATAACTAAGTAAATTTCTATAACAAATACAAATAATTGTATATTATTTAAGCACTTACAAATATTCCCTCTCCTTCTATTTTAGGAGAAAAAGAGAGAAAAATCTATTACAGCACATGATATTTTTCATTCGTAAAAAACGAAACTAACCGTATCGAGATTTCTTAACAATATGGCCAGAAGAAATTCGACTTCTTTTCAATGTTGCAGCTTTGCTTCGAGTTGTTAGTGGTTCATCAACAGATGCTACGCAAACCTAAAAATTTAAATTTTTGTTATGGCATAAATTTTCAGTTTTATTTTAACATACTTTACGCCAGAGATTATATTTAAATTTCTCTTTTTCGTTTTCTGTCATTTGATGATGTGGAAGTTGAACTCTTGCACAATATAATTCATACAAATCTTCTTCATTTTTGAATTCTTCCTTTCGCTCTTTAATAATTTTTGTTAATTGACTAAAAAAATGACTCAGGTTATATGTGCTAAATAAAATGTTTAGCATACTTTTTCATTTGTTGGTCAATTTTTTCATCTTCAGAAATCGTTGTGCATTGTGAATGTCCTTCATGTGGATTTGTAACAAATTCAAGTCCATTTTCCAATTTGATACCAAGATTACAAGATTTGCAATAAGCCAAGGCTTTTTTAATATTAAATACAAGATAACGGCCATCTATTGTTTTAACATAAAGGATTGTTTGGTTTCCTTAATGAGATAGCAGAATTCAGCTTGATGTTGATGTACTACCTTTGAATGGCTGCACGATCTGAGGAAGTGCGTATTTTGACAAAAAATAAAATTCATTTGTTTTGTAACATAAAAATGCATTATTTTTTTCAATTTTTGTAGCTTTAGCTTTTATCAATCTTTATTAAATAATGAGATAGCAGAATTCAGCTTGATGTTGATGTACTACCTTTGAATGGCTGCACGATCTGAGGAAGTGCGTATTTTGACAAAAAATAAAATTCATTTGTTTTGTAACATAAAAATGCATTATTTTTTTCAATTTTTGTAGCTTTAGCTTTTATCAATCTTTATTAAATAATGAGATAGCAGAATTCAGCTTGATGTTGATGTACTACCTTTGAATGGCTGCACGATCTGAGGAAGTGCGTATTTTGACAAAAAATAAAATTCATTTGTTTTGTAACATAAAAATGCATTATTTTTTTCAATTTTTGTAGCTTTAGCTTTTATCAATCTTTATTAAATAATGAGATAGCAGAATTCAGCTTGATGTTGATGTACTACCTTTGAATGGCTGCACGATCTGAGGAAGTGCGTATTTTGACAAAAAATAAAATTCATTTGTTTTGTAACATAAAAATGCATTATTTTTTTCAATTTTTGTAGCTTTAGCTTTTATCAATCTTTATTAAATAATGAGATAGCAGAATTCAGCTTGATGTTGATGTACTACCTTTGAATGGCTGCACGATCTGAGGAAGTGCGTATTTTGACAAAAAATAAAATTCATTTGTTTTGTAACATAAAAATGCATTATTTTTTTCAATTTTTGTAGCTTTAGCTTTTATCAATCTTTATTAAATAATGAGATAGCAGAATTCAGCTTGATGTTGATGTACTACCTTTGAATGGCTGCACGATCTGAGGAAGTGCGTATTTTGACAAAAAATAAAATTCATTTGTTTTGTAACATAAAAATGCATTATTTTTTTCAATTTTTGTAGCTTTAGCTTTTATCAATCTTTATTAAATAATGAGATAGCAGAATTCAGCTTGATGTTGATGTACTACCTTTGAATGGCTGCACGATCTGAGGAAGTGCGTATTTTGACAAAAAATAAAATTCATTTGTTTTGTAACATAAAAATGCATTATTTTTTTCAATTTTTGTAGCTTTAGCTTTTATCAATCTTTATTAAATAATGAGATAGCAGAATTCAGCTTGATGTTGATGTACTACCTTTGAATGGCTGCACGATCTGAGGAAGTGCGTATTTTGACAAAAAATAAAATTCATTTGTTTTGTAACATAAAAATGCATTATTTTTTTCAATTTTTGTAGCTTTAGCTTTTATCAATCTTTATTAAATAATGAGATAGCAGAATTCAGCTTGATGTTGATGTACTACCTTTGAATGGCTGCACGATCTGAGGAAGTGCGTATTTTGACAAAAAATAAAATTCATTTGTTTTGTAACATAAAAATGCATTATTTTTTTCAATTTTTGTAGCTTTAGCTTTTATCAATCTTTATTAAATAATGAGATAGCAGAATTCAGCTTGATGTTGATGTACTACCTTTGAATGGCTGCACGATCTGAGGAAGTGCGTATTTTGACAAAAAATAAAATTCATTTGTTTTGTAACATAAAAATGCATTATTTTTTTCAATTTTTGTAGCTTTAGCTTTTATCAATCTTTATTAAATAATGAGATAGCAGAATTCAGCTTGATGTTGATGTACTACCTTTGAATGGCTGCACGATCTGAGGAAGTGCGTATTTTGACAAAAAATAAAATTCATTTGTTTTGTAACATAAAAATGCATTATTTTTTTCAATTTTTGTAGCTTTAGCTTTTATCAATCTTTATTAAATAATGAGATAGCAGAATTCAGCTTGATGTTGATGTACTACCTTTGAATGGCTGCACGATCTGAGGAAGTGCGTATTTTGACAAAAAATAAAATTCATTTGTTATGTAACATAAAAATGCATTATTTTTTTCAATTTTTGTAGCTTTAGCTTTTATCAATCTTTATTAAATAATGAGATAGCAGAATTCAGCTTGATGTTGATGTACTACCTTTGAATGGCTGCACGATCTGAGGAAGTGCGTATTTTGACAAAAACTAAAATTCATTTGTTTTGTAACATAAAAATGCATTATTTTTTTCAATTTTTGTAGCTTTAGCTTTTATCAATCTTTATTAAATAATAAGATAGCAGAATTCAGCTTGATGTTGATGTACTACCTTTGAATGGCTGCACGATCTGAGGAAGTGCGTATTTTGACAAAAACTAAAATTCATTTGTTTTGTAACATAAAAATGCATTATTTTTTTCAATTTTTGTAGCTTTAGCTTTTATCAATCTTTATTAAATAATAAGATAGCAGAATTCAGCTTGATGTTGATGTACTACCTTTGAATGGCTGCACGATCTGAGGAAGTGCGTATTTTGACAAAAACTAAAATTCATTTGTTTTGTAACATAAAAATGCATTATTTTTTACAATTTTTGTAGCTTTAGCTTTTATCAATCTTTATTAAATAGAGAGAAAGCAGAATTCAGCTTGATGTTGATGTACTACCTTTGAATGGCTGCACGATCTGAGGAAGTGCGTATTTTGACAAAAACTAAAATTCATTTGTTTTGTAACATAAAAATGCATTATTTTTTACAATTTTTGTAGCTTTAGCTTTTATCAATCTTTATTAAATAGAGAGAAAGCAGAATTCAGCTTGATGTTGATGTACTACCTTTGAATGGCTGCACGATCTGAGGAAGTGCGTATTTTGACAAAAACTAAAATTCATTAGTTTTGTAACATAAAAATGCATTATTTTTTTCAATTTTTGTAGCTTTAGCTTTTATCAATCTTTATTAAATAGAGAGAAAGCAGAATTCAGCTTGATGTTGATGTACTACTTTTGAATGGCTGCACGATCTGAGGAAGTGCGTATTTTGACAAAAACTAAAATTCATTTGTTATGTAACATAAAAATGCATTATTCTTTTCAATTTTTGTAGCTTTACCTTTTATCAATCTTTATTAAATAGAGAGAAAGCAGAATTCAGCTTGATGTTGATGTACTACTTTTGAATGGCTGCACGATCTGAGGAAGTGCGTATTTTGACAAAAACTAAAATTCATTTGTTATGTAACATAAAAATGCATTATTCTTTTCAATTTTTGTAGCTTTACCTTTTATCAATCTTTATTAAATAGAGAGAAAGCAGAATTCAGCTTGATGTTGATGTACTACTTTTGAATGGCTGCACGATCTGAGGAAGTGCGTATTTTGACAAAAACTAAAATTCATTAGTTTTGTAACATAAAAATGCATTATTTTTTTCAATTTTTGTAGCTTTAGCTTTTATCAATCTTTATTAAATAGAGAGAAAGCAGAATTCAGCTTGATGTTGATGTACTACTTTTGAATGGCTGCACGATCTGAGGAAGTGCGTATTTTGACAAAAACTAAAATTCATTTGTTATGTAACATAAAAATGCATTATTCTTTTCAATTTTTGTAGCTTTACCTTTTATCAATCTTTATTAAATAGAGAGAAAGCAGAATTCAGCTTGATGTTGATGTACTACTTTTGAATGGCTGCACGATCTGAGGAAGTGCGTATTTTGACAAAAACTAAAATTCATTTGTTATGTAACATAAAAATGCATTATTCTTTTCAATTTTTGTAGCTTTACCTTTTATCAATCTTTATTAAATAGAGAGAAAGCAGAATTCAGCTTGATGTTGATGTACTACTTTTGAATGGCTGCACGATCTGAGGAAGTGCGTATTTTGACAAAAACTAAAATTCATTTGTTATGTAACATAAAAATGCATTATTCTTTTCAATTTTTGTAGCTTTACCTTTTATCAATCTTTATTAAATAGAGAGAAAGCAGAATTCAGCTTGATGTTGATGTACTACTTTTGAATGGCTGCACGATCTGAGGAAGTGCGTATTTTGACAAAAACTAAAATTCATTTGTTATGTAACATAAAAATGCATTATTCTTTTCAATTTTTGTAGCTTTAGCTTTTATCAATCTTTATTAAATAATGAGATAGCAGAATTCGGCTTGATGTTGATGTACTACTTTTGAATGGCTGCACGATCTGAGGAAGTGCGTATTTTGACAAAAACTAAAATTCATTTGTTATGTAACATAAAAATGCATTATTCTTTTCAATTTTTGTAGCTTTACCTTTTATCAATCTTTATTAAATAATGAGATAGCAGAATTCAGCTTGATGTTGATGTACTACCTTTGAATGGCTGCACGATCTGAGGAAGTGCGTATTTTGACAAAAAATAAAATTCATTTGTTTTGTAACATAAAAATGCATTATTTTTTTCAATTTTTGTAGCTTTAGCTTTTATCAATCTTTATTAAATAATGAGATAGCAGAATTCAGCTTGATGTTGATGTACTACCTTTGAATGGCTGCACGATCTGAGGAAGTGCGTATTTTGACAAAAAATAAAATTCATTTGTTTTGTAACATAAAAATGCATTATTTTTTTCAATTTTTGTAGCTTTAGCTTTTATCAATCTTTATTAAATAATGAGATAGCAGAATTCAGCTTGATGTTGATGTACTACCTTTGAATGGCTGCACGATCTGAGGAAGTGCGTATTTTGACAAAAAATAAAATTCATTTGTTTTGTAACATAAAAATGCATTATTTTTTTCAATTTTTGTAGCTTTAGCTTTTATCAATCTTTATTAAATAATGAGATAGCAGAATTCAGCTTGATGTTGATGTACTACCTTTGAATGGCTGCACGATCTGAGGAAGTGCGTATTTTGACAAAAAATAAAATTCATTTGTTATGTAACATAAAAATGCATTATTTTTTTCAATTTTTGTAGCTTTAGCTTTTATCAATCTTTATTAAATAATGAGATAGCAGAATTCAGCTTGATGTTGATGTACTACCTTTGAATGGCTGCACGATCTGAGGAAGTGCGTATTTTGACAAAAAATAAAATTCATTTGTTTTGTAACATAAAAATGCATTATTTTTTTCAATTTTTGTAGCTTTAGCTTTTATCAATCTTTATTAAATAATGAGATAGCAGAATTCAGCTTGATGTTGATGTACTACCTTTGAATGGCTGCACGATCTGAGGAAGTGCGTATTTTGACAAAAAATAAAATTCATTTGTTATGTAACATAAAAATGCATTATTTTTTTCAATTTTTGTAGCTTTAGCTTTTATCAATCTTTATTAAATAATGAGATAGCAGAATTCAGCTTGATGTTGATGTACTACCTTTGAATGGCTGCACGATCTGAGGAAGTGCGTATTTTGACAAAAAATAAAATTATTTTGTTATGTAACATAAAAATGCATTATTTTTTTCAATTTTTGTAGCTTTAGCTTTTATCAATCTTTATTAAATAATGAGATAGCAGAATTCAGCTTGATGTTGATGTACTACCTTTGAATGGCTGCACGATCTGAGGAAGTGCGTATTTTGACAAAAAATAAAATTCATTTGTTATGTAACATAAAAATGCATTATTTTTTTCAATTTTTGTAGCTTTACCTTTTATTAATCTTTATTAAATAGAGAGAAAGCAGAATTCAGCTTGATGTTGATGTACTACCTTTGAATGGCTGCACGATCTGAGGAAGTGCGTATTTTGACAAAAACTAAAATTCATTTGTTTTGTAACATAAAAATGCATTATTTTTTTCAATTTTTGTAGCTTTAGCTTTTATCAATCTTTATTAAATAATAAGATAGCAGAATTCAGCTTGATGTTGATGTACTACCTTTGAATGGCTGCACGATCTGAGGAAGTGCGTATTTTGACAAAAACTAAAATTCATTTGTTTTGTAACATAAAAATGCATTATTTTTTACAATTTTTGTAGCTTTAGCTTTTATCAATCTTTATTAAATAGAGAGAAAGCAGAATTCAGCTTGATGTTGATGTACTACCTTTGAATGGCTGCACGATCTGAGGAAGTGCGTATTTTGACAAAAACTAAAATTCATTTGTTTTGTAACATAAAAATGCATTATTTTTTACAATTTTTGTAGCTTTAGCTTTTATCAATCTTTATTAAATAGAGAGAAAGCAGAATTCAGCTTGATGTTGATGTACTACCTTTGAATGGCTGCACGATCTGAGGAAGTGCGTCTTTTGACAAAAACTAAAATTCATTAGTTTTGTAACATAAAAATGCATTATTTTTTTCAATTTTTGTAGCTTTAGCTTTTATCAATCTTTATTAAATAGAGAGAAAGCAGAATTCAGCTTGATGTTGATGTACTACTTTTGAATGGCTGCACGATCTGAGGAAGTGCGTATTTTGACAAAAACTAAAATTCATTTGTTATGTAACATAAAAATGCATTATTCTTTTCAATTTTTGTAGCTTTACCTTTTATCAATCTTTATTAAATAGAGAGAAAGCAGAATTCAGCTTGATGTTGATGTACTACTTTTGAATGGCTGCACGATCTGAGGAAGTGCGTATTTTGACAAAAACTAAAATTCATTTGTTATGTAACATAAAAATGCATTATTCTTTTCAATTTTTGTAGCTTTAGCTTTTATCAATCTTTATTAAATAGAGAGAAAGCAGAATTCAGCTTGATGTTGATGTACTACTTTTGAATGGCTGCACGATCTGAGGAAGTGCGTATTTTGACAAAAACTAAAATTCATTTGTTATGTAACATAAAAATGCATTATTCTTTTCAATTTTTGTAGCTTTACCTTTTATCAATCTTTATTAAATAGAGAGAAAGCAGAATTCAGCTTGATGTTGATGTACTACTTTTGAATGGCTGCACGATCTGAGGAAGTGCGTATTTTGACAAAAACTAAAATTCATTTGTTATGTAACATAAAAATGCATTATTCTTTTCAATTTTTGTAGCTTTACCTTTTATCAATCTTTATTAAATAGAGAGAAAGCAGAATTCAGCTTGATGTTGATGTACTACTTTTGAATGGCTGCACGATCTGAGGAAGTGCGTATTTTGACAAAAACTAAAATTCATTTGTTATGTAACATAAAAATGCATTATTCTTTTCAATTTTTGTAGCTTTAGCTTTTATCAATCTTTATTAAATAATGAGATAGCAGAATTCGGCTTGATGTTGATGTACTACTTTTGAATGGCTGCACGATCTGAGGAAGTGCGTATTTTGACAAAAACTAAAATTCATTTGTTATGTAACATAAAAATGCATTATTCTTTTCAATTTTTGTAGCTTTACCTTTTATCAATCTTTATTAAAAAATGAGATAGCAGAATTCAGCTTGATGTTGATGTACTACCTTTGAATGGCTGCACGATCTGAGGAAGTGCGTATTTTGACAAAAACTAAAATTCATTTGTTTTGTAACATAAAAATGCATTAATTTTCTCAGTTTTTGTAGCTTTAGCTTTTATCAATCTTTATTAAATAATGAGATCGCAGAATTCAGCTTGATGTTGATGTACTACTTTTGAATGGCTGCACGATCTGAGGAAGTGCGTATTTTGACAAAAACTAAAATTCATTTGTTTTGTAACATAAAAATGCATTAATTTTCTCAGTTTTTGTAGCTTTAGCTTTTATCAATCTTTATTAAATAATGAGATAGCAGAATTCAGCTTGATGTTGATGTACTACCTTTGAATGGCTGCACGATCTGAGGAAGTGCGTATTTTGACAAAAACTAAAATTCATTTGTTTTGTAACATAAAAATGCATTAATTTTCTCAATTTTTGTAGCTTTAGCTTTTATCAATCTTTATTAAATAATGAGATCGCAGAATTCAGCTTGATGTTGATGTACTACTTTTGAATGGCTGCACGATCTGAGGAAGTGCGTATTATGACAAAAACTAAAATTCATTTGTTTTGTAACATAAAAATGCAATATTTTTCTCAGTTTTTGTAGCTTTAGCTTTTATCAATCTTTATTAAATAATGAGATAGCAGAATTCAGCTTGATGTTGATGTACTACTTTTGAATGGCTGCACGATCTGAGGAAGTGCGTATTTTGACAAAAACTAAAATTCATTTGTTTTGTAACATAAAAATGCATTAATTTTCTCAGTTTTTGTAGCTTTAGCTTTTATCAATCTTTATTAAATAATGAGATAGCAGAATTCAGCTTGATGTTGATGTACTACTTTTGAATGGCTGCACGATCTGAGGAAGTGCGTATTTTGACAAAAACTAAAATTCATTTGTTTTGTAACATAAAAATGCATTAATTTTCTCAGTTTTTGTAGCTTTAGCTTTTATCAATCTTTATTAAATAATGAGATAGCAGAATTCAGCTTGATGTTGATGTACTACCTTTGAATGGCTGCACGATCTGAGGAAGTGCGTATTTTGACAAAAACTAAAATTCATTTGTTTTGTAACATAAAAATGCAATATTCTTTTCAATTTTTGTAGCTTTAGCTTTTATCAATCTTTATTAAAAAATGAGATAGCAGAATTCAGCTTGATGTTGATGTACTACCTTTGAATGGCTGCACGATCTGAGGAAGTGCGTATTTTGACAAAAAATAAAATTCATTTGTTTTGTAACATAAAAATGCAATATTTTTCTCAGTTTTTGTAGCTTTAGCTTTTATCAATCTTTATTAAATAGAGAGAAAGCAGAATTCAGCTTGATGTTGATGTACTACCTTTGAATGGCTGCACGATCTGAGGAAGTGCGTATTTTGACAAAAACTAAAATTCATTTGTTTTGTAACATAAAAATGCATTATTTTTTTCAATTTTTGTAGCTTTAGCTTTTATCAATCATTATTAAATAGAGAGAAAGCAGAATTCAGCTTGATGTTGATGTACTACCTTTGAATGGCTGCACGATCTGAGGAAGTGCGTATTTTGACAAAAAATAAAATTCATTTGTTTTGTAACATAAAAATGCAATATTTTTCTCAGTTTTTGTAGCTTTAGCTTTTATCAATCTTTATTAAATAGAGAGAAAGCAGAATTCAGCTTGATGTTGATGTACTACCTTTGAATGGCTGCACGATCTGAGGAAGTGCGTATTTTGACAAAAAATAAAATTCATTTGTTTTGTAACATAAAAATGCAATATTTTTCTCAGTTTTTGTAGCTTTAGCTTTTATCAATCTTTATTAAATAGAGAGAAAGCAGAATTCAGCTTGATGTTGATGTACTACCTTTGAATGGCTGCACGATCTGAGGAAGTGCGTATTTTGACAAAAACTAAAATTCATTTGTTTTGTAACATAAAAATGCAATATTTTTCTCAGTTTTTGTAGCTTTAGCTTTTATCAATCTTTATTAAATAATGAGATAGCAGAATTCAGCTTGATGTTGATGTACTACTTTTAAATGGCTGCACGATCTGAGGAAGTGCGTATTTTGACAAAAACTAAAATTCATTTGTTTTGTAACATAAAAATGCAATATTTTTCTCAGTTTTTGTAGCTTTAGCTTTTATCAATCTTTATTAAATAGAGAGAAAGCAGAATTCAGCTTGATGTTGATGTACTACTTTTGAATGGCTGCACGATCTGAGGAAGTGCGTATTTTGACAAAAACTAAAATTCATTTGTTATGTAACATAAAAATGCATTATTCTTTTCAATTTTTGTAGCTTTACCTTTTATCAATCTTTATTAAATAGAGAGAAAGCAGAATTCAGCTTGATGTTGATGTACTACTTTTGAATGGCTGCACGATCTGAGGAAGTGCGTATTTTGACAAAAACTAAAATTCATTTGTTTTGTAACATAAAAATGCATTATTTTTTTCAATTTTTGTAGCTTTAGCTTTTATCAATCTTTATTAAATAGAGAGAAAGCAGAATTCAGCTTGATGTTGATGTACTACCTTTGAATGGCTGCACGATCTGAGGAAGTGCGTATTTTGACAAAAAATAAAATTCATTTGTTTTGTAACATAAAAATGCATTTTTTTTTTCAATTTTTGTAGCTTTAGCTTTTATCAATCTTTATTAAATAATGAGATAGCAGAATTCGGCTTGATGTTGATGTACTACCTTTGAATGGCTGCACGATCTGAGGAAGTGCGTATTTTGACAAAAACTAAAATTCATTTGTTATGTAACATAAAAATGCATTATTTTTTTCAATTTTTGTAGCTTTAGCTTTTATCAATCTTTATTAAAAAATGAGATAGCAGAATTCAGCTTGATGTTGATGTACTACCTTTGAATGGCTGCACGATCTGAGGAAGTGCGTATTCTGACAAAAACTAAAATTCATTTGTTTTGTAACATAAAAATGCAATATTTTTCTCAGTTTTTGTAGCTTTAGCTTTTATCAATCTTTATTAAATAGAGAGAAAGCAGAATTCAGCTTGATGTTGATGTACTACCTTTGAATGGCTGCACGATCTGAGGAAGTGCGTATTTTGACAAAAAATAAAATTCATTTGTTTTGTAACATAAAAATGCATTATTTTTTTCAATTTTTGTAGCTTTAGCTTTTATCAATCTTTATTAAAAAATGAGATAGCAGAATTCAGCTTGATGTTGATGTACTACCTTTGAATGGCTGCACGATCTGAGGAAGTGCGTATTTTGACAAAAACTAAAATTCATTTGTTTTGTAACATAAAAATGCATTAATTTTCTCAGTTTTTGTAGCTTTAGCTTTTATCAATCATTATTAAATAGAGAGAAAGCAGAATTCAGCTTGATGTTGATGTACTACCTTTGAATGGCTGCACGATCTGAGGAAGTGCGTATTTTGACAAAAACTAAAATTCATTTGTTTTGTAACATAAAAATGCAATATTTTTCTCAGTTTTTGTAGCTTTAGCTTTTATCAATCTTTATTAAATAGAGAGAAAGCAGAATTCAGCTTGATGTTGATGTACTACCTTTGAATGGCTGCACGATCTGAGGAAGTGCGTATTTTGACAAAAACTAAAATTCATTTGTTTTGTAACATAAAAATGCATTATTTTTTTCAATTTTTGTAGCTTTAGCTTTTATCAATCTTTATTAAAAAATGAGATAGCAGAATTCAGCTTGATGTTGATGTACTACCTTTGAATGGCTGCACGATCTGAGGAAGTGCGTATTTTGACAAAAACTAAAATTCATTTGTTTTGTAACATAAAAATGCATTAATTTTCTCAGTTTTTGTAGCTTTAGCTTTTATCAATCATTATTAAATAGAGAGAAAGCAGAATTCAGCTTGATGTTGATGTACTACCTTTGAATGGCTGCACGATCTGAGGAAGTGCGTATTTTGACAAAAACTAAAATTCATTTGTTTTGTAACATAAAAATGCATTAATTTTCTCAGTTTTTGTAGCTTTAGCTTTTATCAATCATTATTAAATAGAGAGAAAGCAGAATTCAGCTTGATGTTGATGTACTACCTTTGAATGGCTGCACGATCTGAGGAAGTGCGTATTTTGACAAAAACTAAAATTCATTTGTTTTGTAACATAAAAATGCAATATTTTTCTCAGTTTTTGTAGCTTTAGCTTTTATCAATCTTTATTAAATAGAGAGAAAGCAGAATTCAGCTTGATGTTGATGTACTACCTTTGAATGGCTGCACGATCTGAGGAAGTGCGTATTTTGACAAAAACTAAAATTCATTTGTTTTGTAACATAAAAATGCAATATTTTTCTCAGTTTTTGTAGCTTTAGCTTTTATCAATCTTTATTAAATAGAGAGAAAGCAGAATTCAGCTTGATGTTGATGTACTACCTTTGAATGGCTGCACGATCTGAGGAAGTGCGTATTTTGACAAAAACTAAAATTCATTTGTTTTGTAACATAAAAATGCAATATTTTTCTCAGTTTTTGTAGCTTTAGCTTTTATCAATCTTTATTAAATAGAGAGAAAGCAGAATTCAGCTTGATGTTGATGTACTACCTTTGAATGGCTGCACGATCTGAGCAAGTGCGTATTTTGACAAAAACTAAAATTCATTTGTTTTGTAACATAAAAATGCAATATTTTTCTCAGTTTTTGTAGCTTTAGCTTTTATCAATCTTTATTAAATAGAGAGAAAGCAGAATTCAGCTTGATGTTGATGTACTACCTTTGAATGGCTGCACGATCTGAGGAAGTGCGTATTTTGACAAAAACTAAAATTCATTTGTTTTGTAACATAAAAATGCAATATTTTTCTCAGTTTTTGTAGCTTTAGCTTTTATCAATCTTTATTAAATAGAGAGAAAGCAGAATTCAGCTTGATGTTGATGTACTACCTTTGAATGGCTGCACGATCTGAGGAAGTGCGTATTTTGACAAAAACTAAAATTCATTTGTTTTGTAACATAAAAATGCAATATTTTTCTCAGTTTTTGTAGCTTTAGCTTTTATCAATCTTTATTAAATAGAGAGAAAGCAGAATTCAGCTTGATGTTGATGTACTACCTTTGAATGGCTGCACGATCTGAGGAAGTGCGTATTTTGACAAAAACTAAAATTCATTTGTTTTGTAACATAAAAATGCAATATTCTTTTCAATTTTTGTAGCTTTAGCTTTTATCAATCATTATTAAATAGAGAGAAAGCAGAATTCAGCTTGATGTTGATGTACTACTTTTGAATGGCTGCACGATCTGAGGAAGTGCGTATTTTGACAAAAAATAAAATTCATTTGTTTTGTAACATAAAAATGCAATATTCTTTTCAATTTTTGTAGCTTTAGCTTTTATCAATCATTATTAAATAGAGAGAAAGCAGAATTCAGCTTGATGTTGATGTACTACCTTTGAATGGCTGCACGATCTGAGGAAGTGGATATTTTGACAAAAACTAAAATTCATTTGTTTTGTAACATAAAAATGCAATATTTTTCTCAGTTTTTGTAGCTTTAGCTTTTATCAATCTTTATTAAAAAATGAGATAGCAGAATTCAGCTTGATGTTGATGTACTACCTTTGAATGGCTGCACGATCTGAGGAAGTGCGTATTTTGACAAAAACTAAAATTCATTTGTTTTGTAACATAAAAATGCATTAATTTTCTCAGTTTTTGTAGCTTTAGCTTTTATCAATCATTATTAAATAGAGAGAAAGCAGAATTCAGCTTGATGTTGATGTACTACCTTTGAATGGCTGCACGATCTGAGGAAGTGCGTATTTTGACAAAAACTAAAATTCATTTGTTTTGTAACATAAAAATGCAATATTTTTCTCAGTTTTTGTAGCTTTAGCTTTTATCAATCTTTATTAAATAGAGAGAAAGCAGAATTCAGCTTGATGTTGATGTACTACCTTTGAATGGCTGCACGATCTGAGGAAGTGCGTATTTTGACAAAAACTAAAATTCATTTGTTTTGTAACATAAAAATGCATTATTTTTTTCAATTTTTGTAGCTTTAGCTTTTATCAATCATTATTAAATAGAGAGAAAGCAGAATTCAGCTTGATGTTGATGTACTACCTTTGAATGGCTGCACGATCTGAGGAAGTGCGTATTTTGACAAAAACTAAAATTCATTTGTTTTGTAACATAAAAATGCAATATTTTTCTCAGTTTTTGTAGCTTTAGCTTTTATCAATCTTTATTAAATAGAGAGAAAGCAGAATTCAGCTTGATGTTGATGTACTACCTTTGAATGGCTGCACGATCTGAGGAAGTGCGTATTTTGACAAAAACTAAAATTCATTTGTTTTGTAACATAAAAATGCATTATTTTTTTCAATTTTTGTAGCTTTAGCTTTTATCAATCTTTATTAAATAGAGAGAAAGCAGAATTCAGCTTGATGTTGATGTACTACCTTTGAATGGCTGCACGATCTGAGGAAGTGGATATTTTGACAAAAACTAAAATTCATTTGTTTTGTAACATAAAAATGCAATATTTTTCTCAGTTTTTGTAGCTTTAGCTTTTATCAATCTTTATTAAATAGAGAGAAAGCAGAATTCAGCTTGATGTTGATGTACTACCTTTGAATGGCTGCACGATCTGAGGAAGTGCGTATTTTGACAAAAAATTAAATTGATTTGTTTTGTAACATAAAAATGCATTATTTTTTTCAATTTTTGTAGCTTTAGCTTTTATCAATCTTTATTAAATAGAGAGAAAGCAGAATTCAGCTTGATGTTGATGTACTACCTTTGAATGGCTGCACGATCTGAGGAAGTGGATATTTTGACAAAAACTAAAATTCATTTGTTTTGTAACATAAAAATGCATTATTTTTTTCAATTTTTGTAGCTTTAGCTTTTATCAATCTTTATTAAATAGAGAGAAAGCAGAATTCAGCTTGATGTTGATGTACTACCTTTGAATGGCTGCACGATCTGAGGAAGTGGATATTTTGACAAAAACTAAAATTCATTTGTTTTGTAACATAAAAATGCAATATTTTTCTCAGTTTTTGTAGCTTTAGCTTTTATCAATCTTTATTAAATAGAGAGAAAGCAGAATTCAGCTTGATGTTGATGTACTACCTTTGAATGGCTGCACGATCTGAGGAAGTGCGTATTTTGACAAAAAATTAAATTCATTTGTTTTGTAACATAAAAATGCATTATTTTTTTCAATTTTTGTAGCTTTAGCTTTTATCAATCTTTATTAAATAGAGAGAAAGCAGAATTCAGCTTGATGTTGATGTACTACCTTTGAATGGCTGCACGATCTGAGGAAGTGGATATTTTGACAAAAACTAAAATTCATTTGTTTTGTAACATAAAAATGCAATATTTTTCTCAGTTTTTGTAGCTTTAGCTTTTATCAATCTGTATTAAAAAATGAGATAGCAGAATTCAGCTTGATGTTGATGTACTAAATTTAAATGGCTGCACGATCTGAGGAAGTGCAATTTTTGTTTGTTATTAATAATATAATTTTTTGTAAGTACAAAAAATAAAAAAGTTTGATAAGAAAAATGTGTTTTCTTTAAAAGAGTTTTTAATTTTTTTTCGATTTGTTTTTGGAATTGAAACTGATTTTGTTGATACAGCAGATGTATTTTTTCTTTCTTGATTTTACCGTCTTTTTTATTGTTTAAATCTGAATCATTGATTTAAAACATCAGGTTGTGATTGAAAAACAAATTTGCTTTCATGTTTTCTTTTTGTGTTATTTCAGGCGACCTTTTTTAAGAGAAAAATAAAGTACAAATTTACACGATTCTTTCTTTTTGCTGTCATTACCGTTGTCATCGTCAACTCGATGTCAAAAAAAAGTTCAAAAAGCTTGCTCCGACAAATACACAAAGAAAAACACTGATTTTGTCGCCTCTGCTGCTACCGCCAGCCGGTGTTGCAAAAAGTTGCCGGCTGCAAGAGGAAGGATGTATTGGGACAGCTGTAAATCGGAGTTTTTTACAAAATTTTTTGTAAACAAAAAGAAAAACATTTCCTATTTTTGGGTAACTTCCGTACACATTAATTATTGTTCGACCTTTTTTCAAGCTTATTGAGGTGGTGTTAATTGTAGTACATTAATTACTCTAAATTTGTTTTTTATAAAACTCAAATTCATGTCAGTTGTTTAATAAAGCGGTTTTTTTATTTGAACTAAAAAAAGTTAAACAAGTATCAAGTTTTTAAAAAGAAGAAAGAAGGACCATCTGCCGCATTTTTAATAAGATTGTTTTGACAAATCTCTCTGTTGAACTTCTTTTTCAACACACTTTCATTGAGATTATTTTTGAATTCATTTCTGTCAAAAACTTGTATAATTTTTATTTGAAAGTTTTCTAAAACTTTTTGCGGTTTTAACTGGTGTTTTTAGTGACAGATTATTTTTTTACTTTTTTTGCTATTGTGTAGTGCCATCTATGTTTGATCACAAACTAATGAATTTCATTTATCCTTCAGAACCAAAATAAATCAAACATTGTCTCTTTTCACTGAAACAAAAAACTTAAAAAACAAAAGATTTTTCTTTAAAAAGTTTTTATTATTTTCTTTTAAGATTTAAAAATTACTCTTTCAGCTAGTTTTTTACATATTTCACTTTTTTAAAACTTATTTACTTTATTCACTTTTTTTTCCTTTCTTTCTTGCTTTTCTATCCTTTGCCAATCCTACTTTTCCTCTTTCTTCTTCTTCGTCGAAAAATCTTTGATTATGCAATCACAAAAAAAGCAAAGTACCGCTGCTTTTCATTAGGTCATACTTTTAATTCTAATTTGATTTCTTTTTCTCCTTTTTGTTTTTTTTCCTTTAAAGGCAGAATCTTTTGCCGAAAAAACAAACACAGAAAAAGAAAATCATTGAAGTGACGATACTTTAAACTGTTTTAAACGATGGAATTGTTGCAATTGTTTGAAGTTCGGCTTTAACTAACTCACTTCAATGGCGCCTTTTTTGGAAAAAAACAAAAAAAGAAAAGAAAGTGTAAAGTAAGTACCCTCTCAAATAGAGAAGAATGAAATGAAATAAAACGATTTTGACATTAAATCTACTGTCTTCTTTTTCGTTGGTCTAGAAATGGACAACAATAAAAAAAAAGTTTTGATGGAATTGAGTGAGGGTGGAAATGGAAGAAGCTGCTGAAGAAAATGATGATGTCCAGTAGCAGGCTACTATCTTCTTCATTTCCTTCTATGGCATTTTTTTGCACCAAGAAGAAAAGAAATGCCAAAGTTGGAAGTTTTTTTCTCCCACAAAAAGTTGTATCTTGTACTTCTGCAGCTTCTTAAAAAGAAAAAATGGAACGGATGGAGCCTAACCAAAACAAAAAAATTTTTGTTAAGTTTTTTAAATTTGAAAATTCTCAAGAGAGTCGTCGTCGCTTTCAGAACAAAAAAAACATGACATCTTACTCTCTTCTCTTTTTCTGGGGTTAGTTTTTTTTGGAATGCCCAATCTGCTTCTTCCTTCTTCTTCTTGCTTCATCTTGCTGGTGTCTTTATTTACATATCTTTTTAAAGTTTGAAGAAACTTCTTTTTTTTTGCCTTGAAGATATCAATGAACTTCAACACTTTGTAATCGTTATTTATGAGGTTTAGTTTTCGTTGTTGGAAAAGGGCATTTTAGTATCTCTGAAATGCTTTTTATTGACTGGTATTGGTTATTGTAGAAAAAAAACTACTGATAATATCGAAATTAGCTTAGCTAAAATTTTAATTATTTTGTGAGCAAAAAATGTTCAAATGCGCAACATTTTTGAGTTAAGATCGAACACTAAATTTACATTCCGTTTTCCTATCATTATTTTTTCAAGATATGGTTCGTGGACCTTATTTTACAATATTTCCAAAGCTCTCTTTCGTAGTTAATTCCATTTGCCCTTAAATTTTTCAATATTCTACTGCACCACATTTTTTGCAATTCCAAACAATTTTTATTTTCTATCATTATTTTTTCTTTAAGATGTGTTTAATTTTTCATCGAAATGTCAACCTTGAAAGTGAAAGTCATAAACCAAAAAATCACCTTCTTTTCGGCAAAAATTCTTGCAACTCATTAAAGTCTCTCATTTTTATTGCTTTAAAATCCTTAAAATTTTGACCTTTGTGAATAAATAATTATATCATTGAAATTCAAAATTCAACAACAACAATTTCAATTTCTCATGGGATTGAAATTGTTGTTGTAAGACTGTAAGATGAAGAAATGTATAAACCTAATCTTTTGGATTAATCTTGTTCTTTTTTTGCTGTGTAAAACACCAAAACCACTTGTTGCTAGATTTTAATCATCTTAAAAAGAAGAAGTGCCATTCTCATTACTCAATTTTTGACTCAATTTATTTCTGTAATTAGTTAGTCTCTCTTTCTCTCTCGGCTGCTACTTTTGATGAGAGTGAATCAATCTTTTCTTAAAGTTGTTCTTTCCCGACTAATTACATGGTTTTCTTGGCATTGGTGAATGATGATGATGATGAGTGGCAATGAGATTATCGCTTTTCAAACAAATTTTTAAAAAAAGGGTTTTTAATCTTCTCTGAAGACAAATTTAGAATTTTTGGTATTTCATCAAATTTTTAAAAAGTAACAAAACCAATTAGGTACAATTACAAAAATAGATTGAAATGGCTTTAAGATCTTTACATTTGATGATAAAACTTTTCTTGTTTTTGGTTCCCTACAAAACGTTAGAAAACTTCTAAGAATTGTTAAATCGTTCTTGAAACGGATGTTTGTTAACATTAATTGAAATTCAATTTCCTCCTTCTAAGATGACTAATTTGTTCCATTTCATTTTTGTAGCTGCTAGATTAAAATGAATGTCATTTGTTCTTCTTCCCATTTTTCCCTGTTTCCCTTAAAAAATGTCTTCAGACATCCAACCGTGCTTGCTAATCATTTTCTAAATGGTCACAAAAGGTCACAGCAGGAGAATCCGTTATTGGCACTTGTCACAAATAAAAAGAAAAGACATTTCACACTTTTGCTGGTGCCATATTTGTCACACAAAAAAAATGACTGCTTCGTCTTAAAGGTGATGGTGATGTTTTAAATGTTTACTTTTTTGTTCATCTCTTCCCTCACTTCTCTTCCTGCTTTAAAAAAGGAGACAATGACAAAAGTAGTAGCAGCGACAACAAAAAAAGTTATGCCAATTTTTTGTGTTGCTAACAATGCACTTCAACATCTTTTTTCGCTCTTTTCGATTTGAGCCAATTCAATCCGATTTCATTTTTTTCTTCATATTTGTTTGTTTATTTCACCTTCACCGTCTTAAATACCCAAACTGATTTGCATATAGATTGACAACTTCTTCTTTCTTTTTTCATACCTACAAAAACCTTCTAGTAAACAATAAAAAAAAGATCAACGAAGGTCGTAGAAGGCGTCACGCTGCTGCTGCTGTCTTAAAATCTCTCTCTAAAAATGGATAAATAAAAAAAAATTGACGGCAATTGTGGACATAAATGACTCTCTTTTATATATATTTTTTGTGGTGATTTCTTTTGTTCAAAAAATACTCGAGAAAAAAAAAGATTTCTTTTATGCGCGAAAAAATAAAGGTAAAAGTTTTTTTCGTCAGCGTTCAGTTTTTTTGTTGTTAGACATTAATAGAAACTTATTAGTGCTCGTTTTTTGTTATTTTGGTTCCTTTTCTTGCAAATTACAGACGGAATTAAAGTAAATTACCGGAAAATATTGAGAGTAATTGTCACCTCATTAGCCTTCAGACAACTTCTCGTTTGAAACTTCATAACTTTTAATTTACTTTTTTTTTTAATTGCTCAAAACCGATGCTGAAAATTTCACCAGTTACCTACTAAATCAAAAAATGTGCATACTTTAAAAAAAATACACATAATTTTGTTTTGTGATAAAAAAAACAAAACTCATTTCAAAACAATCCCGCTATGTCCCCCTGAAAAATCAAAAACAACTTTAACTAAATTTGTTTTTTATCTCTCACTCAAAAAAACCAATCTTACAAATTACTTTTTGTTTTAGCATTTGTAACTCTTTTCTTTATTGCCTAACATTTAATACAATAAATTACTTCACTTAAGCAAAAAAGAATATTGTTTATTTGCCCACATATTCTTTTCTACTGCTACTGCTGCTGCTAATGACCATTCATTCTTATGTCCGCAATTTTCAAGTATCATCATCCATAGACATCTTCTTTTCACTTTTTCTTTGCTTTAAAAAATGGCTACTACTTACAATCACTTTTTATATCGCCTTGCTTTTACAATTGTTTGTTTTTAAAAGGCAAAAAAGTGAAATTGAAATTGAAAAAGTAATAGATTTAAAATGTGACAATTTTTTTGTGTTTTTTTACTTTTTAAAATTTTTATTGCTGTACTTTTGTTGGGATTTAAAATGATTTATGGGGGATATATATTGTTTTTTTTGAAAAAAGCGTGATTTTATATTTTTTTTAAATGTTGCTTTTTTGCATTTTAAAGTTGTATTTCTGGATAGGGTTTTTACAGCTTTGTTTGCAAGCTAAATTAGACTTATTTTTTAGATATTTTAAACATCATTTTACTAGTGCAATTTAATTTATTTACCGTGATTTCCTTAATTTTTCTTCTAAATTTTAAAAAGTGAAATAGGGAATAACTAGTTTAATTTTTAATGCTAGTATGGTATAGTCATCACTTACTTTTGCATTTTCTAAAACCCCTTTTTAAAGCTATTATGCAAAGCTGCAAAATGGAAAAAAAAGATTGGATATGTAAATACTTGAGAATTCAGTAGTATCGTTCGATCCTACTACAGCTTCTAGTTGGTGGAGGAAGAAAAGTGATTTTACTTTTACTTTCTTTACAAATTTTAGAGCTTCCTATTTTCTCATGCATTTCTGGATACGACTAGATGAGTGTGAAACCGCAAACATCTGTAAAAGAATAGTTCTAAAACGCATTGTAAAAAAGCAGTTTATAACTGACTTCTTCGATGGTTATTTAAAACTAAATTAAAGCATTTTCTTGTAAACAAAACTTTTTGTTGCTTGCTTTTGCGCAAAACTTTTATTTTAAAAGTCCATCGCTTGTTCGTTCCTTTTTTGATCAACATCTTCTTCTTAAAGAGAAAGAAGAAATAAAGCAACACCCGAAGATGGAAAACAGATAGGTAGAAGCATCTTCTTCTTCTTTGAACAATAAAATAAATTTCATATCTTTTTCTTTTCTTCTTCCAAAATGAATGTATGACTTTCTACCCACCCAATAACAAAACAAAACCGAAACATAAGATCTAAGAGAAACAGACAGAAAGAAAGAAGAAGTTTCATATTTCTTTTATCTTTTATTAATATATTTTTTTTGTATTCATGATGAAGTTCTTCTGCTTCTCTCCTTCAAAAAAGGCAGGTTTTTTATTTCATAGTTTTTTTGTTTTTGTATTTTTTTTATGTTTCTCCCGGACAACTCCAACTCCAGCGACTACAACAGCTCAATCTCAAGGATCTCTGATTAAATTATCCCTTCTATTTTTTCTACAACTCTTCTTTCAGAAGCTTCCAAAAATTTAAGCATTTTTTTTGTGAAAAAAAGTACTTTTTTAAATTGTTTTTCAATTTTCTTCTTCTTTTTTTGCTTTTGAAAAAAAATAGATTCTTTCCGTGTTTTTCGATGATGTATTTTTTTACAAGCATTTTCAACAAAAAATAGTGTGTATATATTTTTGACAAATAATTTATTTATATTATAATAATTCTATCTTCCCCCCCCCCCTCCAGGCAAGGGATGGCTATTTTCAATATTAAAAAAAATTATTTCAATTCACTGACTTCTTTTTTTGGTGGATTGGTCATTTTTTAAAATAAACTTTTTTTTGTGGGAGTTTGATAGCCTCTTTTTTTTGGAGAACATGGGTGAAAACAATTGTAGATACAATTTTTTAAAGCAAATTATTCAAATATTCATGAGTTTTGAGTGAGTATTTTTTTGGCTTTATTTTTGGGAAGGAAAAAATGAAGGCTGTTAATCTTTTAAAAAAAGTTTGAGTGAATTATAGTTTTGTGAAACTGTCACAGTATTTTGAAGTGGCTGTTAAATAATTAACGTAAAAGTCTATTGTTGTATCAGTTGGTGGCATGAACTTTTTGAAGAACAATTACCGTAATAACTATAGTTATAGCCATTTAAATCTATACCATTGTTTGTGGCAAAAAATTTTTGTTAAAATTTATAGAAAAGAAAACATCCCTGATTAAAACAGCTATTACAAAAATTACTGTAATAGCTCTTTCCATCCAAACCTTTTAACAATCTGGTTCCAAAAAACAATTAATCACTTCTGTAACGAATTTCCCATTAAACCCATAAATCTCTGCTGCAATAACAAAAGTAACCCAATCCTTGATCTTGGCCACCCTTGATTTGTCCATTTTCATACCCCTCACATTCCTCACATCTGGTACCAATAACTTTTTTTTTATTAGCGTTCAACTTTTTTTCTTTGCACAAAAATTATTTCCACCCTGGAATGTCAATTTTTTCTATCAAAAAAAAACTCACATTGTTTTTTTAGCATTAACAAATTCCACCCATCTCTCTCTCTTTTTTATTTGTGACTCTGCAATTTGATCGGGTTTGAGTTTTTTTTTGTTTCACATTTGTTTTGAGTAAAAAATGGTAGTCGTTTATTATTTCATATTTTTTTTGCGTTTTTATGCGTTTTTGCCTCCTCCTGAGAGCCTTAGATGCTCGGTAGAATGCTTGTGTCTCATTTCTTACCCCTCAAAAAACAGTTTAAACTTTGGATTGAAAGAAGCAAGCGTTGATTCGTTAAAGGGTCGTTTTTTTATAGTTACGGTTTAATGGCATCATCATCTTCTTCAAGAAATTCCTTTCTTTTTTTCTAGATTAATTGAAAAAATAACGCTTCTCTTTTTCTCTTCTATGTGGATGCAACTCATTTACATAAATATAAAAGTTTTTTTGTCGGCTGATACTTTTTATGTTTTTTTTTTCATCACCGTTTTTTCTGGAGGGAAAATTTTTTTTCAAAGCATTAATTTTTTTGCGGTTTTGATCACTCAAATTATTTTAGTATTATGATGATCAATTGTTCGATAATAAAAATAATGGTGATTGGGGGAATAAAATCTTTTGCTGTGAAACTGGGAATACACAGACACAGCATAGTATTTTAGCTAAACAGAATGAATGACTAATTAGAAACAGTTGGAGAGACTTTTCTTAAATGTTGACAAGGGGTCTTCAAAGGTCAAAAAAGCAGCAGCAGAAAAAGGTGACTGAGGTTTCATGGGAAAAATTAGAATAAGGAAGGAAGAGAAAAAAAAAGTGTTAATCGGATGTTCCTGGTTTTATAGAAAAAAAAGATTTATCATTTTCCCAGACACAGTTTCTGTTTTTAAAAGATTATTATTATGATTACTAATTTCCGGGGTGAACCTTGAAATGGAGGGGGAAATAGATGGATGCTGCTGCTGGGAAATGAAAGATTGTATTTTGGATTGACTTGAGCATGGTTAAGGTGGATTAATCATCATGTTTTATGGCATGTTTTGATTATTTTATTTATTTTTATGGTGTGTTAATTTTTCTTCGAAGGAGTTATCTGAAAATTGATGTAATGATTTATGAGGATACGGATTTTTGAGCAGCGAGAAGAGAGGTTACTGTAGAAAATAGGAATGTCTCGAATTGAATTCAAAAGTATTTTATCTATGTGTCTGATTTTGAAAATGTTTTGATTATTTGATTGTATTCCACCTACAGTAATTCATATGATTCGACTCTATGGATTTCTGAAGTCCATTTCAACTATCACCTTAGTTTATACCTTTCTAACTTTCACTCTTCTCCCTTTATGTTCAATTTTTAATCCTTTGATCCAATTTATTTCTTTCCCTTTTAATCCTTTTCTAAAAACATTATTTAACCGCAATCGAATATCCTCCCCCTCCTTCAACTACTTATCCCTTTTTTTAATCCCCATTCAACACATTATCTCTTCATTTTTTTCTCGAATGAATGTATCTTTATTTTTATTATTACTATTATCTTTTCTTGACCGCTTCATTGCATGCCTTGCAAGCATCATTCCCATCCTTGTCAATCTCTTTATCTTTTTTTTTATCCAAGCTAACAAGCTTCAGTAACTATTTTCCCTCAAAATTGTTTTCCCTTCTTCACACCTTTCAACACAAGAAACAAAAAAAAAAAACATTGCGGTTCATTTTTTTTTGTTTTTCGAAGACGAAGGAATAATAATAATTATCGGATTATGACAGATTTGTGAAATGAAATATGTGATATTATGTGTGTGTGTCCATTATTATGCCATTGAATGAAAAGAGAGAGACACGCGTCTTCATCTTCTTCTTCATGGCATATATTAAAAAATAAAAAGAATTTTGAAGAGTTCTTTTTTCAAAAAATTTTGACAGATTTGTTTCAAATTTTTCTGCTGTTCCTTTTTTCTGATATGTTTTTTTTCGTTTTTAAGAGTAATAATAATCGTTTTAAATTTTGCGTTTTTAATTTTGATTGATTATTCTTGCGTTTTCTTCAAGGAACAGGAAGAATCTTGGCATAAATGGCAATCTGGCAAGGGAAAGAAAACGAAGCAAAGTCAAGAAGTCTATTAGCTAGCCCTCTTGAAATTTTAAAAACTCCGCTATTTTATTTCTTTTGTTTTTATGTATTTTTTCTGAACAAAAAAAGAAAAGATAATGCCATTTTTGTTTTAAAACATATGTAAAAATGCAAGCAAGTTTCCCCCATTCATGTCCAAGAAAGTGAAGGGGGAACACCGGAATGGCGCGACAAAATTCTTCCTTTCCCCTCTTTTCTCTCATGTTTTTGAAAAAATTCCCGTGGGAAACATAACAACGGCTACTTTCTCTTCTTCCTAAAAAAAGAAAGCTTTAAAAATTTTCTTTTGCAATTTGAAGAAGAAGGTCCATTCAATGGCATCTTTCTTCTTCTTGCCTTCTTTTTATGGAACAAATTGCTTTTACTTTTTGAAATTTTTTTTGTGAAAAACAATGAAAAAGTTGATGACAACAAACAATGGATTTCTTTTTTGGTGATGATGATGATGACGATTGTGTTGGCGGTAAAGGTGCTGAAGGTGGTGAATTAAAGTCAAGTGGAAAACACTTTTGATCACTTTATAGGTGAGAGAAAAGAGAGGAATACTTTCAGTCATTTTTTTCGGCTATAAAATTTTCAATTGAATTGAGTGTGGATTGATTGCGTCAATGTGCTGAATTGACCCTTTTTTGTTGAAGTTTGTTTATTTTAGATTTCAGTGGTGTTAATTGTTATTCTGTTTTTGGAATTGAAAGTTTTCGTGTTGAAAGTTAATTTTTACGAAATTAGCTTTGAATAATGATAGCTTTTTCAGGACCTTGAAAAACAATGTTTGTTGTTATTTTGTTTTTACAAAGCTGCTTCATTAAAGCTATCAAATTCAAAACTTTCACGCAATCATCTCATCTCTCGTCCATTGTCCCTTAAATCTATCATCTTCCGGTCCATTTTGAAGAGGCTCTGTTTTAAAAGTTCAAAAATGTCCATTTTTGAAACTTTATTGTTTTGTTTTTTTTCTCACACATTTTTGATGTAACTTTTTTTCGAAGTTCTTCTTTTTTCTCTTCCCATTGTTTCATTGCGCGAGCGGGTTTTGATCATCATCATCAAAAAAATATATCTTTTTTTTCAAAAAATGAATGTAACGGTCTAATTTGCGCCTCATTTCATTGCATGCCTCTGCTTTTGTTATTTTTCACCTCCTTCTGTCTTCCTCTCGCTTGCCTCCTGTCTACACCTTCATCTTTTAAAAATCCATTACTCCAGAAAAACACAAGAAAAGCCATTGACACGGATATATTTTTATTATTATAATATATTTTTTGGGAGAAGACAGACTTAAAAATAAAAGGGATGGATGTATATCTTTCTTCTTTCATTGCCGAACACAAAAAAAATTAAGCAAGAAAAAAAGCATTTTTGCGCAAAGAAAAAAATTAAAATCAAAAAAGCTGCCGCCGACTTTGACTTCTTTGGCAATTATGCCTTTGCTTTTTATTTTTCGGGAAAAAAATTATTATTAATAATAAAAGAGAAAGACCCGGGACGCGCGCATCCTTAAGCTTGTAATTTGATTAACTCAAACCCTTATGTTGCTTCTTCCTTTAGTTTTGGAGATTCGTTTTGCATGGTTTCATTTCATTGCTCCTTGCTTGTTGTTGTTGTTTTGAAACCGATAATTTTAGCGCACTACTTCTTTTTTTTGCCGACTTTAATAATGATGAAAACTAAACCGAAGCATACAATTTTAGCTTTTGTCAAAATAGCAGAAGCTTCTCTCTACAATATGAGCTCATAGGAGAGTTATGAATTTCATATTATTTTTTTTGCTTGAGATTGAAGGATAGCTTTTTAGAAAAAAAGCTGTGACACTGTTAAAAGCCACTTTAAAAAAGCTTTATGAAGGCTTTCCTGTGTATGTATTTTTCTTTAAAAATCACTTTTCTCTCTCTAAAAGCAAGCTGGAACCCATAAAGATGAAGAAAGAAAGTGAGAGAGATCATCTTCAAGAAGGAAGAAGACCAAGACAAAAGAATGATGGGGTAATAATCCACTTGAATAAAACGCCATGTGCTCACTTTTCTTCTCTTTCTTTTACTTTTCGATATTTCTTCTGCTTTCTGCTAAAAACAAAAATCAAAATCGCGCAAGAATAAAGCTAAAAGAACTGACCAGTGTCGTCTTTTTTGTATTGCTTTCTTGCAGCTTTCTCGATTTCTTTCTTACACTTTTTTTTGCTAATCTTTTTCTTTTCTTGCAGCATCTTGCGCATACATAAAAAATATTTTAAAGCTTCATGAAAAATAGGAGGAATAGGAATTAAGTTGAGTTCCTTAACTTCTCTTCCTTTCTCATTTCATAGATAGGTAAAAAAGGGAAATGAAAGTAAAACAGAAAGGAAAGGAAGAGATTTTATTTGTTAAAAGGATTAATTTTTGCGGTAAAAAACGAAGAATGATTGAAATCGATCAAAAAAAGAAATTTCTTTATTAGTTTGGGTTTCATCATTCAAGAAAAAACAAAAGCTTTATTAATTTTTGGCTTTTAGTTAAGTATAGTAATCTCTGTTTTCGTTAATTTAGTTTTTTGTGGTTATTATACTTTTGTAGCTTTTTCAAATTTGTGTTACTACCTTCATGAGGGAGTTTCTTACAGTACTTATTTTTTTGTTTGTTTTATCACTTTCTTATCATTTTTTCTCAAGTTTTAGTATTTTCAAATAATAACAGCTCCTTGCTTTTAATCCAAAGTTCAATCCCCTTATCACCACACTTTTCTTCCCTCTCTTCTCATGATAACCTCCAAATTTTAATGTTCAATTTTTTAATTGTTTTTTCCCACTTATCATTATCGGATTCTATAATTATTGTCTCTCATTCATTTGCATATATATTTTCAATCGGTCATCTACCATTCTAATGTACCACAATCTATTTTATTTCTGTGCCTTCCCTCCCATTCCCTAAAAAATATTGTCCAATATAATAAAAAAGCAATAAAATGTTGCACATCGTCCTCGAACGGCTCTCTTTTTTTTGCCATTTTCAAACTTCTGTCATTTTTGCGTGTTCTCCTTCCTTCAACAACGACGATGACAGCGTGCAGAAAAAAATCCGTTGCAATTAATGCCAATCTTCTTTCTTCTTGCGTTCGTTTTCCCCCTTTGCTGTCGCCAATATTAAAAAATAGGCACAAAAATTTTTTCATTAACGAATTTTTGGTGGTACAAAATAGAATGGCGCGCGAGAAAAGGCAGCCGGCCTTCACGCAAAAAAAGTATTGTCATCAACGCTTCTACCTCTGTGTTGTATGGCTAAAAACATATTTTTTGTGGTTATTGTTCAATTGTTTTTGAATTAACAAAAAAAATAGATTAATAAGTTTTTTCAAGGATTTTTTTTCAATTATTAAAAACAAAAATATGTAGATGACGAGAAATTTATTGGCGCAAAATAAAAATCAGAGAAACGGTGCTAATTTTGTTTACAAAAATTGTTTTAAAAAAAACCAAAAATGATTGCCGTGAATCAGCTCCACGTCCACGGGTGCCTGATTCAATCAGAGAAAGAAAAAGTGTTGCATTAAACATATATTTTTTGATGGGAAAAGAAAGGGAAAACATGATGACTCAAAAAATTGACCCAACAATAGCTTTTTTTGTATTTCTTGGAAATGTTTTTTTAACGTGCTGTTGTTTAAAATGATCATTTAAAATATCATCATAAGCGAAGGCTTGCTTCAATCTGTCTTTTTTGAAAATTGTGAAACACAAAATTTGAAAAATATGGTGATTTTGCTTTTTTTCTAATTTCAATATGAAATGCTTTTTGTGGCTGCTGTATTTCGAGAAAGTAAATCCATCAAAGTACATTTTAGGCGTCTTGCGTCTTAAAATCATTGTCAATCTTTTAAAGCCGATAATAATGGCACTTTATTACCCTTTTTCCTGTTTTTTTTAATAGTTATTAGATTCTTAGTCAATCTTACTAAACTCCTGAAACCAGTTCTCTTACAATTTCCTCGTAAAGTTGATATTTCCGATCAAAAGAAGAAAGATATTCCGTAATTCTTAAATAATGATTATACAACATCATCATCGTAAATAAATTGTTTTTTTTTTGTTATTAGTTTCTACATCATGTTTTTTCTTTAACTACATTAACATTAGTATTGTTTCTATCTCCCTCAGTTCTCTATCAGCATTAGCATCATCATTATAATTTATTGTTAAAAAAAGAGAGACCTGATTTCAAATTCGAATTTTTTCTTTTCAAAGAATCTTGCTTCTAAAGAGAAAAGAAGGAGAACCAGTCTAAATGCATTAAGTCCATCTTTCATCAAAATCTGCAAAAAATATTTTCGTAAAATGAGAGACCTCATTTTTTTTGTTCTTCTGTTTTTGGGAAAAAAATTTTTTAAACTCATTTAACTTTAATATTTACCTTTTTTTGAGAAATGAAAGTGATCCGATTTTCTATAATGATAAAAACAAAAAAGGTAGAAGCTTCTGTTTTAATTTGTTTTTCACGTTTTTTTGCGCGATTGCTTTTTGGGTGTGAATGGGAGATTAGAAGCAAGGTGGCCATTTGATGATTTTGGAAGCTTTTTGAGGAGATTAATTTGGAGAGAAGGTGAGAAAAAGTGAGATGCTTAATTTTCAGTTGACAAAAGGTTTTGAAAAATACCGACACCAATTAATTTTGAAAGTTTCTAGATGCGTGGAATTTCTTTTTTGAAAAACATTTAAGTTCAAACTTTTTGACACTTTATTAATGCCTACCTTTTCCATTCATACCCTCAAAGATCAAACCTACAACGCCAATCAAAAACTTACATGCCTTTTCTGCTCAGAAATTCAAATTCAACATGTTTTTGTCAACTTCAACAATGCCCTTGTTTGTAACATTCTTGTTAAAAAAGTACTTGTCTTGCCCTTCCCCTCAGTTAAATATATTCCTTCTAAGCCTTCCTTCCTAACTCTTCCAAACATTAATTATCACATTTTTTACATTAGTTTATCACATCCCCTTTCGATCATCGAAAATCCCTTACATATCCACTTGAGAAATTTATTTTTAATTGTTTGAGGTTTTAGCCTTTAAGGCATTTTAAATATTCTCGCTCTATCTTATCGACGACCTCAATCATCCTTGAAGTGTTAAAGTGAGAGGGAGAGAGATTTGTATAATAAAAACATTACAATTTTATGATTTGATTTTTTTCCTATTTCTCTCTCCAAAAGTGCCATAAATATAAAACAACTGTTCAAAAAAAAGTGTGGCATTTTATTATTATATAATACTTTTTTTTATTTTTTTATGATAAATTTTATATCTCGAGATATCTCCTTCTCCAAGAGAGTGAAAGAGATATGAGTGACCACACAACTGATGATCGGTGATAAATTTGCCATAACTTTTTTTTATTCTTTCTTCAATGTTTTTTTCAAGGCAAATGTGACGATTTATTACTCTCAGTTTTATGCCCCCTTTTTCTATGACATAAAACTTCTTTGTTTTTTAATATTAAAAAAAAGAATAACAAACATCTGTTTTGTGATTTTTTTAAACAATTAAAAGAAATCTTTTGCTGCTAACGGATGTGAATGAATGATTGTGAAAGAAGCTTGCACCTAAAGGCAAAAAACTTTTTGCGTTAGACGGCGTCAATCATTTTGTTTTTCTTTGTTCTTTCTTTTTCTGTGTTGATGGAAGAAGAAAGGGCAAAGCAGCAAAAGGTTATGTTTGCGGATTAAAACCTTTTCATTCAAAGTGACAAGCTGCAAACAAAAATTTTGGTGGTGTTTAGTTTAACACGTTTTTGTTGTGAGTTGTTAAAAGTTTTGCAGAAATGTTAATTTCAAAATTTCAGCAGTTTTAAAAAATCTGAAAACCTTTTAAACAAAAGCCTTATCGCTAGCAACAAAGTGATCGCTTACTATCAAACCTACAGTAACCTCACAATTTGCAAATTTTGTTTACTCTCTTTTTTAAAACCTTAAAATCCCTTTCATCTTTCTTTTTTTATTATTACCTAATATAAACTAACAAACATAAAATTATTATAATAATACTTTTATTTCAATTGGATTATGTCCTTCTTTTTCTTTCTTATCTCTCGCTCTTTATTAGATTGGCCAATATACAGGTAGATAAATAAATTCACACTCTTTCTTTCTTTTCGGCAAATGTCAAAAGAAAAAAATGAAAGCCTCCCATAGTGTTTACCCTCGATTAAAATTTTCTGATAAAAAATGATGATTGTGAGCGGAAGCTTTGAAGGGCAAAAAAAGAAGGAGAAAGAGAGAAGACAAGTGACTAATTGGGGTCGATGGGTTGAGATTTGACACGGCATCATCACCATCAACAGCATCGACATCATCTATTTGCTACATTGAGCATCACCCGAGAAAAACATTGCCGAAAAAAAGTTTTAGTTTTTTAGCGGTAATTAATCTTTGAGGTAGAATTTGGAGGTTTGATTAAATGATAGAAAAAATAAAAGTTCAACAAAAAAAAAGTTGAAAGCAAATTATTTGAGGGAAAAAATATTTCAAGGACATGTCCTATGACGATGATAGTAATGCTTGTTGAAATAAATGATTACTATCAATCTTTTGATTTACTTGTTTACAGTAACCCTTTTTTCATGGTCACAATTGTTATTGTTCAAGTTACGCTAAAAATGATAGTAACCCAAAAACTGAACTTTAACAAATAAAAAAATTACTGTCAATCAATGAGAAAACCGTGTCATGTTCGTTTTTGGTAATTAAAAACTTTTAATTGCTTTAAAATTTTTATTAATCAATAAATCCATTTGCTGCTTGCTTATCATCCGTCAAAATCTTTTTTACTAATTTTCTTTCAGTTTCTTAAAAAGAGGTTTGAGTGAGTCTCTCTTATTATACATAAATTTTTTCCGCCATTTCCCACCTTTGTTTTTTTCTTCGTTCTTTAAGATTCAAGAAGAAAAGAAGCACACGCTTCAATGATTAAGGCCACACGCCGCCCGGCGCTGGCATCTTCCTACCTACCTCCTTATTTCTTTTCTTTCAAATATTTTATAGAGAGTCTTTTTTGCCTCGCTAATTACTTTTGTGGCAATTTTTAAAAACTGAATCTTGACCACCATCAAACCCCTTCTGTTCCAATTTTTGTGCCTGTTATGTTTACCTTTTTGACTCTCCCTATTTTTCTTTCATGTCACCTGGAAATTTCATTCATTGTTGTTTTGGCCTTGTATATGTATATTTTTGTTCTCGCTTCAAATCCTCTCTATGGAATCAAGAACAATAGAAAAATTTACGGGAAAAAACAATGCATGCCCTCCTCTCCTCTTTACTTATTATTATTGTTGTTTGATTCGTTGATCCGACTAATCCAGTTCGAAACAATGTTCACCTCGTTTTTTAAGGTTATGGTTCACATTGTTGCAAATTCTTTTTCATAAGCTTAACAAAATCACCTGTTTATTTAGGTTTATCTTGTTATTTCCTGAAACGAAAATCAACCATGACAAAAATGTTTATAAAGTTTTTTTGTATATAAAAATGACAGAGAAAATATTTAAATACGCTAATAATAATCATAAAAAATATAAAGGCGGAGTCATTAGTTTTGTCTTCTTCCCCCTTTCATTTTTTTCTTCAGCGTTCCTTGGGAAGGTTTTGACGCAAAAAAAATGAGCCAAAGAACGAAGAAAGAAAAGAGGACGGACATCTTTCTTCCCTTTTCTTTTTGTGGCAGTCATCGTCCGAGTGAGTAGTGATCAGTTGCGCCGTTTTTGCTTTTTCCTATTGCAAAAAAAGAAAGATATGCGTAAAAAATGCTTCATCCTTGTTTGTGCTTACTTGCTTTTGTTTTTCCTCTTTGATTAATTTGTAACAATTTATTTTTTTGCGTGTACTCTCGAGAATTTTAATTTGCCATAGCTTTTTTTATACTTTTTTAATTTATTCAATGTTTAACTTTTTTGTTTTTCTTTTTCAGAGGTGCCTTTATATTTTCAATTGAAAGCCTTTCAAAGCAAAACAACAAACGTCAAAGTATCCCTCAACTTTTGAATTTTAACATTTTATTATTATTATTACTTACTTTCTCGAATCAAATGAAAAGATAATATGAAACGATCGAAAAAGAATTAGAAGCTGCTTACTAACACAAAGATTGCTGCTGAACTTATTCTTATCGAAAGAAGAAAGAAAAAACGAAATCAAAAACAATGATTTTACATTACTGTATATTTTTATTATTTATATTATTTAATTTTGTGATAGCTGATCGAGGTTAGTTTTTTTTAAAACCGAAATTTCAACTAAAATTTTAACTATGAATTTTTTAAAACTCATTTTCTTCTTATTGTTGTTAGACAGCTGCTGTTTAAAAATTTTGATGATGGCACACTTTTTCTCCTTTTGAAAACAAAACTTTTAAAAGAAAAAAAGAAACTGAGATGTGCCACTTTTCATTCATTGAAATTGTTGACACCTGTCCCCATATCTATCTCCCTCGCTAAAAGAGTGTGTTAGTTTTCACACTTTTTCGTTTATTCACAACCGTGAAATTTGACGCCTTTTTTTCATCTATGTTGCTTCTGCTTTTTATATTTTTAACTATTTAAAATTTATTGCCTTTTTTAAAAAAAAGCAAAGAAGAAACAATAAAATAAATCAAAGAAATTTTGCAACTTTTTTCCTAAAAGTGGATACTTAAAATGCACTTAAAAAGATAGTAAAAAAATTTATTAATAAAAGTTATTGTTTTTTGTTGAGAGTTTTGAAATTTTTTGTTACTATCAAAAAAGATAGTAATTCTCAAATGAGTTGTGTTCAATAATAGTAACCTTTAAAACTACAGTAATTAATTAAACCTATATTTTTTCAGTGTATTTGCTGGATACCTTAAATGCTACAGTTGAACTTGATTGGAGAACGGTTACAAATGTTGATGGACAAGATGGTGTAAGTTCTTCTTTCTTTTGTTTTTTATCCTTGAGCGATTACTTCAAGGCCACTTTTTTTCAACATTAAAAAACGGCATTTTCTCACTCTTTTTCTACATAAAAAAATAGAGCTTAATGAGTATTCAATGATTGAAAGAAACAAAACCGGTTAAATTTTGAACATTCTTTTTTTAGTGGCTTGAAGAAACTTATCGATCTGAAGATGATGGCCTCAATCATCAAGCATATTCTGTGTGTAATGTTGAAGCAAAAGATCCGGATAATTGGATATTAGTACCAAAGATTGCAAAAAATGAAGCAAATCGATTATTTATTGAAGTAAAATTTTCAATGCGAGCATGCGCTGAAATGCCATCATATTCACGTGCATGTAAAGAAACACTCCGATTATATGGTCGACCATCGTCTTCAAGAGATTTGTTGGGTGATCGATGGCAAGAAGATCCATATTGGGAATTAATTGATACAATAACTGCAACATCAGAAAAATCTCGAAGTTATATTCAAACAAGCAGTTTTGCATTTAATTCTTCACATGTATATTTTGCATTTCGAGATAGTGGTGCTTGTTCGTCGTTGCTGCATGTTAAGGTAAGCTTTTAAATAGTTGTAGTACAATATCTACAGTACCCTTTGTAGGTATATTATCAAATTTGTCCATCAACAACGACATCATTTGTTTATCTTCCACGTACCGTAACCGGATCAGATGTTCATTCTGTTGTATCAGTGCCTGGAAGATGTGTTGCAAATTCTTCACCTCCACCTGGAATTATTCAAGCTCCAACTTCTATTTGTCGTGCCGATGGTCGATGGGAACAAATTGGAACTTCAGGAATAAATTGTGATTGCAATCCAGGGTTTATTCCAATTGTTGAACAAAGCATGTGCACAGGTTTGTCTTCCTCTCTTTTAACGATTTCACATTTAAAACTAAGGAGCTCATTTCTTTTCTTCGAGCGAATAACGCTTCATAAAGTTCTGAAGTTTTGTTTCAATGTGTTGTTAAATGATCTTTTACGAATCACACTTCTTTCTTTCCTTCTTTCTCTTTAATGATGCGCAGCAAAAATGAAGTCTTTAATGACATCGAAATTTGAGTCAAAAAAATAACATTAATTGTTATTATTTTTGTGTTGTTTCGGCGCTAACCGACAATGACAGGGTTCCTGATTTTTGATGGTGTTGCTTCTCTTTTTCAGGATGCATTTATGTTAGAGGAGGCGATAGAGGATGATGACCTTTTTTGACCCCTTTCATTAAAGCAGGCAAAAAAGAAAAAAGCTTTTATTAACTTGTTCAAAAATAAAAGAAAAAATAGTAATTCTTTTGTTTTTTACCGGTAAAAATGAGTGTGAAAAGAAAATGTAGAAAGAAAGTAACAACCTTGAGATTTTCTTTTGATTTCGCTTCGATAATAAATGAGTAATAATTTTCTGTTTCAAAGTTTTGTTTCTTTCATAAACTGCTAAAAACTAGAAAAATAACTTTCATCAAAGATAAGCAAAAGCATTTTTTTTGTGCTGCAAATTGCAATAAATAACAAATTTTTTATTGCTTTGAAAAAAAATGTTTATATAAAAATTGAAGACTTTAAAAAATGCATCATTATTGTTCCAGAAAAGCTAAAACACACACTTGGGAAATGCCATTCCCGAAAAAAGAGGAGAGGGGATGTGTTTATGACTTTAATTTTTCGTTCTTCTATCTTCAAGTAGCTTGAATTTAAGTTCATTTTTTCAAAAAAAAACCAACAACTTTTTTGTGCAATTTCAAATTGAGATTTAGGGCATCTGGTAAATCGACGACAACTTGAAACTAGAGCTTAAGATCCGTTTTTGAGGCTAATCTGCATATATAACCTTTTCCGTTTTTCATCTACGACGTCTGGCGCATGTTTTTGTTCTTTTTTTAAATGATTAAAAATTTTTTTTCCTCTGCTCCTCTTTTTTACGGTCATCGTCGCTTTTTTAAAAACAAAAAAATTGCAATGAATTGTTTCTTTTTTCTTACATTTTTTGAAGGGGGATTTTTCTTCGTCTTTCGTTTTTCCCGAGAAATATTATTGCAAAAATTATTTCCGGCTGTCAAAAGACAACGTTCAAAAATGACCAAGACTGACCACCAGAAGGAGAAGAAGGAAGAAAGGAAAAAGAAGAGCAAGGCAATTTTTAATTTGACCGTTGTTGCTTTCTTTTCTTTATTGTTGTTGTTGTCCTTGAAGAAGATGGCAGAAGAAGCAGACGCCAGAAAGAAAGAAGAAGGCAAAGTTGAAAAGATAATATTGAAACGCTGCTAATTTTTACTACCACAAAAACAAAATAGAAAAAGGCACAAAGAATTTTAATGAAAAAAGTTTTTTTTACTTTACTTTTTAGTTTTCACCAATGGCATTTATTGTTTTTCGGGTCATCATCCTTTTAAAATTAGCAAGAAACACGCAAAATGCATCCTAAATTTTTTATAATTAAAAAAATATTAAAACAAATATTTGCAAAGAAGAAAGAAGATGTCTTGATCGGTCATTGATGATGGCAAAAATCTTAGAAAAGGAAATAGAAACGATTTTATGATTTTTCTTTGAGAATAATAATAGCGGCTTTTTATAAGAAAAGCAGCATCAATGATATCCGACGACTCTTCTTTTCTTTCAATTTTTTTTCAAATGGTTTTTTACAGTTTTTTGCCGGCTCCGCAATTGAAGCTTTTTTTATTTGTTTGTTTTGAGGGATATTGGAAAGGCGATGACCGAATCTTGACCTCAGCAAAACCCGAGAAATATAAATAAATATAATAATATCGAAAGAAAGCGATCGGCACCTTAGCGTTTCTTTTTTTTGCCATAATAGAAAAAAGACGGCTGTCTGAAAAACAACTTGAAAGAAAACTCGCGCAAAAAATGAGAGAGAGAAAAAACGAAAAATGATAGCTTTTCCACACCTTTTGAGAGAAGGAGAGATCTTCAAGCAGCTATTTGGAAATTTAAGGACTTGAAAGAAGTGGTAGCTTTTAGCACATCAAAAAAAATCTGATATATTTACACACAAAAAATAATAAAGCAAAAAATGAATGAATCTAAAATAACTTTTTTTTAGCATGCGCAATTGGAACATATAAATCTGAAAGGGGTTCTGGAGAATGCCTACCATGCCCATCCCATTCTACAACCTTCACCGTTGGATCAGTTGAATGTAAATGTGATAATGGATTTTATCGATCTGATAATGAATCAGCCAGAGCTCCATGTACTCAACCACCATCAAAACCATCAGCACTTCGTGTCAGCTCTTTGAATCAAACTTCTGTCACTCTTACATGGGAAGAACCTTCATCACTTGGTGGAAGAAAAGAAATTTGGTATACATTCAAATGTCCAAAATGCCCTAAAGATGTCAACGTTCAACCTGAAACACCAACCTTCACTCAAAAGTCTTTGACACTTAGTAATTTGGAACCTGGATCACATTATACTCTTATGATATTTTCACATAATGAAGTTTCATCAAAAACTGAACTAAAGCAATATGAAATTGTTGAATTTACAACTCAAAAATCAATCAATTTAGCAGTTGGTCCACTTCGAATTGATGCTGAACTTGAATCTGGAATTACTCTAGCATGGCAATCAGTACCAAATATTCAACAATATGAAGTAAGATAGATTACTGTAGCTTTGTTTACTAAAATTCTTGCTTTTTTAGATTGAAATGAGATATGAAAATATTTCAACATCTACACATTCACGTGTACCATATTTTTCATTTCCAACTCTTTCAAAACGTTTTGCATATGCATTTCGAGTTCGAGCATGGACACATGGTCAAGGAATTTCAGATTGGTCTGAACCACTATTTTATCGAGTTGGACATGGGATTATTGCAAAATCTGCAGCAATTCGAGCAGGCTTATCTGTGCCACGATCATATTCACCTACATTTTCAAATAATGGTATTATTACATCATCTGAAGAAGACTGGTGGACTTCTACTTCATCATCGCTATGGCCATGGCTTGCTTTAATTTCTTTGCTTATTCTTGTGCTTATTATTATTTTAATGATTATTTCAAGAAAGGCTCAGAAGAATCGTAAACAAATGTCTGATTTGGATGTGCTGGATACGTATAAACAGGGTAAGTTTTCTTTGTACATTTATCGCTTCCATAAAAACTAATTTTGTGGTTGTTTTTTTACAAAGAAAGAAAGCACACTTTTTCCATCAACTTTTTTTTGAATACGCTTTATTGTTTTTTGTTGTCATTTTTAGATACAATGACTCCGGATCGTCCAAAATCACAAAGCCCAATATTTACTGCTGCAACTTTACCAAATACTTTTATGCGAAAATGTATGTCTTCAAAAATGCTTATAAGATCTCTTTTACCTTTGTTGCTTTTAGTTTTGTTCTTTAAGCTTTATTTTCTCACTATCTTTTAGTTTTTAATTCTATAAATTTATCATTGATTGATGGCTTTTTTAGTGAATGTTCCGCTAATTCCAGTATACGGTACACAAAAATCAATGAGAAAATCAAATCGCTGCTACGTTGATCCATCAACATATGAAAATCCTCGTGAAGCATTAGAAGAATTTGCAAATGATATTGATCCAAAGTTGATTCAAGTATTTCGACAAATTGGGGTTGGTGAATTTGGAGAAGTTTGTTGTGGTCGCTTACTTGTTGATGGAGCATATGGTGCAGTTGCACAAGTTGTTGCTGTGAAGACGCTATTACCTGGTTCATCAGAAAAGGCGAAAGCTGATTTCCTAACTGAAGCATCAATTATGGGACAATTTGATCATGAAAATGTAATACATTTAATTGGAGTTGTAACAAAATCTGAACCTGTTATGATTATTACCGAATATATGCTTAATGGAGCATTAGATAAATTTTTACGTGATAATGATAATGGCTGTTTAACTATGAATCAACTGACACGAATGATGAAGGGAATTGCAAGTGGAATGAAATATTTAACTGATATGGGATATATTCATCGAGATTTAGCAGCAAGAAATATTTTGGTGGATGATTGTTTAACATGTAAAATTGCTGATTTTGGTCTTTCAAGAGGATCTCGAGGTGTGCTGGAACCAGAATATACAACAAATGGCGGAAAGATACCTATTCGTTGGACTGCTCCTGAAGCTATTACACATCACAAATATTCAACTTCATCAGATATTTGGTCATTTGGAATTGTTATGTGGGAAATTACAAGCTTTGGTGAAAGACCTTATTGGGATTGTAAGTTTTAGGTTACTGTAGTTTTATATTTATTGAATGTAATTTTTAGGGACAAATCATAAAGTTATAAACGAAATTCATGCTGGTTATCGGCTGCCATGTCCAATGGATTGTCCACAAGAAATTCATAACCTTATGCTTTCATGCTGGCATTCAGATCGACATAAGCGACCAACTTTTGCACAACTTGTTACAAAGCTTGCATCATTTGAAAATCGTTTAAATGGAATTTATGAAAAAGATGTTGAAGGTTCATCAGGACTATATCAATCAACATCAAATTTAACAGGGGATACAAATGGCTTTTGTTCATCTTCTTCACCAGCATTCATAATTCCATCTCCACCAACATCTTTGCCACCACAGCTATCATTTGAAGATTTCCTCAAAATTAATGGACTACAATATTGCCAGAGACAACTTGAAGCATATGGAATTCATTCAATGCCTAGCTTAACGCAATGCACACATTCTGATTTACTTTCAATTGGTCTTCCAAGTGATGATGCGGCAAATCTCTATGATGCTATTCGAAATTTTTCAAATACTCAAGGTCTTACAGTACAACTTCGACGAAATAATCAAAATCCATCACATCCATTGAGGCATCAACGATCCCCACTTCTATCAGGTTCTTCAAATGGCACAGCTCAAACATTTCTTTCAAATACTTCATCAACCGGGTCAACCTCAACCACAGCACATCATCTATTGCCACAACTACCACAACATCGAAAAAGCGCCTTATTTTCACAGAATGATGGATTTCCTGTTTAATTCTCTCATTAAAAGATTACTGTAGTTGTTATATATATTTTCATTCCTGGTGCTTTTTTTTTATCATTATTATTGTTATATTTTTGTTATCTCTTTTTAAACTTCTTTCACTTTTAAAAACGATTATATATTTTTTGTTCGGTGTTTAAAACGGGCCTTCTAGTCTTTTTATAAAATTTAATTTTCTCGGGACATGTAAAAAATGTTGTTTTAATAATTGATTAAAATCTTATTTTTTTAAAGGAAAGAAAGAATAAGATTTTAACCTTTGATATTATTTTTCTTTCTTTGGAATTTTTCAAAGTCGGTATTTTTTGATGAATCAAAAAAATTCTTTCAAAGATGTCCCAAAATAAGCCTTGATTTTTGTTTGTACAGTTTTTTGATTTATTCTTTTGTTTCTTTTGAAAAAATAAAAATATTTTATTGAAGAAATTGTTGGATGATATAATGCAACTGCAACAAAGGATTGTAAAAAATATAACGGTAATAAAAAAGAAAGAAGAAGAAGCGGAACAGTATATTATTATTAAAGATTTATGAAAGCTTCTGCTGCTGCAACAATAGTAAAATTGGAAAGAGTCATAAAAAAAGAGTGGAGTTAATAATTAGCAGTTTTCTATCTTCCACTCGTCTTCAACAAAAGCAACAACAACTGCAAAAGCCAATCTGCCGCGCAACGTTATGGCATTTTACTATAATTCATTGTGCGACAATAATGACGAGAATATTCAATGACCATCATCGTCTCGCCGTGATCATTATTTTTGTTGTTGTCCGAGATGCTTGTAAAAAATTCTTCCTTCTTTCTCCCGATGATGATGATTAGCATATGCAAGCAAGCGTATCCGTAAAAATTCATGGTAGTATTTGCGCGAGCGCAGAACGAAAGATACAAGTCAAATATAAACAACAATTTTTTCAAAGTCTTGAACCCTTTTTGCGATTATTACTCATAAGTACTCTTCCCTCTCTCTATCTCGACGATATTTATTTCTGATGTCCAACAAACACAAAAAAAGAAAGATGACATATGGTTTTTTTACAGCTTTTTGCTGTATTCACATTCAAAACAATAAAATAATGATTATTCCATCGACGACAAAAAAGAGAATACACACATTTTATGGCATCTTTTTCTTTCTTTGCGGAAAAGCTCTCGCGCAATCCCCGCTTTTCTCCCCTTCTTTCTATTTCCTTGTTCCAGTTCCGATGTATTACAAGAGGTTAATGACCCCAGCCATTTTGACAGTTGCTTCACAAAGATGTCAAAACTCAGGAAAGGGGATGCAAAATCATAATAATAACAACAATAATGCAACAGCAAAAACATAACATAGTTCTTGTTGTTGTTTTTGAGTTAAAAACCTTTTCAGAATAAATCATACATGTATTAATTCATCATAATTTTTATGTGAGGGAAAAATTTGAGTAAAAAGACAATAATGTATGTCAAAAATGAGAAAGAGATATAGTTTGTGAGTTAAGTCTCTTAATTAGCAGGTTTAAATTTATTATTTTGTCGAAAAATATAACAATAATACAAAATTGAAATGCAAAAACAAAAGAATTATTTATGTTTCAAAAATAAAGGTAATAACAAATTTCACCGTAGAGCTTGGGGATGTTATAATAGTGAAATTACCTACCGTAACCAACAAGAACTCCATTGAAAAGAAACGAATTGAAGTAAGTTGAACAATTTTCTTTTGGACTGCTGGTTACGGTAGCAATGCTAGTTGTATGCTGCCAAAATTTCTAGAAATTATTATTTCCACAAATTTGTTTCAAATTTTTGTTAATGAAACGTTTCACAATGTAATTTCAATAATTTGTTATTTTTAAAAAACTTCAACACCATCAAACCGAAAAAGACCTATTTCCTCAAAACATTTGTTTCTCAATCAAAAAAATGTGCCAAAAGTCACAAATCTCTTTCTCTTTTCATATAAATCAACCCAAATAGCTTTCAATCCAAAGGGAACGGATAAAGGGAAAAACTTTTATGTCAGTCAAATAAAAAATGTGATTGACGATATTTAATGATAGCTGTTGGTTCAATGTTGGAAAGCATAAAGAATGAATTTTTGTGTTCTGTTTTGTGAACGGCTGAATATTTGCAAGAAAAAGAAGTAATTAAAAAAAGTTATTAAATATAAAATATGTTTTTTTCTTATGCAATTTTGCCCAGCAATGTTCTTGATTTTATGTTACTTCTAAGAAAGCTGGCCTGATATAAAAAAAAGCAATTAAAACTTTTATGCTTGTTCTTCATTCTAAAGAAGTTGAAACGTATTTAAGTTTTCCCAAACTACGGTAATATATTTTTAACAGATTTATATGGTGACGCATTTGCCAAGTTCATCAATTTAAAAATGGCAGAGGCATACTGTAGTGGATAAAGTTTTTCACTGGAGAACGTTTTTATCATGACTAATTATGTAAAACCATTTATCATTGTTTGAGAGGACATCAAAAAATGTTTATCATGTTAATGTTATTAGAATTTCTAAAATCCAAATAAATCAAAACACTAACAACAATAATAATGGTTTTATAATCATAACAAGATTTATATCTCTTTCTTTATCCCTTTTCCTATATGATTTCAAAGCCGGAACATTCATCACCACGCCATGGCACGCGTCGTTGACATTTTGAAAACGATAAATAATAATTATACAAAAAATTATTTATTTATGCCTTAAGGGATCATCGCTGGTTCTGTAATGCATGTTTGGCCTTGACAATAATTTCTGTTTTATTTTGTTTTTCAAATGAAATTTTACTGAAAACGAGAAAAAAGGAGCCGCTTATTTATCCCGAATAATTTAGGCGATAATCGTTGTTGTTATTCCGATTATATGCAAATTTTTTGTTGATTTCAATTTTTATCGTCGGAAATAAAAAAGAGAAATGAAAAGTTCTTTTTCCGACGGGAAAAGAAAAAAACGTAAACAGGGATTTCTCTGATAAATTATTAGAGAATTAAGGAAAGGGATATCTGACATATTTGATATCCTCTAAAATTTATGAAGACAAGGGAATGACTTATTATATCTCTGAATTAAAACTTGCAATAAATTAAAAAATTTGTGAAACAACAAGTTTAGAATAAAATATTTTACTCAAATTTTTGCAAACAAAACATAAGAATTATAATAATATATTATATTATCGCATATTACAAAAAACAGTAATGACAATAACAATATGTTTTCAGAAAAAAATATATAATAAAACTCTATAATAGATAGGTCAAATGATGTACACCAAAACAAAAAAAGACCAGTACAAAATTTTAGGGGCTTCGATAAATTAAATAAGAAAGCACAATTCGCACCAAAAAATGAAAAACCAGTGCTTAAGGCACATGAGAAAAAAAAGAAGATAAAAACAAACGAAAAAAAACAAACAATTAACTTAATAAAATTCTTTTACGAAAAACATGATAAAAAGAAACATCAAAATTTGAAGGCATCAATTAAGAAACTGATAATAATTCTTTCAAGTTTTTATGGTTTTCATCATAATCAATTTGTTGTCTTGCAAAAATCTGTTTTATATCATCAGATTTATAATGCTCATCAGCATTAGCAAATTCTTCAAATAGCCAAACAAGAGGACCAGAAATATCAGCTTCTTTACGGCTATGTAGAATACGACCCTAAAACATGTGTCAATAAAACGAATAAAAATAGTTTAATAAAACTTACAAATTCAGCTAATGTACGAGCAAACATATAATTTTCAGATTCATGAAATTCTTTAAAACCTTCAACAAATTCATTGTTGGGCACAGATTTTGCATCAGTCATTAAACGAGCAACAAATTCTGGGAAAGTTGTTTTCAAATGTGGCACATCTCCTTCAACATCATCAGTAACGAGATATTTGCAGTATTTTTTAAATCTAAAAAATTTACATTAATGCAATCATTCCATAGCATTATTTAACATACGCAGGAGCAAAAGCATTCTTGAAAACCGGGTCTTGATAACATTTTGCAACTAATGTTGATACAGCATGACGTTCTTTTGCTTCACTCAATTTTAGATGCTCACAACAATATGCAAACATCTGTTCAAAGAACAACACAGGATTATTCAATTCACCGTTAAATTCAATCAATGATTTAGCAATCTAAAAATGTATCAGCATAAGCGAAGAAAGATAAAAAAAAACTTACATCATCAATTTCAACTCCATCAAGATATGATTGCAAGCGTTCTTTAAAACCAGATTTAAATGCATCTTTTTTGAACTGATCTTCAGGAGTAAAAGTTGGAGTATTATTCTGTGAACGACTGGATGAAGGTTCATTGGGAGGAGGTGTTGCTGAAGCAGATCTTGGATCTGCTTTTTGAGCAGGAGCAACTGCTGCTCTATTATCTTTTTGAGAAGTTGATTTTCTTGCATCATTTGAATTATTTCTTGCATCTTGACTTAGACGAGAAATAACTCTTCCTGGACCTTTATTGCTTGGAGATGATGCATTGGTAGGTGCATTGGCGTTGTTACCAGTATTGGCTCCCCATTTCTTTGTAGATCCAAGGCGCTGTTGATCAAACTAAAATTACAATTTTAAAAACGTACTTTCTAAATGACCTATAATCTTACTTTAAGAAGTGATGTATCCTTTTTCAAAGTTTGACCAGAATTACTAGAGGCAACAACAGCAGCAGCTTGTCTGTCTTTCTTATCAATGGATGGTCTGCTATTATAGTTCTGTCGATGTTTATCAATAACATTGCTTTTCTTTCTATTTTGATCAGCATCATAAACATCACGTTCACGTTTATTTTGTTCTTCTTCTTTCAAGACATCCATTTTAACTTCATCTTTGGTTTTAGGACCATCACCCTTTTTAACCCATTTTTTATCCCGAAGTTCCGTCAAATCAACAATCATAAATTTAACCCGATTTGAAACAGTTGCTTTGAATTTGTCAAGATAGCCAACATAACTGTCTAATTTTGTTGTATCTTCCTTTCTTTGACCAACATAAGGACCAACATATTTCATCAAATCAACAGCATATTCAGTCATCAATTCACTGCTAGTTTGTTCAGCATTTCGTATTAAAATAACAATACAATTTTCAATAATTTTATAATTAAGTAAACCAATTCTGAACAAATGAGAAATAAATCTGAAAAATACATAAGTATAATTAGAAACGCACAGTTCAGCAAAAATATCATACTTGATAGTACCAAGCATTCGACGCTTTTCTTTAACTTTCAAATCTTCAAGTTGTTCATTCAAATCAGCAATCTTCTTTTCATCTTTTTCTTCTTTAGCTTGTTCTTCTTTAATCTGCTCTTCAACTTTTGAAATAGATTCCTGGAACTGTGAAATAGCAGTACTTTCAAAACTTGTCTGACATTTTCGAATGATAGCACCATGGAAATGACGTTTAGAGCCAGCACCTTCCATATTTTGTTCAGCTTTATGCAAAGAATGGCACAAATCAGAATAAAGTCCAACAAAAGTAGGTTCTTCAACAGCTTTTATAAAGATTAATTCAACAACTGTTGGAAGAGTATCTGGATCACGCCAAACACATTTATTAATCATTTCCACTGATAAATCAGCATAAGTTGTTGGAGTAATTTTATTGAGAAGACCACGAACATCTTTTCGAACTTTCTAAAAGCCATAAATTTGCAATGAAGACGTTAGATATAAATAAAAAGAAACATACAGCAATTCGAGCTTCAACAGATGCAAGATCAACGCTATTACCAGCATTCATAATATCAGGTTTCCAAGCATTTGGATCACGAGTCAATGTTGACATCTTAACTCTTTGAATAGATGGACGATTAGTAATTGGTGGTGCCTAAAAATAAGCTTATAACACATTATGCAGATATTTAATAACTTACTCTGTTCTGATTCTGTTTGTTTCCATCATTTTTGCCTCCACGACCTTCATTTCTACTTCCACGACCGGTATATTGCGGTTTTCTAACATTAACATTTTGTTGATTATTCCAACTTGGATTAAAATTATCACCACGTCCACCTTGATATTTTGATTTATGTGAAACATTAGCTGATTGAGGCATAGTAGCACGATCAATACCTATTCTCTTCAATTCTTGTTCAGAAATAGGACAAGGAACAGTATGAAAAGTCTGAAAATGTTATGTAAATCATAAAATTCGACAAAAAAACACAGTACCCTGATAATATCTCGTAACAGTTGAACCAATTTCCGACTATAAATTTTATTAGCAACATCAGCAACATTTTCAGGTACACTGAAAAATTCATCAATTTTGTTTTCATAACTTTGCATTAATGAAGCACGATCAAGATTTTGTGGAATTTCTGCTGCATCATTCTTCTCTTCATCGACACCAGATGTTTCTGGTTGAGGTTCTTCCAAGACAATTGATGGTGCAGCTTTAGGTTCAGGAGTTGAAGAATGTTCAACCTTTTGTGGTGTATCAGCTGCTGGACTTTGTTCCTTTGAAGAAGGTGTTGCATCTTTAACAAGTTCAGCGACTTGAGCTTTAAGACTAGCAGGATTAAATGGAGCTGCGGAAGCATTAAATGAAGATGACACTGCTGGTTCATATGAAACTGAAGTAGGAACAAATGGAGGTGCAGTAGAAGTGAACGCTGTAGTTGGTGCAGGTGCAGCTGCAGGAACATGATGATGTTCTTCTTCATGTTGTGGCTGATTATTTGCTGTATTTTTTACAGGTACAACACGATTTGCAACTAGCCGACCAAATGCTGAATTTATATCTTCTGTTTCTGCTGGCACCGCATCTTTTGTTGTTGTTACTTCATTCACCGGAGTATGTGGTTTAGTATCATGCTTATTTGGTTCAAATGGTGAAGATGCAGTTGAAACATCAGCAGCCTTTTTCTCTGCTAAAAAATGGAGATTAATAAAGCATAAAATAATGAGATAGACAACTTACGAAGATTAATAGTTGCATTAGTGTTGGGATCAACAAAACTAAGAATCTTCTTTTCACGAGGAGGTTGTACCGGTTTTGGTGCTGGTGGTTGCTGTTGTTGAATTGCTGTCGGCTGATATTGTTGTTGTGCATACATTCCATAATGAGGGTATGCAATATGTGGAATCATTGTAGGTTGTTCATAACCACCACCATATGGAGCTGCAGGAGCAGGAACAATATCAACCATATTCATGCCATTTGTTTGTGAAGTATAAATACTAGAATTTTGTGGAAGTGTCAAAGTGGCATTATTAACAACAGCAGGACTAAAATATAAATTAATAATATTAAAAGTATATTAATAGGTATAACACAACGTACTTTGCATACATCATATTCTGTGGATAATGCTGTTGCTGATAAGCAACATTGTTAGGATATTGCTGCTGTTGAACAGGTGGATATCCTGGATGTTGCTGGAAGCGAATATGTTGTTGAGGAACGGGTTGTACAGAGTGCTGTCCTTGTGGTTGTTGTCCTGGATTGTTGGATATCTGATTCATCGATCAATCAGACGAAAAAAAAAGAATTATTTTTTTATCACTAAAAAGGGAAAAAAGATTGATAAATTTTACGAAATGATTTGTACAGAAACGAAGAATAAAACACGACAAAAAGCATGATGTAAAAAAAGAGAGAAATCAATACACAACAAAAAGGTAAAAAAGCGTGTGAATGGAATGGCCGACGGGGAATATAGTAACAAATTTGAATTATAAAACAGGGGGATTAATATTGAATAAAAATAAATAACAGTATAAATTAGTGTTAAAAAATATATATCAAAAAATAGCATAAACCAAAGAAAAAAAGGGGAGAAAGAATTTTTTTCAACATTCGCCTTTAACATCAAGGAAGTCGTTTCGAAACACCTGCATGTAAGAAAAGAAGAAAAAAGGATAGCAAATTTTCTTTGCTGCATTTTTAAGCTGTCTTTTTTTTCAACAAGTAATTGTTTTTGTTAATATTTTTATTTATAATCATGTAAAAATTAATACAAAAAACACAAATTTTTATTTAACCAAGTAATGTAGCTTCATTTGTCCATTTTCTTGCTTTTAAAAGAAGTGTCTGTGATTCTGCTGATCGGTCTCCCTCGAGTATCTGGAAAGCGGTCGCTAACTGCGCTCTGAAACAGGTTATTATCGATGAAAATAAAATAAATGATTTTTTTGTTTGGTTGCACTTTTTTTATTGTTGTTGTTCGCTGCTGTGTCGCTTTTGCTTTTAAAAAGACAGCAAAAAAAGAAAAGAAAAAGGAATGCTATTCTTTCGAAATCAACAAAAGAAAAACGGACTTATCAGCACGTTGAGTGGTAAATAACTTTAATACACCAAGACAAGAACCTTGCTTTGGAATTGAATAAATATCATTACGGGGATCTTTTTTTGATAAAATATCAAATGCCATTGCAGAATAGTAATAGTCTTCAAGTTTGTAGCAATCATTTGCAATGATTTTTAAGACTGACATTGAATGCGGATTTGATTGATTTTGGGTATAAAATGCCCAAGCACGAGCAGATTGTCGTGATCGAATATCTGTAAAAATTTGGTTAGTGTTAATTTTTAGAGGTCTAATAAGGCATTGTTTCTTCAAAAAATTCTTCGGTATAATACAAAGTCAATTGCCTTATTTTAACGAAAACCTTTAAAGGGTATTACGGTACTTTAAGATTTTACGAATATTCCATCCCCTTAATATTTTTGTAAAATTCAAAAAACTTTTCGATCTTTTTTAGTTCTTCTGATACATCATCGTAGCTGAAAGAATCTGAAATGGATATCTAAAAATGTCTCCTTTATGCTTACACGCTCGAACAAGTCCTTGCTGATAAGTTGAATATGAAGTATATCGTTGATCTTTGACTTTACTCAAAGCATCTGCAGCTTCTTCGTAGTTTTCTGCAAAAAGATTTGCTTGTCCATAATTAAAATTAAATCGATCATCATCTTTATTGAATTGTAGAATCGAGTGATAATAGATTACAGCTTGATGATAATCTTTTATGATAAAATAATATGATGCCATTGCAAGTCTACCAGTTATTGTGTCTATAGAATTTTCAGTTGCTGAATGAGTAGCAGAGAATAATGACCTACTTTCTTCATCTTTTGATTCAGCAACAACTTTAAAATATTGCGCAGCTCTACCAATATTTGGATCCTAAAAAAAGCTTATGTTTTGTTTTAAGTTTCAAACGGTATTGTAGCAGTTGTATAATTTCAGCTAAAGTAATCTCCTTGTGTATAAAATATATTACTGTAACTACAATGTTATAAAGCAAAAAAATTTATGCGAAACTGAAGTTTAAAAAAGTATTGTAACTACAGTAATTTTTTTAAGTGTGAATTAAACTACTGTAATTACATTTGTGAGTAAACTTACTTGTTTCTTTTCATATCCAAGCATAACATAAACCAATGCTTTTAACAAGTATTCTGTTGGAGTTTTACTTGTTAATCCTTCAGCGTGTGAAAATGCCAAATCAACATCATCTAAAAAATCTTTCATAACTTTTCCATTTAAAAAAAACATTTTTACTTTTCTTCAAATAATAAATTATCAAATTCTTCCTTGCTTCTGGTACCACATCAACCAATGCCGGAAGAACTTGCAAAGCAGTTTCACCATTTCGAAATACTACTGTATTATGCAAGATTAAATCTTTTGCAAAAGATAAATCACTTTCAGCAAAATTTTTGAGTTTTTTTAAACATTGATCTGCAGCTTTAGGGGATACAATTCGATAAAGACATGCTGCTTCAAGATTGATTGCCGTGGGAGAATCTGGGTATTTTTCAAGATATACTCGAGCACATGCTAGCGCTTCATCAAAATAATCCATTTTAAAATAACAAATCCCAAGATATACATTAATAGCGAGGAAATTACTGTAATAAAGAGGATACTGTAATTGCATAAGATTAAAAATTACCTATGTTGAGTAATTATCGTTTTATATGTTTCCATGGGTTCAGCATAATGTCCTCGCATGAAATTTATTGCAGCATAACACAATTGATCCTCAATAGATGTTGTTAAAAGTGAATGATAATAACTTGTTTTTTTATCATCACCAGCTTTATGTGCCAAATGTAAAAGAAGTCGATTTTGTAAATCATTTTTTGGTTCTAAAAATTATTGCAGTAACCACTTTTAAAATGTGACAAATTAATGTATAAATAATACAGTGTACAAATAATACCATGTATAACAATAACTTTATATCAATTCTTTGAATTTAATTTATGATAATAAGGATACAGTATCCTATAGTAAACATTACATTACAAATAGAAATGTTCTGTTACAGTACATTATACAGATAGAAACAACATTTAAAAATTTTACCGTTCCCCAAAGCGATATCTCTCATTAACGAACGTTGAAATTCGTCTGCAAATTTTTAAAATTTACAATTTAAATGTAATTTTGACCGAAAAAAAAACAATTAAAAATTTAAAACCGAAAATAAAAAGATTGGAAGAGTTTTATTGTAACCCTTCTGGTGTGAACCTTAATACCTTAATCAAAAGTAATCTCTTTCTGAAAAAATTTTTCAAATCAAAGCACTCACGTTTTTCTGCAATTCTTTTAGCTTCATCCAATTGTCCACCTATCATATATGCACAACAAAGATAAAGAGAAATTAGGTATGGATAATTTTTTTCTTTAAGTATATTTTCATATGTTTGTGCTGCCTTTTGATATTCTCCACCATGATATGCGCAATATGCTAACCAAAGGGCATTATGCTGTGATGGCTCAGTATTTTGTTTATGCTCCAATAAAGCAATAGCACCAGAATAATCTCTGGTTTCTAAGAATTCCTCTAGTTCTTTAACTATTTCATTTCTTTTTTCTTTATCATTCTTTCTTCGGGGAAGAATTCGACTAAAAAGCTGTAAAGAGAGAGATAGTTAATTTGATAAATCTCTTTAAATCCAAAATCTTACCATAATCAAATTTCACAAAAATATTTGTTCAAAAATAACTCAAAAACAAGTAAAGAATTCAACAGCTTTTATCCCTCTACTAAAAGAAAAAAACATGTGTGTTTGCATTTCCATGACAACAAAAATTCAACAATTTTATTCCCAAGCTAACTGTACTAAATTAAACATACACAAACTATATTTTATATTATTTAGGTAAATGTTCAACACGATTAAAAACTTTACGTGAACCACGGAAATGACGAGAAGCATCTTCATCAGCAAATCGTTCACGATACCGCTTTTGATCGTCTTCATGATATTTCTTTAAATGTTGCTTTTCGGCCCATAACTTTTGTGTTAAATATGGTTCTTCTTCAAGATACGGTACTTCATATTCTTTTTCACCAGTCATTTCAAATGGTAAATAATGCTCTGTTGCTTGTTTCCTGCAAAAATATGAATGTAAAAAAAACCCAAATCTAAAAACTGCAGCTTACTTGTAAGTAAAACCAGCAAATGACGTTACAGTTCTTTCTGGTGGACTTGCACTATCACCTGTTTCAAGCTTTAAAAGTGCATCATTTCTTTCATGAACAACTTCTTCCAAATTTTCCATACTCTAAAAATAAATGTGTATAAAACATAGCCAATGAATAAAAAAGTACAAACTTCATGAACACGATCAAGTCTTTCAGGATTTGGAAACATTTTATGTCGAATTTTATATGCATGTTCCATTGTTAATAACATATTCTTTTCTTTAAGCAATACATACCTGAAAATACAAGTAGTTAAATAAAGCAATAAATAAAGAACTAAAAGCCTTACCAAAGTTTGTGCAAATCTGTATTACTTTTAAGCCTCAATTCTTCAGTTGTCCATGATCGACCAGGACGTTGTTTAGGACGTAATTCACTTGTACCAAAATTTTCTTCAGCATCAAAAAATTCAGATAATATACCACCAGGTCGTGCATCAATTGATTTCTTTGGATCAAATTCTGCTGCAGTTGAAGTTAAATCTTTTTCATTTGAAGCTGTTGTGGTTGCCGTAACAGCTGGAGCAGTGCTTTGAAAACGAAATAGAGATTTTGAAAGTGTTCTAAAATATCGTCCTGATAAATGGAATTAATGATAGTAAAAAACAAACCTTGATAAATGTCGAAAAGATTGCATTTTTGAGATTTATGGAATCTGAAACATTGAAAAGTTTTTGCAGTAAAAAATTGAAAATGTTGAAGAAATTTCTTTGCAAGAAAATTCATAGTTAAACGTTGGAAAATAATTGAATTGAATAGATTTTTTTTGTTTGTTTGAGCAATGATAGCAGCAGCAGCATAGCAAAAAAATACTTTCAATGTATTATTCATCAAATGTAACAGCAGCGATAAGCTTCAACATTACGTTCTTGTAGTTACCATTTTGTTTATTCAAATTTTAAGAACTATTTAAAAATTTGTACTCTATCATTAAATCAACAGTTATCCATCAACAACTTTTATTTATTATCAATAGTTTTAGTTTAAACTGCTAACATTTATTTCCCAGATGATTAGAGCTTTACCACTCAATAGATATGGATATGATATACTTAAACTTTTGCTAAGTTGTTTTTGTATATTTTTATTTATATTTTTGGTTCGACAGTATATTCCATCGTATAATGGTGAAACTTTCTATTTTCCAATTCGAGAATCTGGAAGTGAAATTGTGAATAATGAGCAAAGGTTAAAAGTTGCTGAAAGAATTTTGGAGAAATTTGACTGGAAAATTTTGAAGGTATGTCTTTGTTTGTAGCGAAGAATAATAAGCGACGAATCGATCTTGAACTCAAAATGCTGGATTAGATATCAGATACAATGTTGATCTTAAAACTTTATCGAATTGTAAACTACCTAATTCACATTAAAGATGTAATGAATCCATCAAATCAATTCGCCGTTAACTACTGTAACAATCTGATTATTACTACTCCTGTTTTAGGAAAAACCACAAATGCGTTTATCAATATCAATAATTGCTGCAGAACGAAAAAATGGATATCTTACACAATCACTTGCATTTCTTCTGCAACAAGTTGAAAACTGGAAAGAAGCACCAATAATTTCTATTTGTAATGTTGAAACAAATATTTTTGATGAGCTACAACCCTTCAAAGATAAACTACAAATTTATTCCGTCAACAAAGATAGCAGTAACAGCTATGATTTAACTGATGAAGATGGAAGAATAAAAAAAGAAGCAAATGATTATTGGAATTGTTTAAAAACGCTATACACAAATACCAATATAGATTACTTTCTTTTAATTGAAGATGATGCAGTTCCGGTGCCGCATTTTGAAGTGCTAATTAATGGTCTGTTAACTCGATTAGCTCATGATTGTCGATCCTCTGATTGTCAAGATGATATTGATTATGTAAAACTTTTTCATCCATGGAGACTTCGAAAAATTCCCTTCATGTTTCAAGCTATTAGTATATCAATTGTACTTGGGTTTACTGTATCATATTTTGTTTTTCGACGATATTCAATTATTATTATTTTGATTGTTGCTGCTTTTTCTTATTCTTGTTTCAGACATCATCATACATATTGGGAGGTAATTTCTTTTGCATTTCTTAATACTACAGTAATGTTATCTCACTTTTTAGTTATTTGCTGATACTCGGTTCCATTTAACTTCGTCTGCATATATCACACCATCAGAATCTTGCTGTACTCCGGGTGTTCTATTTCGTTCGTCATCAGTTCCATCAATGCTCAAATATTTTAAAGATCAATTAGTTGAGAATGGACATGCAAAAGATCATATCTTGGATGAATCTCCATTCAATGGAAAAGCAACCGATTTCAATTATTTTGTACATATTGGTCATTTTTCATCTATTCGACAAAAGATTATTCCATTAGATAGTTTATCAGATAATTAATATTGATTGTTATTAAATATATCTACCATATCAAAAATGTTTATAAAAATAAAGGGGTTATTTTTCAAAATATTTAAAGTGTGAATCGTGCTACATACCGTAATCTAGCTAAAGCATACTACGAATAATTGGGTTTCTCTGCATTTAACTTTTTCTGTGTCAAGCTTCACAAACTTTTCTCATTTATTTACATTATATTACTCTTGAAAATACAGTATTCCTTAGTTAACTAAATTATATTTACAAAACAATTTATTACTCATTTTAATAAACCGCTAATATTTTTTCTTGCACTTTTACTTGTTTTTTTTAATAACGTTATAATAATTTATATCTACAAAGATTCATTTGTTATGATCAAAAGGGGATGATATAATTCAAGTTTTCCCTTTTTTTATCTCATCTTCTTTTTCATTTTTGATTACGCAAAAAAAACGCATAGAATCATATTTTTTTTGATTCTGATCAAAAACAATTATGTCCGAAAAAAGGAAAAGAAAGTTAAAGAGATTTCATTTTTTTTCTTCAAAGCTGTTATTCTATTTTTTTCATGTTTATTATTGCATAAGAAGAAAAGAGAAAGGAAGAAAGGGATCTCCAAGAAATGAAGAAGAAGAATCAACGTCGCCATCAGCTGTTGGGTTTAGAAGTTGGAGGAGCTGCAGCAGGAGAAAAGAGAGAGATATATGTTTCTGAAGCTGGCGAAGAAGATGATGATGACAAACACCAACTTACACACATATACACAGAGATACAATTGTTATGTCAGAAGAAAGTTATTACAACTTTGTTAGATAAAAAACTGATGCCCTGCAGGCATGATTCTGAAGGGGCAGATCTTTTTGAAAGCAAAAGAAAAGAGAAAGGAAAATGGCTACTATTTTTTTGCGCAATCGAAAATTTAGTGGTAATCGCATTCATTTTTTTGTTGAATCATCCTTTTTTCCATATATTTTCCCTTTTATTACATACTTGTTTTTTTGTTGTCCAGTTTTTTGAAAAATATTTTTTGGTTTAAAATAGTCCAAGCTAAATGTGGCCGGCATCAGAAGCTACAACACATGGAAGACTGATAAATTTTGATACTGCAGCAGCATTAGAAACAATGGAAAATGATTTTGAACAAAAATTTGAAGAATGGTTAAAGGTACTGTAGCTTTAGCATCTTCGAGCTAATGTTATACCGTAATCCTTTTTTTTCAGTCAATAGATAACAATTTTTGTGATAAACCTTTAGAAGATCCAATATTTGATGGAGGAGATTTGCCAAGCTTTGATAATAATAATTTTGATGGCACTTTTGAATATCAAATTATCCCAGTAGATGGATCACCGAAAACTACGCCATCAGAAACAGAATGGAAAAATTCACAAAGTGCAGAAGAAACAACTTGCAGTGAAGATGAAAGACAAAGTAAGTGATGTTTGGCTAACATATTTTCTTTTTCTTATGCAATGCAATTCCAGCAAGAGTTGGAAAGAACCAACTAGGAGGATATTATGCGAATGGCCGTCCACTGCCTTCCTGTCTTCGTGAAAAGATAATTGAACTTTCAACTTCCGGAGTTAAACCATGCCAAATTTCACGGCAACTCCGAATTTCACATGGTTGTGTTTCAAAAATTCTTTCAAAGTTTGTTTTTTTACTAAAAAATCCAGTTTCATCCAAAATATATGTGGATGGATATTGCGCAATCTCTTTCATCTTCTCCTTCTTTGATCCCATTTTCTCTTTTTTTGTCCAAAAACATCTGAAAAAAATATGTATTTTGTTTTTATATCCATAAAATCCGGTTCAAAGAAAGGGGTCGACGGCTTTCGCTGAAAAATATTTTTACCAAAACTGGTTTGAAGCTTTTTTAAAAATACATTTATCTCTTTTATTTTGCAGATATCGTGATACAGGATCTATAAGGCCAGGAAAAATTGGAGGTTCAAAACCTAAAAAATCTTTGCCACAAGTTATTACTGCTATAGCAATATACAAACATTATCGGCCATCAATGTATTCATGGGAAATTCGAGATAGACTATTAACAGATGGAATATGTCAATCATATAATGTTCCATCTGTATCCTCAATAAATCGAATAATTCGAACAAAACTGAATTCAAAAGATGGAAATCAATTACCACCACCTCCTTTGCATGATTCTACAGTATACTATGACACATATCCTGACCATCCACATACAACTCAAAGTCCATATTCGGCTGATTCAGCTTATAATTCTGCTATGCTTTCATCATCATCGGATTGTTCAAGTCCTTCATAGGACTTATCATCTCCATTATAATAATGCTACAGTAATCTCCTGCCCTACCTCCAAAATCCCACAAAAATTTATTTGTTTTTTCCCATTAACCTTCTCAATCAACATGCTTTTTGTCATAGAAAAAAAAAAGACCGGTTAACTTTTTGTAAATATACAGTAGTCTCAGAAAATTATGCATGTAAAAAAACATGCCAAAATTTATTTGTATATATCTGTAAAACGTATTTAAAAGAATTTGATACTAATAATAAACAATGTACAATTATACAAGAGAAAAAACACATGTGATAGAAACAATACCCATACAATATAATTATAAACATAAATCAGAAACAATGGCAGTAGCACAGCGAGAATAAGAGCATAACATCTGTTTATGACGATGAACCAGAACCCGTAACGATCTTTTTCATGGAATTTACAAATGATGAAATAGCAGATTCATTTGCAGTACCAGAACTATTAGAAGCAGAAGTAGCATTGCTAGAAAAACCACCAACAAGAGTGGTAGCATTAGATGAAGAAGCATTTTGAACTGGAGTATGATTCGTTGCAGTTGCAGCAGGATTGGTAACATTTGATGAAGGGGCCAAATTAGATAAGAAATTTGAAAAACCACCCATTGTTGGTTTTGGTGCACGAGGGTTGCCACAGCCGTAATGATTGTATAATACTTGATGAAGACGTTCGAGATAAGGATCTGGAAGACTGCATTCTCGAGTTGAACTAATCAAAAGCTTCTGAAATTACAAACAGTTATTTAAAATAGAGTAATCATGTCATGCTTAAAACATACCTCCTTATCAATAATCTTTTCATCAACCAAAACACGAATAAAATTTGCCAAATTTCGAGATGGAATTCGATTAAGTGCTGGTTTTTCCGGATCAAGAATATCATTGATTGCAGTTGTAACATATTCACCAAATTCATCCCAAATCTTTACAACAGCTTGAATAGATTGAAATCGTTGAACCAATTCAACATTCGAAGGAGGACATTGACATACAAATTCAACAATACCATCAGCAACTTGCTTCTAAAACAATAGTCGTGATAAAAGCTTAAAAAGTGTATAAACAACAAACTTTGTAACCATTACATGCCATTCCAACAAGTTCAACAGCAAGTGCATCAGATCGTTTAGGATCAAGACCCAGACGAAGAAAATTCATAATTTGATCATGATTAAGATCAGCATCAACTTCTAAAATTAAAGATGAAAAGAATATACAAGTACGGAAGTAAAGCTTACCTGCATTACTCTTTAAAAATCCATCAAAATGAGAATCATCACAAAACTCATCAGTATATTCATACTGATCAGATTCTTCTTCATCAGCTTCATCGTCATCAGCATTACCATCCATTTCTTCGTAATCTTCATAATCAAGACTTTCATTCATATCTTTAGATGACATCTTTCTAAAGGAAAGGAGATATTAAATATGGTGTAAAAAACCAAGATCGAAATCGAATTAAAAAACCTGTTGAAAAATTTTTTTTGTTGAACAATTTCAACATTTGGCAAAGCGCGTCTAACAACCCTTCCATCAAGCAACCTTCGATTTTTTGCTTCAAAAAATTTAGAACGTATTTCAAAAGTCGTCTCTCCAAATTTCTATCAATTTTATTATTTTATTTATTACATTTTTACCGGTTATTACATCTACATTTTATCTACAAAAATGGATCCAAAACTTTTACAACAACGTGCAGAATTTTTAAAAGCTAATGCTCGAAATATCAATAATGCACCAAAGTTTAATGCTTCATCGGCTGCAAATGTTGCTGCAGCTTCAGCAAAACCAAAAAAGAAAGCTGCCCAACCAAAAACTCAAGATGAATTACGACATATGAAGTCACTACCAAATTTTGATTATACTTCTGGAAAAGTGGATATTGTATCATCACAAAATTCTTCGCTATTTGGTATGATGGCTAAAATTGTTGATTATATGAAAAAGCGACATCTTGAAAATCAAGGCTGGCCACTAACGTTGAATGAATGCTTAGATGAAATGAAGCAAACGGTTGCAAAGAAGACTGAACAATGGTTAATAGAAAAGTTACCAGAAAATCCAAAGCTAACATTTGATGAACATGGAAAATTTTGTTTTAAGCCAATGTATAAACTTAAAACTGATGAACAAATTAAAGCACAACTTGCAAAGAATTATCGTGATGGAAAAGGTGCTATCTTGCTCAGTGATTTAAATGAATGCTTTGCAAAAGCTGATGAAAGAATGTCAAAGATTGGACCTTCTTGTATTACAATACCATGTCAAGTAAACTATTAGCTTTGTCAGCCTATCTATACATTATACTTTGTTGTTTAGGTTCAAAAAAAGAAAGATAAAGCATATTTTTATAATGATCCAGATGTTGGTATTACGGTAGATGATGAATTTGTTGGTTTATGGCGTTCAAGCAATGTTGAAAACCTTGATGAAAAGAAGATTGATGAATATCTTGCAAAGCATGGCTTAAGTATTATCAAAGATCAAGCTCCTAAACGTCTTATTCATGGACCAAATACACATAAAAGAAAGCAAGCTCGACGTCCTGGAAAAATTCAAAATACTCATATGGGTGATATTCTTGAAAGTTATGAAACTAATTAGATTTTTGGTATATTTATTTGTTTTTCTTTTTGATTGTTTTGTGCTGTGGGTGTAAATAAAGTAACTCTACTAAAAATGAGTGTATTTGATAAGTGTAAAGTGCTGCACTTTGAGGGGACGCACTGGAAGACATGGTTATCTGTTATTTATTGAGGAATATCTATCCTTTAATTGTTCCCATGAAGTTGGGATACTGTATATCTAACAAGAAAAAACATATAAATCGATGTACAAAGAATAAAAAGTTAAAATTATTTTGTTGAGGAAGATGAATCAAAATGAAGATTAAAACTTAAAATCTTTAATTAAGGCAATCAAGAAAAGTATTTCTAGTGTAAAACAACACTTTATGTTAATGCAAGGATAACAGTAACAGACAAAACAATAATTTTATAGAGTAAACAAACAACATTATAACACATTCAAACCACACATAATTATTACATAACAATTTTTAAAAAAGTTATTTTTGTTGTTGAATCCATTTTTTATCACGAAGTTCCATCAAATCCATAATCATAAATTTAATCCGATTTGAAACAGCTCCTTTGAATTTATCAAGATAAGCAACATAACCATCCAGTTTAGTTGTATCTTCCTTTCTTTGAGCAACAAATGGTCCAACACATTTCATCATAACAGCAGCATATTCAACCATTAATTCACTGCCACTTTGTTCAGCATTTCGTATTAAAATTACAATACAGTTTTCAATAATTTTATAATTAAGTAAACCAAGTTTGAACAAGTGAGAAGTAAACCTGAAATAAAATTTGCAAAAATACATCAAAAAGAAAGCATTTTACTTTATAACACCAATCATTTGTTGTTTTTCTTTAGCTTTCATATCTTCAAGCTGTTTCTTTAAGTCAACAATCTTTTTAATATCATTTTCTTCTTTGCTTTCTTCTTTTTTAAGCTGTTCATGAAGTTCTGAAGTCGATTCTGGATGTTGTGATAAAGCTGTATTCTCGAAGCTGCTTTGACATTTTCGAATAATAGCACCATGGAATAATCGTCTAAAATTTTCTTTTTCCATATTGTGTTCAGCTTTATGCAATGAGCTACACAAATCAGAATAAAGTCCAACAAAAGTAGGTTCTTCAACAGCTTTAATAAAGATCAATTCAACAACTGCTGGAAGAGTTTCTTCATCTTGCCAAACACATTTATTAATCATTTCACGGGACAAATCACCATAAGTTGTTGGAGTAATAGCTGAACATCTTTTTTGAGTTTCTAAAAAATATAAAATTTCTGATAAACATGAAAACGAGATAACTATAGTTAACTTACTGTAATTCTAGTTTCAACAGATTCAGGATTATTATTATTTCCATTATCCTAAAAATGATCAACTGTTAGTAACAAATGCAAAAGCAAAAAGACAAACCCTCATAAAATTTCGAGCATCACTGTTATTGCGTTCACGATTGTAATATGGTCTTCGAACATTAGCAGTTTGTTGATTACTCCAGCTTGGATTTAAATCACCACCGCGTCTTTCATCGTTTGATGGTGCAGGTTCAGGAGTTAAAGAATGTTCAACCTTTTGTTGTCTATCACCTGCTGGACTTTGTTCCTTTGAAGAAGGTGTTGCATCTTTAACAAGTTCAGCAACTTGAGCTTTAAGACTAGCAGGATTAAATGGAGCTGCAGAAGCATTAAATGAAGACAATACTGCTGGTTCATATGAAGCTGAAGTAGGAACAAATGGAGGTGCAGTAGAAGTGAATGCTGTATTTGGTGCAGGTGCAGCTGCAGGGACATGATGATGTTCTTCTTCATGTGGTGGCTGATTATTAGCTGTATTTTTTACAGGTACAACACGATTTGCAACTAGCCGACCAAATGCTGAATTAACATCTTCTGCTTCTGCTGGCACTGCATCTTTTGTTATTCCATCCAAAGGCGATGAAGCAGTTGAAACATCAGTTGTTTTCTCTGCTAAAAAACGAATTACTGTAATATAAAGAAAATGAATTACAACTTACGAAGATTAACAGCTGTAAGAGTGTTGGGATCAACAAAACTAAGAATCTTCTTTTCACGAGGTTGCATTGGTTCCACTGACGAAGGTTGGTGTTCTGGTACAAATAATGGAAGCGGCTGAAACATGTGTGGCATCATCGCAGGTTGTTCGCCACTATCACCAGGAGCTCCGCTGCCACCAACACCGAAATATGCAGAAGTTGCACCAGGAGCACCAGGTCCACCAGACATTCCTTCACCACCACCAGGAGCAAAGTAAGCAGATGTTGCACCATATGGAGCAGAAACAATATCAACCATATTCATACCATTTGTTTGCGAAGTATAAATACTAGAATTTTGTGGAAGAGTCAAAGTAGCATTATTAACAACAGCAGGACTAAAATATAAATTAATAATATTAAAAGTATATTAATAGGTATAACACAACGTACTTTGCATACATCATATTTTGTGGATATTGCTGCTGTTGAACAGGTGGATATCCTGGATTGTTGGATATTGGATCCATGGAGATGAAAAAATGATATGTTTTTATCTAAAAAGTAAAACAAATTACTTAGTTACTACTACAAATAAAATAAATGACAAAAAAATGGTGAGAGAAATAGGGATACGCGATAGTAGATACAATGACTCTCATCGGCTTCTGAAAAATACCTATATTGACTGACCGAGAAAAGGGAAAAAGCACAACGAAAAGTTACGAAAATTTTTACCATTTGTCGTTTTTTCGAAATTTTTTTTTACAACCGTATAGAGCATTTGATATAAAGACATATGGAATAAAAGTAACACGGTATTTGTGAATTAGAAAATGCAGAACTTTTTCAATGCTGTTCTAGCGTTCAACGCAGCTGTTGGTATTTTCTTGATTAAATTCTCGCGTACAAAATGAAAGAAAACACAGTCATTCGTTTCGAGATTCAAAAATGTGCGAAATCTTTTTTTATGAGAAACGGTAGAAAACGCGAAGTTTTTTTTAATGATGTTTTTTACAGTGTTAAGTATTTCTTAAATAATTTTATAATTTTATTTTGCTTTTTTATTACAATTTTGAACAGTCTTATTTATGTTTTTGTAATACCTCAGAGCTGAATTTGTTGTTTATCTTTGTTTATTCTTACAATTTGTTTGAAATTATTACAAACACATTTATTTATAATAAAAATTGTGTACAAAATAATTAGCAACGAAATAATCACAAATAATGTAACTAAAACATTGTCGAATTTGACAAATTGCTTGAATATATCTTTGTGTTCATAATAATTTAGCAGACAATTATTTCAAAATCTAAAATGATTTTAATTGGCTTTTCTGCATACTGTAGCATTAAAAATTGATATTTTTTCTCATATTTAATCCCCTTTGGTAATAAATTTGAAATCTTTTGCAGCAAATAACACACTTCCTCATTTTAAAAAATCTTTGAAAAACAATGCATTTAATGCTAGCAAATTTTCTGCAGATTCAATAGATTGACTTCGTCTAGGATGTAAAAAAATTAAAACACAATAAAAACATAAAAGAAATAGAAAAAAAATTAAACCCATTTCCTGTTTGAACTTTTACAGCTGCCCACACATTGTTTAAAGCTTGTAAAATTTTTTGAAGCACGTAAAAATTGTTCAAATGAACTATATTCTATTATTATTAAACAGTTTTTTTCTCAAAATTTTAATCTCTTTAAAATCAACAATAGCAGCAGCAAGAAGTGCAGCATTTTCAAAGAAATCAGAAACTACAAATTTATAAAACAATTAAATGAGGAAAAGACAGGGATGCATTACAGTATATACAAAAGGGGATTTGAATAAATGTTTGTTTAATTTTTCGCTTAAGTTTTTTGTTTATAAGCGGCTGTAAATGCTATTGGAGTTTACATTATTTTATTTTTTTATTCTTTTGAATAAAAAATGTTCTGCGGGATTCAAACAATCATTCTTTTAACAATTTCGACGTCGGCATTTGCTGAATTATTTGGCACATTCTCACGTTCAAAAAGAAATGCTCTTGACAACACTATTTCATCAACAACACCAATTCCATCATCATTCGATTATCGAGATTATGGAAAAGTAACACCCGTCAAAAGCCAAGGCCAATGTGGCTCTGCATGGGCCCATGCCACAGTTGCATCAATTGAATCACAATATTTGTTACGAAGCAATCTAAGCTTGGATTTATCAGAACAAACACTTTTAAATTGTGAAATGCGTTCTGATTTGTGTTACTCGAGTGACACAATTATTCCATCATTTGAATATGCCCGTGATGTTGGAATTCCACTTGAAAGCTGTGCCCCATATACTTCTGGAGCCAACGGAAATGTTGAAATTTATGAAGGCTGTGATTCTTGTACAGAGCAGAGATATAAAATTGCTGGATTTCGACGATATGGCGCCATTCAAAATGGCACTTCTGTGACTTACAGTGAAGCCAAAATTGCTGAAGATCTTTATAATTTTGGCCCTGCTGCAGTTGTTATCTATCTTCCACCTCGAAATAATGGCACCCATGACTTTTATGATAATGTTAATTATTTAATTAAAAACTATACTGGCGGTGTCTTAGATTTCTCAGCAGAAGTTTGTAGCGCAAAATGTATGCAAATGACAGTTGTGTTACTTGTTGGATATACACCAGATTATTGGATTGCTAAAGGATCATTTGGTAACTATAAAAGATATGAATAATTGTTATTTGTTATCTATGATATTTAGGCTCAACATGGGGTGAAAATGGTTACATGCGTTTTAGAAGAGGAACAAATTTTTGTTCAATGACAAGAACTGTTATTGCACCATTTTTGGAAGCTCGAAATGCACCTGCACTAACCGCTTCTGAACCAACAACACCACCACCAGCTCCTCCCACAACCACAGTTGAAACAGGTTGGACAGAATGGGCTGCAGCTTCCTGTACAGCTGATTGTGGACAATGTGGTCGAGTTGTTATGAAACGAAGCTGTCGTGGTGGAGATTGCCCGTAAGTGTCTCAAAGAACCATGCTGATTTACGTAATTCATTTGTTTTTAGAGGTGAAGATACAATGAATTCAACGACAAAATGTGGTGCAGCATCTTTATGCCCCTTCCCACTTCCGTCATGTTGTGCACCAGCAAAACGTGCCATTTATAAATCTGCTCTTACATGTGTTTAACCCCCATGTAAAACAAAGCTTGCATGAAATTAGTTTTTCCTGCATTAAATTAGTATTAATATCTAATAGAAAAATTTTTTATTTGTAATTAAGAAGATGTTTTACTTTTACAATCTTTGTTTACAAATAACAAATTTAAGCTAACAAAGTGTTGTTCTATAAAAACCATTTCTGTCAAAAGTTAAAAATCAACATCAAAGAGATTGATGTGCTCCATCTTTATCGTAGGTCGTTCTAAAATGAATTCCCATGATGCAAGCAGGTCGTTAATTGATGGAATTAAATAGCGTAATTCTTTTTCGTTTTCACCATACATCTCAATTTTTGAGTTGTTTGCAACATGATTCTAAAAGTTTTATTTCCCCACAATGTTTTTTATTTTGTTTATAAAACTAACATACCTTAAAAAATGAACACAAATCTGCGGCATTTACCTTTTCTTTAATTGAGGATAAATAAAAAGTTTGAATTTTTACATTTCTTTCAGCAATTTGTAGAATAAAAAATGTTTCTGCGGTAATCAATGGTGATGGAATAAATCTGAAAATGTTTTTGTTCTTGTTCTTGTTAATGTCTTGTTAAATTTAAATTTAAACAAAATGGCTACCCGATGTTATCGGCATTTGGAAGATTATCCATTAATTCTTCCAAAGATGCTCTACCACCATTTACATCTTTAACAATAGATTTCTTAAATGCAATCCTTTTAATATTTTTTGATTTTGTTAAAAAGTCATATTCTTTCAATGATAGAGTTTGATGCCGAATTAGCAAAAAACGGACCTTGCATTCTTGAATTTTCGGAATAAAGCTTGAAAGTTTGCTACTATCATTTTTACAGGAAACAAATAGAGTATTAAAAATGCAAATATTATTTAAATGATCAATCTTTGGGTTTTCTGCTGAAACAAAAAGTGTTTCTTGAAAAATTTCAGTTTCTTTTACTTCAGAAATTGAAAATTTAAAACACAAAGTTTTGTTTATAATTAAAAACATCAGCTTAGAACATTTCTGTAATTTTTGGGTGTATTCATAGCTGGCATTCTTACAAATATAGTTAATTATCGGTGATTGAAATGCAAAGCTTTGTTGAACCATTCCATTTTTGGTAAAATATATCATCGGCAATGGCACTTCTGGTTTTGTAACAACCTGTTGAACATATTCATAATTTTTATAAAAATCAAATGAAATTATTTTTGTTCCAGGTTTTCTTTTTTCAGCAAATTCTATCAGCTGTTTAAGCGCTTCAGTTCGAGAACCAAAATCAAATTCTAATTTAATTGAATCAAGAATCCATTTTGTGTTGTCAAATGAGTTTTCAGTTTTTGCAATCATTTTACGATATTTTTTTCGGGTAATTAAATCATCCACAAAATATCGGCAGTATCGACGATAAACTTCCAGAAGATTCTAAAATGTTTATCAGTCCTACAATATTTTTTATGCCAGGATTTTAAAGAGTTTTAAAGAAAAAGATCTGGAGCACTGTGACTTTTTCTTTATATTTTTCTCTTTGAAATTGTTACAACTTACTGTTAAACTTTTTTCATTTCCACTAGTTTCTTTTATAAATTTATGAGAATAATGAAAAAGGAGTTTCCATTTTTTCTTCAAATCTTTCGTTGTGTTCTGATAAGCCATATCAGGTTCAATATTTTTTATTATATGTTCGGCGTCTTCTGTTTGTTTTAAAAGTGATATTCGCTTCTTTAAAATATTAAATCTATTCACATATATATTGTCCGTAGCATCCAATTGGATTCCATGCGGAAAGCAGATTGTCAATGGTTGTTTTAACCAAATTCCGATAACCATCATCAATATGCCCAAGAAAAATTTCATCCAAAATTTGGATTGCCCATTTTGCATTTGCTGCTGCATTCTTCTAAAGTTTTAGATTTTTTTTAAATTGCCAAAAAAAAACCATACCTTTATAAATTCACAAAAATCCAACGGACAAAATAAATGATTAAAAGAAATTTCAAACTTTTTAAGTTTAACATTTCGGTCAAGATCTGCAATGTTTTTTGTTGTTTCGGCAGTTAAATGTTTCAATGACATATAGATAACCCATCCTAATCTGTAAAAACATTTTGAGATTTTTAATGTCATGCACGCATGTATATGACTTACTTAAAACTGTATGTATTTGGAAACTGTTCAATAACATCTTCCATTGCTGCATATTCACTATCTACATTTGACTTTTCTATTCCTATATGTATTTTAGCTTTTTCTATCTTCTTAGATGCTGTTAAAAATTTGAATTCATCAAATGTAAGGATAAAACAGCATAAATCCAAATATCGGATATCATGAGAAATAAATTTTGAAAATAGATTAGAAAGTGATTTTCCTGCACCCCAACCTTTGACCGTAAGTCTCTTTCCAATCCGTATTTTTTTCATAGATTCTAATAATGGATGATCAGGTAATGCAAATAAAGAATCTTCTGAAAAGTCTGTCGTCTGTTTTATATCACCATCTGGACATTTAAGCATTAAATCCCAAACAAGAACGTGTTGCTTTTTAGTTATAACAAAGTATTTGCAAGTTTTAATTAATTTGTTGTAAACAATAAAATTTGCATTTTTCATTAAATAAACCGTTAATGATGATTGAAAGGGAAAATATTGTGGTTGAATGTTTTCATTAAATGATGAAAATGTTGAATTCAATGAAACAACAGAAAAGTTCAGTGGTACAAATTCCAAATTGCTTAATGTTAAATCACGCTTTGTTTTTGAAGACATCAACCGTTTTTTGCTTTCATCAATAACAGCTTCGAGCACATTTAAATATCCATATTTTTTGCCAAATGTGTAAGCAAATTTAAAGAAAGACTTTGAGAATACTGTAATTGAATTCAACGCTTTTTGCAACAGCTCCATTCCATCAATTATTGATCCAAAGTCAACTTCAAATCTAATTGTATCAATGAAATATTTTGTTACATCATTTCCACGACTATTGAATTCATAAATTTTATTCCGATATTCTTGCAACAATTCTTTATCTTCAACAAATAAACGAGAGTATCGACGATAAGCTTCTAGCGCATGCTAAAACATTTTGTATCTCATGTAATTACGTTTTATAAAGCTACCATATGATTTATCGAATTTAGATATTCAATAAAAAGTTTCCAAAAATCTTTATCGCATGGATTTTTTCCAAGTCGTAATTCAAAATTTTGAATAACAAATTCATCGTCAGAAGTTTGTTTCAAACATTCAATCCATTCTTTTGCATTTTCTTCAACAGCCTTAATTTTTTCATACAACAGTAGTGATTTTTCATATTGTTCCAGTAAATCTTTGGTCATCGGTGAAGCTAAAGAATGAAGGAATAATTGATTATCTTATAAGCTACATTTACCAGAAAATTCTTGATATAGCTTTATAGCCTTTTTCAAGTTTGCATGTGGATAAGTTAAAGATTGTTTTAAAAGTTCAACTTGTTTTTTAATACTGTAGCAATAATAAGTTTTACAGCGATATTCAAGATAATGCAAATACTGTGAAGTGAGAGTTTTGAAATAGTACGGAAGCTAAAAATATTTATTTATTCATTTAATTTTTTTAATACTCTTTCACTTACAATAGGTCGATCATCTCTAATAGTTGGAAGTCGAGCCCACATTTCATTTTCCCAATAAAAATGTTTATAGCCACGTCTTCGAAGTTTCATATGCATACGAAAGCTTTGATTACGAGTCATATTTCCATCGGCAATACGTTCTAATCTGAAATATCAATTCTTTAGTTGCATGAACTCAAATCAAATCCCACTTTTCCCAATAATTCCATAAGTCGGGAATCATTGTAAATTTTCGAGAAAATTCATTAAAGAATTTTCGTTGATCTTCAATTTTTGAATTGGAATTTATATTATTCAAGAGTTTTTCAACAGCATTTTTATAAAAGGATGGAAGATTTTCGTAAACGTTTGATGAAAATTCCATTACTTAGAACAGTAGAAGCGTTATAAAAATAATAATGTTTTTAAAAAATTTTATAGTTCTGTTTGTCTTCTTTATAAACCTCAGAAAAATTGTATGACTGACTTTTTTTTATCAAATCAATAAATCTTGAGATTTTTCAAGCTGTTTAAAGCATCCCCTTAAAATATTTACTAATACCGAAAAAAATAAAGTGTTTATGAGAACATTTTGTTGATGTAAAACGAGTAAATGTAAGAAGTTTCAAAAAAGTTGGACAGAATGGGCGGCAGCTTCCTGTACAGCTGATTGTGGATAATGTGGTCGAGTTGTTATGAAACGAAGCTGTCGTGGTGGAGATTGTCTGTAAGTATCTTAAAACAGCGGAATGAAAAACATCTTTATTTGTTGTTTTTAGAGGAGAAAATACAATGAATTCAACGACAAAATGTGGTGCTGCATCTTTATGCCCCTTCCCACTTCCTTCATGTTGTGTACCAGCAAAATGTGTCATTCATAAATCTGCTCTTACATGTGCATAAGTATTACACATATACATGTCAATTTCGGATGTGCCAAATTTATGATAAACAAAGTTTAAAATAAAGTGGTATTACAAAAATCAATTAACAAATTCATAATAATAATGGTTATCCCAGAACTACCGTATGCCCGAGCTGTCTATGGAGTTACAGTAGCTCGATTATAACTGATCTCTTTTCATTGTGTTTGCCTTTAACCAGATCAATCAATCAATAAAAGCTTTATTGAAATACCAAAACCCAAAATAAGCAAGAAGAAAAAAGCAAACTGCCAGCTGGTTGAGATGTAGATATTATCTAAAACTAAATAAAGACTGAACTAAAAATTGAACACTTAAGCTCACATTGAAGAACTATTCTATCTGCTTTCATTAGTTGGATCAAAAGCGGAGCGCAGGACTCGTTGTAAGAAAGAGATATTAGACATAGATACAAAAGAGCTAATAAAGGAAGAACAATAAAAATGATATAAAAACGAATGGTCAAGTTTTTACGATAAATAAAATATAAAGCGATTATAATTCAAAGTGTCAAATATTGACAATAATAAAACTTCGCATAAAGTTAATCGTCTTCCCGTTAAAAATTTTTTCGCACATTTTTGAATCTTGAAACGAATGATTGCTTTTTCTTTTAGTAAGATATTTTTTTGCGCGAATCGGTAAACAAAAAATTTCAACAGATGTTAGAAAAACTTTAGATAAATGTTATCATTACTTTATTTTTTCAAAATGTCCCTCTATTTAGGTTTTGAACGGTTTCTTCGCACTGTCCAACGCTAAATCGATATATAAAATAATAAAAATTTCGAAACTTTAAGTTTCTTTTTTTTTTCTTGTACATCAACAATATTATGCGACAATTACCGACACACCATTCAGAAAATGAGAGAAGTATAGACTGTACCGCTGTTATTGTTAGCACATGTCGTCATTGTCATGGCCATTGTTATCCGTGTTTTAATTCTGTCGTGTTCTCTTTCTACCAATTAATTTCGTAAATTTAATTTTTACCTGTTTCTAGTGATAAAATATTTTTTTCGTCTGAGTGAACCATGGATCAAAAATCAAATAATCCAGGACAAGAACCACAACAAGGACAGCATTCTATTCCTCAACAACCTATTCGCTTCCAACAACATCCAGGATATCCACAAAATATGATGTATGCAAAGTACGTTTATATATCATATTTTTCCTTCACTATTTTATTTTATACATTTCCTGCTGTTGTTAATAATGCTACTTTGACACTTCCACAAAATTCTGGTATTTATACTTCACAAACAAATATCATGAATATGGCTGATATTTTTTCTCCTGCAGCTCCATATGGTGGTGATTATGAACAACCTACAATGATTCCACATATGGTTAATGCATATCCTCATTATGTAATGTATGCACAACCACGGTATCAGCGTACAGTAACTCCACAACGGCAACCACCAGCACAACCTCGTGAAAAGAAGATTCTTAGTTTAGTTGACGTTAGCACTAATGCAGCTATTAGTAAGTTGTTTTTCTTTATCCTTCATTAATATGCATTCATATTGAAAAAAAATGCAGCTAATGTTTCAACTGCTTCTTCATCACATGAACCAAGTAAACATTATTCAAGACCACCTTCTCCAGTTGATGAAGTAACAACCAAAGAAGATGTTCAAAAAACAGAAGATATTAATTTAGCATTGGGTCGAGCTGTTGCAAATCGTATTTTGAATGCTGGTAATAATGTTGCTTCTGCTTCTCTTGAAACTAAAATTGATGTACGTCATTTTATTTTGGAATCAATTGTAATTTTGTCTTTTAGAAAGTTCGGAAAGATATTCAGGATCTTCTCAATAAAATTACTCCAACAAATTTTGCTGATTTATCTCTTGAAATAATTAATAAACTTGTTTGGCGTGATGAAGGAACTCTTCCAACAGTTGCTGAATTGATTTTTACTAAAATTATTGAAGAACCTGCTTTTGTTGGACTTTATACTGATTTGTGTAGCTCATTGCATGAAGCTGAACACAATATGGAAAAAGAAAATTTTAAACGTCATTTCCATGGTGCTATTATTAAAATTTGTAAAAGCAACTTTGAAAATACTGCTTTTTCACAACATCTAGAATCAATTTCAAAACTTCAAGAACAGCTTAAAGAAGAAGAAAGCAAAGAAGTAAAAGATGAAAAGAAGATTGCTGATTTGAATGAACAACTTGAAAAAATGAATGCTAAAGAAAAACAACGGATGATTGGTACCTTAAAGTATGATCTTTTTTTATCAATGATATAATGATAATTTTTGATTTTCAGATTTATGGCTCATTTGTTCAGAATTGGTTTACTTAATTACAAAATTATTGAAAATTGCATTGTTATTTTAATTCGAACAGGTGAAGAAACTGGTAATGATCTGATGACTGAATATGCTGTTGATTTGATGAAATATGTTGGTCCATTTATTGCTGGTCAAAGTAAGGAAGATACAACAAAATTAGATAGTTATGTTGGCTATCTCGCTAATAAATTCAAAGAACCTCTTTCATATAGTGTTGCAATGAAGATTATGGTTTTGATGGAACTTCGTTATAAAAAATGGATTCAACAACAAGAATAATGTTTTTGTAAGGAATGTTTCATTTTAATAATTTTTTTTTGTAATTTGAACATGTTATAATTTTGTTTGGTTACTCTATAAAATGATTGTTTTGTTTGTTACTGTTATTGTTGCATAGACATTGTTTTCTACATTTTTATTGAATTCATTTTTCAGTTCTTGCTTTAGAATAGTATTATATTGATGTTGCTATATAAATTTGTCATTAAGCTGATTCCACCTTCAACACATTAATATTTTAGCTTATTGCATGCTTTAAATAAATCATAAAATGAATAGATAAATTTTTCAGTAAGATTTTAAATGTCCACTGACTTTTAAAGCATTTTTTTAGTTTTAAAATTTATAAACAAATTTCTATTTAAATTTCTCATTTCCTTTCATGTAAAATTCAATGGAATAGAAAATGACCCATTTAGGTGATTGAATGAATCATAAAAAAATATCACAAGATTTTTCCAAAAATTACGGTAACTGCGTACTTTTGTTAAACTCTGAATTGCTTAATTATAAATACCAAAAGAAATTTGTTTAAACTTTTGATTTTTGTACATTTTTTCAATTTCAATGAATGAATTCACAGTAATTGTATAAATTATGTTTACAACTTCTACTTATACTTTACCAGCAGTAATACGTATTTTACCAACATCACCATCATACATGTCAATAGATGAAGAAAAAAGATTCCTAATTGTAGCTCTTTGAAAAAAAAATGTTTGAAAAATTTATTCTTTTTTCTTATATGCGTGCCATAATTTATAATCCAATTGTTGACACTTTAACAACAGCTTCTTCTCCTCCTCCCACAAAGTATTTTCCCCTATCTCTTTTTCTCCCTTGTTAACCCTTGGGATTTTTAAGAGAGAAAAATGAAATTGAAAAATTCTTAAAAATTTTTAAGTTTCTTTCACGTTTTTTTTCGATGAAAATTGTCAGTTTTTTTGGGTGGGAGAAACCAGGAACCTTTTTGAAAAATGTAAAGTGGTTAAAATACTTTTAAAGCGTTTATGTTCCGTCATTTGAAAGTGTAAAAACAAATTATGGGTTTTTACTTCTTCTTTTTGGCTACTGTAGTTTTGCAAGATGACTTTTGACCTTGAGGGTTTCATGAAATCAAAAACAAACATATTTTATAAAAATTTTGTTTGCATCCAAAACTAACAAAGAAAAAAAAAGATTTATGCCATCTTTTTTTTAAAAAAGCCAAAAAAGCAAAAACAAAATTTGATCTTTTCTTTTTTTAAATCTGAAAGTTTTAAAAGTAAGTGTTTCATTTCAGACAACTTTGTTTTGTTTTTTAAAAGATGTTTTTGGAAAAACAAATTTTTTGCATTTTTTGAAGTTTCCGCCATCCACCGCTTTTAAAACGTCATCTTCATTAGCACCCGACACAACAGAAACGAGATAAAAGCTTTTATGGAATTAGACATGTTTTTTTATCTTTAAAAGGGGATGTCTAAAAGTTGAAAAAGTTCATTATTTTTCGAAGAAAAGGTTTGTAATTTTGCCATGGCAATTTAGTCATTAACAAGTTTATTGTTATTGAGAAAAATGAAGAAAACTAGCGAGCTTTTATGATGATTTTGCTCTTTACGCATAAGTTCATCATTTTCTGCCAAGCCAGAGGTTACTGTCATGGATAATATTTAGTTTTTAATTTTTTTTGTTTAATAAATGTAAGAAAACACTTTTATCAAACAATTACTTTAATTTTTACGTAGTAAAAAAGTACGTTTTTGCGAGGGTTACAACATGCAGATATGTAGTAACAGTTTTTTGGCTGTAGTTGTAAATTTAGTGTTACTTTCAAATTCTAAAAGGAAAATCGTCATGTTGCATGTCTCTTTTTCAATTTTAGGCAATCAACCCCCTCAAAAATATATTTATAACACTTTTCTACTTCCATCAAAACTAGTTAACTTTTTATTGCTCTACACTTTTACCTATTTTTACACATTTGTATTTGCTGAAAGCAAAACGAATGTATCAAATTATAGGTACACAATTTGTATTCCCACTACAATTAACCTTTGCCAAAATTTATCGTAACCTTTGCACACAAGTTTGCTATTTTTTGATTTCTTTTGTTCATTAATGAAAATACAAAGTAAAAAAAGATATATTTGTTTACAAATTTAAAACTAAAAATTGACATCGCCATTAACCCTTTTAAAAAAACTTTTAAGGAATCTTCCTCCCATTTCTACAATCTAAAAAAAAGAGGGAGGAGCCTTTTCGAGGGGAAAGAAAAAGAAGAAGACATTCTTGGAAAAACATTTCTTTGATTTCTTTTATAAAAAAAGCTTAAAATCCTTTTTTTACCTTTGTTAACAAAATCTGTTTTTTAGTAGTTTTTGGAAAAGTGGATCTATGCTTTTTGGTGTGCTTTATTAATGTGCCAAAAATAAAAAATCTAACAAAAAGTTATTTGTTCCATTCAAAATTTTTCTTTTCATTATTACTTTCGAGTGGGGCAAAATTTCGAGGTTCTTTAATTTCAAATCGGATTAATTTTTTGTTGACGCCATTTTCTAAAAGGTAATCTTTAGATATTTGCTTGCTACTGCTTCTTTTGAAATCTCTTTGAATGTGAATCACTTTTTATGGAGTCTAAAAGATTTTTTGCGTATATAAAAGGTGGCGATAAAAGCTTTAAAAAAGTGTAGATTTCAAGGTAAGTGGTTGCTGCCAATTACGTGCGTTCATGCCCTTCCTTCTACATCTTTTACAATGGCATTTTTGAAGCATAAAATTGCTGCTGGTGTCTGTAGCCCTTGGGCATAGCCTATTGTTTGTAAATGCGCGTGTATTCCTTTTTTTTATAACAAAACGATAAAAAACATTTTTGCGTGTTTATAGTTTAAAAATTGAAGAAAGAAAAAAGTGTAATTTTAAAACTCACATAAAATTTTTTTCTAGGCTTCATCCCCCCATTTCTTTTGGCATCTTTTTTTGACACATTCAATTTTCATCAAAACCCCGCAAAAACAAAAAATATGACACATTCATCAAAAACTTTTATTTTTGTCTTTGCTGCTATCTCAGCATTCTGCCTTGTTTCATCTACATTTGCACAAGTACCAGATTTTCAACAAGATGTAAGTTTCGATTACTGTAATGGGTTAATATAATCTGTATCCATTTTATAGGAACTTTATGCATTTTTAAATTCAAGATATCCAAATCTTTATAATCGTGCCCTTCGATCAATGGGTAAACCAACATTTATTCGATTTGTAAGTTCTTGTGAATTATTGTATATATTTTTATTAAAATTTATATTTTAGGGTAAACGATCTGCCGCAGTACCAGTATTAGCAACAGCAGCAGTAGCAGGAGCTTCTGCAGCTGGATCTGTAGCTGCTCAACAGAGACAACAACAACAACAACAGCCACAGTATCTTTTCGATCAACAACAACAATGGTCACAATATTGAGAGTATTAAAATGAACAAAAAACTTTTAAATATGTTTTTTTTATTTTTAAATATTTTATATAACAAAAAAACTGTAATAGTAAAATTAAAAATTAATAATAATAATTAGGCGTCACTTATTTTTGCTTTATGAACAAGAAAATCCATGAATCTCATTTCATAGGGTGAAAGATGATGTAATCCAATTGTTGTTGGGCTTATATGATCGGGGTACTGTAATATTAAATTATAATTTAAATGTGTGTGTGTTAAAAAAATAAAAATGTTTCAAATTTATTTAAACTGTCCGGATCTAGCATTGGCACTTTTTTGGTCAGATCTAATGTTCATTTTATGTTTCGGGAAAGATCAAAGGGGTCAATCGCTGTTGACGTCAGATCTGGACAATCGTTTCCTCTAAAAGACTTACACCCAAAAATTGATAATATGAATGTCGATTCATAAAAATTGTCCTTCCAAAATCATTAAGCTCTTCAGGATGGAACTGATGAAATCTATCTCGACCTTGATAATCTCGAGCATCAGAAGGTGTAATATTTATTTTTGCAAGGCATCTAGATAATTCTTGATCTTCTTCAGCTCGATGAAATTCTGGACATAAATTATCATCATATGTTATATTTACGAAAGATTCCAGTGTCTTCCATGATATCACATATGTACTGCCATCAGCAAAACCTTTTGGCTGCAAAAAAAGAAATAAATAAAAAGAATGGCATTTCTTTCTATGATGAAAGTGAGAGGGAGATTCGAGAGAGGAAGGTGTTCTAAGAAAATGAAAAAAAGAGAGAAAAGCGAGGGTGTCATTTTTGCGGGAGAGAGATAAAGGATAATAGATGAAACAAACAAAACACATGTAATTGCCAAAAAGAATAGCATTACGTATATGTTTTTTTAAAGTAGCATTGTTTTGTTTGTTCAAAAAAAAGTTTTAAAAATGGCGTATTTGAATGTTGTTCGAAGAAAAAACTTTGGACCATAGTTAAATAAAGATAGTTACAACATTTTAGTTTAAGTTTCATTTTAGAACTATTGCCCGTGATAATATTTTTTACAAAATTTTCTGTAAGCAATACAGTACTGTTGCAACAAAAATTTTAATCATTTTGTATTTGTATTAATTTTTGAGCCGTGGTAGTAACATACTTTGTGTCAAAAGCAAATTTAAATTTACTATCCGTTGCGTGTTTTTTCTAATTCTAACCAAAAAATACTAAATTTAATTTCTGCAACCGAAAATTCGTTAAAAAACAATAAAAATTAAAACATTAAAAAAAGGATAAATAACAAGACCTCCAAAATTATATCATCAAAGGTTATTTTTATTATTGTTTTTTAAAGCTGTTATGCCTTTTTCCGTTGATAAAAAAAAATCTATGGCTTCGGTTTTATCTTTTGCTATAATGAAAAGCAGACGAAAGAAAACAAAAACAAACCTCAAAGAAGCCCCATCGAAATCCGAATAAATAATTTTTTGCAGGATCATAACGTCGAAGGAATTTTCGAGCATTATCAACAAAAACAAATGCATCATCATCGGCACGAAGGTACCAATCATATTTTCCAAGGGTTGTATGATATACGAATCTGTAACAAGATTTTTAATATTGTCAATGGGTGTTAGGGGACGTATTAAAATAAATAAGATAAATAAATTGTATAGTTATTTTTATAAATGCCAAAGAAAGAGTTTTTACAATAACTAAAACACAAAAGTTTTACGGTAGTGAAAGCAAATAAGAAATTCTTAAAAAAGAAACAAATAGAAAGAGTTTTAAAAAATTATGAATATTTTAATATCTGCTGTTATAACACAACAATTTGATTTTGTTATCTCTGTTACAATCTGGGATCTCCACATTAATCGTCATAATCACAATAAGCATGCAACAGAGAAATGAATAAAGATATTTGACTAGACTGGGTTATAGATATCTTAATAATCAATGAACGGATTTTTGAAAACCAAAATCAGGAATGTCAAAGAATAATATAAAGGTTTTAGCAGACATAAATAAGTTAAAAACTACTTTTAAAAATTAAAATTTTAACACAACAGAAGTAAATATGTTGAAGAGACTATGTTAGATGTTTTAACTTAAAACTACCATCTAGCGCCTACACTAAATTTTATGAAAAGCTTACCTCATAACATTTCTTATCTTTTCCCATGAATGCTTTCTTGTTGTGAATCTTGGAAAATATATATGTGGAACTTCCCAATCGATTGGAGAATCAGTAAAGAATAAAGTATCATCACACTTTTTCCCCCAGATATCATATACTGTTTTTGCTAGAGTATCATGACTGACAGCTGCGGTATGTATCACACATAGTATTCTTCCATTTCCTATTCCACCTTTTATTTGACTTCTCTCTGGAAGGGGCTTCCCAATCTCTGGTGCATTATATCTTTCACAAAATATTACAGTAGGAAAATATGCAATAATAAATAAAAATAAAAAGTAATATTTAATTAAATAAAATAATACCCTTTGAAGTAATAATAGCATTACGTAATTTTTATTATAGTTTTACCCGTGTTTTTAAAAAACCCAGCAGTAAAAAAGGTTGAATCAAATCGATTAATTTTTTTCTTCAGATTTGTGGAGGAAACTTTTTTTTATGAGACTTGTTCGTCGGAGGCGTAAATTAATAAGGCGAGAAAACTGGAGGGAGAGAGAGAAAATGATCAAGGGCAAGATAATTTTAATAATAATAACGAATGAGTTGAATGGATCCCCTCTCTCTTTTCTTTTTTCTAACTAATTTTTTAAATTTACACATTCTTGTTGTATAAAAAAGATGTAAAACAACTTTTATAATAATTTTTTGTTAATTTTGGATGTTTTTTCTTTATACATTGTCTAAATTAAATACGAATTATTATTTTATATAAGCTACTTTTATAGCGTAACAAGTTTTTCTCTTTTCTATTTTTAGTGTCATTTTTATAAATCTTTTTTTTGTTGAATTAAAAAATGTTATTTTATTATATTCTGTTGGATAAAAATAAATCATTTTAAAGAAATATTTATTGACATTTATATGCAGATGACGTAAGTACAGTAACCTATATTGTAACGTATCTGCACATCAAAAATAAACCGGACATCTATTTAGCTGAAATGCCGTTTATAAACATTTAAGTCGTCATGGAAAATCTGACCCATCTATTCTTGTTTTAAAACATTTCTTAGGGTAGTTACAGTACACCAGAGAATAAGAGAGTGACATAATATATGATCTGCAAAGAACACATCCAAATACAGTTTATATAAAACATTTATATATAGTAATATAATATAAAAGCAAAGAATAAAGTATACAAACACAAACATATTAAATTAAAGATAATCAGAATCTTTGTGTTGACGATAACCAAAACTTGATTTTTGAGTATCTGTTGTATCAACTAAAAAAATACAGTTTAATACATCCTCTCAAAATGAAAAAAAGTACCTGAAGTTTTATTATCAGATAATTTAGATACAGTATCAGTCGTTTGTTCAGTTGGTTCTAATCTTGCAGTAACTAATCTTTCTTCGTCTTCTTCTTCACTAAAAATTAGGAAGATTGACAACAGTTAAAGATGATAGACAAAAAACTTACAAAGATTTAAGTGATAATTCTTTTTCTTCTTTTGTATCTTTAGCTTGTTCCATCATTTTTTCTATATTTTTATTTCCAGCTATTCTGGAATTCTTTTTTTGTCGAGCTGGACGTGCTTTAGTTTTGATTCTTTCAAATTCAGTATTATCATCTTTTGATAGCGTTGCTGAGAGTTTACTCTTCTGAAAAACAAAAGCATTACAGCAATTGCCTCAAAAAACGCTTTGTAGCTTTCATATATTCCAAGAAGATTATTTTAGCAAAAATGGATATATAAGATCAACAAAGAATTCGTTGCATCGAACTACATCATAATCTAATCTCTCTAAAAACAACTTACTTTCCGTTTTGCTGCTGCCTTTCCAGTACCACCAGGAGTTCCAGGTGAAGGTGATTCTACAGTAGCATCTTTTTCAATTGTTCCATCCTTTTCTACAGTATCTTCAGTTGTATTTCCATTTCTATCCTTTTTTCCACTTTTACTTTTTCTTGTTGGCTTTTTACTTCCTCCTCCTCCACCAGGAGATTGTTCTTCAATTGTTGTTTCTTTCTTTTCTGGTTGCGATAAAAGTTGTTGATTATTTTTTGGATCACTTCCAGTTACAGATTTTTGCTATAAGACATATATATATAAATTTTTAACACTCAAATAAAACATAAACTTACAGTAGTTTGTTGTTGTTGTATTACAGATTGTAGTGGTGGTGGAGGAGCATTTGTTGGTTGTTGTTGTTGATTACGTAAAAATGGTAGCTTATGCCTTTTTCGTAGCTTTTTCTTTTTCTTTTCAACTTGCTTTGAATTACTACTAGTTGCAGAAGATGAAGAACCTGAAATTGTTGATCCTGTTGACGTAGTAGAACATGATGATGAACCAGGTTGTGTTGGTCTTATTTGATGTGGTTGTTCTTGTTGTTGCTGGGTTATTGAAGTTGCAGATTCAGCTGTTTGCAATTGTGTACGACTATCACCACGACGCAAAGGGTGTCCAGGTCTAGAAATAGATTAATGAGCATATATATTATTATAGTACAAAACTGTAAACTTACTGGTTACCCATTATCGAGAAAATACACTTCGAAAAAAATATTTGTTTTTATTTATGACTGATCGAAAACAGAATAAAAAGATTGCAAATGAAAAAATGAGAATGAAACTCTATGTTGATTTTTTGTGAATGCGGATAAAAAAAGGGAACCGCGCGTTTAAAAAAATTCAAAAAAGAAGACGAGAATTTTAATTTTACCGTATCTTCTTTTTTGTCATTGTGGAGCGTGTATAATTTAATTTCCGGGAAAAAGTCGTTTGCTTTAAAACCAAAATTTTTAGATCGTGAACACCAAAACTCTCTCACTCATTACAGCAGTGACTGGCATTAGCGACTGCTCAGCAGTCGCTAATGCCATAAATAAGAATATTCAACAAATTTGCAAAAACATTTTATTGTTCAATCAATCATAAAAGCAAAAAAACACAAAATCAAATACTTTTACAAACAGTAACAAATGATTTTTCACTAATTTCGGTAAGAATTTCTGGGTAAAGTTGCTTAGAATTTATAGGAAAACCAGGATCATCGGTTTTACAATATCGAAGCATAGCAGTACAATGTTTACGAAGTTCTGGGGAATTGGTGATAACTGAAAGATTTGTAAATTCATAAACATTTAACATCGAAAGTTTTGGAATAAGACAATTTTCAGCATACATCTAAAAATGAACAACATGGTTACGGTAGAATAAAATTAAATGATTTACCTTCAATTGATTGATATCATATTTATCAGCAAAATAGAGTAATTGAATAGCATTTTGTATGTCATAATTAACGCTGATAAATCCATTGTATAAAAGATTAATTGCAGTTTGAACAGTTTCTACTGAGAAATCAAGAATTTCTAGTTTGTTTTCAATTGACTCTTTCCAATTCGATTCCAACATTACAGTAAAAACTGATGAATATTCACATAAAACTTTTTTATGTACCTGAAAAGTGAGTATTGTTACAAACTCTCCATTAACGCGATAATTACCGTCTATATGCGTATTACCAAAAACATACCGTGACTTCAATTCCTTTAACATCAATAACAAAATCTTTCTTTTCTTTTTTCATATTCAAAGGTTTCAAGTCAATTTCAGGCAAAAATAATACTGCTTTTTTGACCATAACACGTATATCAATAGTAAGAACATTATTAATAAAGAAATCCTTTTTATTGAATTGATGTAAATTGCATAGATGAAAGATGGTAACATTATCACTATGACACATCAATGATGCAGTTGTTTGTGCAGATTTAACTTGAATAAGAAAATTATGTTTAATACATTTTACATTTGTTGACATCAACCATATATAAATATAAACACTTCCACGATCAGTTAAAATTAAACGAGGTCGATATTGGAGATCAGGGTATAGTTTACTTTCAAACGTTGTACAATCCAATTTATAATATCCATCTTCTCTATCTTTTGAATTTTTCAGTTCTTCTCTTTTAATCATCCATTTTGCAGATATTTGCTCATTTCTTTCCTACAAATATCAATGTTATTTACTTTATTGAAAAAATCAAACTTACAAGAGTAATAATATTTTGTTTATAATCCATTTTGAGTATAATCAAATAAATAAATATTAGAGAAAGTAGAAGTCCACAATCTATTGAAGATAATAAATGAATGCTTTCTTTGAAAAAAATAACAAGAAAGAATAAATTGGCGCGTTATTTTTTTGATTGAAACGATGGGAACTTTCACAATGAAAATACAATTTTTGTTTGAGACAGAATCTGTCACATAGCTTTATCACTAATTTTTTTAAAATCTTGAATCATTAATTGTAATAAAATGCAACGAAAAAACATCGTACATACATTTTTTGCTTGATTGCTACTCTCAAATAAAATAATTCAAAAATGTCAAATATTGCTTAAATGTCATACTGTAACATACACAAGTTATACCAAATAAATTTATTTCAATAAAACATAAATAAACAAAAAAACAACAACACAATTGGCATTGGCTAAAGCACAAACAAACATAAAATAATTAAAAAATTTTAAAACGCTGAAGTTCATGTTTGTAAGTTCGAACTTGTTCAAAACTTTTGTGTTGCTGAACTGCAGGAGTTATTGTAAGAATATCTTTTAAAGTTTCATTCTGTTGAAGAGTACCTTGTGACCAAACATTGAAATGAATATGATGTTGATTCATTTTTCGAATTCTAATTGATATTTGACTGCAGCCACTTTGAAGCTTCAGACGTTCAATTTGATTATGGAAGGAATCCCTTAAATTTTTTGGAATCGCAACAACAAATGCTTTTCCTCGAATTTTTCGTTGCATAAAGACATTTGGTTTATTCAGAGTAAATGGAGCAAAAACAATCCGGCAATAAGTATCTTGAGCAGCCTAAAAATTAAACATTTTTGACATTAAAAACTCTATCGAAAGCTTACTTCATGCATTATTTTCATCTGCGGATGTAGTTCAAGAAATTCAAACGATCCAATTGAAGCAAAAAATTCAACAAGTTTTTGTCCAAATTCTGCTGGCTGTGAAAATTCTTTTTCAATTTCATTATAAGAACGCTAAAAAGTATACTGTAATAAAAATTGTAAGGTTTTAAATGCTTTAAAAAACTTACAGCATTCAATTTAAAAGCATAGTACATAGCCATTTTTAAATCAGCATCATTAAAAGGTGGTGTTTGATAACTCAGCTTGCTTGCCCACGATCCAAGTTTGCCCAAAAACTTTACAGTATTTGCAGAAGAGCTATTTGAATAATCAAATTCTTTATCAACAAAACCACAGATAGGATTCAAACTAGCAGGTACATCACTTTCAGTCCATACTCCATCCAATACATCCCAAGCAATCCATGGAAATGATAATGAACCACCATCTTCTAAAACGTTAGAATATTGTAATCACAATATATATTTATCAATAAAAGTTTACCGTATGCCACTTTATAATATGCAACTGCAAGCTTCTTTGCTTTAGTTGAAATGCTTTTAATGGTATAACAAATAGGATTTCCAATTCCATTAGCCTTTTCACCGATAGAAGCCAAGAAATATTTACGATAACGACCAAATATTTCGAATACATGATTTTGAATTAAATTTTTTGTTGTATTTGCAGTACTATTATCAGCATCAAAGTTTCGAAGTCTGCCCAAAATTGCACCAAGTTGATTTGAGAATAGTTCACCTTCTGTCTTGATACCGTAAGTTGTTTTCAAATGCTATAAAACAGAGCTATATAAAAATTTATCACTAAAATTTATTACCTCAATTTCAGAATTATAAGATTTATAAAGTTCAGTTGCTTCTTTCTTGTGATCTTCCCATCCATTTGTATTGTATGCAGGATCGAGCGGTGCTTTAGAATATCGATTTTCATTAATAATGTTGTTTGAAACATTCCAAAATCGATCACATTTTCGATGAAGTCTTCCAAGTAGCCGTGGTGAAGTATAAGATGGTAAATGATTTTTATCCATAAAATCTGGATACCAGTCACACATATCATCTTGTCGTATATCATTAGCCGGGATACCAGATTTAAAATAATTCACAGCAACGTCAGCATTTTTGGCCATTGCAAGGACTTGTGTATGTTCAAGTGAATGGAGATCAGAATGTGCCAAATGACAATTTGAAATTTTCGCCAAAAAATCTTTCATCATAAATTCATATCGAAATTGAGCAAAGTTAATTGGAAGATCTTCAATACGATCTTTTGCTGGATTTGTTCCTGTTGGAGTATAATCGGCAGCTGCTTCACTGCGATGTAGCATAAGTAGAGGATCCCATACAACAGAATATTCATCCCCATCTAAATCTCCACCACCCATTTCATCTGGATGTGGACGGCTGCCATTGTTTGGGAAGACAATCACATCACAAAGATGTCGAAGTGCTGGAATATCAATAGCATCAAGGATTCGGAGATCACCAATATTGTAGACTGGACTTCTTGATACAGCAACCTTTCCTACAAAAATATATACAACCATAAAAAGTGATGAAAATCGGCAAAAAATTACCAGTACAAACAATCTTTTCATTAGCTTCTTTCCCATAACTCATATGTTTACTGTATTGAACGAACACTTGTCCTTCTTTTAAAATTCCGGTGACATCAACGATACCCAACATTGATCTACCAAGATCAGTTGGTAAAGAAATTTGTTTATAATACTGGAGAGCTTCTACAAAAATAAAGATAGTTACAGTAATCACAAATATAACAACAACAAAAACATACTCAGTTGTTGTAAAGCTGCTGCAGTAACCATTGATCGAAAAAACGGTTCATCAATCCAAGTCTGCCGAACACATTGCCCAAAATTGATATAGCTTGGAAGTTTTCGTAATGCTTCTTTAAATCGAATGCTGCTTGTCAAAGTTGAAGTAATTTGATAAAGATTTGAAGTAAAAAGTTCATTAACACGTTTATCAAATCTATTTGAAAGACCTTGTTTTAATGCTGCCTAAAAGTGGTATACTACAATACAACAATTTAAATATAATACTCAAACCTGATCCCATAAATTAATTAAAGGTTTATTAAACCGAACCAAAGATGGAGCAGAATATTTAACAATACCAAGTACAATTTCCATAGATTTTGAAACATCAAATTTCTTTTGAGATTCACGAAATAGTACAAGTTTATTACCACCCGCATCAATCAACAATGGATGCGTGTCATCAATCGATAAAACACCTTTAAAACCCAAACATCGAATTTGAAATGCAGACGGTAAATATGAAAGTTGAAATTCATCTTTGATGAAATTTGCAAAGTTTTGACTAATAATTCCAACACCATCAGAAAAACAGAAAGGTTCACCAGCAGAATTTGTTGTTGTAGAAAGATAATCAGGAATTACAGTATATTCATGTGGTTCAAGCCTTCGCTTTACTTCCTAAAAAATATTCATTTGTTGTTATGAGCTCCAATATTAGGTGTGTAAAATATGCATAGCAAAATTTTGCCAGGAAAACTCCGCACTCCTTTCACGTCCTTACCTTTGCAGATGTAAAATATTGCCCAACTCGAGCTGCAGTTTTTGAAGAAGGTTCAAGTTTAAAATTTCCAAGAGATTTCAGAATTGAAACAATTTCATTTCTGTTATCAGTTTGATAAAAATATGAGCCATGTTCACGAAACATTGAATTTGACCGAGCCAAATCAAAAAACATTTTTCCAGCAATATTAATCCCTTCTCGTCCTGGCTTTAAAACAGCATGTTCCATCATAGCAGCATCTTGTCTCATGATGTGCATATCTTCATCTCGAAACTTGATCTGAATAAATTTTTCAGCACCTCCAAGAAGTCGAAAAGCTCGTGAACTCATAAGTTGCATTGGTGGATAACAAAGTTTTCGAGTTGGTGTTATTATAACCTAAAATTGCAGTATTTGTATCACAAACAAGTGATAAGAAACGTACAGTACGCATCATAACATAATCTTCTCCAAAATTTGTAATAACTGGTTTTGGCTCTTCAATAACTTCCATCATAGGTTGAAGTTTTAGATTCGCATAAACAGCAATCAGATATGCTTGAGCTTCTTTATGCTTCTGTTGTTGAACAAATTTTAAAATTGTTTGAATATAATTTTGTAGAAGAAAATGATAGCATCCCATATCTCCACAATCCATAATCATTTGAATACCGTATTTAATCTCCCATGGCAAAGAATAATTATACATCGGAGGTGTGAGTAATGATGAAGCTGGAGATTGTACTGGAAGCGGCTGTGAAAGGAAGACAATTGGACAAGTAACAGCAAAATGAAGATGACTAATAAAATCTCGTCGTTGATCAGCTGACTAAAAATTACTGTAATTAAAAAAATATGTTCTGCAAATCACACTTACTTCAAACAAAAGATTCATTTGAAATGCAGAACTTTTAATTAAACGATTCCAAAAGCTTTGTCCTGGTAAATCAAAGACTCGAGCAAACTTTTGATTCTCTGAGCTCTTATAAACATTTGGAGGATAGCCATTCGTAATAGTAATAGTTAAATGATGAGAATTGTAGCTTGAAATTGAATTAAAAATGCTTGCAATTGAATTCATGTTATCACCACAAGCCCGAGAATTTCCTTCATGTTGATGGATATAAATTTTAATAAAGCTTGAATAATCAAATTCCAAATTAAATTTTGCACCTCTTCCTTGAATTACTTTAGGAAATTTGAGACGTAGAAGTCCTTGATCATGATACCAATTTGTATTTGAATAATTAACATCTTGATTGCCAGCATTTCGACCACGTTGTTGCGTTGATAAGAATGACAAAAAAAGGTTATTAGTTCCATGATCCCTTGCATCTTCTTCTACAACTTTAGTTGTATGCATAAAAGTGTAATTATAAAGAAATCCACAATCAAATTTTATTGTTTCAATCTTTTCTGATGCACATCTATAAAAGATAGAACAATTACATGGTATTTAATCAGTGTTGTTACAGCTGCGGACGCCTTAAGCGACTAAAGCAATAGATGCCACTTTTTATCGACCTCGACTCAAACATCGAAACAGGAATCAATAAAAAAGCTCGACCTATCACTGTTTAATCGCTGCACTAAAATTAATGAATAATACTTACTCAATTTTAGCAGGAAATAATAAATCATGAGGATATTGAAGATGACATTTACAAATCTGATTGAAACTTGAATAGTTATCAAGAAATCGCTTCAAATCATGTTCATTATTGCATCCATTTGCATCAATAACAATCTTGGAAAATAGAGCACTTCGAATTTTAACATTACCAAGTATTGCACATACATTTGCAATCGCCTAAAAATTTTATAGTTTTAAAATAATACAAAAATTAGTATCAAAATTTTCTTACCTGTTTCAAAAGTTCAGTCTTTTCCGGCTCCAAAATAATAAATTCAAATATTTTATCATCAATAAACATGATTCAGCTTTTGCAACATTAACAAGAACACACTATTAACACTTTTTTTATTGCTGCTGCTGTCGGTTTGTTGCTGCAAAAAAAAGCGGTGTAAAAAATAAATAAATTGATGTTGCAAAAAAGGAACACAACAACAACAAATAACAAAGGTACGGGGGGAAAAAGAAGAAGATGCCAGCCGAATCATAAATTTTATAAAGTATTGATCGACGTCGAGCTCTTTTAAACATACAATCTTTTCTTGAATAGTGTATCGGCTGGCAACATCGCCTAATGCAGTTTAAAAAAAAGAAGAAAACGAAGCACTTTGAAAAATAACGAAAAACTTTGAAACTTTTTCTTGTTGTTTTCCTTTGTTTTTTAACAATGTTAGACGACAAATTTTTTGCAGCTACTGTATTATCTGTATCTCATACTGTAGCTTTAAAATTACTGTATATTCTGTATTATTCAGGTAAAAATTTAGTTGCAAAAAAATTTATTTCACTAAATATTGTTATTCCAGATAAACAATATATACCGTATACTACATACATACAAAAAAGAAAACTAGATAAAACATGAGATATAAAAAAAACAATAAAGAATTAACAAATAAAAAAAATGAGAGGAAAAAAGAATCTAACTAAAACAAAGTTTTATACGTCATGGTTATCCGGGACAATTAGAGAGTTAAAGAGAGAAGAAAACATGACCCGTTTATATTATAAGTAAGAAAATGATGCATATCAAATCATTGATGATTAATTGCAGGAAACATTTTTAAGCTTGAGTCTGAAGATTTAATTTACTACTACGTCGTCGTTCAAATAGATTATTACCAGAAGCTTGAAGTGATTTCATATAGCATGTTTCATCGCCCAATCGCATCATATCTAATGCTCGATTCATTTCTTCTTGAATTGAATGCAGTCTTGGAGCTTTGACAATAGGTTTAGGTCCAATTCGAGCAGAGATTGCTGCTTTAGCTTCAGTTTTTCGAGATGCTGGAATACGAATCATTGGTGGCATATCTTCTACCGTATCACCATCAGGAGTATGTTCTTTATCAAAGTATCGTGGTTGTGGAGATTCACCTTCAGATAGACCAGAATCAGAATTATTATATGGAATTGATAGGCATTTTCGTTGAGTAATAAATGGTGTATCCATTAAATCTTCGATAGAAGTTCGTTGAGTTGGATCAGTAAGAAGTAAATGACGAATTTCATCTTTTGCTAAAAATAATAATGTTTATATTTGATTAAATACTGTATGCAAGAACTTACTTGATTCAGAGATACGATCCCATTCATCATGTGGAAAAGCATAGAGCCCAGTTGTAATCCGTTGTTGCATACCAGGTGAAAATGGTAAACCTTTCATGGAATAAAATGGTGGATATCCACTTAACAATATATACATAACAACACCCAAGCTCCACATATCACAAGATTTATCATATTTTTCACGGGTAAGAACTTCTGGTGGTGCATAGAATGGTGTACAGCATGGTGATTCCATGAGATGATTTCGTTCGGGTCGTTTTGCAAAACCAAAATCTCCAAGTTTATATACACAATTTTCATCATCTACTGTAGAACAAAGAATATTTTCTAATTTAATATCACGATGTGCAATATTTATATCATGGAGATACATAACAGCTGAACCAATTTGACGGATGATTGCAGCAACTTCTGTAATTAACAATAGATAAATAAAGTTACGCTTAAAATAGTTAAAAGCAACTTACTTTCTTCAGAATATGGTTCGCTTCCTTGTTTTTCAAATCGAGTTAACAAATCTCCACCTTCACAATATTCCAAAACAACAAGTAAACATTTAACACCATCAAAAGTATTTTCATAGATATCAATAATTGATACAATATTCTCATGATTACATGTTAAAAAGTGTAGTTGTACTTCACGACGAGATTTTGCACCATCTCGTAAAACTTTTAAAGCATATTTTTGTCCATTCTTTTTAGAATAGCATGCCATAACTTTTCCAGATTCACCAATTCCAATAATTTCATGTGCAATTTGATAGTCATCTGTGATAGAAGTTAAATGTGATGGAAATGTTGTAGCAAAAGGAACACGAGATTGTGGTTGTCCAAATTCTTGTGTTTCAGGGACTGCACGAGATGCACAAACACATAGCCGTTTTTGTTCTTGTGTAATTGAAGCAACTTCTTCATCATCATCATCTGAGAGATCTTGTTCCATATTTGAGGTAGCATCAAGGCATAAATTACGCTAAAAAATCAGTATTTAATAATCGATTGATAGTAATTATAAATAAATTGTAAAAATTTGTTACTATATTTTTACAATTTTTTTTGTTAAAAAAATAAAGCTTACTTGTACAGTTGTTGGAGTATCAGGTGCAAATTCAATATCCATTGGTTGATTAACAGTTCTATCACTAACATATTCTTGTTGAGGAAGTGAATGTTGATGAATATTAGAGAAGAATGGATTTTCTGTAAAACTTGAACTTGATAAGGTTGTTACAGAGACACCAGTATCTGGAGTAATCATTTCATCCATTTCAAACATCATTTCAGTCATGTTTGATTATTGTATTTGTAAATATAATAAATATTCTAAAATAAAAGGCAGCTAATGTGGATTTGAAGGAAATAAAGACGATATCAAAGGTGGACGAGAAGTTCGATGAGCGTGCACAAATCTATGCACAGTAAGGCGAGAAGATTGTAGTCGACAAAATAATTTCAAAGCAGCCAGTGTAACCAAATATATATTAACTCTTTAAAACATTAAATATTTTTGAGAGTAGAAGATTGTGTGTGCCAGAATATGACACTAGCAAAAGAAAATTAAATCAGCAACTGAAAAAAAAATTGTAGGGTTAAATAAAAAATATATAATAGTTTTTTTCAAGTACGTATAATGCACTCGATCGCGTGCGAAAGGCGGAGTTTGGAAGAAAAAATAACATTAAAACAAAAAATAACAGAACGGGGTGGAGTGAGCTGATGACGATTGATAAAGAAAAAAAACACGCTTTGCTTCAATTCTTTTTCTATCGTCGTCGTCGGTAAAATGTTAAAGAAGAAGACAGAATGATTTAATGGGCCACGCGATGGATGAAAAGAAGAAGAAAAAGGACACGATTGAAAAAGATCAAGGAACAATTTAATCGGGTTTTTTTTTCAAAAGTGTGGAAGTTTTTGATTTATTTCCGGTAGCAAATGAGATCGCTGGAGAAAATTAAAAACCGAATAAGAATTAGGTGAAAATTGCTAAAAATGGATAAAAAAAGTGTATCCATTGATAAAAAAACAAAACAAAATAGATACATTTTAAAATACGTGGGATACTGTAGACATTGATAATAAATTAGTTACTTTTAAGCGAGCTACAGTAATCCATGAAGTAACAAACTAAAATATTTTCACTGTCAAAAACAGCAATACAAATAAATAAAGTTTCCCAAAATTTCTTACTTTTATAAACAAACTAATTCTATAAAAAACTATTTTTCCCTCTCGAATTTTCTACTTTTTCAAACCTATCATTTTTTGTTCATAAACAACTCCAAAATCTTTAATTCTTCTTTTTGGAGACAACCAGTTTTTGTTATCATTTTTAGGGTAAAAAATGCATGCATTTCCAGTTGGGAGAAAAAGATTCTAAGAAAAATGTTTATCTAAGATTTGGCGAATGTTTTTCTTCGTCTTCTGCTGATGCTTCGTGCATGAGCACTCATGAGACAAATTCTAGCAGTAGCAATAATGATGTGACAATTGGCTGATTGCTTTGCTTGGCTGTTGCTGTATTGATTGTTTTATTCGTCATCTCTCATTTTAAAATTTTGTTTAAAGCAGCGTGGGAGAAAAGAACTAATCATTGTTGAAAAATGAGAAGTTAAAGTAAACCAAAAAAGACTCGAACGATTATTTTCAAATTTAATTGTTTCAAGGGCGTAGCTGCTGCTGTTTAAACCCAAAAAAAGATGGGGAAAGAACAAAAATTAATTTTAAATTTATCAAAAAGAGTATGAACAGAGAGAGCAGATTAAAAAGACTAAAAAGCCGGCTAGGTGGGTGTTGTAAAATTACAAAAAAAGAAACTTTTAACTTTTGTTCTTTCTTTTTTTCTTTTGAAAAGGTGATGCAACAACGTCAGAAAAAAACTTTCAACAAAAAACAAAAGAATTGAATTGAATCAAATCGAAAGAAAAGAAAAATGGCTACGAAAGCAAAAAACGGGGAAACACCATTTCATTGATTTTCTCTTTCATTTTTTTGGTTTCTCCGATCTTTTTTACACATTTTCATTACCATTTTTGTTTCGCATAGCACAAAAGAGCATCAGTATCGTCTAGTCAGGCAGGTGCCAATAATAGAAAAAAAGGACAAAATTTTGAAATATCTTTTTTTTAGGGAAAGTGCAAACTTAAAAAAATCGAATGATTTGTTTCAAAAAAAATTGTTTCATGTTTCGAAAACAAAAAAATGAGGAGATCCGAGATCAAAGTATTTCGCGCTTTCATCGACCGGGGAAGGATAGCAGCAGTTGGTTTAAGCAGCCGACAATGATGATGACAAATTGACATGCTTGTTTTCCAGCCAGCCACCTATCCAGTTAGTCCGAAACATGTAACATATTTTTAACAGCAGTTTCAAAAACATCGAGCAACTTCTCTCTAACCTTTAACCATCCTTCTTCTTTTTTCAAGTTTTTTGAGGGGTTCTTTTTTAAGATTGGTTTTATGCAATTTTTCTTCTTTTTATTTATTTTTTTATGAAACGTTAAAAGTTTTATTTGCCTGCTTTTTTTCTAATATTGATTAACAGAAGAAAAAGGGGTAGATTAAAAATGAAAGAAAACTGGGGGAAAAAAGAAGAAGGAAATAAAAACAGAATAGAAAAGTTGAAACTGAGAAGAAGATGACATAAATTATATACGCATCCTTTGATTTAAGATTCCTTTTAAATGTGGGAGTAGCGGTTTTGGTTACACTGCTTGCGGGAATACTGTAGCAGCAGGAAGTAGAAGGAAGTAAAAAAAAGTATTTACATTAGAATTTTTAAATAGTTTTGGCATTTTTTAGTTTTTTATAGAAAGATAATAAAGCTTGTTTGAGCTCATTTTAGTTTTCCATGCTTTTTTAAAATAACTTTGATCGAAAAACCGTCATATAATTCAACAAGATCATCAAATCTACCGTAATCCTTCCACCTGATCAGTTTTTTTATTTTAGTTCTATCAGGAAACACACGAAAAGGAAAACTAAACTAAATTAAAAACACCTACGCCACCTTTAAATACCCCCTTCAAAATCATCTCTCGAGCAAACCTGTGATCCTATTTTTTTAAACTCCACCCACTTTTATCTATCTTGTTCTTTCTCACATGAGAAAAAGGGGTTCCCTCTGTTTTTTTTCTCTCTTTGAACAAAGTCCATCTTCTTTTTGGGTTTCACATTCACAGAGACACTTTTTTCAAAATCAAAAAAAACGGAACAACATCGAAAAGTAACAATTAATACAAGATGATACAAGATTATTTATATAACATGTATATAAGCCTAAAAATAGTATCAAATGCCGCCGAGGAGACGACCCTAATTTCTTTCTTTAATTAGATAGACGAAATCTATTTAAAGCAAGCAATAAACAAGAAGATAAATAAAGGAAACGACGCGCGCGAGGGTGGAAAAACCGACAAAATCATTTATAATCTAAAATTAACAGAATGATGGTGTTCCTTATAGATCTCCAAACGTCATTGGTCTCAGAAAAAACTAATTAAAATCATATATATTTTCGGGTTTTTGTTTTTGTTGGGAGGTTTAAAATATTAGTATTTTTAGTGTTTTTACGTAGGTATCATCTCTATATTTATTCGCTTTGATGTCAGCTGTATCAGCAACAGCCGTAGCAAGCAAGCCGTTACAGCCAACAGACATCAACAGCAGAAGAAGTAAAATTAATGAAGAGGAAGATGATGATAGTGATCAGAGATGATCAGAAAAACAACAAAAAATATATAAGTTATAGTTTTAAGTTTTCGGAGTGAAAAAGGTGTACTTTGTACGATCGAAAACTTTTTATTTATTCTTTTTTCTTCTTTTACTTTTGCCACCCAGTTGGCTCAATAAAGCTAAAAAAATGTTTCACTTCAACCAAAAAAGAAAATAGCAATTCTCTTTCCTCGTGACAACTGCAGCTAACGCAAAATGGACATTGGACTTTTTAAAGCAAAGAGAAATAACAGAAGAAAGCAAGAGAGCAAATGCTCTTTGCTTCTAAAAAGGGCAGTGAATATTCGATTTAGAAAAAAGAACATCTTTTTTTGTTATGTAAAAATATATGGGAGACAAAAGCTAGCTGCCAGCTGGGGAAAGTGAGTGTTCTTTGAAACAAGGCTGGTGAATTTGTTTTTGACTTTTATGGCGACGGAAATTCATGTGAATTGAATTTGCAGAATGTCATCATTCTGTGAAAAACTAAAAAAAAAAAAAGTTTTAAAGATTTGGTCTGAATGATCTTTAAACGGGTTTTAATTGCTGCAAAAAGAAGCAAGGGTTTGCAGCTTTTTTAAATAACAAAGTTAAAAAAAGTGTTTTGCAGCTGATATAAAGGCTAGTTAAAGTTAAAAATAAAAAAAGATTAAAGATCATGATTAAGATTTTGTTGCTGTATGTATAAGATAGTAACAGCTAAAAAGAAGCTGAACAAATAAATAAAGCTCAAAAAATGAGTGCTCTTTAAACCACTGAAAAACAAAACAGGCGTTTAACTCCGCATTTGTTTTCAAGCTATTTTATGCCCTAACTCAAAATTTTCTATCTCTAGATTTTTAAAGCTTTAACCATGCACTTTTAAGCTTCACTAAAACAAAAACAATAGTTTATAAAAAAGACGGATTATAGTGAAAAGAAAAGAGAGAGACGCATCAAGAGCATTATTGTTTTTGAAGAACAATATGAAACAACTGATAATCAACTTTTTGGCGGCCACAAACTTCTCACAGAAAAAAATAAGCAGTATATGATTATTGTTTACTTTTTTTTCTCAGATAATTGAAGGACGAAAAGTTTTTCTTCCTTTGTTTGGTAGGTTTTTCCATCACGTGGTGGTCCAAAGAAATTTGATGGATAAGAAGTTAGACAATGAAAAAAATCAAAAACAATTGCTATTATTTTTCGAGAATTTTCTAGGCATTATCAGTGATGTACAACTTGTGGTTAATGAAATTATTATTGTTTACCGAATACTACTGTATTTTGTACCTACTTTAATTTAGATGGTTTTACGGAAGTCACTTACTTTCCCAAAGACCAAATTTTAGTGCTTTTTTGAAACTTTTTTTAATGTTTTTGTTTACAATTTTATAGTGTCTTTCTTTTTATTGATGTAATAAATAAATATCAAACATAAGTATAGCCAACGTATATGTTTGAAGTTTGAAAGTTTCAACAAACGTCCAACAAAAATGTTTTAAAATCTTGATAGGGATCACCTGCTGCTTTTTATTTTACAATTTTTTTTGTTTAATCTCGAACCATTTTTTTTGTGATAGATAATCAAAAGGGCAAATGTTTAAAGAAAAAACAAAAGTTTCAAAGAAATCACTTTAAAATTTGATAAAAGGTTTTACGCCCTTTTCTGGAAATTACTGTATCTCTGTTGATTTTAAAAGATTAAGAAGTGATCACTTCTTTTGTAAACGAATAAAAGAGCAAATGATGCTATAAACAATTTACTTGATTAACTACTGCTACTCTGGCTGGCATGAATAAGAAAACAAAAATAAAAACAAAAACTTTGTCCACGATTTTTGTTGTTTTAAAGACTCTAGAATTAAGGGGACAAAAAATGCTGCTGTTGCGAATCAAAGCACAAAAAGTTGTAAAAGTTAAAATTGATTAAATGTTGTTTTTTTTTGCAGACAAATAGGTGCCCACAAGGGAGAGTGTCATGTGTAACCCAGTTTTTTTATACCCTTGAGAAAAAGTTGAAAGCATCAAAAATCATTTTTGTTGAATTGTGGTTTTTTATTATCAAAATTTGGACCATATTCTTGCAAAACAAAATTTACCATAAATGTTTTTTTGAGATAAAACTGATTAACGAAAACACAAACATTACACTCACATAACACATAATGCCATGCTCTAGTTATAGTATTATTTAATCCTTTCTAGCAACTGATTCCGGATCAATGCTGATTCTGCACATTTTGACATTTTTATTGCAGTCGAAAGTAGTCATAACTTTATGTCTTAAATTCTCACTTTTCATTTTGCTTTAAATTATTTCTTATCAATTTTTGCTTTCATTGTTATTTCTTTTTTTCTCTCTTTTGTCCAATTTCATTTCCGCCGACGACTCCGAAATGCACCCAATCTTTTATTGTAATAAATTTCTTTCAAAAACAAAGTTACATTTATTCTTTGTAGTTAGTTTTTTCTATCGAATGTCTCTGATCAATGACAAAACATTGAAAAACTATAATTTTTTAGAAACAATCACGCTTTTCTGATGTTGCTGTTTCTGCTGCTTTTGCACTCATTCCCTTCTTTGGTCGATGAAACTTTGAATCATAATTTTATTTCCTTGAAAATGTTTCTATAAAGGGCAGAAAAAAATTTGTTGCAAAAAAATTATGACTGATGCCACGAGGAGAGTGTTATTTAAAGTTTAAATGAACTTTGATAAATCATTTTACACTCTTTGTTTTTATTTATGGCTTTTTTGGAAAAAAATATTCATTTTTGGACATAAATAAATTTTAAGAAATAATAAATTTTTCCAGCATCGGCAAATGAAGATGCAAAAGACAGATTCTTATCAGTTTTGTTTATGCTTTCTCTTATGGCTCATGGACATTAAAAACATATATACGTAAAACTTTGACTTGGTTTTTAGTTTTGATTTCATTAAAATTGAATGATTCAAGACATTAAAAAAAGTAATAAAGTCAAATAAAGGGTCAAAATTATTTTACGAGGTATTTTTTATTGTTGAGAATGTTCCGGGATAGGCAACGGAAATGTTGATAAGTTTTATAGGTCTGACAATGTTTTGACGAAAAATGTGGAAAATATGTATTGCATAAAATACATAAGAAGTAGCAGAAAAAGTTGAACCACTACAGTATCCTTCTTTAAAAAATAACTTTTTCTTTTTATGCTTTAATTAAAAAGAAAATTCCAACTATACGTGTAGTGATTGGCATGTTGAGATTTTTGTCTTTTTATTACCTGATGCAATTGTCTGACGATTCGTCTATATCTGACAGAATGTTCATTTAAAATGTTCTACCACTTTATCTATATTGCATCACTATTAGTATTTTTAAAATTGCATCATTCAAGCTACAAATCGACACCAGTTTTAAAACATTTTAAACTAGCTTTTGCAAAAATTTTTTATATTCATTTACAAAAAGAACAATAAAAATTTTAGCGTTTAACAGGGGGACTTTAATTTTCTTTTTATTGCAAAAACCAGTGAAGTTCCTTTTTTTGAATCAATCATTTCTTTTTGTATTTACCAAAAAAGCACTTTTTTCTTCTGACGCAAAAAAAGTCAGCAGTTATTTTTCATTATTATCATTTATTAATAGCACTTTTTGCATCATATTATATTCATTATTTTTTTTGTTGCTGATGTAGCGAACTTCCGGTGTTGAACATCTTTAGTAAAGAATGATTTCTTGCACCTAAATAAGAAGTTTAGGAGTTACCAAGTAACCCTATAAAAATTATGTCAATGATATTTCGAGAAACAAAAAATTGATCGTATGACTTTTGTTTCCCCTTGTCGTCGTCGTCGTTATTTCTGTCATCGTCGAATCATTCGAAGAGGCTAAACTTCAAAGTCATCATTCATCAATTTAGTTTTTTAAAGGCAAAAAACAAGATCGGAGATGTTTCAAGGAAATATTTTAAAAAACAAAAGAAATGTGTTGTAAACTGATGGGGGCGAATTTTTGGGGGTACTGTTTTACAATGTCATCTGTACTTTTATGGGATTTTTTTTTGCTCGTTGTAGAGATAAAGTACGCCGCATGACGAAATAACACATCATTGATTTGTCAATGCCATCTGATCACATCACCTTCTTTTGTCATAATTTTCCACCACGTGGTGAAAAAGACTTTCGGGTGTTTTCCGCCCTGCATGTCTTCTTTTTCCATTTTGCATCGCTTTCAAAGAATTAAATGTTTCAATGAAATACTTTTTTGATCACCCTTTTTTAAAACAATGATATCAAAAATTTTCAAAAGCAAAAAAGCAAGTTTCTTGAATGACACCGACTGTATAATAAAAGTACCATCAAATCTTTGAAAGATAGATCAACAATCATTTTTTAACTAACAAAAATTTTAAAAGTGTACTATTTTGTCTGTTATCGATAACAACAGAGATAAAAAAAACTAAACTTTATTCTATTAAATTTATGTTAAAAAACAATTCTGTACATTTTTAAAGACCACAAATCAATTTTGTATGAATGAATTTTTTTTGATGGGATCTGTATTTTTCCTTGAAATTTAATTGATTAAAGATTTTGATATGAACATATAAATGAATGATAAAATAATTGATAGTGAAAATATAAAATTTAAGGGACGTAAAGTATTTGTGGATGCTGCAGATATCACTCCATTACATTTATCTCCAAGACAGCTGAAAAAGTGATGGTAAACATTAGCAAGATTTGGGAAGTGTTTTAAAAATAAAAAATATGTCAGATGCAAGAAAGAAAAATAAATAAACAAATTTTGTAAGCTTTGTTTGTTATGGCGTTGTAAATGATATAAAAATAGGAAAAATAACTGTTTTTTGATAATAATTTGTTTGCATTACTTTATTTTTTACAGATTAAGGAAGTTTGAATGAATAAACGGTAATGAAATAATTATTGTTCAAAAAGTGATGTTATGGAAAATATTGGGCTAAATAAGGTCAGGAAAAGGGGACTAAATTTTTCATATGTTCGATAAAAAAAATTTAATTGAAAAGGATTTTAAATTAGGATCAGTTTATCTTAAATTAAAACCCTTTAAGCTAGCGTCAAAAACTTTAATAATATTTTTTCAAAGAGCTTTTGAAACACATAAGGTAATGTTTAAATTATTACAAACCTGCATACAGTAACAATTTGTGAATCAGTTTCATAATTAAATAAATCTGTCATTTTAACTTCTCGACACATATCATATCGATCAAAGATATTCATTGTACGATTTACGAATCCATATCGATTTAATGAAGTTGAACATCCACGCATTGTTAGCTTTTTACCCGTTGGTCTTCCTGTAATTGAGAAAAGTTTTTGTTATTATTTGAACATTAGAGAGTAATCTTGAACTAGCTCGTTCTGTGGTTTAAATCGAAAACCAAAGAACCCTTTTCATAACTTCTTAAGCATTCTATTAGTGCTTTTCCTTCATTTTCCGCTTTCTTGCAGCTATTTTGAATGCTGCAAAAACCCGAAGACAGAAGGAAAAAAGTAAAGTGCCCTTGTTAGCATTCATTGAATTATCTCAAGTGGAACAACAAAATATAAAAAATATGTTTGTTTTTTAGGAATGTCAACCGTTGAGTTAACGCTACTTATAATAAGTTCAATAAACTAAAAAACAACAAACCCATAACCATTAAATCTTGTATTAAAGTTAAACAAATTGTCCGACATTGAATAAATCCAACATCCGTCGTATCCATAGGATAATCACATTGTGAAGTAAAATTTTTTGGTTCATAAAAATATCTAAAATTGTTGATTATGGATGGAAAGAAAAATGAAAACGAACTTTGATAAATGTCCTTCTTTGAATAAATCTTCGTATCCTGCTGACATGCAACTGTAACATCGATTCGTCCTTATGAACCCTAAAAACGGAAGTGTATTACTCCATACTATTTTTTGAAAATAAGAAATTTCTGTTTAACCGGAAAAATTGAGATCCTTTTAATATGTCTCAAATCGGAAAATGTCATAGCTTTCATACCCAGAGATTAAATTAAGCTTTAATCAACCTACCGTTAACAAACTGCAACTTCAACAGCAGAATAACAATAGCAGTTTGAACACCTCGAAGATAATTTTCATAAAAATAACCTTTTTTGAGGCGATTTCGATTTAACATTGATAATTCTAGTAATAACAATAAACATGGAAAAAGTCATGGAGAGAACAGCCCTTTTTTCACACCTTTGTTTTTCTTTAAAATACTTTTACTTTAAAACACATTTGAAAATAACATTTCTCTTAACAGAAAAAAAAATATTTGATATGTGTATAATTTTTGTAAAATAATAACAGAAACAGGAGCAGCAGCTGCAAATGACACACACTTTTTCGAAATGGCTCCTTTTTTTTCTTGTTACTGCTACAGCTGATTTTGGCAAATGACAAAAGAATACATTCAACCTTCAAAAAAAATAAATTTTTTAAGTCAAAGCAAAAAAAGAAAAAGAAAGAACAAATTGTCCGCAAAAACAACGAAGATTGAAAATTTATCCAAAATGACAAAGTAAAGCAACAAAAACAACAAGAAAAAAGAAAGAAGAAGATAAAACTTTGTAAGTTGATATGTTTAGACTTAAAAATATATATATAAAATAAGACATAAGTAAGTAAGTCAAAAGATGAAAATGATGAGGGTGTTTTGTTAAAATAGACAAGTTAAATTCTTTTAAGTGTGGAATGAAGAAGGAGAAAAGAAATACTTCGGCATTTGGCCTTACTTTTTAAAAGCAAAGTTAAAACATACATTTTTATAGGTTTTAAAAAATAAAAGAAAAAAAGGTCAATGAAAATTGTATTCTTTTATTGTTGAAAATTGTTGGCACACAAAATGGAGCTATAAAATTTCTTTGTCTGGACAGATTTAAAAAGACAAGCGAAATAAATATTCGCATTAAAACATGTTTTTCAAAACAGTTTAACATTTTTAACATTAAGTGATAGTAGCACAAAAATGGCAAAAGTAGTAAAATGAAACTTATTATCTTAATAATCCCTCCCACAAATAAACGATATTTGATACAAAAAGTTATAACTAATTACAAAATAAACCAAAACTGAAAAATGACGTTTTTGAGCTTCCACTTAAAATAGAGCAACATAAAATGAAAATTTTTATAAAATCACAAAAACCTTAAAAACTTGGACAAACTCAAATTCAATATTCCGAAAACGATGATGAACTTAAAAAGTCACATCTCTAATGAAACAGATGGGGGTTTCTTAAAGATAGGATTATCACGTTTAAAGTCCACATCAATTTCCCTTTATCTCTGTACCACTTGTTTTTTTGCCTTGTTAAAAAACAAGAACGGCTTCAAGTAAAATAAAAAAATATAAACGAGAATAAAATGAAGAAGAAGAAGATGATGACAGAAATAGAAGTATGTAAAACAACTACTAGAAGCCCTTCTTCTTCTACTTCTATCTAGTTCATCATCATTTAAAATAGTTTAGTTGTTTTGTTGGTAGTGGTGACACGATGCCGACAACGAAGAACGAAGAAAAAGAAGAAGAGATGAATTGAGTCAATTGACTCTTTCCCCTTTTCTCCTTTTTTTTGCAAAGTCTTTAGCGGAAATAAAGCGGTCAAACAAAGAAAGAAAGGATAAAAAAATGGAATGGCTGGATAAAAAAAACACAAACAAGCTGTTTTAAAAGAAAAAAAAAGTTGAAACGGAAATCTGCAGTAAATTATGAGTCATTAAAAATTCTAAAAAAAACGAACAGATTTTTTTTTTAAAGAAAGTTAGTTTAAAATGTAAAAAGAAGTTGAAAGTGGATACGCTTAATCCGGGATTTATTTAAATTTTGGTAATTAAAGATGATGATAGCAAAATTTTTTGGACAAAATTTTCATTTTTGAGGTTAATTGGAAAGTAATAACCCAACAAATTACTATCCATAGCAAAAATGGCAACACTTTACATACTTTTTTTTAAATAATAATCAAAGGTAAGCAAAAGTTTTTTATTTCAAAAATAAAAAAAGATGAAAAGAAAAATAATTTTCAATGGTTTCTTTCAAATTCTGTTTTTTCTTACGTAACAGAAGGCAAAATCCATGACCCCCTAAAAGACTTCCCAAAAAAGACATGCAAATAAGCAAGCAAGAAAAAAAGATGATAAATGAATTTGTCATTAAAAATAAGGTATATAAGCATGCTTCTAAAAGTTTCCCTCTGTGTTTTTTTTCTCTATAATCATTCAATATTTTGTTTCCGCTCATTTTTTATTACCAAAAAAAGTGGACAAAGTTTTTTTGGGAATAAAATTTGTGCAAAAACATTTTTTTTGGCATTTTTTATGGTTTATCAATAAAAAAGCTGGTTTTTCACCTGTTTTGGCACAGTCATCTTTGGTGCTAAAAATGTGAAAGTTGTACTCTGAAATTTTCTAATAACTCTTTTTGGTTAAAATATTGTTAATTGAAGATTCAAATGCTATTACTTAAAAGCAGGGGTCGAATACTGTCATTTTGCCTCCTAATTCAAATTTCATAGAACATTATTTTTGAAGCTTTTTTCAAAACTTTTTTATCAAAAACTTTTAAACCCTATTTTTTCTATCATAAAATTATTACTAGCTTTTTTTTTTGGCAAACTTATAGTTAAACCGTTTAAAAAAATTTTTTTTTCATAATGCTACAGTATACTAAAAATTATGAATTCAAATGAAGCTCTAGAATAGCAAAAAAGGGAACAGATATAAATAATTTATAAAAACAAAAACAAAAAAAGACATATCTCTTTTTTTAACAATGTTGTTGTTGTTATTTTTTTGACGACAAAAATGGACAACGATTTAACACATTTTTTTCTTCAGAAAAAAAAGAATTTGTGAGGCTCTGGTTTAATTGTCTAATTTAATTTAGTCCTTCTTCCCAAAGAAATCTTCTCGTTTTTCCACCAGACGCTTCTTTTCTTCCTTCTTCGTTGGTTCAAAAAAAGGAGGGCATTTTTTCTCCGTTGCAGAAAAACGGGCATTCTCTTTTTTGTTGTTTCTTAAATGAAGCAGCAAATTGCTGCTTACACTTGTTTTAAGCTTAGAAAAGGCTTTATAACGGAAAAACGGCAGATCTTAGGGGTTCCTTTTCTTCCTTTTTTAGCCGAATGCAACAAATGAAAATATATTTTTCGCTTAGCATAATATTTCTCTTTAAGGAAAAGAAATGATTAAAGCATTAGCTCTTAAAAATGTTAATTAAAATTCAATTAAAAATGTGGAAGAGAGAATGAATAGGGATTACGGTAGTTGAATTGCAAAAGGGTATTATTACTGCAACATTGGTGTCTTCGAAGAAGAAAAAGAAAAAATGGCAAAATATATGTATTTTTGTTAGATAATTAAATTCAGTTTTGTTTCGTATAATTTTTATTTAAAAAAACTAAAAAAGATTTCTCGAAATTGTAATTTTAGCAATTTTCTATTTTAATATTTCGGATACAAAAATTGTGCGTTTCAAAAACAGTGTTTCACACAGCTGCAGTCGCTATTCGGGAATCTATAAGGTGGCAAATGATTACGATTGCAACAGTGTTGTAATTAAATTTATCCCGATCGATTGGGATGTGATTGGGAAAAACTACTGTTCCAAAAATGAGACAAAAAAATAAAGCAAAAAACTTTGAAAACATAGACAATAGCTTTAAGAAGGATATTATGGTAAATAAAATGAACAAAAGAAATGTTATCTGAAGATCAAAGCGCTTAAATGCGTATGTCTAAAAACGTTTATATAATAACAAGAATCAAATGTTTTTAGTCATCCAAAAATTACCAAATATGAACTTTTATGAAATGAGACATCTTATGACACAGTTATTATCGTTCAGCAACGATTAAGCTAAGCACGATAACATCCACCTTCTTTAAAAAATATGCCATGCTTGTCCAATATGAATAAATTCAACTTTTTATGCCTATTTTAAATGTTTATTTAAAAAAAATTTTAAAATTTTTATTTCTTTCAGATATTAGTCAATTTTTTGGCAGCAGAACTAAAAACATTAATAGTCATATTTGTATGTAAGTAAAGTAAGCCTTTTTAAAAGGGGAAGGAGAACATTAATTATTGAAGCAATTCAATGCTAAATACACATTGAATTTTTAATGACCTTTTTTCTCTCATTTTCTTTAGTCACCGTGTTTTTTGATGCAAATGAGAAGAGAAAAAATATAAAGTAAAGTTAAACATGAAAGTCAAAAAAATTTGAATGTTAACTAGAAGAAATCTTATATGAATATTTTTCATGCAATAACGAACGTTAAAATAACTATTAGTCAAATATCCCAGATGATTGTATAACAATAAGATAGCAAGGAGCAAAATCACGAATTCAATCTTGAACTGGGTTTTCCATTACGACATCTTCATTCTTCTTTTTATGTTCACTGTATTGCCGAAGTAATAATCTTAAATCATCACGTTGTTCGGGAGTTTGTTCAGAGAATCGTATATATGGTGGTGGATGATCTGTTACACCAGCATCAATGATACCTTGAACATATTTTTCTAGTTTTCGAGCTTCTTTGGGAGAAAGACAGTCATCAACAAAATAAATTTCATAGCTGATCTGAGGGTTTTTCTGCAAATTTTATTAAATTAATCTTATCAAGAAAAAAAGCTTACTTCAATAAACTCTAAAAAAAATTGGAAGCATGAAAAAGCGCTCATATCAAGACCGATAGATTTTATTTTTGAAAAGTTAATGCCTTTAATTGATGCTATAAAATTTGAAGCATAAACTGGCTTTTCACAATTAAAACTAAAAGGATCTCAAGTTTATAATTAAAAATTAAATCCAAAACTTACTAGCAAAAATTTTTAACATTTGGAACACATTTAAAAATGGAATCAATAAAAACTGGATCACCGTTTTCAAAGTTTATGGCAGTATTTCGAAGAAACAGTTCTTCAACATTACCAGAAGCAGTCAAAAATTTGAATTCACTAAACGATAATTTTTGATTTGCCAGAGTAAAATACTTTACGTCGCAAACGGCAATCCTTGGAATTAGATCTGCCATAATATTTGTATAATGAGTTACGATAAAAGTTTCAATAACCCAAAGTTTTTTTCCTTCATTAGTTTCTTTGTTTTTAGGGTTTAGGTGATCAAACGTAATTTTACACCATTGATGTGATGCATTAACTTCTTTAATAACTTCATATGGAAATTCTTGATGTTGAAAATATTTATGACATTTCATTAATTTTACAGCCATTTTTGGTGCTGCATTTTGTTTCGTCCATTTTAAGACGTCTGATGGGAAATCAGATGGAGGAGCACGTGGTAGCGGAATTGGATCAGACATTAATGAACTCTTAAAACTGAAGAAAAGGTGAATAAAAAGAGTATAGCAAAACAGAGAAATTTAAAAGCGCATTTGAAACTTTTTGCAACAATTTGCTTTTCAAAAAAACTGAATGAATTTTTTTTCATTGATAAACAAAAAAGAAGGAAACACAAAAAATCAATATCATAGAAAGGGAAAGGTAAAAAAAACTCGCATTTATTTGCAGAAAAAGTTCAGAGTTTTATTTAAAGCAAGCATAAACAAAAATTTCATTAAAGAAATCATAATTATAAAGCTCAAAATTTTTTATTTTCATTGTATTGCCTGAATAATAAGCTTAGAGCATCAAATTGATCATGATGTTGCCCAAGAATTTCAATTTCAGGTGGCGGATATTCCGTAATCCCAGCATCTACAATACGTTGAGCATAATCTTTAAGGGCTTTAGTTTCTTCATCAGAAAGTGAATCCGGATAAAAATAAAGTTCATATTTTATATGGGGATTGTGCTGAAAAAAAGAAAAAGAAAAAATAAAAGTTACGGAAAAAACGAACCTCCATAAAATTCAAAAAAATTTCAAATGTCGAAAAATTCATATGCGTAAGACCAATAACTTCCAATTTTGAAGCATCAATATCGCGGAAAGTGTTAACAAAATTTAGAGAAAAAATGTCTGTTACTAGATTGTCACTAAAATGAAAGACACATTACAGAAGACAAAAAAAAGAACAACTTACTAATAAAAATGCTTAACACTTGGAACACATTTAAGAATATCTTCAAAGAAAAGCAAAACACCACTATCATCCATGATTGTTGTATTCATTCTCAATTGAAGTGTTTCCAGAGTGCCGGAAGAAGTCAGAAATTTGAATTCATCGCAAGACATTTTTTGGTTAACAAGTTTTAAACCTTCAATATCACAAACAGCAATTAATGGAATCAAGGAAGAAATAGGTTTAGGATAATTCTGTAAACTCAAATCTTCAGTGATCCATAGTTTCTTTGTTATCTTTTCAATGCCTTCTGTTCTTTCGTATTCAAGTTCTTTTTCATCTAATGTAAATAAATACCATTTATTATTTTCATGAATGTATTCAATTTCTTTAACAACAAAATATGGAAATTCTTTATGTTGAAAATAGTTATGACATTTCATTAATTTTACAGCCATTTTTGGTGCTGCATTTTGTTTCATCCATTTTAATATATCTGATGGAAAATCAGATGGAGGAGCAGGATTACTCATTCTAGAAAACAAATGTTTTAAGAATGTTGTTTTCAAATTGAAAGAAAAAAATAAGAAAAGAAACGCAACAAGTCTTTCAAAGGGCTTGCACGTTTATGATTAATTTTACACGTACAGGATCAATAGCATTTTAACGCGATGTAAGTTAAACGATAGGGAAAGAGAAAACGAAACTTTGGAAACTCAATTTTATTGCAAAAGATGCAATCAATATCTTTTTTTACTCGTTTTTTGTCAAGCATCATTTTTGTGTCCAAAAATAAACAATTGATGAGTCACCAAAAATGACGAGCAAAAAAATCTATCTTTAACGATAATTGTTTTTGAAAAGAACATAGATTTTTTCATCAGTTTAATCCCAAAGGTAGAAAATGAAAGGCAAAGAAAAGTGAATATCTGAAAACAAATAACGTTTAAAATTAATAGAATGCTATAAATATAGAAATGCTAGATTTTCAGTTCATGATCTCAAATTTTTATCTTTGTGTTTTTCAAATGAATTATTTGTCTACAAGTGCCTTGCTTTTTTATATTTTCCCTCTTTAAATGTTACTTTTAAACTTTACAAAATCCATAAAAATCACAAATCGTCATCGTGTAACTGCTTCTAAACATTCTTTTATACTAGCAACACTTTTGTTTCGTCTGTAATAGAAAACAGCGTGAATGGTCAAGCCACGGCGAGTTGATTACACACAACCAAATGAGCATTTTGTGATGTTTTTTTGTCTGTTTTTTTTTTCTGTTGGAGCCTTTCAACACATTTATTGATTGTAAACATATTTTTCTGTTGATGCTTTTATAGTTTTTCCTTTATTTGCTTTGGAATAAACATTTGTTCATTATAAGTTGCCTTTTTTAGAACCAATGTCTCAGCTTAATCCATTGTTACCTGTTCGAATTCCGTCAAGTCGCTTTCCATCTGATGTTCTAAAATGGATGAAACATAACATGGTCGAAAATGCCAAGCCAAGAACAGCATTGGAACTGATGAAGTGTCACAAATATTTTAAACCAGAAGAATTTCCATATTTTGTTGTTAAAGGTATTGCAAATTTCGCAGATGGTAATGGATATTATGTTTATACCTTGAAAGGTGATAGATTAATCTACAAAGAATTAGAAACAAATATGGCTAAATTTTGGATAACTGAATATCTCTTTTTATATCATGTTCCAAATCTTGTAACTCGTCTCCTTCCAAAGATTGCAGTATGTGATGTTGAAATTTTAGAACTTCTTCATCAAAAATTGTCTTTTGGTAATTTTCTAAACTTGACATCTTCTGGTAATGTCAAGAAGCTTTTTCTTCACGATACAACAATTACATCTGAAAATGGTGGTAATTTGGTTTCATTAAATACTATTTTACAATGTGTTCCAAACGTAGAAAATTTTTATTAGTAAGTTATTGCTTTTATGTTTGCTCCATTTAGTCATATACTTTTTAGTTTCTACCGTTTAACTCCTATCTTTTCATCCGATTCTTCTATCGACATGCTCGAAAACTGTGATAGCTCAAAGATAAAAAGAATTGAACTTCACATATGCTTTTTCTCTGATTTTAAATTCTTTTTGACATTCATGAATGTAAGTTTATCGATGTTAAACATTTATATAAACATCAATCCTTTTTCAGCAAAACCCTCATATTCAATATACTCTCAAATTTATTTCTAAATATCCTTGTAGCACATTTTCTAAGTCTGAAACTCGAACTCTACAAAATTATGTTCAACAGGTCATTAATACAGGAAGTCATCCACCTCCATTTATTGTATTTCCTGGACAAACTCAAGCACAATATAATGCATTAGATTTATTATTGCGAAATTATTATGCACAAAAAAAGATTAGAATATGTACTTATGTTTTGGTTTGTCGTAACATTTACCGGTATACTTCTTTTTTAAACATTAATGCTTTAATTACTTTGCTTTTTCTTCTGGCTTTATTTAAATTATTTTATAGCTCTTTTGTATGCTATTTTATATAACTCAATAAAGATAAGACCCTAGCTTACTGTAAATGAAATAACACAAGTCTGTTACACCTTTAATATCATAACAAAAGCAAATGTAATATATATCAAATCAAACGATCCCCCATTGTTTAATGTCAAAGATCAACAGCTATTATAAAATCAAAAGTTTATTGATACTATTAAGCACAAATATGATACAATAATCACAAGAAATACATGTATAAATTAAGATTTTGAATATAAAGTAAATTATCATTGACCATTAATCTAAAAAAGTATTTCTTAAAAGTACTTCCAAAAATTTACATAAAGAAATGTCTTACCAGTTAAACTTGCATTTGAACATTTGCTGTAATACCACTTGGATATGGTTGAGATGGCGGCGGTGGTGGAGGAGGTGGTAGCGTAGGAGGAGCTTGTTGAATAACTGCACCACCAGTAGCTCGGCTACGCTTTTTCCAACAACAACAATAAACAACAATACCAATGACAATAGCAGCAATAATACAAAGAACAATTGGCACAATAACAGCAGCAATAAAAATTCCAATCGTCATTCCCAATATTCTACTTTCTGTTTCTTCCTGTTTATGTGATGACCATGAATTCCACGAATTCCAAGAATTCCACGATTTCCAAGAATTCCACGATTTCCAAGAATTCCACGAATCCCATGAATTCCATGATGATGACCATGAAGACCATGATGACCATCTTTTATGTCTAACACGAATATTTGAAAGTTGTTGTTGTTCATTTTTATATCCATTTGATGCAGTATTATTATTCATAAATTCTTTAAACTTTTGAGAAATTTCATCTTTGCTGTATCCATTTGAAATGCGATGACGAAAAGCTGTTGTAGTTAAAATAAAAAATGTTGAAAGAAGAAACAAAAATTTGAGCCGCATCTATCCACCATAAGTTTTCATCAGCAATGAATAATTCTGCACAAATTACATCGAATAACAATCAATGAAATACATTTGCATGAATGCAAATTATGCTGTTGCAACTGTTGACAAAAGGCAAAGCTTTAAAAAAGGGTTGTTTTTAAACAATTAAAATTCGAACTCAAAAAAGATAAGCATTTATACAGTTGTTCGTTGTTACTAGAAATTGCTATATCAAAGAATTCACAAAATTTATTGTTTTATCAAAGAATTACAGTAATATCATACAAAATACAATTATCAAAAAAAATTACAGTAATCTCAGAAATTAGATTTCTATCAGAAAATCAAGATTAACTTGTTTCATTCATAATCCTAAAAACGAATAACAAATATTAGTTTAAGCAAATAAAATTAAAAACATACAATTAATATGCTCATGATTGTTGTTGTTGTTGATAATATCCATTTTGTGGTGGTGGAGCATTTTGATAAACAACACCTCCACCGCCATTTTTAGGTGAATCTGCTTTTTTGCATACATAATAAATTCCAGCACCCATTGCAATAAGGCAACAAAGTGCGCAAAGACATATAAGAACAATTATTATAATGAATACAGTTTTAGTCCTACAAGATAATACTGCTGTAATTTAAAAAAAGTAAATATAAACATACAATCCCCAAAATGTATCAACTCGTTCTGATGCCTTGTCCGATTCCACATCCCATCTATCACGTCGTTTAATACGAATATTTGAAAGTTGTTGTTGTTCATTTTGATATTCATTTGAAGCAGCATTTTTATCTTTCATCAATAATCCATTTTCATCACCATGTGCAATTCCACCATTACCATATTCATTAGAATTGAGATGTCGAGAAGTTGTTAACACAAAAAATATTGAAAGAAGAAGCAATAATTTAAACCACATTTTTATGTGAGCAATAAATGTGACAAAGAGAGGAATCACCACAAATCGTTCCGTGAATGATAAAGAATTTGCATATTAAAATAGATAAATTATTTATGGTAATGTATACCTCTGTTTTGTCTCTAAAGCATATAAGTCTGCTAGACAAAGAGAACATCTATGCTCTAAAAAAAGATATATTTATTTGCAATATTAACACCAACAAAACATCAAATCTTGCCTTTTCCAAATGAATATTGCTCACCGCAAAAGATGTTTGACGCACATCGAAAATGAAAATTGTCAACGTTTGTAAATCTAACCAGCTGGTTATAATCAGTTAATCCTACTTTTGTCTATGCCACATTTATCAATTAAAGAAATTTATTTACAGTATATAAAATATATCAGTAATTACAATACATACATACACATACAGAGTATACAGAAATTAATTCATCAGATCATCACATCAGTCATAGAAGAACCTGTAAATTATTATTTAATAAAAGCACATAACAATAATAAAGCTTACCCTCGTCTTAAACTTGCATTTGAACATTTGCTGTAACACCACCTGGTTGTTGTGTTGGTTGAGGAGGAGCATTATAAACAGCACCCTCAGCAACAGGTTCTCCACCACGTCTTCCTTTGACTACAATACAATAGATAGCAACACTAATGCCAATAATGATAGCGCAAGGAAGAACAACACCAAGTAATATAATTAGAATAACTGCTGTAACACCAATTCCAGTGGCAGCACCTTCAGCATCACGTTTAACACGAATTTTTGGAATCAGTTGTTCATCTGGATATGCATTCAAAGAATTATCATTCAAAAATTCTAATTCATTATTAATAGTTTTTTGAGCAAGTTCACCACTATCATATCCATCATAATAAAGATGTCGAGAAGTTGTTAATACACAAAATATTGAAAGAAGAAGCAATAATTTGAACCACATCTTTTTTCTTTTTTAGTGAGCAATAAATGTCATGAATGAATCAAAATCCAAAAAACGCATATGTCAACGAGTTACGAATGATGGAGATAATTTACATATTATTCATAATTTTTACTCCACGGGCAATAAAAAGATGAAAAACTACAGTATTTATAGTTGCACAATTTACAACAACTCAAAATTATTTATTTGCATCATGATTACTTTTTGTTGGTGTTGTTGTAGATTTCAAAATGATCAAAAAGTTATTTTATCGTAGTTAATCAGTGATTTTCAGTTCTTCAGTCTTTCATAGAATACATGTATGAGAAGTGTAAAAGAAAACTATTCTGGCAAGATGTTATGCTAACGAAAGTTTTCGAAAGTTTTCGTTGAAAAATTAAACTACTGCAGAGACATTTGTGGGAAAATCGTTATTGCAAATGGCGCCAAACTTGGCTGCTAGTCGCGTTCGATCTCTTTCTCAGTTAGACACAAATATATCAACACTGTGTAGCTAACTTTGACATTAATTTGGCGCCAATTAAGTCTTAATTCGACTAGCAACCTTTCATTGTAACATGGTGGTGGACAGAAGCTTTGTATTCAGTTGTCGTTCGCAAACCTGAAAGTGGAAAAAATAAGCGCGCTTTTAAAAATATTATCGTGCTCTAATTTTGTTGTCGTGATGTTATCGTAATATAAAAATTGTAATATATATTTCGCTGCTACAAACTTATTAGAATGAATATTAAGTTTATTTTAAAGCTGTTTTCCAGATATGAAAACTCGTGGTCAAGTTAGAAATGTTGATGGGAGGTAAAATTGTTGGTTATTTATTAAATAATTAACAATTATTTTTTAAGAAAAGATATTAGTGGTGGAAAAGAAAAGCATCCAATTCCAGTGATTTGTCCTTCAGATATTCTTTTACCAACGTTTAAATATATCAAAACTCACAGTACTTCAAGTGCATTTAATATTCCTGCTGATCGACTTGCTATGAAGGTATGATTTGTATCTGTTCTCTATTTATTTTGTGGTACATTGCTTTAGGGTTGTCAATGTGATGGTGGAAAATGTAATTCATCTTTATGTGATTGTGTTCGATATTCTGAAAAACTTGATGACATTATTGAATGTGGAGATAATTGTTATTGCAGTGACAAATGCAAAAATAGAAAATTTTCAACAGCTGTTTCACCTCCATTGTATTTGAAATATGGTCGTTCATCGCATGGTTTTGGTGTTTTTGCTGGTGCTGATATTACAAAAGGTTCATTTATTGCATCATATGTTGGTGAAATATGTGAAATTCAAAAGCATACTCCAATTCCTCATTCTGATTATGTATGGGAAATTGAAAAAGAACAATCACAAATTGTAAGTTTTACATTTTTTTAAGGCTCGTTTTATGCATTTTTTGTATTTTGTAGTCAAATTCTGAAATAGAAATAGATGCCACATGGAAAGGAAACATTTCTCGATTCTTCAATCATAGCTGCAAACCAAATTTGGAACATATTCTTACATATCATGGATTATATCGAATGCCGTATCCAACATTTTTGGCAAGTAGAAAGATTAACAAGGATGAAGAACTTACAATTGATTATGGTAAAAAGTTTTTTTCTGAAAAAGATATACCTTGTGAATGTGGAGAATGTGATGGTACTGTATTGTAATGGCTTTTTTGCGTTGTTTGTTATTTTACGTTCTTTAATAAATGCATTTTTAACGTTAAATTTTGTTTAGCAATTTTTAACAGACAATTTATTTCTGCTTTTATGAGTGCATTAGGATTTTTTGCGTTGTATAATATATCTATTGTTGCAACAACTGTTGTTTATGTTCGAAGAATGTCGAATCGTTTTTGTTCGTTTGTATAAAATGCTTGTCAGTTTTTACGATGCAGGTATCAGGTGTTAAATTACTGTAATTGAGAATCAGCTTTTTTTGTTGGGTGAAAGCGAAATAAAAAGCGCTTTGAATTTTTTAATTTTCAATATTGTTGTGATTTAAAAAATATTTACGTCTCGCTTTTTTAAGAGCATTTTTTTTATTACATGTCAGCATTTGCCGGAATCTTTTTTTTTGTTGCTCATTTGCACGTGATTAACATATGTTTATAAACCTTTAAGAAGGAATAGCGCTAAACATTATACAATGCTCTTTCTTCTCTTTTCTTTCTATGTCGATATTTTTTTCTGCGCTTTGATGTGCTGCGATTGTAACCTTTCAGTTTTATGTTTACAGCGCGTGAATGCTAATTTCATAAGTTGTTTACGTCTACTTTTCTTCAAACAGCTATCTATTGAAAGTATTAAATTCTTTTTCCTGTTTATAAAATATGGTTTATTAACAGATGATATAAAAAATTCATGTTTTGATTTAAAATATGTCATTATTATTCCTTAGACATGTATGTTTCTTTGATAATTCTTGCCATGCATTATATTGTTCATCTGTTTGCCCAGGATTGATTGCTTGTAAACAGTGTTGCCACGCCACCGCCACCGGTAGCTCTAATCGCCACCGCTACCGCCACCGCCACCGGAAATTGAAATTTTGAGCAAAAAATTGACAAATTTGACTTGACGCGGGTCCTACACAAAATCCACCACCTTTATTTTCCTATCCTGGGCAAACAGATGAACAATATAATGCATGGCAAGAATTATCAAGGAAACATACATGTCTAAGGAATAATAATGACATATTTTAAATCAAAACATGAATTTTTTATATCATCTATTCATCTTTTCTATCTATCAGTTCTACCTATTAATTTAGTTTACATGGCAGAAAAGCAGATGTTAAGAATTTCATTAAATTTTTTAGAAACATAATTATCAGTTTTCGACAATTGCATTGAACAGCCTTAATAAATTTTTGTAAGCATCTTCAGAGAAATTTTTTCCAAAAACTGATGATCAAAGTTTAACATAAATTTTTTTAAAAAAACTTTTAATGTTTTCTTGTTTTTTTATTGCTTTTATTTTTGGTTTATTGAAATAAATAAATAATAATTCAGCTTTTGCTTCATTTTATCCATTAACAAAACTGTACAGATACTTGCAATTTTAAAATTCTGTGTTTCCTTGTTTAGTATCTCTTCACTGTTGTTTTGTTTCTTCTTGAATAACCCAAACTTAAATGTCTTATGTTTTTTGTAAAATCTTCTCATGAACAGCGGTTTAAAAACAAAGAGACAACAACAAAATATTTATACAAAAGGTATTTCAGTCGATACTATTCTTTTTTTACAGCTGATATCAATAAACAAAACAATTTTTTTGGGTTTTAAGTGCGAACACAACATTTATATAAAATTACTGAAAATAAAATAACACATATACTAGTTAAAACCGTCCAATATGAAAATGATGTTGTTTCCGGTGTTGCATAGAATCCTTTCCCAGAATTCTGAATAGTTTCCATCTCCTTTGACACTCCATCAGTTAAACCACAGCCCAACTTAATTCCTTGATATTTATCAAGGTTAATTTTGTCATCACGATATACTATAGAGTGATAATCCTTTGGTCTTTCTTCAAGTGAAAAATATTTTGAAGCTTTTTCAACCGTAAAAGATGTTCTATCACTTAAAATTATATGTCCATCGAAAACACCATCCATTATAGAACCATATACAGAAGATCCAGGATCATCTAAATATATTTTAGTTATACAAGTATATATGCTTTACACTTGAACAAACCTTTAACAAAACCTTCATACAGAAAATCTTTTAAATTTGTGTTTACATATTCTCCATTAATATCAAGTTGATAATCATCAGAAAATACAGATCCACTATTTACTGGATATAATTTAAGATTGAAAACCCTAAAAATATCCTTCAGTAAATAGAGAGATTGTTCGTTTGTTTTTATTTTTTTTATTCAGAAAAAGAGAATAAAAATATGAAAGTCGCATAAAACAAAAATGACCTTGAGCTCCAAGAAGTAACTTAGCGATAAAAAGCTGTCCGTTGTAATTTTTATAGTTATTAAAAATGACAATAAAAGAGCCGTTGTTAGGATCCTATGTGCTAAGGATTTTAATTTTTTTTGTATTACTTTTAATGGGGTTAGAATATTATAGGTAGAAAAAGTTATAATGAGGGACTTTTTTCACGTTTGGTCGTTTTTTGAGATGTTGTGGTTAGGAAAACCGGTGTATAATATTAAAAAAAATGTGGTGGATTCGGTGAGGAAGATTTATTGAGTAAAGAAGTGGAACTACAGAGGCAGTCCACAAAAATAGATATTGGGGCGGACAAAACGTGGAATTATTGTGCGGTATTTTTTGTTTCTATATTTCTCTTTTCTGGCAGATTAATTGAGATTTTATTTTTCAATAAGGGCCGTTTGTGACCGTCCCCGAAAGAGCAGGACACCTCTGGCAAGAGTATTATTGTGCAAGAATGTAACAAACCGATTGTGAGCTCGAAAGCTTAATTCAATTGATGAATCATCACTATTTTTCATCGCTGATGTTGTACTTCGTTTCCTCTGATCAGAAATTGGAGGATAATTCAGCGTTTCATATTCATCAACATATTTATTTAATGAGTAACCTTAAATATATTTGTTTAAGGTTAATTAATGCGTCAAAAAATGTGCTTACCAAATTCAATAAAAATAGTTAAAAATCCAATAATGAATAAAATCGAATGATTTTTTATTATCATTGTTGTAAGTATTTAAGTATTTATATAATATGTATGTTGATTGAGGTTGTTAATACTAACTAATTATAGTGAATAGATTAGTTTTGTGATACAAGTTAAAAGACAGTTATGATTAGAAAAAGGCGAGGATTTACAGAAAAGAAAAGGTAGCAAGGCATGGTGTGGACGTTTGGGTCGGGTTTTTTAAAGAAGAAAAATCAATGAGGAAAAAAGGAGTGCAAAAAAGGTCAGACAGAAAAATCCAAAAATCCAAATTGCAAAAAAATAGACTCATAAATGCGCGCTTAAATAAATTTGAAAGTATCAAGCAATAAAGTAAAAGTAAAGTAAGTAATATATGTACAACAGTAAAAAACATAACAAAGTAAAAAAACAATTTAAAAACGATAAAATTGATTCAATTGTGGAGGAAATTGTTGCATAAATAATTGATGATTATAATTAACAGGTAGAGATTGATTCAGATTAACACGTGGAGGTTGTTGTCGAAGCATTTGTGGTGGAGCAAATCGTTGATAAAATTGATTTTGATAATTTTGATAAAATTTTGGACGAATTGGTTGATGAAACATTTGACGCATTCCATTAAAATCTTATAAATTTTTGTAAACATCTTCAGAGAAGCCAAAAACTAATGATCAAAATTGATCATAAATTTTTTTTAAAAAAGGTTTAACAATTTCCTTGTTTTGTATTGCTTTTATTTTTGGTTTATCGAAATAAATAATTAATAATTAAAGTTTTGCTTCATGTTATCCATGAACAAAACTATACACAAAAATGAAAGAAGATAGGAAAAAATTATAGTAAAAATAACAATTTTGACATATGTTTTAAACCTTTTTGCAACGTTAAAACCATTTGCAACACGGCAACTTGAAGAGTGTTGTTTGTTTTTTTTGGCGCTATTTTATTCAACGACTTTCACTTTTTTTTGCATTAGTTTAAAACCGAGTCGATCGGTTGTAAGAGATGCTTAATCGATTTTTTTTACAAATAATTTTTTAAAAAATATTTTTTAGGGTAAAAGTTTATGTATTTGTCAATTTAAATGTCTTTGGTAATACATGTTCCACCATCTGATTTCCCATCGGATGTCTTAAAATGGATGAAAGAAAACACAGCACCAAAAATGGCTGTTAAATTAATGAAATGTCATAAATTTTTTCAACATCAAGAATTTCCATATTTTGTTGTAAAAGATTTTGGATACGTAGAAGATAGATGGAGTTTTATGGATTTAGATGGGATATGGCACTATCAAGATGAAGGAGATGAAATTATATCAACAAAGAAATTTTGGTTTCTTGGATCCCTTCATTTCATTGTAAGTCCAATCGCTATTCCTCTTCTTTTTCCAAGGATTGCAATTTGTGACATTAAACATTTACAACTCTACAATCAAAACATTTCTTTCAATGAATTAAAAATTTTAACAGCTTGTGGAAATATTGTTAAAGCTTATTGTAATGAAGCAACAATAAAACATGAAAATGGTGCACTTGTTTTTATGGATGAAATTCTCAAATGTTTTCCGAAAATTAAATGTTTTGAATTGTAAGTTACGCGATTGCCTAAACTTGTTTTTAGTTCATTTTTACAGCTGCAACACTAAAGAAGTACCTGATTTTTCTGAAAATTTTATCGAAAGCTTTAAAGAAATTAATACTAGAAAAATGAAAAAGCTTGGCTTGTCAATGTCTTCCTTCAAAAATTTCGCTATATTTTCGAAATTTATGGATGTAAGGTTACATTTGTAAACTTTAGTGTCATATTAATAGCATGTCAATTTTAGGAAAATCCACATATCCGGTACAACATTGAATTTATTAGTGCTTCATTTCTGCCCGATGAACTTCACATCCTTGAAAAACACATTCAACGGATTATTGATGTCGGTGTAACAGAATATCCGCCGCCATATTTTCGTTATCCTGGACAAACTCGTGAACAGACTAATGCTTTATTCAAATTATCAAACAATTATAGTTGCCGAAAGAAAATTAGAAAAATATGATAACCACAAAAAAGTTAGTAGTTTAAAAGATTATTTTGATAAATTTGTAAAGCTTTTAAGAATTTTTATGACTTCATTATTTTTGCAAAGTTTTAAAATGCGTCAGCTGTTGTTGTTTAAAGATAGATGTCATTTTTTGTAACAGCTTTTGTTATTGTTAGGTCAAGCAAAGTTAATTATGAAAAGTTTAATTAGACTTTTGTTTATCTATATTTTGATATTGTACTTTTCTATTACTTTGTTTATTAATTTTCATGTGACAATAAGTAATTGCACATGCAAATTAATTATATACGTTGTAATGATAATTATAATAGAGGTTATTTATTATAAAAATGAACATTTATATAATAATTATATAACATATACTAAGAAGCTGCACTGGAAATTTTAACAACAGTAACTGTAGTTTGTGAATGTCCAGTAGTAATCAGCATGCACTTTTCAATTCGGCTGCGTAGTATTCGTAATAGACCTTTTCGATATGCTCCAATGATGAAAATTGTGGCAATGGGATTAAGAGCTGCAAGCCAAAATCCAAGGCTGAGGGTAAAGCTAGAACTGAAGGAGAAAATTTGTGTTTTAAGCCACACTCCAATGTAATTAAGAAAAAGTGGAAAAACAGTAGTGATGAAAGGAATTGAAGTCTGAAATGAAGGAATTAAATAAAACTGACGAAAAACGGATAAAAATATTTGAATGGGTTTATGCAGTTTTTCAGGATCGTTAAAAATCTGCATAAATTCTATAATTTGCTTTTTGGATGTAAAAATTTAACTTACCCCAACAAAAAGCATTCGATCAAATTGAATTTGAATTTTTAAAGTTTGTGATGACATGCTTGATTTAATTTTTCGGAAATACAATGTAATCGCAATAATGCAAAATGCAATGATGCAGTAAACCACGATATAGCTAATGACAGGAACAAGAGCAATTTTAGAGGAATCTTCTGCTCTCGCAGAAAAATAAACAGGTATCGGAACATTTGGAGTAAGACCATCAGTAATGCTTATAAGTACAGATTTATGAGCTTCAAATAGATCAGGTTTTGGCCAATAAAAAGTGACATAAGAAATATTACAAAAAAGCGGTGTTGCCAAACAGATGAAGCAAAGTGTAAAAAATTGAAAATAATTCATGTGTTTGTTGTGACAGATATGCAAATATCGATAGATGTAATGAAGCGGAAGGATGCAGATGATGGAATTGAGAAGAAAAGTTTGAGTAAAGATGAAGAAGATGGAAATGCTTGAAGGGAGGTAATTGCCAAGGCTAATATTGCCAAAAATAACAAAGCGAACATTTGATGTTGAACTTGGAGTCTAAAATCAGGATCTTAGCTTCATAAAAAAGCCCTCCTTAAAGCTTACATAATGAAACAGCGCAGTAATAATCTATAACGACATGTCCAAACAAATTTGAACTCCCAAAATCCTTTTGTACGGCTTCAACGTATTCTTCGTGTATTTCCGAATAAGATATATCAAGGTTGTATTTGCAAGAAGGGAAACAATTGAAGCCCCCAAAACATTGACATATCGAAAGTCACTCATTCTTTTCGGCGCTTACAAATGAACAGCTTTTCTACAAAACAAAAAGAAATTGAAATAAAATAAAATTTTGAAGAAAAACAACACCTTATTTCCTTTGCTGTTTTTTTTCGCAATAAATTAATGACGGAAAGATGACTCAAAAGTCATTTGTACAAAAATTAATTACCGTATTCTCTTATGAATAATTAAAAGCAACAATTCTGTCAGAAAAGAAACTACAAGATGTTAAAAGGATCTCTTTTTCCGCTTTTAAAACTTTTAATTATTTCTTGGTAAGTGACTGGAAATTTTAATGCAAAACAAATATATATTACAAATAAGTTAGTCATTTGTTAAATAATTACCGTAATTTTTTGAATAATTAAAAATTCTGTCAAAAAGAAACTACAAAATTTTAATTTTTTTTGCACAAAAATTTATTATCGCGTTTTTCGACGTGGATGCAATTTTATTAGTGGTTATAGATGCTTGAGTTTTGAACTCAAAAATATCTTGATGGTATAATATTTCTAAAAGGCCTTTTAAAAAGGGGCTTTATGGTCTTTATAACGACAAATAAGGAAATAGCTTTAAACGTTTGATGTGTTAGCTTAGCAAGAATTATATAAATTATTAACATTTAATACAAATAAATAATATCCAACCATTTCTTATTTATCAAAAAATTTCTTATTTTCAAAACTGGAAAACCGTAAGAAAACAGATCAGGTTGTGACATGAATCAGTAAAGATATTCTTATAAAAGTCTAACACGAGAAAAAATTACAACTAAAAAGAACATTTAATTCTTTGAATAACTTTTTAAGAATGCATAAATATTTAAATGTGGAAAAATGAAATATGTCTGTTATTTATTAATTTTGTTCAATTTCGTTATTAATTTATGTAATGGATGTTTGAGAACTTCTGAAATTGCTACTGATCATACCGTTACTACGGGCAGTGGAATCAACACACCTATATTACTAACAACAACAACTGATGCATTTCGGTTTTTAAAGAGAGTGCACACGATAAACAAAAAAAGTTTTACATAATATGTATTATGGATTCCCAGCTTGCCACCAAATATGAGAATTATTCTCTCTAAACTATGTATCCGTTTTCTAAAATAACCAATTATTCTTATTTTTATTTTTTTGTGAATGATGATTGATCATCTACAAATATAACTCCACCATTTTCATTAAAATTTTTATACTTTTTTAAATATATTTGTTTAAAATACATATTTTTTGATGCTGGTTACGGTCATTAAAACCTTATTATAACTAATTGTTTTTCATGGTAAAAATGCATCAAGACTACGCATTATTACAAAAGCAGAATTGAATTAACCAATATTATTACATTATTTGCTGCTAAAATTTGTTAATATAAATAAAACCATATCGTTTTTAACATTGGTAAACTTGAGATTCTTAAAAGTTAACAAACTTCAAGAGTTTCTGTTAAATAAATATGAGAGATTTTGAAATTTTCAATGGTACCAAATCTGTAATTGGATCTTCTTTTCACCTCCTTTAATGTTCATTTAGTGACAGATTGTCCGCAAAGCATGTTGGATAAATTTAGTAATGGTTCAAAGCTACGACTTCCTACAACAACCCCTGCAATCCCACCAACTACAAAAAAGCTTGAACGTTATGATGTACCATTATGGGTTGATGAATATATTTATCATCCTGAAATTTTATATACTTTAACTGGGGCAATTATAGTTGCATTTATGCTTTCATTAAATCGTAAACAATTTGTAAGTGTTTTAAACTCTGACAAAATTTTATAGGTAAAAAGTTTTTTGGAAAAAAAGGGTTTTTGGATCTATGCATCTTTCTTGAAAGCTTTTGACAGTGTTACAATTGCATGTGCTCTTATCTAAGCTTTTTAGTTCATCTTGCCCGCCTTTTGTTTTGTCAAGAAAACCTCAGTTCTTTTCATGCGTTTATCACTGTGTTTCAGATACAAAGTTCAGCACTGCGTTTATTTACGAATTATTATTTTGGATTTATATTTGTCACTTGTTGTTTCCGTCTCATTATTTACATTTTTGATAAATGGATTTGGACGCCATTAATGGCAAAGTATGCATTATGCGCCTTACAAACTCTTGATGCCCCAGATGGTGAACCACCAAAAATTGATTTTCTTAAAAATCCTTTAGGTGTACCATTTCCAAGTAAATTTTAAACTAAACTTTTTATTAAATTAAATAACTAAAGTATTTAATAGGATGGTTTTCATATATTTCATTTCTGATGCTGAAATTTGATGATTCCCTAAAATTATCACAACCAATTTTTCTTATCATCCATCGACTGACAACATTTTTTGCATGTTCACATCCATTTATTTATCGACAATATTTTGAAATAAAAAGTTTAAAGTTGTATTATTCTGTAGTTGGTAATTAGTTTTTTTTTAAAATAATAGCGGGAATAGTGTTAAACAAAAAAATTTGGGCGACCTTAAAACCTGATGTTATGTTAACTCATAAGATTTTGTTTTCTACAATAGAAAAAATATTCTCAGAAAAGCTCTCATGTAATGACCAAACTTCTGAGAGGGCATTATCATGTCAATGAGAATACAAGCCTTTGATCGTTTACCTTTTTATATCCAATGGCGGCAACAGATCAAAGAACATTTCAACGCGCTGACACCCTCGGTGGTGCTCACAATTTTTATTTAACGTCCTTGTTTCTTTAGAGATTTACAATTCAACATTATTCAATGTAATGTTTTTCAGGTATTGGCATATACATTTTGCATTTGTTTTTAAATATTGTTGAAAAAAGAGAATGGATTTATTTTAATTTTGTTGATAATTTTATTGATTATGCAACCACGGTACTTGTAATTATTCATTTAATAATTACAATATTTTCAATTCGAGTTTTAATCCAATATCGAAAATCAGCTCTTCAGGTATTCTTTTTTTATATAGATTTTATTAAATTATTTTTTTTAAAGCAATTTGTTCAACTTTTACAACAATGCTTTTTTCTCAATCTAATTTTTTTTTCATTTTTAGAAAAATGCATTTCAAGAATTCAAAGGCTTCCTTGGCTTTTCACTGGGTCCTGTCATTATCTCGCTTATAGAAGAAATTCTCCATCATATTAGTATTGATTATACGTCTCTGTTACAGTACATTGTAAGAGTGTTTCGCTTAAATTTCCCCTTTGGATTAACGTATTTCACTTTTATTTCTTCTTTTGTTGTGGTTTGGTTACATCAGCTATTACCCCATTATACATCCATCTTGTACTTCATTTTTGTTCCGTTTTATCGAAATTTGCTTTTTCGACCTTTTAAAAAATCTTGTAGAGTTTCTGTTATTCCTATTGGGACAGGAGTAAGAGATGTAAGTAGAAATATTTAAAGCCATTTTTGTACATTAAATATGTTTAAAGCCGAACAATTTTTAAGAAAAAAGTAATCTAACGTTATTTTTTGCGATCTCTTGAAAAAGGTATTAACGAGGCTCTAGTAATAGTAATTTAATGTTTCTTTTTTAGAACATTCTTTTTATTTTTAACGAACGTGCTAATAAGGAGTTTGCATTAGTATTTGCAACAGAAAAATTATGTAAAAAAATTTATGATTTAATTGTTGAGCATAAAGTAGGTATACTTACTACATTTATCATTTACACTAATGTATTGTTCCAGGATAATAATGATGTTGTCTCCCAAGAGATGGTTAATAAACATTTTTTGATTCCAATTTTTCAAAAAATTAACAACAAGAATTATCCAAAAGTTAAGAAAATTATGAGTGATTGGATTTTATGTCATAGCCGCGAAAAACGGGAAGAATATTTGCAATTAATGAAAAGTTTTAGCACAGAAGATAATGTAATAATGAAGGTTATAACGTCGTATTTTGTTTCATATTTTTAAACCCATGAATCAATTACTTTTAGGACTAGAAAAAGAAGATATCACGAAAGGATTAATGAAGCACCAAATTGCTCTGAAATTTACGCATCTAAAAACTAAATTTAAAATTTAAGGTTTGAGTTTTTTTTAAAAGTAGTTTTTACAGAGTGCCATCCAAAAAGACAAAGTCTGTTTCAAATGAGTATTCCAAAATTATTCCTTCATCACAATTCAAAATGGTAACTATAAAAATAAAAGGTGGATTTCAAAGAAGACTCTTAATTTTTACATCAGAGGATAAAACAAAATGCTACGAATACACGTTCAAAAATCAACGATATCTTTGTCGTGGATGTCGAAAACAACGAAAACGTGTATCGGTAATTTTGGAATATGATGAAGAAAAAAGAGAAGAATGCATAAAAGTAGTAAACAAGTCGCATGTTTGTGTTCCGAAGCACAAAAATATGAACCACAAAAGTATGTTACTACCACACTTCAACCAAAAGATTATATTTTATTTCGCCAAAAATTTATGATAAAAAATGATCATGTTTGTGAACCAAAGAAATTTGTTTTGGAAGAATTTCAACCATAAACAATTTCAAAGCCAGGATTTTTTCTTTGCTCAAATTCTCATGGAAAAGCGAATTCAAGGCTGGTTATTTTTGATGAAGAAAGAGAAGGATTTTGTTATGAATATTATTCAAAAAAGAATGCATTTGTGTGTCTCAGATGTGCTATCAAGTTTAAGAAAGATATCAGCGCCAAATTAGTTAATGATGGAGAACATCTTGAATTTTCACCAAATCCACATTTATGCAAATCCATAAAATTTGATTCAAAAAAATACAGAAATAGGAATTAATGCCTTTCGATGTGCTCAATGTAAAAGCAAAAATGAAGAATGGTACGGCAAAAATCTGTAAAAATAAAAATGGAAAAATTTTTTTTACTTTTAAATTATGTGCATCGTTGTATTCCTTTTAAAAAGCAGCTTCTTTCTTTTTCAACTTACTAAAATGTTTCCAATTTTGATTAGAATAATATAATATGCTATCGTCTTTTTGTTCTGTTTTTTTGGCTTTATTGAATCCATATTGTCTTTATCAAATGTTGCTGCTATCGTTTTTGTTATAACTTTTATATAAATGTTTGGTAAGAGATTATAAATTCAACGTATTTTCTTTGTTTTCAAATCTTTACTTGTACAAATGTTAATAACAAACACATTAAACGTATTAATTTTTTTCTGTAATCATTATTTAAACTTTCAATATTTTTGCTAAACGGTTAAAAAAGGACATTAATTATCGAATATCTTAAGTCTCATTTAATGAAAAAATGCGGGAAAAGAAAAAGTACAATACGGTTTCTCATCAACCATTTTTCGTAGAAAACAGTGTCGCTGAGAATGTTCAACAATGGCACGCTAGCCATACATGATTTTTTTCGCGCCCAACTGTAATAGAATGAGGACAGGCATGGGTGTGTCAAAAAATAAATGACTATCTTTTAAAAAAGGGTCAATTGATTTCTGACGTTTGTCTTTTTCTGCTGTGCTTTTTTGATCACATTTTTAATTTTGTTCTATAAGTTGTGCTAACAAGAATTGAAAAAAATGGCTTGTGATTCAGAACTTCATGAACTTGAGGAATGCTTAAATTATAAAGCAAAGAAAGCTCGGAAAATATTTGATCGAAAAGGATCTTGTTACACATGCCGTGCTCAGTCAGTTATTCCTCATTTACCCGAAGACGAAAAATGTAAAAGTAATGAAAAATGTTATGGCTGGTATTCAACTGAACATCATACTTTATTTTGTCGTGAAAGAGCAAGAGGTACGTTTTTTTAAAGCTAAAATAAAAGTTTTGCCCTAGGCGTAATACGTATTTATTTAAATGAAATTATTTTTCAGGATTAAGAATGTTTATTCCTCAAATTGATAAAGATTTGCTTCCACGATTTTTTGAACTCATTGAATTGGATGAAAAATATTTGATTGGTTTATCTTCCTCTATTGCGAAAAAGATTGTACCGCTGGAACCTATAAAAATTATGAGTGCATTTAAACAACAAATAGTTGAAAAATGTACTGGTGCAGAAGTGATTTTTTTGAATAGCACCTTAAAACTTGAAAGATTCCGTCGAGAATACGAAGAATATAACTCGGGACAAAGATTCTACAATAATTTCTATGAGAAAGTTGGCACAAAAACTTTATTTGGTTCACCACGAGTTATAACGTTTTTTGATTCGACTCTTCCTGCAGAAATCTTTCTTCAACTGCTTTCACATCACACAAAAGAACTGCAAATTTCTAATGCAAAATTTACCCCAAGTTTGGAATTAAGTGACATAATTCAAAAAGCTCCAAATCTTGAAATTCTTACAATTTATGATTGTGGTTTTGAGTCTGATGTTACATATGAAAAGCCATGGATGGCTGATTTGCTAAAATACAAGGATGGAAAAAATATGAGACATCTTGCTGTCAAACCTGACACATTTGAATTGGATATTGAAAATTTGGTTAAATTTGTTTCGGTACGTGTTATAGGGGAAGGATTATAGTAATGTTTTTGAACTATAAATGATGGCAAAATGTTATTTTTTTTCACAAACATTCTTCTTAAAAATATGAGCTCTCGAAAATTAAACAATTTTGCTTAGGGATTGTCCAGAGCTGACGTCAGCAAAAAAACCGAAAAATTTTCCCCCATGCATGCCTAAATCAGCAACCATCAGTTTGTCCCAAAACCCATCCATGCCTCCGTCAGCAAAAAGCGTCAGCAAAAAATTTTTTTATTAAAATCGAGCAACATTTGTTTACTCAATTAAAGATTTTTTAGCGAGGTCATGCCTCTGTGCAAAATTTTTCCACTGCGTGATAAAAATCAATTAAAGATTAGAGGTCATTAAAAGACACAACTTAAAAATATAAAAATATGCTGACGTCAGCTTTGGCGTTATACCCATCCATGCATACCGTCAGCATTTCATCAGTTTTGGCAAAAACCCACCCATGCCTAAATTGCTGACGTCAGCTCTGGACAATCCCTTACCAAAGAAAAAATCTTAGACTGTTTTAATTTGTTGTGTAACAACATATATATCATAGTTATTTAATCTTCTTGTTTTAGACAAAATGCGCCAAGGACGTAAGAATCGATATTCAATTTAATGTTCCAGTAAAAGAAGAAAAGATTGCTGGACTTTGGAAAAAAGTCAGCGAATATTATGACGCAAAAAGGGGGTGTGCCAGAATGCAAATAGGATTTCATAGATCATGTGTGGAGAAAGTCTTTTCACTTGATAAACTCAAAAAGAGAAAACAACCAAAAGTACCAGCTCGAGTTCCAACGAAAAGAAAACTTGCTCAAATTGAATAAAGCTTTTGGCTACACTTTTTTACAGAAACAATGTTTTTTAATATGGCTATCGTTATAATTTGAATAAAATTTATTTGCAAATGGTATCAAATTAACAGTATGTTCTTAAAAAGAACAGAACACCCCCACAATGCTAAAACAAATATTATCAGGTATTCAGCAAAAAATTGCAAGCATTCAATTAAATTAATGAAAAATCAACATGTTTGTAAAATTCGAAATTTAAAGGAATAGAAAAGATAGATTCAAATTGGATAAAAATGAAAAAATGGTTGCTGTAAATCATGAAAAAAATTAATTTTATCAATTTAAATTGGATGAAGAAATTAATGCCTTTTACTGTGCTCAATGTAAAGCCCGAAATGAAGAATGGTACGGCAAAAGTCTGCAAAAATAAAAATGGAAAAGATTTTTCATTTCTAAACAATCTTCATCGTTGTATTCCTTTAAAAAAGTAGCTTCCTTCTTTTTATACTTGCTTCGAATGTTTCCAATTTTGAGATGAATATTGTGTTACCGTGTTTTTTGTTATTGCCTTTTTGAAAGAAGAAAGAACAAACTAATTTGCTTTTATCGTAATATAAACGTTTGCAAATTGCAATGAGATACTATTTGCAGTTATCTTTTTCGTTTTCAAATCTTTGGTTCTACAACAACTTGCTAAATAGTTAAAAAAGAAAGAAATTGTCTTATTTCTTAAAATGTTATGGGACGAAAAAATGCGGGAAAAGAAAAAGTACAATGCGTTTTCTCATTACCGGTTTTTCCTGAGTACAAGATGCCGATGAGAGTTGCTCAACAACGGTGCCATGCTATGACACACCTGGATTTTTTCGCGCCCAACTTTTTTTCGTAAGGATAAGGACAACAGACATGGGTGTGTTTAAAAAAAGAGGACAATCTCTAAAAGAAGGTCAATTGATTTCTAACATTTGCCTTTCTCTGCTATGTTATTTTGCTCACATTTCTAAAAATCAAATTATTTTTATTCTTCTTATAAAGCTAAAACCACAGGAATAATAAAGATGCCTTGTGATTTTTGTCGTTCAGGTCATGATGTAGTAGAATGCTCATCAGATATCGCGCATTTACCTGAAGAAGAAAAATGTAAAAGTAATGAAAAATGTTATGGCTGGTATTCAACTGAACATCATACTTTATTTTGTCGTGAAAGAGCAAGAGGTACGTTTTTTTAAAGCTAAAATAAAAGTTTTGCCCCAGGCATGTTAATAAAAATTACAAAAGTTATATCTAAATGTCATTATTTTTCAGGATTAAGAATGTTTATTCCTCAAATTGATAATGATTTGCTTCCACGATTTTTAGAACTCTTAGAACTGGATGAAAAATATTTGATCGGTTTATCTTCATCTGTTGCAAAAAAGATTCTGCCGTTGGAACCTATAAAAGTTATGAGCGTATTCAAACGACAAAGAATTGAAAAATGTACTGGTGCAGAAGTGATTTTTTTGAATAGCACCTTAGAGCTTGATCATTTTGAGCCCAAACACGAATGTAGAAGGGAAAGACGATGTTACAGAAATTTCTGTGAAAAAATTGGTACAAAAACTTTATTTGGCTCGCTAAGAATTATAAAATTCTTTGAATCAAACCTTCCTGCAGAAACCTTTCTTCAACTGCTTTCACATCATACAAAAGAGTTACGGATTTCGGATGGAACGTTTACTCCATATTTAGAATTCAGTGATATCATTCAAAAAGCTCCAAATCTAGAAATTCTAACAATTTATGATTATTATGATCGCTCGGATGTTACATACGAAAAACCATGGATGGATGCTTTGCTCGAATACAAGAATGGACAAAATATGAGACATCTTGCTATTCAACCTGAAACAATTGAATTGGATATTGAAAATTTAGTTAAATTTATTACTGTAAGTTTTCTTATTTACGGTGATTAAAAAAGTTAAAAAACATAACTATCATTTAAAAATACCTTGTTTTTCGAAGAGGCGGGAAAATATATTAATCAATATATAACTTCTTTTAGACAAAATGTGCCAAAGATGTTAGAATTGATATTCAATTTGATGTACCAAAAGGACGCTTACACAGAAGTGAAAGAAAGAAAATGCTTGCTGGAATTTGGGAAAAAGTTGGAAAATATTATCACAGAGGTGCAAAAAGTGGATGTGCCAGATTGGAAATTGGTCTTTATAGAACAGAGTTGGAGAAAGTATTCTCTCTCAAAAAACTCAAATCAGATAATCAATCAAACATTCCAACTCGAGTTGCAACGAAAAGAACACATTCTCAAACAAAATAATGCTTATTGTTCTGCTTTTTTTAAACAATGTTTTTTTAATGTGAACTGTTTTGGTTATCCTAATAATTTGAATTAAACGCCGTTGTTATTGCTGCCGAATTGTAACAGATTAACAGTGTTTTTTAACATGAGATAATAACATACAAAAAAATATTATCGAAGCTTTAATTGCATTTATCACATTAGATTTCTTTTTTGCATGAAATCGCAGTTGATAGAAAAAGTCTGTTAGCTTGAGCTTTGATGTTTATAAATAAAGCTACAAACTGGAAAGCTGATTATTATGTATAAATTAGGGATAATATAATAATGTTTCCATTGACAACCTTTTGATTTGAATGCATAAATATATATTTTGTACAAATGTACACAAATCTTTTTATTTTTATTGCGTAGTAATTTTTAGTTTTCAAAAGTCAGCAGTAATTTATTTAGTTGCATGTTAACAATATTTTGCCATTTGTTGTTTGACAGACGAACAACAATTACGCTAAATGCTTTACTTTTCGTGCTGTATATAGCTATCTCTCATATCTAACAAAAGGAAAAATATTCATGAAATAAAATGGAATTGGCTAAAATTTTTATCACCGTATCCTCTTATTCTTTTTATATTGCATTCTTTCTTGCATGTATTTTAAATTCTTTACAAGTATATTTAATTTTAACAAAAACTGAAAAACAAATGAAACGATACAGTACCATTCTTCTTCAATCTGTTATTTTAGATTTTATTGCTGCAATTGCATACTTTATATGTCAAATGGTAGAACAAGTTTTAACCACATTTGTAATTAATATATTCTTTACTTTTTTAGCATGTTGTTACCGATGCTCCATATTTATTTGTTCGAGGTACTTTTTTATTTTTATCACTTCCTGGTAAATGGAAATGCATTGCACCGGGTGTTTTTGTAACCTTTTATAATTTATCTTTTTGGTCTATTCCATTTCAATGTTTATCAAGATATTATGCGCTGTGCAGGTCTGATGACATAATGTAATTTAGCATAACATTGCTTTGTTTTAGAGGCAGTCATTTTCCTAGATTTCTTATGATTCCCCTTTACACTATTATTTTCATTGCATTAACATTAAGCGGATGGTATTACGTTATTGGATATGTTCCCATCACTGAAAACTTGGATGCCCAAATTGCTTTGAATAAATTGTCATACTGGAAAGATGACCCAGATAAAAATCAATTTTGTGTTACTCATTTGGTAAATATTATTATATTTTTTGTTTAAAAATTTACTTGCTCTAATTCTAGTTATCACCAAATGTATTCGCTCATGTTATCTCTTTGAATATATTTGGATTTTGTGGAATGGGTGTTATTATTTATACGGTATATCACGTTAGTAAATATCTTAAAGCTCATCAACAATCGATGCATCAAAAAACAGCAGATATGCATAAACAACTTGGGAAACGATTACATATACAGGTAATCTCAACTCAACTTTTTGATTGAACAATAATTATTAAACCTTTTCAGGCTCTTGTTCCATTTCTTTGTTGCTTAAATACAATTGCCATAGGAACTTTTGGAATGTCAATGAATGTTCACAGTATGCTAATCCTCCTATTTATTCCATATCCTTGGATTACCGTAGCCAACAGTATTATCACAATTACATCAATTCGATCTTATCGAATAACGCTGTTTAAATGGTTTGAATCCTTTTGTGATTTAACAAAAAAGAGCAAATCATCAATAAGTAGTGTGGATTTCAACATTCATCCAACTGGCGTACAAAATTAAATACATGTTAACAAGAAAAACCCCATTTTCCCTTTTACAATGACAAATGTTAAATAAAAACTTTCAAATTACAGTATCAGTCTATGCAACATTACAACTATCATATATGAATAAACAATTTTAAAAACTCAAAATATTTATTTAATAATCAACAAAAATTGTTAAAAAGACATTTAAAAAAACACAAGAAGAAATGGTAAACAAATTTTAAGGCTTTGCAGCATCAGATTCTTCAATAGTGAGTTACTTTTTAGCTTGTAATAATAAAAATTAATGCAGAAGCAATAAAAACAGGAGAAAAAAGTATTGAAAAGTTTTAAATTAACAATGAATGTCGAGCACAAGAAACCCAGCTTGAAGATTAAATGTAAGCTGTATTTGTGCAATAGTATTTGCTAGTAATAACAAAAGTTGTATTAGTTTAATCGCAAAAAAAATAAAAAGCGCGATTAAATAAGAAATGTGATAGTTCAGTTTTTGAATAGCGTAATTGATGACGAAAATAAACTTTGAACAAAAATTTTTAACGAACAAATTTGTTTTTAGCGCGCGAAAACAAAAGAATAATTAAGTAAGTTAACGCAACTTTTCGAATGATTTCTCTTTGTCAGCGAACAGCTGCAGCTACTATTGCTGGTTCTAATACAGTCGAACATCGTTATAACGACTCCTGATATAACGTCTAACTTGTTATAACGTCCTTTTTCTGTGGTCCCGGCAAAAACTATAAGGAAATAACCTTAAACGGACCTCTTTATAACGACTTTCGTTATAACGTCAACCTTGCTATAACGTCTTTTTTCTGTGGTCCCTTCAAAAAATATAAAAGAAATTGACCTCGTTATAACGTCTTACGATTTTTTGAAGCAATTTTTACCCCAAAAAACACTTTTTTCACTTTTCTAAATTTTTATTACAAAGAAGGCACAAAAAGTGAATTAAATTTTTTAAACTTCACAAGTCAGTGGGATTTTAGGAGCAAACACTACAAAATTAAATTAAAGCTAATTCAAAAAAATTAAAAGATGTTATGCTGGAATTTTCAAAAATTTTCGTTGGAATTATTATGGACGTTTCAAAGCAAAAGCATAAGTTTCCCTTTTAAATGCGTTGTAATTCCATCATAAACCACCAAGAAGTGTTAACTGTTTAGCCACTTACAATAACCCTTTATGTACCAATTCCATGCATAGGTTTTACAAAAATTCCTCAAAATTCTTTTAAAGCTATATAAAAATTCCTGAAGGTCATTATTTTGCCATGATTAGCTTTTTGAGGGCTTTATCTATCACTTTTCATCTAAAATAACTGTAAATACAAAAAAATCTCTTAAAAGTAGTCAAAATAGCTTGGCTTTTGTTATAACGTCTTTTTTTCACGGTCCCTTGAAAGTCGTTATAACCAGTGAACGGCAATTCGCCTCGCCTGGCAAAAATGCGAATGCGAATTGTTTATGCGAATTGGCGAAGCGAATTAATGAATTGTATGCGAATTGAAAAATCAGGCGAAGCGAATTGGCGAATTGGATTCGCCGAAGCGAATATGCGAATTATTCGGCGAATTTTGAAAAATTGTCAGTAATTTTAAGAGCAATTGTTAGAAAAATTTAGTCTTATACTACTGGGTCAAAAAATTAGTCAAATTAAAGACAAAGAGTCTAGTTGACTGATATTTTTCATTTAAGAAGCATCCTCAAAACAAAAAACAAAGGTGGAAAAAAATGTCTGAAAAAATGCGAATTGAAAATCCATGCGAAGCGACTTGGCGAATTTTATGCGAATCCAAAAATCAAGCGAAGCGAATAGGCGAATCCAATTCGGCGAAGCGAATTGGCGAATTATTCGCCGAAGCGAGGCGAATTGCCTTTCACTAGTTATAACGAGGTTCGACTGTATTTTTTAAAAGCAAGTTTTCCAAATGTATAAGATTGACTTAACTTTTCTTGGTTGAATTTGAATATTGTAATAACATTATTACAAATCTGATAAAAAATCGTTTATTTAATAGTAATTTGTTTATTTTTTTTCTCAAAGATGCATTCAAAGCGTTTTTTGCTGCAAAAAAGAAAGGGAAAAAAGAGCAGCTGTGATAATTTTATTTTATTTAAAGCAAGGAGGATCATTGATTGGTGTAAAAGCTAATTTTTAAAAAAGTACTTGGATTTAGCATATATTTGTAGTAACCAAAAATAGCGCAGATGCAAAGAGTATTATTGATCAAAGCTTATATTATTCATTGATTCGGTAACTGTTCATTTTCGATGATATAAAGGCTACTTTCAAAAATATTTTTAGCAAATGAAATAAACTTTAATTTTTAGGATTAGATTGTAATTAAAAATGTCTGATAATATTCCACCACGTGCTCCTCCATCTGATTTCCCATCAGACGTCTTAAAAAGGATGAAACAAAATGCAACACCAAAACTGTCTTTAAAATTAATGAAGTGTCATAAATATTTTCAACATTCCGAATTTCCATATTGTGTTGTTTGGAAAATTGGATATGACGATGATCAATCTGAGTGGTATTTTGTTACTTTGAATGATGAAGTACATGGTTATATAGGATTTGAAAGTATTAAAGAAATTCCTAAGAAGCTGTGGATGACTGGAGGCCTTCGTCTTATTAATTTACCCAACATTACGCTTAATTTTATTCCTAAAATTGCTGTTTGTGATATCGGGGATTTAATGCTTGATAATCAAGAAATTTCTTTTAATGAATTCAAATTTTTAACAGCTGCTGGAAATGTTACGAATTTGAATTTATATGATACAACAATTAAATTTGAAAACGATGATTCTGTTTTAATTGTCGATATTCTTAAATGTGTACCAAATGCTAAAACTTTTCTTTAGTAAGTTTTACGTTTAGATGGTTTTAAAACTTTTTTTGAATTTGCTTTTTGTTTTAGTTATAATCATGAATTACCAATTCTTTCCATTGATTTTATAAACACTTATAAAGACGTCAATGCTTTGAAAATACAAAAGTTTGAACTCCAAATGAATAGCTTCAACACTTTTGTATTATTTTCGAAATTTATGGATGTAAGTCTTTGTAAATTTTGTTGAAGTTTAAATCATTTTCGTAATTATAGTTTAATCCACATATTATCTATACGCTAGAATTTATTCCAAATTCTCTTTCTTCTGAAGAAACTTTAACAATTGAAAAATATGTTCAACAAATCATTGACACAGAATCAAAGAAATATCCACTACAATTTATCGAATTTCATGGGCAAAGTGACGAACAACTTAAGAAGATACGAGAAAAAGTTTTAGGAATCATCCAGATGTGATGTTTTCTTGTAAATCTTGCAAAATTTGTTTTCAACATAAAAGTAATTTTAAAAAATCACGTCCACTTTTTTTTGCAATATATTTTTTTTCAAAACTTACTACACATTTCCACCCCCATCAACAAATTATCATCATCATCACTTTTTTTTTATTATCTTCCATCCCCATTCTTACCCAATTCCCTCCAAATTGCCACATGTTCTTTTTTTGCCTTTGTTCGAAGCAGCAAAAAAAATCAAAATCAATCAAACATGCAATTGCTAAAATGCATAAGGCTTTTTGAGATGTTAGATTTGCTTGAATTTTTATTTAACAGCCAATTTCAACTCTTTTTTTTGCTTCTCAAAAAAACTCGTCCGTCATCAAAGAAAAAAAAATCAACGATATCTTTGAGATCGAACAATGACGACTATGTGAATTGCCAAAAATATATGTTTGTAACTGATTGCTGCTATTCTTCTACTTCATAGAGGACAATCAAAGAATGTTTTAATGACTATCAAAAAATAAGTGAATGAAAAAAACTTTTCTTTTTTCAAGCTGTCGTAGCCAGGAATGAGTTGTTCTTCTGTGTTTTAACTACCATCAGAAAAAAACGAGTCCAACGGCAAAAAAAAGAAGAAAGGAAGGCACATTAGCGCCAAAAGGAAAGAATAATAAAAAAAAGAAGCAAGCAAAGGCGGAGTTCATCTCCCTTCTTGAGGGACACTCTAAAAAACAGGGTTATATTCTTTCATTTATCTTCTACTTTTTATTCAATTCAAATTATATTTATATACATATTTTCCCCTTCCACTTTCGTTTTCATAATATTTATATTTTTATGGTTATTATTAAAATTATTATTTTTATTGATTAAACCCAAAAATTTCTTTTTAATTATTAAAAACAATTACAGCTGCTTTTAATTAAAAATATTATTTTTTGTTTTTATTTTGGAATATTAAAAATTTATATTATTTTTTCAAAGAAAAAGAGAAAGAGATGAATAACAAAGTTTAAAAAAAAGAAGAAAGAAAAATTGAATTAAAAAATGGCAAAAAAAGGTGAAAAAGTTATAAAGAAAAATATGTTTCCAACAGATGGTGATTCTACGAGTAGCTCGCTAGCAAGGTAAGCATGAACTAAATTTTGAAGATAAAAGCCACATTTAGATGGGAGAGGGTAATAAGAGCTTTAAATTCTTTAAAAAACATTGGGATTTATCATAGAAGAATTGATAAAAAAGTGTTAATATTCTTATGAGGAATAACGGTTGACATTTTCAAAAATTTAGGGATCGAAAATTATTTAAATTTGTCTTTTGTTTTTCCTCATTTGAGGAAGTTTTTTTCTTTCAGAACAGCGTTGTTTTATCCAAAATGAAATTAAGGATAACTTGCTTAATCCAATTAGTGTGACTCATTGTAAAGTCAAAGGATGTACGCTTTGTTTTAAAACACACAAAATTAAAATTCCGCAAATTAACTTTTGATAAATTCACAATTTGTTTTTTTTGTAACTTAATTAATTTCTTAAATACGTTAAAGATAAAAAAACTTGTGATGGTTATGCCAAAAACACTAATATTAATTTGTAAAAATTTTCAAGTTCTTTTTAAATCAAATAGTTAAAGTCTTTCATATACATGAACATACTGTATTTATCTCTTGTCTTCAATAACTTGACATTTAATTCATCAAAATCGCAGTGATTCATTCCATAAACGCCTCCATCTTTTGCTGATTTCTTCCTTATTGATATTGCCTCTTTTGAAACAGTTTTCATTTCCTCATTGTTCCTCATAGTTGTAGTTCACATTTGTTTAATATTAAAGTGTCCCCCCAAGGGTATCATTTTAGGAAGTATTAGTCAACTTTCATGCTTTCATAACACTATCCACCCTCTCTTTAAACAGCCATTGATTACAAAAATCTCTGTGTTTAATTTTCTTTTTTGTTTTAAACAAAAACATTGTCAAAACCACGCAAAAATTCAACAAATAAAGTTTTTTTATATCTTTATTTTCTTGATAGCAAAATTTCCATGGGACGAATAAAATCGCCCCATGACGTTATTTTTATACATTTTATTACATCTATTTTTTCGAGTATTGTTTTTTGATGCGCCAAAATTTCTTAATCCCCTCCTTCTTTTTTTCCTTATATAATGATTCTCATGCTTCAATATTATCCATCAAAAATAAAAAGTTTTCACATTTTTTTGTTGACTGACTTTCATCGACAAGAGCAGAAGCTAGTTTAATTACTTTTTCTTCTCTTTTTTTGGCTATCAATTTCCTGCTTATTCAGTTTATTGCATATATTTGCATAACTTTATTTTGTTTTCTGTTCAGAACATTAGAAACCTATTATTATGGGTTTACTTCAACTTTATCATTCCAATCCTGGGTAACTTTTTTTTTTGCATTTTTGTTCAAAAAATTGGGTCTAGATGGTTTGAAACATATACGTTTTTCATACATATTTGAGCTGGCAATAGCCAAAATCGAAATTTTTATATCAAATAAAGGTCAAATTTAATTAACTTTACTCTTTTTTTTGGGTCAAAAAAGAACTTCAACATGAGCAATTAAGGGTATCCAAAAATGGATACATATCCGATAAAAAAACATCTTTCGAAATGTTTTTTTGCAGGAAATACGTATAACTTTTTCTGCAAAAAATAAGGTTAGATTTCCTGCAAAAGAGAAAAACGAAAATTATTATTATTTTAACTTAATAAAATTTGCATTTCTTGTGCACAAGTTTGTGTGTAAGGGATAAAGGATATCCTGTTTTTTTTCTCCTGCAAAAACACATCAGTTTTTAATATGATATTACGTAATTGTGTTTTCCCGTAAAATTTTAAAAACTTTTTTTTTCAAAATGAATGAGAAAAACGACGAACGGCAAAAAGGGAAGGAAGCAAAATAAAAGATGTAATATTTCTCACATATTTTATTAAAAATCGACGCTTGCAAATAAATAAATCCAAAAATATTATAAAAGATTAATGTTTTGTTTTTGCATTGCATTCTGAACAGCTGCAATTTAATCTCTTCCTTTTGCCGTTCTCTTTTCCTTAATCGGGGGGAAAGGAAATGAATTAAAAAAGTGACACCTTTTTGGAAGTGCTAAAACAACTTTTTTTTAAAAACAGAAGAAAAATCAAAACAAGGCAAAAGCAAATGCAAGGAAAAGGGAATGGAGAAAGGCATGAGAAAAAAAAGTTGAAACTTAAAAACGTTTTCTTTTGCAGTCGCTAGCAGAAAAGCATTCGTGTCTTTCTTTCATCTCCTGTGCTTTTTTTGAACGTTAAAAATGATTGTTAAATGCTCACTTTCACTTTTGCCTGTTAAAGATGAAAAATGGGTGGGGGAATGAATGAGTGAAAGAAAGAACACAAGCCAAAAAAAAAGTGAGCAGCAAGCAAAAACTTAAATAGCAAGAAAAAAGAAAGAACAAGTTAAAACACCTCAAGCTCAAGCTTTTTGGCATTTATATTATTATATATCTCCATTTTATACATACTTTTTTTCTTCGCTTATTGTTCTTGTCATTTTGTCAATTTCATCAAAACCTTTCAAATATTCTCTCTTAATATTCTTTAAAAACATATTCCTTTTGTTTGAAAAAAATATAGATATTCGAATAAATTGAAGCAAAATTACTGCGGAAATAGAAGCAAATAGCAGCAGCAGCTTCAGAAGGCAGCAGCTACAGCAGCTAAAAAAGAAAGGAGTCAAAAAGCTACGTAAGTTATATATATGTTCATTTTCTTTCATTTTTTTGAGTAGTATGTATTTCTCTCCTTCTCACAATTTTCCAACCCTTCTGTTTTTTCCCGACCATAAATAGTTGGGTTACTTTTCTTCCTTTCATTTGTGGAAAAAAATAGTTTCTCACACTGTTTTTATTTTTTTTTGAGTTTTTGTTTTTACTTTTTTACTTACTTTTTTTCTGTGATATCATTGCTTTTTTCCTAAAGCTTTTATTTTTTTCTGGAATGAAGCAAAGAAGGTAAGTGCTTTTACGGTAATTAGAAAAAATAGGGAGAAGGGTTAAGTTAAACCTTAAATTTTTGAAAATTTTCAACGGTTTTTTAAAGTTTCTTTGTTTATGACACCATTTTAGATGCGGCAAGCTAGTTAGGATTAGAGATAAATTTGTTTGCTTTTCTCATTTGTTTAAAAAAGTTTTCATATTTGGATTTTGAATTTTTAAAATCAGATTTCTCAAAAATTGTTAGATGTCTTTTTGTTCTGATGTTACAGTAATCATTTTTCTAATAATGTTTGTTTCAAACCTATTTTATCTTTCATTAAGCTTTATTTTTTGAATACCAAGTTTTATCAAATCAAGTGTTCATTAAAATGCATCATTACTCAAATTCAACACTCAGCGTTCTTTTTTTTTAAAATTAAAACACATTCATTTCTCTATCACGCCAAACTCAAACATCCATCACTTCATTTCAAACAAACCGACTTTGTTTTTTTCAAACTCTCGCATATTTGCTGCTGCAACAAAATGTTAACAACTTAATTATTCCCATGAGATAAATTATTTCCTTGTTTTTTACTTTGTCTCTTTTTTTGTCTTTCATTTTTTGGAATGCTTTTAAACTAACAAAATATTTGTTTTTTGGGTCTTTTAAAGTTGTGCTTCATTAAATTTTTGGAGTCTCATTAAAGTAATTGCTTTTCTAACAAACTGAAAGTATACGGTATTCCACGAAAAAAACATCTTTCCAAAATTATCTTTTTTGTTTAAATGTAATTTTTCAATTTCTTTTTTTTAAAACAAAGGGGAACGAAGCTTTTGTTGTTTTTAAATTTTAAAAAAATTTATTTTTGAAAAATAGGTAAAAAATAGAAAAGAAAGAACAAAGAACATTAAGATTGCTGCTGCCGCTATCGGCTAACGGCAGCCATAACAGCAGCAGGCGGTGGCAGCAAAAACTTATAAATCATCCAATTTTTTTCTTTGTCGTTTTTTTTTTCAAAGATATAAAAAAGCAGCAGTTGCGAAATCAAAATAGCATGTGGATAAAAAGTGATAAAATACGTTTATGCATGTTTTTGAGATAATAAAATCTATTGTTAGCTCATATGTCCATAGGCTCTAGAGGGTGGAGAATAAGTTTCAAAGTTGAGGGTGGGAATTAAGTGTCATGCTAGTTTTGAGACAGAATATCTAATTATCTACTTTCGGTTGGAGATAACAAAAAAGTATTTTACTTTTTTCATCTTGGGCTCTGCAAAATCGATAGTGTGAATTCACAAAAGTTTTCAACTTTTAACTCCAAAATTTTGGTTCACATTTCATTTTTCAAGGTTCGATTTTGCAGAGCCCATCTCCCTAAATCAGAGTAAAACTAAAATATACCTATTCCTTTTTCAGCCTTAAAATCGCAGCACCGCCTAAAAAGCGTCGCCCAAATGGTATTCCACCATCTGTGCCATCAGTGATATGTGACTCCCTAATTTCTCCCAATCGTGAACCCTCAATTTCACCGACTGTATCAACATCATCTTCACGAGCTGCAATTGTACTAAGTAATTTGCATCAATCGCTGCGAAGAGCTCTGAATGTTCATCCAGAGAAATATCGATCTTCTCGACAAAGGCTATATTCACGCTCGGCATCACCATTTTCAACATCACATATGGGACCTGCTAGATCCCGTTCTATTGATGATGAACTTAATCGTCGAAGAAATCGTCAAAGGGGTTCTTTGACACAAGAATATTCTGGAATTGCAACTTTAAAAGTTCCTGATGAAACATGTTTAGTCACTTTGAATGATGCAGATTTAGAAGCATTCCCGGAAATTTTATGCCCGAATGGTGGGGATTATCTTTTTACAGATGATGAAGATGATCTAGTTCCATCAGAAATTATTACAATAAATGTCTCAGGAATGAGATTTCAGACGCAGGAGAAAACACTGAAAAGGTTGGTTTATTACTTTTTTGATTTTTTGGGGTTTTTGTGAGAAATAAAAGAAATCAAAATATTAAAACTGAAGCTTTAACGGTTTGTCCAAAATATCGAAAATGAAATTAATTCTTAAGCCAAAATTAAATACATGTGATTTTGAAACTGAAATTTTGCTGGTCGATATTGAATCTTCGTTTAATGCGATTCAAAATTGTTACATGAGCTTTTAAATTAAATTGAAAAACAACTTTTTTGTTACGTGTTTTGAGAGATTTTATTAGTTAAACTGATACAAACCACACGTCTAAAATCTAAATTCTGGCAACTGTTAACAGATGCTTGGGGAATATGTTGTATCAAGCAAACGGATGTTTGCAAAATCGTGCATCTGTTGATTGCAAACATCTTGTGTTTTAGTTATCAATAAATTTAAACGAAACACACATTTTTAGATTCCCTGAAACAATTCTTGGAAATCCATTTAAAAGGAAAAAATATTATCTTCAAAGCAAAAATGAATTCTTTTTTGATCGGCATCGAGCTTGGTAAGTATTGTTATTAATTTAAGCTTCCAGTAGTTGAAACTATATTGTGATTTATATTTTTAGTTTTGAATCAATACTACACATTTACCAAAGTCATGGACAAGTTGTTCGCCCTGAAAATATTCCAATTGATGTTTATCTGAATGAGCTGAAATTTCACAATGTAAATTTGTTTTTGTCGTTAATGGATTTAACACTGTATGTATTTTTAGTTTTCCGGTGAAGTATTGGAGACATTTTGGGCGAATGAAGGATACGTGAAGCCACCAGAAGCAAAAATGCCGGAGAATTTTATTCAACGATCTCTTTGGGAGTTGATGGAATATCCAGATTCGTCCCTAGCAGCCAGGATATTTGCATTCATCTCGATAGCAGTAATTATAATTTCAATTTTTTCATTTTGTGCCGAAACTATTCCGGAGCTAAAACCTGAAGAAGTCTTCTCGTCGAGAGAATGGAACAGCGGATTCTTTTGGGTTGAATTTATTTGTTCGGTATGGTTTTCAATTGGTAAGTTTCGATATACTAATCTGAGTTATCTTATAAGAAAAGCATTTTTAGAGCTTATTCTTCGATTTATTGGTTGCCCTGAAAAGGTTGCATTTTGTAAATCTTTCTTAAATATATTGGATTTTGTTGCCGTTGCTCCATTTTTTGTTAATATGATTTGGTTTGCTGATAGCACGACGTCATCCATGTCCTTTTCGGTGTTAAGGATTATTAGACTTGTTCGGGTTTTTAGGATATTTAAACTTAGCAGGTATGTAATTTTCATACTTAACAGATATATGAAATTAATACAATTTTTAGGCATTCTGTTGGTTTACAAGTTTTGGGGAAAACTTTTAAAGCTTCGATTCGAGAATTCTTTTTGTTGATTTTCTTCCTAGGAATTGCGTTGGTACTTTTTTCATCGGGAGTGTATTTTGCAGAGCAGAATGAACCAAATACAAAATTCACATCTATTCCAGCATCGTTTTGGTTTGTACTTGTAAGTTGCTTTTTGGATATTGTAGATGGTCTTTTTTAATGGAAACTAAATTTCAGGCAACATTATCAACCGTCGGGTATGTGTATTTCGATTATTGAACAAACTCAACTTTTTCACTTTTAAAATTACATCGATTCCTTTAATTTCTAAAAGTTTAGGTACGGCGATATTGTTCCAACAGGAGTTTATGGAAAAATTGTTGGTGGTTGTTGCTCTTTGATAGGTGTTATTACTTTGGCGCTACCTGTTCCAATCATTGTAAGCTATATCCATCTTTATGCAAATCTCACAAAACTTTTACAGGTTGCAAACTTTAAACATTTTTATCGACAGGAAATTCGCCTCGCCCAGATGTATAATTTAGCCCAACAAGATAATGCCTCAAATGCTTCTAAAAAGTCGTTTAATATTGGAGCTTAAAAAGCATAGAATTGAAAACTAACATTTTCTTACAGACATTCAAGATAATCCTTCTTCTTGCTGCCATGCCATTTTAATCCTAACAGATTACTATTACAACTGCTACATACTACACTGATCTTAATATATTTGATTAATTAATTAATAATCCCGTGTTCAACTACTCTCTATTACAAAAACTGATATGCAAATTTCTCTCTCTCTCACAAGATTTTACTCATTCAAAACTGGTATTAACTTTTTTTATACGTTATAGCTTTACAAAAAATCGATATTTGTTGCAATTAATTATAATTCGAGTGATATGTATTAAAAAAATAAATTTATTAAAGGGTATATTTTGCTGTATTCGAAGATTAGACATTTGAAGGTCGTTAAAAGCAAAGATTATTTTTAATTAAATTAATTTTGTAAAAATAAATTTAAATTTACAGCAAATTTTTTTTAATCAAATTAAAGAAGTTTAAATTGATAAAAGTGCAAAAAACATGAAACACCTCATTCTCTATTAACTGCCAGGAAGCTCAAAATAGATGACACTTTGTGCCATTGGAAGTCTTGAAGGCTCAAGTGGCATTTCATAAGATCCAACATCATTTTCTGTTATTTTCTTAAAAGTTAATGTTCCATTCCAGCTGAGATGTGCGCTTGATGGAATTTTATCATTCTATAAAAACATTGATTTCTACAGTATCACTTACAGTAACCTACTCCATCAGTTGTCCATGTTCCATCTTGATCTGGTGAAGCAAAAAGATATTGTGGATTTGGTGAAGCTGGTGTGAAACGTTTAATTAAAAACATTCCTGTCCCAAATTCAAAGCTGGGACAGGAATGTTTTTTTTCTTTTCCAATTTCAACAATCATTCGAGTAATTGCGCCATTGACATCTGTGACAGTAAAAGCAAAAAGCAATGCTAAAATAAAGAGATTACTAAAGCATTATTTTAAAAACAGACCTGTAAATAAAAGAAAGTTTTTCATTTTAATAAATGCACCCCTGTTAAATGAACAAATTTTTACGTCAGTTTTAAAGTTAAGTTTTAAAAAAATGTTTGATTTCAAAAAACGAGATGAGTCATCAGGCTTAAAAACAAAACAATGCAAAACGCCCCGTCGCTGTTGACTTTGAGAAATGAATGGATGAGTGGGGGGAAGGGGTTCAATAAATTATGTGTACTTTTTTATTGACTGACAAAACCAATAGAATAATTTAATAAACAGAAGGTAAAATTGACTGAATGCAAACACATCTTTGATAAAAGTTTGTTATTTTTTATTGATTGCAAATGTGTAAAGTTGATTAACAACAGTTATAGAAAACTTTAAACATGAGAAAAAATATATGTTTGCGATATTTTTGAAATTTGAAAATGCTATTGAATAAGTTGTTATTCTTCTAATTTAATGCTTAGGAACAATATTGAACATTGTATTTCCAACTGCGGAGATACCACCATTTCCAGTTGCTTTAATTTTTGATGGTTCCAATGGCATTTCATATGATCCAACATCATCTTTTGTGAATTTCTTGAAAATTAATGTACCATTCCAATAGAGATGTGCAGTGGATGGAATTTTATCATTCTAAAAAACATATACATCATTAATACTGACTTCAAGTGCTATAACTTACTCCATCAGTTGTCCATGTGCCATCTTGTTTCGGTGAAGCAAAAAGATATTGTGGCTTCTCAACATCTTTTGTTTTACGCTTAATCAAAAACATTCCTTTTCCAAATTCGACTCTGACTTCTTTACCAAGTTCAGCTTGCATAACTGCAACAGCGCAATAGGCATTGTAGATAGTGACAGCAAGAAGCAACACTAAAATTAGTAAAAATTTATTAGGAACTGTACCAGCAAAAAACAAACCTGCAAGTAAATGTCTTACAGCCATAACTTAAAACGCAACCAGCAAAGTTCCTGCAAAAGACTAAAAGTTTTAAATTAAAGATTAATTTTCAAGTAAACAAAAAAATAACTCACGTTACACGCCCTTGATCTATCGGTCAATGACTTTGATTAATGTATTTTTCTTCTCAAATGAAGGTAGCAATTGTTTTCAATCACTTATAACAATTAAAATGTTTTTTGAATGTGGACAGAAAAATTAAGAGACAGTTAAAATATTTTTGCAAACTTCTTAGAGGAGAAATGTTTAAATTGTTTGTAACAGACAAAAAATGAGAAGACAATTCTTAATTGTTTCTCACATACAATTAAACCTTAAAAATTAAATTAGACAAAATTAGACAAATTTTTGTCTTTTTAAATGTTCCAAAATGATTTAAATCCGTTAGATAAATTGTATGGGACAATATAAAAAACATCTCATATAATTTATAAATGACTTTTGCTTACTAACATTTTCTAAAAACTGAATAACATTGTACTCCAACAACAGAAAATTACAGATTCAAACAGTGCGCAATTCGTGCCAGTGTTTTTGAATGTTCTAAAATGACTAAAATTAGTTAGACTAGTGCATTGGACAAATTATTTATCATCTGAAATAGTTTGGGAATGACTTTTGCTTATTAACATTTTTTAAAAACTGAATAACATTGTACTCCAACAACAGAAAATTACAGATTCAAACAGTGCGCAATTCGTGCCAGCCATTTTGAATGTTCTAAAATGACTAAAATTGGTTAGACTAGTGCACTGGACATATTATTTATCATCTGAAATAGTTTGGGAATGACTTTTGCTTACTAACATTTTTTAAAAACTGAATAACATTGTACTCCAACAACAGAAAATTACAGATTCAAACAGTGCGCAATTCGTGCCAGCCATTTTGAATGTTCTAAAATGACTAAAATTGGTTAGACTAGTGCACTGGACATATTATTTATCATCTGAAATAGTTTGGGAATGACTTTTGCTTACTAACATTTTTTAAAAACTGAATAACATTGTACTCCAACAACAGAAAATTACAGATTCAAACTGTGCGCAATTCGTGCCAGCCATTTTGAATGTTCTAAAATGACTAAAACTGGTTAGACTAGTGCACTGGACATATTATTTATCATCTGAAATAGTTTGGGAATGACTTTTGCTTACTAACATTTTTTAAAAACTGAATAACATTGTACTCCAACAACAGAAAATTACAGATTCAAACTGTGCGCAATTCGTGCCAGTGTTTTTGAATGTTCTAAAATGACAAAAATTAGTTAGACTAGTGCATTGGACATATTATTTCTCATCTGAAATAGTTTGGGAATGACTTTTGCTTACTAACATTTTTTAAAAACTGAATAACATTGTACTCCAACAACAGAAAATTACAGATTCAAACAGTGCGCAATTCGTGCCAGTGTTTTTGAATGTTCTAAAATGACAAAAATTAGTTAGACTAGTGCATTGGACATATTATTTCTCATCTGAAATAGTTTGGGAATGACTTTTGCTTACTAACATTTTTTAAAAACTGAATAACATTGTACTCCAACAACAGAAAATTACAGATTCAAACAGTGCGCAATTCGTGCCAGTGTTTTTGAATGTTCTAAAATGACAAAAATTAGTTAGACTAGTGCACTGGACATATTATTTATCATCTGAAATAGTTTGGGAATGACTTTTGCTTACTAACATTTTTTAAAAACTGAATAACATTGTACTCCAACAACAGAAAATTACAGATTCAAACAGTGCGCAATTCGTGCCAGTGTTTGTAAATGTTCTAAAATGACAAAAATTAGTTAGACTAGTGCACTGGACATATTATTTATCATCTGAAATAGTTTGGGAATGACTTTTGCTTACTAACATTTTTTAAAAACTGAATAACATTGTACTCCAACAACAGAAAATTACAGATTCAAACAGTGCGCAATTCGTGCCAGTGTTTTTAAATGTTCTAAAATGACAAAAATTAGTTAGACTAGTGCACTGGACATATTATTTATCATCTGAAATAGTTTGGGAATGACTTTTGCTTACTAACATTTTTTAAAAACTGAATAACATTGTACTCCAACAACAGAAAATTACAGATTCAAACAGTGCGCAATTCGTGCCAGTGTTTTTGAATGTTCTAAAATGACAAAAATTAGTTAGACTAGTGCACTGGACATATTATTTATCATCTGAAATAGTTTGGGAATGACTTTTGCTTACTAACATTTTTTAAAAACTGAATAACATTGTACTCCAACAACAGAAAATTACAGATTCAAGCAGTGCGCAATTCGTGCCAGTGTTTTTGAATGTTCTAAAATGACAAAAATTAGTTAGACTAGTGCACTGGACATATTATTTATCATCTGAAATAGTTTGGGAATGACTTTTGCTTACTAACATTTTTTAAAAACTGAATAACATTGTACTCCAACAACAGAAAATTACAGATTCAAACAGTGCGCAATTCGTGCCAGTGTTTTTGAATGTTCTAAAATGACTAAAATTAGTTAGACTAGTGCACTGGACATATTATTTATCATCTGAAATAGTTTGGGAATGACTTTTGCTTATTAACATTTTTTAAAAACTGAATAACATTGTACTCCAACAACAGAAAATTACAGATTCAAACAGTGCGCAATTCGTGCCAGCCATTTTGAATGTTCTAAAATGACTAAAATTGGTTAGACTAGTGCACTGGACATATTATTTATCATCTGAAATACTTTGGGAATGACTTTTGCTTACCAACATTTTTTAAAAACTGAATAACATTGTACTCCAACAACAGAAAATTACAGATTCAAACAGTGCGCAATTCGTGCCAGCCATTTTGAATGTTCTAAAATGACTAAAATTGGTTAGACTAGTGCACTGGACATATTATTTATCATCTGAAATACTTTGGGAATGACTTTTGCTTACCAACATTTTTTAAAAACTGAATAACATTGTACTCCAACAACAGAAAATTACAGATTCAAACAGTGCGCAATTCGTGCCAGTGTTTTTGAATGTTCTAAAATGACAAAAATTAGTTAGACTAGTGCACTGGACATATTATTTATCATCTGAAATAGTTTGGGAATGACTTTTGCTTACTAACATTTTTTAAAAACTGAATAACATTGTACTCCAACAACAGAAAATTACAGATTCAAACAGTGCGCAATTCGTGCCAGTGTTTTTGAATGTTCTAAAATGACAAAAATTAGTTAGACTAGTGCACTGGACATATTATTTATCATCCGAAATAGTTTGGGAATGACTTTTGCTTACTAACATTTTTTAAAAACTGAATAACATTGTACTCCAACAACAGAAAATTACAGATTCAAACAGTGCGCAATTCGTGCCAGTGTTTTTGAATGTTCTAAAATGACAAAAATTAGTTAGACTAGTGCACTGGACATATTATTTATCATCTGAAATAGTTTGGGAATGACTTTTGCTTACTAACATTTTTTAAAAACTGAATAACATTGTACTCCAACAACAGAAAAATACAGATTCAAACAGTGCGCAATTCGTGCCAGTGTTTTTGAATGTTCTAAAATGACAAAAATTAGTTAGACTAGTGCATTGGACAAATTATTTATCATCTGAAATAGTTTGGGAATGACTTTTGCTTACTAACATTTTTTAAAAACTGAATAACATTGTACTCCAACAACAGAAAAATACAGATTCAAACAGTGCGCAATTCGTGCCAGTGTTTTTGAATGTTCTAAAATGACAAAAATTAGTTAGACTAGTGCATTGGACAAATTATTTATCATCTGAAATAGTTTGGGAATGACTTTTGCTTACTAACATTTTTTAAAAACTGAATAACATTGTACTCCAACAACAGAAAATTACAGATTCAAACTGTGCGCAATTCGTGCCAGCCATTTTGAATGTTCTAAAATGACTAAAATTGGTTAGACTAGTGCACTGGACATATTATTTATCATCTGAAATAGTTTGGGAATGACTTTTGCCTACTAACATTTTTTAAAAACTGAATAACATTGTACTCCAACAACAGAGAATTACAGATTAAACAGTGCGCAATTCGTGCCAGTTTTTTTGAATGTTCTAAAATGACTAAAATTAGTTAGACTAGTGCATTGGACATATTATTTATCATCTGAAATAGTTTGGGAATGACTTTTGCTTACTAACATTTTTTAAAAACTGAATAACATTGTACTCCAACAACAGAAAATTTCAGATTCAAACAGTGCGCAATTCGTGCCAGTGTTTTTGAATGTTCTAAAATGACAAAAATTAGTTAGACTAGTGCATTGGACATATTATTTATCATCTGAAATAGTTTGGGAATGACTTTTGCTTACTAACATTTTTTAAAAACTGAATAACATTGTACTCCAACAACAGAAAATTACAGATTCAAACTGTGCGCAATTCGTGCCAGTGTTTTTGAATGTTCTAAAATGACAAAAATTAGTTAGACTAGTGCATTGGACATATTATTTATCATCTGAAATAGTTTGGGAATGACTTTTGCTTACTAACATTTTTTAAAAACTGAATAACATTGTACTCCAACAACAGAAAATTACAGATTCAAACTGTGCGCAATTCGTGCCAGCCATTTTGAATGTTCTAAAATGACTAAAATTGGTTAGACTAGTGCACTGGACATATTATTTATCATCTGAAATAGTTTGGGAATGACCTTTGCTTACTAACATTTTTTAAAAACTGAATAACATTGTACTCCAACAGCAGAAAATTACAGATTCAAACAGTGCGCAATTCGTGCCAGTGTTTTTGAATGTTCTAAAATGACAAAAATTGGTTAGACTAGTGCATTGGACATTTTATTTATCATCTGAAATAGTTTGGGAATGACTTTTGCTTACTAACATTTTTTAAAAACTGAATAACATTGTACTCCAACAACAGAAAATTACAGATTCAAACTGTGCGCAATTCGTGCCAGCCATTTTGAATGTTCTAAAATGACAAAATTTAGTTAGACTAGTGCATTGGACATATTATTTATCATCTGAAATAGTTTGGGAATGACTTTTGCTTATCAACATTTTTTAAAAACTGAATAACATTGTACTCCAACAACAGAAAAATACAGATTCAAACAGTGCGCAATTCGTGCCAGTGTTTTTGAATGTTCAAAAATGACAAAAATTAGTTAGACTAGTACATTGGACATATTATTTCTCATCTGAAATAGTTTGGGAATGACTTTTGCTTATCAACATTTTTTAAAAACTGAATAACATTGTACTCCAACAACAGAAAATTACAGATTCAAACAGTGCGCAATTCGTGCCAGTGTTTTTGAATGTTCTAAAATGACAAAAATTAGTTAGACTAGTGCATTGGACAAATTATTTATCATCTGAAATAGTTTGGGAATGACTTTTGCTTACTAACATTTTTTAAAAACTGAATAACATTGTACTCCAACAACAGAAAATTACAGATTCAAACAGTGCGCAATTCGTGCCAGCCATTTTGAATGTTCTAAAATGACAAAAATTAGTTAGACTAGTGCATTGGACATATTATTTCTCATCTGAAATAGTTTGGGAATGACTTTTGCTTACTAACATTTTTTAAAAACTGAATAACATTGTACTCCAACAGCAGAAAATTACAGATTCAAACAGTGCGCAATTCGTGCCAGTGTTTTTGAATGTTCTAAAATGACAAAAATTGGTTAGACTAGTGCATTGGACATTTTATTTATCATCTGAAATAGTTTGGGAATGACTTTTGCTTACTAACATTTTTTAAAAACTGAATAACATTGTACTCCAACAACAGAAAATTACAGATTCAAACTGTGCGCAATTCGTGCCAGCCATTTTGAATGTTCTAAAATGACAAAATTTAGTCAGACTAGTGCATTGGACATATTATTTATCATCTGAAATAGTTTGGGAATGACTTTTGCTTACTCACATTTTTTAAAAACTGAATAACATTGTACTCCAACAACAGAAAAATACAGATTCAAACAGTGCGCAATTCGTGCCAGTGTTTTTGAATGTTCAAAAATGACAAAAATTAGTTAGACTAGTACATTGGACATATTATTTCTCATCTGAAATAGTTTGGGAATGACTTTTGCTTATCAACATTTTTTAAAAACTGAATAACATTGTACTCCAACAACAGAAAATTACAGATTCAAACAGTGCGCAATTCGTGCCAGCCATTTTGAATGTTCTAAAATGACAAAAATTAGTTAGACTAGTGCATTGGACATATTATTTCTCATCTGAAATAGTTTGGGAATGACTTTTGCTTACTAACATTTTTTAAAAACTGAATAACATTGTACTCCAACAACAGAAAATTACAGATTCAAACTGTGCGCAATTCGTGCCAGTAATTTTGAATGTTCTAAAATGACTAAAATTGGTTAGACTAGTGCATTGGACATATTATTTATCATCTGAAATAGTTTGGGAATGACTTTTGCTTACTATCATTTTTTAAAAACTGAATAACATTGTACTCCAACAACAGAAAATTACAGATTCAAACAGTGCGCAATTCGTGCCAGTGTTTTTGAATGTTCTAAAATGACAAAAATTAGTTAGACTAGTGCATTGGACATATTATTTATCATCTGAAATAGTTTGGGAATGACTTTTGCTTACTAACATTTTTTAAAAACTGAATAACATTGTACTCCAACAACAGAAAATTACAGATTCAAACTGTGCGCAATTCGTGCCAGCCATTTTGAATGTTCTAAAATGACTAAAATTGGTTAGACTAGTGCACTGGACATATTATTTATCATCTGAAATAGTTTGGGAATGACCTTTGCTTACTAACATTTTTTAAAAACTGAATAACATTGTACTCCAACAGCAGAAAATTACAGATTCAAACAGTGCGCAATTCGTGCCAGTGTTTTTGAATGTTCTAAAATGACAAAAATTGGTTAGACTAGTGCATTGGACATTTTATTTATCATCTGAAATAGTTTGGGAATGACTTTTGCTTACTAACATTTTTTAAAAACTGAATAACATTGTACTCCAACAACAGAAAATTACAGATTCAAACAGTGCGCAATTCGTGCCAGTGTTTTTGAATGTTCTAAAATGACAAAAATTGGTTAGACTAGTGCATTGGACATTTTATTTATCATCTGAAATAGTTTGGGAATGACTTTTGCTTACTAACATTTTTTAAAAACTGAATAACATTGTACTCCAACAACAGAAAATTACAGATTCAAACTGTGCGCAATTCGTGCCAGCCATTTTGAATGTTCTAAAATGACAAAAATTAGTTAGACTAGTGCATTGGACATATTATTTATCATCTGAAATAGTTTGGGAATGACTTTTGCTTATCAACATTTTTTAAAAACTGAATAACATTGTACTCCAACAACAGAAAAATACAGATTCAAACAGTGCGCAATTCGTGCCAGTGTTTTTGAATGTTCTAAAATGACAAAAATTAGTAAGACTAGTGCATTGGACAAATTATTTATCATCTGAAATAGTTTGGGAATGACTTTTGCTTACTAACATTTTTTAAAAACTGAATAACATTGTACTCCAACAACAGAAAATTACAGATTCAAACAGTGCGCAATTCGTGCCAGCCATTTTGAATGTTCTAAAATGACTAAAATTGGTTAGACTAGTGCACTGGACATATTATTTATCATCTGAAATAGTTTGGGAATGACTTTTGCTTACTAACATTTTTTAAAAACTGAATAACATTGTACTCCAACAACAGAAAATTACAGATTCAAACAGTGCGCAATTCGTGCCAGTGTTTTTGAATGTTCTAAAATGACAAAAATTAGTTAGACTAGTGCACTGGACATATTATTTATCATCTGAAATAGTTTGGGAATGACTTTTGCTTACTAACATTTTTTAAAAACTGAATAACATTGTACTCCAACAACAGAAAATTACAGATTCAAACAGTGCGCAATTCGTGCCAGCCATTTTGAATGTTCTAAAATGACTAAAATTGGTTAGACTAGTGCACTGGACATATTATTTATAATCTGAAATAGTTTGGGAATGAATTTTGCTTACTAACATTTTTTAAAAACTGAATAACATTGTACTCCAACAACAGAAAATTACAGATTCAAACAGTGCGCAATTCGTGCCAGCCATTTTGAATGTTCTAAAATGACTAAAATTGGTTAGACTAGTGCACTGGACATATTATTTATAATCTGAAATAGTTTGGGAATGACTTTTGCTTACTAACATTTTTTAAAAACTGAATAACATTGTACTCCAACAACAGAAAATTACAGATTCAAACAGTGCGCAATTCGTGCCAGTGTTTTTGAATGTTCTGAAATGACTAAAATTGGTTAGACTAGTGCATTGGACAAATTAGTTATCATCTGAAATAGTTTGGGAATGACTTTTGCTTATTAACATTTTTTAAAAACTGAATAACATTGTACTCCAACAACAGAAAATTACAGATTCAAACAGTGCGCAATTCGTGCCAGTGTTTTTGAATGTTCTAAAATGACTAAAATTAGTTAGACTAGTGCATTGGACATATTATTTATCATCTGAAATAGTTTGGGAATGACTTTTGCTTACTAACATTTTTTAAAAACTGAATAACATTGTACTCCAACAACAGAAAAATACAGATTCAAACAGTGCGCAATTCGTGCCAGTGTTTTTGAATGTTCTAAAATGACAAAAATTAGTTAGACTAGTGCACTGGACATATTATTTATCATCTGAAATAGTTTGGGAATGACTTTTGCTTACTAACATTTTTTAAAAACTGAATAACATTGTACTCCAACAACAGAAAATTACAGATTCAAACAGTGCGCAATTCGTGCCAGCCATTTTGAATGTTCTAAAATGACTAAAATTGGTTAGACTAGTGCACTGGACATATTATTTATCATCTGAAATAGTTTGGGAATGACTTTTGCTTACTAACATTTTTTAAAAACTGAATAACATTGTACTCCAACAACAGAAAATTACAGATTCAAACAGTGCGCAATTCGTGCCAGTGTTTTTGAATGTTCTAAAATGACTAAAATTGGTTAGACTAGTGCATTGGACAAATTATTTATCATCTGAAATAGTTTGGGAATGACTTTTGCTTACTCACATTTTTTAAAAACTGAATAACATTGTACTCCAACAACAGAAAATTACAGATTCAAACAGTGCGCAATTCGTGCCAGTGTTTTTGAATGTTCTAAAATGACTAAAATTGGTTAGACTAGTGCATTGGACAAATTATTTATCATCTGAAATAGTTTGGGAATGACTTTTGCTTACTCACATTTTTTAAAAACTGAATAACATTGTACTCCAACAACAGAAAATTACAGATTCAAACAGTGCGCAATTCGTGCCAGTGTTTTTGAATGTTCTAAAATGACTAAAATTGGTTAGACTAGTGCATTGGACAAATTATTTATCATCTGAAATAGTTTGGGAATGACTTTTGCTTACTCACATTTTTTAAAAACTGAATAACATTGTACTCCAACAACAGAAAATTACAGATTCAAACAGTGCGCAATTCGTGCCAGTGTTTTTGAATGTTCTAAAATGACTAAAATTGGTTAGACTAGTGCATTGGACAAATTATTTATCATCTGAAATAGTTTGGGAATGACTTTTGCTTACTCACATTTTTTAAAAACTGAATAACATTGTACTCCAACAACAGAAAATTACAGATTCAAACAGTGCGCAATTCGTGCCAGTGTTTTTGAATGTTCTAAAATGACTAAAATTGGTTAGACTAGTGCATTGGACAAATTATTTATCATCTGAAATAGTTTGGGAATGACTTTTGCTTACTCACATTTTTTAAAAACTGAATAACATTGTACTCCAACAACAGAAAATTACAGATTCAAACAGTGCGCAATTCGTGCCAGTGTTTTTGAATGTTCTAAAATGACTAAAATTGGTTAGACTAGTGCATTGGACAAATTATTTATCATCTGAAATAGTTTGGGAATGACTTTTGCTTACTCACATTTTTTAAAAACTGAATAACATTGTACTCCAACAACAGAAAATTACAGATTCAAACAGTGCGCAATTCGTGCCAGTGTTTTTGAATGTTCTAAAATGACTAAAATTGGTTAGACTAGTGCATTGGACAAATTATTTATCATCTGAAATAGTTTGGGAATGACTTTTGCTTACTCACATTTTTTAAAAACTGAATAACATTGTACTCCAACAACAGAAAATTACAGATTCAAACAGTGCGCAATTCGTGCCAGTGTTTTTGAATGTTCTAAAATGACTAAAATTGGTTAGACTAGTGCATTGGACAAATTATTTATCATCTGAAATAGTTTGGGAATGACTTTTGCTTACTCACATTTTTTAAAAACTGAATAACATTGTACTCCAACAACAGAAAATTACAGATTCAAACAGTGCGCAATTCGTGCCAGTGTTTTTGAATGTTCTAAAATGACTAAAATTGGTTAGACTAGTGCATTGGACAAATTATTTATCATCTGAAATAGTTTGGGAATGACTTTTGCTTACTCACATTTTTTAAAAACTGAATAACATTGTACTCCAACAACAGAAAATTACAGATTCAAACAGTGCGCAATTCGTGCCAGTGTTTTTGAATGTTCTAAAATGACTAAAATTGGTTAGACTAGTGCATTGGACAAATTATTTATCATCTGAAATAGTTTGGGAATGACTTTTGCTTACTCACATTTTTTAAAAACTGAATAACATTGTACTCCAACAACAGAAAATTACAGATTCAAACAGTGCGCAATTCGTGCCAGTGTTTTTGAATGTTCTAAAATGACTAAAATTAGTTAGACTAGTGCATTGGACATATTATTTATCATCTGAAATAGTTTGGGAATGACTTTTGCTTACTAACATTTTTTAAAAACTGAATAACATTGTACTCCAACAACAGAAAAATACAGATTCAAACAGTGCGCAATTCGTGCCAGTGTTTTTGAATGTTCTAAAATGACAAAAATTAGTTAGACTAGTGCACTGGACATATTATTTATCATCTGAAATAGTTTGGGAATGACTTTTGCTTACTAACATTTTTTAAAAACTGAATAACATTGTACTCCAACAACAGAAAATTACAGATTCAAACAGTGCGCAATTCGTGCCAGTGTTTTTGAATGTTCTAAAATGACAAAAATTAGTTAGACTAGTGCACTGGACATATTATTTATCATCTGAAATAGTTTGGGAATGACTTTTGCTTACTAACATTTTTTAAAAACTGAATAACATTGTACTCCAACAACAGAAAATTACAGATTCAAACAGTGCGCAATTCGTGCCAGCCATTTTGAATGTTCTAAAATGACTAAAATTGGTTAGACTAGTGCACTGGACATATTATTTATAATCTGAAATAGTTTGGGAATGACTTTTGCTTACTCACATTTTTTAAAAACTGAATAACAATGTACTCCAACAACAGAAAATTACAGATTCAAACAGTGCGCAATTCGTGCCAGTGTTTTTGAATGTTCTAAAATGACTAAAATTGGTTAGACTAGTGCATTGGACAAATTATTTATCATCTGAAATAGTTTGGGAATGACTTTTGCTTACTCACATTTTTTAAAAACTGAATAACATTGTACTCCAACAACAGAAAATTACAGATTCAAACAGTGCGCAATTCGTGCCAGTGTTTTTGAATGTTCTAAAATGACTAAAATTGGTTAGACTAGTGCATTGGACAAATTATTTATCATCTGAAATAGTTTGGGAATGACTTTTGCTTACTCACATTTTTTAAAAACTGAATAACATTGTACTCCAACAACAGAAAATTACAGATTCAAACAGTGCGCAATTCGTGCCAGTGTTTTTGAATGTTCTAAAATGACTAAAATTGGTTAGACTAGTGCATTGGACAAATTATTTATCATCTGAAATAGTTTGGGAATGACTTTTGCTTACTCACATTTTTTAAAAACTGAATAACATTGTACTCCAACAACAGAAAATTACAGATTCAAACAGTGCGCAATTCGTGCCAGTGTTTTTGAATGTTCTAAAATGACTAAAATTGGTTAGACTAGTGCATTGGACAAATTATTTATCATCTGAAATAGTTTGGGAATGACTTTTGCTTACTCACATTTTTTAAAAACTGAATAACATTGTACTCCAACAACAGAAAATTACAGATTCAAACAGTGCGCAATTCGTGCCAGTGTTTTTGAATGTTCTAAAATGACTAAAATTGGTTAGACTAGTGCATTGGACAAATTATTTATCATCTGAAATAGTTTGGGAATGACTTTTGCTTACTCACATTTTTTAAAAACTGAATAACATTGTACTCCAACAACAGAAAATTACAGATTCAAACAGTGCGCAATTCGTGCCAGTGTTTTTGAATGTTCTAAAATGACTAAAATTGGTTAGACTAGTGCATTGGACAAATTATTTATCATCTGAAATAGTTTGGGAATGACTTTTGCTTACTCACATTTTTTAAAAACTGAATAACATTGTACTCCAACAACAGAAAATTACAGATTCAAACAGTGCGCAATTCGTGCCAGTGTTTTTGAATGTTCTAAAATGACTAAAATTAGTTAGACTAGTGCATTGGACATATTATTTATCATCTGAAATAGTTTGGGAATGACTTATGCTTACTAACATTTTTTAAAAACTGAATAACATTGTACTCCAACAACAGAAAAATACAGATTCAAACAGTGCGCAATTCGTGCCAGTGTTTTTGAATGTTCTAAAATGACTAAAATTGGTTAGACTAGTGCACTGGACATATTATTTATAATCTGAAATAGTTTGGGAATGACTTTTGCTTACTAACATTTTTTAAAAACTGAATAACATTGTACTCCAACAACAGAAAAATACAGATTCAAACAGTGCGCAATTCGTGCCAGTGTTTTTGAATGTTCTAAAATGACAAAAATTAGTTAGACTAGTGCACTGGACATATTATTTATCATCTGAAATAGTTTGGGAATGACTTTTGCTTACTAACATTTTTTAAAAACTGAATAACATTGTACTCCAACAACAGAAAATTACAGATTCAAACAGTGCGCAATTCGTGCCAGCCATTTTGAATGTTCTAAAATGACTAAAATTGGTTAGACTAGTGCACTGGACATATTATTTATAATCTGAAATAGTTTGGGAATGACTTTTGCTTACTCACATTTTTTAAAAACTGAATAACAATGTACTCCAACAACAGAAAATTACAGATTCAAACAGTGCGCAATTCGTGCCAGTGTTTTTGAATGTTCTAAAATGACTAAAATTGGTTAGACTAGTGCATTGGACAAATTATTTATCATCTGAAATAGTTTGGGAATGACTTTTGCTTACTCACATTTTTTAAAAACTGAATAACATTGTACTCCAACAACAGAAAATTACAGATTCAAACAGTGCGCAATTCGTGCCAGTGTTTTTGAATGTTCTAAAATGACTAAAATTGGTTAGACTAGTGCATTGGACAAATTATTTATCATCTGAAATAGTTTGGGAATGACTTTTGCTTACTCACATTTTTTAAAAACTGAATAACATTGTACTCCAACAACAGAAAATTACAGATTCAAACAGTGCGCAATTCGTGCCAGTGTTTTTGAATGTTCTAAAATGACTAAAATTGGTTAGACTAGTGCATTGGACAAATTATTTATCATCTGAAATAGTTTGGGAATGACTTTTGCTTACTAACATTTTTTAAAAACTGAATAACATTGTACTCCAACAACAGAAAAATACAGATTCAAACAGTGCGCAATTCGTGCCAGTGTTTTTGAATGTTCTAAAATGACAAAAATTAGTTAGACTAGTGCACTGGACATATTATTTATCATCTGAAATAGTTTGGGAATGACTTTTGCTTACTAACATTTTTTAAAAACTGAATAACATTGTACTCCAACAACAGAAAATTACAGATTCAAACAGTGCGCAATTCGTGCCAGCCATTTTGAATGTTCTAAAATGACTAAAATTGGTTAGACTAGTGCACTGGACATATTATTTATAATCTGAAATAGTTTGGGAATGACTTTTGCTTACTCACATTTTTTAAAAACTGAATAACAATGTACTCCAACAACAGAAAATTACAGATTCAAACAGTGCGCAATTCGTGCCAGTGTTTTTGAATGTTCTAAAATGACTAAAATTGGTTAGACTAGTGCATTGGACAAATTATTTATCATCTGAAATAGTTTTGGAATGACTTTTGCTTACTAACATTTTTTAAAAACTGAATAACATTGTACTCCAACAACAGAAAAATACAGATTCAAACAGTGCGCAATTCGTGCCAGTGTTTTTGAATGTTCTAAAATGACAAAAATTAGTTAGACTAGTGCACTGGACATATTATTTATCATCTGAAATAGTTTGGGAATGACTTTTGCTTACTAACATTTTTTAAAAACTGAATAACATTGTACTCCAACAACAGAAAATTACAGATTCAAACAGTGCGCAATTCGTGCCAGCCATTTTGAATGTTCTAAAATGACTAAAATTGGTTAGACTAGTGCACTGGACATATTATTTATAATCTGAAATAGTTTGGGAATGACTTTTGCTTACTCACATTTTTTAAAAACTGAATAACAATGTACTCCAACAACAGAAAATTACAGATTCAAACAGTGCGCAATTCGTGCCAGTGTTTTTGAATGTTCTAAAATGACTAAAATTGGTTAGACTAGTGCATTGGACAAATTATTTATCATCTGAAATAGTTTGGGAATGACTTTTGCTTACTAACATTTTTTAAAAACTGAATAACATTGTACTCCAACAACAGAAAAATACAGATTCAAACAGTGCGCAATTCGTGCCAGTGTTTTTGAATGTTCTAAAATGACAAAAATTAGTTAGACTAGTGCACTGGACATATTATTTATCATCTGAAATAGTTTGGGAATGACTTTTGCTTACTAACATTTTTTAAAAACTGAATAACATTGTACTCCAACAACAGAAAATTACAGATTCAAACAGTGCGCAATTCGTGCCAGCCATTTTGAATGTTCTAAAATGACTAAAATTAGTTAGACTAGTGCACTGGACATATTATTTATCATCTGAAATAGTTTGGGAATGACTTTTGCTTACTAACATTTTTTAAAAACTGAATAACATTGTACTCCAACAACAGAAAAATACAGATTCAAACAGTGCGCAATTCGTGCCAGTGTTTTTGAATGTTCTAAAATGACAAAAATTAGTTAGACTAGTGCACTGGACATATTATTTATCATCTGAAATAGTTTGGGAATGACTTTTGCTTACTAACATTTTTTAAAAACTGAATAACATTGTACTCCAACAACAGAAAATTACAGATTCAAACAGTGCGCAATTCGTGCCAGCCATTTTGAATGTTCTAAAATGACTAAAATTAGTTAGACTAGTGCACTGGACATATTATTTATCATCTGAAATAGTTTGGGAATGACTTTTGCTTACTAACATTTTTTAAAAACTGAATAACATTGTACTCCAACAACAGAAAAATACAGATTCAAACAGTGCGCAATTCGTGCCAGTGTTTTTGAATGTTCTAAAATGACAAAAATTAGTTAGACTAGTGCACTGGACATATTATTTATCATCTGAAATAGTTTGGGAATGACTTTTGCTTACTAACATTTTTTAAAAACTGAATAACATTGTACTCCAACAACAGAAAAATACAGATTCAAACAGTGCGCAATTCGTGCCAGTGTTTTTGAATGTTCTAAAATGACAAAAATTAGTTAGACTAGTGCACTGGACATATTATTTATCATCTGAAATAGTTTGGGAATGACTTTTGCTTACTAACATTTTTTAAAAACTGAATAACATTGTACTCCAACAACAGAAAAATACAGATTCAAACAGTGCGCAATTCGTGCCAGCCATTTTGAATGTTCTAAAATGACTAAAATTAGTTAGACTAGTGCACTGGACATATTATTTATCATCTGAAATAGTTTGGGAATGACTTTTGCTTACTAACATTTTTTAAAAACTGAATAACATTGTACTCCAACAACAGAAAAATACAGATTCAAACAGTGCGCAATTCGTGCCAGTGTTTTTGAATGTTCTAAAATGACAAAAATTAGTTAGACTAGTGCACTGGACATATTATTTATCATCTGAAATAGTTTGGGAATGACTTTTGCTTACTAACATTTTTTAAAAACTGAATAACATTGTACTCCAACAACAGAAAATTACAGATTCAAACAGTGCGCAATTCGTGCCAGCCATTTTGAATGTTCTAAAATGACAAAAATTAGTTAGACTAGTGCACTGGACATATTATTTATCATCTGAAATAGTTTGGGAATGACTTTTGCTTACTAACATTTTTTAAAAACTGAATAACATTGTACTCCAACAACAGAAAATTACAGATTCAAACAGTGCGCAATTCGTGCCAGTGTTTTTGAATGTTCTAAAATGACTAAAATTGGTTAGACTAGTGCATTGGACAAATTATTTATCATCTGAAATAGTTTGGGAATGACTTTTGCTTACTCACATTTTTTAAAAACTGAATAACATTGTACTCCAACAACAGAAAATTACAGATTCAAACAGTGCGCAATTCGTGCCAGTGTTTTTGAATGTTCTAAAATGACTAAAATTGGTTAGACTAGTGCATTGGACAAATTATTTATCATCTGAAATAGTTTGGGAATGACTTTTGCTTACTCACATTTTTTAAAAACTGAATAACATTGTACTCCAACAACAGAAAATTACAGATTCAAACAGTGCGCAATTCGTGCCAGTGTTTTTGAATGTTCTAAAATGACTAAAATTGGTTAGACTAGTGCATTGGACAAATTATTTATCATCTGAAATAGTTTGGGAATGACTTTTGCTTACTCACATTTTTTAAAAACTGAATAACATTGTACTCCAACAACAGAAAATTACAGATTCAAACAGTGCGCAATTCGTGCCAGTGTTTTTGAATGTTCTAAAATGACTAAAATTGGTTAGACTAGTGCATTGGACAAATTATTTATCATCTGAAATAGTTTGGGAATGACTTTTGCTTACTCACATTTTTTAAAAACTGAATAACATTGTACTCCAACAACAGAAAATTACAGATTCAAACAGTGCGCAATTCGTGCCAGTGTTTTTGAATGTTCTAAAATGACTAAAATTGGTTAGACTAGTGCATTGGACAAATTATTTATCATCTGAAATAGTTTGGGAATGACTTTTGCTTACTCACATTTTTTAAAAACTGAATAACATTGTACTCCAACAACAGAAAATTACAGATTCAAACAGTGCGCAATTCGTGCCAGTGTTTTTGAATGTTCTAAAATGACTAAAATTGGTTAGACTAGTGCATTGGACAAATTATTTATCATCTGAAATAGTTTGGGAATGACTTTTGCTTACTCACATTTTTTAAAAACTGAATAACATTGTACTCCAACAACAGAAAATTACAGATTCAAACAGTGCGCAATTCGTGCCAGTGTTTTTGAATGTTCTAAAATGACTAAAATTGGTTAGACTAGTGCATTGGACAAATTATTTATCATCTGAAATAGTTTGGGAATGACTTTTGCTTACTCACATTTTTTAAAAACTGAATAACATTGTACTCCAACAACAGAAAATTACAGATTCAAACAGTGCGCAATTCGTGCCAGTGTTTTTGAATGTTCTAAAATGACTAAAATTAGTTAGACTAGTGCATTGGACATATTATTTATCATCTGAAATAGTTTGGGAATGACTTTTGCTTACTAACATTTTTTAAAAACTGAATAACATTGTACTCCAACAACAGAAAAATACAGATTCAAACAGTGCGCAATTCGTGCCAGTGTTTTTGAATGTTCTAAAATGACAAAAATTAGTTAGACTAGTGCACTGGACATATTATTTATCATCTGAAATAGTTTGGGAATGACTTTTGCTTACTAACATTTTTTAAAAACTGAATAACATTGTACTCCAACAACAGAAAATTACAGATTCAAACAGTGCGCAATTCGTGCCAGTGTTTTTGAATGTTCTAAAATGACAAAAATTAGTTAGACTAGTGCACTGGACATATTATTTATCATCTGAAATAGTTTGGGAATGACTTTTGCTTACTAACATTTTTTAAAAACTGAATAACATTGTACTCCAACAACAGAAAATTACAGATTCAAACAGTGCGCAATTCGTGCCAGCCATTTTGAATGTTCTAAAATGACTAAAATTGGTTAGACTAGTGCACTGGACATATTATTTATAATCTGAAATAGTTTGGGAATGACTTTTGCTTACTCACATTTTTTAAAAACTGAATAACAATGTACTCCAACAACAGAAAATTACAGATTCAAACAGTGCGCAATTCGTGCCAGTGTTTTTGAATGTTCTAAAATGACTAAAATTGGTTAGACTAGTGCATTGGACAAATTATTTATCATCTGAAATAGTTTGGGAATGACTTTTGCTTACTCACATTTTTTAAAAACTGAATAACATTGTACTCCAACAACAGAAAATTACAGATTCAAACAGTGCGCAATTCGTGCCAGTGTTTTTGAATGTTCTAAAATGACTAAAATTGGTTAGACTAGTGCATTGGACAAATTATTTATCATCTGAAATAGTTTGGGAATGACTTTTGCTTACTCACATTTTTTAAAAACTGAATAACATTGTACTCCAACAACAGAAAATTACAGATTCAAACAGTGCGCAATTCGTGCCAGTGTTTTTGAATGTTCTAAAATGACTAAAATTGGTTAGACTAGTGCATTGGACAAATTATTTATCATCTGAAATAGTTTGGGAATGACTTTTGCTTACTCACATTTTTTAAAAACTGAATAACATTGTACTCCAACAACAGAAAATTACAGATTCAAACAGTGCGCAATTCGTGCCAGTGTTTTTGAATGTTCTAAAATGACTAAAATTGGTTAGACTAGTGCATTGGACAAATTATTTATCATCTGAAATAGTTTGGGAATGACTTTTGCTTACTCACATTTTTTAAAAACTGAATAACATTGTACTCCAACAACAGAAAATTACAGATTCAAACAGTGCGCAATTCGTGCCAGTGTTTTTGAATGTTCTAAAATGACTAAAATTGGTTAGACTAGTGCATTGGACAAATTATTTATCATCTGAAATAGTTTGGGAATGACTTTTGCTTACTCACATTTTTTAAAAACTGAATAACATTGTACTCCAACAACAGAAAATTACAGATTCAAACAGTGCGCAATTCGTGCCAGTGTTTTTGAATGTTCTAAAATGACTAAAATTGGTTAGACTAGTGCATTGGACAAATTATTTATCATCTGAAATAGTTTGGGAATGACTTTTGCTTACTCACATTTTTTAAAAACTGAATAACATTGTACTCCAACAACAGAAAATTACAGATTCAAACAGTGCGCAATTCGTGCCAGTGTTTTTGAATGTTCTAAAATGACTAAAATTGGTTAGACTAGTGCATTGGACAAATTATTTATCATCTGAAATAGTTTGGGAATGACTTTTGCTTACTCACATTTTTTAAAAACTGAATAACATTGTACTCCAACAACAGAAAATTACAGATTCAAACAGTGCGCAATTCGTGCCAGTGTTTTTGAATGTTCTAAAATGACTAAAATTAGTTAGACTAGTGCATTGGACATATTATTTATCATCTGAAATAGTTTGGGAATGACTTTTGCTTACTAACATTTTTTAAAAACTGAATAACATTGTACTCCAACAACAGAAAAATACAGATTCAAACAGTGCGCAATTCGTGCCAGTGTTTTTGAATGTTCTAAAATGACAAAAATTAGTTAGACTAGTGCATTGGACATATTATTTATCATCTGAAATAGTTTGGGAATGACTTTTGCTTACTAACATTTTTTAAAAACTGAATAACATTGTACTCCAACAACAGAAAATTACAGATTCAAACTGTGCGCAATTCGTGCCAGCCATTTTGAATGTTCTAAAATGACTAAAATTGGTTAGACTAGTGCACTGGACATATTATTTATCATCTGAAATAGTTTGGGAATGACTTTTGCTTATTAACATTTTTTAAAAACTGAATAACATTGTACTCCAACAACAGAAAATTACAGATTCAAACTGTGCGCAATTCGTGCCAGCCATTTTGAATGTTCTAAAATGACTAAAATTAGTTAGACTAGTGCATTGGACAAATTATTTATCATCTGAAATAGTTTGGGAATGACTTTTGCTTACTAACATTTTTTAAAAACTGAATAACATTGTACTCCAACAACAGAAAATTACAGATTCAAACAGTGCGCAATTCGTGCCAGTGTTTTTGAATGTTCTAATATCACTAAAATTAGTTAGACTAGTGCATTGGACATATTATTTATCATCTGAAATAGTTTGGGAATGACTTTTGCTTACTAACATTTTTTAAAAACTGAATAACATTGTACTCCAACAACAGAAAAATACAGATTCAAACAGTGCGCAATTCGTGCCAGTGTTTTTGAATGTTCTAATATCACTAAAATTAGTTAGACTAGTGCATTGGACAAATTATTTATCATCTGAAATAGTTTGGGAATGACTTTTGCTTACTAACATTTTTTAAAAACTGAATAACATTGTACTCCAACAACAGAAAATTACAGATTCAAACTGTGCGCAATTCGTGCCAGCCATTTTGAATGTTCTAAAATGACTAAAATTGGTTAGACTAGTGCACTGGACATATTATTTATCATCTGAAATAGTTTGGGAATGACTTTTGCTTATTAACATTTTTTAAAAACTGAATAACATTGTACTCCAACAACAGAAAATTACAGATTCAAACTGTGCGCAATTCGTGCCAGCCATTTTGAATGTTCTAAAATGACTAAAATTGGTTAGACTAGTGCACTGGACATATTATTTATCATCTGAAATAGTTTGGGAATGACTTTTGCTTATTAACATTTTTTAAAAACTGAATAACATTGTACTCCAACAACAGAAAATTACAGATTCAAACTGTGCGCAATTCGTGCCAGCCATTTTGAATGTTCTAAAATGACTAAAATTGGTTAGATTAGTGCACTAGACATATTATTTATCATCTGAAATAGTTTGGGAATGACTTTTGCTTACTAACATTTTTTAAAAACTGAATAACATTGTACTCCAACAACAGAAAAATACAGATTCAAACAGTGCGCAATTCGTGCCAGTGTTTTTGAATGTTCTAAAATGACAAAATTTAGTTAGACTAGTGCACTAGACATATTATTTATCATCTGAAATAGTTTGGGAATGACTTTTGCTTACTAACATTTTTTAAAAACTGAATAACATTGTACTCCAACAACAGAAAAATACAGATTCAAACAGTACGCAATTCGTGCCAGTGTTTTTGAATGTTCTAAAATGACAAAATTTAGTTAGACTAGTGCACTAGACATATTATTTATCATCTGAAATAGTTTGGGAATGACTTTTGCTTACTAACATTTTTTAAAAACTGAATAACATTGTACTCCAACAACAGAAAAATACAGATTCAAACAGTACGCAATTCGTGCCAGTGTTTTTGAATGTTCTAAAATGACAAAATTTAGTTAGACTAGTGCACTAGACATATTATTTATCATCTGAAATAGTTTGGGAATGACTTTTGCTTATTAACATTTTTTAAAAACTGAATAACATTGTACTCCAACAACAGAAAAATACAGATTCAAACAGTGCGCAATTCGTGCCAGTGTTTTTGAATGTTCTAAAATGACAAAATTTAGTTAGACTAGTGCACTAGACATATTATTTATCATCTGAAATAGTTTGGGAATGACTTTTGCTTACTAACATTTTTTAAAAACTGAATAACATTGTACTCCAACAACAGAAAAATACAGATTCAAACAGTACGCAATTCGTGCCAGTGTTTTTGAATGTTCTAAAATGACAAAATTTAGTTAGACTAGTGCACTAGACATATTATTTATCATCTGAAATAGTTTGGGAATGACTTTTGCTTACTAACATTTTTTAAAAACTGAATAACATTGTACTCCAACAACAGAAAAATACAGATTCAAACAGTACGCAATTCGTGCCAGTGTTTTTGAATGTTCTAAAATGACAAAATTTAGTTAGACTAGTGCACTAGACATATTATTTATCATCTGAAATAGTTTGGGAATGACTTTTGCTTATTAACATTTTTTAAAAACTGAATAACATTGTACTCCAACAACAGAAAAATACAGATTCAAACTGTGCGCAATTCGTGCCAGCCATTTTGAATGTTCTAAAATGACAAAATTTAGTTAGACTAGTGCATTGGACATATTATTTATCATCTGAAATAGTTTGGGAATGACTTTTGCTTATTAACATTTTTTAAAAACTGAATAACATTGTACTCCAACAACAGAAAAATACAGATTCAAACTGTGCGCAATTCGTGCCAGCCATTTTGAATGTTCTAAAATGACAAAATTTAGTTAGACTAGTGCATTGGACATATTATTTATCATCTGAAATAGTTTGGGAATGACTTTTGCTTATTAACATTTTTTAAAAACTGAATAACATTGTACTCCAACAACAGAAAAATACAGATTCAAACTGTGCGCAATTCGTGCCAGCCATTTTGAATGTTCTAAAATGACAAAATTTAGTTAGACTAGTGCACTAGACATATTATTTATCATCTGAAATAGTTTGGGAATGACTTTTGCTTATCAACATTTTTTAAAAACTGAATAACATTGTACTCCAACAACAGAAAAATACAGATTCAAACAGTGCGCAATTCGTGCCAGTGTTTTTGAATGTTCTAAAATGACAAAAATTAGTTAGACTAGTGCATTGGACATATTATTTCTCATCTGAAATAGTTTGGGAATGACTTTTGCTTACTAACATTTTTTAAAAACTGAATAACATTGTACTCAAACAACAGAAAATTACAGATTCAAACTGTGCGCAATTCGTGCCAGCCATTTTGAATGTTCTAAAATGACAAAATTTAGTTAGACTAGTGCATTGGACATATTATTTATCATCTGAAATAGTTTGGGAATGACTTTTGCTTATCAACATTTTTTAAAAACTGAATAACATTGTACTCAAACAACAGAAAATTACAGATTCAAACAGTGCGCAATTCGTGCCAGCCATTTTGAATGTTCTAAAATGACTAAAATTGGTTAGACTAGTGCACTGGACATATTATTTATCATCTGAAATAGTTTGGGAATGACTTTTGCTTACTAACATTTTTTAAAAACTGAATAACATTGTACTCCAACAACAGAAAATTACAGATTCAAACTGTGCGCAATTCGTGCCAGCCATTTTGAATGTTCTAAAATGACAAAAATTAGTTAGACTAGTGCATTGGACATATTATTTATCATCTGAAATAGTTTGGGAATGACTTTTGCTTATCAACATTTTTTAAAAACTGAATAACATTGTACTCCAACAACAGAAAAATACAGATTCAAACAGTGCGCAATTCGTGGCAGTGTTTTTGAATGTTCTAAAATGACAAAAATTAGTTAGACTAGTGCATTGGACAAATTATTTATCATCTGAAATAGTTTGGGAATGACTTTTGCTTACTAACATTTTTTAAAAACTGAATAACATTGTACTCCAACAACAGAAAATTACAGATTCAAACTGTGCGCAATTCGTGCCAGCCATTTTGAATGTTCTAAAATGACAAAATTTAGTTAGACTAGTGCATTGGACATATTATTTATCATCTGAAATAGTTTGGGAATGACTTTTGCTTATCAACATTTTTTAAAAACTGAATAACATTGTACTCCAACAACAGAAAATTACAGATTCAAACAGTGCGCAATTCGTGCCAGTGTTTTTGAATGTTCTAAAATGACAAAAATTAGTTAGACTAGTGCATTGGACATATTATTTCTCATCTGAAATAGTTTGGGAATGACTTTTGCTTATTAACATTTTTTAAAAACTGAATAACATTGTACTCCAACAACAGAAAATTACAGATTCAAACAGTGCGCAATTCGTGCCAGTGTTTTTGAATGTTCTAAAATGACAAAAATTAGTTAGACTAGTGCATTGGACATATTATTTCTCATCTGAAATAGTTTGGGAATGACTTTTGCTTACTAACATTTTTTAAAAACTGAATAACATTGTACTCAAACAACAGAAAATTACAGATTCAAACTGTGCGCAATTCGTGCCAGCCATTTTGAATGTTCTAAAATGACAAAATTTAGTTAGACTAGTGCATTGGACATATTATTTATCATCTGAAATAGTTTGGGAATGACTTTTGCTTACTAACATTTTTTAAAAACTGAATAACATTGTACTCCAACAACAGAAAATTACAGATTCAAACAGTGCGCAATTCGTGCCAGTGTTTTTGAATGTTCTAAAATGACTAAAATTAGTTAGACTAGTGCATTGGACATATTATTTATCATCTGAAATAGTTTGGGAATGACTTTTGCTTACTAACATTTTTTAAAAACTGAATAACATTGTACTCCAACAACAGAAAATTACAGATTCAAACAGTGCGCAATTCGTGCCAGTGTTTTTGAATGTTCTAAAATGACTAAAATTAGTTAGACTAGTGCATTGGACATATTATTTATCATCTGAAATAGTTTGGGAATGACTTTTGCTTATCAACATTTTTTAAAAACTGAATAACATTGTACTCCAACAACAGAAAAATACAGATTCAAACAGTGCGCAATTCGTGGCAGTGTTTTTGAATGTTCTAAAATGACAAAAATTAGTTAGACTAGTGCATTGGACAAATTATTTATCATCTGAAATAGTTTGGGAATGACTTTTGCTTACTAACATTTTTTAAAAACTGAATAACATTGTACTCCAACAACAGAAAATTACAGATTCAAACTGTGCGCAATTCGTGCCAGCCATTTTGAATGTTCTAAAATGACTAAAATTGGTTAGACTAGTGCACTGGACATATTATTTATCATCTGAAATAGTTTGGGAATGACTTTTGCTTACTAACATTTTTTAAAAACTGAATAACATTGTACTCCAACAACAGAAAATTACAGATTCAAACAGTGCGCAATTCGTGCCAGTGTTTTTGAATGTTCTAAAATGACTAAAATTAGTTAGACTAGTGCATTGGACATATTATTTATCATCTGAAATAGTTTGGGAATGACTTTTGCTTACTAACATTTTTTAAAAACTGAATAACATTGTACTCCAACAACAGAAAATTACAGATTCAAACAGTGCGCAATTCGTGCCAGTGTTTTTGAATGTTCTAAAATGACTAAAATTAGTTAGACTAGTGCATTGGACATATTATTTATCATCTGAAATAGTTTGGGAATGACTTTTGCTTACTAACATTTTTTAAAAACTGAATAACATTGTACTCCAACAACAGAAAATTACAGATTCAAACAGTGCGCAATTCGTGCCAGTGTTTTTGAATGTTCTAAAATGACTAAAATTAGTTAGACTAGTGCATTGGACATATTATTTATCATCTGAAATAGTTTGGGAATGACTTTTGCTTACTAACATTTTTTAAAAACTGAATAACATTGTACTCCAACAACAGAAAATTACAGATTCAAACAGTGCGCAATTCGTGCCAGTGTTTTTGAATGTTCTAAAATGACTAAAATTAGTTAGACTAGTGCATTGGACATATTATTTATCATCTGAAATAGTTTGGGAATGACTTTTGCTTACTAACATTTTTTAAAAACTGAATAACATTGTACTCCAACAACAGAAAATTACAGATTCAAACTGTGCGCAATTCATGCCAGCCATTTTGAATGTTCTAAAATGACTAAAATTGGTTAGACTAGTGCACTGGACATATTATTTATCATCTGAAATAGTTTGGGAATGACTTTTGCTTATTAACATTTTTTAAAAACTGAATAACATTGTACTCCAACAACAGAAAATTACAGATTCAAACTGTGCGCAATTCGTGCCAGCCATTTTGAATGTTCTAAAATGACTAAAATTGGTTAGACTAGTGCACTGGACATATTATTTATCATCTGAAATAGTTTGGGAATGACTTTTGCTTATTAACATTTTTTAAAAACTGAATAACATTGTACTCCAACAACAGAAAAATACAGATTCAAACAGTGCGCAATTCGTGCCAGTGTTTTTGAATGTTCTAAAATGAAAAAAATTAGTTAGACTAGTGCATTGGACAAATTATTTATCATCTGAAATAGTTTGGGAATGACTTTTGCTTACTAACATTTTTTAAAAACTGAATAACATTGTACTCCAACAACAGAAAATTACAGATTCAAACTGTGCGCAATTCGTGCCAGCCATTTTGAATGTTCTAAAATGACTAAAATTGGTTAGACTAGTGCACTGGACATATTATTTATCATCTGAAATAGTTTGGGAATGACTTTTGCTTATTAACATTTTTTAAAAACTGAATAACATTGTACTCCAACAACAGAAAATTACAGATTCAAACTGTGCGCAATTCGTGCCAGTGTTTTTGAATGTTCTAAAATGACAAAAATTAGTTAGACTAGTGCATTGGACATATTATTTATCATCTGAAATAGTTTGGGAATGACTTTTGCTTATCAACATTTTTTAAAAACTGAATAACATTGTACTCCAACAACAGAAAAATACAGATTCAAACAGTGCGCAATTCGTGCCAGTGTTTTTGAATGTTCTAAAATGACAAAAATTAGTTAGACTAGTGCATTGGACAAATTATTTATCATCTGAAATAGTTTGGGAATGACTTTTGCTTACTAACATTTTTTAAAAACTGAATAACATTGTACTCCAACAACAGAAAATTACAGATTCAAACTGTGCGCAATTCGTGCCAGCCATTTTGAATGTTCTAAAATGACTAAAATTGGTTAGACTAGTGCACTGGACAAATTATTTATCATCTGAAATAGTTTGGGAATGACTTTTGCTTATCAACATTTTTTAAAAACTGAATAACATTGTACTCCAACAACAGAAAATTACAGATTCAAACTGTGCGCAATTCGTGCCAGCCATTTTGAATGTTCTAAAATGACAAAAATTAGTTAGACTAGTGCATTGGACAAATTATTTATCATCTGAAATAGTTTGGGAATGACTTTTGCTTACTAACATTTTTTAAAAACTGAATAACATTGTACTCCAACAACAGAAAATTACAGATTCAAACAGTGCGCAATTCGTGCCAGTGTTTTTGAATGTTCTAAAATGACTAAAATTAGTTAGACTAGTGCATTGGACATATTATTTATCATCTGAAATAGTTTGGGAATGACTTTTGCTTACTAACATTTTTTAAAAACTGAATAACATTGTACTCCAACAACAGAAAATTACAGATTCAAACAGTGCGCAATTCGTGCCAGTGTTTTTGAATGTTCTAAAATGACTAAAATTAGTTAGACTAGTGCACTGGACATATTATTTATCATCTGAAATAGTTTGGGAATGACTTTTGCTTATTAACATTTTTTAAAAACTGAATAACATTGTACTCCAACAACAGAAAATTACAGATTCAAACAGTGCGCAATTCGTGCCAGTGTTTTTGAATGTTCTAAAATGACTAAAATTAGTTAGACTAGTGCATTGGACATATTATTTATCATCTGAAATAGTTTGGGAATGACTTTTGCTTACTAACATTTTTTAAAAACTGAATAACATTGTACTCCAACAACAGAAAATTACAGATTCAAACAGTGCGCAATTCGTGCCAGTGTTTTTGAATGTTCTAAAATGACTAAAATTAGTTAGACTAGTGCATTGGACAAATTATTTATCATCTGAAATAGTTTGGGAATGACTTTTGCTTACTAACATTTTTTAAAAACTGAATAACATTGTACTCCAACAACAGAAAATTACAGATTCAAACTGTGCGCAATTCGTGCCAGCCATTTTGAATGTTCTAAAATGACTAAAATTGGTTAGACTAGTGCACTGGACATATTATTTATCATCTGAAATAGTTTGGGAATGACTTTTGCTTACTAACATTTTTTAAAAACTGAATAACATTGTACTCCAACAACAGAAAATTACAGATTCAAACTGTGCGCAATTCGTGCCAGCCATTTTGAATGTTCTAAAATGACTAAAATTAGTTAGACTAGTGCATTGGACATATTATTTATCATCTGAAATAGTTTGGGAATGACTTTTGCTTACTAACATTTTTTAAAAACTGAATAACATTGTACTCCAACAACAGAAAAATACAGATTCAAACAGTGCGCAATTCGTGCCAGTGTTTTTGAATGTTCTAAAATGACTAAAATTAGTTAGACTAGTGCATTGGACATATTATTTATCATCTGAAATAGTTTGGGAATGACTTTTGCTTACTAACATTTTTTAAAAACTGAATAACATTGTACTCCAACAACAGAAAATTACAGATTCAAACAGTGCGCAATTCGTGCCAGCCATTTTGAATGTTCTAAAATGACTAAAATTGGTTAGACTAGTGCACTGGACATATTATTTATCATCTGAAATAGTTTGGGAATGACTTTTGCTTACTAACATTTTTTAAAAACTGAATAACATTGTACTCCAACAACAGAAAATTACAGATTCAAACTGTGCGCAATTCGTGCCAGCCATTTTGAATGTTCTAAAATGACTAAAATTAGTTAGACTAGTGCATTGGACAAATTATTTATCATCTGAAATAGTTTGGGAATGACTTTTGCTTACTAACATTTTTTAAAAACTGAATAACATTGTACTCCAACAACAGAAAAATACAGATTCAAACAGTGCGCAATTCGTGCCAGTGTTTTTGAATGTTCTAAAATGACTAAAATTAGTTAGACTAGTGCATTGGACATATTATTTATCATCTGAAATAGTTTGGGAATGACTTTTGCTTACTAACATTTTTTAAAAACTGAATAACATTGTACTCCAACAACAGAAAATTACAGATTCAAACAGTGCGCAATTCGTGCCAGTGTTTTTGAATGTTCTAAAATGACTAAAATTAGTTAGACTAGTGCATTGGACATATTATTTATCATCTGAAATAGTTTGGGAATGACTTTTGCTTACTAACATTTTTTAAAAACTGAATAACATTGTACTCCAACAACAGAAAATTACAGATTCAAACAGTGCGCAATTCGTGCCAGTGTTTTTGAATGTTCTAAAATGACTAAAATTAGTTAGACTAGTGCATTGGACAAATTATTTATCATCTGAAATAGTTTGGGAATGACTTTTGCTTACTAACATTTTTTAAAAACTGAATAACATTGTACTCCAACAACAGAAAAATACAGATTCAAACAGTGCGCAATTCGTGCCAGTGTTTTTGAATGTTCTAAAATGACAAAAATTAGTTAGACTAGTGCATTGGACAAATTATTTATCATCTGAAATAGTTTGGGAATGACTTTTGCTTACTAACATTTTTTAAAAACTGAATAACATTGTACTCCAACAACAGAAAAATACAGATTCAAACAGTGCGCAATTCGTGCCAGTGTTTTTGAATGTTCTAAAATGACTAAAATTAGTTAGACTAGTGCATTGGACATATTATTTATCATCTGAAATAGTTTGGGAATGACTTTTGCTTACTAACATTTTTTAAAAACTGAATAACATTGTACTCCAACAACAGAAAATTACAGATTCAAACTGTGCGCAATTCGTGCCAGCCATTTTGAATGTTCTAAAATGACTAAAATTAGTTAGACTAGTGCATTGGACATATTATTTATCATCTGAAATAGTTTGGGAATGACTTTTGCTTACTAACATTTTTTAAAAACTGAATAACATTGTACTCCAACAACAGAAAATTACAGATTCAAACAGTGCGCAATTCGTGCCAGTGTTTTTGAATGTTCTAAAATGACTAAAATTAGTTAGACTAGTGCATTGGACATATTATTTATCATCTGAAATAGTTTGGGAATGACTTTTGCTTACTAACATTTTTTAAAAACTGAATAACATTGTACTCCAACAACAGAAAATTACAGATTCAAACTGTGCGCAATTCGTGCCAGCCATTTTGAATGTTCTAAAATGACTAAAATTAGTTAGACTAGTGCATTGGACATATTATTTATCATCTGAAATAGTTTGGGAATGACTTTTGCTTACTAACATTTTTTAAAAACTGAATAACATTGTACTCCAACAACAGAAAATTACAGATTCAAACTGTGCGCAATTCGTGCCAGCCATTTTGAATGTTCTAAAATGACTAAAATTAGTTAGACTAGTGCATTGGACATATTATTTATCATCTGAAATAGTTTGGGAATGACTTTTGCTTACTAACATTTTTTAAAAACTGAATAACATTGTACTCCAACAACAGAAAATTACAGATTCAAACTGTGCGCAATTCGTGCCAGTGTTTTTGAATGTTCTAAAATGACAAAAATTAGTTAGACTAGTGCATTGGACAAATTATTTATCATCTGAAATAGTTTGGGAATGACTTTTGCTTACTAACATTTTTTAAAAACTGAATAACATTGTACTCCAACAACAGAGAATTACAGATTAAACAGTGCGCAATTCGTGCCAGCCATTTTGAATGTTCTAAAATGACTAAAATTAGTTAGACTAGCGCATTGGACAAATTATTTATCATCTGAAATAGTTTGGGAATGACTTTTGCTTACTAACATTTTTTAAAAACTGAATAACATTGTACTCCAACAACAGAGAATTACAGATTAAACAGTGCGCAATTCGTGCCAGCCATTTTGAATGTTCTAAAATGACTAAAATTAGTTAGACTAGCGCATTGGACAAATTATTTATCATCTGAAATAGTTTGGGAATGACTTTTGCTTACTAACATTTTTTAAAAACTGAATAACATTGTACTCCAACAACAGAAAAATACAGATTCAAACAGTGCGCAATTCGTGCCAGCCATTTTGAATGTTCTAAAATGACTAAAATTAGTTAGACTAGCGCATTGGACAAATTATTTATCATCTGAAATAGTTTGGGAATGACTTTTGCTTACTAACATTTTTTAAAAACTGAATAACATTGTACTCCAACAACAGAGAATTACAGATTAAACAGTGCGCAATTCGTGCCAGCCATTTTGAATGTTCTAAAATGACTAAAATTAGTTAGACTAGCGCATTGGACAAATTATTTATCATCTGAAATAGTTTGGGAATGACTTTTGCTTACTAACATTTTTTAAAAACTGAATAACATTGTACTCCAACAACAGAGAATTACAGATTAAACAGTGCGCAATTCGTGCCAGCCATTTTGAATGTTCTAAAATGACTAAAATTAGTTAGACTAGCGCATTGGACAAATTATTTATCATCTGAAATAGTTTGGGAATGACTTTTGCTTACTAACATTTTTTAAAAACTGAATAACATTGTACTCCAACAACAGAAAAATACAGATTCAAACAGTGCGCAATTCGTGCCAGCCATTTTGAATGTTCTAAAATGACTAAAATTAGTTAGACTAGCGCATTGGACAAATTATTTATCATCTGAAATAGTTTGGGAATGACTTTTGCTTACTAACATTTTTTAAAAACTGAATAACATTGTACTCCAACAACAGAGAATTACAGATTAAACAGTGCGCAATTCGTGCCAGTGTTTTTGAATGTTCTAAAATGACAAAAATTAGTTAGACTAGTGCATTGGACAAATTATTTATCATCTGAAATAGTTTGGGAATGACTTTTGCTTACTAACATTTTTTAAAAACTGAATAACATTGTACTCCAACAACAGAAAATTACAGATTCAAACTGTGCGCAATTCGTGCCAGCCATTTTGAATGTTCTAAAATGACTAAAATTAGTTAGACTAGTGCATTGGACATATTATTTATCATCTGAAATAGTTTGGGAATGACTTTTGCTTACTAACATTTTTTAAAAACTGAATAACATTGTACTCCAACAACAGAAAAATACAGATTCAAACAGTGCGCAATTCGTGCCAGTGTTTTTGAATGTTCTAAAATGACTAAAATTGGTTAGACTAGTGCATTGGACAAATTATTTATCATCTGAAATAGTTTGGGAATGACTTTTGCTTACTAACATTTTTTAAAAACTGAATAACATTGTACTCCAACAACAGAAAATTACAGATTCAAACTGTGCGCAATTCGTGCCAGCCATTTTGAATGTTCTAAAATGACTAAAATTAGTTAGACTAGTGCATTGGACAAATTATTTATCATCTGAAATAGTTTGGGAATGACTTTTGCTTACTAACATTTTTTAAAAACTGAATAACATTGTACTCCAACAACAGAAAATTACAGATTCAAACAGTGCGCAATTCGTGCCAGTGTTTTTGAATGTTCTAAAATGACTAAAATTGGTTAGACTAGTGCATTGGACAAATTATTTATCATCTGAAATAGTTTGGGAATGACTTTTGCTTACTAACATTTTTTAAAAACTGAATAACATTGTACTCCAACAACAGAAAAATACAGATTCAAACAGTGCGCAATTCGTGCCAGTGTTTTTGAATGTTCTAAAATGACAAAAATTAGTTAGACTAGTGCATTGGACAAATTATTTATCATCTGAAATAGTTTGGGAATGACTTTTGCTTACTAACATTTTTTAAAAACTGAATAACATTGTACTCCAACAACAGAAAAATACAGATTCAAACAGTGCGCAATTCGTGCCAGTGTTTTTGAATGTTCTAAATTGACAAAAATTAGTTAGACTAGTGCATTGGACAAATTATTTATCATCTGAAATAGTTTGGGAATGACTTTTGCTTACTAACATTTTTTAAAAACTGAATAACATTGTACTCCAACAACAGAAAATTACAGATTCAAACTGTGCGCAATTCGTGCCAGCCATTTTGAATGTTCTAAAATGACTAAAATTGGTTAGACTAGTGCACTGGACATATTATTTATCATCTGAAATAGTTTGGGAATGACTTTTGCTTACTAACATTTTTTAAAAACTGAATAACAAACATTGTACTCCAACAACAGAAAATTACAGATTCAAACTGTGCGCAATTCGTGCCAGCCATTTTGAATGTTCTAAAATGACTAAAATTAGTTAGACTAGTGCATTGGACATATTATTTATCATCTGAAATAGTTTGGGAATGACTTTTGCTTACTAACATTTTTTAAAAACTGAATAACATTGTACTCCAACAACAGAAAAATACAGATTCAAACAGTGCGCAATTCGTGCCAGCCATTTTGAATGTTCTAAAATGACTAAAATTAGTTAGACTAGTGCATTGGACAAATTATTTATCATCTGAAATAGTTTGGGAATGACTTTTGCTTACTAACATTTTTTAAAAACTGAATAACATTGTACTCCAACAACAGAGAATTACAGATTAAACAGTGCGCAATTCGTGCCAGTTTTTTTGAATGTTCTAAAATGACTAAAATTAGTTAGACTAGTGCATTGGACAAATTATTTATCATCTGAAATAGTTTGGGAATGACTTTTGCTTACTAACATTTTTTAAAAACTGAATAACATTGTACTCCAACAACAGAGAATTACAGATTAAACAGTGCGCAATTCGTGCCAGTGTTTTTGAATGTTCTAAAATGACAAAAATTAGTTAGACTAGTGCATTGGACAAATTATTTATCATCTGAAATAGTTTGGGAATGACTTTTGCTTACTAACATTTTTTAAAAACTGAATAACATTGTACTCCAACAACAGAAAATTACAGATTCAAACTGTGCGCAATTCGTGCCAGCCATTTTGAATGTTCTAAAATGACTAAAATTGGTTAGACTAGTGCACTGGACATATTATTTATCATCTGAAATAGTTTGGGAATGACTTTTGCTTACTAACATTTTTTAAAAACTGAATAACATTGTACTCCAACAACAGAAAATTACAGATTCAAACTGTGCGCAATTCGTGCCAGCCATTTTGAATGTTCTAAAATGACTAAAATTAGTTAGACTAGCGCATTGGACAAATTATTTATCATCTGAAATAGTTTGGGAATGACTTTTGCTTACTAACATTTTTTAAAAACTGAATAACATTGTACTCCAACAACAGAGAATTACAGATTAAACAGTGCGCAATTCGTGCCAGTGTTTTTGAATGTTCTAAAATGACAAAAATTAGTTAGACTAGTGCATTGGACAAATTATTTATCATCTGAAATAGTTTGGGAATGACTTTTGCTTACTAACATTTTTTAAAAACTGAATAACATTGTACTCCAACAACAGAAAATTACAGATTCAAACTGTGCGCAATTCGTGCCAGCCATTTTGAATGTTCTAAAATGACTAAAATTAGTTAGACTAGTGCATTGGACATATTATTTATCATCTGAAATAGTTTGGGAATGACTTTTGCTTACTAACATTTTTTAAAAACTGAATAACATTGTACTCCAACAACAGAAAAATACAGATTCAAACAGTGCGCAATTCGTGCCAGCCATTTTGAATGTTCTAAAATGACTAAAATTAGTTAGACTAGCGCATTGGACAAATTATTTATCATCTGAAATAGTTTGGGAATGACTTTTGCTTACTAACATTTTTTAAAAACTGAATAACATTGTACTCCAACAACAGAGAATTACAGATTAAACAGTGCGCAATTCGTGCCAGTGTTTTTGAATGTTCTAAAATGACAAAAATTAGTTAGACTAGTGCATTGGACAAATTATTTATCATCTGAAATAGTTTGGGAATGACTTTTGCTTACTAACATTTTTTAAAAACTGAATAACATTGTACTCCAACAACAGAAAATTACAGATTCAAACTGTGCGCAATTCGTGCCAGCCATTTTGAATGTTCTAAAATGACTAAAATTGGTTAGACTAGTGCACTGGACATATTATTTATCATCTGAAATAGTTTGGGAATGACTTTTGCTTACTAACATTTTTTAAAAACTGAATAACATTGTACTCCAACAACAGAAAAATACAGATTCAAACAGTGCGCAATTCGTGCCAGTGTTTTTGAATGTTCTAAAATGACAAAAATTAGTTAGACTAGTGCATTGGACAAATTATTTATCATCTGAAATAGTTTGGGAATGACTTTTGCTTACTAACATTTTTTAAAAACTGAATAACATTGTACTCCAACAACAGAGAATTACAGATTAAACAGTGCGCAATTCGTGCCAGTTTTTTTGAATGTTCTAAAATGACTAAAATTAGTTAGACTAGTGCATTGGACAAATTATTTATCATCTGAAATAGTTTGGGAATGACTTTTGCTTACTAACATTTTTTAAAAACTGAATAACATTGTACTCCAACAACAGAAAAATACAGATTCAAACAGTGCGCAATTCGTGCCAGTGTTTTTGAATGTTCTAAAATGACAAAAATTAGTTAGACTAGTGCATTGGACAAATTATTTATCATCTGAAATATTTTGGGAATGACTTTTGCTTACTAACATTTTTTAAAAACTGAATAACATTGTACTCCAACAACAGAAAATTACAGATTCAAACTGTGCGCAATTCGTGCCAGCCATTTTGAATGTTCTAAAATGACTAAAATTGGTTAGACTAGTGCACTGGACATATTATTTATCATCTGAAATAGTTTGGGAATGACTTTTGCTTACTAACATTTTTTAAAAACTGAATAACATTGTACTCCAACAACAGAAAAATACAGATTCAAACAGTGCGCAATTCGTGCCAGTGTTTTTGAATGTTCTAAAATGACAAAAATTAGTTAGACTAGTGCATTGGACAAATTATTTATCATCTGAAATAGTTTGGGAATGACTTTTGCTTACTAACATTTTTTAAAAACTGAATAACATTGTACTCCAACAACAGAAAATTACAGATTCAAACTGTGCGCAATTCGTGCCAGCCATTTTGAATGTTCTAAAATGACTAAAATTGGTTAGACTAGTGCACTGGACATATTATTTATCATCTGAAATAGTTTGGGAATGACTTTTGCTTACTAACATTTTTTAAAAACTGAATAACATTGTACTCCAACAACAGAGAATTACAGATTAAACAGTGCGCAATTCGTGCCAGTTTTTTTGAATGTTCTAAAATGACTAAAATTAGTTAGACTAGTGCATTGGACAAATTATTTATCATCTGAAATAGTTTGGGAATGACTTTTGCTTACTAACATTTTTTAAAAACTGAATAACATTGTACTCCAACAACAGAAAAATACAGATTCAAACAGTGCGCAATTCGTGGCAGTGTTTTTGAATGTTCTAAAATGACAAAAATTAGTTAGACTAGTGCATTGGACAAATTATTTATCATCTGAAATAGTTTGGGAATGACTTTTGCTTACTAACATTTTTTAAAAACTGAATAACATTGTACTCCAACAACAGAAAATTACAGATTCAAACTGTGCGCAATTCGTGCCAGCCATTTTGAATGTTCTAAAATGACTAAAATTGGTTAGACTAGTGCACTGGACATATTATTTATCATCTGAAATAGTTTGGGAATGACTTTTGCTTACTAACATTTTTTAAAAACTGAATAACATTGTACTCCAACAACAGAAAAATACAGATTCAAACAGTGCGCAATTCGTGCCAGTGTTTTTGAATGTTCTAAAATGACAAAAATTAGTTAGACTAGTGCATTGGACAAATTATTTATCATCTGAAATAGTTTGGGAATGACTTTTGCTTACTAACATTTTTTAAAAACTGAATAACATTGTACTCCAACAACAGAAAATTACAGATTCAAACAGTGCGCAATTCGTGCCAGTGTTTTTGAATGTTCTAAAATGACAAAAATTAGTTAGACTAGTGCACTGGACATATTATTTATCATCTGAAATAGTTTGGGAATGACTTTTGCTTACTAACATTTTTTAAAAACTGAATAACATTGTACTCCAACAACAGAAAATTACAGATTCAAACTGTGCGCAATTCGTGCCAGCCATTTTGAATGTTCTAAAATGACTAAAATTAGTTAGACTAGTGCATTGGACATATTATTTATCATCTGAAATAGTTTGGGAATGACTTTTGCTTACTAACATTTTTTAAAAACTGAATAACATTGTACTCCAACAACAGAGAATTACAGATTAAACAGTGCGCAATTCGTGCCAGTTTTTTTGAATGTTCTAAAATGACTAAAATTAGTTAGACTAGTGCATTGGACAAATTATTTATCATCTGAAATAGTTTGGGAATGACTTTTGCTTACTAACATTTTTTAAAAACTGAATAACATTGTACTCCAACAACAGAGAATTACAGATTAAACAGTGCGCAATTCGTGCCAGTTTTTTTGAATGTTCTAAAATGACTAAAATTGGTTAGACTAGTGCACTGGACATATTATTTATCATCTGAAATAGTTTGGGAATGACTTTTGCTTACTAACATTTTTTAAAAACTGAATAACATTGTACTCCAACAACAGAAAATTACAGATTCAAACTGTGCGCAATTCGTGCCAGCCATTTTGAATGTTCTAAAATGACTAAAATTGGTTAGACTAGTGCACTGGACATATTATTTATCATCTGAAATAGTTTGGGAATGACTTTTGCTTACTAACATTTTTTAAAAACTGAATAACATTGTACTCCAACAACAGAAAATTACAGATTCAAACTGTGCGCAATTCGTGCCAGCCATTTTGAATGTTCTAAAATGACTAAAATTAGTTAGACTAGTGCATTGGACAAATTATTTATCATCTGAAATAGTTTGGGAATGACTTTTGCTTACTAACATTTTTTAAAAACTGAATAACATTGTACTCCAACAACAGAAAATTACAGATTCAAACTGTGCGCAATTCGTGCCAGCCATTTTGAATGTTCTAAAATGACTAAAATTGGTTAGACTAGTGCACTGGACATATTATTTATCATCTGAAATAGTTTGGGAATGACTTTTGCTTACTAACATTTTTTAAAAACTGAATAACATTGTACTCCAACAACAGAAAATTACAGATTCAAACTGTGCGCAATTCGTGCCAGCCATTTTGAATGTTCTAAAATGACTAAAATTAGTTAGACTAGTGCATTGGACATATTATTTATCATCTGAAATAGTTTGGGAATGACTTTTGCTTACTAACATTTTTTAAAAACTGAATAACATTGTACTCCAACAACAGAAAAATACAGATTCAAACAGTGCGCAATTCGTGCCAGCCATTTTGAATGTTCTAAAATGACTAAAATTAGTTAGACTAGCGCATTGGACAAATTATTTATCATCTGAAATAGTTTGGGAATGACTTTTGCTTACTAACATTTTTTAAAAACTGAATAACATTGTACTCCAACAACAGAGAATTACAGATTAAACAGTGCGCAATTCGTGCCAGTTTTTTTGAATGTTCTAAAATGACTAAAATTAGTTAGACTAGTGCATTGGACAAATTATTTATCATCTGAAATAGTTTGGGAATGACTTTTGCTTACTAACATTTTTTAAAAACTGAATAACATTGTACTCCAACAACAGAGAATTACAGATTCAAACAGTGCGCAATTCGTGCCAGTGTTTTTGAATGTTCTAAAATGACAAAAATTAGTTAGACTAGTGCATTGGACAAATTATTTATCATCTGAAATAGTTTGGGAATGACTTTTGCTTACTAACATTTTTTAAAAACTGAATAACATTGTACTCCAACAACAGAAAATTACAGATTCAAACTGTGCGCAATTCGTGCCAGCCATTTTGAATGTTCTAAAATGACTAAAATTGGTTAGACTAGTGCACTGGACATATTATTTATCATCTGAAATAGTTTGTTAATGACTTTTGCTTACTAACATTTTTTAAAAACTGAATAACATTGTACTCCAACAACAGAAAAATACAGATTCAAACAGTGCGCAATTCGTGCCAGTGTTTTTGAATGTTCTAAAATGACAAAAATTAGTTAGACTAGTGCATTGGACAAATTATTTATCATCTGAAATAGTTTGGGAATGACTTTTGCTTACTAACATTTTTTAAAAACTGAATAACATTGTACTCCAACAACAGAGAATTACAGATTAAACAGTGCGCAATTCGTGCCAGTTTTTTTGAATGTTCTAAAATGACTAAAATTAGTTAGACTAGTGCATTGGACAAATTATTTATCATCTGAAATAGTTTGGGAATGACTTTTGCTTACTAACATTTTTTAAAAACTGAATAACATTGTACTCCAACAACAGAGAATTACAGATTAAACAGTGCGCAATTCGTGCCAGTTTTTTTGAATGTTCTAAAATGACTAAAATTGGTTAGACTAGTGCACTGGACATATTATTTATCATCTGAAATAGTTTGGGAATGACTTTTGCTTACTAACATTTTTTAAAAACTGAATAACATTGTACTCCAACAACAGAAAATTACAGATTCAAACTGTGCGCAATTCGTGCCAGCCATTTTGAATGTTCTAAAATGACTAAAATTGGTTAGACTAGTGCACTGGACATATTATTTATCATCTGAAATAGTTTGGGAATGACTTTTGCTTACTAACATTTTTTAAAAACTGAATAACATTGTACTCCAACAACAGAAAATTACAGATTCAAACTGTGCGCAATTCGTGCCAGCCATTTTGAATGTTCTAAAATGACTAAAATTAGTTAGACTAGTGCATTGGACAAATTATTTATCATCTGAAATAGTTTGGGAATGACTTTTGCTTACTAACATTTTTTAAAAACTGAATAACATTGTACTCCAACAACAGAAAATTACAGATTCAAACTGTGCGCAATTCGTGCCAGCCATTTTGAATGTTCTAAAATGACTAAAATTGGTTAGACTAGTGCACTGGACATATTATTTATCATCTGAAATAGTTTGGGAATGACTTTTGCTTACTAACATTTTTTAAAAACTGAATAACATTGTACTCCAACAACAGAAAATTACAGATTCAAACTGTGCGCAATTCGTGCCAGCCATTTTGAATGTTCTAAAATGACTAAAATTAGTTAGACTAGTGCATTGGACATATTATTTATCATCTGAAATAGTTTGGGAATGACTTTTGCTTACTAACATTTTTTAAAAACTGAATAACATTGTACTCCAACAACAGAAAAATACAGATTCAAACAGTGCGCAATTCGTGCCAGCCATTTTGAATGTTCTAAAATGACTAAAATTAGTTAGACTAGCGCATTGGACAAATTATTTATCATCTGAAATAGTTTGGGAATGACTTTTGCTTACTAACATTTTTTAAAAACTGAATAACATTGTACTCCAACAACAGAGAATTACAGATTAAACAGTGCGCAATTCGTGCCAGTTTTTTTGAATGTTCTAAAATGACTAAAATTAGTTAGACTAGTGCATTGGACAAATTATTTATCATCTGAAATAGTTTGGGAATGACTTTTGCTTACTAACATTTTTTAAAAACTGAATAACATTGTACTCCAACAACAGAGAATTACAGATTCAAACAGTGCGCAATTCGTGCCAGTGTTTTTGAATGTTCTAAAATGACAAAAATTAGTTAGACTAGTGCATTGGACAAATTATTTATCATCTGAAATAGTTTGGGAATGACTTTTGCTTACTAACATTTTTTAAAAACTGAATAACATTGTACTCCAACAACAGAAAATTACAGATTCAAACTGTGCGCAATTCGTGCCAGCCATTTTGAATGTTCTAAAATGACTAAAATTGGTTAGACTAGTGCACTGGACATATTATTTATCATCTGAAATAGTTTGGGAATGACTTTTGCTTACTAACATTTTTTAAAAACTGAATAACATTGTACTCCAACAACAGAAAAATACAGATTCAAACAGTGCGCAATTCGTGCCAGTGTTTTTGAATGTTCTAAAATGACAAAAATTAGTTAGACTAGTGCATTGGACAAATTATTTATCATCTGAAATAGTTTGGGAATGACTTTTGCTTACTAACATTTTTTAAAAACTGAATAACATTGTACTCCAACAACAGAAAAATACAGATTCAAACAGTGCGCAATTCGTGCCAGTGTTTTTGAATGTTCTAAAATGACAAAAATTAGTTAGACTAGTGCATTGGACAAATTATTTATCATCTGAAATAGTTTGGGAATGACTTTTGCTTACTAACATTTTTTAAAAACTGAATAACATTGTACTCCAACAACAGAAAATTACAGATTCAAACTGTGCGCAATTCGTGCCAGCCATTTTGAATGTTCTAAAATGACTAAAATTGGTTAGACTAGTGCACTGGACATATTATTTATCATCTGAAATAGTTTGGGAATGACTTTTGCTTACTAACATTTTTTAAAAACTGAATAACATTGTACTCCAACAATAGAAAATTACAGATTCAAACTGTGCGCAATTCGTGCCAGCCATTTTGAATGTTCTAAAATGACAAAAATTAGTTAGACTAGTGCATTGGACAAATTATTTATCATCTGAAATAGTTTGGGAATGACTTTTGCTTACTAACATTTTTTAAAAACTGAATAACATTGTACTCCAACAACAGAAAATTACAGATTCAAACTGTGCGCAATTCGTGCCAGCCATTTTGAATGTTCTAAAATGACTAAAATTAGTTAGACTAGTGCATTGGACATATTATTTATCATCTGAAATAGTTTGGGAATGACTTTTGCTTACTAACATTTTTTAAAAACTGAATAACATTGTACTCCAACAACAGAAAATTACAGATTCAAACTGTGCGCAATTCGTGCCAGCCATTTTGAATGTTCTAAAATGACAAAAATTAGTTAGACTAGTGCATTGGACAAATTATTTATCATCTGAAATAGTTTGGGAATGACTTTTGCTTACTAACATTTTTTAAAAACTGAATAACATTGTACTCCAACAACAGAAAATTACAGATTCAAACTGTGCGCAATTCGTGCCAGCCATTTTGAATGTTCTAAAATGACTAAAATTAGTTAGACTAGTGCATTGGACATATTATTTATCATCTGAAATAGTTTGGGAATGACTTTTGCTTACTAACATTTTTTAAAAACTGAATAACATTGTACTCCAACAACAGAAAATTACAGATTCAAACAGTGCGCAATTCGTGCCAGTGTTTTTGAATGTTCTAAAATGACTAAAATTAGTTAGACTAGTGCACTGGACATATTATTTATCATCTGAAATAGTTTGGGAATGACTTTTGCTTATTAACATTTTTTAAAAACTGAATAACATTGTACTCCAACAACAGAAAATTACAGATTCAAACAGTGCGCAATTCGTGCCAGTGTTTTTGAATGTTCTAAAATGACTAAAATTAGTTAGACTAGTGCATTGGACAAATTATTTATCATCTGAAATAGTTTGGGAATGACTTTTGCTTACTAACATTTTTTAAAAACTGAATAACATTGTACTCCAACAACAGAAAATTACAGATTCAAACTGTGCGCAATTCGTGCCAGCCATTTTGAATGTTCTAAAATGACTAAAATTAGTTAGACTAGTGCATTGGACATATTATTTATCATCTGAAATAGTTTGGGAATGACTTTTGCTTACTAACATTTTTTAAAAACTGAATAACATTGTACTCCAACAACAGAAAAATACAGATTCAAACAGTGCGCAATTCGTGCCAGTGTTTTTGAATGTTCTAAAATGACAAAAATTAGTTAGACTAGTGCATTGGACAAATTATTTATCATCTGAAATAGTTTGGGAATGACTTTTGCTTACTAACATTTTTTAAAAACTGAATAACATTGTACTCCAACAACAGAAAAATACAGATTCAAACAGTGCGCAATTCGTGCCAGTGTTTTTGAATGTTCTAAAATGACAAAAATTAGTTAGACTAGTGCATTGGACAAATTATTTATCATCTGAAATAGTTTGGGAATGACTTTTGCTTACTAACATTTTTTAAAAACTGAATAACATTGTACTCCAACAACAGAAAAATACAGATTCAAACAGTGCGCAATTCGTGCCAGTGTTTTTGAATGTTCTAAAATGACAAAAATTAGTTAGACTAGTGCATTGGACAAATTATTTATCATCTGAAATAGTTTGGGAATGACTTTTGCTTACTAACATTTTTTAAAAACTGAATAACATTGTACTCCAACAACAGAAAATTACAGATTCAAACAGTGCGCAATTCGTGCCAGTGTTTTTGAATGTTCTAAAATGACTAAAATTAGTTAGACTAGTGCATTGGACATATTATTTATCATCTGAAATAGTTTGGGAATGACTTTTGCTTACTAACATTTTTTAAAAACTGAATAACATTGTACTCCAACAACAGAAAAATACAGATTCAAACAGTGCGCAATTCGTGCCAGTGTTTTTGAATGTTCTAAAATGACTAAAATTGGTTAGACTGGTGCATTGGACAAATTATTTATCATCTGAAATAGTTTGGGAATGACTTTTGCTTACTAACATTTTTTAAAAACTGAATAACATTGTACTCCAACAACAGAAAAATACAGATTCAAACAGTGCGCAATTCGTGCCAGTGTTTTTGAATGTTCTAAAATGACAAAAATTAGTTAGACTAGTGCATTGGACAAATTATTTATCATCTGAAATAGTTTGGGAATGACTTTTGCTTACTAACATTTTTTAAAAACTGAATAACATTGTACTCCAACAACAGAAAATTACAGATTCAAACTGTGCGCAATTCGTGCCAGCCATTTTGAATGTTCTAAAATGACTAAAATTGGTTAGACTAGTGCACTGGACATATTATTTATCATCTGAAATAGTTTGGGAATGACTTTTGCTTACTAACATTTTTTAAAAACTTAATAACATTGTACTCCAACAACAGAAAATTACAGATTCAAACTGTGCGCAATTCGTGCCAGCCATTTTGAATGTTCTAAAATGACTAAAATTAGTTAGACTAGTGCATTGGACAAATTATTTATCATCTGAAATAGTTTGGGAATGACTTTTGCTTACTAACATTTTTTAAAAACTGAATAACATTGTACTCCAACAACAGAAAAATACAGATTCAAACAGTGCGCAATTCGTGCCAGTGTTTTTGAATGTTCTAAAATGACAAAAATTAGTTAGACTAGTGCATTGGACAAATTATTTATCATCTGAAATAGTTTGGGAATGACTTTTGCTTACTAACATTTTTTAAAAACTGAATAACATTGTACTCCAACAACAGAAAAATACAGATTCAAACAGTGCGCAATTCGTGCCAGTGTTTTTGAATGTTCTAAAATGACAAAAATTAGTTAGACTAGTGCATTGGACAAATTATTTATCATCTGAAATAGTTTGGGAATGACTTTTGCTTACTAACATTTTTTAAAAACTGAATAACATTGTACTCCAACAACAGAAAATTACAGATTCAAACTGTGCGCAATTCGTGCCAGCCATTTTGAATGTTCTAAAATGACTAAAATTGGTTAGACTAGTGCACTGGACATATTATTTATCATCTGAAATAGTTTGGGAATGACTTTTGCTTACTAACATTTTTTAAAAACTGAATAACATTGTACTCCAACAACAGAAAATTACAGATTCAAACTGTGCGCAATTCGTGCCAGTAATTTTGAATGTTCTAAAATGACTAAAATTGGTTAGACTAGTGCACTGGACATATTATTTATCATCTGAAATAGTTTGGGAATGACTTTTGCTTACTAACATTTTTTAAAAACTGAATAACATTGTACTCCAACAACAGAAAATTACAGATTCAAACTGTGCGCAATTCGTGCCAGCCATTTTGAATGTTCTAAAATGACTAAAATTAGTTAGACTAGTGCATTGGACAAATTATTTATCATCTGAAATAGTTTGGGAATGACTTTTGCTTACTAACATTTTTTAAAAACTGAATAACATTGTACTCCAACAACAGAAAATTACAGATTCAAACTGTGCGCAATTCGTGCCAGCCATTTTGAATGTTCTAAAATGACTAAAATTGGTTAGACTAGTGCACTGGACATATTATTTATCATCTGAAATAGTTTGGGAATGACTTTTGCTTACTAACATTTTTTAAAAACTGAATAACATTGTACTCCAACAACAGAAAATTACAGATTCAAACTGTGCGCAATTCGTGCCAGCCATTTTGAATGTTCTAAAATGACTAAAATTAGTTAGACTAGTGCATTGGACAAATTATTTATCATCTGAAATAGTTTGGGAATGACTTTTGCTTACTAACATTTTTTAAAAACTGAATAACATTGTACTCCAACAACAGAAAAACACAGATTCAAACAGTGCGCAATTCGTGCCAGTGTTTTTGAATGTTCTAAAATGACTAAAATTGGTTAGACTAGTGCATTGGACAAATTATTTATCATCTGAAATAGTTTGGGAATGACTTTTGCTTACTAACATTTTTTAAAAACTGAATAACATTGTACTCCAACAACAGAAAAATACAGATTCAAACAGTGCGCAATTCGTGCCAGTGTTTTTGAATGTTCTAAAATGACAAAAATTAGTTAGACTAGTGCATTGGACAAATTATTTATCATCTGAAATAGTTTGGGAATGACTTTTGCTTACTAACATTTTTTAAAAACTGAATAACATTGTACTCCAACAACAGAAAAATACAGATTCAAACAGTGCGCAATTCGTGCCAGTGTTTTTGAATGTTCTAAAATGACAAAAATTAGTTAGGCTAGTGCATTGGACAAATTATTTATCATCTGAAATAGTTTGGGAATGACTTTTGCTTACTAACATTTTTTAAAAACTGAATAACATTGTACTCCAACAACAGAAAATTACAGATTCAAACTGTGCGCAATTCGTGCCAGCCATTTTGAATGTTCTAAAATGACTAAAATTGGTTAGACTAGTGCACTGGACATATTATTTATCATCTGAAATAGTTTGGGAATGACTTTTGCTTACTAACATTTTTTAAAAACTGAATAACATTGTACTCCAACAACAGAGAATTACAGATTAAACAGTGCGCAATTCGTGCCAGTTTTTTTGAATGTTCTAAAATGACTAAAATTAGTTAGACTAGTGCATTGGACATATTATTTATCATCTGAAATAGTTTGGGAATGACTTTTGCTTACTAACATTTTTTAAAAACTGAATAACATTGTACTCCAACAACAGAAAATTACAGATTCAAACTGTGCGCAATTCGTGCCAGCCATTTTGAATGTTCTAAAATGACTAAAATTGGTTAGATTAGTGCATTGGACAAATTATTTATCATCTGAAATAGTTTGGGAATGACTTTTGCTTACTAACATTTTTTAAAAACTGAATAACATTGTACTCCAACAACAGAAAATTACAGATTCAAACTGTGCGCAATTCGTGCCAGCCATTTTGAATGTTCTAAAATGACTAAAATTGGTTAGACTAGTGCACTGGACATATTATTTATCATCTGAAATAGTTTGGGAATGACTTTTGCTTACTAACATTTTTTAAAAACTGAATAACATTGTACTCCAACAACAGAGAATTACAGATTAAACAGTGCGCAATTCGTGCCAGTTTTTTTGAATGTTCTAAAATGACTAAAATTAGTTAGACTAGTGCACTGGACATATTATTTATCATCTGAAATAGTTTGGGAATGACTTTTGCTTACTAACATTTTTTAAAAACTGAATAACATTGTACTCCAACAACAGAAAAATACAGATTCAAACAGTGCGCAATTCGTGCCAGTGTTTTTGAATGTTCTAAAATGACAAAAATTAGTTAGACTAGTGCACTGGACATATTATTTATCATCTGAAATAGTTTGGGAATGACTTTTGCTTACTAACATTTTTTAAAAACTGAATAACATTGTACTCCAACAACAGAGAATTACAGATTAAACAGTGCGCAATTCGTGCCAGTTTTTTTGAATGTTCTAAAATGACTAAAATTAGTTAGACTAGTGCACTGGACATATTATTTATCATCTGAAATAGTTTGGGAATGACTTTTGCTTACTAACATTTTTTAAAAACTGAATAACATTGTACTCCAACAACAGAGAATTACAGATTAAACAGTGCGCAATTCGTGCCAGTTTTTTTGAATGTTCTAAAATGACTAAAATTAGTTAGACTAGTGCATTGGACATATTATTTATCATCTGAAATAGTTTGGGAATGACTTTTGCTTACTAACATTTTTTAAAAACTGAATAACATTGTACTCCAACAACAGAAAATTACAGATTCAAACTGTGCGCAATTCGTGCCAGCCATTTTGAATGTTCTAAAATGACTAAAATTGGTTAGATTAGTGCATTGGACAAATTATTTATCATCTGAAATAGTTTGGGAATGACTTTTGCTTACTAACATTTTTTAAAAACTGAATAACATTGTACTCCAACAACAGAAAATTACAGATTCAAACTGTGCGCAATTCGTGCCAGCCATTTTGAATGTTCTAAAATGACTAAAATTGGTTAGACTAGTGCACTGGACATATTATTTATCATCTGAAATAGTTTGGGAATGACTTTTGCTTACTAACATTTTTTAAAAACTGAATAACATTGTACTCCAACAACAGAGAATTACAGATTAAACAGTGCGCAATTCGTGCCAGTTTTTTTGAATGTTCTAAAATGACTAAAATTAGTTAGACTAGTGCATTGGACATATTATTTATCATCTGAAATAGTTTGGGAATGACTCTGCTTACTAACATTTTTTAAAAACTGAATAACATTGTACTCCAACAGCAGAAAATTACAGATTCAAACTGTGCGCAATTCGTGCCAGCCATTTTGAATGTTCTAAAATGACTAAAATTGGTTAGACTAGTGCATTGGACATATTATTTATCATCTGAAATAGTTTGGGAATGACTCTGCTTACTAACATTTTTTAAAAACTGAATAACATTGTACTCCAACAACAGAAAATTACAGATTCAAACAGTGCGCAATTCGTGCCAGTGTTTTTGAATACCAACAATGTCCATCTTTAGGTGCTATGGGATTCGTAAATAATGATTGAATTTTATTTTAACTTCTTTTTTTCGACAAGATACAGAAAAAGCAACAATAATCAGAGAAAAAGAAAGTTTTTGTAATGGAAAAATAAAAAGTTTTTGTTGAACGGATATGTCGAACACCAACAATGTCCATCTTTAGGTGCTGTGGGATTCGTAAAAAATGATTGAATTTTATTTTAACTTCTTTTTTTCGACAAGATACAAAAAAAGCAACAATAATCAGAGAAAAAGAAAGTTTTTGTAATGGAAAAATAAAAAGTTTTTAATGAACGGATATGTCGAACACCAACAATGTCCATCTTTAGGTGCTGTGGGATTCGTAAAAAATGATTGAATTTTATTTTAACTTCTTTTTTTCGACAAGATACATAAAAAGCAACAATAATCAGAGAAAAAGAAAGTTTTTGTAATGGAAAAATAAAAAGTTTTTGTTGAACGGATATGTCGAACACCAACAATGTCCATCTTTAGGTGCTGTGGGATTCGTAAAAAATGATTGAATTTTATTTTAACTTCTTTTTTTCGACAAGATACATAAAAAGCAACAATAATCAGAGAAAAAGAAAGTTTTTGTAATGGAAAAATAAAAAGTTTTTGTTGAACGGATATGTCGAACACCAACAATGTCCATCTTTAGGTGCTGTGGGATTCGTAAATAATGATTTAATTTCATTTAAACTTCTTTTTTTCGACAAGATACAGAAAAAGCAACAATAATCAGAGAAAAAGAAAGTTTTTGTAATGGAAAAATAAAAAGTTTTTGTTGAACGGATATGTCGAACACCAACAATGTCCATCTATAGGAGCTGTGGGATTCGTAAAAAATGATTTAATTTTATTTTAACTTCTTTTTTTCGACGAGATACATAAAAAGCAACAATAATCAGAGAAAAAGAAAGTTTTTGTAATGGAAAAATAAAAAGTTTTTGTTGAACGGATATGTCGAACACCAACAATGTCCATCTTTAGGAGCTGTGGGATTCGTAAATAATGATTTAATTTTATTTTAACTTCTTTTTTTCGACGAGATACATAAAAAGCAACAATAATCAGAGAAAAAGAAAGTTTTTGTAATGGAAAAATAAAAAGTTTTTGTTGAACGGATATGTCGAACACCAACAATGTCCATCTATAGGAGCTGTGGGATTCGTAAATAATGATTTAATTTTATTTTAACTTCTTTTTTTCGACAAGATACATAAAAAGCAACAATAATCAGAGAAAAAGAAAGTTTTTGTAATGGAAAAATAAAAAGTTTTTGTTGAACGGATATGTCGAACACCAACAATGTCCATCTATAGGAGCTGTGGGATTCGTAAAAAATGATTTAATTTTATTTTAACTTCTTTTTTTCGACAAGATACATAAAAAGCAACAATAATCAGAGAAAAAGAAAGTTTTTGTAATGGAAAAATAAAAAGTTTTTGTTGAACGGATATGTCGAACACCAACAATGTCCATCTATAGGAGCTGTGGGATTCGTAAAAAATGATTTAATTTTATTTTAACTTCTTTTTTTCGACGAGATACATAAAAAGCAACAATAATCAGAGAAAAAGAAAGTTTTTGTAATGGAAAAATAAAAAGTTTTTGTTGAACGGATATGTCGAACACCAACAATGTCCATCTTTAGGAGCTGTGGGATTCGTAAATAATGATTTAATTTTATTTTAACTTCTTTTTTTCGACGAGATACATAAAAAGCAACAATAATCAGAGAAAAAGAAAGTTTTTGTAATGGAAAAATAAAAAGTTTTTGTTGAACGGATATGTCGAACACCAACAATGTCCATCTATAGGAGCTGTGGGATTCGTAAATAATGATTTAATTTTATTTTAACTTCTTTTTTTCGACAAGATACATAAAAAGCAACAATAATCAGAGAAAAAGAAAGTTTTTGTAATGGAAAAATAAAAAGTTTTTGTTGAACGGATATGTCGAACACCAACAATGTCCATCTATAGGAGCTGTGGGATTCGTAAAAAATGATTTAATTTTATTTTAACTTCTTTTTTTCGACAAGATACATAAAAAGCAACAATAATCAGAGAAAAAGAAAGTTTTTGTAATGGAAAAATAAAAAGTTTTTGTTGAACGGATATGTCGAACACCAACAATGTCCATCTATAGGAGCTGTGGGATTCGTAAAAAATGATTTAATTTTATTTTAACTTCTTTTTTTCGACAAGATACATAAAAAGCAACAATAATCAGAGAAAAAGAAAGTTTTTGTAATGGAAAAATAAAAAGTTTTTGTTGAACGGATATGTCGAACACCAACAATGTCCATCTATAGGAGCTGTGGGATTCGTAAAAAATGATTTAATTTTATTTTAACTTCTTTTTTTCGACGAGATACATAAAAAGCAACAATAATCAGAGAAAAAGAAAGTTTTTGTAATGGAAAAATAAAAAGTTTTTGTTGAACGGATATGTCGAACACCAACAATGTCCATCTTTAGGAGCTGTGGGATTCGTAAATAATGATTTAATTTTATTTTAACTTCTTTTTTTCGACGAGATACATAAAAAGCAACAATAATCAGAGAAAAAGAAAGTTTTTGTAATGGAAAAATAAAAAGTTTTTGTTGAACGGATATGTCGAACACCAACAATGTCCATCTATAGGAGCTGTGGGATTCGTAAATAATGATTTAATTTTATTTTAACTTCTTTTTTTCGACAAGATACATAAAAAGCAACAATAATCAGAGAAAAAGAAAGTTTTTGTAATGGAAAAATAAAAAGTTTTTGTTGAACGGATATGTCGAACACCAACAATGTCCATCTATAGGAGCTGTGGGATTCGTAAAAAATGATTTAATTTTATTTTAACTTCTTTTTTTCGACAAGATACATAAAAAGCAACAATAATCAGAGAAAAAGAAAGTTTTTGTAATGGAAAAATAAAAAGTTTTTGTTGAACGGATATGTCGAACACCAACAATGTCCATCTATAGGAGCTGTGGGATTCGTAAAAAATGATTTAATTTTATTTTAACTTCTTTTTTTCGACAAGATACATAAAAAGCAACAATAATCAGAGAAAAAGAAAGTTTTTGTAATGGAAAAATAAAAAGTTTTTGTTGAACGGATATGTCGAACACCAACAATCTCCATCTTTAGGTGCTGTGGGATTCGTAAATAATGATTTAATTTCATTTAAACTTCTTTTTTTCGACAAGATACAGAAAAAGCAACAATAATCAGAGAAAAAGAAAGTTTTTGTAATGGAAAAATAAAAAGTTTTTGTTGAACGGATATGTCGAACACCAACAATGTCCATCTATAGGAGCTGTGGGATTCGTAAAAAATGATTTAATTTTATTTTAACTTCTTTTTTTCGACGAGATACATAAAAAGCAACAATAATCAGAGAAAAAGAAAGTTTTTGTAATGGAAAAATAAAAAGTTTTTGTTGAACGGATATGTCGAACACCAACAATGTCCATCTATAGGAGCTGTGGGATTCGTAAAAAATGATTTAATTTTATTTTAACTTCTTTTTTTCGACAAGATACATAAAAAGCAACAATAATCAGAGAAAAAGAAAGTTTTTGTAATGGAAAAATAAAAAGTTTTTGTTGAACGGATATGTCGAACACCAACAATGTCCATCTATAGGAGCTGTGGGATTCGTAAATAATGATTTAATTTTATTTTAACTTCTTTTTTTCTACAAGATACATAAAAAGCAACAATAATTAGACAAAAAGAAAGTTTTTGTAATGGAAAAATAAAAAGTTTTTGTTGAACGGATATGTCGAACAACAACAATGTCCATCTTTAGGAGCTGTGGGATTCGTAAATAATGATTTAATTTTATTTTAACTTCTTTTTTTCTACAAGATACATAAAAAGCAACAATAATTAGACAAAAAGAAAGTTTTTGTAATGGAAAAATAAAAAGTTTTTGTTGAACGGATATGTCGAACACCAACAATGTCCATCTATAGGAGCTGTGGGATTCGTAAATAATGATTTAATTTTATTTTAACTTCTTTTTTTCTACAAGATACATAAAAAGCAACAATAATTAGACAAAAAGAAAGTTTTTGTAATGGAAAAATAAAAAGTTTTTGTTGAACGGATATGTCGAACACCAACAATGTCCATCTATAGGAGCTGTGGGATTCGTAAATAATGATTTAATTTTATTTTAACTTCTTTTTTTCTACAAGATACATAAAAAGCAACAATAATTAGACAAAAAGAAAGTTTTTGTAATGGAAAAATAAAAAGTTTTTGTTGAACGGATATGTCGAACAACAACAATGTCCATCTATAGGAGCTGTGGGATTCGTAAATAATGATTTAATTTTATTTTAACTTCTTTTTTTCGACAAGATACAGAAAAAGCAACAATAATCAGAGAAAAAGAAAGTTTTTGTAATGGAAAAATAAAAAGTTTTTGTTGAACGGATATGTCGAACACCAACAATGTCCATCTATAGGTTCTGTGGGATTCGTAAATAATGATTTAATTTTATTTTAACTTCTTTTTTTCGACGAGATACAGAAAAAGCAACAATAATCAGAGAAAAAGAAAGTTTTTGTAATGGAAAAATAAAAAGTTTTTGTTGAACGGATATGTCGAACACCAACAATGTCCATCTATAGGTTCTGTGGGATTCGTAAATAATGATTTAATTTTATTTTAACTTCTTTTTTTCGACAAGATACAGAAAAAGCAACAATAATCAGAGAAAAAGAAAGTTTTTGTAATGGAAAAATAAAAAGTTTTTGTTGAACGGATATGTCGAACACCAACAATCTCCATCTTTAGGTGCTGTGGGATTCGTAAATAATGATTTAATTTCATTTAAACTTCTTTTTTTCTACAAGATACATAAAAAGCAACAATAATTAGACAAAAAGAAAGTTTTTGTAATGGAAAAATAAAAAGTTTTTGTTGAACGGATATGTCGAACAACAACAATGTCCATCTTTAGGTGCTGTGGGATTCGTAAATAATGATTTAATTTTATTTTAACTTCTTTTTTTCGACGAGATACATAAAAAGCAACAATAATCAGAGAAAAAGAAAGTTTTTGTAATGGAAAAATAAAAAGTTTTTGTTGAACGGATATGTCGAACACCAACAATGTCCATCTATAGGTTCTGTGGGATTCGTAAATAATGATTTAATTTTATTTTAACTTCTTTTTTTCGACAAGATACAGAAAAAGCAACAATAATCAGAGAAAAAGAAAGTTTTTGTAATGGAAAAATAAAAAGTTTTTGTTGAACGGATATGTCGAACACCAACAATGTCCATCTATAGGTTCTGTGGGATTCGTAAATAATGATTTAATTTTATTTTAACTTCTTTTTTTCGACGAGATACAGAAAAAGCAACAATAATCAGAGAAAAAGAAAGTTTTTGTAATGGAAAAATAAAAAGTTTTTGTTGAACGGATATGTCGAACACCAACAATGTCCATCTATAGGTTCTGTGGGATTCGTAAATAATGATTTAATTTTATTTTAACTTCTTTTTTTCGACAAGATACAGAAAAAGCAACAATAATCAGAGAAAAAGAAAGTTTTTGTAATGGAAAAATAAAAAGTTTTTGTTGAACGGATATGTCGAACACCAACAATCTCCATCTTTAGGTGCTGTGGGATTCGTAAATAATGATTTAATTTCATTTAAACTTCTTTTTTTCTACAAGATACATAAAAAGCAACAATAATTAGACAAAAAGAAAGTTTTTGTAATGGAAAAATAAAAAGTTTTTGTTGAACGGATATGTCGAACAACAACAATGTCCATCTTTAGGTGCTGTGGGATTCGTAAATAATGATTTAATTTTATTTTAACTTCTTTTTTTCGACGAGATACATAAAAAGCAACAATAATCAGAGAAAAAGAAAGTTTTTGTAATGGAAAAATAAAAAGTTTTTGTTGAACGGATATGTCGAACACCAACAATGTCCATCTATAGGAGCTGTGGGATTCGTAAAAAATGATTTAATTTTATTTTAACTTCTTTTTTTCGACAAGATACAGAAAAAGCAACAATAATCAGAGAAAAAGAAAGTTTTTGTAATGGAAAAATAAAAAGTTTTTGTTGAACGGATATGTCGAACAACAACAATGTCCATCTTTAGGTTCTGTGGGATTCGTAAATAATGATTTAATTTTATTTTAACTTCTTTTTTTCGACAAGATACATAAAAAGCAACAATAATCAGAGAAAAAGAAAGTTTTTGTAATGGAAAAATAAAAAGTTTTTGTTGAACGGATATGTCGAACAACAACAATGTCCATCTTTAGGTGCTGTGGGATTCGTAAATAATGATTTAATTTTATTTTAACTTCTTTTTTTCGACAAGATACATAAAAAGCAACAATAATCAGAGAAAAAGAAAGTTTTTGTAATGGAAAAATAAAAAGTTTTTGTTGAACGGATATGTCGAACAACAACAATGTCCATCTTTAGGTGCTGTGGGATTCGTAAATAATGATTTAATTTTATTTTAACTTCTTTTTTTCGACAAGATACATAAAAAGCAACAATAATCAGAGAAAAAGAAAGTTTTTGTAATGGAAAAATAAAAAGTTTTTGTTGAACGGATATGTCGAACAACAACAATGTCCATCTTTAGGTTCTGTGGGATTCGTAAATAATGATTTAATTTTATTTTAACTTCTTTTTTTCGACAAGATACATAAAAAGCAACAATAATCAGAGAAAAAGAAAGTTTTTGTAATGGAAAAATAAAAAGTTTTTGTTGAACGGATATGTCGAACACCAACAATGTCCATCTTTAGGTTCTGTGGGATTCGTAAATAATGATTTAATTTTATTTTAACTTCTTTTTTTCGACAAGATACATAAAAAGCAACAATAATCAGAGAAAAAGAAAGTTTTTGTAATGGAAAAATAAAAAGTTTTTGTTGAACGGATATGTCGAACACCAACAATGTCCATCTTTAGGTTCTGTGGGATTCGTAAATAATGATTTAATTTTATTTTAACTTCTTTTTTTCGACAAGATACATAAAAAGCAACAATAATCAGAGAAAAAGAAAGTTTTTGTAATGGAAAAATAAAAAGTTTTTGTTGAACGGATATGTCGAACAACAACAATGTCCATCTTTAGGTTCTGTGGGATTCGTAAATAATGATTTAATTTTATTTTAACTTCTTTTTTTCGACAAGATACATAAAAAGCAACAATAATCAGAGAAAAAGAAAGTTTTTGTAATGGAAAAATAAAAAGTTTTTGTTGAACGGATATGTCGAACACCAACAATGTCCATCTTTAGGTTCTGTGGGATTCGTAAATAATGATTTAATTTTATTTTAACTTCTTTTTTTCGACAAGATACATAAAAAGCAACAATAATCAGAGAAAAAGAAAGTTTTTGTAATGGAAAAATAAAAAGTTTTTGTTGAACGGATATGTCGAACACCAACAATGTCCATCTTTAGGTTCTGTGGGATTCGTAAATAATGATTTAATTTTATTTTAACTTCTTTTTTTCGACAAGATACATAAAAAGCAACAATAATCAGAGAAAAAGAAAGTTTTTGTAATGGAAAAATAAAAAGTTTTTGTTGAACGGATATGTCGAACACCAACAATGTCCATCTTTAGGTTCTGTGGGATTCGTAAATAATGATTTAATTTTATTTTAACTTCTTTTTTTCGACAAGATACATAAAAAGCAACAATAATCAGAGAAAAAGAAAGTTTTTGTAATGGAAAAATAAAAAGTTTTTGTTGAACGGATATGTCGAACACCAACAATGTCCATCTTTAGGTTCTGTGGGATTCGTAAATAATGATTTAATTTTATTTTAACTTCTTTTTTTCGACAAGATACATAAAAAGCAACAATAATCAGAGAAAAAGAAAGTTTTTGTAATGGAAAAATAAAAAGTTTTTGTTGAACGGATATGTCAAACACCAACAATGTCCATCTTTAGGTTCTGTGGGATTCGTAAATAATGATTTAATTTTATTTTAACTTCTTTTTTTCGACAAGATACATAAAAAGCAACAATAATCAGAGAAAAAGAAAGTTTTTGTAATGGAAAAATAAAAAGTTTTTGTTGAACGGATATGTCGAACACCAACAATGTCCATCTTTAGGTTCTGTGGGATTCGGAAATAATGATTTAATTTTATTTTAACTTCTTTTTTTCTACAAGATACATAAAAAGCAACAATAATTAGACAAAAAGAAAGTTTTTGTAATGGAAAAATAAAAAGTTTTTAATGAACGGATATGTCGAACACCAAGAATGTCCATCTTTAGGTGCTGTGGGATTCGTAAATAATGATTTAATTTCATTTAAACTTCTTTTTTTCCACAAGATACAAAAAAAGCAACAATAATCAGAGAAAAAGAAAGTTTTTGTAATGGAAAAATAAAAAGTTTTTGTTTAACGGATATGTCGAACACCAACAATGTCCATCTTTAGGTGCTGTGGGATTCGTAAAAAATGATTGAATTTTATTTTAACTTCTTTTTTTCGACAAGATACATAAAAAGCAACAATAATCAGAGAAAAAGAAAGTTTTTGTAATGGAAAAATAAAAAGTTTTTGTTGAACGGATATGTCGAACACCAACAATGTCCATCTATAGGAGCTCTGGGATTCGTAAATAATGATTTAATTTTATTTTAACTTCTTTTTTTCGACGAGATACATAAAAAGCAACAATAATCAGAGAAAAAGAAAGTTTTTGTAATGGAAAAATAAAAAGTTTTTGTTGAACGGATATGTCGAACACCAACAATGTCCATCTATAGGAGCTGTGGGATTCGTAAATAATGATTTAATTTTATTTTAACTTCTTTTTTTCGACGAGATACATAAAAAGCAACAATAATCAGAGAAAAAGAAAGTTTTTGTAATGGAAAAATAAAAAGTTTTTGTTGAACGGATATGTCGAACACCAACAATGTCCATCTATAGGAGCTGTGGGATTCGTAAATAATGATTTAATTTTATTTTAACTTCTTTTTTTCGACGAGATACATAAAAAGCAACAATAATCAGAGAAAAAGAAAGTTTTTGTAATGGAAAAATAAAAAGTTTTTGTTGAACGGATATGTCGAACACCAACAATGTCCATCTATAGGAGCTGTGGGATTCGTAAATAATGATTTAATTTTATTTTAACTTCTTTTTTTCGACAAGATACATAAAAAGCAACAATAATCAGAGAAAAAGAAAGTTTTTGTAATGGGAAAATAAAAAGTTTTTGTTGAACGGATATGTCGAACACCAACAATGTCCATCTTTTGGTTCTGTGGGATTCGTAAATAATGATTTAATTTTATTTTAACTTCTTTTTTTCGACGAGATACATAAAAAGCAACAATAATCAGAGAAAAAGAAAGTTTTTGTAATGGAAAAATAAAAAGTTTTTGTTGAACGGATATGTCGAACACCAACAATGTCCATCTATAGGAGCTCTGGGATTCGTAAATAATGATTTAATTTTATTTTAACTTCTTTTTTTCGACGAGATACATAAAAAGCAACAATAATCAGAGAAAAAGAAAGTTTTTGTAATGGAAAAATAAAAAGTTTTTGTTGAACGGATATGTCGAACACCAACAATGGCCATCTTTAGGTGCTGTGGGATTCGTAAAAAATGATTGAATTTTATTTTAACTTCTTTTTTTCGACAAGATACATAAAAAGCAACAATAATCAGAGAAAAAGAAAGTTTTTGTAATGGAAAAATAAAAAGTTTTTGTTGAACGGATATGTCGAACACCAACAATGTCCATCTATAGGAGCTGTGGGATTCGTAAATAATGATTTAATTTTATTTTAACTTCTTTTTTTCGACGAGATACATAAAAAGCAACAATAATCAGAGAAAAAGAAAGTTTTTGTAATGGAAAAATAAAAAGTTTTTGTTGAACGGATATGTCGAACACCAACAATGTCCATCTATAGGAGCTGTGGGATTCGTAAATAATGATTTAATTTTATTTTAACTTCTTTTTTTCGACGAGATACATAAAAAGCAACAATAATCAGAGAAAAAGAAAGTTTTTGTAATGGAAAAATAAAAAGTTTTTGTTGAACGGATATGTCGAACACCAACAATGTCCATCTATAGGTGCTGTGGGATTCGTAAAAAATGATTGAATTTTATTTTAACTTCTTTTTTTCGACAAGATACATAAAAAGCAACAATAATCAGAGAAAAAGAAAGTTTTTGTAATGGAAAAATAAAAAGTTTTTGTTGAACGGATATGTCGAACACCAACAATGTCCATCTATAGGAGCTGTGGGATTCGTAAATAATGATTTAATTTTATTTTAACTTCTTTTTTTCGACAAGATACATAAAAAGCAACAATAATCAGAGAAAAAGAAAGTTTTTGTAATGGAAAAATAAAAAGTTTTTGTTGAACGGATATGTCGAACACCAACAATGTCCATCTATAGGAGCTGTGGGATTCGTAAATAATGATTTAATTTTATTTTAACTTCTTTTTTTCGACAAGATACATAAAAAGCAACAATAATCAGAGAAAAAGAAAGTTTTTGTAATGGAAAAATAAAAAGTTTTTGTTGAACGGATATGTCGAACACCAACAATGTCCATCTATAGGAGCTGTGGGATTCGTAAATAATGATTTAATTTTATTTTAACTTCTTTTTTTCGACAAGATACATAAAAAGCAACAATAATCAGAGAAAAAGAAAGTTTTTGTAATGGAAAAATAAAAAGTTTTTGTTGAACGGATATGTCGAACACCAACAATGTCCATCTTTAGGAGCTGTGGGATTCGTAAAAAATGATTTAATTTTATTTTAACTTCTTTTTTTCGACAAGATACATAAAAAGCAACAATAATCAGAGAAAAAGAAAGTTTTTGTAATGGAAAAATAAAAAGTTTTTGTTGAACGGATATGTCGAACACCAACAATGTCCATCTATAGGAGCTGTGGGATTCGTAAATAATGATTTAATTTTATTTTAACTTCTTTTTTTCGACAAGATACATAAAAAGCAACAATAATCAGAGAAAAAGAAAGTTTTTGTAATGGAAAAATAAAAAGTTTTTGTTGAACGGATATGTCGAACACCAACAATGTCCATCTTTTGGTTCTGTGGGATTCGTAAATAATGATTTAATTTTATTTTAACTTCTTTTTTTCGACGAGATACATAAAAAGCAACAATAATCAGAGAAAAAGAAAGTTTTTGTAATGGAAAAATAAAAAGTTTTTGTTGAACGGATATGTCGAACACCAACAATGTCCATCTATAGGAGCTGTGGGATTCGTAAATAATGATTTAATTTTATTTTAACTTCTTTTTTTCGACAAGATACATAAAAAGCAACAATAATCAGAGAAAAAGAAAGTTTTTGTAATGGAAAAATAAAAAGTTTTTGTTGAACGGATATGTCGAACACCAACAATGTCCATCTATAGGAGCTGTGGGATTCGTAAATAATGATTTAATTTTATTTTAACTTCTTTTTTTCGACAAGATACATAAAAAGCAACAATAATCAGAGAAAAAGAAAGTTTTTGTAATGGAAAAATAAAAAGTTTTTGTTGAACGGATATGTCGAACACCAACAATGTCCATCTATAGGTGCTGTGGGATTCGTAAATAATGATTTAATTTTATTTTAACTTCTTTTTTTCGACAAGATACATAAAAAGCAACAATAATCAGAGAAAAAGAAAGTTTTTGTAATGGAAAAATAAAAAGTTTTTGTTGAACGGATATGTCGAACACCAACAATGTCCATCTATAGGAGCTGTGGGATTCGTAAATAATGATTTAATTTTATTTTAACTTCTTTTTTTCGACAAGATACATAAAAAGCAACAATAATCAGAGAAAAAGAAAGTTTTTGTAATGGAAAAATAAAAAGTTTTTGTTGAACGGATATGTCGAACACCAACAATGTCCATCTATAGGTGCTGTGGGATTCGTAAAAAATGATTTAATTTTATTTTAACTTCTTTTTTTCGACAAGATACATAAAAAGCAACAATAATCAGAGAAAAAGAAAGTTTTTGTAATGGAAAAATAAAAAGTTTTTGTTGAACGGATATGTCGAACACCAACAATGTCCATCTATAGGAGCTGTGGGATTCGTAAATAATGATTTAATTTTATTTTAACTTCTTTTTTTCGACAAGATACATAAAAAGCAACAATAATCAGAGAAAAAGAAAGTTTTTGTAATGGAAAAATAAAAAGTTTTTGTTGAACGGATATGTCGAACACCAACAATGTCCATCTTTAGGTGCTGTGGGATTCGTAAAAAATGATTGAATTTTATTTTAACTTCTTTTTTTCGACAAGATACATAAAAAGCAACAATAATCAGAGAAAAAGAAAGTTTTTGTAATGGAAAAATAAAAAGTTTTTGTTGAACGGATATGTCGAACACCAACAATGTCCATCTATAGGAGCTGTGGGATTCGTAAATAATGATTTAATTTTATTTTAACTTCTTTTTTTCGACAAGATACATAAAAAGCAACAATAATCAGAGAAAAAGAAAGTTTTTGTAATGGAAAAATAAAAAGTTTTTGTTGAACGGATATGTCGAACACCAACAATGTCCATCTATAGGAGCTCTGGGATTCGTAAATAATGATTTAATTTTATTTTAACTTCTTTTTTTCGACGAGATACATAAAAAGCAACAATAATCAGAGAAAAAGAAAGTTTTTGTAATGGAAAAATAAAAAGTTTTTGTTGAACGGATATGTCGAACACCAACAATGTCCATCTTTAGGTGCTGTGGGATTCGTAAAAAATGATTGAATTTTATTTTAACTTCTTTTTTTCGACAAGATACATAAAAAGCAACAATAATCAGAGAAAAAGAAAGTTTTTGTAATGGAAAAATAAAAAGTTTTTGTTGAACGGATATGTCGAACACCAACAATGTCCATCTATAGGAGCTCTGGGATTCGTAAATAATGATTTAATTTTATTTTAACTTCTTTTTTTCGACGAGATACATAAAAAGCAACAATAATCAGAGAAAAAGAAAGTTTTTGTAATGGAAAAATAAAAAGTTTTTGTTGAACGGATATGTCGAACACCAACAATGTCCATCTATAGGAGCTCTGGGATTCGTAAATAATGATTTAATTTTATTTTAACTTCTTTTTTTCGACGAGATACATAAAAAGCAACAATAATCAGAGAAAAAGAAAGTTTTTGTAATGGAAAAATAAAAAGTTTTTGTTGAACGGATATGTCGAACACCAACAATGTCCATCTATAGGAGCTGTGGGATTCGTAAATAATGATTTAATTTTATTTTAACTTCTTTTTTTCGACGAGATACATAAAAAGCAACAATAATCAGAGAAAAAGAAAGTTTTTGTAATGGAAAAATAAAAAGTTTTTGTTGAACGGATATGTCGAACACCAACAATGTCCATCTATAGGAGCTCTGGGATTCGTAAATAATGATTTAATTTTATTTTAACTTCTTTTTTTCGACGAGATACATAAAAAGCAACAATAATCAGAGAAAAAGAAAGTTTTTGTAATGGAAAAATAAAAAGTTTTTGTTGAACGGATATGTCGAACACCAACAATGTCCATCTATAGGAGCTCTGGGATTCGTAAATAATGATTTAATTTTATTTTAACTTCTTTTTTTCGACGAGATACATAAAAAGCAACAATAATCAGAGAAAAAGAAAGTTTTTGTAATGGAAAAATAAAAAGTTTTTGTTGAACGGATATGTCGAACACCAACAATGTCCATCTATAGGAGCTCTGGGATTCGTAAATAATGATTTAATTTTATTTTAACTTCTTTTTTTCGACGAGATACATAAAAAGCAACAATAATCAGAGAAAAAGAAAGTTTTTGTAATGGAAAAATAAAAAGTTTTTGTTGAACGGATATGTCGAACACCAACAATGTCCATCTATAGGAGCTCTGGGATTCGTAAATAATGATTTAATTTTATTTTAACTTCTTTTTTTCGACGAGATACATAAAAAGCAACAATAATCAGAGAAAAAGAAAGTTTTTGTAATGGAAAAATAAAAAGTTTTTGTTGAACGGATATGTCGAACACCAACAATGTCCATCTATAGGAGCTCTGGGATTCGTAAATAATGATTTAATTTTATTTTAACTTCTTTTTTTCGACGAGATACATAAAAAGCAACAATAATCAGAGAAAAAGAAAGTTTTTGTAATGGAAAAATAAAAAGTTTTTGTTGAACGGATATGTCGAACACCAACAATGTCCATCTATAGGAGCTCTGGGATTCGTAAATAATGATTTAATTTTATTTTAACTTCTTTTTTTCGACGAGATACATAAAAAGCAACAATAATCAGAGAAAAAGAAAGTTTTTGTAATGGAAAAATAAAAAGTTTTTGTTGAACGGATATGTCGAACACCAACAATGTCCATCTATAGGAGCTGTGGGATTCGTAAATAATGATTTAATTTTATTTTAACTTCTTTTTTTCGACGAGATACATAAAAAGCAACAATAATCAGAGAAAAAGAAAGTTTTTGTAATGGAAAAATAAAAAGTTTTTGTTGAACGGATATGTCGAACACCAACAATGTCCATCTATAGGAGCTGTGGGATTCGTAAATAATGATTTAATTTTATTTTAACTTCCTTTTTCGACAAGATACATAAAAAGCAACAATAATCAGAGAAAAAGAAAGTTTTTGTAATGGAAAAATAAAAAGTTTTTGTTGAACGGATATGTCGAACACCAACAATGTCCATCTATAGGAGCTGTGGGATTCGTAAATAATGATTTAATTTTATTTTAACTTCTTTTTTTCGACAAGATACATAAAAAGCAACAATAATCAGAGAAAAAGAAAGTTTTTGTAATGGAAAAATAAAAAGTTTTTGTTGAACGGATATGTCGAACACCAACAATGTCCATCTATAGGTGCTGTGGGATTCGTAAATAATGATTTAATTTTATTTTAACTTCTTTTTTTCGACAAGATACATAAAAAGCAACAATAATCAGAGAAAAAGAAAGTTTTTGTAATGGAAAAATAAAAAGTTTTTGTTGAACGGATATGTCGAACACCAACAATGTCCATCTATAGGAGCTGTGGGATTCGTAAATAATGATTTAATTTTATTTTAACTTCTTTTTTTCGACGAGATACATAAAAAGCAACAATAATCAGAGAAAAAGAAAGTTTTTGTAATGGAAAAATAAAAAGTTTTTGTTGAACGGATATGTCGAACACCAACAATGTCCATCTATAGGTGCTGTGGGATTCGTAAATAATGATTTAATTTTATTTTAACTTCTTTTTTTCGACAAGATACATAAAAAGCAACAATAATCAGAGAAAAAGAAAGTTTTTGTAATGGAAAAATAAAAAGTTTTTGTTGAACGGATATGTCGAACACCAACAATGTCCATCTATAGGAGCTGTGGGATTCGTAAATAATGATTTAATTTTATTTTAACTTCTTTTTTTCGACGAGATACATAAAAAGCAACAATAATCAGAGAAAAAGAAAGTTTTTGTAATGGAAAAATAAAAAGTTTTTGTTGAACGGATATGTCGAACACCAACAATGTCCATCTATAGGAGCTGTGGGATTCGTAAATAATGATTTAATTTTATTTTAACTTCTTTTTTTCGACGAGATACATAAAAAGCAACAATAATCAGAGAAAAAGAAAGTTTTTGTAATGGAAAAATAAAAAGTTTTTGTTGAACGGATATGTCGAACACCAACAATGTCCATCTTTAGGTTCTGTGGGATTCGTAAATAATGATTTAATTTTATTTTAACTTCTTTTTTTCGACGAGATACATAAAAAGCAACAATAATCAGAGAAAAAGAAAGTTTTTGTAATGGAAAAATAAAAAGTTTTTGTTGAACGGATATGTCGAACACCAACAATGTCCATCTTTTGGTTCTGTGGGATTCGTAAATAATGATTTAATTTTATTTTAACTTCTTTTTTTCGACGAGATACATAAAAAGCAACAATAATCAGAGAAAAAGAAAGTTTTTGTAATGGAAAAATAAAAAGTTTTTGTTGAACGGATATGTCGAACACCAACAATGTCCATCTATAGGTGCTGTGGGATTCGTAAATAATGATTTAATTTTATTTTAACTTCTTTTTTTCGACAAGATACATAAAAAGCAACAATAATCAGAGAAAAAGAAAGTTTTTGTAATGGAAAAATAAAAAGTTTTTGTTGAACGGATATGTCGAACACCAACAATGTCCATCTATAGGAGCTGTGGGATTCGTAAATAATGATTTAATTTTATTTTAACTTCTTTTTTTCGACGAGATACATAAAAAGCAACAATAATCAGAGAAAAAGAAAGTTTTTGTAATGGAAAAATAAAAAGTTTTTGTTGAACGGATATGTCGAACACCAACAATGTCCATCTATAGGTGCTGTGGGATTCGTAAATAATGATTTAATTTTATTTTAACTTCTTTTTTTCGACAAGATACATAAAAAGCAACAATAATCAGAGAAAAAGAAAGTTTTTGTAATGGAAAAATAAAAAGTTTTTGTTGAACGGATATGTCGAACACCAACAATGTCCATCTATAGGAGCTGTGGGATTCGTAAATAATGATTTAATTTTATTTTAACTTCTTTTTTTCGACGAGATACATAAAAAGCAACAATAATCAGAGAAAAAGAAAGTTTTTGTAATGGAAAAATAAAAAGTTTTTGTTGAACGGATATGTCGAACACCAACAATGTCCATCTTTAGGTTCTGTGGGATTCGTAAATAATGATTTAATTTTATTTTAACTTCTTTTTTTCGACGAGATACATAAAAAGCAACAATAATCAGAGAAAAAGAAAGTTTTTGTAATGGAAAAATAAAAAGTTTTTGTTGAACGGATATGTCGAACACCAACAATGTCCATCTTTTGGTTCTGTGGGATTCGTAAATAATGATTTAATTTTATTTTAACTTCTTTTTTTCGACGAGATACATAAAAAGCAACAATAATCAGAGAAAAAGAAAGTTTTTGTAATGGAAAAATAAAAAGTTTTTGTTGAACGGATATGTCGAACACCAACAATGTCCATCTTTAGGAGCTGTGGGATTCGTAAATAATGATTTAATTTTATTTTAACTTCTTTTTTTCTACAAGATACATAAAAAGCAACAATAATTAGACAAAAAGAAAGTTTTTGTAATGGAAAAATAAAACGTTTTTGTTGAACGGATATGTCGAACACCAACAATGTCCATCTTTTGGTTCTGTGGGATTCGTAAATAATGATTTAATTTTATTTTAACTTCTTTTTTTCGACGAGATACATAAAAAGCAACAATAATCAGAGAAAAAGAAAGTTTTTGTAATGGAAAAATAAAAAGTTTTTGTTGAACGGATATGTCGAACACCAACAATGTCCATCTTTTGGTTCTGTGGGATTCGCAAATAATGATTTAATTTTATTTTAACTTCTTTTTTTCGACGAGATACATAAAAAGCAACAATAATCAGAGAAAAAGAAAGTTTTTGTAATGGAAAAATAAAAAGTTTTTGTTGAACGGATATGTCGAACACCAACAATGTCCATCTTTAGGAGCTGTGGGATTCGTAAATAATGATTTAATTTTATTTTAACTTCTTTTTTTCTACAAGATACATAAAAAGCAACAATAATCAGAGAAAAAGAAAGTTTTTGTAATGGAAAAATAAAAAGTTTTTGTTGAACGGATATGTCGAACACCAACAATGTCCATCTTTAGGAGCTGTGGGATTCGTAAATAATGATTTAATTTTATTTTAACTTCTTTTTTTCTACAAGATACATAAAAAGCAACAATAATTAGACAAAAAGAAAGTTTTTGTAATGGAAAAATAAAACGTTTTTGTTGAACGGATATGTCGAACACCAACAATGTCCATCTTTTGGTTCTGTGGGATTCGTAAATAATGATTTAATTTTATTTTAACTTCTTTTTTTCGACGAGATACATAAAAAGCAACAATAATCAGAGAAAAAGAAAGTTTTTGTAATGGAAAAATAAAAAGTTTTTGTTGAACGGATATGTCGAACACCAACAATGTCCATCTTTAGGAGCTGTGGGATTCGTAAATAATGATTTAATTTTATTTTAACTTCTTTTTTTCGACGAGATACATAAAAAGCAACAATAATCAGAGAAAAAGAAAGTTTTTGTAATGGAAAAATAAAAAGTTTTTGTTGAACGGATATGTCGAACACCAACAATGTCCATCTTTAGGAGCTGTGGGATTCGTAAATAATGATTAAATTTTATTTTAACTTCTTTTTTTCTACAAGATACATAAAAAGCAACAATAATTAGACAAAAAGAAAGTTTTTGTAATGGAAAAATAAAACGTTTTTGTTGAACGGATATGTCGAACACCAACAATGTCCATCTTTTGGTTCTGTGGGATTCGTAAATAATGATTTAATTTTATTTTAACTTCTTTTTTTCGACGAGATACATAAAAAGCAACAATAATCAGAGAAAAAGAAAGTTTTTGTAATGGAAAAATAAAAAGTTTTTGTTGAACGGATATGTCGAACACCAACAATGTCCATCTTTTGGTTCTGTGGGATTCGTAAATAATGATTTAATTTTATTTTAACTTCTTTTTTTCGACGAGATACATAAAAAGCAACAATAATCAGAGAAAAAGAAAGTTTTTGTAATGGAAAAATAAAAAGTTTTTGTTGAACGGATATGTCGAACACCAACAATGTCCATCTATAGGAGCTGTGGGATTCGTAAATAATGATTTAATTTTATTTTAACTTCTTTTTTTCTACAAGATACATAAAAAGCAACAATAATTAGACAAAAAGAAAGTTTTTGTAATGGAAAAATAAAAAGTTTTTGTTGAACGGATATGTCGAACACCAACAATGTCCATCTTTAGGAGCTGTGGGATTCGTAAATAATGATTTAATTTTATTTTAACTTCTTTTTTTCTACAAGATACATAAAAAGCAACAATAATTAGACAAAAAGAAAGTTTTTGTAATGGAAAAATAAAAAGTTTTTAATGAACGGATATGTCGAACACCAAGAATGTCCAGCTTTAGGTGCTGTGGGATTCGTAAATAATGATTTAATTTCATTTAAACTTCTTTTTTTCCACAAGATACAAAAAAAGCAACAATAATCAGAGAAAAAGAAAGTTTTTGTAATGGAAAAATAAAAAGTTTTTGTTGAACGGATATGTCGAACACCAACAATGTCCATCTTTAGGTTCTGTGGGATTCGTAAATAATGATTTAATTTTATTTTAACTTCTTTTTTTCGACGAGATACATAAAAAGCAACAATAATCAGAGAAAAAGAAAGTTTTTGTAATGGAAAAATAAAAAGTTTTTGTTGAACGGATATGTCGAACACCAACAATGTCCATCTTTAGGTTCTGTGGGATTCGTAAATAATGATTTAATTTTATTTTAACTTCTTTTTTTCGACGAGATACATAAAAAGCAACAATAATCAGAGAAAAAGAAAGTTTTTGTAATGAAAAAATAAAAAGTTTTTGTTGAACGGATATGTCGAACACCAACAATGTCCATCTTTAGGTTCTGTGGGATTCGTAAATAATGATTTAATTTTTATTTAACTTCTTTTTTTCGACGAGATACATAAAAAGCAACAATAATCAGAGAAAAAGAAAGTTTTTGTAATGGAAAAATAAAAAGTTTTTGTTGAACGGATATGTCGAACACCAACAATGTCCATCTATAGGAGCTGTGGGATTCGTAAATAATGATTTAATTTTATTTTAACTTCTTTTTTTCGACGAGATACATAAAAAGCAACAATAATCAGAGAAAAAGAAAGTTTTTGTAATGGAAAAATAAAAAGTTTTTGTTGAACGGATATGTCGAACACCAACAATGTCCATCTTTAGGTTCTGTGGGATTCGTAAATAATGATTTAATTTTATTTTAACTTCTTTTTTTCGACGAGATACATAAAAAGCAACAATAATCAGAGAAAAAGAAAGTTTTTGTAATGGAAAAATAAAAAGTTTTTGTTGAACGGATATGTCGAACACCAACAATGTCCATCTTTAGGTTCTGTGGGATTCGTAAATAATGATTTAATTTTATTTTAACTTCTTTTTTTCGACGAGATACATAAAAAGCAACAATAATCAGAGAAAAAGAAAGTTTTTGTAATGGAAAAATAAAAAGTTTTTGTTGAACGGATATGTCGAACACCAACAATGTCCATCTTTTGGTTCTGTGGGATTCGTAAATAATGATTTAATTTTATTTTAACTTCTTTTTTTCGACGAGATACATAAAAAGCAACAATAATCAGAGAAAAAGAAAGTTTTTGTAATGGAAAAATAAAAAGTTTTTGTTGAACGGATATGTCGAACACCAACGATGTCCATCTTTAGGAGCTGTGGGATTCGTAAATAATGATTTAATTTTATTTTAACTTCTTTTTTTCTACAAGATACATAAAAAGCAACAATAATTAGACAAAAAGAAAGTTTTTGTAATGGAAAAATAAAACGTTTTTGTTGAACGGATATGTCGAACACCAACAATGTCCATCTTTTGGTTCTGTGGGATTCGTAAATAATGATTTAATTTTATTTTAACTTCTTTTTTTCGACGAGATACATAAAAAGCAACAATAATCAGAGAAAAAGAAAGTTTTTGTAATGGAAAAATAAAAAGTTTTTGTTGAACGGATATGTCGAACACCAACAATGTCCATCTTTTGGTTCTGTGGGATTCGTAAATAATGATTTAATTTTATTTTAACTTCTTTTTTTCGACGAGATACAGAAAAAGCAACAATAATCAGAGAAAAAGAAAGTTTTTGTAATGGAAAAATAAAAAGTTTTTGTTGAACGGATATGTCGAACACCAACAATGTCCATCTTTAGGAGCTGTGGGATTCGTAAATAATGATTTAATTTTATTTTAACTTCTTTTTTTCTACAAGATACATAAAAAGCAACAATAATTAGACAAAAAGAAAGTTTTTGTAATGGAAAAATAAAAAGTTTTTGTTGAACGGATATGTCGAACAACAACAATGTCCATCTTTAGGAGCTGTGGGATTCGTAAATAATGATTTAATTTTATTTTAACTTCTTTTTTTCTACAAGATACATAAAAAGCAACAATAATTAGACAAAAAGAAAGTTTTTGTAATGGAAAAATAAAAAGTTTTTGTTGAACGGATATGTCGAACAACAACAATGTCCATCTTTAGGTGCTGTGGGATTCGTAAATAATGATTTAATTTCATATAAACTTCTTTTTTTCGACAAGATACAGAAAAAGCAACAATAATCAGAGAAAAAGAAAGTTTTTGTAATGGAAAAATAAAAAGTTTTTGTTGAACGGATATGTCGAACACCAACAATGTCCATCTATAGGAGCTGTGGGATTCGTAAATAATGATTTAATTTCATATAAACTTCTTTTTTTCGACAAGATACAGAAAAAGCAACAATAATCAGAGAAAAAGAAAGTTTTTGTAATGGAAAAATAAAAAGTTTTTGTTGAACGGATATGTCGAACACCAACAATGTCCATCTATAGGAGCTGTGGGATTCGTAAATAATGATTTAATTTTATTTTAACTTCTTTTTTTCGACAAGATACAGAAAAAGCAACAATAATCAGAGAAAAAGAAAGTTTTTGTAATGGAAAAATAAAAAGTTTTTGTTGAACGGATATGTCGAACACCAACAATGTCCATCTATAGGAGCTGTGGGATTCGTAAATAATGATTTAATTTCATATAAACTTCTTTTTTTCGACAAGATACAGAAAAAGCAACAATAATCAGAGAAAAAGAAAGTTTTTGTAATGGAAAAATAAAAAGTTTTTGTTGAACGGATATGTCGAACACCAACAATGTCCATCTATAGGAGCTGTGGGATTCGTAAATAATGATTTAATTTCATATAAACTTCTTTTTTTCGACAAGATACAGAAAAAGCAACAATAATCAGAGAAAAAGAAAGTTTTTGTAATGGAAAAATAAAAAGTTTTTGTTGAACGGATATGTCGAACACCAACAATGTCCATCTATAGGAGCTGTGGGATTCGTAAATAATGATTTAATTTCATATAAACTTCTTTTTTTCGACAAGATACAGAAAAAGCAACAATAATCAGAGAAAAAGAAAGTTTTTGTAATGGAAAAATAAAAAGTTTTTGTTGAACGGATATGTCGAACACCAACAATGTCCATCTTTAGGTGCTGTGGGATTCGTTAATAATGATTTAATTTCATATAAACTTCTTTTTTTCGACAAGATACAGAAAAAGCAACAATAATCAGAGAAAAAGAAAGTTTTTGTAATGGAAAAATAAAAAGTTTTTGTTGAACGGATATGTCGAACACCAACAATGTCCATCTATAGGTGCTGTGGGATTCGTAAATAATGATTTAATTTCATATAAACTTCTTTTTTTCGACAAGATACAGAAAAAGCAACAATAATCAGAGAAAAAGAAAGTTTTTGTAATGGAAAAATAAAAAGTTTTTGTTGAACGGATATGTCGAACACCAACAATGTCCATCTTTAGGTGCTGTGGGATTCGTTAATAATGATTTAATTTCATATAAACTTCTTTTTTTCGACAAGATACAGAAAAAGCAACAATAATCAGAGAAAAAGAAAGTTTTTGTAATGGAAAAATAAAAAGTTTTTGTTGAACGGATATGTCGAACACCAACAATGTCCATCTATAGGAGCTGTGGGATTCGTAAATAATGATTTAATTTCATATAAACTTCTTTTTTTCGACAAGATACAGAAAAAGCAACAATAATCAGAGAAAAAGAAAGTTTTTGTAATGGAAAAATAAAAAGTTTTTGTTGAACGGATATGTCGAACACCAACAATGTCCATCTATAGGAGCTGTGGGATTCGTAAATAATGATTTAATTTCATATAAACTTCTTTTTTTCGACAAGATACAGAAAAAGCAACAATAATCAGAGAAAAAGAAAGTTTTTGTAATGGAAAAATAAAATGTTTTTGTTGAACGGATATGTCGAACACCAACAATGTCCATCTATAGGAGCTGTGGGATTCGTAAAAAATGATTTAATTTTATTTTAACTTCTTTTTTTCGACAAGATACAGAAAAAGCAACAATAATCAGAGAAAAAGAAAGTTTTTGTAATGGAAAAATAAAATGTTTTTGTTGAACGGATATGTCGAACAACAACAATGTCCATCTTTAGGTGCTGTGGGATTCGTAAATAATGATTTAATTTTATTTTAACTTCTTTTTTTCGACGAGATACATAAAAAGCAACAATAATCAGAGAAAAAGAAAGTTTTTGTAATGGAAAAATAAAAAGTTTTTGTTGAACGGATATGTCGAACACCAACAATGTCCATCTATAGGAGCTGTGGGATTCGTAAAAAATGATTTAATTTTATTTTAACTTCTTTTTTTCGACAAGATACATAAAAAGCAACAATAATCAGAGAAAAAGAAAGTTTTTGTAATGGAAAAATAAAAAGTTTTTGTTGAACGGATATGTCGAACACCAACAACGTCCATCTATAGGTTCTGTGGGATTCGTAAATAATGATTGAATTTTATTTTAACTTCTTTTTTTCGACAAGATACATAAAAAGCAACAATAATCAGAGAAAAAGAAAGTTTTTGTAATGGAAAAATAAAAAGTTTTTGTTGAACGGATATGTCGAACACCAACAACGTCCATCTATAGGTTCTGTGGGATTCGTAAATAATGATTGAATTTTATTTTAACTTCTTTTTTTCGACAAGATACATAAAAAGCAACAATAATCAGAGAAAAAGAAAGTTTTTGTAATGGAAAAATAAAATGTTTTTGTTGAACGGATATGTCGAACAACAACAATGTCCATCTTTAGGTGCTGTGGGATTCGTAAATAATGATTTAATTTCATTTAAACTTCTTTTTTTCGACAAGATACAGAAAAAGCAACAATAATCAGAGAAAAAGAAAGTTTTTGTAATGGAAAAATAAAAAGTTTTTGTTGAACGGATATGTCGAACACCAACAATGTCCATCTTTAGGTTCTGTGGGATTCGTAAATAATGATTTAATTTTATTTTAACTTCTTTTTTTCGACGAGATACATAAAAAGCAACAATAATCAGAGAAAAAGAAAGTTTTTGTAACGGAAAAATAAAAAGTTTTTGTTGAACGGATATGTCGAACACCAACAATGTCCATCTTTAGGTTCTGTGGGATTCGTAAATAATGATTTAATTTTATTTTAACTTCTTTTTTTCGACGAGATACATAAAAAGCAACAATAATCAGAGAAAAAGAAAGTTTTTGTAATGGAAAAATAAAAAGTTTTTGTTGAACGGATATGTCGAACACCAACAATGTCCATCTTTAGGTTCTGTGGGATTCGTAAATAATGATTTAATTTTATTTTAACTTCTTTTTTTCGACGAGATACATAAAAAGCAACAATAATCAGAGAAAAAGAAAGTTTTTGTAATGGAAAAATAAAAAGTTTTTGTTGAACGGATATGTCGAACAACAACAATGTCCATCTTTAGGTTCTGTGCGATTCGTAAATAATGATTTAATTTTATTTTAACTTCTTTTTTTCGACGAGATACATAAAAAGCAACAATAATCAGAGAAAAAGAAAGTTTTTGTAACGGAAAAATAAAAAGTTTTTGTTGAACGGATATGTCGAACACCAACAATGTCCATCTTTAGGTTCTGTGGGATTCGTAAATAATGATTTAATTTTATTTTAACTTCTTTTTTTCGACGAGATACATAAAAAGCAACAATAATCAGAGAAAAAGAAAGTTTTTGTAATGGAAAAATAAAAAGTTTTTGTTGAACGGATATGTCGAACACCAACAATGTCCATCTTTAGGTTCTGTGGGATTCGTAAATAATGATTTAATTTTATTTTAACTTCTTTTTTTCGACGAGATACATAAAAAGCAACAATAATCAGAGAAAAAGAAAGTTTTTGTAACGGAAAAATAAAAAGTTTTTGTTGAACGGATATGTCGAACACCAACAATGTCCATCTTTAGGTTCTGTGGGATTCGTAAATAATGATTTAATTTTATTTTAACTTCTTTTTTTCGACGAGATACATAAAAAGCAACAATAATCAGAGAAAAAGAAAGTTTTTGTAATGGAAAAATAAAAAGTTTTTGTTGAACGGATATGTCGAACACCAACAATGTCCATCTTTAGGTTCTGTGGGATTCGTAAATAATGATTTAATTTTATTTTAACTTCTTTTTTTCGACGAGATACATAAAAAGCAACAATAATCAGAGAAAAAGAAAGTTTTTGTAATGGAAAAATAAAAAGTTTTTGTTGAACGGATATGTCGAACAACAACAATGTCCATCTTTAGGTTCTGTGCGATTCGTAAATAATGATTTAATTTTATTTTAACTTCTTTTTTTCGACGAGAAACATAAAAAGCAACAATAATCAGAGAAAAAGAAAGTTTTTGTAATGGAAAAATAAAAAGTTTTTGTTGAACGGATATGTCGAACACCAACAATGTCCATCTTTAGGTGCTGTGGGATTCGTTAATAATGATTTAATTTTATTTTAACTTCTTTTTTTCGACGAGATACATAAAAAGCAACAATAATCAGAGAAAAAGAAAGTTTTTGTAATGGAAAAATAAAAAGTTTTTGTTGAACGGATATGTCGAACACCAACAATGTCCATCTTTAGGTTCTGTGGGATTCGTAAATAATGATTTAATTTCATTTAAACTTCTTTTTTTCGACAAGATACAGAAAAAGCAACAATAATCAGAGAAAAAGAAAGTTTTTGTAATGGAAAAATAAAAAGTTTTTGTTGAACGGATATGTCGAACACCAACAATGTCCATCTTTAGGTTCTGTGGGATTCGTAAATAATGATTTAATTTTATTTTAACTTCTTTTTTTCGACGAGATACATAAAAAGCAACAATAATCAGAGAAAAAGAAAGTTTTTGTAACGGAAAAATAAAAAGTTTTTGTTGAACGGATATGTCGAACACCAACAATGTCCATCTTTAGGTTCTGTGGGATTCGTAAATAATGATTTAATTTTATTTTAACTTCTTTTTTTCGACGAGATACATAAAAAGCAACAATAATCAGAGAAAAAGAAAGTTTTTGTAACGGAAAAATAAAAAGTTTTTGTTGAACGGATATGTCGAACACCAACAATGTCCATCTTTAGGTTCTGTGGGATTCGTAAATAATGATTTAATTTTATTTTAACTTCTTTTTTTCGACGAGATACATAAAAAGCAACAATAATCAGAGAAAAAGAAAGTTTTTGTAATGGAAAAATAAAAAGTTTTTGTTGAACGGATATGTCGAACACCAACAATGTCCATCTTTAGGTGCTGTGGGATTCGTTAATAATGATTTAATTTCATATAAACTTCTTTTTTTCGACAAGATACAGAAAAAGCAACAATAATTAGACAAAAAGAAAGTTTTTGTAATGGAAAAATAAAAAGTTTTTGTTGAACGGATATGTCGAACACCAACAATGTCCATCTTTAGGTGCTGTGGGATTCGTAAATAATGATTGAATTTTATTTTAACTTCTTTTTTTCGACAAGATACATAAAAAGCAACAATAATCAGAGAAAAAGAAAGTTTTTGTAATGGAAAAATAAAATGTTTTTGTTGAACGGATATGTCGAACAACAACAATGTCCATCTTTAGGTGCTGTGGGATTCGTTAATAATGATTTAATTTCATATAAACTTCTTTTTTTCGACAAGATACAGAAAAAGCAACAATAATTAGACAAAAAGAAAGTTTTTGTAATGGAAAAATAAAAAGTTTTTGTTGAACGGATATGTCGAACACCAACAATGTCCATCTTTAGGTGCTGTGGGATTCGTTAATAATGATTTAATTTCATATAAACTTCTTTTTTTCGACAAGATACAGAAAAAGCAACAATAATTAGACAAAAAGAAAGTTTTTGTAATGGAAAAATAAAATGTTTTTGTTGAACGGATATGTCGAACAACAACAATGTCCATCTTTAGGTGCTGTGGGATTCGTAAATAATGATTGAATTTTATTTTAACTTCTTTTTTTCGACAAGATACATAAAAAGCAACAATAATTAGACAAAAAGAAAGGTTTTGTAATGGAAAAATAAAATGTTTTTGTTGAACGGATATGTCGAACAACAACAATGTCCATCTTTAGGTGCTGTGGGATTCGTTAATAATGATTTAATTTCATATAAACTTCTTTTTTTCGACAAGATACATAAAAAGCAACAATAATTAGACAAAAAGAAAGTTTTTGTAATGGAAAAATAAAATGTTTTTGTTGAACGGATATGTCGAACAACAACAATGTCCATCTTTAGGTGCTGTGGGATTCGTTAATAATGATTTAATTTCATATAAACTTCTTTTTTTCGACAAGATACATAAAAAGCAACAATAATTAGACAAAAAGAAAGGTTTTGTAATGGAAAAATAAAATGTTTTTGTTGAACGGATATGTCGAACAACAACAATGTCCATCTTTAGGTGCTGTGGGATTCGTTAATAATGATTTAATTTCATATAAACTTCTTTTTTTCGACAAGATACATAAAAAGCAACAATAATTAGACAAAAAGAAAGTTTTTGTAATGGAAAAATAAAATGTTTTTGTTGAACGGATATGTCGAACAACAACAATGTCCATCTTTAGGTGCTGTGGGATTCGTTAATAATGATTTAATTTCATATAAACTTCTTTTTTTCGACAAGATACATAAAAAGCAACAATAATTAGACAAAAAGAAAGTTTTTGTAATGGAAAAATAAAATGTTTTTGTTGAACGGATATGTCGAACAACAACAATGTCCATCTTTAGGTGCTGTGGGATTCGTTAATAATGATTTAATTTCATATAAACTTCTTTTTTTCGACAAGATACATAAAAAGCAACAATAATTAGACAAAAAGAAAGTTTTTGTAATGGAAAAATAAAAAGTTTTTGTTGAACGGATATGTCGAACACCAACAATGTCCATCTTTAGGTGCTGTGGGATTCGTAAATAATGATTGAATTTTATTTTAACTTCTTTTTTTCGACAAGATACATAAAAAGCAACAATAATTAGACAAAAAGAAAGTTTTTGTAATGGAAAAATAAAAAGTTTTTGTTGAACGGATATGTCGAACACCAACAATGTCCATCTTTAGGTGCTGTGGGATTCGTTAATAATGATTTAATTTCATATAAACTTCTTTTTTTCGACAAGATACATAAAAAGCAACAATAATTAGACAAAAAGAAAGTTTTTGTAATGGAAAAATAAAAAGTTTTTGTTGAACGGATATGTCGAACACCAACAATGTCCATCTTTAGGTGCTGTGGGATTCGTTAATAATGATTTAATTTCATATAAACTTCTTTTTTTCGACAAGATACAGAAAAAGCAACAATAATTAGACAAAAAGAAAGTTTTTGTAATGGAAAAATAAAATGTTTTTGTTGAACGGATATGTCGAACAACAACAATGTCCATCTTTAGGTGCTGTGGGATTCGTAAATAATGATTGAATTTTATTTTAACTTCTTTTTTTCGACAAGATACAGAAAAAGCAACAATAATTAGACAAAAAGAAAGTTTTTGTAATGGAAAAATAAAAAGTTTTTGTTGAACGGATATGTCGAACACCAACAATGTCCATCTTTAGGTGCTGTGGGATTCGTTAATAATGATTTAATTTCATATAAACTTCTTTTTTTCGACAAGATACATAAAAAGCAACAATAATTAGACAAAAAGAAAGTTTTTGTAATGGAAAAATAAAAAGTTTTCGTTGAACGGATATGTCGAACACCAACAATGTCCATCTTTAGGTGCTGTGGGATTCGTTAATAATGATTTAATTTCATATAAACTTCTTTTTTTCGACAAGATACAGAAAAAGCAACAATAATTAGACAAAAAGAAAGTTTTTGTAATGGAAAAATAAAATGTTTTTGTTGAACGGATATGTCGAACAACAACAATGTCCATCTTTAGGTGCTGTGGGATTCGTTAATAATGATTTAATTTCATATAAACTTCTTTTTTTCGACAAGATACATAAAAAGCAACAATAATTAGACAAAAAGAAAGTTTTTGTAATGGAAAAATAAAATGTTTTTGTTGAACGGATATGTCGAACAACAACAATGTCCATCTTTAGGTGCTGTGGGATTCGTTAATAATGATTTAATTTCATATAAACTTCTTTTTTTCGACAAGATACATAAAAAGCAACAATAATTAGACAAAAAGAAAGTTTTTGTAATGGAAAAATAAAAAGTTTTTGTTGAACGGATATGTCGAACACCAACAATGTCCATCTTTAGGTGCTGTGGGATTCGTTAATAATGATTGAATTTTATTTTAACTTCTTTTTTTCGACAAGATACATAAAAAGCAACAATAATTAGACAAAAAGAAAGTTTTTGTAATGGAAAAATAAAATGTTTTTGTTGAACGGATATGTCGAACAACAACAATGTCCATCTTTAGGTGCTGTGGGATTCGTAAATAATGATTGAATTTTATTTTAACTTCTTTTTTTCGACAAGATACATAAAAAGCAACAATAATTAGACAAAAAGAAAGTTTTTGTAATGGAAAAATAAAATGTTTTTGTTGAACGGATATGTCGAACAACAACAATGTCCATCTTTAGGTGCTGTGGGATTCGTTAATAATGATTTAATTTCATATAAACTTCTTTTTTTCGACAAGATACATAAAAAGCAACAATAATTAGACAAAAAGAAAGTTTTTGTAATGGAAAAATAAAATGTTTTTGTTGAACGGATATGTCGAACAACAACAATGTCCATCTTTAGGTGCTGTGGGATTCGTTAATAATGATTTAATTTCATATAAACTTCTTTTTTTCGACAAGATACAGAAAAAGCAACAATAGTTAGACAAAAAGAAAGTTTTTGTAATGGAAAAATAAAAAGTTTTTGTTGAACGGATATGTCGAACACCAACAATGTCCATCTTTAGGAGCTGTGGGATTCGTAAATAATGATTTAATTTCATATAAACTTCTTTTTTTCGACAAGATACAGAAAAAGCAACAATAATTAGACAAAAAGAAAGTTTTTGTAATGGAAAAATAAAAAGTTTTCGTTGAACGGATATGTCGAACACCAACAATGTCCATCTTTAGGAGCTGTGGGATTCGTAAATAATGATTTAATTTCATATAAACTTCTTTTTTTCGACAAGATACAGAAAAAGCAACAATAATTAGACAAAAAGAAAGTTTTTGTAATGGAAAAATAAAAAGTTTTTGTTGAACGGATATGTCGAACACCAACAATGTCCATCTTTAGGTGCTGTGGGATTCGTAAATAATGATTGAATTTTATTTTAACTTCTTTTTTTCGACAAGATACATAAAAAGCAACAATAATCAGAGAAAAAGAAAGTTTTTGTAATGGAAAAATAAAATGTTTTTGTTGAACGGATATGTCGAACAACAACAATGTCCATGTATAGGAGCTGTGGGATTCGTAAATAATGATTTAATTTCATATAAACTTCTTTTTTTCGACAAGATACATAAAGAGCAACAATAATCAGAGAAAAAGAAAGTTTTTGTAATGGAAAAATAAAAAGTTTTTGTTGAACGGATATGTCGAACACCAACAATGTCCATCTTTAGGTGCTGTGGGATTCGTAAAAAATGATTTAATTTAATTTTAACTTCTTTTTTTCGACAAGATACATAAAAAGCAACAATAATTAGACAAAAAGAAAGTTTTTGTAATGGAAAAATAAAATGTTTTTGTTGAACGGATATGTCGAACAACAACAATGTCCATGTATAGGAGCTGTGGGATTCGTAAATAATGATTTAATTTCATATAAACTTCTTTTTTTCGACAAGATACATAAAGAGCAACAATAATCAGAGAAAAAGAAAGTTTTTGTAATGGAAAAATAAAAAGTTTTTGTTGAACGGATATGTCGAACAACAACAATGTCCATGTATAGGAGCTGTGGGATTCGTAAATAATGATTTAATTTAATTTTAACTTCTTTTTTTCGACAAGATACATAAAAAGCAACAATAATTAGACAAAAAGAAAGTTTTTGTAATGGAAAAATAAAAAGTTTTTGTTGAACGGATATGTCGAACACCAACAATGTCCATCTATAGGAGCTGTGGGATTCGTAAAAAATGATTGAATTTTATTTTAACTTCTTTTTTTCGACAAGATACATAAAGAGCAACAATAATCAGAGAAAAAGAAAGTTTTTGTAATGGAAAAATAAAAAGTTTTTGTTGAACGGATATGTCGAACAACAACAATGTCCATCTTTAGGTGCTGTGGGATTCGTTAATAATGATTTAATTTCATATAAACTTCTTTTTTTCGACAAGATACAGAAAAAGCAACAATAATTAGACAAAAAGAAAGTTTTTGTAATGGAAAAATAAAAAGTTTTTGTTGAACGGATATGTCGAACAACAACAATGTCCATCTTTAGGTGCTGTGGGATTCGTTAATAATGATTTAATTTCATATAAACTTCTTTTTTTCTACAAGATACATAAAAAGCAACAATAATTAGACAAAAAGAAAGTTTTTGTAATGGAAAAATAAAAAGTTTTTGTTGAACGGATATGTCGAACAACAACAATGTCCATCTTTAGGTGCTGTGGGATTCGTTAATAATGATTTAATTTTATTTTAACTTCTTTTTTTCGACGAGATACATAAAAAGCAACAATAATCCGAGAAAAAGAAAGTTTTTGTAATGGAAAAATAAAAAGTTTTTGTTGAACGGATATGTCGAACACCAACAATCTCCATCTTTAGGTGCTGTGGGATTCGTAAATAATGATTTAATTTCATTTAAACTTCTTTTTTTCGACAAGATACAGAAAAAGCAACAATAATTAGACAAAAAGAAAGTTTTTGTAATGGAAAAATAAAAAGTTTTTGTTGAACGGATATGTCGAACACCAGCAATGTCCATCTTTAGGAGCTGTGGGATTCGTAAATAATGATTTAATTTCATATAAACTTCTTTTTTTCGACAAGATACAGAAAAAGCAACAATAATCAGAGAAAAAGAAAGTTTTTGTAATGGAAAAATAAAAAGTTTTTGTTGAACGGATATGTCGAACACCAACAATGTCCATCTATAGGAGCTGTGGGATTCGTAAAAAATGATTTAATTTTATTTTAACTTCTTTTTTTCGACAAGATACATAAAAAGCAACAATAATCAGAGAAAAAGAAAGTTTTTGTAATGGAAAAATAAAATGTTTTTGTTGAACGGATATGTCGAACAACAACAATGTCCATCTTTAGGTGCTGTGGGATTCGTAAATAATGATTTAATTTTATTTTAACTTCTTTTTTTCGACGAGATACATAAAAAGCAACAATAATCAGAGAAAAAGAAAGTTTTTGTAATGGAAAAATAAAAAGTTTCTGTTGAACGGATATGTCGAACACCAACAATCTCCATCTTTAGGTGCTGTGGGATTCGTAAATAATGATTTAATTTTATTTTAACTTCTTTTTTTCGACAAGATACAGAAAAAGCAACAATAATCAGAGAAAAAGAAAGTTTTTGTAATGGAAAAATAAAAAGTTTTTGTTGAACGGATATGTCGAACACCAACAATGTCCATCTATAGGTTCTGTGGGATTCGTAAATAATGATTGAATTTTATTTTAACTTCTTTTTTTCGACAAGATACATAAAAAGCAACAATAATCAGAGAAAAAGAAAGTTTTTGTAATGGAAAAATAAAAAGTTTTTGTTGAACGGATATGTCGAACACCAACAATGTCCATCTATAGGTTCTGTGGGATTCGTAAATAATGATTTAATTTTATTTTAACTTCTTTTTTTCGACGAGATACATAAAAAGCAACAATAATCAGAGAAAAAGAAAGTTTTTGTAATGGAAAAATAAAAAGTTTCTGTTGAACGGATATGTCGAACACCAACAATCTCCATCTTTAGGTGCTGTGGGATTCGTAAATAATGATTTAATGTCATTTAAACTTCTTTTTTTCGACAAGATACAGAAAAAGCAACAATAATCAGAGAAAAAGAAAGTTTTTGTAATGGAAAAATAAAAAGTTTTTGTTGAACGGATATGTCGAACACCAACAATGTCCATCTATAGGTTCTGTGGGATTCGTAAATAATGATTGAATTTTATTTTAACTTCTTTTTTTCGACAAGATACATAAAAAGCAACAATAATCAGAGAAAAAGAAAGTTTTTGTAATGGAAAAATAAAAAGTTTTTGTTGAACGGATATGTCGAACACCAACAATGTCCATCTATAGGAGCTGTGGGATTCGTAAAAAATGATTTAATTTTATTTTAACTTCTTTTTTTCGACGAGATACATAAAAAGCAACAATAATCAGAGAAAAAGAAAGTTTTTGTAATGGAAAAATAAAAAGGTTTTGTTGAACGGATATGTCGAACATCAACAATCTCCATACCACAATGTCAATATGGATTCCGTCCTCAACGTTCAACTACTCTCCAAATTGCTTTATGCCGTGAATGGTGGTTCCAAGCAATCGAAAGAAATGAATGCGTGGATGTTATCTATTTGGATTTTTCAAAAGCCTTTGATTCTGTTCCACACAATTTGCTGCTTCAAAAACTTCAAAAAATCGGTGTCGATGATCTTCTGCTAAAATGGATTACAGATTTTTTGAACAATAGAACATATTCTGTAACTATTGGTGATTCAAAATCGAGTGAAAGAAATGTTCCATCTGGTGTGCCACAGGGTACTGTACTTGGACCCTTATTATTTTCAATATACATTTCTGATCTTCCTGCCTGCATTAATGATGAAAATATTCGATTGGATTTATTTGCCGATGATTCAAAACTAAGTTTCCGTTTTGATTCAAATAATTTTGATCCTCAACCATTATTGGACGCTCTTCAAAAGATCCATAATTGGTGTCAGAAATGGGGTTTAAATTTAGCAGCATCAAAAACAATTGTATTTCATCTCGGAAAGAACAATCCAAATTTTGAATATAATATTAATGATACAACACTCAGTTCTCAAAATGAAGTGCGTGATCTTGGTATTATAATGTCAACTGATCTTTCAATGGATGCACATATAAATAAAATTGTTGCTGCTGCAAAACAAAAATCATATTTATTATTCAAAATACTAACAACAAATGATCCAAATATTCTTGTAAAAGCTTATACTTCATATGTTCGACCAATATTAGAATCAAGTTCAACATTATTTTCACCAAAAGAAGCGGGACTGATTGATTTAATTGAAAGTGTACAAAGAAAGGCGACTCAAAAAATATTTCTAAGATGCAAATCAAAACTTATTCAAATCAATCAATCAATTCCAGATTATTTTGAAAGATGTCAAATGCTCAAACTTCAAACTTTAGAATCAAGAAGATTAGAAGCAGATGCAATTTTTGGTATTCGCTTACTTCAAAATCCAACAATTGATTCAAATTTATATATTCAAAAAACTGTTACTGTAACCCGTGATAGCGGAACTTATCATGTTGTTGGAAAATGTCAAAATTCAAATCATTTCCATTCAACAATTCCAAGAACTTGCCGTTATATGTCACCACTATTACAACAGAACTCGAAAATTCTTCAGCTCAAAACAACAGATGCTCTCAAGAACCATATCTCAAAAGTCAATCTTTCATCTTTTTCAAATGGATGTGAACTCAGATTTCAACCGGTAAATCTTCTTTAAATCACTCTTTTTTGTATTTTTGTATATATTTTTCCTTTTCTGTTGTATTTTTCGGCAACTTTTCGAAAAGAAAAAGTTTTAAACTTCAAAAAAGTGATAAAATTTTTACGGTAATATTTTTAATAACCAGGGGTAACACTGATTCGCGGTGGTGCTATGGTAACTATTCAAAAGCGCAATAGCTATTGTTCCATACTCCAATCATTACTTGCTTGGAGAGTCGCCAAACCGTTATCAATCAGTGCAAACAACCAAATCTCTAAAAAATTACCTATAAAATTCTTATCATTTTTTCAATATTTTGATTTTTCTTTTCTAAAAAATTTCTCTAAAACAAAAACTTTATTATTCAAATTTTATTGTATTTTACATTGTTTTTTGTTTTGTATTCTCTTAATCGTCTCTTTGTGAGGCAGTGCTATATGCATACAAATAAATAAATAAATAAATAAAGAAAGTTTTTGTAATGGAAAAATAAAAAGTTTTTGTTGAACGGATATGTCGAACAACAACAATGTCCATCTTTAGGTTCTGGGGGATTCGTAAATAATGATTTAATTTTATTTTAACTTCTTTTTTTCGACGAGATACATAAAAAGCAACAATAATCAGAGAAAAAGAAAGTTTTTGTAATGGAAAAATAAAAAGTTTTTGTTGAACGGATATGTCGAACAACAACAATGTCCATCTTTAGGTTCTGTGGGATTCGTAAATAATGATTTAATTTTATTTTAACTTCTTTTTTTCGACGAGATACATAAAAAGCAACAATAATCAGAGAAAAAGAAAGTTTTTGTAATGGAAAAATAAAAAGTTTTTGTTGAACGGATATGTCGAACACCAACAATGTCCATCTATAGGAGCTGTGGGATTCGTAAAAAATGATTTAATTTTATTTTAACTTCTTTTTTTCGACAAGATACATAAAAAACAACAATAATCAGAGAAAAAGAAAGTTTTTGTAATGGAAAAATAAAAAGTTTTTGTTGAACGGATATGTCGAACACCAACAATGTCCATCTATAGGAGCTGTGGGATTCGTAAAAAATGATTTAATTTCATTTAAACTTCTTTTTTTCGACAAGATACAGAAAAAGCAACAATAATCAGAGAAAAAGAAAGTTTTTGTAATGGAAAAATAAAAAGTTTTTGTTGAACGGATATGTCGAACACCAACAATGTCCATCTATAGGAGCTGTGGGATTCGTAAAAAATGATTTAATTTTATTTTAACTTCTTTTTTTCGACAAGATACATAAAAAACAACAATAATCAGAGAAAAAGAAAGTTTTTGTAATGGAAAAATAAAAAGTTTTTGTTGAACGGATATGTCGAACACCAACAATCTCCATCTTTAGGTTCTGTGGGATTCGTAAATAATGATTTAATTTTATTTTAACTTCTTTTTTTCGACGAGATACATAAAAAGCAACAATAATCAGAGAAAAAGAAAGTTTTTGTAATGGAAAAATAAAAAGTTTTTGTTGAACGGATATGTCGAACACCAACAATCTCCATCTTTAGGTTCTGTGGGATTCGTAAATAATGATTTAATTTTATTTTAACTTCTTTTTTTCGACGAGATACATAAAAAGCAACAATAATCAGAGAAAAAGAAAGTTTTTGTAATGGAAAAATAAAAAGTTTTTGTTGAACGGATATGTCGAACATCAACAATCTCCATCTTTAGGTTCTGTGGGATTCGTAAATAATGATTTAATTTTATTTTAACTTCTTTTTTTCGACGAGATACATAAAAAGCAACAATAATCAGAGAAAAAGAAAGTTTTTGTAATGGAAAAATAAAAAGTTTTCGTTGAACGGATATGTCGAACACCAACAATGTCCATCTTTAGGAGCTGTGGGATTCGTAAATAATGATTTAATTTTATTTTAACTTCTTTTTTTCGACGAGATACATAAAAAGCAACAATAATCAGAGAAAAAGAAAGTTTTTGTAATGGAAAAATAAAAAGTTTTTGTTGAACGGATATGTCGAACATCAACAATCTCCATCTTTAGGTTCTGTGGGATTCGTAAATAATGATTTAATTTTATTTTAACTTCTTTTTTTCGACGAGATACATAAAAAGCAACAATAATCAGAGAAAAAGAAAGTTTTTGTAATGGAAAAATAAAAAGTTTTTGTTGAACGGATATGTCGAACAACAACAATGTCCATCTTTAGGTTCTGTGGGATTCGTAAATAATGATTTAATTTTATTTTAACTTCTTTTTTTCGACGAGATACATAAAAAGCAACAATAATCAGAGAAAAAGAAAGTTTTTGTAATGGAAAAATAAAAAGTTTTTGTTGAACGGATATGTCGAACACCAACAATGTCCATCTTTAGGTTCTGTGGGATTCGTAAATAATGATTTAATTTTATTTTAACTTCTTTTTTTCGACGAGATACATAAAAAGCAACAATAATCAGAGAAAAAGAAAGTTTTTGTAATGGAAAAATAAAAAGTTTTTGTTGAACGGATATGTCGAACAACAACAATGTCCATCTTTAGGTTCTGTGGGATTCGTAAATAATGATTTAATTTTATTTTAACTTCTTTTTTTCGACGAGATACATAAAAAGCAACAATAATCAGAGAAAAAGAAAGTTTTTGTAATGGAAAAATAAAAAGTTTTTGTTGAACGGATATGTCGAACAACAACAATGTCCATCTTTAGGTTCTGTGGGATTCGTAAATAATGATTTAATTTTATTTTAACTTCTTTTTTTCGACGAGATACATAAAAAGCAACAATAATCAGAGAAAAAGAAAGTTTTTGTAATGGAAAAATAAAAAGTTTTTGTTGAACGGATATGTCGAACAACAACAATGTCCATCTTTAGGTTCTGTGGGATTCGTAAATAATGATTTAATTTTATTTTAACTTCTTTTTTTCGACGAGATACATAAAAAGCAACAATAATCAGAGAAAAAGAAAGTTTTTGTAATGGAAAAATAAAAAGTTTTTGTTGAACGGATATGTCGAACACCAACAATGTCCATCTTTAGGTTCTGTGGGATTCGTAAATAATGATTTAATTTTATTTTAACTTCTTTTTTTCGACGAGATACATAAAAAGCAACAATAATCAGAGAAAAAGAAAGTTTTTGTAATGGAAAAATAAAAAGTTTTTGTTGAACGGATATGTCGAACAACAACAATGTCCATCTTTAGGTTCTGTGGGATTCGTAAATAATGATTTAATTTTATTTTAACTTCTTTTTTTCGACGAGATACATAAAAAGCAACAATAATCAGAGAAAAAGAAAGTTTTTGTAATGGAAAAATAAAAAGTTTTTGTTGAACGGATATGTCGAACAACAACAATGTCCATCTTTAGGTTCTGTGGGATTCGTAAATAATGATTTAATTTTATTTTAACTTCTTTTTTTCGACGAGATACATAAAAAGCAACAATAATCAGAGAAAAAGAAAGTTTTTGTAATGGAAAAATAAAAAGTTTTTGTTGAACGGATATGTCGAACACCAACAATGTCCATCTATAGGAGCTCTGGGATTCGTAAATAATGATTTAATTTTATTTTAACTTCTTTTTTTCGACGAGATACATAAAAAGCAACAATAATCAGAGAAAAAGAAAGTTTTTGTAATGGAAAAATAAAAAGTTTTTGTTGAACGGATATGTCGAACACCAACAATGTCCATCTATAGGAGCTCTGGGATTCGTAAATAATGATTTAATTTTATTTTAACTTCTTTTTTTCGACGAGATACATAAAAAGCAACAATAATCAGAGAAAAAGAAAGTTTTTGTAATGGAAAAATAAAAAGTTTTTGTTGAACGGATATGTCGAACAACAACAATGTCCATCTTTAGGTTCTGTGGGATTCGTAAATAATGATTTAATTTTATTTTAACTTCTTTTTTTCGACGAGATACATAAAAAGCAACAATAATCAGAGAAAAAGAAAGTTTTTGTAATGGAAAAATAAAAAGTTTTTGTTGAACGGATATGTCGAACACCAACAATGTCCATCTATAGGAGCTCTGGGATTCGTAAATAATGATTTAATTTTATTTTAACTTCTTTTTTTCGACGAGATACATAAAAAGCAACAATAATCAGAGAAAAAGAAAGTTTTTGTAATGGAAAAATAAAAAGTTTTTGTTGAACGGATATGTCGAACACCAACAATGTCCATCTTTAGGTTCTGTGGGATTCGTAAATAATGATTTAATTTTATTTTAACTTCTTTTTTTCGACGAGATACATAAAAAGCAACAATAATCAGAGAAAAAGAAAGTTTTTGTAATGGAAAAATAAAAAGTTTTTGTTGAACGGATATGTCGAACATCAACAATCTCCATCTTTAGGTTCTGTGGGATTCGTAAATAATGATTTAATTTTATTTTAACTTCTTTTTTTCGACGAGATACATAAAAAGCAACAATAATCAGAGAAAAAGAAAGTTTTTGTAATGGAAAAATAAAAAGTTTTTGTTGAACGGATATGTCGAACAACAACAATGTCCATCTTTAGGTTCTGGGGGATTCGTAAATAATGATTTAATTTTATTTTAACTTCTTTTTTTCGACGAGATACATAAAAAGCAACAATAATCAGAGAAAAAGAAAGTTTTTGTAATGGAAAAATAAAAAGTTTTTGTTGAACGGATATGTCGGACATCAACAATCTCCATCTTTAGGTTCTGTGGGATTCGTAAATAATGATTTAATTTTATTTTAACTTCTTTTTTTCGACGAGATACATAAAAAGCAACAATAATCAGAGAAAAAGAAAGTTTTTGTAATGGAAAAATAAAAAGTTTTTGTTGAACGGATATGTCGAACAACAACAATGTCCATCTTTAGGTTCTGTGGGATTCGTAAATAATGATTTAATTTTATTTTAACTTCTTTTTTTCGACGAGATACATAAAAAGCAACAATAATCAGAGAAAAAGAAAGTTTTTGTAATGGAAAAATAAAAAGTTTTTGTTGAACGGATATGTCGGACATCAACAATGTCCATCTTTAGGTTCTGTGGGATTCGTAAATAATGATTTAATTTTATTTTAACTTCTTTTTTCGACGAGATACATAAAAAGCAACAATAATCAGAGAAAAAGAAAGTTTTTGTAATGGAAAAATAAAAAGTTTTTGTTGAACGGATATGTCGAACAACAACAATGTCCATCTTTAGGTTCTGTGGGATTCGTAAATAATGATTTAATTTTATTTTAACTTCTTTTTTTCGACGAGATACATAAAAAGCAACAATAATCAGAGAAAAAGAAAGTTTTTGTAATGGAAAAATAAAAAGTTTTTGTTGAACGGATATGTCGGACATCAACAATCTCCATCTTTAGGTTCTGTGGGATTCGTAAATAATGATTTAATTTTATTTTAACTTCTTTTTTCGACGAGATACATAAAAAGCAACAATAATCAGAGAAAAAGAAAGTTTTTGTAATGGAAAAATAAAAAGTTTTTGTTGAACGGATATGTCGAACAACAAGAATGTCCATCTTTAGGTTCTGTGGGATTCGTAAATAATGATTTAATTTTATTTTAACTTCTTTTTTTCGACGAGATACATAAAAAGCAACAATAATCAGAGAAAAAGAAAGTTTTTGTAATGGAAAAATAAAAAGTTTTTGTTGAACGGATATGTCGGACATCAACAATCTCCATCTTTAGGTTCTGTGGGATGCGTAAATAATGATTTAATTTTATTTTAACTTCTTTTTTTCGACGAGATACATAAAAAGCAACAATAATCAGAGAAAAAGAAAGTTTTTGTAATGGAAAAATAAAAAGTTTTTGTTGAACGGATATGTCGAACAACAACATTGTCCATCTTTAGGTTCTGTGGGATTCGTAAATAATGATTTAATTTTATTTTAACTTCTTTTTTTCGACGAGATACATAAAAAGCAACAATAATCAGAGAAAAAGAAAGTTTTTGTAATGGAAAAATAAAAAGTTTTTGTTGAACGGATATGTCGAACACCAACAATCTCCATCTTTAGGGTTTGTGGGATTCGTAAAAAATGATTTAATTTCATTTAAACTTCTTTTTTTCGACAAGATACAGAAAAAGCAACAATAATCAGAGAAAAAGAAAGTTTTTGTAATGGAAAAATAAAAAGTTTTTGTTGAACGGATATGTCGAACACCAACAATCTCCATCTTTAGGGTTTGTGGGATTCGTAAAAAATGATTTAATTTCATTTAAACTTCTTTTTTTCGACAAGATACAGAAAAAGCAACAATAATCAGAGAAAAAGAAAGTTTTTGTAATGGAAAAATAAAAAGTTTTTGTTGAACGGATATGTCGAACACCAACAATCTCCATCTTTAGGGTTTGTGGGATTCGTAAAAAATGATTTAATTTCATTTAAACTTCTTTTTTTCGACGAGATACATAAAAAGCAACAATAATCAGAGAAAAAGAAAGTTTTTGTAATGGAAAAATAAAAAGTTTTTGTTGAACGGATATGTCGAACAACAACAATGTCCATCTTTAGGTGCTGTGGGATTCGTAAAAAATGATTTAATTTTATTTTAACTTCTTTTTTTCGACGAGATACATAAAAAGCAACAATAATCAGAGAAAAAGAAAGTTTTTGTAATGGAAAAATAAAAAGTTTTTGTTGAACGGATATGTCGAACAACAACAATGTCCATCTTTAGGTGCTGTGGGATTCGTAAAAAATGATTTAATTTTATTTTAACTTCTTTTTTTCGACAAGATACATAAAAAGCAACAATAATTAGACAAAAAGAAAGGTTTTGTAATGGAAAAATAAAATGTTTTTGTTGAACGGATATGTCGAACAACAACAATGTCCATCTTTAGGTGCTGTGGGATTCGTTAATAATGATTTAATTTCATATAAACTTCTTTTTTTCGACAAGATACATAAAAAGCAACAATAATTAGACAAAAAGAAAGTTTTTGTAATGGAAAAATAAAATGTTTTTGTTGAACGGATATGTCGAACAACAACAATGTCCATCTTTAGGTGCTGTGGGATTCGTTAATAATGATTTAATTTCATATAAACTTCTTTTTTTCGACAAGATACATAAAAAGCAACAATAATTAGACAAAAAGAAAGGTTTTGTAATGGAAAAATAAAATGTTTTTGTTGAACGGATATGTCGAACAACAACAATGTCCATCTTTAGGTGCTGTGGGATTCGTTAATAATGATTTAATTTCATATAAACTTCTTTTTTTCGACAAGATACATAAAAAGCAACAATAATTAGACAAAAAGAAAGTTTTTGTAATGGAAAAATAAAATGTTTTTGTTGAACGGATATGTCGAACAACAACAATGTCCATCTTTAGGTGCTGTGGGATTCGTTAATAATGATTTAATTTCATATAAACTTCTTTTTTTCGACAAGATACATAAAAAGCAACAATAATTAGACAAAAAGAAAGTTTTTGTAATGGAAAAATAAAAAGTTTTTGTTGAACGGATATGTCGAACACCAACAATGTCCATCTTTAGGTGCTGTGGGATTCGTTAATAATGATTTAATTTAATATAAACTTCTTTTTTTCGACAAGATACAGAAAAAGCAACAATAATTAGACAAAAAGAAAGTTTTTGTAATGGAAAAATAAAATGTTTTTGTTTAACGGATATGTCGAACAACAACAATGTCCATCTTTAGGTGCTGTGGGATTCGTAAATAATGATTGAATTTTATTTTAACTTCTTTTTTTCGACAAGATACATAAAAAGCAACAATAATTAGACAAAAAGAAAGTTTTTGTAATGGAAAAATAAAAAGTTTTTGTTGAACGGATATGTCGAACACCAACAATGTCCATCTTTAGGTGCTGTGGGATTCGTAAATAATGATTGAATTTTATTTTAACTTCTTTTTTTCGACAAGATACATAAAAAGCAACAATAATTAGACAAAAAGAAAGTTTTTGTAATGGAAAAATAAAATGTTTTTGTTTAACGGATATGTCGAACACCAACAATGTCCATCTTTAGGTGCTGTGGGATTCGTTAATAATGATTTAATTTCATATAAACTTCTTTTTTTCGACAAGATACAGAAAAAGCAACAATAATTAGACAAAAAGAAAGTTTTTGTAATGGAAAAATAAAATGTTTTTGTTTAACGGATATGTCGAACACCAACAATGTCCATCTTTAGGTGCTGTGGGATTCGTTAATAATGATTTAATTTCATATAAACTTCTTTTTTTCGACAAGATACATAAAAAGCAACAATAATTAGACAAAAAGAAAGTTTTTGTAATGGAAAAATAAAAAGTTTTTGTTGAACGGATATGTCGAACACCAACAATGTCCATCTTTAGGTGCTGTGGGATTCGTAAATAATGATTGAATTTTATTTTAACTTCTTTTTTTCGACAAGATACAGAAAAAGCAACAATAATTAGACAAAAAGAAAGTTTTTGTAATGGAAAAATAAAAAGTTTTTGTTGAACGGATATGTCGAACACCAACAATGTCCATCTTTAGGTGCTGTGGGATTCGTTAATAATGATTTAATTTCATATAAACTTCTTTTTTTCGACAAGATACATAAAAAGCAACAATAATTAGACAAAAAGAAAGTTTTTGTAATGGAAAAATAAAAAGTTTTTGTTGAACGGATATGTCGAACACCAACAATGTCCATCTTTAGGTGCTGTGGGATTCGTTAATAATGATTTAATTTCATATAAACTTCTTTTTTTCGACAAGATACAGAAAAAGCAACAATAATTAGACAAAAAGAAAGTTTTTGTAATGGAAAAATAAAATGTTTTTGTTGAACGGATATGTCGAACAACAACAATGTCCATCTTTAGGTGCTGTGGGATTCGTAAATAATGATTGAATTTTATTTTAACTTCTTTTTTTCGACAAGATACAGAAAAAGCAACAATAATTAGACAAAAAGAAAGTTTTTGTAATGGAAAAATAAAAAGTTTTTGTTGAACGGATATGTCGAACACCAACAATGTCCATCTTTAGGTGCTGTGGGATTCGTTAATAATGATTTAATTTCATATAAACTTCTTTTTTTCGACAAGATACATAAAAAGCAACAATAATTAGACAAAAAGAAAGTTTTTGTAATGGAAAAATAAAAAGTTTTCGTTGAACGGATATGTCGAACACCAACAATGTCCATCTTTAGGTGCTGTGGGATTCGTTAATAATGATTTAATTTCATATAAACTTCTTTTTTTCGACAAGATACAGAAAAAGCAACAATAATTAGACAAAAAGAAAGTTTTTGTAATGGAAAAATAAAATGTTTTTGTTGAACGGATATGTCGAACAACAACAATGTCCATCTTTAGGTGCTGTGGGATTCGTTAATAATGATTTAATTTCATATAAACTTCTTTTTTTCGACAAGATACATAAAAAGCAACAATAATTAGACAAAAAGAAAGTTTTTGTAATGGAAAAATAAAATGTTTTTGTTGAACGGATATGTCGAACAACAACAATGTCCATCTTTAGGTGCTGTGGGATTCGTTAATAATGATTTAATTTCATATAAACTTCTTTTTTTCGACAAGATACATAAAAAGCAACAATAATTAGACAAAAAGAAAGTTTTTGTAATGGAAAAATAAAAAGTTTTTGTTGAACGGATATGTCGAACACCAACAATGTCCATCTTTAGGTGCTGTGGGATTCGTTAATAATGATTGAATTTTATTTTAACTTCTTTTTTTCGACAAGATACATAAAAAGCAACAATAATTAGACAAAAAGAAAGTTTTTGTAATGGAAAAATAAAATGTTTTTGTTGAACGGATATGTCGAACAACAACAATGTCCATCTTTAGGTGCTGTGGGATTCGTTAACAATGATTTAATTTCATATAAACTTCTTTTTTTCGACAAGATACATAAAAAGCAACAATAATTAGACAAAAAGAAAGTTTTTGTAATGGAAAAATAAAAAGTTTTTGTTGAACGGATATGTCGAACACCAACAATGTCCATCTTTAGGTGCTGTGGGATTCGTTAATAATGATTGAATTTTATTTTAACTTCTTTTTTTCGACAAGATACATAAAAAGCAACAATAATTAGACAAAAAGAAAGTTTTTGTAATGGAAAAATAAAAAGTTTTTGTTGAACGGATATGTCGAACACCAACAATGTCCATCTTTAGGTGCTGTGGGATTCGTTAATAATGATTGAATTTTATTTTAACTTCTTTTTTTCGACAAGATACATAAAAAGCAACAATAATTAGACAAAAAGAAAGTTTTTGTAATGGAAAAATAAAATGTTTTTGTTGAACGGATATGTCGAACAACAACAATGTCCATCTTTAGGTGCTGTGGGATTCGTAAATAATGATTGAATTTTATTTTAACTTCTTTTTTTCGACAAGATACATAAAAAGCAACAATAATTAGACAAAAAGAAAGTTTTTGTAATGGAAAAATAAAATGTTTTTGTTGAACGGATATGTCGAACAACAACAATGTCCATCTTTAGGTGCTGTGGGATTCGTAAATAATGATTGAATTTTATTTTAACTTCTTTTTTTCGACAAGATACATAAAAAGCAACAATAATTAGACAAAAAGAAAGTTTTTGTAATGGAAAAATAAAATGTTTTTGTTGAACGGATATGTCGAACAACAACAATGTCCATCTTTAGGTGCTGTGGGATTCGTAAATAATGATTGAATTTTATTTTAACTTCTTTTTTTCGACAAGATACATAAAAAGCAACAATAATTAGACAAAAAGAAAGTTTTTGTAATGGAAAAATAAAATGTTTTTGTTGAACGGATATGTCGAACAACAACAATGTCCATCTTTAGGTGCTGTGGGATTCGTAAATAATGATTGAATTTTATTTTAACTTCTTTTTTTCGACAAGATACATAAAAAGCAACAATAATTAGACAAAAAGAAAGTTTTTGTAATGGAAAAATAAAATGTTTTTGTTGAACGGATATGTCGAACAACAACAATGTCCATCTTTAGGTGCTGTGGGATTCGTTAATAATGATTTAATTTCATATAAACTTCTTTTTTTCGACAAGATACATAAAAAGCAACAATAATTAGACAAAAAGAAAGTTTTTGTAATGGAAAAATAAAATGTTTTTGTTGAACGGATATGTCGAACAACAACAATGTCCATCTTTAGGTGCTGTGGGATTCGTTAACAATGATTTAATTTCATATAAACTTCTTTTTTTCGACAAGATACATAAAAAGCAACAATAATTAGACAAAAAGAAAGTTTTTGTAATGGAAAAATAAAATGTTTTTGTTGAACGGATATGTCGAACAACAACAATGTCCATCTTTAGGTGCTGTGGGATTCGTTAATAATGATTTAATTTCATATAAACTTCTTTTTTTCGACAAGATACAGAAAAAGCAACAATAGTTAGACAAAAAGAAAGTTTTTGTAATGGAAAAATAAAAAGTTTTCGTTGAACGGATATGTCGAACACCAACAATGTCCATCTTTAGGAGCTGTGGGATTCGTAAATAATGATTTAATTTCATATAAACTTCTTTTTTTCGACAAGATACAGAAAAAGCAACAATAATTAGACAAAAAGAAAGTTTTTGTAATGGAAAAATAAAAAGTTTTCGTTGAACGGATATGTCGAACACCAACAATGTCCATCTTTAGGAGCTGTGGGATTCGTAAATAATGATTTAATTTCATATAAACTTCTTTTTTTCGACAAGATACAGAAAAAGCAACAATAATCAGAGAAAAAGAAAGTTTTTGTAATGGAAAAATAAAAAGTTTTTGTTGAACGGATATGTCGAACACCAACAATGTCCATCTTTAGGAGCTGTGGGATTCGTAAATAATGATTTAATTTCATATAAACTTCTTTTTTTCGACAAGATACAGAAAAAGCAACAATAATTAGACAAAAAGAAAGTTTTTGTAATGGAAAAATAAAAAGTTTTTGTTGAACGGATATGTCGAACAACAACAATGTCCATCTTTAGGTGCTGTGGGATTCGTTAATAATGATTTAATTTTATTTTAACTTCTTTTTTTCGACGAGATACATAAAAAGCAACAATAATCCGAGAAAAAGAAAGTTTTTGTAATGGAAAAATAAAAAGTTTTTGTTGAACGGATATGTCGAACACCAACAATCTCCATCTTTAGGTGCTGTGGGATTCGTAAATAATGATTTAATTTCATTTAAACTTCTTTTTTTCGACAAGATACAGAAAAAGCAACAATAATTAGACAAAAAGAAAGTTTTTGTAATGGAAAAATAAAAAGTTTTTGTTGAACGGATATGTCGAACACCAGCAATGTCCATCTTTAGGAGCTGTGGGATTCGTAAATAATGATTTAATTTCATATAAACTTCTTTTTTTCGACAAGATACAGAAAAAGCAACAATAATCAGAGAAAAAGAAAGTTTTTGTAATGGAAAAATAAAAAGTTTTTGTTGAACGGATATGTCGAACACCAACAATGTCCATCTATAGGAGCTGTGGGATTCGTAAAAAATGATTTAATTTTATTTTAACTTCTTTTTTTCGACAAGATACATAAAAAGCAACAATAATCAGAGAAAAAGAAAGTTTTTGTAATGGAAAAATAAAATGTTTTTGTTGAACGGATATGTCGAACAACAACAATGTCCATCTTTAGGTGCTGTGGGATTCGTAAATAATGATTTAATTTTATTTTAACTTCTTTTTTTCGACGAGATACATAAAAAGCAACAATAATCAGAGAAAAAGAAAGTTTTTGTAATGGAAAAATAAAAAGTTTCTGTTGAACGGATATGTCGAACACCAACAATCTCCATCTTTAGGTGCTGTGGGATTCGTAAATAATGATTTAATTTTATTTTAACTTCTTTTTTTCGACAAGATACAGAAAAAGCAACAATAATCAGAGAAAAAGAAAGTTTTTGTAATGGAAAAATAAAAAGTTTTTGTTGAACGGATATGTCGAACACCAACAATGTCCATCTATAGGTTCTGTGGGATTCGTAAATAATGATTGAATTTTATTTTAACTTCTTTTTTTCGACAAGATACATAAAAAGCAACAATAATCAGAGAAAAAGAAAGTTTTTGTAATGGAAAAATAAAAAGTTTTTGTTGAACGGATATGTCGAACACCAACAATGTCCATCTATAGGTTCTGTGGGATTCGTAAATAATGATTTAATTTTATTTTAACTTCTTTTTTTCGACGAGATACATAAAAAGCAACAATAATCAGAGAAAAAGAAAGTTTTTGTAATGGAAAAATAAAAAGTTTCTGTTGAACGGATATGTCGAACACCAACAATCTCCATCTTTAGGTGCTGTGGGATTCGTAAATAATGATTTAATGTCATTTAAACTTCTTTTTTTCGACAAGATACAGAAAAAGCAACAATAATCAGAGAAAAAGAAAGTTTTTGTAATGGAAAAATAAAAAGTTTTTGTTGAACGGATATGTCGAACACCAACAATGTCCATCTATAGGTTCTGTGGGATTCGTAAATAATGATTGAATTTTATTTTAACTTCTTTTTTTCGACAAGATACATAAAAAGCAACAATAATCAGAGAAAAAGAAAGTTTTTGTAATGGAAAAATAAAAAGTTTTTGTTGAACGGATATGTCGAACACCAACAATGTCCATCTATAGGAGCTGTGGGATTCGTAAAAAATGATTTAATTTTATTTTAACTTCTTTTTTTCGACGAGATACATAAAAAGCAACAATAATCAGAGAAAAAGAAAGTTTTTGTAATGGAAAAATAAAAAGGTTTTGTTGAACGGATATGTCGAACATCAACAATCTCCATACCACAATGTCAATATGGATTCCGTCCTCAACGTTCAACTACTCTCCAAATTGCTTTATGCCGTGAATGGTGGTTCCAAGCAATCGAAAGAAATGAATGCGTGGATGTTATCTATTTGGATTTTTCAAAAGCCTTTGATTCTGTTCCACACAATTTGCTGCTTCAAAAACTTCAAAAAATCGGTGTCGATGATCTTCTGCTAAAATGGATTACAGATTTTTTGAACAATAGAACATATTCTGTAACTATTGGTGATTCAAAATCGAGTGAAAGAAATGTTCCATCTGGTGTGCCACAGGGTACTGTACTTGGACCCTTATTATTTTCAATATACATTTCTGATCTTCCTGCCTGCATTAATGATGAAAATATTCGATTGGATTTATTTGCCGATGATTCAAAACTAAGTTTCCGTTTTGATTCAAATAATTTTGATCCTCAACCATTATTGGACGCTCTTCAAAAGATCCATAATTGGTGTCAGAAATGGGGTTTAAATTTAGCAGCATCAAAAACAATTGTATTTCATCTCGGAAAGAACAATCCAAATTTTGAATATAATATTAATGATACAACACTCAGTTCTCAAAATGAAGTGCGTGATCTTGGTATTATAATGTCAACTGATCTTTCAATGGATGCACATATAAATAAAATTGTTGCTGCTGCAAAACAAAAATCATATTTATTATTCAAAATACTAACAACAAATGATCCAAATATTCTTGTAAAAGCTTATACTTCATATGTTCGACCAATATTAGAATCAAGTTCAACATTATTTTCACCAAAAGAAGCGGGACTGATTGATTTAATTGAAAGTGTACAAAGAAAGGCGACTCAAAAAATATTTCTAAGATGCAAATCAAAACTTATTCAAATCAATCAATCAATTCCAGATTATTTTGAAAGATGTCAAATGCTCAAACTTCAAACTTTAGAATCAAGAAGATTAGAAGCAGATGCAATTTTTGGTATTCGCTTACTTCAAAATCCAACAATTGATTCAAATTTATATATTCAAAAAACTGTTACTGTAACCCGTGATAGCGGAACTTATCATGTTGTTGGAAAATGTCAAAATTCAAATCATTTCCATTCAACAATTCCAAGAACTTGCCGTTATATGTCACCACTATTACAACAGAACTCGAAAATTCTTCAGCTCAAAACAACAGATGCTCTCAAGAACCATATCTCAAAAGTCAATCTTTCATCTTTTTCAAATGGATGTGAACTCAGATTTCAACCGGTAAATCTTCTTTAAATCACTCTTTTTTGTATTTTTGTATATATTTTTCCTTTTCTGTTGTATTTTTCGGCAACTTTTCGAAAAGAAAAAGTTTTAAACTTCAAAAAAGTGATAAAATTTTTACGGTAATATTTTTAATAACCAGGGGTAACACTGATTCGCGGTGGTGCTATGGTAACTATTCAAAAGCGCAATAGCTATTGTTCCATACTCCAATCATTACTTGCTTGGAGAGTCGCCAAACCGTTATCAATCAGTGCAAACAACCAAATCTCTAAAAAATTACCTATAAAATTCTTATCATTTTTTCAATATTTTGATTTTTCTTTTCTAAAAAATTTCTCTAAAACAAAAACTTTATTATTCAAATTTTATTGTATTTTACATTGTTTTTTGTTTTGTATTCTCTTAATCGTCTCTTTGTGAGGCAGTGCTATATGCATACAAATAAATAAATAAATAAATAAAGAAAGTTTTTGTAATGGAAAAATAAAAAGTTTTTGTTGAACGGATATGTCGAACAACAACAATGTCCATCTTTAGGTTCTGGGGGATTCGTAAATAATGATTTAATTTTATTTTAACTTCTTTTTTTCGACGAGATACATAAAAAGCAACAATAATCAGAGAAAAAGAAAGTTTTTGTAATGGAAAAATAAAAAGTTTTTGTTGAACGGATATGTCGAACACCAACAATGTCCATCTATAGGAGCTGTGGGATTCGTAAAAAATGATTTAATTTTATTTTAACTTCTTTTTTTCGACAAGATACATAAAAAGCAACAATAATCAGAGAAAAAGAAAGTTTTTGTAATGGAAAAATAAAAAGTTTTTGTTGAACGGATATGTCGAACACCAACAATGTCCATCTATAGGAGCTGTGGGATTCGTAAAAAATGATTTAATTTTATTTTAACTTCTTTTTTTCGACAAGATACATAAAAAACAACAATAATCAGAGAAAAAGAAAGTTTTTGTAATGGAAAAATAAAAAGTTTTTGTTGAACGGATATGTCGAACACCAACAATGTCCATCTATAGGAGCTGTGGGATTCGTAAAAAATGATTTAATTTCATTTAAACTTCTTTTTTTCGACAAGATACAGAAAAAGCAACAATAATCAGAGAAAAAGAAAGTTTTTGTAATGGAAAAATAAAAAGTTTTTGTTGAACGGATATGTCGAACACCAACAATGTCCATCTATAGGAGCTGTGGGATTCGTAAAAAATGATTTAATTTTATTTTAACTTCTTTTTTTCGACAAGATACATAAAAAACAACAATAATCAGAGAAAAAGAAAGTTTTTGTAATGGAAAAATAAAAAGTTTTTGTTGAACGGATATGTCGAACACCAACAATCTCCATCTTTAGGTTCTGTGGGATTCGTAAATAATGATTTAATTTTATTTTAACTTCTTTTTTTCGACGAGATACATAAAAAGCAACAATAATCAGAGAAAAAGAAAGTTTTTGTAATGGAAAAATAAAAAGTTTTTGTTGAACGGATATGTCGAACACCAACAATCTCCATCTTTAGGTTCTGTGGGATTCGTAAATAATGATTTAATTTTATTTTAACTTCTTTTTTTCGACGAGATACATAAAAAGCAACAATAATCAGAGAAAAAGAAAGTTTTTGTAATGGAAAAATAAAAAGTTTTTGTTGAACGGATATGTCGAACATCAACAATCTCCATCTTTAGGTTCTGTGGGATTCGTAAATAATGATTTAATTTTATTTTAACTTCTTTTTTTCGACGAGATACATAAAAAGCAACAATAATCAGAGAAAAAGAAAGTTTTTGTAATGGAAAAATAAAAAGTTTTTGTTGAACGGATATGTCGAACACCAACAATGTCCATCTTTAGGTTCTGTGGGATTCGTAAATAATGATTTAATTTTATTTTAACTTCTTTTTTTCGACGAGATACATAAAAAGCAACAATAATCAGAGAAAAAGAAAGTTTTTGTAATGGAAAAATAAAAAGTTTTTGTTGAACGGATATGTCGAACACCAACAATGTCCATCTTTAGGTTCTGTGGGATTCGTAAATAATGATTTAATTTTATTTTAACTTCTTTTTTTCGACGAGATACATAAAAAGCAACAATAATCAGAGAAAAAGAAAGTTTTTGTAATGGAAAAATAAAAAGTTTTTGTTGAACGGATATGTCGAACATCAACAATCTCCATCTTTAGGTTCTGTGGGATTCGTAAATAATGATTTAATTTTATTTTAACTTCTTTTTTTCGACGAGATACATAAAAAGCAACAATAATCAGAGAAAAAGAAAGTTTTTGTAATGGAAAAATAAAAAGTTTTTGTTGAACGGATATGTCGAACAACAACAATGTCCATCTTTAGGTTCTGTGGGATTCGTAAATAATGATTTAATTTTATTTTAACTTCTTTTTTTCGACGAGATACATAAAAAGCAACAATAATCAGAGAAAAAGAAAGTTTTTGTAATGGAAAAATAAAAAGTTTTTGTTGAACGGATATGTCGAACAACAACAATGTCCATCTTTAGGTTCTGGGGGATTCGTAAATAATGATTTAATTTTATTTTAACTTCTTTTTTTCGACGAGATACATAAAAAGCAACAATAATCAGAGAAAAAGAAAGTTTTTGTAATGGAAAAATAAAAAGTTTTTGTTGAACGGATATGTCGGACATCAACAATCTCCATCTTTAGGTTCTGTGGGATTCGTAAATAATGATTTAATTTTATTTTAACTTCTTTTTTTCGACGAGATACATAAAAAGCAACAATAATCAGAGAAAAAGAAAGTTTTTGTAATGGAAAAATAAAAAGTTTTTGTTGAACGGATATGTCGGACATCAACAATCTCCATCTTTAGGTTCTGTGGGATTCGTAAATAATGATTTAATTTTATTTTAACTTCTTTTTTCGACGAGATACATAAAAAGCAACAATAATCAGAGAAAAAGAAAGTTTTTGTAATGGAAAAATAAAAAGTTTTTGTTGAACGGATATGTCGAACAACAACAATGTCCATCTTTAGGTTCTGTGGGATTCGTAAATAATGATTTAATTTTATTTTAACTTCTTTTTTTCGACGAGATACATAAAAAGCAACAATAATCAGAGAAAAAGAAAGTTTTTGTAATGGAAAAATAAAAAGTTTTTGTTGATCGGATATGTCGGACATCAACAATGTCCATCTTTAGGTTCTGTGGGATTCGTAAATAATGATTTAATTTTATTTTAACTTCTTTTTTCGACGAGATACATAAAAAGCAACAATAATCAGAGAAAAAGAAAGTTTTTGTAATGGAAAAATAAAAAGTTTTTGTTGAACGGATATGTCGGACATCAACAATGTCCATCTTTAGGTTCTGTGGGATTCGTAAACAATGATTTAATTTTATTTTAACTTCTTTTTTTCGACGAGATACATAAAAAGCAACAATAATCAGAGAAAAAGAAAGTTTTTGTAATGGAAAAATAAAAAGTTTTTGTTGAACGGATATGTCGAACAACAACAATGTCCATCTTTAGGTTCTGTGGGATTCGTAAATAATGATTTAATTTTATTTTAACTTCTTTTTTTCGACGAGATACATAAAAAGCAACAATAATCAGAGAAAAAGAAAGTTTTTGTAATGGAAAAATAAAAAGTTTTTGTTGAACGGATATGTCGGACATCAACAATGTCCATCTTTAGGTTCTGTGGGATTCGTAAATAATGATTTAATTTTATTTTAACTTCTTTTTTCGACGAGATACATAAAAAGCAACAATAATCAGAGAAAAAGAAAGTTTTTGTAATGGAAAAATAAAAAGTTTTTGTTGAACGGATATGTCGAACAACAACAATGTCCATCTTTAGGTTCTGTGGGATTCGTAAATAATGATTTAATTTTATTTTAACTTCTTTTTTTCGACGAGATACATAAAAAGCAACAATAATCAGAGAAAAAGAAAGTTTTTGTAATGGAAAAATAAAAAGTTTTTGTTGAACGGATATGTCGGACATCAACAATCTCCATCTTTAGGTTCTGTGGGATTCGTAAATAATGATTTAATTTTATTTTAACTTCTTTTTTCGACGAGATACATAAAAAGCAACAATAATCAGAGAAAAAGAAAGTTTTTGTAATGGAAAAATAAAAAGTTTTTGTTGAACGGATATGTCGAACAACAACAATGTCCATCTTTAGGTTCTGTGGGATTCGTAAATAATGATTTAATTTTATTTTAACTTCTTTTTTTCGACGAGATACATAAAAAGCAACAATAATCAGAGAAAAAGAAAGTTTTTGTAATGGAAAAATAAAAAGTTTTTGTTGAACGGATATGTCGGACATCAACAATCTCCATCTTTAGGTTCTGTGGGATGCGTAAATAATGATTTAATTTTATTTTAACTTCTTTTTTTCGACGAGATACATAAAAAGCAACAATAATCAGAGAAAAAGAAAGTTTTTGTTATGGAAAAATAAAAAGTTTTTGTTGAACGGATATGTCGAACACCAACAATCTCCATCTTTAGGGTTTGTGGGATTCGTAAAAAATGATTTAATTTCATTTAAACTTCTTTTTTTCGACAAGATACAGAAAAAGCAACAATAATCAGAGAAAAAGAAAGTTTTTGTAATGGAAAAATAAAAAGTTTTTGTTGAACGGATATGTCGAACACCAACAATCTCCATCTTTAGGGTTTGTGGGATTCGTAAAAAATGATTTAATTTCATTTAAACTTCTTTTTTTCGACAAGATACAGAAAAAGCAACAATAATCAGAGAAAAAGAAAGTTTTTGTAATGGAAAAATAAAAAGTTTTTGTTGAACGGATATGTCGAACACCAACAATCTCCATCTTTAGGTGCTGTGGGATTCGTAAAAAATGATTTAATTTTATTTTAACTTCTTTTTTTCAACGAGATACATAAAAAGCAACAATAATCAGAGAAAAAGAAAGTTTTTGTAATGGAAAAATAAAAAGTTTTTGTTGAACGGATATGTCGAACAACAACAATGTCCATCTTTAGGTGCTGTGGGATTCGTAAAAAATGATTTAATTTTATTTTAACTTCTTTTTTTCGACGAGATACATAAAAAGCAACAATAATCAGAGAAAAAGAAAGTTTTTGTAATGGAAAAATAAAAAGTTTTTGTTGAACGGATATGTCGAACACCAACAATCTCCATCTTTAGGTGCTGTGGGATTCGTAAAAAATGATTTAATTTCATTTAAACTTCTTTTTTTCGACAAGATACAGAAAAAGCAACAATAATCAGAGAAAAAGAAAGTTTTTGTAATGGAAAAATAAAAAGTTTTTGTTGAACGGATATGTCGAACAACAACAATGTCCATCTTTAGGTGCTGTGGGATTCGTAAAAAATGATTTAATTTTATTTTAACTTCTTTTTTTCGACGAGATACATAAAAAGCAACAATAATCAGAGAAAAAGAAAGTTTTTGTAATGGAAAAATAAAAAGTTTTTGTTGAACGGATATGTCGAACACCAACAATCTCCATCTTTAGGGTTTGTGGGATTCGTAAAAAATGATTTAATTTCATTTAAACTTCTTTTTTTCGACAAGATACAGAAAAAGCAACAATAATCAGAGAAAAAGAAAGTTTTTGTAATGGAAAAATAAAAAGTTTTTGTTGAACGGATATGTCGAACACCAACAATGTCCATTTTTAGGTGCTGTGGGATTCGTAAAAAATGATTTAATTTTATTTTAACTTCTTTTTTTCGACAAGATACAGAAAAAGCAACAATAATCAGAGAAAAAGAAAGTTTTTGTAATGGAAAAATAAAAAGTTTTTGTTGAACGGATATGTCGAACACCAACAATCTCCATCTTTAGGTGCTGTGGGATTCGTAAAAAATGATTTAATTTTATTTTAACTTCTTTTTTTCGACGAGATACATAAAAAGCAACAATAATCAGAGAAAAAGAAAGTTTTTGTAATGGAAAAATAAAAAGTTTTTGTTGAACGGATATGTCGAACACCAACAATCTCCATCTTTAGGGTTTGTGGGATTCGTAAAAAATGATTTAATTTCATTTAAACTTCTTTTTTTCGACAAGATACAGAAAAAGCAACAATAATCAGAGAAAAAGAAAGTTTTTGTAATGGAAAAATAAAAAGTTTTTGTTGAACGGATATGTCGAACACCAACAATGTCCATCTTTAGGTGCTGTGGGATTCGTAAAAAATGATTTAATTTTATTTTAACTTCTTTTTTTCGACAAGATACATAAAAAGCAACAATAATCAGAGAAAAAGAAAGTTTTTGTAATGGAAAAATAAAAAGTTTTTGTTGAACGGATATGTCGAACAACAACAATGTCCATCTTTAGGTGCTGTGGGATTCGTAAAAAATGATTTAATTTTATTTTAACTTCTTTTTTTCGACAAGATACATAAAAAGCAACAATAATCAGAGAAAAAGAAAGTTTTTGTAATGGAAAAATAAAAAGTTTTTGTTGAACGGATATGTCGAACACCAACAATGTCCATCTTTAGGTGCTGTGGGATTCGTAAAAAATGATTTAATTTTATTTTAACTTCTTTTTTTCGACAAGATACATAAAAAGCAACAATAATCAGAGAAAAAGAAAGTTTTTGTAATGGAAAAATAAAAAGTTTTTGTTGAACGGATATGTCGAACACCAACAATGTCCATCTTTAGGTGCTGTGGGATTCGTAAAAAATGATTTAATTTTATTTTAACTTCTTTTTTTCGACAAGATACATAAAAAGCAACAATAATCAGAGAAAAAGAAAGTTTTTGTAATGGAAAAATAAAAAGTTTTTGTTGAACGGATATGTCGAACACCAACAATGTCCATCTTTAGGTGCTGTGGGATTCGTAAAAAATGATTTAATTTTATTTTAACTTCTTTTTTTCGACAAGATACATAAAAAGCAACAATAATCAGAGAAAAAGAAAGTTTTTGTAATGGAAAAATAAAAAGTTTTTGTTGAACGGATATGTCGAACACCAACAATGTCCATCTTTAGGTGCTGTGGGATTCGTAAAAAATGATTTAATTTTATTTTAACTTCTTTTTTTCGACGAGATACATAAAAAGCAACAATAATCAGAGAAAAAGAAAGTTTTTGTAATGGAAAAATAAAAAGTTTTTGTTGAACGGATATGTCGAACACCAACAATGTCCATCTTTAGGTGCTGTGGGATTCGTAAAAAATGATTTAATTTTATTTTAACTTCTTTTTTTCGACAAGATACATAAAAAGCAACAATAATCAGAGAAAAAGAAAGTTTTTGTAATGGAAAAATAAAAAGTTTTTGTTGAACGGATATGTCGAACACCAACAATGTCCATCTTTAGGTTCTGTGGGATTCGTAAATAATGATTTAATTTTATTTTAACTTCTTTTTTTCGACAAGATACATAAAAAGCAACAATAATCAGAGAAAAAGAAAGTTTTTGTAATGGAAAAATAAAAAGTTTTTGTTGAACGGATATGTCGAACACCAACAATGTCCATCTTTAGGTGCTGTGGGATTCGTAAAAAATGATTTAATTTTATTTTAACTTCTTTTTTTCGACAAGATACATAAAAAGCAACAATAATCAGAGAAAAAGAAAGTTTTTGTAATGGAAAAATAAAAAGTTTTTGTTGAACGGATATGTCGAACAACAACAATGTCCATCTTTAGGTTCTGTGGGATTCGTAAATAATGATTTAATTTTATTTTAACTTCTTTTTTTCGACGAGATACATAAAAAGAAACAATAATCAGAGAAAAAGAAAGTTTTTGTAATGGAAAAATAAAAAGTTTTTGTTGAACGGATATGTCGAACACCAACAATGTCCATCTTTAGGAGCTGTGGGATTCGTAAATAATGATTTTATTTTATTTTAACTTCTTTTTTTCGACGAGATACATAAAAAGCAACAATAATCAGAGAAAAAGAAAGTTTTTGTAATGGAAAAATAAAAAGTTTTTGTTGAACGGATATGTCGAACACCAACAATGTCCATCTATAGGAGCTGTGGGATTCGTAAAAAATGATTTAATTTTATTTTAACTTCTTTTTTTCGACAAGATACATAAAAAGCAACAATAATCAGAGAAAAAGAAAGTTTTTGTAATGGAAAAATAAAAAGTTTTTGTTGAACGGATATGTCGAACACCAACAATGTCCATCTATAGGAGCTGTGGGATTCGTAAATAATGATTTAATTTTATTTTAACTTCTTTTTTTCGACAAGATACATAAAAAGCAACAATAATCAGAGAAAAAGAAAGTTTTTGTAATGGAAAAATAAAAAGTTTTTGTTGAACGGATATGTCGAACAACAACAATGTCCATCTTTAGGTGCTGTGGGATTCGTAAAAAATGATTTAATTTTATTTTAACTTCTTTTTTTCGACAAGATACATAAAAAGCAACAATAATCAGAGAAAAAGAAAGTTTTTGTAATGGAAAAATAAAAAGTTTTTGTTGAACGGATATGTCGAACACCAACAATGTCCATCTATAGGAGCTGTGGGATTCGTAAATAATGATTTAATTTTATTTTAACTTCTTTTTTTCGACAAGATACATAAAAAGCAACAATAATCAGAGAAAAAGAAAGTTTTTGTAATGGAAAAATAAAAAGTTTTTGTTGAACGGATATGTCGAACACCAACAATGTCCATCTATAGGAGCTGTGGGATTCGTAAATAATGATTTAATTTTATTTTAACTTCTTTTTTTCGACAAGATACATAAAAAGCAACAATAATCAGAGAAAAAGAAAGTTTTTGTAATGGAAAAATAAAAAGTTTTTGTTGAACGGATATGTCGAACAACAACAATGTCCATCTTTAGGTGCTGTGGGATTCGTAAAAAATGATTTAATTTTATTTTAACTTCTTTTTTTCGACAAGATACATAAAAAGCAACAATAATCAGAGAAAAAGAAAGTTTTTGTAATGGAAAAATAAAAAGTTTTTGTTGAACGGATATGTCGAACAACAACAATGTCCATCTTTAGGTGCTGTGGGATTCGTAAAAAATGATTTAATTTTATTTTAACTTTTCGACAAGATACATAAAAAGCAACAATAATCAGAGAAAAAGAAAGTTTTTGTAATGGAAAAATAAAAAGTTTTTGTTGAACGGATATGTCGAACAACAACAATGTCCATCTTTAGGTGCTGTGGGATTCGTAAAAAATGATTTAATTTTATTTTAACTTCTTTTTTTCGACAAGATACATAAAAAGCAACAATAATCAGAGTAAAAGAAAGTTTTTGTAATGGAAAAATAAAAAGTTTTTGTTGAACGGATATGTCGAACAACAACAATGTCCATCTTTAGGTGCTGTGGGATTCGTAAATAATGATTTAATTTTATTTTAACTTCTTTTTTTCGACAAGATACATAAAAAGCAACAATAATCAGAGAAAAAGAAAGTTTTTGTAATGGAAAAATAAAAAGTTTTTGTTGAACGGATATGTCGAACAACAACAATGTCCATCTTTAGGTGCTGTGGGATTCGTAAAAAATGATTTAATTTTATTTTAACTTCTTTTTTTCGACAAGATACATAAAAAGCAACAATAATCAGAGAAAAAGAAAGTTTTTGTAATGGAAAAATAAAAAGTTTTTGTTGAACGGATATGTCGAACACCAACAATGTCCATCTATAGGAGCTGTGGGATTCGTAAAAAATGATTTAATTTTATTTTAACTTCTTTTTTTCGACAAGATACATAAAAAGCAACAATAATCAGAGAAAAAGAAAGTTTTTGTAATGGAAAAATAAAAAGTTTTTGTTGAACGGATATGTCGAACACCAACAATGTCCATCTATAGGAGCTGTGGGATTCGTAAATAATGATTTAATTTTATTTTAACTTCTTTTTTTCGACAAGATACATAAAAAGCAACAATAATCAGAGAAAAAGAAAGTTTTTGTAATGGAAAAATAAAAAGTTTTTGTTGAACGGATATGTCGAACACCAACAATGTCCATCTATAGGAGCTGTGGGATTCGTAAATAATGATTTAATTTTATTTTAACTTCTTTTTTTCGACAAGATACATAAAAAGCAACAATAATCAGAGAAAAAGAAAGTTTTTGTAATGGAAAAATAAAAAGTTTTTGTTGAACGGATATGTCGAACACCAACAATGTCCATCTATAGGAGCTGTGGGATTCGTAAAAAATGATTTAATTTTATTTTAACTTCTTTTTTTCGACAAGATACATAAAAAGCAACAATAATCAGAGAAAAAGAAAGTTTTTGTAATGGAAAAATAAAAAGTTTTTGTTGAACGGATATGTCGAACACCAACAATGTCCATCTATAGGAGCTGTGGGATTCGTAAAAAATGATTTAATTTTATTTTAACTTCTTTTTTTCGACAAGATACATAAAAAGCAACAATAATCAGAGAAAAAGAAAGTTTTTGTAATGGAAAAATAAAAAGTTTTTGTTGAACGGATATGTCGAACAACAACAATGTCCATCTTTAGGTGCTGTGGGATTCGTAAAAAATGATTTAATTTTATTTTAACTTCTTTTTTTCGACAAGATACATAAAAAGCAACAATAATCAGAGAAAAAGAAAGTTTTTGTAATGGAAAAATAAAAAGTTTTTGTTGAACGGATATGTCGAACACCAACAATGTCCATCTATAGGAGCTGTGGGATTCGTAAATAATGATTTAATTTTATTTTAACTTCTTTTTTTCGACAAGATACATAAAAAGCAACAATAATCAGAGAAAAAGAAAGTTTTTGTAATGGAAAAATAAAAAGTTTTTGTTGAACGGATATGTCGAACAACAACAATGTCCATCTTTAGGTGCTGTGGGATTCGTAAAAAATGATTTAATTTTATTTTAACTTCTTTTTTTCGACAAGATACATAAAAAGCAACAATAATCAGAGAAAAAGAAAGTTTTTGTAATGGAAAAATAAAAAGTTTTTGTTGAACGGATATGTCGAACACCAACAATGTCCATCTATAGGAGCTGTGGGATTCGTAAAAAATGATTTAATTTTATTTTAACTTCTTTTTTTCGACAAGATACATAAAAAGCAACAATAATCAGAGAAAAAGAAAGTTTTTGTAATGGAAAAATAAAAAGTTTTTGTTGAACGGATATGTCGAACAACAACAATGTCCATCTTTAGGTTCTGTGGGATTCGTAAAAAATGATTTAATTTTATTTTAACTTCTTTTTTTCGACAAGATACATAAAAAGCAACAATAATCAGAGAAAAAGAAAGTTTTTGTAATGGAAAAATAAAAAGTTTTTGTTGAACGGATATGTCGAACACCAACAATGTCCATCTATAGGTGCTGTGGGATTCGTAAAAAATGATTTAATTTTATTTTAACTTCTTTTTTTCGACAAGATACATAAAAAGCAACAATAATCAGAGAAAAAGAAAGTTTTTGTAATGGAAAAATAAAAAGTTTTTGTTGAACGGATATGTCGAACAACAACAATGTCCATCTTTAGGTGCTGTGGGATTCGTAAAAAATGATTTAATTTTATTTTAACTTCTTTTTTTCGACAAGATACATAAAAAGCAACAATAATCAGAGAAAAAGAAAGTTTTTGTAATGGAAAAATAAAAAGTTTTTGTTGAACGGATATGTCGAACACCAACAATGTCCATCTATAGGAGCTGTGGGATTCGTAAAAAATGATTTAATTTTATTTTAACTTCTTTTTTTCGACAAGATACATAAAAAGCAACAATAATCAGAGAAAAAGAAAGTTTTTGTAATGGAAAAATAAAAAGTTTTTGTTGAACGGATATGTCGAACAACAACAATGTCCATCTTTAGGTTCTGTGGGATTCGTAAAAAATGATTTAATTTTATTTTAACTTCTTTTTTTCGACAAGATACATAAAAAGCAACAATAATCAGAGAAAAAGAAAGTTTTTGTAATGGAAAAATAAAAAGTTTTTGTTGAACGGATATGTCGAACACCAACAATGTCCATCTATAGGAGCTGTGGGATTCGTAAAAAATGATTTAATTTTATTTTAACTTCTTTTTTTCGACAAGATACATAAAAAGCAACAATAATCAGAGAAAAAGAAAGTTTTTGTAATGGAAAAATAAAAAGTTTTTGTTGAACGGATATGTCGAACACCAACAATGTCCATCTTTAGGTTCTGTGGGATTCGTAAAAAATGATTTAATTTTATTTTAACTTCTTTTTTTCGACAAGATACATAAAAAGCAACAATAATCAGAGAAAAAGAAAGTTTTTGTAATGGAAAAATAAAAAGTTTTTGTTGAACGGATATGTCGAACAACAACAATGTCCATCTTTAGGTGCTGTGGGATTCGTAAAAAATGATTTAATTTTATTTTAACTTCTTTTTTTCGACAAGATACATAAAAAGCAACAATAATCAGAGAAAAAGAAAGTTTTTGTAATGGAAAAATAAAAAGTTTTTGTTGAACGGATATGTCGAACACCAACAATGTCCATCTTTAGGAGCTGTGGGATTCGTAAATAATGATTTAATTTCATTTAAACTTCTTTTTTTCGACAAGATACATAAAAAGCAACAATAATTAGACAAAAAGAAAGTTTTTGTAATGGAAAAATAAAAAGTTTTTGTTGAACGGATATGTCGAACACCAACAATGTCCATCTATAGGAGCTGTGGGATTCGTAAAAAATGATTTAATTTTATTTTAACTTCTTTTTTTCGACAAGATACATAAAAAGCAACAATAATCAGAGAAAAAGAAAGTTTTTGTAATGGAAAAATAAAAAGTTTTTGTTGAACGGCTATGTCGAACAACAACAATGTCCATCTTTAGGTGCTGTGGGATTCGTAAAAAATGATTTAATTTTATTTTAACTTCTTTTTTTCGACAAGATACATAAAAAGCAACAATAATCAGAGAAAAAGAAAGTTTTTGTAATGGAAAAATAAAAAGTTTTTGTTGAACGGCTATGTCGAACAACAACAATGTCCATCTTTAGGTGCTGTGGGATTCGTAAAAAATGATTTAATTTTATTTTAACTTCTTTTTTTCGACAAGATACATAAAAAGCAACAATAATCAGAGAAAAAGAAAGTTTTTGTAATGGAAAAATAAAAAGTTTTTGTTGAACGGCTATGTCGAACAACAACAATGTCCATCTATAGGAGCTGTGGGATTCGTAAAAAATGATTTAATTTTATTTTAACTTCTTTTTTTCGACAAGATACATAAAAAGCAACAATAATCAGAGAAAAAGAAAGTTTTTGTAATGGAAAAATAAAAAGTTTTTGTTGAACGGCTATGTCGAACAACAACAATGTCCATCTTTAGGTGCTGTGGGATTCGTAAAAAATGATTTAATTTTATTTTAACTTCTTTTTTTCGACAAGATACATAAAAAGCAACAATAATCAGAGAAAAAGAAAGTTTTTGTAATGGAAAAATAAAAAGTTTTTGTTGAACGGATATGTCGGACATCAACAATGTCCATCTTTAGGTTCTGTGGGATTCGTAAATAATGATTTAATTTTATTTTAACTTCTTTTTTCGACGAGATACATAAAAAGCAACAATAATCAGAGAAAAAGAAAGTTTTTGTAATGGAAAAATAAAAAGTTTTTGTTGAACGGCTATGTCGAACAACAACAATGTCCATCTTTAGGTGCTGTGGGATTCGTAAAAAATGATTTAATTTTATTTTAACTTCTTTTTTTCGACAAGATACATAAAAAGCAACAATAATCAGAGAAAAAGAAAGTTTTTGTAATGGAAAAATAAAAAGTTTTTGTTGAACGGCTATGTCGAACAACAACAATGTCCATCTATAGGAGCTGTGGGATTCGTAAAAAATGATTTAATTTTATTTTAACTTCTTTTTTTCGACAAGATACATAAAAAGCAACAATAATCAGAGAAAAAGAAAGTTTTTGTAATGGAAAAATAAAAAGTTTTTGTTGAACGGCTATGTCGAACAACAACAATGTCCATCTTTAGGTGCTGTGGGATTCGTAAAAAATGATTTAATTTTATTTTAACTTCTTTTTTTCGACAAGATACATAAAAAGCAACAATAATCAGAGAAAAAGAAAGTTTTTGTAATGGAAAAATAAAAAGTTTTTGTTGAACGGATATGTCGGACATCAACAATGTCCATCTTTAGGTTCTGTGGGATTCGTAAATAATGATTTAATTTTATTTTAACTTCTTTTTTCGACGAGATACATAAAAAGCAACAATAATCAGAGAAAAAGAAAGTTTTTGTAATGGAAAAATAAAAAGTTTTTGTTGAACGGCTATGTCGAACAACAACAATGTCCATCTTTAGGTGCTGTGGGATTCGTAAAAAATGATTTAATTTTATTTTAACTTCTTTTTTTCGACAAGATACATAAAAAGCAACAATAATCAGAGAAAAAGAAAGTTTTTGTAATGGAAAAATAAAAAGTTTTTGTTGAACGGCTATGTCGAACAACAACAATGTCCATCTTTAGGTGCTGTGGGATTCGTAAAAAATGATTTAATTTTATTTTAACTTCTTTTTTTCGACAAGATACATAAAAAGCAACAATAATCAGAGAAAAAGAAAGTTTTTGTAATGGAAAAATAAAAAGTTTTTGTTGAACGGCTATGTCGAACAACAACAATGTCCATCTATAGGAGCTGTGGGATTCGTAAAAAATGATTTAATTTTATTTTAACTTCTTTTTTTCGACAAGATACATAAAAAGCAACAATAATCAGAGAAAAAGAAAGTTTTTGTAATGGAAAAATAAAAAGTTTTTGTTGAACGGCTATGTCGAACAACAACAATGTCCATCTTTAGGTGCTGTGGGATTCGTAAAAAATGATTTAATTTTATTTTAACTTCTTTTTTTCGACAAGATACATAAAAAGCAACAATAATCAGAGAAAAAGAAAGTTTTTGTAATGGAAAAATAAAAAGTTTTTGTTGAACGGATATGTCGGACATCAACAATGTCCATCTTTAGGTTCTGTGGGATTCGTAAATAATGATTTAATTTTATTTTAACTTCTTTTTTCGACGAGATACATAAAAAGCAACAATAATCAGAGAAAAAGAAAGTTTTTGTAATGGAAAAATAAAAAGTTTTTGTTGAACGGCTATGTCGAACAACAACAATGTCCATCTTTAGGTGCTGTGGGATTCGTAAAAAATGATTTAATTTTATTTTAACTTCTTTTTTTCGACAAGATACATAAAAAGCAACAATAATCAGAGAAAAAGAAAGTTTTTGTAATGGAAAAATAAAAAGTTTTTGTTGAACGGATATGTCGGACATCAACAATGTCCATCTTTAGGTTCTGTGGGATTCGTAAATAATGATTTAATTTTATTTTAACTTCTTTTTTCGACGAGATACATAAAATGCAACAATAATCAGAGAAAAAGAAAGTTTTTGTAATGGAAAAATAAAAAGTTTTTGTTGAACGGCTATGTCGAACAACAACAATGTCCATCTTTAGGTGCTGTGGGATTCGTAAAAAATGATTTAATTTTATTTTAACTTCTTTTTTTCGACAAGATACATAAAAAGCAACAATAATCAGAGAAAAAGAAAGTTTTTGTAATGGAAAAATAAAAAGTTTTTGTTGAACGGCTATGTCGAACAACAACAATGTCCATCTATAGGAGCTGTGGGATTCGTAAAAAATGATTTAATTTTATTTTAACTTCTTTTTTTCGACAAGATACATAAAAAGCAACAATAATCAGAGAAAAAGAAAGTTTTTGTAATGGAAAAATAAAAAGTTTTTGTTGAACGGCTATGTCGAACAACAACAATGTCCATCTTTAGGTGCTGTGGGATTCGTAAAAAATGATTTAATTTTATTTTAACTTCTTTTTTTCGACAAGATACATAAAAAGCAACAATAATCAGAGAAAAAGAAAGTTTTTGTAATGGAAAAATAAAAAGTTTTTGTTGAACGGATATGTCGAACACCAACAATGTCCATCTATAGGAGCTGTGGGATTCGTAAAAAATGATTTAATTTTAATTTAACTTCTTTTTTTCGACGAGATACATAAAAAGCAACAATAATCAGAGAAAAAGAAAGTTTTTGTAATGGAAAAATAAAAAGTTTTTGTTGAACGGATATGTCGAACACCAACAATGTCCATCTTTAGGTGCTGTGGGATTCGTAAATAATGATTTAATTTCATTTAAACTTCTTTTTTTCGACAAGATACATAAAAAGCAACAATAATCAGAGAAAAAGAAAGTTTTTGTAATGGAAAAATAAAAAGTTTTTGTTGAACGGATATGTCGAACACCAACAATCTCCATCTTTAGGTGCTGTGGGATTCGTAAATAATGATTTAATTTCATTTAAACTTCTTTTTTTCGACAAGATACATAAAAAGCAACAATAATCAGAGAAAAAGAAAGTTTTTGTAATGGAAAAATAAAAAGTTTTTGTTGAACGGATATGTCGAACAACAACAATGTCCATCTTTAGGTTCTGTGGGATTCGTAAAAAATGATTGAATTTTATTTTAACTTCTTTTTTTCGACAAGATACATAAAAAGCAACAATAATCAGAGAAAAAGAAAGTTTTTGTAATGGAAAAATAAAAAGTTTTTGTTGAACGGATATGTCGAACACCAACAATGTCCATCTATAGGTTCTGTGGGATTCGTAAATAATGATTGAATTTTAATTTAACTTCTTTTTTTCGACAAGATACATAAAAAGCAACAATAATCAGAGAAAAAGAAAGTTTTTGTAATTGAGAAATAAAAAGTTTTTAATGAACGGATATGTCGAACACCAACAATGTCCATCTATAGGAGCTGTGGGATTCGTAAAAAATGATTTAATTTTATTTTAACTTCTTTTTTTCGACAAGATACATAAAAAGCAACAATAATCAGAGAAAAAGAAAGTTTTTGTAATGGAAAAATAAAACGTTTTTGTTGAACGGATATGTCGAACAACAACAATGTCCATCTTTAGGTGCTGTGGGATTCGTAAATAATGATTTAATATCATTTAAACTTCTTTTTTTTGACAACATACATAAAAAGCAACAATAATCAGACAAAAAGAAAGTTTTTGTAATGGAAAAATAAAAAGTTTTTATTGAACTAATATGTCGAACACCAACAATGTCCATCTTTAGGTGCTGTGGGATTCGTAAATAATGATTTAATATCATTTAAACTTCTTTTTTTTGACAAGATACATAAAAAGCAACAATAATCAGACAAAAAGAAAGTTTTTGTAATGGAAAAATAAAAAGTTTTTAATGAACGGATATGTCGAACACCAACAATGTCCATCTTTAGGTGCTGTGGGATTCGTAAATAATGATTTAATATCATTTAAACTTCTTTTTTTTGACAACATACATAAAAAGCAACAATAATCAGACAAAAAGAAAGTTTTTGTAATGGAAAAATAAAAAGTTTTTAATGAACGGATATGTCGAACACCAACAATGTCCATCTTTAGGTGCTGTGGGATTCGTAAATAATGATTTAATATCATTTAAACTTCTTTTTTTTGACAACATACATAAAAAGCAACAATAATCAGACAAAAAGAAAGTTTTTGTAATGGCAAAATAAAAAGTTTTTATTGAACTAATATGTCGAACACCAACAATGTCCATCTTTAGGTGCTGTGGGATTCGTAAATAATGATTTAATATCATTTAAACTTCTTTTTTTTGACAACATACATAAAAAGCAACAATAATCAGACAAAAAGAAAGTTTTTGTAATGGAAAAATAAAAAGTTTTTAATGAACGGATATGTCGAACACCAACAATGTCCATCTTTAGGTGCTGTGGGATTCGTAAATAATGATTTAATATCATTTAAACTTCTTTTTTTTGACAACATACATAAAAAGCAACAATAATCAGACAAAAAGAAAGTTTTTGTAATGGCAAAATAAAAAGTTTTTGTTGAACGGATATGTCGTGCTGTGGGATTCGTAAATATTGATTTAATTTCATTTAAACTTCTTTTTTTCGACAAGACATGTAAAAAGCAACAATAATCAGAGAAAAAGAAAGTTTTTGTAATGGCAAAATAAAAAGTTTTTGTTGAACGGATATGTCGAACACCAACAATGTCCATCTTTAGGAGCTGTGGGATTCGTAAATAATGATTTAATTTCATTTAAACTTCTTTTTTTCGACAAGATACATAAAAAGCAACAATAATCAGAGAAAAAGAAAGTTTTTGTAATGGAAAAATAAAAAGTTTTTGTTGAACGGATATGTCGAACACCAACAATCTCCATCTTTAGGTGCTGTGGGATTCGTAAATAATGATTTAATTTCATTTAAACTTCTTTTTTTCGACAAGATACATAAAAAGCAACAATAATCAGAGAAAAAGAAAGTTTTTGTAATGGAAAAATAAAAAGTTTTTGTTGAACGGATATGTCGAACAACAACAATGTCCATCTTTAGGTTCTGTGGGATTCGTAAAAAATGATTGAATTTTATTTTAACTTCTTTTTTTCGACAAGATACATAAAAAGCAACAATAATCAGAGAAAAAGAAAGTTTTTGTAATGGAAAAATAAAAAGTTTTTGTTGAACGGATATGTCGAACACCAACAATGTCCATCTATAGGTTCTGTGGGATTCGTAAATAATGATTGAATTTTATTTTAACTTCTTTTTTTCGACAAGATACATAAAAAGCAACAATAATCAGAGAAAAAGAAAGTTTTTGTAATGGAAAAATAAAAAGTTTTTGTTGAACGGATATGTCGAACACCAACAATGTCCATCTATAGGAGCTGTGGGATTCGTAAATAATGATTTAATATCATTTAAACTTCTTTTTTTTGACAACATACATAAAAAGCAACAATAATCAGACAAAAAGAAAGTTTTTGTAATGGAAAAATAAAAAGTTTTTAATGAACGGATATGTCGAACACCAACAATGTCCATCTTTAGGTGCTGTGGGATTCGTAAATAATGATTTAATATCATTTAAACTTCTTTTTTTTGACAACATACATAAAAAGCAACAATAATCAGAGAAAAAGAAAGTTATTGTAATGGAAAAATAAAAAGTTTTTGTTGAACGGATATGTCGAACACCAACAATGTCCATCTATAGGTTCTGTGGGATTCGTAAATAATGATTGAATTTTATTTTAACTTCTTTTTTTCGACAAGATACATAAAAAGCAACAATAATCAGAGAAAAAGAAAGTTTTTGTAATTGAGAAATAAAAAGTTTTTAATGAACGGATATGTCGAACACCAACAATGTCCATCTATAGGAGCTGTGGGATTCGTAAAAAATGATTTAATTTTATTTTAACTTCTTTTTTTCGACAAGATACATAAAAAGCAACAATAATCAGAGAAAAAGAAAGTTTTTGTAATGGAAAAATAAAAAGTTTTTGTTGAACGGATATGTCGAACACCAACAATGTCCATCTATAGGAGCTGTGGGATTCGTAAATAATGATTTAATATCATTTAAACTTCTTTTTTTCGACAAGATACATAAAAAGCAACAATAATCAGAGAAAAAGAAAGTTTTTGTAATTGAGAAATAAAAAGTTTTTAATGAACGGATATGTCGAACACCAACAATCTCCATCTTTAGGAGCTGTGGGATTCGTAAATAATGATTTAATATCATTTAAACTTCTTTTTTTCGACAAGATACATAAAAAGCAACAATAATCAGAGAAAAAGAAAGTTTTTGTAATGGAAAAATAAAACGTTTTTGTTGAACGGATATGTCGAACAACAACAATGTCCATCTTTAGGTTCTGTGGGATTCGTAAATAATGATTGAATTTTATTTTAACTTCTTTTTTTCGACAAGATACATAAAAAGCAACAATAATCAGAGAAAAAGAAAGTTTTTGTAATTGAGAAATAAAAAGTTTTTAATGAACGGATATGTCGAACACCAACAATGTCCATCTATAGGAGCTGTGGGATTCGTAAAAAATGATTTAATTTTATTTTAACTTCTTTTTTTCGACAAGATACATAAAAAGCAACAATAATCAGAGAAAAAGAAAGTTTTTGTAATGGAAAAATAAAACGTTTTTGTTGAACGGATATGTCGAACAACAACAATGTCCATCTTTAGGTGCTGTGGGATTCGTAAATAATGATTTAATATCATTTAAACTTCTTTTTTTTGACAACATACATAAAAAGCAACAATAATCAGACAAAAAGAAAGTTTTTGTAATGGAAAAATAAAAAGTTTTTAATGAACGGATATGTCGAACACCAACAATGTCCATCTTTAGGTGCTGTGGGATTCGTAAATAATGATTTAATATCATTTAAACTTCTTTTTTTTGACAAGATACATAAAAAGCAACAATAATCAGACAAAAAGAAAGTTTTTGTAATGGAAAAATAAAAAGTTTTTAATGAACGGATATGTCGAACACCAACAATGTCCATCTTTAGGTGCTGTGGGATTCGTAAATAATGATTTAATATCATTTAAACTTCTTTTTTTTGACAACATACATAAAAAGCAACAATAATCAGACAAAAAGAAAGTTTTTGTAATGGAAAAATAAAAAGTTTTTAATGAACGGATATGTCGAACACCAACAATGTCCATCTTTAGGTGCTGTGGGATTCGTAAATAATGATTTAATATCATTTAAACTTCTTTTTTTTGACAACATACATAAAAAGCAACAATAATCAGAGAAAAAGAAAGTTTTTGTAATGGAAAAATAAAAAGTTTTTGTTGAACGGATATGTCGAACACCAACAATCTCCATCTTTAGGTGCTGTGGGATTCGTAAATAATGATTTAATTTCATTTAAACTTCTTTTTTTCGACAAGATACATAAAAAGCAACAATAATCAGAGAAAAAGAAAGTTTTTGTAATGGAAAAATAAAAAGTTTTTGTTGAACGGATATGTCGAACAACAACAATGTCCATCTTTAGGTTCTGTGGGATTCGTAAAAAATGATTGAATTTTATTTTAACTTCTTTTTTTCGACAAGATACATAAAAAGCAACAATAATCAGAGAAAAAGAAAGTTTTTGTAATGGAAAAATAAAAAGTTTTTAATGAACGGATATGTCGAACACCAACAATGTCCATCTTTAGGTGCTGTGGGATTCGTAAATAATGATTTAATATCATTTAAACTTCTTTTTTTTGACAACATACATAAAAAGCAACAATAATCAGAGAAAAAGAAAGTTTTTGTAATGGAAAAATAAAAAGTTTTTGTTGAACGGATATGTCGAACACCAACAATCTCCATCTTTAGGTTCTGTGGGATTCGTAAATAATGATTTAATTTTATTTTAACTTCTTTTTTCGACGAGATACATAAAAAGCAACAATAATCAGAGAAAAAGAAAGTTTTTGTAATGGAAAAATAAAAAGTTTTTGTTGAACGGATATGTCGAACACCAACAATGTCCATCTATAGGTTCTGTGGGATTCGTAAATAATGATTGAATTTTATTTTAACTTCTTTTTTTCGACAAGATACATAAAAAGCAACAATAATCAGAGAAAAAGAAAGTTTTTGTAATTGAGAAATAAAAAGTTTTTAATGAACGGATATGTCGAACACCAACAATGTCCATCTATAGGAGCTGTGGGATTCGTAAAAAATGATTTAATTTTATTTTAACTTCTTTTTTTCGACAAGATACATAAAAAGCAACAATAATCAGAGAAAAAGAAAGTTTTTGTAATGGAAAAATAAAAAGTTTTTGTTGAACGGATATGTCGAACACCAACAATGTCCATCTATAGGAGCTGTGGGATTCGTAAATAATGATTTAATATCATTTAAACTTCTTTTTTTCGACAAGATACATAAAAAGCAACAATAATCAGAGAAAAAGAAAGTTTTTGTAATTGAGAAATAAAAAGTTTTTAATGAACGGATATGTCGAACACCAACAATCTCCATCTTTAGGAGCTGTGGGATTCGTAAATAATGATTTAATATCATTTAAACTTCTTTTTTTCGACAAGATACATAAAAAGCAACAATAATCAGAGAAAAAGAAAGTTTTTGTAATGGAAAAATAAAACGTTTTTGTTGAACGGATATGTCGAACAACAACAATGTCCATCTTTAGGTGCTGTGGGATTCGTAAATAATGATTTAATATCATTTAAACTTCTTTTTTTTGACAACATACATAAAAAGCAACAATAATCAGACAAAAAGAAAGTTTTTGTAATGGAAAAATAAAAAGTTTTTATTGAACTAATATGTCGAACACCAACAATGTCCATCTTTAGGTGCTGTGGGATTCGTAAATAATGATTTAATATCATTTAAACTTCTTTTTTTTGACAACATACATAAAAAGCAACAATAATCAGACAAAAAGAAAGTTTTTGTAATGGAAAAATAAAAAGTTTTTAATGAACGGATATGTCGAACACCAACAATGTCCATCTTTAGGTGCTGTGGGATTCGTAAATAATGATTTAATATCATTTAAACTTCTTTTTTTTGACAACATACATAAAAAGCAACAATAATCAGACAAAAAGAAAGTTTTTGTAATGGCAAAATAAAAAGTTTTTGTTGAACGGATATGTCGTGCTGTGGGATTCGTAAATATTGATTTAATTTCATTTAAACTTCTTTTTTTCGACAAGACATGTAAAAAGCAACAATAATCAGAGAAAAAGAAAGTTTTTGTAATGGCAAAATAAAAAGTTTTTGTTGAACGGATATGTCGAACACCAACAATGTCCATCTTTAGGTGCTGTGGGATTCGTAAATAATGATATAATTTTTTTCATACTTCTTTTTTTCGACAACATACATGTGCTCCAACAACAGAAAATTAAAGATTCAAATAGTGCGCAATTCGTGCAAGTCATTTTAAATGTTCTAAAATGACTAAAATTGGTTAGACTAGTGCACTGGACATCTTATTTATCATCTGAAATAATTTGTGATTGATATTTGCTTATTAAAAATTTTTAAAAACTGAATAACATTGTACTCTAACAACAGAAAATTAAAGATTCAGCTAGTGTGCTTTTGTGCCATTCATCTTTTAATGTAATAATTTTGTGTTAAATAAAAAATACTGGAGCATTTTGATTCTTAAGATTTAAAAAAGGAGTCAAGACGACCTCTGAAAGATTTTCTCTTAAGGGCTTGTTTGATCTATTGCATTCGACCATCCAGTTGTTGAGGACGAAATTAACATAGCATTGTTTCACTAAAATTTGGTTCGTCTGTCATAAATTTATTTTGTCCAGTGCTGAATATATAAAGCACGGATAAAAAAATCTATTAAGAAAGTTTTGTCTATACAGAACTTTCTTAATACAAAAATTTCAATTTTTTGATACGTTGTTTGGCCTAATCGTTTAATAAATTTTAAAGAATTTTGTGCTGCCATATTTTTTTATGGTTTTTTTGTTGTTATTTTTTTCGTTTTTCAGGAAAATGGACCTCCCTTCAGCTATCATGGCACATTTACCACCATGTTATAAAATTGCCGTTGAAATGCTTGCTTTGAATTTGAGTAAAGCACAGAGTACACGGCTGATAAATAAATGTTTTAATGATTTTTTTCGTAAATATACAATGATACCGGAAATTTTGTTAAGTTGGGAAAATTAAGTTTTTTTATCTATTTTAAGTGGGGCTTGATAATACATTGATAGCTCTTGTTTTAGCTCGTTGTTAGACGATTTAAGATTAAAATTGCTAAAATGCTATCTTTTGCTGCTTCACTGTAATTTTTTAAATGATTTTTATATTTCAGGTTACACGCACCTAAAAATTTAGATGACTCATTAGATGATTCTGAAGGCAATGATTTTGAGGGCGACGGTTCTGATATCTTTGATAAACCACAACAACAAAATCGAAGGCGTTCGATTAAACATTTTTACATTGAACCTGAAGATTATCTGTGGTATGAGTTCGACAGAAAAAGACCAATCGTAATTTTTTTACATTATTAAATTTTATTAACAATAATAATTAATAAATTTAGTTTCCATGTTTTTTTAAACTTTATACATTACCATATTTTGATGCATTAAGCAGTTGTTGCGACACGATGACTTCCCCAAGAGCTTCTGAAGTTTTAAAGAAAATATTTGAATTTCCTCATTCACATTTAAAAGCAGCTATGACATTGTTAGAAGAATGCAGTAGTAAGTACATAGCAGTTATATCGCGACTTTTAAATCATTTATTATCACTCAAATATTTTTGTCTAACTACAGATAAAAAATTTCCACATTTTTCAGCTTCTCCATTGAATCCAGAATTTTTGAAAAACTGTGGTCATTTGCTTTCGCTTTATGATAAAATCATTGCTGCGGAGAAAAATGATGCAATAAAAGCATGGATTCTTTGTTTAGCTGAAAGTAATGATGAAGAATTTTGTATTCAAAATATTGAATTCAAATTAGGAAAGAATCCTTTAAATATTGAGCTTTGGAAATGTTACATGGAATTTCTTGCTTCTAGAAATAATCTGGTTAGTTTTCTTCTTTGTCTATCAAAAGAAATTCGATGGCAGGATAAGAAAAACATTCGTTTAATTGTATTACAGTAATACATTGTTGCAGTACTACAAATACTTTTTTAGAAAATTTTGGATGTGTATCATCGTTATTGTCGATTGTTTATTGAAGATACAGATATGAGAAACCAGTACAAGAAAGAAATAAATAAATTTAATGGTTTTGGTTTAAACGTTGCAAAATGGTACATTGATGTTATCAAGATTGAAATGGAATTTGATTCATTTGAAGCTGGTTTTAATACATTGATTATGGCACTTGAAACAGCAACAACATATTCAAAGGCATTATTCAGATTTGCTTTAAGATTTGCGAAAAAATATATGAACTGCGATATTACGGCAGCTGTCGAGAGAAGCAGAAAACGATTACGGCATATCTCTACTCAGCAATCTTCCAAAAATGATATCAGTAGTGATCAAAATTTCGATATAGAAAACCCTGATTTACGGTTTAAATTTACAAATGAAATTTATATCACTTCTACAGCACAAAATTTTCCATTTCGATCCACCTTTATCTCATATTTACTATCAAAAGCTCATTTTATTCTTTTAAAAAAATTAATTAAAACTTGCAAATATTTTGCTTTAAAACAAAAATTTCTTTTATGTTGGAATTTACAGTTTTACATTCGTACAATTAATTCTCGACTTCATTATTTTGCTGAAGATTCATTATTTATTTGGTCAGATCATCACTTTTTGAGAGCTTTAGTGAACCATTGTCTTTGGATCGGAAATGCATTGAAATATTATGGAGGACTAAACAGAAAATTTTTGTCAAATTTAATATCATCTTCGAAGATATATTGCGATGATATCAAGTATCTAACTGTTAAAAATCAAATTTTTACATTGAATGAATTTAAATCTCTAACAATTTCTAAAAATATTAAAACTTTTGAGTTTACTAATGTTACAGTAACCAAAGCTGATGGAAGTTATATTACACTAGAAGAAGTAATCGAAAGGCTTCCCGGTGCTTGCAAAATTGAGTAAGATTATTTTATTTTTGTGGAAAAACTTGTTGAAATTTCTTTTTGATCAGTTTAAAATTACACATAAACATTTTAGGTGGTTTCATCGCCCTCAGAATTGCACAACCCAAGAAACGACACAACTTTTAGTAATGCTTCAACGAAATACAAAATTAAGACAACTTACATTAAATTTTACAGATTTTTTTGATCCGACATATTTTTCAATGTTCTTAAAGGTTTGAAAATGGTATTTTGATTATCCTTTTTAAATGTTTTGTTTTAAGGCAAACGCGGCACCGAAGGCTCAATGGTGTATTTATATTCATGGTATTGAAAATGATGATTACAAAGAATTTGTAAGAAAAACCTTAAATAACACACTATTAACATGGTCTCCGCCTGACGAAAAACCTAATCTGCATTTTGAAATATGATTTTTGAAGGTTTCTTCGACACTTTTTTCTGAAAATATACGTAATTCTTAAAAATTCTGCAACGCCGAACAGCCGATTTTTTCATTCTAAATTTTAATAATCACATAAAAATAAATTTGAATAAAATCAAAAATACATTTATGTTTCATTTCATGATGAAATTTTCATCTCTTTGAGAGTACAGTACTCGGCAGTATGGTTTATCCCCCATATGTTTTGAAGCTATCAACAATTCGACGTGACATAGCAACCTTTGAACGTTATCGTCGCAGTCGAACCAATGGTCATCGTATGAGTCCAAATGACTATTTTTTTTGAATGTCTTACAATTGCATACGCTGATTACATTTATCTTGAAGCAATTTGGGAAGTTGGAAAAGCGGTAAGTATTTTTTCAATTTTTTCGAATATACTTGAACCACTTTTTAGCTTGAACGAATGATTGTTTTAATTCGCCGATTGTCAACTCCTGGAAGTCATGCAGAAAAAGCAATTAAACAGCTTAAGAAGACAAAAAATCTTCCAAATTGGATTGGTGGTTCATCCCCTGTTTCATCTGCAAGTCCAACACCGATTCCATCACCATAACTTAATGTTGCTCAAGATGAACTTCCGCCTATTCCCCTGTTGGAATTATGAGCAGCAGTTCAGAAGAAGAACTTGAAGAAGAAGAAACAGAAATAGGTGCTATCGATTAAATAAAAAATCATATTATCGTAACAATGTGTGAGATATAGAGTTTATTATTTGATAAAATGTGTTCGTGAAGTGTGATATTCGAGATAATTACTAAATTGCTAAATATCAAAGGCCCTCTTCTAGATTGATAAAATGGCTGTCTTAAATATGACTCATAATATTGCAGACCAGGATTAGCGTGGAAAAATACTAGAATCATAACTAATATGGGAACAACCAGATATGTGATTTCCAAAATCGCTCAAAACATGTTTCATGTGGTTCCCCAACTATTCAATAGCCTTTTTACAACTAATTAGTCCCCCATAATATAGTCATATTATGACTAAATGCCATTGGGCAAGTAGCTTGCCATGAAATATAAAAATACTTACGAGCAAAAATTGAAATTTCTTATTTGTACAGGTTTTATTAATTTATATAAAAATACATATTTAAAAGTGCAATAAAACTCAACAAGATAAAACACAGATTAGTCATTTTTGCATTGCTTTTGACAATTAAATATTCCATTAAATAATTGCTTTTTTCATTGTGATACACACCAAACATTGATGATGTTAGAGAAAGTGTTTCGCCAGCTTTTATTCTAAAAATGTTACATTCATATCTAGATGAATTTTGCAAACAATTGCTTACGTATAATTTTTACTGCTAAAATCATAAACAATGACAGCATCACCTTCATGGTGTTTCATAGTAAAGGTAGTTTTAGCTCCAGGTGTTACAAACTGATAGAGGAATGTATCCGCATAATAATTTGTCTTAATGCCGCCATAGTTTGGTGAAGCAACAACACCTCGAATATCATAATTACCAGAATAAGTAATTATTGCTGGGGCTATAAAATTAAGGTATCATATATTTAAGATACATGCATGTATACATGTGATATCTCCAAATGAGGCATCCATTGCTGTTATGGTAAAGTTGTGATACCTTAATAATATTGTAAAAACTTACGCTGCTCATTTCTAACTGTTCCCATAACGGTTATTGCAGTTGTTACAATACTTATAGCTGGCGCATATATGCTTACATTATACCAAAATCCATTATTTATCGCATCTGTATAACTGGAAAATAAATTTTATTAAATATTTTTATATGAAAATTATCTCTTACTCTGAATCAAAATATTCAGCTCCATTGACGGCATTTCTTACCACAAAATTACTGATTAATCCATCATCCTCCGTTGGATCGAAAGATGAAAAGCTAAGTAATGACATATATGAACAACTTGAAAGAATAATTGTATCACATTTACCCATTGTCGCTGTATTGGCAACAAAGCTAGAGTTAGATGTTGCATCAAAAACATTATATGGCCACAGGGTGCAGGTAGCTTCATATGCTATAAACAAATTCGTTGTAGCAATAGTATTTATATTAGTGTTTTTAATATTTGTACCTTCAACAATTCGAAACATAGCCCTTACATCGGCACCCATATTAATTCCTGGTCCATCATATTTTTTATGAAAGATCGTAAAACAACTCGAATATGAATATAAGTTTCTGGGATATTGTGTTGAATTTGAATCCAAAATATCAGAATCTAAACTAAAATAAAAACTTTTATAATTTATTAATTTTTTGATTTTGTGTAATATTGACATATGGTACAAAAAGTGATATGTAACGATAAAAATAGCTTACGTTCCTGTAAAATTTGACATATCAGCCGAATCATAAAGACTAAATAAATTCAAAGGACTATAGGACTTTGAAGGATACATATGTGTCAATAATAATTGTAAAGTTTGGGACGATCCATCATTTTTTTGATTTGCACAAACAGTTAAGCTTGTATTATCTTCTATATCTTCTAAACAAATAAAATATGATGGATTATCTTTATTTAAATATTTAATATCAGTAGCATTTCCATCAACAACAAAAAGTGCAAAAATAACAGAATATAAGAAAAATCTATAAGACATGATGATGGGAAATGGAAAATAAACAATAAAAGAGAAAAGCATTTCTTAGAAGCGATTGCTTACACCATTCCTTTCTTATGAGATACCACGTCATTGCTGATAACAGAAAAGAATTTGCACCTTTATTTGAACATAAACATATTTGGGAGCTCACTTCTTTGGACTCTGGACCAAAGCTGCTTCTTAAAAAGGCTGCTGCTTTTTTAGATGTAACAAAAATAAATTTATGACAAAAAATGCATTAACTCTTTTTTGTTTCATTATTTTTTTAACACAAATATTACATTTAATACAGAACACATTAATTTTTATTATTACTGTTTTAACAAATCTTTTTGCTGTTGCTTATTTTATCAATTACTGCAATCCATCTTTTTTCATTCAAACCCCCCTTTTTTTCTTCCTCCTCTTTTTCATCTCTGTCAAAAAAGAAGTGCTCATGTCGCTTGGGGTCATACCGCAGTGAAAACACGCCATCCCGTCCGATCTGGCCAGTTAAACGCCGCTGGGCTCGATTAGTACTTGGATGGGAGACCTCCTGGGAATCTCGGGTGCTCCAAGCTTTTTGCTTATTTTTAATTAAATTTTGTTTAAATGATGACTGTAAATGATGCTGTGCACTGTATTTTTTTTAAAAATGCTTTTTGCATATGAAAAAAAGAAGATGAGCTTGATTGTTTCGATCTATTTTATTATGTACAAAACATTAATAAATTATTATTATTATGAAATTATGAGATACATTGTGTTGTATGTATTTACAAGATAATGCTTTATTCACTTTTTTAAGATGCCTGCAATTCCAAGACCACGAAGGCTATTTTTCTTTCCTCCATCTTTGTTTCCTCCTCCCAAAATGCCACCAAGAAGTCCATTATCTCCACCTCCAAGAACACCTCCGAGAAGGCCATCATCTCCAAGAATACCACCAAGAAGACCACCAAGAAGTGGCGATTTTTCTCAATGTTAATTCGAATTATGCGATTTTTTTCTGATTTGTGCCTTTCTTTTAATTTTTTGGTGGCCGTTGATTATATGTGTGCTACAAATTGAAATTTTTGGCATGCCATTGTCCTGATTATTTTGCAGTTACTTAGTTATATTTTTTGTGGAGTACTTTTCTCTTTCAGTTTGTATATTCTTTTTATGAAAACAGTGTCTGACTTTGATTTTCTTGTAAAGAGGATTTGAAAAAAATGTTTATTGGACACGATTTTAAAAACATTTAAGTAGGTGGACGTTGTCGTGGTAGACATTGGTTTACTTAGTTTATTCCATGGATGCACTTTTTCGTTAAAGCTTTTTTTTATTAAAACTTTAAAAATATTTACATTAGAAACAATAATAACTGATTAAAATTTGATGTCACCGTTTTTTTCTATGCTTGCTTCATAATGAATAATATTGCCATTTGTTATTTCCCATAATGGTTCACGTTTTTCTTTGAAATTTTTGTCACGTGGTTTCTGTCTTAGAAGAAGTGTTTCAAGCTAAAGAAATTTAATGTCGTTTGTAATTTATGATTTATGGACACTTACCTTTCCTGCTGGAACTTCGACGAGCACCGATAAAATAAATGCTAATCCAAATGTAAGTGCCACAATGGGAGTGTAATAATTTAAAATAATTTGCCATAAACTTGAATAATAAATTGCATTTTTTTCTAAGCCAAAAACATATGTAATAATTGGATAATGAACAAGATATGCGCAATAAGAGAGTCTTCCAAGGGGAACCCAAATATTCCATGACATAAATTGATTGATTGGTCCACCATACCCGTAATAACAGCTTACAACAATCCATGTCAAGCCTAATCCCCATGCTGGCTTTGATAAAGCTGAATATGTTGCTCTCCAAAATATTGAAAGTGAATTACCACGGTTGTAATGATATAGTCCAAATAACACAGTAAGCATCAAAGAAGCTCCAGTAATCCAAAGGAAAATGTTAAGAATCTGTAAAAGACAGAATAATTGGATTATTAGATATTTTCACTTACAACACTGATTCGGACGCTTTTATATTTTTGTAACGTCCATCCAACAAGTAGTCCCAGTATGTAAATTTGACATCTTATCCATGCTGCATAATAAACCAGTTTAATATAATTCCTATAAATATAATTTTTGTACTTTATTAAGTTGTATAAAATCCCTTACATTGCTTTATTAAAATCTGTTGTAATTGCATCAGGTCCAAATACAGTAAAAGTTGGAGGAAAATTATTTTCATAGATTGTAATAACATTTCCAGCTGTTGATAAAACTAGCAAAACAATAGCAAGAATCCATCCAGCAAGAGGATATAAAGCTAACGGGATAAGAATTATTGGAGTTAAAACAAACATTTGCATATCTGTTGCTAAATACCATGCATGTCCCATACACTTAAATTTTATCGATTAGTTGTGCAACAAGTAGGTGAGCACTTACAATTTCACTATTATTAAAATTAAAAATATATAACATATTTTTCCATAAATATTTTTTACATGGATCATATGTTGATGGTGTAGGTGAAAAGAATATTGGCATATTTTGTGTTATTGGGCCATAGAGATAGGTATAAGCTAACAAGGTTACCCAGTACGGTGCTGATAAACTAAAAGAAATTTGCATAAATGTCGTAAAAATACTGTAATCTTACCGTATAATTCTATGTACATAAAACAATATCCATCCTTGTGGGGACATTAGCCTTCTTTTATCTTTTTCATAATTTTTAAACCACATAAATGAAAGTAAAACTCCACCAATAAAGAAAAAGGTATCAACAGAAAATAAAGCATTTTCAATAATTTGTGTTAAAAAATAATCCAAAACTGGCATAAAATCCAAGATATTATCTGCAAAAGAGCTATTGCAATTTAGTAGCAATGTTGTTAACAGTAACTTACTATTAGAAGTTAAAGCAGCAGAAATAACATGTCCAAAGATAACCCAAAACATTGACATAACTCGTAAACAATTAATTGGACCAATTTGGCCACGTTTGAATTTTGTTGCAGTCATAATTTCACAAACACTTTTATAACCCGAAAATGAAAGAAATAATTCAACACCGAATTCTACAAAAAATAAATTTATAGCACTTTCTGAAAAGCAAAAAAAGCTTACGTTTTCGTAGCGGAGTATCAGATGGAAGAATACAACAATCAGTGATACCAGCAAGAATAACTAAAGCTCCCAAAATTGATAAAAATGAGCTTAAACATAGTAATAACAAAATTATTTTTAGGGTCAAAATAAAAAATACTTACATCATAATCCATGATCCTGTTGTCATAGGCTTATTGACATCAGCAAAAGTAGAAATAGCGCATAAATTGTTTGTTATATTTGCTAATGTTGCATTGATTTCAGGAACTAAAAAAATCAAACGATAATTTATAACTGCATATTTAATACTGGCGCCTACTTATTGCAACAACATTCTTTAAATCATTTGATGTACAGCTGCTTGGCATGCAAATATCGAATCCAATAGCTCTGTCACTGCAATCACCTGTTAAACTAATATAAGCTCTAGAAAATTTTACATACATAAATTTATTTTCAGAGAATGATACAAACCTGCTGTAAGCTGTAGTTAATTCACGTTTTCGATTTGGTACAGTATATTTTATGACATCACATTCTTGTTTAAAGCCGAAAATATTTCCTGCACCTCTCTGCAAGCCAGGTGGAACTTTAGCTGTGGCATCCATCACTGAAATTAAAGCGGAATTAAAATGTTAACCATTTTGTAACATCAAAATTCCGATTTCGAAAATTGTCGAAGCTATGTTATTGTTTCAAGATGAAAAGTGTTTGTTTTTATTGTAGCTATCGATTTCTGGCAACGTAAATTTTAAAATTACTTTGTGATAAAAAAGTTGTCAGTTCTGGAGACGTATTATTCTGGTCAATGGCTGCAACTCCAATAAGCAACAAATCATGCTCACATTCAGCAGTGACATTTAGCTTTATATCCGGAATACCAGCAGCCAATCTTGTAGATAACTGTTGATAAAATTTATGCTGCTTAAAAGATGCCATTGGCTCAAACACCATCGAGACATCAAAATTTTCATATTCTCTTGAAGCTTCAAACCTTCCATGCAAATCTGCTAATCTCAAATCTTGTCCATTGCAAGCAAGGAATAAAAGCAGAGCAAAAATAAAAACAACAATCATCTTAAGTATTTTAAAGTGCAAAAAAATGCAGCGGAAGTAATGAAATTTAAATCTTGCAACCTTTTTATAGCCAACAGATGCTTCCTTTTTTGTTGTTTTTCCTCTTTGTTATCAGTTAAAATTCTATTTTTGTGTGGAGGTCGTCGATGATGATGGAGATGATGCAGTTTTGATGAAGTCAGCCAGTCAAATGATAGCATTTGCAATTGTCATTTAAGGAAGACAAAAAGATTAAAATGACGAGGAGTGGTTTTTTGCGTTCATTAAGTTTGTGCTAAATTTGTGTTAAATTTTAGCTTAGAAATGTTTGTGTCAAAATTAAGTCAACTTTAATGTTGGGTACAAAATTTTGAAACAAATGTGTGTTTCGTTTTGCAAGAAATTATTATAATCTTATAATAATTCCACTCTGTAAGTTCCAAAGTTTTAATATCGCGAACTGAAGTTGGTGTAATAATACTTTTCAATTAACGCAAAAAAGGCTTTTAGGAATCCATAACGTATAACGATTTCATAAATCCCTAATAAATATGCGCTTCAATATACTATTCACTAATTCGCCATCGACATACGGGCTGTTCAGAAATTACGTAACAAGGGTGTGTGGGGTAAATGACCATGCGGTATTTACTGTGCAGCAAAAAATGTCTTTGATGTATAGGGGTTTATCAAAAATAACATTAATGTAATTTATGAACAGCCCCATATTTAAACTCTTAACAACAAAATCGAGAACCTTTAGATAGTATTGACGATATTATTACCTTTAGGTAATAATATCGTCAGTACTATATTTGAAACCATTTGATGAAAGATCAAAAAAATGAGTGTGAGAAGGTGGAGCGATTCAAGTTTTATTTTTTAAATTAGACACTACATAAGTAATTATTTTTTTATTTATCATTATTAATACAAAAAAAGTTTAAACAAATGTTTATAAATTTGCAAATGTTAAAAAAATGAATCAAAATTTCGTCGTACAATAATGTTAACAAAACCATCGAATTAATTCATCTAATGCTTCTGATTGTTCATATGGCTGTCCAGGGAATCTAATTGATTGGGGTGGATATTCCGTAATTCTGGCCTCAAGAATGTCTTCAACGTAGTCAATTAGTTTTTTCATTTCAGCCGGAGAAAGTGAATTTTGAATAAAACAGCATCGATAATAAATGTGTGGATTGTGCTAAAATAACATTGCTGACAAAAAACAGTAAATCAATAAACTTACATCCATAAATTTAGAAAATATTTCAAAATACGGATATGAAATCATATTTAACCGAATTCTGTTTAATTTTGTAGTATAGATTTTTTGAAAGGTATTAATGAAGTCCGGTGGTAGAAATGGTACGTCACCGTTATAGCTAAACGTATACATAAGTGATGCTTCAACTAATATAAAATAGCTTACAAATCAAAATGTTTAACATTAGGTACGCACTGTAGTACATTATTTAAATAAACAGGATCACCATTTTCAAATTTCAGTATTGTGTCGCGACAATATAAAACTCGAACGTTGCCAGAAGCAGTCAAAAATTTAAATTCATCAAAAGTAATTTTTTGCTGTTTCAATGTTAAACGTTTAATATCACAAACTGCAATTTTCGGGATAATAAGAGAAGCAAGATTGGGTTGATAAATTAGATAAAGCTGATATGTGATCCATAGCTTTTTTGCATTATTAACAATGTATTTTAATCCTTTTTGGGTATGTTTTTGATGATTCAAAGTCACATAATAACACTCTTCAGTTCTACTGTAATATTCAATTTCTGTAATAACTTCATAAGGGAATTCTTTATGTTGAAAATAGTTATGACATTTCATTAATTTTACAGCCATTTTTGGTTCTGCATTTTGTTTCATCCATTTTAATACATCCGAGGGAAAATCAGATGGTGGAACGGGTACTGACACGTTGGCCATTTTTAATCACAAATTTGAATAAACAGCAGTTAGATAAATATCAAAATTCTAGTTTTTTCTTTTCGTCAATTTCTTTTTTCTGCTAGTCCGAAATAAGTGACTTTTTTCGTCATTGATAAATAAAAAAAAAGAAAACAAAAATCAATAAAAGAGTAAAATTGGAAGAAAAAAGAGACCACCAAGAACTTGCATTCTTTTGCAAACTATTTTTGGGTTTTGTTTCTAACTAAAAGTTAAAACCATGATTTAAATTATAAAGCTTGTTTATTTTTATTCAAATCTTTTTTGAAAATGATGTACTTAAGTGACATATAAGATACTTCTACAAAAATATTACATGGATAAAAGATAGCATATAATGAGAGAACATTAATGCTTTGCAAATTTCTTGTTCAATGTTGTTTAATTTTTATTTTTGTTTGCCACAATTTTTTACAGAAATGACGATAACAAAATTTAAAAGAAATGATTCAATGATTATTTCTGAAAATCTAAATTTGTTGAATCAACACAATTATTTCTTTATTAATGCTGTAAATATTATTTTTTTCAAACTTAAGCGCTCCTTATTTTTTTGTGAATCATGTTTCTTTCAATGCTAAACTTTCTGGTATAAAATGATTTTTCAAACCCTATTTTTACAAAAACACAATAAATTGTTTTTTTAAAACGTTGTTATTCAAATAAAGCAACACAGTTTCTTTGTTTGATTATACGTTAAAGATTTTACGATAATTACTGTCAAATATGACAATCTTTCAATTATCTTTGCTACTTTTCCTGGCATGTATTTTTGGAGCAGATGCAGAATTTCAAAGGTAATAACATGTAAAAATGTTTTGAAACACGTTTGTATCTATTTGCAGAATCCCTTTGAAAAAGACTGAAACCCTTCGACATAAATTACTTTCTGCTGGATCATTGGAAGAGTATACTCGTTATAAAAGTGAATATGCCAAATATAGGAAATATTTTTATGAAATCGCCAATGATACAGAAACTGATGAAACTCTTTCAAATTATATGGATGTAACATTTTATTATTATTACAGTAAATACTTGACCTTTTTAGGCACAATATTATGGAGAAATCACAATTGGAACTCCACCTCAGAATTTCACTGTACTTTTTGATACTGGTTCTAGCAATCTTTGGATTCCATCTAAAAAGTGTCCAATCTATGAAATTGCTTGTTGTAAGTTATTTGAACAAAATCTGTATTTTAATTTATTTGTTTTTTTTACAGTACTCCATAAAAAATATGATTCCACTACTTCGTCCACATATGTTGCTGATGGAAGAGCTATGCAAATTAAATATGGTACTGGATCAATGGAAGGTTTTATTTCAAATGATACCGTTTGTGTTGGTGAACTTTGTGTTGATGGACAAGGATTTGCTGAAGCAACTGCTGAACCAGGGATGACATTTGTTGCTGCAAAATTTGATGGAATTCTTGGAATGGGTTTCCAAGAAATTTCTGTTCTTGGAGTTGAACCTGTCTTTAATCAAATGATTGATCAAAAAATTGTTCAATCACCAGTTTTTGCATTTTGGCTTAATCGAAATCCTGAAGATGAAGAACATGCTGGCGGAGAAATTACTTTTGGGGGAATTGATGAAAATAAATATGTTGAACCAATTAATTATGTACCCGTAACAAAAAAGGGATATTGGCAGTTTAAAATGGATAGTATTGTTTCGGATGGTGGGGATAATGCAAGCATCGCATGTCCAGATGGTTGTCAAGTTAGTTGTTGCTTTGAATAATCATAACACGCAAACTTTTATAGGCGATTGCTGATACTGGTACATCACTCATTGCAGGACCAAAAGATCAAATTGAAGCAATTCAAAATGATATTGGTGCTAAACCTTTACCTTTAGCTCAAGGAGCGGTAATACTTTACAAAACATTTTGTAATAATATAATATCAACAATTACAGTATGCAGTGCCATGTGAAAACGTTTCATCACTTCCTAACATCTCTTTTGTCATCAATGGACAATCTTATACTCTTAAAGGTGATGATTATATCCTTAAAGTTACAGTAATGGGACAAACAATTTGTCTTTCTGGCTTCATGGGAATTGATCTTCCTCCAAAAATTGGTGAGCTATGGATTCTTGGTGATGTTTTCATTGGTCGATATTATACTGTTTTTGATTTTGGACAAATTCGTCTTGGATTTGCTCAAGCCAAAGATTCAAACGGCGTCGAAGTTGATCCACCAGTTCAAGAATATGCACGTAGCGATGATTGAATCTTTAAAAAAAATAAGAAAAACTATATCTGCTGATTTCTTTGGTTTAAAATGCTTTTTATTTTTAGCTTTAAATTTTTATTAAACAATAAATTTTGTTAACACATTTTAAAAAGAGTAAATTTATTTTTCATTTTTGTAACCTACAGTTAGTAGTTTATGAGAGCAAAGTAACGACTTTATCGAAAATAAAACACAAGAAAACTTCTTGCACATAATTGTGTAGATTACGTATAAATCGCCGCATATTATTTAATGCGACTAAATCTTCTTGCATTACTACATTTACTTTCAATTATCCGACCATTATTTTTTTATTTGAACATTTATCTCAATTGAAAAACTCGTTTTTTGTTTATAAAAAAATATGTAGTTTTCACTTTTTTTCATAACATTTTTTCCAACCAAATCCACTGCCAGATTATCGCAAACTTTTTTGTACGTCAAAAAAAATTTATTTCATAGTAGTTTGATTTATCCTTGGTAATTGTGAATCAGAAACACAGAGATTTTTGTAGTTTCAAAGTAGTGTGCTTTAATAATCTTTTTTTAAAAAAAAAATTCAGTCAATATTTTTGTTGCATTGGTAAAACTTTTTTGTATTCATTATATCGCTTTAAAAAATTGCATGGGTTATCCGCCACGTCATGATTCTAAATAATTACTTACACCTTTTCCACCTTTAATGTCTTAAATTTACAGGTCATTTTATATCATCAAGAATGGATGCTTTAAAATATTTTGCTGAGAATCATCGTGGTGCTACGGTAGTTGTCAAAATAATAAAATAATATTAACCTCTTCATTTTTTATAGTCAATGACAAATAGCGAATGTGAAGCGCGAATCAAAGCTGAGATAGAAAGAAATCGAACTTATACAACTGTCATAAAGATGTTTGGTTTTCAGCAACCTGATGATAAATTGGAAGTATTAATGTATTACTGTCGATTACTTTTGGCTGCATTGCCTCGAAAAGGAAGAGATTATCTCCAAGATCTTTTTGATCGCGCTGATGAAAATACTCTGGTTCAATGGGTTGAAGTTATCTACAAGCCAAAATCGAATGATGACTTAGAAAAACTCTTGGAGGATGCGAGTTTTTTTAAATGCATAAAAGATTTGAAAGATTTAAAGATCGAGATTTCATTTTTACCATTTTATGAGACACTTCGAACTTACTTTTGTGAATACTTTATTCATCGAAAACATCTACCAGAAATTCTTGAAATTTATCAGTGCTTGTTACATTGCAATGCCATTCCATCACCAAATAATCCTTTAATCTTTTGTGCTGCTGTAAAAGATCTTTGGAAAAAATGTGATATAAAAGGTGCAGTGCTAAATTTGGAAGCAGATGAAACAGCTAACGTATATCCAGAACATGAGCGACTTAAAAAACTTGTTAGCAATGTTGAAAAAACTTCGCTTATCCCCATTCAGGGATTGATTAAAGTATGTTATACGGTATTAATTGAAAGATATTATCTATTATACCTCATATTTGTTTAGGATCTTTTTCAACCCGCTGAAATTTCTTTTATCACTGATGGAACAAAGACAACCCTTAAAGTTGAAGGATACAAAGTAATATTGTCAAAAGTTTTCAACTGTGAAGAAAATGCTTCAATCTTAGAAAATAAGGATATTACAGGTGTTCAAATATTTGCAACTAATGAATTAATTTTGGATCAAAATCTTAAATTACCAGGTATTAATTTTTCTTGTAAATCCAACAGTGTTGTTATTCCAAGATCTGTAAAAATTGATTTATCTGGAAATAATGCTGTTAGTGAAATTTCAATAGCTGAAAATGGCAAAGAAGCTGGCGAAGCTGGTGCAGATGGTAAAGATGGAAAAGCTGGCCAATCTTCTGGAAATTTTGCACTTATCTCTCAAACTGTTTTTGGTGTAGAAAATTTAAAACTTATTTTAAATGGAGGTGATGGTGGTTATGGTCAAAATGGTGGCGATGGCGCCGATGGAAAAGATAGCGTTGGAATTGAATTTGAAAAAGCCTTTGGTCTTGAACATCGAATTTTCAAAGGAATCAAACAAGGCGCAAATTTATTGACTGGATCCCTCATTTCTCGAACATTCGATAGAAAAATAGAGAAGAAAAGATACGATGGCAGCTTAGAAATTCATTGTGATTCACCATATTATTTTTCAACGCATACGTTTGAATTCATTAAAGGCCCAGATGGAGGAAAAGGCGGCTTAGGTGGAAAAAATGGTAAAGGTGGTCAAGGAGGATACCGCGGAACTTGCCACGTTGAAATTGCTGCAAAAGATGCTAAAAATGTAATTCAGGTCAGGAGTATAATGTGGCATAACTTTTAAAGCATATAAATGTTATAGGTCGACGCATACGATGGCAAAAAAGGGCCTGATGGACAACCTGGTAAGAATGGAGATTTCGGAAAAGAAGGATGGGATATTGCATTAATAAATAGTACATTGGGTAAACGTACACGTTTTGGAGAAACACATGATAAAAAGCTTTCATATCACTATAGTGCAACAAAAACAGAAAATTCCGTTTATGTGCATTCCAAAGATGCAAAAAAGGGAAGTGAATGCTTTGTGGAAATTCGTGAAAGAGATTGCGTTAAAAAGAAATTAGCTGATACTGAACAGCGCACTCAATTAAAAGCAGAATCCGAACGAAGTGGTGAATCTATTGCTATTGAAACAGCTGATATTGATTTAGAAGCTTTAAAACAAGCTCACAAAAGCAATATTTCACTGTCTGCAGATGCGCAACAAGATATTAGGATGGAAATAAATGAAATGGGGAATATTGAAAGGGTTATGGATTTTTATACTGATTTAGAAGAAGCACCCTACTTTTTAAAGAAGCGGCATAAAACTGTATTTTTCAAGGCAGATGATATTACAGGTTTAACATTAAATTATCTAAATACATATTTAATAAAGTTGTTTAGATGCCAAAGTATTTGAAGGCTCTGGTAATTTCTGGAAATCAACAACAGATTTTTCTCTTGAAAATTTATTTGACAAATATGACGTTGAAATCCAAGAAAAGATGAAAAAGAAGCATACAGTTTTCAAATTGCGATTATTAAAAAAAGACATTGCTCCTATGCTTAGTACAGAAGGCTTATTCACTTTTAATGAAATAAAATCGACGGATGAAAATGATCGTCGAAATATGGAAATTTTTGATGATATCAAAAATTTGGAGATCGATGCAAAATCTTTTGAACTTCACATATGCGACGTGAGAAAGGCTTTTCAAGAACATGATGTACATGGAATAAAGACATTAATTAGCAAAATGGCACCATTCAATTTGGAGAATAAATTATCTGTTACCCTTTTACATACTTTTCAAAATGATTATGAAGCCATGCCAGAAGAAATTAAAAAGACAAACTGTCAGCCGATGTTTTGTTTTTTCAAGCTTTATGAAAGCATAAAAGCTTTTACACTTTTACAAGAACGACGAATGAATCAGGCAACAAAATTTCAAGAGAAGATTAAAAAACTTGAGAAGAAATACAACTTTGAAAGTACTTTAACAGATGAAGAACAATCTCTGGATTTGAAATTACAAATATTATTTGAATACTTTGAAATTCCTGTTGATGTCACTTTATATCTCCAAAAAGAAATGCAGTTTTTATGTGAAATTTTCGTTTCAACCGGAACAACATTTTTAAATTCATTACTGCTCATCTTTGAAATTGAAGGTTGTCATACTGATGTAATAACATTAAAATATTTAGTTGATACAGTATTTGATGCGTGTAAATTGTATGAAAGCTTTAATGGTTACATTTTTCCAAGCATTTTATTAACAACTGAACAAGAAAATTGGCTTGACAACTTTTTTATTTTTAATGTTGAATCAGCTTTGAAACATCGTCTTAAAAACAAGGCTGAACTTGAGAATATTTTAAAACAGATGGAAGATGAAAACTTAAAAATTCTTTGTACCGAAAAATTGTATGAAAGTGATAACAGCATTACGGAAGAACAAGTGATGGCATTATTGGATACAATTAAAGCCACAACAAATCTTTATCCACAAGCTAAAGATATTACGTTGAAAGAATGGATAACAAAAATGCAACAAATTAATTCTGCAAGTGTTGAAATGTGTAACAGATGGAATGCCCTTGATGAAAGCTCAAAAAGAACTGTATTATTTTGGTGCAACATGTTAAGTGAGAAAAACTTAAAAAAAAAAGAAGAAATTAACGAAGTACAAGAAAAGCTTATTGACCTATTACAATATGATAGAGCAACAGTAAGTCGTTTTATGCATCGACTATGCGATGATGGAAATATTGTTAATAAAACTAAAAAGCCCTTGAAAGGTATTCTAGAAGCTGCTTTACACTGCTTAAAGTCACCTCACGGTGTCACTGATGACACAGAATGTTTTAAAGTAGCAAAAGAGCTGCTGGCACCTTATCCCTACATTTTACAATGTGTTATTTGTCGTGAATTTGATGAGATAAAAGTTCTATGCAAAAATTTGAATGATTCAGATGCCTATAATTCTATTCTCAATGATGTACTTTCTTTATTATCGAATTTTTCATTTAAGAAATATTTTGGAACAATTGATGAATGCGCTAAATCCGTGCTAGAAAATGACGAATGTGAACCCAGTGAAGGATCTCTGTTCGAAAAATATAAATCGAAATTTTACAATATTTATGGCAATTTTGTTTTAAGACCAGATTTAAATCAATTCTATTTGGAAATTGTTAACAAAATTATTTTTGCAAAACGGAACTTCAAGCTTCGACATACTCAAAAAATTGCAGTTTTATGTGTGCTAAAAGATTATGATAATGGTCATCGTGGACTTCTCCAACAAATTGCCACAGGTGAAGGAAAGACCCTGATCATTGCAGTTGTAAGTATTATTTCTGCATTAAAAGGGCGAAAAATCAATATTGTTACAAGTTCATCAGTGTTAGCTAAACGGGATGCTTCAGATCCACCACATGGTTGTCAAGATTTATATCAAGCATTTGGATTAAAAGTTGATCATATATGTTATGACTGCCCTCAAAAGAGGCAAGACATATATTCAAATTGTCATATAATTTATGGGGATTTGACAAGTTATCAACGTGATTATCTCCTTGATGAATTCTATTCAGCAAAAATTGCTTCAACTCGTGATTTTGATATTATGGTTGTTGATGAAGTTGATTCATTATTGCTCGATAATGGCTTAAATACTTTATATTTGTCCCATAATATTGCAGATTTTGAAATGTTACATTCGCTGATTATTCATATATGGAATTTGGTTAATATTCATATAAAAGATAACGGAAACTGCAAAAGTGAAAGCTTTTATCAAAAAGTTTATACATCTGTATTTCCTGTTATTGAATTAAATGATATTTCGAAGTGCTTTGGAATTACTGAAGCTGAAGCAATGGATTTTAGAAATGTATTAATCGAAAACAATATAATCGATATCAATGGAACCATTCTGATAACTAACAGAAAAGAATTGTCAAAAAATATTGAAAAAATCTTAGAAAATTTTGAAAAATTTTGCAGTTATTTTACTTGTTTTACTTTACAAGAAGCTGTTGAATTGCTATCGAAATCGAAACTTCTTGAAGCATCTGGCTCTATATCAACTGAATCAGAAGCAGAAAGTTTTTTGAACATGCTCAAAAGAAATAAGTTGATCGACGAAAGTGGTAAAATATTGCTATCTGAAATGACTGAATTTAAGCTTAAACTTGAAGAACTAAAGATTCAATATTCTGAATTATTAAACAAAAATTTGATTTACAAAATTGATGAGATAATGGAAAAGCTTATTGTAGACGTTCCAGAACATATGAAATTTTATGTTTCCACACATTTAAAAGAATTTATTGAAAATGGTCAAACTGCTTATGCCATGGAAGTAGACGTTTCATATCGAATTGGAATGTCCACATCTTTTAATGAAATTCCAGAACCAAAAATTGTCATTACAGATCGTGACACAGGTGTTGATTTACCAACGACACAATGGCACAGAGGCTTACATCAATTTTTACAGCTTAAACACGGCCTTCGTTTAACTTCTCTTTCAACAAAAGCCGTATTCATCTCAAATATTACATATTTGCAAAAGTTTGAAAAGCTTTATGGTTTAAGTGGAACCCTTGGAGCAAAAGGTGAAAAACAACAATTTCAAGAATTTTATAAGCTTAAATCTATTTTACTTCCATCTTCACATATTAAGCAATTTTATGAAGAACCAAGTATTATTACAAAAACAAAAGAAAAACATTACAAAGCTATTTTTGATGCTATTAAAGAAAAATTGTCTGAAGGAAGATCAATTTTGGTTATCAGTGATTCATCTAAAGAGGTTGTGCACCTCAATAAAAACATTAAACAAATTGCTGAAGAGAAGTATTGCACCACTGAAAAAGAGAATCTCATGCCATATAAAAATGCAGTAGTTTATCAAAAAGATTCTGAAGAATTTAATTACGGCAAAGGAACAAAACTGGGACAAAAATCAATTATCTTTGCAACAAATTTAGCTGGTCGTGGTACAGATATTATTCTAACAGATGAGCTAAAAGAAAAAGGTGGTCTACATGTTATTATTACTTTCCTTCCAAAAAATGTTCGTGTTGAAGAACAAGCATTTGGTCGTGCGGCAAGAAGTGGAGAACGTGGAACTGCGCAGTTAATTATTTGTGAAAAAGAATCTGTAGCAAATATTTCAAATGGAAAAAATATTTTAGAATTAAAATGGAAACGAAATATCGCGGAAGAAAATCGAATTCGTAAAATTCGGGAACGATATGAAAATAGGATAAAAGTGGAAGAGCAATGTTTTGAATATTTTTGTAAAAAATTTAAGGAGTTCAAAGATTTTTTTGCTGCCGAAAAAGAAAGCTATTCCATCAAAATTTTGTCTAAAGACATGCTCGATAATTGGGCATTGTTTTTGGATAAATCAGAATATGTGTATAAAGATAATAATGAAAGAATAAATGCTGCTAAAGAGTTTTGTGCAAAGCTCACAATTGACAAAAATAAAGAACCATTGCAACCACTAAATATGCTCAATTTTGCCGTTGCAAAAGTAAGTGCTTTTTTTGTTGGGGATTAGAAAAAAGCGTGATGTCAAAAAAACTGAATAGTTTTTTGAAATCAAATGAAAATTTTTTCCAACAGTCACGTACAGTCGAACCTCGTTATTACTTTCACCTCGTTGTTACGTTGTTTTTTCGCGGTCCCTTGGAAAACGTAATAATGAGGTTCGACTGTAATGTTATTAGGGTGCTAAAATGATGATCACCCACTTTTCCGGAGTGATCACCATCGGGTTTGACCACTCACGCGATGTAAGGATAATAATGTAACACTTTCTGGATATCGTAGTTCAAAAAATACGTTCCAAAAGCTTAAAAGCTTTTTCGTAATCAAAAAAATCATAGAACTAACTATGCCAAAAAACCACTGACCTCCACAATTTTTAGGTTAAAGAAGAAAAGTATCCTGAGGCATTGAAACTTTTGAAAAGCGTTGGCAGTAATTTTCCAATATATTTACCAGAAGCTCAATATTACTCAGTTTTTATCACCACAAAAGGAAATGAAGAAAGAAAACAATTTGATGAAGCTAAAAAAGAGTTATCTGAAGCTAGAAATGGATTTACAAAGCGTTTATTGGAATACAAAGAACACATAGATATTGTTGAAAGTCATAAAATTATTCAAGAAAATCGATGCCTTCATTGTGATGCTTTTGTACAGCAACAAAAAGAATCAGCACTTTTAATGAAAAATGTTCTTGAAAGTATTGACGTCTTTTTTGGACAAATGATTGAAGCGAGCGCCTTTCAAAGTGATCAACTTCCTGAAGAAGCTGCCATGTTTCTCTTTGAACATTTTTCAAATCCATCTAATTACGGTAATAATTTACCTATACAATGCCTTAAAATTAAAGAAGACATTAATGAAAAAAATCTTAAAAATTATTGCAAAAGTAATGGTCTGTGCTTTTCAAGCGTAATTACAAATTTAAAAGATCTTCAAAAATCCAAAAATGTTACCATTAAAGAATTGCAAAAAATTATGGAAATTTCAACATGGCAAACATTTTGGAATGAATTAGAAGAAAAGAATTTGCTCAGTAATACTCGCGCTCATATGTTTGTTGACATAACAAAATTACCAAGACTTACTGCTTCAAAAATTGATCGATTTCGACGTGAGAATGTAACAAAATATGGAAAATTATTTCAACACTTATTTGTGACAAAAGAAAATTGGATAGAATTTGATTCAAATGATGTAAGAACAAATATTGGAAAAACATTGCTCAATTTTCTTATCAAAAATAAAATTATCTGTGAAACAAAATCTGGAATTTTAACAAAAGAATTTGAAGAAATCTCTACCATTGAATTTAGTCAATTCAGTACCATAACAAAGGATAATTTATTGTTGTATGATATAACTGAAGCCGAAGCAAATATAATTTTGGACAAACTTATTGACAGTAAAATTATTCAAAAGTATAATGACGCATCATATTGTCTATTATCAAATGCAGAATTTGTATTTGTAACATGGTATGAAAATATTATAATAAAAATGGTCAAGCAAAAGCTAGCTTTTGCATTAGCCTATCAACTACTTAGAAAAGATAAAATGAATATTGATTTAAATTTGTTAAACAAAGATTTTTATGAATTTGATGAAAAATCTTTTATTTCGGAGCTTATTGATAATGGAATTCTTGAACAAACAAATATTAATTTGGATGGATTAAGAGCCGTTGGAAAAGATGCAAATATTATTCGAGAAGCTTGGGAGACAATGTGGGAAACAGAAGTCAAACATAATATTTCTGAAGCTTTAAAAGCTGTTCAAGAATTTATGGATTCTAATTTTGAAATATTTTTAAATAAGAAATCATTAATCACAGATACAAACGTTCAAAATATTGTGAATGTTTTTGAAGGAAATGCTGCAATTAGCCAAAAATATTCAACTTTTGACATTTCCTTAATTCCAATAAAAGAGAAATATCTCAGTGAAAGCGATAATAGTCATTTAATGATAACACATGGGTTATCACATTTGATAGAATTTCATCAGAAAAAATGGACAAAAAATTCATTGCTAAAATCTACAGCTATTACAGCTGCTGGATTAGCACAATTGGCTGGGGGTGTTGTGCTTTTTACGACAATTGGCGGTGCAATTCCTGGGAAAATTGTTGCATTTGAAGGTATCCATATTTACATATATATTAAAATAGTGAAATAACAATTTTAGGCGTAAGTGACATTATTTTTGGAGCAAGAGGATTTTTTACTGGACAATCAGGCAATTATGCAAAACACAAGATGATTAGTATCGGACTAAATGTCACTACCTGCAGTGTAACAGAAGCTTTAAAATTTACAAAAGATGCAACAATTTTAAAAACAATGTTTAGCAAGATAGATGTTGGTGCAAATACAGCTGTTAATTTTTTATCACAGGCTGTAACATTTGTTGCACCATCACTGCTTCAAATTCAAGCTGTCAAAGATAAATTTAGTATTAGTCAAGAAGCTACCGATTTTGCTGTGACAGAAATTCAAGTTCGAATTAAAGAAGCATTGGATGAAATATTTAGCGCAAAATCTGATGGCCTACAAGCAATGATAAAACCACTTTTACTAAATTTAGGAATTAATGAAAACGATATTAAAGAAGGACTATTCAAAAGCTATATTCAACCTGTATTATCTGAGATTTGTTATTTTATGGTTGCAGAACTTCGAACTACTATTATCGAAAATAAAGAAATCAACAAAGAAAAATGCTTTCAAACGCGTATTGTCAATATATTAAAATCTCCACATTTTGAAAAGCTTTCTGAAAGCTTTACGCAGAAGCTTGAAACCTGTATTAATCATTTAAAAGATGTTTTGGCTACAAAGGGTTTTGGCGGTAATGAAGTATGCTCTGATATTGATGAAATTACAGTAAAAACAAAAGATTTCATCCAAAAATGGAAAGAACAAATTGAAAATGAAAGTAAAAAGGTGTTGACAGAGGAACTCAAAATTCCAGTGAATTTTGACAACGAAGCTGAATACCAAAAACAACTGGATTCTATTGTTATTGGGGCGTATTCACAATTACGAAGATATGTTAAATTAGATATTGTTGAAGCAAGTGAAAATAATTATCAGAATGCAGAGGAATGCGATCCTGACAAATTGCTATTTGCTGAATTAAAAACAAATTATTACAAAAAATTAAATGAAATTCAAGCAAAAACTCAAAGCCCTGAAATATTTGCAGCTGCATTAAATCGAAGCTTAAACATGGATATTCATGGTGCAGAAGCTATTTCAAATTTAATTAAAAATAATCTTTTAGTTTCTGTAACACTTAAAACTGACAGTGGCATTTTAACATCAAAGGGGGATGTTGAAATTCAAATAAAACAAAATTATGGTAATATTATTCACATAATAAAAACGCTATTGAAAAATAATTTATACTTTTGCAGATGCCTTTGAAATTTCTTCTATTGGAGACACTATGTATGATCAAATAATAAATCAGTTGCCAGCATTTAGGAAATGTTTTCAAAATAAATTGATGTTTGAAAAAGCGCTAGCAGAAGAAATCAATAAAAATCCTACGTTTTTTGTTCGTCAGAAAGAAATTTGTCAAACTCTGCTTTAATCTCGTTTGATAAGGTCTTTGAATAGCATCACTATCTGGTGATGTTAAAGTGTTTTATTTTGGATCTTAAATGAGCAAAGAAATTATTGACTAGTTAATTTATTATTTCATAATATCGTATTTTTCTTTACCAAGCATTATATATTATTTTATTTTTAATAAAATCAATTCATTAAAATAAAAGGTTATTTGTGTCTTAATTTCATTTGTTTCCAACAGTCTGCACATTCAGGAAATTATTAATATTTCAACACTTACAAAAAATTTTTAAAAATAATGCTTTTTAAAAAAAACCACAAAATTTGCCACCTTTTTAAAACGAAATGGTAACGATATTTCGCAGTTTTTGAGTAAATGTAAACTGGAATACATTGATAAAACTTTTTCATATGGTGATAAAAAAATAAAAAAACATCATTAACTTATTTTAGCTCTTGTTCGTTGTCGTGTTTACTTGTTTTGTATTTTTTTCTTCATTTTAAAAAATGAAAAAACTATTTCATATTTTTGTTTTCTTGTATATGGCAACTTTAACCAATGCTGCATGGGACGATATTACATTTACACCTGATAAAATTGCTTACTATATTGTTCCAACATTCTCCGAAAATTCAAAACCACAAGATTTTCTTGAAATATATAATTATTTCAGTAGCTTTCTACGCATACCTGAGTATTTCACAGTTTTTACTGACAAACAACCATTTCAATGTTATATTGCCTCATCGGAGACAACCTTTTTGATTTTAGGGTCACATGAGTGTTTGACAGAAAATGACTCTATGATTATTAACCTTTCTACACTTACTGAAAAAATGTACGAAGAAAGCGTTACCACAAATGTTACAAAACTATTAACAAAAGCTTATCATTATGTAGAACATCAAAACTCGTGGAGCAATGGTCACGATACACTTAAAATTCGCGCAAATGTTATTATTTTAACTGATTTATCAGTGGTTCAAGGCTTCTATGATAGTGTATATATTGATTTACAAGAAATTTTATTTTTTATTTTATCAAGTGCAAAGGAAAATCATCAAGAAAATGAATATCCTGCTCATCAATATGAACAGTATTTTTATACAAGTGGCAGTGTTTCAAAAGAATCCATCAATCAGTTAATTACAAACGAAACATTAAGTAATTGCATTTATATAATATAATAGTTTTGTAATATGAAGTCAATTTTTCCAGCTTATCGACTTTCAATTAAAGCAAATAAGTACAATGTTTTTATCGTTGGTGATGAATTGATATTGGAATATGCAATAAACATGGCAGAAAGTTTAATATCACAAAGTGATTGGGGTAATTTATTTCCAATACTTTATGTTGCAGCACTAAAAAAGAATGAAAGCTTTTATTATCAAACAGGTGAAATAAAAATATCAAGCCTGCCAAACTTAATTCTTATTTTTTAGTCGCAATGCATCTGATTAATACACAATTTTCTTCGGAGAAGCTATCAACGAGATATCAAAGTAAAATCCTCGCATTCTTTTCAGCTATTTATTTATCTTTTTAGAAATTAGTACCACCCTTTCAACAGATTTAGTGGAAAGATATTTGATAAAAGTTTATAATGTTACATATGATAACAGCTTTACTTTTGATTTGAAATGGAATTTACTTATTACAGATACTTTTCCGAAGTGGTTAACAAATACGGGTTTAATCTTTGATTCTTTTTCTCGCCACTTAGATGTTTATTTAATAACCAACGATAGTACTTACAAAAATATATTAAACGATTTATCAGAAAATATTAATGAAATTATTGTGGATGACGAAAATTCTACTCAAAGAAATAATCATATTATTTTACAAAATGCAGCAGGCACACCAGACATCAAATATTTTCCCACTTTTAAAAAGCAAATGTTATCTCGTAAGTGGTTTTCGCAATGTTTTTTTATAGTTCAAAACATTTTAGAAGCATATAGTTATCGAACACCAACAATCAACAATCAGAATCGATGGTGGATATGGCTAATTGTTGGCTGCTGTTTAGCTGCAATTGGAGCTGCTTGTGTAATATACTGGTTTTGCTGTTATAGAAAATACTTAAAAACAGATGACATAACGCGACCATTTTCGCCAAGCACGTAAGCATTTTACTTTTACTTTCTCAAACTTTTGTCGGAATTTTTTTTTATAGCTTATCACAAATACCTGAAACAACAACAGAAAAACAAAAAATGCTGTTTATTGATGAAACATGTTTACAAGTTCTAGTAAGCAAAATTCTTGGTCACGGTACATCATCTTTAGTTTATGAAGGTTTTTTGAATGATATTTCACCAGTTGTGGGGCTACATCTACAAATGGGAACGAGCAATTTCGTAAACTGCATTGTCGCTGTAAAGGCTGCAACAACCGTAAACAAATATGAATTTGAACAAGTTTTTCGAGAAATTGATGCAGCATTAAAAATAGGATATCATCGTCATATCTGTTGTTTACTTGGGTGGACATTGTATCATAAAATTCCAACGTTAATCTTGGAGCACGTAAATGGCACAAATTTGCATGCTTGGATTCAGAGTACTGCTGAAGAAACATCTGATAAAATTATTGCAAAAATATTATGGCAAATTACTGATGCTATGGAGCATATATCTGCACGCGGAATTGTTCACAAAGATTTGGCTGCTCGAAACATTTTATTGAATGAAATGCTAGAAGTTAAAGTAACGGATTTTGGGATATCTTCCGCGGTAAATGAAAAACAACACATTTATCAAGCTCCATTTCATAGACGGCTTCCGCTACGATGGATGGCAATTGAAGCTATAAAAAAGAGATTATTTTCGGAAGCATCAGATGTTTGGTCATTTGGAGTGTTAATCTGGGAAATTTACAATAATGGCGATATACCGTATGGTGAAATGGATGGAAGTGATATCATTGAATGTTTATCTGCTGGAAATCGTTTAGATGTTTCAAAAATAAATATTTGGAAATCACTTGTGATTGATTGTTGGAAAGAAGAACGGCAAGAAAGACCAGCATTTACTAATATTAAAAAGCAATTTGAAAATTTTCTTGTTGAAGAAGATATTAAATATGGGTATATAAAATGTTTAAATCAGGCAAAAAGCTGAAATAATAATATTTTAATTATTTATTTAAAGGCATTAATAAAAACATTTCATTTAAATTTTTATAACGCAGCGTCATCTAAAACAAACAAAATATGAATTTATTTGTCACGATTGCTAAAATTTCAATGAACATTGAAAACAATTTGTGATAGAAACCGTGTCACAATAGTTGTTTATTTAAAAATAAAATTAACAAATATAACTTTGAGCTTTCAGAAAAGCTAAGAAGGCGCAAAGACCAGTCCTAAGTAGCAGTGAAATTTCAAGGCCATCAGCTTCAATCACAAAATCTTTTCCTTGTCCATTAAGTCGATATGGAACTATCCCATGATAAAATTGTTTTCCAATCATTTTTCGTATTATTGCTTGCATAAATTCATTTTGAGCTCGCTTAAATTCTTTTTGCGTCTTTTCATCTGTAATATCCATTACTCCTTCTGTGAGGGGCTTATCTGGCGAGTATGGGAATAGACCAGCTTGTGCCATTTGACAATTACATGCTAGTCCATTTAAAACCAAGTCAAAGCCAAACGGTGATTCATATGCCGATTGAACAGATTCATTCAAAATTTTTAATGGGAGATCTGAAAGATGAATAAAGTTTTTGATAAAATTATGTGAATTAAGTTGTTAAAAATGCTTGGGGCATGATTTGGAAATCTTAGAATCGTCACCGAAATTTATTGTTTTATCGAAATATCAATTTTGCCATGACTAGATTCAAACATGCACAATAAAGAGACACAAAATATTAAAGCTTACCCATATCTTGGGCAATCGGACGCCCAAGCCCAATTCCATCTGTTCCTTTATTCTCAATAGCTTTGACCATTCCAGGAACAGTTCGAAATCCACCAGTTACATATACAATTGCATTTTTAATTGCAAGTTTAATTTTTTCTGAAAATTCCAAAAAGAATGCTTCTCGAGCAATCGTGGATTTTTTCTTGGGAGTAAATGCCATCGCTTCATACGTTCCACCAGAAATTTCAATGAAATCAAAACCAACTTTCTGAAATTCAATAAATATTCTAAAGTCCTTTAAGAAAATACACTTACATCAATTTCTTCTGCGATTTGAATTGCTTCATCATTCGTTAAACCTTCACGTTGAAATTCAACTGAATTAAGCTTAATTCCAACAATAAAACCAGTGGATGCCGGGATTTCCCTTCGAATTGCTTCATAAATTTCCATCACAATTCTTGCACGATTCTGTGGTGATCCACCATATTTATCAGTTCGTTTATTTGTTGTTCGAGATAAAAATTGCGCAAGCATATATCCATGTGCTCCATGTAACTCGACCCCATCAAATCCACATTCATACAGGTATTTTGAAGTATAAACAAATTTATCAATAATCTCAGTTTGAATTTGTTCTTCAGTCAATGCAATTGGAGTACCATATTCTCGACCATATGCATCACGTTTAAGTGGGACTTCAGATGATGAAAATGGGTGCTTGTTAACGATGAGAGCAGTTTGTCGACCAGCATTGCTTATTTGGGCGATAATTAGAGCTCCGTGTTGTTTCGCTTTTGAAGCAAGTTTTGTCCAAGTTTCACGTCGATGGGAAAAGTCGAGTTCTTTGGTTATAATTGTATTACCAGGTGATTCAAGATGCATTTCATCAGTTAAAATATTGCCAGTTACAACCATCTGCAAAAAATTTTAGTTAGAAGAATCTTTTTTAAAATTTTAAAAAGTAATAAAAAATACATTTTTAAGGATTGAAAAAAATTTTGTACTATAAGTTTCTTTTTTAAAACAACTTACCCCAAAACCACCGGCAGCCCATTTTTCATATAAATTTACATGTAAATCTGATGGTGCACCAGTTATCTCTTTATTCGATGGATCCCATTTTGCCATATTCTCTGACATTGGAGCTTTCATAAATCGATTTTTCGCTACTCTTTTTGATGTCGGAAACGCCAAAGAATCCCCCAAAATGTTTGGATTCACGGGATTTTCTACTGGAATTCTTTTTACCATCTTTCAAAAGTAAAAACTGATTTTTTCAATCACAAAAAAAATGTTTCTTTCACTGCTTTTTTACCTCTTTTATATATATTGATCTCATTGGAGTGCACAATGCATGTAGTTGCATAAAATATACTCTAGTTTTAATGACAAAAAACACAAAGTATAACTTTTTTTGCACCGATGAAGTTTATGCTTTGTTTTTAAAAACCTTTATTTTTTGTGATCGATACTGACGAATATTAAGAAAATTTTAATTGAAAATGACTCATAAAAATCAATATAAAAAACTAACATAAAAAAATTTCACCGTGATCTCAAGCTTTTATTTGATACATTGCTAAAAAATAATTTGCATTTCGCAGCAAAACATGAGGTGATTTTAATCAACAAGTTTCTGATGCAAGCTAAAATGGCGCCTCAGTCTTTTCTTTTGCGCAATTTAGATGTCGATATTTCTTTAACACTGTCATCGTTTTACAGAAATGCAAAAGGAATTATAAATAAATGTGTCAAATCGCTCCAACAAAAAATACCGCAAATTCCCTTGTAAAGATTTTAGTTAAGCATGTTTACTCACTATAAAAACTAACAAAATGTCAAAAAATAAAGAAACGCCTAAATGCAAAGCGGAAGTTCGCTCTCATGTTTTACAAACGTGCTGTGGTATATTATATTATATATTTTTTAAATTTTGCGTTTTTTACAAAAAAACGCAAAATGCAAACCATGACTACGAAAGAAAGAGAAAGAAAGATAATATTTTATAAATTATTGTTTATTTTCTATTTCAGTAAAAGTCTTAATCACAAAATAAAGCATTTAATAAATAATTGTTTTTGATTCACAAAAATAGTAACAAGTAGTAACGAGAGAACAAAGTCTTAACCATAATCAGCATTTTTATATAAAAGAATGTCATAAAAACCTGATAAACATTGTTTTAAAGAAAAATTGCATACTTTATTTCTTTTGTCATTGGTTTTTGAGTATAAAAGAAGGAAAATAACGATAGAAAACAGAAATACTTTATGCTTGTAAAAAATTCAGATAGCTTCTTATTTCGCTTACACTGGAAGTTTTTATGGCTTAAATTTTCTTTTCATTGTTATGTTTGTTTCTCTAAAAAAATATTTTTATTTTATGTTTTATTGTTTCAGTGTATAAGTTCTCAGCTAAAGTATACGGTTTTATTCTAGGCGAACTTACATTTAAAAAAGTTTGGTGTTGATTTTTTGGAAACAGCTTTACTTTGAAAAACAATAATATTGCCTTATGATTCGTATAAACATACTTCGTTTTCGCTGTCCTTGATACTGTAAATTACAAACGGAAATTTTTTCTTTCAAACATTTGTAAAATTTCTAATTTTAACACAAAAAAATAATGTTTTGAATCCTTCTTAAAAAAACTATAAAAAATAAATATTTTTCAACTGTTTGTTTTGTATTTATTATTATCTCTCAAACTTTTGGCTAAAAATTCATTTCTATGTAAACAAAAACTTTTTTACGAACCTTTGCATTTTTGGAAAAAAATTTTAAAATAGACCACATAAAAATTTTTGAGAAGAAGATAAATAAAATTTATATTTTGTGCAAAATCATGATTTGCCTATTGTTACATTTATTATATTTTTTTGCTAAAACAACGTTTTTTATAAGTTTGAAAACTACGTGTTTTGTCACTATTTTTCCTTTGTGTGAAATGTTTTTAATGTTATTTCTCTTTTAGTAATACTGACCGTGAAAAACTAAATGGCCAATGGCCCTTAATAATCAACGCATTGAGGTAAACTATATTTTTATATTTTTTAAAAGCTTACATTTTACAGCACTGGGGTCATACGGCTGCTAAAACAAAGATCAAAGCTTTTGTTGCCAGTTACGAAACATTTACTAGTGTAAAACAATTTTTTCAAGTGAATCATCCTGAAGATGAGAAAGTTATTTTAACTTATTACATTGAACAATTTTATGAATCATTGCCTGAAAACATTGAAAGATATGCTTACAATCTTTTTGAAAATCAGGAACAGAAGCTGATTGCCCAGTGGATTGAATTCGTATATGGCGTTCGTTTAAATAGCGATTTTGAATATTTGTTACAAAATGAAGATTTTTACAAATGTTTATTTGATTTAAAGCAATATAAAGAAGATCTAAGCTATGATTGGATTGTTAAAACCATTAAAAAATGTTTTGGTGGAATTTTTCTTGAAATGGACAATCTTAATGGAATTATAGCAATTTATCAATGTTTACTGCGCTGTGAACGTAGAGCACATCATTCTGCGGTTTTTTGTGATGCAGTAAAATTGTTATGGGAAAAGTGTGAATTTGAAAACAGCATATTACATTTAGAGCCAAATGAAAATTCAGAAATTGATGTTGAACATCAGCGTCTTGCTATGTTAGTGAATAACTTTACAGGCACAGATTTAGATAATGTAAAAAACTTATTGAAGGTCAGTTACATTCTATTTGAGAGATTTTTAGTATGTTTGATACTAAAAAGAAAATTTAGGATTTGTTCAAGCCAACAGATATAACTTTTTCTGTACTTTCACATGGTATTAAGCAAAGTATACTTATCGAAGGCCATAGAATTATATTTTCTTCTATTCACAACGAGATAATTCACCGAATGAAAAACAACTCTAAAATCACAAGTATCATAATAAGGGCAAAAAACGTACTAATTCTTAATCAAGATTTCACCCTCCCTGGTATAACCATTTCGTGTCAAGCTGCAGAAGTTATTATACCTAATTCCGTTACGGTTGATTTATCTGGAAGAGATGCAATAGTTGATCAAAAAAATTTAAAACCCGCCAAAAATGGAATTAAAAAAGGTGAAAAGGGGGAAGATGGAAAAGATGGTACAGCAGGGCATCCATCAGGAAATTTTGCACTTTTTACAAAAGCCATTCAAGGAGAAGAAAATTTAAATTTTATTTTAAACGGTGGAAATGGCACTAATGGCCAAGATGGTGGTAAGGGGGCAGATGGAGAAGATGGAATTGGTGGAAATTTTGAAAAATTGGATAAATTCACCCATGAGCTGGAAAAAGCTTGCAAAAGATTTGGTCGCATTGTGTTGGGTGGAGTTGGATCAAACATTTTTAAGAAAAAAGTTGAAAAAAGAAAGGAAGACGGTAGCACTAAATTAATTAATGAATCACCATATTATCTTTCACTGCATACCGTTGAATTTATAAAAGGTTCCGATGGCAAAACTGGAGGAAAAGGTGGAAAAAATGGATTAAGCGGTGAAGGTGGAAAAAAGGGTAAATGCGTAGTAAAAATAAATGATATTGAACGTCATAACATAAAGGTAAAACATATTGACCTATTTTTAACTAAATTAAAATTTTGTAGGTTAAATCACAAGACGGAACACCTGGAATGAATGGATTACCAGGTATTAATGGTGGTTATGGAATGGAAGGATGGGATATTGCAAAAGCAACAAAAACCTTTGCGAAACCAAAAAAATATGGTACATCACTGAATCAAAAACTTACCTTAAAATACACAAATAACAGCACAGATGAAACATTTCGTATTGCTGCTGATGATAAAGAATCAATGGATGAAAAGAGAGCAACAGAAGGAGAAGAAAAATCAGAAAGAAAACGTTATGCTTATATTGAATCACGTGTTTGTGTTAAAAAGGATTTAAAAGAACATGAACTGCGAACTGAATTTAAAGATGAATCAGAGCGAAGTGGAGAAGCCATTGCAAAAGAAGCTGATGCTATCGAAACGGAATCATTAACAGATGATTACGAGCACACTAGCGCAGAAAAAACGATTGAGAAAATTGAACAAGAAAGTGAAATAAATGTCAACGAAGACATTAATACAAATCGGATTATTGAATTTGTTGCGGATTTAGTTGAAGAAGCATATATTCCCAAAGAGCGCCCCTCAGAATTTTTGTTTCCCTCTGAAAAAGAAGTTGAAGGTAAAATACTATAATTTGGTTGAAAAACTTAACTTTATCTTTTCTATTTTAGGGCTTAACCTCTTGGATGATAGCTCACAGCTGTTTTGGAATTCAACAACAAAATTTTCTATTGAGATTTTGTTTGAAAGATATAGGAATACATGGATTCTCAACAAAGTGAAGAAAAAACAATTGTTGTACAAGCTGAGATCCGAAAAAAATTCAAAATTAGAAGTATCTGGTAAATGGCAAAACACATTTTCACATGCTGAAGTAGCATCTTTGCGTGAAAATATGCAACAATATTACACAACATTTTGTGTATTGAGAAATATAAAAGTAAATGGCAAATGCGTGGATTTTTATTTGCCGAACATTGAAAAAGCTTTTAAGAAGAAAAAAAATTTTCAAATTCTTGCGGAATATAGAGTTTCATCAAACGATCCAATGTTAAAAGAAAAAATTTCAAACCTAAGTTTTAATGATATCAAAAAAGCGTATGAGCTATTATCAGATGATATCAAACAGCATGATCCCATTTTGTTATTTTATTATTTAAAAATCTCTGAAAATCTAGCTCTTTACAATATTTTTTCTGAAACAGCTTTATCAGAAATCGACGAAAATGTTTTCCAAGGAATTAAAAAGTTTTTGATGTTGCAGAAAAAGAGAAGTAAACAAGGCAAAAATGTTGTAAAACTGTTGGAAAAGTATACTAAAAAATACGCATGCGAATACGATATTACATGTGATTCACAAGTGCTGCAGTCAAAAATTAATAAATTATTTACTTATATCCTACCAGAAACTTCGAGCATTTCAACTTATATTTCAAAAGAAATAGAGATTATGAGCACAACACTTCCCGCAGTAGTTACTGCATTTCTCAATTCGCTTTTGCTTGTATTTGAAGTTGAAGGATGTCATATTGATGTAATAACACTAAAATATTTGATTGATACTGTTTTTGATGCATGCAAACTGTATGGAACAATAAGCTGTTATGTTTTTCCAAGCATGTTACTCACATATACTCAAGAAAAATGGCTTGATCAATTTATATTTTTCAATTTGGAATCCAGTTTTAACTGTGAGTTGAAAAGAAAAACATTTATGAAGATTTTGAAAAATTTCAAAGACGAAAATTTAAAAATTTTATGCGCCAATAAAGTAAACAAGCTGTCGCTTAATGAAGCAATGACTGAAGAAAAATTGCTAGAGCTTTTTAAAGCCGTTCAATCAAAAGCTTCACTTTACCCTCAGCTAAAAGATTTAAGCTTAAATGAATGGATTACAAATATGGAGAAAATTAATTTTGAACAAAATTTTAAATCGGCTCAATGGGATGCTCTTGGCGAAAACAAAAAGCAAAATGTATCATTTTGGTTTAGCAAAATCAGTGAACGTTTTGGTATCGACAATGCAAAAGTTATCTTCAAAGATTTGATTGAATTCTCGCACAAAAATGCACATGCTGTTGGACGTTTTGTGCATCGTTTATGTAGTGACGAATATGTCATTGACATTTCAACTACACCATTAAAAGATATTTTTAACGCTGCTTTGAACTGTTTAACTCAAGAAACATTCCTTATCAATGACGAGGAATGTAGTAAGATTGCAAAAGAATTAATTGGCGCACATTCAGTCATTGATCTCCCGATTCCACGAAGGTTAAACGATATAAGAATGCTATTTAAAAACCTTAATCCTAAGCACTGTGGTGAAGACATATTCCAAGACGTTTTAGCGATGGTATCTACAATTATGGGAGATCAAAATGTTTCGTTGATTGAGTCATGCGCAAGCATTAACCCTATTGATGATCAAAATATATCTCTTTATGATAGATACAAGGAAGAATTTAAAAACAGTATAGTTCCAGAAAATTTGCTTTTGTTAGAAATTTTTGATAATATTCTTTTCAAAACCTGTGGCTGTAATTTAAGATATACACAAAAAATTGCGATTCTATCTGCTCTTCAACATTATGACCCAAATGCAAAACGAAGCGGAATTCTTCAAGAAGTTGCAACAGGGGAAGGAAAAACGTACATTATTGCAGCTGTCAGTATTATCAGCGCTTTAAAAGGCCAAACCGTAAATATTATTACAAGCTCACCTGTGCTTGCAAAACGTGACGCTTTGTTGATGAAACCACTGTATGATGCTTTTGGCTTAAAAGTAGATCATATTTATCACACATGCTCACAGCGTCGAAAAACTGTTTATTCTACTTGTCATATTGTTTATGGTGATTTGACAACGTATCAAAGAGATTTTTTAATGGATAAGTTTCATGGAACTCAAATTGCTACAAATCGCGCATTAGAGATTGTAATTGTTGATGAAGTTGATTCATTATTATTGGATAATGGATTAAATACGTTATATTTGTCTCATAATATTGCAGACTTTGAATTGCTACATTCTGTTATTATCCAAATATGGAATTTAGTAAATCTTCAAGTTAAAGAAAGTGGAAAATGCAAAGAAAATGAAAGTTTCTATCAAAAAGTATCGGCTACACTATTCCCTGCAATTTCATGGAAAGATTTTTCAAAAATTTTAGAAATATCACAAGATGAAGCAAACAATTTAAAAGACATCATGATTGAAAATGGCATAGCTACTGATAGGGGTGAACTAATTGTTTTAAGCAACGATATTTTAGAACAAACGCTTGAAAAACTTCGCGAAAATTTTGAAAATATTAAAGCAGATTTTTATCGTATCTTTCACGCATTTTGTGTACAAAAAAATGATGCTCCGGAATCCAGGGTTAACATACTGTTGGATAGAACTGATATACTAACATCAGAATTAAATTATTTTGTCTCGATGCTTAAACAAAATGGTGCAGTTGATGACAGCAATAAAACTTTAATTAATGAAAAAGAAAATCTAGAAAATATTATCAACGTGATTGAAAAGCAGTACTTTGATTCCATTTTGCGCTTTCACATAAAGTACAACGAAATTATGGGTTCGATGGTCGTTGATATTCCAGAGCATTTAAAATCGTATGTAAAAATGCATTTAAAAGAATTTATTGCAAATGCTGAACTTGCGTTGCAAATGGAAGCAGATGTTGAATATCAAGTAACAATTCCGACACAAACAACAATCAGTGATAAAGCGGAGCCACAAATTGTCATTGTTGATCGTGATACCGGTGTTCATCAACCAAAAGCACAATGGCATAAAGGTTTACATCAGTTTTTACAACTTAAGCATGGACTTCGTTTAACACCTCTTTCAATAAAAGCTGTTTTTATTTCAAATATTTCATACTTCAGAAAATTTCCATGTATTTTTGGATTTAGTGGAACTCTTGGCTCTGAATTCGAAAAACAGCAGCTAAATAAATTTTATGGACTAAAATCTGTTGTTATTCCTTCTTCCAATGTGAACCAATTTTATGAAGAACGAACAATTAGCACAAAAGGAAATCATTATAAAGAAATTTTCAAGGCAATTCAGGATAAATTACTTGAAGGCCGATCAATCCTAATTATTGCAGATTCCATTAAACAAGTAACACAAATTTCACATAAAATTAAAGAGATTTCTGAACAATTACCTGATAATCACCGTAAGCCATTTGATAGTATGATCCTTTACAAATATGATTATGAAAATTATTTGGATAAAATTGATGAACTTGATGGAAAGAGAATAATAATTGCCACAAATTTGGCTGGACGTGGAATTGATATAAAATTAACAAAAGAATTAAAAGCAAAGGGTGGATTACATGTTATTATTGCATTTCATCCTAGAAACATTCGCATTGAAGAACAAGCATTTGGACGTGCTGCAAGATGTGGAGAATATGGAACTGCTCAGCTTATTATATGTGACCGAAGTCTTATAGATGATGAAAATGCTAGCATAATGGAATTAAAACTGAAACGTAATATGAATGAAAAACAGCGAATGCAAAAAATTGGTGAGCATTATGAAAATAGTATAAAAGTTCAAAAGAAATGTTTTTCACTGTTTTCCAAGAAATTTGATTATTTTAAATTTGAACTTCAAAAAGTAAACGATAACATGAAAAATAATGCAATCAAAGAAGAAAGCGTTACGAAATCGCTTCCTGTCAATGCTGATACAGATAATTCTTCACAACAGCTTTCATCAAGTATTGTTAATAGTGTCACTGAAGCGAGTAATCAAAATATCACTGCATCTGTTGTATCAGATTCTGATGACGAGAGTGCGTCACAAAAACAAACTATCGTAAATAATAATGAGGCTATCGATGAAGTTATTAAAGAATGCGATGAATATTCAAAGATATTAATAAACGATATACTTGATAAATGGGCACTATTTCTTGATGGTTGTGAATATGAATGGACAACTGCAGATTCCAGGATTCAAGCTACTGAAAATTTCTGTAATGGAATAAAAATTAATCAAGCACCAACGCAACCCCTAAATATTTTGCGCTATGCAATAGTTAAAGTAAGTGTAAAAACAATGCTTTTTAATTACTTTTACACACTTTTTAGATTAACAAAAATCGATATGACGAGGCAAAAAAATATTTAGAAAACCTTGCAAATAAATTCCCAGCTTATGCACCAGAAGCACAGTATTATTTAGTTTACATTACTGCAAAAGAAAAAGAAGGCAAGAAACAATTTAAAGAAATTGAAAAAGAATTATGCGAAATTCGAAATGCATTTTCAAAACGTCTATATATTTACATAAAAAACTCAAATATAGTTGAACAACATATTGTTGAAGAAGAAAATCGAATTTTCAAATGTGATACTTTTATGCAACAACAAAAAGAATCTATGCTTTTTATTAAGCAAATCATTGCAAGCCTTGATGGATTCTTTGGGCAAACAATTAGATCAAACGCATTTACAACTGACAGAATTTGTGAAGAAGCGTCCATGTTTTTGTTCAAATATTTTTCTGATACAAAAATTTATGGAAAATATGTTCCTATAACTGGAATACAAATTAAAAAGACGATTGATGAAAAAAAACTCGAAACATATTGTAAGCGCAATGGAATTAGTTTAAGCTGTATTACAGAGCGATTGAAAGTTTTGAAAGAAAAAGAGCATATTAGTGCACAATGTTTGCAAAAAGAGTTTGGAATCCCCAAATGGGAAGATTTTTGGTCAGAACTGGACCAACAAACATTATTACAAGATCTAAAAGAACATATGTTTATCAACAAATTAAGAATGCCAAAGCTAAGTGCTTCAGTGATTGACCCATTTAAACAAGAAAATCTCGATGAAGCACCTGGCAATAGACTTTATCAACATTTATTTGTCACAAATTCAGAATGGGAAGAAGTAGACAAAGAGAAAATGAGAAATAACGTTGAATCTGAGCTCCTTCAACTTTTATTACAAAATGGAATTATATGTGAAACAAAATCGGCAATACTTTCAGAAGAAATTTCTACAAAGATGCGAGTGAAATTTCAACAATTCTTTACTATAACCAAAAATGATTTGATGCATTATGGCATTGCAGAAGATGAAGCGGATGTTATAATTAAAAAATTAGTTAACGATCAAGTACTGGCTGAATTAGAGAACAGTAATTATCGGTTATCTACACCAATAATGAATGATAACCCTGAATGGTACAGCTATATTGTAATAAAGTTGATCAAACAAAAACTTGCTTTTGGATTGGCTTATCTTACCATTAAAAGTGATGTAACTGTAAACAAAGAAACCCTGCTAACATTATCCCTTATTTTTAACGATGATGAGGAAACTTTTACATCAGATTTAATAGATGCTGGAATTCTAGAAAACACTAATGTAAATCTGACAAATTTGAATAAAGTTCGAATAGATGAAAATATTATCAGAAAAAGATGGGAAGGTTTCTTTGAAACGGAAGCTTCGTTTAACATTTTAAAAGCGTTGGAAGCTGCTGAAGAATTTATTGAAAAAATTTTTGGGGAAGAAAATGTTACCTTTTCAATAAAAAGAGCAAAATGGTACAAAGGAATGCTGCCAAATCCAGATATTCTTAAGATAAATCAAATTTTCGACGAAAGCGCTACAGTTAATCAAAAATGGAAAACATTTGACATTAAACTTGTTCCCATTAAAGAAATAATGCAAAACGAAATTGAAAACAGTCATTTAATGATAACTCATGGATTAACACATTTAATTAATTTCCATGAAAAAAGATGGAGCAAAAAAGCACTGAAAAAAGCGACTGGTATTACCGTTTTGGGATTGATTGAATTTGCTGGTGGATGTGCAACATTTTTACCTGGAGTTACTTTATCTGTAACAGGCATTGGTGCCGTCGCTGCGGCGGCAGTAATAAAACCATTAATTTTTGAAGGTAAATATTTTCTTAAAAGTTTATTAGCCTCATAACAGCATAACAATTTTTAGGTTTAAATGACATGCTATTTGGTCTTAAAAGTTTTTATACTGGATATAGTGATGGTTGGTTAAAATATAAAATGATAAATATGGCTTTAAATTTAACATTCATTGGTGGAACACAGATATTAAAATTCATGAAATTTGCCGAATTTTCACTTTTAAAAGCAATATTTAGCAAAACCGACGCTGCGATTACGGGAACTATAAATGCTGGAAAGCATGCTATTTTTTCTATTAAATCTTCTCTTCTTAAAGTTAGGGAAAAGGAAGACAAATATCTTTATGTACAAAATGGTACCAAATTTGCCGTGGCAGAAATTTTTAAACAGATTCAAATTCATATTAATAACATTTTTGAATCACTTGAGCATGCATACAAGCTTCAAGAAATTATCAAAGAATATCTTCAACTGTTTGGAGTCAATTCGAACTGCATAGTCGATAATGACGACTTTGACATTTTTGTAAAACCAGCAATATATGAAATTTGTCATACAATTGTTGCTGAACTTCGGCGATCAATTCTTGAAGACAAAGAAATTACAAAAGAGAATACTTTTGAAGTCCGAATTAAAAATATCGTCAACTCACCAGATTTTAAAAGACTCATGGCAAGCTTTGAAAAAAAACTTTTAACAAGCATAAAGCAGATGGAGACAACTTTAACAACAAAAATAAATCGAAGAAATGCAGAGAAGCCAAACCAGATAACTGAAGAGGAAGAAGATGTATTAAAAACAAAATCCATTCAATTGATCGACAAATGGAAATTAGATATTCAAGAAAAATGCAATACATTGTTAAAAGAAAAAGTGGAAATACCCTTAAACTATGAAAATGAAGCAGAATATCAGAAACAGATGAATGCGATTGTAACAAAAGCATATTCAGAATTAAAAAACCATGGAAACGTTGCTGCAGCCCCTGTTGATGATTTCAGATATAAATCTATTAATCTGTCGAAACAATTAGCAGAAGAATATAAAAATGACTTTTTCATAAAATTAGAACAAATACAACGAACATCCCAAGATCCAGAGCTTTATGCAGCTGCATTGCTCAACGGGTCATCTGTTGATGCTTTCGGGGCTGATATTTTGTCTAAAATAACTAGCAGAATATTATCAATGCAAATAGTTATAAGAAATGCTGATATGAAAGAGACAGAAAATATTTCTGCAACCGAAGTTGTCATTTGTCAAGATAATGGTAACCTTTTTTGAAATTTCGTAAAGCCGTCAATCATAAATTTTCAAAATTTTACAGATCTGGCAGAAATTGAAAATAGTGTCTATGACCAAATAATCCATCAATTATCGGATTTAACAAACCATTTCGGCAATATAGTTGCATTCCAAAAGGCTTTGGCAAAGCAACTTGCAGCTAGCTCATCATTTTTCACTCGGATAAATGAAATGGCAGTTTCTGATTTTAATCAGGATTTTGAAATCGTTTTTTAATTTATAAATGTAATTCATGCATCAATTAAATTTGCAAAAGTATTGCACATTTTTCATAACTTGCAACAAATTTGCAATACTGTATCATTACGATATATTTTTCTATTAGATAAAAGCTATGATTGGCAAAATAAAACTTTTCTTACAACAAAAGAAAAATGTTTCAGTCTTTATCAAATTAACATTTTAACTACTTGAACAAAAATTTTTGTCTTAATTTTGAACTCTGAGAACATCTTTCATAAGAAGTTTTACACATTCCATCAATAGCATCATCACTAATTGGATCTAAAAGATTTTGCAATTATTTTTATCCACAAATCATCTTTAATTCAAGAGTGAAGTTTATGCTTTATTTTTAAGAACTTTTATTTCTTGTGATCGCTACAGACGAATATCAAGAAAATTAGATGACTTATAAAAACAAACAACATAACTAGAAAAAGGTTTAAGCAATTATTAAAAAAGCTTTTAAAAAAAAACAAACGGAAAAAACATTGTATTAAAAATAATGTTGAATATTGTAGATTCAAGAGAAATAAAAGAAAAATATGAAAATTATATTACTCTCAGTTTCATCCTTTTAACTAACATCTTTCTCATGTAGAATTCTTAAAAGTATTAGTGATTAAGTTAAATACAGAATTTCCACAAAGTCCATCAATATCATCGTTATTGATTGAATCCAACGCCATTCCACCAAATCCATGTTTTAAAGCAATTTTAATTTTATATTCAATTGTTTCCTTTTTTTCATACCGAAGATAATACAAATCTGTTGTATATTTTTGACCCATAAAAAAGAAGTTAACAATAAACCATTTCTCATTCGAATATGGTTCCAGAGCCTTTTTTCTTTCTTCCAAATCTTCACGAATTGTAAAAATCATTGGCAAATTTAGTAATTCATCTGCTGAAGGTAAATTGGTTTTCAGGGTTTCATTTGAACATAAATATTTTCGATTAAGAATTAGGTCATCTTCTGGATTTTCTTTTTCTAAATAATGCCAATTTTCATTTAATGACGGAAAGGGGTAAGCAGCTTTCTGTTGCCAAATTCCAGGGGAAAGTTTTATAATTACTTTATTAAAATTTAATCCATAGTTTTCATGCAGTTTATTCTAAAATGGATTTGACGCGTTTACTGTTTTATAAAATTTTTCAGCATATCTGTCAGGATATATGGAAGCTTAAAAATTATGACTTCTTTGCAGAGGACAATGTCACACATTCAAAATGTTTGTTCTTTAGTTGGAGCTTTTAAAAAAAATCTTACCCATTGATAATAAATCGCCAAAGATGCATCACTTAAAGAATTAATTTTATGCGTCACCCATGTAGCTTCATTTATTGTTTTAACGAATGTTTCTGGAATCTTGAAAACATTTACTTGCAATCCAATTTGAATATTTGTCATTCCGTTAACAGCTGTAACAATTTCAATAACATGTTTTAAATTTATAGCATCATCAACAATCAATTCGATTCCATCCATGCAAATAAACAAAATCAATAATACTTGCTGCAAATTGTTTAATATTATCTAAAATATTGCTTTATTTTAAAAAATAATAATATCAGACAATTGAACATTCGTTTTTCCAGATTCCCGTAGTTGGTACCTGTGTTATTCAACGTCAGTGAATTATTAAAGTAAATAGAAAGAATTAAACTCGTTGCATTTCTATCAAAACTTTGAAAATTTCCAACAATTTTTTCAAAGCTTTTTTCTGGAACGGTGATACTGTAATTTGAATCAACATAAGCTTTTTGTAAAATAATTCTATCGCATTTTTGATATTTTTCGGTAAACTTTATTGTAACATCAGTTTTCATTGAGATGTAGCAAAAGAATGTTAATTCAGCTGCTTTTTCAGTTGTATCAGAATCACAAACTTGAACCCTTTCAAATTTGTTAGCATTATCAATCATTTCGTTATATTTTTGTTGAGGGTGTTTAAAATTCTGGATTCCATGAAGAAGAACTCCGCCAAAGTTATTTAATGAACTCCAAATTGTCTAAAAAAGAGCAAATTCTTTTCTTAATTTACCATGCTATAAATGACGTGAATTCTTAAGATATAAATATTTTTTGTCATACCTTCATACGGGGTTCCTGCATATGATCTGTAACCTTTGTAAAAACAAGAAGCTTACTTCTCGAAAACCCATTTTTGATCCATTTATTTGCCACATACCTCTAAAAAATCGTACATACTAGTTTAGAAGCGCAATTCTCCTTTCATTTATATATAGCAATAAAAATACTTTACCACTTCAATTTTTTCTCTTGGTTCTCTTAATTCGAGTTGTCGAGATGGCATATAATTTTGTGTATGAATATCCATTAATCTTTGGAAAAACTCTAATGCAACAAAGTCAACATTTTCATTAAATATTTGATAGTTAATTCTTCCATTAATTATATTTTCAGCCCCAATAGTAACAGCAATAATTTTATTTTTAGCAATATTTCGAAGATTTTTGATATATGTGTTTACATCCAATTTGTAATCCAATAAAAATACACTATCTTGCCAATCAATATAACAACCATCAAATTTTTTGAACGCTTTTAAAACTTGTTCATCAAAGCTGTAATTAGCTTTTACAAGTTGCTTAAAATTGTTTTTAAGAGAAAATAGAATTTTGATTTTTGAAGGAATTTCATAGTCGTGCAAATGCGCATATGCTTTTTCAAGTGCTGCATAATTCACCTAAGAACGTTTAATCAGTAACATATTTTATTATGCTAAAAAAAGTAGATTTCCAAACATTTAATTTCTAGTAAACTTTTTAACCTCTAACTTTAAAGGCATTTATGTCGAACATTAAAGGCGGCAGCTATGATAATTGATACTTGTCACTTTAGCTTTCAAAAAAAACACACCTCAGAATTTTTCCAATTAGCATTAACAATTAAATGTGTACAATATTGTGGATTAACTAATATTACATTATTTTCTGTTATTATATTATAATACCCATCTCTTAAATTCACTTCACAAAATCGATTACAATTTTCAGCAATATTTAAATGAAAAAGTAGTGTAAGATAAAAGAAGGATAAAAACAAAAACATCTCTTTCAAGAACGTAGAAAACGAAAATGAAAACTGTTGTGACATTCAAAGTTGCCTTGAACTGATTAAGATAAAAGACAACGATAAATCTTAATCCCTTATCAGATTTGCAGATCTCTCATTTTCGTTTATCACATAAAACATCTCTTTAAAAATGCAAATATTTATAGCATCTTTGTTTATTAATAAGACGTGTGACAACTGCTAACATCGTTTATCAAAAGAATTAAAATCAAAATTGAACATTAAATTCAGTTTCAACAATATTTCTTTTTTTATTACTTTTAAATTAATCCTCAATGGAAAATCATTATGTCCTCAAATACGAGTATTCTATAACGGTTATGTTAAATTTTACGGTACTGTAATATAAGATATGCTACTGATTTATTTTTGCAAAAAAAATTATTACTCATAAACGGTGCTTTGACAAGTCGCATAAGTCACTGATAAAAACATAGTAAGCGGTGTTTGTTGACAGCATAGGTATACGAAAGCGACTGTTTAAAAAAGAACGGAAGCGGAAACAAAATTAAAAAATAATGTTTTTGTTTGACTGAATTTGAATCTTACAGTTCTTTGTTTGAGAGTCATACATTACTCATAAAAGTATTATTTGATAATGCATATGTTTATGTTACTCTTGGCGTTTTTCAAATCATATAAAAGCCTATCAGCTTTCATCCATTTTCAACAGCTTTGTTATTTTCTTCAACTCTAACGTTCTACGCCAAAATGAAAGGATTCTTCTTTTTTCTGTTGCTCACAGCCGTATTAATGTGCTTTGGTTCAGGAAAACCAGTCCGAAGCCTGCCTCTTGAATATCCGGTACATGGTAAGTTGTTTTCATTTGTTTTACTTTTCAAATTAAAAAAAAAATAAAAAAAATCTTAGCATTCGTAGATTGATAGTATCACATAAAAAAGCTTAATCGCTTTAACAACGCAAAAATATGATAAATATTTTTATTTTAGCTGTTTTCCGCTATCCACGTGATCTGTTTCGCAGCTCTCAACAAAATGCGGATATTGTGAATGGCTATTATCAACCACAAGAAGGCGACAACTGGCTTACTCGAAATGTCATAAAACCTGCTGAACGTTATGTTGGACGAGCACTAGGAGATGAATTTCCAAAAGTTAGAGACTCAATTATCGATTATCAGAAACAAGGAATGGGTTTTGTGGAATCACATTCACCAACAAATGGTTGGAATCCAAAGAATTGGGAATACAATAAAAATAATGATGCACAGGAACTTGCTGATCCATACGAAGACTAATTGTTATTCAACTTCTTTATATAATTTTATTGCTTTTATATCATATGTATTTGAATGTTTATTTGTAAAGAAAAGTAATAAATAATGCATACACATAGACTTTGGGGCAATAAAAGAAAAACACTCAGTTTTATCTTATTAAGTGTTTGTAGATCAATAAAAATCCCCTTTCCACTATTTTTGTGACCACATAACTGTTTGGTATGCCAGCTATGGCCAAAATAAACTCTACCCAAAAAATTATTTATTTAAGTCCATCCATTTGTTAATGAAAGTTGTTATTCTCTTGTTCAAAAATAGTTAAAAATAAAAAAAAAAGTGTTTTGCAAATATATCAAAATATTTGCAAAACACTTTTTCAGTAATGCCGCACTTGAATTCTGATATTTTATTTGAGATCGGTGAAAAACTTATTGAAGAAGGGTGTCAAGATGATGTTTCTAAATTTGTTGTGTGTGGAACTGAACCTCATAAAGAAATGAAAAAAATATTTGCATCGGCTACAGCCCTTGGACTATATTTTAATTATTGTATTCTCGTATGGGTAAATTTTTTTGTTGAGAAAAAACCAGCAGAATATTATTATTTTCAGAGTAAAAAACGCAAAAGATTTATCTACAATTATAGCGGACCTTATTATTTAAAGTCCTTAATGGCTTGTTTGGGGAAATCTGTGAAACATCTTTCTTTGAATTATTTTGTATCATCATACCAGCCCTGTATTAATAACATTATTTTAAATAAACGTATGGCTTGCTTTTGAAGCATTAAATCAACTTTATATTTTTAGAGCTTGTTTCACTTGATATTTCTGAAGCTTTTTATAATCCTTATTTCTTAAAAGACTTTCTTCTTGCAGTTGCTCCTTTTCTAAAAAATCTTTCAATACCCAATAGCTTAATGAACGAAACTATTCGTGATAATTTTGACCTTGATTCTTTAAAAATTACAGATCATTCTAATTCTCGATTTATGCCATTTGGCTTTTTCTGCAAAACATCATCAATGTTATTTTCGGAGGGATATTCAATTCGCTTTTTTTTATCAGCTATCGATGCTGCAATCAAAGATTCTGTCGTATTTAGGTACAACTTTTTTTAACTGTTACATTTTAGCTGACTAAAGCAATTGGATTTCCAGAGAATCTAAAATATAGGATGTCATAAATTATTCTTTATTAATTTTTTCAAAAACGCAGTGATGGCTAGAATGGCCTAAGCTATTCGCCAAGTTCTATGAAATTTTTATGTTATTAATAGTGGCTCGAAAAGGCGTTAAACCATCTTAACAATCGCTGTTCTTTCCATTTTTACTTAAACAAAATACGAAAAAATGCTAGCCATATTTGTCAAATCTCTATTTTTACAGTAATATTATTTCAGCCCATATGTTTTTTCAACCAAAAAATTAATCTTTGATGAATCAGTCTTTTTTTTCTGTTCTTCCCGAGCTGGTAATTTATTAGATCGAATAATGAAATATTATCCTACGCTCCAATTACTGAAATTTATTTGCTACAGTAAAGACGGAATGCCCATGTGCAGAAAATTTTTTACCACTGTCATTTCTGAAGCAACAAATGTTCCACCAAAAGTAATTATTTTTTTTCAAAAAGAAGATCAAATTAACAATGAAGAAGCAATTGTAAGCTTTTTTCTGTAAATATTTTAAAGTCTTTTATTAATTATTATTTTAGGATTTTGATGAATGCAAAAAATATTGCGAAGGATTTGATTTTGATGAAACAATTTCTGATGCTTATTGCTTCCGTAAAACATTTCCGTCAGCTGGTGCAAAATCAACAATTCTTGAGTATCATTTTGCTAAATGAAGTTACAGTATCTTTGTTTTCGTATGTCTTATGTAATAAAATTGCTTTATGATATAGTTACTTTTTTGGAAAATAAAGAAAAAGATTCAAATAAATTTCTAAAAACAATTTTAAATATAAGAATAGGACAAAGTTTTCTTACTCAATGCAAGAGCGGTACAGTCGAACCTCGATTTTACATTTTTCAAGGGACGTGAAAAAATCGAGGTCCACTAACATTGATTTATCTTTGGAGGGATTTCTGAAAAAGGACGTAAGATTGAGGTTCAACTGTAATTGAAAGAATTAGTTACTGTGCCAAAACATTATCTTCAATGTTAAAAATAATAAAACCCTATACTTATCCATAAATATCGAATACTTTGATGAAAAGTGTTCATACCACATCTCTTCTTCTTTTTTTTGTGTTCTTGATCTTTCAAAAGTTTTTCCTTTCTTTTTTGAAAACACGCACCCTTGGTTTAATCAAACATGGACAAACGGGTTTCCCGAAGAAGGAATGCACTGAATTTGGCGATGAAGGTGGTAGTCGCAATAAAAAAGAAGAAAATATTTGCGTAAATAAGGTTAATTTTATTTAAATTAATTTTTTTAAAAGATGAAACACAAAGACGTTACATTTGTTTCTACTTTAAAATGTTTTTATTTTGTTGGTAATGAGAGTTTCAAAATAGTTTAATTTTTAGACATTTTTGAAAAGTGAAAATTTTCACATTCATGGTAATTGCAAACAGCTTTAAATATAGTTTATTTGGGTAAATTAATTATGGAAGACAAAAATGAAACAGATTTACCTTTGTTAAATCAAAAGAAAGAACGTTGTCTTATTGAAAAAGATGCTGATCCATGTTTAGTCTGTTCAACACCAACTCAAAAATTGCATTTACAAGTAATTAATTTCAATCTTTATTTGAACTTGTTAAAATACCACTTTTTATGCAAGTTTTGTTACATTATTTATTAGCACTTTTTAGGTAAATGCCTGTTATGCATGTTCAGCGTTTTATCGACGCTCGTTAGATGCTTACAAAGCTTATAAATGCCAACAGAATAATGGCAAATGTGATTTAACTGTTAAAAGTTTGTTTTTTAACTTTTACGTTAGAAGCTTATAGTTTTTAGAAGAAGGAAAGCCGTTATGCCGTTTATGCCGATATAATAGATGCGTTGAAGTTGGTATGGTTATTAATAAAAAAGAAGAAAGTGATAAAGAAAAAAGTGAGAATAAAAAAGTAGTTCAAAATGAATCTCCAACCGATTATTTGTTGGAAATAATGAATTTACCAAGTATTAGTGAAGAAGCTGTTCTATGTGATATGGAAAAGAATTTTAAAGAACTACGAGAAATTTTTACAGTGAGTTTATAGAAGTAATCACTAATCGTGACGGTGATAATTAAAAACATTGTTTAGACAAATGCTACGGAATCACCATCTGAAGAAGATTTCGATTACACAAAAGAATTCACAAAACTTGTTACAACGTTTATTGAAGCATTTAAGCCAAAAGTTACATTAATTCCATACAGTGGGTCAAATGAAAGCGTGCAGAAAAGAGTCCATTTTGTAAATAATCACTTCTTTGCAACTGCTAAAATGATATCTAAATTTGCACCTTTTGCAGCATTACCGATTGATGATAAAGTAGGTCATTATTGACTAATCAATTTTTAGGCTTAATGTAACTCATTTCATCGCATTTTAGATATCAATATTTTGTCACTTTTGGAATATCTTTCGTTCATTTGAAAGAATTTTTCAAGCAATTTTATATTTCAAAAATGCTGATGAAAATGATTATCGTTTACAATGTGGTTATAAGGAATATTATGATATTAATAATGTAAAAACAATTTATCATACCTCTGTCCCAAATCCAACATTTTATTCTTTAATGCTCCCAGTTTTCCTTAAAGGAAAGCTATTAATTAGCACCTTCAAAAAAGTTAATCCAACTTTTGAAGAATTCGTTTACATTTGTCATGTTGGGCTATGGTCATGTCATGGTAAGTAGCTTTTTTCTCTCTAACTATGATTTTCTATCTCCACTATGCTGTTTTGGAAAAAACTTTCCGCTTTTGATTGCAACTTCAAAATTTATACTTCAAATTAGCGAGTTTGGATGGAGTATAATAAAACGTTTTCAGAAATAATTAAAATCACCCCCGAAACACAAGCATTAGCAGAAAAAATAACAAATGAAATATCAGAAGACTTGCATAATTATTACATTGATGAGCTACGTGTTGCATTATATTCATCAAGGCAAGCACAACTCTTTAAGCTTATTTCTTTGGCGGAGGTTTGATTCTCTTTTTTTGTTGATTCCACTTTAACAATGAGTCATTTAAGGTTGTTCTTCGAAGTCGAAAGCAAATGATTGCTGGAAGAAAATTATTTAATTTTGGGCAATATTATTTTCCATACTGTAATTTTGAAACAAATTTTTTTGATTATATTGATAAAAATCAATTATAAATTTAAATAATTTTTTAAATCTTTGTTAAATTTGTTCAAGAAAATAAATGTTTTTATGTTGTATAAATTACGTTTTGGGAAAATTTGATTTACTTTACAGGATACTACTACTACTACAGAAAAAGAGTTGACAACAAGTAGTAACAAAGGTTGAAACGTGGCCAGTTTTGACAACATTGTAGCCTATTTCTTGATAATCTTCTATTATTACCAATTTTTCATTACTCATCAACATTAAAATACCCCCATCATACTTTGATAACAGCGATACAAAAATTTTAATCTTCTTTCAAATAAAAAAAAGCAGTGTAAAAGCGTGAAAACTTAAAAGATTAAAAAACCCGGAAAAAATTGTTTCATGACTATTTTTTGTTTTGTTTTACTCTTGTGGACAATGAAAATGAAAACATTATATATTTTTGCATTAAATTTTGTTATTATTTTTTCAAAATATAATTGCGATTTAGATGAGGTTGTTTACCTATCAGTTAGTGAAATAGCTTTTTTTGAAACGCCAAATTTTCCTGAAACCCCTACTACAAATGATTGTTCCGATGGAAATCTTACTTTTATATTAAAAAATGAAGATGAACAAATTAATAAAGTAACAATGATAAAATGTTACAAAGATAACAATGTTTTTAAGGATGTCAGTTTAGTGCTTGCAATAACTTATTTAAACGGATGGAATTCAAAAGCTATAACAGATTTTTTAATTTTTAATTCGCATATATTTTCATTATATGATTTTAACTACATTGAAGGTGGGTTTTTTTAATGTCTTTAGTCAAGCTCTTTGAAGTCAATATTTCATTTTGTAAAAAATTTTGGCAGTAAGCATTCGCAGATAAGTTTTATAATTTAATCTTTAATTACGATAATCAGTATGCAGTTCCTCGTTCTTTTTAGATTCTCTCATTTCTGCCCTACGAGGATATATAATTTTTGAAGATGTTATTCAAAATTGTCCCCTAGAATCAGTAACAAAACCCTTCAATTTTAATGATGAAACACAAATAATTTTTCTGCATGCAAAACATCCAAATTTTACTACAGCTCGTAATTTTAAAAAACATTCAAAAGCAATAAACGTCACTGCAGATAAAGAATATTGTCAATGGAATTTTACTGCCCCACAAGGATATGGCTTTAAAGTGGTCATAACACAATTCTTTATTTCGTCAGAAACAAATTTTTTTGTATCAAATTCAACAGATATTGTTGTGAAGTGAGTTTATAATAAAAATTTGTTGTTACACATACAATCAAGAATTCAGTAAACGAAGTGTCAAACTTAATCATGCTTATTACAATGACGACAAAACTATCCAAATCTATTTGTCAAAAAGTAAGGAAATTCAACATTCAATTTTTTTTATATCTGTTCAAAAGTAGAACTGATTACTAGCTAGGTTTGGTCTAAAACATATATCATGCTATTCAGTAACACTAAAACCGCAACTTAAATAAGTATTACTTAGGTCAACAGCTAATAATTTGATGTTTAATATGCTTTAAAACAAAATCATAAAACGTATTTCTAATTTTAGGAGAAATAAATTTTGAGCTCTATGTCAGCATTGTTAAAACAAATGCAGAGATTATTGATGGAAACTGCACATTTGAATATGGCGCTGTTTCATACTTTTGGTCAACAAATGATATATCAGACCACGGATATTACAATAACATGCAATGCTCATATAATTGTACATTAATGGACAAATTTGAATTAGTTGTCGAAGTTGATATAATGGCTTTAGAAAATTCTGTTGATACGTTGACATATTATACAGGTGACGGTAAATATGGTGCTATTAAAATTCAAAGTGATCCAAGAATTCAACAAATTCTTACTTTTTCATTTATTCAAAAATATGTATTCTTTAAATTTCAAACTGATGGAAGTTTTGAAGATGGTGGCTTTAATCTTAGATTTGTCAATAGAGGTAAGAAGAAAAGGAGATTTAAAAAATGTTTCTTACGCGTGAAGGGATTATTGGAAGGGATCTTTAAATTTCTTCTCTATGACATGTTTCAGGGTGTGAATGCACAGATCCTCCCGTAATGCCTTGTCCAAGTGAGTTTTCTCTTTGACAAACAAAATAATGCTATGTTTAATTTTCCTTTTTTTAAGGTGATGAATTTTTAATTATGAAAAAACCTGATAGCTACCATGGTTTAATATGTAGCACACTTCATTGTAAATTCACTGTAAGTTTTTTTCTTTATTTTTTGCGATTAAGCTTGCTATTCTTGGATGCAAGATTGTAGATGGAATTTTAAAATAACAGAATTTGTCTCTAAACAATCATAGAAATGATTTATTTTTTCGATTTAGCCGAGTAGCGTGTGATATCGTCTGCTACTCATAGCACACAACATCATTTTACGTGTTTTTTGTACAATATTAAAACACAACAACGGAAACTATTTTACCTTGCTTATGCTAAAAATTGTATTTCTCTTTAAAATGCTATTATCTTGAATTAGTGCCAAAACTTGAGAGGGGGGTTGACTTGATCATCTTTTAGCGCTTTCTTGTGAATTAATTTTTTGTAGATTGAACCTTGTAATACTAGCATATCCCAATTGACAATACACAATGTTCACAATTACTATTTCAATAATGACTACAATATGATTTATAAAGTTTTTTCAAACAATATTGTAGTTTTTGATTTTTTGAAATGGCAATCGAATGGCATTTATGAAATATTTTTAAATTCTACCAATGAAAATATTCTCGAAATACATACTTTTCCAGATGATATTCAATTAACAATTGCCAATATAACATTATATCCTTTTGAAGGTATGACATAATCACTTCCGTTTAAAAAAGTGTTCGAAAAATAAATGAACTCTTTTGAGAAGCTTGATTTTAATATATAAAAAGTTAAATATAATACACTTTTAGTACCAGAAATTGATCAACATATTATGTTATCAGCTGATAAAATGGAGAGTGACATTGATTTAGGATTCACAAACTTTACAATATTTGAAATGCCAAAAGCACTGGTTGGTTCTAAGAAGAAATGTCAGCAAAAAGTAAAAATAACTATGTATTTTTTTAGTTTCTACAAAACATTTATTTTATTGTTCATGGAACATACAATGATGTGGTATCTTTTTTTACAAAATATAACTGTTGATTTAAGGATTAAATTGATTTTAAAATATCTTGGGGGTACGACCTTCAGAGAACAAAATTTACAAAAAATGCATGATACTTTTTTGTAAAGATCATATTTGCAAACTTTTAACATTTCAGAGTTTTAGATGAAAGATGTTCAAAGCAAGACATTTTGGGACTCCTTAGTTTATTTCAAAGATTAGGATTTTTTAAAAAAGTTCTTAATTTTAGGATGACATTGTTAGTCCAATACTGAGAAATAATGAAACATTGAGTTTAAATTTGTTTGAAAGGGAATACTGGTAAGAATTTTTTGAGAATTCCGTTACCACCGATAAGGAATTGTCCCGAATCACGTGATCTTTTTTTCAAATTTTTTGAACCCCTTGCTCCCCCTTGGTGGTTCTTTTTGCTTTAATCATGGGCCGCCTTTTAGAACATCGTGATCGTTTGACTTATCCCTTCCTTTCTATCGAAGAATCACATGATTTCTGGACAATCTCTAATTAAGAGTTTCAGCTTATTCTACTATGATACATACAAATGTGAAATAAAAGAAAAGAAATTTGCAGTCAAAACAATTCTTGCAACTAAAGAAGATGACGTAAAGTCACAGTTTTTAACCGTTAAACTATCAAGTTCGTGATGCATAATAATAGCATTTTTCATATTATTAAAATTATTACAGATGCAACAAATGGCTGTGTATTTAATGATAATATATATTTACCAAAAAATTCAACAAACTTTACAATTGCTGCTTTATCAAAGAAAACTGATTATTGTATTGTTAAAATGTTATTCGGAGATGGATATAAAATTACTCATCTGTGGACAACTTCCGTAAATGAAAATGTTCGTATTTTTGTTGGAACGAATTTTAAAAATTTACTTTTTGAATTCAAGTAAGTTCAGATGTCCTCGTTTATGTTAAAACTAGCTTTTTTCTGAAGTTCATAAAAAAAAACGAAATTATTTTCTAAAAAAATTTTGATTTAAAAAAAGTAAATAGAATTATTTTGAATCTCGTTAAAATTATCAACTGTGAGAATCCCCTTTTACAGTTGAACTTATATTTTTAGTTCAAAAACTGCATCTCTCTGGAAAGACATTGTATTACTCTCTCGTTTTTACAATATTATAATTCCAAAAGGATCTGCTCTTTATTTAATGTTATCAAAAACAGCAGAATATATATATGAATATCAAGATCAAGAAATTAATATTTCACAATTTCCATATCAGTCTCTTGTTACAACTATTGAATATGGAATATCTAAATCAAATGATTTTTGCAATGGCCTTTCTGAAGGTTATATATTATTTAATATTGGAAATTTTTCAGTAAAATTTACAGTAATACAATATGAAATGGAAAAAACTGATGAGCTTCATTTTAATGATGACAACAATTTACCGTATGTTTTATAAATGGTTTTTAATATTAATAAAATTCAATTTTAGAGTAACAAAAGTTGGGGAATCTTTTGTATTCAAAAATCAAACAACAGTTGTCTTAACAGCTCTTTGCTCCGATCATAAAAGCACAGCAATGGGAGTTGCGTTTTTTGTAGAAACAATTAAATAAAAATTATTAAATGAATATTTATTAAACTCAAATGTTTCGAGAAAAAGCCCAAAAATATTTATTGAAACACACATATTTGGAGAAATTAAAGCAACACCATATTTTTAAATACACATTGTGTTGAAAAAACTTGATCATTTATTCATATCACGGATTCGATAAAAACAAAAATCAGGAGTATTTACAATAATTCCAAATTCTTTAGCTTTTTCATTGATAAGATCTGGAACATTATCATAGCCAACAGCTTCAAAAAATTTAAGTTCTAATACATTTTTATTGCCGTTAACTTTTCCACGAGCATAGCATTGATCCAAAATCTTTAAATACTTTAATTTATCCTCTTCGGTGTTGAGAAAAGTTTGTAATAGTTCAGTCTTTCGATAAATATATGATCGGTAGATTATCTAAAAAAGAGATTGTATAAGCATTGTTAAAGTAATAAGAATCAACTTCTTCAAACTTTTGATTTTTAAGTTCGTCTATATTGAAAACAGTAATCCAAAAAACTGCATTTAAAAATGTCCAAGGTTTTTCCATTAATCGGCTGATTTCCTGTTGAATAATTAAATTTAGTGTATTCGATCGAGGGGCTTTAATATGAAAAAGTTTATCAACTGCAACAGCGCAATCTGTAATATCCAAGAAAATAATTCTTCGAATACATTCTGCCTAAAAATTGAAAAAGAGTATAACTGTAATTAAAATTTTGAAACTGATTCCGTCGTGCATTTTATTTACATGTGTTTATTCCATGTAAATAAAATGCACGCAAACAGCAAGCGTAAGAAACAAGATGCACTAAAAGGACTTTTGCCAAAGGAAACATGTCGGTCAGACAAATGTTAACATTAAACTCAAAAGCAGACGGATGAACAGTGAAAAAGTAATAACAGCTGTTCCGCTTGTAAGCGCTTGTATAATATGTACGTTATAGTAGTTAAAAAGAAGGTTTTTAATCGATTGTATTAAGTTGTTTTCGTTTAAAAAACAACTTTTTGAATATTTTAAAGTTTTGAAGCACAAAACACAAACATTAGAACGAATAAAAAATTGTATTAAATTGTTGAAATTTTACCATTTTTAAAAAATCTATTCCCGGTAAAAATTGATGCCAATTATAATTAAAAAATTAGTTTTGTTTAAAAAAACAAGATTTTTAAACAAAGAAATAAATCTGTTTTAGCTTGACTCACCCATATGTCCATAGGAATTTCAGAAAAAATTATTTCGTTAATTTCGCTTTCATTTTTACAGTTTTTCTTTAAATACCATTCATCAAATCCTTTACAAATACGTTGAATTAATTTTGATGCATCCAAAGAATCGGAGCTAATAAATAAATTACAAACATTAAAAATTAATTCAAATGTTTCTTTTCTTGCAACATCTTTTTTCAAGCGGTGAAAAAATCTTTCAAATTCTTTTGAAACATCAGCATTTCGTTGTTCATCCGATCTTTCGTGATCAAAAAATATTTCATGTATTCGGGTAAGAGTTTCTTGTGGCAATTCTGAGGCTGGCTTCAAATGAAATGAAGGTGACTGTTGCTCAGATGGAATCATTCTTCTTTTACACACATTTTTTTAATCAATGTAGATGCAAAGTATTTGTTGAAAAAATACAATCAAGCAAAAAAGCTTTGAAGAAGAGTGTTGAATAAACACTGCTGATAAAAACACTTTTGCACAAAAAAGGATTGTGGCTGTTTTTTAAAAGACAAAAATAGAGACGAAAAATGAATGTGTTGAAAAGCATGAAAAAAACAGATGTGTATCCTAGACGATGTTGTTTTCTCTTTCATCAATAAAAAAATATGCTGTTTAGGAAATATTTAACATGTGAATCGCCAATACGTTAACGTTTTGCTTTTTATAGATTTTTTGTTTTAAATTAAACATGAAAAAATTGATTGGGATAAAAAATCCGATTGAAGGAGGCAAACAGTCTGAAGTAAGTGGAATCCGTGTCACTGAAAACATTGAAGTTTTCATATAATTTTCATTTATCAGGTTTAAAGTGACTAAAAGCTATTCGATAAAGCAATGCGTGTTGTGCTTGACTGGAAATACAAGGGCAGCAAATAAAAAATTTCACTCAGAAAGTTTTACGACAGAAATACATGCAAAAGTCGTAGTTTTAACGAAAAAAGTTTTATAGCATAAATGCAAATAGTTTTCATTATTGCAGTTTGTTTTTGAAAGCTATAGATGGAAAACAGAGAATGTTTCTCCTTTTTTGTTTTGCGTTCTTTTACTCCTTCTTTCTTTTATTTTTGGTCGATCGAAATCGAGTCGCTCTTGTAAAATTATTAGAGCACAAAATATAGATTTTTGAATAAAATAAAAAAAGTTTTATTTGACTGTTGCAGTCTCTGATCATGAGTTTCAAAGATGAAATAAATTTTTGTATCAATTTTTTACGAATTCAAGAAAATCTTGCTGAAGAATCATGCATTTATTCTCCGATATCAATGTTAAATGCATTAGCAATGATTTATGCAGGTGCAGATGGAAATTCTGCTAATCAAATTGCAGATGTCATTGGAAAAGGTAATTTCAGTAATTAATTTAATGCATGTGTGATTAGCTTAAGTTTTTAGATATAAATGAAACAGAAGTGATTAATTATTATTCTGATTTTATTCAACGTCATAAAGGAGATAAAGATAATATTATGTCAGATGAAATTTATGATAAAGCTGTTAAAGAATTATTTGCATCCCTTGATGGGGTATCAGAAGGTGATAAAAGAAGAGATGGCAGCAGTAAAACAAGTATTCCTACAGTGCATGGAGCTCCATTCAGAATTATTTCAACAAATAAATTATTTTTCGATAAACAAATTCATCTCTTGAATTCTTTTTGTAAAATAATGAGAGAAAAATTTGATGGGAATTTTCAACAAGTTAATTTTAAGCATGAAAAAGATGAAGCTGTAAAGGTTAGTAAGCATTCTTCGAAATTTGAGTAACTGAATGGAAACTTCTACAATGCCTGTGCTCTTTGCTATAATACACTTTAAATTTTCAGATTATTAATGATTTCGTAAAAGTTGCAACAAATGAAAAAATTGAAAAAATTTTCGATCCTGATGAAATAGAAGAAGATACTACCATTGTCTTAGTAAATGCCATTTATTTTATTGGAAAATGGGCAAAACCATTTGGTCGTCGTCAAAAAGAAATGTTTTATTCTAAAATCTCACGAAAAATTGATTTAATGTCTACAACATTAGATTGTGTTAATTATACAGAAGGCAAAGGATGGAAATGTGTTGGAATTCCATACGAAAATAATAAAGTTTGGATGTTTATTGTTTTACCGAATCAAAGAGATGGGTTACAAGACTTGGTAGAAAAGATGGATTATGACATGTTTATGGAATGTACAAAAAGGTTTGTGTTTACATTTTTTGAGATACGAGTAGTAAAAAAGAGTGGGATCCCTTTGAAATATCCGATTGCTGATTGGATCCAATGTTGTCGGATCCAAAATTTGGTCAACTCTGATGCTTGGATTAATTTAATCCCATTAGATCATAGAATCGTTCATTAATTTAGCAGTCAGAAATAACCAAAAATGACAACAATCGAATTTTGGTTTCACATTTTTCAAAAAATCATGAAAAAAGCACTAAAGGTCAAGCTTTATCTACACTGATTTTCTTTTGAAGGGGCCGCAGAACATCGGTTTAAAAATTAGGGTGAACTTGAATGCATGGTCCGACTGTAGACATGATTGATATGTGATGATAATACTCATTTAATGTTTTCAGCAATGTCATTGGAAATCTCCAAGTTACAATGCCTGTTTTTGAAATATCAACAGATTTGAATTTAATTAAAGATTTACGAAAACTTGGAATCAACGACATATTTAATCAGTGTTCCTGTAATTTAACAAAAATGATTGATAAAAAATATCATGGCCAAGATCATTACATTTATAAAGCCATACATAAAGCAGTCATTAAAGTAAAAAAATTCTTTTTTCATTATAATTATTAATGTTTTTTGTTTATAGGTAGATGAGTATGGTACTGAAGCAGCTGCAGTATCTGCATTTGGTGGTAGAATATTGTGTATGAGGCCGCTTCCTCAACCGTTTATTATTAATCATCCATTTATGTATTTTATTGTATCAACTGATAACCAAAAAGAAAAAGAACCAACTGAAATACTTTTTGCTGGAATTTTTTGTTAAAGTTAATAAAAAAAAATGTTGAAAGTTTTTTGTATTTAAAAAATGGATTATCTTGTTTTGTCTTTGTTTCTTTTATTTAAAATTTTCTGTGTTTTGCCAATAATTACAAAAATTCATAAAAATTAAAAGTTTACCAAAATGTAGTGTTATCATTAAAATGTTGACTGACAAAGCTTTAGAGATAAGACTATATTTCCTGCTTAAAGTGGCAGCAACTTTTAAGATTCATTCAAACATCTTTTTATCATATGGGTTTGATCAATCATTATTTTCATATTTGAATGTAATTTGTTTAGACACAATTTTGCGAAAGACAGTGGTAGCTTCTGTCTGTTTTTTTCTTTAATCAATTCTGGAAGAGATGGCTAGATACCGTATCTAAGAAATGCACTTTCAACTTCTAAGTTTGTGTATCTTAGATACGGTATCTATCCTTAAAAGGACAATGGCTGCAGCGGCAGCTTCTTACTAAAGTTTTTGGTTAGAAACGACATTGGCATTGCTTTTTTCGTAGTAGGTCGATTTCACTATTATTTTTGCGTGCATTTAAAAACAAACTTTTGAATATTTTAAAATTTAAAGAGGAAAAAACCTTCAAAAGCATACAATAATTTTATTTATAATGTCCAAAGAATTATCTGTTGATAAAAACGTAGAACGAAGCTGTGACGGAATTGTTCCATGGACATTAGTAAATATGATAAATCACTTCTATTATCAGATAGCACAAAAACTGAACTGGATACATTTATTACATATCAAAAAGGAAAGAGAAAAAATGAAGCTGTCGAATAAACGACTCTTTAATCACAATGATGAATTTCACGTTATGAATGTTTTTCACATAATGGAACTATCTCATCACGAAAACGCTATCCTGAATGGAATTCCAGCAGATACTATTACGGTATTTCCTGTTTGAACATCAACTTTTTCAATGTTTCTTTTTTTTCTCTCAGATCATTTTCCCACAAAAACTAACTTTATTTTGACCTTTATTTTTTTTCAAATTTTTTTTGTCATTTTTCTTTGAAGGGTTTTCTTCTTTTTTTGTAATCCCTTTTTTGCTACGGACTGCAACAGGGAAGACAGAGACCAGCAGCCGTTTTCTCAAAGTATTCGATTTTTTCCTTCTCTCTCCTCGTTTTTCGTATTCTTTCGTTGAAATAGTTTCTCGCTCTTCATTGCTTGCTGCAAACAGAACAGATGAATCAAGTCAACGACGAAGGAAAGGAAGAAAGAAACGGACAGCAGCATTTTTTCTATAATATATATTTTTTTCTATCATTTAGTTCGTGTTTTTTCTAACTGCTGCTGGTTTTATAATATATATCTATATTCAACGCAGCATATTACATTGGATATAGAAACCCATCGAATTGGAAAACACGAAAGAAGAAGAAGAAAGGAAATGGATCCATATACTGCTAATTTAATGGCCGCAAGATCTGCAATATTTCCATTATATAATTTACCAACAATGAATTCTATATTTAATTCTTCTTCATCTTCGTCTTCTTTTAACAATAATGATGTACCTGCACAAATGAGAAAGCTATTTATTGGTGGTCTAACTCATGAAACAACAGATGAACAAGTAAGTTTTTAATTTCATACAAATTTGCATAAAGATCCATTGTTGTTGGCCAAGACAAGTTAGGTCAACATTGGTGATTACAATAATTTGCATAACTTACATATCCATTGTCTAGACAGATGGAGATATAAAAGCTTTTACGCATAAATTTCTTCTTTCAGTTACGTGCATATTATTCAAAATTTGGTCAAATTGTTGATTGTATTATTATACGTGATCCAATAACGAAGAATTCTCGTGGCTTTGGTTTTGTAACATATGCAACAATCCAGCAAACGGATATGGCAATGAATAATCGTCCACATACAATAAATGGTAAAGTCGTTGATCCAAAACGTGCAATTCCACGTGAACAAATGTTACCAATGGCAATATCAACACCATATTTCTTGAATGATGATTCGATGCCTGAATGTAAAATATATCTATCTGGTAGGTGCTTTTGTTGTTTATGAATGAATTAGAGCTGGGCATTAGCAGTTTAGAAGTTCTCTTTTCTTTAATTTGCTTAGTCAGTGGTTATAAAATCTATTGTACCGATATCTGTAAAGATTTTTCTTGATCATAGACTAAGTTAATTTAAAGATATATTTGAATGATTAAAATTCAGCTCTTTGACTACTAGTGTAATGTTTTTATGCTTAAATTCTCTTACACTTTTTACTAATTGCTATATTTTCAGGTATTCATTGGGATTATCATACTGTAGATGAAATTCGGCAACATTTTGAACAATTTGGTAATATTGAACAAGTTGAAATACTTGGTAATCCTCGTGGTGCTGGCTTTATTGTATATGATGATAAAGATGCTGTATCAAAATGTAAGACACATGGTATGATACATGTAATTAATGGTAAACATGTTGAAATAAGAACTGTAAGTTATGTCGTATAAATCTATCGTATCTTACTCTCAAATATATTTATAGGATCCATTCTTTGTTACATCTCCTCCGCCACCACTACCATCAATGTCAGCTGGACAACCAAAACGTCAACATAAACTTAGTGGCTCACAAGGATATAATTCACAACAAAATTCTCGAACTTCAACTCCTTCTTCTGTATCGTCAACAGAATATCCAGCATTGGGTAGCAGCAATCGATGATGGGTTAATATTATTATAATATTATTATTAGTGTCTTTGTTTGTAATAATTGTATATTCACTTAATTCTTTGATTTGTGATTTTTAATTGAGCTTTCATTTTTTTCTATTGCTTTTATGATTGTTTTTCTTTTGTAAAAAGTTTTCCTTGTTGAAACTTCATTTGTCTGTAATTTTTATTTGTTTATTTCGTTGTTCTTTTTTTGCTCATAGGTTTTTATAGTTAGGTTTTGGTTAAAGTTTTTTTAAAAATAAACTGTTTAAGTTTTATGCTACAGTAAAACAGAAAACTTACTAGTATGATTTGCTCCAACAATGTACTGTAGGGCATAAATACAAAGATAGTTAAACTACAGTACATTGTTAAGGCAAATGAAAGACAAATGTTTTGTAGTAATTTCGAAAATAAATGAATAATAAGAAGTAAGGATACTGAAATAGAAAATCGTTGTGAAACTGGATAAGATAATGGCCAGCAATTGTTTCTGTAAGTATACGGTAAGATTTTTAATTTGAATAGACATAAGTCGTTTTTTCTCTACAAATTCTTACAATTTTGTATGGCTTTTTTAATTATAGCTTTTTTTCGCAGCTCAAAAAAGCTTATGATTATGCAATACTATTTTTAGCGTTTCCTTGGAGATTCAACGGGATATAAATAGGAGGCGCAGCTGAATAAAAAATAACTCATTTTCGCTTTCAAAAGATTCGAGTTTTTGCTTCCTTTCATTGACAATGATCATGGGAAGTACATATTGGAAGGAACATATTTGTTGATATAGTTACGGAATTGTGGAGGTGTGTATTTCACATTGTTGTTGGTTACAAAAGTTGTTGACCAAATATTTTTGTTATAAGAATTGTTTGTGTATTTACTAACGGAAGTATTTGACATGTTGACGGATGTTTGGTTACTACATTCGATTTTTAGGTTTTTGACAAAAACTCAAGAATTTTGATTTCGGTCGCTTTTTGTTGTTTTAAACTAACTCTCTCATTTATATTAAAATCCCCAAAACTTTCCTCTACTCTTTTTCAAAGCCAATTTAATTCTTCGTTTTTCTGCAGCTTTTCAAATAAAAAACGTCACTTTTTTGCTGCATCGATATCTTTAATACTTTTTTGATAGTTTCTATGACTCATACCGTAAAGCAAACAAAGCTCTGCTTGAACAAAAAATCATTCCAACTTTCTTGTAGCTTTTAAGAATCACGTCAAGTCCAATAAAAGAAATATTTGTGTTTATTTTTATTCATCAACCTTCGAGATAAAAGTTCTTATCACTCTGCTCAGACTTTGACATAAAAATGCGAAAAATTGCTATCATCATTTGTGCTTTTTTCTGAGAGAAGCTGCGTTCGCTGCTAAAACAATTGAAAACGTATTATACTTTTTTTTGAAACTTTTTGCATGCTTTTTTCTGTGACTCGAGTCTTTGAGAAAAATGCATGAAAAAAGAATCACAAATCGAGATCAAGCTTAAAAAATTGTTTTGTGTGTATTTCCGCGCAATAATTATTCTTTGGTATTTATTTGCGCAAGAAAGAAAAAAGACACACAACTGGACAAAACTTGAACAGTCTCCCCCCTTTTTTTTCTTTTTTTTCCCTCATCAACAACGTTGTCAACGACAACGGATTTTTGTTTTAGAAAAAAAGTAAAAGAAAATTTGCTTGGACATTCTGGGAATTTTTTTACAGGTTGCGTGGTTTATTCTTTTTTGGTTTATTAGTTGTTTTTTTTTGCCGTTTCAATATTATGCACGGATTACTGTATCCTAAAACATGGTTATAGTTGTTAGTCTTTAAACCTAAAGCTGTTCTCCTAGCTTCATTATGTATTGAAACGAAATTAAAATAAATCCCGTGCCCTATTTCTTTACTTATATTATTTCATAACATTTGTAGTCAAAAAAATTTTGTTTTAAATTTTGATGAATATTTTTATCATAGTTACTACTTCAACTTTTAACTTCCCATTAGCAGATCTCTTAACAATTATCGATTTTTTAATTTTTCAGAATCGCATTATTTCCACGTTTTTTTCTTTCTTCAATTGTTTACCAACTTTCTTATTGCCAACAATCTGATTCCTCCAATTTTCTTTCTCTCTATCTTGACTTGAAACATTTTTGTAACCACCACTTGAACTTATTTTGCAACATTCATCATTCCATTCAAACACTGTCGCGCGACACATTTCTTCCCTCATTGATCTTAGCCCCTTCCATCTCCAACACAATAAGCTTTAGTCTTATCACTGCACATTGTCAGTGAAAACTCCAAGTTCGCGTTGTTCTCCTTCTTTCGTTTTTTATCATTGTTATTTGCTTTTGCCTTTGCTTTTTTGGCTTGTGTTGATTCATTCATTCATTTAAAATAAATGAAACACCTTTTTTGAAGCCAATTTAAACAAAAAAAACGCTTCAAAAAAGTATAAAATCTTCTTGACGACGTTTTTTATTTGTTTCCTCATCGTTTCCTCATTTCCTCATATCAAAATCATTCAACTTTTTAGAGGCTTAAAAAAATTCAAAGGAAAAGTTATCAAATGTAAAGAAAAAAAGTTTTATTGAACCAACACTTTTTTATACAATAAGAAGTTTTCAACATTGATTTCTCTCATAACTTTGGTATTTTATTGATTAAAGTTTATTTTAAAGAATTATGGGGCAGAGAGTTTCAACAACAGATTTTACATGGACGTATACAGAGCAGCCACATTCAGATAGAAGAAGAGAAATAGTTAAAAAATATCCAGAAATTAAAAAGGTTTGTTTGTTTTCTGAAGTTAACAGAAGTTATACTTATGCAAATTTTAAAATAAAATTAATTTGCATAAGTAATATGTGCAATACTCTAAAAATTCCACACATCAAAGGCGGCATTAGTTTACTGAGATGCTTTATGGCACTTTCGCTTAAACATTAATTTATTAATGTATTATCTAGTAGTTAAAATATGTAACATTCTACGAATTTAATTTTTTTAGTTATTTGGTGTTGATCCAAGTCTTAAATATGTTGTCACAGCATCTGTTATTCTTCAAATAATTGCAGCATTTTTACTACGAGATTCTTCTTGGGTCTTAATATTTTTACAAGCATATTTCTTTGGTGGAGTTGTTAATCACGCTCTTACACTTGCCATTCATGACATCTCTCACAATACCGCCTTTGGCAATGATTGGCCATTGTCAAACAGATTCTTTGGAATGCTTGCAAATCTTCCAATCTCTGTGCCAATGTCTGTCTCATTCAAAAAATATCATGTTGAACATCATCGATACCTTGGGGAGGATGCCTTGGATACAGATGTCCCAACAGAATTTGAAGCAAAATTCTTCACAACACCAATTAGAAAAGTGCTATGGTTATTTTTGCAACCACTTTTTTACGCTTTTCGACCTTTAATGATTTATAAAAAAGCTCCAACTGATCTCGAAATTATTAATGCTGTTATTCAAGTTACCTTTGATTTAGCGATCCTTTATTTCTGTGGCTTTAAATCTCTTGCATATCTATTTTTGGGGACATTTCTTGCAATGGGCCTTCATCCATCTGCTGGACATTTTGTTGCTGAACATTACATCTTCAGTGGGGAACAAGAAACTTACAGCTATTATGGGCTATGGAATCTTGTTTTGTATAATGTTGGATATCATGTAAGTTTTTAAACATTTTAATTTGCTTAAATTAATGAAGAAATAAGTATAATTTATTTAATAAAAAAAGAGAACAAATTTCGTTCAATTTTGCAATAAAACAAAAAAAGTAAAAAAAATTGCCCATGACAGGAATCGAACCTGTGTCGCTTCGGCCACAACGAAGAGTACTAACCACTATACTACATGGGCCGATAGCGAAGAGCCAAAAAATGGGACACGTTGCAATGACAGAGAAAAAAAGAGAGAGTGAAAAAATTGTTTCTTTCTTTTTTCTTTTCCGTTTCCAAGGAAGCACAAAAAATGCATAACTTTTTTTTCCTTCAACCAGTTTTTAAAAAACATTAACAAAAAAATAAATATATTTTTCAGATGGAACACCATGACTTCCCATACATTCCAGGAAAAGATTTACCAAAAGTTCGAAAGATTGCTCCTGAATTTTATGATAATTTGCATATTCATGAAAGTTGGTTAACCGTACTTTCAACCTTTGTTTTTAGCCCTTCAATGGGCCCGTACAAAAGAATTAAAAGGCCTGCTTCAGTACCTCAGGAAGTTTATGGAAATTATGCCCTTGCCAATTATTTAAAACCGGTAAATTTTATTTGCATTTTTGGTGATACGATAAAATGATTGATGTTCAAATTTTAGGTTCAAAGAGTGTTTCAAAAATTCCTTGAAACAATATATGTAATAAAAAAATCAAATTGGTCAGTAAAAAATAAGTAAATAAATATTGTTAAAGAGCTGTAGACATTGTTGAACATAAAACTTTACAAACAAAAAATTGAATTAGTTAGAAAAAAAGGTTTAAAAACTTGTGCTAGATGTGCATCTTATTATGTCAAAAGAGATATATGAAATCCAAAAACTTATAAAGATGCTAAATCGATGGCATAATACAAAATGATCAATATCAAAGCCAAAAATGGTAACAAAAAAATTTTTGCACGCAAGACAGAAAAAATGAGGAGTACTCGAATGACCCGCTAATCATCTATGAGGCTCAGAGAAATTTGATTTTTGGCAGATCGAACAAAAAACTTTCATATAATCTCAGTCATCCTTTTCCCGTCGTCAACTTTTTTGCTTGATTTTTTTGTTTCAAATTTCTCAACCAAAGAAATGTCTTCTACGACTCCATCAACTCCTGCCGCTTCTGATGCATCAACAAATCGAATTTTATCTCAACATATTGAAACTCCATCACCTTCATCTGTTGCAACTTCTTCTGCATATGAAACAGCAGCAACAAAATCACCAATATCATCAGCTCGTGCGTCACCTCGAATTATTTTCATCCATAAAACTGAATCTGAAAAGAAAAAGAAGGATGAAAAAGTATTACCTCGTACTCCAATTTTGACAAAAGAAATCTTAGAAAAAGCTGGAAAAATTGAAGAAAAACTGGTAGCTCATAAAGATGCAAAGGTAAAATTTCAACTTTCATATTTACTTTCACCAAAAAAGCTTCGAAATTATCAAAAAGAAAAAAAAGCATGGAAAGCTCAAGATCCTATTAATTCAGCATTGGAAAATTGTCTTCGTCAAAAATTGAATTCAACTCCAAAGAAAGCTGCTGCTCCAAAGACTCCTGATTCAAAAATTGAAGTTTCTCATAACCTTGACCAGAAGCTTGATCGAAAAGTTATTGATGAACTGAATGAAAAATTTAATGAAATATATAAAATTCTTGATGACAAAGTTGAACATTAGTGCCATTGTTTGATTTGTAACCATTTTTGTGCAAAATTTTATTGTTTTTGATTTACTTTTACTTGTATACTTTTTTTGTAATGTTTTACGGGTTTTTGTTTACTTTCCTTTTACTGGTAACCATTTTTGTGCAAATTATTTATTGTTTTTGTTTTTCTATCATTTTTTTTTATTCAAAATAAAGTTTCTACAAATCACCAGCATTTTTGTAACGATAAACTAATTGTTTTAAAATTTTTTGTTGATCGACGTGATCTAGGACATAGGGTGAGGAAAATAGAATGCCAATAGTTCCACCTACAGTTATGCCTCTATAATCGATAAATTAATTTGTTAAGGATAGGATGTAAGCTTACAGAAAGATATAGAGTAGTAGCCGATCGATGACCATTGCCACATATTTCCAATCATCACGAAATTCTTTTTCTTCTTGTTCTTCTTTGAGATAATCTGTAATATATTCTACGGCATCAATGGCTTGAATGGCATCTGGTGAAAGGATATCTTGTGGGGGTAAAATAGGGGAAGGTGGTTGATTGGGCGAGCTGAAATTGTAATAAATTAGATTGTGTAGTAATAGAGAATAGTGTTACTGTGGATCAGAAGTCGTTGAGCAATATGGATGATGATGGGCTGGATTACGAGAGAACGTGCCAACACCAGGTAAACTCATCAAGCCATTTTGAGATGTAGTAAGGACAGGTTTTCGAATATTCTGCTTTGGTCGTTGCATGCAAAGCAGCTTTGGCATTATCTGTAAATGGATTATGGCAATAACGAAATTTCGAAGTTTATAAAACGAAAAGTTTTTTCGAGACAAAATAAAGAAATTTTTAGTTTAAATCTGAAAGACTTTTTTTAATTTATGGAGTGTCCAGAAATCACGTGATCTTTTTTTCGTATTTTCTGAAACCCTCCCTCTCATTTGGTGATCCTTTTTTCTTTGATCTTATGCCGTCTTTGAAAACAACGTGATCTTTTGTTTTTCCCCTCCCATCCTATCATTGAATCACGTGATTTCTGGACATTCCCTTGTCTAAAAATCAACGCTAAATTTTCTTTCAAAATTGAAACTGTAATCTTTTTTTCCTAAATAGAGATATCAAAACTGGAATCGAAATTTCGGTTTTACATAGCCATAGTGCCTCTTAATAATGACCAAAAACTTACCCCCAAGAATACCGTATGAACCCATTTAGGCATTCGATGAGTTGTAGGTCCACGAAAATAAATATTAATTACAATAACAGATACTAACGTTGTAATAATATTTAACACAAATGTCAACAACAAATACTTCGCCAGCAATGGAATCGTCAAAGAAGTTGGTGGAAGAATTTTTGATACAAGTAACAAAAATACAACAATTGAAAGCAGAACATTAATTGTTAAAGACATTTTTTCAGCGGAATCTGTTGGAAGAATAAAAACTGAGAGAGATAAAAATGCCATGAATACTGTAGGTAAAATTAACACAACTGTATAAAAAAGAGTTTTGCGACGAATTCGAAGTTGAAATTCAATTCGGGATTTCTTTTTGGTGAGGACTGCTGGGGCATCTATGATATCCCAAGTCGAGGAGGTGGTATATTCTGAGAGGTCCATGGATTCAGCTTGATCAAAATTTAGGATTACTTCATTCTCATCATAAGTCCAGCTGCCAAAGATCTAAAAAAAGTTGTCATTCAAATCAAAATTTTCAACAGTTGTATAATCGGCTTAAAAAACTATTTTAAAAAATATTACAATTAAAAAATGCTTTTAATTAAAAAAAAAGCAATGTCTGTGATTAAATCTGCATATGTACAGTATGCCAAGTTAATAACTACTTACCAAAGTACAAGTTTGTTCATCAAAAGGAAAATATTCAACATCAATAATACCTAAAACCCCAAGATTACTGTAACCCCATCTGCATAAACCCTTACATGAACTTTTATAAATAGCTGGTGGGACCCACAGCATCTCACCATTGTGATTAACAACCACATTACACATATATGAAACTTCATAATTTCCATCAGCATTATTAAATAATACAATATCTGGAAGCCAAACTTTATCAGGTGCTACTCGAATTTCTTTTATATTTCCATACAATTTTGGATCCCAAACCATTTGATAATCTTTCCATTTCTATAACAATTAATGCAGTAAGAATGTTTGATTAAAAATAGAGATAACTACCAAAGTCAACCAAATATTTGAATGCATAATTTGATCTTTTTCATCGACATCAATGAGAAGAACAAGTTGAAGGGCGATTCTGACAATTGTTGGAGTATCATTGAAATTTCGAATTGGTTGAACGAGAGAATTATAACCTTTGAAAATATCAACAAATAGTCTGTCTTCGCTATCGGAAGCACCGGCATTGTGACAACCTGTAAACATAAGATACTGTAAGCTGAACAAAATTTTATGGTATTTTAAAATTATCCAAAATCCAGAATGCTAAACAAACAGTTTTTTGTTAGTGTTTTTAACAATTTTGAGAACCCTATTTTTTGAAAAGAAATATAGTAGAAAATTTCATAGAAGATTTGATAGATCCGATGTTACTCAATAAAAACTAATATCTTTTCTAACAGAATATTTTTTCGACTTATCAATGAAACAAGCCCAAACTTACAATTAATCACAAAAATACAAATAATTACAGTAATATTTAATTTACCACCAAGAAAAGTACCCATCTTTTATCAAAAAACCCGAATTAAATAAAGCCAAAAAAAACACTAAAAACTTATAAATCTATATAAAAAAAATTTTTGCTCTGACCACTTTCAGGAAATACTCTTTCGTTTAATTGCTTTTCGGAAAAAAAATAAAGCGTTAAAGCTTTTTTTAAAAAAAAAGACATGTCTCTCAGGTCAGCTGTTAACCGTTAAAAACTATAAATCCAAATCCTCCTTTTCTTTCCCCGAGTTTTTTTGTCTTTAAAGTTTGTCGTCTTTTTGCCGTTCATCTTTTCTTTTTTTTCTTTTGCAGCAGCACTTATTAAAGCTGGGATTTGAAGATAGAAAAAACAACAAAGCTTTATTAAATCCTTTCTTATTTAAATAAAGCATAAAATAATGGAAGAAAGACGCGCTTCTGTCTTGTGTGAACATGAAAGATTATTTAAAGAGTTTTAGCAAACATTTGTTTAACAAATTTGGAGATATTTTTAAAACGGCGTGAATGAATGATTGGTTCTAGGCTTGCAAGCTGGTTTGGCTGCTGCTATATAATATCTTGAGCTTATCTTGGAGTAAAAGCCGATGAAAAAAAATGTTGAACTTCAAATGTTGTTTCAAAAAACAGTTTCGCGCATTCTCTCCACTATTTTTGGCAAAAAGACACCGATAATCCTTGAAGAAAAATGTTGCAAAAAAATTTTTATCAGCAAAAAAAATTGTTGAACACGAAAAAAGCTTAGAACAACATTTAGCTCCATTATCTTTTCAACAAGTATCTTTTTTCAAACATTTCCATCATTAATAATGTCTTCTTCTTCAAAGTCTTCAGCTCTTGTAAGTTTTGCTTTTACTTTGTTACTAAAAGAACTGGCTAGAAATTCCTTCATTCTTTTTTCGGGTTTTCTTACCTTCTCTTTTCCATATGACTTTGATCACTGCTTTTCAAAGCGACATAATTTTGTTGGTCAGCCTCCCAGTAATTCAACCATGTAATTACTGGATTCGATCAAGTTTTTTTAGACAACTACTAATACCTTGTACCTTTTTTCAGCTACAAATTCCAATTGGAATTCGATGGAAAATTGCAAAGAATTTACTTCTTGCTGAATCACAAAAACAATATTGGCATATTGAAAGTGATGTCTTTACTCTTGAAAATATTCCCGATATCCATTATTATCTTGTAATTGGTGATGGCAAGAGACTTGATAATCCTGATCAAATGAGCCTTGGATTTACTATTGTCATTGACGAGCTTGCAGAAGTTAAAGCCAACTATAAAATTTCAATTCCATCAGCAGGCTGTTCATTTCGACGTGAAATAACATACAATGAAAGTCTTGTTACTGGAAAAGTTATTTGTTCATATGATGAACTATTCAATCCAACAAATAATTATTTCGTTGATGGTTTTATGGTTGTAAAGATGGAAGGTGTTTTGACTCTTGAAGTTGATAAATCTGATTCTATAATGCCTGATGACATTCAACTTTACAGTTGTGGTCCACAACTTTGGGAACGTGATGATAAAGACTTTACATTCATTGTTGGCAGTCAAGAAATCAAGGCAAGTTTTTTCATATGTTATACATAGAGATACAGTAACTGTTATAGGTTCACAAGCTTGTTATTAGTGCCGCTTCACCAGTCTTTGATCGAATGATTCAATCTGGTTTACAAGAATCAAAAGAAAACAAAGTTAAAATTGTTGATTTTAACTTTGAAACTGTTCTAACTGCTATCAAATATTGTTATGGTATCAATGATAAAAGTCTTTGGAATCCTAGAATTGCTACCAAGGTTCTTCAATTCAGTGATAAATATGATATTAAAAGTTTAAAGGTAAGCCAGTACCCTTCTTTCTCTGTATAACATGTCTCATTTTTAGGCTGCTATGGAAACCTTCTTATCATCTGAAATGTCTCCAATGTATATTTGCCGAATTGCAAATTCTGCTATTATTTCAAATTCACCAGAACTTCGTGAAAAATGTTTTGATTTTATGGTCGATTGCGCAAAAGCAGAAATTTACGTCAAAGATTTAAATATTTTGGATAAAGATTTTGGTATGGAAGTATTACAAGCTTCGTTATCTCGTTGTTCTGTATAATTTATTAGTATTGTTTTAGTTGTTATTTGTGTTGTTTATTATGAGAATAGTGATATATATTTAATAATTTAATATAAATGATTTTTTTTGTTTAGAAATCAAGTTAGTATCGTTAGACCATCTAAAAATGATAGTAATATTTCACCATTTGTAACCAAATTGATAATCGTAAAATGCAATTCATATGATTTAGTTAGATGTATCTTTTAAATTTGAGTTTTACTGTTTACAATTTTGCGCTATCTTTTGACAACTCAAAAATACGGTATAAAAAAATCTTCAACAGCAAAGTTTTTTTATTGATGACAATAATATTGATTAAACCTTGGCAACACTCTTCACAACTTTAAGAAGGATGGGCTTAATAAATGTAATAACCAGTTGATTAAACTGTCATTTGTATTTTTCGTTCATATCGTGGTGAGCATCTCTCTTGTAACTCCAGTTGTTGCGGTTGATAGAAGTTCAGTAAAATCATGCCAGCTGAATGTTATATCCCAAAAGATGCAACTCAACAGGTAATAAATAATTCATGTACAAATATTTGTGATTAAACTAATATTAACATTTAGAGTGATTTCTTGAAGAAGTATCCAGAATATGATGGAAGAGGAATTAAGATAGCTGTTATTGATTCAGATATTGTTGATATAAGTTTACCGGGAATGCAAATTACAACCACTGGTCTTCCAAAAATTAGTTATTGTTTGGGTAAAGAAAAGATTACTGTAGATACTTCAAAAGTTGTTGATTCTAATGGGAAACAGTTTATTACTGGATTAACAGGTCGTAAATTAAAAGTACGTAGTCGTTCGTTATTTAATAATGAATTGTGGCCATTATTTTGCTTACTGTATCAAAGAATTATAGATACCGTCTAAATGGAAAAATCCATCAAATAAATGGCATCTTGGAGTCAAGGAGTTTGATCAGTTATTTGAGTTTACAGTACGAAAAAAAGATTATAACGTTAGTTTATAGATAATGATTGTTTATTTTTAAATAAAATTAAAATTTTAATAAAATTTAGGGTGTAAAAGCATTAAAAAAAGAATTACTGAAAGAAATGAATAAAAATGGATTGGTTTCATTAAGAGACAAAATGCTTGAATGTATTGTTTGGTATGATGGCCAAAAATGGCGCGCATGTATAAATTCATTGTTTACATCAAATCTTGATGATTTGAAAGTTTTAACAGATTATCATGATGAGCATGAATTTGGATATTTCACGAATGGCACACCTTTTTGTGTAACAGTTAGTAATGATGGAAATTCTTTGCAAATAATTTGCCCAAATCACTATCATGCAACTGCTGTTACCCACGTTGTTGCAGGCCATTATCCTGATAAACCGGAATCTAGCGGATTAGCTCCTGGAGCTCAAATTGTTTCAATGCATTGGATAAACATTCAAGAATCAGTAAGGATCTTTGCTTTTAAGTGTTTAAATAAAATGATTTTTAGCTTCTCAAGTGTATAGAAATGGGAGTCGATATTGTAAATCTCTCTATATTTTTTCCCTTAACACCTTCGATAATTAAAATTTTTGAAAAAATGGTAGAAGAGCATGGAATTCTAATAATAAAAGCAGCAGGAAATGATGGACCGTTTCATTCATCAATACAGGAATCACTCTGGGAAATTTCTAATCAAATGTTTATTGTTGGTTCAATGTTTACAGCTGAGATGAAGAACAAATTACGCTCTATTGATAATATCACTGATTTATCAGTACAGCGATTTTCTTCAAGGGGGCCTTTATTAAATGGTGCTCGAGGTGTCGATTTTGTTGCACCTGGTATTGGTATCATCCCTTTTCCGAAATGGTATTCATCTGAAACAGAGCCTTGTTACGGTGCAACGAGTTTCGCAGCTCCAAATGCCGCAGGTTCAATCGCTTGTTTACTCTCAGCTTTAAAAGCGAATGAAATAAAATATTCACCTGCCATGATAAAACTAGCACTATCAAATACAGCTTTGCTACCAGAAGGTGCTGATAGATTGGCATATGGAAATGGTGTTGTTCAAATTAATAAAGCATTTGAATTCATCAAAAAATCAAACAACTGTTTTCCAACTAAATTTTTTTCTCCAATTTTCTTAAATCATCGTGAACAAAAAGGAATTATACATTTTCAAAATGACAAATACGACTATCGATATTGTGTTAATATTGATCCAACATTTAACAATACCAAATGGATTCTAAAATGTCTACCACGTGATTTCGTTACCCATTGTACAAGTGTAACAGATAATTCTTTCTATGTTAAAGTCCATTCCAATTTATTGGAAGAAGGGACTCTAAATTATGCTGAAATTCATGGATATGATTCGATAAAACCTACCATTGGACCATTATTTCGATTTCCAATTACCGCAATTTATCCAGCAAACTTAATTTCTTCAATCGAAAAAATATTGATTTTAAAACCTGGAACTTCAACTTATTTTTTCGTTAAACTTTTTTCTGAACCTCAAGAATGTTTCGTTAAATTTACTTCAATAGAAGACAGTAAAGAAACAAAAGAGATCATTGTGGAATATCGGCGAAAAAAGTACATGCATTGGGAGTACAGCAGCAATTATAACACAAAAGAACGGCATCGTCTAAAATTTACTCCAAAGAAAAAAGTTAAAACTTTATTTGTCAAAGTTGAAAAAGATAAAAATTTTATTGAATTTTGTTTCCATCATCAGTATTCCACAAGTTTAAGTTTCAAGATAGAAATGAATGCTTAAAAAGACATTTGTTAGTATGTTTTGAACTTATATATTTACCTTGTGTTATTTTTATTTGTATTTAAAATAAATTTTTATCCAAAAAGGTTAATTATGCATTTAAAAATTGCTCTAATGCTTTATAAACAAAAAATTTTAATAACGGCACAGTTTTGCAATTTACCTTTATTTATTTGAGTTCCAGTTTTTTAAATTATATTATTTTATTAAAAAATTATGTTATTACATACAAATGTGATTTTTTTTGTAAACAGAAAAATACAGTATCTTCACTAAAATTTTCTCGTTCAATATTTTAATAAAGCGTTCCTAACACGAAAGTTCTCCTACAAATTTTTGTTAAAAAATGTGGATTGATTGATTCTGCAGGCAGAATCTGATTTTGTTCAATCTTTACTAAATTGTTTAATTTTTTATTGCTGCTTCATATTTCTTCAACAATAATGTCATCTAACAATAATGCTTCAATCTTTGTAAGTCTTTTTGATATTTATCATAACTGTTATAACAGCTGTTATACTTGACGCGCATTGCATTATTCATACTTGCTTATACGAAGAGAGTAATGCATGTCATATCAGTATAAAGGGTGCTGAAAAAAATCCTGGAGATCGGCATTCTTCAGATGCTCGTTAAAGTAAGAACGGATGTAATAACTATACTTATTTTTAGGAGATTCCGGTTGCAATTCGATGGAAAATTTTGAAAGAAACTCTTCGAGCTCAATCTGAAGAAAAGGATTGGTGTATTTTTAGTGAGAAATTTTATCTTGAACAACTTCCTGGTGTTTCATATCATCTTAAAATGCAACAACGAAATGAAGCTTATGGTGAAAATGCGATCATTGGATTAACAATCAATATCGGACATCAACCTAAAATTAAAGCTGTTTTCAAAATTTCAATTCCATCTGTGAATTACTCTTTTCAAGGTGAAAATGTATATGATAAACGTCAATTTGCTGGTAATATGATTTGTACAACAACTGAATTATTTAATCCTTCAAATGACTTCTTTCTTGATGATTATATGATTGTAAAAATGGAAGGAGTATTGAGTGTTGAATGTGGTAATCCAGATAATACTTTGATGTATGTTCAAATGAATAGCTGTCGTCGTGGATTAAAGCTTTGGGATCGTGATGACAAAGATTTCGCTTTTATTGTTGGCGATCAAGAAATTCGAGTAAGCTGTTTTTCATCGTATGTATTTGATTTACAGTAGCTATTTTAGGTACATAAGCCTATTGTTAGTGCAGAATCACCCGTGTTTGATCGAATGATTCATTCTGGTTTGAAAGAAACGGTAGAAAGCAAAGTTAAAATTGTTGATTTCGATTTTGAAGTTGTAAAAACTGCTGTCAAATTTTGTTATGGCATTAAAGAAAAAACCCTTTGGAATATGGAAACTGCCATCAAACTTCTCCAATTTGCCGACAAATATGACATCGAAGATTTGAAGGTATCTCTTCCTCATTTGTTGGTTTAAATTTTAATTTATATCCCTATCTATTTTAGGCTGCAATGGAAACGTTTCTTGCTTCTACAATCTCTCAAATGAATGTTTGCATAATTGCAAATTCTGCTATTCTTTCAAACTCTTCAAAACTGGGTGAAACTTGCTTTGAATTTATGTTGGAATGTAATCGAGAACAAAAATTTATCAAGGATTTGAATACGTTGGATAATGATTTTGCTTTGCGATTGTTGGAAGCTTCATTTTATTGTTCATCTAATTAGATTTAAGTTTGTTTATTTGAATTTGTTTCGATTTTATTTTGTTTTATGTTATTGATAAAATATATTATTATTTTAAGCATTTTGAGAGTGGAAGGAAAAAGAATGTACATTCATTCATTATGGGTTACGGTAACATTTCTGAACTTTTATGTTAGGGTTTCTGCATGCTTCATATTGTTTGGAGCTGAAGCAGTTATTTTCACTTTCGATCAGTTTTAGGATTGGGCAAATTTTTGAAGATGCAAGCTAATTACAGTATCCTAACAAGTTATAACATTTTATTTCAGCACTGGTCACTCTCACAAGAAATATTTCGTTGAAACTTTCCCAACATCAAGAAAAAAATAAACACTTTCAGTATTATTTTGATAAACAAATCCATGAAAAGAAAGAACTGGAACCAACTGTTTTAAGAAAAACGCAACAACTCTTTGTTTTCTTTGTTTACCATTGCATCATCATCTATCTTTATCTAAAAAGGTACATTTCGAGGACAAAAATTAAATTTCAATGTTCTCTTTTTTTAATCCTACAATAATCATAGCTGTTTGTATTGCCGCCTGAACAGTAATAATACACAAAAAGTATCAACAAAATTAAACCTTGACCATGTTTATCACAATTATTTTATTTTTTCTTTATTTTTGTTTATCATTAAAAAACAACAGCCCTTGTTCCCAAAAAAATTAATGAAGAAATCTGTTGTTTTTTGATGTTTTCCTTCTTCTTCTTCATCATCACCCTTCTATCTGACCAAATCAAAAAAAAGAAAGAATTCCAAAGTTCTTCATTAAAAAATGAATGCTGAAAAGAACTTTGGACTTTGCGCAACAGAAAAAATTTTGTTGTTGTTTTTGATTTTATTTTTTTGAGTACAACAAAAATGGAGATGGAAAAAACTTTAGGGGAGTATAAAAACAATAAATAATAATAACATTTTCTTCAATTAACTCATTTATATTTTTGCAGTTATTTCCATTTTTGTCTACAAAACTACTACTTAAAAATGGCTTCACAACATTCAAGCTTTCAAACTTCTGAATTCCATCAACAACAACATTCATCTGGTAATAATGATCAACATACATCTGTTAAAAATTTAGCTAAAAAATTTGATGGAACTAATTTAAATCAAGAAGGTGAACATCAAGTTCAATCTTTCCAAAATTCTTCTACCGTATCCACCACAGCTAATGCTACTGCAACACCAGTTGGAGTATCACAAAGTGAATTAATTGATTTTGAATCTGCTGAAGAACATGAACGTCGTGCTCGTGAGCTACGTGAAAAGGCTTTAACAACTTTGAAGGTCAATGAACAAGAATTTAGCCAAGCTGAACGTGCACAAGAAGCTGCTCGAATTGCAGCTGAACAAGCGAATGCTAAAACTACACAAGCTTTAGAAAATCAAGAACGTGGTCAACAATTGTTGGCTGAAGCTGGTAAGTATTTTTAAAAAACATTTGCGATAATAAGTGAGTTACTGTTGATGCCAACTCGTTCAGTCCAGTGCCATTACCGTAACCCAGTTAATATAATTACATATATATTCATTTTTTTCCAGGTGCCCGTTTAATTGAAGCTGGCGCAAAACTTCAACAAGAAGCTGCAGCAATCAAGAGAGAAGTACCATTTAATGTTCATCAACAAGCTGAAGTTCGACAAACTACATGTGTTTCGGCAGCCGGTGTAGAAGCAGTTGCACATGCTCATGAAGTTGCAACATTCCGTGAAATTCAACCCCCTACAACTACTGCTGCTCCAACTGGAATTCTTGCCGGTGCAACAACAACAACAAATCAAATTCAAGGACAAAACATTTAAATACTATGTTAAAGTTAAAAAAGATATTCAAATATGCCTTCAACAAACACTAAAAATTAATCGATTTTTTGTATAAATTTGAACAATAAAAATTTTATTCTCTTAATAAACAAATCAGAAATAACATTAAAATCAAATCAATAAGAATAACATCGAAAAACATAGCTGTTTAACAATACAAAGAAGTAAGTATCTTAAAAACAATAACAGAATAAGTATATAAAAATAAGTGTACAAAAAATAACATTATAAAGAATAACGAGAATAAATAGCTTGCAAAAGTTCTTTAACAAAATCGTTATCCAAAGTATCCAAATCATTAACAGCAATCTTCTTTCGATTACAATCCAACATATATTCGAGGCAGGTGTGTTGAAGATCACGAGAATTTGTGAGGACACAAGCATTAACAATTTTGCAAACATTCATTGGAGAAATGTTAAAAGAAAGAAAAGTTTTGACAGTAGTCTAAAAGAAAGAGTAGTTATTTTATGTAGTAAGAGTGGCGTTTTATGGTATATAACATAAGAGCGAATTACGGATAATCGACAAAAGGGAAGACAGAACCACAGTAACTATAGCATAGTTATATACCAAACCCATCACAGTAAATACATACCTTCAAATCTTTCATATCATATTTATCAGCGAATTGAAGAAGGCTGATAGCAGTATCCATTTTCCATTTACTCTTGTCAACGATACCATAACAAGATTTAATAGCAATTTTAACAATTTCATAGCTGAAGTCAACAATAGTAACTTTACTTTGCTTTGTTTCAGCTAAACCAGCAAAAATCATTCGATCAAAGACAGGTGATTCTGCACTAACAACAGGTTTGTGGACCTAAAACAGTTACTAAAAATCAAATATACAACAATAAAAAAACTTGCCTTAATTTCTTGATCACCAACAACAAAAGAAAAATCTTTGTCATCACGTTCCCAAAGCTTTGAACCCATTTTGCATAATTTAACAGCTTCCACAGGTTTAAGAGGTTCACGAACATCAACACTTAAAGTTCCATTCATGGTAAAAACCATGCAGTCATCATTAACGAATAATCTTTTAGCAGGATCTGTTAATTCATTTTCTTTACAAAGATGTACACCAGCAAAATGAATTCCAGTTTTATCAGCAACACTTTCAATTTCTTTTGAGAAATCTGCAGATGGAACAGAAAGTGTGAAGTTAGCTTTAGTTACTTGAACTTCATTTGAATAAATTGATAGATCAAGAACAACAGATGGTGGTGGATTTGCACGATCCATATCATCTTCATTTTCGCTTGGATCAGCGCTGAGTTGAAGGCAATATTTAATACTAGGAAATTGTTCAACTTGGAATAATTCACTCGTAATACTCCAATATTCTTCATATAGATTATCAAGAACTTTATCCCATGCTAAATTCCATCGAATTGCAATTGGGACATCCTATAAGAAAGAAGTTACTTGTCTTCCTGTGTTATTAGTTGTGTATGAAAAAAGCTTACCATAGTAGAGGTTTTGTAGAATGGCATCGCAGATGATTGATGGCAAGCAATAAATAGAAAATAGATTGCAGAGAGGAAAGATTCTCCAACAAAAAAACTAACAGACAAAACAAAAAAGAAAAAAAAAACAAACGCGAGTCGGTTTCATGTAAATGTTTTCTGTGAAAGTCTTTGATCGTCTCTTTTCGTTGCATGAAACTTGTTCGACATTTTTAAAAACAAATTTTATTTTTTTAGTAAGCAGCTTTTAAACTTAATTTGTTAATTTGTTTTCTTCGAATTACGGTAAACCAGCTTTACTGAAGTTTTAAATTTTATGTTTTTAAAGATTGTGATTCATAATTGTAACACTGTAAAATCCGGCAAAGTTTACATATATACATCAATCAAACATTTTTTCGATTATTCACCATTTGTAAAATAAAAAGAAAAAAGAAAGTTGTTTAAATTGCGCAATTTTCATGCCAATTATGTACTTCCGGTTGTCCATAGAAAGAAAAAGAAGAAATTGGATTCGATTTATCGCTGCTGCTACTACAATTAATTACAGTATCATTTGTCTCTGTGTTTATATTTGAAAATGAAATGTTATGCAAACACCCAATTATCTCCTTTTTTCCGCTTCTTACATACTTTTTTTTGCCATCATTGCAACTACTCTTGCTGATGCTGCTGCAATCTCTTTCAATTTGTTTGACCTTGTTTGTATGCAATTAACAGCAAAGATTTTGATCGAAAACTGAAGTGTTAAAAACAGAGATAAACGTGTTTCCAAAAATGTTTATCCCATTTTTATCCTTTAAATACTTTTTTCAGTCCATTTTTTAAAAACTTGGAAAAAAAGAAGTTTTCCATTTTTCGTATATATCCATTAAAGGCCCTCTAATAAGATTATCATTTTGAAAAGTTACCGAATTTTGACATTTCTTTTTAAAAAGAAAAATAGGAAAATAGACTACTAAGCTTATAATTGCATCGGGAAAAGTTAAAAAGAGAGATGAGATAAAAGAGCGATGGCATCTCATTTTTCGAAAATAATCTGTCAAAGACAATTTTTAAGTTTTCTCAGAGAAAAAAAACGTAAAATAATTTTTCTTTCATTTTTTCGAGTCTCAAAAAAATTGAAAGAGGAAAACGAGTGGCGCACGCGCGAATGTAAACTCCGCCCATGTTTTTTCAAAGAGAGAGATATATCGTAGCCCTTTCCTTTTTTTACATGCTTTCTTCTTAAGTGGACATCATCATCTTCATCATCGACATCAAATGAAGCAAAAAAAGAACCGTTAGATTAGTGTAACGAAGAAAAGTGAAAGAAGAAAGAAAGAAAAGATGTTTTCAATAAATAATTTATTAGCGGCTTCTGTAGCTCAAAATAACAATAATAACAATTCTGAAGCTGATTCACCTTCTAAAAAATCAAGTGATAATGGTGTGATTGATAAAATTAAATATGAAAATTCTATTTCTGATATAATTTTTCCAACAAGTTCAAGCTCTCCAACTTCTTTAACAGCCGCAGCTGCAGCAGCAAATTTATTTCAACATTCTCAAAATAGTGGTGGTGGAAATAATTCAGTGTTTTGGTTGAATCCTGCTGCCGCTGCTATGGCTGGAAATGGTGGTGGAGGAATGTCTGCAGCAGATATACAAAATGCCATTGTTGGTGTTAATCAAAATCAAGCATTTGAACAATATTTAATGATGGCAAAGCGATCACGTAAGTAATGATTTTTGCAGAAATATCATCAAATCTTAAAAAAAATTATTTCATCGTTAATTAAAACAATGTTTGAAATTTTAAAAATGAAGACTTAAAGATTCTTTTAGCACTGGGATTACTGTAGGAAAAATCAGAATGCTTATTTTAAAATTTTCAAGTTAACCCAAATTAAGTTTCCCAGTTAATAACCGCTATTTTAGGATTTTTAAGTCTTTTTAAATTTCGTAATTATTATTTTTTTAATCAATAGAATTTGAAAGCTACAGTATTAATCAAAGTTTAGTTTCATTTTCCACTTATCTTGATCTTTTCCCTTTCAGTTTTGCCCCAATCTTGGAATCTCTTAAATCCTGATGCCTTTCGATTTGCGGCTGCAGCTGCCGCCGCTGCTGCTGCTGGTTCTCAACTTGGCACAAGTAAATCCTATCGTCGTCGAAAAGCTCGTACCGTATTCTCTGACCAACAGCTTCAAGGTCTAGAAAAACGCTTTGAAACACAGCGATACCTTTCCACTCCAGAAAGGATTGATCTTGCAGCAGCTTTAAATCTCTCTGAAACACAAGTAAAAACATGGTTTCAAAATCGTCGAATGAAACATAAAAAAACTGTTCGAAAAGAATCTGGTGCTGGACTTGGATCTTTGATGGAAGGGGATGAAGAGGAAGATGATGAAGAAGATTCAAATCAAAGTGGCGGAGATGAAAGTGAAGATGAACATTCTGGAATGTAAAAGTTTTTTTTAAAAAAATGTTTTTGAATTTTTATGGATTGTGATCTCATTGAATTTATTTGTGTTTGCTTTTAAAATTTTTGAAAATAGCGTGCAATTTTGTCAATTATTTGTGTTTTAAATTTGTTTAAATAAAAACTTTAAAAATGAAGTAACATTTTTATGATTACAGTAATTTTGACAGTTTTTAATTTCCCATCACGACCTACCGTATTATCTCTTAAAATATTTCATCGAATTTTTTATATCCTCAATTTCCTCATTTTCAGCCACTTCAAACTTTTTTTCTCAAAAAGTCATTCACTCTTTTCTCTTTTTTTCACACTTGACTACGGTAGCAAATTACTTGATCGTCACTTTTCCTCTTTCTTTTTTGCTGCTGCCCAATTTATTCTCTTCGTTATTCTTTTTGCCGTCCGCCGATTATTATTATTTTTATCCAAACAAACACCTCCGTCTTTTTTCTATTTCTTTCGTTTGCTAATTATGAACTCAAATAATAACAATCGCGTCCGAGGAGGAGCACTACACCGATTTTAATTGAACTTTTTTGAAGGAAAAAAACACATTTGTGTAAAAAAAAGTTTGTAGAGAAAAAACATGTAAAAAACTTTTTCCATTTTTGGTATAAGTTTTTAGTAGCTGTAAAGATGCTAGATGAAGCGCTGGTTAATTAATTATATTTCTTTTCAACAGCAGCAATAAATAAATATGTTTTCTCAATTGCTTACAGCTTTCATTAATTGCTTACACATATATGTAAAATAAGAAGCTTATTAGCGAATTGCAATAATTTATCTCAGAAGCAAGCAAAATGATCATCCTCATTTTCTTGAAGAAATAGAAAACGGTCATTAATTTTTATTGGCAAAACAAAATGAAGCAAGCAAGGATGGATGAATACAAGATTGCCCTTTTAGCACTTGTCCATATTAGTAACAGAAGCACTTTGTAATCCTTTACTTGGAAACAACATAAAAGATGCCAGTTATTAACTCTAATTGGAATATTTTTTTCGTAATAAAATTATAAGGTTTTTTTAAAGAAGAGAAGCGCTGCTTCATTGGCTAATGCCTAAATATGAGAAAGATACTGTAATCAATTAAAAGAAAAAAAGTGAGTAAAGTTTTAAAAAAATACGTAGAAATTTGTGTTTTTATCGTCAAACTCAAGAAAATCAAACCGCTATCGGATTTCATAAATCCCATTCCAAATCAAATCTTTTCTCATTTTTGCTCGCCTAATTTCTATTGTGCTTTCCTTAATTGCTTGCTTGCAAACAACCCCCTCTTTTTCACTATTCATTTACTTTGAACGGTTTTCAATCGGTTCATTTGCGGTCAAATCTATTCATTCTTCAAAAACCACTACAATAAACACCTTTTTCTTTGTCGCTTTTATGTTTCTCTCTGCTAATCGCTATACTTTGGTGTTTTTAAAAAAGAGCATGTGCCAAAAAGTTCTTTCTTTTTACAAAAAGGAATGGCACCTTTTTTGTGGCAATATAAATGCCGACACGAAGAATAGACGATGAAACAAATGAGATCAAATAAGGATTATCTAAACTGAGTGGGTACTTTTAATAGAATAAAAAAATGAAGTGTGGTTTTCGCCACATTTTTTTTGCCTTGTTTTACCAGAATAAGAAATGGATAAAATTATACAAAACGGTTTATTAAAGTCTTTAAAAATTGTTAAAAATGTATTACTGCAATCATAAGTTGCAACATTAAATTCAAAACGGATTACTGTAGAAAAATGATTCTGTAAACAATAAATTATATTACCAAAAAATAATTTAATTTATAAATAAGTCTTTGAAAAATAAGTAAATAAATTCACAATGCCTTAAACAAAAAATGCCAAATTGAACCCAAAAATAAATTACTGTAACAAAAACAAAAAAGCTCTATGATTTCCGTAATTTTTCAACTTCTTCATGTAATTGCTGATTACGTAAGCATTCCTAAAAAAAGTTTTTTCCGTTCACAAAAAAAGTCTCAAAATTCAAAGCCAATACCGTTTGAAAGTCAGCAACAGCGCTATTATAAATCCGTTGTTTATCGACCGAAAGTTGGACTTCATCATAGAGGCCATCCTTCTCTTTTTGCAATGTCTGTTGTCGAGTTGTCATCTTTTCCAAAGATGCTTCAATACTTTTTAAAATTGATTCCAAATTTTGGACAAATGATGTTTTGTAGGAATCTTTGACAGCTCTAGGAAAAATTCGACTTGGATTATTGTATGGGGAATTTAAACAAACTTGTCTTTCAAATCATCAATATTATTCAAGAGATCAATTTCTTTTTTAACAAAATTTCTTACATCAACTTTCATATTATGCAAAGTATATAAGCCTTTAATTTCTCGATGCTTACTTGATACTAAAAATAGAGCAATTACAGTAATAGTTTTATTCTAGAAAGTAAAGAAGAAGAAAATTTGTTTTAATAAGTAAAGCAAGAAACGATAGTATTGGAGGTTGTAGAAACTTACAATGGTTATAAAGTTCAACAAATCTTTTTTGATATTGATTTTTTTCAAGTTGTGATGGATTTGCATCAATTTGGCATCGAAGTTGATATAACTCTCGATTGGATTCATTCATTTCTGAATCAAGTTTAAGTAGCTCGGCAGCAAGGGATTCATGCTCTGCGCTTATGGCATCATCAAAGAAAGTAGAATCACCATCATCAGCAGCCTCCAAAGCTGCAAGTTCATTTTCGAGATCTTCAATAGCAGCCCGGCATCCACGCTTATATTCACGATATTTTTGTTTTGCTTGAATTACTTCTTCAAGGGTGGATTTTAATTGTTCAACGGTGCTAAAAAAATGGGATTGAAAAAGGATGGTAAATATTAAAGAAATATAATACGGGTACTGTAGCTATTAAAGTAATACAGTTTTTTAAAATTTAACACTAATTATTTCGAACAAATATATAATATATTTTAATTTACTGTAATAATGCAGTAGCTAGGTTGCTATAAAAATGTTTATAGTAATGCCTACCTTGGATCAACATCTTTAAACAACGTTTGCTGAGCTTCATAATTCTCTTTTAATCCATTTGCTTCAAATGTCAGCTTCTCAAATTTGCTTTCCTCTTCTGCAAGCTCTTCTTTCAAATTTTTCTTTTCATTCTTCAATCTCTCCAATTCAGCTCTCAACTGATCAATCTCTTGCAACCCTCCTTTTCCGCTTTGTTCTTCTTCAACTCCATCCAATGTCGATGAATCAATTAACTCATTTACAACTCGAGCTGACATTCTTCCCTTAGTTGTTGAAACTCCAGCTTCTTCTAGCTCAGATTTAAGCTTTTCAGCAATTTGTAAATCTCTTTGTAGAAGTTTTTCTCTTTCTTTTTTCTTTTCTTCACCTTCATCAACTTCTGGCAGAACAACTACATCACTTGCTTCATGACCATACTCCATAAGCGTACATTTTACATCTTCCGCAATATTTAATGAATCCATGCCTTCTGCTCTTCGATAAATCCTTTTTGGTTTTGGTGTTGCTACAGTACTCGAAGATGGTGTCTCATATGAAGGTGGTAACTTCCATCCCTCTTGTCGAAATTGGAATGCTGCATGATTTAAAATTTCATCACCTGTTCGAATTTTTGCTTCAATTGCTTCTTTTACAAGCCATTTCATAACAGGTAAAATATGAATACAATCAAGGCCTTGGATTTGATGGGGTTCAAGGGCATGTGGGCATTTAAATTTTGGTAAAACTTTTACAATATTTTCTGTTAATGAAATTTTTTGTCCAATTGTTGAATTTTCAGAATATAACAGGTCAACATCAACCGATTCAGCGCAAAGTGAAATACACCAAACCATTCCACCAACTATCTGCAGATATATTAAAAGGGATTAATGAATTGGGAACACAGTGTGTTACCTTATCAAAAGCAGACAAGCCTTGGATCTTAGCTCTAAAATATCCAGCTGACACAAGAAGCTCAAGGATTTCTGCCATTTTCGCATATTGTTCCTCATCCTCGCGAACATCAAATTGTGCTGTAGAAGCTTTCGAAGGCTCAAACATTTTAAACTATCTGCAATCGCAGATATATTATATCCAGATATATCCATATATGCACATTGAAGAAACATAAAGATAAGCAATACAGTATCCAACTGTTAAAGTTAACTTAAAAAATCTTAAAGAAAGCAAATTTATTAAAATACAGTATCTTTTACAAAACATTATTCTATTAATATACAATACAACCTACAAAATTAAACAAAATACAAAAGCTCTTTATTCTCCTTTAAAAACTGGTGCACGCTTTTCAACAAATGCTTTTAAAGCTTCTAGCCGATCTTTCGTTGGAATAACTTGTGCATAACATTGTTGTTCAAAGATGAGTCCATTTGCCAAGTCAGTTTGTGATCCAACATCTACAGCAGTTTTAGCAAGCTTTGTTGCAATTGGACCAGTTTTAAGAATTTGTTCGGCCATTTCAAATGCATAAGGTACAGAAGATTTATCATCAACAGCTCGAGAAATTAGTCCAATTCTTTCTGCTTCATCTCCACCAATCATTTTAGCAGTAAATATTAGTTCTTTTGCTTTTGAAACTCCAACAGCACGTGTAAGACGCTGTGTACCACCTGCACCAGGAATAATAGCCAGTTTTGTTTCAGTTAATCCCATTTTTGCTTCTTTTGTAGCAATTAAAATATCACATGCTAAAGCAATTTCAAGTCCACCACCAAGTGCATATCCATCTATTGCAGCAATAACAGGAATTGGAAGAGCAGCTAAATTTGAAGTAAGCTGTCGAATTCGATCAACAAATTTTGGTACTTCTTCAGGTGTCATTGTTCGACGTTCTTTTAAATCTGCGCCTGTACAAAAAGCACCTGGAACATCACTTCTAATAATCAGCACACGAGCAGATTTATCGAATTTTAGGTCTTCTATTGCATTACAAAACTATAAAAAAGTATTTGTTTATATTAGCGTGAAAGATAAACATACAGATTCTAACATTGCTTTATTAATTGCATTCTTTGTTTGTGGACGATTCATTCGAATTTGTACAATACCTGAAAGCTTACAGTACAAATTATTCAAAACAATAAGCAAGAAGCTTACCTTCATGCTTTTTAGAAAGTCGTTCAACAACAAGTGGTGGCTTTTCAGCGGCTTGAAGTTCTTCAGGTTCAGCAAGAGCTTCAGAACTTAATCCTCTTAGAACAACGCTTCTTGGAAATACAAAACTCCGTAACAGTTGAGTTCCGGCATATTTGATTGACATTGTTGTAATATTTATTGAAATAATAGAGTAAATACGAGAGCTGTAAAAGTTGGATCTATAGATTCAACTTTGTAAGAACCGTATCAAAGTACAAAATACATAAAAGTCTAGAAACGAAAACTGCTGACGCTTAAAAAAATTTCTAGAAAATTTCCAAATTTTTCAACAACGCTTTTAGCTCCAAATTTGCTGAAAGTTTTAATTAATTTTACTGTTTACTTCTATATTTATTCATTCAACTACTATTACAACAACAACCATGGCTGATGTAAAGAAAGAAGCTGTTATTCGTGGAAATTTAAAAGTAAAGAAAGGAAATATTTTCAAGAAGAAAAAGGTTGAACTTAAAGAAATAGATATTTCAATAAAGAAAGATGAAGAAGCAACAGCAGTAAAGAAAACTCCGGCACAAATTGCATTTGAGAAGCGGCAACGTGAAACTGCCTTTGAACGACTCAAATCCAAAGCAGCTGTATCCCATCGTGAACGGGTCGAAAAATTCAATAAAGATATGGAAGAACGATCTGAATTTAATGATATTCCAAAAGTTTCTTGGACAAAGTAAATTTTGTTGTATTGTATGTTTCTTTTTTGATGCTTGTTTGTTTTTTTGTATATAAAAGTTTTGATTTGAAAAACAATTTGTTTTATTACAGTAACAGCAAACATGGTAAAATACATAACAGAGATCATGGTTGTTTAGCTAAACTATTTGTCCATTTTTCGAGCATTTTCTCCCATAAATATTCTCGAGTACTTTGATGATGCATCAGAAAGAATGTTCCATTGGCATCTAAAGCTTGAGTTAAATTTGTTTCAAAGAGTTCAAACATTGTTGGTGCATTGATATGTCCAATTTGAGCTTCAGCTGCCAATTTACCAGTAACAAAAAAATCATCAACTCCATGATAATGTACTTTATGAGTACTTAAATAATCCCATTGCTTTCTGATTACAGCTGTTGAAGTAATATATGCTAAACCACTACAGTATTCATCGTAGAATTCGTATGATTTAACCATTTCAGTTTCAGGAACATACCTGAAATTGTTACAGTAATAATATAATCAATGACATATTAATGTAATACAGATTTTTGGAAAATGAAAGAAAAATTTAGTTTAGATTCTCTCTGAGGAAAAATCCGAAGAGAGGAGTTGGGTTTGCGTTAGATCGTTTTTATGAAAGCTAGAGGGATAATCGAGTCTCGTCCATGAAAAGAAAAATTAATTTTTTAACTTTGTTTCAGTTAATCCCATTTTTGCTTCTTTTGTAGCAATTAAAATATCACATGCTAAAGCACTTTCAAGTCCACCACCAAGTGCATATCCATCTATTGCAGCAATAACAGGAATTGGAAGAGCAGCTAAATTTGAAGTAAGCTGTCGAATTCGACCAACAAATTTTGGTACTTCTTCAGGTGGCATTGTTCGACGTTCTTTTAAATCTGCACCAGTATAAAATGCTCCAGGGACATCACTTCTAATAATAAGTACACGAGCAGATCTATCCTAAAAGTAACATAAAACATTGTTTTATCATCTTCTTTTTAGCACAATTTTTGTTGAATACTATTAGGATTAATCTCTGTTAATTAAAACTTAGTTTGTGTATCTGACGGAACTTGAACTCAGTCGTTAGCTTTCTAACACTCTACCAACTGCTCTCTTTGTGTTTTCTGTTGCATAAAATTCGAAACAGACATTTTCTTGCATTTACCAAAAATCCTTACATTTTTTAAACCCTTTATAAAAAGCTTACCACGGTGAATCAGATGATCTTTCAACCACCATAGTTCTATGTGAAAAACAAAAGTACTTGTTTTGTAGCTCTTCGGTATACTGTAGCAGAATATCCTTCACTTTTTGGAAGTCAATCAACACATCATCATCCATTTTAATAATGAATGGATTTTTTTTGGCACAATTTTCAGATAGATATTTCATCCAAACTACTGCTTTAATCGTAAGGTTCTTATAAGTATCAGCAAAATCACCTTGTAAAATATCTCCATATGTATGAGATTCTTGTTCAATAATACTTTGAAATTGTGAAGCAGAGGAATGTCTTCCAATAACAAAAATAACTTCATATCCAAAATGTTTTCGTATCCATGCACGTCCAATTGTGGTACGATAATATGATCGTTCTAATAAATTTGTAACACTTGAATGAACAACAATAAGAATATTATTTGTTGAATAATTTGAAGTACATATATCCAATTTTGGTTTGATCAAAATAGGATATGCAAATGGATTTATTATCTGCAAACATCTATGTAATGGCATAATTACAGTAACCTCTTAAACATACTTCATTGACTGCACCATATGAATGTGATTCTTCTTTTAATAAATATAATGGTAATCTTGATGCCACAGAATTATAACTAAGATAGTAAAAGAAACAAAGCAGAAAAATAGTAAAAAGCCCAAAGCAAAAGATTCGTCGAAATGATAGCCGCATTTTTCGTGGGAATGATAATAAACTTTTTCATCCCCCTTTTTCTGTCCCCATTTTTGCATTACTATATGTGAATGTTCAAAGACGAAAATTATCATAATAAATTTTTTTATTGTTCCCGAAAGATACAACAGACAATAAATAACAAAACAACGCAAAACACTATGATTATTAATCTTCAGTTGTTGTCGTTGCTTCAGCAGCAGGTTCTTCAGTCAAAGGCTTTACAGTTGTTGTAAGCGCAATTGTAACAGTTTCTTCAACAAGATCGGTTTCAACAAAGGAAGTATCAATACCATCTAAAACGAGTTTACAATTATTACTAATCATAAAGTAACAAGCAATCAACTTACTTCGAAGTTTAAGACGTAGTTCACGTTCATCATCATTGCGTTCTTTAGCCTTTGTTCGCATAGCATTAAATTCAGCCATGAAAGCTCTTCTCTTTTCAATGAGTTCTTTGGAAGCTTTATCTTGTTCCCTTCTATCTTCTTCTTCGAATTTACGAGACAGATTTTTGAGATTTCGTTTAATTTCTTTAATCTTTTGATCAGGAATAACAATTTTTGGACGAGGACGCCATTTGAATCTTGTAAGACCATCAAGAGCTTTCTTATAAATTTCACGACCTTGGAAAGTATGAATGCGATAACCAGTTTCGTAACGACCACTTCCAGCTGATGCAGTGATAAAATAACGACCAGTTGGATCCCATTCCCCATAATTCATAGATGGATGTTCAATGATACGAGTTCGAGCAACTTCAGTTCCACTTGCATCAATGAAATGAGCTTGACCAGCAGGAGAATTTTCTGAATAAACAACAAGCCAACCACCTTGAGGCGCCCATTTTACAGCAGATAATTGCACACCAGAATCAAGTTTGGAGACAAGAACAGGAGCAGGCTTTCCAGGATCAATCTTGTAAACCAATGGAGTAACTTTGTTGCCGCTACCAACCAATACACAAAATTTATCACCTTTTGGTTCAAAACCAAATGAGATGAAAGGTTCAGGGAGTTGTAAAGTTTGAACTGAAACTTCTCGAGCAGTGCAATCGAAGATTTCTAAATGTGAAGAAGGTCCCTATAAAAAAGTAATATATAAAATGAACAAAAGAGCTATAACACTTACAGAAAGCTTGACTTCATTATCTTTAATTTTTCTTGAAGAATAACGTTCAGTTTGTACAGCAAGATATTCACCACTTTTTTGCCAAAACAACATCGCAGATGAAACAGAGAATATACGTTGAGCACGAATTTTTTGTTTGGAGGGATATTCTATTAGACCAATTTCAGCAGGTGCATTTGCTTCATGCTAAAACAGTAACTTTAAATAGAGGGCATGTAACAAAGCAACTCTTACTCTTTCTTCACAGTAATAGGCTATAACATTCTTCGTTGGGTTCCATTCAAAAGTAATTAAGCCAGCAAGATCAATTTGAGTTTCAAGAGTAAACGTTTCAGCATTATAAACATTGATAGAATCACCTTTAGCACGATTAAAAGCAAAATACTTTTCATCATGAGACCATTTTAGGAAAGGCCAATCATAAATAACTCCAGAACCCGATGAACCGGAAGGTTGGAAAGCTTTTTTCTGTTCACCAGTGAAGACATCAAAAACGCGAAGGGTATTATCAAAGCGACCATATGGATCTTGAGCATAAGTTACAATATAACTAAAAGAAAGAAGTCACTACATATATAAGCTAGAAAAAAGAAAAATATTACGTTTCATTGGGAGAAAATTCCAAATAACTAACACCAGGATGCTGAATGCGTTGAATTTTTTCAAACTTTTCACCACCCCATAGAGCAACGCCTTGACTATGGAATGATGCGAGATAAGTTCCAAAAGGTGACCATTTAAAGATAAATTCAGACCAATTCTATAAATTATATACTGCGATTATAGCCAATAAAAACGATAGCTTACAAGACGATTTGCATCTTCGTTAACAATATATGGATCTTGACCTTTCGCATGCCAAAATACTCCAAGATTTATGCCTTCACGAGTTTCAGCTTGAATAGCAAACTGATCCATACATTTTGGATTTTGAACCCACCACCATAGATCACCCTATAAAATTATATAAACAATGATGCAATGATTCTAACACAAAAACCTTACAGCATCAACATAATCTTTTTTAGCAGGTGGAGACCAATTTTCTTCAGGTTCTTTCAAATCAGTCATCGCAGATAAAATATAGGCAGAGAAAGTATGATTTTTATCCAAAGCATGACCATCAAGTAATCTTGTAGCAGCAACCGTTTGTTCAGGAGTTTCATATTCAACAAAGCAATAGCCTTTAGTTTTTCCATCTTCATCTGTAGGTACCAACGATGAAACAGGAGCATGAACAAAGTTGAAAAATTTAGCAAGAACAGTTTTCAGCTTTTCAATACGTTCAGGACCAACAATTGGAATACCATAGATAAGAACGCAACATTCTTCATAATATCTTGCAGTAGGTCGAACTAAGTTTGTATCTTGAAGAACTTCTATAAAATTAGACAGATATTTAGGACAGGAGATAAAGCAGCAATAGCTGTAAACTAACCTTCTTCAGTAATATCATCAACCAAATCCGGAGGATCGGAAAAATCCGGCATTTCCGCAACTTCAGCAGCAGCCATAATTGTAAATTAAGAGTTTTGAGAGAGAGGATAGGATAGATTTGATAAGGATTTATGAGCTATAAATAATTTTGATTTTAGTAAAAGATAAAAAAATACACGTAAAAGGATTGATAGAAAGAAGCGCGAGAGAGAACTAACAGTGATGGAAAAAAATTATGCAACAAAAAATATGTTGATGCTCGCTCGCTTGTGTTGCCTACTGTTTGCCTGCATCTCGACACGAAAGAAAAATAAAGCTCATACAAATTTTTTTTTGCGGCTGTTTTTTTATGAAAGCAAAACGATGTTTTTGTTGCAGCAATAATAATTTATTCCTCCTTCGTTTTTTACACTATTTTTATACAAGCTTTAAACAAAGCTCTTTATCAAAAAATTGCATTATTACAGTTTTTATACAAAAAAATAAGTTAAAAACAAAGATAACAATTTCAAACATAGATAAGAAACTATAAAACAATAGCTTTTGCAGTGGGCCAAATATAATCAGGTGTCTTTGCAAAATCAACACATCCTTCACATCCACAATAAAGTTCTCCACTTCCACAGTAACCAGCTTTACTACAACAATGTGCTGTCGATGAATCAGGATTACAAATTGGAACTTTTCCAGTCGACAGCTTTGGTGCAAGAGGGCCACATTTACCTAAACTGCTTTGATTTTGTCCCTCCACTGTTATTTAACTTACCAATATGTTGTGCATTCTCTGTATATGTCCACCACGTGGGCTTCTTATATACGTACTCTGGATTTTTCTTAAAATCTACACACCCTTCACATTCACAATGCTCTTTACTGTTACCACAGTACCCTCCATTCGAACAACAATGTGCTGCAGCATCATCTGGATTACAGATAGGAATATCTCCTGATGGAAGAGCAGGAGCTGTTTGGCCACATCGACCACGACGGCCATCCCCAGCATCCATTGTATACCTTAAAATATTACTGTAGAATTTTTAGAGGAGTCAAAGTTTCTTGCCATTTAATATTTTTGCTTGGTTTAATAGGTTCTTCAAGGATTAGCTGTGGATTTTTGCCATAATTAACGCAAGTTGGACAATCACAAAATTCTGGACCACTTCCACAGTAACCATAATGTCCTTAACATTTTTTTATTCAATGAAAAATTATTTAAAATTTTACCACAACACGAATATCCTGGATCATCTGGATCACAAACGGGATAATAGCCATTATAAAGTGGTGCAGATTTACCGCACATTCCAGCCATTTCCTTGAGAAAAAAAGAAGGATTAACAAAAACTTTGAAGTGTCTACAGGGCTTACTTCTCCATCATCAAAAGTCCACCATCGTTGTTCACTGATCGGTGAACATTTATAAGTTTCTTGTTCTTTTAGTGCACAAAAATCTCGTTCTGCAACAACTTTTAGCAATGAATCTGAATCATCATCGAGATCAAGGGCCCATATCATAACACCTCCAATATTTCGTTTAAGCGCATAATCAACCTACAAAAATTAGGTGTTAGTTTTAAAGTTATTTGACCACATACATGAAAATTAAGCATTCAATGTAGCGGTTTTGTTCGTTCAGCAGAGCTTCAAAAAGTAACAAAATTCTTTCTATTGAATGCCTAGTTTTTATTGATGCTCAAAAAGCAGCTTATGAAAGCTGTGATTTCTTCATTAGTAAACAAACCTTTTCATCGATGGACTGCAAATTTTCAAAACCCAAAAATGTTTTATTTGTTTCATTCCAAATAAATGGTGCTCGAGATCTTTCATGAAATTTTGCTTGACTTTTATCCCATCCTTTTTCTTCTAAATCTCTCCATGCAACATGACCACCATCAAATTCTCCCTTATCATTTGGTTTTGCAAGTCTCCACATTTGATCATTTCCTTCAACGGCATCTCCAACATTATGCCAAAATCTTCCATAAAATGGAATTCCCATATTTAACTTCTTTAAATTCCTTCCTTTACAGTTGTAATATTTCATTGTCCAATCAACATTCATTTTACCACTAAATTTTTTTGGTTGTCCAAAAAATAGCGGAGCTGGTGGCCCGGTGTATGCACCCCATTTAGATTTCCACGCACCAAAATAATCGTATGACATAACATTGACGTAATCACTGTATTTGAGAAGCATGGGTAAATCATATCCAGGATCAAGGGTCCATTGACCAGCAGCACCCGCAAAAGAGATGAGAAGACTTTTTGGAAGGGAATTTTGTGTTTCATATTCAGTAAAACGAGTTCGAAGTTCACGAAGGAGATGAACGTAATTTCGTCGATCTGCCTAAAGGGAAGATAATAAACGATTATACAGAGAAGATTGGATATTTAAAATTTTTAAAAAAACATTTTGCTTGAAAATGAGAACTACAGTACTCTATTAAGTCTCACAATAGTAATACTGTTTTTTAATTAGTGTAGCAAAAAGATTATAAAAAATTTAAATACAGTATGCAAAATGATGTCGTTATAGTATACCTTTAATATCTTATTGCACAACAGATTGCTGAGATACAGTATACCCTATTATCATGTTACAAATAACTTACAGGTGTTCCTTCAGAATCTCCACCAGTAACAGGATATTCCCAATCAATATCAACACCATCAAATCCATAACTATCAATAATTTTAATGATTGATTCAATGAGTACAGTTCGTCGACTAAAATCTGCCACAAGTAGAGTAAAATATTCACTATTATCCCATCCACCAATTGCAAATTGAATATTTAAATTTGGATATTTTTTTGCAATATTTAACATTCCTGTTAATCTTTCTTCTGCAATTTTTGCAGCCTTTTGATCTGTTCCATTTCGAACATCCCCAAGAGTGATTGAGCCATCAGAATTTAAACGAAAAAATGCAAAAATTAAATGTGTTAATTTTTCTGCTTGTGATTCTGTAAATGGCTTGCTGCCCCATGAAGTAAAATATCCAACAATCCTTTTTGAACATGATTCAGGAGATGGTGGTGTTGATAGAGTTAACGAAAAAATACATAAAAACAATAATATGATTACATTTCTGCTAAACATCTTTTAGCCTCCAAAAAATTGAATGTGAACTGCGTTATTTCATTCCATCAACAAAAATTCATCAATGAACGAAAAAAGCGGTTTTTTATTGTCACGATTTAAGTATGCGAAAGATCTATCTATCTCTATCCACAACACCTTCTCTTCTCCTCCATTCATTATCGTTTTGTTGTCCTTGTCCATAAAAAGGCTGGATAAGAAAAAAAGAAAGATCATCAAGTGCTTGTGTCAACAAAATGAAGGGGGATTAAAGTTAAAGAGAAATGGTTTGAATTTTTTTCTTGGATTTTTGGTGTAATTTATAGAGCAAAAAAATGGTTTTTGAAAAAACAACAATTACCAAGCCGATAATATGCACATTGATTATCTAGCAATATTGTACAAATTAGTGCTAAAATATTAATACGAAATATAAACTAATGCAAAACATATCTTTAGAATATACCGTACATCAGTAAAGTCAATATATTCCTGTTATTCTCTCAAAAAATACGTTAAAAACTGCAGTTATTATTTTTTAATTTTGATGTTACACATATGTGGAAAAAAATGTAAATAAATAAATTTACATACTAAGTTTATTTTAATATTTTCTTTCTTCTACAAACGTAGAAAAATGTTGTCAACCATTTTTTACAACATGCAAATTTCTCTGTGAAAATAATCATTCTTCTTCTTCACATCATCATTTATTCAAATTACCACGTGATAAACTTCATTTTCAAAATTTTATGCAAATTCTAATATAGAAAAAACATTCTTTTGGACATTTTTTTTCACATGAAATTTGAATAAAGATTCTTTTTCACTCATTTTACAGATCATGTGAATTCACATCAATTATGCAAATTACCATGTGAAAAACGTGTTTTTCACATAAATTATTCAAATTCCATGTGAAAATTAGTTCCTTCAAAAATGAATATATATCTTGGCTTGCCACCAAAAAATCATCAGTTCAATCATCTTCTCCTCATCTGGATTCGCCTCTGCTTTCATCTCTACCTCAACAATGGACTACTACAATTTCATCTTTACCTCATCAATCTACATCAACAAGGATCTTCCTGGCTCTACTTCATCATCATTTCATCTACATCGGACCGACCGATTTGACAAAGGGTCTGTGCTCCTGCGGGCTAAGCAAGAGAACCACCTCGGGGATACGAGGACCTGGTACCTTCCAGCTTCAAAAAGGAAACCACATCGGACCGACCGATTTGACAAAGGGTCTGTGCTCCTGCGGGCAAAGCAAGAGAACCACCTCGGGGATACGAGGACCTGGTACCTTCCAGCTTCAAAAAGGAAACCACATCGGACCGACCGATTTGACAAAGGGTCTGTGCTCCTGCGGGCAAAGCAAGAGAACCACCTCGGGGATACGAGGACCTGGTACCTTCCAGCTTCAAAAAGGAAACCACATCGGACCGACCGATTTGACAAAGGGTCTGTGCTCCTGCGGGCAAAGCAAGAGAACCACCTCGGGGATACGAGGACCTGGTACCTTCCAGCTTCAAAAAGGAAACCACATCGGACCGACCGATTTGAAAAAGGGTCTGTGCTCCTGCGGGCAAAGCAAGAGAACCACCTCGGGGATACGAGGACCTGGTACCTTCCAGCTTCAAAAAGGAAACCACATCGGACCGACCGATTTGAAAAAGGGTCTGTGCTCCTGCGGGCAAAGCAAGAGAACCACCTCGGGGATACGAGGACCTGGTACCTTCCAGCTTCAAAAAGGAAACCACATCGGACCGACCGATTTGAAAAAGGGTCTGTGCTCCTGCGGGCAAAGCAAGAGAACCACCTCGGGGATACGAGGACCTGGTACCTTCCAGCTTCAAAAAGGAAACCACATCGGACCGACCGATTTGAAAAAGGGTCTGTGCTCCTGCGGGCAAAGCAAGAGAACCACCTCGGGGATACGAGGACCTGGTACCTTCCAGCTTCAAAAAGGACGTCATTTATTGACTTGGAATTTTTGCTTTAATTCCATAACAGTCGAAAATGAAAAAAAACAGTGATTTTGTTCATAGTTATGAATCGAATTAGTTAAGTTAACAAATAAAGTTTATTATAAAATTCTTTTTTTCGCCAAGAGACCTAAAATGTTTAATAATATTTTTGATTATTTTTTTTAAATTTATTTTCGTACTTGAATATTATATATCTTGTGAAAAGTTGTGTGACTAAATTTTCACATTGCTTTTACATAAATTTATTACATAAACGTTCAAACATTCGAACTTAAAACAGGTGCATCACTTTTTGGTTGCCATTCGGCACAAACTTCTTTTACAACTTTGACAAAATCTTGTCCAAATTGTAGATGTTCATTGCGAAAATTGACACCTATCTTACACTCTCGATCAGCAAATTTCTGAAACAGATTTTAAGTTGGATTAAAAATAAAATTGAAACAGACCTGCAAAAATGCGCAAAATTGTTCTGCATTTAATTCCGATGTTGCCCAGTATATTTTAAAAACTTTGAATTTATTCTTCTTTGGTAAAGTCAGTAATTTTTGTGTTGTTGCTGAAGAGTACAGTAAATTTTCGCAGCTAAAAATTTTTCAGTGAAAAAAGTAATCACGCGTGAATTATTTTCGAATGTTTCTTTGCTATTTTTTTATAAATATTATTTGTTAAACTTACTTCAAAGAAATATACTTTGCATGACAAAATTCAGTAAGAACATCTTCCACATTTGAAAAACTTCCATTTGATTCATAAATATTTACACCAATTAACGAAACAGAAATGGTATTGCTTGGATTGAGTAATTTAATTTCTTCCATGGTTAAATCTTGTTGTTCTAACATTAAATTCTTTAAACAAATTTTTATTGCTGGTAATTTTATCAGTTGTGAACAGAACATTTGATTCGGAATGGCTTTTACGTCTATAGTTGTTATAACATTTTTATGCAAATGATCAGAAATAAATTTATCATTTGATACATTAGGGCTATCAAAGTACTTTGAAGAAAATTCTAAGTAATACAATACATATTCAACAGGTGCAACATCTTCTTTATCATCAGTAAACAAACCAAAAACAAATGGAGCACTAAATTTGTAATAAAAATATTTGCATGTTTGATATAATCTAAGGCGAGCAACTGGATCATTTAGAATGTATTGAATAAGATTTGAATGAAATGAAATGCTCTGAGATGTCTGATTTGAGTTATTCCATTTTAGAAAGCTTTTTAAATCCAATGGAGCAGGTTTGCTTTTTTCTTGAAAAACTTGAATATCAAAAGTTTTTAAAAAGCTAAATTCTTTTTTCATAAACCAAATATCAGAGCTATCAAGTTTACTATAATGTTTCATTCTTTGCTTATAACCATCGTATTTGAAAGTAGCAGTTGTATATTTTTGCATTTGGATTTCATTTAAAGATTCCAATAATTCTAATTGATTCATATCATTACCAACAAATTTACATGTTATAATATCGAAAAAATCTAGCACATAATCAGTTGCATCTCTGCCTGATCTTTGAATCTCTAAAATTCGATCATGATATTCTTTAAGCATGGATTCATCATGAACGAAAAATCTACAGTATCTCGAATATACTCCTAGCATTGCCTAAAAATTTGTGTTTAAAAAAGGAAAGCAGTAATGCTGCACAAAAAAGACCTTTAAATTCTTTTCTTTTAAAAATTTAATATAAATTTTCCAAGCATCTTTTTGTTGATTCTTTTCGGCAATAAAATATTCCATGTTTTGTATAATAACCTCATCATCACCGGTTTCGTGCAACAATTTAAACCATTCGTTAGCATCATTATTGTCAAATGTGATCTCCAGCTTTTTTGCTATGGCCAAATTTCTTTTGTAATTTTTTTGTACCTTTTCTGGAATGAATAAACCTTAAATTAATTATCTTTTTAAATGTTAAATTCATGGTAAAACAATAAGAAAAACCTCGTTCACTGATATATTGGTCCATTATTTCTTCCAAATGTCGATGTGGAAATGACATAGATTCTTTTAATAGATGATGCAAATTTGGAGCTTTTCTATCTGGCCAATATGGTAAACAGAATGCTTTAGACAAAATTTGATTCTATAATGTTTTGAAAGACTTTTATATTAATTTGAAAATAGAAAAGACAGTTTGCTTAATTCTTTGAAGAAACAGATGACGACATCCGTAATCTTCGTCACCTTCGACATGGTTCAATCCACGAAAATGGTTGTTTTCAACCACAAAAATTATTCCATTAGTCTTTTGACCCATAGAGTATAATGAATCAGAACAATGATGAAAAAGAAAATAAAGTCAGCTAAACTTTTTATATTAAAATCCTAATAAAATTTGTTTTTTTTGTTTGTAAAAAAATAGGTTTTGAACGGTATTCCCCTGTTTACAAAAATTAGCTCACCTTTTCCGGCAAACGTTCTCCTAAAGATCCATCATTCTTAATATAAAATTCATATAAGAATTCTTTGCTAAAAAATTGAGAAAGTGCTGTTTTTCTTATTTCATTTAAAAGTTGTACAGTTTCATCTTTCGTTAAAGAATAATGAAAAGCACTCTCCATCCTTAAATTAAACCAACGTTTAAAATCATTGTTATATCGTAAAACCTACCGTAACCATTTCATCCAAATTACTGGAAGAGTGGTATATTTACGGGTGTATTCATTGTATAATTTCCTTTTTTTATATATTTTTGTATCCCAACTTGAGCCGCTATTATCAATTTCATCAAGATTCGATACCAACTCATTATAATGCTCCATGTCCATGACGTACAAATAAATGTTTATGTAAGAATAAAAAATAACTTTTTTTATAAGACTCGAAAACCTTTCTTATCCATTAGAAAATTATGCAATGGTGCTAACAAATGCACTGTTCTGCAAAAGCTTAGACGTCTGTTCTCAAGAACAAACAGATGAACTCAACAAAACACTGGCAGTGTATTATTGATTTTGCCAAATCATTAAATTATAAGAGGTAAATACAACATAAAAATCTCAACCATTTGTGGCAAAAGCAAATAATGGAATCAGTTTTAGAAAGAGAGTTAAATTTTCGTTTAAAAGCTTATAAAATAGCTGAAGAAAATGTTCATTATCAAACAAAAAATTGTAAAAAGAGAAAACTCTACAATGATTATACCAAAAAATTTACAGCGTCATCTGATCTTTGGTTGGCTTGGTTTCGGTAAGGTTTATTCTTCATAAGAAAATTAAAACAATACTTTTAAGAAACGAAAGTATTAATTTTAATGGCACAAAAGAAGAATTAATTTTTTTGAACGAGTTAAAAGAAACTTCTCTCACACATTTTTATAATAATTTAGTTGTAAAAGAATTATTTATTACTCGATTTGGACTTCTTGGGCATCGATACCCGGATTCCGTAAGTTACATACCAAAAGTTAGATGCCTAAATTAAAAAAAGTTTAGAATCGAAAATTCACAAAAGTTTTTTCATTTCCATACTTTCAAGAAATTTATTCCAGCTCATTTAAAGAAACTGAAGGATATTTGCAAAAGCTTGAAAAAGCTTTAACATTTCCACATCGAAAATTAGAAGATATCTATGATTTTTATTGTGAAAATTTAGGTACGGTTTTAAATTACGAGAAAAATTAAAATTAAAAATTTTAGGCGTTTTTGTTTCTAAAAAGACACAAAACATTTATGAAAATAACCTAGCCCTGGCAAAAAAAATAGAAGATGCGTTTAACAATGATGATGCTAATGAATGGTTTAAATTGTTGCACGAAACAGGGGATGATGAGTTAATTATACAAAACATGGAATATTTTATTGCAAAAAAGAATCAACAAAAAGATGCGTGGAAAATTTATATTAAATTTTTAAAAGAAAAGAATTTAAAGGTCTTTTTTGTGCAGCATTACTGCTTTCCTTTTTTTTAAAAGTCGGCCGCATAGTCGACTGGTCTAGGGCGCCCATCTAGTTATCCACATGAAACTTTTAACTTTTAAACACAAATTTTTTAGGCAATGCTAGGAGTGTACTCAAAATATTGTAGATTTTTTGTTGATGATGAGTCAGTGGTAAAAGAATATTTTAGTCAACTTTTATTTTATCAAAAATCTGGTGAAGTTGTGATTGAGTGGATTTTAGATATCTTTGATATTGTTTCACACAAATTTTTTCTCCACCATATAAAAAAGCTGCAATTATTAGAAGGCTTAAATGATGTTCTGATGCATAAATATACAATATCTCTCATAAAATTAAAAGATTCACGAAAGTATTGGATACTCAAATTATCCAAGAAAAGATTGTGACACCAAAAAAATATTTAAAATGGAATAATTCAAAGATGGTAGCTCAAAAATTTCCGTTTCATTTGAATTTAATTTTTTACATTATTCATGATTCTGCCATTCGCTTTAAGTTATATCAAACATGTAAATATGTTTATTACAAATTTCAAATTCCAAATATTTGTGGTTTTCAAATTAATGATAATTTTTACACAGGCGTAAAACACATTGTTTGCTCTTTGAAGTTGTCATCTGACATGCTGAACAAAAACAGTGGATTTAAAAACGATATTATGACGAACATTTTAAAGAATATGAATAAAAATGTCCTAACGACTTTGTCGGTTGAGAACAATATAAACAGAAATTTTTGCTTACAATTAATTCAACTTCCAATAAAGATGGAAATTAAATATTCACATTTGCAACATCAAGATTTGACGCTGAATGATCTTTGTTTGCTTAATCGTAGCATTAATTATGTAAATGTAAAATTTTTCAATGTAAATATTTATGATTTGAATGATAACTTTGCTTGCATCGAAGATGTCATTAATGAATTACGTGATGCCAAGCGCATAAGTATAAAGTAACGTTTTGCTATAAAATTTTTAATTTAAAGAAAAATTTTTAGTTGTCAAAATTTACTATACACAAATTTGACAGCAAAGACATTATTGAATCTAAAAAAACGTAATAAGTTTCTAAAAATCATTCTTCATTGGGCAACACCTGAATTAAATCTTGATCAATTTTGTCATTTTATAAAGGTACGTGAAATCTCGGAAAAAGAAATGTAAGAGAAATTTCGAATGTAACATTTTTATTTTCAGAAATTTGCTGCCTCAAATTCTACTATCTATTTACACATTCCAGTGCAATTTCATGATTACGCTGTTGCATTTTATGGTAAATTTTATGATCTTCGACGGCACTGGCATCCTTCTAGCGAAGCTCCATATCTTGCATATTCTTATTCATCAGAACTTGTTTTTTAAATTTTTCCTTGCGCTGTCTTCGTAAATAAACTTTTTTTATGGATTTTGTTTGATAATTTTTATTATTGTTAATTAAACTAATTTTTAATACATTAAGAAAAACAAGAAATAAAAACAAAGAAATAAAAAAATTAAGAAGATTGTCAATATTACATTCCTCGACTTTTCATAGATTGTTCATGGATGTAATCAATGAATTCCTTTTCTTCAAACATCATGTCTGCAGGATCACCAGTGACAAAGCAGCGAAGACTTTTTGCTGATACAAAAAATACTTTAATATTGGAAAGTTCTGATGCATGTTTAGAAATTTCAGCTTTAAAATGTTCTCGCACTAAAAATGTTAGCATTTAATATTTACAAAAAATATTTAGTAAAGTGTTTTTTTAATGATAGAAGGTGAAAGCTTACATTTTTTGATATGAGCTTGAATTTGTTGAGGCGTTGGAATGACATTTTCTTGCAGCTCATTAATTTTATGAAAATCCAAATCACAACGTGAACGAACAAGGACAACTTTTTGATTGTAATGCAAAGCTGTACGAGCATAAGTAAGTTCTTCTTCACCAGGAGTATCTTGTACCATAATAATCAAACAATCAAAAGCACAGAGTGCTTTATCCCTATAAATTATGCTATAATTATAATTAAATGATAGGGGTGATTTACTCATAATAACCATCTGAAGTATGTGACATTGAACCTGAACCAGCGCAATCATAAAGTCTTACAGTAGGTAAAACACCATTTGGAAATGTAAACAATTTAAAGTCAGATGTACACTCCAAGACATCTACTTTGGCAGCATCTGGATCAGTAGAGTAAAGACCGCGCATGGCATTAATTAATGATGACTTTCCTGCTTTTACATGTCCAACAAAACCAAAATTAAAGTAGTATACCTAAAATTTTTAATTCAACTTGTAAATTTGCAATTAAAAATGTGACATACATTATCAATTTGATGCTTTTTGATTGCTTCTTCAGAAGCCTTTTTTGCATCCTGAAAAATTTAAGAATAAGTTTTAAACGTTTGTTGTAATTTATCATAGATTATTTATGTGTTACAATTAAAAACTTACAGCTGGAACACGAACGGCATGCTTTGGACATTCTTGAAAATATTTTTCCATTTGTTCATACTTTCGTTGAGCTTCTTCTTCCATTCTTTTACGCTCACGCTCAAATTCTTTCTCTTGTCTTGCCATCTCTGCTTCCATTTGCTTAACTCGCTTTTCTAAAGCTCTTTCATGCTTTTCACGTTGTTTATCCAATTTTTCTTGTGTCTTTTTGTCATCATAAGATTCAGTGTTTCTGTAAATTTATTGCATTTTTAAGAAAGCTTGCTTAAATATCTAATGCGCAGAAAAGATGTTTCTTTAAAAACAGAATTTACGTCTGGTTTTGCTGGTTAAGCTGTTGCGCTAAATTTGCATAATATTCATTAGGGGGAACACGGTTATTCATGAGTTCTTGATTTTGTTGTCGAATGGCTGCTAATTCAGCTAAAAATTATAAAAAAATTTAAAGTTTTTAATATTTCTAAAATGTTTCACCTTGTAAATTCGAAAGTTCAGCTGATCCAATACTTGGTTGAGACTTTGATTGCACATAAGTTTGAAAACACTCCTTTGCGGTAGATAACGCTAAACTAGTAAAAGGATGAGATAAAACTGCTACCGCTTGACCCATAGAAAAACGTCCTGCAAAAGTACAGAATTATCAATAAAAAATTTTTTACAATAAAAACGGTTTAGGTACTATCAACTAATATGATTGTTGTTAGCAGTTTATAATAGAACAATAGTTGTAGTCTGTTTCAAATATGAATTTAAAAAATGGAAAAAAAATGATAGCTTTTCTAGAATAGACTGCATCAAAAATATTTCAAAGGGTGGATTAAAAGATGTGTCATCAAAAGGTGTGTCTATTTTTTAAATATCTTTCCCAGAGAAATATTATTTAATTTTTATAATGAAATTATTTTCGCAATAAATAACGAGAAGTGGCTATCGTAAATCTTATAGCGTTTTTTGGATATAAATTTAAAAAAAAGTCGATCATGATAAAAGAACCACTGAATCACGAAGATCTGGGGCTATTGAAATATCTAAAAATTAATAACAGAATCAAACATATATTTTTCCTAGATGACAGCAATTATATTTTTGCATTCACAATCACAAACATTAACCCCCAAAATATTGCTTTTATCTTTTATTGCTGCACCCTTTTTTCGCTAATAAGCTTCTATACTTTTTCATTCTTTTTTTTTATCAACTTGTTTTTCTGAAAAATTCAACTATAAACAAAAATTTATTAAATTTTTTATTTTAACTTTTAGATTATAGATTCAATATTTTTTAAATACTTTTTGAGAAACAAGAATTCTAAGTTTGATGAGGGATAATAATTAGATAAAAAATCTATAAAAAATAATATCAGAAAACTATTTTATAAAAACTACTAAAATCGAAGGTGAAAAACATTTAGTATCTCTCGGTTTACACTCTGGGATGCGTCATCGACATAAAAACATTTTGTTGTTTTTTATCGTGTAATGAAAAAGGCCATCTCTGAAAATAAATCAACCCCCAAAAATGCGCGTTTTTTTGCTGTTTTCTATTTTGCAACAATATTTCACGATAAATATTGGATAAAAAATGTACAATGGTTTTTGGTTGCGACTTTTTTTAAAAACGTTTGACTCTTTTTTTATCATCTTTAGTTCAAATGATGACAAAGAATGTTCTTTATCAAAAAATTTTTTCATTATTTTTTTCATGTTTGTGTTTGCTTGAAAAATATGCTACACTTCATTGTTCGCGAATATCTTCGTAGTTGTTGTCAGGAAATTTCGTCATAAAATTGAGTTTTTGTTGCAAAAACTGTTTTGCTCAAAAGTATTATAAAAAGTTATTAATCCATTATTTAAACGTAATAATGAGTACTCTTAGATTTAACCATGGGAGGTGGTCAAAGCAAAGCAATTCGAAGGCTTGAGGAAGCAAACATGAACAATGCCCATATGCTGGAACAACTTCGTCAAAAAAATGTTCATGAAGCTCAAATGGCAGAAGAAAGATTTCAAAATACTCAAACATTGCTGAATCAGCAAATTCAAGTATGACACTTTTTTACAATCATTTTGTAGGTTCATAATAATACTTTTAGATACAAGCTCAAAAATTAGCAGAAAGTCAAAATCTTATTGAAAATGAAAGGCTAAAAGCTAAATCTGCAAAACAATTGAAAGAAGAAACCCTTAAACAGATGGAACAACAAGCAGAAGCACAACGAGAGCTCTTGGCAAAAATGCAAGCAACTAATCAGTGAGTTTGTGAACTTAATTGACATGTTAAAAGGGGTATTTGAAGGGAAATGATTCGACAACAGAAGTTAAGTAATGAACGTCAAATTCAAGACCTTATGAATCTTCATAGTAAGCAAACTGAAGCAGCACAAGCTGAAAGTATCCGTCGGCAAGCTGAACAACAGCAAGTATGAACGTTTTTGATTTTATTAGCTCACATAAAGCATTTCATATTTATAACAGTTTCTGCTCTTTATTAAAAAATATATTTTTGCGCTTAAATCCATAAACAAATATTGAAATTATTTTTTAGCAACATCGTGAAACCATCCTTGAATTGACAAATCATGCTCAACGCCAGATTGATACACAAGCTTCTATGTTTAAAAATTCTCTCGATATGCATATTGAACATGTAAGCGAAAGGCGATGAGTCATATTCTTATTCTTAACTTTAGAGTGAAAAACAATCCCGTCAACAACAAGAACAATATCAACGTCAGGCACAGCTTATGCAAGAGACTATCGATGCAGAAAGAGAACGTTCAGAGAAATTACTTGAGGCACATAATCAATTAATACAACAGTTTTTGTCTGCACAAGAAAAGTTTCATGAATATGTTAGTAAACCTCCTGAAAAGCCAATCGCTAAGCCGGAAGTACGTTTTTTAAAAATATAATAATGACAAATAACTGTTTTTAAGAATATCAGAGAAGCAATCTTTAATGCACGACGTCAAATTGGACTTAATGATGTAAGTTAGCTAATTTAGTCAAGATAAAAGACGTTTTCATAAAAATTTAATTAAAAAACATTAAAACATGAATTTACTTTATTCTCTTTTTAGACTGAATTTTACAATTTTGCATTTGCTGGACATACCAAAGCTGGAAAATCATCGTTGATCAATGCCATACGTGGACTTCGAAGTAAAGACGATGGTGCAGCAGCAGTTGATTTTACTGAATGCACACATGATATCTCTTATTACACTTTTCCAGATGGTCAGTTTCCATTTGTTCGACTTTATGATTTGCCTGGAAGTGGAACACTTTCTCATAACTCAGAAACCTATTATGCGTATGTTTTACTAAAATTTCCATAATAGAAAATCACTCATTAGCTTGCATATTTTAGTGACAAAGGTCTATGTGCTTTTGATTGCTTAATAATTATGGTCCAACAAACCCTTTGTCAAGAAGATATCACATTTGCACTGCAAGCCCTCAAATATAATCAACCTGTTGCATTTGTTCGTTCTCGATGTGATGTTGATTTGGACAATTCTATCAAGCAAGATCTTATTGATGAAATTAATCAAGAAGAAATTGATAACTACATTACAAAAAGTTTGTTTAGTTTCAAGCGCTATTTTTATATCCGATATTTTTAGTTGCTCAAAAATACAAGGAACAAATTGATAAAAGTGGTGAAGAAGGCCTCAAAAAAATTCCTTGCTACTTTGTTTCAGCATTTTCAATGAGAAAATTGGTTACCGGAGAAACAGATATGTTTTATCAAGAAGCCAAACTCCTTGAATATATTACATTACAATCAAAACACAGTCGTAACATTGTTTAAATTGTATCGATTTTTACCTGGTTATGTATCCTTCTGTAAAATATTATTCGTTTAATTTACACAAGAAAATCGTTTAACTTAATAGATTTATTATTGATCGTATTAGTAGTTTAAGACTACCATGATATTTATTTATTATTTTGACCAATGCAATCATTAATTGTGTTTTAGTATGAATTATCCTCACTGGTTAAGTTATGATAATATAAAAGAAATGCTAAAAAGCATTTGGCCATTCACAACTTCTGAGCAGCAAAAGCGTTTAGAAGCTTTACAAAGAGAAGCAGAAAAGGGTTCTGAAGAAATAAGAAAACAGCTATATGATGAAATTCACAAAATTCATGGCGGTAAGCTGTTCATAGCATCGTCTTTACAGCAATAATGTTTTAGAGCAAGCAAAAGCATTTGCACAAACATCTTCTTCATCGCATAATTTATCAAAAACACCCGAAATCAATGCAAGTTGTTCATAAAACTTAAAATTTGTAAAAAAAAACTATTTTAGCAATTTTGTCCTTACAGTTCTTCTGGTACAGCAGTTGTTTCGAATTCATGGCAATATTCACAAGGGCATCAACAATACCCCAGTCATTATTATCAAAATCCACCGCCTTCAAATATGTCGAGAAAGGAAGAAAAAGCATATAGAAACACTTTATCAACTGGAAACAAAATTAATGCAGCATTTGCTTCATCTCCATGGCAAACAACTGGGATGCAACAGAAACATCCGAGATTAACGCTTTCAACTTCTGCACCTAAGCGACATATACCCTCGCAAACTATGGAAATTGAAGAATCAAATTATGATGCTGAGAAGGTAAGTAAATTAACAGATAAATAAACATTAAAAAACGTGTTTAATTAAATTCCAAGAAGTGTTTCTTTATGATATTTTACTTAAAAACTCAAGCATATATTTTTTAGTTTGCTCGAAAACAAGAAGCTTTACGAGCAGAAGATGAAAAACGAATTGCTGAGCAGAAAAAAGAATTTGTAAGTGATGAAATTGAAATGACAAATAATTGCCTTTTTTCCAAAACAGGAAATGAATCTTCGTCAAAATGAAGAAAGATTCAAAAAAGATTTGGAAGCAAAAACAAGTTTCAGTGCTGCAACTCACTTGCCACCGCAAATATATCAACCTTCTGAAGTAACACCCTTGCCAACCGTAAGATTTTATTTTTCGTTTATTTTACTACAATTTTTTAGCTATCAAATAATGTTGCAAAATTTGCTGACGATTTAGCTGCTATTTCGAAAGTTCGTTTAATGTCAATGCGTTTTTGAGCTAACTTTATTTATCTATTATTCCTTTAGAAACATCGCAACTCAGATTCGCCAAATCCTCCAAATGAACCATTCTTGAAGTCAACCAAATCTAATGGTGTTGAAAAACCATGTTCACCAACAATAAAAGCAAGTGATGTGTCCCTGAGAACTGCTACACGAAATCAATCAACTAAATCTGTGAACGTCGAAAAAAGTGACGAAAGCAGTATTCCCTCAAAGATAGAAATTATACCAAACGTTAGTTATACAAATACGAAAAAATGCTTTAAAAATCTTTTTAGAATGAGAAAATCAAAATTGGAGTTATTGGTTTAACTGGTGCTGGAAAATCTTATCTAATAGCTGCTTTAACTAATACCACTTTAAAACATTTAGGTTAGTTTTAAAAAAAGGAAAGCAAGCTATTTTTATAAAACAAAAAAAATTTTCTTTATATTTTAAATTTCAGATAATAAAAAGTGCATTGATTACGAACAAAATTGCACATTTTTCGAAATCAATCATCCAAATTATGGTTTTGTTGCTAATCAACCCGAAGCAATAAAAGCGAAATGTAAAGGATATTTTGAGTAAAAACCTTTTTTTTCTTATAATAACTATATTTGGTAAAATTCAGTCAAATACAAGTTAGTAATCTTACTTGTTTACTAAATGTAATCAACGGTGATTTACGTGAAGAAGATATTTTTGCTACACAACTAGCACTTCAAGCTGGAATTCAAGTTGCAATTATTCGGTCAAAATCCGACGAATGGCTAGATGGAAGTTATCGAGATACTATTACTTCAGCAAATAAAAAATCTTTCACTGAAAAAGGTACTTTTACCTTGGTTTAACTGCAGATAAAAACATATACATTTTAAGATAAAGAATATGTTCATGCAATAGCAAAAAATGTTGATGAAGCAGTTGCAGCGTGTCCATTATTTAATATTAGTGCCTTGTCACTATACAACATTTCTACAAGATCAAAACGCGCATCAATTATGCAAAAATATTTAATTGATGAAAAGTCTTTAATTCAATATTTGGAAAATTTGGGACTTCATTTTGATTCTTTAAAAAATGATATTTTGGAAGCTGTAAATAAAGATCAAGATACTAATGTTCACAGGAATGTTCAGTCATCTTCAAAGTATTCAACGGATGAACGAAAAGAAAAGGTAAGCTTCTGTAGTAATTCTTTCAAGATTGCTACAAACTCAAATGTTGACAACGAAATCTAAAAAGCTTATAGGTCGATGTTTTATTTGTTGGCAGAATAGGAGCAGGAAAATCGGCTATTATTGACGCCTTGCGTGGTATCAAAGAGAGTGACGAAAATTCTGCAACAAAAATAATATGTTTGTTTAAATTCTTAACATTCTGATTTACGACTTCTTGTTTTTAGCTTGCTTTATACAAAATTTACAAATAGCACAATTCAGCTATCAAGAACCAACAACGTTTTCACAACTAGCCGAACAGTTAAAACAATACGATTTGCGTCAGCTAAAACAAATTTATTTGGTTATTGGAGACGCTGTTGGTGAACTCGATGTGAAATTAACAAAGTTCTTTGTCGATGAAAGCTTGCCTGTAGCAATTTTACTTACAAAAACAGATTTGCACATTGATAATGTTACAGAACGTCAAGGATTCGAACAACATGATTCGGAGGAGTATTATAATCATAGTAAGATTTTAATAATGTTTTTTAAATTTTTAACTTAAATTTTTTACAGGAAAGAAATCAGCACAACAAGAAATTGCAAAGCTTGTCAAAAACACGTCACAATTAGAAATTTATGTTATTTCATCACTTGTTATTCGAAACTTAATGACAAATACTAATAAGTTTCTACAGTACGCTTGTGATGATCAAACTTTTCTTTCAAAATGGGCAACACTGCTTTAAACATTTTGTCGTCAATAACATTGATTTGATTGTATAAGTTTTTTGTTTCTTAAAGTTTAACAAATTTAATCGATTTTCTTATATAAAAATCAATAAAAAGAGTTGTGAAAACGTGTAATTTTTAAATATTATGTTTTACGTTGAATATCTTTTATTTATCATTAAATAATTTATAGTGTTTATGTCAATTTTCAGACAAATAAATATTCTATAATTTAAAAATGGATAACTTTTTAGGTATGCTTAATGCTAAGTTTTTGTTTGTAACATAATCACACAAAGTTTTTAGAGTTTGTTAAAGTTCTTAATGACACTCAAAATGGATTTGTGCATCGTAAGTTGCTTGTTAAACTATAAATGCTGTCTTTTGAGGTAAATTTTAGATGGAATTATATGTGATAATTGTGACAAAATAATTATTGGAATGCGATACAAATGTTTGTATTGTGATGATTTTGATTTATGTGAAAGATGTGAATGTGCCAGAATACATTCTAATCATCCAATGATGAGATTAGCAAGTCCTACAACACCGGTAAATAGATTAATATAGTTATTGAACCCAGAATTATTATAAACAAATTTTGCAGAAAGATATTTCATCTTCTGCGCAAAACAATGCATTTTTAGCAGAACAATGTGAAGAAAATGTTACAAGGTTAATTGATAAAGAAGAAGGGCATCAACAACAGATACAAAAACTATTAGAATCGGTTAGTTAAAAATTAGCTTGTAAACATTTTGTAAAATTCATTATTTTTGTAGCATCAGAAAAAAATTGATAGACTGAATAAACAACATAATAGCGAGATGAAATTGCTTGAAAATCAAATAGCTTCATTAAAAAAGGACATTGAAATGTATCAGCAGCAACATAATTTAATCATGGAAAATATACTATTACCGCAAAAAATTTTTATGTCATATTTAAAAGAAAAACCGATTCAATCAATTAGTTCTAGAAAAGTACAATTATAACTGTTTACAGTAATGTTATGTAAATTTTTTAGGATCTCGATAGAGCAATTGAAAGTGCCCGTTTGCAGCATGGTATTGATGTTGTAAGTTTTATATATGTTTTTTTACCATAATAATATCAACTTATGTTTTAGGAAAATTATTACAATTATGGATTTGCTGGTCATACAAAAACTGGCAAATCATCTGTTATCAATTCAATTCGAGGTCTTCGCGCAAAAGATCAAGGTGGAGCAGAAGTGGATTTTACAGAATGTACTCAAGATGTTACCTGCTATTCGACAACAGATAAAAAAATGAAGCGTGCCCGATTTTATGATATCCCTGGGTGTGGAACAATTTCGCATCAATCTGAATCATATTATTTGTAAGATCCTTGAGTACAAAACACAAACTCTTATAGCATTTTTAGAGACAAAGGATTATGTGCTTTTGATTGCTTGGTTATAATGATTGATAAAACGGTTGGAAAAGATGAAGTTTCACTTGCCCGTGCAGCACAACATTACGGCCAAGGTGTTGTATTTGTTCGATCAAAATGTGATATTGATTTGGATGCTGTTAAAGCTGAATACAAAGAAGAAACAATTGGTCCAGTTGAAATATCCAATTATTTAAATAAAGGCACATTATTAAATTCATAATATATCATATATAATGTTTTTAGTTCGTAATGCTGTTTCCACTGAAATTCAAACCAAATGCCCAGATCTTAGCCGAATTCCATGTTACTTCATTTCAGCTCCAACTCTTCGAGAATATGTATTGGGAAAAAAGCAAACATATGTTTTTCAAGAAAATCTTTTTATTGAATATTTAATTTTAAAATCAAAACATAGTCGAAATATCGTTATTTAACCAATGTTTTTGGAATGTAAAAATTAATGTGTACATAAACTATTTGCTATTTATATTGATTAACATAAATTTAATGATATCAAAAAGAAAATGCATTTTAATAAGATCAAAAATCACTACTTTCAAAGCTAGCTATCTAAACATTTGCTGTTCTCTCAGTTTTATCCTTGAAAAAATTGGCATTTGTTTGTGATAAATATTTTTTCCCACCCAATCTAAAACAACTGTTTTAATTTTCTCTTTTTGAAGAAAGACATGTATATCATTTCCGTTTAAAATGAATCACTTTTAAATTAATGATTCATTTTTTGATTTTATCTTTGCCAAAACAAAATTCTTTTTTTCTCTCAGTTAACTTATTTTTGTTTTTATTTTTATTCATTTTGAGTATAAAAAGATGAAACATTTTGTTTTTCGTCACGGTTTTTTCATTTGTTAGATTTTTATCTATGCGCGTAAAAAGACATTTTGATATGAAAAATAATAATTAATAACAATAGTGTGGGATCATAAAAGGTGTGTGTAAAAAGGCGTATAGCTGTTACACATCTTACAAAGGTCACCCAACTTAAAACAAGAAAAGAAAAAAGATAGATAAAAACTTGTTTTTTTCTCAATGTCATTCAAAGATTGCGCAAAGACTGAAACATTTTTTGTCTTTCTTTTGTTTTATGTCTGCTTTTTTGCACTTGTATTTGAGTAGTGATGAATTTTACTGGGGTCAATTTTTTTGTTATCAGTTTTCCGCATTTTTGATTTTTGTCAAATTTTTGCTGAATTTGTGTTTTTATAAAGCTTCTTGGTTTCAAAAGTATTTATCCAAATTTTTAGCGGCTTTAACAGATAAATGTTATTTTTAAATAAGCGAATCTAGAACTTTCTTTTTTTTAAGATGCATAGATTTCCGATGGCTGGTAATATGTTTTTATAGTTTCACATGTTCTGTCATTTTAGCAGTCAAAGCTGACTATTTAATTGCCCTATTTGTATTTGTTCGCGTTTTCTAACCTCTAAATCATTTACTTAACTCTTCTTTCTATTCCAGAATCATGCAAACAATTTCTGTGCTCATTTTTGCTTCTGTTCTTACTTTTGCCATTGCCCTTCCAACCTTTGGTACCTTGCAAAGTGCCGGAGTTATGGGAAGACTTCTTTGCCAAGGAAAACCATATTTTAATGCAAAAGTTAAACTTTATGATATTGACAGTAAGTTTTAACTTCTGTGTTCATGCAAATCTAAACACAAACATTTTTTCAGCCCTTGATGTTGATGACTTGATGGCAGAAGGACGATCAGATAAAAATGGGGAATTCAGACTTGTTGGAAATGAAACAGAATTCACTTCAATTGACCCCAAATTAAATGTAAGTTTTTAAAAAAGTGCCATAACATTTGAGATTAATCTTGTTCATTTTTTTAGATTTACCACAATTGTGAAGTAAGTTTATTTTTGTGTATTTTAAAGCTTCTTAAAATGCCATGGCATACTACTTATCTTAAGTGTTTACTATCTATCATTATATGCCATCACTCGGTTAGCAAAGATTTTGTTGCAGAAGGTCCAAATCGAGGAAAAAAAATCCATTAAATCACAAATATTACACTTTTTTTACAAATGTTTTTAACTTTATTTTCCTTATTTATTTTTTTTCTCAAAATAGAATCTCATGATTCGGGTTTAAAAAATTTGTATTTTTTTTAATACTTAAAGTGGCACTTGATAAATGTGTTGTTGGAGAAGATGATTAACAACTGCTACTGTAGATTAAAATTCTTGACTACAATGGCACCAATTTCTTTTACTTCCAAGATACTTTTAAAAAAGTAATCCAAAGAAATCCCCGTCATTATTGTATCCATGGTGGCGGGAGATATATACACGAGCTTAGATTTTTCATATCTCTTTCGTGCAAAAAGCAGTTTAGTTTTACTTTTAACTACTTTAAATAAATGAATATGTCTTTTTAAAGATCTTTCAGTTGACGTTTTTTAATCCTCTTTGTATCTTTTTGAAATCCACCCTCAGTTTCCACCTACATCAGTTTATAGCCCCTTCTTTTCATCATTTATATTTTTGGAGTTGATCTAGCTCAAATAGAAAAAGTGGGATAACAAAACGATAAAAACTATAAATTTAAAGGTGGGAAGAGGGGCTTTTTGTAAAATGTAGGAGCTAAGAATTCAAAGACGTCAATCGAGGATTTAACAAAATAAAATGCCATTTAATAAAAGTTTTTTGTTTTCGATTATCGCTTTTTTCACACCCTTCTTTTTTAAAAAACGATTTAAGCTTCAATAAACTACCTCTGTTTTACAATATCCCATGTCATCTTTATCTTTTTCACTTCACTTTCTATAATCCCCTCTCGTCTTCTTTGCCTACTAAATTTACACACTTTTCAGGATGAAGCAGTTGAATGCCTTCGAAAAATTGAAATTAAAATTCCAAAAGATTTTGTTGCAGAAGGTCCAAATCCAGGAAAAATTTTCGATGCAGGAATTTTGAATTTATCTGGACAATTCCCTGGTGAATCTCGTGATTGCATCAATTAAACACACACAAATGTTGACTTCAATCCAAGAACATTTTGTTTTTAAATTTTTTTATTAAATCAAATTTTCTTAATACTTTTTTTTATCAAAACAAAAAATAATACAAATCTCAGAAAAAGAACAGTTTTAAACAATGAAAAAAAGATTGGTTTTTGTATTGCATTTTTATATAAAATAAATGTTTTTAGTGAATTTTTATAATGAAAAAAAAACAGGGAAAAATAAAGCCAACAATATGTGTAGAAAAATAATATAGCGGTGAAAATTTAAATGTACAATATAATCTAAAGGAAGGAAATTTAAGCATACTGTATTATCTGACCTTTGACCAAAACTAATTTGAATAGGTGCTAAATCAAAAAAACACATATCACATCTTTGTGAAGTTCCTATTATTTTAACATCTCCGCAATCTACAGTATGCTCAAACTCCTAAACATAAAAAAAACTAAAAAAAAGAAACATATTAGTTTATTTTTAAAAATATTATGCTTTAAAAGTAAATAAGTCGAAAGCTTTTGTTTATTTTTGATTAAAAAATATTTGAAAAAAGAAAGAAAAAAGAGATCAGTATTCCAGAGTCATAGAAATAATAAAAAAAGACTATGAAAAAATATTTGAAAATTACAGTGTATATTTTTTGGAAAAAGTAGCTTTTAAAGAAATTATAAATCCATGCACGAAAATTAATTATTTCATCATTATTATTATGTCAAGCAACATGCAAAGATATGAATCTAACAATAAAAGAGATATATATCAGATCCCTTGAATATGGATTAATGTTGCTGAGATGCAAAAAGCATAGCAGCAGAAAGTGGTGAAACACCTGCAGCAAGAAGGGCACTAACTTCAGGGCCAAATGCATGTCCAGAGTTTGTTTTAATTGGAGATGGATCTGGAGAAGCGCATGGAGAAGCTTGAGAGGATGAAGAAGTTTTTCGCATTGATGGATGACTATCAGCTGATTCCTTCTTTCTCCATTTAGTTCGACGATTTTGGAACCATACCTATAAATTATGGATTGATTATATGCAAATTTTTAAATAAAATGTTTAAATTTGATTTTCAATATAAATTTTGTGTTACCCCAATGTGCATGTTGCTTTATACATCTCTTTATCCCTTGCTTATCTGTTCCTCATTACTTTTCTCCTGACTTCAAAGAATCAAACAAAAGAAATGCAAATTAAAACCCCTCAATTTTAAACTTAAATTACATTTTTTAAAGCGTTTTTTAAAGCTTAAAAAAATCATTGCCTTCAAAGAAGAAAAAAAGTAAAATTGTTTTTTTATTGCCCCAGGGGCTAATGTATGTTTTTTTTTCCTCTTTCATCTTTCAATGTCTTTCCCCTTTTAAAATACAATTTTATGAAATGCTGCTTGTTTGCTTCTTTCAATTTTTTTTATTTGTGTATTCATTGTACCGTAACCTATCATCATCAAAGAAAGAAAAGAAAAAAATGTTGCCAATTCGCATTTACTCTTCTTCTTCTTTTTCGATTATATTGCCTTTTTTAGCCTTATGAATGTCCCATGAAGAAGATGTTTGAGACGATGAAAAAAAAGAAGTCATTTTGAAAAGTACCATCTTTCTCTTTCTTTCTTTGATTCTTTCCCCCGTTTTCTCCTTTCTCAGTTCTCAGTGAAAAGAAACAAAAATCGCAACATTCTTCCTTTCTTTCTTCGTTCTTACATTGCCGCCAATAAAAAAATGAGCCGATGATTGCCATGAAAAAAAGTATGAAAGAAAAAAGAAACCTCAAAATGAATATAAAAAAAACTGTGTGTTTAGAAGCAATCAAAAGCAATTCAATTCAATTGAATGAATGAAAAAGAAAAATGTTGCGACAAATCAATGTGAAAAAGAAAAGTATTCATGACACTCACTTTTTTCCCTCTTCTTTAAATTAAAGAATCATCAAAAAAGCAATGATATTGGCTTTCATTTTAAAAAAACATTTCATACAAAAAATTATGCAATCACAAATGATGCTATCCTTCTCTCTTCTTTTATTTAGCCACTCTCGAATCATTCGTTGCTTTTTTAAACGACCCAGAAAAAGACAAATAAAGCTTCTTACTGCACTACCGTAATCCTCAAGAGATTACTTAAAGCTTATATAATTCATTTTTTATTTCATTTTATTTAAAAACAACTTTGACATTTTTTTGGCAAGACATTATTGAATTAAAGAGTCCATTTTTTAAAAAAAAGTTGCATCAATTTTTTATTATTATTTAAATTTGTTGCATCTGCTTTTTTTTCATTCATCTATTTTTTTTTGTTGCGCTTCCGGCAGCTGTTTTGCGCGCAGTTTGTTTTTGATGATTTACAGTAATCTTCATAGAAAGGTTATTAAAGAAAGAGAGTAACAAAAAATTTGTTTCTTTTAACAGTTTTGGATTATTATCTTTAACTGTAACCGAATTTTTTTGGATTTTGTATTTTTGCACTGTTTTACTTTTGCTCAAGTACAAAGCATTATGGTATTTTGTTTACCATCTAAAACCATTTAGCTACAAAGTCTACCAAATTGTACTTCCTTAAAAGGTTCATTTTTTCGCTTGGTGCAAAATACTTTTGTTACCAAAAACGTACTTCTTCCCCCATGAACTTATGTCATTTTGATTCATCAGCTATTCATCCACACTTAAGAATCTTAATAACACAAAAAACAGCATTATGCAATCCTTATTATATTTTCTTACAATAACAAAAGCAGCTCAAAACTCAAAAATAAAAAAACAAAACAAAAGAACGCTCAATGAAAAAAAAACTCGCGCAAAAAAACTAATGTTTCTAAAAAAACAAAAGGTATACAATAAAATTAGTGGTATTTAAAAAACACAACACAATATTGCATTGATGGATTCAATATTGTCCAATGACATCGATCGCTTTGACGATTCATCATCTGTTCTGTTATTATTATTAGTGTTATTAGTGCTATTAGTATTATTATTATTGCCATCATATTTCCTCTCTCGCTCCCTCATCTCATCATCAACACCAGCCGACGACAAAAAACATTATTGAAAATCAATCGTAATAAAAATTATTAAAAAAAAACAAAAGCCATCGTTTTTTATAACATCCCTCAAAAAAAGCTATTTTGTTTCAATCATTTTTTTGCGGTCATTAATGAAATTTGAAAAGGTGTCGAAAAGCAAAGCAAAATGAAAGAAAGAAAGGAAGAAAAGTAATTATTCAAAGACAGTTTTAAAACACTAATAACTTCTTTTTTAAAAATGCCAAAGATCAAAAAAGGTAACGGATTTTATTTTTGCAGAGCCCGCGCAAAAAATCTTTTGTTAACATTTTGGAAGGGTTGTGATTCACATAATTTGTGAAAGTTTTTAAAAAGCAAAAAAGCGAAAAGAGTTAATTAATTGACACCTGGTAAGAAAAAAATGGCTTTTTGTCGGGTTCCTTTTTGAGGGGTCAAAAGAGAAACTGAGATTACTGTAGCTCAAGTACATCAAAAATTGGTAATATTTGATGATGCTCAATTTTTAAATAATTAATGGCAAACAACTAGGGAAACAAATTAAGTGTTAATAAGAAATTTCAAAAGGCTATTAAAAATAGCTTTGTTTCAGTCCAGCACTATCCAACGAAACCTCACCAAGCCCAAAGCAATAACCTTCAACTTTTTACCGTTAAAGACTAAAACCAGTTTTTTGTACCCTCTCTCTCTCAATTTTTATAACCAAATTTTCCTTAATTGATGATCAAAAGAAATTACCTACGCAATAAACCATCACATCTTTATTTTAATATCCGTTTTTAGTATTTGTTTTTATTCTTTTTTTCTCCTTTTTATTTTTTGCCGTTCCCTTTTTTCTTTTTACTTTTTTGTTCTATCTTACATTTGCCGATCATACTTTTTTTCTTTTCAATTGCTGAAAAAAAATTTGGCGCGTTTATTGCGTGTTTTTTTGAAGGAAAGCTTTTGTTTTTCGAAACAGAAACAGCAGCAATAAACGGTAAATAGCAGTCTGGCTGGCTCTCTTTTCTTCCTGCAGCAGTACCAGCAGAAGACTGTCTTCGCGCAATTGCAACAAATATAAACCTAACGATTTATATGCAAATTTATTAATAATCGTTTTTTCTAAAACAAGAAACAAGTTGCCATTTATAATTTTAATGTGTATAAATGTCTCTCTCTTCCTCCTGTAAATGTATATATTGAATTTACATTAATAATAACATACAAATACAATTTTTAATAATAGAATATAGCCTTGAATATTATTATTATTCAATTTGCTCATTTCTTTTGTTTTTAAGAAACTCAAACAACAGACGAATGACATGATTTTTTTCTTCCTTTAAAAAGATGCGCAAACATGAAATATCTGCCATTCTTCTTTGCTGATGCTGTTGCCTTGCCTGCATGCACGCAATTGATATATGCAAATTTAAAGAATTATTGTTTGTTCTTAAGTTAGAAGAAGGATATGAGTCCAAAATTTATGAATAAAATACATAAAAATAATAAAACTATGTCACTGTCATAATCGGTTTTTATATTGCTACTACTTTTTTATTTATTATTTAAAAAAATGTTTTTTGAATTAATTGAATAAAATGAAGAAGAAGAAACAGATGTCATTCATGCCCCTCCTAAAAGTGTCTTCAGCACCTTTTCTTTCTTTTTCGTGGTTTTAAAACTTAGAAGAAAAAACCGGCTGGTTTTTATGCCGAAAAAGAAGCGATTATTGGTTTTTATCCCCTCTATCTATTTTTTATTTTATTTCATCGCCTAGCTCTTTATAGAGAAGTAGCTAACGATGATGATGAAGAAGTTGAATGCAAAAATGCGGATAATTCACTTCTTCAAGAATGGCACATTTCTACTGTTACTGCTACTTCTTCTTTTGCCGCTTTTGATTTTATTTTTATAAGTACAAAAAATTGAGCAATGAAGTGAGAAGAAAGAAGAAGAAATAAAACACTAAAGGCAACAGTTTTTAAAAGAAAAAAAGAAGAAATAAGGACATCTGCGCCGATGAAGCAAAGAAAGAATAAAGCAATGAATTGAGCAACAGCAGTAACAATATAAAGAGAACACTAATAAGATAATCTTCTTTTTTCCCATATGAAAAAAAGAATGATGTCCCCGTTAATTGACTCATTTTTTTAAAAAATACATTGTAATCAAAACAAATATTAACAAACCTTTACTTGTGATTCACTCATATTCAATTCTTTAGCAAGTTGAGCTCGATCTGCTCCAGCTAAATATTTCGTAACTTCAAATTTCTTTTCAAGCATAAAAATCTGAAACAAATGAAGAAATTTATTTTCCCACAAAACTCATAGAATCTTAAAATTTTAAAACTTGTAAGCAAAACAAAAAGATGACACTTACTTGATGACCAGTAAAAGTTGGCCGAGATTGTTTTTTCTGTAAAATTAATGAATTTGGGGATAACTGTAATCCATGATTATGATGATGTTGTTGATGATTTGAATGATGATGAGTTCCACTAGAACTCAGATTCAGAGGTGGTATTGAAGAACTCAGATTATTATTATTATTTGTTGGAGATATTGGATGTCCTGCTGCAGCAGCTGAAGAAAATTGTGAAAAAAGTTGCATAGGATTTGATAATCTTGGAGTTTGTGGGGTTACAGCAGGAGGAGATAAATCTGTGCTCATTCTAGCACCTGAAAAAAATATGGAAATTAAGCGGTAATAGCTGTTAAAACAATTAAAAAACGGCAAAACTAAAGTTAGTAAGAAATGGTGATTCGTATTTAGGCAAAAATGTTTCTATCTTTAGCTATAAAGTTAATGCTAGTGTAAAAGTATACTCTTAAAATATGACTTTGAAAATGTTTCTAAAATTTGAATCCTTTTTAGTTAGATGCTTCTAATTCTGTGATTACGTGACTTTTTGGTATCACTTAAAACAAGAGATTCTCAGTTTTGCCCTTATAAGTAAAATTCCATTAAAATTTGTTAAAAGCTTTTATCTCTTGAACGAAAAATTCAGATTCCCGGAGTAAACGCAAAATGGATGCTTTTAACCTACATTCTAGGTAAGCTTCTTACATACATACCCTTTCCAAGTCTCTTAATCACTTAATCTTTAGTAATTTACTGAATTTACTGTAACAAACCCCCTCAATATCAACTAAAAATTTTCCAAAACATCTGAATCATCTTCTTCCCCTTTTCTATTCACAACTTCTTCAATTTCTCATGAATCAATACATACAATGACAGAATATTCACCACCACCAACAATAAAATGTGACAAAACAGTCACAGTCGGAAACTTGCGCAATTTCAAAAAAAAGGAATTCAATCTTTTTTAATCAAATAGGGTCTTTTTTCTTTTTTTGTAAATAAACGAAAAGTTTCAGTTTCTTGCTATTTTACGTTTTTTGAATATTCATGATATAAATAAATAGATAAATAAATCAAAGAAGATTTAGAAAGAAGGAGGAGGAGGAGAAAATGGAAAGAATTTAATGTTTCTAAATTTACAAGTTAGTTACATACCTTGTTCTGAGATCATTCGATTAAGAGGATTTGAAAGTGCTGCAGCAGCCAATTGTGGACTAAATTGTGAAAAAAGGCATTGAAGATACATTTGCTAAAAATATATGTAAAAAATTATTAGTGATATACATAATAGTAATAAATAAAAAGAATTTTGAAAATTTGTTAAGTCTCTTTGTCACCCAAAAATAGACACAAGACGTTTTAAAAGAATTTAACTTTTAAAAATATATGGCATTTTACGAAAACCGATTTCAAGGTCTTGAACTGAGAGTAATAATCCCGAAATTTTAAAACTTCAAAAACAAAAAAATGCCTATACCTGCATATGTTGAGCTTGTTGAAAATCATTTGGAGTTGTTGGAGTTGAAGCTGCAAATGCTGCAGCCATTGCCATTGGATCACCACCAAATGCTGCAGCTTGTGCCTGAGCTTGTTGCTGTTGTTGTTGTTGCTGTGCCATTTGCATTAAAAATGCCATTGTATGTGATGGATCTGTAGATGATGGCGGCATCATTGTTGTTGATGAATCTTGTCCATTATTATTATTTAAATGTTTGGGTGAATTTGACCGTGATGATTTTGTGTCATCATCATTTATTTCATCTTTGATTTCATCTTTTATTGGTGAAGGAGTTCTTGAATCTCTTGCTGTATCAGATGTAGAAGACCAATCTCCTCCAAGTGAAGATGATCCACCATCACCAGAAGCTGCTAAAGCAGCGGCAGCAGCTTGTTGCCCACAAAGCAATGAAGAAATTGAATATGAATTTTTTTCACCAACTTGTTTTCCAGCCATTTCTGCTGCAGCTACTGTATCATTTTCTTCATTCGATAAAACTGATGATGATGAAGGAGATTCTGTAGAGAAATGTGCCCGCTTCGGAGATGGTGGTCTTGGAGAGAAACTCTCTTGTTTAACTTGGGCAACCATTGAGCTCATGAATAGCTAGCAATAATAAAAACCAATAATAATAATATTATTTTTTATAAGAGCTAAAAAAATAAATAGAGAGATATTTAATGAGATTAGCTAGATATAAGGCTTTGAAACCTGTTATTATCAAAATATAAAAGCGGCACGTGAAAAAAACACGACAAACATTTTAAAATTTAAAGAAAATTTAAAAGCCGTCAAAAAAATAAACATGGAAAAGGTCAAAAATTAAAAATCCAAAAAAGGGCTATGTGAAAATAATAAAAATTATTTCTTCATTCAAAAAGTATAAAACACTAATCATATTATTATTAATAAACAGGCAATTGTAAGAAGTAAAACACAAAATAAATTTAAAGTTCAACAACAAAAATTACGTCGCAAAAAACTAAGCCAAGACGGTACTCTTTTCATTGCTTCTTCTTCTCCAAAAAAGAAATAGAGAAGCATTTTGATGTTTCCAAAAAACCAAACAAATTAGGCTGTTTTACTTTCTTTTCTTTTTTCTATTCTTTCCTTTCTTCTCTTTTTTTTCAATTCAAAATTTTAAAAAAAAGGGCGGAGTCAGATTTTTTGATAGTAACTAACTGCCTCTTTTTTTATTACTATCATTGGTCAAAAAATGGCTTTAAGCTTCTCGAAGAAATGGAAATCAAGGTGTTTGGTCATAAAAAAAGTTATTATTTCTTTTTTATTAAATAATTTTTAAGTACCTCAATTATTATTACTTTTAGCACGGAAAAAGGAAAGTAATATTATTATTACTTCAAAAAAGCTTTTTTTCGAAGTAAGTAAGTAAATAATTTGTGCCGCGTGTATTAAAATGGAGCTCTAATTAAAGTTTTTTAAGAGATATATTAAAAAAAAGTAATTTTTAATGACTATTAATTTGATTTCCTGTTTTTCATTTTGTCTTGAAGGAAGAAGAAGAAGAAGTAGTAGTAATAATAATCTTAACTGCTGACTTTGACTGACTAAAAAAAAGTTTTTTCTTCTTTTAAAAAGACAACAAAATAATATTGTTTTTGTAGCTTTTAAGATTCATTTTCCATTTTTAAGGGCATTTATTTAATAGCTTGTAAAGTGAGTGAAACAGCAAAAACATATGTATGTGTGTGAAAAGAAGGTGATTAAGAAGTAGTAGAAAATAAAAAAAAGAAAAGAAAAAATACGTGCTATGACAAAATGAGCTACCGTAATACTTTTTCAGTACACGTTTAAAAGCCGCTGCAATAATTTTCAAAAAGATGTTTCAAAACATTTGAAGCCAATCTTTTTTTGGGCAATAACATTTACTAAGAATTTTAAATTAATTATTTTTCATGTCTGAAAATTGTATTTTTACTTTTGAACAATGTTCACCTTGAGTAAATAAAATGTCAAATATTTTTTTATAATTACTTTAATCCCTTTTCCATGGTCCCTCTAAAATAATCCTTAAGAGCTTATAGCAAAACAAATGAATGAATATTTGCATTTATCTAATCTACTTAGAGATGTTTAATTTTTTCGGTGAAATATCAACCTTCAAAAAGAATTCCATTCAAGACACCAAAGGTTGTAAAAAAATACGGTATTAAACTTTTAAACTTTTACAATGCTTTTATGGTAAATGAAAAATTTAAAAAATTACAAAAATTTACATTTTCCGAAGGGTATTAGCAAAATTAAATTTCCCATATCCTACTGTAGCCCCCCCTCTAATAACTTTTAAAGCTGCCAAAACACACTACAAAAATGGATATAAAAATAATAAAATAAATGTTAAAAAAAGCGGCTGCTGCTGCAAAAACAACTAACAACATTGTTAAGCACCCTGTGCAGTACCATATTTATATATGTGAAAGGTAAAAACGTCAAAGATTCGTCAAAAATAACTTTCTTTCTATTTCTATTTTCAAGGTATAATTACATTTTTACTTTTCACATTTTTAAACACTTCATTTTATTTATTTTGTAAAAAAAATATAAATTTTCTCACAAAAAAATAGCAATTTTTAGCAGCATTTAAAAAAAAGATTCATGTTAAAAATGAAGGGTATTGAATGTCAATTAATCAAATGCTGCTCTCATAGCCAAAGTAATAATCAAGGAAATACATGTAATGAAAAGGCTCAAATGGCATTTTTGAAAAAAGGGAGATAAAAAGGCAGTGTTAAAATTTATGAGATTTTATATTTAACTAAAAATTGGAGTTTTCATGTTGAGTTTTGTTAAGCATGTTTTGGAATAAATATGAAATGAAATAAGAGCCTTGTTAAAATGGGAGATTGAGATTCCCGCAAGCATAGAGGAATATCATTTATCACATGCTTATAGGGATATTTTAAAGGCATATATAACAATATATTTATGCATCTATAAAAATTTGCAATCACAAGTAATGCCAACTAATGACCTATTTTAATGAAGGCATTACATTATTTTTAGAAGCCAATGAAAATTGGAGTCAGTTTACAAAAACGTTATTTTTCTTTACAAATTTAATGCCGAAAACTTGTTTTTCACATCTTTTAAAGTTGTAAACAAAAACAAACTTGGCATTTACAAAAAAATCATAAAAGTTATTTCAGCATTGAATGAAAGAAAAATATCATAGTAATAAATCATCTGTCACAACTTTTACACATGCGCGCGATATGTCTTTAAGACATTTTAAAATGTCTATTAGATGCCGTTTATTTAAGTTGAATATTCTCTCACCTTTGACCAAAAAATCACATAAAAAAGGAATGAAAGAAAATCGACAACAAAAGAAAAGAAAGCTGCTAATTTTTTTAAAAATAAAATAAGCGCGTTTTTGCTAAATCATGTGGCTGAATGGAAAGCGCGTTAGATGTTAGAACTAGGGGTCGCAATTTCGAGTTCTGACGAACTTTAAAAAAAATGAGTGGTTGGGAGCTGGATTTGATGATAAAACGAATACCAAAGGTTTCCCCCAGGTTAAGAGTGATCTCTTCTTTAAAATGTTTATCGCATTAGGGATCAGCAAGTGTTAAGCTTAAGCTTTTTTTGTATGCCATTTAAGTTTACTACTCTCATCTATGACCAAAAAAATCACATAAAAAAGAGAATGAAAGAAACACAATCAACAAAAAAAAGAAAAGCTGCTAATTTTTTAAAATAAAATAAAAAAAGGCAAAAGTAATAAAATAATTTAAAAAAATAAAAAACAGAAGAAAAGCTTTCGTGGGATTCTGTCATTTGCACTTATATATGTATTAATATTATTTTTAAAACATACACATAAAAAAAGCCATTGAAAATAATAATAGCAGTAGTAGCAACAGCAGCAATAAATTGCAATTAAAAACTTTTTTCAATTTAAAAAGCTAATATTTTTTATGAAAAAAGGAGGAAAGTGAGAGTGATGACAAATTTATTTCATCAAATCAAAGAAAAAATATTTCATAATATTTTTTTAGCGATTCTTAAAACACTGCCATCAAAGACAACTAAAAACAATGAACAATGCAAAGAGAGTGTTACTTATAGTATACTAGTAGATCAGAAAACTAACTGTAAAGAGCCAAAGAATGATGTTTACTAAGTCCACCCTCTTTTTTAATATTTTTAAAAAAGAGGGTGGATTCAGTTTTTTTGCTTCAAAATCAGAGGGGAGAAGGAGGGAGGGTGACTTAAAATAATATTTATAAATATAAATCTTATTTATTATATCTTTAATATCCCATTATTACTTTGTTGATTTTTTGAATCCTTCTTAGAAAAAGCAAAGGCATCCTTTGCAAAGATATGTACCTGAATAAAAAAGCTAAATATTTTAAAAGGTTCCACCCTCATTTTTTGATTACATGAGAGTGGAATTGGGATACAAATTAATTTTAATATTTTTATATTCTCTTCATTGTATTTTTAATTAAGATTTTTTTCAATGAATGGAAAAAACTATTATTATCCATAAATGGAATTTGTAACTTGCGCAAACGAGGGGGAATAGAAGGAGGCAAATGAAATGAAAAAATGGTTTTTTAAAAAATCATCTCATGACTTCTTGTTTCTTCGCCCTCGCCAAAGACAGATAAATGTCTTTAACTACAAAATTAAAAAAAATGAAGAAGACATTAACTTGATTGAAACAAAAAATTTTTTTATTAAAATTTTTGTGTTTTATAAAAAGAAAAAAGTAGAGTTGATTATTTTAGTATAAAAAGCTCTATACCAGTTAAGGGTTGGGTTTTCTCTAGTATGTGTATACATATGTGTACATACATGAATTATGGTAAATAATATGGTAAATGGAAAATTGAATGTGCAACAAAATGCATAAAATAAAAAATGAAATGAAGAAAGGATTAATTTTGTAGCTAACTCATAAAAATAAAAAAATCCGTGTGATTTGATTCGAAAGAAATTTGCATAAATCCTACATGCAATATTTGATTGACGAGGAATATAAAACTACTTACAAGGTAAAAATACAAAAAAAAACAGCTATTTTTTAGAAGCTACAACGAAAAAATAAAATGGCAATGGTTTTTACGAAATTTATTTTTTGGCTAATAAAATTTGCAAACGCTTCTAATCTTACATATTTGTTGATGAAAATTTCGAAAAGTGTCAAAAAGTTAATTAACTACGAATCAACGGTGTGATACACCTCTTTGTCTTACAGTATTCCACTATCACTATTATGCCTCTACAGTATAGGGCAAACAAAGAATAACTCAAAAATATAAGCAAAAACATACCATCAAACAAAAATTGAAAATGATAAAATACCTCATAAAAAAGAATACCTGCCCAAAAAAGCTTCGAGAGAAAAATAGATGATTCTAAAAACCCATTATTAAATTTTTTTTATATATCAAAAAAATCTTTTGCCTTTCTAACTTTTGTATCATCAAATATTATTACTATTATTCGTTTTCTTCTCGAGTATTCAACAACAGCAGCCGTGTGGAATTTATGATTTAAAAAATGAAAAAGAAGAGGATTGTAACTTGCCTTGATGTTATGACGTTAATAGAAAATGATATTTAACGATATTTAAAAGGAATTTAAAAACACAAAAAATAAAATATTATTACCATCAAAAATTTCTTCTTTACTTATTTTTGTCGACCTACTTTAGAGAAAGAAGATATCTTTTTCTATAATGATTCTGATAGCAAAAAATTCCTCCCTTTTTTCTCCTCTAAAAGCATGTCATTTTTCTTTATTATTAATCTTCTTAACATCTTACTTTAGATATACAGTAACCTCCTTACTTTCCTCTCTTACATCGAAAACACTTTAGAAAAAAGCTTATTTCAAAGATGTGCACTTGAGTGACTTCAAAAATAAAAATCTAAAAGCTAAAAAGGAAAGTATATTTTTGACTATAAAAAATGTTATAAATAAATAAAGCTGTTTTAAGGTAATAATTTTATTTCTATCAGGTGTTTAAAAATTAATTGAAGCAGGCACTAAATTTAATAGAAGAGTAATTTTTATTTGTGGTAAAGTAGTAAAATAGAGAGTAATAACTTACTTTTCTAGCAAACAAATAATAGTAGCTATTTTTAAACACTTTTTTTCTTCTAAGATTTAATAAGTTTTAATAAGTACAAATAATTTTCTTTCTATTTTTCTTTAATATTAATAGATTAGCAGCAAAAGAAAGAAGAAAGAAAAAAGTGTAAAACATTATTCACGGAAGTTTTTCTTTTTGCAATTATTTTTCTTTTTATTTAATTTGTTTTTAAAAATTTCGTGGCAAGAAATAAAGGTGTGAAAGAAGTATGGTAACCTTTGTTACTTATTAGGTGAAGAGGTTAAAGACTAAAATTAAAGTAATTCAATGCAAAAAAATGATAAGCTGATTATTATTATTGAAATTTGTGTTATTTTTTTTCAAAGGAAAACAAAATATCAAATTCCAAAGATTTCATTGAGGGGTATCAAAGCTTTTAGCATGGGATACTGTAGAAAAGTTAAAAACACTGTTTAAAATATGCCTAAAAGTTACCCCAAAATTGTTATCGGAGAAGCCAAATATTTGTGCGGAATCCAAGTTCTCAAAAAATTTGTTTTAGTACGAGAAACAAATTTTTACGACGAAAATCTTAATCACCAAAGATTCTCGAGTATCTAAGATGCTTCCAGAAGCATTTCAAATAAAAACTATATGACATTTTTAACACTTAAAAGCGATAAAAAGCAATAACACTCTTAGCTTTTTTCTCTGAAAAGCATTCATTTAAAACAAATTATATTATTTTTAAAATGAGAAAATTTATTTAAAGCATTTTGATAAGCCCATATCCATCGACGACACCATCAACGCCTATAACAGAAACATGGACTATAATAATTATTTAAATAATGATATAACGTTTCTCTCCCTTCTCTTTTGCATTCATTTATTTTCATTCATTTCATTCACGCTGGGACCAATTAATTTGCTTTATTCACGCGCATTTTTATATGTAACTACTTTTCTTTCTTTTTTCGTCGTGTTCTTCAATGGTCTTCAAAAAACGATGATGGAAATAGAAACCAAATGAAAATGGAAAGAAAAAAATTAAAATGTCCTTTTTTTAAAAATATAATAATTTTTAATTGAAAATAGCTTTTTTTATTTCTCTCAATGTTAGTTAAAAAAAGTGTTTCCTTTTATGTAATTTCTGCAAAAAATTTTTTTTGAGAAGGTTTAGACATTTAAAAAAGTTTTTTTCAAAATTATAAAAATAACAGCTTTTATTAAATGTGAATTAAAAAAGGGTAAAAAGTTTTTTTTTGTTGCTGTAAATGTTTGTAGCTTTTTAACTAAAAAAGATACGTGAACAGGTGCATACTACAGTATTATTTTGTGACAGAAGGGTTTTATGGCCGCATAAAACGTAGAACAGGAACTAGCAATATTTAGTTGTTTTGAAACAGACACAAAATAAAGGTGCAAAAAATTAGTGTACTTGAAAGTAGATGCAAAAAGAAATTTAGCAAGAAATTAGCTAGACAGTTTTCTGACTGTATTTTTGAAGGACAATTTTAGGCTGAAATAAAAAAAAACGTGTTTGCGTCAGAGGGATACAGATAATCTCATCCTACGTCTCCAGGAATATTTTGAATATTCTTAAATCAAATTCTAAATAAAATCTTTGTATTGACAAAAGCAAAATATTTTTTAATTTAATTATTAAATTTTGCTTTTCTGATACCTTCACATTTTACTGAACCCCTATTTATACAATAAGAAAAATGATAAACATATCTACGTCAAAGATACAGCAAATCTGCATCTCCTTGAATCTTTAAGGTACGCCTCATGTCTTTACTTTTATGTCACACCCAATTATCTTAATCAAAATCAAGCATTTTGTTCCTCTGGATATCTTTGCATTCTTTTAGATATCCGTAAATCCAATCCAAAAATAAAAACAAAAATGTGTAGAACATTTAGAACAAAATTCTTTGTTTCTGTGACTTTTGTATTTTTTCAAATGTCACTTTCAGCTCAAATATTTTTAAGAAACGAAAATACAAAGATATCTACGTCAGAGATACGGCTAATCTTTTTCTACGTCTCTTTGAACATCCAAAATATCCATCTACATTGGATTGGATTCTTTAAAGCTGCCTTTTGTATCAAACACAAAAGTTTTTTATAAAAAATTGCAAGAAAAAACTACCGTTTCATATTTCCCTATTAAAAAAACTTTTTTCCATTTTTGCTAATCAAAAAGAAAAGTAGCAAAAGAAATACATATAAAATATGAGACATGCCGCTGCAAACATGAGAGTGACGGGAAAAATACATACACTAAAAGTTATAAAAAGGAATGATATTTGCTAATACTAACTAATAATAATAATATTATAAAGAAACACATAAAAATGTAACTAACAAGCAAAAGAGAGAAAAGCAAATGAGTGTTGCGTTTCTAAAAAAGCATTTTTGCAGAAAAAAGTCTTTAATGAGTGAGTGTCCCTGCGCAACCCGATTCCAAGGCAAAGAAAAAAAGGGAACAGCAACAAGAAAGAACGAAAAAGATATCCAAAATTTTTTGAAACACTGCAAGCAAAAAAATAATATTATGGCATATTAAAGCCTTTTTTCATTAATATACTTTTCACATTCATTTATATATATATTTTTGCAAATGACATATTTTTAGTTAGCTGCTGTTGTTGCCTGACTAAAGTAAGTAAGTAAGTAAGCAAATAATAATATGAGACATATTAAAATTATTATTATTATTTGTACTACTTTTTAAAGCACGGCAGTCGTAGACAGGAAAGCTTTAAAGTAACTCAAAGAAATGCAAAGGAAAAAGTCGTTTGTTTAATTAAAATCTTTTTTTGGTTTTGGAATAATGTGACTAATATTCAACAGATTTCTAAATTAGGCTACAGAAAAAATTTGCATGTGATCTTATCCTGAAATGGACAAAATACAAAAATAGGTGGAACAAAAAAAAGATAAAAGAATAAGAGATAAACAATAATAATAACAATAATGAAGCAAAGCACGGCACACACCGGAAATCTTATAAACTACAAAAATCAAAAAAGTCAAAGAAAAAAACAAAAATATTAAATCCGATTATTCCTTTGTTAATTATGTTACACTTACTTATGAATCCCTTTTTTTATGGAACAAAAAGAGACTTTGTTTGTTCCAAAGCCCCATAAGCTTTCACTAACTCCCCTTAAGTCCCCTCTTAACACTCTTTACTCCCTCAACAACTATTTTAAAAGACCTGATTAGTGATAGACTATTACAGCCACAAAATTTCCCATTTTAATTAAATTAATATTTTTTATTATAATTAAAATTACTAAATCAAAATCAAAGCAGCTCAAAAAACCATTAAATTCAAAAAGAAGCAACACAAAAAAGTACTCTTTTTCCTTCCCCAAAGAAATGAAGAGCCAATTGAAAAGGAGGAGCTCAAAAAGCAAAAAGTCCCGCCCAAAAAAAATTGTTTCACTCTTTTTAAAAAAACAATAATTTTCCAATCATTCACTTTTTTATACATTAAAAAATTTAAACATTGAAAAAAAAATGATACACGTATTAGCTAAAAAATCATCATCGAAATAATTCATAAGCGAGGAAGAACATGTTTTTCTCCGCTCTTCTTTGAAAAAAAATTGATGACCCATGGAATGAAAAAAAGAAGAGAATACGGTAGGAAGAAGACGAGCAATGGAACGCGCCTTATTTCTCTTTTCGGGCTCTCTCTCGTTTTCTCGTGAAAAAATGTAGAAGAAGAAGAAATATGAAAATAAATAAATATCCAATCATTCAAGCGTATCAATAAAATTTTATTATATTGGCTGTTGCTCTAATAAGCGCGAAAATCTTTTTTATTTTTAAAGATTTTTATTGGTATCCAAAAAAGTGAATTAATTAAAACAAATCTGGCGGGATATCTGAAGGATATTCACGACAGCAATAATAAAACTAACTTGTTCAATTTAAATGAGAAATTTGATGAAATTTGATACGTATTAAAAAAAGTGTGCAAAAATTTAGTGCCAAAACAAGTTTCTAGCATTTAATAAAAACATGGCACATATTTTTTTAGCGGAATAAAGATAATGAACAAAAGGCCAAAAAACTACATCAACAAGTTTCAGAAAAATGTGATTTCGTTATAAAGAATGGCATTCATTTTTTTTGGCCGGAAAATGAGGGTGATGAAAAAAACGAAGAAAAATGATAACTATTTTCTTTTGTGTTTAGAAATGCCATTCATGAAAAAACGGAAAAGTTCCCGATTGTTTTTCCGGTTTCAGTTTTTTGGCTTTGTTCTTTTTTCTTTAAAAAACACTGAATGGAACATTATTTGGACAATGATTAAAGCTGTTTAAAAAATTTTGTCAAATTAAAAAGCTGTTTTTTTAAATGCCAAAAAATGATGCTCATGTTTATATAATTTCCTGGGCGGAGCTAACAAATGTTCCTTTCTTAATTTTTCAAATACAAAAAAAAACAATCAAGGTCGATTATCGCTTCTTTTGTTTTGCCTCCAAAAAAGTGCCATAAAAATTTTCCATTCAATTTCCCCCTTTTCTATTTGTTGTCTCCATCGGTCAAACATAAAAAACGGAAGAAAGAAAAAAAAGGTGTTCGGCATTTTAGTGCTAATCTGCATTCATTTTTTTAATACAATAAAAAAAACTTTGTCTTTAATATATATTAATTTTTTTATTGTAATTGATCATATCCGACGACTACGATGACAATAATAATAACGACAAAAATATTATTATTTCTTTCTTTTTTTTCTTTTGTATTTTCACCTTCAAATGCCGAAGATGCAAAAGAAGAAAGAAAAAGAAAGAGATATACCTTTCATTTTTTGAACCTCACCTTCTTTCATCGCTTTTTTTATTTGTCGTCGGTAACCTTTTTCACGCTTAAAAGATTATCCCCTATTTCTCTCTTTCATTATTACTTTTATTAAGATTAATAGTAATATGCAACATTCAATTTTTTTTCTTGTCTTTTGACATTTTTGAACCCACTTATATCCCTTCTAAGGATATACACATACATGTTTGCATAAGTATCGTATACATATGTATATGAATGCGTTAAGTGAATTGAATCCAATTGACATGCCATGATTGAATAATCTGTCTCATCATGTACAAATGCCGAAACATAGAATATTATTTTTATTTGCTTTTCTCATTCATTTTTGTAACACTTTTTTTAATTAGGTTTTGCCGGAATGTAAAAAAAGAAGCTTTCAATTTGTTTCAGTTTTTTTGCCGAAGCAGAAGCAGTCAAAAAAAGGTGACAATAAAAATATGCGCGCCTAAAAATCTGCTTCTTGATTGGTACCGGCAAAAACAGAAAGAAGAAAAGCGAATTTTATTTAACGGAATATAAAAGAACTATAATCGGTAAGAAAGAAATAAAAAAGAGAAGTATAAAAAGAGCTTCAGAAAAGCAAAAGGCAGAGGCAGTGAACGGGAATATAAAAGACAACCTGTTAAAAAAGAGAAATAGGATTGAATTCAATTGAATGTTATTTTTGTTGTTGTTATAAAAATGTTATTTTAGATGATCAAATGAAATTTCGAGTCACAAAAAGTCAAAGGAAGAAAGGACACAAAGAAAATTGAAAATCATTGAAATAAATGGGATTGACACCTTTTAAAGGAAGAAGAAAGAAACTGTTTCTTTCTTTGAAAAAAAAACACGTACTTTTAAATTGGAGAAAAAATAGCAAAGTTAATGAGGAAGAGATTGAAAATATTGGGGGAATATAATAGAGTTAAATATTAAAAATAAGAAAAAGTTATTCATTTTAGGCTAAACAGTTTTGTCAATAATCAGGAATATTACTAGGTATATCTCTTTCTTCTTCCAATCAAGCATAAGATTCGTAACAAAGTTAAAACAGCACTTAACATTAGTTGCAACAACATCCTTATCAAATTTTTCATCGTCAGTTTTCACATTTTCAGAACTTCGTCATCATCATAGACAGTTATATCATATAGTCTACATCATTTCATCTTTTTGGGATTTAAAAAACATCTTTTAATTTGACAACATTTTCTTAAACAACTTTAATCATAGCTCAAATAATGTTCCATTCATCTTTTTTTTGTGTTTTTTAAAGAAAAAAGAACAAAGTCAAAAAAGTTGAAACCGGAAAAACAATCGGGAACTTTTCCGTTTTTTCATGAATGGCATTTCTAAACACAAAACAAAATAGCTATCATCACCCTCATTTTCCGGCTAAAAAAATGAATGGCTTATTCTTCATTGGAATCACATGGAAGCCAAACTTGTTGATGATGTTCTTGGCACTAATTTTTGCCCTTTTTGAGCCAAAACATTTTAATACCTATAAAAACAAGAAACTAAAGAACATTTCGCTGGATGAGTAATTGGTCAATCAACAGGTTTATTCTATCACAAGGAAATAATATTTATCTATCCAAGAAAAAGTTGGCTTCGAAGCCTAACAAATCTCAAAATGTGCTTTAAAAAAGACACAATAAAATCCTCGTTTATTTCTCCATCTTCTATCAATTTTATTCATCCACATATTTATAAAAAGTGTGAAGACAGACATTTTTATTAGACTTCAAAAAAGCAAAAAAAATAAAACTCAAATATTTCTTTCATAAAATGCGGGAGGTTCTATTTTTTCTGTTATAAAACAAGCTTTAAATATATATATTTTCATCTATCTATCTTTCATTGTATTGGCTTCAAATTGGCTTTTTTTGACGCAATTTAAAAAAAAGCTTGCTATTTTTTAAAGTCAGTTTTCGCTTTCGAACAATAACAAACACAAGAAAAAAAGGGTAAAAATGGGATTTTAAAGAGCCGTTCATATAAAATTGCCATCTTTTGTGTGAAATTTCGCTGTTTTTTATTTTTGAAAGAAGAAGCAAAAAAATGAGCCATAAAAATTGGATTGGACTTTTTTATATGTACTTATATGGGATGGGAAGTTGTTGTTAATTGTGTTATGAAATTTGAAGAGATTAAAAGATTTTTTGGCAGCCTAAGGGATAGCTTGTTGTTAGAGTTAATTGAGATTAATCAAAAACTAAAAAAATTTGTTGGATTTGTTAGTTATAAAATGAGATTAAAATTGAGAAAAAAATTATAACGATAATGAGATAAGTGTGCTGCCACAAGTTGTTATTGCAAGGAAAAAATGAAAATGCAATTTGGAGCACTTTGCAATTAAAAAGAGAAAAAAACGCTTGGAGATTACTGTAAACAAGTTGGCGAGCTAAAAAAAACATGCTGTCTTGCAAAAAAGTAGCATAATTATTTAAGCATTAAAAATCAAAAACGAACTTTTTCTCTAGAGAGCTCTATGTACTTTTTAGTTACCATAATCACGCTGTTATTGGATTAGAAAGCAAATAATTTTCAATGGAATCACAGTGAATACATATCAAATTTTAAAGCACGTTCAAATTTGATTGCCTGCAATCATTTTAAAAAGAAACATTCTCGTATTTTGATAAGAAGTACTGTATGAGGTTACAAAAACCAACAAACTTTTCCAAATAACATCTCAGTTTACATGTGAACGCAAAAATTTATATTTTCAACGATAGCCCAAAAAGCGACGATAAAACCAAATCGAATATCTTTTTATTACAAAAAAACATAAAATAAATAACCGTGTTAATTTAATTAAATCAAAAATTCTGAAATTAACCCAAATTTTCGTTAACCTTTTTTATGACTCTTAATTTTTTTATACTTTCAAACAAATATGCATGTTATTGTCAAATAAAACCAATCATATATACCGTATATCGCATTTCAATAATGCCTTTATAAAAATCTGAGAAGGAGAGAAAGAAAATTAAATTTGGATTTGCTTCATTGAATCTATCCTACAAAAAAATTTTCTTCCTTTTTCAATAAAAATAAATCATATAAGTTTTTTTTTTGCGCGGGCACGCGACTAACTTTTTTTGCAGTCATTTTTTATGCATTTTTGGATCTCTCTCTTCTCTGAAAGACTTACATCCAAAAAAATGTTTTTCGTGTACAGTGATTTTTTTCTGTTTTTGTTGAAAGCAATCAAAAATTAAAACAACTTCGATGACCGTGACCGTTTTTTTTCAACTTTTTCCTGTTTTTTTTTGCTGTTCAGGAAAGAAGGTAAGACAAAAAAATGAATCGGAAGTTTGTGGATGCAAGAAAGGAAGCAAATTTCATGGAAGATGAATTAGTGAATGATTGAAAATGAGAAGCAGTTGCAGTAGCAGCACATTACACAACCCATTTAATCAGAAGGAGAAAAGGAAATGTGTGTGTTGGCAAATGCAATAAATATATAATTGTTATACACGCGTCTTTAATTGTAATATTTTCTTTCGTTAGAAAAGGGGAAATCAACAACCATAAGCTTTTCCGGTTCGTTAAGGCAATATAAAAAATCAAAAAAGTTGGAAAAAATATGGAAAGAAGAAAACGGTAGCTCATCATTTGTCAGGAAAGAATTAAATCATTTTTTAAGGAAGGATTTTATAAAAAATATCTGTCAAATCCTCATAGAATTGGAAGCTTAATTTCGATAGAACTGTTAAAAGAAATTAAGTTACAGTAGATATGGTAAGCTTTGATGAACATAACTTTTGTTACGGGAAGCTTAATGATTGTAAATTATGGCTTGCCGCATACCCAAATCACACAATCAAAAGTTTTTTATGGAATTACTAAGCTACCGTAGCACAAGAAAATTAACTTTCCTGCTAATTTGAAAATTCCAAAAATGCCCCTTTCGCTGCATACCAAAAGTCATTTTCGAAAACATTAAAAAACATAAATTTTAAAATTAGTTTTAAGTGTTATTTTTCAATTATCGTTAATAATATTAAAAAAGGCTTCTTTCTCCTTCTAAAGTATTACCCTGGAAACAATTTAAACGCATATTTTTATTTATTTATTTTTTTAGCTTTTCTCTTCTTAACAACAAAAGCTGAAGCCCTTAATTGAAAAAAAGTCAAAACGGGATTGTTAAAAGCTTTTTTATAAAAATAATTTTCTCATTCTCATAACTACTTGATATACTTCTTCAAAAACGACAAAAAACATAATTTTTAGTTCTTCTCAATTTAAGTGTATCGGGCTACAGTATCCTTTTTCGTAAAACACTTAATCGTTGATGAACCTTCAAAAAATAATAAAATTTAACAAAAAAAAGAGATAGACTTAATTTCTTTGCGCTAAAAAATTTTGTGCACTCTAAATAGTCCCCATGTATTAGAGGGAAAGAAAAAGAATACTATCATTTTCTTCTGATTTCTTTTTTTTCGAAAAAGAGAAGTCTCTAATTTGCAATTAACGACCCCGCCTCTATTTTCCTTCTCTCTCAATCAAAAAAATATGTAAACGAAGAAAAAAGGAAAGAAAGAAGGCGAGTCTCCTTAAACGATAACGACTTTTAACATTTTTTTTAAAAAAAATAATAAATTTAGTGAACACTTTTTTTAGTTTTTAGTTTTCAATGACAAACAAGAAAAGAGGTTTTTGTTGATTTTAATTGGCTCGAAAAAGGACCAAGAAAAAGAAGAGAGAAGATTCACTTGAACAAATTTTTTTATGGTTACGGTAGTTTTGTCGAAGATGAAGAAAAAACAAGAATGAAACACAAATTAAATGAAAAAAAAACTAACTAAAAAATAGTTAGTTAAAGCGTAAAATTAATGCTTGCTTGATTGTTGCTTCTGGAAACATGAAAAAAAATTGTCGAAAGAAATTTAAAAAATAATTGGTGCAAAAAATTATGAAAAAGCAGTTTTTGATTTAATAAATTTAATTTTCTTTTTTTTCTACAATTCAGAAGATTATAAAAAAAGGATTGGATAAAAATTAAAAAAAATGAACAAGAAAGAAAAAAAATGAAATGACTTCAGAAGGGGAAAAAGATTGAATGAAGAAAATAATTCTCTCAGTGGGAGATAAATTGATGAATAGAATTTGAAGGGAGGTGGAACACAAAAATATGGAATTTTAACAAAGAGTGAACACAAAAAATATCTGTCACAAAGTGCGACAAGCCTGAGAGAAAAAATACACGATTGATACATGTTGCTTTAATAACGGTACATCAAAAATGGAATATTAAATAAAGCAGTAGCAAGAAAAAAAAAGCAATTACTATTTTTTCAATGATTCAAGTAGCTTTTATGCAAAATGTGATTTGATACTTTTAAAGAAGGAAGAAGTTTTTTTTGACGTCAAATTATTTTGATTCATTCAACTTTTTGTTATTGTAACATTTGTAAAAACATACATTTTATTTTACAAAGGTTATTGATGACGATAATTTTAGGTAAGTGACAGTATCACAAATGTTTTTTCAACGATAATGGGTAAAGGCAAATTATAATATTTGCTGTGTAAGGCAAATTTCAACACATCTTTTTTAAAAAATTAAAAACAAGACGTTTATTCCCCGACAAGGTTACGGTACATCAATCAAAGAACCTGCAGCAACAAAAAAGAGTTGATTAAAAACTTCTTTTAACTTTTTTAATTACAAATCACTTTTTTCAAATCAAAGAAAATGAAATGGGCGACCTTCTGTTCTCTATTAATTTTTTATTTTTATATATTTTTCTTCGAAATTGTTTTTGATGTCTTCATCAACTTCTGATGATTGCTGCCAGTACCCCAACAGGCAAGATAAAAGAATAAAAAAAGTTGTCATCGCTCTGTGTTAGTTAATAACGACCTCCCTCTTCCTTTTTTCTTCTTTTCTTTTATTTCATCGGTTTACGATTTACCCTCGAACACTATAATAGAATCAAATAAATATCGAGGCAATCCCCCATGTTCTTCTCAATAAAGACCTCTGTTTTTAGTTTTTTACAGATTTTAATGAAAGAAAAAGAAAAAAACCCGAACACTGTTTTAATTTTTTAGTACTTTTTGCAGAAAAACGAATGAAATGATTCGAGTTTGTTAATTGTCGAAAAAATCAAAAACTTTTTTGTTGCTGTTTTTGTAATTATTTTAATTCACAGGAACAAATGAATTTCAGTCTTATAATCGAGCTCCTGCTGACTCCACCGAATGAAAGAAAGAATCAGAAGAAAAGAAAGCGAGACAAAGAAGATTTCAGATGTCTGTTTTTTGACCGGATTACAGAAGATTAAGATAAATGGTTTTTGCAGCTTTTTGATTTGAACAATTGCTAACTAAAAGTGGATCAAAAATTTTGCAACACTAAATTTTTATGTTGCATTTTTGCGTTCATACCAAAAGCATTATAGCTTCAATTTTGAACAAATACTGTTAAATTCAACTTCAGTTATCACTAAGTTTACTGTTTTTGGAACAACTATGTTTAAAAAAATGAATTTGCATAGCATTGATTTTCCGTCCATCAAAAACTATGTTTAAACTGATCGTAAACAATCTGGCAACAATGTCCTCTTTCTCTCTCTTTCACCATAAAACATTTTAAATACAAAAGTTTAGACAATTTACAAGAAAAACAAGCGAAACCCATTAAACGGAAGAACACCAAAAGAAAAAAAAGTGTTCAAAACCAGAGGGGGTCGTCGGTCATTGTAGAAAAAAGACTCATTGTTGGTCATTAAAGGAGCAAAGCAAAAAATAAAAGCGCGACATTTTTCATTACTTTTTTTTCATTGTTTTTTTGTCTCTTTTGTTTTTTCCGCTTCCGATTAAATAGTACAAGAAAAACAGTGACCTTCTTTTGTACGATTATTTCTTTTTTCCACTTTTTAGATTAGCAATTACATACATTACTGCCAGCCGACTGAAGCCTATATCAAAAAAATCAGAAAACTATTTTCAATCGCCTGCTTTTTTTACAAAAAAACCGTAACTTTTGAGGTGCTTGTTTTTTTGAGTCAAAAAAATGTGAATCATATTTCCGTTTTCTGTTTTGTTTTTTTTCTTTGATTGACGACTTTCTTCTTCTTTGATGATGGCATTATATTTTTTTGTTGATGATGGAGGAGGAAGAACAATACAAGCAGCCAATAAATTTTATTACATTAAAAAAAAGAAGAAGTAACGGGTGGTTTTCATTAGTTGCAAAAAAAGCTGTTAAATAATAGAAAAGGATTAAGTTTGTACAAAAAAAAAATCTGGTAGAAAAAAAAGTTGTTAAATAATAAACAAATGATTTAATGCGATTGAGTAGGATGTTGATTGGGTGATTATAGCAATGAAAAGTCTTGAGAAATCATAAATTATTTCTTGAAAATCGTTATTTTTGATGTTGTTGTTGAGAATATGGATGTCATTAAAGTTAATCATAAATCTGTGGAACAGAATGTAGAAAAATGAATTGAATTTATTATTTACGGTCAATAAAATGAAACAAATTAAGATTCAGTTGCAAAATAAACAACTGCAATATCAATTCAAGCCCATTAAAACTTGAAAAACATGAAATGTTAGCAAATTATGACAGATAATCACCAAAGTTGAACATGTTCATGAAAGTCAAAATCTGTTGCTTCATCTGTAATTAATATTTTTTTCTTTCCCCTTAACGTTATAACGATTACCCTACAAAACCCAATGAACTAAAATTTGGGATACATGTTTCTCATCACAGTTGTATTTTCTATTTAACAAAGAAACTGTAAGATCTCTATTTTTGTTTTACACCAAAAGAATTATGTTAGTCGGCAAAGATCAAACAAACAAAAAGTTTTGTGTTTTACAAAAATTTTCTCACCATAATGATTCAATTTTTTCAATGATTTTTAATTTGGATGACATTCTCTTTTCATTCACTTTCATTTATCATGACCAGCAAAAAAACAGTTGTTCTCTTTTTTATTTTTCAAAAAAGACTTTCTCTTTCCATTTTTTTGAAGCAATGTTTTTCCCTCTCCTTCATTTTTGTGAAAGAGATTCTGATTGTTCACGTTTTTCCTTTTTTCATTATATAAATTTTTATTTTCTCATAACCTTTAATAGCTTTTTAAATTTCATTTTTATTACATTTGCTTCGTTTATTAGAGTGTTATAACTAGAGGTCCAATTTTACACCATTGAGAGGAGTACGGCAAAATGAACAATTTACAAATCTTGTTCAAAATAGAACTCTGCAAAGAAATGCCCAAATTTATTTTAAAAAGTTATATTGTGCACAATTTTGCTGCAATTGAATTAACAACTTTTGTAACATTATTGTAATTTGTCAAATCAAAAATTGTAAAAGTGTAGTCTGTTGAAGTTGCCAAACGAAACAATTTCGAAAAATCACTATTTCCAATTCCAATCGTTAATATTGTCATTCCGCTATTTTTAAAAATCCTGATGTAACCCATTGTTGCCTCGTCAATATAATTTGTGCTAAAACGTAAATTATTATTAATGTGGAAGCAACATAACAATCTTATTTGCTTATTAAGTTAATCAGTACTAATAAAATTATTTCATTTAATAAATATTCCTATCCTTGCTCAACTAACTTTTTAGCAACAATAATCATATTTTCTGCAACATTTGGCCTTCTTTGTAATGGATTTGCAATGAGATATGTTAATGCGCTAAATAATTTAACATTAATAATTGCTTATTACAACTTACAAACTAACTCATTGACTAATGATTGTGTTGAAGTAAAATAAGATGATAAAGTTGTTTGTATATTTATGGTAGCCTGATAATGTTCAACGGTATTCACATTTGAAAATAAAAACGGGATTGCATCTGCCGCTGCAAAGTCAGATGTTCGCGGAAACGGAACTGGAACAGGGTGAAAACTTTTAAAAGAATACAAAGAAGGATTAAATAAAGCTGAAACCATGAAATTGAACATATCCTAAAATCCTATTACTAACAACTCCAAATGTCATAATGCAGTACTGTGTCACTTATATCGTCGTCTATTTGGGAAACATCGTAAATAAGGCATATGTCTTGATTGATTTTAAGCGTTTCGCATGGTACCTCAGATGTTGAAGGCAACACAGTTGGCTGAGGAGCTGGTTGTAAAACAGCGTAAAAGAAAACTACAAAAATGTTATTTTATTTTACAAATTTGATTCATGATAATTATTAAGGTTACCAGGTGTTTGAATTTTAAAAACAAACGTAAAAACATTTGTATCAGTCACAGAAAAAGAAAATGCATCACTTTGGCAAGAATTAAATCTGCAAAAATAAACATTTTTTAAGAGAGCCAAGGTTATACCTAAAGGGGAGAGGGAACATTCGTGGTAGTTGCCTCCTCTAAAATGGACATAAATTCTTAGAACTTTTGTCAAAGTGGCAAAAGATCAAAGAACCCTCATTTTTTTATTCTGTTTATGGTTGTGAAGACAAGACTTGAACCTAGCCATAAATGACTAAAAGTAAAAATGCTTTTTTTTGCTATTTTAATACAGTTTGGAATCATAAAACTCATGCAAGTAAATTCAGTGATGAACGTTTTAAAGCTTTTATCTTACGTTTGTTGATTAGCTAATAATGTGACTGTATTTGTATCACTTAAATTTTGACAAGGTAAAATTTTGACCTGAAATTAAACAATATATTTTGGTAAAAAATAGAAACTTTTAACTGTTGCACCAGCTGGAAGACCATTTATAAGATTATCTTCAAAAAGTATTGTTGTTGAACAGATTATAGGCGCACATGACACTCCACCAAATCCACCACCTTCAGAAGGAGATCCAACTGATACAGAAGCTATTGAGGAAGCTGAAACATTTTGATCTACGCCACATTCACAACTTGAATGTGCTAGTTCTGAAAACAAAATTAATTCGTATTTATATTTTAAAAAAACAAAATTGTTCTACCAAATAAATATATAATAAAAAGAATACGCAAATAATTCCACTTCATTTTTTTCAAAACAATTGTCTTAGAGTTCTTTATTTCTCTAAGATGTTTATCACGAAAATGATAACTTTGTCAAAATTTTTTTTATGATTTTATATGAGCATCGAGTGTATATGCGAAGCAGTTGAAAGTAAACCGACAAATATTTAATAGCAAATTTTTAAGGTTCTTTAGATAACATTTTTATGTGATTTTTGCTTATGATTTTTATATTTTTACTGATAATTTTTGTTCCTAGTCTAGTCTGTACGTTGACATCATGGTACTGATCGGTAAAAGAACATTTACAGATTTATACTATCCATTTCAATAAGAACCGCTATACATAATCATTGTTCATCACTGGTTTTGTCGTTGAATCTTGATTGCAAATACACACTGGTTTTACTCTCAACGTCGCCATTTAAGAATCTTTCTTAAAGCTCTTTTGAAAATTCATCTTTTCTTTATCATTTCTTTTTTAAGAAATTATTTTCTTGATTAAAACGCGACTTTGTGGCGCCACTAATGATACCTTTTGACTTGATCAGAGTATAATTTATTTTTATCAGTTTATTGGTTACTTTATAAAAAAGAAACATACATAATTTCTAGAAGAGAAAATGAATAGCTGGTTTGTCAAAGTGTTTGGGGATTATATATAAATTTTTTGATAACATCTTTGTTGTCGTCACGAGGTATTTCAGGGCAATTGCGAGATGATGATATCAAAAACATGTGGGTTAATAGAAATTGAATGTTTCTTAGATGTCTGTTGTTACTTTCATCTTTTTAGAAAAAGAAAAATGAAGTTCAATAAAATAGCGTTCGATAGCGCTTTTTGTTTTTGTGTAACAGATTATGTTTATTATTTTCACATTTTAACTTTTGGATATTAACACATCGTTAAACGTTTTAATAGATCAAATTGATAAATGCTTTGACGCTCGCCAAATGTTATCCTTCTTCTTCCAATTTACGGATGTTATCAAGAGTTTGGCTGGCTGACGCTGTTAACTAAATAATAAAACTGCAAATTTTAGTCATATAAATATAAAACTTACATTGTTACTGACAAACAGTACCCTTTCATGGACTTCATCAATGTATGCATTTATGTTAGAGTTAATAAAATCATTTGATTGAATCAATTTTTCATCGGTATCCAAAAATGCATCAAGCGAGATAGAAAATAGTTCAACACCTTTGTATACTGCACGAATTGTGTCTACACTATAATTACTCGAAGCAAGTTGATCAGATGTATATGGAGGACGTTTAAGAACAGGATGTTGCAATTGATTATAAATTTGTTTCCGCACACAAAAATAAACATCACAATTATTTTCAACTGATGCTAATCGTTGAGTAAAATTAGAGGAACAAGCTTTTTCGCTTTCTGGTGTTTGGCATGAAAAGAATTTTTCAAAGGGAACAGCATAAGCGTGGTCCATTTCATACTGATAGCTTATGCAAACAGTTACGCTTCTTCCAAACCGATAAGATTGATAGCTTCCTGGACATCCACTTTCACCAGTCAGTTCGTTTGGTTTTCCATCTTCAAACAATCCGCCAAACATTGCACCATGTTTAGCGGGAATATTAGCATCGGCATTTTTTCGACACCAGTAAGTGTTTACATACACAGAATCTTTATAGTGAACATAATAATCGACATAATGACATTCTTTTTTAAAATACCAATTCCTGTGACATTCTTTTCGAGGTTCATTAACAATTCGATCTTCAAAATGATAAACTTCATCCAAAAGTAAGACAGATTCATAAAAAAGTCCTTCACATAATGGTGCTCCCATAAAAAGATTATCTTGAGTAAAATTATCACATCGCCATTGGGGGCTATTAAGCAAAGGTAAACACGTTTGATAAAATCCTCCAAAGGGATATGAATCATTATTGGATTTGCAACTTCCATCATCAAAATTTGCCTAAATTTGTTTTAAATGTAAAAAAACAAAGTTTTAATATCTTCCTACTTGAAAATCATAATTTGGAGCACTCATATCTGTACAGCCACGAATAGTGTTTTTTTTGTAATATAATTCGATTGAATTCTTAAGCAATACCTGAGTAGGAAAGATCAACGTTATATCGATATTAGGAAAGTTTTTTGGTACAACAAGCTCATACAACCAATCACCATCGTGATTAAATGAAACAAGATTATCAACTTCAAAAGTTCCATTATCGGACATGGATAGAATTTTATTAACATCCGGTCCACCATTTGTGGCAATTTTAGAATGCTATTATAATTATTTTGCTTAACATTTGTTTGTTTTGAGTTGTAACTTCATGGGTATCTTCAACAGAAGCATGAAAATATGATCCGAAACTAGCTGCAGCTGAAGCTCTAACGCTGTCTAGTGTTGCAGCATCAGTGAAAGTGTAATTTGAATCAATAAATGTTTCTTGTTCAATGACAGCACCGGTGCTAGCTGTTGAGATATAATGTGTTCCGAAATCTTTTACAATCACTTCTGCAAGATATTTGGCTTGATAGGTTAAATTTCGCGACACTGCGTTTGCAACTTGTTCAATTCTGTCAATAAAACCCGGTTCAAGAGAGCCGACTGGATCTCTATATAAATTAAAACTTTTGTAAACAAGTTTTGTGTGTAACAATGAAGATTTATATTTTGCAAAAGTTTCTTTAGATTCTTGATGCTTTGTGCTAAAACTTCCGGAAGCTTGGAACATACCATATCCACCACCTGCAGAAGCCGTAAAAGTGTTGGTTACAGTTTCTTTGTAATCATTAAAACTATCATAATATTCTGCCATTCGATCAAGGCTTGTTTGAAGAACTGGAGTTGCTATGACATTATCTGGTAATAAAAAGCTACCAGTTGGTTCTGCTTGACATGCTTTAAACTCTTCAAGGAAAACTGGTTTTGTAACGACACTTTGAAGATCATCCCATCCATATCCGACAATACCTGCTAACGTTCGACCATTTAAAGAATTTCCCGGAATAGCTTTTGCTGATTTTAGGCAAGCATTAACAGTTGAAAGAGGGGCCTCTGCCAAATAAACAGGAACAAAATAAAGAAAAAAAAGAGAAACAACAAACCAGCTATTCATTTTCTCTTCTAGAAATAAAGTACGATTTTTCTTTTTTATAAAGTAACCAGTAAAACTGATAAAAATACTTTGATCAAATCAAAAGCTGTCATTAATGGCGCCACAAAGTCGCGTTTTAATCAAGAAAATAATTTCTTAAAAAAGAAATGATAAAGAAAAGATGAATTTTCAAAAGAGCTTTAAGAAAGATTCTTAAATGGCGACGTTGAGAGTAAAACCAGTGTGTATTTGCAATCAAGATTCAACGACAAAACCAGTGATGAACAATGATTATGTATAGCGGTTCTTATTGAAATGGATAGTATAAATCTGTAAATGTTCTTTTACCGATCAGTACCATGATGTCAACGTACAGACTAGACTAGGAACAAAAATTATCAGTAAAAATATAAAAATCATAAGCAAAAATCACATAAAAATGTTATCTAAAGAACCTTAAAAATTTGCTATTAAATATTTGTCGGTTTACTTTCAACTGCTTCGCATATACACTCGATGCTCATATAAAATCATAAACAAAATTTTGACAAAGTTATCATTTTCGTGATAAACATCTTAGAGAAATAAAGAACTCTAAGACAATTGTTTTGAAAAAAATGAAGTGGAATTATTTGTGTATTCTTTTTCTTTGTATAAATACTTTTGGTAGAACATTTTTTATTTTTTTAGATATAAATACGAATTGATTTTGTTTTCAGAACTAGCACATTCAAGTTGTGAATGTGGCGTAGATCAAAATGTTTCAGCTTCCTCAATAGCTTCTGTATCAGTTGGATCTCCTTCTGAAGGTGGTGGATTTGGTGGAGTGTCATGTGCGCCTATAATCTGTTCAACAACAATACTTTTTGAAGATAATCTTATAAATGGTCTTCCAGCTGGTGCAACAGTTAAAAGTTTCTATTTTTTACCAAAATATATTGTTTAATTTCAGGTCAAAATTTTACCTTGTCAAAATTTAAGTGATACAAATACAGTCACATTATTAGCTAATCAACAAACGTAAGATAAAAGCTTTAAAACGTTCATCACTGAATTTACTTGCATGAGTTTTATGATTCCAAACTGTATTAAAATAGCAAAAAAAAGCATTTTTACTTTTAGTCATTTATGGCTAGGTTCAAGTCTTGTCTTCACAACCATAAACAGAATAAAAAAATGAGGGTTCTTTGATCTTTTGCCACTTTGACAAAAGTTCTAAGAATTTATGTCCATTTTAGAGGAGGCAACTACCACGAATGTTCCCTCTCCCCTTTAGGTATAACCTTGGCTCTCTTAAAAAATGTTTATTTTTGCAGATTTAATTCTTGCCAAAGTGATGCATTTTCTTTTTCTGTGACTGATACAAATGTTTTTACGTTTGTTTTTAAAATTCAAACACCTGGTAACCTTAATAATTATCATGAATCAAATTTGTAAAATAAAATAACATTTTTGTAGTTTTCTTTTACGCTGTTTTACAACCAGCTCCTCAACCAACTACAACTATTCCAAAAACAACTACTGTAAATTATCAGTAAATGAAGGCCGACGTGGTTATTATTCTAGACGGCTCTGACACAGTTTCTTATTTAGAAAAAGGCGATATTATATTATTTTTAAATGAAGCCTTTAAACAATTTAATATATTTGAAAGTTACATTGATATTGCTATAATTGTTGCACTCGGGGACCAGTTCCCAGCTGCAGTGGTTAAAAATACTTTTAAATCTATTAGCACTAATGCTGGTTTACAAAATGCATTGAACAATGCTTTCGACAACTCCGACTTTGAAGCTGGAACTGGACAAGATTCGCTATCATTCGCTGTGAAACAATTATACAATGCTGATTTTTTGAATAGGGGCTATCGTAATAGTATTAAAAATCACTTGGCTATTTACGTTACTACAACAAACAGGTACGATAAGTTTAATTAAACTTTAAAATTCAGATTTTAAAGCCCTAATCAAGGCGCTGTTAATGAAGCTCGTAAAGTAATGCAACAAAATTTATTCCAATTTATGCCGATTGGTTATCAAGGAAGCAGCAATCAACAAGCTTTAACAAATTTCGTAGGAAGCTCCCAATGTGCTTTAGTTTCCTCAAATAGTGCATATATTTCAAAAACTATTGCTGACAAAATTGAATACGCCAATTTGCAAGTTTCTGTCATTATTTTTTAAATTATTAAAAAAGTCTTTTTAGAAATAATGGAAAATACTGTTAAAAATATCAAGATGTAGTCATCGCCTGTTAAAATAATTAGACATTATTTCTTCAGTAACTTTTATAGTAAATATGGCTTTATATATCAAAATTTGAGTTAATACTTGTTTTTACATATAAACACTAACATATGATTAGCATTACAAAACACAGCAAACAACAAAGAGCTTTTTTAAAGACTCAAATCAGAATCTTCAAATAAAAATTAGCATTTTCTGTGGCCAATGTCTTTAGTAAATATGTCTCAAAATATTAAATCTTTTGCTACTCTACGAAATCACTGAAAGAGAATTTGCTTCTCATTTTTCTTGTTACAGATGGTCTTTTGTATTTGACAACTGTAAGATCTCCATTTCTTCCATACACCAAAAGAATTATGTTAGTCGGCAAAGATCAAACAAACAAAAAGTTTTGTGTTTTACAAAAATTTTCTCACCATAATGATTCAATTTTTTCAATGATTTTTAATTTGGATGACATTCTCTTTTCATTCACTTTCATTTATCATGACCAGCAAAAAAACAGTTGTTCTCTTTTAGTTTTCAAAAAAAGACTTCTCTTTTCAATTTTTTAACCACGCTTTCTTCTCTTCCACTTTTCTGATTGTTCACGTTTTTCCTTTCTTTTCATTATATAAATTTTTATTTTCTCATAACCTTTAATAGCTTTTTAAATTTCATTTTTATTACATTTGCTTTGTTTGTAAAAAATTGTGTATAATGAAAATTAAAACTACAATGCTTAATTTCTTTTTTCTTTCCGAAACAGAATTAACAGCCAGCATTTTTGTACTGTAAGCGGCAACGAACAATATTGTAGAAAATCTTTGAAGTCATAATTTTTTTTTGTTTAATCGTTCTAAATTTTTATTTATGACTTACATACTTATATTTATCTATTAAAAAAGCGGATAATAAACGCACAATAATATTAAAACAGTCACCAAATACAATGTGTATAGAAACAAAAAAAATCGTTTTTTAAATAATAATAATAAAACATTCGCGCAAGTTGAAGATTTTCTTAAGGAAATTTATAGTACTTCCAAATTAGCGCCATTAAAGTGCAATATTGTTTAGGAGTTTGTCCAGGGAATGAGATATCAGGTGGCATGTATTTCGTAAATCCAGCATCAATAATATTTTGAACATATTTTTCAAGGGCTTTTGTTTCTTCAACAGAAATTGAACCAGTAATAAATTCAAGGCGATATTGAATTCTAGGATTATGCTAAAAATGGACAAACAATTATTATGGGCAAAATTATAGCTTCATCGATGATGGTAAGACGAGGGAGAGGGAATATGCCGTAAATCTAGCCTGAGATTGTTAGTTAAGTAGCAGCCGTCAAACTAGGCAATCCAAGATGGGTAAATAAAAATAAACTTACTTCCATAAATTTTAAAAAAAGCAAAAATGATGCAAAAGAGGCCATTTGAACTTCAATTTTTCGCAAATTTGATGCATCAATATCTTTGAAAGTGCTGATCATATCAGCACCAAAAATTGGTGATTCACCATTATGACTGAAAACACACAAAGATAAATGACCCAAAATGAAAGAGTAAACTTACTATTGAAAATGTTTAGCATTTGGGATACATTTAACGATATCACCAAAATAAACAGGATCACCATTTTCAAAAGTAATTGTTGTATCATGTAAACGAGCTTCATCAACAGTACCAGAAGCTGTCAAAATCTTGAATTCAGCAAAAGACAAACTTTGAGATTGAAGTTCTAAATATGAAACATCACAAACAGCAATTTTTTGAATAAGCGCTGGAGAAAGTAAAGAATTAAAAAAATGAATTCCACCAATAATCCAAAGCTTTTTTTTAAGATTATCAACACTTTCCATCTCTTCATGAATATGTTCACGTTCATCCAAGGCGTGATAAAACCATTTATTACTTGAATAATATGTTCCAAGTTCTGTGGCAACATGAAAAGGAAATTCTGGATATTGAAAATATCGATGACATTTCATTAATTTTACAGCCATTTTTGGGGCTGCTTTTTCTTTGAGCCATTTTAAAGTAAAAGATGGTACATCAGCCGACGGAATACAAGATGGAATGAAGTTAGGCATTTTCTAAAAAAACAATACAATATTTTACACTTTGTTTATATCAAATGCATACACGACCAAATAAATGTATTCATAAAAATCAAAAATAAAAAAGCTAACAAAAACATTGAAGAAGGAAGACACGCGATCGATATTTAAACACATTATTATAACACTGAACAAAAAGGGGTAAAAATCGAAGAAGAAGAAGAAGCCTTTCGTAAGTGCTTTAAACAACAGCAACAACAGCACAAAAGAGGCTGTCTTGTGATGGTGCCGCGCAGTGAAAGGATGTTTATGAATAATCATTGCTTAGGAAAAAAAATCTTTGATCATTTGAAAAAAATGTTGTGAGTATATTGCAAATCGTGATTCACATAAAATCGTTTGGCTTGTTTATTAAAATAGAAATTTTACAGTGAAACAGTAACAGTCAAAGTTTAAAATGCAAAACATAGCACTTATTGAAAACAGTAGCTTTAAAAACAACTTTTTTGCAATTTAATCGCAGAATTAATAATCATCGCATAAAAGAAAACTTTGTTCATTTAGCTCTTTTTTGACAACAATAATGGAATATTAAGTAAAGTCTCATATTCTTGATTAACATGCCCAGGATATTTGATACGAGGTGATGGAGATTTTGTAATTCCACTATCAGCAGTGATACGTTGAACATAAGCATGAAGAGCTTCCTCCTCTTCAGCAGAAATTGAACCAGCAATAAATTCAATTTTATATTGAATATGTGGATTATGCTAAAAAGCAAAAACATTAGTATGTTTCACATTTGAAAAAAAATAAACTTACTTCCATAAATTTTGTAAAAAGTACAAAATATGGATAAGAGATCATGTCAATATCTACGACAGTAATTTTTGAAGCATCCATATCTTTATAAGTATTAATAAAATCAGAGCAAAAAATGGATACTTGATCATTGTAACTAAAAATGTGAGAAATTAAAGATGCCAAATTAGAATAACAAACGTACTAATGAAATCTCTTTAAATTCAGAACACATTTAAGAATATCACCAAAATAAACAGGATCACCATTTTCAAAGCTGATGGTTGTTTTATGGAGAAGAAGTTCTTCAACAGTGCCGGAAGATGTCAAAAATTTAAATTCATCAATAGATAAATGTTGAAAATGAAGCTCCAAATCAATAATATCACAAACAGCAATCTTTGGAAAAAGAAATGCAGTAAAATTTGAATCAAATGAATTAAAAGCTTCAGTTATCCAAAACTTTTTTGTAAAAATTTCAATGCTGTTAAGGTCTTCATGAAAATAATGCTGACCATCAAATGTACGATAAAACCATTCATCTGTAGAAAAAAATGTTCCAATTTGTTTAACAACATGATAAGGGAATTCCTGATGTTGAAAATATTTATGACATTTCATTAATTTAACAGCCATTTTCGGTGCTGCATTTTGTTTCATCCATTTTAGGACATCCGATGGGAAATCTGATGGGGGAGCACGAGGTGGTACAAACATTGAAGGAGAAATTTAAGAATGCAAAATAAAAAACCTTTCAAAAAATGGTATCTAAAAGTTATGTGAATTAGTTTGAAAAAAATATGAAAAATAACAATTTTCAATCAATAGCATCTGACTAAGCCAAAGGTTCGAAAGCAATCTCTGTCGAAAGAGCGCAGAAGAAAAAAACAAAACAAAAAATGTGACTTTTGCCATTTCGCGCACTGTTATTGAAAGGGGGATCAGTTCTATAAAATACTTTTTGTCTCTTTTTGGAAAAAGAAAACTCTTTCTTTGGGCAAAAATGTTTTTAAAATTGCTTTTTTTGATAGAAAGAAAGTAGCTCATTAAACATATTTCTGTGATGTAAATCTAAATTAAAAGTGGTAAATTAGATTGTTGCGGATGATGAAACATTATGTTGAACTCCATTGATAACAATAGAATCAGAGTAATAGAAAAAAATGTATTTGTTGTTTACAAGTGTTTTTGTGAAATGTTTGTCTTTTCTGCATAATTAAACAATTATTATTAATTGACGCACAAGGTCATCTCTAATGTTAGTGATAAAAAATATGCAAAAGAATGACCAATTTTAGAAAAACAAAACCAAACTGTTATTTATCGTTTAGATGACGAATTGTCTTCTAAAAAAATTTTTGTACTTAAAACGGTTCATATTTTTTTAGAGAACATGACTTACTATTTTAAATTTTTGGTAAATTTTGCAACAACAATAACATTTATGTACTCATTCATTCAAATGCTAAGTTTTTGTGAAGCTTTAATTGGAGGTAAATATTTGCAATAAAATTATATTAATGCTGTTAAATATTTTGACAGATAAAAAATATGAAGAATCAATGAGACAGCTGGAAGCAAAATTATATAGTCTTAACTATCATACTGACCCTCATAAAGTAATTCCATCTTTGTACAATGTTCATATGTCATTGCCGTACTTTTCTATCTCTCGCAAAATTGAAACATTTGGTTGTATATTTTTGTTATAATTTTGATACACTTGCTCTTTTAACTTAATTTTACAATTATATTTAAAAAACTATTTTATCCATATAAACAGTATTTGAAATTTTTACAAACTTGTTAATTACATTGTTTTCCATATTAACATCCCCATGATGTACCATCATCCTTGCAATCATCCACTTCATACCATTCCCATGTTCCAGTTCCCGGGCAATTTTGAATACTTGGATTTGTACCTGAAATAGAATTTAAATACATCCTTGAAACTGTTTGAAAAGGCAATAAAACTTACAAAGTCTAAATTCAGTATGCTTGAGATTATAAATTTTAAATGGCTTTGCTGGTAGAAGCACAAACATGGAAACAAAAAATAAGAAAGCAATATAAAGCTTCATTTTTACGATAGAACAGTATTGAAACAAACAAGGCTTCTTTTATGATTATAAAATTATTTGTTTCATTTTTATAGGAAAAAAAACTGTTGTATTTTTTGATGATTTCATCGACCTTTTGTTCAATTATTTTTGTGAAATGACTTCATCAAATTTCTTCAAATGTTAAAGTTTATTTATAATTCGACATCATTCAATAAAACTGATAGTATCATAATTTTTTGAAACATTTATTCAAGCACGAATATTATCATAATTACGCTTTCGATATTTCTTTAATGAGCATATGATATCGTTTTTTTTAAATTTCATTTTTATTTTTCGTGTAAACCTAAAATAACACAAAGATACATAAATTAAAAAAGTATATGAAAAACAAAAAAAAGAGTGCTGTGCTGACTTAAAGCATTTTTAATGAAGCAAAACAAGGTTTTTTTTGAAAATTTTACGACAAAGCTTTTAAAAACTTTTTTCAACATAAAAATGAGGCATGACAGACAACATATAAATAATAAAAATACTTTTGAAAGAATGAGAAAATTTTTTTGCTATTTATTATAACAAAAGCTCCAAATATTTATTATTTGTTAATCCTGTAATACACACGTCGGTTTTCTTTCATCCGTAAAGCATCTCCATCATCAATTCCTTCATATGTGATGAGTGGTGAACAATAATCATAACTATTTTCAACACGAGAACTTTCTTCCACAACATCTTCCAATAATTCCTTGTATACTTCGGAAATTGTTTTTGAAATTTCCAGCTTAGCATTTATTTTTGAGATCTAAAAAAGACAACAGGGCTACTAACTACATATGTATTAAAATTTAATTTTTTCTTGTATTGCACAAGTTGACATACATGTGCTTACATCATCATTGATTTGTTTCTTTTTTAAAAAAAACTTTTTATCAAACGATTAAAGCAGTTTGTTCGTTTTTATGTAGCTTTTTAAAACAGAAAACAACTGCGAGTAAAAAACAAAGCAATCACAAGCAGAAAGTATCCTCAGATAAACAAACATATACAAACTGATGTTTGAATAATAAACACTTTTTTTGTAGTTGGCTAATTTGATTGTATAAAAAGTCCATCTTCTTATTAAACAGAATAATGCAATAAAAATTGACAATATTACAAAAAATGTTTACTATCTGTCATGCAAAAATTGAGCATTAAAGTTTTTATCATCTTATTGAGCGTTATATTGTTCTGTTAGTGATAACAATGCATGTTTTTCTTGGTAAGATTGTCCTTGATACCAAATATTTGGAGGCGGGTATTCTACAATTTCTCTATCAATAATTCTTTGAACATAATTTTTGATAATTTTAGTTTTCTCTACAGAGAGTGAATTATTAAGGAAATATATTTTGTAATAAATATGTGGATTAAGCTAAAACGTATAAAAACATATATTTATAAATAGCCAAAATTACACTTACATGCATAAATTTTGAAAATATTTTGAAGCAGTCATAAGAAAACATATCATAATATATTTCTTTTAATTTTGAAGATGTGATTACGGTTGGTAATAGATTAGGTATTTCATTATCTAAGCTAGAAATATAGCATATTTAAATAAATGGGAAAGAAAAGCATAAAAACATGCTATTTAAATATTTGTAGATTAGGTGCACATTCTAAAATAGTATTAAGGGTTACTTCGTCATTATTTTCAAAAGTAACATGTGTTTTGTATAAATCAAGTTCTACACCATTACCAGAAGGTGTCAGATATTTAAATTCTTCCAGTGAAAGTTTTTGATCTTGAAGCATTAAATATCAGGTTGTTCGATAAGTTCGTGCGGCGATGTTACCCGATGGATTTTTATTACCACAAGAGCAATTAAAATGGGGTCTTTTGTAATTAGTAGACCCATATCTCAGGTATCTAATAGTAATAAAATATTGAGGTCACCGTGGATACTGTAGGCATACGGTAGAATTTTCTCGAACGGATGCGGATTCTTGTTAAAAATGAGCTGTAATCAAGCGGGAAAAAGCTGGAAATGACTGGATATGACGTTTAAGGACTATCTACATCATATCCAACAACTTTCAGATGAAATTTTGCCTCAGGGCGTTATGCAAATTTTTGAGGTCGAAAAATTTGCATATTTTCAAATATTAAAAAAATGGCGATAAGGTGTTCAGGAAAGTCTAATAAGTCCTCCACAATCAATTTTGGTCGAAATTGTGGCTTAAAAATCTTTTTTTATGGCAAATTAAACCATCGCCTGCTACTCAATGTTATTCTTTGCTATAGAAAAATGGTTTAAAGCCATAATTTTGACCAAAATCAATTGTGGGGGACTTACTGGACCATTTCCAAATCCTTTCTGCCATTTTTTTCAATTTTGGAAAATATGCAAATTCTGCGACCTCGAAAATTTGCATAATGCCCTGAGGCAAAATTCCATCTGAAAGTTGTTGGATATGATGTAGATAGTCATAAAACATTATATGCAGCCATTTCCAGCTTTTTCCCGCTTGATTACAGTTCATTTTTAACAAGAATCCGCATCCGTTCGAGAAAATTCTACCGTATATCTACAGTATCCACGGTGACCTCAATATTTTATTATCGTTAGATACCTAAGGTATGGGCCTACTAATACCAACAAACCCCATTTTGCTAGCTCTCGTAGTATTAAATGTCCATCAAGTTGTATCGGCGCACGAACTTATCGAACAACCTGATATTTGATTTCACAAATTGCAATTTTTGGAATAAGGCGTGAAATAAAATTAGCATTATTAAGAATTCAAGTTTATTATTTTACTTTTGTGATGTTGTATTCCTAAGGCGGAATCGAATGTGATATTTGGTTTTCAATTTCTGAGATTAAAAATTAGCTTTTTATGCATTTCTTCATTATTTTGACATTTTATTTTATCGTCGTATATACTTGTTACTCATTAACTAAATCGAGCTAAGAGTTTCTTTCAAATGTTCCCTAAGGGGATCGACTTTCTTTACACAGCTTTGCAAAGACTGAAAGAAAAACAAAACAAATACTGTAGACTTCACAAGCTTTTAATCACCTTAGGGAAATGTGGAAAAAATATTTTTTACCTTTTCTAGCTAATTAGTTTTCTGCATTTTTGTTACTAAATTCTCGAAAGTTGTTAGGTTTCACAATTTTAATTCTGAAATTTAGTATTTCAGTTGTTATTTTTGTGTTATTTCAAAAAAGCTTTGACACGTCTTAATGGTGTATAAAGTTTTATAAATATTTACAATAAGTAGAACGTCTTATTTCTCTATTTTTGCATATTTTTTGTCACTTAATATTTATCATCATGGCTGACAGATATGATGAACTAACACCATATCTAAATGCATTAGATAATGTGTTATATTACATGGCTCTTGACCACAGAAGATTAGTTCTTGTTTCTTTCATAGGATTTGTGGCATTTCTTACAACTTTAATTCTATTTGAAGAACCGTTGTCAATAATCGCCACAAATATTTCGGCATGGGAGTGTGAAACAAATGAAGAGTACACAGTATTATTTCAAACAATTTTCGTAAAATATGTTTTATATTCGATTCCGACTTTTTTTGTAAAGCAGCGAGAGTTTATTTATTCGATTATCAAATTTGAAAATGCTCATTTTATTATGGATACATTTTTGGCACCAACAAAAGTTTATTACGAAATTGATAATGGCGAATGGGGAATATTAGCTAAACGGTTTTTAGTTTATCATTGTGTAGGTAAGAATTTTTGAGAACTTTTTGGGAGTCAAATATCAATTGGTTGTGCAGTTGTGTTGTAGTCAGAAGATGGAATAAGATTGAATCCACTGACTGTAGAGGTCCCCAATTCAATCGAAGTTGAGGCCTCATATTTTGTAGATTTGAACTTCTTCCAACAAGTTTCAACTTTAACTACAAGCCAAATGCACAATCAATTGCTTTATCCGAATTTGCACTCTGACAATTTCCAGTTCCACATATTTCTTTTTTTAGTTTGGTACTACAACGCTACATTCAAAATATTCCAACTATACATTTTTTCAATCGTTGTACGAATATGTTACGAGAACTATCTTGATTATCGACGTCGACAAGAAGCGAGCTTTGATTTCAACATTCTTCCATTTCCAATTCAACAAAGATTCTATGAACTTCAAGAACCTGCAATGAAAACTCGATTATCAAATGCATTCTTTTATCAAGCAATGTTTCCTATTTACGCTGAGTTAACTATTGATCGGTTGTATTTAAGAAAAGCTGAAAAATGCCATAAGTTATATTATGCCTTTGCATATCATAAGTCTCCACAGCTGCCATCACAACCATATAAACAAATTTTAGCACTATGTTGCAGTACAACTAAAACAAAATGTGAATGTCCATTTAGGCAACTTAAAAAAGTAAGAATTGTTCATGGAATTTGTGGAAAAAAATTAGAAAAAAATATGTTGTCAAAATTTATTGCACGTTTTGATTATTCAAAAATTAAGCTGCTTGTTTTAATGGAAAGTCATTTAAATGAAAGAGATTTTCGGCTGATTTCTCAAATGAAATTAAGCTCTATTATCTTATCTTTGGGTCATGAAGAAGATGTTACGTTTGATGATAAAATGATTGCCCTTTTAGATGTGGTTATTGGGATTCCACATTTAAGGTAAGCATTATCATTTCATTAAATTTCAATCGATGACGTCATCAGTGATAACTACCTGCACTTAAAATATATTGTATATACATTTTTCGAACTTTTTAGACTTGGTTATATGGGAGAATTAAGAAGTCCAAATAAATTTGAAGTTCATCTTGTTGAATGGGTTCTCAAAAATGGTTATGTAGAATCACTTGTGTGTACATCAGAAAATCCCAACAATGTAACTTTCTTTCAAAGTTCTCCAAATCTTGAGCCCTTTGATGCACCTGATATGTAATTAAAAAATATCAAAATCTAACTCACAGTGGTTATAAACACTGCATATGAATTATAATTTTAAGCATTATAAGATTCAATCAATCTTTACATAAATCCATACTTTTTTAATTTTAAGAGTTTCTTATTTTTATTTTATTATTCATTATGTTGCATTATTATAATATCTTAATTATTTTTTGTAAAATGAAATTGATCAAAAGTAATTTTAAAAACACATGTCTTTCTTTAATTGATAATTTTAAATCTTGCAAAAAGTTTTCTTGCATCACGTTTAATTGCCGCAAAAACAGAAATCATGCATAGTTTGCTTATCAATTAATGAGCTACAATTTTACAACAAATAAGAGTCTTGTTATAAGACAATAGAATTATATAAAAAAGGATAGGCGCGCTTAATTCCTATACATCTTTGTTTTCAATGCGTCAATATTTTCTTTGACAAAAAGGCAACTTGAAACAATGTTGATAAAAAGTGGTATTAGAACTTTAAAATAAGCAAATTGTAACAAATTTTAATGAGTGCAAAAATCAAGGATTTAAGAATAAAAGTTTTTTCTGTGTTATATTTTTAACCGTAATAAATATTGCATCTCTTATCATTATAGAAAATGATTCTCTTTTTTGTTAGAGAAATAACTGCAATATAAAATGACAAAACTTCTGAAGAAAAGACTTCATTCTAAAGCCTTCTGGGCCGAAAAGTAGTCACAATGAAAGTGTTTCTCTTGAATTTATCTTTATTTGTGGCTTTCACTGCAGCACAATATTCTGATTTTGAAGGAAGATATTTTACATTTCCATTATCAGCTGCAGCTTACAGTAATAATCCAAAAACATGTCTTCAAAATATGCAGGGTGATTATAATATTACTGTAATAAACACTGTCATTATTTGACATTTTTAATCCATATATTCTTTCTTTTAGTTTTATAATCAATACACACCCAAATGTGACTTAAAAAATGATTCATGCTCTGGATTTACGGCTGTTGCCCATGATGATGAGCTAATTATTGTTTCATTTCGAGGAACAAATAACAAGGAACAACTTTTTACCGAAGGCTTAGCATACAGTAACTTAACTGCATTTGGTGGGGGTCGGGTAGCTACCTATTTTTATATTGCTTTCAGCAGTGTTTGGAATAGTGGAATGAAAAATGATGTTAACACATTAAAAAATAAATATCCAAAATATTCAATATTTTTTGTTGGTCATTCACTCGGTAAGTAGAATTTTAGAACTAGCCCTATAAAAGGTATAATGGTCTCTGACTGAAAGATTGAATATGCACAAAACAAATAGCCCCAACAGAAAAAAGACACGGGCTACCTATAGCAAAATCAGAAGAACAAAGATTGTTGAATTTTAGGTGGAGCAATGGCTGCTTTAGCGGCAGCAACAGTAGTTTCAACAGGAATAAAGAGTGCTGACTATGTTATTCTTGAGACCATGGGACAACCCCGAACAGGAAATATAGCTTTTGCAGCAGCTTTTGATGCTTTGGTAATGCAACAAAAAGCAGTTTCTCAAGTAATACATGTATTAAATATTTAAGGGAATTGAAGCATATCGAATTACACACGGTCGTGATATAGTCCCACATCTTCCATATGAAAATGATGACGGCTATCATCATCATCTTGCAGAAGTATGGTATGATAATGATATGACTGTTGGACAAACTTTTGTTGAGTGTGATTTCATTGAAGAAGATTCTGATTGTAGTGATTCTGATTCCGTTTTCGATATATCTTTATATACTCATACACATTATTTTGATCTTGATGTTAGTAGTTTTGGCATTGGTGGATGTGTTGGTAATCCTAAGATGCTTCACCCAAAAGCTCTTGCAAAATTAAATGGAAAACAAAGAAAAAGATTTAGAAAAATGAAAACTGGAACTTTGCAATAATGGCATAAAAGTCATGTTAATGTTAATTTAGCTTTTAAACGTATTTAAATAAAATATTTGTTTGTTTACGAAGTGTTTTAAAAATTTTTTAAAAGAGAAAACTTTGTTTCCCAGGGACAAATGATTTGTAACCAAAGATTCTAATGTTTTCTTGTTTAAGTTTTGCTTCCTTATCAAATCAAAAACATTTATAAAGCATTTAAAAAATGTAAATTCTGGTTTTTTTTGTTTGTAGTTTCATTCACGCTCGTTTATTTTTCTTTCGCCTTCGGAAACATTCAATGTAAGCAAAGAACAAAAAACGATAAAATCTAACAAAAATATGAAAACTTAGAAAATAAACAAAAAATGACAAATACGGGAAGCAAATCAGATGAACGCTAACTGATTTTTATCTTTGAAAAAAAGAGATGTAAACAAGTTGTTTTTACAAAGTTTTTTTAGGGCTACATTTTTACCTATTTTTAATATTTTTTGTTGTTTGATGAAAAATGTCGTATTCTGTTCAGCCAATATTAAGGGAATGCTTTGTAAATGAAACAACAGATGCCGAGATAATTGCAAAAGTAAGCTTTTTTATGAACGCAAAATTTGATAGTTATTCCAACGCGTAAGAAAATGAGCTAAATTTGTTTTTACAGGTTCAGCATAGCATTCCTGAAAATGTAGCAGCTGTCACAAAAATCACAAAATATATTGCATTGATAATTGCTATTCTTGCCACAATTATTACTGTTACATTTATTACATTGGTTATAAAAGCTATTAAAGCTCATAAAGTTTCAAGAAAATGTTATGTTTTAATTTTGAATCGATCATTTGGAGATCTTTCAACGTCTTTTTCATTTGTGATAATGACCATTTTTCGGTTAATATTTCAAGAATTTACGTAAGTGGTTTTAAAACATTAAAATCTTCGGTAACACACTTGCCAATGAAATTCTAACCAATTGAGCGGCACTTTGAAAAAAATCTTGGAAAAGCCCTATTATTCTTATTATTTTATAAAAAACATAGAAAATGTCGAAAACTAAACAAGTTTTGATTTTAGCATATAAGTGCGGCAAAAAAAACTAATACAGATAAAAAAGTGAGCATGTCAAAATCTGACGAGGAATAAAAGAAAGAAAAAAGAGAGTAAAAAGAGTTAGGGAAAGAACGACAAAAACAGCACCATCCTCATATAAGATTTTGTGAGCCTTGAAAGATGTCCGCGGTGGCGCAGTTGGTAGTACTGGCTACCAGCACTCCAAGGTTTTAACAGACCTTGGAGAGTCGTCAACTGCTGCGGAACGCGCGCCGAGGGAAAAAAGGATTAAAAAAAACTACGGTTTTCTTCTTTCGGGAAGTTTTTTTTGTAATTTTTTAAATTCTATTATGAATGTTAAAGATTAGATAAGGTCTTTCATCATGCCGCTTTTATCTTTCTAAACAAATTTTTCAAAGCTAATACTGAAATATTAGAATTGGTGGAATTTACTAAAATAATTGGAATTTCAGAATCCGTTTAAAAAGGTTTCATATATTTTCAGTCATACACAATTAACTATTCTTCAAATTCTTCAATTTGTAATTAATGCTGCACTTTGGTCTGAAATGATATCCTACAATTTATTGTCTGGAATAAAACTATATGCTGTTGCAAAACCTTTGCATTATCGAAATAAATTTACAATGAAACGTTGCATTTATTTAGCATCTTTAAGTTGGATTGTTTTCTTTGTTATGTTTGCGTTACATTTAGGCATGTATATTGCTTGTGATAAAGGAACCTGTGGACCTTTAGCAGGCAAAATAGAAGATACAACTTCAACAGGAATTTATTGTTTTACTGTTATTTTCTTCATTCTAACAGGTAATATGACAGTTGGGGAAAGCTTGTGTAAGAATATCTATAAATTAAGTCCTTCAAAACTTTTCTAATTCGGCTTTGGTCTTCAAAATTAAATCGGATATCAATAATCTCTTTTATTTTTAGCGATTTGCGTATTTCGTGCTCGAAAATTTCAAGATGACAGAAGCCGAAAATCAAAGTTCCCATTCTCCACATTTGCAATTATGTTTGGAGTTTTTATATTTTTTTATTCATTCATGATTGTCGCGGATATTTATTTTTCATTCATTTATCCATCTTTAAGTTTTTGTTATAAAACTTTGAAGCAGGCTTCTGTCGCTGGAGCACAAGAATCTGTATGGATTTTACTTTTAATTCGAATAGTGATTGATCCGATTATTAATTGCTTTATTGATAAAAGAGTAAGTAAAGAAAAAAAAGAAAATCATTTGACTAATTGATACCATTTTTAACCTACAAACATTATATACCGTTTTTATAGTTAAATGCATCAGTTAAATCAATGTTTGGAAGGAATCCTTCTGTTACTCCTGCTCCAGTACATAAGCAGAGAAATGCAAGAATAACTGATAATAACAACAATAACACGAGTAATAGCAGTGATCCCCGAGCACCATCCACCAATGCTTCAAATGCAACCTCACCATCTTCTTCAACAAACAAAAAACCTGCTGTTACTCCTTGAATTTTTTTATTTTTATTTGTATTTTGTATTTTGATAAGTGTTAAAATTGTTTTTTATTCCTACATTATTATATTTGCTTTTATTTTGTGCGTTTTTTGTGAAATTATGGCATTATAAAACTGCAGCTTTTTTTGTAAAACTTTTGATATAAAATAGCTACATTTCAGTGTTTGCTTTATTATTATTATTATTGATTTTTAGTTTCATTTGCTTATGAGTATCATCTAGTGATTGTAAAAAAAAGCAATTAGAATAACAATTGTCCAAAGTTTTTTTATACGAATGTTTGGATATTTGTGATAAACGATTATTTTTTCTCTATTTTACTTGCATTATTTGATTAAACGTGCTCAAAACTTATGAATTACATAACGAACAAGAAAACCAAAAATGTAATAACTCTTTAAATTCATTTTTAGGACCTACACGCGATAATGTCAAATTTTCCCCGTGCACCATTTTGTGATTTCCCATCGGCTGTTTTAAAATGGATGAAACAAAATGCAGCACCAAAAATGGCTGTAAAGTTAATGAAATGTCATAAATATTTTCAACACTTTCCTGAATTTCCTTATTTTGTGGTTAAATTAATCAATTATTTTGGTGATGACGATAAATGGCAATTTTTAAAGTTGGATGGAAATGTACTTGAATATGAGGGAGCAGAAGGCATTGAAAAGATAACAAAGAAATTATGGATTATTAAAGAAATGAATTTATTCAGTTTTCCAAAACCTTTATCTTGTTTTATTCCAAAAATTGCTGTTTGTGATATTCAGATTTTGAGTTTTCTTAACCAACAAATTTTTTACAAAGAATTTGAATTTCTGACATCTTCTGGTAAAGTTGAAGTGCTGCAACTAACAAACACGGAGATCAAATTAGATAGTGGCCAGCTTTTTTTTGTTGAAATTCTTCGACGTCTTCGAACTATTAAACATTTTCATTAGTAAGTCATTTGTTTATTTTTATTTTTAGAATTCTATGTTTGATATTTAGCTACAATCATGATCCTTTTCTCCCCAACACTTTTCGAGATATTGATACTTCAAAGTTAGAAGTTATTGGTCTTACGATTATTAATCACTCTTCATTTAAAGATGTTTTGGAATTTATGCATGTATGCTGTTATTCCTTAGTTTTCATTACTTTGCTTACCGTTTTAGCATAACCCGCATATTGAATACTGGATTTATCTTCTCCCAAATTCCCTCTCGGATGCAGAAACTGAAATAGTTAAAAATTATATTCAACTAATTATTGATACCGGAATTACAAAATATCCACCTCCATATATTGAATTTTTGGAACAATCGATTGAGCAAAGACATGCCTTGAATATATTAATCAACCAATACAAAACACTTAAAAATAATAAAAAATGGAATTTATGACATATATTTTGCATTTTTGACATTCTTGTTTTTGGTAGAAAATATTATTTGTGTTAAACTTCGACATAGTTGACTAAAGGGTAAAACTGTTTTTATTTGTGGTCTTTTATTTGAAGTGATCATGACAATAAAGGCATTTTGATTTTAATAATGTTCTACTATTTAAAAAACTGTTATATAAATTTTATTCTCCAAAACATAAACAAAGGAGATATAAACATAGTGAAACTAATTTTAAACAAGTAAAAGATATAGGGCCAACAACAACTCAACAGTGCAACCACTCAAATATAAATTATGCGAGAAACTTCTTTAAAAAAATTTGTTTAACTGTGAAAACTCAAAGACAAAAGGTGTGATATCATTTTTTCAAGTATAACTTCAAAAAATTTATTTTTTGTCCCAACCATTCATAATTACTTTTACTGAATAGAATAATTATTCACTACTTCCTTTCTTCATCTCAATTTATTTTTCAATATTTTCATATAAAATGGCTGCTTCAACTGCTAAATTTGATCCTGAAAATCCAAAATATAAATGTTTCTTTGGAAAAGTCCATGTTACAACTGCAACAAAATGGATCTGTTATTTTTATTTTATTTCTGCTCTTTTATTCGTTGCCTTAATTGCTTTTGCTGATCTCAAATATTCATGGACTTTATTCTTTGTTATCTTCATTGGATTTGGAACAGATGCTTTCATTCTTGGTTCTGGTCTTTATGCTGTCAAAAAAGAACAACCTCAATGGCTTATTCCGTATCTTATCGTATTTGTAAGTTTATATTTTGAATATCTGTTAGTGTAATAATACTTTCTTTTTTCAGACTGCTTGTACAATTTTTGATGGATATATTATTTGTTCTGACTTAATTAAAAGTAAGTTTATTTGTGGTTCTTTTTTATGACGATCATTCATGGAAATTATGTTTTTAGAAAATTATGAAGGTGCCTGGATTTTATTTGATATCGTTAATTTTATTGCTGGTATTTGGTTTATTGTTATTGTTTATCGCTGCTATCTATATTTAAATGCAAAGAAAGATGCCATCCTTCCGATGTCATTCTCAAATAAAAATACTGAAATTATTAAATTTAGTCTTGAAGAAAATGTTTAAATTTTTTATTTCTGTTTTTTCTTCATTTTTTTATGTCTTTTTTTTTCAAAATAAACTTTTTATAGAAAATTATTTTGTTTTTTAGTTTATCACTTTTGTATTTTGTAACAAATTTTTATTCATGGAAAACGAAAAAACAAAACAAAAATAAAAAATTTTCAAATTTTTTCATGCTCATCATCGAAATCTTCATCAATTAAGTCTTCATGAAAGTTTTGATTATCGAATCCGCTTTGGTGTTGTTTCTTTGGACGACGATGAAGATAGCGAAAAAGTGGAACAACGACAATTCCAAGAACAAAACATACAAGTGATGATACAATTACTGCGGTAATATGAAACCATGAAGAGGGTTGTTGTTCTGCTGGTGTAGTAACAATTTTTTCTTTAATGCATTCTTTTTTAACAGCTTCATTTGGACAAAAATGTCTTGAAATCTGAATAAATGGAATGCTTCTAAGGGGATATGGTGCAGTGCATTTGAAATCTTGTTCTATTTTTGATTCCGATGAAGATGGTGCAATATCTTTTAGATTAGCTGTATGAGTAGGAGAAAGTAAATCATTGATTAGCCATGCCATTGAACAATTACATATAAACGGATTATTTCCAAGTCCAAATTCTGCAACAGCATGCCAGTTTAGAAGTTCCTCAGGAATTATTGAAAGATTACAAAATTCAATTGAAAATTTTTCGAGTGGTGGTGAGCTTTCATTATATGCATATCCAAAAGCGTTTTCATGAATATATGATAAATGCGGATTTCGCCAAAGCAATAATTCTTTGAGATTGGGAAAGTTGCAAAATGCACAATCGTCGATGATGGTTAAGGCGGAATTACACATTGTTAGTTTTTCTAATTTCATTGTAACATTTATGTCAGGGCAATTTAATGTAGTAATTTGAGTTCCATCCAAATCCAAATATTTCAAATTTGTCAAAGAATAAATTGATTTTGGAAATGTTGTAAGTGGATTTGAATACAACAGAAGAGTTTCTAGTGATCTGAAAGTTTGAAAAATAAAAATGGCTTGCAAAGTTTGTGAAAAGAGCGTTGATACAATCATTAAAAAATGAAAATGGTATGGTGTTAACAGTAATAACTTAACCTTAGATTCATAAAAGTTTTATCATTGATAGCAGTGATGGCACAATGCGCTAACTGTAATCGAGTTAAATTTGCCAAAGCTTCCGGAAAAATATATTTTGAAAATGTATGGTTATTTTTTCCGATACGCCAGTTATTATACAAAATTAAATTTTTTAGCTGCACAAAATTCGAAAAATCCAAATCCAAAATTGAATTAAATAAATTGTCACCAATGTCCAATCTTTCTAACGTTGATCCAATTTCACGGGTAAAGACTGCAGCAGTAAGATTTTTTAAATAATTGTAGGATAGATCGAGATCTTTCAGAGCAATGAATTTATCAAATGCTCCATTTTCAATACTGTAAATTTTGTTTGCTCTTAATTTTAAAGTTTCTGCAGTATGCTCATGGCCAAGCAAAAGTTTATCCTAAAGATTTCTGTTAGATAGGGGAAAACTGGTGAATACAGGGCGATTCAAGTAAACTGCTCACATGGTTTCTGATAGCAAATCGTTGTTTTCTCGTAGCTTCATGAATCACAAAAAATTAATGTTTTTCTATTTTTCCTTTAAAGTTTTACATTAAGTTTAAACAACCCGTATCGTTGAACCCGGAGGTTGTCCGGGATCCCGGATCGGAGAATAAAGTCAGTCCCGGACAGCCGTGATTGGCATTCAAAAACCATGTGGACAATTTACACGAGCCATCCTTTGTATTATTAATCATTACCGTTTTTATTGTTGTAATATTATTATCCTTAAAGTTCACAGTTTTTACAACAAAAATTTCATCTAATATTTTAATATTTGTGCTATTGAAAGATGGATACTTTGGACATCTCCATCTCCAATAAGAATAACATCGTTCTTTTATTGGAATACAACTTAATGTTTCATTGTAACACGAGCAATCCGGTTCTGCAAAAAAAAATTGTGACAACTTGAATACTAAGAATTTTTACCTTTTGTTAAATTTCCACAGACTTGATAATCAAAATGTTTACTGTCATCATAAGAAGAAGTGGTTGTAACAGATGGGGGTACTGTTGTTGTTGGGATAGTAATTGTAGTAATTGGGGCGATTGTTGTTGTTGCTATTGTAGTTGTTGTAGATGCATTGGTTGATGTCATAGAAGTTATCGAATTGACAGATGTTGGTAAGGTGGTTGTTGAATTACCGTCACTTTTACAACCAAATACCATATATAACAGCAGCAAATAGAAATACAATGTTTTCATTTTTGCCATATTTCTTAATTTTCTAGGACCAATTTTTTTAAAAACATATGCCAACAACACAAAAGGAAAATAATTATTAAAAATGTTTAAACTTTATCCAAAACTATGTCTCTCCAAAAAGCATAGTAGGTCTCTTCCATCGATGCATCGAGGGCATGAGAACATAAAATGCCTAAAATTGATTGAAAAACAAAAAGTGTGAAAACGTTTCCAGTTCTCAAAAACTGTGTGTTTATTTCTAATTCAAAAAATTCAATAAAAAATGGATTTTAACTTTACTCTGTATATGTAAGGGTCTCCTGTTCCAAGAACCTGAAACCTCTAAGGGGAAAGTACTTAAGTGGTTTCAAGTGGCTCGGAAAGAAATAAATTGCAAAAAAATTAAGACTTTTATAATTAAGACCATTTATTGTTGTCTCTTTTACACATACTATTTAGCTTGAAAAATGTTTTAGGCACTGCGCCAAATGGTGCCTTAAATGTGACCCTGTTAAAAATTAAAAAATATAATGAAAATTTAGATTGTTCTGCACATAATGGTCAATAAATCACCTCCCTAAGATAATAAAATTTCGGCAAATTGTGAAAAAGCAGAAAAGTTGTAAGACAAAAGGCGCGAAATCATTTTCGCAAATGTGACCTCAAAAAGCTCATTTTCCTATGCCACAATTTTTCTCATAATTTTATTTATTTATTCAATCTGGTCATAATAGATATTTTCTGCTTTCTTTCTTCAAATTTTTTTTGTAATTTTTATAAAATGGCTCTTTCAACTGGGCGGGAACCAACTCGCACTTTTGACCAACTCGCACCGGGTCAACTCGCACCGGGTCAACTCGCACTCGGTGACAACTCGCACTTTTCTATATTTTTCTATTTAATTATAATTGATTGATATTTTATCCAAACTAGCATGAACTTAAAATTAGCGGGAATTTTTGGAAAATAATTTATACACATAAAAGTACAGTAACAACAAATACAAAGTAACTACTACTTTTGATCCTGAAAATCCAAAATACAAATGTTTCTTTGGAAAAGTTCATGTTACAACTGCAACAAAATGGATCTGTTATTTTTATTTCATTTCTGCTCTTTTATTCGTTGCCTTAATTGCTTTTGCTGATCTCAAATATTCATGGACTTTATTCTTTGTTGTAACAATTGGATTTGGAATTGATGCTTTCATTCTTGGTTCTTGTCTTTATGCTGTTAAAAAAGAACAACCTCAATGGCTTATTCCTTATCTTATAGTATTTGTAAGCTTATATTTTTAAATATTTGCTAATATAATAATACCTTCTTTTTTCAGACCGTTTGTACAATCTTTGATGGATATATTATTTGTTCTGATTTAGTTAAGAGTAAGTTCATTTGTGCTTCTTATATGTCGATCATTTATGCAAATAATGCTTTTAGAAAATTATGAAGGTGCCTGGATTTTATTTGATATCGTTAATTTTATTGCTGGTATTTGGTTTATTGTTATTGTTTATCGCTGCTATCTATATTTAGATGCACCTTCCAATGTCATTCTCAAACAAAAATACTGAAATTATTAAATTTAGAAGAAAATTTTTAAATTCTTTATTAATTTTTTTTTTGTTTGTACACTTTTTTATGTTTTTTCTCTTTTGAAATAAAATCTGCAAAATATTACTTTTTTTTGTTATCACTGATTTATCACAGTTTGGGAACTTTCAGAAAGAGTATGATTGCATTGTTGATATTCGTGGGCCTACAGGAATATCTTCATATTTTTGGTAAAACAACTTTGACATTATTATTTTAAAAAACAATTACTATTAATTTAATGATCATATGAAGACGTTTAAACTGATATGTCACAAATATTAAGAAACAAAAGGTGAATATTTCATGTTTGACTTGTAAAGTATTATAGATGCTAAAAATTTAAAATATTCAAAAAATTTCTGTTTTTGGAAGAACATTATTGTCCTCACCTGTCTTTGAAATAGTTTAAAACTTTCCCGCTTACTGAAATAAAAACATTTGAAAAAATTTTCTCCAAAGATTTTTTTAAATTTAAAAAGCTGTACATTTTGTGTTTTCCTATGAACGCATGACATTGCTCATAAAAAGAGAGCCATGATGCAAACAAGAAGAAAGTGATAGTCATGTACTATGATCTTTCTGTTGGATTAAAAAGAAGTTATTTTGTTTTATTTAACATTAAAAATGGACAATAACATAAATTTGTATGCTGAAAAGCTAAAAGAATACTTTGATAATTCAAGTGCACAAGAGAAAGATGGATTCCATGATATTGAAGATTTAATTAAAAGTTTATACTTAAATTGTGATGAAAAATCAGCAAGAATTTTAACACTTAACTTAATTATTTTAACAAATAAAGAACTTGAAAATGTTGATAATGTTAATAGTGATATTTACAAAGAAGTTTATGACAAGATTTTATCGATTTATCAGGATTATGTAACACAAAAATGTCAAAATCCAAAGCTGTTAAAAAAAGTTTTATTTGCAGAAGTAACTGATAGTTTATGGGTATTGTGTTTTACTAGTTACTGTGTCTCTACTAGCAAATTTCAGACAGATTGTTTCAGTATAATATCAAAATTAGAAATAACTCACGAAAATTATGCAATCATTGATCATTTATTACATATTAAAAGACCAGAAAATGTGAAAAGAGAAACAGTAATTGCAAATTTTGTAAAAGGGCAAATTTCCAGTAATGACAAAAATATATTTATCGATGGAATAGAATGGATTGAAAAATTTAATCTTGAAAAGCTATTAAAATACCCATTTGAAAATGTTTGATTTTCATATTTGTTAATCAAAATGATGCCGAAAATGTTTTAGATAATCTATAAAGCTCATTTAAATGGTATACCAGAATCGCTAGAAAAAATTTTAACAACAAAAAAGTTGAAAGAAAAATATTTGAAAGCGCTTGATGAATGTTTAGAAGAAAAAAATAATCCCAAATTTGGGGTCAATGAATTCAAACTTGAATTCATTGAGTTAAATGATTCTACAGTATTAGAAGCGGTAATTGAAAATGAAGCAAATAAATATGGAGTTGATATTGATCGTCGCGGTTTTAGTATTTACTCCAAGAAAATTATAGAACAATTACAAAACAGATATCACAATTCTGATAGATGTGAATTTGTAAAATTTGCTATGGTATAGTTAAAATTGTATTTTTTTCGTCGAATAAACTCTTAGTTTTAGAACGTTATCCATAATCACAAAGGTTTTGATGAATGTAATTTTATAAACATTTTTATTGATGATCCAAAATATGCATATTGTTGGACGCGGTATTTAAAACTAGAAGAATGGGAAACGCCGTATTTTGTTAAAATTTGTGGTGATTGTTATCAAGATGATGCTGAAGAATTTATCGAATCGTTTGTTGATTACATTTTCTTCTTGCGTATTATTATAAATGTTTGAATTTACAGAATGAACGAAAGATTAGAATTACTCCGTGATTCTATTGAAATACACAAGATACTGGGAAAAGAATATAAAATTATTATGATTACAACTCCAAAGGGCTTGACAGATTTTCTGCAAGAATATTTTATTGATTCAAAGCCGACAGTTTTGGGGATTAATTGTGAAACGTATAAATTTCGGTTAGTACAGTTTAGCATACCGGCTAAAAAGAGCAATTTTTTTACACATGTGTAACTGATAAAATTTTAGAATATCTCTTCTTCAACTTGCAACACCAGAATGGGTGTGCATAATTGATGTTAAAGTTTTGCTAAAAAATCTATCAGATTATGAATGGAAAAACTTTTTTGAGCATGTTTATGATCCTGAAATTATTAGAACTGGATTCGATGTTCAAGCCGATTTCAGTTTCTTCAATAACACTTTTCCATTATTTTCTGAGTGGATAAAAGAAGATGTTAAACTGATATGTTTATCAAAACTTTCTAAAGCTATTCTTGAAGATTCTGTTGCAAAAAATGTTATCTTTTCTAAACTTGATCAAGGAATTATCACACGAAAAAGTAATCTTAGTTTAGCAGATATATCCAGTGCAGTGTTAGACATTAAACTTGATAAAAGCCTGCAAAGATGTAATTGGAAATGGAGGCCATTGACTCAAGAACAAAAGACTTATCCGGTTACAAATGCAATTGTTGTTATTTCGATTAAAGAAAAAATTGAAAGTGATTTAAAAAGGTTGGTTTTAATTAGTTAAATCTTATTCCAAGTTTTGGATTTTCAGTGCTTTTGGTAATGCCTTTGCTAACCAACTTGTTGATAAGGCTTATTTTTGCTGTTCAATTAAAAACAAAAATCCATGTAAACTTATAAAAGAAGCTTATTAAAGTTAACCGAATGATCCAATAAGATATGTTTCTGCTGTTAAATATTATTATTTGTTGCAGTTGAAAAATATTTTGCTGTAGCATTTTATTGTGTTTACAAATTTTTATCTAATTTATTGCTAAATAAAACTCTGCAAATACTTATTTATTCTTATAAACATTAAACATGTTAAACGCACTTTGGCTAATTGCCAAAAGTGCCCTCTTTGTTTTTCTACAATGCAACCACAAAATTTATATTTTATTCCTTTTTTATTTTCTTCCAGTTGTTTTCTCGAACGTTCTAGACGTTTTTTTAGCTGGTATATAAATGTCGCTTGATTCTAGTTCATTTTCTTTTTCACCTTTTTTAAAGTGTGAAAGACGTTTATCAAGTGATATCAAAAATGGATGATGATTCACTCTTTTCTGATAACTACCGCTTATCAAAGGTTAAAGTTAAACATCTAAAAGGTGATGAATTTGATGAAGTTAGTTTAATTAAAAACATTTTTATACAATAAACAAAAAATGATATTTTAGTTTATCTTTAAAGTTCATATTTATGGAAAATCTGAAGTTTTGGAAGAACTTTTAACAGCAAAAAGAAAGAAGAATCGATATATCCGGCTCCTTGATCATTGCTTAGCAAGAGCTATCAAGTATAAAGAAACTATTTTTAATGCTGAAGAAGAGTTTCTTGATGCTGTTACACTTGAAGCTTTACCAGATTTGATTGAAAATGAAGCGAAGAAATTTGGAGTTGAAATTCATCGGGGCTTTCGAATGTATTATGTTAAAGTGATTGATGAACTTGAAGATTTATATGAAAATGCTGACCGACAAGTATTTGAAGAAGCTGTTGTGGTTTGTTAATAAATAACTAAACACTAAAAGATAAAATAACTTTTTTAGAAAGCCCTTCAAGGAGGTAATGGAGTATTTAAGTATAAGCTTGATCTTATTAATATTCTTCTTGATGATCAAAAATATGCTTATTGTTGGATGAAATACATTAAGCTTGCAAGAAAAAGAATTCCTAAATCTTTAAGAAAGCTCGATAAAATGTATAAAGCTGATGCTGAAGCTTTTATTAAACGGTAAGAATATTTCGGTAATACAATATCTATTGAATTAAACATTTTGTAGAATGAATGGTGAAGAATCTGTACCATCTCTTACACAAATTAATAATGAAGTTTGCCAAGCTTTTGGTAAAACTTATAAACTAATCACTGTAACAACTCCAACTGAATTGCAAAGCTTCATTCATACTTACTTCATTCAATCAAAACCAGATATTTTGGGAATTGATGCTGAAAGTATTCCAATTATTAATCAGTAAGCTTACAAACATATTTTAACAGTATGTAATATCCCTTTTTAGAGTTGCACTTATCCAACTTGCAACAAAAGATTGGTGTTGCATTATTGATGTTCACCAGCTTGCAAAAGAACTTCCAGCTTTGAAATGGAAAAGTTTTTTCGAAGATCACATTTTTAATCCTGCAATTACTCGTATCGGATTTGCACTTGCAAGCGACTATTATTTTATTGGAAATACTTTTCCATATCTTTCGACTTTAATGCAACGAGAAAGCAGTAAAAGTTTATGTATCAAAAAACTTGTTGAATCTATTCTTAAAAATCCACAAGCTCATAGAGCTGTTTTCCCTGGACAGATTCCAACCACTGTTAGTTTAGCAAATGTTGCTGAAACAATTTTGGGTGTTAAATTGGATAAAGATATGCAACGAAGTGATTGGACACAGCGTCCATTAACTGGCGAACAAAAGGCTTATGCAATTATTGATGCGGTTGTTGTCCTTTTAATCAAAGAAAAAATTGAAGATGTTTTAAAGCAGTTGGTTTTTATAATTTTGAACTACTAAAACAATCATCTAACAAACTTGTTTTTAGAAAACTTGGTCCAACTGTTGCTTCCAAAATTATTGAAGAAGCAAAAGTATCAATGAAACGAGAAAAGGGTGACGTTGATAAGCTTACAAGAACTCTTGCTGGTGCAACTATTTAAATCCGGTTTAAAAAATCAGATGTGGTCAAAACTTGCCATAAGAGTATCGTGTTTATGTATTTTTCTATTTTAGCTTTAACATTTAACAGTATTTATTTGACATTTTTTAGCTTTAATTTTGCATTTAAAAAATAATAAATTACATCTTTCATGTAGAAAGTCTACAGTATCTTTTTTAATTGACATCATAGCATTACATCAAATTTGAAAAAATATTATTTTCTATATGTTTAGTGTTTCGTAACTTTTTATGATTTTAATCATAAACTTGTATTTTTAATGCATTTGATGTTTAAAAAAATAGTTGTAAATGAAAAAATTCACATGACGACAGTAAACAAAAAAATCATCATTTTTTGTAAGCTTGTTTGGCAGTTTTTAGATTTCTTTTTGAAAAGGGGTCCATAGTTCCTATTGATAATTGCATTCTCCTCCTTTCAATAAAGAAAAAGAAAATGGAACGCCCTTCTTAAAGCTGGCAGTAAAAAAGGGTCTTCCTTTAACAGTTTCTTTCTCGAATGTTCGAGCCCTTTCTCGACTTGGAAAAAACTGATATAAAAAGTGTAATCTGAGAGTAGTTTTCCATTTTCTTCACGCATTTTCAAGAAAAGAAAGAATTGTATCGTTTGTTTTAAGTATGGCTGATAGTATTTTGTGTAACAACATAGACCATCTTAGAAAAGTTATAAAGACTTTCAACGCCGAGACGTTTAACGAAGTTAGTAGTTTTCTGAAAAGCAACCTTACCATATAAAATTTAACTTTCAGTTTATCTTCAACGTGTACGTTGATGGCAAGAGCGACATCCTAGAACATGCGCTTGCAACCGATAAAAAGAAAGCTCAATGCGTGAGAACACTTGATGATTGTTTGGCGAGACGATCAAAAGGGAAACCATTTGTTAGCGAACGTGAGATCAAATTCCTCCAAAAGTTTAGAGTAGACGAGCTACCGAATTTGATTCAACTAGAAAGCAGGAAATTCGGCATAAATTTTCTTCGCCCGGGCTTTTACGTTTACTACCATGGCATCTTAAAACAGCTGAAACAATCATATGATAGTGACAGACGAGAAGTATTTGAGCAAAAAGCTAAGGTTATTAATTTAAAAAAATATAAAATTAATTTTACTGTATTATTTAGATGGCATTAAAAGGTAGTGACAACTACTTCGGTTATAAGGCAACCTTTATCAAAATGTTTGTCAACGACCCGGAATACGGTTTATACTGGGCAAAACAGTTAAAACTTCGAAGATACCTTCCTGATTTCGTACTCAAGCTTAAAAATAAACCAAAAGTTAAAAAGAATAAGTCCGCTCAAAAAAGGTAAAATTTTGAGCAATAATATCTAATATTAATGAGTTTTTCGTTTCAGTAAAAAAGCGCCAGTTTCACTTAAGGCTACTCATGCAATTGTTTCATCAGAATGCATGAGATGCACCATTAATGGGACAGATTATAGAGTGTTCATGGTTAAAACACAAGAGGAATTTAAGAAATTCATCAACACTTATTTAATGGGCTTGCGAAATGCTGCTATTGGTATCGATTGTGAAGCTGATCCTAAAAATGAGTAGGCTAACAACTGCGTTTTATAATACAAATTCCACATTCTACTGGTTTTAGGTTGGCTTTGATCCAGATTGCTGCTAAAACTCTATCAACTTCCTGGATCTGTTTATTCGACGTTCGTGCATTGACAATAAATCTTCCACAATGGAAAGTTCTTTTTGAGTATATCTTTGGCACGAAGTTCGAACGCGTCGGTTTCGCATATGAGCACGATTATAAATACCTGTGCAAAACTTTTCCTTCTTTGTTACCAGTATTTCAACGTGCGAAAGTTTTGTGCCTTAAAAAGCTTGTTGAAGCCATTTTGAAACATCCTAACGCTAAAAAAGCAGTGTTTGTGAATAAAGAATTGCAGAGTGTGAGTTTAGCAATCCTGGCTGAAAATGTTGTCAGAATTAACTTGGATAAAGGACTGCAGCGCAGTGACTGGTCAGCACGTCCTTTAACAGAAAACCAGATCCTTTACGCTGCTAAGGATGCTGCGGTTTTAATTGAAATTAAAGAAAAACTTGAAAAAGCTATGTTAAGGTAATTTCAAATTTAGGTCATCCATTGTTTGACAAAAGTTTTTATAGTTTGAGCCTCGCAGAGCGTAATGAACTTATGATGATGGGAGATTTTATTGGGGCAAGCAAGCAAGAAAATGCTGTTTCAAATACAAAGATAGACAGCTTTAGAAACATGCAAATTTCCTCTGCTGATCGCAGAGTTTGTTGTAATAAAGCGGTATAGTTCCTTTTAGTGTAATAAATGCATTAATTTGTTCTTTTTCAGAAATGTAACTCCTCTAACACAGCAATTATTCCATCTCCCCTATACGTCCTGATTTATAAACTTGCTGAGATTCAAAAATGTATCTCAGACAACGTTTCTGGATGGCAAATGGTTAAAAATGATGCTATAGCTGTTAAAAATATAAAACCCGAAGATTACAATGGATTCACTTTTCAAGTCAAATTTAGAATTTCAAAAAAGCCTTCTCGTGCTCTTACTTTTGTTTCCCCAGAATATACAATTCGACCGTTGTAAGTTTTTTAAACGGACGAACAATACATTATTACTGATTAATTTTAGGACTTCCCAAGTTTTGGGCAAGAAAAATGGCCGTTTTCGTAACATACAGTTCTCACAAGCTCTCTATTCAAAACCTGGTACTAATTATATTATGTGTTTGAGTTGCGGAAATATTTTTCTGCAAGATATGGGGGTTGTAAGCAAGGTAAAAATGTTGAATATATTTTTAGAAATTACCAAAATTTATTTTCTAGGTCGCTCCGAAGATATCAACAAATGCTGATTTAAAGACTCTTCAACAAAAAGCTCTAACAATTTTACGCAGCGTTTTTGTAGCATGATGTCATTCATCGTGCTTCATTCCTCAACGTCATTACGAAATTTTTTTAATCACAAATTTTCTTGATATACAGATTTTCTCGAGCTAATCAGCATCTAAAAAGTTAAATAGGAAATTAGTAGATTGTTTTAAAATTCAGCTTGCATGAGATAATTTGTACAATCAAGAAATTGCATCAAAAAAATTTCGTAATGACAGATATGTTTTATTGATAACTTTTTTTAAAACAAACATCAAATCAACAGTTTTTTTATTTCAAAATTTATTTGTCCAGTATTTATGCTATACATTTTTTGTATCCCATTGTCTTTATCTTTGTATTAAAACATTATTTAACTTTAATTTTCTTTTCAATATTTTATGCATTTAATTTAAAACTTTTTTTAAATATTATAAATAAAACCTTAATAAAAGTTACAATTATTTTAGTTGAACTTCTGCAATATTAAAAAAAAGAAAACACTTTTTAGTAAACACAAAAAATGCAATAAAAAAAGTTTAAAAATATAACTTGTTTTTTCCGTCTTTAAAACACAAGGTCAATAGAAGAAAAACAATCTGGCTCGGTCCATTACTTAACAATTAGACCACAACAAAAAAAAAGTTGTTATTAAACCTTAAATTTGCAAAAACAAAAAGATTTTTCTTTCTTTGGTTGTTGTTTTGACAATTTTACTAAAGGCGATTTTTAAATAGAATTTATCAATGCCTTTTTTAGAAATCGAACAACTGCAAAAATTATGTGCTAAAAATGAATCATTGTCGTATGATGATATTCAAGAAGCAGATGAAGTTATTTCCAACTACTACCAAGATATTAAAAGAGAAAAGCTAAGGATTGAAACAATTGAATTATTCCTTGCTGTGCATAATTTGATTTTAAGTGAAGAAAATAAATGCTGCGTCATTTCGCTAATTTTTTCTACTTTTAAAAGCTATTTATATCAATGCAAAACAGCTTCAATAAGAAATAGCGCACTTTTTAGCACAGTGCCTAATGATGTCTGGGTTTGTGTTTGGATTAAAGACATTCATAATAGCTATTTTCAGGAAAAATGTTTGAGCATTTTGTTGCATTGTGATTTGAATTGCTATGATGTAGTTGAAAATTTATTGCATATTAGCTATCCCGAAAATGAAGAAAGACAATTATTCATTGAAAAAAGTATTAAAAAAGCAATACAAAGTGACGACAAAAAATTATTTGATGATGGAATTTCATGGATAATTCGTTTTGAGTTAAATAAAATTAAAAAGATGCTACTGAATGAAGTATTTGCCGTAATCTAAAGCGTATAATCATAAACACTTTTTTAGATAATATGCAAAATTTACATTTTTGATGGTAAAAATAGAGGTGATTTTAAGGTATGTGAAAATATTGACACAAAAGAAAACAAAAGAGATGTTAGTTTTTGGTTTTAGTCATATTTTATACGATTGCTCAAAAGTATTTTTGCAGATTTTCGGCATTCTACTTAAGCAAAACTATAATATTTATGCCAATAATCCAAAAAATAATTAGCGTTTAAAATATATATATATATGTTGTGTCCATTCTGAAGAACCGTCCGTTCTGCAGAATGGACAAATAAAAAGTGTCCGTTCTTGAGAACGCACGGTTCTTCAGATTGGACACAACATATATAATAGATAATGTAGCATGCTACTTATTTAAGCTGAAAAAGATATTTTCTAATTGTGAACGACATATCTCTTAGTATTACAAAAAATACAGTAAATGTGAAATAATTTTATTACAGGGTAGCAGCTTAAAATCGTGGTTTTGTCATATTTTGCGTTCTAAAAAAGAAAAAATCCAATATTTGAAGCTTTTAAATGGATGCTATAAATGTGTTCACAACAATAAACCTTTTAATCATCCGTATGAAGAACAAATGTCCCTAGCTATCACGGCTGAAGCATTTCCAGCTTTGATAGAAAAAGAAGCAGCAAGATTTTATATTGATATTAATTGTCCAAAATTCTATATTTTTTACGTAAAACTTTTAGAAAATATGAAAACTTTTTATTTAAATGAAGATAGAACGGACTTTGAAAAATATGTTTTGGTATGATTTTTTGAAATAATGGTCATTTCATCGAACGTTATAGATGCATTTACCTGAAATTAAAAAATCCTGTGCTGTTGAATTTGTAAATATTATGGAAAATAATCCTAAATATGCATATTTTTGGACAAAGTTTTTAAAGCTGAAATATTCTCAAATTCCATCATTTGTTAAAAAACTTGGAAACGAGTTTGAAGAAGAAGCTAATGAATTTATTCAACAGTAAGTTTGTTTTAGATAATCTGAGTTTCTTTACCCATCTAAATACGGAATAAACCTTTGATTGACAGAATTTTTTTTAAATTTACAATCTTTTTGTGACAACTGTTAAAAAGAAAAACAATTTATACAGTAATGCAGAGATGCTAGCCATGATAAAGATACATAAAATATTTAAAAACTGTTGATTCTATAATTTGAAACAGTTCAATCAGTCACAAAAATGAAAATATTTTTCCCCTGATTGACAATAGATAGGCCTTTCTACGTCAAAAGTTGTATTATTCATTGTTTGCGAAAAAAAATGTCAGCCGCGTTTGACATTTATAAAACCGTCGTCATTGAGTTTTTTAGTCTGCAATTGTCTCTCTTTATTTCTAGCAGCATTCAACAAAATGCTATGTTTTTGAATATTTTAAGAACTTAAAGCATCTAAAAATGGTATCATTAATTATTTATCATAACTTAAATTACAGCAGATGATATGAATAACTGGTATCTTGAAAGGAGGATGGGCACTGAAGAAAGATCCAGTAAATAAATAAAAAAATTGTACCAATGTAAAAGCTCATTTCTTTTTTATTAATAAATAATACGGGAAATTTCTTCGCAGTCAGCAATAGATCAAAGAATTTTGCTAATTTCAAAGGGGCAAAAGCTTTGAATAATTTTCAAAATAATCTTGTCACTTTAGGATTAATGACAGTTCGTCATTTCCAAATCCAACTGATTCAACGAAATTTTTTGAAGATGGCCAACTAAAATGCATTACTGTTGCTACCCTTCCAGGATTACGAAATTTTATAAATGATATGTTTGATGAAACAAAACCCACTGAAATGGTATTATCGTACAAAAATCTTCCATCAAATAAGTAAGTTGCTTGTTTTCATTATAAATCACTAAATTCACAAATATTTTTAGAATATCGTTACTTTTACTTGCAACAACTGAAGGGCTTGGTATTATTGACGTCTTGCATTTAATGAGACAATGCTATGATAAAAATTGGATTCAATTTTTTGAACGTATTTTTGATTCTGATATTTTGCATATTGCTAAAGATTCTTCAAAATTTTTTGAAGCAATTTCTAAAACATTTCCTTTTCTAAAATCTTTTATGCTTGAACAACACGCTTTTTGTCTTTCTGCTGTAATGGAAACAATCGGCAACAGCAAAAGAGATGTACAAAGACATATTCCGTTGAAGGAGTTTTTGGCAATAACCGAATTCCTGCACGATAAAGGCGAAATTCAGTACAGTATTGCAAAAATGTGTTTGAATGCAATTGTGAGAAAATAGAACATGACTGGCAACAAAGACCATTGGAAGATGAAATAATCATGCAATTTTTCAAAGAAACTACAAACATTTTTGTGATTCAACGAAGATTAGAAAATGTTTTTATGTATGTTTTAAAAATACCACAAAACTGTTAACTTTTTTTGTGAAAAAAACTTGTGCTAGCTGCATGAAAGGCTGTTTGTGATCTGATTATAATTTTAGGTCATATGGAAAAAACATAGCCGAAGAAATGCTTAAACATGATTATATTAATTTTAAAATGGATCAGCCTTTTTTGACCTCTTCAAATAACTCGTTTAAAAAGGATGCCGAGAACTACAATGTATGTGTTAACAAAACATGCTTAAAATCACATAAAGCTTATAGAAATGCAAAAATACCAGTTCCATTGCTGCACCTTTATTATCATTGATAAATACAATCATATTAATCTTAGAAGACGGCACAGACGATGATTGGGAAGAAGTGCTAAAACAGAATGCCATTGATGTTAGATATACAATAATTTCAAAAGAATTTACCATAACTATTTATGACAAAAATGAAAAAACCATAAACGAAAGTATCATTATTAATTTCAAAGATTACAAAATTATGCCTTTGTAAGTTTAAGATCTTCAAATTTTAATAAAAAATTTATTTTAGAAGTAACCGATTAATTTTAAAAGATGGGTTTTGTTTTAAACTGAAACCAACAGTGGAAAAACAATTTGTGGGAAATTATAAAATTTGTTGGGATCATGGACATATTTTAACAGATGATGGAGAAATTGTGGAACAACAAATGTCAGATAAGGTAAAATGGATTGCTTACAGAATGTTTTAAAAACTACTATACTTGCTTGTTTCAGGTACTGCAGAAATACATTCCTGAGAATGAAGCTCACAAGATTGAGGAACAAATTTACAACGTTTTGAGCACAGTTTTTGGAAATGAAAGATCCAGCATCACTGTTAATTAAAAGAAAGTGGTATCATTTGATGTCACTCAAAAATAGCTATTTTCTTTATATTATTTCTTTTTTGTTGTCTTGACAAAAATTGAAGAAAAACTTTAGTTCGAAACTTATGATTATTGTTGCTGTGAAAAATACCGTATTTTTAAAACTACGTATTTATCTATTTTTTTTTCATTATAACTTAACACTCAAAATAAAATCTTACATCTTGTAAAAATTTTAATTCATAAAAGTAAAATCTAAATTATTTATGATTAGCATAAACTACACAATTTCAAAACTTTTATGGTTACAAAAATATGCCTAATGAAGTTTAGAAAAATTCATTGTTGTTGACGCTGCTACAGAATTAACAGGAAACACTTTTGTAACTGATTTTTTATGAAATACTCCAGTAACCCTTTTTTTCCATCCAGTTAAGGCTTTTTGATAGGGTTTTATAATGTACATTACTGCAATGGCATTCCCCAATGAATGAAGCCCGAAACATTGGAATGCCCATTCAAATAAATCTTTAAAAAAAGTGTTTTAATTTTATCAAAATTTATAGCATTATTTACCATGAGTATTTGAGAGATTAAAAGCAAGTGTAATTATCATAAAAATAACTGGAATAACAATAAATGTGAAGGGTACTGTACCTTGAATAAATAAAGCAAGAATGTATTGTTTATGGGCTTTTAAAGTAGCAGCCGATAAGGAATTCTTTACTTCTTCTAATTTGAAAGAAAGTTTTATACCAATTACAACAGCAAACACAAAAAGTGCAAAAATTTGTATTGCTGATACAGCCCAATACATGTGGATCATTGTCCAAAAAATTTGCATGCTACATGAATTAGTTACAAATACTTTTGCAATATCTGGATAATTTGCATAAACATACGCTTTTCCACTTTCATAGTCCAAACATAAGATATATAAAATTGCTGATGGCATTGGATAAAAGATTGCTGTAGCAAACATTACAAAAATTGTGATTGGTTTTTGAAAAATTTCCAGGCGATTTGTTAATGAAAAATATTGATAGATAATACTGTAAGTAAGTGAAAGGCCACAAAAGCTCATATTAAAATGAATAATAATCTTAAAACGTCATATAAAACCATTAAAACAGAATCGTAAAAAAGTAGCTCACATAGTTAACTGCCGTCCCCCAAAACCATCCCAAGCCTTTTGTAATTCCTGTTGGACAGCTAACGGTTAAAGGAACAAAATTATCACCAAGTATTATCAAAGGACGAGCTCGTCCTTTTTAGGACGAGCTCATCCTTATTTTTGAAAAGGTGGGCAAAAAAGGACGAGCTCGTCCTAAAAAGGATGAGCTCATCCTTTTTTTTTCAAAAAATGACCACCTTTTCATAAATAAGGATGAGCTCGTCCTAAAAAGGACGAGCTCGTCCTTTGATAAAACATGGTGTATAAAAGCCATAAATAAAAGAGGAATGGAAATCCATAAGAAATGCACTAACAACTGTTGCCAAAATAAAATATTTATAAATCCCCATTGCGGGGGTTGAATACTTCAAGATTAAAAATGCTGCTAATCCATTTATCGGAATATTAAATGCTGAATTCCATCGGAGCCGTGCACCATAAGCTTCCAAATATTCTAAAGTTACAAAAGAAAAATTTTGAGTATTATTCATTTTCGTCTTTTAAAAAAAGTAATTCACAGCTATGACAACGTGCTTTTTTGACATAATTTTAACCTTTTTTTTCTTTACATTTATTTTGTGTCATTAAATTTGGATTTCCGTTATTTTAAATATATATAATTAATAAATGTAAAAAAGAAAAAAAATAAAAAGAGATGGTTTTAATTCTAGGCTATTTAAAAGCATTTTTGTTCCTGCTAGCTAGCAGGCTAGTTAAAACAAAACTTATATATGTAGGGGTGACAAAATGATGAACCCTTTTTTCTCCTATTCTTCTCCATTTTTTTTATTAAAAGATTTCTAGAAGACAAAATTACATGATGAAATAATGTTCAAAAAATTTATGGAAAGTCTTGGAATTTAAAAACTTAATCTCGTAGTTTTTCTTGGCTTTTTATGAACAATGCTAAGAAGCTTACACAACTTCGCATCATGGAAAAATTTTTTGCTAAATTTTTTTCATGTTTGTTGATAATTGATGCAGAATTTAAGAAGCATTTCATCAATCATGGAAGAACCTGAATTGGAATCTTACACTGAAAAGCTTAAAGAAATAAGCAAAAATCCGATTTTGGAAGAAAAATTATACGATATTCAAGAATTTATTAAAACTTTATATTTAAATTGTGATGAAAAATCAGCAAGAACTTTAACAATTAATTTAATTATTTTAACAAACAAAGTGCGATCAAATGCTGATAATGTTAAACATGATATTTACAAAGAGATTTATTACAAAATTCTATCAAGGTATCAATCTTATGTTTACAAGAAATGCAAAAACTTAAAATTATTAAAGAAAATGGTATATTCTGTTGTTCCAAATGATCTATGGGTTTGTTAAAGAGCTTTTATTGTAATATCTATTAAAAAGTGTTTTGCAGGAAAAATGTATTTTAATTTTAAAAGATCTGGATATTAAGAATTGTAGTGCTCAAATAGATAAATTGTTGCAAATAAGCAGACCTGAAAATAAAGTTAGAGAAGGAATTATTACAAAAATTGTTAAAGAAATGATTGATAGTGAAGATAGAGAAGAACTTAAGAATGGTGTAACTTGGATATCTGCGTTTAATCTGGAAAAATCAAAGGCTATTGAATTTAGAAATGTTTGTTATAAGCAATTTACCTTCAATAATCTCACCTTTGCTATTTAGATTATTTACAAATCATATATCTATTCAATGCCAGAAGTGCTAGAAAAGCTATTGACAACAAAGCGATTCAATGAAGATTATTTGTTGACATTCGATGGATGCTATGAACGATTACTCAACGGTAAACCAAGTATAAGCCAACTTGAATCACATTTTATCAAAACAACATCTTTGGAAGCTTTATCAGAGCTTATCCAAATAGAAGCAGAAAGACTTGAAGTAGATATGAACCGTCCTGAATTTCACGTTTATTATTTAAAAGTTACAAATGAATTAAGACAACGATTTTTACACGATGAACGATCAATGTTTGAGATCTTTGCTTTAGTATGTTTTCTACCGTAATCTTATATATTGCTTACTATAATATTGTGCTTTTAGAACACTCTGAACAGCTTTAAACGCTTTAGTCGATCACATTTTATCAATATTCTTATCGATGATCCAAAATATGCATTTTGTTGGACAAAAATGTTAAATCTTGAAACAAATGAAATACCAGGCTTTGTACAACAGCTTGGTGATCAATATGAAGCAGAAGCTGATGAATTTATTACATCGTAAGCTTACTTTCTTGTTGTTTACTTTGTTAATCATGTAATTACTACAGTATGAAAGAAAGAATAATTGAACCAAAAGATTCTGTTGAAGTATGCACACTACTGAGAAAAGAATATAAGCTTATTATGATTGCAACACCAGAGGGATTAAAAAATTTTCTTCAAGAATATTTTATTGATTCAAAACCTGATGTTTTGGGGATTGATTCTGAAGCTTATAAGTTTAAGTTAGTTATTTTTTCTTTTTGGATACTAATCGCATGGTTATTTGTAGAGAGTAAGATGTATTTTTTGCATTTGGCATTTTATCATACTAACATATTTTTACGTCCTCAATGTCACTAATACCGTAATCTCTATCTATATATTTCCTCTATTTCAGATTATCACTTATTCAACTTGCAACAAAAGAATGGTGTTGCATTATTGATGTCTTCTTCCTATCAAAACAGCTCTCACCTGCAGATTGGACAGTCGTATTTCAACATATTTTTAATCCAACAATTACTAGAGTTGGTTTTGCTTTTCATGCTGATTACAATTTCATCGAAATTTCGCTGCCACATGTTTCTTCAATGTTAAAAGAAGAAAATCGAAAAGTGCTCTGTCTTTCAACGCTTTCAAAGATAATCCTTGATTCTCCAACTCGTGATATTGTATTCTCTAACCTTGCTGATAGTAATCAAACTAAACTGTCGAAAAATAATGTTAGCTTAGCTGATGTTAGTAAAGCTGTTTTGGATATTAAACTTTGTAAGGATCAGCAGTGCAGCGATTGGAATTGGAGACCGTTAACAGAAGAACAGAAGATTTATGCGGTTACAGATGCAATTGTTGTAATTTTGATTAAAGAAAAAATTGAATCTGATTTAATAAAGTTGGTTTTTGTTTGCTAATATATTTATTAACAACTCAGTTACTTTAGAGTATTTGGTGAAGAAAAAACAGCAGAAATAATGGAATTGGGAAATATTTATCATAAATCAAAGCCTAAAAAAGGACAAAAGATTAAACGTGGAACAAATTTGCTAGTGGTAGACGATGTTCAAGACAACGTTGGAGAAGAAAATGTTATTGAAGATCAAGAGAACTAAAAGAAATTTCAAAAGTGCAATCCTTTGCATTCCTTACGTTAAATTACTTATTGTTTTGCTCAATAAATTTTTGTTGCCTTCTTAAAATCGTTTTTTACGTGGTACTGTACTTTACCTTTACCAATCCAGGTGTTTTTATTAACGATTTATTGTTTTTTGTTAAACTTTGTAAATTTTTAATTGTTAGTTACTACAAAAATAAAGAAAATTGAAAACAAAATAATTTTGTTGATTCTAGCCACGATCGCATACGGTAATAGGAATCTCAAACACATCATCCTCTCTCGCACACGTTCGCGAACCTTTTTTGTTGTTGCACTTTCTTCTTTTTCATTTTTTATCTTTGTTATTTGTTTCGTGTTTTTTTTTAAATATATATATTTTTATTAAATCCTTATTTTTCTAGAAAAATATGATTTCGCCATCTGCAACAGAAGAAGCTTCTACTGAAGCACGTGATGCCATAAATGAAGAAGAATTTTGGCCAAAACTTGTTGAACAAACTGCAAATGTTCTTAAGGATAATTGCTTTCTCAAAGATATGTATGCTCGAAATGATGCACAAAAAATTTGTGCTGCAAAATTTTTTCAACAATGTCCACTCAGTTTTATTAGAATTGCAACAATGGAATTGATTACAAAAACTCATAAGCTGATTGCTGCTATTGGAAATGTTGATTCAAAGAATACTATACACAAAATTCTGGTACAATTTGATGAATGGATTGCTGATAAAGATGTTGAATTTGTTGGAGAAGTTTCATCTGCTCCAGTGACACAGAATACATGGGTATGTTTTGGATTTGAGTTTTGTATTTATGCCCCAAACTGGACAACTATCAGCTTTGATTTATAAAAGCTCTCAATTAAAAGCCGATAGTTCACGAACTTTGTTGGCAATTTAGCAAATCAATTTCAGTTCCCAATTTTTATATTTGACAAGTTCACGCGTCTATATTCTTTCAGGAAAAATGCTTCAAAATTGCTGTTTATCAAAGTCCTTCAAATAAGGCTGCTGCTCTTGATGCTCTCTTTTGTATTCGCTCACCTAAAAATGATAAACAAAAAGCTGTCATTGAAGCTAATATTCGAAAGCTACTTGATAAAAAACTTACTTTCAAAAATGGAATGGATTGGATTAAATTTTTTGATCTCAAAGATTTTAGAGCTGCTGAATTTGATAATGTTTGTTTCTTTACCTTCCTTTCATTTTTATATATCCACTTTTTAGATTATTTACAAAGCAATGATATTTGGACATGAAAAATTGTTGAAAGAATCTTTCTCAAAATTCAATGAAAGACTTCGATGTGTTCGTTTGCTTGATGAATGCTATAAGCGAGCTGAGAAAGATAAAGTGGTTAATCAATTGGAAAAAGATTTTGTTAATTTTATTACTGTCAAAAAGTTACCTGCTTTAATTCAAAGAGTATCAAATAGTCATGGAATTAATGTTGAAGAGAATAAGCTATATGCACGTCATGCATTATTCATTGAAAAGACGACTGTAATTTATAAATCTTATGATCGATGTTACTTTGAATTATATGCCGTGGTAGGTATTTGACATATTCGACGGAGTACATGAAATTATGTTTTTCAAATTCATTGAGCATAACTTTCTAAAATTGGTTTTTGTTAGTTAACAGAGAATAGATCTACCGTAATCCCTGCGTTGATAAGCATGTGGATTAAAGTGGACAAAGGAAAAGCTTTTAAGTGTTAACAAATTTCTTACACATTAATCATTAATGAGAACAGCAAAATTGTTTTTTAAACCTTTAAAATTGTCCACATTAAATTACATGATTGAATTTCTTTGAGCAAGAACTAAGCTGTGACGCTCCTTCCAATTGCTTATATTTGTTCACTTTTAGCAAGCTTTGAAAAGTCGTAATCATCAAAACAAATTGGATTTTTTCAATATTATTTATGATGATAGAAAATATGCTTATTGTTGGGCAAAATATATGCAACTTAAAAAAAGAGAATTACCAGTTTTTTTAAATGGTTGTGAACATTTTGAACCGGATGCTACTGAATTTGTTGAACGGTTTGTTTTTATATGTTCGCATATATAGGTTACTGTAGTCTTGCCATAATTGCAATATAATTTATCTTGTTGTTTTTTAGAATTTCAAATGCTGTTATTGACGCCGTCGATGAAGTAAATCGAAAATTTTGGAATAAAGCTTATAAGCTTATTACCGTTGTTTCTGCCGAAGCTTTGAATGCTTTTATGGAAGAATATTTTATTCAAACAAAACCAAAAGTAATGGGAATTGATTGTGAAGCAGGAATTAAAAATGGATTGCCAAAGTTTGTTTATTTCCAGTTTTTATTATTATTATTATTAAATATATGCCAAGTGTTTAGGGTTACTGTACTCCAACTTGCAACTACTGAATGGATTTGTCTTATTGATATTCAACTTTTATCTGATAAACTTTCTGCAGAACAATGGATGAATGTATTCAAACATATCTTTGAAAGTGATATTCTTCGTGTTGGTTTTTCATTTTCCGGTAATGCATTATTTACAAATGAATAACCTTATACTTATTCTCGTTCATTTTAGCTGATTTTAATTACTTCTGCAATGAATTTCCATTCCTTCGAGTATTTTTTCAACAAAGTGATACTAAAGTTCTATGTCTTCAAAAACTTGCAAATTCAATTACCAATTTGGATGGCATCTTTAAAAACAAGATTCCAGTTAGCTGTGGATTGGCAACACTTTCAAAAGAAATATTGGGCATTGATATGGATAAATCTCTTCAAAATAGTAATTGGACGAAAAGACCTTTGACTCATTTTCAAAAGCTTTATGCTGTTTCTGATGCTTTGGTTGTTGTCTTGGTTCATGAAAAGTTGAGAGAATTGTTGGATGAGTAGGTTTTTTTGTATTAAAAATTAAATTTGTAATGGAAAATATTTTTAGGAAACTTGGTGATGCTTCGTCTGATATTTGGAATAAAGCATATGTTTTGCACAATCTTTAAATTTTCTTTTTAAAAGTTTGGTGTTGTTTTGTTAATTTTTTTAATGGAATAAATTGATTTATTGAGTGCTCGAGGATGACAAGTCATTGAAAAGTTTTTCTTCAAAGTTTGTACAGAGTTATAACTTATAAGACCATCACCAGGAGAATTCGCACAAGTTTGTCTTGTCTTGGGATTTCACTAATTCCTAAAACAACAGACACCATTTGCCATAAATACTTCAAAAAATTAACCAATCACTATCCCAAAAAACAATTCGATAGCATTCCAATATATGCCTTTGAAGGTAATACAAGAGTGTACTTAAAGAAGGGGCACGCTTACACAGCAATAGTACAGCTACTAAATAACCAAGAACTGACTGCTGTCATTTATCCGGTAATTCATTGTATAAACTATAAGTTATTTCCGTTCATTTTCGTAATATAAGATGAGGATAAGAAAAAAGTTTTTGCCAACCGTTGGAAAATGAACTTTTTTCCAACGGTTGGAAATTTTAAAGGGAACCGACCTTTATTTTCCTTTGAAGTTTCCAACCGTTGGCAAAAAGTTCATTTTCCAACGGTTGGCAAAAAGTTTTTTCTTATCCTCATCTTATATAATAATAGTCAGTTTCCTATCATTCTCTCTCTATAACATTTTTTTGAATTTTAGTTTATCATTTACAAAAATTTTTTGGGGTAAACTATTGAGCTCTGTTTTCAAAAGTTTTGGAAATGAATCAAGGTATTACAGAATTTGATTGTAGATGTAAGCCTGGTCGCAACTTAGAGAAAATTGGGGGATGAAAAAGAAAGGATATATATGTTTGTTTCCCTTTTCCATGTTTGCTTTTGCGTTAAACGAAAAACTGAAAATTTGTAAGTTACCTTATTGCTTGGATACTGTATTAACAGAAAATTCAGTTTTGTACTACTAAATTAAAAACAACTTCATCCCTAAGAACCTACAGTGCTTTCTCCACACTTTTGCTCGGAAGCTGTGCATCTCTTTTTTTTCTCTGTTTTTTTCTCTTCTTTACCCGCAGAAAGAAAAAAGAACGAAGAGAAAAAATGGAGAAAGCGCTAGATGGGAGGGAGTTATGTCGATCTAATGTCATCAAAAACCTGCTGATGGCAAAATAAAGCAACGCTTGTCTTTATTTTTCTTTTTCATTTTTTTTGAGCTGAACTTCTTTTATTTTAGACTTTTCCATATCTGAGAGTCTATCTACATCACAGATGTTTCAACATTGATTCGTTTTTGCGGCAAGTTTTCCATCTCTCTATTTTGTAATTTCTTTTTTTGGTGTCTTTTCTAATGTCATGCATTAATTTTTTCTTTGCTGCGACACACTTTTATACCTTGCTTATGTTTTTTCACCCTTTGTTTATAGCCAATTAATCTTTAAAAGGGCTTGCATTATCAATGCGAAGTAAATCGTGGTCCTAAATATCACCGATTAACAAATTTTTGTTTATTATTTTGAGCTGTATTTCGATCTTTTTTCTAAAATAAAAAATTTAAAACTCCTTCCCTATTTTTGTGATTTTTTAAAGTTTTATAATTTCGGTGTAAGCTGCTTGTAAAGCTTTTTTACGCAAAAATAAAATCGTGTACCGTTGCAAAGGTAACCAATATACGTGATACAGTTACCTCTGCAAATTCTTTTTTGTCGTGTTTGCGTCATTTTTTTTACCTAATACCTTGTTTAAGGATTAAAAATGGTCGAAAAACCTAAAGAAAAGAAAAAATCTTGTAAAGATATTACAACTCGTCTTCCACCAACTTACGTCGAAAATGTTGCTAAAACAATTCTTCGCGTTTATTCTAATGATTCATTAGAAGAACATCGAAATACTGTTACATTGGATGCTATTGCGCTGTTTCTACAAAAATGTCCAAGAAAAGATTTGAGAGAAGCTGTGATGGATTTGATAACGAAAATTCATGATTCACTTGGGAATGATCCAGCGATGCCATCAGTAATTGAGCAAATTCTTTATTGTTGTCAAAAATTTTTGGAAGGAAAAAATTATCAATTTTTTAAAGAAATTTATAATGGTCCTGCATCTCGAAATGTTTGGGTAAGCTTTTTTTAAAATTATTTTTTGCAAGTATTAAAAACGTATTTTAGCAAAGCTCATTCAAATATGCTGTTAAGCAGGATGTTATAAAATATGCTGAAGTTCTTGATCTATTGTTTCATATTGAAGAATTTGAAAACAAAGCTAAACAAACTTGGACTTATTTTTATGTTCGAAAGATGCTTTATGATCCAAAAACTTATAATAATGCCATTGAATGGATTAAAAGATTTAATTTTGATCTTGAAAAATTTAAAACCGATTCAAATTTTAAAATGGATTCTAAAGATGTGCCATGGTCAAAATTAGTTGAACATGAAGTAAGAACTATTCAGGAATCATATACTGATGGAGAATTAGAAGATATTTCAACGTGTATTACTGAATTTTATTCAAAATGTGAAAAGGAATGGCTTAGAAGTGCTACAATGGAATTTATATATAGTGTTCATTCATTAATTTATATTGTTCATAACTGCAATTCATCGGCTATAATCTTGCAAGTGCTTAAGAAATTTGAAAATTTTTTATTACTAAACGGTGATGAATTTGCTCAAGAAGTACTCTCTGTTGAAGTTTCTGATGATCTTTGGGTAAGTGAAATTTTTTGAAATTTTATAGGGATGGAAGGTTACCGGACCAATTCTTGTGATGTTGCGGCACTTCCCTTGATTATCATATATTAGCATTCAATATTTTTAGATCAAAAGCTTAAAAGCTGCAGTTTTTCTCAAATCTGGGAAAAGTCGTTATTTTCTTGATGTGTTGTATAAAATTAGTGCACCTGAAAATCCAAAAAGAAGTCAAATGTTTTATGACATTATTCGTGACTTGCTTGCTGATGAAACGACATTAAATTATGGCATGGATATAATTAAATCTTTTAATCTTGATCTTGAAAAGCTTAGAAGAATTAAAGCTGATGTTGAAGAACCGTGGATGCCACAAGTTGAAAATTTATTGAATATAATTACGGATCTTGATTACAATTTTGAAGCCTGTATTTCTGTTCTTGAACTATTTTACAACGATTGTGCTGATCAACGTTCTTCCAAACTTGATATATTTTTTGATGATCAAAATAATAATGAAGATAATGTCAAAGTTTCTGTTAAACCATGTCCCTTGAAACTTTTAAGATCGGCAACAATGGAATTAATTTCAAGAATTGATTTAACGAAAGAATCTTCCTCAGATTTGATATTTGAAATTTACAGAAAATTTTATTTTGCTAGTAAAGATAATTACAAAGAAGTTAAAGTTCGTGTTTCAGATGAATTATGGACTGCTTCATGGGTATGTTTTTTGATGCAGTTCTTTTATACACTAAAGATTTTAGAAAATATGTTTTGAAAATGCATTTTCTCGTAAATTAAAGAATTGCAGTTCTCCACTTGAATTGCTTTTTCGTATTTGTATTCCAGAAACAGAAGATCGAAGATCATTGATTTATGACAGTATTCGAAAAAAGATAGGAAGAAATGAAAGTTTTCATGCAGCAATTGAATGGATTAATAACTTTAACCTTAAACGACTGAAAGAAGAACTGTTTGGACATGTACGTTTCTTTTAAACTACAGTATTCCTTTAATATTTCAAAAATGTGTAATTTTAGGTTGTTATTTATTCACTTCTTTTTGAAAATGGACGGCAAACAGTTTTTAACAATTTTCAAGAAAGAGAAGATAGAATCAATTTTCTGAAAACCTTGGATGAACTTTTGCATCAAACAAAAACCAATACTCTTCCAACTTATATTGGTGAAGATAAAAAGGCGTTTACTGTTGAAGCCCTACTTCATCATATTTGTAAATTTGCAAATTCACTTGAACTTAATTTGGAAGAATACAGTACACATGCATACGAAGAGCTATATATTCAAACGATGATGATTAAATACAAATGTTGGGATCGTTCTTATTTTGAATTATATGTTTTGGTAAGTCTTTGATAAGATTACAGTAACTTGTTAATAAACATAATTTCAGGAAGATTTAAAAAAGCGAGCAAATAAATACAAGCTTTTATTTATTCAAAGTTTAATTAATTTGAAAAAGGAGAGATATGCTTATCATTGGGCAAAATATTTGGAAATTCAAGAGAATGACATCCCAAAAGAAATAAAAGGTTGCTCAATTTCTGATATTGATATATCAAAGTTTACAAAAACGTGAGTTTCATAAAATAGAAATATAGCTATTGTTTGAAAAAGATACTGATTTTCTCATTATAGCATGTCTCAAAGAGTTCATACTCCAGTCAGTAAGGACCATTATGAAACATGTCAATTTTGGAAAAAATCTTATAATCTGAAAACCATAGTAACTCCAAAAGCGTTTAAAAATTTTGTTAAAAAATATCTTATCAAATCAAAGCCAGCAATTTTGGGAATTGATATTGAATCTGGAGCTGCTCATGAGTAAGTCTTGCATCACCTTCTTTTTTTGTAATCCGATGGTTTTTAGAGCTACAACACTCCAACTATCAACGAATGAATGGATTTGCTTAATTGATTTACAACAATTATCTCAAAAACTTTCTGAAAAAGATTGGATTAACTTCTTTAAGCTACTTCTTGATCCAAAAATTACTCTTGTTGGATTTGCGATTGACAATGAATTCAAATTTTTATGCAACAAATTTCCATTTCTTCAAAAACTGTTTAAAGATGTAAATCGAAGAGTTTTATGTCTTCAAGAACTTGCAAAATTTATGCTCAAAGATAAAGATATCGCTGCGAAAGTTTTTTGTAATGAAATTCCAGAAGATTTTGGGCTATCAAAGCTTACAAAAGCTGTATTAAATATTCATATGGATAAATCTGAACAAGTGAGCAATTGGAATCAAAGACCGCTAACACAATTTCAAAAGATTTATGCTGTTTCTGATGCTTTGGTAGCTGTATTGCTTAAAAATCAAATAGAAAAATCCTTAAAAAAGTAAGTTTTTCTTTGACTAATCTTCATTTATAAAATTCCAATTTTCAGATATTATTCTGCTGAAGAAGCTGATAAAATTATGCAAAATGGATATATTTGTTATGAATATATGAAAATTGAAGATAAATAATTACTGCTTGAAATTTATGAAAATATGTTTTGTTTGTTTTTATTTTATTTATTTTTGCTATGAATTTTTTTATATTATAAAAGTATATTTTTTGAGATTTCTAGTGGGTGAAAACAAACATTTTAAATAATTGGCAGCACTTTAATGCATATGTTTAAAACGACAATTTTATTAAGCCAAATAGAAAATATTAAACATATTAAGAGGTTGTAAACGAATTTAATTCTGGTTTTTCCTTCATTTAATATCGCATTGTTCCAGATGCTTGAGAAATTTGTATAGGTTTTATAGCAGTTTTAAAATATGGAAATAAATATCCCAAAATTTCTTTAACAGCTTTTAGATATGGCGAAACAAAATACAAAGTTGCAAGAGATTCCAAGAATGAATGTGATACGGTAATACACGATGCTATTATTACCCAATGTGAGCTAGTTGGAATTTGAAAGGATTCTGCAACAATACAGCAAAACAATGGAAAAAATAGAAATATTAATGTAATGAATATTTGTAAAATTGCACTAATAATTAGCGATCTTTGTAATTTTGCAATTGTGAGAGTAGCTTTGTGGTAGAAAACGAGAAAAATAAAGAAGCATAATACTCCGAGTATGCCTGTTAAAGCTACACAACAGCCTGCAAAAGCAATAAATAAACAAATTGATGTAGTTTTAGAGCTAGGAAGAAATAGTAATGCTGGTTCAGAAGAGAAAGCTTCCAAACATGGCTCAAATTCTATCGCAGATTTATAGGCCTCCAAATTATCAATGCTAAAATGTGGTAATAATGAAATTGTTAAAATTGTAATAGCAGTAATAAAAGCAATAGCAAAGAAAAATAAAGCATATTTCATATTTATTGAATTTGAAAGCTTTGATGGAAATGCATATAAATATCGATTAAGTACTGTAGTTGCAAGAGCACAACATTGTGTTAAAAATATTACACATCCAATGTATGATGCGGTTATGGTAGTCGTAATATTTCCATTTCGTAATAATCCCAGAGGGAATCCACCAAGGGCTGGAACAAAGAAGACAGGCTTAACAGTTGTAAAAAATATTTCAAAAGCTAAACACCAAAATGAGTGATTCAAAATTAACCATTTAAAATTTTTTAAATCATCAGATTTTGTTAAAATTATATAAAACTGCAGTGGTGTAATTAGGAGAGATAAAAATAGAGTGAAAAATGAGTAATAATAATATATGTTTAGAGATATCGATGATGGTATAGTTAGCTTGGTGCAATTCATTATTTAATCGAAAAATTAAAGCAGAATTTCCGTCTGTTTTAAGGCTACAAACAGCATGTATGCTGCTGAAAAATGGAGCATATGATTTTCACCTTAAAACCTGTAAGATATGCGTGCGATAAATGGAAAAATAAACTTTCACCTGTCCCATTAAAACCAATTAAAATTGAAAAAAAAATTAAAACAAGTGTGTTTTACGAGCATATGTTTATTTGAGGAAACATGACATTTGATGGTTAGTTTACTTTACATTACGTCACTTTTGAAAAACAAGTACAAATTTCTAAAAATCACTCATTAGAAAAATGACTTTGAAAGGTCGTAACAGTTGAAAAGTCGTTTAATTTGTGAAATTTTTTAGCATAAATTTCTGAAATAAATCAAACTTTGGCAATAATCTTTGAAGGAATATTCGTCAATTTATAATTTATATTTTTAAAATTAACCATTGAGTTCAGTACGCTAAATACGATAAGGTAGAAATTAAAAGAAAACTGTAAAAATTGTACTCTGACAAAACGGCAAAATGTGTTTTATATGAAATTTTAAATATTTACTTCATACATTTAAACAATGTCAAAAGAACTCCTTTATTATTTTTATCCATAATAATTTGGCCCATATCCATATCGCGGAGGATTGACTGGATATCTATATTGCATACCCGCTCCTCTGCCAACATTTGTTCCATATCCACCTTGTTGTGGTTGGTATGCAGGATAAACAGGATAATGCATTGGTGCTGGTGGAGGTCTCATTCCATCATATACTCCATGCCCGACTCTTGGGGCTTGACAAGGAGCACTATTTTTTGTAAAGTAAATTATTAATTACACAAAAATGTAAAAGAGCTTACTTTCTGTTTTGATTGTAATTACCACCTGTATTTCCGATATTATAACCAACGTTGGCACCAATTGAATTTGCATTTATATTGCTTTAGAAATTTTATTTATCTATAATTTCAAAATCTAATCAAACATACCAGTTTACTCTTCTAGGATTTGTTACAATGATCGCAGCATTATGTTGTGTTGTTGTAGTGGTAGCAGTTGTTGTTATTGAAGTTGTTGTAGTAGTCGATGGTGGTGTCGTAGTAGTTGTAGTAGTATCATAAATATGATCAAATTCAGTTACAGATGTTTCAGCTTTAATTTCAATTTGTTGTCCAGATTGTTCTTTACTGACAATAACTCTATTAAAGGCTGTTTCACTGACAGATTGTAGGTTTTTGGTATTCACACGATACAAATCCAAATTCTTTTGTTGAAATTTTTTGCCTGTCCATTCAACATTTGAATGACTCTGTTTAAGTCGGGTATTCAAATCTTCAACATCAAGATTGTCAATTGATCTCCTGTAAAGCAAAGAATTAGATGACACAAGAATCCATAACTTTTTTTGGGCTATTTTAAAATAAATGTTTTTTTCTGTTAACGGTTTTTTTATCAAAAAATAAAGGAATTACAATCATAGAAATACTAAAAGATTTTCATTAAAAACTTACTGTTCATTTTGATTAATATTTGCGTCCGAATGTTGTGACGCATGTGTGAATCCCAAATTAAGTCCGAATCCCTCAAGCATTCCACCAATACTAAAACCAATTTTGTGGCCATCAGAATGCTGAGATTGCATGTTATTAATAAATTCATCAGCTTTTTCTTTGTTAAATGTAAACTTCTTTTTGCTAGCATCAATTTTCATTGTGTCATTAAGAAAGGATGTTTGAACATCTGGCCGTGTATAGATATCATCCCAAAATACAGAATCCCACTCTTCTTTTGACAATTCAACAGATTGAATTTTATCTGTTTCAAAGGTCTTTATGAGTTCTTTAATGACAGCATCTTCTTGACGCGATTCTTTATAATCGGAGGAAACTTCTTCATCATATAACGCAGAATTAAAAACTTCATGTGCCAAATTATTGGTGTCATTTGATGTAAGGAAAACAGTGCCTAAATAGATATTATATTGTAAATAGTCACAAAATATACACCTACCATTTTTATTAATATTGTTATTATTTAAATTTGCGATAAAAGAAGATTTTTGTGAAAAATTTGATTTAATTGTTATGTGCCGAGAAGAAGTTGTTGAAGCAACCATTGTAAACTCAAACATAAGCTTTATGGTATTTAAAAAGAAATCAGTTTTTGTTGTTGCGTCATTAATCTAAAACAACACATATTTGATTTATTTCCTAAAAATAACATACCATTTTGTGACAAAATGCTTCATCTTTTGGATATATCCGAAAAGACATAACAAGAGATTCAATTGCAAAGGATCGCCATTCATCAGCCACATCCATGTTTGGATTTGGATTACCAAGATAGATTCGAACATACTGCATTGGCAACATGATGATATCACCTGCATGTGCATCAATGTTTTTCTGCTTTAAAGCTTGTTGAACGATCGTTGCAACTTGGAGGTCCCATAATTTAACATTAAAGGAAAACACCCAACGTGGTGTTGACGATGAGTAATCGTCTGGATCGCAGCTAAGCGTATTCAAGTCAATATTACAGAGGGGTGTAACATAATATCTGTAACGGCAAAATATTATATTGAAATAAATGCAATAACATACCTAGTATAGTGGTTAACGTCTTGCTTCCAAACGTTCAAAGATCGACCCTTATAAATTACAGTTTGTATAATTTGTTCTTGTCGAACTACTTGATCCCATAAATTTTGTGATGGTGGAACTCCATCAGCGATTTGTGAAAAGCAAAATGCAGCAAACAGCAGTAACTTTGTAATCACCATTTTTTTATCCAAAGTATAGCAATCTGAAATTAACTCAACTGTTATTACAGTTTGAAACCGCGTAGAAAAAAGTGTTAAAAGCTGAGACAAAGTGAAAAAGTGACAAACAAAACTTTAAAAGAAGAAACAGTTTTGAACTTTGATATTAACCATTATCGCTGTCTTCTACCGGTGCAATGCTATTCCTCAGGCAATTTTGCAGACCTTTTAAATGTTTTTTTTGCAAGATTTTCTGCAAAAAATATTTTATAAGCTTGTTCTAATGGTTTTCTTCCTGCAAACAACATCGCATCGTGTTTAAAGCAGTTTTAAATCTTTTACACCTTACAATTTTGTAGGTGTTTTTATCAGTAATCACATGATTATGCATTAATCCTGGTTGTTAGCTCTAGCTACATATCAGCTTACCTTTGATTCTATGATAACAAAAAGTTAAAAATATTACTGTGCATTATTTTTCTCTTGTATAATATTTTTTGTGAAGCTGTAAAATACTTTTTTTAAGATGCTGTAAAAAAAGAGACAGAAAATGCATTAGGCAAAAATAATCCATTAAAGCAAAAGCCTCTGTGAAAATTTTTCAGACACATCAGCTATTTGACATTAGACGTTTAATGGATTTTTTCGTAAATTCTGTTTTATTAATGTTTTTGCAATATAAAAGCTCCCCTTACATCCACGTTTAAAGCATTATTATTTTTCAAAATCAATCATTTTTGTCGCCTAAAAATGTTGAAGTTTTTGATTTTCTTTTGCCTTATTGCTGGTGTCTTCTGTGGACGTGAAGATAACATTGCACCGATAAACGAGGATGACGAGCCAATTCCATCAGCTCGAAGACCCTCTAGTCTTCCATGTCCATATGGTTGGAAATATGTTTCTGAATACAGTCTCTGCCTGTATGTTACCCCATCTCTTACGTGGCATGACGCAGAACAATATTGCACCAATCGTAGTGCACATTTAATCTCCGTTCATGGAAGGGATCTTCTTCCATTGGCATCTCGTAAGTAAATTCCAATAGTTCCAACCGCAGTAAATCACTTTAAAACTTTTTAGAAATGGTAGTTGATTGGTTTTGGACAGGTCTTTACAAATATAATGACGACAAAGAAGATACATGGAAATTTACAAACAATGAACCTGTTAACTATGTTCCATGGGGTAATACAGCTAATTCTCGATGTGCTCTTGCTAGATCAGATTTTGTCTATCAACATGTTGAATGCAACTTAAAATATTTTGGTATCTGTCAAGTTTATGCATATTCATAAAATTGTTCTTGTTGTTACCTCTTCATAAAAATAAATAAACTTTAATCCTCATTATGCATCAACAATTATTTCTCGTTTAACAAAAAGCTTTATATCAAAAAATGAGATTATTTTCCACAAAAGTTTATTAATCTAGAACCGAAGATAATTGTATGAACATACAAATAATAAAACTGTGTACAGCCGCTTTCTTCTGCTTTTCCAAAAAATTTGCCAATTCGAAGATGAAGCGGCAGTACATTCTAAATAAAAATTATAACAAGAAATTATTTTTTATGTTTATAGTATACTAATTTTATTAATCAAAAAAAGGACCAATTATTTTGGAGAAAAGCATTTTCTGTTTCGTTTGACTGGTAAAATGCATGTCCAGAATTATTTTCAAAATTTTGGGAAGGGAGAATTTCGTTTATATGAGGAAGGTGAGTAGTATAATTGGGTTGCGTTTGATAAATTCCAGCTTGCTGTAATTGATGTGACGTTTGAAAATGTTCGTTGCATTGTATATGATTAATTTGCTGACAGTGAAATGGTATTGTACACTCTTTGTTTTGTGGAATAATTTCGCAATCTTCTCTTAAGCTTTCATTATTATCATATGAAGGTACTATGGAAACAGCTTCTTGGTAATAATACGGTTGTCCCTGGAACAGGGCGGAGTTACTAATTTTGGCGCAATTTGGTGAAAATTCATCACTCACTAACGGCACCTGCGGAAAGTATTGTTGATTAACGGCTGGATGTATATCAGATTGTTGTGGTAGGATTTGTAAATTGGATTCTATGCATGTAGTTTGCTCTGGCCAAGTGGCAGGTATTTGTTGTTGGAAGGGCAAATCACGAAAAATATAATATGTATTATCTACTACTGTCCCAGAATCACTGCTTCCATTATTCTGTGAATCAGCTGTTATTATTTTTTGTTTTGCAGTGTATGCCGTTCCAGTTTGAATTGAGCTGTCTTCATTAATCTTGTTTTGAATCACCAGTGCTGGGCTTTCAGTATCCTGCAAAATTATCTTTCTCTTTTTTAGAGCTCCAGATTCTTCTGCTTGTAGTTTTAAATAATTTTCGTAAGATTCCTGAATCCTTTGTTTAATTATCTCTTGACATATTAAACAAAGTCGTGTTTTGACGGATGTTTTCCATTTGCCTGGTAAAAAATATTTTGTTTTTGGTGGAACCTTCTAAATTTATTTTATATGTAAATAATTTCTTGCATCAACTTACATTTGTTCCCATTATAAATGCTGATATTGGTGGTTCCCTGTCGCTAGACAATCTTAATGCTTCTGGATCCTTTTCTATAAGAAAATTTTTTTGCAAATTTGAGGGTGTTTTTCTCAAGGCATGATCCATTATCATAAGTTGTTCTATAGCATCTGTATTTGTAAATTGACCACAGTTTGCACAACAATTGCATTTAATTGTTTCATATTGTATTTTTTTAAATTCATAAAATGGTTTATTGCTTCTTGTTGGAAACCTTGAAGTGTGCAAAATGATATCATTGTTGCTTGATAAAACTAGTGTGTTGTAAGAAATATTAGTTCCAAATATTTCCTTTAGTGATTGAGGTTGGTAAATAACTTGAGGAATAAAGGGTAAAAAATTAATGGTGGGATTATTATCAATGTATAAGCATCTGAAAATCTCCTGACTTTTTGTTTCACTGTATAAATAGGGACAAATATGAACAAGTTTGCAGTCATCAACTATGAGGTGTTGGAAATTATAATTCTTTAATAAACATGGAAGTTCGTGTAAAAAGTTTTTGCTAAGACATAAGGTTTTTAAATTTGGTGGCATTCTTTTCCATAACACTTCTTCCAAATTATGTTCATCATAATTAAATTTGTTGCAACTTAAATCCATCTCTTCTAAATTTTGTAAATTTTCAAAGCCTTTAGGAAGAAATGTTAATTGATTGTTTTTCAAACAAAGGGAATTCAGATGTTGAAGATAACAAATACTTTCCGAAATATATGTAATATGGTTATGAGCGGCAGCAATACAACGCAAATTGATTAAATGCAAAATGTTTCCAATAAATTGTATTTTGTTATGGTTAAAATGAAAATATTGCAATGAGTTAGGCAAATTTTCCCAACAAATGGTATCAATGTTATTCTCGCTTATAAGTATTTGATGTAAATTAAGTGATTCATTTCGACTATCAAAAAAAGTTAGCTTGTTGTCTCGTAAATCTAACATGTCGGTACATGCTGGAAATTTAAATGAATCAAATACGTCGATTTTTAAGTTGCGTAAAATAAAATCGCTTAATACAGCTTTATTGACGAAATCGTAATCGTTTATGCAATTTTTGCCACAGATAGTTAATCTCACAATTGTGGGAGCCAGGGCATTCCATGTAACGTACTGAAATTTATGTTTTATTTTGCAGAGTTTAGAATAAAGTTTTCCAATTAATATTACAACTCTTAATGGTTGACCAACGGCGTTAACGCTTTAAAGCCTCAAATACTAAGATTATGAACTTGATTTTTGTAAAGTTTATGATAGTCTTTTTGTCATTTTGGTTCCCATCTAGATAGTAAAAATATGAAAAAAGAAATTACCTTTAATTTTTCACTGGAAACGCTCAATGTGTGTAGTAAATTAAGTCGTGATATTTCAACCGGAACCATAGTTATGTTAGTTTTCTCCATGTGTAACCTACTAATAGTTCTAGGTAAATCTATCCAAGGAAAACCATTGTCGTCAATGCTTTCGCTCAACCACAAACTATCCAATTTCTCGAGTTTTGAAATAGAAGAAGGAATAAATTTAATGTCGTTATTTTCCACAGAGAGGCACTCTAACGTAACTGGCAACATTTCGAAGAAACTATCAGGAAGCTCTTTCACAAAACAACGATAAAGTGCCAGTCCTTTTAAATTTGGAAATAATGTTTTAAAATCAACACACAATTCATGTTTGGTATTAAATAATATAGTTTCTTGAAAATCAATATTTTTTACGTTTTTTGTATTCAATTTTTCAAAGGGTAGTTTTTGTAAGTTGACTGAAACATGTTTTAGCAGAATATAAATATAAAACATAAAAGTTTACCATTTTTCCATCCCAAAAATTGACATTGACGATAGTTTTTAGCTTGATTTTCTACAATATTTTGACGTGCTATTGAAATTTCCCCTTAAAATAGCAAATTATTGAATCGTACAAGGGTTATTAAAATACTGTACGGCCAAATGACCGTATGGGTATTCGAAAGACAAAGGATTTAAGTCCATGACTTTAGCTCCAGTGTCACAGCGACGATCGGTGGATCGAGATTATTAATGAACGATCTCTTTGACGGGGTTTAAGATACTTCGAATAGTCTTCTTACGGAACTTACAATCATTTCTTTCTTTTAAAAAACAATTAAGTTTTTGACAGTATCTTTTGTCAGGTAAAACATTCTTATAATTTCCTATTTTTGGATCACATAATAAATAAATAAGCTTTTTGAGGTCGCTAATTTTTTGTCTCAATACATTTGGCCTTGTAGTGTTTGGCAAAACAAACGGAAGCACACTGAGAGTTTCCTCAAAGAGTTCTGAAATTAAATTTTTTTTTAATAATTTTGTGAGCCATTGCGTACCATCATTGTTATTACAAAGTGCTTCAATTTCTCTAACATATTCTTCATATAAATCTTCTTCTTCCTCGCTTATGTTTCCTTTTACTTCGGTGTTTTTTACCTAAAGCGTGCTTTAAAAAAAACAGATTTATAAACCAATCTAAAAGTTTTCTTTTCTTACATGGTGAACAGTGATGTGCGGAATTGCGGTTCCGGTCCCGTAAGAAAGAAAAAAATGCAAAGGGGGGAGACAATTGGTTCCGCGGCACTTCTTTAGTTTGTCCCCACCCACCCACCTTATCATTTGTGATGTGATATGTAATAATTTGCATAAAATACATTGAGAATGCACACAAATTTATTTGAAATGGGCGGGGGGGGGGGGGGGAAATTTTGTGTGGGGGGACAAACTAAAGAAGTACCGGTTCCGCCACACGGAAATAAGAAAGAGTTCCGTTCCGGTTCCGCAAACGAAAAATCGGTTCAGCACATCCCTGATGGTGAAACAGGGACGTTTTCTTATCTGTTTGCCTACGTATTTAATTTACAAGACAAAAAAATAAGGGAATGACCAGAAATAATTAGCAATTTTTTTTCGAAACACATCTTATGTGATTCTCAGCTATTCATGTAAACTTTTAGAGGGACATTGTCAGAAAGTTGTCTGTTATTACTACAGTAACACCTCGATTTTACGCAGTTCAAGGGATCGCGAAAATACCGCGTAAAATCGAGGTTCGACTGTAGCATAAAACTATTTCATTTGGATGGTCTTAAATTGATGAAAAATAAATTGTTTTTGCCTAACAATACGCTTTGTGTCATTTCACTGTCCAAAAATTCAAAAATAAAAATAAGACTTACGCATCGTGTTCGTATGCACAGATCATAATCTAAACGTTCAGGATAAAGCTTTGAAGAACGAATGTACAGATCAAAAATATCATTTGAAATCTTTTTGAATCGAACAGCTCCTCGCTTAAACAAAAAATAATTACTCAAAAAAAGTTATTTGCTGTAACTTTTACAGCCGTGCTTTCACAATAATAAGAAATAAAACTTTCGGTAAACTAGGCTTAGGATAGATAGGACTACAAAATAGCATATTTGGTTTTTTCTTAAACTAATTTTGTGCCATTTCCCCAGCACCTGAAAAATGCCAAAATACACTAAATACAGTATTTTTGATGTAATGCCAAATCGGCGCCAATGCATATTTTTTGTTGTTTTCTTCACAAATTAGCTAAAATAAGCATATCTAACAACCCCCATTAGTGTTCCTTCCCCCCCCCCCCCCGTTTTTGGAAAAAAGCGGGGAACGGGGAAAAAAACGGGGATGAAATGTCTGCGGGGACGGGGAGCGGGGATAGCGGGGAAACGGGGATTTTCGGGGAAAATTCCGAAAATTCTCTAAATCAATTCCAAATGGTATTGGGAGTTAATATTATCATTAAATAATGCTATTCTGACCTGTTAAACGTAAAAAAACACTAGTTTGAAACAATTTTAAAAAATAACGGGGATGAAAATTGAGCGGGGAGGGGAAACGGGGACGTCCCCGGCGGGGAAGGACGGGGATCCCCGCCGGGGAACGGGGGGGGGGAAGGAACACTAACCCCCATATAAGCGATTTTTTGTAAGAATCGAACTTTTTTGCCATTTTTTCGGATTTCAAAAAAATTTTTTTTCAAGTTTGAAGGCTAATTCCATGCCTATATACCAAATCGAGGTCGTAGATCACGAATTTGAAGTCGGTATAGTTAACACGTTGTGCACTTAAGTATACTTAGGCCAAATAAAATGATATTCAAATGGCTTAAAACTGCTTGAAATCATCAAAAATACGTTGGATTCCATCCCTAAAGGCTCAAAATATTTATATTTTCAATTTTCCATCATTTGGGAATATATTGAAAATACCCCAAAATTTGCTTAAAATGAGCATATCCCCAGGATCTAATAATCATCCATATATGACATTAAATACATTAACATAGTAATTTTACATGTATTTTAAATTATTCAAGCCATTTTAAAGTCATTCTTTAACAAAACACGTCATTTTGAGCCAATTTGCCAAAAGCACCCATGTTGCTAACTTTTGAGATTTCATCTGGACGCCATATTGCCCCCTGATATCCAAAAATGCCCAAAATCACCCAGGACACTCTAATATCATAGTATTACATAATGCTTTTTACCGTAAGTCAATATCTTGCATATAACGTGAGTTTTGCCTCCGAGATGATGCTGGAGATAGAGGTTTTTATAGAAAATGGGCTGAAAAACCATCAGACCCCCCGGATTTTTCTAATTTTTTGTTTGGGATATATGTAGTATCGAATGGGGAATCCAATGAAACAATAAAAAACCAAGCACGTTTTTTGGCATTGGGCTCAAAACGCCAAAAAACTACATTGCACCAACTTTGATGATCAATAACTTGAGGTCAAAATAACTTGAAACAATAATTTCTTCTATATCATGACTCAGTAGGTTAAGGCGAACACGTTGATATGCCATAGGTGGCATTTTGTAAAGCCAGACATTTTTGGCACCCCCTGGAGCAAGAGGTGCCGTATCTCGGTGCAGCTGCACCGGAGAGCAAAACCGACTTCAAATTCGTGATCTACGACCTCGATTTGGTATATAGGCATGGAAATAGCCTTCAAACTCGAAAAAAATTTTTTTCGAAATCCGAAGTGAAGTCCGTTTTTTACAAAAAATGGCTTATATACTGGTTTCTTCAAAACTGGTCATATGCAAATTTTTCAATACCTCGGCTATATTTATGCACACCCCAAAAATCATATTTTTCTCGAAAAAATTCGTGTTTTGTCATAATTGTTCAGCAGTTTTTTGTTTATATAGGTTATTTAGCATGTTGAATCCGAATATGACAACAGCTATTTGCCACATTTAAGTTTTGGGATCAAAATCCCATATTTCTGATCTCGGCTATATTTATGCACACCACTTTACTTTTGTTTTATTTCTTTTAAAAACAATAAAAGAGAGATGAGAGAGGGAAAATGATAAAAAGGATGCTAAAACTTACTATCATTTTAAACAAAAATAAATTAGTATCTTTACGATACAAGTTCATCACATATACCTTGTTCGTCTCTAAATATTTGTAACCAATGCAAATTTCAGTTAACTGATATGAGTTAAAACTGGCTGAACTTTTTATGATATTTCGTGGTGTTAAAGTTTCATCCAAATCAATGAAAAGGTGTTCCGGTGCTCCCTTTTCATAAGGTACCACATCAATAACATTTTCTTCTGGAGACAACTGGTGGATACTAGTTAAACAATAAAGTCGCATAATCTGTCGAGAACTGAAAACAATAACCCTGACTTTTTTTGCAAGTTAAAAGTTTGAAAAATAACAGCAGTACCCCCACTTTCAATCGATTTTTTTCTTTTGATAAACGAACCTGTTTTTAAGATTGATAAGGGTAATATAAGAAAGTTTTATTGCCAAATAGAAATGATAACAAGCAATATCGTGTGCTACTTATTTTTAAATAAACAATGAATATGGTTTTAGTCTACACACTGCATGGCAATTTTGTCGATTAATGTGTTACTAGAGAACTTTGACCCTAAAAGGATTTTATCCCGAGATTTTAACACTACACTTTGTTAGTTAACAAAAAAAGCGTAGTCATTTATATTTTTTTATTTTAAATGAAAAATTAATGCTTACAACATTTAAGAATATTATCACAAACACATATTAATTTTCACAATTGTAAAATAATAGCTCGTGATAAAAGTCATTTAATTCGCATAAACAACAGTATTTCGCTTAAATCCTAGAATTGTCAAAAACTTCTTTCGATATGGTTTTATAAAAAATATTGCTGCAATTGGATTTGAAATGCAAAAAGATTACTTTCTACCTATAATTTATTGGAACTTAAATTTTATGGTTGAATTTTTTTACAGTAAATTTTTTAAAATGTTTGAGAAACATTACAAATTAAGCGTAATTCAAATTTCTCAGCTCAATTTCATACCTCACTTTAGTGTAGCTGTCACTGCGCTCAGCTTTATATCATTTTTTTACCCCAAGCTAAGCATGGGCTCGCGAGGCCGAAGGCCGAGCGTTAGGCTTAGTCTTAGGTCTTAGGGCGAGGCCGGAGGCCGAGCCTCTCAGGCGTACTTCATTTAGTATAGGTGTCACCTCATTTAGTGTATGTGTCACCTTTTTTTAGCACAAATAAGGCTTAAAAATTTGTACCTTATGATTTTTCACGAACCCACGAGCCCACAAACCGGCATTATTTTAAATTTCAACTAAAATTTAAGTTCCAATAAATTGTAGGTAAAAAGTAATCCATTTATAGGCGATTAAAAAATTATAGGTAGAAAGTAATCTTTTTATAGGTAGAACTTAATACTATGCCATTTGAAATTGGAATCCATGCAAGACATAAGGAAAGTGACAGTGAAATTTCAAAGTTTTCAATTTTTTATAAAAGCATTGTAACAATTAATAAGGCTGGAACAGCAGAAACAACAAATGGTCCAACTGCCTAAAATGTTTTGTATGTATTGGGTTGTCCAGTAAGTCTTGTCACTTGGTTAAGTGGCTCGTATTTTAAAGCTATTTGAAATAGTTTTTATGACCCCAAATTATACCAATCGGTTCGAAAATCATTTAATTATACTTTTTATGAATTTCTGACACATTTCCAAACTATTTTTAAAAAAATTACCCGTAAAATACACAAAACTTTATTAAAATGCAATAATCGGGCTTAAAAATTCCACAAGGTTCCAGTAGGTTCGAGAAAATTCTTATACTTGTAAATTCTGTTAGGGTAGTGTCTTGACTGCCCTCACTGGCTATATTGGCCCATATAAGCTTCAAATTCCACTTTTATAAAGCTTCAACCACAACTTTTTTGGTATAGAAATTGGTTTCACCACGAAAATAACTCAGAATTCTATGAGAATTCCGGATATCCCACAAACCAATCCGGCACCCTTCACACAACCCCTGAGGCTACCTCCATGCAAAATTTCACCTCATTTGGACTTTCAGTTTCAAAATGCCAGCCAGTCAAACAGGTGACAAGACTTATTGGACAACCCAATAAAAGTGCAGCTGAGGTCTGTAAATAGTAGGATTTTTCTCTTCTCTTTCGCATTCTTTTCCATTACTATCGAAACCAATAAGCATTTCACCATCTGATATTCCATAGCAAGCTGGAGTTGTTGGAGGTCCTCTTGTAGTGGTAGTAGTAGTGGTAGGGGTTGTTGTAGTCGTTGCGGTAGTAGTGGTTGTTGATGTTGTAGTTGTTGAAGTAGTTGTTGTTGTGGATGTTGAATCATAAATATGATCAAATTTTGTGGTTTCATTTGTTTCTTTTTTAATTTCAATTCTTTGGTATGATTGTTCCTTGTTGACGACAACTCTTTTAAAAGCCGTTTCACTTTCGGTCTTTAAGTTTTTGGTATTGACTCGATACAAATCAAAACTTTTTTGAACAAATTTTTTGCCTTTCCATTGAACATTCAAACGATCGCTATCAATTAATTTTTGAAAATCATCATATTTAATGATATCTTTGGATTTTCTAAAAACGTTGAAATTTATGTTAAGAGTTTTTGTGTAATCGATATTTCGATTTTAAGCAAACTGTGTTTCGTTTCTTATCACCACATAACATACCCTACATTTTCATCGCTGCATAGCTTGCTGATACCCCTGCTGAAACGGAATTACTGCCACTATGTTCTGATTCAACTTTTTTTCGAAATGCATTAGCTGTTTCTTGATCAAATTTAAATTCATTTTGATTTTCATCATAGCTCATTACGTTATTGTAATAAGATGTTTGAATATCTGGACGTGTAAAAATGTCATCCCAAAATACAGAATCCCAATTTTCCTGTGCTAATTCTTCAGATTGAACTTTCTCCCTTCCAAAAATTTTCAGTAATTCATTAATAATTGCTGTTTCTTTCCCAGATTCTTTATAATCTGATGAAACTTCTTCGTTATAGGTTACGGAATTGTAAATTTCATGTGCAAGCTTATTAGCATCCTCAGATTTTAGATAAACGATACCTGAAATATTAACTCGTATAGTGTTTATAAACTATATAAATATAGTGTGAAACATACCATCTGTTGAATTTTTATTTACCAGTTTACTGTAGAATGATGAATTTTGCATAAAATTTCCTGTTATTTTGATAACTCTGGAAGATGTAGAAGACGCCGTTAATGAATATTCAAAATAAAGTTTTAAAGTTCTTAAGAAAAAATCAGTTTTTGTTTTTGCATCATCCATCTGAAACACCTTCTGTGATAGAAGTTTTATCCTTTTAATGGATTTAAGAAGTCAAACCATTTTGTGACAAAAGCTATCATTTGCTGGATATAGATCAAATGCCACAACATGTGATTCATTTCCAAAAGGCCTCCATTTTCTATCCACTATGATTGCAGGAATTGGTTTTCCAAGTGTAACTCGAACTAATTACATTGGCAGCATCATTATATCACCCGTTTGTGCATTAATGTTATTCTGTTTTAAAGCTTTTTGAACGACTGTTGCAATTTCGTAATCCCATAGCTTTACATCAAAACTAAAAACTGACTTTGGTGTTGCAGATGAATATTCATCAGTGTCACATGCAAGTGAATCCAAATCAATGTTACAAAGTGGAGTAACATAAAATCTGTAACCATCCAAGATTAACAATAAGAAATTGACACAAACAAACCTGCTATGTGAATCAATATCTTGTTTCCAGACACTCAAAGTTCTTCCTTTATAGATTACAGTTTGCACAATTTGTTCTTGTCGAACCACTTGATCCCATATATTTTGTGCTGGGAATCCATTCACAACAAGTGATAACCAACATGTAACAAATATCAGTGATTTATCCATCATTTTATAACCCAAAATGAAATAATCTGAAAAGGAAAAAATATAGTTGTTTTATAACACAAGAGAAAAACCAAAGTTTAAACAAAATAATTTTGAAAATAAAATAGCAAGAAAAAACTCTTTTAAATATATTTTAAACCATTAAGAGTGTCATCAATTAAAGCAACAAAATGTTTGTCTGATGAGGTTCTGCAGCAAACTATTAAATAGTTTCTAATTTAAATAAATAGTTTTATTTTATGACTTGCTGCGATTTTGTAATATTCTTTGTACACCTCAATAATGGTAGTCATATTCTGAACTCCAATAATTAATTAATTTTGGTGATTAAGAAAATGAATTATTTTCTTGTTAAACTATAGAAATTCTATCACGGCTAATTTAATTTTATGCAATGCCATTGACAAAATTAAATAATACACAAACAAATAAACGAAAAAGTATTTTTGATTTTTAGATTAACAGAATATACTATAGTGCTTTTTTTGTCAACTCATTTTTCTTTTTCGTTGCTGTGTTCCATATCGTGTGGAGTTGGGTCAACAAAATATAAATAATGGATAAATATTACTTTCTACCTATAATTTTTTAATCGCCTATAAATGGATTACTTTTCACCTATAATTTATTAGAACTTAAATTTTTATGGTTGAAATTTTTTAAAATGTTTGAGAAATATTACAAATTTAGCGTAATTCAAATTTGTGTAGGTGTCACCTCATTTAGTATAGATGTCACCTCATTTAGTATAGATGTCACCTCATTTAGTGTAGGTGTCACCTTATTTAGCACAAATAAGGCTTAAAAATGTGTTGCTTATGATTTTTCACGGACCCATGAGCCCACAAACCGGAATTATTTTAAATTTCAACTAAAAAAATAAGTTCCAATAAATTATAGGTAGAAAGTAATCCAATTATAGGCGATTAAAAAATTATAGGTAGAAAGTAATCTTTTTATAGGTAGAACTTAATACTATGCCATAAATAATCATAAATTTTAGCACTTTCAAAAACACAGGTTTAAAAAATAGACTTCAAAAATAAAGTTTTTTAAAAAATTTCGTCTATCATTACTTCGTCAGTTTTCTTATACAGCTTCTTTAGTGGCTCTAAATTTTAAGTTAAGCATTTCAAAAAAAAACCTAATAAAAGATGTCTCTCAAACTTTTTACCCTTTTTTCGGATTTAATGGAAACTCAACTTTTCTTTTTTTCTTCAAATAAAAATCGAAAGAATCTGAAGAACAATTTTTTTCCAACAAAGATATAGCGCATATAATGAAAGATAAGTGTGAAAATGCCTAATATATTTTGTCGTTGCACCTGAACAAAAAATGATTCTTTTGGTCATTTTTTTCAGCTGGAAGTGAAAAAAATTTTCATTCAATCATAAACTGCAATTTTTGGATCGGTTTATTACTTTCTCTGTTTTTTTTCAACAAATTTCATCTAAATTTCATTCAAAAAATATGTCTTCAAATTTAGTAAGTTATTTTTTCTTTTTTTAAATGTGAATTTATGTATTAATAATTTTTCAGATGATTGAATATCCCTTTGTTGCTGAATGGAAAATTTCGGAAGATCGTCTTAAAGAATTAAAGAAAGCACCAGTAGAGGAACATTTGACAAGTGATATATTTACAGTCTTTGGCGTCAAATATTTCCTTCGTTTTTATTATTACAATGGATTGAAAGAATTTTGGATATATTTTAATTTAGAAAATGGAAAAAAAGTTAAAGCTGAATACACATTTTCAATTGATACAGCTAATTGGATTTTTAAGACGAATAGCCCCACTGGTGTTATTATTTGTGGAAGAGATGAACTACTGGATTCTAGCAAGAAATTTATTGTTGATAAAAAATTAACTATAAAAGTTGAAGGAGTTTTCGAAATTCGAGGTTTTCAAGCAAAATGGGAAACTCCAAAAAATTTTCGTGATTTTTGGAATATAGGATTTGAAGATTTTACAATTATTGCTGAAGAAAAAGAAATCAAAGTACGTTTGTTTGCTTTTTTACAACTAATAATTTATTTATCTTTTCAGGTTTATAAATGTGTGCTTGCATATCATTCACCACTTTTGGCTGCTATGTTTGAACAGTTAAATGATGAAAACAAAATTAAAATTCCAGATTTTCCATTTGAAATTGTTGAAATGGCTATCAAACTTTGTTATCATCAAAATCTTATTGAAGAAAAAATTACCGTTGAAAAAGCTCTTGAATTATTCAATTTTGCTGTAAAATATGATGTCAAATTTCTTAAAGTAAGCGCCTTGTTTATATACCACATAATTTATTTTTCATATTTCAGGCAAATCTTGAAGGATATCTTGGTGATCGAATTACTACAGCTAATGTTTGTAAAGTTGCTAGCTGTGCCGGAGCTGAAAGTTCTACAATTATCTATAACAAATGCCTTGATTTTTTTATTCGTTGCTTATCAAAACAAGAATCAGTATTAAATTTGGAATTACTTGATAAAGATTTTTATATTGCTGCTGTTCAAGGCCTCGCTGATCGTAAAAAAGAAATGCTTTGTAAATGTGAAACTCTTTAATTTATTCGTGTTTTGTGTTGTCTTTTTATATTTTTGTTTTCTTTTCTTTTTATTGTTTGAACATTTTTATTGTGATATAAACATTTATTACCATCTTTATATCTTTGTTCATTCTGAATTTTATTATCAAGTTTTGGAAAAGGGCAAAGACGTCTCTGTGTAATTTTTGGAGCAGGCGTTGTTCGTTTTGTTGTTTTATGTTTATGTGGTTTATGAGTGGTTGTTGTTGTTGTCGTTGTGGTCGTTGTGGTGGTGGGAAGAGTTGGAGCTTCATCATAAATACCTTGCCAGTCTTCAGTTTCATTTAATTCTTGTTTGATTTCAATTCTTGGTGTTGATTCTTCTGTGGTCGTGATAACCCGATTATAGACTGTTTCAGTTTCAAATTGTAGGTTTTTGGTATTTACACGATACAAATCAAAATTCTTTTGTTTAAATTCTTTACCAGTCCATTCAACGTTTGAATGACTTTTTTTAATTCCATGTAAGAGTTTATCCAATGAAATAGTGTCTTTGGTGCTTCTAAAAATGAATTTTGTTTAAGGCCACGATTACTTTTCGTTTTTTTCAAAGAATTAAATGTTTTTGAAATTTAAATAACTTACTGTCCCTCTTCACTTCTATTTTCATCGGATTCTTCTTCACCATGTGAAAATCCAAAATCAGCTCCAAATCCTTCAATCATCGCACCAAGGTTAAAGCTATCTGTATGACCATTAGAATGGGATTCTGCAAGTTTTTTCACAAATGCCTTAGCGCTGCGTTTGTCCAGTTTAAACGATTTTTGGTGATTATCATACTGCAGTACGTCGTTAAGAAAGTTTGTCTGAACATCTGGTCGTGTAAAAATATTATCCCAAAATACGGAGTCCCATTTCTCTTTTTTTAAATGTCTCCATTGGGTTTTATCCTTTTCAAAGTTTTTCAAGAGTGCTTTAACAATGACATCTTCATGTGCAGCTGGCGTATAATCCGATGAAACTGTTTCATCATATTGCGCTGAATTGAAGACTTCTTGTGCCAAGGTATTCGCATCTTTCGATGTTAAATAAACCTCGCCTAAATTATTACTTTGTGGATTATGCAAATTTTAAAGATAGACTTACCATCTGAATTAGCATTGTAATTAACCAGCTTAGAGATGAATGATGATCTCTGTAGAGAATTTCCTGTAATTTTGACGTGTCGCGACGATGTTGAAGAAGATGACAAAGCAAATTCAAAGTATAATCCCGTTCGACTTAAGAATCGATCAGTGTCTTTTTTGGCAAGGGATTCCTAAATTTGTAAAAGATATAGACAGAAAAATGCTTTGAACATTTACCAATTTTTTGCAGAGTTTATGATCATGTGGATACATTTCAAATTTAACTTCAAATGATTCGTCAATAAATGATTTCCAGTTATAATCAAGTTTTAAATTTTTTGTACGTTCTTTTAGACCATATCGAACTTTTTGAATGGGTAGCTCCGAAATATCACCCGGAAAAGCAGTAATACCTTTTTGTTTTAAAGCTCGCAAAACAACTGTTGAAATTTGGGAATCCCATAATTTTACTTTAAAATAAAAAAAAAATTTTGGCTTTTTATTATTAGGAATGGGATCTTTTTGGCACTTTATTGAATCAACTTCAAGAAAGCATAGAGGCACAACGTAATATCTGAAATATCGTTCTTACATTATCTTACATTAAACTATTAAAAGTAAATTATATTGTTACCTGCTAGTAGAATTGGTAACATCTTCTTTCCATACAGCTAATGATCGACCCTTATATATGACATGCACAAAAATGCCTTTTTGACCAATTACTTGAGCAAATAAATCTTGTTCTCCATTTGTGAACGTAACCAACAGAAAACCAAGTGTTACCAAAAGAAATATGAGAGCTTTCATATCTTTTTAACCCAAAAATGAAGCAATCTGAAAAGCTAGCGTTACTGTATTTATAGTATTTGTGAAGTCTCTTTTCTTGAAGGAACAAAAATTTTCTTTAAAACCCTAAAGAAAAAAGCAGTATAAAATAAAGTTTAAAGGAAGTACTATTTTTATATGAAACCATTTTAAAGGAAAAACCCCTTTAATTTTTAAACCTTAAACCATTAGCAAAGTCTCTTTTCTTGCAAGAGCAAAAGTGAATGATAGACTACGATTTTTCAGACAACCTTAATGTGTTTTTCTGCAAAAAATAGATATTTTAAAATTTTTTTAAAACAAATTTGCAGCTGCAAAGCTTACAAAAAAAGAAAACGTTTCTGAAGCGACAAATATATGATTACAGTAATATGAATGAAACGAGAACGTTTCATCTGAACATCGGATTTTTCTGTTTACAAAGTTGATTTTTGTGTATTCAAATTTTGAAGGTCAAAACAAAAGCTTATTGTTGCAAACTAAAAAACAATGTAAATATACAAAATTTTAAGCCATTTTTGTATTCTCTTGGTATCTTTTAGTGCGGTTTTTAACATTGTAGGAAAACTTATCTTGAAACTCTTTCTAATATTTATGTTGTACCAAAGATTTTGTCACACCAAAAGTATTTTGATCAACTTAAACAACAAGCCGATAAAAACATGTAGCTCTTATTGTATTTGTCTTTATCCTCTTCACATTTGACAAAAGACAAAAAGGGTGCAATCAAAATGCATACTCAAGAGAAGTACCACACAAACACGTTGAATCACATTGTTTTTCAAATTTTGTTTTCACCTTTGCTTCTATTTTCTTTTGCTAAGTAAACGTGCTAAGAATAAACATTTATTTTTTTACTATAAACAAATAAATAAGTCATCACTTGATTTTTTGTACCCGATTTACGAAATATGTTCAATTTTTATTTTTCAAGAATTTTTACAGGCGTTTCATAATAGTGTTTGTATTCCGGATCGGGTGAAACATCAAACTCAGCACGTCTTTGAATGGAATTTGAATAAATTTTTAATGTCTCAAATTCGGGTCTTTTCTTTGGTTCATGATCCCAACATCTTAACATTATACTGTATCTGAAATAAAAGCTTTATACTGAACAAAAAGATAAAAGAATTAATTGAATATTACTGGATTTGTAATAACCTCAGACATAGGTAATAAGGAAATCAGACGTCAACAGCTAGGGCAAGAAATGATTAGATAAACACTTACATCTCATTTGAACAATAAAATGGTTGTGGCAGCCGTCTACCAGATTTTAAAAATTCTGCCACTTCATTCACATTCATTCCTTTATACGGGACACGACCTCTTTCAAAGATTTCCCACATCACAATCCCGAATGCCCATACATCACCTTTTATTGAAAACTAAAACTTCAGTTTTTTTAATTCAAATCTAAACACTAAAAAAACATACTGGTTCTTTAGCATTAAATGCTTCAACAGGAAGCCATCGAAATGGAAGCTCTGAATCATTTTGTAACAGATATTCACGATTATTATCGCTTTTACGAGCAAGCCCGAAATCACTAATTTTTAGAGTTTCGAAAGTTGAATTTAATCTAAAAAATATTTAAATATAATGCATATAGTACGGCACTAAACTTACAAGCAATTTCGTGCTGCTAAATCTCGATGTAAGATATTGATGGAACCCAAATAAATCATTCCATCCAAAATTTGCATAATATATGAAAAAAGTTGACCGATAGTAGGCATATTTTTATCATTTCTTAGGTAGCTATGTAAGCTGCCACCATGCATAAATTCTGTAACAATATGTGTATGACTGCCTTCTTGAAGCCAACCAACAAATTGTAAAATATTTTCATGACTGCATTCTTCCATAATTTCTATTTCTTTTTGAATAGCAGTAAATGAGACATGTTGTTTTACAGTTTTTACAGCGACATCCAGAAAGTCTGTAGTGTTATTTAAATCGGAATAAAAATGAGCAAGGCGGACATTAGCGCTGTTACCTAAAATGTGCTTAAAGTCACGGGGTTAAGCAATCTCAGACCACCAGGTTACAATTTTGTTTCATCCTATCTTATCCTGTTTTATCTTGTCTCATCCTTTGTTATCCTCTCCTGTCTTATCCTAACTTATTCGATCTTATCCTATTTTATCCTATCCTATTCTATCTTATCCTATTCTATCATACCCTATCTTTACATTTTCTTTAAACAAAACTTTTGAGACTCAAAAGAAAGACACACCTGTCCCGATAATTCCAATAAATTTAAGTTGGCTGATAGCAATTTTCTTTTTTCCTCTTGGTGGGTGCAAATATGCTTGTATTTCTACAAAATAATTTTATCACATGTTTTCTTCTATTAAAACTTACCATAGTGCTTCTTTTCAACCATCTTTTTTATTTTCTAAAACGTAACAAATTAAAATAATTGTTTTATTTAAAAAATCAAACCTTTGCCAGCACTTTTAGCCCCTCCATTACCCAAGGAACGGCAATACCAATTAACAAAAATCCAATTATTAACAGTACAATAACAATTGTAATCCATACAAAAACATTTATGCATGTACTTTTACAAGCTCGATATGAGCTAGCCATATCATTAAATTTACATTTAACAAATGTCTGTGCATTGCAGCAACTTCCATCTGTACATCCTGGCTTGATTATGACACTTCTTTTTTCACAGAATGAATCTTCAAAAAGCTCAATACAATGTCCGTTTGTTTCAATCGATGATGCAATATCATTGAAATCTTTTAACTCATGGCAAGAATCGTCATTATAAAATGTAAAAGCTTTATTCTTTCCCATTTCATATTCATCTGCAAAGAGGGTAAAACTATTGGGCTTTGGAAGTCCATATAATCGTTGAATATTTTCAATATCTTTCTTGGATAGCTTTGGCTCAACATAATTTCCATCAGAATCTTCTGGATCGTGATAGTGTGCATACATTGCAGATTCAGGATCTGCTGATATTTCAAGACCTAACATTTGGCCAATTGCAAACAGCACTTCTTTGTACATATCTATGGTGCTATTATCAAGAGGCTTCCCAGGCTCATTTAGATGCCATTTTACAGCATAATTTAAATGTATATATCTATATGGAATTCCATGGGCTAAAACAGTTTCATTAAAAGGTGAGCCATCTCCATGATCTCCTGATTGATATGATACTATAATATCTGCAGGTTCATCAGGGGCAAGTTGTTTAAAGCTTATTGGCATTACGGCTGCCCATGTATTGAAAGCTTTTGCAATAATTTCTCGACAATAACAAATTACAAGTTTACTTTTTGAATAATTTTCACTTGAAATTGAATATGTTACTGTTTGCTTGTTGGCCCATGAATTTGCTATAAAAAATTATTAAAAAAGATCAAAGCTACAAAAGACAATACTTGCTGGTGCAGCTTCACTTAACAAAATGGATAATAATAATAAAAAACAGAGTAATACTACTTTGTACATCATAAATAAATTTATTCTACAAATAAAAACTATTTTTATAGTTTATTTTTTTACAAAAAAGTTGTAAATAGAAATGACTAAAACAAAACAACTTTTTCAAAACTTTTAAAAAATAAGTTTTACACTGCTCACCTGCAATCAAACATGTTCAAAAGTAAATATCGAATAAAAAACAAAAGAGAATGTTGTTCTTGTAGTTAGCATCAAAAAAAGAGTTTTAAGTAAACAATGATTTCTTAAACAAACATAAAACTTCATGAACTCAAAGTGATTTTTTGTTTTATACTTTACGTAGGATGTATGGAATTTTGCTATTTAATTAATTGATATATTTGATTTTCTCTATTCAAAAATTTGCGGAAAAAATTGCATGACGTTTAAAATAAGTGTTGGTGTTAAAACTTGACTAATGATTCATATATCAATTTTCGTTTGAATAATGCTTTTTTTCAACAAGTATGATCCAGTGATAATTGTGTTTTAAAAATGTTTTTTAACAAAGCAAGAATAACAAAACAGCATTAATTTCACCGAAAAAACAAGATTTCAAAAGCTACATTGCAGCTTGGCAAATTTTATAGGTTAAAAGATCCATAGAGTTATTAAAAACTCCCATCAAAAGATGTACAACAAAATTCACTTGTGCTAACTAGTGAATCCGTTAAAGTATCTTTAAAATAAATGCAATCATTTTGTGATGTAAATGGTTTTCCATCTTCTGCTAGAGTGTTGCCATTTCGAATTATAATTCGTCCAGAAAGAATTTCTTTTTCTACACCAGTTTGAAAATCATCATATTCCAAGAAAAACATTATTTTTGCATCTTTATCTCCAGCATATGGGAAAGAGCAATTCTTTTCAAAGCTGAAAAATGGCGAAAACATTATATATTGTATTCTTACAACTGCATTGAATAACTTACGTCATACAAATACAGTAATCATTTGAATTAATTTTAATGAATACATTTGAAGGTCCACTATAAACTGTATTCAATACAACAGAATTTTCAGTTAAAGAATAATTTGAAAAAATTGTTGCATAAATGCTGTAATTGTCACTGACATTGTAAAAAGTTGTTCGGCTTTTAAATGATTTACATTTTGGTGAATTAATTGGTGATTCATTTATATCTTTGAAAGATGTACACGTGTAATTGACATATGTTGTATATACAGCACCTATAAATTTGCGTAATTTTTTGATTAAGTAACAAGCGCTTACCATCCTCTATAGTCATCATGTAAGATGGCTGAGCAGCCGAAAACAAGGATCCATCAGGCATGCTAAAGCTACCTTCATCAATGATCAAATATGTCATAAGTACTTCAAATGGATAATCACGATCATCTTCTGGAGTCAATAATTCAAGATTTAAATTCATTTTTGTAATATTTACAGGTAACTTTAATGCAAAATTTTTGTCATATGTTGTGCAATTTTTGACATCTTTTGTTCCAATGCTGCAAACACCGGTAACAGCAGTAAAATGGTAGTCGAGGGTTAAGACTGTTAAATTTTGGATTGAAAAATATGTCATATTATTTTCGGTAAGCAAGGTGTACGTTGCTGTTAATGTGGCTGCTGGGTTTGTTGCTTTAGGTGTTTTTGGATGAAAACTAAAAAACCAATATTGTAACTGTTCTAAACTAAAAATTATTTCGTCTGGATGAAAATTTAGAATCAGATCGAATTATCTCAAACCACTACAAAGCAACTTTCTGAAATTGACAAAGCGGCTTTGATGTTCTTTAATCATTTGCTGCTAGCAGCCCAAGGTCAGACGATTTCCTTCAGTTTAGAAAACCTACTTTAGCGAATTTCTTTCATAGTTTCTTAAAAACGGGGGTTCACAGTTAAATTCTGTTTTCACTTGTGAAATTTTTATTGGTATCATCGTTACTGTAGTAAAAACAGTATCGCATTTTTGAGGTGCCGCGTTTCCATTTCGAAAATAAATCAAACATAAAATTGCCAATTTTAAAATAAACATTTTTGCAAAACTCTCTAGAAAAATAAAAATTTCAACAAACAATAAAGTTTTTTTTTCATTCATGTAGCAGCTACTTTAAATATCTTTTGTGATAAGCAAAACGTCAGAGAACAAAAAACAATTTTACCAGCAAACTATAAAAAATGTTTAATACAAATGCATTGTTTCTGGGAGAATAATGAAAATAAGGTGCGTCAAAACACACAGAAAAGCATGTTTTTGCTTCAACTTCTGTCGTAAACTGTATAAATGGCGTGTTATGTAACGTCAAGTTTTTGCAAAGCTTTAGAAAGTTCAAAAAACATAATTTTATTTTTTCTTTTAACAATATTAAAGTGACAAAAACTAAGGAAGTGAAAATGTCGAAGTTGTACATTGTAAGAGAAGAATACAAGAAAAATAAATTGAGTTATACTTAAAAAAATACGTTAATCGAAGGTTCGCTTTTTATATCCCGATTTCTTAGGAGTCATTCCACGTTCAATCATACTGTAGCCCATTTCAATTAAAGATGTATCAGGATTTCGAAATTTTAATCCAAGTAAGTTATTCGCCTAAAACTTTACAACTTTATCATAGACGTTAAAAAATTTGCCAACCTTTGAATTATCATATTTTTCTTCTTTATCAATTCGAGGCAAGATTTCTTTAACTGCTGAATCAAACATTGAATAAAGACGTAAAAAGAATTTTGGAGCTGTATATTTAGGGATGGAATATCCTTGTGGCCCAAATTCTTTATCTAATATTTTTGCAATATCTTTTGCCCAAATTGATGGCTGTGATACTGCTATAATTCTTTCACCATCAGATGCAGGTCTTGTCATAGCTAAAATATGAGCTTTTGCAGCATCTCGAACATCCACGATTGGAAACATCAGCGCTGGAATAGCTGGCATTTCATTGTTTAAAAAACGTTTGAGAACCTGAAAACGAAAAGAATAATTGATAAATTTTATAGTTCAAAGAAAACAAAAAATGGACGTTGCTGTGCTAACAAAACTTTTAAATTCAAGTGCTGCAACAGCATACATTGATCGAAAAGAAAATTTAATAGAATTTTTAAGTTTCAGAAAATGACTTCAATTACGAACGAAATTATTTGGGGGTGTCAAAAATCAGTTTTTTAGTTACAAGCCTTTGATTTTTTGTTAGAGTCGACTTCACTGAAATTAATAAAGATTCAAATACTGCAAAAAAGTAGCTCACCAAAATACTTGATCCTTCAGTTTCAGTCAAAATTGGTCCCACAATAAAACCAGGATTGATAACAGTTAACGCAAATTTATTATCATTATCACCAATATTTTCCATAAAATTCCAGGCTGCTTTTTCTGCTAGTGTTTTTGACCGAGGATATGCTTTAGCTTTTGCAGGATCAGTGTTACTCCAATCTTTTTCAGTATAAACATAATTTCCATCATGATTGTGTCCTTCTAAAATGGCAATATTTAACATTTTTCTTTGGCTATATATTTATAAGATGAGGATAAGAAAAAAGTTCCTGGCCCTTGTATGAAAAGGCCAAACAAAAGTGAAAAATTTGGGTTGATTTTTTTTAACACCATTCAACGTTTTTTGAGAATAAAATATTATCTCTTACCCGCAATTGCAATACAAGAACTTGTAAGAACAACTTTTTCAACAGATGGCTCTTTTGCACAGGCTTTCAGCACAGCGAGAGTGCCATTAACTGCAACGGGAATAATTGATTCATCAGCAACAAGAGGAAATGGACTTGCAGTATGTAAAACATATTTACATCCTTTAACTACTTCCCTCCAGTTTGCCTCGTTTGTTAAATCAGCTTCAACGAGTTCTAATCTTTCAGTCGCATACGGTAACGCTTGTATGGGTTGAACTTTTTTGGCATTTTTAAGTGATCGAACTGTTCCACGTACAATGTAACCAGCTTCTAAAAGTTGTTTAACGCAATGAAGTGCAAGATATCCTGAGGCACCTGTAACAAGAACTCCTGAAACAAAAATGTGTTTAAAAATGGAATATCATGCTTTGAAAAAGCATTTGAATTAGTTAAAAAAATAGTGAAAAATCCCAAAAAAGCGACTCACTTGTATCATTGTTTTCTTTTCCTAATACAATCATCTTTAAAGCAATAGCTTTTAATTTAAAATAATTGATTTTTAACAATTTTAGAGTTCTTATCTATACCTACAAAAAAAATCAACTACAAACTTTAACGACAAAAAGATGAGAGACTCTGCAATATGTCTGCAATAAATTCAGCTATATTTACCCAATTTTTGAGCACAAAAGAGGTCCATCTTTTAATGTTGTCTTCTACTTTGTGCTTTTGGAATGATCGCTTTTGAGGTTGCAGAAAACGAAAGGGGTACGAAATGATGTCAGCAAAAAGATAAAAATAGAGTTTCTTTTTTTCATAGATCTCTGAAGAATGAATTTTTTTGATTTTTTCTAAAAATATGCCGTCCTCAAGTAATAATTTAAAAACTTTGAAATATTAGTAACGAACACTAAAAACTGGAATACATTTATCAGTCATCCCCAGCGGTCGGTGTTGGTTTTCAATTTGCTCTCTCTTCCTTGTTGCTGACGTTTCGTTGATTTATGACCACATTATAAAAATACGTTTTAAAAGCGCAGTTGCTTGAGAAAAATACCATCAGTTAATTGCATAATAATTTATATACATTGACCTTGAAAAAACTCTAAAACTGATATTAATAAATGTAATCATGTAACAATCAAGAACATTGCATGATAGAAAATTGTTTTTGTATAAAGTAATATATATTGAGGAGTATAAATACTGGACAATGTTTTTACCAAATAGCATTCATCGTCACCAAAAAGTGAAATAAAAAATGGGTATTGGAGATTTTTTTAATAGAATTCCAGTCATTGGACATGCCAAAGGATTGGTTCATTATTTGGATGGTGATACAGAAGCTGGAGATCGAGCTATGAATCAAGCAACTAGAACAACGGCAGTTGCAGGTGCAGGAGTAGGTGGATTTTTTGTTGCTGGACCTTTTGGAGCTGCGGCGGCTGGAGCTAGTACTGGTGCAGTGTATGATGCTGCGCATAGTTTACAAGCAAAAGAGTAAGTTTTTTTCATAGCAAAATAAAATATACTAAGTTTGAATTTCTAATTTTTATTCGAAGTTTTCTGATATCTAATTACTCATTTAGACCACAAGGAATGTATAAACATATCGACGAATTCAATAAAGATCCAAATTTAAAGAACTTAGCAAAAACTGCCATTAATCCGGTTGTTGATGGAGCAACTGGTGGAGCAGCAGGATGTATTGCCTTTTCGCAAACTACTCAAAATGCAAGTGAGTATTCAAATTTCAAAAAAAAACTGAACAACAACAGTTTTAAATCATATGTTGCTTTTTTTGTAGTTCAGCATGTTCAAGAGCTTCAGCAGCAGCATGCCACAACCATTAGGAACGTAATGACAACTGGAAAAAACACTTTCACTGTTGCATCCGTTGGAATGGGAATAAAAGAAATTCGAGACAAAAATGATAAGAACAAGAAGGAAAAGTAATGGAAAATGAAAGGCGTGGAAACATAAGCGTATAACCCAATCTTTAGAGAATGCATTTTTTTATTCTTCTGTATTTTAGGTTGTAATATCTTGCATAGTAAATATTTTGAGATATTTTTTCACCCCTCCTGTATATCATCTTTTTAAAACAACATATTTAGTGAATAAATAAATCCATATTTTTGCACATCAAAACATCTTTCAATTCACGTTAATGGAAAACCAAAAAAACAAACAAACAGATGATTTTAAGAAATATAATGATAAAGTTGTAAATTATTTTTATCACGTTTCAAATATTCTCGTTCAATTAAAGATTCAATTTGTTTTTTGATAATCACTGGATCAGGCAAGAATCGAGATTGCAGTTGTTTTGTGACTTCTGTAATCAATTCATTATGGATAAGTTCCTGTTGAGATTTCATCACTCGAATTAATGCTGCTTCAATTTCATATTTTCGATCATCAACAATCTATAAGAAAATTCAAATGAACAATTTCAATAAAAGAAAGGCGAACCTTCGCCTGGAATTCTTTTTGATCTGATTCTGCATTTGTTTTTACAGGAATCATTTGAATCCGAATTCGATTTAACTGTGATGTAAATCCATCATTGACAGAAAAGATATCATTTTCTTCTAAAATATTAATTCAGATTCACAAGCATTATTAAATTAAACATACCAATTTCTTGTCCATTACCAACTCGAGTCAAAATTCTTTGAGATTCTTTTCCCATAGCCACTGATGCTAAAGCTCTCTTCAAATCTTTATCCAAAATTTTTGTTTCATCCAATAATTTTTTGTAACTAAATGAATGAGATTCATTGAATTTCATTAAAATACACATCTGTAAAGTTGTTACTGTTAAAATTTTTGTTTTTTCTCGAACACAACCATCCTAAAATTATAGTATTTATATATAATAAGCTAAGTAAGCACTTACAGCAACATTTTTATAAAAGGTAGCTTTTAAATCAGCAAAACCAAAATAAGGATTGATTGTTAAAGCACGACCGGAATATTTATGAAGATAAAAATCTTTGAATTTATTGAATGTAGCTTCAGCAGGAGCAGGAAGAACACATAATGGAACTTCTAGAATAGGCCAATAATTTTTGGTTAATACTTTGATAGAAAAATCAATCTAAAATGTTTTTTCCTCAAAGAAAAACAGTAAAATAAATGCGAAAACAAACGTCATTTTTATCGGCAATGCTTTGGTAATCGGTCATAAGAGTGTTCGAAATTTCAATATCAACTAACAATCCTTCAATTTTTCGAGTAAAATCTGTTCCACATTCTTCCTAAAATTTTAGCATTCAGTTTTAATAAGGTTTCATTGTTAAAGAATAACGGTTATTAGATTTCAAAAAAATAACATACTTTTAGTTGTGAAATTACCATTTTTTCAGAATCATAAGAATTACTTTTATCAGAAAGCAAGCGCTGAGCAAGATATTTTTTGTAATATCTAAAATGAAAATGTTAATCACAAAAATAAAGCAGATTAAACAAACTTTTCAAAAACATCTTTTTCTCTTGTAATTTTGAATAATTCAAATGCTTTTTTAAGAACATCATCATTATCATTTATAGTTTTCTTATCTTGTTTCAGCTGATTGTGAAAGCACAATGTTAAAAGTTCAGTATTTGGAGCAAGCAATTTAATAATTTCTTGTTGAATATTTACAGTAAGGTGACTGTGAACTTTGAAATAATTATTCATAAAGAAATCAAATTCAGTTTTGAGATCATAAAGATGTTGAACATATCCAACAACATTTTTGGAATGTAAGGATTCATCAATTTTGTTGATATGCCTGTTATGTATATCTTGAACATGAGTGTTGACGGAATCAACCAAAAAATGATCAATGCCATTTGGAATATGGGTTAGCAATTCATGGAGAATGTTGAATTCTTCATAGCCATTATTCTTCAACATGTAATTCAATCCACCATTTTCTCCATTGATGATAGAATGAACATGATCAACAGGAAAAAGTTCAACAACAACCATAGTTTTATCAGGTCGTTCCATAAGTTTCTGCGTTTGGTTTTTCCTCTGCCATATTTGACTGGAGAGTCCAAAAAATCTGAAATTTCGCCTAGAGGTAGCCATGAGTATTGGTCAAAGGGCCCCATATCGGTTTTTGAGGTATCTGGGATTTTCATGGAATTCTGAGGGATTTTCGTGTCGAAAGCACGATTTTTAAGGTTTTTCGTGGAACGAGCTCTATAAAATGAGAACTTGAAGCTTATATGAGCTGATATGGCCTGTGGGGGGTAGCCAAGACACTGCCCTAACAGAATTTATAAGTTTTGGAATTTTCTCGAACCTTCTAGAAGCTTCCCGAATTTTTAAACAACTGTTACTTTAAGTTTATGGGATTTTGCGTATTTTAAAGTAAAATTTTTTAAAAATTATTAGAAATTGGGTCAGAAATGATTAAAAAATATAAATTAATCATTTTTCCGTCGATTGGTATCATTTGGGGTCATTGGAAGTTATTTAGAATAATTTTATATGATCATGAAAGGGGTACGGTAGACCATCAGCTTCTGAAGCTCCTAAATGACGTAAAACTCATTTTTTCACAAAATCCTTTCAAAGAGAGTGTCTACACATCCCCAGGCATCGTTTCCAATCAAAATCTCGAAAAAAATTTTTTTCGACTTTTTTGGCATTTTCACGTGGTCCCCCCTGTCAAAAACACAAAAAAAGTCGAAAAATTTTTTTTTTGAGATTTTGATTGGAAACGATGCCTGGGGGTGTGTAGACACTCCCTTTCAGAGGATTTTGCGTAAAAATGTGTTTTTCGTCATTTAATTGCTTCAGAAGTAGATGGGCTACTGTACCCCTTTCATAATGGTTTAAAATTATTTAAAATAACTTTCAATGTGCCCAAATCATACCAATCGACTGAAAAATCATTAAATTATATTCTTAAAGCATTTCTGGCACCTTTTTAAATAATTTTTTAAAAAGATACAATCAAAATACTCAAAGTTCCACTAAATTATGGTAACTGTGGTTTAAAAATTCGAGAAGCTTCTAGAAGGTTCGAGAAAATTCCAAAACATGTAAATTCCATTAGAGCAATGTCTTGGCTACCCCCACAGGCCATATCAGCTCATATAAGCTTCAAGTTCTCATTTTATAGAGCTCGTTCCACGAAAATCCTCAAAAATCCTGGTTTCGACACGAAAATCCCTCAGAATTCCATGAAAATCCCAGATACCTCAAAAACCGATATGGGACCCTTTGACCAAGACCCATGGCTACCTCCAGGCGAAATTTCAGATTTTTTGGACTCTTCATTTGAATATGGCAGAGGAAATACCAAACGCAGAAACTTATGGAACGACCTGATAAAATCAGAGAGACTTGCAGAATCTAAGAAGTGTTCAATACATTTAAATTCATTATTCACAAAATCATAAATTTGTTTGAAAAATTGGCTTGCATTATTTGCTTTTATAAATGTTTGATTCATTGAACGATAATAATCACCACATTTTTGAATTATCCATTCTTCAAATTCCTTCTGATAATAGCTTTGATCAAAATCAAGTGGAAGGAGTACTTCTTCACGAAAACGTGTTAAGAGAATGCTAAAATATATGAAAGGTATAACCACAAGAGTTATATTATTTTACCAGTTAACAGGTTCATTTTGCCGTTTGAATTCAATCATTTTATATATTGAAGGTTTAATGCGTTCAGCGACATTTGGATTAAGAATAATTTCATCACGGAACATTTGATATCCTATTTGTTTTATAGTTGGAAGGCCACGATGTTGTTGTTGTAAATAAACTCTATGAAGGTACAGAGTAGCATCCTTGATTGTTGATAAAGATAAAGCGAAATCAAACCAGTAATCCATAAATTTTCGAAAAAAAGTATTATCTGTTTCTGCAAGAATGCTTGGACGTATAACTTCAGTTACATGGACATAAATTAATTCTTTCAAGTTATTATATAGCATATCACCATTTTTCAATATAACCTAAATTTTTTTTATATATTGTAGTATGTTTTACATTACATATTTAAGTAACGAACCATTATATACGCTTTTCGATAACACTCTTCCCAGTTAACTTCAGAAAAATTGGTATTTAATATATTTATAATCCCTGGTTTAAGTACTTCCCAAGCTTTATCTACATCAGCTTCATATTCTTCTACAGATTTTCTTTTAGCTTCTGATGCTATCATATCTAAAGCTTTTAAATGACAAAACTGTTTTAAACAACAAGTTTTAGTTTTAAAAAATACCCATATTTGAAATGATCGGTATGAAATTATTAAGTATATTTAGATTTTACAATCAAGATGAACAGTAGCAAAAAAAGGAGTTTAAGAAAATAAGTTTATATAATAGTAAGTAAATAGTAATTGTAATTTTTTTAAAAATTCATATTATTTTCGTTAATTACTCTTTTCTTCTTCTAAAACAAATGCATTGGCAACGCAAAACATTATACCAAATAAAGACCTTTTTGTCCAGAGTGTGATTAACATTTTTTTACATCAAAGTAACAGATGTATTTGCTTCACATTCAAGGTAACTTTATTAAACTACTTAAAATGACATTTTTTCGGGTTTATTTTCTTTAAAACACTTGCGTGCGATGGTATAACTAAAGCACTCTAAATAGCAGAAATATTGAAACATCCGATATTTTCAATATTTCTGCAATTTATTGCGATAATTAGTGTTTAATCATAGCTATGGCACGTTTCTAAAACGCAAAAATAAAAACTTTTTAATAATATATCAGACGTTTAATTGTCAAATTTTAAGAAAACTCGGGGAATCAAAAGCGTTTTATTTATATAAATAAATATCCTTGATAAAAATTCAAGTTTTTATATAACAGTGATTTTATTATTATTGTTTGTGGACCAAAAGGATGTAACATTTACTGCCGCTGCATTAATTTTCTGCCACTGCAATCCTGTATCACCAAAAAGAAGCTTCAGTTGTTTACAATATTCCTTATTATATCCAATATTAACGCCAATATGACAAAGTGATAAAAAGCTAAACAACATTTTTTTAAATTAAAGAATATTTATAGTAATTTTTATTATACCCAGAAGTAGAATATGAAAGTCCATGAATGATGTCATTTGGTTTGAATAAGCCGTAATTAGCACCACAAAGAACAAAACTTGGAATTGTAACTAAAATTATATCAATTGCTGTCATTACCGTATACGTCGTTAGCTGCTTTTGTCGAAAAATAGTTTTTGCTTGAACTTTATGATATCTCTCCTATAATTTTAATTTGATTGAATTAGAAAATAATGGGATCAAGAAATTATGTCAATTACTTTTTGTAGTAAAGTAATAAAGCAAAGGCTTGAGAAACTGCAGACATAAGCAAGAGGGACGAATGCAAAATGAAATGTTGAATACACTTTATCTGTGGATGAAACAATTGAACAATGTTGTGTGGATGTTAGGCGCTGATTGTTCCAAGCTGATAGCCCTGCCCATGTCATGGAACCAGTGAGAAAAAGAATGCTACAGGAAATGTAAAAGATTTTTAGCTTGAGAGAATAAAATTTTGAGTAATGAAGCGGCTTGTGAATGGCCATTATTCGTTCCCTAAAAAGTGGTGAAATTTTCAGGGATTGAAGTTGTTTGATGATCTTACATGGAGATTAGCATTGTCATAACTGCCGGGATTTCAGTGCCAAGTAGTAAAGGAACAGGCCAATAGCGCTAAAACAAAGTGTTTCAATAAATTTATTTAAAAAAATCAACATTAATGTTTATTAAACTTACATTAAAAAAGCAATCATGTACACTAACAGGTGTATTCATTACTCCATGAAACAACTTTGATGCCCGTCCAGCACTTGTCAAAATCAATGCTAAACCATTAACAATTTCTCCAATATCCAAAATAATCGCATAAATTTGTGTTCTTCGAAGTTCTTTATTTGTCATAAAGATAAAAATGTTTGTTGAATTTGCAAATATTGCTACAGTACCCAGCACAAGATACAATGAACACATAAAAACTGTATTCAAAAAACTCATAGAATCAAATTTTTCTTCTATCAGTGGAACAGTAGACGACGACATTTTTGTAGACTAGCAAGATGTTAAAAAAAATACAGCTACTTTTGGGATTGAAAAAATGTGACTTTAATTTTTTAAATAAGTTTCAATAAAATAAAGTTATTATTAAATTGGAAAGTGTCTATAAAAGTGTCAAGGAAGAAACATAAATTATGCCCGTTTTAAGCTATGCAAAAAAAGTTGTAAAAATCATGTAGGAAGTTTATTTATTACAACATTATTTAGGGTTAATTGTAAATTTAAGCTTTATTTTCTGTAAAACTAAATTGTAAAAGGTTCTTGATATTTTACAATACTAATTCATTTTATATTTTTTTGACGTTTACTGTGTAGTTGGAAAACGGCATAAATTTTAGTAAAAGCATTTTTATAGCTATATTTTTCTAAAGAGCAGGAAACAATGTCGACGATAAAAAACATAGCATAATAAAGTTGCAAAGTCTCAATAATCACAAACGATTACAACAGTTTGAACTGCAACAGCTTTAACAAAAATTGTTTTGTTGCATCTTTTAAGTGTAACGAAAAAAACAAAAAAAAACAAAATATTCTAATCCGGCAAATGTTTGCTTCTGGATTGCATTGCAAAAATGTGTAAAGATAAATGCCACAAAAGATAGTATACCTAATACTGAAACAAAGCTGATATTACTTTCTTGTATTAGTTAGTGCTGTGCAATTTCAATCGAAAGTATTGTCTGGTTCATCAAAACTTGCAATTTGCTTTCACTTTTTTCTTTATTGACTAACATTTTTGTTGCTGCAATGAAAATTTCAGAAATAAGCACACTTACTTCATTTCATTTTAGTTTATCAGTTACAAGTTTGTTTTTCTTTTTTTTGAATATTTTATTAATTTTTTGCATCACTATTGAAAAATTCACTTCTATAAAAATTTATTTAAAAAATCACGTTTCGTACAGAGTTTTAAAGAACGAAAAATTTCTGAAGTACCTACATTATAAATACAAAATCTATAAAATTGTGCCATTTTTTAATTCTAAAATAAAAATGACACAATTTTAAACAAAAACATCCGAAAGATTATTAATAAGTTTATTGACAAATTGAAAAATTAAAAATATTCAATAGCCAACATTGTCAGGAATTTCTGCAACGAATTTCCTGTATTTTCTTTTTCTTATGAGAAAGTTCCAGCAAAATCTCCTAGAGCCAAAAAGAGGTCAAGCAACCCATATATAAACAACCTCCATCTTACCAACAAGTCAGTACCTTCAATTCAGTATCAACGGCAGCAGCAGTCCCAAGAGAGTTAACCGCTGTGGTTGCTCTTCCTTTTCTTCCTTGCTTTTATTATTTTTATCCTTTTCCTTATGTATATTTTTCTTTGTGATATTTATATTTGTTATCAATAAATATTATTCTTGTTGAAATTCAATCAACTCAAAGTTTCGAACCCTTCCCCTTCAGATTCCTCATTTTACCCCACAAACATAGACAATATTCACATAATTTTTTAGCAGAGTCCATGCTTCATTTTTCACCTTGTGGTAAATGACTCCCCATCTGATCTTTAAATTCTTTATCAGCAGATTTGGCTTGCATGTCATTGGAGTTCTTTTTTGATGTCTTATCCATAACTGCTATAAAACAAAAAAATATTTGATAAACTTCTCGCAAAATTTAATGCAACAAAAATATTATTTGGGAACAAAAAAATCAAAGAAACCCTAAACATTATATATTATTTGAATGTGGTCATTTGCAGTGTTTACCGTTTGCAAAAAAAATAGAAAACCACAACAACACCATTTGATGTTGTTTTTGTTTTTTCAATACTTTGGTGGGTGATTTTTAAACTTTAAAGTGTAAAAGAAAATCGAAAAGAAGCTACTTTTTTTATTCCGATAAACTTAACTTGAAGATTACCTACATCTGTTTTCTTTTAAATGTTTTAAGCAAGTAGTTTGACATTGATCAGGAATGGCTAAAAAAGGGAACACAAATTTTCATAATGTATTAAAAAGAGAGATGAAAAAGCCTCACAGGTGACGTTTCAATGATGAATTTATCACCGGTGTGGGTTTTTTCATCACTGTCAGTGATGCGCGGGTGATGGTGCATCGCGGCTTTGTCTCAGTGAACATTAATATATTAAATTAATGGTTATATTGTTTGCAAAGAAATTTAAAAGATTCAATTTCCTAAAAATGATACAAATCGATCCTTAATACATGTACCACCTTTTGACTTTTTGTAATTGCACAAATTATGGCTTTGTTTTACCATAGTGATTTCAAATCCTCAAATGCGATGATTATATTAATTTCATTCATTCATGCTTTTTTTCAGCTAGCAAGATTGATAAAAAAATTTTTGAATATTTTAAATCTTTTTAATTTAACATTTTTTCAACTTCTGATTTTGAAAAAGGAATGAAAGGTGCGCATTTGAATGATGCGGATATCGACTATGACTGCTGTTGGCATTTCTAATCTAAAGATCATTAAGTTTGTATACTCTTTTTCATTAAAAAAAGAAATTAAATTTTATCAAAAACAAACAAAAAATCGATACAAAAGCAAAACGAAAAAAAAAACAATAAAACACATTCATATCGCAATCATAATTTAATTATAATGAACTTGGCGATCATTTTGGTTAGATCGAAAAATTGCACCAAAAAAGTTTCCAATACCTTCAGCAACATTTTCAGCGGCATTTCCAATTCCTTCAACGACATTACCAATGCCTTGGACTAAAACATTTGGTTCTGAGACAGTGTTGGTGTGTCGGACAGTATCAGTGTTATAATTGTAAGCATAATGTTTAATGGAATTATATTCTAATACAGTTTCATAAATTCTTTCTCGAGCAAAATCAATGTCCAAACAAATTAAAGAGCATCCAGCTTCAGCAGCACCCTGAAAAAAGGTCAAAATTGGATATACCTGGAAGATGTTAATTTTTCATACTTTTTTATCATCATCATTTCCCTTAGGCAATGGCATACGGAAAAGTACAACAATATCTCTTGTAACAATGTTATATTTGATGACAACTTGTGTACCATAAAGTGGAATACTTCCAACAAGATATAAACCCTTAAACATTTACAGCATTTTATGTTTATTGAACTATTTAAGCCTTTACTTACATTTTTAAGCAATTCAAGTGGATTCAAGGTAAGATTAATTTCAATTCCAAGACTCCATTTTTGCTTTTTATTTGTAAACATTACAGGAACAGTAACTTTTCCATCAGAATATCGACCAGTAATTTTTAATTCAAAGTCATCATTCAAATCACAAACATAATCATATGAGTATGCATTTGTAATCTTGCCTTTGGAATCAGTGGTAGATATATGATTGAAACTTAAGTTTTTAACGCCATGAACATCTTTTGTTGTTAAAGTTTTGGAATGCTTGGCTGTGGTGCCCATATTTTTTACAGCCTTCAACATTCCATCTTTCACATTGGAGCTCAACTCAATGGAGAGGTGATCAGCTTAAAAGTATTTATTTTAAACAAAAAAGTTATTAATATCATACCTTGAACAATTTTAGAAGAGGAAACCATGATTGAGATTTATTATTTTGTAAGTGTAAGAGAACAAGTAAAAATGAACAGAAACAAGATGATTATTTCAAAATCTCTGTTCAAGGACAATTTGTCGTTTGATCGCAGTTCTCCAAAAAAGCTTTCTTTCTATCAAATATCGAACAAAAAAGCCTTTCAAAAAGCAAAAAATCAACAAAGAGGTTCTTTTTCAAGACGATTTAGTTTTTATAGATTGATTTCTTTTCTGCTTTAAGCATTGTTTTTAAAGGCGACTTTTTTTATCATGAAAATATTCGTTTGATTTTTTGTCATGTAACTCCTTTGCTTTATTTTTATTGACAATGATACTCTATGATTCATAAACAAAAGAGAAAGATCTGACATAAAATAGAGCAAATATTTTCACGATAAAAAATAGACCAAAAACAGTTAACAAAAATTAAACAAGAAAAATCTTTAAAAACCTTTTTTTTCGTCGTAAATAATAAAACATTAAAGATAAAAATCAATTATACAAGTTTATGTTTAATACTTTTTACTCTCAATAAAAGCAACATTCGAAAACTAAAAGCCTGAGGAGTATAAAGAAGTGAAGACATTTTTTCCTTACATCTTTTTTTTTAAATTTTTGATACATTGTTTCTAATGAAGGCTTTGAACATTTTATTGGAATCACACATTCAAAAAATATTTAAATTGCTAGCTAACAGTAAAAAAAAGAATTACTCAAAATTGTATTAGAGTTTAAAACAGCAAAAATGAGATTATTAATCACCTCTAAAAGTAAAATCAGGTTTAACAGAATTTTCAATAATATAATGTCCATTTGGAATATCATTTTCATTTGCTCTGGCTAAAGCTTCATCATAATTTGAACAAATTCCAGCTTGAAGATGTCGTTGAATTAATCTATCTTTAATAACATCCCAATCAGCAGTAATTAACCATTTTTGATGCAATTCTTGACCAATTTCACACCAAATTGGATCCTTCAAAAGTAAATAATTACCTTCTAAAATTATCAATTTTATTGAAGCTGGAATTTCAATGTCTTTTTCTTTTGGATCTTTAATTGCGTGATCAAAGGATGGAGCTTTCACAACAGATTTGCTGGATTTGAGTTCTTTCACAGTAGCTAACAGCGCTTCTGGATCAAAAGTAAATGGAGCACCACGACGCTTGAATAAAAATTCTGGATTATCCATTGTTTGTAGCTTGCTTCTAGGGATATGATATCCATCCATTGGAATTACGGCTGCTGTTCCATCACCAAGCAATTCATTGATTCTGTCACAAACATTTTTTGCGGTTGTTGTTTTTCCAGATCCAGGTGGTCCTGCTAATCCAATAAGTATTCGTTTTCCTCCACTTTCTTTGAGCAAATCAATAGCTTTTTGAGTTAATTCTTGATATAAATTTTCCATATTAAACTCCTGAAAATGAGATAAGTTTATTATTCATTATTGATCAAAACTGCTGACAATTGTTTATTTAATTATTAATACAGCTAAAAAAACACAAACCTTTTGCAACCAAACGTTTAAGGTTTTAATCAAAAACCAATTTTATGGTTGTAGTTTGTTGTGTGATGTTCATTGATTGCTGCTGCAATTTTTTGTAGTCATTTCACTTGTCTTCAATAAAAATTTGTGATCTTTTTTAAACTTTACAATTCGTCTATGAAAATCATGAAATTGGTTTTAAAAAGGAAATTAGAACTTTGACACTTCTGCGTAAGTTTCTGTAGCTAATTTTACTAGGCTGCTTCGTTTTTGAACACTCATTTTGTTCTTTAATCAGCTTGAAATCAATGACAAAGTATTTTCAAATTCAGTATGTATCAATCTTTATGACGTCATTGGTGAAAGGAAAAAGCTTTTATTTGCGGAGAGATGTAAGCTTTTAGGTTTTGCTCATGAATCACTTTCTGATAAAGAAATACGTTTTTCTTGAAAAAAAAATTTTTTTTCAATGAAATTTTTCTTTGATATCTATAACAATGAGAACAATGTGTAAGAAACAATTTTGAACAATGTAGTATAAATTTGTGTCAAAATGAATCAAATAAAATAAGAAGATTTTTCAATATCTTTTTATCAATACATTTTTCAAAGATCGTTCATTCATTTTTGGCTTTAAGCCTTTAAATTTTTTATAGCAAAATTCAGACAAAAATCCGTTATCAGTTTATCAGTAAATATTTAACGATGCTGAGGCAGCAGCCGCCTGACTCTTAACAGAAACTTTTTCAAGGTGTAGCATAGCAAAAAGCATGCTCTAAAAGCAGGCGTATATTTTGATTACGCCTACTTTTTGATCTAATTTTTTTCAAAAAAGGTGCGCCAACTCACATAAAAGAAACCTCAAAATATTCATTTTTCACATTGGAGTTTTCATTGCTCTTCAATAGTACCTACTAGGCAATAATAATGGATCATCATCATCACCATGATCATCATCATCATGATGAGTAAGTTAAATCTTTTATTTTTTTGAAACCTATTTTAATGATGTAATCTTTAGACATCACCACGATGAACATCATCATGACCATCACCATCATGAAGAGCATCATCATCATGATCCCCATCATCATGAACACCATGACCATCATCATCATGATCATCACCATGGACACGGACATGGAAGTTGTTAAACTCCAATAAATTTCTTTTGTAAAAAAGTGTTGATAAAAAATTATAAACATTGTAAAATAAAATTTTTTTAGACATTTTCCTTCTGAAAACGTTTTAAATATTTTTCCACGAAAATGCAGAGTATAATCTAATTGCAAATTAAAAGCTTATCTTTAAGCATTAATGAATTTTGTGAAACAGTATCCTTCAAAAAATTAAAACAAATCATAAAAAGAGAGCGGCCTTAACTTTTTTGCATAGAGTATTAGTAAAACAAGTATCCTTTTTAAAAATAAAAAAAATTAATGTTACGAAATAGTCTGTTGCTATATACACAAAAGACAGAAAAACAGAGGTCAGAGAGGTTAAGCTTTTTATCTTTTATACAAAATGAAAATGATATTCCAAAATTGCTGTAGCGTTTGAATTATCAAATGTCTCAAAAATTGCTTTTTTGAGAATCTGCAATATATAAATTTACTTTTTTTTAATGACATACAAAGTATTAAAAGCGGTACGAAATATTTGAAATCATATTTATGACAAAAATTACGATTGTGATAAACTTAATTTGAAATTAGTTCTTTCTCTTTTGTATGTTTGGTTTTTTTAATTGTTTTTTTTTACTTTTCAAAAGAAACTCAATACATTTTATGTTATTATTGACATTTTTTATTTATGATAAAAAAATAGATAAAAATACTTTAAATTCTTTCATCAATGTTTTCTCTAAATATTGGCGCTCGAAACACATGGCGCTTAATTTACCTGTTAACATCAAATGTGTATTTGTTGGTAAAACTTCTTTAATACTTACTTTTATTCATAAATGTTTTCCAAAAGGGATCATTCCTCCAACTATTTTTGATTATCATTCTGTAAACATGATATTTGAAGATACTATACTTAATCTGCTAATATGTGATACTTCTTACTCAGAAGCTGAGGAAAGACTTCGCCCACTTTCTTATCCAAATACCAATTGCTTTGTGGTTTGTTGCACTGCTTCCGCAAAATATGATTTAAATAAAGTTTGTAATTATTGGGTTCCTGAAATCCGTCACCATTGCCCCGATGTACCAATTATACTAGCATGTATGTTTTACTTTTATATTCATATTCAAAATGCCTTAGGTAATGAATGTGATCTTCGGAATGATCTCGATGATTTAAAAAGCTACGGAAAACCTTATACTACAGAAGATGGTAAAAAAATGGCACAACTGATTAGAGCAGAAAAGTATTTGGAAAGTTGCAAGGCGTTGATGAACTTTTTAATGAAATCGTTCGGGTTGCATTCAGATACAAACAGAACGAAATGATCAAAGGTAAAATTTTATTTTTAAGATCATTATTGAGATTCTTGGGTTACATTACACTAAAGAATATTCACAAAGTATATGATGCTGAAGAAACCTTTTCTGACAATAATTTATTTAGATAATCGATGCCGATATTTAAAGACAGATCATGTCGTAAAATATCGAGACAATGAAATTATATCTATCCAAAAAGGCGAAATGTTACCTGTAACAAAAATAAAATTTTTAAAATTTGAGGAAGCTTGTAACAGTTTAGAGGTAACGTTTTTTGAAATTTCATATTTTAATAACATTTAAATTTGTGCAGGTATATGCGGGTTTAAAAGTAATATATACTCGCAAAATCCCAGATTTTAAATCTTTAATAGTTGAATTTACAATTAATTAAGACGAAAGATTTTCTTTTCGATTCATGGATCTATCTGAAAGTGAAGATGAAAAACTGCTTCACAATACATTTAATATTGAAACATATATAAGCAAATTTATAGCATTTTTTGGGATCTTTGAGATGTCTTGTTGTAATCATTTGCTTTTCTTTATCGAATTTGTAATTGCTTGAATAAATAATTCTTCCAATTTTTTTAAAATCTAATTTTTCACATAGATGTTCAATATTGCTCAGCTCAAAACATTTTTCGCCAAGGGGGGATTGAATGAAAAAAGATGAATTGCAGTAATTGATAAAATAAGCAGCAGCAAAAAAATTTGTTAAAACAGTAATAATAATAATTAATGTGTTCTGTATTAATTAAATGTAATATTTTTTGTGTTAAAAAAATAATGAAACAAAAAAGAGTTACATCTAAAAAAGCAGCAGCAGCCTTTTTTTTCTTCTTGTTTCTTTTTTTTCTTTGCTTCTCTAGTCAAAAAAGAAACAAAGTTCAAACTTGTTGCGAGCTAATTTTTTAATTTTGGATAAATATCTAAAGCACCACTTCAAAGTCGGTTAATTTATTACCCAAATTAAGGTAAATAGAGGCGCCTCAACGGCACATTTAAAATAAATTTTGGAACGCTTTGCTTCTTATGAAGCAAGGCAAATATTATAAAAAAAAATCACAATCAATGAATTTAACAAATATTATTCGAAGATGATAATATTTTTTAAACAGAAATGTTATTAATAATGTAGCATGTGTGTGTGGTGGTGTTAAGCTGTTATTTGGTCAATTATTATTTAATATTTTTGTTTTTTCACAATTTTTTTTCAAAACAGCAAAACGAAGGGATTTGAATAATAATAATTCAATGCATGTATGTATTATAGTGCAAAATGTTAAAACTTTTTTTTTCAAAAAATTTATTCAGAATTTTCCAAAACATTTTTTAAGCTTGATCAGCAATGTTTTTTAGAATTTTGATCAAAAACAATGTTCGATAATCATTTAAAATGGGTATATAAGCAGCATCAAAACTTTCATTCAACCGTCGACATTTACAACAATGTTTAGCAAATCTGTTATACTTTTTGCATTCCTACTATCCACAAGTGTTTTTGCACTTCCCCTTCTCGGTGGCGGTGGTGGAGTTTCACCAAAACCAAATGGTGGCGGCAGTGGCGGCATCAACGCTTGCAATTTATTGTCTAGTGTAGTAGATGGAAAATTATTGGGTGTTCTTAAGGATTTGCCATTAAATGCTGGTATCGATGGAGTTGTTGGAGATCTCATTACCCTTGTTCGTACCCTTCTTGAAAAGGTTATTGCAATTCTTCAACGCTTACTTCCATCTCTCAACACTGAAGATTTGGACGAATTGGTCGGTCTTCTCAAAAATGAAAATATGACAAAATCTGAAATTCTCTAAACTGTCGATAACTGGATCAAGGGAAAACCAATTAAATTACAACAATTATACCAATCTATTGTTGAAGATGTTGAAGGCAAAGTTGATGCAACTTTTACAACCTTGAAAAATATTGCTAATGATATCTCACCTGAAGTTGGGCAATTGGTTGAAAAACTTGGTGTAAGTTTTGTGTACTACATAAAATGATAAAAAACGTTAATTATACAATTATTTATAGGATATCGTCCAAAATGATGTTTTGACATTATTGGAAGAAGATGAAGCCATTGGAAATTTATTATCCAATTTATTGAAAAATGTTGATCAACTCGTTAAACAACTTTTGGCAGATCTTGATAGACTTCTTTGTGAACTTTTGTCAGCCCTTGATTTAGACGATCTCCTCAATTTGGACGGTCTTTTACAATTAGATGGCCTTTTTAAAGATGGACTTTTGGGAAATTTTTTAGGAGAATAAAATTGCGTTGTCAATAAACTTCTTGATGGTCTTCTTGGTGGCCTTTTGGGAGGATGAACCAAAGATGGAGGAAAGAAAGATGGCCTTCTTGGTCTTGGAATTGCAGGAATCTTCAAAAAGTAGATCATGGACAGCATTATCTTGTAAATACATACAACACAATGTATCTCATAATTTCATAATAATTTATTAATGTTATATACATAATAAAATAGAAACTATCAAACTCATCTTCTTCTTTTTTCATATGCAAAAAACATTTTTAAACAAAAACACACATTGAGAAAAAAAAGTGATGAAAAAAACCTCACGGTGATACATGCATCATCGACAGTGATGCAATAGTGATGGAATTGTTACTTTTAGTGATGAATACGTCACACTTGCATGACAGTGGGTGATGCATGTATTAATATTTTTCTCAGTGTAACAAATTTTATAATAATATAATTGTATTCATTTTTCCCTTGCTTGTCTCACCAGTTGCTTGTTTCATATCAGCACAGATTGCTTACGTATGCAGCTTTTACAGGTTATGCTAAAAAGGACAACACTTATGACATTCTTTTTTTTGGTGTAATTCAGCAAAACAAATTTTGCTATGACAATTTTTTGTAAAAACGTTTCTCGGCCTGGTAATGAGAAAATGAGAGAACGAATGTTACAACACTGACTATGAAAGGTAGTCCATCAAAAGATCCCCCTTTCGAAAATCTTTAGATTTAATGTTTACCTTCCTTAAACATATATGTGCTATTTTCTTAGGGTAAAAAGAGGAAAAGTCTGCAATTAAGTCACTTTTAATTGCTTTGGTATATCTGCAATTAAATCACATATTCATAATTGCCACTATTGATTCAAATCCATTTTTCTGTTGGTTTCCTGCTGTTTTTGATTGACATAAAAGATGAAAACTACCGATACAAATTATTGGCTTCTTTTTGCTTGACTGAATATTATAAAATTTATTCACGCAACTAAAATTTCGGCAATAATTTATTCGACTTCTTATTGTATATTCCAGTGCATTGTATAACTGTTGTATTTTTAAAAAAATAAGCATTTTTAGATGTCCAAAAAGAACGTTGAATTATTTACAATATCTCCGGATCAAACTGTGTTAAATTATGGTGGATATTCAAAGATAATAATTGATACATTATCGCAGCAGCTTATCGTTGAACCTTTTAATGAAGGTTTGTATCTTTTTTATCATTACTTCAAAATTGACAAGCTGCAACTTTTTCAGATATTAAAATGGTTTCAGCTTCATTTACTTCTAACATTATTCTTAAAGAAGTAAGTGTCTTTTTTCTTGTTTCATTTAAACTGCTAATCTTTATTTTTTTAGAATATCGCGTTTGCTGATTCTCCAGGAAATTTAACAAATTTTGTTTTAATCTTTTCAACTCCAGTAATCGCAAAAAAAGTTTTCAATGTTATTGTAAAGAATAGAGTATGTTGGACAATGATTTAAAGCTTTGTAAATGATCAATTTGCAGACTACTGTAATGAAAGACAAAAACGATGATGAACGAAAATTTATTATTTGCCAATTCTCGCAACTTTTGGAAAGTAGTGGTGACAGCAATATTGTAAGCATTCGTGAAAGATATTTAAAATTTTGTAATGCAACAAAAGCGAATATTGGAAGAACAAATTTCGAGCAAACGTGTGGAAGTCTTGGAAATAGAAGGTAGGTAAAGAAAAGAACTTTAATGTAAAAAAGATGTAACTTAAGGTTTGTTAAATCTTTCATTTTTAGTAATGCTTTAATCTCATCAAATGAACGTACTGCAAATTCATTGTTGCAAAGTAAAAGAAGTTTAAAACGTAAATGTGCTGAAGAAGATGTAACAAAGTAAGTCATAGTATTTTGTTATATTTAAGTTTCTTAATAATCTGCATCTCTCTTTGACTGCCACTTTACTGTAACTTTTAATTTCGAGCTTTTTTTTCAGAACAAATGGCATAAAACGAAAGGTATCAAAATATTCTCAAACATTTCGCTGCTCAAAATTTAAATTATTTACTTACAAACTCAAAGATCAATTACGAAAAAAGCTATATATTTTTGATGTCAAAGAAGATGCAGAATTATGTCACAAATATGTATGGAATAAAGAAAATGATAAATTTCAATGCCATACATGTTTTCGGTACTATAAAAGCCAGCGTATTTCAACTGCCGTAATACATAAAATTGATGGCAAAGATTATGCTGAATTTGGATATCATAGTTGTAAAGCACATAAATTAACAAAACATAGTCGATGAGAAGAAAGAAAAATTATTCGAAAACCTGCATATAAATTAATCAAAGGAATTATCGATGGTGAACAAAGGCAACGTCTATTCATTTTTGATCCAACAAATATGGAATTATGCTATGTATACTCTCTAACACCAAATTTGCTTGCATTTGAATGCCTTGGATGTCGTAAAACTCGAAAATCAACAAGAGCAAAAATATATTTTGAAGGAACAGAAGAAGAATATTTGGAAATTTACTGTAAGGATCACGTTTGTCAACTTCAATCTTATAATCCAGAAGCAATTTTTGAAAAACAAAAAATTTTGCATAGACCATATTTTGAAATTGAAACAATATTCCACAACGGTCGGCATGTTCAAAGATTATTTGTATTTGAATCAGAAGACAGAAAATATTGTCATCAGTATTATGCAAGTAAATCAAAAACATTTCGATGTGGAAAGTGTAATGGCAAGGGTGGAGCAGTATACGCAAAATTCGATCCAAAAGAAAATATTCTTCGACTTGGCGCAAATCAGCATATTTGTGAAAAACAAGTTTACGTGGCCCAAGAATCTCGAAATGATACAATTCTTGAAAATACCAAATTTAAAATTATTCCGTCCATTCGTAAAGAAGGTTCAAAACAAATTATAATTTTTTGTAAAACCGACAAAACAATGGGTTATACATTTTCACGATATGTCAGGTTTGATCAATATCGCTGTAATGGATGCAAAGCGATGAATGCCACGTTTATGGTTACTTTATGCGAAAATGAAAATGGAGAAGATTATTTGAGAATAAAATCAAGTCAAAAACCACATATTTGTACTCCAAAGAAGTTGAAAGGTGTTGAAGAACCAAAATTTGCTAAAACAAAAGATTTTATTTTTTGCAAAAATCAACTGGATGCAAAAAAGTTGATTATTTTTACATCTTCTGAGAGAAAGCAATGTTATGATTTTTGGATTGACACAGCTGGAAAAAATTTTGTTTGTACTAAATGCCGCAAAAAAGAAACATCATTAAATTTTTGTCATATTCAAGGTGCTAAAGAAGAAAGCTATATTAAATTTGTGCCATCCAAACATACGTGTAAACCTGTTTCTTTTGATTCCATTAAATCTAAAATTTCAAGAATTATGAAATTAGAAGAGTGCATTGCGTCTAAACCGGAATCTATTAAGAGTGAAGAAAAGATTACAGATTTTGAACTTCGAGCTGATAAAGACAAAGTCAAAGATGCGATTTTGATTTTATTTCATCCTAGTGATAAGGCTTTATGTTATTACTACAAATTTTACAAATCATCGAAAATATACCTTTGCAGAAGTTGCTCTAAGAAAAATTTATACGTTTCTGCTAAAAACCAAACCAATCAAAATGGCCAAAAATACGTTATTCAAGGAAAAAATAAACATGCATGTGATGCAATAAAATATGAACCAGAAAAAGAAATTGAAAAGTTTACAAATTTTATTTTTCATGAGAAAACGGAAAAAAGTATTGCAAAGCTAATTGTTTTTACTTCTGATGCCAGAACACATTGCTACGTTTATCGAAAGGAACACAGTAAACTTAAACAATATTTATGTACTCGATGTACTCCAACGAAATATGTATGGGCAAAAACATGTGAAGATGAAAATGGTCAAAATTATTTAGAATTTAGTGAACATCAACATATTTGTACTCCGCTAGAATATAATCCTGCCAAATTTATTGAACGCCAGTATTTATCTCCAGATGAATTTGAGCTATTTCCAAATACAAAAGGTGCACCAGATGCCAGAGTTATCATTCTTGACGTGGATGATTGCAATTTCGGATATGAATATAAATTTACTGACCGATTTAACTGTAATCAATGCATTCTCAAAGCTGAAAAAAGAATTTCAGCAAAATTAATCACAAATGAAAACGGCGAAAAATGTTTTGAGCTAAGCAATAGTGAACACCATTGTGAAAAATTAAATTTTAAAGAAATTGGAAGAATTATTTATTCAAGTGATTACAAATTTGATGACGTAAATCAAACAATCACAACGTCACACCCAAAGGATCCAAAACTATGCTACAAATTTGCATATGATAATACCCATCAAATGTTTTACTGTGTTGGATGTCAAAAAAAGAAAAAATTTGTTGCTGCAAAAATATGTAATAAATCAGATAACAAGGAATTCTTACTGGTAGCATTTGATCATCTTTGTGTTCCATTGACTGTGTAATTTGAATAAAGAAGATATTCGTTGTTTTGTATTATTTTTTCACAAGTGTTAATATTAATACTTTGTTATATCCCGTATGTTGCAGTTAGTTGTACGATAAATAAACAAAAATTTTCCATTTGAAACATTTCTGTGAACAACATTTATCATATTTAATGTAAAGCCATTTTTCAATAAAAAATTCTTTTAGTATAAACACAGTGATGAAACAAATGTAAGACATAAAATTAAAATTATTCATGGTTGATAATACGTTTAACAAATTATTCATTTTTTACATGCAAATTACTTAAGATACTGTTGTTCTCAAATTTGTAATACCCAATAAAAATTAATCAAGCATTGTTGTTTTCTTTTTATTAATTATATTACTAATAAATTAAAAAAATTAACTTACAGCAGGATCTTTGTCTTTTTTTCATTTACAGCTTTGTAACCTTTAAAGAAAAAGCTGTGAGTAATGTACCTTCTTTGTAACAATACACACTGAATCTCTAAATTAAAACAACATAAATTAAGACTTTTTACTTGTTATTGGTAATTACTGCAAAGGCGTGGTGTTCTTCTTCAGAGATTAAAGGCTTATCTTTTGCATATATAAAACACAACAGATGTAGTCAATGCATATTTATTCTTTTTTATATCTCTGAATTTATAATTTTTGAAGTTTTCGGTTGTTATTTTCCCAAGGATAATTTCCGAACCTGATCGTCTAAAATGTCTATTTTGCTTAAAATTGTTTATATCAATGATATTTTTATTCCTATTGTTGCCATCTTTTGCAATATTTTGCTTCTATGGCTTATAAAAATTGTTAGAACTTCTACTTTAATTCACATAAATTATTCTTTGGTTCCAAATTGTGTTTTGGATATAATTACAGCTTTACTTGGGTTTATTGTTGCACCGGTATGTTTAAATGTTACAATGGGGGCGGAAGGTTTGATAAATTGTGTAATTTATTGTTTGGATATCCATGAACAATAAAATGGGAACAACTGAAATTGACTTTAAGTGAACTCATATGAGATCGAACATGTGTTTCTTTATGGATATCCAAATAATAATTTATGCAAAGTGTCAAAATGTCTGCCTCTTTTTGGAAAAGAAATAAAATTTTTTTAGAGACTTTATGTTTTGACTAAAATCCTTAAACAAGCGTTTATTGAAGAACAGTAGTTATAAAAAGAAGACCTAGTCAAAACGATTGTTGATTCAAACAAAAGCATTGTTTTAGCACGTCTTTCACGATGAAGGAAGTTTCGTAAACGTTTTTGGAGATTTATTTGGATTCATGAATTTTTATCTCGCTTTTTATTTAACGGCACTTTTTGTTGCTTTGATTTTCATAAGTGCCATGCCAGTTACCATCTCTTTTTATATACGATTTTTAATTATCTGCAGGTACAGCATTTGTCTTGTACAACTTTTTTTAACTAAAATAACATTTTTAATTTTTAGAGATCAAAAAATAACAATTCGAACTATGATTGTTCCATATATTTTCGTTTTTATCACATATTTAATTTGGTATTCTTTATTGATGTGGTTTTATGTGCCTGGTTTTGAGGTTTACATAAAGGGTGAAAAAAACAATTTTACAAAGATTTGGGAAGAAGAACATGGCAGTCCTCCAAAGTACTTTGTCAACAAAATTGTATGTTTTTTTCTTTCTTTTTTTATAACGATACAACTGCCTGCAAAGCTTTGTGACCATTTACATGGAATATAAATTCACTATTTTTTTTCAGCTGACACCTTCATTTTTAACTTTTTGTGGCATGACAGCGATAAGCTTTTCTATCGCTTATAGCTTAATTTTTTACTACAGTACACGGATTTCTACAACGTTAAAGACACATATTGACAATAATCAGTTTGGAACAAAAGTTGCTCATAAACAAATTCTACGAACACTTTTCATTCAGGTATTTTAATACTTACTTTTTTAAATGACTTTTGCAGAGTTGAATTTTTTAGGCTGCTAATCCATTTCTAGTTAATAATATCCCTTTAATATTAATTATGTCAAAAAGTTTTCTTGGTCTACCGGGATATGAGCTCTCTTTAATTTTATCGGTTTTTCTTCCATGGATAACAGTTGTAAATCCAATTGCAGCATTTATTTTTATAAAGCCTTACAGAAATTATCTTAAAAATATGGTTATGTTTGTTTTTAAACTTTTTCAACGGCATTCGAATACACCAAAAGTTGGACCTGTCCAAAATAAGGCATTATATTGAATCTTAAAAAAGTTTAATTTTTATTTTTCAATGTTTTTAATGCTGACAGGCATCTGTGATTTGTTTAATTTACAAGTTGATGTTCGTTTTTATAAAAACTGTAAATAAAATTTGCAATGGCTACAAAGCTGTAATTCAAGAAAAAAACAAAGATCACATACTATTTAAGAAAAAGTACTTTTCTTTAAATTTATTAACAAAATACAATTAGCAAAAAAAGTAGCAACGCCTGATTAATTCTTTATCTGCACACATCTCCAACACATTTTTTGCACAATTAATGAATACATTTCAAAATTATTTCCGCAAATTTACTTATAAAAATTTCTATATTTAACGGTTACCGTACCGAAATAAGTACAAAAGAATAATTAAAATCTGATTATTTTTTTCCATGGTTGTAAGCATTACAAGCAAAAAGAAACTTTAATAGTCTATAAAAAAGATAACTTTATGCACCTTACAAACCAATGTATTTACATTTTTAAAAATAGTTACAATGGATCGGTTTAATTGAAACTACAAGTAGGATCGTGTGATACCAGATAATAAACATAACAATGTCCATAAGTTTTTTAAATCCGTTTTAAATATTTTACAAACATTTATATCAAAATAAAATAATTTTTTGCAAATGCTAACTTTTGTTTTTTAACTATTAGAAAAATTAAAAGTTTTTATTAAATTATCCAAAAACGCCGTTATTCTGCAAATTATTCTACCCATATGCATATCCCTTAATTCCATTGTTTTTTTAAATCACTAAAATATTTTTCACTTGTTACAGCTGCAGGCAAATGTTTTCCAAATGCATTTGTGATTACTGTAATCTCTACCACTCTTGTCACGGGCTTCACTTTCGCATGTTTCGACATTGAATAATGACGTAAAAGAATAATTAAAATTGCAAAATTGTTAAACTGAAACATGTGAATTAATTTCTTATTCAAATTATATGGGAAAAAGAACGCAAAAACATACAAAATGAAACAGTGAATTTGGTAATGGTGGAAAATTAAATAAATAGAAAATGTTTGTAGCTAATGAGGCAAATGGGATGAGGAAAGTGTAGATTAGCATTGAGGGGAAGATGAAAGATAGAATTTTGATGTTTCTCATTATCTGAAAGATAGTAATTAAAATAAATAATGTTGTCTGTAGCTATGAACAAAGCCCTATGCAGAAACAAATGTTGGGGTGGGATACCTTTGATCTTTCACCTCTTTGACGCGCGAGACAACTTATCAAAGAAATTTTATCAATGCCCCCAATGCGTAAACATTGTTACCGAAGTTCATTAAATTTACTAACTCAATTACAGCCAAAAAAATTGCATAAATAAAATTTATTTGTTTTTCATTTTTGCTTTAACTTTACCATGAAAATGCTCATATGTAAACAAATAAAAGTGTAATAACATTTGCCGAAAATTAAAAAAAACAAAAAAAAAACAGAAAAACGCTTAACAACTTGTGTTTCTGTTTTATTAACACCTCTAAATCGCCATATAAATCCAAAAGCTAATTTTCCTACTTGATGTCTTTTCTTTAAACCAATTCGATACGCTGTAATACTGTACATTCGTTTAGTCAAAATAAATAAAACTGAACAAATTATTAGCGTTAAAATATGAACAGCCGTAACATAAAGATTCAAAACTCCCGAGAATAGCGGTAAATAATAACCTAAAAACATCCCATATTAGGCAGGGCAAATAACCGAGTTAAAACAACTTACTAAAACATACAGCTGCGATGAATAAAAATGATGAAATCATCGAGGATCCAAACAAAATCCAAAACGATAACATCCGATCCGCAAAACAATATCTTTCAAGATAAACAGTTGCAACAATTCTTTCAATTGCAAAGGAAAAAAATAAATTTCGTATCGTTTGTGCGGAAAACATCATAAACAAAGAAATAATATTAATAATTAGCAATGTTTGGCTTTTGTATATCAGATACAGTATCCCTATGGCAAATGTTGAAATAGAATACATAAATGCAGCAGGAAAAAAGCTAGCGACAAAAAATAGCCTAAAATTTTTCTTCTTTCATATTTGGGCAATTTTTTATAAAGGAAGTTACCGTAATCCTTTTGGAAGTGGATTGAAACTTAAATTTTTCCTAACAGTAATATACAAAGCTGTCAAAAATGTTGTTACTTCCAATCCTACAGTAACATAATAAGAGCCAACATAAAAGTCATCCATTTTTTTGTCTGTCAAAAATTAAAAAACTGTTTATAAAAAGAATGTAAAAAACTTTATGCCTCAAAGAATAATTTTATTGCTGTAATTTATGGAGACTTATTCTGGGAAATTTTTAATAAACTTTTCTTGAGAATTTAGTTTTATTAAACCTTTTTTTTCTACACAATATAGCTTAATTATTTATATATATGTACAGCTTTTGTAATTATAAAAAAACGAATGTATATTTCTATTTTTGAGTGTAGCCTGTTTGTCCCACCTTACGTCTACATTGTATATTTTGTAGTATTGCAAAGAATTAAAAAAAAGTTGTTTAAAAGGTTTATTTTCCCCGGCATTATTTGTTAAATTGAATAATATAATAAAAAGCTTTTAAAATAAAATAAAAAACATGTTTCAATAGATATATTCCTTTTGATTTAAAGGTCGCTGTGTGAGCAAATTAACGTGTCATCAATTTCCATCACTTCCTAAAAAAGTTTTAAATTAATCGACCAAAGAAGAAAGCCTTATTAACGGCTTTCTTCTTTGGTCGGCAAAATCCTCTAAAATTTTTAACAACTTTGTTAATGCTTTTCATCATATGATACAAGAAGTTTATAACTTTAAACAGCAATGAAGTTTTTAAGGTTTCCACGTAGATGACTTATGTACAGAATGTAAACCATGATGTATATAAAAAATGTCAAATTGAAATATTTTTGTACAATGGGTGACAGAATGGTGATCACGTTTTTTTAATTAAACGATTTCTAGAAAACCAGATTACAATAAACTTTTAGGAAATGTACGTATGGCCCTGTGGAACAGATCTACATTACTTTTAGACCTCAATATACCCTTTGACCTCATTTGGAACCCTAACAACATCCAAAATTCCAAAAAATGACAAAAAAAATGGAAAAGGGTTTAAAAAATTCGTAACAATTCGTAAAAAATTATAGAAAACCGTGGAAAATTGTGTAAAATCGTGCTCGATTTTCCACGATTTTTCACGATTTTCCAGAAGATTTTTTTAACTTTTTTTCCATTTTTTTTTTTTTTTTTTTTTTCTTTAATTTTTATCACTGGAAAAATGCACGCAGCATGCATTATTGCTGCAGCTTGGAAAGCATGTTTTGTTTTTGACGCTGTAGATGAAGACACTATAGTAGTTATATATAAGCAAAAACTTTAAAAAATGTAATTAAGTATTTTTTATTGTTTTAGTTTTGTTCTTTAATAAAACAATTAATCAAAAGCAAAAAATAATAATATCAGAAGCAATGAAAAGCGCGATATTTGAAGTTTCTGTTGACCATAAGTATATATGCAACAACTGTTGTTACCATATTGATAATAACAGTACCCATGGCTTGAAATTGGCCCTAACCTTTCTAGACATGCAATATTTTATCCTAGATGTCAAAAAATGTCGATATCTTTCATTTTCTATCATTTTGTAATACGTTGAAAATAACACAAAAATAGCTAAAAACTAGTTAATCCGCAAAAATTGATAATGACCTATATTTAATGTTAAATATACTATTTTGGTATTTTTGGATGTGCTCTACATTGTTAAAGCATATTTGCATATATTCTTTAAGAAAAAATTACATTTTTCGGCACTATTCCTTTCATATCCATGTTGCTCATTTTTGAGATTTCATATGGACCCCCTATCGCCCGCTGATATCCAAAAATGCCCAAAATCACCCAGCATGCTCTAATATGATAGTATTTCATGATAAAAGTTAGTTTTTGTCAATATCTAGCATATAGCGTGAGTTATGCCTCCGAGATGGTGCTGGAGATGTTGATTTTAGCAGTATTTCGCAGGAAAAATCGTGTTCCCCCGCTTTTTTTCAAATGAGTCATATACCATCTTAAACCTCATATAATTGTGCATCTTTTAAGAATATCAAAAGTTCCGGGTCACAGAAACTGAATTTTTTTTACTGTACATGAAAATTTTTTGAAATTTCAAGTTGATCCTATTTCAGTTGTAGATATCCAAAAATTCTGAAATTTCAATTTTAGACTCATTTCGAGTCCCTTAATCGATTCCGAAAATAAAAATTTGGGGTATCCGATATTTTCGATTTTTCCCACTATACGGTAAGTGGGTTACGGTATCTCGGGTCCGGGATACGGTAGCAACTTGAAACCAATTTTTTTGATGTGTTTGGGTCCATATAACATATTCCTGAAGGTTTCAAGTCAATACGATCATTCTAAAAAAATCGAGTTGAACAAGGGTACTCGATTTTGAGAAAAACAGCGTTATAAGACTTATTATCCCACTTTTTAAACTTTGAAGAGTACATGTGAAATTAACTTTTTAAATTTATTAAATAACTGTATTTTTCATAGCTTTATTTTATCATTAAATAAACTCAGTTTTATAAACTGATGTAACTTATTTATGCTTCATTGATTATTCTTTTTTTAATCATGAAACATCTAAAAAAAGCCATTTTGGTTTTTAACATAGAAATTCAGAAAAATTAAAAACATTTGAAGAAATTTTCTAAAAAATCATACAAGTGTTTTTGAGAAAATATTTAAGCGATTTTTATGAATTTTTTATCTTCCTTCCAGTGATTATACATGCGAAAAAACTACTTTTTATGACTTTCGGTTTTTATACATTTATTTCGATGATGTACTTTTATATTGTATAACTACTGGCTACAAAACGCATTTCTGAATTAAAAGATAAAAGCCTAGTCACTATTCAAGCACAGGCATTATTTTTAGTGGGGGTTGGCATTGCTGTCAGCGATAAAAGAATATTACAGCCCCCGGAACCATCGCCTAAATATTGGCTTACCCAGAATGTAATTTTAACAAAAATAGATAACAGACTGTAAAACAAGACCAATGATTGAAAAATATGTTTTTTTCTTAAAAATGGAAAACATTTTTTTTAAAGTACTACTTTTGTGGCAAAAGTACTAACTATGCCCCCTCACATATAAAAAGTAGCATATAATTAAAATTAATAGCATTTTGTAAAATGACAGTACTTTAAAATCGTGAAATAAGAAATTAAAAGTAACAACTTTTTTATTTTAAATTTGTTTGGTTGATGACGCTGTGTTTTTTTTATTTGTAGCCCGGAAATGAATTTTTTGAATTTTTTTGTTATTTTTGGAGCCGGCTTTTTATTTGGTATTTGTACAGCTGATTGTAATGATTATGATAAAGCGGTAAGAGATTTTAATTGCTTTTATGCATTTGTTAAGCGGAATCATCTTTGGCACCTTCATGCACATTCTCATTTGCTCTTTAGCGTTTACTTTCATTTAACATGCAAATATCATTCCAGGTAGTCTATAACTGTTACAATGCCCATCTAAATCGTTATAATTATACTGCTCGAATATATGAATATGTTTTTACTGTCATTCGTTTTCCCGTTAATGAAGGAAAGAATAACTGTACAATCTTTGAAGAACTAGGTAACTGTATTGGCGAAGAAAGATTTAAAACGTGTGTCACACCCGAGTCATTGGCAAGTATTCTTGCGAAAAGTGTGGATGGCGCAAGAGATCTCATCTATATTTTTTATCGCTTTAAAATTTATTGTTTTTATTTGCCAGAACGTAAGTTTTACCGATAATGTTGTTTTAGATATTGCTGACACAATTGCTTCATTTCAGTAATCACTTCACGACTTACTATCTCTTACGGTGTTAACACTACCGGCTGCTATGACGCGGCTTCAATTAATTCATGTGCATATGATCGATTATCCCACACGAAAAAATATTCCACCTACAATTGCGGTCTATTTCCAGGATATCTTGATTGCTCCCTACAACTCATTGCGGGACGTTGCTATGAACCATATGCAAAAATGCATTGGGCTTTTATGAATCTTGCTGTTTCAACTTATCACTCTGCATGCGGATTACAACCATTCAATTGCACAAAATACAATTATTCTCAAGAACGTGTTCTTGGTGCTGCAGAATATAATCGATTCCTGACAACTTATGCATATTTTGGTGAGCTATATGCTACTTATATAGATCCAGTGTCACGATATTTAAGATATGTTTATGCTAGTACCTTTATTGCCCTTTTCTTTTCAACATTGAAAAAGAATTCTGGCATTAAATCTTCATTTTTTGTTCTGTTTTTAATTATTCCCTTTTACGACGTTATATATGTTGTTTGTTATATTTTGTTGTTAATTCCTTATGCGGCAAACTTGTTGAACACTTGGGGTGTATCAGCTTATTTGACAGATTGCTATGGAACTTTGATGCCATTTCTGCTGTTGCTAATGTCACTTAATAGATTTACAGCTATAAATTTTCCAACAAGACATCGTAACGTAAGTTGTTTTTCTTGAACGAAACAATTATTTTTAATCAAAATCCTACAGATCTGGAATCTCTATGTAACGGCATTCTTTGTTATTCTTTTAATATTCCTGACAATAATGTTTTCTGTTTGTGACAAAATTTTTCAAGATTCATCAAATGTGAGCCTTACATATTGTCTCAACGAAAAATCACTGATATGTTATCTTCGAGAAAACTATGATATGTCAGTATTTATGAGAGATTACAGAATGTTTCGATGCATGTGGGGATTCTCAATGTGCGGATTATGCGTGATACTTTTATGTGCAACTTTAATTCGTTATGAATGTTGCCTTAAAAATAAATCATCGACCGTTTTAAAGACTGCTGAAAAACGTTTATTTTTTATTACTTGTGTTGAAGTAATTTTGACAATACTGTATACAGGCTTTTATAATTTTGCGTAAGTATTTTTTTGTTTCCCTTATAACAGTTCCAAAGACTGTGTGATGCAATAATGTCATCTTGGAATAGACGAATGAAGTACCATGGTCATAATTGACTTCTCTTAAAAGCCAGGATTCACACAGTCCTTGTCATTTGACCTACAAATTTACATATTCCTCTATTTTCAGAGTTTTTGTGATGAATTATCAGCTTATTTATTTTACACTGCATTCAAAACCAGTAGTTTTTATTCATCATTTTAGCTCCATTGCACTATTCTTCTTGTTCAGTAAACCAACACGAATCGCTTACATTGAAATTTTCTATTTAAATGTTTTATACAAGAAAGTCGCCAAAAAATATTCCCTATCAATGTGTTCTCGTAATGCTAATGGTAGAGTTGTGACAATTAATCATACTAGATAGTTTTTTCGTTTTTTTGATTTAAATAAAAATAATAAAATTTTTAAAGTAAATAATTGTGACGTTTTTAAAAGTATAAATCTGTTCTCATAATCCATCATGTTGTGACAGGCGATGATTCATCACTAAAATGCCACATCCTTTTCTTTTCATTTCTTTTGGCTCTTCTTTCGTAAACATATTTATTTCGCGGTTTTCATTCAATAAAAAGCAGTAGCAAAAGCTCTTTTCTCCATGTTAGATAATAAAAAAAATTTTATTGCTTTTTACAGTTGCAATTAAATTCGATCAATGATTTTTTTACCATTGAAACATAAAAATTGATTGATTGTAGTTTCTTATTTTTTTTATGGATGAACATTACTTTTATTTAGCAGTAGCTTCAAGAACAGTGTTAGATAGCCTCTTCTACAATAGCTTGTTATTCACAAAAAATGAATTTATTATTTTGCTTGTTATTTTCCATGCTTTATGCAAAAACATTATCAGATGATAACAATTCATCTCTTTCAATAACCCAAGCATATCCAGGAGTATTTTCTGATGATCCAGATGTTCAAGTAACAAATGTTACAATTCATGCAATCAATGGTTTTTCAGTTAACAAATTTTCTGATCCAATGAGAAATCATTATAACAGTCGAAATAATGCAACAATCAAATATTTAATTATGCATTATACTGTAGATAATTTTACCAGCACTGTTAATATTTTTACTACAAATTTTACGGGTAATCGTGTTAGTGCTCATTATGTGATAACTGAAAAAGCTGTAAATAATTTAACTGGTGGACAAGTATGTTATTTAGCTAAATGACTAGGTTTTGTGGGAATTTAGAGCAAATTTACGTAATGGTTTTTTGTGTAAATTTGTTCTTTATCTTTTTTGATCTTTGTAAAGGCAAAGGAACAAACTCTTGTTTCGCTGTTCTTTGGACAAATCATTAAGGCAAATATTTTTCAAAAAACATAATAGATTGAAATTTTCTTTTTCCAATACTTTATAAACGTGTTTTTGAAGATTTAATCATATTTTTGTTTTCAGATATTGCAAGTTGTCCCTGATGAAATGAGAGCATGGCATGCTGGTGTAAGTACATGGGGAAATGATTCAAATTTAAATTCTATTTCAATCGGGATCGAACATGTTAATGCAGGATTTGATGTTGATACAACAACTAAAAATCGAACATATTATCCATATGATTCAGATCAAATTCGAGCTTCTGCCTTAATGAGCCAGGATATTATTAAACAATATAATATTTTACCACAAAATGTTTTGGGACATCAAGATATTGCACCACCACGTAAATCTGATCCAGGACCGCTATTTCCATGGGGAAGATATTTTCATGACTTTGGAATTGGAGCATGGTTAAGTGATGATGAAATGACCCAAGATGCAATTATGCAAAAATACAATCCACCACGACCATATCCAACCAAGCTTGATAAGGATTTATTGCTTGAAATGTTATTCTCCTATGGATTTAGTCGTGAAGGTTCAACTGATAATGATCAAGCCGTAATTTTAGCATTTAAAGCTCATTTCTCGGCTAATCAACATCCCGAACTTTTGGATAATGTTATTAGAGAACAAGATACGTTTTGGGCATGGGCATTAGAGGCTAAATATATTACCGCAACAAATACCCAATCTACTGCTACCTCAACTTCGATAGCTGCAACAACGACAAGCAAAATTTGCCAGTTCAAGCAAAATTTGCCAGTTCAAGCAAAATTTGCCAGTTCAAGCAAAATTTGCCAGTTCAAGCCGGTTGTGCTCTCTTGCTCTGCTAAAAAATAAATATTATTCATAGAATTCATTTCAAATTATTGATTTCATCAATTATTTTTAATATTTTCTATCCTTCAATACAGTAATTTAGTAATTTTCTGTTTTAATTTAAAGTTGAGCGAGATTCGATACATCTCCCAATCTTAAACTTAAACGTTAATTACTATTTTACTCGACTTACTTCTCAAAAATGGCTCAAAGAAATAGATCTCGCTCACCTCGCAGAAATTCGTATGATATTTCAAAATTTACAGAATTGTGGACAAATTTAAATGATCTCATGATTCATATTAATTCAAATAAACCTAAAAAGGGCAGGCCAACAAATCCATGGAATCAAGCTTATATTAAAATGGAAAATGTTATGAAATCAAATTTGAGAATCATACCTGAAGATATTCAAAAGAAACTTCAACCACCATATCAAATTATTGATTCTCCTAATATTGCACCGCCAACTGATTCAAACTTTACTTCAAATGATTCTTCAAATGTTTCAAAAATTCCTCCAATTTCAACAAATGAAGAAATACAAGATGAAATTCTTGCTGCTACCCCAATGGATACTGTTACTGCAAAACCAAAACTTCGAAAATCTGAACCGAAAAGCGAAGTCATCAATGAAAAATATGCTGTGTTTGTTTCAAATATTAAAGAATGTGAAGATAATGAATATGCTGTCTCTCATATTTATGATACAGAAACTGCAACAGAAATGCTCAAAGCAGCAGATATTGCTGCCAAACCATTATTTGTAAGAAGAGTTGGTATTGAAAAAGAAAATCGTCCAAGATTTTTGGTTATTATTTTTGACAATGAAAATGCTCAAAAACAACTACTTAATGCTGAAATATTAAGAAATAATAATATGGTTGCTTCTCCTCCAAGATCAAGAAAATCAACTCTAAAACGAAATGGTAATGGTAAATCAAAGTCAAATATCCAACCGAAATCAAATATTTCTCAAAAATCAAATGTTCAATCAAAATCAAATGATCCATCAAAACCATATATTCAAAGAAAATCAAATGGTCAACCAAATGCTGGTGATCCATCGAACAAAAATTTTGATAGAAATTCGGTATGTGTTTTTCTGAAAAATGTGCCGGCCTCTGCCAACGATAAAAAGTTTGTCGAGGAGTTATATTCCAAAACAAAAATCAGCGGCAAGCCCACATACTTCCGACGTGTTGGTACTCCAAAAACTGGTACTCCACAATATCTTGTTATTGGAGTTGAAAATGTCCATCAACAACGGCAAATTTTGAAATCAAAATTTTTATCTGAAAAAAATATTGAAGCTGAACTGCCAAAAAAGAAAACATTTTTTCGTGACCCACCCAAGTTATCTGAACAAAAACGAAAATCAAATGGATTCTCAAATCAAATGGAAGAATTCAAACTCTTCAAGAAATTTATGCAACTCCGTCGCCAATAAAAAACAACTAAAATGCTTTCTTATCAATGCTCAAGGAGGCCAATCTCCACTTGATAGAAAGCTTCATCAACTCAAATACCTTCTTCAATCAAGAAATCCTGATTTTGTTGCTATCTCCGAAACCGGCTTCAAATCTAAACTTCTCAATTCAACTATAATCGGAAACTTACCGTATCAAATATTCCGTTCTGATCGACCAAGAAAAAAAGGTGGTGGTGCATGCCTTATTATACACTCCAAATTCAATGCGCGTATGGTATTGCAAATTCCTGCACCGAAAGAAACTTCGTTATTTGAACTTATTTGCGTAGATGTTTATATGCCGAATTCCGATTCCTTCATCAGAATAATTAATGTTTATCGTCCACCTGGTACATGTAAAATAGATGGATCAAATTTATTATTTGATGAAATTGAAAAGCTAACCTCAACACATGATAATAATATTATACTTGGTGATTTTAATTGTCCGAAAATTGATTGGAACAACTTTTACACAAATGACAAAGAAGAAATACCTATTCGTGATATTTCAACAATACTCAATTTTCATCAAATTATAAAGGAACCAACGCGTGATATAAATAATGCCAAAAATATTCTTGATCTATGTTTTTTATCACCTTCATTATTTCCTGATTCTGAAACAAAAATTTTATCTTCAATCATCAAATCTGATCATCTTATGGTTGAAATAAAAGTTTGGACTGAAGCAAAACCAGAAACTCCTTCATCACCAAAATACAATTATTTCAAATCTGATTATGTTAAAATCAATGAAGAATTGAAAAATGTAAAATGGGATTTGGAAGAATGGCAGAAATGTGATAATGTTGACAAAATTTACAGTATATTCACCGAAAAATTGCTTTCAATTGTGCATCAACATACTCCAAAAACTGCTCCAAACTCATCAAAATCAAAATATCCAGCTCACATCAAAAAGTTGGAAGAAATTCGTAACCGACTGCGCTTAGAAACTTCAAATGAGAGATCAAAACGTCGATATATTCGAGCTTCAATCAAATATAATACATATTTAAAGAATTTCGAAAAATATAAAGAAAATCAAATGCTCAAATCTCGTCATGCCAAACAACTATACAACCATATATCCAAACGTATCAAAGATTTCAATCAAGTTCCGGTGCTTGAAAAAAATGGTAAACTTGCAACCACAAATGATGCAAGAGTGGAAATGCTAGCTGATGAATTTGAAAAGAATTTCAACAGAAAAGCACATGATCCAGAAGAAGATGATTTAAATCAAACTCAAAATCAAGAAAAAATGAATCTCCATTCAATTCATCCCTTTATGGTATTAAAAGAACTGAAAAATGTCAAAGCATCGGCTGCATCCGTTCCAGATGGTCTACCAAGTATAATTTTGAAAAACTGTGCTGAAAATATCGCTACACCATTAGCAACTCTTTTCGAAATCTTTTTGGTCAAGGGAAAAGTACCCGCTGTCTTTCGTCAAAGTTATGTTACTCCTTTGTCGAAGAAGGCCCCTTTTTCTGATCCAGAAAATTATCGTCCAATTTCAATGACAAGCCAAGTGTGCCGAATTAATGAAAGAATCCTCGCCAAACAACTTCTTCATCACTGTTTGAAAAATGATATTATTCCTCCATGTCAGTATGGATTTCGACCTCAACGATCAACAACACTCCAAATTGCTCTTTGCCGAGAATGGTGGTTTCAAGCTATGGAAAGAAATGAATGTGTTGATGTTATTTATCTGGATTTCTCAAAAGCATTCGATTCTGTTCCCCACAATCTCTTGCTGCAAAAACTTCAAAAAATTGGTATTGATGATCTTCTGTTCAAATGGATTACAGACTTTTTGAACAACAGAACATATTCCGTAACAATTGGCGATTCAAAATCAAGTGAAAGAAATGTTCCTTCCGGTGTTCCACAAGGTACGGTACTTGGACCTTTGTTATTTTCAATATATATTTCTGATCTTCCTGATTGTGTAAATAATGAAAATATTCGTCTCGATTTATTCGCCGATGATTCTAAACTAAGTTTCCGCTTTAATCATAAAAATTTCGATCCTCAACCATTACTGGATGCTCTCCAAAGAATCCAAGAATGGTGTTTGAAATGGGGCTTAAATTTAGCAGCATCAAAAACAATTGTATTTCATCTTGGAAAGAACAATCCATATTTTGAATATAATATTAATGATACAACACTCAATTCTCAAAATGAAGTGCGTGATCTTGGTATTATAATGTCAAATGATCTTTCAATGGATGCACATATAAATAAAATCGTTGCTGCTGCAAAACAAAAATCATATTTATTATTCAAAATACTAGCAACAAATGATCCAAATATTCTTGTAAAAGCTTATACTTCATATGTTCGACCAATATTAGAATCAAGTTCAACATTATTTTCACCAAAAGAAGCTGGATTAATTGATCTAATTGAAGGTGTACAAAGAAAGGCGACTCAAAGAATATTTTCAAGATGCAAATCAAAGCTGATTCGAAACAACGAATCAATTCCAGATTATTTTGAAAGATGCCAAATTCTTCAAATTCAAACTTTAGAAACAAGACGATTAGAAGCCGATGCAATCTTTAGTATTAGATTACTTCAAAATACTACAATTGATTCAAATCAATATATTCGAAAAACTGTTACTGTAACACGTGATAGCGGAACTTATAATATTGTTGGAAAATGTCAAAATTCAAATCATTTTTATTCAACAATTCCAAGAACCTGCCGTTATATGTCTCCATTGTTGCAACAGAACTCGAAAATCCTCCAACTCAAAACTTCAGATGCTCTCAAGAATCATATTTCCAAAGTCAATCTTTCAACTTTTTCAAATGGAAGTGATCTCAGATTCCAACCGGTAAATCTTTCTTAAATCACTCTTTTCTTTTTTATGTATCTATTACTTTTTTGTATGTATTTGTATTACATGTTTAGTCTCTTCGTGAGGCAGTGCTATATGCACACAAATAAAATAAAATAAAATAAAAGTTACAATAATCAGCCTATTTTATTGTAAACATTTGCTTTTTTTTATTTGTTTATTTTTCCCTTAATTCATTTTAAATTATAAAAAGGTCATAAAAGAAATTTGAAAATATTATTTAATGAAAGCGTAATCTATCAATTTGAGCATAAAGCGCTCACAAAATCAAGATATGAAAACGTAAAAAAAAATAAATATGCATCAACATCACTTTAAATAAGAAAGGTTTCAAATTTGTGGAAAGCTTTTTTTAATTAAAAAAATTTTAGTTAACAGTGTTTAACCAAGAAGTTCACAATTTTTTTCAAATTAATTTAACTGTTTATTTTATTGTTGGAAAAAGAATGAATGAAAACGGGAAATTCTGTCTTTAAAAATTATTCAAAAACATCAGAGGCAGTTAAACAGAGATATCAGAGGCTTGAAGCTTAATACATATTGTTTGTAGGGCATAATTAAAGATACTTCAATTAACGGAAAGAGTACTTTTAAGACACAAAGCCTCAAACAATTAAAAACGTGTGGAGTAAAAATATCTAGATCCTTATGAAAATTTTCACAATGATCCTCTGATTTTGTCCTAACAAATTATTGCGTTTAATGATAAATATGCTTTTTAGATGTCTAAGATATTAAACGAAAACGGTGATATCAGAGGCTTTTTAGCTTAATAAATATTGTTTTTAAGGCATATTTGAAGATATTGCAATTAACAAAAAGGGTACTTTTACGATGGAAAGCCTCATTAGTTATGCTAATAGATTGATAAAAAATTATCTAACAATCATATTTTGGATTTTAATTAACAAAAAAATGTTTTCGCCTACTACTTATCGACTATATTCATTTAAGTGTTGTATCCTATTGCTTAGGATTTGGTAGCTAATATTTGTTGAATACGTATCACTAGTGTAGGCGAGTATATAACCAAAATACGAAGGCCCAATTCCGGCGTGACCTGGGGATGTCTATGGTAAAGTGCAAAAAAGTGATGCTTTAAAATGAGTGAAAAAAGTGTAAACAAAACTTTTATTTCACGTATTTACTTTGCTATTGACTTGTTCAAAAAACGTCACGGACAAAAAAGACACAAAAAAAAGTCGTTGCTCAAAGATGAAAAAATAGAAACAAAAAAAGAAGCAAGCAGAGAGAAACTCGAAGCAAAAAGAAATTTTTAAAAAAAAAGAAAAAAGTGATTAAGTTAAGTTATTTTGGTGTCCAAAAAATGTGTCAAATTCATCCGCAAATTATCAAACTTTTTTGTAATATAAAGCCGCTTGATCCACGAAAATTATTTATAATGAAAAAGAAAATTGTTATATTGCTTTTCTACGAAATATGTTAAAAATGATAAAATTAAATTTTAAAAAGTTAATATCCTGGAAACCAAAAAAAGTAGAAAAAGATAAAAATGAAAGCAGTGATACAGATTGGCGATCCATTTATATTGCAACCTTTGTGGCTTTAATTTCTTCAGTTCAAGGATTTTCAATTATTCCAATTTTATGGCCATATATTAAATTCGTATGTTTTTTGTATTTAAAAAAAGAAAAGAAGATTGTGATAAAACTTCAATATCACTATTTTTTTCTTTTATTGGAAAGGGTTTTTGCATTTTAGAAAGTAATCAAGTTTTCAACAAAAAAAATTTATGGTTACTCTCATTTTTTCGAAAAAGAGCCGTTGTAATTTTTGTAAACGGAAAAGGATAAAAACAAATTTTTTCGGTTGCTGTCTTTTCATAAAAATTGTTTTTTTCATTTTTTAGATAAACCCTGAAATCAGTGAAATCGCTAATGGAGCATTTCAAGGTGCATCAGCACTTGGAAATGGATTAGCATCAATTTTTTCTGGATATCTTGTAAATAAAACCTCTAATACAAAGTTTGTTACTTACCCCCAAAACAAATGAATTTTAAAATTTTTTAGGCCAACATTAATTATTGCAAGAATTTTAGCAATTCTTTCAACATTTCTTTATTTTGGTATTGAATTTAATTCTACTGCAGCAATTTATTTAATGATTGCATATCAACTATTAATGGGGATTTCATTTGGATTTGGAAATGTATATCGAACACATATTGCAATGGCAACAAAAGAATCCGAAAGGTCAAAAGGTTATGGCCTTTCAAATCTATCATATTCTTTGGGAACCATATTAGGCCCGTGTGAGTTTATCGTGCATGATCGATTTATAAAAAAACATACTCTTTTTCGTGCTTTTAAGACGGCACTTTCTTTGTTAGTGTGAAAAAAACCATAACTTTCTGAGCAGCAGCATTGTGCCGGTTTCGATGTTACATATGATGATAGTAACACCAAATTTTTCATTTCAAGATTTCTGCGTTACTATCAGCCATATTAAGGGTTTTTTATGTTATTTTAGAAAAAATTTGCATAAACCAGATCTGGAATTTTTAACATTGGCTCAATATCTTGGATAGGGTTTCTGACATCCAGATCATCATTTTGAGGCTAAAATTATTTCCATATTTTGAAAAAAAATTTGTTGATTTTTAATGCAAAATATGCTGAAATCCGGGTTAATCCGCGTATATCCGCCAAAAATCCGTCAGAATTAAAGATACCTAAAAATGCTTTTGGGGCATCACTTCTGACATCCTTGAGCACCTTTTACAAAAGAAATTAAAGAATTTTATTAAAAACTAAAAAAATGCCGGAGGTTCAAACACCTGCACGAACTTTTCGAATTACCATATATTACTTTTTTATTGGAGCAGTTTTTTGCATTTTTAAAAGTAGCAATAATTTCAAAAAAAAGTATTTCTAATTTCTCCCAATTAAAGCTTCAATAAAATGAGAGATGATGGTAACAATTTTTTGAACATACACATGTAATTTTTATTTTTTAGTGATGCAAATGCTGTTTTCGCTTATCCATTATCCAGGATTAAAACTTTTATTTGGAATGCATTTTAATCTTTATACGGGATCAATGTATATGGCACTTTTTACTTCAATTATTGGGTTATTTGCTTTAATATTTTTCTTTCATGGAAATTTGAAAATTATATCTAAAAATAAAATTCTACAACAACAAGAATCTAAAAAAATTTCTGTTGCTGCTATTAAATTATCATCAATATCAACAGCAGCAGCAGCTACCATAGAAGAAGAATCCATAGAGAATAATAAAGTAATTGTAAAAGCTGTGAATATTAAATACGATAAAATTGCAATATGTGTATTAATTTTTGCAAAAATTGTTCATGAAACTATTATGTTAATTCTATTTTCGTAAGTTTTACAACTATACTTTAAGTTTTCAAAGTATGTACATCAACCTTTTCAGGATTACAATGCCATATGCAATGAGTATATTTGCATGGAATAGTCAACAACTAATTTTTTATCAATCATTATTTATGGCACCAATGGGAATATGCTCTGTAATTTTTTCAATATGTTATATTCGATTTAAATTGGATCAAAAGTATGTATATTTTCATACATTTTTCTAAAATTTGTATTGATTTTCTAAAAACTTGCATATTCTCCATCAAAAATGATGATTGTAACTTTAAATTTTTAATTTCAAGATTTTAGTGTTACTATCATTTTTTTACTGAAGCTGATTTTTGAGTTTTTGATAGTAACATTAATATAAAAAATAAATTTTTATTGTTACACTCACTGCACAAAAACCTGTTTTTTTGCGATAGTAACAAAAAACGAAAACAAAAAGATTTTGTTACTATCATATTCTTTCAAAAAATTTGCATATTCAATATATTTTTGGACAACACCGATTTTTACAATTAAAAAAATCAATATATTATTTTAGAATTCCAGAACGAATTGCACTTATGATTGCCATTGGATTGTTTATTCTTTTTTTTCTTGCAACATTTCCATGGCCATGGATATCACAAAAAATTCCATATGAACATGAAAAAAATGGAACAGCATATTTTTTTCGTAATTTTTATATTATTTGCTCACTTTTTCGTAGTACAATTTGTCATTTCAGAATCAGAAGCGTCCGCAGCTTTGCAATTTTCAAATACAAGCAATGAATTAATTGGATGTAAAATTGCATATAAATGGTGTGAAAAAACGCCCAGAATAAATCTTGCAATTTTTGGAACTTCTATTGTTCTTTTTCTTGGAATTGGAATTCCGCTGTTGTCCATCAACTTACAAGGGACCGTTTTCAGATGTCCACCCCAGATTTCTTCATCATAGTGGGGAATCGACAGCTCATAGTAAGGTATGAAAAACCCCCAAGGGATTTTTGCTGCTTTAGCTTTTTATGGATTTAATAGCATTTTGCTATTACACAATAAGTAGCAGGCGATGAACGTCTTAGTTTGTAAATAACGATTGTAATGATTTTAGATGGATGAATATGCTAAAATATAATATTTCATAGATAATTAATCATATCTCATGCCATTACATCCATCTAAAACCCTCACAAACGTAATTCATATACTAAGACGTTCATCGTGTGCTACTTACTGTGTAATAGCAAAATGCCATTAAATCAATAAATTGCTAAAGCAGCAAAAATCCCTTGGGGGTTTTTCATACCTTACTATGAGCTGTCGATTCCCCACTAAGACGAAAAAATCTGGGGTGGACATCTGAAAACGGTCCCTTGTTAGATATATTGTATTCAAAAGTTTTGGGTCCCATTAAAAAAGGAATTTTACAAGGAATTTTTTTATCTTGTGGTGAAATAATTAATATTTTTGGTCCTATTGTTGTTACGTAAGTTTTTGAGGGGAGATTATATTCAAATCTGCATAACTTTAGAGCAACATGGCTCATTGGGAAAAAAATTACAAAAAAAAATTTGACAAAATTGGAGAAAGTTTCAAATTCTCTAAGAGCTGTTTTTTAATTTCAAAATCTGCAAAATTTGCATATTGCCTTGCTTTAGGAAAAATAATTATGCAAATAAAGTCAAATTTTTAGAATTGTTTATACATTATCTGGCCCAAGATGGATATGGTTATTTGTGATTGGAATTTCAACTATGTGCATAATTTTATTTTGTATATTTTATTCAAGATTAATTTCATTTTCAATTCGTGAACAAAAGAAAATTGAACAACGCTTTGAAAAACTTTGAGTTATCTTAAAAACGTAACCTAAGGCATTTTGGTTTAAAACTTCTGTTATTAATTATTTAGATGTGTAATAATAATAAAAAATAAAGTATAAATAAAAATCATAAATTTAATGTTTTTTTTGTTTTTTCTTTCGATTCTCAAAAAAAAGGCAACTATAGTTGTATCATACAACTTTTATGTAGTTTCTGACATCTCTGTTCTGCTGCTGTTATTCAAAAGCACAAAAAAAGACGATGGGCCAAGCACACTGCTTCTTCCTTGTTTACATTGATTTTTTCTTTCATTAAAGTTGAGAGAAAAAACAGTTCTAAACATTTTTAAGCTGAAAAAAGTGTTTTGTTCATTTAAAATCAATCATTAAATTGATATTAGACTTGTTGTTATCGTTATTGTAAAGCGTTGTGAAGGAAGAAAAACACGGAAAAAAAATTAATGGAAGAAAAAAAGTTAGTGTTGTCAAACAAAAAATCATTTTTGCCATGTTTAATATGTGCTGAGCTCACTTACAATAAACATTTACAGGTTTGAAAAACAATCTTTTGTTCATATGACGGTATTACGTTGGGATTTTATGATAGATTTTCAGATAACATTTTCACATTAATCTGTATATATATTTTTAAGGTAAACATATGTGCATCATGTTCAGCATTTTACCGCCGATCAATAAAACTTAAAAAACGCTTTCAATGTCAGCGAAATACCGGCAATTGTAATTTAACAATAAAAAGTAAGCAATTTTTATTTATCGATTTTATTTTAATTTGTAGTTGAAAATGTTGTAATATTGCTAACTGATAAATATTGTAATATCCATAAAATAACAATTATTTAAATTTGTTGCCCATCGTTTATTTAATTACCACTTTTATAGAAGGTGATCGAGCAATATGCCGATATTGTCGATATCAAAAATGCATAGAAGTTGGTGCAAAACTTAAAATTGATATTAACCAAAATAACAACAAAATATTATATGCTGAATTAGAAATGCCAATATTTAATGACTTTGATTATATTTTCGAATATGTGTTTGCACGCTTTCAAGAACCAAAATTGTGCCGCGAATTATTAAATGTAATAAATTGCACAGAAGAATTTGCGAAGCTAATGTCAAATTTTATGGAAATTACAAAACCTCAACAAACTCCAATTTTATTAAAAGATGAAGAATATAGAATAAAATGCTTAAAAATTTCTTACATTAATATTGCACAAATGTTATTAGCTTTTCCATTATTTGCAAATTTATCATCTAATGAAAAGGTAAATTAATTATTACTGGCTTTTTTGTCCGACGCCGTTTTTCTCAAAACCAAATTTAACAAGGTTGTATACAGAAAAAATTTTCGGGAATGGCACGCATCGGCAAAAGATCAAAGGAATATTGTGAATTTCAGAGAGGCACATGCCCCCAAAGCCCCCCCCCCTTAAATAAGGGCTTGAAATTTGACATCAATATTTTCTTAATTTTTATGAAATATTTTTATCCTTCGTTAAAAATGTTGATAGCAACATCAAATTTTATATTTACAGATTTTACTATCACTTTTCTTTATTGAAGCCGATTTTTGCATTTTTGAGAGTAACCAAACTTTTACAAATAAAAATTTTTATGTTTATACTCATTTTCTGAAAACCTGCTTCAATACATCTTTCGATGTTACTGTCTTTTGTGATAGTAATAACAACAAAAAGTAAAAACAAAATTTTACAAAAATTTGCATATGAGTTAACCTTTAACCTGAAAAAAACGATAAGTAAACCTTTCACTTATTTTAGATTATATTACATCATGAATTTTGGCAAATATTTATTGAGCTTGGAAAATGTTATCAAACTTGTCAATATTTAGGTGCAAATTCAGAAGATTCTCGATCATTTGCTGATTTTCATCAATATCGAGATTATGAAAAAGAAATAATAAATGAAAATATTTCGTCCAAAAATGTTGCAACAAATTTTATGACTCCATTAAAAGAAAAATTAGTTGCTGCTGTGAAAGGATTTAAAAAATTTAATCCAACATTTTTTGAATTTTCACTTATTTGTCAAATATTACTTTGGTCTCGATGTGGTAAATATTTTTGTATGACAAAAAGAACTCCAACGCCTAGGGACCTTCATCGAAAAACTCAAAGTTCTTAAATATGCCTGAACCTTTGCTTTTTATATACTTTTGATATCGGAGAAAAAAATAGGAATAAAAAAAATAATTATAAAAGCTTGTAAATTAAGAAAATTAAGTTTTTATGAGAAGTAAAAACAGAAAAAATGGTCACAGTTTTTAACACTGTTCTTGAAGGGAACACTATCATGCGTTGGGTGTTCCCCTTGAATTTGAGCATCAGAATTTCTTGATATTCTTCAAATTAAGCTTAAATCTTATTTTTAATAGCTTAAAACATTGCAAATATCATATAGATGAAGAAAAATATAACATGTGATAGGTTTACTTTAAGTTTGACTAACAAACAACGAAGGACAACAAGCTTAGATGAACTTCTGTAGCTTGTAACTTTGGAATCTGGAGTTTGGAGACTTAGATTTTTCATCAGTGTTATTTTTCAAGCTTGATAAACATTATATTAAAAAATAAGCAAAATTGAAGATGGTAATCATGTCGCTGTAATGTAAAATGGCACTTATACCAACTTTGACTCAAAACTGTAAGAAAGTGAGAAACTATTTTATGAAAAGGAGAAAAGTTACCCTCCTAATTTTTTACGGGCTTTTTAATGATATATAAATTATATTTTTAACTTAAATATTAGCTGAAATCGCTATTTCCGGATTTTCTGACTATTTTTGCTTCTAAAAATTCGTTTGGCAAAGTGTCGATGAAGGTCCCTACCAATGCCATTGAAAAAACCCTTGTGTATTGTGGCATTGGAGTTCTTTTCGTCGATTTTCGAATTTTTTTTATCAAAATATTCAAATTTCAGATACATTAAATTTAAGTGATTCAACGATCAATTTAGCCGTAAGAATAACAAATCAATTATGGGATAACTTGCACAATTATTATGTTAATGATTTAAAGCTTGAAGCATATGCATCTCGTCAAGCAAAACTATATCGAATGATAAATATTGCAAATATTATAATTGAAGAGGAGAAGCAAGCATTTAAAGCAAAAGATATTTTTTCATTTAATAAAAAAGACAATATTCCATGTTGTAAATTTAAACATGGATATTTTAATTATGTAAAAAATAAATCTTTCTTATGAGAATTTAGCATTACTTGATGTTTAACTTGTTCAGAAAGTTCTTCCTTGACGTGCTTGCAAGAAAATATTAAGTATTTGGAAAGCATAAAAACACACATTTCAATTGTTAGAAAGCTTACAAGAATTATAAAAAAAGGAGGATGGTCACAATCAGGTTTAGATAAAGTGGAAAAATATATGGAAATTGAATGGATGCCTTTATTACAAGAAGATGGAAATAATTCATGGTGTATTTATATATGGTGAGGGTTATCTTCATTTATCTTCTGTTATCTCCTTTTATCTTCTTTTATCTTCTTTTATCTTCTTTATGAAATCCAGCGTTGTTGACCTCAAGTTGTTTGATGTAAGTTGAAATCTGACACTTAACTGATCATAAAAGTCCATATAAACATATTAAATATCACTGTTAATGTTAATTCACATCCATCACAGAATTATCCGTTTTATCTCCTTTTATCTTCTTTTATCTTCTTTTATCTCCTTTTATCTTTTTTTATCTTCTTTTATCTTCTTTTATCTTCTTTTATCTCCTTTTATCTTCTTTTATCTTCTGTTATCTTCTTTTATCTTCTGTTATCTCCTTTTATCTTCTTTTATCTTCTTTTATCTCCTTTATCTCCTTTTATCTTCTTTTATCTCCTTTTATCTTCTTTTATCTTCTGTTATCTTCTTTTATCTTCTTTTATCTCCTTTTATCTTCTTTTATCTTCTGTTATCTTCTTTTATCTTCTTTTATCTTCTTTTATCTCCTTTTATCTTCTTTTATCTTCTTTTATCTCCTTTTATCTTCTTTTATCTCCTTTTATCTCCTTTTATCTCCTTTTATCTCCTTTATCTCCTTTTATCTCCTTTTATTTTTTTTTTGAAATCCAGCGTTCATTTATCTTCTGTTATCTCCTTTTATCTTCTTTTATCTTCTTTTATCTTCTTTATGAAATCCAGCGTTGTTGACCTCAAGTTGTTTGATGTAAGTTGAAATCTGACACTTAACTGATCATAAAAGTCCATATAAACATATTAAATATCACTGTTAATGTTAATTCACATCCATCACAGAATTATCCGTTTTATCTCCTTTTATCTTCTTTTATCTTCTTTTATCTCCTTTTATCTTTTTTTATCTTCTTTTATCTTCTTTTATCTTCTTTTATCTCCTTTTATCTTCTTTTATCTTCTGTTATCTTCTTTTATCTTCTGTTATCTCCTTTTATCTTCTTTTATCTTCTTTTATCTCCTTTATCTCCTTTTATCTTCTTTTATCTCCTTTTATCTTCTTTTATCTTCTGTTATCTTCTTTTATCTTCTTTTATCTCCTTTTATCTTCTTTTATCTCCTTTTATCTTCTTTTATCTTCTGTTATCTTCTTTTATCTTCTTTTATCTCCTTTTATCTTCTTTTATCTTCTGTTATCTTCTTTTATCTTCTTTTATCTTCTTTTATCTCCTTTTATCTTCTTTTATCTCCTTTTATCTCCTTTTATCTCCTTTTATCTCCTTTATCTCCTTTTATCTCCTTTTATTTTTTTTTTGAAATCCAGCGTTGTTGACCTCAAGTTGCTTGATGTAAGTTGAAATCTGACACTTAACTGATCATAAAAGTCCATATAAACATATTAAATATCACTGTTAATGTTAATTCCCATCCAGCACAGAATTATCCGTTTTATCTTCTTTTATCTCCTTTTATCTTCTTTTATCTCCTTTTATCTCCTTTTATCTCCTTTTATCTCCTTTATCTCCTTTTATCTCCTTTTATTTTTTTTTTGAAATCCAGCGTTGTTGACCTCAAGTTGCTTGATGTAAGTTGAAATCTGACACTTAACTGATCATAAAAGTCCATATAAACATATTAAATGTCACTGTTAATTTAATTCACATACAGCACAGAATTATCCGTTTTATCTTCTTTTATCTCCTTTTATCTTCTTTTATCTTCTTTTATCTTCTTTTATCTCCTTTTATCTCCTTTTATCTTCCTTTATCTCCTTTTATCTCATTTATCCTCTTTTATCTTCTTTTATCTCCTTTTATCTTCTTTTATCTTCTTTGATCTTCTTTTATCTCCTTTTATCTTCCTTTATCTCCTTTTATCACATTTATCCTCTTTTATCTTCTTTTATCTCCTTTTATCTTCTTCTTTTATCTTCTTTTATCTTCTTTTATCTCCTTTTATCTTCTTTTATCTCCTTTTGTCTTCTATTATCTTCTTTTATCTTCTTTTATCTTACTTTTATCTTCTTTTATCTTCTTTTATCTCCTTTATCTCCTTTTATCTTCTTTTATCTTCTTTTATCTCCTTTTATCTTCTTTTATCTCCTTTATCTTCTTTTATCTCCTTTTATCTCCTTTTATCTTCTTTTATCTCCTTTTATCTTCCTTTATCTCCTTTTATCTCATTTATCCTCTTTTATCTTCTTTTATCTCCTTTTATCTTCTTTTATCTCCTTTATCTCCTTTTATCTTCTTTTATCTTCTTTTATCTCCTTTATCTCCTTTTATCTCATTTATCCTCTTTTATCTTCTTTTATCTCCTTTTATCTTCTTTTATCTCCTTTATCTCCTTTTATCTTCTTTTATCTTCTTTTATCTCCTTTATCTCCTTTTATCTTCTTTTATCCTCTTTTATCTTCTTTATCTCCTTTTATCTTCTTTTATCTCCTTTATCTCCTTTTATCTTCTTTATCTTCTTTTATCTCCTTTATCTCCTTTTATCTTCTTTTATCTTCTTTTATCTCCTTTATCTCCTTTTATCTTCTTTTATCTTCTTTTATCTCCTTTATCTCCTTTTATCTTCTTTTATCTCCTTTATCTCCTTTTATCTTCTTTTATCTTACTTTTATCTTCTTTTATCTTCTTTTATCTCCTTTATCTCCTTTTATCTTCTTTTATCTTCTTTTATCTCCTTTTATCTTCTTTTATCTCCTTTATCTTCTTTTATCTTCTTTTATCTCCTTTATCTCCTTTTATCTTCTTTTATCTTCTTTTATCTTCTTTTATCTTCTTTTATCTCCTTTATCTCTTTTATCTTCTTTTATCTTCTTTTATCTCCTTTTATCTTCTTTTATCTCCTTTATCTTCTTTTATCTTCTTTTATCTCCTTTATCTCCTTTTATCTTCTTTTATCTTCTTTTATCTCCTTTATCTCCTTTTATCTCCTTTTATCTCCTTTATCTCCTTTTATCTTCTTTTATCTTACTTTTATCTTCTTTTATCTTCTTTTATCTCCTTTATCTCCTTTTATCTTCTTTTATCTTCTTTTATCTCCTTTATCTCCTTTTATCTTCTTTTATCTTCTTTTATCTTCTTTTATCTCCTTTATCTCCTTTTATCTTCTTTTATTTTTTTTGAAATTTAGCGTTGTTGACCTCAAGTTGCTTGATGTAAGTTGAAATCTGACACTTAACTGATCATAAAAGTCCATATAAACATATTAAATATCACTGTTAATGTTAATTCCCATCCAGCACAGAATTATCCGTTTTATCTTTTATCTTCTTTTATCTCCTTTTATCTTCTTTTATCTTCTTTTATCTTCTTTTATCTCCTTTTATCTTCTTTTATCTCCTTTTATCTCCTTTATCTCCTTTTATCTTCTTTTATCTACATTTATCTTCTTTCATCTTCTTTTATCTACATTTATCTTCTTTTATCTCCTTTTATCTTCTTTTATCTCCTTTTATCCCCTTTTTTCTTCTTTTATCTTACTTTTATCTTCTTTTATCTTCTTTTATCTTCTTTTATCTCCTTTATCTCCTTTTATCTTCTTTTATCTTCTTTTATCTCCTTTATCTCCTTTTATCTTCTTTTATCTTCTTTTATCTCCTTTATCTCCTTTTATCTTCTTTTATCTTCTTTTATCTCCTTTATCTCCTTTTATCTTCTTTTATCTCCTTTATCTCCTTTTATCTTCTTTTATCTTACTTTTATCTTCTTTTATCTTCTTTTATCTCCTTTATCTCCTTTTATCTTCTTTTATCTTCTTTTATCTCCTTTTATCTTCTTTTATCTCCTTTATCTTCTTTTATCTTCTTTTATCTCCTTTATCTCCTTTTATCTTCTTTTATCTTCTTTTATCTCCTTTATCTCCTTTTATCTCCTTTTATCTCCTTTATCTCCTTTTATCTTCTTTTATCTTACTTTTATCTTCTTTTATCTTCTTTTATCTCCTTTATCTCCTTTTATCTTCTTTTATCTTCTTTTATCTCCTTTATCTCCTTTTATCTTCTTTTATCTTCTTTTATCTTCTTTTATCTCCTTTATCTCCTTTTATCTTCTTTTATTTTTTTTGAAATTTAGCGTTGTTGACCTCAAGTTGCTTGATGTAAGTTGAAATCTGACACTTAACTGATCATAAAAGTCCATATAAACATATTAAATATCACTGTTAATGTTAATTCCCATCCAGCACAGAATTATCCGTTTTATCTTTTATCTTCTTTTATCTCCTTTTATCTTCTTTTATCTTCTTTATCTTCTTTTATCTTCTTTTATCTTCTTTTATCTCCTTTTATCTTCTTTTATCTCCTTTTATCTTCTTTTATCTTCTTTTATCTTCTTTTATCTCCTTTTATCTTCTTTTATCTCCTTTTATCTCCTTTATCTCCTTTTATCTTCTTTTATCTACATTTATCTTCTTTCATCTTCTTTTATCTACATTTATCTTCTTTTATCTCCTTTTATCTTCTTTTATCTTCTTTTATCTCCTTTATCTTCTTTGATCTTTTTTTATCTTCTTTTATCTTCTTTTATCTTCTTTTATGTCCTTTTATCTTCTTTTATCTTCTTTTATCTTCTTTTATCTTCTTTTATCTTCTTTTATCTTCTTTTATCTCCTTTATCTTCTTTTATCTTCTTTTATCTTCTTTTATCTTCTTTTATCTTCTTTATGTCCTTTTATCTTCTTTTATCTTCTTTATCTCCTTTTATCTTCTTTTATCTTCTTTATCTTCTTTTATCTCCTTTTATCTTCTTTATCTTCTTTTATCTTCTTTTATCTTCTTTTATCTCCTTTTATCTCCTTTTATCTCCTTTATCTCCTTTTATCTCCTTTTATCTCCTTTATCTCCTTTTATCTTCTTTATCTTCTTTTATCTCCTTTATCTCCTTTTATCTTCTTTTATCTCCTTTATCTCCTTTTATCTTCTTTTATCTTACTTTTATCTTCTTTTATCTTCTTTTATCTCCTTTATCTCCTTTTATCTTCTTTTATCTTCTTTTATCTCCTTTTATCTTCTTTTATCTCCTTTATCTTCTTTTATCTTCTTTTATCTCCTGTATCTCCTTTTATCTTCTTTTATCTCCTTTTATCTTCTTTTATCTTCTTTTATCTCCTTTATCTCCTTTTATCTTCTTTTATCTTCTTTTATCTCCTTTATCTCCTTTTATCTTCTTTTATCTCCTTTATCTCCTTTTATCTTCTTTTATCTTACTTTATCTTCTTTTATCTTCTTTTATCTCCTTTATCTCCTTTATCTTCTTTTATCTTCTTTTATCTCCTTTTATCTTCTTTTATCTTCTTTTATCTCCTTTATCTCCTTTTATCTTCTTTTATCTTCTTTTATCTCCTTTATCTCCTTTTATCTTCTTTTATCTCCTTTATCTCCTTTTATCTCCTTTATCTCCTTTTATCTTCTTTTATCTTCTTTTATCTCCTTTTATCTTCTTTTATCTCCTTTATCTTCTTTTATCTTCTTTTATCTCCTTTATCTCCTTTTATCTTCTTTTATCTTCTTTTATCTCCTTTTATCTTCTTTTATCTTCTTTTATCTTCTTTTATCTTCTTTTATCTTCTTTTATCTCCTTTTATCTTCTTTTATCTTCTTTTATCTCCTTTTATCTTCTTTTATCTTCTTTTATCTCCTTTATCTCCTTTTATCTTCTTTTATCTTCTTTTATCTCCTTTATCTCCTTTTATCTTCTTTTATCTCCTTTATCTCCTTTTATCTCCTTTATCTCCTTTTATCTTCTTTTATCTTACTTTTATCTTCTTTTATCTTCTTTTATCTCCTTTATCTCCTTTTATCTTCTTTTATCTTCTTTTATCTCCTTTTATCTTCTTTTATCTCCTTTATCTTCTTTTATCTTCTTTTATCTCCTTTATCTCCTTTTATCTTCTTTTATCTTCTTTTATCTCCTTTATCTCCTTTTATCTCCTTTTATCTCCTTTATCTCCTTTTATCTTCTTTTATCTTACTTTTATCTTCTTTTATCTTCTTTTATCTCCTTTATCTCCTTTTATCTTCTTTTATCTTCTTTTATCTCCTTTATCTCCTTTTATCTTCTTTTATCTTCTTTTATCTTCTTTTATCTCCTTTATCTCCTTTTATCTTCTTTTATTTTTTTTGAAATTTAGCGTTGTTGACCTCAAGTTGCTTGATGTAAGTTGAAATCTGACACTTAACTGATCATAAAAGTCCATATAAACATATTAAATATCACTGTTAATGTTAATTCCCATCCAGCACAGAATTATCCGTTTTATCTTTTATCTTCTTTTATCTCCTTTTATCTTCTTTTATCTTCTTTTATCTTCTTTTATCTTCTTTTATCTTCTTTTATCTCCTTTTATCTTCTTTTATCTTCTTTTATCTCCTTTTATCTTCTTTATCTTCTTTTATCTTCTTTTATCTCCTTTTATCTTCTTTTATCTCCTTTTATCTCCTTTATCTCCTTTTATCTTCTTTTATCTACATTTATCTTCTTTCATCTTCTTTATCTACATTTATCTTCTTTTATCTCCTTTTATCTTCTTTTATCTCCTTTTATCCCCTTTTTCTTCTTTTATCTTACTTTTATCTTCTTTTATCTTCTTTTATCTCCTTTATCTCCTTTTATCTTCTTTTATCTTCTTTTATCTCCTTTATCTCCTTTTATCTTCTTTTATCTTCTTTTATCTCCTTTATCTTCTTTGATCTTTTTTTATCTTCTTTTATCTTCTTTTATCTTCTTTTATGTCCTTTTATCTTCTTTTATCTTCTTTTATCTCCTTTTATCTTCTTTTATCTCCTTTTATCCCCTTTTTCTTCTTTTATCTTACTTTTATCTTCTTTTATCTTCTTTTATCTCCTTTATCTCCTTTTATCTTCTTTTATCTTCTTTTATCTCCTTTAACTCCTTTTATCTTCTTTTATCTCCTTTTATCTTCTTTTATCTCCTTTTGTCTTCTATTATCTTCTTTATCTTCTTTGATCTTCTTTTATCTCCTTTATCTCCTGTTATCTTCTTTTATCATCTTTTATCTTTTTTTTGAAATCCAGCGTTGTTGACCTCAAGTTGCTTGATGTAAGTTGAAATCTGACACTTAACTGATCATAAAAGTCCATATAAACATATTAAATATCACTGTTAATGTTAATTCCCATCCAGCACAGAATTATCCGTTTTATCTTTTATCTTCTTTTATCTCCTTTATCTCCTTTTATCTTCTTTTATCTTCTTTTATCTCCTTTTATCTTCTTTTATCTCCTTTATCTTCTTTTATCTTCTTTTATCTCCTTTATCTCCTATCTCCTTTTATCTTCTTTTATCTTCTTTTATCTCCTTTATCTCCTTTTATCTTCTTTTATCTCCTTTATCTCCTTTTATCTTCTTTTATC